>JASAUF010000375.1:8626638-11208277 GCA_030180095.1 Magnolia changhungtana
CACTGTTTCCTCTCGTGCAGCCCATTTAAGTATTGGATCCATCTGATTTTTTGGTTGCATATTCTAAAATTATCTGAAAAGATCGTATGGACGGGTTGAATTTTTCATAAACATCATGGTGGACCCCACGTAGTACCCAGTGCAGGAACTTCCTGCTTTTGCAGGAAATCTACGTCCGGGGGTTATGTTCATTAAAAAAATAATAATAAATAAATAAAAATAATAAAATATTTCAAGGTCTGTTTGGTTGCACTGCATTTAAATATCAGGAAATTTCGTGATATTTAGTCCAATCAAACGCACCCCAAGGCAGGGATGAGGATATGCACATTAGTGGGCCAAGACAGAGAGAGAAAGATTAACTAACAAAGCTAATTCTAGGAAATTAACCTTTTGATTTCACCACCAGAAATAGATGGAACAAAAATAGAAGCTAATCCTAGGAAAATAACCTTTTGATTTCACCACCAGAAGTAGATTGAACAAAAATAGATGCTAATTCTAGGAAAATAACCATTTGATTTCACCACCAGAAATAGATGGAACAAAAATAAAAGTGCAAATATCAGTCGCTAGCATTTGTTGATGGATTTTTGAACGACTGTCCATTCACAGCAAGAAACAACAGAACAATGATCTAGGAACAAAGCCCTTAGTCACATGTTTAATAATTCATTGTCGAAGAGATGGGAATGTAGTCACTTTGCACAAACAATAAGGAAATTTGTATGATATACGACCAGCATTTTGTCCAGCAAATGTTGGTTATCAATTCTAACAAGTGGGGCCCATTACTCAAAGACCATTTGTCTCTGTCCCATTGCCTATGTGTGGACCACTCAACATCCAAATCACCAATCTTTGAACTTTTTTTTTTGGTTGAATATGGACGTTGCTGTATTTCTCTTGTATAATTTCACAAATAGTCATGGGCCCAACCAACCTTAGTAGGGAACAAAAAAGATAGTGAGAAATGGAAAGGATTGAGTCAAAGCTACCTAATTCGTTGGACTTCCTCCTAATGGGCCAGCTAATTGCTTCTCAATCCCAACACCTTATCATCTTTGTGTTGAATATTTTCTTTGAGAAGATTTTGAAAGTTGTGATGGATGGTGGACATTACCTGAAACCAAGTACTTAGGACTTTTTCGAAAAAAGATCAGGCCCTGTTTGGGCAACAGGATTAGAAGGGATTAGGTGGGATTGGATTCATCTGGTTCCGTGCCAATTCCACTTCATGTTTGGCAAAGCTTGGAATTAGATCGGATGGAATTACATTGGTCCCGTGCCAATTTAATAATTCAATTGTTAGAAAGTTGTGTAGTCCACTTTGATGTGAAATTTGCTATATCCGACACCATTTTGTCCACCCATTTTTTGAGATTATTTTAGAGCATGGGCCAAAAAACAGGTAATTCTAAATCTCAAGTGGACCCACCACTGAAAGCAATGGGGATTGAATACTTAACGTTGAAAACTTCTTTGGGGCCACATAAGTTTTGGATCTACCTGTTTTCAGTCCATACCATAAAATGAGGTTACAAAACAAATGAACATGTTTAGATATAATACATAGTAGGGTAATTTCAAATGATGGTGAAATGGTATATCCATTCAATGTACCAATTCGTTGGATTACCAATGAGCAGAGCATTAATTTAATCCCATAGACTCACGGGACAATCCCTGCCATGGGTAATAATGATGTTTTTTTGAATACAATCCCACCTAATCCCTTCTAATCCAGTTGCCCAAACAGGGCCTCATGGATCCACAGCAAAGATTATCTAGGTTGAGATTAACCTACAACACAAGCATGTGGGCCTATGTTATGTGTGCATGACATGACATCCAATCCGTTCATCATGTTCACTCCTTGTGTTCTCCTTGATTCTCAAAAATCAGACTCATAGAAAAGTAAGGTGGGCCACATCAAGTAAAATCATGCCTAAAATCTCTAAAGTCTTATGCTAATAGTGTACCTGATTTTTGGAATGGCTTGACTTTGAGGTGTCTGTCCGTCCATCCGAACATATCTTCTACGTGGATTGATTAGAGCCCATCACACAATCTAGAAGATTTTAATGGTTGGTATTCCTGTCCCGGATGTTCCCCATTGAGGGGACAACCTATATTTTAGATTGGCCTGATTTTTGGGGACAAGGAATGAACTTTAATGGGCCCACTTCATGGAAGGAGTGGGTGTGGCCTACATAGCAGTGATCCCACACAAGTAGTTGTAAAGTAAGCTTATTTTACAAACATTAATTGTAGAGGAACCGTGGTCCTCGTCTGTAACCATTATTAGATCATTGGAATTAATTATAGATCACAAATCATCTCCAGTTGCTTAATATAGTTAGTTGATTCCAAAATCAAAGATTTTATTTTCATCTGTCTACATAAATTAATTAATGTACCATTTATGTATGTATTTCGAAATAGTAACTGCTAAAAGTTGCTTGAAATGGATGTAAAATGTTAAATAAGAAAAATAAACTATGGTCCGAATTGCTTCCCTAAAGATGACACCCTGTATGTGTTCGAGGCAGACAGACTCGGTGATTGTTGTGGTTGTTGAATTAAAGGCTTGTGTACTGAGTTTCACCTTTACTGTATGTCTACCCATTCAGGTTTAATTATTAGCATAGTACAAAAGCTTGAAACCCTGACCAGATGTCTGGTCGAGTCTAGCCAACTCCAAGATTCTTCATATAATGTTGTGGTTGTTGAATTAAAGGCTTGTGTTTTGAGTTTCAACTTTAATAGTATGTCTACCACTCATGGTTGAAATCTTGACTGGATGTCTCGTTAGATCTAACCAACTCCAAGACTCTTCTTGAACCTAGCCTTCACTTGACTCAACTCGACTAGATAGATGTTTAGTAGGTCAGCCAACTCTAAGACTCGGCCTAGACTTCACTTGACTCAACTTGACTAGATGTCTGGTCAGGTCGATTGAACTCTAAGACTCTTCTTCCACCTAAACTTCACTTGACTCGACTAGATGTTTGATCAGATGGAGCCGACTCAAAACCCTACTGCTGTGGTTGTTGAATGAAAGACTTGTGTACTGAGTTTTGTCTCTGTCAACATGTACTACCTTTTTCTGGCTTGCATATATGAGCATAATCCAAAGACTAGAGTCGAACTCATTGGGTCAACAGGAAAACTCGACTGGGTCTTTACTTGACTCAACTCAATATTTTAATAATCAATTTAAAGGATTTAATGTCTTGAAGAAATTCTAAAATTACTGGAAACTGATAAATAAATAAATAAATAAAACACATCTGCAGTATCTGATTATTATAATTATTTTTTCTAATAGAAGAAAAAAAAAACAGTTGATCAGTCTGGGGACTTGGTCAAATACTCCGACTCAGAAATGTAACTGAAATTAAACCGTCAGATCCGTGGCCCTACAGTAATAGGTTATAATCCAAAAATCTGGGTGATGGATTGAACTATTGCAGGCTTAATTAATTGAAATTTTCTGGTTGCATTTAGACCGTTGACTATTTTTCATATCAACCATCCATTAGATGTCTACCAATTTTAGAACATCAATTCGGTGTAATTGTTGGTTTTGATCCACCCAAAGTGGGGCCCATAAGTGTTTAATTATAAGCATGAATATGAACTATCATACTCCACCAGAGCACATAGTTTTTTCCCGTCCATCTCTCAATGTGAAAACTTAGAAGGGAAGTAAGTACCTGTGTCGGGCATGGCATTGGCTGTCTTTATCCTAGCCTTGAGGATTTCTTTGAAGGTCATGATGACCAGTGTCTTAAAAAACCAGATCCATGGTTGACCCATGGCCGGTCCGGCTCGAACCAGCCCACCCGCCTGCCCAAATAGGTCAATTCGTGAGATCACGCTGATGGAAATCTTTTAGTTTTAAAAAATTATTATTATTATTATTATTATTTTAAAAAGACTATCTTAATGGAAGAAGAGAAGTTGCATTTGACTTGAAGTAGGGGTGGCAATGGATCGGGTGCGGGTCACGTCAGAGGTAGCCCAAAACAGACTTGTTTACTAAACAGGCTTAGAATTTTGGCTCGAACCCAACCCATGGCTTATTATACTGTATGGCCAAACTGACCCACTTGAAAATCCATCATGCTCGAGAAGATTGAATCGAGTCAGTTCAAAAGTACACTTTAATTGGCACAAACAAACTCAAGTTTATGAATTAAATATAAAGCTAAAGGTATGCCAACTGCCCGATTAGTGAATACATATAAATGTATGTGTATTATGTGGATATGTATATATATACTCATTTTCTTTTGATTTGTTTTTGGGTTTTTGGGCTGGGTCGAATCTGAGTCACCTAGCACAGGACATCTACAAGCGATGGGGGCAGGTCAAGGTATGTAGAGTTCAACCCAAATCCATCCCATTTACTTGAACCAGTCAGATTTTCTAACCTGATTTTTCTGTTCGAATTTGGACCCCTCACTATTTTAATTTTAACCATGTAGTTGAAAGTTATTAATTGGATGCTTAAGATTGTTTGATAAGTATTGTTTTAGAGATAAGCTCCATTCTCAATGGATCCCACAATTTGAATGGTATGGCCATAATATCTGATCGAAGTGATATTTAAGAGGAATGATCAATCAATGGTGGACCCCACATGACGAAAAAGTCTAAATCATTGACCATTTCTAGCATAATTTATATGGACCATCAAGTTTCCAAGCTATTGCTTGTATTAGTTGGCATCCTTTGGTCAAGTAATTTTTGAAACTGTTGTAGTCAAAGGTGGATCCCCTATAATGAATGATAATCAAGTACTTTTCTATCATAATAAACATCGATCATCTACTTCCCAACTATTGATTAGTGGTTAGCATCATCTAATCAAAGTGAATTTTTGGAAGGTCCACAGGAGAAGGATGGCTCCCCATGATGTAGGTGAAGGTAGGACCCACTTGATAGAGGGTCTGGATCACGGATAGGATATTTTCTAATATAATATGTATCATCCATTTTTTTGTCAATTGATTGGATGGTTAGAATCAATATATCATATTGATTTTTTAGATGAATGGGAATCAATTCCATGTCATGGATTGTCCATATCAACAACTATGATAATCAATATGGATAATTGTCTCCCTTTTCATTGATTGGATGGTTAAAATCATTCAATCAAAACACTTTTATAAGCCGGATGGGCAATCAAAGGTGGTTCCAACATGATATAAGGTTTAGATTAATGATAAGAACTTTTATATTGTACTTAAAATGAATCATCCATTTCCATCATCATCGATCAAATTATTAAAATCATCTTATCAAAGTGACTTTAATAGGATAAGCAGCAAATGGTGTGCCCCACATGATGGATTATCTCAATCACATAAAAGAGGGATGGATGATCCAAAAGTGGACCCAAGTGATGAACAAGGGCTAGACATTTCTTTGGCATAATAAATATGCATCATCCATTTCTTAGTCATTGATAAGATGGTCAGGATCACAAGATCAAAGTAGTTTTTTTAGGAGAGAATGATAATGAAAGTTGGGCCCACTTTGACCTAAAGCATATTGTCCTAAATATGAATTAGTAATTATTAATTTTTAATTATGTTTCTCCCTTTCTTCACTAAAATACTGATATTATTTATTTTTTAAATAATAAATAAATGAAGTCATGCCCTTGTCAAGTGTTCAAAGACCACTCGGGATTGGATCAAGAAACCCATCTAATTAACCTGAGTGAGATCCTTTCAAAAACAGAGTTTTGGGTGGAACAAAGCCTTTTAGTGGGTGGCCCTGGTTTAAACAAGCATGATCAGCTGGTCTTCAATGAGGGACTATTGATATGAGGGGTGGAACACATCTCGAAAATCCGGGCCATTCTTTAATCAGTGTGCATTGTCAACATGCCATATATAAAAAAAAATCAGGGCATTACACTCGTCAAGTGAGCCACGCATCTACATTGAATTTCACGTGTTGGACTTTCCTTCTTTCTTCTCTTCTCTCTCTTATTTTATTTTTTATTTATCCAACTGCCCATTTTTTATAATACATGTTTGACTTACATAGTCAATCATTATTTTTAGTCCATGGCATCTTTGCAATGTATCCTACCTAATGCATGCCCTGGATCTCTAACATATGCTGCCCCCTTCATATGAGGGGACCTCATTGAATCACCACCACCCGTTACTTGATACCTTGACAGTTTAACGGTTCTTATGCGTGCACATAAAATTGTACATATGTTATATATACATAGCCCAAATTAACTATCTGTAATAGTAAATCCTATTTATCTTCGGCTGATTAGCAAACATCTATTCATTGAATTTGGACTTTTGACTGACTTGTGCATTTTATATTTCAAGATGTCTCACTGTAAGAAAAATGACTTTTACAGACAGTCAAAACCGTTAGTAAATGTTAAAAAAAAAAAAAACCAATGATTCATAACTTTATTGGTGGTATATGTTGGCCACTAGTAAAAAATGTGCTGGTAATTTTCTTATTTCTTATGGTGTCTTTAGTGAATTTTAGATTATGATTCATCTATGTTATGGCGATCCAATGGTTTGAATTCAAGTACACTTATGCAACATATACCAATATCTGCGTGCAAACGAGCATCTACCTGTCATCATCAAGTCTCATATGCAGAAACTTCCGTGTTGTCGATCCACTTTCATCACCACTTATCATCAGACAATGCAAGGGCAAAGAGACTACAACATATTCCAGCTTTCAAATTGCTCATACACTTTATATTCAATGGTCCATTTACCAAAAAAAAAAAAACGCTGGGAACATAAATATAGAATATTAATCATCCTATTCGTTGAATGGGAACCGTTGATATATTTTCTTCCTTGATCGTAACTTTGTAGCCACTTGATTTTATTATTATTGTTATTATTATTGGAGAGATTTTTATACGGCTGCAAATCAAGGAGGGCCCAAAAGTCCACATGAACAAAATGAAAGCTCCTACTTCAGCTCTTATGAGTACTAATTGCGTGGAAAAGGGGTTATTTGATACTTATGGCCTAGTGTGATGGTTGATGTGGATGCACTTAGAATTAGGTAATTGGAATATATTTAGTCAAAGTAGACCACCGTCCATGATAAATGTCCTCATCTAAATTTGAGATTGATTGATAGCTTCCAACTTATTAATGGGCATTTGTTTTTAGACATGGCACCATTTATTATTTTTCATCTTTTATCATAATGTAGTGTCCACCAATCAGCTAGTTTAGTGAAATAAAATAGGTATGATTTTTAACTTTCAAATAATCTAGATAAAGAGACATGATTTGGGCTAAACGTCCACAACTAAGATACTAAGAATGCTTATTGATTGAACTGTGCTAGTGACATAGAGATGGATGTAATGATGTCAATCAATGTCTTCCTCGGGGGATAATTACTCCGAATCTACGGAGCTTTTCTGGGCTCCTCATAGAGATTCCTTGAATCCACGAGGAGAAATAGAAAATAGAAATAAATTCTAATAAATTTGAAAATAAATTGATTAATGATTAAAATGAATTTACAATCCTTTAAATAGTGATATCAAACCTAGGAATAACTTTCAGAATCAAACTCTCTAAAAAATGTGACTTACTATAAATAGTAAAAACGAAATTAAAAAGGACTATCAACCGTGAATCTGATGGAATCTCGTATATCCAGTGTGGGCAATCCGGCGTAGCAGGTTGGTTGGCTAAAGTTGCTTCTCCTACCCCAAAATCTTATATGGTATGTTGAATAACTCATTCCGATTTGTGAGATACACCTGCTTTAGGGTTCAGTCCTAATCACTTTCACCTCCGATTGGGCCTTCTTGGTCCATCTTAGCCATGAAAGTGTCCACAACCCGGTCAACATCAGCTAGGCTGGCTATTGAAGGGACGTCCCAAAAATGACTTGGTTCCAAAACATAGGTGGGCAACACAAGGTTTTTAGAATGATTTTACACTGTTTCCTATGGTGAGGCCCACCTGGTTTTCTGGTCTGTGTGATGGTCAGGTTGAAGATCAAACATTAGGTGACTCACTTGATGGACAGTATAGATCTCATGCACATTAATTCATTTCCTCTACAAGTAGTAGGCACATGCCGAGTCAACCATCTTCTTCCTAATCCAGTTTGGTATCTCCTCCTTTCTCATGAAAGACAACTTGGGTTGCTCAAGCTTTTAAGGTCCTCTAGGGAGGAACTTTTGTTTGTTGGAGATCTCAGCTTTTTAAGGGTGTTGAGAAATTTATACAGGAGAAAGTCTATTTATTTATCAAGGTGGTCTTCCAGCTCAAAGTAGTAAGAGTGGAAATGGCTGGAGTCAAAGGGAGCTCCATAACCATCCCTTAACACCCAGACCTAACCTATTAAAATGGGCTGGGTCTAATTAAGTACAAGTACAAAATTAACCCTGCTGGGATGGGATCTAGTTAGATTGGGTCTAGATCGAGCCAGGACTCGTCTGAACCTGATTGGTTTATCCCTTGGGTCAAATTAGGTGAGTTCAAGTCAAGTTTAACTAGGGCTGAAAGTTGGGTGGGTTCAACCCGATTGACCTATGACCGACCTGACATTGGGTTGGACTCAGGTTGGATGTATCGGGTTTGATCTTGATGCAGGGGAGGGCGTGAGGTCAAGCACCATCTTCCTCAAGAGGATAAGTATTCCAAATTCACGAAACTTCTCTAGACTCCTCAAAGAGACTTCTCAAATCCACGAGGAAAGAAAGCATAAAATAGAAATAAATTCTAATAAATTCGAAATTGATTAATGAATGAATAAAAATGAGTTCACAACCCTTTAAATAGGGGTACCAAGCAATGGAAAAGAAATCAGAATCAAACTACAACTAAAACTCCTAGAAATCGCGACTTACTATAAATAGTAAACTTACTATTTATAGACGGTCGTGACGTCTACTAGTGTGCAAGGTTTTCGGCCAAAAATAGTACGTGTCCTATTTGGCTTCACCAAATTGTTCTCCTAATTATTCTAAGCTCTTTTCACGTTGGGTGCAACTCCTAAAGCCCGACGGATGAAGAGTTATAATCAAACTAAAACTTACTATTTATAGTAAAAACGAAATTAAAACAGGGAAACGACTGTTAATCCAGGGGTTTTTCGCAATTCCAGGCATCGCAACCCGACATAGCGGGTTGGTTGGCTAAAGTAGCTCGTTCCACCCCAAAATCATATATTTTACGTCAGGTAACTTATTCCGGATTGTGAGATATGCCCAATTTAAGGTCCGATGGTCTAGATCACTTTTGTCACCGACCGGGCCTTTTCTGATCCATTTTAGCCATGAAACTCTTCGCGACCCATTCTACATCAGATCTCGAGCTTAGACTATATAAATACTAACCCAATAAAACTTAGGTCGGGCTCAGGTTGAGGTTGCGGGTTGCCCAACCCAACCCGAACCCGATCGATATATAAGTTACTTATAAATTGTAATTGAGTGCAGATTGTCCGTGTTGAAGGCATAGGAAATTCTAGTGTCGTTGGGTCTCATTGGTCCACGCCATTTCTGACGACTCGAGCTAACAAGATATGCCGAATTTCTCTCTCCCAAATAGATTGTGTGCTACACAACACGACTTTTAAAGTAGTTGTTCTATATTTTAACTAGTTTGTTTAGGAAAAATGAAGTTTTTTTTTTATAAATAACTACATATATAGTCAATAAAATCATAGGTACAAAAAATAAAATGTGTATTGAAATATAATAGATTAATGTAATAACAAAAATATTAGCATGTATCCACCCGACCAACCCGATCAAGCCCGCTTGGGTTAGGCTTGGGTTGAGAATTCCCAACCTGAGATTGGGTTGGCTTGGGAAGGGTTAGGGTTGAGGTATAGGAACCTTAGGTTAGGCTAGGGTTGAGCACCAACCTAACCCAACCTGCGTGATGTTCAGCCCAAGTTTACCTATGGGTCACTTGGGAGAGAGGATTCACTGATAATTGGTGCACAAAACACCCCTTTAGGTGCGTTTGGGTCCAATTCACACCAAATAGACTAAAATCGGTGTGTTTGAAATTTTAGAAAGAGATATGTTTACAATTCCAATTACATCATATCAATGGCTTGGATAAACTAATTATGAGCACATCACACAATCCAAAAGGTCTTAGTGCATGGTTTGTGTTGCCCTCCCAGCTTTTTCCTGTTTGGTGAATAACCTATATTGTAGATTGGCCTGAATTTTTGGGATAAGGAGTGAACTTTAAGGGACACACATAATGGATGGAGTGAGTGTGGGCAAGGTGGACCCCACACAAATAGTTGTAGAAAAAGCTTAGTTTACAAACATTGTGGGAAACACTGTCCTGGTCCGTAACCTTAATTGCCAAAAGTTGTTGGAAATGGATGTAACATGTTGAAGAATAAAAATGAGATGTGGTCGGAATTGCTTCCCTAAACGATGAACAACTTTGTATTTTGGTCAGACAGATTCTCTCAATTCTTCAAAACACTAATGTTGTGGTTGTTGAATGAAAGGCTTCTGTACTGAAATTATTTTTTTTTCTTCAACGTGTCATCATACCTTTGCCAAGCTGGAATTTACAAGCACAATTCAAAAACTAGACAGTGGGGTCCACCTTGATTTGTGGTTTATCCTCATGGCCCTCTGGGCAGTGGGGCCCAATGTGATGTGGTCCTTTTGTGACTCGACTTGATATTTTAATAATTAATTTAAAAGATTTAGTTTCTTGAAGAAATTTTTAAATTGTTGGAAAGTGATGAAAGTGAATGAAATAACTAAAAAACACACATCTACAGTATCTGGTTATATATATATATATATATATATATATATATATATATATATATATATATATATATAAACAAAAAACAAAACAAAACAAGTGAGCTTCTAAGTCTTGGTGAGATTTTAACTATATTTTAATATAAATATAAGAGCCAGGACACGCTCCTGTGGTGTAAATGTCACTGAAATTAAACCGTCAGATTCATGGCCCCACAGCAATAGGTCATAACCCAAAATTCGTAGTGATGGATTGAACTATTGCAGGCTTAATTAATTGAAATTGTTGGTTGCATTTAGACCGTTGACTATTTTTCGTATAAACCATCCGTTAAATGTCTACCAGTCTTAGAACATCAGTTTGGAGTAACTGTTGGTCTTGATCCACCTAAAGTGGGGCCTATAAGTGTGTATCTACAAGCATGATTATGAACCATCATACTCTTCCAGAGCATCGTAGTTTTTTTTTTCTTTCTTTCTACTAACTCTGTTCAACTCTCAATGGTGGAAGCTTGGAGGGGAAGTACCTGTGTGGATTATGGTAGGAGGATTTATTTGAGTGTCATGACCAGTGTCTTAAAAACTGGATCCATGGTTGCCCCATGGCCGGTCGGGCTCAAACCAGTCCACCCGCTTGTCCAACCATGTCAATCTGTGATATCATGCCAACAGGAAACTTCTAAAATTAATGAATGGGCTGAAAAGCACTAGATTTTTATTTTTCAAAGAAAAAAAAACACTATCGAGATAAGAGGAAAAGCTGCGTAAAACTTGGAAGTACGGGTGACAATGGGCCAGGTTCACGTGAGGTCCGAGTAGTGACCTGTTTACTTAAAAGGCTAAGAATTCTGGCTCGAACCTAACACATGACTGGTTTACCCTGTGGCCTGACCGACCTATTCATCGAGCTTGAGAAGGCCGACAAGACCCATTTAAATGCAATCAGGTCAGGCTCAAACACCCGAATTGGCATGACTAAACCCAGGTCTAAGAAAGGGATAAGGAGTTAAAAGGAATGCCAGCATTGCCTAATTAGTGAAGACATACAAATGTACATATATCATGTGCATGTATTTATACCCACCCTCTTTTAATTTGTTGCAGGTTTTTGGGCTGGGCTGAATATGAGTCACCCAGTCCAAGCCATTTATAAGTAATATGAGGTGAGGTGGGTAGAGTTCAACCCAAATCCCACCAGTTTGCTAAACGAATTAGTTTTGTAACCTGACTTATGTTGGGAAACTACCCACCTCTTTCTTTTATATGCAAATTAATGGGATTAATAATATATAAGGTTTAATGAATGATAATCACTTCCAACACAAACAACCAAATCATCAAACATGTAAACCGCAAGTGAGATTTTGTATGGAAAACTCTCAAATATAAAGGAAAAAAACCACGGGACATAGTCCAACACAAATCCACTATGTTGGAGATAATGGAAGTACAAGAGATCAACATCTCTTAGATATCCAAATACATCACCCCAAGGTGGATTTTAAGCAATAACAAGGTAAATGAATTTTCTCGCTAACTAGTGATCCAACATAATTCTTGGAGAAAAAAAAAATTAAGAAACTAATATTGTGCACGGACTCTCACAAACTCAAGTATAAAAATCCTCTTGTGATCAACAAGAAGCTTGAAGAAAAAAGACACATTGTTCCTCTTCCTCTATCAACCCTTCTCTTTTTCTTTAAGAAAGAAAACATTAAATGTTGCAAGAAGTCTCTCTAAACAAAAAACTCATTTTTCTCTTCTTTTATTTTTCTTGGCTAAAAGACCAAAACACTCATATTAGGGTCTTGTAGACAAAAAATGACTACTTAAGCTCACGCATGTGGATCCCACCTCCACATTAGAATGGACCTTGCAAACTAGACCCTCCAAAATTAGGTTAGGCTAATTGGTCCATAGCTAGCATGGGCATTGCCACACTCATTTGAATGCTTGTAATTAGAATGCATTGGAATTTGAATCACAAGATAAATGGAATTTATAGGAGTTGGAATCCTTAGTTGTCTATGGATGCCAGTAATTAGAATATATTGGATTCGAAAAATTATATTTGGATGCCTATAATTGGAATGCATTAAATAAATTAGTTTTAACATTCTAGATTAAGTTACGTGACATTTGACATATTAATTATAATAAGTCCATTGAAACATATACCTTGGCAAAAAGTAAGGATTATTTAAGCCTTAGGTGGGCCATTAAAGTGGGCCCACTTTTGAAAATATGACCATTTTTGCATTTACATCCCATTCTCAACCTTTTGAGAAGATACCAATCCACATAATTTTGTTGCATTTTATTTCACAATGGTTCCAATTACCACCGTTTACTCAACCAAATGACCCCAAAAGACTATAGAAAGCTATTTTTCATAATTTTATCTTTCAAAAAGAAGGTGATGTCAGTGATTCATGATAGCTATTTGAAAGATTTAAAATGGTTGCTTGTGTTATTTTAGAGATATGTTTCATCTAATAGTGAATCATTCCCTTGAAAGTATATAGATTTGTATTTAGAAAACATTAGAGAATTTTCAAATCCTCTAAAGTTATCATCATCTACAATGAGTCTCACAATTTAGATGGTTTGGATAATTGTACATAAATGGCACATATTAGGAAGATGAATACTACCATGGCTTTCTGATGTAGAACATGTCACAGATACATTTCTAGCATGGTTGGGCCAAAAGAAGGTGGACTATAAATTGATCATAACTTTTGATTCAAATATCGTTACAGCACACCAGACCGAGTATCAAAAACCGAAGTAACACGATGACAATTTGTTTTGAAGTGGAGGGGACTGCTGTAGAGTGGGTCGCAAACACTTTCATGTCCAAGATAGATCAGAGAAGGCCCGATCAGAGGCAAAAGTCATCAAGACCGTCAGAACCTTAAAACAGGCCGCGAATAGGAATGAGTTACTCGACGTACCATAAATGATTTTGGGGTAGGACGAGCTACTTTAGCCAACCAATCTAGCTATGCCGGGTTACCCATGCCGAATTTGTGAGATTCCATCATATCGACGGTTGAATTCCATGTTTAATTTCGTTTTTACTATAAATAGTAAGTTTTAGTTTGATTATAACTCTTCATCCATTGGATGTGTACTAACGAGCTAACCCAAAAAAAAAAAAAAAAAAAAAAAAAAAAAAAAAAAAAAAAACTCTTCATCCGTTGGGCATTAGGAGTTGCACCCAACATGAAAAGTGTTTTAAAAAATTAAGAGAATAATGTGGTTAAGCCACATAGGACATTTACTATAAATAGAAAATTTACTGTTGTTACGAATTTTAGGGAGTTTTAGTTATAGTTTAATTCCTAAACTTATTCCAAGTCTCAGTATCCATATTTGAAGGGTTATAAACTTATTTATATCTATCAATATTTAACAAATTTATTTCAAATTTTTAGAATTATTTTTAGTTTCTATTTTTACCCCCATGAGGATTAGGGTCATTGACCTCATCATGTTCATCCCTTCGTCACTTTCTAGCCAATTTCAATTCTAAGTGGAGGCCAATTCTACACCAGCATGGAGACCTATAACAGACATTTAAGACCAAAACTATTCATCTACACTGTTTAAAAATTATATCATAAACATATGACCACTGAGAACCCAATTGGGCCATGACATACAAAACAAATGGATGCATGTCAATATATTTTTATCATTGTCACCCATTTAATAAACTAAGCATTGTTGTCCGCCCTCCAAATAAATATTCCACTTTCTTAGCAGCTGATATAGCTATGATATCTGCTCAAAGTGATGTTTAATAGGAATGAATGAGCAATAAAAAAATGCACCCCACATAATGAAATGTCTAAACCGTTGACCATAATTAATATGGACCATCAAATTTCCAAGCCATTGCTTAGATAGTTATCATCATCAGGTCCAAGTAATTTTTGAAAGTGTGGTGGTCAAAGGTTGACTTCATGTAATGGATAATAATCAAATACTTTTTATTATGATAAATATGGACCATCCATTTCCTGACCATTGATTAGTGGTTAGCATCATCCAATCAAAGTAAATTTTTGAAAGAGGTCCAGAATGGAAGGTAGGCTCCCCATTATGTAAGGAAGGTAAGGCCTGCTTGATGAAGGGTCTAGATCACGGATAGGACATTTTCTAGTATAATATGGATCATCGATTTTCTGTCAATTGATCGGATGGTTAGAATTAGTATATCATATTAATTTTTTAGATGGATGGGAATCAATGGTAGCTTTCATGTCATGGATGGTCCAGATCAAGAACTAGATCTCTATTATAATCAATATGGATAATCCGTCTCTTATTTGATTAATTGGATGGCTAGGATCATTCAATCAAAATACTTTTAAAAGGGATGGCCAATCAAAAGTGGGTCCAATCAATGGACAGTTTAGATTAATGATCAGAACTTGTATATTATGCTTAAAATGGATCATCCATTTCCAGCATTGTCGATCAAATGATTAAAATCACCTAATCACAGTGACTCTTAATAGTGATGAGCAGTAAATGGTGCTCAACATGATGGAGGGTCTCGATCATGTAAAGAGGGATGGGTGATCCAAAGGTGGGCCCATGTGATGGACAAGGGTTAGACGTTTCTTTGGTAACTGCGACAAACGTGCAATTTTGACATGTAACATGTTTAAGATTATAACCGCTACAAACACGTATCTGAGACTTTTCTTTTTATCTTTTATTGGTAGCTAGGCTTATGACATTGAACTTCCAAACTTGAACTTGGAACCCAATCTTTCTGGGCAACATATCATTTGCATGGGACATCCAAGCCTCGCAAAAGGCCAAATTAATGTTGAAATCATATGGCAGCCAATTGTCACATAGGTGTGGACCACCTACTCAGGAGACCCACTTTATTTACAAGGCATAATCCATCATTTCCATGATTGGGACATCCCACATATGATGGTTTACTGACAGAGTGCCACGGAATAAAGAGAAAGATCACCCGTCTTTCTTAAGTGAATAAGACCTTGAGTCCACAAGACATAATGGCTCTCAAATTCACAAGAATTAAGAAAATTCAAAATAACTCATTGAAATTTGTCTTTCCCTTGTGATTACAACGCTTTAAATAATAAAATGAAATCTTAATTAAGAGCCCTAATGTAAATAAACTGAAACTTTTCTAAAATATTAAAATATACTAAAAATAAAAAGTTCTAATCTAACTCCGCATGGTGATTTCTGGCACAATAATAAACAAATTCTAAGGAGACATTAAATATCAAAACTCTAAAATAAAAAGTTATGTCCCACCTAAAACTTACTAAAAATAGTAAGTTTTTCGAAAAATGGAAGACTTGATTAGAAATGAGTCTTTTCGCGAAATGGAGCGACGGGACACGCATAAGCGTGTCAGTTGGCCCTATAACAAACTTTTAGTTGAAATTCATAGGTTACGCATTCCGTAAATCATTCCAGATCAAAAGTTATGATTGATTTACGGTTTACTCTTTGAACGGAATTTTTTCTCAATCCGAAATGATTTTCTCTGATCCGGACACGCCAGGGGCTAGTTACATCATGCCCCACACGAGACTGAGCTCAAATATGATGGATTAGGTCCGCTTCTATTCAGGCTTCTTTCGGTTCATCTAGGTCAGAATAGGTCCGCCTCCCACTCTACATCATTTACAAATTTAATAAGAGAATTCTTCACCTATACACACCTGCACAGCTCCTTTTGGTACAGGGCCTTTCTGGTCATCACTTCTCATTTAATAAATAATCAAAGCTAATTATCTAAAATATATGGGGGAATTTCAAGATGGCCAGGTTTATTTCGGGCTGTCAATGGGTTAGGTTCGGATTAAGAAATATTGAATTTTGAATGTTCCTCTGAACAATTCAAAATCCGGTCTAAAGTCATCCAGGCTGTTGACAACCTTTGTTTTTATATATATATATATATATATATATATATATATATATATATATATATATATATATATATATATATATATATATACTTAATTAGTACGCAACAGACGATCTGAGGCAGGAGTCATTCAAGGTAGGACACGAGTCCATTGGTCTCAATCATCACGTGCTAAAAGCATATTAGGACTTGGACTTCTCAAAATTCTCAAGTCATTGCCCAACTGCGACTGGGTCTTCTACCTTGAATGCTGCAGCAACGAGCCTTACCCTGGGCCTGCTGTCGAGGGCCCATTTCAAATGTCCTTTTCTATTCAGCAAGCCACTCGAGCCCAAAATAGGCCCACCCATTGCTCAACAATCAGGCCCACTTGTAAACTCCATCCCTTCATTCCCAAGCCAAAAAAAATTCAATGGCTCAAGCTAGGGGCTTTGTGGGAGAATGGGCTTTTTTTTTTAAAAAAAAAAAAAAAAGCAAAAACAAACAAAAACAAAAACAAAAACAAAAACTCTGCACCTAATTCATCTCTCACCTTAAAAGATTTTTGCACCAGATCCTATTGCAGGTTGCTGTTTATGACGAGGAAGCTAACGCCAGCGAAAAGCTATGAAATAGTTTCCTAGAGACTATTTTGTGAGGAAAAGGCCTTACTTCCCTATAGTGAAAGCGGCTTAGAAAGAACATGGAAAATTAACATGGGCTTGAAATAATTTTGCTTGAAGATGGTTTTTATCTATTCAAGTTTAAAGACTTTAATGAAAGCTAAGATATTTCAAAAAAAAAAAAAAAGGTTATTCGTTTTTGGTGGGCATTCTTTCATGCTAAGAAGGTTGTCATCCATAATTTCAGTAAAAAAGAATGACGTTGATAACATTCCTCCGTGGATAAAATTTTCAAAAATTAAATTTATATTCAAAACTCCTAATGTTCTTAATATGATTGTAAGTGTTGGGGGACCGCGGAAGCACACAGAGATGAATCAAGCAAAGTATTCCAATCACACGATCAAGCCCAATCACAAAGACTCTAAATTTAAAATGGAAAAATCCTTTTGGGAAAAAACCATGGCACCAAGCGACAAATATCAGTATGAAAACAAAAATTACAAGAGAAAAAGATTACCCAATTCGAACAAACCTTGAATCTCCCCTTACAAGTCCCGAAAACCCTATGAACGAATTAGAAAGCCTTGAGATACACCCTAATCCCGATTACACCCATATATATAGCCTCTATGTGAATCACAATCGAAATAGAAAATAAATCCCACACTTGCGCAATTCTGCGTATCTTCTGTATGATCACTCGATGACACCTTCGATGGGACTTTGATGACATCGATAAACATTCTATGGCATCGAACCCAATTCGATACCATCGAACTAAAAACCAAATGTTCCAGCGACTAAACATGAAATTTCTTGGATTTTATCGATGGCATCAAATAGGCCTTCGATGTCATCGAACAGCCTTCAGTGGTATCGAACAGGACACTTAAAGTGTCTAGCAACCAACTTGATAAATTCCATATTTTACCGATGACATCAAATTGTCATCAACAGACATGTTGATTTACAAATTTAAGACATCGATCAACAGTAAGTACCATAGAACCTCCTTTTATGGATAATCCAAAGGCCTTGGTAGAATTTATTCCACACTTCTAGAATCAATTGAAATAGTATGAGAGTGGGAAATAATAACCCAACCCATGGAATATGTCTGTGAATCGTCCGCTTGTAAAACGCATCCCAAAAATCAAGTGTTATTTCTCCTTCCACTTTACCTTCGAACTCGCAGGGCCTAATAGGCAAGTTGGGTGCAAAAATAGAATCTAACTTCAAAGGAAACACCCACAATAAGTGAGGAATATGCCAAAGCTCATACTGAGGTCCACAGTGATATGGGGGAAGGCTCCTCCTCACCCTAATGAATTTTTAGAATTTCTAGATGAAAAGTCACATGCTTCTACATTAACAAGGACCAGAGAGAAATTCCTTAGTCCTTTTCCCTAAGCAAATACAAGCAACCAAAATAATTTCAATATCTTATCCGATTTTGATGGTAACATGGACCTAGATGACTTTTCAGTATCTAAATTGACAAATCAAGTGGAGATGACTATTAGACACCCTCCTCCCATCACCATGCACAATAATCTTATTATTAGATGAAGTTCTTGATGTAGAATATTTGAGGCCTTAATAGGTCATCGATGCAAGAGCTAATGGACTCCATCCAAAGTCTTGGTATTTCTATAGCATACATCATTGAAACTCACATTAGGAAAACCAATTTGTATGCCTCATGTAACTCTTTTTTTCCTGCTTAAATCTACGATTCAAAAGTTGATCAATGTTGTGATAGTAGAATTCTCATAGCTTGGAATAGGTCACTCAAAATATCTATAATGTACAAAACTGACCAAGTGATTCACTATTTTATGAGATCCAATGATATTCCCGGTCAAGATATGTTTATAGGTATTAATGTCTCTAACTTTGCAGGTCCAAGATCTCTCCTATGGAAAGATATTATTCACCGATGGGTGTCAAACATTCAAAGAAGGCTTGGCCCCTTCTTCTTCTCGGCAGCAAACGGGTGGGCTCTACTCACAAGGATAGTCCAATTTGAAAGCATGAAGGATAACATCTTGTTCAGGAATTACGAAGACTTGGGCGCAAGAATGGCCTCCCAATTAGGAGCAGTGGAAGCATACCCCGAGTCAAATCAAACAAGCGAAAGATAATTGCAAATAAAGTAACAAAGAGAACACATGATTTTACATGGAAAATACTTACGGGAAAAATCCACCGGACAAAGCGACAAGTAAATCCACTATAAAAATAAATTACAAGAAATCAGATCAACTTGCAGATGCGAAAACCCTACTTTCATCCCTTCAAAACCTTATCTTTAATCCCGAATTACACCTATATATCTAGTGTTACACCCAGAATAGGAAACAAATTGCGTAATTACGCAAAACTGCACACGTCATCGATGGAACAACCATTGATCAATCGAGCCTTCCCATGTTTGAGCAATTGAACATGCTCAAAAGTGTTCAGAGAGTTAACATGTATTTTTCGAATTATCTCAATCGATCGAGCTCCAAGTTCAATCAATTGAACCGGTCCAAAACTGTCCAGCAAGCAATCTCATATATTCGTGGTATTATTAATTGATCAAAATCCCCTATTCTAGCATAGATTGGAAACACCAATTTCAACAATCTCTACCATGACTTTAATCTTTATGCTCCATTGCTTTAAGTTGTTATCACCATCTTTAATTGTTTCTATCATAGCTTTATCACCATCATCGCTTTTCGTGCATACTTTGTCTCCATCACTTCGATGCCAAGCCCAAAGAAGTCACGCATAATTTGAATTTCTCTATAGGAGCCACCTTTGTAAGTATAACCGCCATATTCATGCTTGTGTGGATCTTCTTAAGAGTAACATCACCTTCCTTAAGCACCTATTGGATAAAATGATTACGAACATCAATATGTTTAGTTCTACAATGGTAAACTGAGTTCTTTGTCAAATTGATCACGCTTTCGCTGTCGCAATTAACCGGCACGGCCTTCTACTAAAGCCCAAGCCGATTCATCATTTCTCTTAATCAAAAACCTTCCTTAAATGCCTCCATCACTATCATATACTCAGCTTCAGTTGTATAAAGAGCAACCACAGACTAAAGCTTCGATATCCAACTAATCGCTCCATCCGCTAATACAAACGAGGAAGTCAACCTTTTATTCTCCACATTTTTTGCATAGTCCAAATCTACATAGTTTATAAGTTTGACCTCTAATTTTTTTTTAATATCCAGATATAGTCCTTCGTACCTCGTAAAAATTGAAGTAGTCATCTCACTGCCTCCCAATGTTGCTTGCCAGAGTTTAACATATATTTTCTCACAACACCGAATACATGTTAAATATCTGGTCTCATAGAGACCCTGACATACATCAAACTGTCAACTGTGCTCAAGTAGGCCACACGAGACATAACCTATTTTTCTTCATTGGTAGGAGGACATTATTTTGAAGCAAACCGAAAATGAGCAGCATGGGGTGTTGTAAGACCCAACCCGAGTGCATGTGTGTGCATGTGTGTATGAGTGTGCATTTCGTTTCTCTTGTTCCCGCGGTCCTACCAATTGAATCCTGGCAACCCGCGACCCCCGGATAATGTTTGCAGTTATCCTTAAGTCCGGTCATGTAGACCTGACTTGAATCGAGCCGAAACGTATGCCATCTCGTTCGCATCGTCGTTGTAGTTTCGATGACGCGCCTCGTGTGACCATCCGATATGTAGATCATAGGTTGTGTGTATCTCATTTTCTAGCCCTTAATCATGATCACGTAGCCCACCTAGGAGTAGTATACATGTTTTTCCATGATGGCCCATCCCTTGGTGCAAGTTCCAACACCCACTACCCATACACCACCCAAATCCCATCTTCTATACTACCCACCACCCATACACCACCCACAACCCTAGCCTATAGCCTTCATTTAAGCTTTCTTTTTGCTAGATCATCATGGAGTTCTCTATCCCAAGCACCTCATTTCTAGAGAAAATCAGATTTTTCTCTTCCCCATGTCATTTGCAATCATCCCTCTTGTACAAGACTCTCCCTCTCTCTTCTCTCCCTCTCATTTTCTCTCTTTCTCATTTTCATTCTCCTTGCTAGAGAAGGGTGAGATGTCCCCACCAGCCCTCAACATTCCAGCACCTTCTCCCCCTATTTCCCCCTCACCCCTCCATTAAAGAACCATCTCAACCATCAATCTACCTTCCTTGGAGCACTAGGACCTAGAAGGCATAGTTTTGGTGGAGATCTAAGGTGGGTGCTCCCCTATTTCATGTAATTTCTTTTTCATAAGTGTAGATCTCCTCCTTCTCTCATTTGAGATGTGTAGGACCCACTAATCAATGATGGAGATCCTATACAACTCCTTAGATGTAGCCATTTGGCCCAACTCATCTTATGCATGCATGTCCCATGCATGGGGTTTCTCCTTAATGGACCCCTTCGTGGAGGCTTCTCCTAGTTTCTTAAGCATGATGAGTCATCTAGACCCTTGCATCATGGTTGGGATGGCATCCCAACCATTTATCTTGAATATTGATCATGCATGATGAAGATCCATGATGTAATATGATATGAATGTAATGTGTGGGTGTGATTGTGTTGGGGAAGACTCAATAGTGGCGGAGCCTTCTCCTTATGGTCAGAATGCTCTCCCTCTTCTCTCTCTTTTCTTCTATTTCTGATGATGATGAGTGTGGCCCTCTTGGTGGGCCTGGATAGTCCAAAAAGTTTAGCTAGGATGGGACGCCCATACCCACCTACACTATGGTTTTGGGTGTCCCATTTGCTGACTTTTATTAATGCATGTAAGTGTGGTAACTTTGGGATTTGATTTAGACATTTGTGGGGCCCACTAAGGTGAGTCATAGCACCTAGTTTTTAGGGTAATTCCCTTTTAAATTAACTCATACAATTAATTTAATCCAAGTGTATATTGTTGTCTAAAATTTTTTGGACAATTTCTGGTTGTTTTTTAACCAGAATTTGGGACTGTTTTGGGGACTTTTATTACCCCATCAAATATACTTTTTTTGGAAGATGAGGATCCCATCTTGATGTCCCCCAAATTTCAGCCCCATTTGACCTTAATTGAGGTCCCAAAGGTGTGGCCCAAGTGAGGTGGACAGTTTGGATTTTTTTGAATTGTTCCAACAACACGTCAGTTTGAAAAATCTTTGATTATAAAATAACTTTTGCATTGGTGGGCCACTTCTGTGGACCCCACCCTATGGTCTACATATGAGGGATGTAAAAACCATTTTTTCCCAATTTTTGGAGGCCTTTAGTCCACACCATTAGAAGCTCAGATTAAAGCTAGTTTAAATTCTGCACTAATCAGATTTTTTGGGTAGGCAATTTTCTTTTGATTCAAATAAATACTTTCTTAATTCAAAAAAATCTGAAATTTTGATAGGGTGTGACCCACCCATGATAGGACCCACCTACCAAATTTCGAGGCCAACGGACCCCTGAACGATCTTCGGCGAGGGCTGGACCGGCCCACCAGGCTGGGACATCTAGCATGGGTTGGTCATCCACCCTATTTTAGGCCCACCTTCATGTGTTTTGTGTCCACGCCATTCATCCAAGATGTGGTCCACATGGGACGTGGCCCACCTTCTTATGGGACATCCACATGTGGGGCCCACTTTGATATATTTTGGGGACTGGCGTCCCAAGTCCATAGGACCGCCCAAGCTAGGACGCCTGGCCCATTGGGCTGCTGCTGGACATCCAGTCCAGCAACATTAGTCCACTTGATGTATGTGTTTTATGCACTCCATTCATCTGGTGGAGCCCACAGTGATGTGTGTGGGTCACCGGTAATATACATTATGGTGTGTTTGGATTTTATTTGTGCGTGGTCATTGAGTTGACATGATAGAGGGATGGAGTTTTCTCCTCTTGTGCACATTGAGTTCTTGGAGCTAATGCATGATTGGTATGCATGATTCATGCATTTGGCATCACATCTCATAGATATTATTGCCCTTGCTTCATCAAGGCCTTGTCTCCACAGGGGTATTCGTGGATGGCCATATGTGGATACCGAAAATATAGTATTTGAGCATTTTAGGTGCATAGGATATCCCTAGGTGAAAGACCATAAACCTTCAAGGTACCTAGAGGATGCCTCAACGCCGTGACTGAGTAAAAATTATGAGCGCCCGAGTGCCTTACACCATTAGGTCGGTCTCCCACTGTCATGAAGTCGGTTGAGATGGGATGTGGCCTTATCCACCTAAGTGAGTGGGCATTACTAGGCTGAGTCTGACCAGCTCATGAGTGGGTCTGCTACCGTCGAGCCTTGCTGTGATTGATTGGTTATCCACAGGTGGGTAGTGTGGTCTCTTATGCTCGTTTGACTGTGCAGTCTTGATAGCGGCAGTCATCCTATAGTGCATTAGACCCCAGTGATATTCCTTATGATAGAACTGTGTGGGATATATGGACTGGTTATAAGCATTGACATTACTTTGCATTGCATTGGTATCGGCTATATAAGCCTTATAATGCATCGCCTTAGTATGGCGCCTAGTACTCATGTATTGCATTGCATAACCTTGGAATGGCTTCTCGCATTCATGGCAGCCTTGGTAAGGCCTGTGATATTAGCATTGATCATGATTCCCTTCTGTATCCCTAATATTCTTCTGAGCACCATTACCACACACTTTCACCACCCTCTAAGCTTTCTATAAGCTTATGCATGATTGATGGGTGCAGGAGATCCTAGGTCGGCGTCTTAGCAGCGGATCTTGGATAGGAGTTGAGCCAAGGACCCCAGTTTGCAGATCTTTCCCTCTTTCTTCTGTTATCATATGTATTTCCTTCGGCCATGTATATAAAGTTTAAATTTATAGTGGATTTTGCAACTGTGTTCATTGTTATTTATAAGATTTACTTACTGTGATTTTGGGTATACTCGTATTAAAATGGATATATGATTATGAAAATCCTCCTTGTAGGATCCCAGAATCGAAACCTGCTTCAGGAGCCAAGAATGGGGAACTACGAGGGCTGTTGTGGCCAAAACCAGCCATCGGGTTCCTTGTGAATCCGGTTACCGAGTCTGGGGCACAATATGTGTGTTAACTGGTTTAACCTTATCCATCCCAAACTTAACCCATACATTCTCAAAGTATTCTACCTGAGATAATCGTAGCATGCTCCTCTCCCTATCTTTATGTATATCTATACCAAGAATCGTCTTTGCAGCCCCTAGATATTTTATCTCGAATGTCCTTGATAACTGAGTCTTCAATATATTGATCTTAGATATGATATGGCTAGCAATAATCATGTCATCAACATACAATACCAAAATAATAAATTCTCTATCACTTAATGCCCTGAAATAGACATAATGATCATATTCACTTCTAGTAAACCGCTAACACAACATGAAAAAATCAAATCTTTTATAACACTACCTAGGAGACTGTTTCAGGCTATACAACAACCTCCCCAACCCGTAAAACTTATTTTCTAACCCCGGTATCTCGAACCCCCCTGGTTATTTCATGTAAATCTGTTCCTCCAGTTCTCCATGTAATAAATAGTCCTTACATCCATTTGTTCCAGTTTCATATTATATTAGGCAACCAATGCCAATACAAATCTAATATATACTTACTTGACTATAAGCACGAAAATCTCACTGAAGTCGACACCCTTCTTCTACGCGTAACCATTTTGCTACCAGTCTAACCTTGTGTCTATCATATTTTTTCTTGTAAATCTACTTACAACCAATTGCTTTATGCCCAACTAAAAACTCCACCATTTCTCAAGTCTCATTCTTATACAAAAATCTATATCATCATGCATTGTCATCATCCACTTCTCAACATTTATATCTTCTAATGCTTCCTGAATGGTAGACGGATCTCCCTCATCTATAATGAGAGCAAATGCAACATTCAAGTCATCTTTGTATGTCGTCGGTAGTCTGCAGTCTCTCGGTGGATTTCTTCTAAGAGGTGGCTGCTCCACCTGCTCTTGTACCTCTTCCTACGACTCGGCTTCAACCCATGTCTCACCTTTGTCGATTCCAACATGAATTACTACTAACTTTTCTATTTCCTTACTTTCATCCTTACGAAACAAAAAATCCTTATCAAACCTGATGTTACGTCTAATTGTGATCTTTCGTGTGACCTGGCCATACATCTTGTATGCCTTCACACCATCACTATAACCTATAAAGGTACACTTCTTTGCCCTTTAGTGTAACTTATCTCTCTCAATTGACAGTATATGAGAGTAAGCATCATAACAAAATACTCGTAATCCTGAGTAATCTACATCATGACCACTCCACGCTTCTTTTGGAATCTTACAATATGTGGGAGTGGACAGGGACCAACTCACTAAGTAAGAAGCCATATTAATGACCTAAGTCCATAGTTCCTTGCCTAAGCCGGCATTTCTCAACATACTTTGAGCTCTCTCCAAGAGAGTTCAATTCATTCTTTCCATCACACCATTTTGCTCTGATGTATGCCTCACTATCCCCTCATCTTTACAAAAATTATTGAATTCTTTCAAAGTATACTCACCACCATTATCGGTCCTCAATATTTTCAACTTCTGCCCTATCTGTTTTTTCACCATTGCCTTTCACATCTTGAAGGTGGTGAAAATATTAGATTCATACCTCATGAAGTAAACTCAAACTTTTCTAGAGTAGTCATATATGAATTAGACAAAAAATAATGACCCTCTGCAGAAACAATGGGAGATGGCACCGCTCATTTACTTACATGTTTTTCATACTTAAAAGGCAACAGTGATTGTTTACCATATATATAATGCTCGTATATATTAAAATCAATACTTTTAAATGCAGGAACCAAACAATGCTCAGAAAATACCTTCATACCACACTCGCTCATGTGGCCTAGGCGTGCATACTACAAATATGCTGACGTGGACTCTATTACAGCTGATACAACTCTACACGTGATGGTATTCCCAATCATCTTGTAAAGGTTAGTGCTTCGTCGTGCTTTCATAATAATGAGTGCTCCCTTTGAAACCTTCAAGACACAATCAAATCTGTTGAACTTGCACCAAAGTGCCTCAAGAGTCTCAAAAGATATCAGATTCTTCCTTAGATTAGGAATGTGTCTCATGTCTGTTAGGATATGCTTTGTTGATGCAGAAATTTGGTCAATCCTGCCTCACCTCTTGCGAGCCACTGAGTACCTACCAATTAATTGAGATACAAGAGAATACACTGGGGGCACTGGTTAAGGGCGAAGACCCCCGATGCCTAAGTCAGGGTAGGTCTACAGAAGGAGTAGAAGAATTAGAATTATTGTGTCTCTTTCTTCCTTTCACCATTGTAGAACCTTGGTAAGATGGGAATGGCTTTAATGTCGTTCCCACAGATGGCGCCAACCGTTGATGCAGAAATCTAGACGTCCTCCTTAGACCACTTGATACATGCAAGAAAAGACATAGAAGGAGACCCTACTTGCAGCAGGGGATCCTCTGATGTCAAAGTCAGGCAGTCAAGCTAGGTCTAGTAGAACGTGGGGTTTTAGAGGTGATTTTTGCGTACCTTTCATTGTACAATAGCTCTCTATTTATAGCTGATAGGTGTGGTGGCATAGATGACAATCTCCCTACTTGGTATGTGCGTATTGTAAAGGGAATCTTCCCCTAAGCGTGTCGTAGTTATCTTTAGAGATCTTCAGTGGGGATCTCGGACATATCACTTTAATAAGATCTCTGAGTGGTCGAGATTAGAAGAAACATGTAGTAGACCACTGAGGCCGAGCTTCCGAGCTGACCTACATAGCCATCTTGAGGAGTAGTTTACCGACTTGGATTCTCTAATGGGCCATGGTGGAGTTTTCTCTTAACATTAAGTAAATTACCGACCTGCCGACCTGTCCCTAAATGTTGTATCCAAGCACTGAGACCGAGCTCCCTTCCTTAATAGAACATAAGTGAAATCGGGGATGACCATCATCTTCATCTTATCATACGGTGCAAGGACTCTCTCGCAAGTCTTCCAAGCAGAGCGTGCTCAGTCCCATACGGGATCAATCCTCGGAGGCTTCTATAGGAGATCTGAACATTAGCTCAGACATGAAAGGGGCCATGGGAGAGCTCGGCATCGTACAACAATAGTACATCACTTTCTGGTTGTTGAAGAGCTCCTTAGTCATGATTGGCACAGGCCGACCACGCATTTGTACACAAATGTCTAAGCCGACCTCGTACTTCTAACCAGTTCATTTTTACCCATAACAAGCTTATCCATCAAACATCTTGATGTACACCGATCCGACACCAAGCACCTTATAGGCAATGTCATTACCCATAAACACCTACCCATAAGCATATTAGATATAACTCTTGAACCAACTCCTATGAGAGGTCATGTGGTATGAAGCCCCTACATATAAAATTTACCCATTGCTAAGATACCTAAATTTATATGCAGTCAATGCATCGCAAACACTTGCCTCCTCACTAGATTATATTGCGTTGGTCTTCCTCAATGAATCCTTTGACTTCACTGCTTTGTGGGTTTTAGAATTCCAACAATCCTTCTTCATATGTCCTAACCTCCATTCCAGTACTTCATCTTCCCTTTGCCCTTAGACTCGGATGTATATTACGAATTTCCCTTCTCTCACTCAGAAACTCTTCCCCTAACAACCAATGCATCTATAGAGGAACCCCCACCACTGTCCTTCTTTCTCAACTGCTTCGAATGAAGGATTGAAATAATAATTTCGATGTCAATGGTCTCCCTACCATGACACATCGTGCCTACGAGACTCTCGCGGGACTCTATAAGAGAATTTAACAGGATTAAGGCTTGTTCTTCCTCATCGATCTTCACCTCCACACTCATCAACTTGCAAAGTAGTTGATTGAATGTAATAATATGTTTATTAAGATCCAAACTTTCCACCGTCTTCAGATTATAGAATTGTTTATTTAAATACAGATGATTACTGAGAGATTTCGTCATGTACAAACTTTCTAACTTCTTCTAAAGCCCTACAGTGGTCTTCTGATCAAGGATATTAAAAAGGACGTCATCTTCCAAACATAATTGGATCGAGGTAATCACCCTTTGATCAAGTTATTGCCACTCTTCATTGTTTATAGTCGCAAAATGCTTCACTATACCAATGAGTGTATGTCGTAATCCCTGTTGAACTAGAATTCCTCTCATCTTCACCTTCTATAGTTCAAAGTTATTTTTTCGGTAAACTTCTATGTCTCATACTTCATGTTAGATCCTTTCAACTCCATGTCTCTTGTTCAAATTCGAATCCCAACGTATAGCTCTGATACCACTTGTTAGGAGTCACAGAAGCAAACCTGAGTCGAACTAAACAGGTGAAAGATAAATGCAAACAAGGTAACACAAAGAACACACGATTTTACGTGAAAAACCCTTGTAAGAAAAAACTATGACACAAAGCGACAAATAAATCCACTTTGAAAATGAATTATAAGAGTTAGATCAACTTACAGATGCAAAAACTCTAGTTTTCTCCCTTCCAAACCTTAGAAACGATTTAACCCTCCTTGTTCTTCCCTAATCCCGAATTACACCCAATATAGTGTTGCACCCATAATAGAAAAAAATCGTGCAATTACGCAAAACCACGCACGGCGTGTATCTAAGCATTAACTGATCAACCCTCGATCAATCTAGCCTCCCCCATGCTCAAGCAATCAAACATGATCAAAAGTATCTAGAGATTTAACATGTATTTTTGAATTATCTCAGTCAATCGAGCTTCAAGTTCAATCGATCAAACATGTCCAAAACTGTCTAGCGAGCAATCTCATATATCCGGGGTATTATCGATCGATCAAACATGGTTGTCGATTGACCAAAATCCCCTGTTCCAACATAGATTGGAGACACCAATTTCAACACTCCCTTGGGTTCTTACCAGTGATTTCAACTACATCATATTTCTTCAAGAAAAGCATAGAGGTGCGAACCAATGCTAAAAGCATATCAAAGAATTGAACGATTGCCTCTCTTCCATGGCCTTTCTAATCATGCTCTTATGTTGTTGGGCCTTAATTTATCTACTCTTAGCCATAAAACACCTTTTTTGATTCTTCAGATATTGGTGCAAAATTGAGGGCTTCTTCCACACTGTGAAAGGAGCTTAGGATATGCATGTTAATGACTCTCTTATGTTTGTAGTTGCCTCCAAGATCAAACGGGTCAAGTCGCCCTTAAAAACTAGATAGCTAGCATGCCTAGGCTAAGTAATCAAATTCTTAAAACAAAAAATGATCTTAAGTTGATTCAATTAGTGATACAATCGGACCCATCTCATGACAATATTGAGAACGAAAAAGTCGCTAAGAAAAACTTGGACCACCTCCAGAGCATGGAGTTATCAATGTTAGGCAAAAGGCTAGAGAGATTAAGTTGAATCTTGGAGATACCAAATCAAAATACTTTTACTCATCAATTAAATTTAGATAGGCCTCATTCAAAATCTAAAAAATTAAGGATAATGATAGTAATATTTGTGAAGGTCAAAATAAAATTAAAAATACACTTGTTTACTATTTTTATAATATCCTCACTTGTAATCAAAGATATATCTCTCAAGTTGATATGAGTTTTATTGATAATCTTAGGAAATTATCTCAAGATCAAAGTGACGATCTTTGTAAGTCAATTTTTATTTCTAAGATAGAAACTACTACTAAAATTTTCAAATCTAAATAAGGCTCTTTGACCTGATGGTTTCAACGCCCACTTCTATAAGTTTAGCTGGCTGATTATTGGGAAGGATGTTTGTAATGATATTATTAGCTTCTTCCGATCTTTCATAATTCTTATGTAATTAAACAACATGTTTATTTTTTTATTATTCCTAAGAGACAAAACTATAAATCCCCAAATGACCTAAGACCTATATCCTTAATAAATGAGATATACAGAATTATCTCTAAAATCATGTTCAACTGAATGAATGTTATTATGTCTAAAGTTATTAAACATTCCCAACCCACCTTCATTCCAAGTCAAAATATATTTAATAATACTCTTCTTAGTCTCGATCTCATTCATGGTCTCCATCATGAAAAAGGTCCACCTAGAATATAGATCAAAGTTGACCTTAAAAAGGCTATTGACTCTGTAAGATGGAAATTTATCTTAGAAGCCTTTCGAGCCCTAAATTGTTTAGATGAGTGAATTGGTTGGATTCATGCCCCACATATCCTCCCCAACTTTCTTGGTGATTGTTAATGGGGAGGTTTGCTGCTTTGACAAGAGTAACAGGGGTCTCCATTAAGGAGATCCCTCTCTTCTTCTCTTTGCTATTATCATGGAGATGTTTCCTATCCTCCTCTTGAAATATTGTGATAATGGTTTAATAAGAGCCCCTTTTTCTATGGGAACTATCACCATATCCCGTCTTCTCTTTGTCGCTGAATTTTACCAGTGCAGACCCTTAATTTTCCATGAAATTGAGAAGTCTTTTTATAAACTTCAGTGATTACTTTAGTCTAAGAATCAACCTGTAAAAAAAGGGTTGTTTTATTATTTGGATCATGTCAGTGCAAGGATACTATAAAAGCCATTTTGAATATTAAAGAGGAGGAGCTCTCTATTAGATATCTTGGGATTCCTATTCTCAATCAAGCTTCATATTCAAGACTGTGAATCTTTAATTGATAGTGTTAATAGAAAGCTTGAAGGATAGAAAGCAACCCTTCTATCTTTTTCTGGCATATTAAAGCTAATAAAATCAGTGCTCTCAAATCTTCACATAACATCAGTTGCATGTTTTCTTGCTTCCTAAAACATGCTATGATATTATTGAAAGGTGCATCAAAAATTTCCTATAGGATTTCATTAAATTTTAAGAATGAAGGTGGGCTTAGGACTATCTTGCTTGAGACCACCGAGCCTTTGCCTTCTTAAACAATTTTGAAAATTTCTTTGCGAAGAAAGCCTAGAAAATGTAGGTTCGAACTAAATATATTGGATCAAAGTAAATATGGTAGCTAAAAAATTCTCTCAATGTATTGTGGGCCTGGTGAAGTATCCTTAGTGTCTGTGACATTACCAAGAGGCATACCAGATTCTTGGTTGGAAATGGATATCTTACTAACTTGTGGAATGACAAACTCAACTCTTTCCCTTGGTTCATATCCATACAGTAGCAACTATATGAGTGGAGTCGAAGACAACAACTTGGGATGAGTTGTCTCCAACAGGAAGAGTCTGATGTAGGTGAAGTGGTCTCAAGGGCCACAGATCACTCTATTTTGCCAGGAGTTTGGGTTCTTTGTAATATTGAACTTTTGATTTGTTATTTTGGTTTTCTTCTTTCTTTGTTAGTTTTATTGTTAGAAAATTATAAGGTTATCTTAATTATTTTTAAATTATTTGATGGTTAATTATGATTAACACACTAATCACCGCCATAGTTAAAGATTAATTACACTTGTTTTATAAATACTTGGTTTGAGAGATTTCAAGGGCTTTTGGAATTTTAAAATGAAAAGTCATTCTCTTCTAAGTTGAGAGATAAAGAGAAGAAGATGAAGGAAATTACCCTTCTCTTACTCTCATGCTCGTGGAGACAGCTCAATCGACAACACTCAATACATCTGCGGATCCATCTTAAAAGGACTTGTTACAGATTATGCTAGAGCCGCTCACTGGAGTTGGATTCCTCACTGTGCCCGGCTTTTACATCATAACCATAAACATCCCATCCATGGCTGCAGAAATTTGGGCCTTGACTGTCCAAATGTACTGATACTGCATCAAACATGCACATAACATGTGGAGGGTAGAAGTTGCTGGGTTTTGATAGGGTGCAATTCAGTTTCCAGCTCCGGATTACATCCTTAGATTGAGATAAACCGTTCACATTTCATTACTATCATATAGAAGCTATGATCTTTAAAAAAGATAATAATAATAATAAATAAATAAATAAATAAATAAAAATAATTTATATATATAAACATGCTTCATGGATGATCCTGCCCTTTGAATCTTAGATTTGAGTATGAGCTGTTGACTATTCACCTTCATATGCTAACATCCTTCCAACAAAGGCTTCTTACAATGGCCCAGGTAGAATAGAATCCAGAACATGAACAGTTGAGATCATCATTTATGATGCAATTATAGGGATGGAAACTGCCCCTCAGTAGGGGGCACTTTATCCTATCAAAACCCATAGTTGCGAAATATACAGTACACCATCAAACACATAAAACACATTTGAAAATTATTACATGGAGTTGGGATGAACAACAAAACGCAAGAAAAATAAAATATTCACCAAATACTGGCCAGAGGAATCATTGGTACCTGATGAATCAGCACCCGGTGCCCTGTTGCATCCAGTCCATACAAGTGGGCCACATGCTTCAATGAACACAATCTAGACAGTTAATCTTATGCACCTAACATTCTTCTAATATTGGCACATCGCAGTTCATTTCAAAAAACACTCGAGCAGAGCAACCCCAACTGAAATGAGAAATACCCCAAATTTTCAGATGAGAAGATCCTAGCCATCCAATCATTGGCCTATGCAGATGCTGCTGCTTTCTTCTCCTATTTTGTCGGCCACCCAACGGATGGTAAGAGAACCATACAAGAATAAATATTCTTCTCAAGGTCTGTAAACCATGCATTCCTCTTGCAGTTCTCGCCACAATAATTAATACAGTAAAAAAAGCCAGCCAAAAGAGGAGATGGAGATGCAACCCAAAAGGGAAGCAATAGTTAAGAGTAGGGTAACCAACAGGTCGGGCCAGGATTAGTTCGGGCCCGGTTATAAATTGATCCAGGCTTGTCTGGCCAGATCTATTAAAACGAAATTGATTTTTCTAGGCATGAATCAGTTCGATCTGCAGCCCAAGTGATGTTAGTGCCTGAAGTGCCTCACTTTGGTGAAGATGAGAGAGACCCCATACTTGTTGCAACACTCAATGGCATCCTTGTCTCTGATACTGCCACCTGGTTCTGCGATCAACCCAATCCCTTTCTCGCATGCTTCTTCCACCGCATCATTCCATGCTGTCCATATCATGCCCACAAAGTCATATGAGGTAGATTATGGTGCTAATGCATACACCCAAGTCATTAATCATTGACTCGATTTTGTACAAGGCCCACTTTAAATGGGCCTGAACCAGAAATTGAAATGGATTCAATAATCCTAACATTGAGTCGGATTCTCAGTAGGTAAATAGATTAACCCCGCCAAAGTTTTGTTATGAACATCTTTTTCTCTAAAAAGAAAATTCCTCCAGTTGAAGAGTTTGGATTCGCTACCCAATGTGATTTCCATACTAACACCCATGCACAATAATTCCCTCCCTCCCTCTCCCCCACAACCTACTAACAAACATTCTATGTTTTGTGAAATCAGACACCAAATGTATTTGTAGTTATGTAAATCATGGTTTTAAAACTGAAATTCAACCCAAAAGCTCTATTTTTTTTTCTTTTATTTTTTTCTTTCAAGACTCGCCAAATGTATTTGTAGTTATGTAAACCATGGTTTTAAAAATGAAATTCAACCCAAAAGCTCAACTTTTTTTTCCCCTTCAAGACTCCCTCTCACCCACCCTCTCAAGTCTCAACTGAGTTTCTTTTTTCTTTTTTGAAGTCTTGAAATCCAAGACTCCATCTCGACCAAGATTTAAGTGACTGTATGAACAACAAAGAGGCTACACAAACTCTGATTGAGATTCATATAATGCCCCTACATATTGGGGCCATGTTTGGGTATACAGAGCAATCAAATTGTGAAGATTAAGTTTATCCACAGAACAAGTGACGAGAATTAATGAGGTTTCCTAGCAATCATAACAAGGAAGTAGGCCTCAAATTATAGTTCCGTTTAACTGCAATTTGGTGACCAGACGCCTATATGAATGTCAAGGAAGAAATTTACAATTTGGTTGTCTGCTTGGTAAGTATAATAATTGCAATTCAATTCAAAAGCTACTGTCAACGTTTGCCTACAATTTTAAATGCATACTAGAAGAATTGATCACTTACCGAATGGGAAAAAGGCATCACTAGCCAAAGCTGCTCCTTTAGCCTCTTCTCCTGCTTTTCTGAAAGCTATCCTCAAACTCTCCAGACGGTTTGGTTGTCCACTCCCCATCCCTAACATGCAGTTATTCTGCGGAAAATGTGACAAGGCAGCTCAGATATGTAACTCGTATGTTCTAAAGTCACTAAATGTCATATATACTTCACAACAGCCAAAAATGCTAATCATTGCTACTTACAATTCTTGGAATCCAATGCATATACCAAAACTATGTCTACTTCCCTTCATCTTATTAACTGTTGGGACAACTACCAAGTTCCATCGAATGCATTGATTTCTAATTCTATCCTTCCTCATCTTTTCAGTCATCCATTCACATCACTAAATATTGATCATGGTTTCCAGATTGAAAATGTAGGGGTCAGAGATCTTGGTGACATCAGTCATGATCCATTTTGAAAAAGATTAAAGGATTCAGGATCTTGTCAATCGCTGAAAAATATGAAGGACACGGTATTTCTTTTTATGCATGTATGATTTGTCTATGGTAAGAGACAAAAGCCACATCTAAAATGACATGGATGCACCTTTCAAAATCTCACAGCTAATACAATTGCAGATGCTTAGCTTGCAACATTCCACAAACCAATAAATCTATTTTGTTCCTATAAAACATCATGTACATCTAAATTGCACAAGTTTGAAGAAAATTCAACAATTGATGAAAACCAAGCTTATGTTTTTTTCTTCTTCTTTTTTTCTCGTTTTTGTTTGTAAATGGTGCAAGAGCATTCGAAATGTATAAGAGTATTCTTTCACTGGAAATTTTCAATGATGATTGTAAATGGTACAATCATCATTGAAAATTTTAAGGATATTCTTTCACTTCCGAAAATTGAGACCTTGCATTCATATAGAAGAATCAGATCACTGGCAATCTCATGAGAAGTCAAGGATCTTATTTCACTTACAGAAAGTCAAGGCCTTGTATTCATATAGGAGAATCAGATCACTGGCAATCTCATGAAAAGTCTCAAGGCAGATTCATAAATAATTCTTTTTTGTTACGTCAGTTAAAATCATGGATGGATCTACAGCTAATGTTTATGATTATATTTTGGTTTACTTGTTTGGGCTATTACCAGAACTAACCTTGGCTATTACAATGGCATTGCTCTTGACATGCTTAACACATAGCCATGCAAACTCTGCATCCTGAAGCTCGCTTTCTCCCGGACTCTTTTCAGAGACAACACCAAATTCAATGTCTTCTGGGGTCAAATCATCAGAGTCCTGGGCTAACCAGCCCCCACCAACTTGTCTTAGTGAAAGTTTTCCTTTCTCATTCTTGTTTGCCTCAAGGATCCTCAGGGTCTTCGACTTGCCACGGAGGACCTCAAGACCCCTCTCTGAATACTTGGGTGCAACCACTATCTCGTAAAACATCCGTGTCTCACCATCTGTTGGGCTCCTAAACTCTCGGATTTCCTTTGCTAGATCCTTGAACATACAGAATGATATATCAATGCATGCAAGTCAAGTTTCCTGTATGATACATTTAACAAAAATGACTTACCTCATCAATTTCCACATTGAAGGCTACTATACCACCAAAAGCACTAACTGGGTCTGCTTTTACGGCTAGCCTATATGCTTCAAGAATGTCGTCCCGTGACGCTACCCCGCAGGGATTTGTATGCTTTACAATCACACATGTTGGACGCTTGAATTCTGACACACAGTTCCAAGCTGCATCTGCATCTAAATAGTTATTATAAGACATCTCCTGCACAAAGAAAGGTGGTGAGATATAAATGTGTCAGCCATAAAGAGTATAGGATCATTACGTATGATTCATACATTTCAGAGCATGACTCGCCGGTGACTTATTTTGTTGACTACCGAAACTGAGTTGACTTGGTTTCGGACAAGCCATGTCATTACGCACACATATAATGCAAAAACTCAGGTGCTGCCAAGGCCACTCACCAGAAGTACAAATTCTAATTCACTAATAATAAACAAAAGGTTGTCATTTGCACAGCATCCAATAGACTTCATGCTTTCTATATATATCTACTTCCTATAGAGCCTAAGTTGGTAAAATTACTTAAAAGCTAAAATGTTGTAACTTTTTCATAGAATGACTGAAGTATCCTTAAATTATAGAGAGCCTAAGTTGGTAAATTTACTTAAAATGTCCTAACTTTTTCATAGAATGACTAAAGAATCCTTAAATTATGTCCTGAATGTAGTAAATACTTTCCATCCATGAAAGTGGTCTTAATGTTTTGGACAATGACTAAAATATCCTTGAGATCATAACCTTGAGTAATACATAAGTTAAGAGAATTTGATAACATCCTCTTTATTTTTCCTACAGAATGACTCAAATGTGCTGAAATACATTAACTATTTCGCTCGAATACTGGTATGTTGAGCTGGTTTTCACACACGTGCGGGTACTTAAAAAGGGTTACGTTACTGGCCGAAATGACCGTACATAACAGTAATGGCGGTGACCATTACACAATACAGGGCCCAAACGGCCAATCTGGAAAACAAAAAGGCCCATAACAGTTGTAATGGGTCAATATTGGCTTGTAACAAACCGATACATTATTTTCCTTTAGAAGGGGGAAAAAAAAGCGACCATTCTGGGGGTCGTAGCAGCTATTACGACTATAAGGCTGGTCATTACGGCCACCATTGACATTATTGAATACCTTAGCACCCACAGACATGCCCACCTACGGCGCGCACACACATACACCAACTCATTACTTGCACAATTATCAACATATCTACATCATTTATTCCAAGAAGGCCCAGGCTAAAACCAAGTTCATTCCTTTAACCCCTCCCATTTGCATTGCATGTGCCACCACCCACTAAGTATTGATTTGGACAAAATGATTCACTGAATGAGAACTGTGTAATTTGGTTTACTCACCTTCCCATGGTGTTGTATAGCAGTTGCAATTCCACCAGCATTCACCACCGATAGACTCTTATCAGCATAAAATGCAGCTTTTTGATGAGGGTTTTCACCATATCGAAGCGAACATTGCAGTTCGAGAGGCACTGTTAAGCTTGGAGGAAACTTATCCCCTAACAAGGAAAGAATCACATAAACTGGTTGGTTACAAAAGCAAAATGAGTTTGCATATAACAAGGAGATTAAGCAAAAGTCACCTCCTCCTGATTGCTTCCACAGCCACTCCGAAACGGCCGAATCATAAGAAGCAACATGCTGGAAAGCCTTCCAAGCAAGCTTCCTTCGGAACTGCTGCTCATCATGTTCTTTTCCTTGCAGAAATTCAAGGAGGGCAGGATAGTCCTTGACATCAACAACTACCAGAACATCCTTGTGATTCTGTTAATGTGCATGCACTAACTCAGTACAAACATAATAAAAAATTCATTAAACCATTGGTGTTGAAATAATAACCTTCGCAGCAGCTCTGATCAAGGTAGGCCCACCAATATCAATGTTCTCTATGCCATCCTCAAATGTAATTCCACTGGTAGAAGTAACTTTCTCAACAAAAGGATACAAGTTCACCACCACTATGTCAAATGTCCCTGTAAGAAAACAGGTTCCAATAGTAACTACAATAGCTATCTACATGTAACAAGTTGATCATAGAGCTTCGCTCTCCCATATGCACCTCTCCATAAGCAGCAAAAAAATGCCAACCTGGCACATATGAGGGACAGCTGAGCATTGAATCAGGTGTGGGCCCACTGCACAGATGATCTGGCCAAACAATCAGGCCAGTGCACTGATAATGATGGTGACACATGCAAAGAAACAAGGGATGGTTTTTAAAAATGCCAACAGGCCCCATTTAACATATACGTGACCTGTCTGATGAGACAACCAGCCTCACTACATGGTGAGGCCAACCAGATGCCGACTTCAGATGCCCCACACACCCCACATGCAAAGGTGTGTGGGTTTAGCAATGTTAGTCATAGCTACAACATTTTTCTTATAGAAAGGCATCCAGAATGCGATCTGACAATTGACTGTAAGGCCTAGTTTGGATGTAACAACAAATTGGATTCCAGCATGTGGTAAATCAAATAACACCAAAAAATAGCGCCTTTACACAAGCTTGAATTGCACCTTGGGATGTGCACATGTCATCACTTATCTGTCAAACCAAGCCATCCCCAGTGGAGAGCAACATTGGGGTGGAGGATAAAAGAATAACCCACTGCTTATGTGGGGAGCAACATTGGGGTGGTGGATAAAAGAATAACTCACTGCTTATGTGGGGAGCTACACCATTTGCTTTCCAGCAAATGACAGAACCTCCAAATGAAGCCGAATGTAGTGGAGGGAGACAGCATGCCCACCATCATCAATGCAGCAGGCATACATAGCAATAGACTGGAACTCACCGATTCCATGTTTACTAAGAGCTTCCATGTGATGGTTCTGATCTCTTCGAGCCAGAATACCACCATGTACGTTAGGATGTAAGGTTTTCACACGACCATCAAGCTGCAAAATAAAATAACAGACATTTCACACATTAGTTGGGATAAAGGGTTAGATGATGATGATATCCACAGTTCACATCTTATCTTCGGTTATTTGAAGTAGAATGCAAACAAACAAATATATATATATATATATATATATATATATATATATATATTTGAAGTACTAGAAATACGAGACTTCTGTCTGATTGGTAAAAGGTATAGTAAAAAATCCAGAACCAAGATAGTCACATTTACAATTCAAGAATCTAAGGAAACTCAAATTAATCAATAATTTCCAAAAACTCATGGAAAACAATGCAATTACTAATTTAGAACATAACTCCCGAAAAAACATGTCAAGCAAGGTTGGATACAGTATGATCACTTCAACTTTCCCAAGAACAGTATGAAAATTCTGGGGAGTACAGGCATGTTACTACATGCACTAACAACATTAGTTTTTCAGTCATTGCTAACACTGTAGCTACAGCGCAAGCACCATCATGCATACAGAAATCATATTCAGCAAATTTGGGGAACAACAATGATAATTCAGCAAATCTGGGGAACAAGACAGGATGTAGTGAAAGGAAACATCAAGACTAGGGGTGTACATGAACCGAGTTAGCTCGTTTGACTCGACTCGAAAAAGCTCGATTCAACTCGATTCGAAGCTGAGTTCGAGCCGAGTCGAGCTGATTTTTTGAGCTCGAAAAAATTTTGAACCGAGTTTGAGCTTGCCCAAGCTCGACTCCACTCGGATCGAACCCCAACTCAAATCGAACTAGTTCAGTGACTCGGTTACTTTGATATTGATGTTGCTCACCAAGTGTTTGATGAAATGACTCAACGAAGTGTCAGCTAGTGGCAAGGAAGGTATGTATATGAAACAAATATCCTTTTTTCTTGATTTTGATGTTGCCTACAAGGTGTTTGATGAAATACTTGTAACCAGTTGCTGCTGTTTTACATACAATGAGAAATTGAAAGTGCACAGCATGTGTTTGTGAAAATGCTGCATAGGCTCGATTTTGGCTCGAACTGGCCCGAGCTGCTGACCAAATCGAGCCGAGCTCACCAGTCAGGCTCGAAGACCGAGCCGAGCAGAGTTCGAGCTGGGGTCAACTAGTGGCCGAGCTGAGGCCAGCTCAACTCGGTTCAACTCAGTGTACACCCCTAATCAAGACAACATTAATAGAGCCACCAAGATGTAGCAAACTTCAAGGAAATTGAAATTAATTGATAAAATTGAATATGTCATGGGTTTTCTTCATATACCCCCAATGTTTGAATTTGTTAAAACCTTCTCCCTCCCTCCAAAAAATCCCCAGAAAAACCCTTAAGCTCCTCCCTGGTGCACCCTCCTCTCTCATCTCTCTCAATATGACTCGCAATGGGATTGAAACCAGTATAATTTGCCCCATGTCAGTCCATGTCGGCACATTTTAGTCCTGTATAGATATGGCTCAAGCAATACAAATCCATATTAGACGAAAAATAAAACCAAGTCATGTAGTTCTTTTGTATGATCCCGGTCCTTTGTAACACAGTCCAAGCACACGTGTCCCAATCTGCACCGTTGATAGACTGTACGCATCAATTAAATGGTGTCAAAGGTCTAGGGGTAAACTAAACAGCCCATTCTCTTCTCTCCTCTCTCTTTCTTCTTCTCTATTCCATCTCCCTTTACCCCATTTTACAATTGCAAATCAGGTAAACTGCCATCTACTTATCTTGACTCCCCCTAAGCATTGGCAAGCCAGCTAAACATCTTTGGGATGTGGTCGTGGAGAGGATCGGCCTGAGATTATCCAGTTGGAAAGGCCATCTCTGTCCTCTGCATCTCATTAATCAAATCAGCATTGGGGAGCATGCCATTGTATTTTATGTCATTATCTCAATGCCCAATAGGTGTCATTAATAGATGAAAAAGGGTTAAAGGGGACTTTCTTTGGCGTGGGATTGAAAATAAAAACAAGTTCCATTTTCTAAGTTGGGATAATGTCTGAGGTTGAAGGATAATAGTGAGATGCGGATAAGAGATATGACGTACTTCTTTTTTCTTGAAAGGAGGAGGGCTCAAGTACATGAACCTTGCACTCTTGAGAAAGTGGCTATAGAGATTTATGAAGGAAGAGGATAGCCTTAGGAAAAGTGTTATTGTTTCAATATGTGGTGGAAGAAGGGGGTAGCTTTACTTTACAATTGTCGTATTGCATGACTTCTGGTCTTTGAAAGTAATACATAAGATGGGCCCCGTTGGTGTTATGAGAGTGAGAGCCCTGCATGTGGGCCTAGTTCTTGGTGCATGTGGGCCTGATGTGCCTGTAGGCCCACACGCTCGTAACACAAGCAGGCCCATTTTTTCGAGATGAGATATCACTTGTTCCAAGGGGCGGCTCTCACATTTGCTTTAGTCTAGATAGGTGGTGTGGAGAAAGGTACTTTTCTATAGTCTTGCCTTGGCTATACAGAGTTGTTACAAAAGGAGTGTTCATCTCTTAGTGTAAGGGATTTCGAGTATCTAGGCCCCCTAACTTCAAAGAAACCTTTTCTTACGAGGAATTCAATGAATCTTCCTGTCATGTGAATCTCCTATGTGGTTATGGGAGGTCTTTGGTGAATAGAGATGAATGGGCATGGAACATTTACAACTCTTTCATCTAATGGCCTGCATAATATTCATCACGCATGGAAGCAAGGTGTCCCGAATCGGTAACGTATCGGCCATAACGGCCGATACGTAACGGTGACGGGCGGACCTCTTACGCGATACAGGGGCGTAACTAGCGATGCCCCAATTTTGGTACCGTAACGGCCATTACTGACCCGTAACGGTCAAGTAACGGTCAGATTTTTTTGCCTTTTTAAGCTCTGTTTTTTTTTTTTTTTTAAACCACTTGCTTCCAAACTCTCACTCAATCCTTCTTCTACTATTTTCAACCAATCTTGCCTTGGTATTTGAGATAAAAATACATTATATTACGGATTTTCTTGAATCGAAGCTCCGTAGGCCATTTTTCAGAAATTCGTCAAAAATAGATATTTATACTCTTTTTTTTTTGTATGTTTTGCTGTTTTAAGCATAGAATATGTTGTGTTAATCATAGTAGAACATGTTAATGTGCATTTTACAGATTTGTGGTGTCATCTTATATTTTTTTTCTATTTACGCACTAATTTTGGCCCTTTTTTTAATTCGAAAAATCATTTTTTAATGAATATTTTGCTGTTTTAATCATAGAATATGATGTGTTAATCATAGTAGAACATGTTAATGTGCATTTTACAGATTTGTGGTGTCATTTTATATTTTTTTTCTATTTACGCATTAATTTTGGCCCTTTTTTTAATTCGAAAAATCAATTTTTAATGAATGGTTTGTTGTTTTAATCATAGAATATGATGTGTTAATCATAGTCGAACATGTTAATATGCATTTTACAGATTTGTGGTGTTATTTTATATTTTTTTCTATTTACGCACTAATTTTGGCCCTTTTTTAAAAAAAAAATTCGAAAAACTATTTTTTTAATGAATAGTTTGTTGTTTTAATCATACAATATGATGTGTTAATCATAGTAGAACCTGTTAATATGCATTTTACAGATTTGTGGTTTCATATATATATATATATATATATATATATATATATATATATATATATATTCTATTTACGCACTAATTTTGGCCCTTTTTTTAAAAAATTCGAAAAATCATTTTTTAATGAATGGTTTGTTGTTTTAATCATAGAATATGATGTGTTAATCATAGTAAAACATGTTAATATGCATTTTACAGATTTGTGGTGTCATTTTATATTTTTTTATATTTCTTTTCTATTTACGCACTAATTTCGGACCTTTTTTTTTTAATTCGAAAAATCATTTTTTAATGAATGGTTTGCTATTTTAATCATAGAATATGATGTGTTAATTATAGTAGAACACGTTAATGTGCATTTTACAGATTTGTGGTATCATTTTATAATTTTTTTCTATTTTTTTCTATTTACGCACTAATTTCGGCCTTTTTTTTAATTTGAAAAATCATTTTTTAATGAATGGTTTGTTGATTTAATCATAGAATTTGATGTGTTAATTATAGTAGAACATGTTAATGTGCATTTTACAGATTTGTGGTGTCATTTTATAATTTTTTTTCTATTTTCGAATTAGTGACTTTATGTTTTTATTTGCTTATATTGGACAGGTTTTGGCGCTTCTTAGGATTTAGTTAGAACATAAAATCATCTTTATTGACATAGGTCATACACCCATACTCATATCTAATCTATATCTAATTATCTAGTATCTACCTATACCTAAAGAAATGTTTGGGTCTGGCCAACAACAAGTGAGGATATTGGATGGCAACATTGTGAGAGGGTTGGTGGTACTAGGCACCAAATGAAGTGCAAGTATTGTGATAGACTAGTGACTGGTGGAATTACCCGTCTCAAACAACATTTGGCACATCGAAAGGGTCAAGTTGCGGCATGTACTAGAGTACCGAAAGAGATAATGCTTTTAATGCAAGCTAGTCTGGATGAGTCGAAGGGTAAACGTGCTGCTGTACAAAAGAAGAAAGATGATGTTTTGGATGCAGCTCGACAGGAGGTGTTTGGTCCTGAATATATGGGCGTTCATGATGAAGATATTATTATTCTGACGAAGATTCAGATAGGGAATTAACTATAGCTAGGAGAGAGCTTGCGACTAGCTCGTGAAGAGGAAGAACGTCGCCGCATGTTTGGTACGCATGGGTCAGTGTGTGATATTGGGGGAGGGGGTGGAGCAGTGGGAGTAGGAGTAGGAGTGCAACTGCTTCTGTAGGTGGGGGTGGGGGAGTAGGTTTGGTGGGTTACGACGTGTGTTTGGGAGCCGACGACAGACATCTTCACATGATGCCCCTATACATTTGGATGAAGAAGTAAATGAGCCTAGGAGACCCTCTATTGATCCAATCCTGTTTAGGAAATAATCAACTAAACAAAAGAAGATAAAACAAATGTGGAGTAAAACTTCGATTAAGAAATTAGGTAGAGCAGCAGCAAAGTTATTTATACATGCCAACTAGGGCTGAAAGTCGGGCGGGTTGGGTCGGGTTGGTGCTCAACCCTAACCCAACCCAAGGTTCTTATACCTAAACCCTAACCCAACCCAACCCAATCTCGGGTTGGAAATTCTCAACCCAAGCGGGCTCGGTCGGGTTGATCGGGTTGGTCGGGTATGTACGTGCTAATATTTTCGTTATTACATTAGTTTATTATATTTCAATATAGGACTTATTTTTTGTATCTATGATTTTATTAATTATATATGTGATTATTCATCATAAAGAACTTCATTTAAAAAAGAAAAAAAAAAAAAAAAAAAGCTACAATATAAGACAACTCCTCCTTTAAGAGTCATGTAGCATAGCACGCAATCTATTTGGGAGAGAGAAATCCGGCATATCTTGTTAGCTTGAGTTCTTGGAAATGACGTGGACAAATCAGACTCGACATCACTAGTGTGCCTTCGACAAAAACGATCCACACTCGATTATAATTTATAAGTAACTTATAGTTATATATTGATCGGGTTCGGGTTGGGTCGGGCAACCCGAGATCGCAACCCGAGCCCAACCCAAGTTTTATCGGGTTGGTGTTTGTATAGCCCAAGCTTGAGATCGGACCCGATATATCCTGCCCGAGCCCAACCCAATGTCGGGTTGGTCATAGGTCGGTCGGGTTGAACCCGCCCAACTTTCAGCCCTAATGCCAACATACCTCCTAACGCGGCCAATTCTCCATATTGGCAGGTGGTAATTGATGCAGCAGTAGAAGCAGGTGAAGGAATAAAAGCTCCCACGGCTAAGGAGATTATAGAGAAATGGACAGATGCGGAGTATGCGGATGTGAAAGCATACGTGGCTACCTTTAAACTTGTATGGCAAGCCAGAGGATGCACGATCATGTGTGATGGTTGGACTGGCCCAACCAGACGCAGCATGATCAACTTCATGATGTACTGCCACTTAGGAACTATATACCACAAGTCAATTAATGCCTCAGAGGTAACAAAAAATTCTACTTATATTACTAGACTAATGGATAAAGTTGTGGAAGAGTTGGAGAGGAGAATGTAGTGCAGATTGTGACAAATAATGAAGTATCATATAAGCTTGCAGGACATATGTTGATGGATAAGAGAAAACATCTGTTTTTGGTCACCACATGCTGCATATTGTATTGATCTTATATTGGAAGATATTGGGAAGAAAAAGAATGTTAAGGAAATGGTCGAAAGGACAAGAGAAGTGACGACGTTTATTTACAACCATAATCAAGTAGTCGAAATAATGAGAAAGTTCACGAAAGGACGGGAGTTGTTGAGGCCTACGGCGACTAGATTCGCGACAAACTTTATAGCATTAGAGAGTTTATTTCAGCATAGGGGAGAGTTGAGTGAGATGTTCGCTTCCCGAGAATGGCTCAACACAAAACATAGGAAGAAGACATTGGGACACCGGTTGAAGTTGCAAACACCATACGGGACAACAAATATTGGAAGAGGTCAAGTCGATCCTAAAGGTGATGGAGCCACTAATGAGGGTAATCCGTCTTGTTGAAACCGACGAAGCACCTACTATGGGCTTTCTATACGATGCCATGGATAAGGCAAAGTTGGCAATTCAACATGATTGTACAAGCTGAGTCTTATTGGAGGATGATCGACAGGAGATGGACAAGACAACTCCATCACGATCTTCATGCAACAGGTTACTACCTAAATCCTAGGTATAGATATGTCCAATCATTTGTTGCGAATGATGAAGTTCGTGTCGGGCTAAAAAATATGATAAAGAGATTAGAGTTTGACTTAGATCTGCAAATAAAGGCGTTGAATGAATTAGATACATTTGGAAATCGCCTTGGTAGCTTTGGAGATGCTCTTGCACAGCATGCAGTATCTAGGTTGCAACCGGCCGAATGGTGGATTAATTTTGGAGAAAGTACGAAGGCTCTTCAAAAAATTGTAGTAAAAGTTTTGAGCCAAACAACATCTTCCTCTAGCTGCGAAAGGAATTGGAGTTGTTTTGCGCTTATTCATTCAAAGAATAAAAATAGATGGCAGACTAGAACATTAGATAGACTTGTCTTAATGCACTACAATATAAAACTAAGAATGCGACGACATCATAGGAGCATTACAGCTGCCGATGACGAAGATTATTGTCCAATAAATTTGGACAATATTTATGATGAGGATGACCCACTTCTACCTTGGTTGGAAACAAGGGAAAAGCAAATTGAAGAGGATAGTGAAGAATTGAAAATTGATGACCCAGAAATATGCAGAGCGCAACTAGAGAGTCGTGCAGATGTGTTGGACCCAATAAGAGGGGCAGCGTTTATGCCAAGTACGGGTACGGCTCAATATCAACAAAAGAGTACGAGCAGTGGTAGTGTGACCGTGTCGGATGATGGTGACGATGACCCCCCTGCCCCTAGTGCTGGCACTTTGGTGTTGCTCAGCGCCCTATACAGCCGTTTATAGATCGCGATGTCGATGAACATCGACGAGGTAGAACACGAGGTGGGACTTATGAGTGTACTGAGTCACGATACAGCAAGCAGGAGGAGAGTGCATCTAGTAGTGCATCGGGTCCAAGAGGTCCGGAACATCAGCAGGCTCATGGTCCTGTTTATTATGATAGATATTCTTATGTTCAATTGGATTATGATTATGGTGGTTATACTAAGCCTGTTCCATCACATTCATGTTGAAGTAGTCATCTCGATCAATATCCATATGATTATAGATATCCAGATCCAGATCCAGATCTAAATCCAAGTTACTCATCACAGCAAACGCACTCTCAATCTCAAGATTCTCAACAACCTGAGTATGGGCACTAGTATGGCTATTCGACGGGCACTGGTGGATATCCTTACTCGGGGTCAAAGTCGTTGCCTAGTCAGGATCAGTCATCCTCTGGTTTCGTTAATCTAGTATTTCCTTTTGGCACTGGATATTATGGATATGCAGCACCTACACCAATTGGACAGCCTCAGCCTGATGATGACAATGATGTGGAGGTCGAGCAACCACAAAAAAGCAAATTTTCATTTTGGTGGTGACTTGTGATTGTGAGTATATATTTGTATTAAGGTAAGTATTTGCAGCAGACAGCTTACAGCAGTATTATTGCAAGAAGCCAAGCACACACTTGACACTGCCGAACTTGTATTTAAAATAGCTCCCCTAACAACCAATCAAGTAATCCTTAATCAAGTTGCAGGGGAGTATATCAAACACTACTAATTTTTATTTTTTTAATATTCTTGACTTGAGGATGACAAGTCATAGACAGGAATCACAGTCACGTCCACAGGTATGTTCGAGAAATTCCTCAAAAATAATTGCAAACACCTAATGTAAGATATTTTCATATTACATTCATTCTAATATATCTATCATTAATAGTAGATAGTTAGAAAATTAAATATATGAATTTTGTAGTCAAATTCAGGTTATCTAGTTCATAAATTCATTAGACAGTCCGATACAACTTCTCACCAAAGAGTGGACCATTACACCACCATAAGCATGTTCCAATTTATAAATGAATGCATATTTAGAATGCTTAGAATATTCCGGATTTAATCCAAATTTTTTTCGCCAAAAAAAATATATATATATTGCGCCGTTACGCCCTCGTATCTGTATCGGTTTCGGAGGACACCGTTACGCTAACCGCCGATACGGGATACCTTGCATAGAAGTATTTGGCGCCTCCACATGTTTTGGCTTTGGAAGGCTAGGTGGAAAGAACAAAATGCTAACGATCTATCAACTTAAGCAATAGTTGTATCATCATTCCAACTGGGTGCATAGTATTATCGTCTCCAAAAAAAAAAACTGGCCACATAGTATTTCTTCGAGTTGTGGAATCCATGGCCATTTGTTCATGCATTGTGCCATTTGTAGGAGATTTGGTGGTGGATCTTCCATTTTTTCAATGTGGGTTGAATTACATACAGTTCAATTCCAGGGCTCTTCAATGTGTGCCATTTCGGCAAAGGAGAGAAACGGAGATCACAATTGTGATTAGCCCTTCTTACGATCCTTTGTGCGGTATGATATGAATGAAAGAACAGGACTGCTAGGGACAGGTTGACTTCACCACAGGTTATTAAGAAGGCCAAGTGGTTGGTGATCAAGTGGTCTAGATCTTCTTCCACACACAGAAAGATCTGTGGAGTCTTTTCAAAGGTCTTGGGGGAATTCCTCCTATTTCTATTTATTGGATGATGTCTCACCATCCTTTTTACCTCTTAATCTTTATTTTCCTAATAAAAATTTGGTTACCCCTCAAAAAAATTAATTGAAGAATTGAACTTGCACAAAATCAAATGCCCGCTTCAAGTGATTAATTTCTTCACTTGATTGCTACGGATTAATAGTGAGACTGTGAGACAACCCAACAACCATCTAGCCTAAAACTAGAAGTTCTTTTTATCTTTTTCTTTTTTGAGAGGTATCCATGAAATTTATTAAAATGAGCGCAAAAGGATAAAAAACAAGCAAAAATTACATCCCAAACAACAAAGACCAATCGCTTTGATCAATACCTGATACAAACGACCCACCCTATTACATCCAACTTTGCCCTCTTATATACATCTCACTGCAACCCCCAACCCAACCCCCCCCCCCCCCCCCAAATTTACCGCCAATAACACAAGCCTCCGGATTACCCTCTATTTTTTCCTAATCCCTACATGCCATGCTCAGAAGAGGCCATCAACACCGGCATCATCCAAGGCTGTTGAAAGAAAGCAAAGAATTTCTCCCACACCTTCCGAGCAAACAAGCAATTTATGGTTTGGTCCAAATCCTCAATCAATTTGCTAGCCCTTGAAGTGGTTCAGACTTTCAATCAGGACACTTAGATAACCTGATCTTCAATTAGATGGCGATGGCTCCACTTTGGAAAACCAAAAGCTTTCCCATGAAAGAATTGGAAAAGAGTCTCTGACCTCTTCTAAGGACCTTAGCTTCTACTTCATTGGGGTCACAATAGTTAGTTGGCAGAGACAACACAGATTTAGTAAAAACACTTTTTGTCACAAATTGCAAAACCTACAAAAGGAGACCTGGCTTCCCTCAAAGGACCCATCTAAATTTAGATTTCCATGAGATGGTGGAGGAACGTCTCCATCTTTGGATTCCTAATAATAGGAACACCAGAGATCATAGTCGTCTTCTAATCTCTCAATAAATCCCCACCACCATTTTCTAAGCAAACCCCAATTCCTATCTCAAGTCTGAGCAGTACCTGTTTGTCTTGACTTTTATACCCCTGCCATTGAATGAGATGATGTCTAGAATAAGGATTGAGGTTTATGTTGGCAATACATTTAGCGTTCCTCCAAGTTGAAACACAGCAGATGAGAATACACAGTACAACAGGTGAAATCGGGAGGATAGGAAAGAAATGAAATCACCAACTGAATTTTCCTACATCCAACACTAGATAATGAGCTTTGCTACACCCACAAGTATGTGCAATAAAGCTTATGTAAACGCCACACATGTGCCAGCATGACATGATAGGTCTGAGATCCAATCCATCCATCAAAATGTCACCACTATATTGATGTCCTAGCCCAAGAAACAGGTTAATCCACTCGTCAGGTGGGCCACAGTATGCAAAACAAATGTACAGCTCTGAGTAAAGTGGCTGAACTTTTCTAACCCATACAAGGGTTTCCAATATTGGGGCCCACATACTGATTGGGGCAGATTTTACTTTTGGTAAAACATGAAAAAGTCAGACCAATGTGATGGATGGATGAGATCTCTCACATGTGCCATGCTGGCACATGTGTGGCTTGTACAAAAGCTTTATTGCACATGCAAGTGCTCTTAGCAAAGCTCTTAGATAATTTAAAATCACTCTGCAAGAAGGACAACGTTTTAGATGCAAATTGACATTACCAAAATAACTAGAGCTATACAGGAAGAATGTGGGAACAGCTTACCATTTCCGGAAAGCAAGTAAGTTCTTCCACTTTTGTCACAGAGACACCTGCTGCTTCTAAAGCTGATGCTGTTCCACCAGTTGAAACAATAGAATACCTATGTCACAAAGTCAAAATTATGTAAAGTGAACCACAGGCAGTCATGCATGAATAAATGAGAGAAATTAGAGCGTTCAAGTCTAGTGATGCATTTCTCTTCATTTTTCTTTTCTTTTTTTTTCCTTTTCTTTCCCTTTCTTTTCTTTTTTAATTTTTCTTTTTTATTTTTTAATAGATATAATGCTATATGAGGTAGGTAATAATAAAGGGATGGTATAACCAGTTCACACCAATAGCATGCTGGGAATGAAATGTTGTAATGTCAAGCTACCAATCTAGAAGAAGAACATGAGATTATGTTTATATGGGGAAAAGGGAAGATAAACATATTGCATAAATTTCTTGCAGCAGAACATTATACAGTCTCATTATCCTTTTTTCCCTTTATTTTCCTTTTTTATTTTTTTATGAATAGAATGCTATATGAGATAGGCAATAAAGGAATGGTATAACTCTTTCGCACCAATTGTATGATGGGAATGAAATGTTGTAATGTCAAGCTACAAATCTAGAGAAGAACATAAGATTGTGTTTGTACAAGGAAAAGGGAAGATGGACATATTGCATAAATTTCTTGCAGCAGAACATTATACAGAGTAGTAGACATATGACGAATACTTACAAAGAGCCTAAAGTTGTATAGACCATGTAAGGTTTAGGGCCAAAATTTCAGTATCTTCCTTTGCATGGAGGGATACCATTGACGAAGAAAAAGATTGGAGAAACACATTAGTTGTTCTGCAAACCCAGAGGATTGGAGATTGTCTGCTGGTTATGGGGAGTGATCTGCAAGTGTAAAAATAAGAAGAGGAGTGGTTAAGAGCAGGAGGAAGGTAGAAGAGAAGTCAGTAGAGGGAGAGGCATGTGCTGTTGTTCATCGGTAGACAAATTGGGAGGCCCTGTTTGTCTCTAATCATCCAGCATCAGCATCGACCAATGTTCAAAAGATCTCTTCAAGCATAGAGGCAAGTGGGAGAAATTGTGGTTCCGTAAGATTAGGTATCCAAGAAGAATCAAAGCTTCACCTTAGTGAGGGTGTAATAAGATGTTCCCAAGAGCACCATATCGGAAATCAAAATATCATTTCGGGGAGGAATAATTTTGAGGGTTCAAAAGACCAAATTAGTGTTTTAAATAGCTACGCTATGTACCGTGTAGCTTAGCCTTAATGCTATGTAACTCACGAAAATAGTGTAGTGTGTAGCTTACGCTACATGATAATTTGCATATGCAACATGCAACAGAGACTATGCTACACTACGTAACTCACATTACAAGTTATTTTTCATTACAGAATTAAAATCAATTAATGTTTCCAATGAATTGTTGCATTTTTCTATTTTCAATGAAAAGTAGTTAATTTTTTAATGCTTTTAGTAAAATAATATAAGTAACGGTATTAAATCAGTTTCTTTGATCGTTCTCCACCTTTATACTTAATCATAGCCCTTTCCTACTACTTCAGGTTGTGTTTGGTTGCACCAAATATCATGAAATTTTGTTGAATTTCATTATTAATCAGTCTAATTTGGTGCAGAATATCATTAAGTTGGTGCAACCAAGCACAACATTGATTAGAAATCTAGAAGAAGTGTGCTATGTAGCTTACGCCTCATGCTTCAGAGGGGTGAACACTACGCCACACACTATTCACTATTTAAAACATAGGGCCAAATATGGCCAAGAGGCGGGCGAAGGTTCAAGGGAAGGTAATGCAGGGGCATTTTCACACTGGGCTCGAGTGGAGTGGCCCGTGGAATGCGGGGACACACTCGGGGTGGGTGACCCATGTGATTTGGGGCCTACGGGGGAGATCTCGTGTTCGAGACTCCTCACCAGGGGTGATTAATGCGCATTTCGCACCGGGCTCGAGTGGGGTAACTTGTGGGATGCGGGGACACGCTCGGGATGGGCAGCCCATGTGATTTGGGGCCCACGAAGGGGGTTCGGCCGAGGTCCTAACCCATGAGATGTGGGGCCTGGGCTATGAGAGAAAAGGATTAATTTGTCATGCTCTAACAGTTCAAGCTTTTAGAGCAAGTGGTTAATTGTCATGCATCAAATTGGTATCAGAGCGGGAGGTCTCGTGTTCGAGACTCTTCACCGGGGGTGATTAATGCAAGGGCATTTTCACACTGGGTTCGAGTGGAGTAGCCCATGGGATGCGGGGACACACTCGAGGTGGGTGACCCATGTGATTTGGGGCCTACGGGGGAGATCTCGTGTTCGAGACTCCTCACCAGGGGTGATTAATGCGCATTTCACACCGAGCTCAAGCGGGGTAGCCCGTGGGATGCGGGGACACGCTCGAGGTGGGCAGCCCCTGTGATTTGGGGCCCACAAAGGGGGTTCGGCCGAGGTCCTAACCCGTGAGATGTGGGGCCTGGGCTATGAGAGAATGATTAATTTGTCATGCTCTAACAGTTCAAGCTTTTAGAGCAAATGGTTAATTGTCCTGCATTAAATTGGTATCAGAGCGGGAGGCCTCGTGTTCAAGACTCCTCACCGAGGGTGATTAATGCAGGGACATTTTCACACTAGGCTCGAGTGGAGTAGCCCGTGGGATGCGGGGACACACTCGAGGTGGGTGACCCATGTGATTTGGGGCCTATGGGGGAGATCTCGTGTTCGAAACTCCTCACCAGGGGTGATTAATGCACATTTCACACCGGGCTCGAGTGGAGTAGCCCGTGGGATGCGGGGACACACTCGGGGTGGGTGACCCATGTGATTTGGGGCCTATAGGGGAGATCTCGTGTTCGAAACTCCTCACCAGGGGTGATTAATGCACATTTCACACCGGGCTCGAATGGGGTAGCCCATGGGATGCAGGGACACGCTCGAGGTGGGCGGCCCGAATGATTTGGGGCCCACGAAGGGGGTTCAGCCGAGATCCTAACCCGTGAGATGTGGGGCCTGGGCTATGAGAGAAAAGGATTAATTCGCCATGCTCTAATAGTTCGAGCTTTTAGAGCAAGTGGTTAATTGTCCTGCATCAGAAGGGCAGCTTGATTATGGAGGACAAAGCTCATATTGGTGAATTGTAGGGTCTTCCATCGGTGGCAATACCAAATCCTGTTTGTTGGAGGGAGTCAAATAGCTCTATCAGGCTGGTGCAGTAGATTCAACATGACTGTGTTTTCCATCATTTTGTGATGTTATTAGAGGTGAAGATATGGTTCCAAAGAAGGTGTAGGTAACAGATGAATCAGGAAAACAATTTGTATGGGTTAGCAAACAGATCACCAAGACTGTGAAGAAGAAGATGGAGTTTACCATTGTTGATATTCTTGCTCATGACAATATTCACACGCCGAAGTGAAGAATGAATAGAGGGCAGTGGTCATTCCATACTTTGAATCCAAGTCTAGATCCATTTTTGGAATGGAAGAGGTGGAGAAGTTAATGCTAGTGAGGAATCATTCACCAAGGGTCCCCTTAAGAGAAATATTCGGGTGGTTAGAGTTGAAGGAATGGGGCATGAACCAATGCTTCTGTGTTTAGCTACACCATATCACTCTCACAGAATGGAATGGTGAGACGATTGGAGCCTTGGGACTGGGAGAACACTTCGGGATAGATGGTAGTGGAGGTAGACCCCAATCAACGTCTTTGGAGGTGGAGCTTGCTAGTGTGAAAATTTGTGAAGCCAAAGCTCAGTAAGGTTATAGGCCCATTAATCGTTGGATCAACAATTGTTCTTTTACCATTGAGGACTTAATTGAGCAGATGAGTGACTTCCCTTTTGACGATGCTCTTAGCTTGGGATTGGGAGGGGATCTAAGGTGTCCAGCAGGTTCTTCCGCTCGACCGAAGAAGGTTTCCAGTGGTTTGTCGGACGAAGATCAGCAAGTTAGGCAACTATGTGGCAATGGATATGGATGATGTTCACAATGAGAGATTTTAGGTGCGAAAAGTAAAGAAGACGTTTTCTGGTAGTAGGGCTAGATGACAAGGAGGTGTTTGTGGCAAGAGCAGGGTGTTTCTAGTGTCCTCCACTGATCCAGATTTTCCGACGCATCTGAAGGCATCTTGGATGCTCCTCTTCATATTTCACCAATCCAAAAAAAATGACCCCTCATGTTAGACGGAGATTCTGAATTGAGTACGGGCATCAACAAAGACCACCCTGAGATGGAGAAGAGGCCTAAAGGCAGGCAATCTAGCACTACATTGGTATTGCCAGGTACCTCGAAGTCATGGAATATGGTCTATATGAGCTCAAATTTAGGCCTCCCTTCCAATGGCAGCCATGATGGGTTGAAAAACTTATTTGACTCGTTAGAAACCAGGGGCAATGCAAGGCAATAGTTATGTGTGGCTGGTCAAGAGGGCAAAGGACAATGCTATTCAAGCTTTGTGCAAGATGGAGCAATGCCAAACTCAAATGGTATTAAAATGTGTAAGGGCAGAAGAAATGGGAGAAGGATAAATCAGTGATGGATCAATAAGAATCGACCCGTGCAATGTTAGTGGCATGGGTAGCCTTGATCGCAGAATGGATGTGAAGGATTTCTTGCTTGAAGAATCAAAACTTGCATATATCATATTATCATGCTGCAGAAATAAATAAATAAGGTGAGTGTCAGGTTGATCAATGATTTATTGGATATTCCAAAAAATTTCCTGGCGATTGGGACGTTGGCGGGATTGTTGACATGTGGAACAACGATAAGCATCTCTGTTCCAAACTATCAAATAACTACTTTTCCTCGTTCCCATTACTCCGCGGCCCATCTGCCTTTTCCATTGTCAACCCCGGCAACTTATGAGTGAGGCTTTCGGGGTTACCTAACATTTGAAGTTTTTATACGGCTTTTTTAGATCTTCCTGACCAGTTTTTTTTGTGGCGGATTATTTTTTTTAAGCTACTTTGATGTATGGGATGACTGATTCAGCAAATCAAGAACACCTATGGGCAGAGTTGTTCGTCAATCATCAAAGATGGAGATTGTTGTTGTGTCGAAGTTGCTTTCAACATGATCAGATTCTTATTCCAGATGTTGGGAGGTAGTCAAAGAACTTCTATGAGAAGATTTGCTGATTTCGTCTAAGCCAACAATTTGGTCAATCTGCCCCTCAACGGAGGTCACTTTACCTGATCAAATAATCAACATCATCTTGTCATGTGCTGCATGGATAGATTTCTCATCTTTAGCTGACTGCAAAAGGTATTTCCTCGGCCAACTTCTGATCACACAGATTTTCGGGGAGTCTACCGACACTAGGATAGATCCCATTCCTTTCAAATATCAAATTTGGTGTATTGAGCAGAAAGGTTTTGTAGATAGGATTGTGGCTTGGTGGGAAGTGTTCAGTGGAAGGGTGGCAGGCTTTAGTTTGTTAAAGAAACTTCAGTTCATTAAAGTAAGCTTAAAGAATGCTACGAGTAGAGGGGATAAAGTCAAAAAGGAGATTCTTAGTGCAAACAGCATTGTAGATAAAAAGGAAGAGTTCAGCCAGGAAAATGAGGATGATAGGGTAGGAAGTCAGGTGATTTTGTACAAAATCCATTTTGAAAAGAGAGGAAGCTACTTGGAGACAGAAACCTAGATCAATATGGATTAAGGGGACAAGAATACAGCATTCTTTCACAAAATGGCGAACAGAAGATGGAGGAAAATTTCATCCAAAACATTCACATTGAGGGCATGATGGTTGATGATCCTGACCAAGTTAAAGAAAAAATTTGGCCTTTTATGAGCAACTTTATTCCAACGAGGAAGTCAGTAAAGAGCAGTTCTAAACAAAGTCTAAATGCAACTCTCATTTCCAAATCACAAACAACACCTTTATCATCTTCAGTGCTTCTGTGAATTAGATTAAAATTCTTAAAGTGTGTTAAGGTGCTTTGAAGGGGTATCTAGCCTAAGGGTTAATGTTAGATGAGCATGGTGATTGGGGTTGCACTTACAGCCAATGAGGAGGTTCAAAGATCGGCAGATTAGATGGATTGAAAAAGAGTTGTTCTCCCTGTCAAATACATCGGCCTACCTTTGAGAAGAAATCCTAGAGTATTAGAGTAGCAACCTTCTGGCCTTTTAAAACAATAAAAGAGTAGATACCTTTCGGGATTCGGTCATCCAGAAAATCAAGAAAAGGTTGGCCACATGGAATCATTCTTATCTTTCCACGGGCAGCATAATCACTCTTGTCAATTCCAGTTTGCTTTCTCTCCCTTTTTAAATTGCTGGCTATGGTGGCAAAAAAGAATTGAAAAGCTTCAAAGGGACTTTCTTTGGGAAGAGAAAGCTGAAGGCCATAATTTTCACATTGTAGTGTGGGAGGATGTCCAAAAGTTGAAGAACATGAGGAAAGTGAGAAGAGTCAAATAGAAGAGTTGGGCATGAAAGTGGCGTGGAGATTTATTGAGGAGCCAAAGGCCTTGTGAACCTAGGTTATTTGTGGAAAATATGGTACTTTAGGCGTGGGTGGTTTCATAGAATTCATACAAGGAATGAGGGTTGCTCGATTCTTTGGGGGGACATTACTCTGCTCGGCATCGATGCAAGGGGAGCTAGAACTGCTTTTCAAATAGGGCTTGCAGCTGCAGTGAATCAGGTATTCATTTTATACAATGTTAGCTTCTGGCACGTCATTTGGGTCAATGATATTTGTATTGCAGATTCCTTCCCTGCCCTATTTAGACTTTTGGCCTAAAGAGGTGTCTCCAAGTGATATGAAATTATTTGGAGGCTCCGTTGTTCAGAACATGCCATTCTTAGAAACACGCAGAAGCACAACTATAGATTTTGGCATACCAAGGGAGAAACTCCCTGAGGTGAGATGCAATCCCTCTGCCGATAGGAAGCATTGGAAATAGGCCCCCAACAGTGCTTTCTTTATTAGGAGAGGGACCAGGATTTTTTGGAGACAAAAGCAGAGCTGACTTTATGCTGACATTAGCCCACTGCTGCTGTTGGGGTTTCCTATTGATAGAGGAGTTTATTTGGCTGATTTGCTGCATATGGTTGGTTTTAATCATCTAAAAAGAGTCCAAATTATGTGGCTTTTGGAAAGCTGTCAAGAAGTTAGTGGTTGTGCACCTAGTTTCTTTCGAATGGGGCTGTAAGCCTAGGAAGGCTTCCGACTACTGAGCTTTCTCATTGATCCTTAGATAGAACCTATGGCTTTTGGAAGGCTTCTAACTACTGAACTTATATTTAAAGAAGTTCTTACAAAAGGTTTTATTTGCAATATTACGAGCCCCGTTTACTGGTTTTTAAGGGCTGATATTAACTCAAACCTATGGCTGAGCATTGTGACAAATATCACCAATATTTTCTAATTTTCATTATATTTCCCAGAAAATTCATCAAATGATATTATCACAAGAATGGCACAAGATTTTCAAGCCGGATATTTTTAAATTTTTTGATATTTTAATGCAATGAACTTTTTTTTCTTTTTTTTTTTTTGAGAGGTAATGCAATGAATATTTAAATTTTAAAATAATTCATTTATACTTACGTATTTGAAATTTTAAAATTATTTACTAATTTACAATAAATATTAATTATTCTATCTTCAGTGAGAATATTCCAATAATATCGCGAGAAAAAAAAAAGGCAAAATCTGAAAACCTTCCTAGGCTGAAAAATTGCGGAGAACGAGATTTGTCACTGTGTTTGAGACAAAGTTTTAAGGTTTTGTTAAAGAGAGTATCAAAGAGATAACCTAACATAGAACTATGGGATGGTGTTTCCAGGCCAAAACAGTACATTGTAGTTTTTTCTTTGGGTTATTTTGAACCCCTTCATCAAGTTGAAGACCTCTAGATGAGCATTGTGATTTATGGATAAAATTAATTAGAAGATGAAGATTGTAATGAAAGGATTTGGTTCTTGAAACTAAGGATTTGAAATGGAGAAAGGATGGTATTAAACAAGTATTTGTGGGGTTGAGGATCTCAAAACCCTGGAAACGAGATAGCCCTGTATCTTGTTCTGTATTTTACCACATGAACTGATTACTTTGTACTGAATCAATACACACACCATAATTGCACCGTACTTTTTTTTTCTTCTTTTTTTTTTCTTTTTTTTTTGTTTTGGAAAGATAACAGCATTTTTATTAAAAGCGCCAAGATGGTGCAACACTACAAAGCAAACAGCAGAGACATTACAACCCAAAAATAAAAGAAAGATTACAACCATCTAACGCCTTTATACAAGAGGCCCATTCCACAACGAGAAGCTTTGCCTTGTTAGACACCTCGATTGTAAATGACCTCCCATTCCGGAAGCATCTACCATTTCTTTCTCCCCACAACACCCAAAGGCCCACTAGCAAAGCAAGTCTCGAGCAAACCTTTCTTTCCTTAACCCCATCCCAAGCCAAGAGGAGGGAGGCCCAATTGATTCCCGCATCACCCAAAGGACGCTGAAAAGGCAAAATAGGGACTGACACAAAATCTGGGCATAAGAGCAGTGAGGGAAGAGGTGATCTACAGTTTTTGCATTCTTCATACACATCGCGCAGATGTTTGGCAGCTTATCAACAGTCAGCACTTTCTTTCTACCTGCTAGCCAAGCGAAAGCTGCCGCTTTTGGGTGAACCCTGTAGGACAAGACATAAGATGTACACTCACACCCCTCTCCCCACAATCAAGGGCCGAACCATGTTGCAAAATGACCGAACTGAGAAGCACCCTGATTTTTCCACCTTCGACCCCCTTCTGTCTCGCTCAACTAGCACCAGCAGACAATACTAGAGAAGCCCTTCAAGTTACACAAAATCTTCATCTCCTCATCAAGCAGTTGGCTAACATGGAAAGGTCCAGATAATGCTTTCACCCCTAGTAGTAAAGCATCGAGATATGGGGATATTTTTTTCCAGTGAAAGATTCACCAGTCTTGAGAATATGGCCTGGAGTGGCTGCTCACCTAGCCATACATCCACCCAAAAAAGGACCTTCCCCATTGCCTATAGGCTAATGTGAAGCTAATCCCTTTGCTAAATTGGCCTGTTAATCGAGAGAACGCCTTCCATATACATGACGCCCTATACAAAGATGAACTTCAAGTCCACCAACCTCCATCTTGGCAACCATACTTCCCTGCAATAACCTTTCTCCACCAAGACTCCTCCACCACAAACCTCCATAACCATTTCCCCAATGAGGCATGGTTAAAGTTTCCACACATCTTCCCACCTCAGGAGATATAACTTCTCTCTCTTCCTGTCCAAAGGAAATCCCACCTCAATTTTTCTGACCTGAGCACAGATTTGGGGCATTGAAAAAGGGACATATAGCGTAGTGGCATGTTTGACCGGCCTCTGAAGGAAAAGTACCAACTCTTTCATCTCGGCAGCTTCCTTTCCATCCTTTCCACTACCCTAACCCATAAATGCATTACCAGCTTTCCAATGCAAAGAGGAAGACCGAGATAGGTCAAAAAGAAGGAACTTGTCTTACATCCAAAGACTTCCACTAGCTATGCCACCTCATTGCTAGGCATTTGGATATCCAACTCTTGATTATATTGACCTTCAAATCAAGCACTGCCTCGAAACATCTAATAATCTTCTTCAGATTGTCCACCATAATTACTTCAGCATCACAAAAGGGATGGTATCATCAGCGAACTGGAGGTGAGAGTTCATGGAACCCTCATTCAATAGTTGGAAGTTGTGAATAATATCATCTTCCTGCCCTTTTTCCAACACCTTTCCTAAGGCTTGAGCCACCACCAAAAAGAGAAAGGAGGAGAGCAGGTCACCTTGCCAAACGCCTCTCGAGCATTTAAAGAATCCCTTGGGGGAGCCATTAACCATCACTGAATATGAAGGCAACCCAAGGCACTCTTAAATCTAGCCCCTACATGTCGATCCACATCCCAACCTATCCAGCATGTAATCCAGAAAATCCCAGTCAATGTGATCATAAGCTTTCTCTATATCCAATTTGCATACGATGACTTTCACACCAGCCTTGTGTCAAGAATCCATGCATTCATGAGCAATGGGGTCGTTGTCTAGAATCTACCTTCCCTAGATAGAAGTGCTTTGGCTTTGCGAGATGACTCTTGCCAGAACCCCATGAATCGACCTTCTCTCCATTGAATACTGCATTTGTGGTAATTTTATGGGTTTAACTTTTTTATTGCTGGGATTCTGTTTAGATTGCTGGAAACTGTTTGCATTGCTGGAATTTAATACTAGTGGCTAATTTAGTTCATCAACTCCAAGTATGTCTGCTGGAAATTGTGGACAAGTGCCAGAATTTTAGCCTATTTGCTGATCTTGTTAGATATACCTTTGAATATCATAGATTGTGATGGAACAAGTTGGGGGACCATCCATTACAATTGGATCTAAGGCAGCATTGTTTCAGGACAGTTTAACCCCTTGACCAACTACAACAAAAGTACTCCGATCAGTGGCGACAATGCAACTGCAACTGTCTGAAGTATCCATATCGCACTATGTATTTGCATGCTTGGGACATAGAAATATCATGGGAAGCATCAGGAAATATGTGTTCTATCATGTAATGTATCGTCGCCAAAAGGGAAATTAGGAAATTTTAGGGAAATAGTGGCAGTTTTTCAGTGAAGCATCAGGAGATGTTAAAAGACACATGACTGCACACTTAGACTCGAAACATCACAAAAATAAATAAATAAATTATGCACAATATTTTCCACTGTTTAGAGAATAAAAAACGTGCCGCTGGACAAAAGTATGCTCTGAAATCCCTCTTCAATCACGATTTCTCAAACAAATTTGTATTTGGATGCCAAACAACTCAAGAGCAGTTGTTTGAGAACATTGTTTGGGAAAAACACAACTACAAAGAGGATCCCCAAAATACGTTTGGGAAAAATAGTTCTTATTTTTTGTTTTTCTGATTTTCACTGATTTATGTTGATTTCGGCTGAAATATCAATGATATAGCAGTAAAATATCGCACAATATTTAAGTATCTCAATATATCTGCATCATGATGTGACGTAAAGGCTGTTACAAGGCCGTAAAGGCCATTATGTAAAGGTAATGATGGCAACCGTTACACGTTAGGTAAAGGTAATGGTGACAACCGTTACACTCCTTAAGTAAATAAGATTCTTAGAAGAATATGTAATTTCCAGTTAAACATTTCAAACTGCTCTATGCGAAAGCTATATCACAAACAGTTATCCAATCTTCAACTTAGGAAATTTATACGCATTTCTGGTTTTCAAAAATAAAAAATAAAATATCTTTTTTAAGTTATAAAAGGCAGCCAGTTTGGGAGCTTGTATTTAGAATGCATTGGAATTCAAGTCACAAATCAAGGTGATTCTGAATCCTCGGTTGTGTTTGGCAGCTTGAATTCGGAATGCACTAGAATCCAAAAATAGAAATGCATTGAAATTTTGTAGTATATTTACAGTAATTTGATTTTGATTACTAAATCAACTTTAATATCCCAAATTAGTGTACATATAAAATATTTATCAGAATATTGTAAAAAGCCCACTGAAACATATACTTTAGCCAAAAATGACGAAATTGCAAGCCTCGGGTGGGCCACAAGCATAGGATCACAAAGGAGTGACTAGCCAATGTTTTTTAACCGTCAATTTACATGGCCAATGTTTGGATTGTTCGGATCATTCGGCCTATTTCTTTTTCTTTCCATGGAAGAAGATTTTGCTGACGTAATTTTTGTGATGCATCTAGTAATTTGATCATTTTGGGGTATCATCATCATGCAATGCGTACAATGGATTAGTAGCCTAGCCACACCTTTGTTGTGCTTACCACTCTCCTACCTTTAAAAAGGAACCAAAAAGGCATTTGATTCCAAATCACAGCAAAACTATGTATTTCAAATACCTCAGAATCCACACTGCCAAATGACTTTTGGATTCCAAATGCACTCAGATACACTCAAATCCACACGCTAAACAACCCCTTAGTCTTCTCTATTAAAAATAAAAAAAATAAACAAAAAACATTAAAATAAATAAATAAAGAAATAAGGAAGAAAGAAAAAGTTTCTTCATTCTCAAACAAACACTTTTCTGTATTCCACTGAATATAAGCATCGACGAGTTTTCTTTTTTTGGATTTGTTAAAATGTTTCTTCCAAAGAAATGAATATATTCATGTTAGAAAGGTAAGACACCAAAGCCGCCCATCACAGAATTTATTGCTAAATGATTATTATAACAGAAGATCTATATGAATTCCAAGCATTCAAGTGTAGAAAGTGCCATAAATTCACCCCAAGCCTTGAAGCCCATTTCCGAGGAAAGCTAGATCCCGCTTGTCTGACAATGATATCAATGCCTGCTTCTTGCCTATCAACAGAGCAGGAAACCAAATGAGCCACAGCTATCTGAAAATAAACTAGAAGCAAAGCCAGTGGCTCACAAAGCAAATGATGCATAGAAACTTTAAAGGTAATTGACCACCATCTTTTAAAGTTAAAGCTAAAGCTTAAAAGAGATTGCTCCTACTAACTTCCACCAACATAAACATAAAAAATAAAAAATAAAAAATAAAAAGAATGGTAATAAGCAGTAATTACTAAAACATGCTGAGAAAAAAAAAAAAAATCAGCAAAAGGCAATACACATAAGAAAAGTATACTACATAATGAACATTCTCAAGATTCCAAAAAACGCCTCATGGTTAAAGAAAGTTTACCGCATGATGGACACTCAAAAGTTCCCATTATACTCCACCCGCCCATGGTTAAAGAACAACATGATGGACACTCTCAAAGTTCCCATAATAATTCACCCATGCTTATAAGTATTGCGTGAAACTCCCTCCCTCTCCATAATCCAGCAGTAACCTGTATTGCTTTGTCCAATACACTCCCTTCCATCTTCCTCCCTCTCTACACCATCCTGCAGTAAACAGTATTGCTTCATCTGATACAAACACAGATCAGACTCCCACCCTCGCAGCAGTTACCTGCATTACTTCATCCGATGTGGTCCTTCCCACAGGTTTTCATGTATGTAAGTTACCTACCCAGGTCTCTCAAACTTCCACTAGTAATCTCTCTCTCTCTCTCTCTCTCTCTCTCTCTCTCTCTCTCTCTCTCTCTCTCTCTCTCTCTCTCTCTCTCTCTCTCTCTCTCTCTCTCTCTCTCTCTCTCTCAACCTTCCAGTAGTAACCCGTATTGCCTCATCCAATACAAATGCATATCAGACTCCCTCTTCCCTCCCTCTCTCTCTCTCTCCACCATCCAGCAGTAACCTATATTGCTTCAATCGATAGTAACGCATGTCAAACTCCCTCCCTCTGACCCTCCCATCAATTACTGTTTGTAAGTCACCTACCCAGACCTTCTCTCCCTATTTCAACAAGAAACAAAGTATCGAGGATTGGAATATTTACATTCAATAATAACAAATTCTTATTACATCCCTCGCGTTGCCCTTGATTCTAAGACAAAGTACATTTAATCAATATAATAGAGAAACAATCTAATGATGATTTCGGCAGCATCTCAGCTTGTATGGCGTCTGTCAAAATGACAGAAAGGGTTGTGCCGGTTCGAAACCCTTGTTCTATGCCGATGTACGTAAAATACATGCATAAGAGATCAATTCATGTGAGATTCTGGATCTCGTGGGAAGACTGATCTCGCGGGAAAACTGATCTCGCGGGAGATTCTGGATCTCGCGGGAAGACCGATCTCGCAGGTTCTTACTATGAAGCCACAAAGTCAAGAGGTTACAATCTAGAAGAATATACTAATCAGTAGTGACTAATCAATAATAACTGCAATCATCATACTTGAATCGAAATCTTAGAGAGTTCGAGACTTATATCATATTTAGAATTTGCATAACTAAGAAAAGGTGTAAAAGAAGAAAATGAACTTAGAAAATCTCAAAACATCATGCAAAGACAAATGTCCAACAGAAAGGTAAAAGCTTAAACAAAATTCAAATCTATATTGGAAGAAATTCTTTGCATTTCTCATACAACCATAATAGTTGTCCCAGCTATTTGAGGTCGACTTTATGAAACCTGTTTCACCAATTCCAAACCAAAATTTTCATGACTTGCTTAGCAAAGGACTTCTACTTCTATATGATTGGCTTTTGGATGTGAACATAAGTAGTGCACCCTTTAGAGAGTACCAGAGGAGGAGGCGTCGCCAACAGAGTACCGGAGCGGAGGAGTTAATGTGGATGGACGACAGGTCCATCGGACCCACTTTCTGACGCGCTACGAGTGCAGGAGCAGCATGACCGCACCTGGACTATCCATGGGTCGGATTTCACACCCTAGCACACGAGTGTTCGCCCCGACCATAGATCCGTGGGTCGGATTTTACACCCTACCACATGGGTATTTTAGTTTTGGACTTTTTTGTTATTTTCTTGTTTCAGGGGCTTTATTGCAACTTTCTTTATTTTTCGTTTTTTTGTTATTTTTCTTATTTCCAGGGGCTTTAGTGCACTTTTACTTTTTCCATAACTTATATATACGTTATGAGGAACCCTATTTTCATTATTATTGAATGAATAAGAATTCATCTATTTTCTTCCTCTTTATTCAAGAGATTAGGGTTTCAAGATTGGCTCTTGGGTGTTGAGAATTCCACCCCGATTTCTAAGATCTTCGAGGTGCAGGAAAAGGTAAGAATTATCCTCCTCCTTTTCTTTTGACGACAAAGGGCCTATACCTTCTTCATCTCAAACCCCTCATCCTTCACCCATTTCGTTTCTCTCTGGATACCCCTTTCTAGTTCGAACGAAAAAGAGGGATGGTTAGTCAATAGAATCAGATCCAAGCTTACTCGTGGACTGACTTATGCTAGATCTGGGATATCCTCATATCCCGAGGTCCTCCGTTTTTACTGTTTACGTGATCTTATGCTAAGGGGCATAATCCTGACAAAATAACCTCATCTTTGTGTTGAGATTCACCTAATCCCTTTGATTGGAAACAGTTAGTTGATTAGTGTATTTATTTGAATATTCTTTAACCTGATTATACATGCATCTAGGGTTAGGTTATCACATGTCCCTGCATCACTTTTACGCATTAAAGGCTCGCGCTATGCACTTGGAACAGGAGTGGGTAATGATTTAGGATAAGAATTGCTAAGTTGATTGAAGCAAATAGAAGAAATCTAGGCCCTTCATGTGTGTGAAAAGAGAAGTGATAGGGTAATTTGTGGCACACATGACAAACATATTACATGTGTGAAACAAGGTTTCAATAACAGTAATGGTGCCCATAGCTGCCAGCCTTATGGCCATTACAATACGGACTGTAAAAGCTGTTACGGCCCTGTAACAGTCAAATTCTTTTTTAAGGAAGAAAAATTAGCAGCCCCATATTGGACTGTCACGGGCATATCAGCCCGTTACAGGCCCCCAATAGCTATTATGGGCCCATTACCAGCCTTTTATTTTTTTCCAAATCAAGCATTACAGCCCCAAATCACATAATGGGTCCCACTGTTACCATTATGTAAACTATAACCATTTTTTAATACCATTTTTGTGAAATCAAGGCCCTTCATTGGATGGGCCATTCCATGAACATGTGCTTGCCCAAAAATCAGTGAACCAACTTCTCAGGTGGCCTACAGACATGAGAAAAGTGATTTACTAGAAAAGATAACATTCTATGTCCATGTGATGTACATATGTGGCCCACTGTGGAACTGGGACTGTACAGCATGGACCCACATGATGAGTGGTTGTTGTGCTGGCATGGGGTAGGTAATCAACTCTTCCATCTATCCACAGGTGTATGATCTTGTTTTTTTTTTTTTTTTTTTTTTTGGGAAGCGTGAAGGAATTTTATTAAGAAGTCCGCACGCAAAAGCTAAGCGGGAAAAGAAGTGTATGATCTTGTTAAATGGCATTTTAGGATTTCTATTTCATAGACATGGTACAACTTTTGATTTCCAATAATACTCGTATGAATATGATGCATTGAGATCACTAATCATGAGAAATTTTGGAAATAAAATCAAACTCGTGTTTGCCATTATAATAGTAAAGATGTTAAGAAGGTTTTTTTTTTTTTTTTTTTTTTTGTTTGTTTGGAATAGTAAGATGCGAAGAAGTTGCTAAATATTAGCCCCAAACATAAATTTTAAACTTCAAATATCTTAGTTTCATTATCATCATCATTATCACAGCCTTTGGCTAGGTATTTGGACTTGACTAAATATGTTAGCTTACAAAACAAAAATCAAATACCTCAAAGAAAACTTTACCTTTTCATTCTTTTCTTTACTGGGATTATTTCCATTTACTAAGAAGGGCATGAAGTGGAAGCCACAGCATGCAAAACAAATGGATGGCCAAAAGAAACTTGTTTTAGCCATTGTTTTGTTTTATATACCATGGTCCACCTGATGGGTGAACTTAAAACATCCATACAATCTGACCCACTAGATGGACAAATCAGTGTTTACCATGGTCACAGGCAATGGTATACACCTGCTAAGTTCAGTTCCTTGTAAAAGAACATGCACATATTGTCACTTTTTTCACATGATTTGCTACTTCTGAGCCAGTACAACTGTTAGTGTCTTATGTGTAGCTAGTTTGAAGATCTTACATACACGGTTTCGAAGTTTACTATCTACCAGCTTACTATCATTATCCTGGCTACTCAATAGTGACTAATCAGTAATAACTGCAATTATTATGTTTACAACTCAAATCAAATTATTACAAAGTTAGAAACTTAATATAATAATTAAGAATTAAATAAATAAGAAAAAGTTGTAGAACAACGATTCGAACTTAGAAAATGTCAGAACACAATATAAAGACAATGGTCCAATACAAAGGTTTGAACCTAATCAAAACTTGGATCTACATAAGAATATATTTCAATGTATTTATCGTATCATCTTCAAAGCCTTGTCCCAGATATTAGGGGTCGGGTTTATGAACCTCTTTCATCAATTCCTAACAGGAATTCATGATCTGCTTACCAAAGGGCATCTAATTCTAAATTATTAGCATTATAATTAATAAATAAAAAATTCACTGAAATCAAAGACAGAGAACAAACCATGTTTACACAAACAAGCAGGATGTTAAACACACACTCCCTTCATAAGAGGCTATGGTTATCTTGAAAGTGCATTACTGTGGAGTCATTTCTGTATAGATATGGTGACTGGGTTTTGGTCTTTCTTAACTTCTCAAGTTTTAATATGATGAGCGGCGACATAAAATTTGTGGGATAAAAATTTGCTCAACATTAACAAAAAAAGTTATTCAAGATAAATAGTTAATATAGAATTAAGTATATTTTAGTCATTCTGTAGCAAAAGAAAGAGGAAGTTGGAAATTTCTCTAACCAGCATATTATTCTAAGGACACTTTTCTTCATTTAAGAATAAAGGAAAAAAGAAAACTTTCACGATTGTCCCATCAAGTATTTTCTACATGCGGGACATCAATGTAAGTTAGGAAACTCTACTTATTCCAAGGAAAATTAGGAAAGTCTTAAGTAATTTTGCCAACTTAGGCTATATAGGAAGTTATATAGAGAGAGTATAAAGGACATTGGATTTTGTGCATATGACACGCATGTATTTGCAATTAGGGATCTTCCGTTGCTTCTTGGAAGTGCTTAATCAATTAACAATAAACTATTTCATGAAATTGTTTATGAGAATTGTTTGAACAAAATAAACATGTTTGTTAAGCATACATGAAAAATTAAAAATAAATAAATAGAATTGGCCCATTGTGTTGATGCATTAGCCCACGAGTCAGGTCAGTAAATGCGAGCCATTGAAATTTTTCTTTTCACTGCTATAAATTCGCCCATAGATAGTGATGATTACAATAATCCATTCAGCATAAATTTCTTGCAATAGTTTCTATTGCATGAAGTCTACAACATGGACAGTTCTGATCATCAGACTGTTCCAGCACGTGGGCCCCTGTGGGCAGCAACACAAGCCGGATTCTGAGAAGCAACAAAGGTATAAAACAAACTCATATGAGCGTGCACCTATTTTGTGGGAGAAAAACTTTGATACTCTAGTAGAGTGTGATGGATTATACAGATACTCATGCAATTCTAAGTGTGATTTGTGACAAGAATTGTTACAATTCACAACATATCGCACACCATACGATATTAATCCTACACTCAAATTGCAAATCCACAAATTTGGCACATGAATCATATGATTGATATTGTAACCGTATAATTCATGTCGTAAATCGTATGATTCGTGTGTTGTCGCAAACCAGCTCCCCCAATTAAAATTTTAGTTTTTTAAATTTTTTCTTTTCTGTCCCATTTTTCTTTAACTTATGTAAAGCCCGCCCATATTAAAATATGGTCTTGTTAAGGAGAGGCTTGAGTCTTGACGATTGATCATGCTTGCAGTTCCATGTAACATTGGGGGGAATGCAATGGGCAATGTTTCCACAAGAAATAGGGGCCGTGGGAAGAAGCAGTGTGAAAATCAAAGAGGGATGTTATAGAATGGGCATCTGGGATCAAACATATCAAAGTTCATGATGTTTCATTCATGCTTGGATTGTAAAGCTGATTATCTTTTTGTTGAATTCTTTTGTGTATTCTTTGTTGTCTTGATATTTGTCAAGCAGCTTTTCAATAATATAAACTCATTATCCTTCAAAAAATTAAAATATGGTGTTATCTTACACTTTTGCAACTTTTGAGAGAAAAAGGAGATGATTTGGGGTTTTTCAACATTCAAAAAACCTAGAGAAAAGAACTTCGCATATAAATAAAGGACCAGGATCTCCTATGAAATAAAAAAGATCATTCATACATAGCATAGTCCAAGCGGACCCACTTAAAATCTTTACTGAACTATGACCGGCCATCATATTAGCAAATAAACGTATTCCTGAGCTTAATGCGCGAAAACAATGAGGGATTAGCTCAAGGAGTACTAAAAAAGGTGCTAACGGCAGTGGGACTCCTGCGGGTAATGAGAAGCTTAAAAAATGAAGCCCATTTCTTTGAAATCCCACTATAGTAATGCCAATAAAAATCGGAAATGAGAGACCCAAAGTAATGAGAAAATGACTTGTGACTGTGAAGCTATAAGGTATCATACCCTGGGGATTACGAAATAACAAAAAAGTCAGCATTTGTTCTCACGTGTTCCTACATAAAAATGGTACAAAAGAATTATAATATTTGGAAAATCTTTCCTTTTAGCTTTATTTGACTTTCATGGTAATTTTCTTAAAAATACCTTACACTTCTTCTTTTTCTTTTCTTTTCTTTTCAGCTTTTTTATTTTGGGGGTGTTTTTTTCTTTTTTAAGGCTATCATTCCATCTTTTGGGTTTGGTTGTCAGGATAGTGAAGATGCTAATGAGATTTCATGGGAGTATAGCTCTAAAATAAGTGAAGATAACAACCTCCACCTTAGATGTATTGCTGTGTAAAGTCATATGAGAGAGGTATGTTTCAAATGAAATATCACCTAGCCCGAAAAAGAAAAATGTTGCAGTATGTCCTCAAGTAACGATGTGGCAGAAAAGTTTAGGAAGTTGTTGAGTGGCATGGATAAAGTAACGCAACAGAAATACATGACAGTGGACAGGTTCCGGTCATACATATCAGTAACAAGGATGATGAAGGACGACGGAGTCAAAAGAAATAAGTTAATGGATTACTTTAAAAGTAGGGAAGGTGGAGAAAAGGGAAAGAAATCCACTCTAAATCAAATTTTTAGAGAAAAAGTTTTTCAATTTATAGATTTCTTTATGCAAATGCCCTTTTTTTAATCTTGTTCGAAGTCCACTTATGATGGAGGTGGTAGCATCTTTCAGACCCAAGTTGAAGCTTCTAAGCCATAATTAAGGAGTAAATATATAAAGACCAAAGTGGACAACATTGAGAAGAGCTTGTAATGCAGGGGCATTTTCACACCAGCCTCGAGTGGGGTAGCTCGTGGGATGAGGGGACACACTCAGGGTGGGTGACCCATATGATTTGGGGCCCACGGGGGAAGTCTCGTGTTCGAGACTCCTCACCGGGAGTAATTAATGCACATTTCACACCAGGCTGGTGTGGGGTAGCCTGTGGGATGCGGGGACACCCTCGGAGTGGGCGGCCCCTGTGATTTGGGGCGCACGAGCCCACGAGGGGGGTTCGGCCGAGGTCCTAACCCATGAGATGTGGGGCCTGGGCTATAAGATAATGGGATTAATTCGTCATACTCTAACAGTTCGAGCTTTTAGAGCAAGCTGTAAATTGTCCTGCATCAAATTGGTATCAGAGCGGGAGGTCTCGTGTTCGAGACTCCTCATCGGGAGTGATTAATGCAGGGGCATTTTCACACCGGGCTCGAGTGGGGTAGCCCGTGGGATGCAGGGACATACTCGAAGTGGGTGACCCATGTTATTTGGCTATGAGATAAAGGGATTAATTCGCCATACCCTAACAGTTCGAACTTTTAGAGCAAGTGGTTAATTGTCCTGCATCAACTTGGAAATATACGAGTGAGTGAAAACAAGATGTACAATCATGTCCAATGGATGAACCAACGAAGTAAATATGTGTATTACTAACTTCCTAGTAAATGGTCCTAGTGGTGCATTTTTTTTTAAGGTCTATGATAAATCAAGTACCCAAGAATGTGGAAATTTTGTTTGAACTTTTTCAATTCAATAGTTTATGAAGTGGGGGTGGATAATGTGGTTCCACTAATATTGGATTGTGCATTGGCTTAGGTGAAGATCGGTCAAGTGCTTATAGAAAAAAGGAGGCAGCTATTTTGTTCCCCATGTGCAGTTGACTTATGCTTCCCAAGGAAAGTTGCCAGCCCATGTTGAAACCGTCACAAAAGCAATGAAGATCTTTGTGTATATTTATAAATGTGAAACAAGTAGAAGGAGAGAGAAAAAAGGTGAAAGATGAGAAAGAGAGAAGGGAACAAGTGAGGAGGGAGAGTTCTTACATATCCTCCCTCTCAACTTAATGCTTTATTTACAAAAGAGGTAATTTACAAGAAGAGATGGTTGATTACAATGGGAAACTAAGAGATCAAAAGCAATTAGGAAATCTCTAAGCCTAATCTAAAATGCAGTACGGCATTAGTGCCATGGCGTTACGTAAAAGTAACAGTGGCAAACGTTACACGTTACAGGGTCGTAACGGCCATAACAACCGTTATGGAAAAAAATGACCCGTAATTGCCGTTAACGGCACGTTACGTCCCCTATAAAGGCTATAACAACCCCGTAATTGCCTGTTTTGGGGAATATACAGGTTTTTCATACTTTTTAATTAACATTACGGGGCAATACGTGTTTTCGGGATTTTTTTTTTCAATAAAAAAGGAGACTGTAACGGCCCTTACGGGGGCCGTAACAGCCATTACGACCCGTATCGTAAAGGTAACGGACCCGTATCGTAAAGGTAACGGTGGTGGCCGTTACGGCTACCATTACCGTTACAGAACACCTTGATCGGTGCTCGAGCTGTGTACACCACAAGTGTACACAATATGTGTACACAAACACTCCCCTCAAGCTGGTGCATGGATATCATTCATGCCGAGCTTGATATTGATGGTCTTGAAGCGCATTGTTGATGACTGTGGCTTCGGTAAAGACATCTACTAGCTAATCTTCTAAACAAACAAAGAGTGTACAGAGAAACTTAGTGGCTAATTTTTCCGAATGAAGTGGAAATTGACTTAAATGGGCTTTATGCGTTCGTGGAAGACCGAGTGGATGCAATATGAATGGTTGCTTGATTATCGCAATATAATGGAATTGGAGAATATGTCGTGAATCCCATATCTTGAAGGATGGCTTTCACCCATAGTAATTCAAAAGTTACATGAGTCATTGTACATTATTCAGCCAAGACAAAGGAGTGAGCAACAACAGATTACTTCTTACTTTTTCAGGTAACTAAATTTCCTCCAACGAATGTGCAATACCCTGTAATAGAGCATCAATCAGAGGAAGAGCCAACCCAATCAACATCGCAGAAACTTTTAAACCGCCGATGTTCAAATTACCATGATTTGAATAGAGACAACCACAACCAAGTGCAACTTTTAAGTAACAAATGAACAACATATTGATAGGATCAATGTAGCTAAAATTAGGATGTTGAGATGAATGATTGGTGAGACAAGGAAGGATAGAATTACAAATGAATGCATTTGATGTAACTTAAGAGTAGCAACAATAGGTAATAAAATGAGGGAAAGTAGACTTAGATGGTTTGGTCACGTGCAACGAAGACCAAGAATTGTGCCTTCAGAGTTAACTGGTGCAAGGTAGATGCACTAAAAGGGTAGGGGGAAGGCCCAAAAGGACATGGGTAGAGGTAGTAAGAAAAGACTTGATGACTTATAGTCTAACTAAAGTTGTGGCCCTTAATAGAGTAGAATGGCAACACCAGATTCACGTAGCCAACCCTAATTAGTTGGGATAAGGCTTTGATGATGAGGATGAGGAATACATGATAAGATCAAAATAGTCAACAAAAAATTTCTCTTCCCTGTATCTTGTAACATTTATTTATTTTCTTTTCATTTTCATTTCTAACAGAATTTACTCAAATGTATCCCAAGAAAACCCCCGAAATTTGACAATAACCCAAGAAATTCCTTCCAAGAACGAGATTTGTAGCTTACACCTGAATACATAATACCCCATGAGAAATGGATAATCACATAAATGTGCATCAGTTTACACCATCTGAGAGCTGATGTAACATGGCAAAACTATAACCTAAAAAAATGGGTTTCTTCTACTACTCTACACTTTTCAAACAACTACAAGAGGCCATTCTGACAGTAAAATGACTAGAAAATAGACTACTTCAAAGTTGAATTTTCTAACTTATGGATTAATACATGCTTACCATAAAAGATATCTCAGAATTTCTACAAAGCAGAAAATCTAATCAACCATGTAAAATGGGTTTCTTCTGTTACTCTACACTTTTCAAACAACTAGAAGGGGCCATTCTGACAGTAAAATGACTAGTAAAACACTAGAAAATGGATTGCTTCAAAGTTGAATTTTCTAACTAATGTATTAATACATGCTTACCATCGAACATATCTCAGAATTTCTACAGAGCAAGAAAATCTAATCAACCATGTAACTACTAGAACCGGAACACAGTAAGAATCCTGCATACCTAATTCCTGTGCAAATTCAAATTTTGTGGGTACAAAGATAAGGACATGCAAAAGTGACAGTGATGGCATGCAAAATAGCCAGTCACCCTCAATATTTGCAAGTTAATACCATTAATCAGACAGTTGTGATCATCCAACGACAGTGGTTTCAGGGTCATTTGTAATCCACCATAGACCCTCCAATCCAATTGGTCCACCATGACTGTAGGTGGGCCCAATTGGACTCCATAGAAGATTTATCACCATAATAAGGTATAAGATTTCTTACGCAATCATTGCTCTTCATGTTAAAGACAATATCATGGACAAAAAGTAAATGAAGAAAATAAAAGAGAAGTACCTGAAGAATGCAACGGCAAATCATCCTTAGGAATAGATAAAGTTTTCGCATCGGCCATTGCTTTAATAGGATTAACAAAACTAGAGATACACGGCACCAATGAAGGAAGACAATAGGAATACTGAAAATGGGAAAACAACAGATGGTTAGATGAAGAAAAAGAAGTAAACATGGGAGTTCCTTTCAATTACGTTGTGACGGAAATACGCCAGCATTCCTCGCCCCATAAGCACCCGAATATGGAGATGGCCCGGGTGATCAACCGTCCATATTCTGGGAATTATTCCGGGCACACCAGAACCCAACATTTACGCTGAACAAATGGTTCTGTCCATCGATATGTAAAGCTGAATATGAAAAATTGAAAAGGAAATTCTCAACGGCTGACATTAACTCCAGGAATTAAAGGTTGTTAGACTGTGGCCTATCCAGATTAGCTTACAGAATATGGACGACTCAAATCATCTGACCATTCTGCATATGGGCTAAATAGGGCAACGCATAGTGGTGTGTTTAAATAGGTAAAACGAAGTGTGGAAGAGAAAGAGAGAGAGAGAGAGAGAGAGAGAGAGAGAGAGAGAGATGGTTTTTTCTTCTTACACGTTGTGAGGAGGAAGAAGAGTGTTTCTGTTGATGAAACAGCTGAGAGGCGTTTCTGCTGTAAGCAGGTTGTGTAGTGTTAGCAATAGGAGAGGCTCTGAATGCCTGCATTCTTTCCCTTTCACTCTCGTCTTTTTGGCAACTTTAGGGTGTTCTTCGGTAATCTGCTTCAAGCACTACAATTTGTTATACTATTTCGAACTCGGGAATAAGAAGTTGGGAAATGGACGGGAGTTTTATACAACACAAGGCCTTCTCGTATCCACCTGATGTCGGTTTAAAATCCATTCAGTCCATCAGTTTTCACAACTCATGTTATGGTAAGAGTCTAAAAATCAACCAGATCAAAGACCCAAGTGGACCACACCGTTAGAAATAGTGGGGACTAAATACTTACCATTGAAACCTTATTGGGGCCCATGGAAGTTTTGGATCAGGAAGATGTTTGTATTTCTCTTCATCGTGGTGAGAAACACCTTGTGAACGGGTCGGATGGAATATAAACATCCGGTGAGCCCCGGGAAGATTTCAATGGTGGGCGTTTGCATCCCCACCTTTTCCTGCTGTGTGGCCCACTTAGGTCTATTGGGCTCATTTTTGAGCTCTCATCGTAGTATGATTTGATTTGACAAACTTATAGGCAGAGTGGATTTTACCGGCGCAGATTAGGTGTTACGTGGGTAACAGCTTAGTGGGCCGCCTTACCTTCACAGTAGGGCCCACCTTGATTATATTTTGTATATCCATTCCTTCCATCCGTTTTTCCAGCACAAGGATATGGTCCAAACATTAAGCATATCCAAGTCTTAAGTGGACCACACCACAAGAAACAGTAATGAATGAACGCTGACCATTAAAAACGTTCCAAAGGCCACCGTAAGCTGATCCGTAATGTTTATTTTCCATCTAATCCCTTGTTAAGGTTAAACAGAATTGTAAAATGTTAAAATACAAAGATTAGCTTGATGTAAAAAATTTGTGCGTCACAAAAAGTTTTTAATGGTTATTCACCACCTTTTCCAGTGGTGTGGTCCAACATATATTTGGATCTGCTTGATTTTTCGGATAACATCCTTAAATGATCTGAAAAAATAGATGGACAGCGTGGATATAAAACGAAATCATCAAGGTGAACCCACGTGGTAAGGGTAACATCCACTGAGCTGTTACCGTGTAACAGCTGATCCACTCCCGGATTTTACAGGGAGATCACTGTGCGCCCCCATAGAGCTGTGTTGCGGGAACTCGCTTTGTGGTGCGGGAACTCCCTCCTTCAGGTTTTCCAGGAAACTTTGGTACTTGGAAATGCTAAGGGCCCGTTTGGACGGGTGGATTGGAAGGGATTGAATGGTATTAGGGTGGATGACATGGATTTCAAGGTAACGAAGATGTTGTCAGTGGATTGTCTTAAGATCCATGGGGGATGCTATATCGAGTCTGTTTGGCACGCCAACTAATCCCGGGATTAAACCTTTCCATCCCTTCCAATCCCTCAACCAAACACGTCCCATGCAAATTTGAAAGAATTAAGGGTGGATTAGATGGGATTTAAAGGTAATGATGGTGTTGTCGGTGGATTGTCTTAAGATCCATGGGATTGCTATATCCCATGATCATATCCACCCGTCTGTCTGGCACGCCTGGCTAATCCCGGGATTTAACTTCCAATCCCTTCCAATACCATCCAATCCACCCGTCCAAACGGGCCCTAAAAGCAACCGGGAAGCGGATTGCGTACCCAGTAAACTATGTGAGGCCTGGATGCGGATTAGCTACCGACAGGTTGAGCAACGAGACTCGCCACTGACGTGACGTCACTAAGTTATGTGTGTCCCACCATGATGTATGTTTTGTATACACAACGATCCATCCATTTGGAGAGACCATTGCAGGGCTTGAGCCAATGAATGAATCGTATCAAAATCTCGAGTGGACCCACCATAGAAAACAATAGAGAGAGTGACGCCCACCATTAAAAACTTTTAAGGGCCACAAAAGTTTTCGATCAAGCTGATATGTGGCTGATATTTGTGTTTTCCATTCTTTAATGTCTGTGTTAACTTATGAACAGGTTGGATCTCAAATAAATATCAAGGTGGACCTTGGGAAGGTTTCCACGGTGAGTGTCACTCTCTCCGTTGTTTTATGTGGTGGGTTCCACTAAAGCTTTGGATCTGCCTCATTTCTTTGGATTATGCCCTAAAATAATCTCTCCGAATGGATGGTCGGTGTGGATACAAGGCATATATCATGATGGGACCCATGGAACTTGGTGACATCACTTCAAGAGCAAGTCTCGCTGCTCAACCCGATCTGACACTGCTCGGGCACTCACCTCTCCCGTTCGACTATCCAGTGCCCCTTGCTCGACTGTGCTGCACACCTGCGGCCACTGCCTTGTCCGGTCGCCCGTTCGACTGTCCAACGCCCCCTTACTCGACTGTGCTACGACAACTACCCTGTCCGGTCGTCCATTCGACTGTCCAGCAGTCCCTGCCCTACCTGATCGTCCCTACCCTGTCCGGCCACCGATAAGCCGCAACTCCTTTCTATGTAGACTGTAATGGTTAGCTATTTACAGTGGGGCCCACAAATTGGATGGACTAATTCGATGTATGTTCCTTATCAATGCTATTCAACTGTTTTATCTGCTCACTGCTCACTTTAGGACATAAACTCAAAACTTATTTAGATTATAAGCTCAAGTGAACTGTTGAAACTGTGATTTATCAATGGCCTTACAATTTTTATCTATTTCATTTGCCCACTCTATTTTAGTGAAATTGTCTCATCAAAAATGTTGAATGCTTGAAATTCCCATGGTAAGTAATTATTACTAATTTCAATGCCAAACACGCTAAAAAAAAATATCCAGAAAATTGCATAGGTAGCATGTGAGCTAAATTAAACTACCCAAATTATGATTTGGGTTTGACATGTACCATATCATGAGCAAAAGCTTTGGCTTATTTGATGGTCGGACTATAGACATTTTTTTAATGGTTAAAAATAAAAACCATACAACTGTCCTATTTCAACAAACCAACGTCCTTGAATTATAAGTTAGAATTGTTCAAGAATTGTATCTCATAGACATTACGTTGTGTTTAAATGGTTCACCTTGTGTCAATAGTGTTTGTGCTTGATGCGACTGCTTTAGCCTAGTGATATAGATGATACTATATGGCAGCGAAATCCTAATAAAAGATAAATTGAAAATTTTCTTGAATGTACTAATAGTCGAAAGTAAACTTAATTTGAAACGTCATAAGTAATCTAAAAAGGATAAGCCTACTTAATTGCTATCATGGGACACATGTTATATATCTTGTTTATATATTTTTATGTATAGGTTAATATCATATTCATTCTGTATGCAAGGGTAATAACTCACATAGATGGTTATTTTCCTAAAAACTCTCAACGGCCCGTTTGATAGAAGAGGTAACATCTCAAGCCGTACTCTCTGAGCAGTAACTCCTCTAGAGTCCACTTTCACGTCGGCTCAAGGGTCCTTGTGTGGAACTACCAGATTTGCCCGTTGAGTCTAAAAGAGAGACACAATGTTTTTTATTTTTGTTAGATAGTCTTAATTTATGCTTATACCTATGAAGACACTTAATTTAATAGATTTAATATTGAATTTGGTATACTTAATTTATATTTTGCTAAGTTGCAGGTTGTTATATAAAGTTGATTGGATATCTTTTATTTTTATAATGTTGTTAATAGTTAGTTGGATGATAACAGGGTAGATGATATTCAACTCTACAAATCAACTGTCATAATTATCATTTTAGTCTGATCTTTTGTTTGCCTAGATATTAATTATTTTATTGTTGTAGTTGTACTGTTTGATAATCAGTTGCCCATTTGAAGATTTCTATGTTGCCAGACATGGATTTAGTGTGTTCTTGGTTGCATAAAAATTCTTAAATTGTCTCTTTTTGGACAATTCAATGTTGGATAGATAACAATGTTTTCATTTATTCTAATTTAAATGCACATGTTTGTTTCGGTCTGTCTCTCCCAATTCTCTCTCGATATATTTCTTACATTTATTTCCTCATCAAATATCCACATTTTGTGTAGATAGTTGACGCGTGAATCAAATACAAGATTAATATATTCTTGAGAGATAAGGGAAGATGTTGCCAAAATTTTGGCGTGACATTTAAATTGAATAATGAAAGCATTACAATCTATTCAACATTGAATGGGTGACTGATTTAAACACTTAGGAAATTGTTGAAAGTTTAGAGGACGTTTATATACACATGACACATCACTTAGGAAATTCTTGAAATGTTAAAGGAAATTGTTTCATATCTTTATATTCAATTATTTAGAGACACCCTGCTCCATAGCTCAAGTGGTAGACTAAGTGAAAGATACCTCGTTCTAACACTGAGGTCTTGATATCGATCCCTAATGCGGGTGGCTAACAATAAAGTGTGAACTGACAGTGGGGTGTACTAACAAGCTAACAAAGAGAGAGAGAGAGAGAGAGAGAGAGAGAGAGATGACTAGTGAGGATGAAATCCCAACTACCCTTGGTGCCGGTACATTAACTACATCACCTTTTATTGTTGAGGTAAAGAGGTCTTCAGCTACAAGTAAAGGAAAGAGACGATCAACTGTCTGGAATGATTTTAAATAAGTAATATTTAATAATGTCACTAAGATTATATGTCTGTACTGTAAAACTCTATACAGTAAAAATACTGTGGGGTCAACTACTCATTTAAACAGATATAGACAACGTTGTTCAAGGAGACCTAGAATTCCACCTTCAGACTAACAATTGTTATCATTTATAAAGTCTGAATGAGATGCTTCTAAAGGTAAACTTACCACTCATAAATTTGAAAAAGATAAGCTGAAGGAGTGGTTTGTAAGGCTTATAATCGTTGATGAGCAACCATTTAAAATAATAGAAAGTAAAGTGTTCATGTGATACAGTAAATTTCTTAATCCTCGGGTTGAGAATGTCTTCCTTATTACTATGAAGAGGGAGTGCATGAAGATGTACGCAAGTGAGAAAATGAAGTTGAAAGCAGTTCTGACATCAGTTTCAAGGATAAGTTTGACTTCTGATATGTGGACAGCGGAAAATTAAATAAAAGGATATATTTCATTGACTGCACATTATGTTGATGAAAATTGAAAACTTTACAAGAAAATATTAAACTTTCGTTACCTTCCACCTCCCCATTACGGTTTGGTTATTTCAGATTGCATTTATAACTGTCTACGAGATTGAGGCATTAAAAATAAAGTCTCATCATTAACTTTCGATAATACTTCAACAAATGACACTTTAATATCATTCTTATGTAACTAGTTCAAGGCAACCGACAATTTATTTTTTGAGGGAAAAATATTTCAAGTTCGGTGTTGTGCACACATTCTGAACCTAATTGTACAAGAATGATTGAAATCAATTGACCAAACTATAAAGAATATGAGGGAGAGTGTAAAGTACATAAGGGGCTCACCTTCAAGATTAAGTATATGGAATGACATAGTCCAATGTTTGAATATAAAGTCTCCAAAAATGTTAAACTAGATGTATGCACACGTTGGAATTCAACTTTCGAGATGTTAGATTCGGTTTTGGAATTGGAACTCGCATTTCCAAAATATACAACGCGTGATAGAACGTATGTTTGGTTACCTACTGAAGAAGATTGGAGCGAAAAAAAAAAGAAGTTCGCAAGTTTTTAAAAGTTTTTTATGACTGTACAAGGATTTTTTTAGCAATAAATTTTCTACGGCAAATATGTTTCTTCCAGCTGTGTGGAAAATCAAGCAAGCCCTAAGGAAAGGCGTGAAAAGGCCGAGCTAAGAGTTCTAGAGGGGGGGTAAATAGGACTATGCTAAATTAAAAATTAAATGCGAAATTTAAACAAATATAAATAGAGATAGTAATTAAACAATTTCACAATGCAGAAATGAAAAGCAACCTCAACTGTACAAGTATTGAGAGGTTGATACATATATTGTTCTAAGGACAACCTTACACCAAAAACCAATGGCTTATGGTAGGACAATCTGATTCTTAGAACGGTCTGTGTATCAAAATCTCAAACCGATACAGAGAAATAAAGAAATAAATAGCAAATGAAATAACTAAGTTATTACAATATTCCCACACTTGCATAAAAGAAATTACAACATTCTCCACAAATGTATAAAAGGGAAATTACGATATCCACAAAATGAAATAAACAATCAATCACCACAAGACCAGAAATTATAGTGGTTCGCTTGTGTGTACACCAACTGTTTAGAAAAACAGTCACACAACTATTCCACTCCTAATATCCTCACACAGTGGATATTAACGTTCACTATGAAATAGGTTTTTCAAGGTTCACCTAAAACACTCACAATTGTATCTTTCAAGTGAGCTTACATAGTTCAAAGACCCCAAACTCTGAGTTTTCCAGATCACCTCAGACAAACCAAAATAAAGAGATTTTTCTGACACAATCTCAATGAAACTAAAAGAATGAATTTACAAAACAGTAAAATACTGAGCTGGATATTCTCCTTTTGATGCGGCCCAGTAGAATCAATTCGGAATAGAAGTTCAACGTAGATGTTAAATGTTCAGACTCACTTGTGAAAAGGTTCTAAGTTCTAAATTGATTTTAAATTAAATCACATTGGGCTAGCTTGATTTGATTTTAATTCAAAGAAATGAGAAAACTTCAATCCCTCTTTCAAATAAAATTGGAACGCAGAATACAAAATCAAATACAAAGAAAGCTAATTAAAGAGAATATGACATGAGCACAAAATAGCTTAAGAATATCACTAACTTATCTCTCAAAGTGTTGTTTTGAATTTGCTTGGATTGAATATCAAACTCTGAAATTCGTGATATATTTATAAGTGTAGAAATAGCATTTTCGATTGGTCCCGAGGTCGATTCGACTGGTCGAAGGACCAACAAACTTTTGAAAATTTGGGCACGATAAGATCAGACCGTTCCACGACTGGTCAAAGGACCTGCTCGACTGGTCGAGCGGCCTCCACGACCGGTCAAGTCCTGTCCACGACTGGTCGTGTGGGACCCATTTTAGTTGTTAGACTTTGGGTCGAGCCTGCAGGACTGGTTGAGCACTATTCACACGACCGGTCGAGCAGTCTCTAGGACTAGTCAAGGCAATAAAAAAATTTCTGAAAATAAGTAACAAACTTAGGACTGGTCGAGAATTTCTTGGACTGGTCGAGCCAGTGTTAGGACTAGTCGAACTTAGTCTAAGACTAGTCGAAAAACAGACTATACACTTATAAAATGACTCAATTAAACTATGTATTCAAAATGACCTATCTTATGGTCAATTTAGGGTCATTCATACCTTATAAGCAATGTATGAACATTAAATCTTCTAATGCTTTAGTTGATAATCGTTCTTTGAAGTTCACGAAGATTGAGATCTTTAAATTTAGCTTTGAAACCTTGAACATTGAAACTTGAAGGAGTGAACTATCTCATGATATTGTACTTGAGCATGTATATCTTTTGATCTTGCATTTGAAGTTCATGAGATGCACTGTCTTGAATTTATAGATGAGCTATACAAGACACAAATTCAAAGAGGTTTTGATACTACAAAATTTGACAATAATAGGAGCTAGGAAACATGGCACTTACAATCTCCCCCTTTGTCAAATTTGTGACAAAACACACTTCATTAAAATAACATAAGCATTACACACATACAATAAAGAATCATGCACCAGTTATCAATAGGTCAAAACAATTCGCATATACTCCCCCAACAATACTCCCCCTTACTCTCCCATACAAAAAAAATAATGGATAACTACCTATCCACAATCCACAATTCACACATATCATAAGCATGATAAAATTCTCCCCCTTTTTGTCAAAGCATGACAAAGGAAGGAACCAATAAATGATAGTGGAAGTAGATAAATAAGGAAGAATAATAAGTGTAACGAGGAATAAATGAACAAGATATTCAAGATAGTAAATCCATAAACAAGTATTGTTCAAGCATGATCAACCATGTTCAACCTAGAAAACAAAAGAAATCCAAGAATCTTAATAGTTATTACAAACCAGATCAACAAATACTAATCAGAACCCGATGATGAAGCAGGTATGGTAGGATCAAGTTGATGAAGTCCCTTGTTAAGGCGCCTAAGATATATGCGCATATATTTGAATTGCAAATTATGGGACATATTCATGTTTTCTACCTTCTCCTCAAGTGAGCGCAACCGCACATCAAAGTTAGATGGTTGATAATCAGGATTATCTACTGAATCGGATTCGATCTCATCAAAAATATCATCCATATTGATGTCATCTAGAAGTAAATCACATTTTTCTTCATTTGCGGCATCAACTCCACCAGCACCCACATTGACTTGGCCTAGGGCCAACTTCAAATTCATCTTATTAATATTGGAGTTGTTGAATGGTAGGTGGTGAATGGGAGCTTCTCCTACAGGCAAAGCTACTAAACTATGTGTGGTCAACACAGTCATAAGATATGCAAAGGAAATGTCTATGTGTCCTGGATGGAAACAGAACCGAACGATGCAATGACAAATCAAGGAAGGAAGACATACAGATGTACCAGAGATGATGGAATGAAGAATACGGACCATGAATGTAGTGAGTTCGGTTTTGTTACCAGAATGAGGATAAACATTCGAAATGAATATCCTGTGAATGACTCTGTATCTGGGTAACAAATACTTTGAGGCAAGCTATTTCCAGCAGTATTCCATTCCGCATCTATGTTGCACAAATCTCTAGTAAGCATTCGCTTCTCAGTTTCAGTTGGTTTTGTCACTATAGTGCTAATGGGAATACCTCTACATTGACAGGTAAATCCATTAATCCAGAGATAAGATGACGATCCATATTAATTGGACCTTCTCTGGTTGCGATAGTGAATGTCAGATTTTCAGTAGAAAAATCAGTAATACAAGCATACATAGCTTGCGCGATGGAGCGGTATGCCAGCCCACTCCAATGCAGTATGTTATCCCATCCTATAGACTGAAGGAGAGGAAGGATATCAAATGAAGCTAGATGATCAACATTAACAGGTCGTTCAACAATAACATTGCATAACCTAATATCTCGTACATGAGAGGGATCATTTTCTGGTGACCGAAGGTGGCGCACTGTTATAAGAGTCGACCTAAAAGTAGAGGAACTACGAGCTCCTTTATTTTTATTTCTACCTCCCATTTGCACCAACAATAACAAAGAACAACGAGTTACAAAAGAGGTAAAGAGGGTTTTCACAATATCAGATTTTTGAGAAGAAAATCTCAAAAACCACTATGACTTAAGAAATAAATCACACCAATGATAAAAAGGGAGTACAAAGAACTTAATTTTACAAGGAAAATGAAAACAATGCACTAACCTTAAAGAAATAGGAGATGAGTTCGACCGATCAACCTAGGAGCCGTTGGAGAAGACACCCAAAATGAAGAAAAAATGATTTTTCCCTCAAATAAAGCACTAAACCCGCGCCACACGGCTGGTCGAGTACATGCTCGATCGGTCATGCCACGATTGGTCGAGTATATACTCGATTGGTTGTGCACAGCCCAAAATATGCATTTTCATAAAATTTAAAATTTTAAACATTTAAAATAACAAAAATGTACATTATGATACAGAAATGCATAAATAATCAATTCGAATTGTACATACCAAGATCAAATTTCAATTTAGCAAACCTGCTTTTGTCCAGTGGTTTTGTGAATATGTCAACAAGTTGAGTCTCGGTCGGAATATATTCCAAAGAAATTGTCTTTTCTTCCACTAATTCACAAATGCAGTGATATTTAATGTCAATGTGTTTGGTTCATGAATGCTGAATTAGATTTTTAGATATATTAATTGAACTGAAATTATCACAGTATAAAACCATAATATCTTATGTAATTTTGTAATCGCTTAGCATTCTTTTCATCCATACAAGCTGAGTACATGCATTACCTGCTGCAATGTATTCAACCTCAGCAGTTGAAAGCGATACAGAACTTTGTTTCTTACTTTGCCAAGAAACTAAATTGTTCCCTACATAGAAGCAACCATCACTGGTTGATTTTCTATCATCAATGTTACCAACCCAATCAACATCTGTATAACCAACTAATTGCACATTAATATCATGTGGATACCAGAGACCAAGATTAGCTGAACTAGCGACATATCACAAAATGCGTTTAACAGCAATTAAATGTGACTCTTTAGGATCAGATTGATATCTAGCGCAAATTTCTATGCTAAATGCAATATCAGGTCTACTTGCAGTTAAATAAAGTAAACTTCCTATCATGCTGCGATATAGCTTAGAATCCGCATTCTTACCTGTGGAGTTTTTTGAGAGTTTTAAAATAGTACTCATAGGAGTATCAAAATTTCTCCATTCTCAAATCCAAACTTTTTAACTAAGTTCAGAGCATATTTGGTTTGAGAGATAAAGAAACCATCAAGTTGCTGTTTTACTTTCAACCCTAAGAAATAATTCAATTCCCTAACCATGCTCATTTCGAACTTAGATTTCATAAGATCTGCAAACTCAACAGTCATGTTAGCACAGGTAGATCCATAAATAATATCATCAACATAAATTTACATTATTAAAATGTAATTATTATGTTTCTTTACAAATAATGTCTTATCAACACTTCCGATTATAAAGTTATGACTTAGTAGAAACTTAGTTAACTTTTTGTACTATGCCTTGGGAGCTTATTTCAAACTGTAGAGTGCCTTTTTCAAGCGGTAGACATGATTAGCATTCTAGGGTCTTCAAAACCCGTTGATTATTTGATATAAACTTTTTCATACAAATCGCCATTTAAGAAAACACTCTTTACATCCATTTGGTATATTTCGAACTTTCTAAAGCATGCAATGGATATAAATAGTCTGATTGATTCAAGACGAGTTACCGGGGCAAAGGTTTCATCATAATCAATGCCTTCAATTTGAGTGTACTCCTATACAACCAGCCTAGCCTTGTTTATAATAATATTACCAAGTTCATCAGACTTATTTTTAAAAATCCACTTTGTTCCGATAATGTGTTTATCTTTCGGTTTTAAAACTAAGTACCAAACATCATTTCTAACAAATTGATTGAGCTCTTCTTGCATCGCTACAATTTAGTTTTCGTCAGTAAGAGCTTTTACATTAGCCGGTTCTATCTGAGATGTAAGCAAACGTAATTACACATATCTTCTAGTCGTTTACGAGTGCGCACACCAGTGAGAGGGTTTCCAAGAATCTGATTAGTTAGATGGTCTTTAACAGTCCTTAGTTCAAAATTATTTTGATTTAATGAAGTATCTGGTTTATCAATTAGAAGAACTTCATCATTCTCTGAACTTGTGACAGGCGTATTCAAGTGATCGTTAATAACCACATTAATGGACTCTTGAATTACACCGGTCCTTTTATTAAGAACCTGATATGCTCGACTATTCAAAGCATATCCTAAGAATATTCCTTCATCACTTTTGGTGTGAAATTTACCCAAATTTTCTCGATCACGTAAAATGTAGCACTTGCTGTCAAAAACATGAAAGTATTTGACAGTAGACTTCTTATCAAACCATATTTCATAAGCTGTTTTACTGTTTGATTTTCTAGTATAAACGCGGTTAATTATATAATAAGTAGTATTTACGGCTTCAGCCCAATGATTTTTTAGAAGCTTCATACTATTTAACATTACATTTGTCATTTCTTGAAGCACTCTATTTTTTCTTTCTACTATACCATTTTGTTGTGGTGTTTTGGGCGCAAAAAATTCATGTGATATTCCCTGATCACTGCAAAACTTTTCAAAACTGTTATTCTCAAATTCTGATCCATGATCACTACGGATCTTATAGACTTGAAATCCTTTTTCCGTTTGGATACGTTTAAGTACCATTTTTTACTTCATCGAGAGTTTTTGATTTGTCCCCTTAAGAAGACTACTCACGTATATCTGGTAAAGTCATCAACAATTACCAGTATATACTTCTTGCCACCTCGACTCTCCGTTCTGGTTGGTCCAATAAGATCCATGTGGAGAAGTTCGAGCGGTTTAGATGTGACATTGGAGTTCACCTTTTTGTATGTACTCCTGGTTTGTTTGCCAATCTAGCATTCGCCGTATATCTTATCTATTTTCTGTATTTTGGGTAAGCCTCTTACTAACTCTCTTTTGCTCAATTTATACAAGTTGTGGCAGTGTACATGTCCAAGGCGTTTATGCTATAATTCGGTCACATCGGTATGGACCATGTAGCATGATAAATTAGATGAGCTTGAATCACTCACAATGTAGCAGTTTTTAGAAGTTCTAAGACTAGTTAATATTATAGAACCCTTTTTATTTAGAATTTCACAACCTTGGTTAGTAAATTTTACACTATGATTATTATCGCATATTTGAGAAATGCTTAATAAGTTGTGTTTTAACCATTATACATATAAAACATTCTCAAATAGATGGAGGTTAAAGAGTTCAACTGTACCTTGACCAACAATTCTGCAGTTGTTACCATCACCGAATGTGACTGAACCATCATTCATGTCTTTAAGATTGGTGAATAGACCCTTGTCACCTGTCATATGTCTGGAGCAACAACTGTCTAGGTACCACTTTTAATGGCTTGTAGCTTTGAAAGTAGTGTGGGCAACCAAACAAGTAACCTTAAGAATCCATTTCATTACAATCTTAGGTTTAGGAGTATAGTTGGTCTTCTTATATTTGTAGTTGATATAGGACTGATCCATTGAGTTAGATTTTAAGAGCTCCTTAAGTAAATCAACAATTTTCTCAGCTAAAGGATTATGATTCTGATTTTTATAGTTGATATGGTTGCTTTTAGGTTTTAAAGTTTGAAAAGTCTTAACATTTTTAAAATAGTTTTGATTCAGACTTTTTCCTTTTGAGTTTGAAGACTCTCCTTTCACAAATTTAGGTGGAGATTCTACCAATTTGGACCTTGCAAAAAAAAAAATTTAAAATAAAATAATAATAATAAATTTCTGGTTGTTGGCATTGAAATTTGGTTTTTGCACTATGGTTCCTATTTTTTTTTTCCTTTCTTTATTATCAAACGATTCTTGTAATATGGGTCTTTCGTATTCATTCAGGTTAATGAGTTCAGATTTTTAGATGATCTTTACAATCCATCTCTCCAGTTGTAGATGATCGGTCAGGTTAATGAGTTTAGATTATTAGATTTATGGATTGTTCTCGATTTTTTTTTTTTTTTCCTTTCTTTCTTAATTTAGACAATGTACCTGTTTAAATGGTTTTGAAAATGAATGACCGGTCTAAAACAAATTCCCATGACTACGTCATATCTTTTTACATGTGCTCACAATTCGATTCAATAGGACACTTGAACCCACCCGTATCTGTAATTGCATGTGGTTCAAGTTCGGCTCGATAGTGATCCAGATGCACGGGCCCAACACGGGCATACGGAAAACATACAATCCGTGGGTTATTGAAGAACCAGACAGTTCTCATACAAGGGCTTCCCGAATTGGTAACGTGGCAAATGTGTTCAAATCCAACCGTTCATCTTGATCTGATCATCAAGTGGGATCAAATGATAAGTCGGAGACTGATTTTTTTTTTTTTTTTAATACCTCTTTTGAAGTTGATGGTAAGATCAATCTGGCTGCCAATGGGACGGATTGGCCTTTCGGGCTTTCGGCCTGGGCTTTGCATTGGAGTCCAGACCCACCTAACGAACAGCCCAGATCTTGCAAAAAAAAAAAAGAAAAGAGGGTGGCCGGCAAAGATCGTGCCCGATCATCACAGTTCGGTCTTGGGTGGCCCATCATAAATCCAGTTAAAAATATAGGCACCGTCTGACCATCCACACATGCAAATGTATCCCCATGTGTAGACAAATCCAAACCGTTCATATAGTCCAATCCACTATAGATGGAAATAACAAAGGATGACAATGAAAAGATACTTCTTCAGTCGTCCAATTGATGGCCATCAAATGAACGGCAACGATCATCTATCCGCTGTTGCGTGTAGTGGGTCCCATACAAAAAACTACCATTTCTATTAAACTTGTCAATTGCACTGCATACATCTCATAAAAAAGACTATAGAAAAAGAAAATAGATGGGGTGTGTTCAATCAATAAATGGACAGTATAGATTATCTTATCTTGTGCATACACTGATATTAATAGAATTTCCTACAATGCCCTCGATACAGCGCCGGAAGAAGCTTGAGTAGATGTTTTGAAAGTACTTTGTAGGCTGCTTCGGTTGGGTGTACGGCGTCCCAATATAAGAACTTAGAACTTAGAAGCATCCATCCAAGTGGGAGTGTGGATGTTACAAAGTGGGCCTATTTCAAGAAAACCGGTCCCACAACATCCTCTCTTGGTGTCCACAAATCTTGCCCATCAAAATAAATAACCAAATAAATTAACTATCGAAGATCCATGGAATTCGTAAGGGAAATTAACATTGTCCAAGACACTGATTGAGTGGTTAGAATTGCTGGATCAAGGTGATTCTTTAGAGAGATCAACAATCTCTAATCTGAGAGAATGGATTCGTCACTGTAACTTATCTGGACCATCCATTTTGCAAGGCAATGCCCAGATGATTGGATTCATTTGAAAAGTTTGTGTCTGTGTTTGTGGGCGATAGGAGGTGGGTTTGACCAAATGGAGGGCTTAGATAGATGAATAACCCCTGCCATTTATCCGGTACAACTGATTTGCATAGTAAGACAATACAGACTAGTTGTGTATGATAACACGAGCAATCCTTCCATGTCATAAAATGTCCTTGTTGACCCATCCTGTACATGTGGGCCCAGTAGTTTGGAGATCCAGACAGTTGATCTTATGAGACCAACCTAAGATGTGGAATGCTCCAAAATTTTTCCAGATCAAAACATCCTACAAATTGAATGGTTAGCATTTCGTGTGGATGATTACTTTATTTTTCTTTGATCAAGCCACTGATTTAGGACACATCAGATAAACGTTCTGGATCACCTGAATCATGGACCAATGTGTAGAGAATGGTTAAGCAAGGCACTGGATCATTGAACCATGACCCCATCTGTAGAGAATGGTTCATCAAAGAACCACTCTCCAATGGTTCTAATTACTGGACCACTGTTTAATCCGAACCGTTTAAACCTCTGAGAAAATGAAAATGAAGAGAATTACTATATTTTTCAAGATGATTGACCATGTCGGCAATTAGATCATAGACACCACCATAGACGAATCTGCTTCCAGGCAGCGAAAACTAGATTTCAGGCAACCGATTCTTGAGCTTTGTAGATGGTAGCATCCAAGTTTTGTTCTTCAATGCACGCTCGTTGAAGTGGGTTCTTGAATTTTGTAGTTATTTGAAATGGGACGCAACCAATCGGCGCAAGGCCCGACACAATGAACTTTCTACCGCCGAGATGGTATAATTGCTACACATGATCATAGTAGAAAATGTTAAAATTGGAAGCATTTTGAAAACCAATCAAGCTTTTTTTTTTTTTTTTTTTTGAGTGTAAAGGGTGAATGGTCCACAAGAACCATAGCTCTGTTAACTCGCTCGACTCGACTCGAAATTGAGTTCGACCCAAGTTGAGCTTGGATAAAACAAATATATAATGGTGGGCCCCAAAGAATCCCTACCAAGACCATTTGTCTCTAACCAGGTCCTGGTGGGGGTAGTACCCAATCCGTGTCGCAGATTAGCTAGTTATTATAACCAAATATTCATCTGGTAGGCCCACCTAATGAACGATCATATCTTAGACAGAGAGAGAGAGAGTGAGAAAGAAATAGAACCTCGAGTTGATTACGCAACCTTTGCAGTAAAAAATCTTGGTACCCACTAATGTTGTGGAATTGCGACCTCCTTGAAGGAATATCATACTAGTTGAATGCAAAGTCATTAGTCCCTACACTAATCAAGATTAGTGCATTACTAATTGTCTTATTAGTCTCTTGATCACCTACAATTGACTTAAGCCTATTTATATAGTTCTTAAACATCGAAAGCTGTCGCGACATCAGTATCATACCTGACGCTACCATGGTGAGGTCATCGATACCAGAACCCGCCGATGCGAAGTTAACGCTAGTCTTGATCTCATCGTCCGATAGCAATGAATTCAAGAACGGTGGTAACAATTTCTTTATGCCTAGCTCAGACACCAGCATATCGGGCATCAGCTGTCCGTCCGGGCAGGGTTCTGTGGGGCCATCGTGATGCAAGTGTTTTATCTAACCTTTTTAAGTACCACGATTTTATTTTTTTATTTTTACCATCCAACCTATTCATAAGGTAATGTAGACGTAGATGAAGTGAAAAAACAAATATCAGCTCGATCCGAAACCTCTCTAGCTCCCAATAAGCTTTTAGTGGTGTAAGTTCAATCCCCACTTTGTGGTCCACTTAAGCCCTTTACCTGCCTATTTTTTGGCTCATACTAAAAAATGATCCGACAAACGTGATGAATGGCGTGGATAAAACACTTACATAACGGTGGCCCCACAGAGCCTGTCCATACGGACTACCGTATGGCGGGGTAGGACGCAATTCGCGTCCGTAGAATTGGATACGGACCCTGACACTAGCCGTTGGCTAGTGGTGGGTCCCGTCGGTGCTATGTGGGCCCCACGATGATGTATGTGTTTCATCCATGCCGTCTATCAATTCTTTCAGATCATTTCATTATAAGATCCCAAAAATGAGGTTGATCCAAATCTCAAGTGGACCGCACAGTGTTAATTGAACGGCCACCATTAAAAACTTCTTGGGGCCACAAATGTTTCGGATCAAGCTAATATAATTTTTTTTCCCCCTTCATCCAAGTCTGTATGACCTAATCAACAGGTTAGATGTCAAATAATCATTACAGTGGGCCTAGGAGGATTTTAATGGTGGACATTCAATCAATACTGTTTTCCCATGGTGTGGCCCACTTGAGATTTATATATAGTTCATTTTTAGTATCAAGCCCTAAAATTATATTTCAAAATAGATGGAGGGCATGGATAAAACACATACATCATGGTGGGGTCCACATAGCACCTACCACTACCCACATGGCGGATGGCAGCGTCACTCGCCAAACCGCGTCCATTTAGACAAGATACTCGCTACAGTTACACCACCGTTTTGGTAACCTTGGTGACTCAACACGTGTGGCTATCCACATAGTTAGAATGGTTGGGACATTGTGGATAGAGCGTATCTGTAATTTTACACTGATCAGGCAATCATAGCCGTCCAATTGATGGCTGTCAAACGGATGGTTGAAGAAAAATAGCCAGTGATCTCAATTCTAAGGGAGAGTTCTGACTGTCAGTAGCTTGTTATCAGAATATCTCTTATACTCCTCCATAATTGTGTTGGTGATTTAGATGGTCTGGATTGTCGTCAATGATGGCAAGCGTGAGATGACGAGGCACTAGCAATGGTGGTAAACTGACATAGTAATCTGCGAAGCATAAATACGCAAGGATTGCGTCCTACTCCCGCCCGGACCGTAATCCGTCCGGGCAGGGCTCTGTGGGACCCACCGTAGTGTAAATGTTTTATCCACAGCGTTCATTGCTTTTATCAGATCATTTTAAGGTCTAATATGAAAAATGAGACAGGTCCAAATCTCCAGTGGACCACACCAAAGGAAGCCGCAGTGATAATGACACCCATCGTTGAAAACTTTAAGGACTACCATGATGTTCTTTTACCATCCAACCTATTCATAAGGTCATGTCGACGTGGATGAAGTGAAAACTTAAATATCATCTTGATCCGAAGCTTCTCCAGCTTCCAAGAAGTTTTTAATGGTGGACGTTCAATCCCCCACTTTTTGGTCCACTTAAGCCTTTCTAAGGGCATGATGTTCTTTTAATGGTGGCGGGGTTAGGACGCAATCGGTGTCCAATTTACTACAATATGTGCAATTGTATATCCTTAGAAAGCCTTTAACTTAAAGTTGCTACATTGGAAACTTAGGTGGGACCCGCCGTGATGTTTGTGAGAAATCTACCCTGTCTATACATGTTTTAAGCTCATTTTAGTACTTATACCAAAATTGAACAGGATCAAAGACTTAGTGGGCTGGGCTAAAGGAAAAGGTGAGTAGGGAAATTCCTACAGTTGAAACTTTCCTAGGTCTACAGTGATGTGTAAATTCTTTCCATATTATTCATGACGTCATTCCTGCCTACTGAGATGAACTGAGAACACAAATATGACCTGAATTCAAAACTTTCAGCTCATTTTTTGTCCCATGTCTTAAAATGAGCTAAAACAACGACTGGGCAGGGTGGATTTCTCACAAACATCATGGTGGGCACCACCTAGGTTTCCAGGCAGGAACTTCGTGCCAGAGGATTTGGCAGGAAATCGTCCTTAGATATGGCAACAAGACCAGATTTACTACAATACATGGCAACAAGACCAGATTTACTACAATATGTCAGAACTTATTTCAGTACAATACATTGAGGAATCTACTTGTTTGATTAGGTTTATTTTCAACCACTTAAAACGTTTATAGGGTGGACCTCATAGTGTGGGTGGGAGATACCAAAAGAATATTTCAGATTAAAATATGTCAACCCTTACATTGTTCAAAGGCTAAGAAGAGGGTCCATATGAGAAGAAAAGATTGAAAAATCAAAACGTTGAAATATTCTAACTAATTATCCATCGTAATAAAGCAAAGGGAACCAAAGAAAATGGATACACAGACCTCACTAAAGCCCTAAATGAACATGAATTTTTACGATATTTTATCTTGTGGTAGATAGAAGAGAGAAATGAAACCCCACTTCGATAGTTTCGCTCAGGCTGAAATGATTCTTCTGCCGTTAGTTTTCTACAATAATGCCCTATACCAAACCCCTTAGCCAATAAGGTGTTGCCACATGTCACACCATCCCCTCAACCAATCACAGCATCCCAAATCCTTTTTAGCCCATAAACTTTCTCAAAATCACAAAACTTACATCCCTCACACTTATAAATACCACATTCTCTTTATTTCTAAACCATATTCCATTCATTAATTTCTAATCTATCATCTCTTACCTCTTATCTTCCTTAACCAACAACCATTCATCCACCAAGGAGAGAAGGAGAGTAAAAGGAGAAGAATTGTCACGCCTCGAAATTCAGCACCTGAGTGTGGAAATTTCGATCCCGAGTTCCCAGGTATGAAGCTATTAAAAATGCACATGAGTTTTGTATCCACCTAATTTTTGGTTGAAAGTCCTAAAATTAGCTCGTAAAGTGGATGGACGGAATGGATTTCTCACATACATTGAAGTGGGCCCCACCCAGCATCCTTGCGCAAGAACTTCCTGCGAAAGGATTTCCAGCAAATCCGCGTCCCATAAATTGCAACGTAAAAACCTCCTGCCCAGACGGTAATCCGTCCGGGCAGGGCTCTGTTGGGCCCACTGTGATGTAATTGTTTTATCCACGCCGTTCATCGTTTTTCTCATATCATTTTAAGGTATGAGCTAAAAAATAGGCAGGTAAAGGGCTTAAGTGGACCATAAAGTGGGGATTGAACGTCTACCATTAAAAACTTCTTGGAGCTGGAGAAGTCTTGGATCAAGCTGATATTTAAGTTTTCAAAGGTCATTCATCCACATCTACATGACCTTATGAATAGGCTGGATTGTAAACAAACATCATGGTAGCCCTTAGAATGTTTTCAACGGTGGGTGTCATTATCATTATAGCTTTCTTTGGTGTAGTCCACCAGAGCTCTAGACCCGCCTCATTTTTAGGATCACATCTTAAAATTATATGATAAAAGCAATGAACGGCGTGGATAAAACACTTACATCACGGTGGGCCCCACAGAGCCCTACAGGGTAGGACGCAATCTACGTCCAATTTACTACAATACACCGAATTGTATTTCCCGCAGAAGCCTTTAGCATAAAGTTGTTGCACTGGGTGGGCCCACCTTCCATAAAATTTTTAAGTTCATTGGTGCTCAATGGTCATTACGGGGAGGCTTGCTACCTAATGTTTTACCAACATAGTGAGCTTGTCACCCAATGTTTTGCCGATGTGGAAGACACGTCACCCCAGCGTAGGCCGACAGTTAGGACACAATGTCTCATACCACCATGCTCGACTTATGAGTCTTTGTAGAATCGTAATGCACAATGATTATGAATTAATTTAATCATGGGTAACAATGGTATCTCAGATTCTATCGAATGTTATACAACCACCAAACATAAGAATGATCGAGCCATGCAATGGACTGATCCAATCGACAACGGAGGACCCCAGACAAAACCGACATTGGGTGTAGAGCATCTCGTGTAGCTCTAACTACTATTGGTCATCCGTGTTCAACTTTCGTCGACAATATATAAGTTTAAGATAACCAACCCAAAGTGAGCCATCCACTTTTTTAAACAATTCGCATGACTTGATCCAAACAATAACAATTCAAATTTACAATACATAATTATAATCACAAAATAACTTAATATCACAATAGGTTATATCAATTAAAAAAATGTGTGAGTCAGTACGCTCTAACGTATATCAATACAATATAATCCAACGTATATCAACAACACCAATCAATACCCCATCAGGGTATATCAATGAAGTACATGTGCGAATCATTATAATCCAATGCATATCAGCACGATCTAACATATACTAAGAATACTTATCAATTGGCAAAAAAAAAAAAACCTCTAATAATAGAAATTTTATTTTGCTCAAGTACTTCATTAAACATGTTGACTACCAACTTTAAATAATATTCGTGATGTAATAATAAAGTAATCTAAACACAAATAGTGAAGTACATGTGCGAATCATTATAATCCAATGCATATCAGCACGATCTAACATATACTAAGAATACTTATCAATTGGCAAAAAAAAAAAAAAAAAAACCTCTAATAATAGAAATTTTATTTTGCTCAAGTACTTCATTAAACATGTTGACTACCAACTTTAAATAATATTCGTGATGTAATAATAAAGTAATCTAAACACAAATAGCATATGAAATCCTAACAATAAAAAAATTATTATCTAACACTATCATGCAATTTATCTTAGAAAAACCTAAGTTGGGAAGTATGGTTCGTTTCTTACCTCCAATCGTGAGCAAGGGTGGATTCGGCGAAGGAAAATGGTCGCGGCTAGTGTTTTAATTGGAGGGAATAGATGAAAGAAAGCACCAATCTCCCCCGCCCCCTTTCGTTCTCTTCTCTCACCCAAGGTAGGGCATGAAATTCGTATGGGGAGAGGGGTGCTTAAATGAGTTCTTTTATAGTGCCAGAAGTGATGCATTTGGCCCTAGTGGCCTAATATTTGATATATTAACCATATGAAAGGTTGTTTCTAACTATTAGGGCCGACTTGGAGGTGTACAGGTCGATCTGCACCATAGGATAGTTAGCCCTGGTGATGATATATGCATGGATACGATCGGCCTACTATTTGGATGTGACGATCGACATGTATGATTAGAAGTCAGTTTGACAATTACCGATAATCGATCAGGATTATGGCTATACGGATGTGTGTAGGATATTAACTTAGGTTATTGCCCTAAATTTATTCACGATCTAACGGTCTGAAAGCCACAATTTTGGCAACGACTGGAAATAAACGATTAACTTAAGTTCATGTTTATCTTCAGAAATATTCACACATGTCATGCACTGGCTTTACGAGTCCAAGTTAAGTGATTCGAGATGCGATCTTAGCTTGATGTCTTGCGATCGACGTTAAGACGAATATCTTTCTATAGTTTCGCGTACAACGGCCCACCAATGAGTGGTATAGAGATTGTTTGTAGAATCGGGCATTTTTTGAATAAAACAATTAATAAAATTTATCGTATGCTATTAGCTAAGCTTAGATTACCTAAATTTGTGATATGAGCTATTCATAATGAGTAAAAACAGTGATTCGATCCTAATTATCCAAAATCATTGATTTGAAGATCATAAGACACTTCAGTCAATCTAATTTATGTGCATGTGGCGGTTTAGATTTAATCCATCGGTTATCTTAGCTTTAGGTAGACTTTTATTCAGTTATAGTTGTCTTGATTAGTTAGAGATAAGTCGGCTAAATTAGGTCCTCACATGGTTAGATCACAAGGCTAGACCTAAGGTTTTGGTGATCGGGTGTATTTGTAAGCTTCTTGTAGTTAATTAATCAAATTTGTGCGGTTCTTTACTGGTAATACCTGCGTATAGCCTAAGATCAAATATTAAAGATCATTAAGTGATAAGATAAGCTAATTCTAGCGAAAATGATTTTGAGGAATTTTAAAATCCAAAATAGCAAAAATTCATGACAATACAAGAATCCATTTTAGCTTTTGGTTAGCCCCGCTAAGCTTACATTCGAACTATCCAAGCCATTGAAAAGCCAATCCAACCTACTCCAGTCGATCCTTATAACAACTCATTCACGCACTTACCCAGCTTAGATCAACTTTATGCATTCCTACATTAACATTGTGTATCATCACTTCATCTCTAACTCCCTTATTATCCTAGTCTATCCGAGTGTATGCTCTACGACTTGTCGAAATTCTAGATCTTGCCCATTAAAAGCTTAAATTGATTAGGAACAAGACTTTGTAATCACATCACCCTTACATTATGTTGTGCCTATTTAATCAAACATGTGGGGTGCAAGAGTCTACTCGACTCAATGTTTGATTGAACTACCGGTGTCCCCCGCATTTAGTTAGCTTGATTAGAGATTGGACGCAGTGATCCGGCTATCCTCTCAACCATCAATTGTGATCAACAATCAGGCGATTTTTGAAAAGGTGGGGGTTAGCCCTTTCAAATGGATTCTTTTTTTCTTGTGTCAATGGACTCAGGACTTATTCTTTCAGCGGTACTTTAGTATAATGATTGAAAACATGTCTCTAAGTATCATACCTTAATAAAACTTCAAACAAAGCATTTAAAAATAAATTGAACTGTAAAAATTCGATTACATACTCTTAAGAAACTATTAAATCCGCCTGATCACTGAAACCTCAAGTCTAGCCTTGTGATCTATTCATCTAGGGCCCACATCTAATCGACCAACCACTGATTAATCAAGAGAACCACAACGTAATGAAGGCCTACCTAAAGCTAAGATAACCGATGGATTAAATATGAATCATTCCATGTACATAAATTGAATTGACCAAAATATCTTATGACCTTCAAATCAATGATTTATAACGATTATGACCGAATCACCATTTTCTTTTATTGCGAATAACTCACTCTATAAACTTAGGTAATCCAACCTAGGTAATCGCACGCGATAAATTTCGTTGATTGCTTTATTCTAGAAATACCCAAATTAACAAAACAACTTCTAGATCGCTCGTTAGTGGGCCGCTAAACACGAAACTATAGAAATATATTCGTCTTAGTGGACTTGACGTCTATCGCGGACATTGAGTCGAAATTACGTATAGAATCGTTCAACTTGGGCTTGCAAGCCGAACGCATGGGATATGTGAAGGCCATATGAAATAACATGAACTTTAAGTTAAAATTTTTCATTCACACTTTACCCAAAGATGTGGCCTTTGGACCATTATATCGCGACTAAATTTAGGGCACCAATCTAAGTTAATACCTTACACCTATTCTTATAGTCGTGGTCCTGATTGATGATCGATAACCATCGAATTCACTTCGAACCATACCCATCAATCAACGCATCTAAATGACGAACTGATCGTATCTATGTGTAGATCATCACCAGGGTCAACTACCATATGATGTAGATTGACCCGTAAATCCTCTAGTGGACCCTAAAGGTGTAAACAACTTTATATAAGGTTATAATAGTAAATAGCTAGCTGTTGGGGGCCACTAACACCCTTTCTAGCACCATAAATAATCAATTATTTCATACCCCCTCCCCATATGAATTTTTGCCTTAAGCTTGGGAGAGAGAGAGAGAGAGAGAGAGAGAGAGAGAGAGAGAGAGAGAAAAAAAATATGAGGGTTGTGCACCTTTGCCCTTTCATCCCTTTTATTGCAACTGTAGATGCTCATAGATCCTTTGTTGAATCTCTTACATCGATAATCAAGTATGTCCCATTTGAATTCTGTATATAGCTGATTTTTGGGATATCCCATTATTTAAAGGGGACCCATCTAATGCATGGTGTTGATGTTCGACACGCATCATGGTGGGGCCCACCGTGATGCGTGTCAAACATCAACACCGTACATTTGATGGGTCACCTTTAAATTATGGGATATCTCAAAAATCAGCCGTATACAGAACTCCAATGGACCATACCATCTAAAATTATGTGAAGACATGCCTAAAACATATAAAAGCACTTGGTGGGGCCCACCTGAAATTTGGATGCATATGAAACTTGGTCTGACCCCTCATCCAAGTGGGTCACACATAATGGATGGGCTGGATTTGTGAATCGCATCTCGGTAGGCCCAAAAAATGATTATGAATGTTTTAATGGAGGGTAACCCCTCTCAACTTTTGTACGTGGTGTGGCCCACACAAGTCACAGATTGACTTGATTTTTAAGCTGTAGGCCCACTATGGAATGGTACATCTGACTAATGGGGTAGATGTTCGACACACATCATGGTGGGGCCCACATAGCTCGACCTTATGGGGAGTTCCCATGAGGTCAAGCTGTATGGGCCCCACCGTGATGCGTTTCAAACATCTACCCCATCAGTCAGATGCACCATTCCATCATGGGCCTAGGTCTCAAAAATCAAGTCAATATGTTACTTGTGTGGGCCACACTATATACAGAAGTTGAGAGGGACCGTGCACCATTAAAATATTCATAATCATTTTTTGGGCCCACCGAGACGTGGTTTGCAAATCCAGCCCATCCATTATGTGTGTCCCACTTGGATGAGGGTTCAGACCAAGTTTCAGACGCACGCAAATTTCAGGTGGGCCCCACCAAGTGCTTTTATATATTTTTTGGCATGTCTTCACATGATTTTAGATGGTATGGCCCACCTGAGTTCCGTATATGGCTGATTTTTGGGATATCCCATAATTTAAAGGGGACCCATCAAATGCACAGTGTTGATGGTCGACACGCATCACGGTGGGGCCCACACAGCTCGACCTCATGGCAGCTTATAGTGAGCTCGAGCAGATAGTACCTTCATATATATATATATATATATATATATATATATATATATATATATATATATATATATATATATATAGCTCCTATGAGCTCGACTGTATAGAACCTTTTCCCATATATATATATATATATATATATATATATATATATATATATATATAACATGATTTTTACCAACCATACAAAAATAAATCTCTATAGAGAGTGGAATAAGGAGCTCGGGCTTCATTTTTGGGTGGGGCGTGACAAACCGCAACCACTAGTACTTAGCCAATTTTGCTATCTTCTGGGAATTGCTAACCCCTATTTTCCTAATGTAATCATTGTGGCAGAGTATTATCGTGGCCACCATGGAGGAGATGATAGAGAACCGCATAGGAAGGAACCATGGAGGAGATGATAGAGAACCGCATAGGGAGGCACTGAGGTTGACTAGGCAGCATGGGAACGCAGTCTCATCAAGAGGCAAGGGCGAAAGATGAACAGCAGCACAAGTGTGGTAATTAGTAGGTTGGTCGAAACAAGATCGCAGCGTAGAAAAAGCCGAACGTCACTGCCAAATAGGAGTGCATGTGGCTCAAGTTGTACCCCTTAAGGTTCGGGAGGAGCCCTTATGACGGGCATCTTGTTAATGCCAAGAAATCAGTCCAGCATCACCTTCCCATAGTGGGCGACGAGTCGTTCGAGAGTATGGCACTAGACTGATACATCCGGAGGCTGTTACTCGCTTTACAGACAGAATCGTCATTGCTCATCCCACGACATATGAATCAATGGATGCAATGGTGGACACATCAATTTTACTTGGTCTTGGAGAATTGCCCATGACACATACAATTTAGGTACTTGTGTAGGTGTAAGATCTTCCTGCAGATAAATGACTTTGGCTATTTCGTGGAGGTAAGACTCCTGGCTTTCGTTACTTGCAAATATCTTTCGGTTTGATCGTGCATACCAGGAAGCTTACGAATATCTTGGAAGGAAGGTTAGTTTTCAGAGATATGTCCGAGAATGTGAGAAATGTGATCGAGGGTCCACACAAGCAATAATCTTCAGCAGCAGTTCAATCTCCCACAAGCCAAGAGGCTGAGGCAGCAAATGCAGCTCTCAAGAGCCTGATTTTCACACCGGAGGCAGGGCCATTGGATGTTCATAATGAGTTTCATGGGAAGCTCCCAGGCAAGGGCCCGAGACGGATGGCGGCGTGGGCAGCTAAGATGGGTCATGTGATTGATCTGGGAGTCAATGACGATGATAAAGAAGATGCGGCAGATGAGGATTTCGTTTTCACACCATCTATGACTGCAGATGGGTCAGTGCTGGTGGGAGTATCGGGATGGTTGCCTGTAGATGAGCTTGTCATATTGCTTTTGAGTGAAGGCGTGGTTTCAGTTGATCAGACCCCAACTTTGAGAATAAATTCTACCATTCACGGCATGGTGCCTGGGTATGAACTGAAGCCTAAAGCGCAGCTGGTTCCTTCTTCAGTGAAGAACAATAAATAAATAAATAAATAAATAATTTTTTTTTAAATAAAAGGAAAAAAGAAAGAAAAGAAATGGGCAACACTCAACAAGCCACAAATCTTACTCCAGTGGGTGGTTAGCAGTGTGGCCCAGACGGACCAAAATCAGTGTTGTGAAATCCAGACCAGATGACTGGTGGAGCGGATTTAAGCAGAAGAAGCCACCTAATTGGTTTGGTTTCATACAAAAGCACTACCTCAAATGCAAAGTGAAGCAAATGAGTCCAGTCAGCCAGTTTTGTTGATTTCCCCAGAAAAGCCCCATCCAAAAGTGAATGGGATGTGCTGGTTTTGAGCATTTTCACCCACTAGATGGACAGTCCTAAAACACGACCATGTCCTATCCATTCTATACTGTAAGTTAGGGTGTATGGAAAGCTAACGCTAATTGATCATTCCATTGAAATAGACAAAGGTGGCAAAGCTGGGAAAATATTTATCTATATTACCTTTTAACTCCGGTGTGTGTTTTTTTTTTTTTTTTTGTTCTAATGGTCAACCAGTTCAACAAATCTGACCAGAACTTAAGAAGAGGAAAGACCCAGACTGATTATTTTCCGACTTAATAATTGCCAGTTCAGTTTTTCACCTCATTGGTCCAAACCAATGCTAGACATGGCGAAATGGTGGGTGAAGGACTGCAGCATATAAATCCTCCACAGACTCCCGTAGCCACCAGAACAGTTAAAACCTTGCATTTGCTAAAAAAGAATTATAACATGACCAGAATCTCTTTATGCTGCTCCAATTTTCATTTCATTTCAGCAAAGTAGTCAATAAAAGGCCAGTATTACTTTGTCACATTCCTGTTGTTGCCTTCATTCAGTTTCATTCTGTGCCTGGAGCATAGTAGGGAGTGGTGCAATGATTTCAATTACCTGAAAATAACAAACATCTCATGGCGCATGTTCTAAGCCAAAAACATAAACTTCTTCAAGGGCACCAACTTTAGAAGCAGATGCAAAACTTCAACCTCTCAAAATAAATAAAGAGAGAGCATGATATCAATGAGCACCAAGAATAAAAGTTTCATATATGCATGGAATGTACGTACTGTGTACTGTGTGCGTGCCTGTATGTTTGTGCATGCATGCATATGTGCATGTTGATTTAGTCAACAACAGTGAAACATTAGATGCATGTAACGTTGTTAGTATAGTTCCATAAGATAAACAAACATCCAAACCAATTTTAATGTTTGTATCATTGTTTGAAAACCAGGATCTCGGACTCAGCTCACTCGACCAATGAGTTGAGACTCAGATGAGTCAACCCAGTGACTCGGCCAAGTCTCGTAAAATTTGACTGTCCTATATTTTTAGTTATTTTTAAATGGGTAGAATTACAAATAACAGACACATGATATTAATATATCCAAAATACTAATTAACAGCATAGATTATGATAAATTTCCAACCATATGAAAGAAATATTATTCATTTTAATACCTAGATAGCTCATACCAAATTCACCAGCTATCCGTGTTCAAGGAACACGTGGCTCGTGTGGAACTGACAATTTGCGTCTCTGGTAATCTATATGGTGAGCTCCACCTTATGTATGGCTTGGATGTTCTACACATGACAGATTGGTTCATGTGGCCTTAGCAGACTGATAAGACCATAGATCTTTTGGCAGGCATTTTTTAGTCATTTTGTGTTTTTAAGTGTGATAGTGGAGGAAAAAAATAGTCCATACAGGTCCTTTACAACAATGTTTGATGTACATCTAAGCCATTCAAAAGATGGGCCACACCATGAAGATCTGCTGTTAAAAAACTAGGCAAATCGGTGGTTCATGCCAGCAAAACAGCATAAATTTCTCCCAGATCTTGGTGTGGCTGACCTTTTGCTCTGCTCAGATGTCCTACAAGGGTGGCAAGTTGGTGGGAAAGACATGGTTGCATGTGAAGTCTTTCTCCAACTCTCTCGTTTTTCCTTCTTTTACTTACCCTCTACTTCTTTTATTTCTCCCTTCCTAGGGTTTATCCTCTTCTACATGGAATCAGAACACACATTCCTGCATTGATTGGAGGTTTCTTGGGTGGGATCCACTACTGACATTATCATGCCATACGGGTGCCATCAGTGGTGTACCGTTGGATGGTCCCATAAAGAAGAAGTGTACAAGATTTAGAGGAGAATGATTTTAGAAGAATTATGGTAAAAAAAAATTTCAGGATTTTTGGGTAAGTATTTGGTGGTGTTTTGCTTGAAATAGAGAAGCCTCAGAAAAGGGAACCGATCTGGTTTTTGTGCATTCCTTTTTCCTGATGTTTTTGTGTGTGTGTGGAAATTTTCCACATTGATTTGGTATGATTGACCAGTTGCCACCTCTAGATGCAAAAACCATCTCATATCATAGAGATTTGAGAGATTTGTGATGAAATTTATGAAGGAATGGTGCTGTACAACCCTTCTTTTGGTAAAAAATTTTATCTGATTTTTTGTTGAGATTACTTGGAAATCTAAATGGTACTTTGCAGAATATTAAGTGCTGTTTTCTGTGGGAAGAAGTCGACTAACAATGGTTTAGTGGCTACTTCCAATATTTCTGGAGCCTTGAGTTCCATATCAACCATACGGATGTATAATGACAATCCTAGTGTACAGATCATAACTTTGAAGTTGGACGGCACTAATTTCCTTGAATAGCGTCAATCCACCAAGATGTATATCAGCGGGTGAGAAAAACTAGGTTTATCAATGGCCAGATGAAGGAAACAGCTACAAATGATTTTTGTATGATAAGCGGGAGGAAGAGAACTTGATGATACTGTCTTGGCTACTTGACTCTACACAACCTCATATCAGTAGCCTCATTCTTGTTTTTGTGGACAGCCATATAAGTCTGGAATAAAGTTACTAGAACTTATTCCCGATAGCAGAATATTGCTCGTGTCTATCAGCTCTGCCAGGAGATTGCTACTATTCCTTAGGGGGAGAAGAGTTTGGCTACTTATTATTCCACTTTGCTGGGTATACAGGAAGAGTTGGAACATGATCAGTCATTAAAATGGGATACTAATAATAATAGGGAGAGGCATAAAGTAATAGGTCAAACGGAATAGCATATTCAATTTCTTAACTAGTTTGAACTCTTAAGTATGAGTTAACCTGTGTGCAGATTTTGGGGAGAGACGAGCTTCTGTCATTGAACCAAGTTTTTCCCCTGGTTTAGAGTGAGGGAAGCCGTTAGAAAGCCATGTAGCTAGTTTCTTCCAAGAGAGATCATTCAACTCTTGCAGTCTCTCTGGTCCTTATAGAGGAGGAAAATGATCCAATCAAAAGAATAGAGCACCTAATGAGAAGGAGAAGTTGAGATGTGACCATTGTGGGAAAACTTGCCATACACGGGGGACTTATTGGGATCTCCATGGTAGACCAGTGAAGTTCAACTGCTCTTGACAACCTCCTTTCTTCAATGGCATTGTCGTTGCCTCAACTCCTTCCTAGGGTACTACCTCTTCCACCACATCTCCCCCTCCCTCTGAGTAGTTCTCATCAGACTCGGACAGTTTATCTATTATGGTTTTGGAATGTCTTCGCTGTCAACTTCCCAACTAGAACATTCATCTGCTTCTACTTCATTTGCAGAGTCAGGTACATGCATATGCTGACTTTGTCTGTCATTCCTCATCTAGACCAGCCCGGATCATTGATTCAGGTGTGTCTGATCACATAAAAAAATCCATCATCCATTTTTTCCTCATATAGTCTATCATTGGGAAGAGATAAAGTGAGAATTGTTGATGGATCCCCATCTTTTGTTTATGAGAAGGATGATATCAATCTTAATAATCACTTGTCTCAGTCCTCTGTTCTTCATGTTTTGAATTTATCCACAAATTTATTGTCCGTTAGTAGTCTCACAAAAAAATTGAACTATTGTATAAATTTCTTTCATACCTACTGAGTTTTCCAGGACTTGGTGATGAGAAAAATATTTGAGAATGGTCGTGAAGTGGATGATCTCTACCTTTCGAATACTGCTGATTCTCCTTCAGCTTACAGTCAAGTAGCAGTCTTAATAGAGATAATAATGTTGCCCAAGTTAAACTGTGACACAGTCGTTTAAGACATTTGTCTTTTCAATCATTGAAGTTGTTATTTTCAGACTTGTTTTAGTAGGTTAAGTCATAGTCTATAGGGTGAAGTTTGTGAGTTGTCCAAACATTATCGATCAACATTCTCCCCAACTTTAAATAAAATTTGTTTCCATTTCATATGTTCTTTCTGATGTGTGAAGACTTGTTCGCATTGTATCCATGGATGGCTATTGATATTTCATTTCTTTTGTAGATGATTTTTCTTGTTACACTTGTTATATCTTATGAAAACTTGCAATGAATTACCACGTAGTGTTCAAAATATCGGTATCACATCACGTATCACACCCTTGGGATACGGACAATGTTTTAAATATCGACAATATCGGCTGATATATCCCACGATATTTCTTGTATCCCGCTTGTGCGATATGAAATGCACAAGTATTGGGATATATCCCACATGTTCAATCCGGTGAGCATTTTTAATTTTCAATCCTTTTTTTTTTTCTATAAATCATGTTAAATCAATGTCAAATTGTTATGAACCCATGATTTTTCATGAAAATTCATGGACTGGGAGCTGCGATTTTGAGATTTGGAGGAGAAGGACTGAGTTGCGGAAAATTGAAAAAAATTAAAAATTTCCAAATTTCTCATAAATCGGTTGCAATCTTTGTGTCCAAACATAAAATCAAACATGTATGTAACTTGATTTAGTGATCCTTCTTTTGCTTTTGAATGTATTGCTTGTGTTTCCACACGTCTTCTTACATTTATAAATTATATGAATAAACTTTGAATATATTTGCATCAATTCAATTAGACAACGCATAGATTAGGACCCCATACAAAGAAAACCTATTACATGCACTTGTTTTTTGTAATGTTTTGATTTGTAAGTGTGTATTGATGTCTTTTTAACAATCATTGAAATTTCATTGAAAAATTCGACCAATTTTCCAATGTTTCCCCATGTTTCCAACATCAGTGATACATTACCCAATACAACCGATATATCCCATGCGATAACCGATACATATCCATATCCCAAGGGTGCAATACGTAACACGATACCGATATTTCGAACATTGGATACGAATATGTATCGGTTATCACATGGGATATATCGGTTGTATCGCGTAATGTATTGCTGTTGTTGGAAAGATAGGGAAACATTGGGAAATTGGTTGAATTTTTCAATGGAACTTTAGTGATTGCTAAAAAAGACCTCGATACACACTTATAAATCAAAACATTACAAAAAACAAGTGCACATTTTTTTTTTTTTTTTGTATTTCTTTATATGGGGTCCTAATCTATGAGCTATCTAAGTGAATTGATGCAAGTATATTCAAAATCCATTCATATAATTTATAAATGTAAAAAGACGTGTGCAAACACAAGCAATACATTCAAAAGCAAAAGAAGAATAATTAGATTAGGTTACATACATGTTTGATTTTATGTTTGGACACAAATTGCAATTGGTTTGCAAGAAATTGGGAAATTTTGATTTTTTGTTTTGATTTTTTCAAATTTTTGTAATTCGGCTCATCTTTTCCAAATCTTGAAAATGAAGCTCATAATCCATGATTTTGGATTCGTAACAATTTGACATTGATTTAACATAATTTAATGGAAAAAAAAATGATAGAAAATCGAAAATGCTCATCGAATTGAACATGTGGGATATATCCCACAACTCGTGTTTTGTATCACACAAGTGGGATACAAGATATATCATGGGATATATCGGCTGATATCGTCAATACTTAAAACACTAGTACCACATACTATTAAAAAAATTATAAGATGGTATCCACCCAGTTTGATAATAACATAAAAATATTTTGGTCAGATAATACCCGAGAGTACTTTGAACGTGAATAGTGGTGCTACTTAGAAGATTATGAGAGATACATCAAAGCTCTTGTCTGTATACTCAGAAGAATGGAGAGGAAGAACAGAAGAATGGTTATCTACTTGAAGTTACTTGGAGTCTCTTGACAGGGATGCATGTTCCAAAGTGTTTTTAGGTCGATGCAGTCCTTATGGCTACCTATCTTATTAGTTATATGCCCTCCAAGGTATTGTAAGTTAAAAGTCCCAACATCAGGTCCTTGACAGGGATGGTTATCTACTTGAAGTTACTCGGAGTCTCTTGACAGGGATGCATGTTCCAAAGTGTTTTTAGGTTGATGCGGTGCTTATGGCTACCTATCTTATTAGTCATATGCCCTCCAAGGTATTGTAAGTTAAAATCTCTTGTATGTATACTCAGAAGAATGAAGAGGGAGAACAGAAGAATGGTTATCTACTTGAAGTTACTCGGAGTCTCTTGACAGGGATGCATGTTCCAATGTGTTTTTAGGTTGATGCAATGCTTATGGCTACCTATCTTATTAGTCATATGCCCACTAAGGTATTGTAAGTTAAAAGTCCCCACATCAGGTCCTTTGTCTAGATCAACGTTCTTTTATTGTTCCACCTCGTGTATGGTTGCATGTGTTTATTCATGCCTTGTGTCCGAATTGGACCAAGTTAGATCCAAAAGCCATTCAGGTGTATTTCTAGAGTATCCCTCCACACAAAAGGGATAGGTCTTTCAATCCAGTATTTGTGAAAGGTTTTGTTACCATGGATGTGACCTTTTTTGAGTTCATGCTTTTCTTTTCGCGTAATCTCACCCCTCTTCAAGGGGGGCTTGGTGAGTTAGAAGAGAGGCATCCTTCTCCAGTTTATCCCCTTCTTGTTCTTGTTCCTTGCAGTCCATTGTATTTGTCCCAATTAATCCAGGGTATCACATTAATACTTCTATTGATGCAACCCAATACTCATAGGCAAAGGAACGACAAGTATATACAAGACGTTAAAAAGGGGTGATCACTGAGACATGCACACTCACTAATTCTGATTCCTTGGAACCAAGTAATTCTGACTACAAGGAAATGTTTTCACCTATAGCCAAGGCAAACTCCATAGAGTTCCATTGTCACTCGCAACCAATTTCTCTTGGTCACTATATCAACTAGATGTGAAGAATGTATTTCTCCATGGAGACTTGAAGGAGGAAGTGCACATAGCTCCTCCGCTTGGTTTCAGGTTTCCCAATAGTGAAGGAAAGGTTTACAGCTTGAAGAAGTCTATTTATGGACTTAAACAATCTCCCTAGGCTGGGTTTGAGAGATTCGGTCAGGCAGTGAAGAGGATTGGTTATTTTCCAGAGTCACGCTTAGTGAGGCAACGGGGACAATTGAGGTTCGATTGTTTATGTGGATGATATTGTGATGATATAAAATGATTCCTAAAAGATTAAAAACTTGAAGAAGTTTTTCAAGAAAAATTTCTTAAAAGAATTTGAGATTAAGGATCTAGTAAATCTAAAATATTTTTCGAGTGTAGAGGTTGCTCGATTAGATAAAGGCATCTTTATTTCTTAGAGAAAGTACACCTTAGACTTACCAAAGGAGATTGGTAAGCTAAGTTCTTGACTAGCACACTCTTATTAATCCTAGATGTTACCAAATAAAAAGATGTATCAGAGGTTAGTTGTTCAACCACTCTATCCTTCTCTTACCTGACCTGGCATAGCAGATGCAGTAAGTGTTGTCAGTAAGTTTACAAAGGCTCCACGAGTTCCTCACTTGGAAGTAGTTGAAAGAATCTTGCGATATTTAAAGCCATCTCTTGAGAAGGGCCTTCTATTTGCAGATCGTGGTCATTTATGCAGACATGGATTACGTGGTGACCCTACCACCATCGACCTTCGTGGTGGTGGGCCACCGTGATGTATGTGTTTTATCCATGATGTCCATTCGTTTTGCTGGTCAATTCAGGCCATGTGCCCAAAATTGAAGTATGTCAAAGCTCAAGTGGACCACACAACAAGAAACAATGGGGATAATGACATCCACCGTTGAAACCTTCTTAGGGCCCACTGTGATGTTTTTTTGTCATCCAACTTGTTCATAAGGTCACACAGACCTGAATGAAGAGAAAACACAAATAGAAACTTGATCCAAAACTTTTGTGGCCCTCGAGAAGTTTTCAATGGTGGCATTAAATCCCTGTTGTTTCCTGTGGTATGGTCCACTCGAGATTTGGATGTGCTTCAATTTTGGGCTCATGGCCTAAACTGATTGGCAAAACGAATGGATGGCGTGGATAAAACGCATACATCACGGTGGTCCCCATTGAGTCCTGCCACCACGGAGGTCTGTGATGCCAAGATCACCACGTAATCTGTCCCATTTGCACATAGAGGCCTATACTGGCGGAAATTTTGCTGGTGATGTAAATGATAGAAAGTTGAGTACAGGATAATGTACTTTTGTGTGAGAAAATTTGATCAATTGGAGATGCAAGAAACAAGCTATGGTGGTTGTCTTGTGTGGAAGCAAAGTACATGGCTATGGCATACAGTGAAGCAGAGTTTCTGAAAATTCTATTGCGTGATTTTGGAATCAAGGCGAGTGCTCCAATGAAGTTGTTTTGTGATAACAAGGCAATCATTAACATTGCACAAAATCTAGTTCAACATGACCGTACCAAGTTCATTGAAGTTGACGGACACTTCATTTGTGAGCAACTTATTTCTCAAGATCTTTGCTTACGATTTATTAACAATTGACGATCAACAAGCTGACATTCTCACTAAGTTATTAAGACAAAGTCAAAAAATGTTCTTAACAAGCTGGGCATGATAGATATTTATGACCATCTTGTTGAGACATGTGGTTAGAAGGGCTTTTATGTAATATGGATTTTTATAAGGGCTTAGTTGTTTTTTTTTTTTTTTTAAGAACATGGGTTTTTATAGGGGCTTATTAGTATTTTTATTTTAAAATTCTTTTATATAAGTGAAAAGCGCCCCCCCCCCCTCTTCCTAGGGTTTATTTTCCATTTTCTACTATTAGTAATTCGTGCCATTGGTACGTTATGTCCCACCATTCACGAACTATGCCTAAAAAATCTACTTGATGGGAAAACATTAACTTTAATATTTGTCATCATGGATAGAGGTTAAGAAGAAAATACGACAACGATCTACAATCAATGAAAGAAGGTAAAATTAATGTTGCTAGGATCTTCCCAATTAGGATATTTTTTAGGCATCTTCATCCACGGTGGGACTCAATAGACTTGTGGTTTGGATTCCCAATGCTAGGCCCAACTTTCTAGCACTATAAACCCATGTATATTAACTAAAGCTGTAGGTTGCATCATGTCCTCTTCAACTTGATGGTGAGAAGTAATTATAATGTTGTGGAGAAAAACATGATCCTCGGGACCTTAAGTTCGAGCCATGTCTGGGTCTCTTAAGCAGTCTGAAAACCTAAACAAGATTCCACTCTTCAGGCACTGTTTAAGGACAAGCTATTGGCCTCCATTGTTCGGTGGTTTGAATGGTTGGTGTATGGTATGGAGGAGATTGGGATTCAATTATGGGAGCTCCCTCTGGAGTTTTAGTTCAAAGAGGTCTTTTGGAATTGGGCTCTAGCTTCGAGAGGTGATTGTCATTGATTAGGCAACGAAGTCGTGAACGGAGTTAAGGGTAACCTAGATCTATGTTAGGAAAAATTTGGCCAGAATCCTTGATCAGGTCTCCATTGCTGTGGGGGAGGAGAGGGTTTCTTTGAAGGTGGTGGGAGAGATGCTAGGAAGTGTGTAGAGGTGGCTTGGGTCTCACCGAAGTTGCAATGTTGAGGTAGAAGTAGCCTAAGAGCAGGAGGGCAACAGTGCAGGATGGTGTACATAATCCGTACTCCATCTAACTATGGAAAGAGGGTGCGTCCACATAGTAGCTTGCTACTGTCATAGAGGTAGTAGGTGGCAGTGAAGTAGCTAAGGAGGTGACGCACAACAGGTGTTAAGGGCAACGAGAAGACAACAGCCCAATGGGACTTGAGATGGTCGGGCTGAGGTGAGTATGCCAAGCAACTCGGAGGGCGGCAAGCTTAATGTCAAAAGATTGTTGGTTGTGAACATGTGTGCAACATTGGTTGAGGAGCCAAGGTAGGTGGTGGATGCAACTAGGTGCCCCTAGATGGGGAGAGGAAGGGCGCGTGACAGCTTGGAAGCAAATGGTGGTGAGATGTGTGGGGGTAGTGCTGGTTCAGGTTAGTGAGATGATGTGGTGAATCAGCTTCTCCTGCCACATGTCTTGTACAATAATCAATCCGTTAGTTCATGTGGCTTCTCCAGCTCATGTGAGCCTTCTGGTTCCTTTCACACATGTTAAGTCGCACTTAAACATTACCATGTGTGAGACCTCTCTTATCCAGTAGCATTTGAAACCCCTACAAGAGAACGTGGCAGGCCCTGTAGTAGCTTCTAGGGAAATGTCAAAACGCTCCTCTCCTCCCTCTCTCGAACGTCAGATTCTCCCTCGGCTAGCTCATTGATGGGTGGTGCCCATTGTTCAAAGTGTCCCCAATATTATCCGTATCTCCAACTCAGTGATATCAATTACATTGGTAATGATATCGACAAAACTGGTAGTCTCAAAAATTCCAAGTATCGGCGATATATCGCTAAGTATCGCCAATGTATCGATATTGCAATGTGTTGCTAATATTTTTGACAATGTAAATTCCAAGTGTCACTTGTATTGACAATATATTGACAATATTTTGATAATATTGCCAATGTATCGATATTGCCAAAAATCTATTTAGATTTCCATTTCAAATTTTTATGGGCGCATGGTTGTCGACGATAATATAGATAATATCACAATATTATTGTTATCGAAACTCGGGCGATATTAAGACCACAATCTTTCATTTTCTTTCTAGTTGTCGACGATTTCTTGGCTAAATATCATGTTGTTGATATTCTGAAATATTGATGGATGTTTGGATGGTTGAATGGATGGATGGGGTAGTTGGATGGATAAATGGGATGGTTGGACTAGTTTCTTACAACAACACACGCTTTTAGGCCCTCATTAAATGGAATCTTATTATGTATGCGTTCTTTTTGCAATTTTTTAATTCCTAAATATGCAAATTTGTTTATTTTGACATCTCCTGAAGTTTAACTAAAAAATTCCACCATTTTCCCCATGTTTCCCCGCATTTTCAGTTATTGGTGATATCAATATTGATTCCATATCCCCGATTAGCGAAACTTGTAGCAATACCGATACTTTGAACACTAGCGGTGCCTCATGCCGTCTATTTTGTTGGGGCTCAACAAATGCCTGGATGATGCTCAGCTTGATAGGTGTATGACTAGTGAAGATTGGGCATAACAAACATTGGCTATGGTTTTGCATGAAGACAAATCTCTCAATGGTCTAAGTCATGAAGAAATGGAGGGAAGGGATAGTATGGGGACCATCTGTGTAACGCTCCGGATTTTTGCCAACCTGGAGTTAGACATCCTTAGGCAATGAGTCGATCATAACACCTTAATTGACTTCTCAGAACTCAATCTTAAAGCCTCGTGTATTCTCTGTGCTCGTTGAAATGCTGATATGGGATCTATATTTAATTGTGTTGTTACATGCTGTCTTGGCTATTACATCTGAATGCTATTGATCTGGAGTGTGTTTGGGGCTACGCTGTAGTCCAGGCAATCAATAATGATTTACGACCAGTGGTTGAACTGTTTTAGCCACGACAGATGCGTTCGACGAATCCGAGTCGTACGTCGCTTGACGACAGTGGTTAGGCCACACGAAATGCTTACGCACTTCATGTCGATTAACTCGAGGTGCGCTCATATCAGTCGAGCTCGTCAAGTAACCCGATTGACCCGATGTATGTTCACCATGTATGGACGCTATTACCTGAACCTAAGGTACCAAACTCACCAGTGGAAACCCTGTTAACCTTGGTACCTCGATCCGCTAAGACTCATGAGCCGGACATGGTCGTATAGGACACTGTGGTCGAGCTGTCGGCCTACGCCAGGGTGACGAGCCCACCTGTAGTGACCAGTGAGCAACCTAAGCTCGTGAGCCGAATACGGTGGTATGGGACGCTGTATTTGAGCTGTCGGCCTATGATTAGGTGACAAGCCATTCGTAGTGACCTTGAGCATACTCTGAGCCTGCGTTGAGGCAACGAGCCTTTCCGTAGCAACTAGAGTATAAGCTAGGCTTGCATCGAGGTGACGAGCCCTTTGTAGTGACCTAGAACCACAACATCGTATGGGATTTACTAAGATTGACGACCCTAGAATGGATCATTGTTTGAGAAATGATATAAGGGAGGTACCTTAGTTTCCCAATCCTGCTATATGAAAATGACTAATAAGAACTTGGTAATCACGCTCATGCACTGCATTGCATGTGCCTTTGGCGTTGGAGTTGAGCAATGAGAAAGCGATTGCATGCCGCGACTGTGAGATGAAGTTCGCAAAGGGAGTGCAGGCGAGGGCATGCATCATTAATACATATCATTCTTGCATTAATCAGAGTACTTAGGGATGCTTGATTGTATTGCTTTATCATTACTGCTTGACTGAATTGATAACATGTTAACCTTTGCTTTATAGCTCCACTGAGTTGATCACTCACTCCTACGTTCTGGGACGGTGTTTTAAACACCAACCAGACCCTGTTGTAGTTTTAGATGATGACGCAGTCTGCAAGGCGGAGCCAGACTTTGAGGATGATGAGGAGGCATTCTCATATATGCAGTATTCAGGTGGGTTTATATAAACCTTGTTCTGATTCGACGGGATTATAGGGATATATGATTTAGTTGAACACTTTACATTTGGTATTTTATATAGTTTGACACAAAGCATGTATATATTCAGCCCTGTTACATATTCATACTCTGGGGATTTAAAATCACTTATATACTTTATATATCTATCATAGTCTTCCGCTTGCTTAATTTAGTCATCCCTGGAGTATGATATGCTGTTTTAGTATAATCTCACTCATGTTCGAATGCACTCATAATAATCATCATAATCTATGTTGCATAAGTGATGCGTCGGAACTCGGGAGTTGGGCTTTGCTCGACCCCCGATTTTCAGGGCGTTACAATCTGGTGGAGGAATTAGATATACTCTATTGCAAGAGGCAAGAGGAGTTAAGGAGGTCAATCTTCCATTAGGCTCTCCAGCTCTCGAGGACCTATTCTCAAAAAGGCAGAGGGCACATCTGGCTCTAGGGTTTAGGGTTCTAATGTGCTGCAATTAACATTCGAGAAGACAAATGACGGTCACATCATGCGAAGTATGCGATATTTCTCAACGTGGGTGTATAGGAATGAGATTATTGACCTTCGTATAGGTGACATCAAATTCACTTTGTCAAATGGTAAAGAAAGGGCAATGATGCCTAAGTTGGAGTGCTTCCTTATCTCTTCTGATTGGGTGGATAAATTCATATAGTGAGGTAGAGAGAACTTAAGGTAGTGTCAAACCACTATCCAATCCTATTGGAAGTGGCCAACAAGAAATGGGGACCTAAGACATTCTGGTTCATGTAGCTTCAAGTCGAGGGATTCTCAGAGCTAGTTTAGGAGTGGTGACGTTCTTTTGGGGTTGAGGGATACGCTGGCGTCAAACTCTTCCAAAAGTTGAAGCTCTTGGAAGAAAAGATCATTGGTTGCAAAAGAGAAGCGTTAAGTGGTAGAGAAGCTGAAGTGGAGTCCATTCTAAGTGACATCTAAGCCATCAATTTGAAGGAGGAATGCAGTGAGATTTTGGAGGATGATAAGGTGAGAAGAGCCGACCTCTCCCTTGATTATCTAAAACACCTTAAGGAAGAGGAGATTAAGCGGAGGCAACGTTCTCGTGCAACGTGGCTAAAAAAGGGGATAAGAATACTAAGTTCTTCCACAGGATTGTAACTGCTCAGGCTAGGCGCAATAATGATCCATAGCATCAAGGTGGAAGATAGAAGGGTTAAAAGAGACAAGTGTACAATACCATGGTGAAGTTTCATAGGGAGCTTCTTACAAATAAGGGATGGGTGCGGCCTCACTTGGACATCCTTCAGTTTGATGAATGCTTTGTTTAAAGCAATCATCCCAAAAGTAGGTGTGAGTTTCTGCGGGGCTTTAGATCCATAAGCCTTATTGGGGACCCATATAAGGTCCATGCTTTGGCTTTTAGATTTCACATGTTTTTGGACCATGTCATTTAGGAATCAAAGTGCCTTTGTGAAAGGAGGCAAATCATTGATAGTGCCTTGATTGCTCATGAGTGTGTGGACTTGCAGTATGAGGAAGGTAGGAAAGGCATCATGTGTTAGATGGACATCGAAAAGGCATATGATCACATGAGTTGGGACTTTCTGAACTATATGTTGGGAAGGTTGGGGTACAGAGAAGCTGGATCCAAGAATGCGTCTATTTAGCTAGGTTTTATATGCTAGTCAATGGATCTTTTAAAAGTTTCTTTCAAGCGTCAAGAGGCCTCAGGTAGGGAGATTTTCTTTCCTCATTCTTATTTGTTGTGATCGCCGAAGCGTTGGGTAAAATGCCGGCTACAAGTCAAGATGATGGGTTGAAAAATGGATTTAGGGTGGAAAATGTCAATCCCCAAGTATCACATCTCCAATTTGCCTACAACGAGATTTTATTCTGTGATGCTAGCGAGGTGATGGTGGGCGATCTAAGGAAAATAGTCAAGTGCCTTGAAGTGTGTCAAGGTTAAAGGTTAAAATCCCCGAGAGTGAGTTGATGGGCATCCGCACTTCTAAAGAAGAGGTAGATAGATTAGAGGTGGTGTTTGGGTGTCGGGCAAGGTATCTTCCAACATTATACCTCAAGCTACCATTATGAATTACCAAGCTTGCAAAGCATTTGTGGGACAAGGTGGCTGAGAGGATTGAAAGGAATATATCTAGGTGGAAGAGTCGTCATCCCTCCTTGGGCGGTGGGCTCATGTTAATCAAAGTAGCCAGGTAAATCTTCCAATCTTTTGTATGTCTCTTTTCAAATATCTGCGGCAACATTGGAGAGGTTAGAAAAATTGAGACCAGATTGCCTACAGTATGGAACTGAAGTGAAGCAGAAATTTCACCCTCTCAGGTAGGACGAGGTTTGTAGGCCGATTCAAGAAGGGGGGCAAGTATTAGAAAATTGGACCAAAAGAATCTTGCGTTGCTAGCAAATCGTTCTGAAGGTTTGGGGCAGAAGAAGTAAGACTCTAGAGGGAGGTGATTGCTAGTAAATATGGCGTTCAGGAAAGGGGTTGGTGGGTGAAGGACACATTACTTTATAGGGCTTTTAGGTTGTGGAAGGAGATTTACAGAGTGGGAAACATATTTAAGGGGGGGTCTAGTTCTCTTAAGGTGATTGACAATGAATTCAATTATGGAAATATGTGTGGATCGGCAAGAGAGTTTTTTTAGAGTTCCTGAAATTAGAAAATCTTTCTCTGGACCAAGACGTTCGCATTGCTAGTTGTTTCTTGATTTTAAGCGATGTTGTTGGTGTAGAACCCTCATAAGAGGAATTTGATAAATGTGGAAGTGGAAGAACTCATTAAGCTATTGGTGATCCTTCACCTGATCAAGTAGTCTATGGTTAAGAGGGATTGCTGGTGTGAATGATGGTTAAATCCAATCGGTTTATAACCCGCTCTTTCTATAGGATGATGACCGACGACGCAACAAAAGTGATATGTGGCCATACCTCACATGTTTGGTCCTATGGGGCTTTCCCCAAAGTGGTGGCTTTTGCTTGGTTGAGGGGCTAAAAGAGAGTGCTCACCATTGATAATCTACAAAAAAAGATTGATGGTGATTCCCAATTGCTGAGTCATGTGTATGATGGATGCGAAGACAATGAACCACTTGTTCATCCATTGCGCATTCGCTCGGAAGGTGTGGGAGAGATTCCTTGGTTTCTTCAACCTTCTATGGGTGATGTCAGGATCTATCGATGGTCTATTTTCAACTTGGCACAAGGGAGGAATTGGGGGCATCGATAAGATGGTGTTGAGCTTAATATTGTTGGCAGTAATTTGAGCTTTGTGAGGGGAGCGAAACAATCGTTGTTTCCAAAATGTTAGCTGGTCAACTGCGGATGTCTTCAATAGGGCAAAGAACGAAATGGTATATTTGGTAAATTGTATCAAGGGCTCTGAGTGGTTAGAGACGGTTCGGTTGTAGTTGCATAGTTTCAGCCTTTTGGTGCTTCTTCTAATAAAATTATCGTAATCTTTAAAAAATTGATGCTTCTTCTAATAAAATTATTGTTAAGCTTTCAAAAAAAAAAAAAAAAACAAATGATGCTAGAAAAACTTATAAATGCCTACATGTCTTGTTTATGAGTGCTATACTAGGCTTTTCTTTGTCATTACATTGAAAGTTCAAACTTTCAAGAGAGCTTATATATACTCTATTATCATGTTAAACAATAAAGCAAGTGACTATTGTACCTATACCGCCTAGAGTACCACCATCCAAAGGATATGATAGAATACCAGATACCGTAACATATCGCATGGATATGGATGTCATGTAATTTATTTCCATGACTTCTATAAGTATCCAGTGTTCGAATTATCTTCGATATTATCTTTATCTCTAGCTCAACGGTACCGATAACATTGGTAGCGATATTGATAACGCTGGTAGTATCAGAAATTATAGGTATTGCTAAGTATCGCCAACATATCAATATTGCTAATATAATCGTGAATATTTTCAACTTTGTAAATTCTAGGTGTCACTTGTATTGCCAATGCATCAATATCGCCAATGTATCGCCAATATTTTCGACTATGTAAATTCTAGGTAATGCTTGTATCATAAGTGTATTGACGATATTTCAATAATATCGCCAACGTATTGATATCATCAAAATTTTGTTTATTAAAAATTTTTTTATCTCAAAATTTTTCCATGGGCACATAGTTGTATGTAGTGTTCAATTTGTCATTGATTAATATCTCAATATTATCGATATCGCAACATGCAAGATATTGAACCACAATCTTTCGTTTCCTTTCCAATTGTTGATGATTTCTTGGTGAAATATCATGTGTTGTTGATATTTTGCAATATCAATGGATGTTCAGATGGAAGGTTGGATGGTTAAATTGGCTGGAGAGGATGGTTGGACTAATTGCTTACACCAGCACATGATTTTAAGGCCCCATTAAATGGAAACTTGCTATGTATGCATTCTTTTTTCTTTTTAAAATTTTTTTTTTATTTTAATTTCTAAATATGCAAATATGTACATTTTAACATCTCCTGAAGTTTTACTGAAAATTCCATTGTTTATCCTATGTTTCCCCGCATTTCCAGTTATCAGTGATATTATCCGCAATATTGATATTGTTTCCATATCCCTGGCTAGCGAAACTTGTAGCGATACTGATACTTCGAACACTGTAAGTATCTAGCATGTACTTCGCTATATAATTTCTCTAACACATTAGAAATTATATTTACTTTACATGTTACAATGCAAATATATTAAAGGATATCATCAAAATCGTCACCGTTGCTTTCTCGCAGTTATTTGGGGTTTGCTTTACCAATCCTAATTTGCCAAATCACGTTCAAAAAAGAAAAATTCTCATGATTGCTTGGCAATAGTTCTATGACTAGCTGCCCACCTGCATCTCTACTCATTTACCTAAACTAAGATTGGCTAGTGCATCACTTACAAGTTTGAGTTACGATTATGTATGAGATATTTAACAGAGACCCCTGGGAATTTGCAATTTCATTTTATAACAAAATATAAATCATATTATGAACATAGATTCATGCATGCTTTTACTTTCAGAAAATATTGTGAAAATGGCATTTGATGTTTTTTTTCCTTTAAGAACTCCACTGTCAGACATCAATGGAAGATAGTGGAGATATCAATGGAAGATCCTTCAAGTTATTCAGCCTCAAAGCATCGGTGAAAGATCCTTCAAGTTATTCAGCCTCAAAGCATTGGTGAAAGATCCTTCAAGTTATTTGGCCACGAAAAACATCATTTCAACATGAAGTAACAAAATACCTTTGGAGTTCTGCAACTTCAAAATGGTATTTTACCAAATCCTTTTGAAAGTGAAGCTCTTTGGAAAGTTCAAGTTTTGAAAACATTCAAAAACCATCAGAGACCCCCTAAGAATAACTTAATTCTCTCAATTCATCCTACAACTAGTTTAAAATGCTTTATATGCATAAATTGTTTTAAACAAAGAAACATGATACAACAAGGAAATAAGACACTAAAATCCGTCTTACATCAAAGAATCACATCTGTTCAATGAAAACAGGCCCCATGATATAATGTTATCTTTAAAAAAAGAAGAAGAAAGAGATTAATGTAACCTATCATTCTATGTTGGTACTAATTTTAGCTCTTAACAATTTTACCAGTAGTTAACGGAGGATATGGTCTGTGATAGAGTGGAATGGTGACACATGATTCCTGTAGCTGACCCCAATTAGTTGCGATAGGGCCAAGATGTTGACGATGATGATGAACAATTTTACCAATAGTCTCATCTTTAAAGTAGTATGAACAATAATAGTGTTCCCTATGTTGGTAGGACAATCATGTCCATATCCACATACCAGCTTTGCAAAACTGTTGGATCAGACTAACGCAACCATATCTGTATCTGCATTTGTATCCATATTAGAGTAGATCATGTACATGCAACCACTTAAGCCAGCATGGCACATAGGTACAAGATCCAATACATCCATCATGAGGGTCCCACTATGTTGATGTGCTGGTCAAGAATCAGGTTGGTCCAATCATCAGGTGGGCCAAAGCTACGAAACAAATGTATCACCAAAAAAGCTCAATGGAAGTTTTCTACTCTGCCCACCTGTTTCTAACATTGTGGCCCCACCTAATGAGTGGACCAACCTAATATTTTGTTGCGAACATTAAGATGGTCAGACCTACCTGATGGACAGCTTGGATAATACACCAATTTGCCATGCTGGCAGATGTGGTGGCATATTGGCATGTAGATGGTGTGCTTTGTACAGGTGTGTAGGCGTAGCAAGCTTCTTTATTTGACTATTAATGCACAAATATTTATGGCGAAGTCGAGGATTTGGCCAAACCACTGCCTTGCATGATGGTTTTCAAACATTAGCCTTCAAGAAATATCATACCTCATTCTTAGTTGGGTGAGAAAGAACCAAATGATGCGCGTGCAAGTGATAGCCACAATCCCCAGGTACTGGTTTTGTAGGCCTCTGATAACCTCTACAAAATAGTGGAGAACAAAAGTAGGTTACCTAAGAAGCTAGATACAAGAGAGATAAGAATTGAAATTATAAAAATAATGATGACAAATAATCAAGAAGACAATCTGATGTCAACATTTATGTAGCTGAACAAGCATGCTCTTTCCGAACCTAATAAGTCATTGATAAAACTAGTGTGCAACAAAAATGATGCTATGACATAACCAGTGTATTAAATAGCGTGGTAGCGTAGCGTGTAGCGTAGCGTACAAAAAACGCTACGTAGCGTATAAAATAGCGTAAAAAAAAAGAAAAAAAATTGGTAAAAAAAAAAAAAAAAAGTACCTTTTTTTTTTCTTTTCTTTTCTTTTCTTCTTCTTCTTCTTCTTCTTCTTCTTCTTCTTCTTCTTCTTCTCCTTCTTCTTCTTCTTCTTCTTCTTCTCTTCTTCTTTTCTCCTGCTTTTTATTATCCACACATTTGATCGATGTCTTTACCTTACAAAGTGAAGGTGTCTACAACTACTGTCCGTCATCACTGAAAGGCAGCCATGGCCACTGGCTACCCGGTTATTTCCTCGAATATTAAATAAATGAAAAAACAAAATTTGTGCAACCTCCTCCTCCTTCTTCCTTCTTCTTCTTCTTCTTCTTCTTCTTCTTCTCTCTCTCTCTCTCTCTCTCTCTCTCTCTCTCTCTCTCTCTCTCTCTCTCTCTCCCTTCCTCCCTCTTCTTTCCCTCCCCACCTTTTTTCGGTTTCCTTCTCTCCCGTTTGTTTTCTTTTGAAATGGAAGTGTTTGACCAGTGTAGTATATGGCTGTCAATTTTTGTGTAGGTATGTGTCAAGTTTAAGAATGGGGCTAGGCCGACACTCCTCGAACTCCGAGTTGTACAAACGGTTCAAAGGAGATCAAAGTTACATGGGCTCCACAAATGATGTATTTATTATATCTACAGTTCATCTATTTTTAAATATCATTTTAGAGCATTAGCCAAAAATGAATCGTATCTAAAGATCAGGGTATCTGGACCACACCAAAAATAGTAGCGAGATGATGATTTTTCACCGTTAAAAAATTCGTAGGCCCACCATAACGTTTATTTTCCATCCAGTGTGGCCCTTTTTTAAAAGGTCATTATGAAAAGACATTGAATGAAGAGTCAAAACAAATTTCATATTGATCCATGAAGTTGTGATCCCAAAAAGGGTTTCAATGGTAGACGTTCAACCCCATTGCTTTTTAGGTGTGGTCCACTTGATAATTAGATCTATATTATTTTTTGTGTCAAGCCTTAAGACGAGCTCTTCAAATGAATAATGACGGTTTAGATATAACACATACCTCATGATGGACCCACAGGACTTTCTTGCCTCAAATGAATGTACTTGGTATCAAGCGTTGATCAGCAACAACGTTGCAAAAATTTAATAAAATGTATATCGTGTTACATGGGCCCCACCATATTGTATGTATTTTATCCATCTTAACCTTTACCGTGTAGTCCATCCATTTTGCCACATCATTTTAGATTATGATTCAAATTAAAAAATTAATAAGATCCAAATCTCGGGTGGACCACAACATAGGAAATGAATGGTTATAAAATGCTCACCATTAAAAATTTCTTAGGGTCCATGTAATGTTTATTTTCCATCTAACCTGTTAATGGGTCACACTAACGTGGATGAAGGGAAAACATACATGTTAGCTTGATCTAAAACTTTTGTAGCCCAGATAAATTTTTAATGATAGTCGTTTAATTATCATTGTTTCCTATGGTGCGGTCCACCTCGATTAGTTTTGGATCTAACGCCTCATTTTTGGGCTCATGCCCTAAAATTATTTGGCAAAATGGATGGGCGGTGTGGATATAACACATTCATCACGCAGTGGGGTCCAAAAACTTTGACACTCGTGTGCTACATTTCACAATTGAGTCCTACTTAATTCGGGCCCTTAAAAAATTGTACATAGACATGTATTAACTTAAAATTTACCAATTAAATTATGGACTGTAATTGCTAACTCAAAATGCCAAAATATTTTATTTTTTCTTACTATTTAATATTTATCATATATATTTATCATATATATATATATAATATTTTTTTAAATTAAAAAATAGAAGTATTGTGTAGCTTACGCTTACTACACGATTCCACGCTATTTCGCTACATATGCTTACGGAGGGTTGAACGCTTTCAATACAGCTCACCGCTATTTAAAACCTTGGACATAACAAAACACTTTATATACCATCCATTCGATTCATTCTTTTAAATAGTAAATTGTAAGGTCTCACTGCTAGAAATGGGCCTATAGGACCCGCTTTTGGTAAATCGCTAGTGGATGGGTTCTACGCCAAATTTCCTCGGAGTATCTTTGGGCGGGTATCCTTTTCTCTAGATAACTCTTTTCCAACACTCTCTCCTGAAATTCAAATCAATTGAGAGGAGATAAGGATGAGGTTGGGTGTGACAGATAAGCCCTTATCCCTCTCTTGGTGCAATGGCATTCCCAAGAAACACCTAAGAGAAAAACCGACAGGCATACGTGAGAATACCCAATTGTCCATTAGACTCCCTCCACACGATCTAAACCTTTGATCATATCTAGTGGCCATCCTAACCCTAGATCATAGGGGTGATCAACTCCTGCTTTTGTAGTAGTTAGGTGAATCACTAGAAGAAGGTTGTCCATCTTCGTCTTTGAAAAGGTCCGTAAAATAATGCAGTTGTGGTCCACCCATCCAAACCTTTCACAGTGGTATCAAAGTGTTTGCAATGGATCTCCAATTTGCATGGATTGACGACTACCACTACATCGAGGTAAGTGCCCTATTTTAGTTAAAATCTTATTTATTTAATGCTTCTTTTTATTATCCACACATTTGATCGATGTCTTTACCTTACAAAGTGAAGGTGTCTACAATGGACTCCAATTAAATGGAAGAAGAAAAGAAAATTAGAAAAGGAGAGGAAGGGTGGTCATGTCCGTCATCACTGAGAGAGGAAAGGCAGCCATGGCCACTGGCTATATTAGGAAAGAAGAAGAGAAGTGAGGGTTATTTCCTCGAATATTAAATAAATGAAAAAACAAAATTTGTGCAACCACTACGAGCTGCCGTCAACCATCGAGGCAATAGTGGCAACAGGCACCCTCCCCCTTCTCCTCTCTCTCTCTCTCTCTCTCTCTCTCTCTCTCTCCTCTTTCTCTCTTCCTCTTCCCTTCTCTCTCCCTTGCCACCAGCAGCTGAAGCAGCAACAACCATTCACCTGGCCCCCCACCTCCTTCTTTGTTCTCCTTCTCTACCACAACTGGCTGTTGCAACTGTTGGTCATTGGACGAGTGCACCCCTTCTTCCCAGTTGCTTCATAGGCAACAACAATGGCTGTCAATTTTTGTGGGTGACGGGTTTCATAGAAACCCTAAGGGAGAAGAAGAGAGTGACGCAATGGGGCCATGTTTTGTGCCTAGTATTAGCAGATGTGGGCCTGGCATGTTTTGGGCTCAGTAAGTGGAGTTTCCACATTATGGGCTCGAAAATGATCTAAATCACAACCTCCGCTCAGTGAATCCCAAGGACAACACCTAGAGTTGTTAAAATGATGTATATGGTCCTTTTAATATGGTTAGCCCAAATATGGGCTTGGGCCCATTAACCCTTAACATGGCATTATGATGGTTTCTATGACACCATTATATCACTTTTTTGTGCCATAATATGAGGGCTGCCATATGTTGCCCAGGGGCACCTGGACAGGGTATGTGGACCCCACATGCATAAAACAAGGTGGACACAATATAAAGCCCGTAGTCCTTTAGTCAAGATTGTGTGAATCTTTTCGAGGCCCTTAATCAGCCAATTGAGGGTTGATAAAGGACGTGACTAGAGAAGTGCCTAGGGGTTTTCAGCAAAACCTTTTCAATAGTGTGGCCCTTTTTGAGATCAATGGTCCAATGCTCCTATGTTCATTATGATAAATGTCATTAAATGATAAAATTTTAAATTCTTTTGCATATAATCTGAATTCATGATATTGTGATCATATCTTATTTATATTAGTGGGCCCTACCTTTTGCCAAGATAAGAAAAATGATCATGTGCGACCCAACATGATCATATGCTTTAGTACTATAGTCAATTATTATTGCATGTGAGTGTTCATTATTGTTGCATGTGTATATGCATCTTTTTGTAGATCCCTTTTATCACATTGATTATTATAATTGATGATGACCCCTAATCAACATTGATGATCAACAATGATGGTTGAATCCCTAATTAACGCTGATGATCGATGGAGATGGATGGATCCCATATCAACGATGATAATCGTGGATGCGAAGATTGATGATCAGGTGATGATTCTTCCCCGAGCTTTAATGGATGTGATTATCCTATATAATTGTTCATGCTTGTGGATTTATTTTTGGTTGAGATCATGGACTATCAACGGTGATGATCAGCTTATTAATAACATATGCATTACTATTTATGGATTCTTATGATAGTTTTATTATCAAGTGTTATAATTGTATAGCTGGATATGATTAGATCCCACCTCTTTATTTGTTATTAATTCTTAACCTTTACCGTGTAGTCCTATTCCTAATAGGTTGACTCCAAAATAGCCCTATTCCTAATAGGTTGACCCCAAAATAGCATATCCAAATTATAAGAAATCCCATGGAAGCCACAATTGCCACATTCACACCTTGCAAACTTCGATTTGTTCTCGTATGTAAATGAATCGCAATCAAATTAATTCCTACTCCATGCATTTAATCTCCTGTCTTAGTTAAGAGAGGTCATGGAAATAATAGGTTCAAAACCACAAACTATTCCTTTTGCAAATTCCACTGCAACTACACGTGCCCTTCCCATATGCCACAATGCTAGATGAGATCAATCTTTAAAGTTGTGCACAACCTAAGTGCAAACTCTTCTCTACAACCAAAATAATGCTTGCACCCATGATGGAGGGTTGAATGTCTTATACAAATTGTCACAAAAGCATTTTGTTCATGTATTTTTAAGAACTTGATTATTCTGCATCGCCCACTGTAAGTGGATTTTCGGATCTCATATGAGATGGATAAATTAACTCACCTCGATTAGTTGGGATAAGGATTAGATGATGATGATATAAGATGGGTAAATTATTTTTGCAATAATGTGATTTGCATAACATGGAGAAATGTTGATGATAAGTGCTAATACACATAGCTCTAGCTAATTAATAATATTTTTGCAACGTAGAAATGACTACGGAAGCATTAGTCGTAGAACTGCTTAAAGGTAACTAGTCCACTGTGTGAGAACCCTCCTAGATACAGATGACATAGCATACACTCTGGAATTGGTTGCAAAGGAGCCTAATTTGCAAGGCACCTCAGCCACTACTAGAGCTGCCTTTAGTTATTACCTGGAATGACAAATCAACAACCATTCCACTGGTAACATCTTATTAAGCACCATGCACAACTCATACCCACGAATGAGGTGCATGGGACTACTAAAGCAATGTAGGATGCACTGGCTGAAGCATACTTGTAGAAGTCAGATACATCCATTAGGGCGATGGAATTGGAGTTCCAAGAGTACGAGATGCATGTCAATTGCACCATTAAGGATCATATCCGAAAGATGGAACAAATCATAAGCAACATTTGGAACATCATGTGCAAATTGACAAAAGATTATCATTAAAAAAAAAAAAAAGATTATTACGATGCATCGTTCCTTGGCTGAGCCTTGGGCCCTCATTAAGAGGCTCATGAATCGTAATTATTTAACCACTACATTCAGAGGCATATGTGGCCACCTGGTACAACATATGAACACCGGACAGGCTTCCTCTACTCATTAAGAAAAGAAATGGCAAAGAACAACATAAAGCATGGTTGTCTTCTTTTTCGTTTGTGGAGAACTTGGACATTACATGTATCAGCTCCAGGATAAAAATGGTAATTCCTCTATCACACTGTGTCATATTTGTGACCTTTTCTAGGATTCTAATCTAAGCTTTCTAATTGTACAAATAAATCTTGAACTCAAGCTCAACAAAGCATGTAATTCAGGAGAGTGGGACCTTTCCTCTCATAATAATGGGACTACACTACTCCCATAATTCATCAAGACAGTGGGAGTGTTCCTCTTGAAGCTCCTAAATCACATCGAAAGGGTTTCAAAGATGCTCTCGATAGTGAATTATCCTATCAGAAAGAGGTTGACAATTATGAACCTGGATCTTTCTAGGATACATTACTATCATGGTATTCCATAATGGTAATGGCGGCAGTAACAGCCACCACCGTTACCTTTACAATACGGGGTGTGACAGCTGTTACAGGGGCCATAATGGCTGTTACAGTCTCACTTTTTTTTTTTTTTATTGAAAAAAAAACCCAAAGAAACTTGTATCAACCCCGTAATGGACCGTTATGAGGCCGTTACGGCCTTTATGGGGGACGTAACAGGCCATTGCGGGAGTTGTAATGGCCTTTATGGGTCGTTTTTTCCACAACGGCTATTATGGCCTTTATGACCCCGTAACATGTAATGGTTGCCACCGTTACCTTTGCATAACGGCCTTTACGGCACACCATGATTACTATCCTCATATTCAGTTGATTGGGTAACCGTTGTAAATGAGGAAGCCCTGAAGAAAAATCTAGTCTGAAAAATTATAGATATGTTGGCTAATTATCAAGCAAAGAGAAAGGCAGATGGTACACAATGGGCAAGTTTATGGCACGCCAAATTGCCAAAAGGTTTCACACAAAACGAAGGCATTGATTACAAGATCTATTCATTTGTTGTGAAATTCCCTTTGATCTGCATGATAATGTGCATTATCGTAGGTTTTGAGAACTATATAAGATGGATGTAAAGACCGCAAGGTGATCCATATAAGTAAAAGTATATGTGACCATGCCTAGATTATATAGATATGTAGAATCAAAACTAAGTGTGGAAAAATAATTTACAGTGTGAAGCGGTCTTTCAGGTAGTAGTACAGGGGTTCCACTTGGTCATCACCATCTTTTGATTCACAATGAGTAATGTAGATCATTGTGTATGGAAAACTAATGCAGGACATGAAAATTAGATATGATGTGCAAGATTTCAGGCTTTAGATCATAATAATTTAGAAACAATCACAATAATTCCACATCTCACATAAAGTCAAGCATTCAACAAGGGGAATCTACGAGGGTCCAAGCTTGCACATGTTAGGGTTGAATCAATTAAAAATTATAGACCAAAACGCAACCCTAAATGTACAATAGAGGTACAATTGGGATAATGTTGTTGTAAAGAATAAAGAATGAGGATATGAAATGTGAGATATTGTATCTGACTTTTGTAGTAAAACTAAAGATAAGACTTAGCAAAGTCGAAATAACATAACCACATTGCATTGCACTACTACGCAATAAACATTTTGGCATGATATGAAAGTCAGATCATGAGGGGATGAGATGAGTCATACCACATGTGATGACCTATTACCTACAGATTGTATAAATTCTGCCTAATCATTGCATCGTGTGAGTAGCCAATCCTGTAGCCAACTCTGTGTCCTTAACTATCCTCCTCTTGTGCACATGAGGATAAAAACTTGGTGTTGTTACTTTGTGCACGATGACAAATGTTCCGAAGATTAGGCCAGACTTGGTTACGCTAGGAAAGAAGCTAATAAACAAAATAAGTTGGATAAGTGTGTATGTTGGTTGAGTATTCCATACCGGGAGTTAACTCCATCCTATGTGGTCATACAAACTAGGACAGGCATAACAAAGCTGAGTAATTGAGTGCTAGTTGGTGGTCATTTACAACTCAAACACCTGTGAGAAGACAATAGTTCCAGCTAGTCCCACGCCTCTTATTCTTTTCATCACGGTCTTTTGGTTTTTTATTGTTATAAGACGAGATAGACGACCACAATGTGAATGAGTGGGAGATGTTGGATATGAGCCAATGAGTGCCACTTGTCAGCAACAACTAGTGGACTCACATGGTTTCTTCTCGGACTATCTCTGGGTGAGTATCCTTTTCTTCGGACAAACCCTTTCTGGTTCCTTTCTCTTGAAATTTAGATCAATTGAGAGGGGATAAAGATGAGGTCGGATGTGACAACGATAAACGCGATCCCTATCATAACCTCCCCCTCCTAATCCCCCCTATATCAACTCTCTTGGGGCAATGACTTTCCCAAGAAACACCTGAGAGAAAAACCGAGAACAAATTATTTGATTGCCATTAAGACTCCGCTATCTGATCTAAACCTTTGATTGTAATCGGTGGTCATCCAAACCTTGGATCAAAGGGCTGTTTCGCTCCTTTCCACTACCACAGTAGTTAGGTGTATTGCTAGAATAAGGTCGTCCATCTTCGGCTTTGCAAAGTCCCTAAAACTATATAGATACCGTAAGATCCTATGGGCCCACCGATCCTAGCCTTTTGCTCACGCACAACATCCATTTGGCAACCAATTCATTTATCCATCATCTTCATCATCGTCATCATTAGAACCTTCTCCTAGATGTAAGGGTCGGCATTACAAATCGTATTCTAGCAATCACATTCGAAACAGGAATTCTCATGATAGGTTGGCAAAAGTTCTACAAACGGCTACCCGCTTAACATCAACCCTACTTTACCCAGGTTAGGGACTAGCTGGTGCATCCATGCATCTAAATATTAGTATTGGGAGCGGCCAGGCTGAAAAATGATACGATATGGCCCATATCAGTCAAATTCTTCTTCTAAGCGTAAAATTATGAAAAATATCATTAAAAGGGGGGAAGATGAGATGTTGAAGAATCCATCCTTCTTATTCTTCTTCTTCTCCTCCTCCTTTTCAATTCAAACATGTATATAGTGGTGTATCAAACCATTCTTTCATAAGGACATTGTTTGTCAGCTTGTCTTCCTAAAAATCGACCAAATGGATCGTAATTAAACACAAATCAAGCATGATTTAGTGAATTAGGGCCCATTTTATTGAAATCAACATGAAGAAGATCAAAACATGAAAAAGAAAAAAGTTTTTTTTTTATAAAGATAATCAGTCAATTTTACTGCACAGCTACTTGACCATATCAAGACAGTAAAAACATTTAAATTTTTTTTTTTTATAAATAAAAATTGCATGAATTACAACCCAAAAAGATTACAATCCAAACAAGGAGAACATCACAGAAGCATCAACATTTTTTACCCCATAAACCCAATCTATGACGTCCCTCTTGGATATCCACACTTCCTCCCGCGGACCAAACATCGCCTTCTCGATTTACCGTATCCCATCCAAAATATGGGGGAAAAAAGGATGGTTTACCCTTTATTTTTCAAAATTTCCCATAATGGTCCTCTCATTTTCTTGATTTATCAAATCCCATCCTAATCTTATGTTTTGATCTCCAAAATCGGGGGGGAGGAGAAATACATCAAAAAAAGAAAAGAAAAGAAAAGAAATTCAGATTTGGGCGTTTATAGCCATATCAGGTCCTTGTGGATGCTGATACACCCTATACAGCTGATACAGCCCAAAATGTTTGGAGTGGACCAATTCGGCCCCGTATCACATATACCATCTAGCTGATACGTATATGATACAATAGTATTGGCTGATACAATACCGATGTTCAAATCTATGGGTGCACCACTTTGAGCCGAGAATTGCAAGTTTTAGTACCACAAAATTAATCCCAAGAAAGAGATCTTCAATCCAAGTGTTTTTTTTTTTTTTTTCCAGCAAATGAATTATCCTTGATCTAAGTGTCATATTCCATGATTTCTGTCTCAGCACGTGACCATGAGGACAGTCATTATTCATTATTTTTCTTAAGATTGACCACAGTAATCGAAAGGTGGCCTAACTATCATCATGTAAACTGGTACCATAAAATCTTCTTCCTTAGAACAAAAGAATTCTGAACATGGATTCTATTTCTATCATATTGAGCAAACATTCCAAACGCTCTGGCACAAATTGGTTAACCACAATAATAACATGAGTTCAAGATACAATATGTTCCAATCTATAAAAGGCACCAACAAGTCACTGGGAAATGGAGATGTCTGGGCAACATTCTAAATCTATGAACATTGCTCGAGCATCTAATGCAGGGGCAATTTCACACTGGGCTTGAGCGGGGTAGCCTGTGGGATGCAGGGGCACACTCGGGGTGGGCGGAGCCCACGGGGGAAGTCTCGTGTTCGAGACTCCTCACCGGAGGTGATTAATGCGCATTTCACACCGGGCTTGAGTGGGGTAGCCTATGGGATGCGGGGACACATTCGGAGTGGGCGGCTTGTGTGAGACAGTACCCATGTGATTTGGGGCCCACGAGCGGGGTTCGGCCGAGGTCCTAACCCATGAGATGTGGGGCCTAGGCTATGAGATAAATGGATTAACTCGCCATACTCTAATAGTTCGAGCTTTTAGAGCAAGTGATTAATTGTCCTGCATCAAATGGGTATCAGAGCGGGAGGTCTTGTGTTCGAGACTCCTCACCGGAGGTGATTAATGCAAGGGCATTTTCACACTGGGCTCGAGTGAGGTCGCTTGTGGGATGCAGGGGCACACTCAAGGTGGGCAAGGCCCACGGGGGAGGTCTTGTGTTCGAGACTCCCCACCGGGGGTTATTAATGCTCATTTCACACCAGGCTCGAGTGGGGTAGCCTGTAGGATGCGGGGACATACTGGGGGTGGGCGGCCCGTGTGAGGCGGTACCCATGTAATTTGGGGCCCACGAGGGGGGTTCGGCCGAGGTCCTAACCCAAGAGATGTGGGGCCTGGGCTATGAGATAAAAGGATTAATTCGTCATACTTCAACAGTTCGAGCTTTTAGAGCAAGTGGTTAATTGTCCTGCATCAACATCCATTAAAAAGAAACAGTCATTTAGCCCCATCATAGCACTCTTATCTGTTAAATCTACAGCTTCCTACGAGACAATAATATGTACCCAACTCTCCCAGGATTTTGACTCAATGACAAAAAGGTCCTATTATTATATTTATAGTAGTGGAAAGAACTGCTAGTCTTGGGCTCATGGGGTTTCAACATTTGGTGAAGAGCTGGAACTATTATGGAGAAAGTTTTTTCACAGTTAAGTATGACACATCCGAGGGGGTATAGCTCTCAGGTATACCCCGAAGGAATTTGGGGTCTAAATTTGGAAAGCAATCAGCATGGTTAATTGAATACACATCGATGAGAATTGAGAATTAGAACATTCATCATAAGACGGGCAATCTGTTCAGCAAAGGAATTGGGTTTATAATGGGAAGAGGTGATAAAGTGAGATTTTGGAGTAATGTGTGCTTGATGAGGTTCATTTGGAAGAATTGTTTCCATCACTTTTCATGTTTTTATCTCCAAAGAAGCAAAGGTGGTGGATTGTTATGATTGTAGTGGGGGTCTTGTGGTGTGGAACATGATTCTTTGCTGGCATCATAATGAGATTTCTTCTTTTAGCAAGCTCATGGCCCACGAGAAAAATCTATGAGACTCAAATCGAGCCAGCAATGGATGACAGGAAAATTTGGAAATGGCTGAAGAATGGCATGTTCACCTCCAAATCCTTCGTTTGATCCTTATTGATTAGGATGGTGCCATTCTCCCCTTGTTATAGTAAGTCTTCCATCCTTTGAAGGGTCCAACCATTTTCTATGATTGCCATGAGTAAGAAAAGCCGAACCATTGATGATCTCAAGTAGCAATTTTGCAATTCCCAAGTCAACAAGTGTATAGTGTGTAGGTGGAGGAATCGATCTTTTTTTTTTTTTTTTTTGGGAATCTTTTTTTAGAAGGAGAACAATAACATTTACATATGATGGGAGATTTTAGAGGCAAGAAGAATTGGTCAGTCATCTCTTCCTTTGTTGCAAGGTTGCAAGCACTGTTTGGAGTCACTTTTTCAATATGTATAGGATGTCGTGGGCTATTTCTTGATCCCTTCCAGAGTTCATAGTGGGTTGGGAGATTGGTCGGTTTAATGCTAAAAGGAAGATTAATTGCAAGATGCTTCCATATGTTGTTGACAAAAAAGCTTAGGTATGTAGTTTTGGACCGGGATATGTACAATCCTGAATTCAAAGGGGTTTCCTTCCCTGCAATTATGTGTGATTGGGAGGATATCATGAGGGGAGGTCCCTAGTCTTTTTGCCTTTCTAGTTTTGTTTGAGTTCCTCCTAGCTTGTCGATGGTGCGGCAATTTTATGTTCCTTCATTCGAGATTATTTTTTATCATCTCTCTTGTGTTGCATTTTCCTTTTGGTTGGTCATAATGAATTTGAGTTTCCATTATATATATATTGGTAAGTTTGGCTTATGGAGCGTGGCTACCTCCCTATAGAAGAGACTTGTTGGATGAGGAAATATTGGAGTTAAAGAGTCGTTGTTGGACGAGCTTCAACTTTTTCTCTCCATCTCTTGGGGAAAGTGACTCTTTGGTGTGGCACACACACACTTCCGGCCATTTTTCTGTGCAGTCTTTCTATAGCATGCTTTATGATTCACCTTTAGCAACTGGTTCTCCCTTTCCCTCCCACTTCTGGTCATACTTACGGGGCATCATGGAGAGTGGCGGCCTTCGTTTGATTTTTGGGTAGGAAAAGGGTGCTAAGAGTTGATAATCTTTAGAAGAGATCCATGATCATCCATAATATTTGTATATGTGCATGGCTAATGTGGTATCAATAGATCACCTCTTCATCCACTGCACTTTCACTTGAAAGGTTTGGGATTTCTGCCTGAAAATTTTTAGTATGGTATGGGTCATGCCAAAATTGGTGGATAGCTTGCTTTGGACTTGGCACAGAGGGGGCCCCGGTAAAGATGTCAAGACTTTATGGAAGCTACTGTTGGTCGTTGTTTTGTGAGGAATTTGGGGGGAAAGGAACGGGCATTGCTTTCATAATAGATGCACGTCTGAGGAGGAGGTGGTTAGGAAAATTTCCTTATCTGGTTGGGCCTCCAATGTTTCAGAGGCGAGATCTGCCTCCCTATTTCCTTCTCTTAGCGGCTACCTTGTATTCTTTTGCCGCCTTGTTCTCTTGGTAGTTGTCTAATAAAAATTCTTCTTATCTCTCTCAAAAAAAGTTTAGCTTATAGAAATAAATTGAATATATTCATAACAGATCACAACTACGTTTGTGCTAAGCAAGAGAATAGAGGTGGACTGATGGGGATATCACGCACACACGTGCACGCACGCCGCCCCCTAAGCACGTACGCCAGAAGGAGGACCCAACCGTCGATCTGGATCGATGACGACGTCCAGGGAGGGCCTCTTAGTTAGAAGACGAAATTTGGTTCAAAAGAGTGGGCCCGATAGTCAAGTAAAGCCTATTGTGGAATTCCATGATCGTGGCCCACTAGTCGGATTGATCTCACATTTTAGGTCTTGCTTATTGATATTATTTAGAACATCATGAATGCTTTAGATTTCTTTGTTTGGTTTTTATTTTAGTTTACTTCATCGCTAAGTAATAGGTTTCGCACATGGCACGAGTTTTTGGGTATAGGGTTTTCCTATAAATAGGCACCCCTTGTAGCTCTTTTAAATGATGAAAGATAATAAAAATTCTGCATTTTCCTACTCTCTGAGCTATGAAGCCTAATTAGGTGCAAAGCCCTCCCTTCATCGAAGGGTTAACTACCGTGGTGCGAAGCCACATCTATCCTAATCTGCCCCCACCTCATACCATTCACCCTTCTCATGTCCCATAATCATCTGCACTACAAATTTGTCCCTTATTGCATCAAATTCCCTCTCTTCAACAGATTTTCAGAATCTTGCCCTGCAGGAGGGCTGACACTTCGGCGGAGCACCACGCACAAATCGTGCATTGGATCGAGCTGCAATTTAGGGGTTTTGGAGTCTATCCCTGACCGACCAAGGCCAAGGTGGCCTTTTTCTAAATAGCGGGCCCCACACACGTGCGGCCGAGATCACACGCACGTGCATTTGGGCCATTGGTGTGTCCACGTATGCGGTACTTCTCTGGTTCGTCTCTCCTCTCTTTCACTCCACTTTCACCCAAAATCCCTAAACCTAACTTTAAATTACTCAAAAACCCAATTTCATTCCCTTTCTTCAACCTTAAGGTTCCTCGAATTGAAATTTGTGAACCCCTTGGATCGAGGAATTATTTCTGTGCATGTGTGAATGAATTTACCCTCATTTGATTCTTGTTTGGTTTATAATTTTGATTGATCCGGCCCTAGCATGTGTAGGCCTAGATCCGCATAAAATTCCCTTTGATTGAGTGTTTGCACTTTTATGGGATTGTTTCTGAATTAGTGTAATCTAAAGCCTGAGATCTTGTATATCATATTTACTTTTCATATCCTGCATCAACGACAAGAAACATCCTTAAAGCTAATGTTGAGTAACAAAATCTGCTCTTTAAATTACTAAAAGACAAATAAAAAAATATGATGCATTCCCACGTTACATGCCTATACAAGTAAGAAAGCATGACAACTTCCATACCCATCTGGTGCAAAACTGTCATCTCCACATCCAGACTCAGCAACTTTAGGCTGACCATCAATACCATAAAGAGGATCCCCTGTCAAGCAACATCCCAAAACCAAAAACTGAAAAACTTCATCCACAAAAGCAAAGATAAAGGACATACTTTATATGCCATTACAATTTCGTAAATCAACTTGTAAAAGAGAAATTGGAACATTAAAATGCAAACAAAATATTTGCATTACAAACTAGACATTTCTCTTTCTGCACACACTCCAATTTCAGTGAGTAGGTGCATATGCACACTTCCGAGAATGAAGGTGACGCGAAATTTTGGGCCAAAATTCCTCAAATTTTGGTGCTAAATTAAGTGATGAGCTTAGTAGTGTTATGAGTTTTTTAGGGCCTGTTTGATTTTCGGGACAATGGTAAATACCTGCAAACGGGCGTAATAATTATTTCCCAGCGCATTTGCAGCGTTTCAACCATGCTTGATTTGACTAACTACTTTTTTAACACGGAAATCGAGAATATTGCAAATGTCCCACTGTGATTCATTTCGCTAATCCACACCGTTCGTCCATTACACCAGCTGAATTTATGGCATGAGCCAAGAAATGAGGCATATCCAAAGCTCTAGTGGACCACGCTAGGGAAAAAAGTAAATCATACACTTACCGTTAAAAACTTCTAAAGGCTACTGTTTCTTTTGGTGTGGGCCACTTGAGTATTGGATTTACATGATTTTTTGACTCATATCTCAAAATGTTATGGTAAAATGTATGGACGGAACAGATATGTCACATATATCACCATGAGGTTTTAAAATATTAACTAACACTTTTGAACCGGTTTCCAAGGTAAAATTTTCCAAAAAATTTCAAACAGGTGAAACTGTCATAATTAGTCATTTACCCGGTATTTGCACTTGCACGGAAAAATCAAACAGGCCCTTAAGCACTATTTATGGATACTTTGGCCGTTAAAAATGATTAGCAGAAAGTACAAAAACCTAAAAGTTTGTATTTAAAGAACGCTGAGATTAGAAGTTACATTAATGTTTCCTTGGGTTTTGTTTATTAACATGGTAGTAAAACTTTTCAAGTGGACTCGAAACAGGGTGGATTTGATACTAGTTAGTGAAGTTTTTTTTTTTTTTGTGTGTGTGTGTGTGTGTGTGTGTGTGTGTGTGTGTGTGTGTGTGTGTGTGTGTGTGTGTGTGTGTAGGCATGCTCACCTGCGCACACGTGTCCTGGGCCCAAAATCGGAACGGTCCATGTGATGAGACACTCCATGAAATCCACAGGGACCAATTTTCACCCTAATCCAAAACTCTGGTGGGCTATAGCAAAGAGAGATGCAAATCAAGAGAGGAAACTGTTTTCTTTTGCCATGGCCCACCGAAGTTTTAGATCAAGGTAAAAGTTGGGCCTAGGGGTTTCATGGGGTGTTGCATCACATGGACCGTTCAAATTTCTCACATCACATGTGATGAGTTCTAAAAAAGTTCTCACGAGAACTCGTGAGATCCAGTGCACAGCTGAGCATTTCTCCTTCTTCACGTACAATTGGTTCTTCTACGGAATTTTGAACATAGCTTTGAGGTGTTGCGCATGTTCTTCCAAGGTGTTACTGAACACACCAATATCATCAAAATACACCACCACAAACTTGTCCAAGCACTCATGGAACAAGTCATTCATTAGAGTACAAAAGGTGGCAGAGGCGCTAGTTAGGCCGAATGGTATCACCAACAAGTCATTCTTTGACATGCACGCATGAATACATACATCCATCCATCCATCCATGCATACCTACATACATACATCCATGCATGCATGTAGCTACATACATACATACATATATTTTAAGAAAATGGCATAATGGCATTACTGCATTACTCCCATTGTACCCTTCTACCAACTACTTGTGGTCAGTTTTCTCATTAATACATAAATAAAAGAATAAAATCACATTTTGAACGCAATGATGTAGGTAGTGGTAGTGAGATATCCTACAATGCCAGGAAAGTAATTGACTCCACCAAGTTCATGTAATGACAATAAGAAGATACCAATGAGAAGAAAGAGGACAAAAAAGCAAAGAGGGAGGAGGAGAAAAGTGGAGAAAGGGGCAAGGATGAGGACATCCGAGCACCATTCAGAGTATACCAAAGCAGGATGAGAGCTTTGGTCCCAGCTCCAGGACTGTTGGATTCATTGGATACACTTACTGGTTCGTTGGATCTTGCACCTAGACCATTGGATCACTTTGGACTAGTGTTTTAAGTAGCGTATAGCGTGGCGTTTGGCACTCTACAACGTGTAGCGTAAGTTACACAGTCCTTAATATCTTTTAACTAAAATAATAGAAAATATGATAAAATTTACAAAATGCATAATTTTTATGAGTTCTTGGCTACGAATCTGTATCATCAACCACTTATTTCCATGCAAAATCTCTCTCTCTCTCTCTCTCTCTCTCTCTTTCTCTTTGCCTTTAGACATTTTTAAGTGTGGCCTCATTTTTTTCAATTATTAAAAATCACAAATTCATGATATAGACCACAATTTGGATGGTCTGGATTGATCTAAGTGCTCTATCCACGATATGGACTACAATTTGGATGGTCCGGATTAGTTTAGTGTAGTGCCACATGTCATAGGTATAAGGCATCACCATTTTAAAATAGGTGTTAAACTAACATAGAAAAAATACTTCAAAAAATTGAGATTTCAAGTAGCTTAAACTATGCTATGCTACATGCACTGTAGCTTGTGCTACCAGGGAGTTCGCTACTTGCGTATGTAATGTAGCGTTTTTGCTATGCAAGGCTATGTAGGGTACGCTACGGCACTACTGAAAACACTGCTTTGGACCATTGGATGATGGATGCATTGTGGACATGTGGACTGTTTTGGACATTAGGCATTAGTGGACGTCTTTTCTTTCTAGTTTATTTCGGGCTATTTTATGTTTTAATTGAAATAAGGGGTAGCAATAGGGGTATTTTTTGTAAAAAGCACCCCAAAAGACTATTAAGGGTGGGCGTGTGAAGCCCTAGGGTTATTATGCATTGAAATAAAATTCTCTTTTTTTTGCTTGAGCAAAGAAAAACCTCTTGTGATTGGAGTTGGTAAGAAGCCATGGAGTAATTCCAACTTATCTCTCTTATTCTCTTCCTTTGAGGTATTCTCCTCACTTTTCTCTTCTTCTCACTCTCTCCATTTCTCTCCATTTATTTCTTTTCCTTTTGTTTCCACCCAAATCCCATTCCCATCATCTCAAAACCATCTAAACCCAGACCGTACCCAAACTGTACAACCCTACCGACCAAAACCCCCTTGTTTGTACGACCATACGGACACAACCGTATGTTCGTCCATACGGCCAGCCCCTTTTCCCCTTACTTTCCTCTTTTGGTCCTTGATCCTTAGACCCTAAATCCTAAATCACCAATCCCTAAATCCCTAATTTCCAAAACCTAAAACCTTAACCCAAAATCTCCTTAATCCTAAAATCCTAGTTTCCCTAACCCTAAAACACTAATCCAACTCCCTAATTCCAAGTCCCAAAATTGGTCCTAACCTACCAAAACACTAACAAAGTTAGGTGATTCCCTTTGCATTAAGATTAATCCCTATGCTAGATGGAAGTTCTACCTTCCATAGGTCCTAATTGATTCATATCTTCTAAGATCTCACTGCGGGATTGTTGTTTGGTTCGAACTTAAGCATATTTAATACTTGAATTATTTAAATTTGTGATAGATTAGTTTTATTTTGTGCTTTGATTCCTCTAATTAATCCATTATTTGATTTTATTGCTTCATCTTAGGTTAGACCATCCATCCTACATCAAAATTTGATATTAGAGCCTAGTGTTTAGCATAAGGTTTTCATATCGCATTTAGGATAGGTTTTCATATTGCCATGTCTAGAGTTAGCACTTTTTTCATTCTTATCACATTGCATCTAAAGTCTTTAGTTCTCAGGCTCCTCATTAGATCCCCGGTTTAGGCCCACTCGTACTAGTTGTGGTTTTGGTCTACACCCCACAATGAGTTTAAAACAGCTTACTGAGGCTATCAATGCCATGAGTAACCGTCTTACAACTCTTGAGGCCCAAAGTAGAGCCACCAACAACTAACTGGCAGTGACCAACACTCGCGTAACCAATTGAAAACTTCCCTCCAGGCAAACCTCGACGATGGGGAAGATGGTCAAACTCAAGTGGGAGATCAAGTTGGAGGACGTGGAAGAGGTTGTGGACGAGGTGTTGGTTGTGGTGGGGTGTGTACTTAGCCACCCCTTGGAGAGTATTAAGACCACAATGATCCTGATGAGTGAGTAATAAAAAGTGTGAAAGTTGAGGTACTGAGTTATGATGGTCGCTTAAACCACAAGGCCTTCCTCGATTGGCTTGAGGACATGGATCATTATTTTGAGAGGTATGATATGTCTGATCGCCGTCGGGTGAGGTTCGCCAAGATGAAGTTGGTGGGCCAAGCTAAATTATTTTTACGAATGTAGAGCGGATGATGGAGAGGTCTGGAGAGGACCCGGTCTCATTGTGAGCCGGGATGAAAGAGACTTATAGGAAAAGTACCTTCCTCTCTCTTACCGCCAAAAGCTTTTGGATCAGTGGTAATCCCATTGTCATGGATCAATGCTCGTAGTTGATTACATCGCCAAGTTTGATGAATATATGATGTGATGTAACGTTCACGGGGACCCGTTAGTGACCCTTTACCGTTTTAGGATAGGCCTCTAATCCGAGCTTTAGCGAAAGGTTATTCCTTATGAGATAAACACCCTAGAGCATGCCTATTAAGTGGTGCAAGAGCTGAAGAAGTATCTAAAACTACAATTTATGAGGCGATTCAACTTGCAGGAATCCAATATCATGGCCACTCCCAAGGGAGGTAAGCCTAATTTTGGGGGTCAATCCAAAGCTCCTAATGGTACTCAATTCCTTAATAGGCGTGTTAAGGGCAAAATGATTGAAGCTCATTTCACGCGCCTTCCTGACTTTTCTAAATTGTTTAAGGTTGCGTGTGATGCGTCTAATGTAAGTATAGGTGGAGTAATTGGCTAGGAAGGGCACCATGTTGCCTATTTTTGTGAGAAGTTGAATGAAGCGAAGCAACGATACTCTACATATGACAAGGAATTCTACACGGTAATCCAATCCTTGCAATGTTGGCTACATTACCTACTCCTGCAAGAGCTCGTTTTGTTTTCTGACCATGAGGCCTTATGATACCTAAACTCCCAAAAGAAATTAAACCCGAGGCATGCTAAGTGGGTTGAGTTTCTCCAGGAGTATACTTTTGTTTTAAACACAAGGCCAAAGTTGAAAATAAACATGTCGATGACCTTAGTCATTGTTGAGGGTCAAATATTGCATATTAGACCCCAGTTACTGCATGATTTTACGAACATGATACTGTTTAAATGCCCTATTTTAATCATGTTTGTGTTACAAGGTGAACTTAAGAGCTTAGACTGAAAAAGGGTGCTAAAAGCACAGATTTAATGCTCTAAAGTCACCAAGGCAAGGGACGGACCCCAGGGGATCGAGATCGAAGAATTTACAAGCCAGAGATCCGAGAAAATCAAGCCATTCACGCTAAAGAGGCCTGAAAATCGTACAGAATGCAAGATCACAGGGTTCCCACCATCCGTTCAGCTTGAAACTTTATATTTGGCCTGAGGACCATAAATTAACCGTACACGTCGAATTTCAGCCATTGGATCCTTGTAGAAGTGGCTCAACGGACAGATCAGCGCATAAATCATCAATTTAAGGCCCACCTGATATTTGGATATGCTTCAAATTTGGTCTCAACACCTTATATTAGACGAGAAAATGGATGGACGGAGCGGATTTCTCATGTAAATCACACTGGGTCCCACTGGCAGTTGCCAGTGCACAGTGCACAAGTGCACTCTCAATGCATCGAACAGCAAACTCAGTCAAGGGGTCTTTGACCGATTTTCTTCTTTAAAAAAAAAAAAAGGAATTTCCTTTTCTCGAGCAACATCCGGAAGGAGCGGACGCTGGAATGCTGAGTGGGCCACCACCATTATTCCGTTGCACGATCGAGACAATCCATTGTGTCCAAGGGGTGGCCTCGACTCCAACCAAGCTTCCCTTCTGGTCCCATGCATGCGATCACACGATTTCCACCATCAAACGCAGGATGAACGGTAGCTTGAGTTTACAGTGGGCCACGCCAGAACCTGCCAAAACCATCCCTTTCCGACTGAAATCGCGCCAAGAATCCAATAAATGGGGTGGATCTCTCCGAAAACATCACTATGGGGCCCACCGAGCATCTCAGCGTAATCACTTTCTAAAACGGGCATCCGGGAAATCCGAAAAATTGGGGGAGTTGTGGGCCACGATCATTGATCATTTCAATGATCCGAACCGTTTAAAATATCAGGAAGGGGGTTTTTACCCTCACTAAGATGCCAGAATCAATGGATGGGTGGATTTCGCACCGCGAATCTTCTCTGAACGCAACATGTTTGCGTTTTTGTGTTCCGTGTGCACGCTGGGGAGCTGCGTAAGTTTCAGCACTGACTTCTCTCCTTGTGCACTCCAGCACCGACCTATGCCTTTATAAAAGGAGAGAGAGAACGTGGAGAGGTATCTTTTGACATGTGAAGAGAGAGAGAGAGAGGGAGCTTGAAACTGTCGGCACGAGAGGAGTCTTCCTTCTCCTTTTCTTCTTTAGTTTCTTCTTTCTTTTGCTGCTTTTAAGGGTTTTGAGTTCACCATGTTTATGATGGGCTAAGCCTCTTAGCTAGGGCTAAGAGGTGAAGCTTGTAGTATGATAGGGGATTTTTATGCCTTTTGATTCATGTTTATGAATAGAATTTAATTTTAGTTTGATTATGAGGAATGCCTTCGGTTTTTAATGGTTTGTTGTGACTTAAATTACAATAGATCTGCGATGGCTTTGAGTATTTCCTTTTCATTATTATGATTATGAAGTTAGGAAGCCCTATTGTTCACCATCACCCCTTGGACATGGTTGGATGATGGAATCCTTCCTAAAATTCATACATCTCTCAGATTGGCTGTGAATTGGTTAAATTTTGTTGTTTGCTTTGTCTCATGGGCATGGTTTTGTGATGGAATCAATTCTAATTCACATCATTCTCATCTTTTGAAAACTAGATCGAAGGAAGTTCAGATTGAGTTTTAGTAATATATTTTCCAACTGGATGAAGATGGGACTTGAAGTCCAGTTGAGTTCATGAATCAAGCATAGATCTCACTGATCTCTACAAGTGGATCCTCTGAATCCCTAGTTTCCCACCTTTGAATTCTACAAGTTTTAGATTAATATTTCACCATTATTTCCTCATATTCACTCGATTTAGATTTCATCTTATTCTAGTTCTAGTTCTAGTTATTTTCAAATTACGTACAGGTTTTAGTCCCTGTGGATTCGACCTCGGTCTTACCGAGATTATTACTACCTCACAACCCTATACTTGGGGTGTGAACAGTCATAGAGTGGCGTTAGTCCAACCATGAACGTGAAAGTCACTAGGTTTGAACAATTGAAAGGAGAGTATATTGAGTGACCAGATTTTGAGAAAGTGTACACGTCACTTTTGGATGACTAGTCGAAGAGTAATAGTGGGTTTCTCTTGATTGATGGGTTTTATTTAAAGGCGACAGACTTTGAATTTCCCCCCGCCTCCCTTCGAGATTTTCTAGTTTGGGAGCTTCATGCTGGAGGAGTAGCCGGTCATTTCGGTAGAGACAAGACTATTGCCCTTGTCGAGGATAGGTTTTATTGGCTCAACCTCAAGCGAGGCGTAGCAAAAATCATCGGGTAATGTAGGACTTGTCAATTGGCAAAATAGAAAAGGCAGAACACTGGATTATATACGCCCTTGCCAGTGCCACACGCTCCGTGGCAAGATATTAGTATGAGCTTCGTGCTTGGGTTACCTAAGACGATCAAAAAGCACGATTCCATCTTTGTGTTGGTGGACTGTTTCTCGAAAATGAACCATTTTTCCAAAACATTTGACGCCACCAACATTGCCTAGCTTTTCTTCGGAGAGGTGGTTCGCCTGCATGGTTCGCCAAAAACCATTGTGTCTGATAGAGATGTGAGATTCATGAGTTATTTTTGGAAGATAATTTGGCACATGATGGGTACAAGACTTCAGTTTTCATCGGCATACCACCCTCAAACTGACGGCCAAAAGGAAGTGATCAATCGAAGCTTAGGTAACCTATTACGATGTCTTGTGGGTGACCATATTATGACTTAGGATTCAGTTTTACCAATCCCAAAATTTGCATATAATAGTTCAGTCAATAGGTTGATAGGCACGAGTCCTTTTGAGATAGTGCATGGTTACAAGCTTAGGAAGCCTATAGATCTCATTCACATGTCAATCTCCCATAGACCTTCAAAGTCCGCATGTGCATTTGCACGACATATATATGACTTGCATGCTGAAATTAAGAAACGGATTAATGTGAGCAATGAAAGGTACAAAATATTTGCTAACTCTCATCACAGGTTTAAAAAGTTTCAAGTAGGAGATTATTTGATGGTTCGGATAAGGCTAGAACGGTATCCATGAGGGATCGTGAAAAAATTACAAACCCGTAGTGTAAGACCTAATGAGATATTGCAAAGGTTGGGCTCTAATGCATATGTTGTAGATCTTCCACCTAATATATGCATTAGTTCTACATTTAATGTGGAAGATCTTATGTCTTTCAAGGGTCCAGCAGTTTCACCCGCTAGCCTTTATTCTCAACCTCACATTGACCCAAATATCGCCAATGTAGGGATATTAAAGAAAGTTTATTTATTAAAAAAAAAATCTATTTCATTTTTTTATGAGCACGTTGTTGTATGCAATTTTCAATTTGCCATTGCTAATATTGATAATATCTCAATATTATCGTTATTACAACATGCGCGATATCAAGACCACAATCTTTTGTTTCCTTTCCAATTGTTGATGATTTTTTGGTAAAATATCATGAGTTGTCAATATTCTGCAATATGATGGATGTTTGGATGGATGATTGGATGGATGATTGGATGGTTGGGATGGTTAGACTTTCTTACAACGAAACATGCTTTTAAGCCCCCATTAAATGGAAACTAACTCTCTTTGTGAACTTTTTATTCCAAACTATGCAAATAAGTGTATTTTAGCATCTCCTAAAGTTTCACTGAAAATTCTATCATTTCTCCCATTTTTCCCACATTTCCAGTTATCAGCGATATTATTGGTGATATCGATATTCTTTCCGTATCCCTGGCCAACGAAACTTGTAGGGATATCGATACTTCGAACATTGACTACAATATGAAAACGTATGAGGGAAGCAACAACAAATTTGGTCAAGGGAGCGAGGAAGTCCTTGCTTCAAAATGTTAGAAAGCAAAAAAATAAAAAATAAAAAACATAAAAGCGGGAGAAGAAGTACAAGTTGGAAGCAAAGATGGCATCTCTCAATAGAAGGCTATTGCTTGCAATTGCAATTTCTCAATAGTCAATACCATAAGATACCATGTAAGAAGAAAAGGATAAGAGGGGAAGTAGGGTCTCCTACAATATAATGGCAGGAGTGGAAATGAGCTTCTAAATGTCCCACCTTGAGTTCAAATGTATAGGAAAGGATGAGGGGAAGTAGGCAACAAAATTGTCCCCAATCTTTGCTCCTTGCATTGAATGGAGGAAAAGGGGTAGCAATTGAATAGCCACCAACTATCTTATCTAAACAAGAAGATACTGAAGAAGAAAGAAACAAAATGGTATTGGTGGCAAATTCACAACCAACTATTGTATTGTTAGGGGCTTAAAAAAGTGGAGGGACAATAACCGCATGTGTGGAGGGGAGAAGCATTTGTTGCAAAATGTTAGCAAGTTAAACTGCAAGGAAGTGGAAGTAAGAGCCCATGTTACAAGCATGGTTCAAAGTAGGAGCAACATCTAGGTAGAAGGTTCATGACACAATCCATCCTCAACAGATGTCACCTTGAGTTCCTTGGAAATGTGAGCCTTAATTTTCAAATAAAATCTTGATTTTTTTAGTATCCTTATGATAAACTCCTTTTTTTCTTATAGCAACCTGTTTTCTTTTGTCCTTTTAGGAAAGAGTCCCATTTCCACGAGGTAGATCTCGAGAAGCTATTGAAGATCTTCTCAACCATTCAAGGTCTCTTCACGTGTGCATGTATTCCACACATATTGTAGTATTTGACAACTACTTCTAGATGAGCTTTCAAACATTTTGCATGAGTTGGCTCCCAACACTGACTTCAAATGCAAAGTGTAGCTAGTAACGGTATGATATATCAGACTACTGATGAGGACATCCAAAAGCACCATACCAGAAGAGGGCTGAGCCAGTCTCGTTATGGCTAGATGACCATTACATGGGGCCCACTAGGCCCAATTCACATTCCTAGCCATGTTGAAGACCGCACGTGCATGTTCACGCATCTTTGAAGATCCCACACTGGGAAGATTCACGTGGGCTGCATATAGGAGCTTGATGGACGCATCGAACCATTGGATTGGGTGGACATGATGATCAGACCATTGGATCATCATCATCAGACATCTTGATTGTGGACACCCATGGGCCACGAAATATTTTAGTTGTTTAGATTGTTTAATGCTTGTTATTTTTGGTATACATTATATTTGTGTTGAGATTAGGGAGTTAGGAACAACTTTTAATTTATTAAGCATCTTTATATTGAGAATTTTATCTAAGAGCGTCTTTTTGTAAAAGGTCTTTTCTAAGACTAAAAGAGAAAAATGGGTGTGTGAAGCCCTAGTGCCATTATTTTGAAAAAAAAAAAAGAAAAAGCTTTGTGTTTTCTCTTCTTCATGTGATTTGAAGAATACTCCATGTGATTTGGAGCTTGGGTGTGGTGTGATTTCATTCCCCATTTAAAGGAGGTGCGAGGCTTCCATCTATCATCTTCTCTCTCTTCCTTTCTATTTAAAAGAGGGATTTTCCTAAAAACTTCTACTCTCTTCTTCCCTTTCTATCCAAGACCATCCAAATCATCTTTTTCTTCAACTTTTTATCATCTAACTTCAACCCCAATCAAAATCAACCATTGAGAACACTAAAACCCTAGCTAACGACCTACATGTGCGAGCCCTTATGTTGACTGTGCAAACAACCACTCAATCCTTTGATTTCCCCTTGCTTACCCAATCAAAACCCCTTGATTCCTCATCCATGACCCTACCCTAAACCTTAGATCCCCAATTTCTTAATTTCCACAATTTCTAAAAACCTTAATTCTAATAAACCCTAATTTTCCAATTTTCATATTTTCTCCTTCCTAACCCTAATCATAAAACCTACAAGTCAGTCCCTTGAGTGTGGAACGTGCCTATGCTAAATTGGAAGTTCTATCCTTCCATCAGGCCTAGTTTTAATTGACTTATGTGATTTCTTAGCATGCAGGCATGTGATTTAGGTTAAATCAGATTTTATTTCCTTTTGTTTACTCTTAATTACTTGGTGGTTAGCATCTTTTATTGAATTACTTTATAGACTATTTCATAATCTCCATGTTGCATGCTAGCATCAAATTTGGTATCAAATCCATAGGTTTAGCATATGATTTTTGTGTTGCACTTGAGTAAGAGTCATATCTAGGGTACAACTTACATCTAGGGTTATCAGAGCATACATTGTATATAGAATCTAGGATCATATTGCAGATTTTTGTTTCTAGTTTGGAGTGCCACATTGCTAAATATTCAGTTAGCGTTTTCCACTTATACCATTGCTGAATTTTCTGCATAGTAATCTCAGGTTGTCACCTTGCTAAATTTTTAGTTTGTAATTTTCATATTACACTCTTGCTGAATTTTCAGCTTGGTATACTCAGATTGCTATTCTGCTGAAGTTTCAGTATAGTATTTCAAGTTAATAGCTTGCTGAATTTTTAGATTAGTGTCTCAAGTGTGTCCAATCTGATCTCTAGGTTGGTTTTGTCTTTATCATAACATTACCCTAGGATCCAGGTTCTCCCTTAAGAGTTACCTTGTGTATGCCAACTCGTTTTAGACGTGGTTTTGGCCTACATCCCACTATGAATTTAGAACAAATTGCTGAGGCCCATAACGCTATCAACAACCGTTTGACGGTAACTGAAGTGGACAATAGGACCACCACAACTCAATTGACCATGACCAATGCACATGACAATCAGCTTGAAGCCCCTTCAGAAGAACCCCAACACTAGGGAAGATGTCCAATCACAAGTCAGGGATCAAATTAGAGAAGTTGAGACTGTACCACTTGCAATTGTTAACCGCGCCTTGAGCCAGATTGTAGAAAGTGATGATTGATGCACGAATTCAATTTTCCACACTTATGCCAAGTGTGGTGGCAAAAAATGCAAGGTGATCATTGATAGTGGCAGTTGCATCAATGTGGTCTTTGCTAGCACCATGGGCCGCTTAGGTATGCTAGTTGTTCCTTACCCTCAGCCCTATTGAGTCTCACGAGTTGATGCGTTTTTTATTCTGGTTTCTCAACGTTGTCCCATTCCCATCTAGTTTGGTTCTTATATGGACACACTGTGGTGTGATGTTTTGCCTATGGATATAGGCCACATCATTTTGCGCAAGCCTTGGTTGTATGAAAGAGACACAACATTATTCAATCACTCAAATACATGTTTGTTTCTATATGAAGGCAAAATGATTGTCTTGAAGCGTCTCTAGCCCAAAAGCACCCCGGATAAGGAGGACATAAAGAAACCTGGTCATGAAGATATGACAAAACTCCAGCTTAAGTCTCTTCCTATAGTTAATGCCAAAGAGTCTGAAAGAGAGACATTGATTTGACGATGTATGCCCACGTGGCAAGTGAGGTCACACCTAAGGTTATTATAAAGATGCCACCTGAGGTTACACTCAAGGGTAGGGTAGAGTTATCACTTGAGTTGAGTCCGGTATTGGAGGAGTCTACTGTTGTTATTCTAGAGGACATACTGGTTGAGCTTACACCGGTGTGGGACATTCATGCGTTTCTCTACCAAACCTTCGTCGCGATCAAATGAGTCCTGGGGAGGAAGTGGATTTGGAAAGACAAACAAATAAGCCTCAGACCCCTACAGATTGCATACCCATGTCATTGTTCCATAGGCCTTCAGAGTCTGCACATGCATCTACAGGACATGTGCATAACTTGCATGTGGAGATTAGAAAAAGAATCCATGTAAGTAATGAAACATACAAAATAATTCCGAACTCACACCATATGTTTAAAGAGTTTGTCGTAGGTGATGAAGTCATGATTAGCATACGTTCAACGTGGTTTCCACATGGAACTACAAAAACATTACAAGCCCGTCATGCTAGACCATATAAAATTTTGAAAAGACTGGGTTCGAATGCTTACTTGATAGATCTTCCACCCAACATGGGTATCAGTTCCACACTTAATGTGGAAGATCTTGTACCATTTCATGAACCTTCCCATAACCCTCACATGAATTTCAATGATGATGCCCCTGACCTGTCGCATAACCCATGGCAATTACCTGACCCCTCTTCTCAACCTTTATCAACCATACCATCCATACCTACGAGAAGAGAGGAGAAAAAGGATATCTTAGATGAAAAAGCGGCTTTCACACGACGTTGAGGTTACCAGGAGTACCTTGTCAAGTGGAAGGGTAGATTAAAGTTAGACAGTACGTGCATCACAAAGGCAGAACTTCAGCGACGACACCTGGATCCCCTCAAGCATCACTGTAGCTTTATTTTGCCAGGGGCGAAATCTCCTCAGCTGGGTGAAATTGATGAGGACATCTGAGCACTATACCAGAGGAGGAGGGCTGAGCCAGTCTCCTTATGTCTAGACGACCATTAAATGGGGCCCACTTGGACCAATTCACATTCCTAGCCATGTTGAAGACCCCACACTGGGAAGATGCACATGGGTTGTATATAAGAACTTGATGGACACATCAGACCGTTGGATTGGGTTGACACGATGATCAGACCATTGGATCATCATCATCGGATATCTTGATCGTGGACCCTCATGGGCCACAAAATAGTTTAGTTATTTCGATTATTCAATGCTTGTTATTTTTGGTATACATTATATTTATGTTGAAATTAGGGAGTTAGGAACAACTTTTAATTTATTAAGCGTCTTTATGTTGAGAATCTTATCTGAGAGAGACTTTTTGTAAAAAGTCTTTTTTAAGACTATAAAAGAGAAAGATGGGTGTGTGAAGCTTGGTGTTTTCTCTCATTCATGTGATTTAAAGAATACTCCATGTGATTTGGAGCATGGGTGTGGTGTGATTCAATTCCCCATTCAACGAAGGTGTGAGGCTTCCATCTATCACCTTCTCTCTTTCTTTCTATCCAAAAGTGATATTTTCCTAAAATCTTCATCTCTCTTCTTCCCTTCTTATCCAAGACCATCCAAATCATCTTTTTCTTCAACTTTTCATCATCTAACTTCAACCCCAACCGAAATCAACCATTGAGGACCCCAAAACCTTAGCCAAAGACCCACATGTGCGAGCCCCTAGGCTGACTGTGCAGACAACCGCTAAACCCTTTGATTTCCCCTTACTTCCCCAATTGAAACCCATTAATTCCTCATCCATAACCCTACCCTAAACCCTAGATCCCCAATTTCCTATTTTTCCACATTTCTAAATCCCTAATTCCAAGATCTCCAATTCCCACGAACCCTAATTTTCCAATTTTCAGATTTTCTCCTTCCTAACCCTGATCATAAAACCTACAAGTCAGGCCCTTGAGTGTGGAATGTGCCTATGCTAAATTAGAAGTTCTATCCTTCCATCAAGTGATGCAGGACATGGAAAATTAAATATGACATGCAAGATTTCAGGCTTAGATCATACCAATTCAGAAACAATTACGCGAATTCCACATCCCACATGAAAATCCAAACATTCAATTAAAGGGAAATCTATGCGGGTGTGCCCACATGTGGATTGAACCAAACGATACTTAAGAAATAATCATCCACACATGCATAGTAATCAGTCCCTAATCCAAGGGATTCACCAATTTCCTAGGGGAACCCTAGGATAAGAACAGGACATATAACCGTAATACTTGGTTTGGGCTATGAGAGGATAAAAGAGGATAAAACCCGAGCCAAAAGATGATCCCACGCGTGGACAACAAAGAATGGCCCGGACGGACGTGCGTGTGATCCCGGCCACGTGTGTGGGGCCCACTATTCAGAAAAAAAGCCAACTTGGCCCTGATCGGCCAAGGATGGACTCCAAAACCCCCAAATCTTAACTCGATCCGATGTACGGTTTGTGCGTGGTACTCAGTTGAAGTTCCACCCTTGTAGGCTAGTATTAAATTCGATGTGGGGAGGAGAATTGCTATAATAGATGATTGACTCAAAATGTAGATGATGGGGTGAGATGAGAAGAAGAGATGATAGAAGAAGGTAGTAGAGATGGCGATGGATGGGGGAATCGGGATAGATTGGCCGCACCACGGTAGTTAACCCTTCGATGAAGGAGAGGGCTTCGCACCCAATTAGGCTTCACAACTCGAGAGAGTAAGCAGAATTTTTATTAATCTTCAATATCTCAAAAAAGCTACAAGGGGTGCCTATTTATAAGAAAACCCTATACCCCAAAACTCGCACCATGTGCAACCTATTTGGCGATGAAGTAAACTAAAATAAAAACCAAACACAGAAATCTAAAGCGTTCACAATGTTCTAAATAATAATAATAAGTAAAACCTAAAAAATGAAATCAATCCGACGAGTGGGCCATGATCATGAGATCTCATGATGGGCTTTTCTTGACTATCGGGCCCACTTTTCGAACCAAAATAACTAGGAGGCCCTCCCTGGACGTCGTCATCGAGCCAGATCGATGATGGGATCCTCCTTCTGCGTACGTACGTGCGTAGGGGTAGTGGTGTGCGTGCGCGTGTGCGCGAGATGTCCCCATCATCGAGGCTAGTTTTAATTGACTTATGTGATTTCTTAGTGTGTGGGCATGTGATTTAGGTTAAACCAGATTTTATTTCCTATTGTTTACTGCTAATTACTTGGTGGGATAGCATCTTTTGTTAATTGATTTACTTTACAGACTCTTTAATAATCTCCATGTTACATGCTAGTATTAAATCATGTGTATATATGTGCAACTTCCATCTTATTCACAGGATCTGATCTTTGTCACGGTAACATTCCAAAGCCTGAGTTAAAGAGTAAGGTCGGTATCCTGTAGACAACCAGTCACTTTTGCCAGTCTACAATTTAAAAATCGAACCCAAATCGCTAGGAGAAAAACTAAGATTATGACGACATGATGATATAGATGTACATTACTAGTGAATTGCATGAACATTCAGGTCTATCGATAAAAGCTTGATTGTGATCCTATCAACCTCAAACTTGTGACTTATTACTACGACTTTCCTTCAATGTTGATGGAAATCGGAAAGAATTGGGTGATCAGATGATTGGATCACTTCAACTTAATTGAATATTCAAGGACATTGGAGGGCAATGTCAAATCAAAATGAAATTTGGAGGATAGTAGGGCCCTTCATAATGTATAAGGATCACGTAAGTGAATCGTTAGATACCCAGGAATACAATAACGTGTATTTGAGGACAACCGTCAAGACTGAAAGTGCCCTTGTTTGTCAATATATGTGAGTATTGAGTCAGTCAGTCAAGTGTGCCCTAAGTTGAAGACATCAAGTCCAAGACTCATCAAGATGAAGGCATACGATCGTGCTTAACAGGTAAACTAAGCCTCATCGACCCAAAACAAACCCTGACAAGTATATGCACCCATACGAACCTAACTTGCCTTAAACTTCTTAAAAATCTTCTGGTAAGTTTGCGTTGCTAGCACTTCGAGTATTGAAGAAAGTATAAAACAAACAGGTAAATCATATGCATGTCGATTGCATCAAGCTGCAATCGAGGACATCCTTCAATTCCATCAAACATCGTTCGATTACGTCGAATACATGTCCATATTGTCCAGCAACAAAATGTTTCGATGACATTGAACAACATTTGATGCATCGACCTTGGGCTTACTTCTTTCAAAAATCCAAATATACTCTAAGTGCTCCTCGATGTAATGAAACCCTTTTTGATGGCATCGAGAGTAAGTTATCGATGGCAAAGAAGACTACTCGATTACATCGAAACTAACTCCAGTTTGTCCAACAAGCTTTCCAGGATAATCTAATTTTCTTCGAGCACATCAAAGACCCTTCGATGTCATCGAAATTCAAATCTTGATGACTCGAAGGTTTGATCGATAGCATCGAACAAGGGACAAAACTGTCCAGCAACTTTCGTGTATTTTTTCAAAAAGAAATTTGGATGGCATTGAAACATGCTTCGATGGCATCGAAGTGCACGTCGATGACATCGAAGGATGCTCAATGAAATCGGACAGAATCTGTCCTACACCCAATTGAATATCTTGTGTAGGAAGTCGATGCAACTGAAGAAGGTTCGATGACATCGAAATTCAAATTTTGATAATATTGAATACCCTTTAATGGCATCGACAACGTCAGATTTCTGCCCGTTTTTTAACCATTGGGACTTCAACTTTATAAATACACATGGCTTGCTTCTTGTAAATCGAGCTAGAATCTAAGAGAGTTTTAGAGAGTTGCTTCAAGAGTTAATACCCTCATCCTCATTCCCTCTTTCCCGTTAGAGTTCATCATTCAATCTTTAGCATAAGCATTTACTCAACATCTTCATTGCTTTGATTGAATTATGAACTCTAGCATTCAATGAGTTTCCAACAACTCTCATCATAGGCAAATCTGTGTTGGAACTCTTGAATGCATAGCTGATGGGAATCTTCTATGTGTTTAAATCATATCATCTAAATAGAGAAGAACAACAAAACCATAAACCTCACAACCTCGGAGCATTGATCGAAGCATCAGAAGCGGTTCTGAAGACTCTTCCTCAACATTGAACATCTTCAGATTGTGCAAGAAAGGGGCTCACTCACTTATTTGTAAGTATAAAAAGTCCATTGAGTCTAAAGCCCTTTCCTTGTGTAGGATTGGGATTCAGAGTTTGAGTGACCAAACTTGCCAAGACCTCTTTCTAGGCCTCCAACGGGAGAATACGTTGTCCTTGTGAAGGACGTGTTACCTTGTGTAGGCATAGGTTGTCTTGTGTAGGCTCCTAGTTGTGTCCTTGTGTAGGACTTGTCGCCTTGTGTGGGCACCTAAGGCAACCTTGTATAGGTCCCTTAGTTAACCTTGTGTAGGTTGTGAAGGTTCATGGTTAACCCGATTTAAAACCATTGGATAGTGAAATCCGGTACACTTTAGGAGAGTGCGTTCGCCAGGAGTGGAGTAGGCAAGTAGCTAAATTACTATATATGATTGTGTTTGGGATTGCTTTTTGTGCATTGATCTAATTATGCTTATGTCTATCAAATGATTATCATGATGCATGATTTAGTAAATGTATAAGTATTGATAGGAATCACATCCCACACACTATCACATACACTATCCTTATATGCTTGTTCTTTACATGTAAATCTTCTGTAAGCCTATGTGTTTTGGACCCTCTATTGGCCAGGATGCCATAGAGTTACTTTGCCTTACTCATCTTGATTAAAGTTAGGCATTGGTTGTTGTGATAGGAAAATAATTTTTGAAAAGTCCTATTCACCCCCCTCTAGGACATATGGACGCACTTCCATACTTCAGTAATAGCGGTTCTACCGCAATTTCAAAGACCATTGTTATCAGATTAAATTTAAACTTAAAGGGATAATCATGTAAATAAGCCATTTCTGACAGTAAATATCGCATCAATCAGACCACTGGATATTACATCCAATGTTTTAAATATTGACGATATCGCCCAATATATCCCATTATATATCTTGTATTCCACTTGTGCGATGCAAAATGCATTGATAATGTCAATATATCCTACATGTTCGATTTGGTGAGCATTTTCAATTTCCGATCCCTTTTTTTCGTTGAAATTATTTTAAATTAGTGTCAAATGGCTACAAATCAATTGGTTCTTCATGTTTTGCATGAAGAAACATGGAGTTGGAGCTTTGATTTCAATATCCACTGGTTCTTCACGTTCTCCATGTTCTTTTCAAAATTTTCCATCAGCCAGTTGTCAATTGAGACTAATTTCGAAGTATTTAGTAAGTATTTGATGAAATGATCATCACATACACTCTAATTTCAAATTTTGAGTGTACGTGGTCCAATTTGGGAAAATTCGGAGAAATTTCAAAATTTTCCCAATTTCTCGTAAATCGCTTGCAATGTTGCACTCCAAACAAGAAATCAAGCATGTATGAGGGTTGATCTAATGATTTGTTAACTCCTTGTCAATTTTCAGAAATTAAAAATTATTTTTAATTAAAAATTAATAAAATATTATTATTTTTTCAAAATTTCCCTTCAACCAACTATCAATTGAGACTAATTTCGAAGTATTTAGGAGCGTTTGATGAAATGATCATCACATACACGTTAAATGCTATGCATTCAATTTCAATATAGTTGCATTAGTTCAATCATACAGCGCATAGCTTAAGACCCTATACAAAGGAAACCTATTATGTGCATCTCTTTTTTGAGATGTTATTATTTAAAGTGTATATTAAGGTCTTTTTTAACTATTCCTGAAGTTTCATTAAAAAATTCGACCATTTTCCAAATGTTTCCTCATGTTTTCCAAAAGGTGCGATAAATTACCTGATACAAACGATATATCCCATGCGATAACTGATATGTATCTGTATCCTAGGGATGTGATACGCAATGCAATACCGATATTTCGAACACAGTTTACATCTAGTTATCAACTGACGAATTTGACTATTAGATGCTTAATCCGATTGTTCAATGTTAAAATCCATTTTGTAACTTGGCAGATGGATGTTTGAGCAACTACAACACATTTAATCCATATATTTTTATTTCATACTTGGCTCTCTTTTTTTTTTCAGACATTGAATTAGTTCTGATGTCCGTCATCATAACCAATCAATGGATGTTTGATTTAGCCAGAGTTCTGGAGCTGTCCATCAGATATCAATATGACTATTGGATTGAAGATCGACCTTCGGATGTTTAATCCAATCACCAGTGAAGTAGTAGTTCCTTTGGATATTCAACTAACTACCTTCTCTATGAGCGGCCATCCTAAATTCACTTGTGCACAGTGAACAAGCAAAAACTCAGGTCATGGAGTTAGAAGTATGAGATGAAATGGTGCCCTGATACTCGATAAATGCCAGAAGAATAGATACACGAGTCGAATGCTTTCAACAAGTTAAGAAAGGAGCCATCAAGGAAGGCAATCTAATTCTTACAGTTAAGAGGACAGCAACCATCACATGACAATAGTGAAAAAGTTTGAAGAGAACCAGGAGGACAATATGTTGTCCAACTCAGGAAGTTGTAGGGATCTCCCAACACCTCACAAACTCAAAAGGCTGCAGGATCTCCTTGTTAAATGGAACAAAACCTACTTCACAACTCCAGAAGAAGAAATCTGAAATGTCCTTGCCAACTCAGAAGGTCAAAATATAGATACAGTGGCATCCATGACAGAGAAAAATACAAGTCATTTAGCCAACAAATGAATAAAAAACTACGGAAAAAACTTGTAATGTGAATACAGTTAAGTATTTCCAGAACAACAAATTACTGAAGATACTAGACAGCAGTGATGGAAAGCATCAATGTAATTAAAGAAAGAAAAGCTATACAAAATAATAATTGAAGAAAGCAATCCAAAGATTATTTAGAAAGGTAAAATAACTGGATAGATGTCATGTTTATTCTTCACATGTAGCAAGTTGCATCAATCATCTTTTATATTTAACTATTGTAGTATAAATGATTTTCTATCCTGATTCAAGAAAGGTAAAAGGGGGTTTGTAATCCCAGAGGCATATATAGCCCAGCCCCAGTACACGCTTTCGCCTGTGCCCACATGGCACGTGTGTATGGCTTGAGTCTTGCACTTTACTCATAATATGGCGGCTGAGCATACATGTGTGGGACCAAGAGCCTCGATAAACAAGCAAACTTGCAATGATAATTGAGCATGTTTCCACCTAAAGAGAACAGCCAAACTCCTTTATTTTCCTTCTTTGAGATTTGAAAATTGAGAAATTCATGCCACAAGTCAGCACCTAAATGAAGCATTCACTGCACCTAAAATTTCTAGAAGTGGGAAGTATTTGAAAATTCACCTAGAAGTGGATGCCCCAGGAAAGAAAGATGTATGCGTATCTGGTGAGGACGGCCCGATTGGATCTCCACCTATCATAATTCAGCAGAAAGAACAATTATTATGAATTTTATACATTGATATAGATGCAATGTATGTTATGGTATAAGTATGCTTTTGAAATAAACTGATTGTTTACCAGCTCAAGCATGCGTCACCATTGCATAGATAACAAACACCAACTGTCTCTGGTGATATCAATGTGTAAGGTGTTTGAATAGTTGTGTAAAGAAACGATTTGGATAGTCACATCACTGCCAGACTTCAAAGTCAACAAGCAACCCAATTCAATGATTATAGCAACTTATTGTCCTACTCGGACACTAGTTACGTATAAAACATAATCTTGTTGACGTACAGGGAATGTGAAAATCATAAACTAAAACATAATTGCACTAAAAAAATAGAAAACAAAATCACGATTTTACAAAAAGACAGAATAAAACGCATTTCAATGCTGCTTAGTTTAGTTAACTAGAAGTCCACCTCTTCCCTTTTAACATCATTAATATCAATGCTTTCTATTACAGTTGCAGTATCAGAAAAGACTACACTTCGTAATTCTAGCCAAGGGATCATTCTCTACATTCTTTTTCCCTTTCATAGTATACTAGTTAAGAGTACAGTAACACAAATTCGAAACCAGAATTTAATCATTTATTTGTTGAGAAATCATATAATAACATATAATTGAATTTAAAGTCTTGATTCAATCCTTCATCCATCAGTTTATTACATCACATCAACTCTTCACAAGCTCCTCATTCAGAATGAACTACTTCACAACAATTTACTCATTCCTCTGTCCTTCATCTGCCTCGTTTTTATTATACCATTATAAAATCCTATACAAGTAAAATTCTAATATTTCAAAATATGATTACTTGATGTGTGATCTATAACAGCTCAAACATGGTGGCCTAGAGGATCTAAATCATTACCAAACATGGACATAAGGCTGAGGTAGTGATGCACATGTTTTCCATATCAGTATCGACAGATGTATCGCACCTTTGGAATACGAAAACATATCGGGTATTGCAGGGGAAATATCAGATGTATCACATAATGTTTCAATATTTTGCAGAAACATTGGGAAATTGGTCGATTTTTTCAATGAAACTTCAGGGAATGTTTGAAAAGACATCAAACATTGAAATCAAAAGATCACAAAAAAAAAAAAAGTGCATATAATAGGTTTCCTTTGCATAGGGTCCTAAAGTATTCTGTGTATGGAAGTGATGAGGACATCACGCGCACGCACGCCGCCCCCTATGCACGTACAGAAGGAGAGGGAGGGTCTCACCGTCGATCAAGCTCGATGACGACATCTAGGGAGGGCCTCCTAGTTAGAAGACGAGGTTTGGTTCAAAAGAGTGGGCCCGATAATCAAGAAAAGTACATCATGAGATCTCATAATCGTGGCCCACTAGTCAGATTAAGTTCATACTTTAGTTTTGCTTATTTATATTATTTACAACATCATGAACGCTTTAGATTTTTTTGATTGGTTTTTATTTTAGTTTACTTCATCGCCAAGTAATAGGTTGCGCACATGGCACGAGTTTTTGGGTATAGGGTTTTCCCTATAAATAGGCACCTCTTGTAGTTCTTTGGATTCATTGAAAATTAATAAAAATTCTGCGTTTTCCTACTCTCTGAGTTGTGAAGCCTAATTGGGTGCGCAGTCCTCCCTTCATCGAAGGGTTAACTACCGTGGTACGAAGCCACATCTATCCTCATTTGCCCCCATCCATCGTCATCTCTACTACCCATCTTCTACCATCCCTTCTTCTCATCTCACCCCATCATCTACATTTCGAATCAATCATCTATTACAGCAATTCTCCTCCCTACAGCAGAATTTCAGAATCTGACCCTACAGGAGGGCTGAAACTTCGGCGGGCACCACGCACAAACCGTACATTGGATCGAGCTGAGATTTGGGAGTTTTGGAGTCCATCCCTGGCCGACCAGGGCCAATGTGACCTTTTTCTGAATAGTGGGCCTCACACACATGCGGCCGGGATCACATGCACGTGCGTCTGGGCCATTGTTGTTGTCCACGCGTGTGGTACTTCTTTGGTACGTCTCTCTCCTCTCTTTCACTCTGCTTTCACCCAAAATCCCTAAACCTAACCCTAAATTACTCAAATATCTAATTTTATGCCCCTTTTCTTACCCTAGGGTTCCCCGAATTGGAATTTCTGAATCCCTTGGATTAGGGGCTGATTACTATGCATGTGTGGATGATTATTTCTTATCTTTGAGTATCGTTTGGTTCATAATTTTTATTGATATAGCCCTATCATGTGTAAGCATGGACACGTATAGATTCCCCTTAATTGAATGTTTGGACTTTCATGTGGGATATGGAATTTGTGTAATTGTTTCTAAACTAACGTGATCTTAAGCCTGAAATCTCGCATATCATATTTAATTTTCATGTCCGACATCAAGAAGTGATGCAATTATATTCAAAATCAATTCATATCATTTATAAATCTAAGAAGACATATGAAAACATAAGCAATTTCCCCCGTTTTCCCCAAATCCCAAATCGGAGGTTGAAATCCATGATTGAGCATGCAAAATCATGAATTTCCATCTTACTTCTACTGATTCCAAGTGATTTACACACACAAGATTAAAAAAAAAAAAAAAAAAAAAGACTCGTCATTTCAAAATCCAGCATACCCACCCATTACCAATCTTGATTTTCGCAAAAAAGTCCAGTTTCTCTTCCAAATAAGCGAAATGACTTGGTTGGGGATTCACCTAAGGAAGGGATTAGAAGTGGAAGAATTGAGAAAAAAAAACGTGAATTTACAGTTTTTTTTTTAAGAAAAAAGGGGAAGAATGGTAGATATTGTTGACGGTATCAATAATTTCGATGATATACATCCTTATATATGCTGACGATATTTTGAAAATATCGCATTATGTCGACAGTAATGTTGATACAATGCAATATATCATGATATTATTGTCAACTCGCTGAAATGGACATCTTTCAGTGATGTTTCAAATCCTTGTAGTGCGATATTGATAATATCAGCCAATATATCATGATACTATTGTCAAATCCCTGAAATTGACATGTTAGAATGGTATTTCATATTGTTGTGGTGTGAATGTGATACCAATAATATCAGCCGATATTATTGATACCACAAACACTGATGGACATGGTCCAATAAACACATGTCAAAAGACCAAAAGAAGGGGAGTAGAAAACTAAGAGCCCAATGGTATGCTTTTATGGATGTACACCTTGGAAGGCATTCTTGTTGCACACAATTCTTAAGATGCTAGACACTTTTCCTCATCGATGAATATAGCTCTGGTCTTGAAGTTTGAACAATGCTAGAATGACAAAAATGACCCATTTGATAGTTTAGTTAGGTTCCCAGCAAGCCCAAATCACAAAATCCAGACATCAAGAAAGTTGTGACCAAAATATGATCAAAGAGTGATATAATAAAGGGAAACAAAGAGATAGGTGGTAATGTCGCCCATTAAGGTTCCGAAAGAGTGTGGGGTCCACCAATGGTCATCATGTGGTTTTGGACTGATTTTCTTGTATGGGGTTGATACAGAGCCCTAGGAAAATTCTAGAGTATTCCAAAAACAAGTAAACTTAAGAGTTCTTACTTCTCTTCATCAAAGGTTGTTTACGTTGTTTGAAATTTAGCTTGGGTAAGTTTTAGCCAATGTTTTAAATAATGTGTAGCACGTAGCATGGTATTCACCCATCTATGTTTTAATTAAAATAATAGGAAAAATATAGTAAATAATAAAATTAAATATAAAAAATTGCAAAAATAGAAAACAATGACAACCACCATAGAGAAAAAAAAAAAAAAAAAGCCTATCCAATCATCATGTGGGCCACACCATAGAAAAAAATGCACCACGACTGTAGTGTCATGGCCCACATTATGGGATGGACAAGTTGGAAGCATGTGATACACACATCACAGTAAGCACCCCAACAAATGGTGGTAGAACAACCTTATTCTACAAGGTTGAATAGGAACCAACCTCCCAAAAAGAAAATTATTAAAATATGGTTTAAAAAACCTTACGTCAATTAAAATCAAATATAACTTAATAATTGAGATTAAGAAATGTAGCTCTATATATCAACAAAAAATCCAAATTTGTAGTGTTCGAAGTATCGATATCGCTACAAGTTTTGTTGGCCAGGGATATGGAAACAATATCGATATCACCAGGTATATGGAAACAATATCGATATCGCTGATAATAAAAAATGCGGGGAAACATGGCAAAAACGGTGGAATTTTCAACGAAACTTCGGGAGATGTTAAAATGTACATATGTGCATATTTATAATTTTTTTTTTTTTTTTAAAAAAGAAGAAAAAAAAAAAAAAGAATGCATACATAACAAATTTCCATTAATGGGGCCTTAAAAGCATGTGTTGTGGTAAGAAATCAATCCAACCATCCCATCCGGCCTATTTAACCATCCAACCTTCCATCCAAACATCTATTGATATTACAAAATATCAACAACACATGATATTTCACCAAGAAATCATCAACAATTGGAAAGAAATCATCAAAATGATATTTTACCAAGAAATCATCAACGATTGTGTTTCAATATCACACATGTTGCGATATCGATAATATTGAGATATTATCAATGACAAATTGAACACTACATACAGCCATGTGCCCATGAAAAAAAAATAATAATTTTGAAATAAATTTTTTTCTAATAAACAAAATTTTGATGATATCAATACGTTGGCAATATTATTGAAATATCGTTGATACATTTATGATACAAACATTACCTAGAATTTACATAGTCGAAAATATTGGTGATACATTGGCAATACAAGCGACACCTAGAATTTACGTAGTTGAAAATATTGGTGATTACATTAGTGATATTGATACGTTGGCGATACTTAGCGATACATTGCTAATACCTGGAATTTCTGATACTACTAGCATTATCGGTATCGTTACCAATGTTATCGGTATTGTTGAGTTGGAGATAAAGATAATATTGGAGATAATTCAAACACTATAGCTCCACGACCGCATAGACGTGACAATGGGGAAATCTAAATTTCTCATTTATTTGGACTCCATTGCGCACAAAAAAAATATATATAAATAAATAAATAAATAACCAAAGGATCTTTTCATAGGGTCAATCAACACCTTATAGTTTCGTCTCAAACGGTTGTCCCAATTGATAGAATCTAATAGCTAACTTTTTTGGGGGGCCAAATAAAAGCTACACTGTTATTTATACACCAATTAAAGTGGTTGTAAGTTCTTCAGTCATAAACTTACTATACACTATAGTGCCACGTGATTATTGGTGTGATTCTAGAGATATACTCCATTCACAAAAGGACCCACAATTTGGATGGTTTAGGTAGTTGCACTCAATGTTCGAAGTGTAGGTATCGTTATAAGTTACGCTGACTAGAGATACGGAAACAATATCGTTATCATCGATAATATCACTAATTCCTGGAAACGCGAGGAAACATTGGGGAAACATGAGGGAAATGGTGGAATTTTTCAGTGTAACTTCAAGAGACGCTAAAATACACATATTTGCATATTTAAAAATCAAAGAATAGTGAAAAAGATGCATATTTGCATATTTAGGGGCCAAATAATAGGTTTCCCTTTAATGGGGTCTAAAAGCATGTGTTACTAACATGGAAACATTGGGGAAACATGGGGAAAATAGTGGATCCATCCATCCATGCATGCACACACACATGCATGATCAATCCATCCATGCATGCATGCCTGCACACACACACACACATACCCATCTATCCATCCACCCATCCATGTATGCATACATATACATGCATACAAACATGCATTTCATCATATAGCCATGCACCCATAAAAAAAAAAAAAAAAAAAATTGGAACGAAAAATATCTAAATAAACAAATTTTTGGCGATATCTTTGCATTGGCAATATTATCAAAATATTGATGATACATTGGTGATGCAAGCGACAACTGGAATTTACACGGTCGAAAATATTGTCAATATTGATACAAGAAGCACTTATAATTTACACACAAAAAATATTGGTGATATATCATCGATACCTAGAATTTCCAATACTACTAGTTTTATCGATGTTGTTGAGCTGGAGATACAGATAATATCGGGGATATTTCGATAATATTGGAGATACTCCGAACAATGGTTACACTTTAGTGCCATGTATCAGGAGGATGAATCACCACCATTTTCAAATAGGTGTTGAACTGACATTACAACATAGTTGAAAAAAAAAACCCTTGAGGTTTTAAAGCTTAAAACCCATGTACAACTTAGCATATGCTATTTACAATAAATGCTATGCAATGTATAGCCTACGTTATGCACCAAATAGTGTATGCTACATGGGGTTTGTGTTATTTTCATGCGGTATGTAGAATTATAGCAACACTATGGTATGCAGCATACTCTACGTGCTCGCTACGGATGCTCTATTTAAAACACTGGTTTCAGGAAAAACGAAGTTGTATAATATTATCAAAATTTACAACAATATAAAGTGCCTTTAGAGTTTTATGTGATCGTCGTGTACCACTCAAACTGAAAGGGGAATTACATACAATGGCTATAGGGCTAGTGAAATGAGGATGTTAAGACTTAAGATGGATAAGTGGCAAGACAACGAATGATAGAATTAGAAATGAAAGCATGCGAGGGAATTTAGGAGTAGCACCAATAGAGTGTGTTTGGATTGTGGGAAAAGAAAAGAATGGGTTGGAGTAATGATTATGCAAAAATGGATTTCCACAAATTCAATGAGCACGATTAAAACATGGATTTTATTTTTTGGTGACTTGTTTGGATAGCAAGTGGAAATCTTTTTCTTCCTTTTTTTTTTAGAGAGAGAGAGACCTTGCAATTTGTTATGGGGAAATTGACTATTGGAAAACTATAATGATTGTTATTTGGAATCCACCCACTTACACGCTATCAAAAAACACAAAAATGTTACATCAATAGAAAACATTCTCCTTCTTTCCTATCTTTCCATGGTTTTCCTCCTAGACAAACATGTCCATAGGTAATAAAATGACGGAAAGTAGACTTAAATGGTTTGGTCAAGTGCAATAGAGACCAAGAATTTTGCCAGTTTGAAGGACTGAGTTGGTACAAGTTGAAGGCTCTAAAGGGCAAAGGAAAGGCCCAAAAGGACATGGTGGAGGTAGTAAGAGAAGACTAGATGACCCATGGTCAAACTAAAGTTATGGCCCTTGATAGAGTGGAATAGTAGAAAAATATTCATGTAGCCATCCCCATTTAGTTGGGATAAGGACTATATGATCATGAATTCATGATCATGATCATGAGAAAGTGTAACACGCTATGTCTCCCTCTATCCTTTTAGCTAAGAAAACAGAAAAGGGAGTTACAAAAGCAATATGATTAGGCCTTTACTAAACAGAGGAAAGAACGGGGGGAAAAGGACAAAGGATGATGGATGGTGGAGATAAAAATGGTTAGCGAGCCATATTGGTGGGCCCAAGGTTACCTGGATTAGAGTCGATTGCTTTAATAGCATGGGAAAGGGTATGTGTGAATAGAGGCTAGTGGTGGATGGATCTAGGTATTGACGAGAAATAAGAAAATGAAAAGGGGTAGAGAGAAAGCATGCAGGAGTCCCAATCCTAAGGTTAGTAGTGTTGTTTGTTGAGAGCTTCGAGGAATAGACAAAAGCTGAGATCCAATACCATGTTGGAAGTTTGAGCTGCATGTTGCTGTTGTCTCTGAGAGGGTTGCCAGCCATGAACCCCTGTCCTTGGGTCAATGCCAAAGCTCTGACAATCAAGATAACAAAGGCCAGCATGTTAGGAAGTTCGAGAAGGTCCAGGATGTGTCAATCTTAGTTCACTTACGGAGCAAACCATATTGCATGATCGAGCCTTTGTGAAATTTGACAGCATCAGAGGCACATAGAGCAGTTTCTTGCTTAAATGGCAGATGGATTGCAAAAAGAATGGTGAAGATTGGAATTGTTAAATATGGACAGAAAGTCTGCATATGTCAGAAACGAAGGCTGGAGCTAATAATTTTCCTTCAAATAGCAATGTGAGAATGTTTAAGGGTCCAACTCTAGCAAATTGTGGATACAAGATCCCTTAATGGGTAGAATGGATCCCACACGATCTTTCATTGAGGGCATTTGGGAAGGAAACTGTATAGGGGGTAGCTGCATAGCATGGGTGTAGGAATCCTATGCTGTTAAACAAGACTGACTGGTACCTCAGGTCATAATGGAGATAGAAAAAAGCTTGCATGGTGCTTAGTAGCTCAAGTTGCTGAACAGAGTGTCTGTTCAGAATGGTGGTGTTGACTATGGTGGGGACATGACCTCCAATATCCATTCAGAGGCCGAACCAACTTGAGATGGATCAAACCTGCAAGAAAAAGATAAGCTGAAAATTATTATGAAGTTGAGATGCGCTGCCAAGGCAAGGAAAGCTGACAGCCAAGTGTGCTGCCTTCTTTGACGGCACAATTAGGAGGTTGAGTCAGTGGAGCATTCCAACCCTATTTGGGGAGCCAGGTGATCAGAGAGACTGTGCGGGATACGCATGGAAGCTTGGATGGAGGGAGTTCTCTAAATCAATTGGCTCTTGTATCAGATGAGTGGAAGAAACTGATGAAATCCAGTTTGCCAGGTTGAAGATGAGATTCACACTAGTGTACATGCAAAAAATGGTGGATTTGTGGACTTCTGATGTATGTCACAGTGCTGGAGTGGTCGGTGAAGATGAAGGGGATGGGGATGGGAGAACATTAATAATGGAAGAAGCAAAGGGGTATGGCAGAAGCTCAAAAGGAAAGGGGATACTGATTGAAAAAGAGAGGGAAGGGCAGGAAGAACCAGGGAATACAGTACTTCCCATGGGTGCCGAAAGCACATAAGGAGGCTACAAGACAAAGCATGAATATTCTGTTACAAACATTGAAGGGCTGCTGCTGGATCTGAGGGTTAATAGGGGTGGAACCAGTTCAGAATTCTTTTAATATAAATTTAATTATTAAGAAGCAGACACCGGGGCGGGTACACTTGTCAAGAAAGGGTGTTGATAAGGTCAAATTCCCTGTTTGCATCCATCTCGGGGGAGTTCAGAAGATGATCAGATCTCCATAAGCCATCTCGAGATTAAACCTCTAACTACTCAAGATCCTGTTGTGGAGAAATTTGCGATAGATGGGCAGACTTGTGCTCCTCATAGCAGTTACATTTTAATTGTAAAAGAGAGGAATGCAATCAGTGCATTAAGGTTGTTTCTCATTGGGACCCTGCATTAGGATCATGATACCCTCTTCACAAAATGAAATAAAAGACAACAAAGGAAAATGGAATAAGGAATTATTAACAAAAAACAGAAAAAAAAAAAAAGAAAAAAAAAGGGGACAGTCAATCTCCCTCCTCCCTTACATATAAATAAAACTAATTTACTTGGATAACTTGATACAAAACCGTTGGATTCCTCTGATTGAAGAAGCCTTTTAAAAAATAACATATAATAAATAAATCCTCTGACTGAAGAATCCTTCCCTATCTCTTGCAAACTTGCGACTTCAGCTCTACAGAGTCTTTCTAAGAATGTAACTGAGTTGTCCCAAATGGTAAGTGTAACTCCTATTTTTATAAGTGAAACTTCCCACCTCAATCACTACATGGCCAATCAGAACTTCTGAACAAAAGTATGCCACTAGCTAAAAGAGGATCCGTAGTTGTTGTCCCAACCAACTCCATGTTTCGCGAGGTTGAACTCTAGCTGACCACTTCCAGTTAGTTCTTAGCGAATGTGGCAACATCTTTTGCCAACTTAGCCCAATCCTCCAGCTGACCACTTCCCGTTAGTTCTTAGCGAATGTGGCAACATCTTTTGCCAACTTAGCCCAATCTTCATTATCTTGTAATGATGCTTCGTGACAAAGCAAACCCCCATGTGTCACCATCTCACATTTATTACACACTCATTGTTCCGAGTATCCACAATATTATTGATAATATCCCTGATATAATCTGTATCTCCAACTCCGCACTACTGAAAACATTGGTAGTATCAGAAATTCCAGATGTTGGCAACATATCACTAAGTATCACCAATGTATTGCCAATATTTTCGACTGTGTAAATTCCAAGTGTCGCTTGTATCACCAATGTATCAATATCACCAAAAATCTGTTTATTAAAAATAAAAAAATCATTTCATTTTTTTATGGGCGCATGGTTGTATGATGAAATGCGTGTGTATGTGTATGCATGCATGGATGGATGGATGGTTGGTCGGATGGATGGATGGATGGATGTGAGTGTGTGTGAGTATGCATGCACACATGCATGAATGGATGCAATGTTTTAAGTATCAACGATATCGGCTGATATATCCCACGATATATCTTGTATCCCACTTGTGCAATATGAAATGCACTAGTGGGATATATCATATATCTCACATGTTCAATTAGGTGAGCATTTTCGATTTTCGATCCATTTTTTCTGTAAATTAGTGTCAAATTGTTACAATCATGATTTTTTTCTCAATTTCTCGTAAATCGATTCCAATCTGTCCAAACATAAAATCAAACATGTATGTAACCTGATCAGGTGATTCTTCTTTTGCTTGTGAACGTATTGCTTGTGTTTCCACATGTCTTCTTACATTTATAAATATATGAATAGAGTTTGAATATACTTGCATCAATTCAGTTAGACAGCACATAGATTAGGACCCCATACAAAGAAAACCTATTATGTGCACTTGTTTTTGTAATGTTTTGATTTATAAGTGTGTATTAATGTCTTTTTTAACAATCACTGAAGTTTCATTGAAAAACTCGACCAATGTCCCCATGTTTCCAACAACAACAATACATTATGCGATACAACCCGATACAACCGATATATCCCATGCGATAACTGATACGTATCCATATCCCAAGGGTGCGATACATAACGCGATACCGATATTTTGAACATTGGATGGATGGATGAATCATGCATGTGCATATGTGTGTGTGTGTGTGTATTTGTCAATATATGTATGTATGCATCCATGGATGGATGGATGGATCATGCAAGTGTGTTTGCATGTATGTGCATGCATGCATGGATGGATGGATCCACCATTTTCCCCATGTTTCCCTAATGTTTCCTAAGTTAGTGATAAATTCTTTTAGGCCCCCATTAAAAGGAAACTTATTATTTGATTCCTAAATAGGCAAATATGCATCTTTCGAGCTGTTATTTTATTCTTATATATGTAAATACGTGTATTTAGCATCTCTCAAAGCATCATTCAAAATTCCACCATTTCCCCCATATTTCTCCAATGTTTCCCTGAGTCCACATTACATACTTTTAGACCTCGAGAAACTTATTATGTATGCATCTTTTTTGCAATTTTTTTATTTCTAAATATGCAAATATGTGTGCTTTAGCATCTCTTTTAAGTTTCATTGAGAAAGACCACCATTTCCCTCATGTTCCTGAATGTTTCACTCAGTCAACTTCACATTTTCGGGTATCAGCGATATCAATACATGTTTTCGGATCCAAAACCAGCAATATATGTGACGATACCGATACTTTGAACAATGCACACATTTCTCTCCAATTTCTCACCAGGTTGTCAATAGATAGCCTTCCTAGCTGTTGCATCTTTAAAATAAATATAAATAAATAAAACCAAACAAGCAAACAAAGAAAAAAGAAGTTAAAAAGTAGAAAATTATACACCAGTGCTCATCAAACAATTTCTTCATTGGACCCGCCATGTCAATGAATAAATCATATCTCCATATTATCAAGAAACACCAAAACATTCTCATAAAAAAGACTCCTAGCATCAATTATTTCAATACATGACACGAGCAGTTCACCTATATATAGCAAGAGCCAATCACATTTGTCTATGATAATCCATTTTCACTTTTGGCATTAGTGATTCACTTGTGCTGACAACTTATAAAGCTTATAACTGCAAAGCAAACGTTATGATGATAACCTATATAACTATAACTGCAAATCGAACTAACTTGATAAAACCAAGTAGAGATACCACATAAGTGAAATACTTCTCCAACCAAATGCATTAATTAGTGCCTACTCACTATTGGGTAACAAAAGCATGATTACTTAACAAGTGAAACACTTCTCATATGATAAATTGAGGAGACCACCTGGACCAACGTGCAGTTTCCTTGGACATCTCTCTCAAGAACACGAACTTTGCTAAATGCTGGTTTTCCTAGCAAATTGCAAAGCCAAGCAAGACAAGCACAATTTTAAGAGTGAATATCAATTATGAACAGCGGTGAATTAATATGAAGAGTTCAATAAGCAACAGATACAACATGTTTCGTAAAGAAAGATGCCTTAATATTGCACTTAGATAAAAACTTAAAAGGCAGAGATCAAACACTATACTGAGAAGCTAGGAAGATAACCTGATGAAGAAGCAACATAAAGACCATTTGCCACCCCAGGATACCGCATCATTCCAATCGCCTGCTTGACCACAACCTATGACAAACAAATAATCTTCACCCTCCACACAAATTTGCACAGATTTTGTTGATTTGTCAAAGAAATATATTTAATATATTATACAAGCAACAACTCCCACAACATTTTGAAAGTTTAACTTTCTGAAACATACCAAAAAATGTAAAATTTCCAGAAATGGAAAATGCAGTAATATATGATGGCATATTAAGAACTAAGGACCTGCTAGTCAATAAGCGACATGCATTGGCATTCACGATCATGGAACTCCTAAGACTCATCAGAACTCGAAGAAATTTTCAAAGTGCTTTAGGGGTCACCACGGCTATGGGCTACCCACAGTCAGGGCCTACCAAGGAATGCACTTCTCCTGTACTCAAGTCAATATAAGAGTGTTAGTCCACTTTGGACTAACCTTAGTAACTTTTGTTGTAATCCCTCCCTCCTTCCCTCTACACTTTTTACTTGGCATCAGAGCTTATACACAATGTTCGAAATATTGGTATCGCATTATGTATCGCATCCTTGGAATACATATATGTATCGGTTATCGCACAGGATATATCATTTGTATCGGGTAATTTATCGTACTTTCTGGGAAACATTGGAAATTTTGTTGAATTTTTCAATGAAACCTCAGTGATTTTTAAAAAAGACCTTAATACACACTTTTAAATCATAACATCTCAAAAAAGAAGTGCACATAATAGGTTTCCTTTGTATAGGGTCCTAAGATATGTGTTGTCTAACTGAACTAATGTAACTATATTCAAATTGAATGCATAACATTTAGAGTGTATGTGATAATCATTTCATCAAACAAACCTAAATACTTCGAAATTAGTTTCAATTGATAGCTAGTTGAATGGAAATTTCAAAAAAATATAATATTTTCAATTTTTCTATTAAATTTTAATTAAAATGATTTTTATTTTCTGAAAATTGACAAGGACATAACAAATCAGTAGATCAGCCCTCATACATGCTTGATTTCATTTTTGGAGTACAGCATTGCAACCAATTTGGGAGAAATTGGGAAAATTTTGAATTTTCCTCAATTTTCCGCAAATCGGACCACCTACACTCAAAATTCGAAATTAGAGTCTACGTGATGATCATTTCATCAAAAACTCTTAAATACTTAGAAATTAGTCTCAATTGATAGCTGGTATAAGGAAAATTTCTAAAAAAAAACTTGGAGAACATGAAGAACCAATGGATATTGAAATCAAAGCTCAAACTCCATGATTTTTCATGCAAAACATGAAGAACCAATGGATTTGTAACCATTTGACACTGATTTAACATAATTTCAGCAAAAAAAAGGGATCGGCAATTGAAAATGCTCACTAGTTCAAACATGCGGGATATATCGACACTACCTGTGCGTTTCGTATCGCACAAGCGGGATACAAGATATATCATGGTATATATCAGTCGATATCGTCAATATTTGAAACATTGCTTATACAACATTGATTGGAGAAGACCTTGGTGGGGGCCACTGCTAAAGTCATCAGCCCATATGGATGACGTAAGCTATGTGCGGTCAGGTGGCCCCCCAAAGAATTAAAAAGTACAAGATCTGAAAGAGCACGATTTTAGAATAATTATGATGATTTTTCATAATTTTCAGTAGTTCGAAAGTGTTTTGTCAAGAATTGAAAAAATTCGAAAAAGGGTCCCGTTTGATTTTTTGTTTGCAATCTTTGTCTGGGAATTTTAGGGATTTGTTGCTTGGATTTGGACCGGTTGCCTAATTGCAACCTCTATGAACAGAAAACATCACATTTCGTCACAACTTGAGAGAGTTGTGATGTTTTTTGGAGGAGATTATTGTTGTAAAGCTTCTTTTGGGCCCTTTCTACTGGTGTTATTGACTTGATTTCTTCATCTGGAGATAGTGGAGTGTTTTTGGGGTTGTGCATGCTCCTATCTATGTGTTTGATACTTTTAGTGTGGTTAAAGTTCTTTGCCATCATCATGGAGGATACATCTTCACCATCAAGTGATATCTCTAGCCCCTCAATGATGCCGAGAGTTGTAAATGTACTTGGCATGAATGACAATCCTACTTGGCAGATTACTACCACCCAAGTTTGATGGGAAAAAAAAAACTACCTAGCTTGGTCCAAGCCTACCCATATGTTCATTGGAGGCCATAAAAAGCTAAGATACCTTGATGTGATGATTCCAAAACTCAATTTGTCACTAAAAAAGGAAAAAATTTCAAAATAAAAAATCTATTTTTGGGGATTTTTTTTTTTCAAATTCTTTTTCCTTGGATGATTTCAATTGCTCTTAGTTTTTATTGAATCAAAGTTCGGATTTGGGGAGAAACCTTGAATTGAAATGAACACGGGCCATAAGAAAGGTGCCGAGAAATTCATTAAAAAAAAAATAATCCAAACATTAACATGGATTGAAATGGAAATACATGTCTATGTATGATTCTCGTGCACTGACATGGATTTGTGGTGAAAAAAATTAACATTTAAGTGAAAGATGGGGAAATTCTAATTTTTTTTTCATTTTTATGTTGGAAAATGTGTTTTTCACTTCTAAATAACGTGAAAATTTTATATATTAAAAAGTGTTGGCCAATCTATTGATTGGCTAAAAATTTTATTTATTTATTTATACTGATTTTTTCGACCTCACATGGTTAGGCCTCTATGAAATGGAAACTTATTATGTATATATTTTTTTTGCAATATTAGGATTGATCCCTACATGTTTAAACACGTGTCTTTTAATATCTCTTGAAGTTTCACTTAAAAATTACACATTTTTCCTAATGTTTTCCCAAAGTTTCCCTCAGAATATCAGTGATACCAATACCTGTTTCTATATCTGCAGTATCCATACGTGTAATGATACTGATACACTAAACACTGATCGTAGGTATAAGTCGATACACACTCACAATCTTAATTAGTAGTAACTTGCTCTCTTGGGACAATCTTTACTTTGCTTCGGCAAGAAAAGAGTCACTGAAAGGTGGATAGCCTCTACTTCTCATTATCGATCAGTGCTTCTTAGTTTGGCAATTGCCAGTCACGGAAAACAAGGTCGTGTTGATAATTGCGAAGGGAGGTTTGATCAAGGAGTCAGCCATGGTGATTCTACCCATAGATACGGGGATGTGGGTCATACTAATTTTGGGTGATGCCAGGGTAACATATCAAGTGAAGAGCGTAACAAGCTAGTCTATACATATTTTGATCATCCTTGGCATGCTAAAGCTACTTGCTGGGACCTTTTTGTCAACCACTCCATAAAGCCTATACAATTGTTATTGACTCTTTGGATAGTGTCCGCGACAAGTCCCAAAGATTGTTGCCTTCAACTAGTTCTCATTAGTCTCTAGCCAAGAAATTGTTGTTTTACAACATTGTCTAGCTCTTTTGGAAGGGACCTCAACCTCCTCTTAGCCATGTAGTCCTACACTGTCAGGTATGCCAACATATACAGACTTAAGTGTTTACCTCTTCTACCAATCCACCCTAAAGCAATGATTCTGGCACCTCAAATCATAGGATCATCACAACTTCTCAATTTCACTCTTATTTAGTGTTACTTGCATCTGAACATCATGGACAATTTATAGATGGTCCTACACTCATGCTCATGGTGTTGGAACCATCAATGTCTCACCATGTCTTCACTTGTGTTTTATTCTCCATGTTCCCTCCCAAGTTCTCCTCTAATTTGTTGTCCGTTAGTCGTCTTACTCATTCTCTAAACTATAGCATGACTTTCTTTCCATTTTACTGTATCCTTCAAGACTTGATGACTAGACAGAGGATTGGAGGTGGTCGTGAGAGGTGTTCGAAATATCGGTATCACATTACGTATCGCATTCTTGAGATACGAATACGTCGGTTATTGCATGTGATATATCGGTTGTATCATTGTTGTTGGAAACATGGGAAAACATTGGGAAATTGGTTAAATTTTTCAATAAAACTTCGGTGATTGTTAAAAAAGACATCAATACACACTTAAAAATCAAAACATTACAAAAAACAAGTACACATAATAGGTTTTCTTTGTATGGGGTCCTAATCTGTGATGTCTAACTGAATTGATGCAAGTATATTCAACGTCTATTCATATAATTTATATATGTAAGAAGACGTGTGGAAACACAAGTGATACATTCAAAAACAAAAGAAGAATCACTAGATTAGGTTATATACATGTTTGATTTGATGTTTGGACACAAAGATTGCAAACGATTTGTAAGAAATTGGGAAATTTTAATTTATTTTTTTTTTCAATTTTCCGCAACTTGGCCCATATCTTCCAAATCTCAAAATCGAAGCTCCCAATCCATGATTTGAAAAATCATGGATTTGTAACAATTTGACACTAATTTAACATGATTTGCAGAAAATAAAATGATCGAAATGCAAAAATGCTTACCAGATTGAACATGTGGGATATATCGCACTACTTGTGCGTTTCATATTGCATTGTTGGGATACAAGATCTATCGTGGGATATATCAACCGACATCGTCGATATTTAAAACATTGGTCGTGAGCAAGACAGGCTCTCTCTCTTCCAATCTATGAACAATGTAGGCTTGGCTCTCCAAGCTTCAAGTCAAGCTACATGTGCCATAGATCAGATTTTGTATTGTCATTGTCACCTTGGCCATATCCCAATTAGTAGTCTTAAGTTGTTACTTCCTTTTTTGTTTAGTTTAGTAGTATGAGAGAATTATTTTGTGAAACATGTCAAAGGACTGAACATTGTTGATCTTCTTATCCCTCCTACTAAGAAAGTGTTGCTCCTTTTTCTCTTATACGCTATGACATTTGGGGTCCATCTCTAGTGACCTATGTTTTTTTTGTTATAAATACTATGTTTCTTTCATTAATTATTGCACTCGTGCTCCTTGGATCTATATTATGAAATCGGAACATGAAGTTTTCTCCATTTTTTGGATATTTCATAAAATGGTAGCCAATCTATTTGAGGCCAACATAAAAATTTTGTGTTCTAATAATGGTGGCAAATACATCTCCGCGGCCTTTCTGAGTTATTTGGTTGAACATGGAATTAAATCTCAAACCACCTATCCTTACCCTGAAACAAAATGAAGTGGTTGAAAGAAAGAGTATGCATCTTCTTAAAGTTGCACGTGCCCTTCTCCTGGAAATGAATGTTCCCAAGAATCTATGGATAGATGTTGTCTCAAGTGCTGCATACCTAATTAATCGGAAGTCCACTTGGATTCTTGGGAGAAGGCACCCATCCAAGTTGTAAATTGGTATAGAAAAGAGAAAAGTAGAAGAAAAGATGGAAAAATGAGAGAAGAAACTTGGAAAAAGGGAATTTAGAGCTAGGGCTCACGTTCCCACTTTTCTCTTATATTATTTTATAAATGGATGAAATTACAAAAGTGCTGAATAAAAGCAAAAATACCAAAAATACCCCTCATACAAAAACTATGTTCCCAACACATCCCAAGACTAAGTGGGTCAAACGCCCATGGCACTACCGTTAATACTCCCCCTCAAGCTAGAGCATAGATATCTCACATGTCCAGCTTGGAGACTACTTTGTCGAACTGAGGTTTTCCAAGAGCCTTGGTAAATAAATCTACAACTTGATCGTGGGAAGAAATATAAGGTATGTGGATCTCTCCTTTTGATATCTTGTCCTAAATGAAATGACAATCAACCATTATATGCTTCATTCTCTTATGAAATACTCGATTATTGGCAATACGTACCGCGGTTTGATTGTCGAAGTGTAAAGGCATTAGAAACTGAACTCTAAATCCCAATTCTTCACGAATAGACTTCAACCATATAAGTTCACAAGTCGTATGCGCCATTGCCCCATATCATCTTCAACACTTAATCTGGCAACTATATTATGTTTCTTACTTTTCCAAGTGACCACAGTACCACCTAGGTAGGTACATTTAACCCGTAGTCGATCTTCTATCACATTTCGACCTTGCATAATTTACATCTAAATAACCGGCTACATGGAGATGGCCATAAGCTCTATATAAAATACCCTCCCAAGTGAACATTTCAAATACCTGAGGATTCTCATAACTGCTCCAAGATGTGATGTCCTTGGATTTTCCATGAACCGGCTCACCACATTGATGGGAAATGCAATATTAGGCCCGGTAATGGTCAAATAAATGAGCTTGCCAACAAGTCTCATGTACACAATACATATTAGGGTCTTCTAGAGCTTCTCCTCCTTCAAGTTCGAGCTGAGTAAGGGTCCATTGGCATATTAACTGGACTGGCACCCAACATACATGTCTCTTCCAACCAGTGTTTAAGTTATCGGTGAGAAATCGATAATATCGCCGATAATTTCGATATCGCCACACTGGAGACACCGAAACCTACTAATTTCATTTCTCTTCCAAATGTCGTCGAAATTTCGGCGATTTTTGCGATAAAATGGGTTGTTGGAGATAAATTCGTTGCAAATACCTTACCATTCGTTGCAAATACCTTACCACGAGAATTTTAGCGACAGTGTAAACTTGTAAAAAAAAAAAAAAAAAAATCTTTCATTTTTATTTTTTTTCAAGATTAGAGAGTGTGTGTGATTTCCGGTGCCTATAGAAGAGGATTGGTTGATCGCAAACAGTATTTGGTAGGCCAATCGCGAATCCATCGAAAGTTGTAGGCCCGAATTCCATAGATACGAAAAAAACCTCCAATTTCCGCTCTTTTTTTTTTTCCTTTGAATGGATAATATATTTCAAACACAATAGGGATTTCAGCGAATCTTCAGCGATTTTTTTATTATTATTATTTTTTTTGATTTTTGGTCGAGATTTGGGCAGGAGTATCGGGTTTTGAAACGGTGTGTTTGGAATCCTTTTTTCCCCAAATTGCTTCCACTTTCATTTTTAACGGGACGACACTGGTGAAATCGAATTGCGTACTGAGTTACTCAGTACACACTTATCGTACTGAGTAAACTCAGTTGGGCCCACCTCAAATGTGTGTGATCTATCCACTCCGTCCATCCGTGTTTCCATCTAATTTAAGGGGTTGAGCCCAAAATTGAAGCATATCCAAAGATTAAGTGGATCATACCACTAGAAACAATGGGGATAATGATTTCCACTGTTGAAACCTTTTTAGGCCCCGTAGTGATGTTTATTTGTCATCCAAATTGTTAATAAGATCATAAATACATGGATGAAGTGAAAACACAAATATATGCTTGATCCAAAACTTCTGTGGCCCTCAAGAACTTTTTTAGTTCAATTCAACTGTTACCTATGGTGTGGTCCATTTGAACATTGGATATGCCTAATTTTGGTCTCGAGTCCTAAAATTATCTTTTAAAATGGATGGACGAAACGGATAAAGTATATAAATCATGGTGGACCTCAAAGAGTTTACTCAGTACACTAAGCATAGTGAGTTACTACGCAATCCGCTTCCGACGTTGGTGCGATTTGCAACTATGGAATGGCCCACCTTTAATGCCCTATGGGCCACACTATAATATTTTGTGCTTTATCCGAGCCGTCCATCTATTTTGCTAGGCCATTTAAGGGCATGAGCCTAAAAATGAGTCAGATCCACCTTTCAGGTGGACCATACCAAAGGAAACAGTGGTGATTGAACGCTTACCATTAAAAACTTATTTGGGCCCACTGTAATGTTTATTTTCCATCCAACTTATTCATTAGGTCACGTAGACTTGGATGAAGGGAAAACATAAATATCAGCTTGATCGAAAATTTTGTGGCCCCCAAGAAGCTTTTAATGGTGTCCATTTAATGACCATTGTTTCCTATGGTGTGGTCCACCTGAGATTTGGATCTACCTCATTTTTTAGCTAATGCCATAAAATGATCTGAAAAAATGAATGTATGGCATGGATATACAACAAAATGCATCTAGGTGGGCCCACTGTCAGGGTCCCACGCGTGCACAACTCGTCTCTAGTAAGCGATGGATTGTTTGGAAGCTTCGTTGGGAACTTCCTGGCACGGGAGTGCGGCTTAAGCTACGACCCGAAACCATCCAAGTGGATGGGACCCTGACTATAGGGCCCACCTCGATGTATGAATTGTATATCCATGTCGTCCATCATTTTGGCTAGGTTATTGTAGGGCATGGTCCGAAAAATGAAGCAAATACAAATTTTAGGCGGACCACGCCACAGGAAATAATGGCCATTGAAGACTCACCATTTATAACCTCCTAAGGTCCACTCTTAGTGTTTATTGACCATCAAATCTACTGATAAGGTAACATAGACCTGGATGAAAGGAAAAAACAAATATCACCTTGAGCGAAAACTTTTGTGGTCCAAAATAGGTTTTTAATGGTGGCCATTCAATGACCACTCTTTCATGTGGTGCAGTCCACCTGAAATTTGTATCTGCTTCAATTTTTGCACCATGCCCTAAAATAGGCTAGCAAAAAAGATGGACATCATGGATATACAATACATATACTGAGGTGGGCCCTACCATTAGGTTCCGACGGTGGTCGCAGACTCGCAACCACAATGCTCGTTTCAACTTTCAAGGACAAAGCCTGGTTGACCAGATTTTTTAATAGCGATAAATTCGCATGCCTATTTGAGGATTTCTATCCCATATGCAGACATATTTTAATAATTTGAGCCATTCTTCATCTTGAAAATTGAATGGACTAATTACAACTTACAACTTTAAATCCAAAATTCTTAATGAATGCATGATTCTATATATTTTTTTAAATAGCTGAGTACTCGCCCTCACACATGAAATCATTTTGTGAGATCCGAGCCACTCACCAGATTGGACCCACTATGTAGATGCATTATGTCAAATGATAAGCCATTCTCATCATGTAAGACAATTATATGAATTCCCACCAATTTGATGTCTCAAGTGGACCACCCCACATGAAATAGGTCACTAAATGCCCACCATTAAAAACTTATTTCGGCCCACAAAAGTTTGGAATGGATGCATAGATTGGATGGTTGGATGGATGCATACATGGGATGGATGGATCAGATGGTTGGATGAATGGATTAGATGGTTGGATGTGATGGTTTGGATGGATGGTTGGATGGATAGTAAAATTTTGATTATTATTGAAGTGATTTCTTACGGTAGCGCATGCTTTTAGGTTTTCATTAAATGAAAACTTATTATATATGCATTCTTTTTATAATTTTTTTATTCCTGAATATGTCAATATGGGTATTTAGGCATCTCTTGAAGTTTCACTAAAAGATTCCAGCGTTTTTCTCATGTTTCTCCTTGTTTCCCCTACATTTCCGGTTATCGGCGATATTATCAGCGATAATGATATTATATCTTTATCTCTGGCCAACGAAACTTGTAGCAATACCAACAACTCGAACACTGCTTCCAACAAGTCACAAACACATTTTCTTTGACATAGATTTATGCCAACTCTCGATCTTGCTAATTCAATGCCCAAAAAATATCGAAGAAGACCAAGATCTTTTATCTGAAACTGAATTTGAAGATATGACTTGAACTTTGCAATGCCCTCCAAGTCATCACCAGTCACTACCATATCATCCACATACACAACAAGTACTATGTGGCCAGAGGTAGAATGTCTTGAGAAAATGATCTACCTCATTTCTTTTTAATCCAAATGACATAACCACACTATTGAACTTCTCAAACCAGGCTTGTGGTGATAGTTTCAATCCATATATAGATTTGTTTAACCTGCATACTTTAGATAACTCCCCCTGAGCAACATACCCAGGAGGTTGCTCCATGTACACTTCCTTGTGTAAATCTCCATGCAGGAGTGCATTCTTCACATCTAGATGAAAAGGTAGCCAATCATGATTTGTTGCTATTGATGGAAGTACCCAAACCAAATTAAGCTTAGCCACTGATGAAAATTTATCAAGATAATCTACTCTATAAATCTATGTAAACCCCTTAGCGACCAATTCAGCTTTGTAACAACTAATTGATCCATCGGGCAGGAACCTGACTGTGTACACCCATCTACACATTACTAGAGTCTTACCTAATGAAAGATCAGTCAACGTCCAAGTATCATTGGAATACATCGCTTCCAGCTCTTCATCCATATCTCTTCTCCAATTTTCATCCAGCAATGCCTCATGAACTGACTTAGGAATGGGTATAGTAGACAAGGTAAGGGCAAACTAAAGATAATTTGTAGGCAAATGAGAAAAGGCAACAAAATAGGAGATTGCAAGAGTAACACAAGAACATTTCTTTTCAAACAGCTATGGGAAGATCATTGGTAACCTCATGAGACTCAAACAAACAAAGAACCTCGATAGGTGCAGTAGTTGATTGTATGGACTGAAGAGGAACATTCTATAATGCCTAGTTTTTTCTCCTTTTCCTATAGTAAGTCTTTATAAAATCCTTCTGGCGGTGGCATCTCAACATCAAATTTTGAAGGAAATACATTTGGCAAAGGAGTTTCCAATGGAATTTTTTCAAAGAATGTGACATCAACAATCACAAAATGTTTCTCAAGTGAAGGGGAATAACATCGATAACACTTTTGAGTATGAGAATATACCAAAAAAATAAACTGAGTGGAACGAGGGGAAAGTTTCTCTTGACTTGACCCAAATATATGAACAAAGCAAGTGCAACCAAACACTTTGGGAGGGAAAAAAAAAAACTAGTTGATTAGGAAATAACAACGAGAACAGAGTTTTGCCATCTAAAATTGATGAAGGCATCATGTTGATCAAATTGCACACAGAAAGAACTACATCACCCCAATAAAACTGCAGAACATTCATTTCTAATAATAAGGCTCGAGTAACTTCTATCAGATGTCTATTCTTGTGCTCAACCACCCCATTTTATTGCAGTGTGTAAACACAAGAAGTCCTATGAATGATGCCCTGACTTTGTAAGTGTGTTTGAAAATCTCGAGAAACGAATTCCAAGGCATTATCTGACCTTAACATGCACAATTTTGCAACAAACTAATTCTTTATTTCATCATGAAAATTCAAAAATACATGAAAAATTCATACCTATACTTTAGATATAACCATGTCATTTTAGAATAATCAATAAAAATAACAAAGTACCTAAAACCTAACAAACTAGGAACTTGAGCTGGTCCCTACACATCACAATGGACTAATTTAAAAGGAATCACATTTTGACTCAATTCTATAAGGGAAGTAGACTCTATGATGTTTACTCAATTCACATGCTTCGCACTCCAACTTGGACACCTTAGGAAGAGATGGAATGAGAGTCTATAGATTCAAAAGAGAAGGATGTTCCGGGCGACGATGTCATTGAATTGTCGAATTTGCAAGAAGAACTACCGCAATTACTGGCTCCTTCTCTAAGCAGCACAGACCATTCCTCTCACGATCTCCACCAATCGCCCTACTCATCTTAAGGTCTTGAAACACACAATAAGAGGAAAGAAGGAAACAAAACAATTAAAAGACCTTGTTAACTTACAGATAAAAGACTAAAAGGAACATTAGGTGCATACAGAACAAACGACAGGGGTACTGATGCATTAGGCTGAGCAGTACCAACACTAATGACATTAGACGACATACCATCAACTAAAGTAACCGATGTATTTAATGAAGCACAATTAAAGGAAGAAAAGAAACCGATTGCCAGAGATATGGTCGGACACCCTAAAGTAGATGATCCAAGATGGGGAGAAAGATGACAAAAGACATGCTTTACCTAATTGAGTGAAAGTGGCTGTAAAGGTCAATGCAAACTCCTCCCGTGATAGTGAAACACTAATCCAATCACCGCCAGGGTTAGATAAAGTAATAGTGGATCTACCATATGAAGAAGCGTTCTCAACCACAAGAATTTGGTTAGTCCTTGACAGTTTTCCATAAAGGCCCCATCGGAAGTCCATCGTATGAATTCTTAGGCCACAACGAGTACATGTACACTCTCCTCTACCACCACGGCCACCTCTACCTCCCCTTGGGAATCTACCACCACAGAGAGGACCACACCCAACACGACCACCACGGCTTCCACGAAAGCGAAAATAACTAGATGAATAGGCTAGTGTTGTTTTATCAGATGCATTAACCTAAGAGTTGTCAAATTCCTTTGTCAGGGAAATTCTTTAAGTCTTGCATATACCTCTGCCACTGAATGAATGGAAACTCCGAAAATCTAATCTTTTGTTAATTGATATTCTTTGAGCAATCCAGATAGAAGTTTTACTACTTCCATATCTTCCTACTGCTTCTTCATAAGGGTGACATCTGAGGTAATGAGATGATATATGGCTACCTCTTCCCAAATCCAATCAACTTTGCAAAATATTCACAAAGGGGCTTGTCCCCCTCTTCAAAGGAAAAAATTTCCTCATACAACTGATACACCCAAGAAACATTCTATTTTAAGGAATACATCTTCATTACAATATCCTAAACGTCCTTTGTTGTGCTTAAGAAAACCAAATTAGAATTAACCTCGGACTCCATACTATTCCATAAGCAAGAGCGAATTTGGGCATCCTCATGCATCCATTGCCTATATTTTGGGTTAGATTCTGTTGGCTTAGGATCCGTGAGGAACTGATCCTTTTGGCGGGCTAGGAGAAACATCTCAACAGATTTGGCCCACACTAGGTAATTCTTTCCACTCAAGTTCACAGAAGTTATTGATGCATTGAAGGAGGTTCCAGACATTTCCCCAAAAGATGAGGAACCAACAACTGTGGTCTCAGGTTCCATAGATATCCCACAATCAACTTGCTTCAAAGCCAAAAGAGAAACACTAGCCCGAAAGGAGATCCACACACAACTATACTTCCACGATAAAATAACGCAGAGATTGTTGGCCCATTATCACCCTAATCGGCATCAATACCAAACCCACATTGCATATGACTTAAAGGGAGAGACTATTCTATCAAAATAACTGCTTCCACATAACTCAACAATCTTCAACAAACAATTTTAAAATCACCTTATGACAAATCGGCAAGCCTTCATAATTCAACAAGGCATGTACGATCCTTTTCGTAAGCGTTTCCTTCTACTTGAGGAACAACACAAAAAACATGTTTTCTACATAAACGGACAATGAAACACGTTCCCCCTTGCGGTCCGATCAGCCCCCGACATGTTGGAAGGCCCTCAAGAAAAAAAGATACAGCAACTTGGGTTAGATTGAGAGGAATTACGGAGTCCAAACCACTTTTAGGATGGCTTTGATACCATGTAAGTTGGTATAGAAAAAAGAAGTAGAAGAAAAGATGAAAAGAAGGGAAATTTGAGAGAAGAAACTTAAGAAAAGGGAATTTAGAGCTAAGGTTGATGTTCCCACTTTTATCTCATATTATTTTATAAATGGATGAAATTACAAAAGTGCCCTTACGTAAATAAAAGCAAAATTACCGAAAATATCCCTTATACAAAAACTATGTTCCCAACACATCCCAAGACTAAGTGGGCCATAGGCCCATAGCCAATACCGTTATATATATATATATATATATATATATATATATATATATATATATATATATATATATATATCCTATCTCACCTTATGTATTTGGATGTATGTGCTTTGTTCATGTACCCAACCTTCATGACAAATTGGATGTCAAGGCCATCAAATATATCTTCCATGGTTACTCTTGTAATAAGAGAGGTTACAAATACTTCTCTGATGTCCAAAAGAAAGTGCTTTGTCTTAATGGATGCAACTTTCTTTAAGGACATTCCCTTTTATTTAGCTCATAGAAAGCCTCATGCATCCCCCCCTCAGTAGGATTACTCAACACGACTCCTTGCTTACCTCTTCCTGTCACTGATGTTGATTCTTCACATATTCATCCTTCTCCTTCTAGTGACCCACCTCCTCATCCAGCTAGTGGGTGAACAACTAGTGGGAGGATAACATATGTTCGACAGAAAAGGAAGGATACTACTCTTATTCACAACTTCCCTCACTCCATCGCTCCAGACCTAGGTATGCATACACAATCTGATTCTTTAGACCTTCCTATTGGATTGCATAAAGGACAACATTCATGTACAGCTCATTTTTCGTCTTCCTATTGTGCTTTTCTTTCCAACATTTCCTTTGTGGCGGTTCCTTCTAGTATTTGCCATGCTCTCACTCTCCCTAAGTGGAAGCAAGCTATGCTAGTGGAAATGCATGACCTTGAAAAAAAAATTAAAAAAAATCAACTTGGAATATTATTCAACTCTTTATGGGAAAAAGGGCAGTTGGGTATAAGTGGGTGTTTACCATCAAGCATAAACCCAATGGTGTTGTCTCAGATGAGTTGGTAGAGACATTGTAAGTGTGGGAGTGATCCAGGGTTCAAGACATTGTAAGTGTGTGGGAGTGATCTAGGGTTCAATCGCTGGTAGTGTTACCTTTCAAAATAAAATTTTAAATCCAATGGTGCTATAGAATGTCTTATGGCTAAAGGGTTTTACTCAGAATCGAGGAATTGATTTTCATGAGATGTTTGCTCCTGTTAGTCTCCTTCACTACCAATTTCTCATGGCCTCTCCAGCAACTTAATGTAATTCATGACGTCTTTTCTACCTATGTGCCAAATTTTTTGAAAGAATAGAATAGGAAATATGTCGGGAGTAGGGGCCTTATCCCTGCACATTGCATGCAAAGCCGTACAAACCACCTCCTCCAGGATGGGTCTTACAAGAAGGGAGCTTCTACCTCCGGAATCTTGTCAAACCTAACATTATCCAACTTCGGTCTCCCCCATTTTTCAGTGGTCAAAAGATTGTGGTAAAGGACGTAATAGAGTTAGAAATAGCATCCTTGTCTGAGATTTGACAACCATTAATAATGCAAGGGCATTTTCACACTCGGCTCAAGGGGGGTAACCAGTGGGATGAGAGGACACATTCGAGGTGGGCGGCCCATGTGAGGCGGGTGGCTCATGTGAGGCAGTACCCATGTGATTTGGGGTCCACGAGGGGGGTTCAGCCAAGGTCCTAATCCACAAGATGTGGGGCCTAGGCTATGAGATAAAGGGATTGATTCACCATGCTCTAACAATTCAAGCTTTTAGAGCAAGTGGTTAATTTTCTTGCATCAAATTGGTATCAAGGCGGGAGGTCTCGTGTTCAAGACTCCTCACCGAGGGTAATTAATGCAAAGGCATTTTCACACCGGGCTCGAGTGGGGTAGCCTATGGGATGCGAGGACACACACGGGGTGGGCGGCCTGTGTGAGGCAGGTGGCTCGTGTGATGCGGTACCCATGTGATTTGGGGCCCACGAGGGGGGTTCGGTCGAGGTTCTAACCGATGAGATGTGGGGACTGAGCTATGAGATAAAGGGATTGATTCGTCATGCTCTAACAGTTCGAGCTTTTAAAGCAAGTGGTTAATTGTCCTGCATCAATTAATCAGAAGACTATTGATCCTATTACTTTGGGCCCAAGCACTAGCTATGCTGTGAAAGAACAAGTATGCATGTCACCCTCCCTGGTCCATATAGCCCTAGATCTTTGCCTCCATCTGATCTTTTCTTCCATGGCCTTCTGAGCATATATGAGGGATAGGTTATTCCTTGTCTCTAGCTTCATCCGATAAGGATCTGCTCTCTTTTAAGAGATCCAATTCATGGATTTCTTCAACTATCTTTTCAAATACAGCCTCTCTTGCCCCCAAGGATATCTTTCTTCTACTATCTAATTCTTGCCATAAGTAATTTGAGCTTCCTACCCAACCTGAACCCTGCTTAACCCTCCACCAAAAATGAATCCCACCATTCTACCACCAATTGACCAAAGTCATCAATCTCCAGCCATGTTGCCTTGAATCTGAAAGGCCTTGGACCCCAATTCTCTTCTAGAACTTCAAGCGTGATGGGTCGATGGTTAGAGACCACCCTGAGCAGACCCCGTTGAATTGCCAGAGGGAATTTATCTGCCCGATCATTCGAATTAAAAATCTGTCGAGGCGCGACATAATGGCATCCGTTTGACCATTTGACCATGAGAACCTGGCCCCTCCCAATGGCAAATTCAGCAGCTGATTACGATTCACCCAATCAGAAAAAGAAGCCATGCTTTTGGAAATTTTCCCTCCCTTGGGACTTTTCATATGAAAAACAAACTACATTAAAATCTCCTCCAACGCACCAAGGAAAACACCATTTCTACCTAACCGCATCAAGCTCCTCCCAAAACTGGCAATGCATTTCTCTTCCACGGACCATACACTGTGGGCATCACCCAATGGAACACAGATGACACATCACGCGATAACACGGAAAGAGAAAAAACCCCGGAAAAAGAATCGATCTTTCTCCATTTGTCAATATTCCAAGAGAGAATTATGCCCCCACAGTTCCCACTACGTTAACAGCAATCCTTATTTTTAATATCCCAAATGGAGTATAGCGTGCCTGGAGAAAAATCCTGAAGCTTGGATTCTGGAACCGCAAGGATGTGCACCTGGATCAACATGGGGCTCATATTGCAGGCCTTCTCTTGGAGTGATGATAGGGCACGCGGCCTATCATTTGTACTCTTTTTCTATTATCATAAATTTCACTACCCTACCAAAAAAAAAAGTGGTGCACATTAATCATTCTGAGATGTGTCATGTGTTAACTTAAAAAGCTTTGTTCTCATTCTATTTTCTAAAGTCTTTCCTACTACAGAATGTTTCCATGAATAGAGCAAAATACTCTGAATCATCCACTGTTTCATGATGCAAATAAATCTTTGATGTGTTATCATATTGGAAACTAGCCTTTTGGACCATGTAAACAAGGAAATTATATAGATTTTTTTTTGTAACAAAATCTACCTTGTAGGACAATCTATCACAGGAGACTGAACTAGAAAAACTAGTAGCAACAAATGAGCACTACAGTCCAATCATATAGCTGGTGAAAATTTGTTCTACCATGATAGGTCTTTTACCTCATCCTCATCAATTATCCCTGTGGCTAATGCTCGATATATTTTTGAAACTCTTCTCGTAGTGCCAAGCTCCATCTCCGAAACTCTGCACACCTGCAGAATGTAAGTTCTTCATAGAATGGAATTGAAGAATGAAGCAGTTACTCCATAAACAAATGCCATATAAAAAATACAAGATGAATGCAAGAAGAAAACTCAATGCTTGGCAGAATGAAAGGAAGATAGCTTAGAAGTAACAAAGGACTCTCCAAATAACAAATCAAGTAGGAGGCAGCATAAAAAGCATACTTACAATTACAATGCCCAAATGTATTCTCAGTAGATAGTGCCAAACTTCACCAAAATATGGATTAGATATCACGAATGACACAAGTATGGAACTAACTTATTAGATTATAAGGTATTGGAACTCTAAAAGGATTTTCCCAATGGTATGGTAGTGAAACAACCAAAATAAGGGTCTAGGTTCCAGGCAGAACATTTCAGCCGGTTTGTTTCTTGCATATTGTGGTTGGCATTTAGTTACCCACAGTCACACACAGCAGGGGCAAATTCAGACACTGCAACTCTAATTTCAGAAACAGCATGATTTTTGTCATTGCATCGCATGCAAGTCTATGAGATGATGATGATTGATGATTATGTTATTTGACCAAATAACCTATATGTAGAAGAATGTTGTGCAAGTAATAGGCACCATGAACAGAGGACTGTTGCATAGATGAAGATGTTTGGATGGATGTGCAGGAAGACTAAGAAGGATACAATCGAGAAGAAGAACACCCAAAGAAGCCTAATAAGAAATTAAGATGGTACAGCCATGTGCTGTGAAAACAGGAGACGAACTGATGACGAGGGGATGATGATGATATGAGCAAATGATGATATGAGGGAACTTCCATATGGGTGTAAGGGCCACTGTGGCTGCCGACGATGACTATGATGATGATAATGAACTTTTATTTATACATAATGTATCCTTTTCTCATTAATACATGTGCCCGATTTATATTACATATTTCAAATCTACCTAACCCCGTGGTTAAAATTCATATTACCAACAGTATCCTTACATCTATTGAAGTACCCACTGATCCTATACAGAGTAGATTTTCATTGATACAAGGGGTGAGCCAAGAAATGACAGAAACTAGTGACAGATTTATGATCCTCTACAGAGTGAAACTAGTCAAGAATCACAAGAAATAGGAAGTTGAATGGTGCCAAAGGCTGAATTTTTTGAAAGTAGTGTTCAATGTGAAGGATCAGCAAAAGAAGGAACTAATGGAAAGCAAGGTTTTGAATATTACCATTGGGCTGGGTATCGCCCAAGCCCAAAAACAATATGATACTGGGAGTATCAGACCCCTGTCAAATGATACGGGCCCATAACGGCCTTTTCTCTCTTTTTTTCCTTCTTTTTTTTTTTTTTTCTTTTTCTTTTTCCTTTTTTTTTTTTTTTTTTTTGCCCAAAAATTTTGGAAAATCATTATTAAAATAGGAAAAAAATAATGTGAAACATTAGAATATATCTTTTTCTTTTTAACATATATCCAACAGTGTATCAAACCACTCTTTGACAAGAATGACGCTTGTAAGCTTGACTTGCTGAAAGTCAACCAAATAAGCCCTAACCGAACACAAATCAAGCATGATTTGATGGATCATGGCCCATTATATTGAAATACAACAAAAATACCATGAACAAACAATGATGGTTTACCCGTTTTTCAAAATTTTTTTTCCAGAATGCCTCGTTCTGCTTCATTTGTGGAATGTCAATAAAATGTTGTGTTTAATCCCCAAAATAGGCCTAGACCTAGTCGAAAATTCAGTTTTTAAGCTTTCTCAATGGTTGAAATGAATATATAAGAAAACAAAAGTTGGAAAAAAATATTTGCAATGGGGCCTTTACAGCTGTAACAACCCATATTGGTCATATCAGCACCGATGCATACTATATCAGCCAATACAGGCCAATACGGCCCCATTTTATTTCTGAAAAGCACCAATTCAACCCTGTATCGCATATCAGCAGTGGCTGATACAGTTACAAAATGGATAATATGGCCCAATCATAACTGATTTCCAAACCCACGATTGGAAGAATACAGAGAGTTACTCCAAAACTCAGCATTTTGGGTCTCAACTAGGCATCAAAGGCAATGATGATCTGTCCAAGTTTGGAAATCTGCTAAAAAATTACCATTTACCTTTCTTGTAGCTAGTAGCAAATTCAGGAGCACTAAGACTTGGGTGAGAATAGGGACACATCTTTGACTTCTACTTCAATTAAAAAAGTTTCCAACCTTTACCATTGCACTTTTTCTGTAAAACTATGCACAGAAATGGGTTTACTTTTTGTATAAATGGCAATTAGAAGACTTTGAAAGGAAAGGAAGAAACGCTGAATTAAATTTGTCATGAAGATAGATCAAAATTAGAATTGAACTACATTAGCCAAAGAGAATGAAACATCTGAATTAAATAAGTAGAAATTGAGGCAAGTATAAAGACAAAAGATTAGATGTGAGTTAGATAATGAAAAAAGAAAGTGACCAGAATAAAAAAGAAGTGAAATATTAGATCTTATGTTACAGACTCTGTAAAATTAACAGAAGGTGCTGACTTCTGCCAAATTTTGACGTGATAATTTACTAGACTGGAGCTGGATGTCCAATGCGAATGACAAATGTTATAGTCTAGCAGGGAGACCCTATCCGTCTGCATGTAGTGTGAAACAAAAAAAAAAGCAGGTCAATTCAGCAAAGACATGTAACCCATCCAAAACTTGGAAAACTTTTGAATTGGCTACATGCTATGGAAGTTTTTTATAGTGCATAGGAGTCAACATCATGCTACAATCTTTAAAAGAAGACTTTGTCACAGTGATGACAATATGAATACAACATTCATGTAAGCTTCCAACGGTTGCCAGGCCATTGCGTAGAATTATCCACAATTTTATTTCATAGGCAGCAACCCAAACACAGTTCATTTTACCAGAAATCAAATGTCACCATCAAGCACCCTATTCATTCTCAATTGCATATTGAGTATATCCTGTGCAGACTAGTATAGCATTATCCTCAATATGTGCACTTAGTTGATTGAGTATATTTTATCATCATTAGAAACACTCAGCAGTCTAAATCGTCAAACTTCTTAAGTATATGACTAAGACTCCGCTACAAAGGAGTTGATCATTATGAAAACGACTGGAAATGAATGCTAAGAATAATACGTGTTAATCATAGAGAAAAAGGAAGCTGTTGTTGAACCTGTTCTCTCTAACAACAGCCGTGCCATCAGCAAAATACGCAGCAAGGCGAGCTCTGGCAAGCTTTGTCTTTGCACAAAGTAATATTCCTGAAATGCAAGGAGCAGTTAAAATGAGATCAAAGCAAGACCAGAATATCGAAAATGGATTGTCAACTCCACAATAAATTACTGACGAATAATGATATGAATACGAACAGTGGAGGTAGTAAAAAGTTCATAAGGGAGACGACAAGAGACATGAAGACATTAGAAAGAGCTAAAAGGATATCTTATGGAAGAAAGTACCACATCAATTTCTAACAAGAAACAGAAAATTATGTTCTCACGGCAGAGCCTGGTGCTACTTACCTTCCATCCAAATTATATTCATAACCTGGCTACAGGTGCTAGTCCCTAGATATTCTACCATCTGACTGGAGTCCCTATTATGTCTCCTGCCATCACAATTCACAAGTGCATAATTCCAACATTTTCATCTATTAAATTTATCTTGTTGATGGATGCTGTAATTTCTTTTTCTAAAAGTTAGGTATCTTTCCATGCATAACTGACTTCTTTTTCTAGTTCAAGATGATAAAAATCATAAACAGAGAAGATAGAAACTTAACTGGGAAGAAAATATGGTTAAAGAAAGAACAAAGAAGATGATGAAAAAACACAATTGCTTCATCTATTCCGTGAAATCTCCTTGAAATGCTTCACAGTAGTGATATTTATTTCCTTTTTCATGGTATTCTATTTCCTCGGGATTAGATGCAACCATGGTGTGCCGTAAAGGGCGTTACGTAAAGGTAACGGTGGCAACTGTTACATGTTACAAGGTCATAAAGGCCGTAATAGCCGTTATGGAAAAAATGACCCGTAAAGGCCGTTACAGCCCCCATAATGGCCCGTTACACCCCCCGTAAAGGCCGTAATGGCCCCGTAACAGTCCATTACAGGGCCGATATAGGTTCCTCGGGTTTTTTTTTTCCAATGAAAAAACAGAGACTGTAATGGCCATTATGGGAGCCGTAAGGCCCGTAACAATCGTTACAACCCGTATCGTAAAGGTAACAATGGTGGCCATTATGGCCACCGTTACCGTTACCGTTACGGAATACCTTGGATGTAACTCCTAGTTAGAAGTGGAATTGACAAGTCATACCGTTTTATTCCTTTTTATATTACTTATTAATGAACATGTTAGTGAGTACAGTGTTGGTTATCTATCAAAAAGAGAAGTACACTATTGGTGACAAAATATACTAAAAGAAAAGTGAGCACAGTAAACAGACCATGTATTAGCTTTACGGGAATGTTATACACGTGGGCATGTGTGTGTGATTCTTTTATCATTTGCATGGATCAAACTGTTTTTGAAAACAATAAACATGGAGGATAAGACGGACCTGAGTGATGTAGACATTTAATTTCTTACAAGAGAATATTTATATCATCTGAATCAAAGACTCGCCAACAGAGTTTCTGACAGAAAATAAATGCAATGTCCCATCTGACCGACTAAAGAAAAATGTTAAGACCATTCAGCTATTAAAACATGTTAGGAGTGAAATCATAACAAAGGGTAAATTTTCAATTGTTTAACATGCAAAACCAAAACTTGGAACAAGTCCAGCTATCAGTGTACTAAAACAGCATTGTGGAGCATAGTTCCTGACTTCCATACAGTTAAAGCAGACCTGATGTGCCCCTTCCCAGGCGATGAACAGGAACAGGATGCGATTCTTGAGCAGCTGCTATTCCTGAGAACCTGAGTGCAGAACTTTTCTCTGCAAGCCACCGTAGCTGGGTTAGAACAGTTCGTTGCTGGAAAAGTCCACTGGGTAGAACTTGCAGACCAGAAGGTTTATTTATAGCGACCTGAATGCATAAAATATGAGCAATTTCTGTCAATAGCAAGTAGGAACCATTTAGTATCAATTCTTATCATGATTCTATCATTCAGATCACCATTTGTAAATTTCCAGGAACAATAACTAAATTTAAAACACAAACAAGTCTACCAACGACCTTGACAAACTATGGCCATGTTTGGATACATCTATTCCAAGGGAAACAGAAAAAAAAAAAAGAAGAAGGTAACAATCGAGCAATGATTATTTTTGTAAGCACTATTAAAACATGGATTCCATTTTTAGGCATCTTGTTTAGATAGCAAATGGAACCTCATCGTTGTGAAACAACGATCACCTAGCTTCTTGTGCCATTCCAAACTATGAAAAAGTGCAATGGTTGCTTTGTGGAATCCTCTTTTTTTTTTCCTATCTAAACACCTCAAACTATCACATCAATGGAAACCTTTTCATTTCCATGGATTTCCATGGAATTAGTGAATTCAAACATGCCCTAAGCGACTTGAGAAATGTTTACCATATCATCATCCTCATAGAGAACTTCTAGCAAGTATGGTGCATACGGCTCCTTCCATGGCAGACGAGAATAAAGCAACACAGAGCCAACTCTAGATTATCAAAAGATATTTATCAATAATATAACTCCACTACTGACAAATGAAAGAACTGCATGAATCACAAAACAGTATACATAAACCAACAAGACAGCCTTTACAAATAGAAATACAGTGATTTCCATGCCATCTTGTATAGCCATCATGAGTGAAGAGATCAAAAAATTAAACAAAAAAACAAAAAAACAAAAAAAAAAAAAAAAAAAAAAAAGGGAAAGACAGCATGCAATAATCCCGTAATGAAATGTTGAGGGTGATGAACACTTTCTAATTGGGGGCGGCTGCCAGGAAAAGCTTGAATCAACTCAGACACACACTGTGGTTCCTACAACATTGACTTAAATCTCTAATATGCAGATGAAGATCATCACAAACACCATTAAATCTGGTCTCAGGGGCCCACTACCAGTAGATGTCTCACCAGAGCTTGTCAAGCTGCTAGGAAACTGCTCAATTCCAACCAACTTCAACTGGCGGATTCTTCTGCTAGTTCTTCAGATCTGAAGATAAGTCAATCCTCTGCTCAGAACCTTGCCGGAAATGCCTACCTACTGACGGAGGGTATTGTATATTCTCCCTCAAACATTTTGCTCGATGGGAAGACCGTCAATATAGATCAAAGGATGAATTTTTCCCCTCACTCTCAGCACATCCCTGACTGGACTATAGTTGCTCGAAGTGTGAAGCAAAGCACAACAAATTCGGATGCAGGAAGTCTCTTTCAAAATGTAAACAAGTATAAATAGGTAGGAAAAAAGAGCGGGAGGGGGAAAAGAAGCGAGATTCCAAAGCAGGGATTCGAAGAGGTAGCGGCAACTAGTTAGAACGATCCTGCAACTAAGGATGGGACTTGGTTAACTCCGCTAGGGCGACATATTTTTCTCTGTCCATAGGCGCTGCCTCCTCATTCTCAGGGCCTCATCAATCCTGCTCAGGCTACCATTCAAAATCTGATCTTGCAAAGATGGAAGGCACTGGCAGCACTGTAATTCAAGACAAATACATGCCTCGGCATAGTCCCACTCAGCCTAAATATGATTCACTATCTTCTGCAGCTCAGACTTGCCACATCAGCAAATCACATGAGAGCCCAATGTTTTGTTGGAATCCCAACAAAGTCCCCCAACAGTTCACCAAAACTCCAAAGTCAAATTTCCAAAATCACCCTTGAGAATAACAAAGGCTTTCTCCAGGGAAGAAATCGAGAGGGCGGTTTCAGACTTGGGTAGTGATAAGGCCCTTGTCCTAGATGGTTTCCCAAATGCGTTCTATCAAACTTTTTGGGAAAAAGTTCAAGTAGGATGTTCTTGGTTTTATGGATGAATTTCACAAGAAGGAATACATTGGATCAGAATTGGGGGCTACATTCATAGCGGTTATTCCAAAAAAATGGAGTTGAAAGTTTAAGGGATTTCAGGCCTATTCGTTTATTGGGAAGCCCCTACAAAATTCTTGCTAAAGTGCTAGCTACAGGATTTTGGGCAGTTTTGAGCGTAGTAGTATCGGTAGCACAGGGAGTGTGCATAGAAGGCAGCCAGAATGTCGATAACTTTTTGGTGGCAAATGAATGTATGCATTCTTGTATCAAGAAGGGATAGAAAGGTATTGTGTGCAAGCTAGATCTAGAAAAGGCATATGATCATGTCAACTGGAACTTTTTGGACTACATGTTGAAGAGATTGGGGTGTGGGGTTAAATGGCGATCTTGGGTACAAAAATGCATTAAATCGGCAAAATTTTCAATATTGATGAACGGATCGCCAAATGGATACTTTGCAGCTTCTAGGGGCCTATGGCAAGGGGATTCCCTATCCCTATATTTATTTGTGGTGGTTATGGAGGCATTGGGTCATATGATTAAAAAAAAATGAGTAGTGTCCGGATTGGTGAAAGGCTTTGGCATGGACAAATCAGATTTTCATATTTCTCACTTGCTTGTATGTTGATGATACATTACTCCAATGCGGAGCAGATGCTACATTTATTAAAAATCTTCGTTCTATTATCATTTCTTTCAACGTGGTATCAAGTTTAAAAGTTAACATCACAAGAGTGAGTTCTTGGGAGTGGGGATTACTCAAGAGGAGCTAAAATCTTGTGCTTAAGAGGTGGGATGCAAGGCGGGTTTTTTCCCTTCTACATATCTTGGTCTTCCGTTGTGTATTGGCAGGCCCTTAAAACAACTATGGCATGAAGTGGTTGAAGGATTCAAATAAAACTATCTCAATGGAAGACCCGTCGACTATCACTGGGAGGCAGAATCACCTGCATCAAGGCGATGTCTAATCTTCCAATTTATTTTGTCCCTGTTTAAATGTCCAAAGTCGGTTTTGCTTAAATTGAAAAAAACTTAGAAGGGACTTCCTATAAAAGGGATCAATGGTGACTATAAATTTCATCTTATGAAGTGGGAAGAGGTATGTAAGCCTTGGAATCAGGGTGAGGAGGGTATTAGGACTTTGGAGAATATGAATCTAGCAATGTTAGGAAAGTGGGATAGGAGATTTGGGGTAGAGACAGACTCTCAGTGGAGGGAGGTGATCAATAGGAAATATGGGGTCGATGAGACGGGGTGGTGGACTAGGTCATCATCATTATATAGGGCATCACACATTTGGAAATCGATTGCCTCAATTAAACATTGAGATTGGGAAGGAATCAGTTTTGCGGTGGGATGTGGGAAGAACATTAGATTCTAAGACGATAGTGTCAAACAACCATTTACTCCAAAAGCTCAAGCTGTCAGAGTGTGGTGTATCAATGTATATCAAGGGACTTTTATCACTTCAACACCCCCCGCACGTGCGGGTGGGAACTCCACACGGGAACATACTGACAAGGGTGGAGGGACACTCACACCATAAATAGGTCGGGCTTGATTACCCGGTCCCGGAGCCGGACCTGATTTTCCTGGTCCCCCGTGGGAGAATAATATTTTAGAGAGGCATATTTTTGCTGCTCTCGAGATTCGAACATAGGATCTTCTGCTCTGATACCATGTCAAACAATCATTCACTCCAAAAGCTCAAGCTGTCAGAGTGTGGTGTATCAATGTATATCAAGGGACTTTTATCACTTCAACAGATAGATGGTGAGGGATCAAAACTAGGCGACCTATTTCCAAGAATGGCGAGGATTGCATCGGAAGTGGGGTTGAGGGTAGAGAAAAGCTTCTCAATAGGAGGGAAGATCGTTTGGTCCTCGTCATGTAGGCGCGGAATTGGGATGATGAAGAGCTTGCAGAGTTTATCAATCTATTGGAAATGCATTCAAAGGTTTCTCCTATTCCTTCATATGCAGATTCTATGATTTTGTTAAAAGATAAATCTGGTAAATTCTTCGTGAAAACTTTCTACATGTTCCTCAGTGAGGCCTAGTGGTGGGATTGCTTCCACGTCACTTATTTGTATTATGGTGCCCCTCCAAAGGTTGTGACATTAGCATGGCTAGTGGGGAGGAAGAAGGTGCTCACAGTAGATAATCTGTGTAAACGAGGTTTCATTCTTCCGAATGTTTGTTTGATGTGTATGCAAGGCAAGGAATCTGTGAATCACTTGTTCCTTCATTGTCCGCTTGCAAAGAGGTTGTGGGATCAATTCTTCACCTTGTTTGGAGTATTAGGGGCAGCACCAAATTCTGTTGATAGCTTCTTCCTAATGTGGCAGGGAGTGGTTCAACTCAAATTGGCAGGAAACTATGGCATTTATGTTGGCTCGCCAGCATCTAGGTCATATGGTTATAAACAAATAATTGATGTTTCAAAAATAAAATTAGGCCATTTCCCAAGTTGTTTAGCAAAGCAAAATCTTTTGTAATAGAATGGGCTTTATCCTCAAAGATTATAGGTTCCTTTCCGGATTTCTGGGAGGATTTGTAACATGGGTTTTCCTCTTTTGTACTTTTTGGGCATTTGCTCGCCCTAAATAATATTATCATCGTTTCAAAAAAAAAAAAAAAAAAAAAACAAAGAACAAAAGAAAACACTCTTTTGGTAATGTATCAATGCCATAAAAAAATACAACTCAAGCCAATGGTCATCACCACTACAAAGAATTTCCAAGCCTGTTGTTTGTAAACCATGAAACATCCTCATCTGCAACTATAAAACACAGTGGATGGTCTTCACTATTCAATCAGAAATCCAATGAATCTCTCAATTTGGATTTCATTACCCCTCCAACAAATCAGCCACTCTCTGTCTCTTTCACAAAGGAGGAAACAGTAGATGCTGAAACCACTTGGGCAATCGCTCAATTTGGATTTCATTACCACTCCAACAAATCAGCCACTCTCCATCTCTTTCACAAAGGAGGAAATAGTAGATGCTAAAACCGCTCGGGAAAAAATGCTTGTGGGGTACTTCATTGGAAAACAGGAGCACTATTTGGCAGTCATCTTTGGAAAAGGCATGGAAAGCTGCAGGTGATTTGGAAATTTACTCCTTAGAAGGAGGATTCTACTTAAATCGAGCAATCAAGAACACAATCAAAAGATCATTGAAAATGGTCTTAAAGGTCAAGCTCTCATACTCAAAATATGGATGCCAAAACTGTCGCTGCAGAAAGGGGAATTGAATTCTATCTCGTGGGTAGAATTCCAAAACCTAAATTTCAGATTTTGATCCAAAATTGGTCTTTAAAAAAATCACCAGCAACATTGGAAAACCTATGTTTATGGACAAACTTTGCTGCTAATTTCTCCCAACCAGCTCTCTCATGAGTCTGTATGTGAGTTCATGTTTCTTCCAAGCTGCTAGATGAAATTGAGATAAATTATGAAGAGACCACTTTCATGCAACAAGTGGAATACAATTGGAGACCATCAGTATACGTAAGTAGATGCAACTGCTAGAAATTATGCAATTGCTAACACTCCCACTGACAGAGATCGCAATTGGAAATCCACAAAGAGGAAAGGGTCTGAAATCAAATTGAACAGGTTATTAATTCTATCGATCTTGAAGGCAATCATCAAGAATGGATATCCTCGTCAAAAGCAAAGTGAAGAATCAAAGCCCTCCTTCCACTAATGTTGTTACCTCTGCTGTTAGGCGCAACACCAGTGATGGGGACATCAAAGGATTTACTCAGGTGTACCAGAGACGGAGACGACTACCCACATTAGCATAACTTTCTTTGTGGATGGGAGACGAGTTCCAGATGGGGCCTACCAGGCCATTTTGAAGACCCCATATGCATTCGACATGCATCAAGAAGACCCCACCTTAGGATGATGCATGTGGGCTGCTTAAGAGATCATTTTAGTCATAAGATTTCTATTTCGTGTTGATTCGACCGTTGGATCTTGTCGATCAGGCCATCGGGCCACCAGATCTTTTAGATCTTAACCCCTTGGACTCTGATCTTGTTTTCTTTATGTTTTACGTTATTTTTTGGAGTTATTTGATGGTTGAGATTGATAATATATGTTTTAGTTTTCTTATTTTAGATGATGGGTCACTTTACTTAAGTGAGTGGCATAGTTGTAATTATGCTTGATTTTAATTCCAAATTTTTAATTATAAAAGAACATGGGAGGGTGGACTTCCAACCCCAGTGGAGATTTGAGAAGGAAAAAAGAGAGAGAGAGAGAGAGAGAGAGAGAGAGAGAGAGAGAGAGAGAAGTTCTCGTGTGAAGGAATTTTCCTCTTTATTTTCTAGGGTCTTTTTTGAAAAAAAAAAAAAAAAAAAAAAAAAAAAAAAAAACCCTCCATTCCATTTAAATTGTGAAAGGGTAGAATCTTGTTTGGTAGTGGATTCCCCAAGGTACGTCCTTCCTCTTTCTCTTCTTCGAAAGGTATTATTCTTCTTCTTCTTCTCTTGTCTTCCTCTTTTCTCTTCCATTACAACCTTCTAAACCCTAGATATTCAATTTCTTATTTTTCCAATTTCTAAAAACCCTAATTCCAAAATCCCTAATTCCCATGAACTCTGATTTTCCAATTTTCAGATTTTTCCCTTCCTAACCCTAATTATAAAATCTACAAATCTGTCCCTTGAGTGTGGAACGTGCCTATGCTAAATTGGAAGTTTTATCCTTTCGTCGAGCCTAGTTTTAATTGATTTATGTGATTTTCTAGCATACGAGCATGTGATTTAGGTTAAATCAAATTTTATTTCCTATTGTTTACTCTTAGTTACTTGGTAGGTTAGCATTTTTTGTTAATTGAATTACTTTATGGAATCTTTCATAATCTCCACGTTGCATGATAGCATTAACTCATGTGTCTTGCATCAACCTGTCCCTCATTATGAATATTCTAATCTACAACACTAGGGTCTTAAACAGCCCTACCATGCAAAGAGAGATAAAAGATAAGATCCTTAACTTAAACCTCGTTATTGTCTGTCTAACTGAAACTAGAATTCAATATAACTTACATGCAATTGGAAAGTTTATCTTTCCTCATTCACGGTGTCATTTTTTTAATATAGATCATCGTTATAATGCTAGAATCTGATGGCTTTGAGTCCAAACTCTTCAGTCAAGGTTTTAAAAACCATTGGTCATATGATCCATTGCAGGATCTCGTAAATGGAGCTAAATGGCTCTTCCCTCTTCACTAGTGTCCATGGTGACCATGGTAGCAAATTGTTTTATGTTTCAATAAAGATCCAAATTTGGACCATAAAAGACCATGACGTCACTACTTACGACAAGCAAGATGCAAATGCAATCAAGAATATCTTTCCTCAGTTATAAGCTCCCTGCTCCTAGCATTCAGAAAGTTAATATTGACATTAGCTAGGTGGAAGTGCTAAACTGTACTACTTGTGACTTGGATATCGCTCTCTACAGACCTTTTTCTGTTAAGGAGAATGAAATGGTCATAAAGTAAGCCGAGCCTTGCAAAGATCCAGAGGCTCCAGTGGATTCGGTGTTCATACCTACAAGGTTTGTTGGCCAAAAACTAGTGAGGATGTTTGCTCTGCTATCTTGATTTCTTCAATTCCTCAAAGATGTTAAATCAAGTAAAAGCAACATTCATAAAGTTAATTCTGCAGAGTAACTCAGCAGGCTACTAAAGAGTAACAGAATGAAGAACATCATATGGAATATTATTAGCCCAAATCAACCTGATATTGTTCCTGGGTGAGATATCTCAAATAACCTCCCGAGTCCTGAGCCACAATGTGAATAGAAGTCATCATCATGCTCCTGGGGCCCCAAGAATGTGCAAAAAGGTTTATCTCAAAAACACTTATGACGGTATCACATGAAATGTCTTGCATCTGCAAGGAAGCAATGAAATTTCCTTCTACTGAGACTAACTAGATAGCTCATGCATTATGGCCCTTCATTCTGTATCTTGATCAATGGGATTGTGCATGGATACTTTAGAAGCATTAAAGGCCTGAGACAATGATGCGGGACACATGATTTAATGCTAGCATGCAACGTGGAGATTATGAAAGAGTCCATAAAGTAATTCAATTAACAAAAGATGTTAACCTACCAATTAATTAAGAGTAAACAATAGGAAATAAAATCTGATTTAACCTAAATCACATGCCCACATGCTAAGAAATCACATAAATCAATTAAAACTAGGACCGATGGAAGGATAGAACTTCCAATTTAGATAAACGCGTTCCACACTCAATGGACAGATTTGTAGGTTTTATGATTAGGGTTAGGAAGGGGAAAATCTGAAATATGAAGAATTAAGGTTCATGGGATTGAGGATTTTAGAATTAGGGTTTTTAGAAATTGGGGAAAATAAGAAGTTGAAGATCTAGGGTTTAGAAGGTTGTAATGGGAAGGAAAAGAGGAAGACAAGAGAAGAATACCTTTCGAAGATGAGGAAGAGGAAGGATGTAAGACGACGAATACCTTTTGAAGAAGAGGAAAATGAATGATGTACCTTGGAATCCACCACCAAACAAGCTTCTACCCTTCCACAATTTAATTGGGAGGGAGGGTTTTTTTTTTTAATAAAAAAATCCTAGAAAATATGAGGAAAATTCATTCACACAAGAGAGCTCCACTCTTCTTCTTTTTTTCTTCTCAATAACACCACTAGGGTTGGAACTCCACCCCCCTTGTGCTTTTATAATTAAAAATTCGGAATTAAATCCAACATAATTACAACTATGTCACTCACTTAAGTAAAGTGGCCCATTATCCAAAATAAGAAAACTAAAACATATATTATCAATCTCAACTATCAAATAACTCCTAAAACTAACAAAAGACATAAAGAAAGCAAGATCAGAGTCCAAGGGGCCCAAATCTAAAAGATCTGGTGGCCTAATCTACAAGATCCAAAGGTCAGATCGACACGAAATAGAAATACAATGACTAAAATTATCTCTTAAGCAGCCCACATGCATCATCCCAAGGTGGGGTCTTCCTGATGCAAGTCCAATGCATGTGGGGTCTTCAAAATGGCCTGGTGGGCCCCATCTGGAACTCGTCACCAATCCACAAAGAAAGATGTGCTAATGTGAGTGGTCGTCTCCATTTCTGGTACATCCGAGTAGGTCCTCTGATGTCCCCATCAGACAAGCTGACCCCTACCACCCTTTCTTTTCTCATTCATCGTGGAGCTCTTCTCTGTAACCATCAACAAATGCCTTCAAACAAGCCTCATCAAGTTTCCCTTCAAAAAAGGTCAAGTTGCTATCTTACAGCAAGTCTTTGGCGATGATCTTGTTCTCTTTTGCTTTGACCCAATAAAAGTTCATAATATCAAAAAATTATTTGAGGATTTCTGCAACTACTTTGGATTGGTCATCAATCTTAGTAAAAGCTTCATTTTCTTCTCTAGATCATGTACTTTGGAGGAAATATGCTCCATTCTTGGCATTATAGAAGAAAGGTTTCATGCTCAGTGTGGTCTTCCATTATACTAATCAAGGCTAAAGAGGTTGTTTCAAGGTCTTCTCTTAATAATGGGCAAGTGCTATCCCATTATACTAATCAAGGCTAAAGAGGTTGTTTCAAGGTCTTCTCTTAATAATGGGCAAGTGCTATCCATTGCCTTAATGGATAGCTAGCCCTTGATACTATTTTCTTTTCTTTCAACAAAACTTCATTTTTCACTAAAATAAAGAGAGAGGCTTTCGGGCGGACTGATGGAGAATTGAAGTAACAGTAGTAGCAGCTGAAGCCAAAATAGCTTCGAAAATAAACATGAGAAGACGGAGACTGATATTTGGAAGAAATTGCCAAATTCCTTCATACTCCATATCATGACACTTGAGAGAAGATGGGTCGTTCTGAAATGGCTTGATGCATGAAATAAGATAGGTGAGAGATCTAGAGAAAAACACATGAATATATATATATATATATATATATATATATATATATATATATATATATATATATATATATATATATATAAATGCGAGGAAAGCATCACAAGCAAACGGCTGAGATATGCAGGTAAAAACCTGAGAGTAGTGTCTGGATCAGTCACAACTTGACCATCAACTGTTATCTGCATGCTCACAAACATATCATCGGTAAAAGTTTCCTTTCTTCTTTATTGGATGAATGAAAAATATTTTCAATAATCTTCAAAAAGAAGTAAATACAAAAGAGAGACTAAGGATTCATTTGGCAGCATCAAATCAGAGGGATTTGTGGGGATTTGCTGCTTTATGGTCATTTGGTGGTGAGGAATTGGAGGAATTTGGATTTGGGAGGAATCCAAATCCCTCAAAAGAGCTATTTTCAAATTCCCACCTCAAAGCTATAATTTCAAATCCACTCGATTCTAACTGGACTAAAATCCACCCGATTGCAAAGGATTTCAAATTCACACCACCAAATGAACCCTAAAACCATATGAGTTGCCAACAACTAGGTACCCTCTCCCATCTCCCCACTCCATCTCTAGCAAGAGAATTTTGCATTCTCATCAATGAGCTGCGAAAGACACCCCATCTGACATCAAGTAAGCATTAGAGTAACCAACCTGTCCATTCCGGATCCGTTGAAGCCAGCTGCAATCAGATCACATCAGTAAAAAACAGACATCAACAATCCACTCCAAACAATAAAATTCAAACTTAAAACTGTTTTCTCAATGAAGTGCCATTGAGCACCACAACACAATGCTTTGGCCCAAGCTAGCAGTGTTTCGGCTTGCGCCAGCTTTCGGTAAATATGGGTCCACCTTCTGCGTCTACCTGGTGGGCATCACCTCAGATGAGTGAGTACTGGTGCTCCCTCATCAGAAAATTCTATCCATCTGATTGTAAACGGTTAATGAGGCAGAAATTGTCCATATGCAACTGGACAAAGTCCACCAATCAGATGGCTGGGATTGTTCAATGGAGAAGATTTTTAGTCCATTGCTCATCCACAAAGCCACCACTAGACAAACGATCTAGCACACTGGAAGGTGAGCCCCACGTGAACAGAAGTTCGACCAGATGCAAATGCTGTCAATTCAAGCGGAGAGCAAGGTACCATATATGGCACCAGATGAAGATTGCTTGCGACATTCTGTCGCAGGAAGCTCCTGTGGTGAGAAGCTAGGTAGTACCCACTGTGATGTTTGTGAGAAATTCACCCATCCATCCATTTGCCAGCTCATATTAGGACATGAGCCCGAAAATGAGGCAGATCCAAAAACCAAGTGGGCTGCACGACACGAAAACATGGGTAGGGAAATCCCTACCGTTGAAACCTCCCTGGGGTCCACCGTGATGTTTATATGCCATCCAAACTGTTCATAAGATCATTCCTACTAGTATGAACTGAAAACACAAAAATATTAGCCTCATCCAAAACTCTTGTGGCCCCATGAATGTTTCAAAAGTGGACATTCAATCCTCATTGTTTCTTGTCATGTAGCCTACTTGAGTTTTGGATCTGCCTCATATTTGGGCTCATGTCCCAACATGATCCAGCAGTCCTAACATGATCTGGCAAGACAGATGCACCTCACAACAACATGGTGGGCCCCACCTTGCTTCTGACCACAGGAACTTCCTTCCTGTGGTAGGGTGTCACAGGCAATCCGCGTCCCATGGCACCAATGCTGTCTGAAACAACGCCCACATGTGTGTATGGGCGCGTCTTCATGCCCATGCATGTGTCGATGTTCGAATGTCACATGGTAATAGTGAGGGTGTGGAAAAGAGGCATACCCTTCCAATGGGGCTGAATTGCTGTACTTGGAAGAGTAGAACTGGATCAGGGTGCATGCTGTGGGAGACAGTCAAAAAATGATGATGATGAATATGGGCAGTTATTTCATACTCTGGCAGAGTGTTATAGTTGCTATGCAGGCAGTCGGATGCGTACATCAACTCAAACAAAATGGTCAAAATCATGGGACCCAATGTAGATATGTCATCATCCCGAAATCAGATCGGTTGAACAATCCTAACCTCTGATACGTGGGCACTTCTTTGGTGAATTCTGGACAGTTGCTGTTTTTCATGTCAACCGTCAATTATATGTCCACCATCAGTCAATTAGATAATTAAATCAATATAAGTTTTTATCCATAACCCATCTAAACAGGGTCCCAGAATTCGGACGGCTCAGTTTGAGTTACTTTTTATGTCGTTTATGCAATTTCTTATTGCTTGCGTATCAACTATCGTACTTTACCAGAGTATCAATGTTTTTACTCGAAACACATTTCAAGCAGAAGGAAACAGGGAGAAGGAGGAGAAGAAGGGGGGAGGGGGAAGACAGAGAGAGAAAGACAGAGAAAGACTCTGGTAGAGTGTGACGGTTGATAAGCATGCACGAAGAAAGAATGAAGGAAGAGAGAACCTGTGGTGGAGGTGGGTGGGACGATGTTGGTGTAGGTCAGGCCGTCGTTGAAATCAGGCCACGGCTCTCCGAAAGCATTCCCTGTTGGCGCCCTTTCGTCTGCCATCTCAGCTCCCAACAACGCCACATGGAGAGTGTTTGTACTGTAGGTTTTGTTGGTTTTGATAGAATGCCCGGCCGGTCGATCAGTCGATCTGAACCTTCCATCAGGTAGTCCGCGTTTCGGTGGATCCCTGACTTTGGGGCCCACCGTTATGTATTTGCCTTACATCCACGCCCTCCATCCATTTTGATAGCTAATTTTAGTGTATGATCCGAAAAATGAAGCAGATTCAAATCTCAAGTGGACCACACTATAGGAAACGGTGCTGATTGACCGTTAAAAACTTTTGATGGCCCACGAAAATTTTGGATCAAGCCAATATTTGTGTGGCCCCTTCATCCATGTGTTTGTCACGTTATCAACGGGTTGGATGGCAAATAAACATTCCGATGGCTTCCAAGAAGTTTTTAACAGCGAGTTTTCAATCATGACTTCCAGTGTGGTGCGACACTTAATTAGTGATGTATGTAATGGTTGATAATAAGCCCCGCTGAAATATATTATTTGCCCGAAAATGATGAAATTCTAAGTATGGGATGAGCCAGGAGCACGATATTATGCTAGAGTGACTAAATAACGATTTTCAACCGCTTGATTTACTTGAACAATGTTTAGACAGTGTTGATCATCATATTAAAGTAATTATAGTGATACACTTGATAATCTAATTATTTTGGGATATCAATAGTGGGCCGTGTGTGCAATAAAATAATAGTCAGGGGACACATGTTACACATGTAACTCTAGAAAGGATTTAGATGTAATCCAACTCTCGCTCTGAATTTCAAACCTTAGATTTGAAATTCTCAATTACTCTGTGCGGCCAAACAGTAGGAGATTTGAAATCCCCTTAATCCATGGTGCCAAACTACCCCCTAAGATTTCATTTTACTTTACTTTTAGATCATGCCTTACAATGAACTGTCAAAACAAATGAACACCGATCATGTCAGGCACATAATCATGGTTACCGTGGATCCGATGTCCACCTATGCCGCATCCCATGAGAGCCTCTTGCTTATTGGATAACTCAGTAAAATTATGTACGATTCATTGTCATGCATGTCTCTTATCTATGCTGTGCAGCCGTTTTCCGATTCCCAAATCATTTTACGATATGCCCTTAAACTTAAAACACATCCAAAGCACAAGTGAACCACGTCAGAGGAAACATTGCGCTTTTTTTTCTTTTTTTCTTTTTCTTTTTTTCTGTTTTTTTTTGAGTTAGCTTGTTGGTACACACCCATGTCAGTACACACACTCCGTGTTACCCACCCCCACCAGGGACCAATACCAAGACCTGAAGTGTTGAAACGGAAACACTGTGCATTGAACGCCTACAGTTAAAAACTTAGTAGGGGCTACGGAAGTTTTGGATCAAGCTTATATTTGTAATTTTCTTTTACCTATGTTTACGTGACTTTGTGAACACGTTGGATGACAAATAAATAACATTGTGCACCCTAGTAAGGTTCCAACTGTGAATATCATTATTTCCACTGTTTCAGTTTTGGATATGCTTAATTTTTTGTCTTGTCATCTAAAAAAAACTGGTAAAATGAATGGGTGGTGTGGATAAAACTATAAATCACGCATGGCTGTACAAAGTTTACTCAGTACCATTTAGCATACCGAGATACTCATTAGGCAATCGGCTCCTGCGATCCATCATGTGGCTGTAGACTAGGGAGGGATGTTAACGAGACGGGTTCAGGTCCAGGTGATCCCTTACTCGCACCCTCTGATGGGCCAGGTTCGGTCCTTACTTAGGGCCTGTGGGACCTAGACACAGACTCAGTCAGGTTCGATTACCCACCCAATGACTATTTGGGCCTCAATTCACGGTGGGCCATGTTGGAAATAGCAAACTCAAAAAGACATTCCAGCAAGAGCTGGTGGCCATTGAACTCCCCATGCATAACAGCTGAAGCTCTAAAGGAACTGTTTTGGAAGATGAATGGCCAATGTAAGTTTCTAGGAATATAAAATAATGGAAGAGTCTAGTGAGGGTATTATAGTAATTTCACGGTTGGTGCAAAAGTCTATAAAAAGGGACATTATATATCCGATTACAGCAACTGTGTAGCAAGTGAAAAGCAAGTAAAAGATAATTAAAGAAAAAAAGGTGTTTATTTTTTATATCTTTGTGGTGTGTTCGGTTCTAAGGCTTTGTAAAGCCAACAAATTGGTATCAGAGCGAGGCGATCCTGTGGGACCGGTTATAGTTTGAAGGTGCAGATCGTGTGATCAAGGTGTTGTCACTGCTATGTTAAGAAAAAGGCGTTGTTGTTGATCTGTGGTGTGCAGAAGTGATGGCGTCCTCGATCCAGCCGCAGATTCCAAAGTTATCTAAAGATAACTATGAAAACTGGTTCGTCTAGATGAAAGCTTTGTTCGGATCCCAAGATCTATGGGATATTGTCAGTGATGAATACGTAGAACCCACAACAAAGCAAGAAGCTTCCTATTCTACCGAACAAAAGACGGCTCTTAAAGATCAAAGGAAAAGGGACAAGAAGGCCTTATTTTTTATATATCAAGGGTTGGATGACTCCACCTTTGAACGAATTGCCGAAGCTAAGACATGCAAGCAAGCATGGGAGAGTCTCAGCACCATATTCAAGGGTGTTGATCGTGTTAGGAGGGTTCGACTCCAAACCCTTAGAGCCGAGTTTGAAGCTTCACATATGAAGGAAGGTGAGTCCATTTCAGATTACTTTTCAAAATTGCTTGTGTAACGCCCTGAAAATCGGGGGTCGAGCATAAACTCAACTCCCGAGTTCCAGAATATCACTTATGCAACAAAATGAATGATGATTGAATGTTGACTGTATTCATGCATTGAACATGAGTGAGATTAAGCCAAAACAGCATATCATACTCTAGAGACAGTTAAATTTGCAAGCGGAAGACTGTGATAGATAGATAAAATATATAACTTATGATGAGTCTCAGAGTGTGATAACATTACAGGTTAAATAAATACAAGTGCGTTCTAAAATGTACCAAATGTGAGGAAGTGTAATGCCTCCTATCCCATGTACCATAGCCCCGTCAATACAATATCAGGTCTTCATTGACTGCCCAGAGAAGATCTGAGATAGGAGAATTCCTCCTATCATCATAGAAAATAATTCACAAGCATTGCCACCACCGAAACTCAACAAATCGGTTGGTGTGTACAACACCGTTGTAACGTGGGAGTGAGTGATCAACTCGGTGGAACGATAAAGCATAGGTTAACATGTTATCAATTCAATCAAGCGGTAATGATAAAGCAAGTCAAATCAAACATTTCTAACTACTCTTGTTAAGTGCAAAAATGAAATGACATGATCTTTGTATGCCCTTGCCAAACCACCCTCAAGCGACATCATCTTACGTTTGCGAATGCTTACTCCTCGGTGCGCCACATCTACAAAGCACATGCGGTGCGATGATGCTCATGATTACCAAGTTTTTATTAGTCCATTTCAAACGGTATTGGGAAACTAAGGTACCTCCTTGTATCATTCCCAAACATGATCCATTCAGGGTCGTCGGATCTAGTTAATCTCATACGATATTATGGTTTGAGAGGCGTAGCGAAGGCATCACAAAGGGCTCGTCACCGGTCGAAGCACGGATCTGGATCTCACCGTATGCGGCTCATTGTGCGGCCGTCGGCTCGAGTATAGGTCTCACCGTACTCGGCTCAATCACTAGCGTCGGCTCGAATACTGGTCTCACCGTGCTCGGCTCAACTCATACTCGATTCTTTGTGAAAGACTCGTCGCCAATCACGGACACCCTTGGAGTATACTCGAAGATACTACGGAGGACTCGTCGCCGTCGGCACGAGCACGGGTCTCACCGTACTCGGCTCTCGCCGTAAGTATCGACGACTCGAATATAGTGTCCCATACCACCATAATCGGCTCACGAGTCTAGTTGCTCCTTTGGTCACTGTGGGAGGCACATGGCCCCGGCGCAACAGGCGACGGCTCGACCACGGTGTCCCATACCACCATGCCCGCTCATGAGTCTTAGCGGATCGAGTATCATGGTTAAAGGGATTTCCTTTGGTAAGTTTGGTACCTAGGTTCAAGCGATGGCGACCAAACATGGTGAACATACATAAGACAGGTCGGGTTACTTGACGAGCTCGGCTGGCTCGAGCGCACAACAAGTTGAACGACATGAAGTGCATAAGCACGCCGCGTGGCAACCACTATCGTCAACCCGAGAAGTACGACTCGGGTTCGTCGAACACATCTCACGTGGCAAATGAATCGCGACCCACGAATTCAGTCTGTACCTAGATTGTCAGACTATAATCATAGCCCCAAACATGATAACTTGTAGATAGATAAAGCGATAATGGATCAAGATTTAACTCATACAATCAAGGTCTAGTATTATCCGTTTAAAGTGGCATTACGCACTCGTTGCTCCGCTCCCCATCACCCATGACGGATCATACAACGTAAATATAAATTTAAACATATGCATTACATAGTTATAATCATAAAGCGATTGAGCATGTTATGAATCACAACACAAGCATGAGTTTATACATGTTCAATTCTAATCACACAACAATCCAAGGAGATCATACACATGGTTAAAAGAGGTTGAGAATCACATCTCAATACCCTTATACATTACAATTTGCTAACTACTACTCATTCGGACATTCAAGAAACACTAAAACAAACATGCATCAACATACATGACATATGTCGATCACATAGGTATTAGGCCAAATCCTTTCCCTAGAGTTGCCCCAATCATAACACGCGTACACCTAATGACGGAATTCATGGCAAGAGAATCAAGTTCCATATTCATTCGGTCATTTCCGCAAACACTTGGGCCCCACATTTTAGCATATATAGTGTATATTGGCCGTGGCGTGATTTAGGGCAAATCCTTTCGTCAAAAGGGTATCGCCAATACAACAATCATGAATCCATGACAATTAGTCATGGCGAGTACGAATGAGAATTCGATACTCATTCAATCATTTTCACAAACACTTAGAATACGATATTACAATATACATGGTGTATGTTAGTAAAACATGTATTAGGGCTATCCCTTAGCCAAGTGGGTATTTTATCCATGTATAATATATTACTACAGCAAATAATCATGATAAATTCATCTCCCAATATTTATACGTATACAGTATTTTCTAGAATACGCATTTTCAACATACATAGTGTATACAAGCAAACGTGTATTACGGCGATTCCTTCGCCAAGCAAATGTTTTATACGCACATAATATATTGATACGACAATTAATCATGACAAACACATCACTAAAATATACATGTATACGGTACTTCTTACAATACCGTATTTCCACATACATGGTGTATAATAGTAAACATGTATTTAGGTGAATCCTTTCGCCAAATAAGTATTTTATCCATACGTCATATATCCATACGACAAATAAACATGTCAAACACATTTCTATAAAAATACGTATACGGTATTTTATACGAATACCTAGAGTATGTGAAATTCCAAATTCTACAATTCTAATCGAAAGCAGAAACGGAAAGCATTTTGTACATGTGCAATTGCATGCGATCATGAATCTATCATTATCGACATTGAAAGCGTTGAAAACCGCAACCTATACACCTAAAGTCCGCACCCTTTGTCGTAGAATCAAGCGGAATCGATAGGTTTGCTAAGCTTCCGTATTCGGCGGTTTGGCAACCTAGAGAACGAAATAGGTTAGCTATTTCACAACCTACAATGATCTAAACCCCAAAACAGATTAGGGTTAGGGTTTCTTACCTAGAAACGACGCTTAGGAAAGCAGGAAAAGCGTCAAGAAAGGGATGATGCAGCCCGTGTGGTGGCAGGGAACGACGGCAGGGAGATTCTCCCACTTTTCCCTCACTTCCTCTCTCTTTTCCCTCTCTCAAAACCCAAATTCGTATGGCTGCCATGAGAGAGGGTTTAAGGTCCTTATATAGTCTCAAACCTTCCCAAAATAGACTCAGGTTCAAGGGTTACTGCTAATATAGGTATTTCGTCACTTTTTCAGCTCAAAAAAGAGGTTCTGGTGGCCCTCCTTGAGCCAAACGTCAGACTTAAGCTCACCACACATGGATCTATGTGGGATTTCGTTTTTGACTCGATCGGATTCCCAGATCACACGTGGCGGACCACTTTCAGTTCAACGGTCGGTGGGCCACGATCCAAAATTCCAAGTACATGTAAATGTTCTGAAATTTTTCCTGATCCGAGGGTGTAATTTGGTCGATTTTGACGGTCGGGTTGCTTATCTTGACAGCGTCAACGAATGGTGCGGATCACTATTTACGATATTTATTTTGAAATGGGAATAGTGTTTTTCACACACCCTCGCTCCGATTCGAAACGAATGGCCGTGGGACATCGGATGGACGATTTTTGAGATGATTGTCAAGTCCAAGAAGGCGGTCCTAGTTCCTTAACTTCGTGTTAATCGGATTTCAGATGTGCGGTCTAGACCTAATCACTGAAGTTTCGATGTGCTCGAGAAGCGGTAGGGTAATGAGATTGATCTAGATTTTAGGATAACCTAGCGTCAATGATTCTGCAAGTTTTGGGTCTTGCGGATCGTATTTAAAGCGATTCAAATGGATTTCATGGCTAATCTAGTTTAGCACCTAGTTCACTTTGTCAAATTTCTAAAGGATTTAATCCTAAGTGATTTTCTTCTGAGGTGGAACTTAGTCCATTGTAGTTTGTATATAAAGTGATCCAAGTTATACTACTTAGCTAGTTTAAGATAATGTCTAGGGCGAAGGTGCTTTGAAAAATTGAAAGCACAAGGTAGTGAAGGGTGGGATTTGTGAAGAAAATGGTTTAAGGAGCGATTTGAGACTTTAATTGAGCGTTTAAGAAGTTAAACCTGTGTTAGGATTGACCCATTGCCTAAGGACGTCTAATCCCAGGTTGGCAAAAATCCGGGGCGTTACAGCTTGTTATAGTTAACAATTTAAAAAGAAATGGTGAAAAGTTTGAAGATATTTGGGTAGTAGAAAAAATACACCAATCTCTCACAATCAAATACGAACATGTAGTTGTGGCCCTTGAAAAATCGAAGGACTTGAAAAACTTGTCCGTCGAAGAGTTGATGGGATCGTTGCAAGTGCATGAGCAACGAATGCAGAAAAATAACGCATCGACGTTGGAGCATGCCCTAGAGTCTAAGCTGACTTTAAATGACCAAAGTGGTGGTCATACAAATCGTGGAGGTCGCGACACCAACACTAATGCGAGAGGAAGGGCACGTGGATATCATTTGAACCATCCACAAAACCAACAGAAATTTACCAATTTCTGTGGAAGAGGGAATGGTAGAGGCCGATTCGTACACAATCGTGGAAATATGAGAAATATTCAGTACCGGAATTGCAACAAATTCGGCCATTATGCCTCAGATGGTTGGAACAAGCCAGTGGATCACGATGAACGATCCAACTATGTTGAAGCATCGAGTCATGACCAGGGAGACTCTATAGTGCTCATTGCACAAGAGAAAGGATGTGATCGACCAGATGTATGGTATCTCGACACAGGTGCGAGCAATCACATGTGCGAGAACAAAAGCCTATTTGAAGAACTCACAGGAGTTCATGGTGATGTGACATTCGGCGACTCATCAAAGACACCGGTGAAAGGTAAAGGCAAAATTAAAATCTTTCAGAAGAATAGTGTTCCAAACTATATCTCTAATGTGTACTACGTGCCCAACATGAAAAGTAATATACTAAGTCTCGGACAACTCCTCGAAAAAGGGTATGTTATACGCATGAAGAATTCTTCTCTTTCCATAAAAGACATACATGGACATTTGATTATGAAAGTCTAGATTGTGAAGAATCGTATGTTTTCACTCCATATAAACACAATGCTCGAGAAGTGTTTTTATGAAAAAGTAAAGAATGATTCTAGGACATGGCATCTTTGCTTTGGCCATCTAAATTTCAATGGCCTGAAACTTCTGTCGTCATCAAGCATGGTGCATGGCTTGCCTACCATTAAAGCTCTAGAACAAGTGTGTGAGGCGTGCACACTTGGGAAACAACAAAGGAACTCCTTTCCGAGTGGAGTATCCTGAAGAGCAAGAGAACCGTTGCAGTTGGTTTACATTGATATCTGTGGACCATTGGAGTCAATCTCTCTTGGAGGTAATAAATACTTTATTACCTTCATTAACGATTTCAGTAGAAAATTGTGGGTGTATGTAATCAAAGAAAAGTCTGCTGCTTTTACTATTTTTAAAAATTTTAAGGCCCTTGTTGAAAAAGAAAGTGGTCTTAAAATCAAAACCCTTAGATCTGATAGAGGTGGAGAGTACACCTCAAATGCCTTTTGAGAGTATTGCAGGGATCAAGGAATCAAGCAACAAAACACTATAGCCTACACGCCACAGCAAAATGGAATTGCAGAACGGAAAAACCGTACCATTCTTGACATGACAAGGACCATACTAAAGGAGAAAAGTCTACCGAAGAATTTCTGGGCAGAGGCAATTGCATGTACTGCCTATCTGCTCAATAGGTATCCGACCAAGAGTGTCAGATTCAAGACACCGCAAGAAACATGGAGTGGATACAAGCCAAGCATGGCACACCTAAGGATCTTTGGGTGTGTCGCTTATGCTCAAGTTCTAGAAGCGAGAGGAAAAAGCTTGATGATCGTGGAGAGAAGTGCATCTTCATCGGTTACAGTGAAGTATTGAAGGCGTACAAGCTCTACAACCCACTAACTAACAAGGTGGTGGTAAGTAGAGATGTTGTATTTTGCGAGGAAGAAGCCTGAAAATGTAACGAGGAAGATTCGGCCAAAGAAAATCAAGTCGAGGTTGAAGAACATGATGAAGAGAAGCATGAGAACCAGGAGCAGACACTTGCAACACCCTCTTCCGCCGAAACGTCTGCACGTAGAAGTCCAGCGATACGTTCCATCTCCTCTAAAAGTATTCCCTCAAATCAAAATTCAGTCAGCACATCATCATCCAGTTCTCCTTCACCCTTGGCTCCTATCAAAATGAGGAGCCTCAACGATATATCGCCGAAACTGAGGAAGTAAATTTGTTCTATTTGTATGCGGACCACGAGCCTCTTACATTTGAGGAGGCTATAGAAGAAGAATGCTGGACGACGGCTATGGAAGAAGAGATCCAGGCTATTGAGAAGAACCATACATGGGATATAACTTTACTTCCTCAAGGCTAAAGAGCTATTAGCGTCAAATGGGTGTACAAGATCAAGCGAAATGCTGATGGTGAGATCGATCGCTATAAGGCAAGACTCATAGCAAAGGGTTACAAACAGAAGTACAGGGTGGACTATGAAGAAGTCTTCGCTCCTGTTGCTCGCCTTGACACTGTGAGGATAATTATCTCTTTTGCAGCCCATCACAGTTGGATAATCTACCAACTGGATGTGAAATCTGCATTCCTGAATGGAATTCTAGAAGAAGAGGTCTATGTTGACCAGCCTGAAGGTTTTGTTGTTCAAGGGGAGGAACATAAGGTGTATCGACTAAAGAAAGCCCTCAATGGGTTGAAGCAAGCTCCACATGCTTGGAATGTACGTATCGACAACTATCTTCAAGAGAACGACTTCACCCAATGTCCATATGAGCATGCAGTTTACATCAAGAAAAATGCTCATGGCGATATGCTTATAGCATGCTTGTATGTTGATGATTTGCTGTTTACAGGAAACAGCCGACCGATGTTTGATGAATTCAAGAAGGCCATGTTTAAGGAGTTCGAGATGACCAACGGAGGTCTGATGTCCTTTTTTCTGGGCATTGAAGTGAAGCAACAACATGGTGGCATCTATATATCTCAGAAGAAGTATACCAAGGAATTACTTGAAAAGTTCAAGATGGATAATTACAATGCTGTAAATACGCCTGTAGCAACGGACTTAAAACTTACAAAGGACGGAGAAGGAAGAAGTGTTGACTCGACTATGTTCACAAGTCTGATTGGAAGCCTAAGGTATCTCACAATCATAAGGCTGGATATCATCTACAGTGTTGGGCTTCTAAGTAGGTACATGGAAGCACCAAAAGAATCACACTGGCTAGCCGCAAAAAGAATCCTCAAGTACGTCAAAGGAACAATGGAATTCGGTCTTTTATATCTATACGATGATGAAGCAATGCTGTATGCATACTCAGACAGTGATTGGGGAGGTGACCAAGATAAAAGAAAGAGCACCACTGGCTATGTATTCTATCTTAGATCAACTGCTTTCACATGGAACTCAAAGAAACAAAGTGTTGTTGCTTTGTCCACATGTGAAGCAGAGTACGTGGCAGTATCATCCACAGTCTGTGAAGCAATATGGTTGAAGAACATGAAACATCCACAAGAGGAATCCACTGTTATATACGTAGATAACAAGTCGGCAATTGAACTTGCCAAAAATCCAGTACAACATGGAAGGAGCAAGCACATTGATACGAGGTATCATTTCTTGAGAGATCAAGTGAAGCAGAAATCAGTGATGCTAGAGTACTGTCTACTACTGAACAAGTGGCGGATATCTTCACCAAAGCATTGCCGATTGATATATTCAAGAAATTTAGATCGATGCTTAGAACGAAACCTGTTTTGGTTTAAAGGAGAGTGTTGGAAATAGTAAACCCAAATAGACATTTCCAGCAACAGCTGGTGACCATTGAACTCCCCATGCATAACAGCTGAAGCTCTAAAGGAACTGTTTTGGAAGATGAATGGCCAATGTAAGTTTCTAGGAGTATTAAATAATGGAAGAGTCTAGTGAGGGTATTATAGTCATTTCAGAGTTGGTGCAAAAGCCTATAAAAATGGACATTGTATATCCGATTAACTGTGTAACAAGTGAAAAGCAAGTGAAAAATAATTGAAGAAAAAAAGGTGTTTATTTTTATATCTTTGTGGTGTGTTTGGCTCTAAGGCTTTGTAAAGCCAACAGGCCAGGCATCTACATAGTGGGACCCACTCTGTGAATGAATTGATCTCACACGTGTGACACTCTGGCAGACTGTATAAACGGTTGTCTTAAATATCTGTTGTTAAAATAATTAGTATATATTTAATTAGAAATGCTCCTATTTGGCATATCTATGGGTAAGAGTTTATTTTAAAAAATAAACTCTTATTTTTTTAATGGTCTGTTTGGATAAATTTTTAATTTTTAGAATTTATTTGTTTAAAACTAGTTAAAAACTCTTTAAAAAAGTGATTGGGAGGTGACTTTTTATTTTGGACAAGTTCGTGTTGACATTAGATTTATAATTTCTATCACATGATGAGTGCTGGCGTCCCATAATTGAATTTGCAGCTTAATTCAAACCAAACAACTATGACCCCAAGCGCCAAGATATGCAGATACTTAAGGCCTGTTTGGTTTTTAATGATACAGGCATTTGGACATAAATTTGTCGTAATGATATTTCACCTGCGTTTGAAAATTGCATTAAATAACAGCATTAGATGAGCATTGAAGTTGGAGGGAAATCGATGTAAAGCTAGCACCCGAATCCTTCTTTCACTGCAAGTAATCGATCAGAAAGACGGCTTCTGCAGATTTAATAGCCATTTGGAAAGGTAGTCTGCAGGAGTACCAAGGTGGGACCAGCCTCAGTATTTAGCTACAAAAGAGTTGCTTCCTAAATCATCTTCTTCACCCCTCTTGACGCGTGAGTTGCTGGATATCAATCCAACAAGGTAAGATATCGGACTAAAATTTCATTTTATGATATAGCAAGAATTTTTATCCTTTTGTTGTTTTTGTCATGGAGGCATGTTGTTGGATATCCATTCCTCACACCTATTAATCTTCCTTGTTACCGTGGTTGACAATCACATACAGTATCGGAGCTTCTATACAGGGTGGTCTTCTCATTTCCGAATCTTCTCTAATCAAAGATAGAAAGCTTTCTAGGAAGGTATGGCCTATACTAGCAATAGAAACATCTTCTTCCCTACTTATTTTTCCTGTATTGTAACGGGCTGCAAGTCCTTCTTCTAAGGTACCTTCCTCTTCATTGCAACAGCTCGCTGCTCAATACTCTTATGTCACATTTCCCACATCAGCGACCCGTTATCCTCGATAGGTAGACTCTGATCTTCCTTTTCACAAATATCTTCAGGGAAAGGATAACGATTTCGATGACATTGATAGTTTGTTGAACATATGTGGCCCACCTGATTGCATGGGAATCAAACCAGTTCTTGATCAATGATTGATCTTCTTGCCATGAATATACTTGGTGTGCTTCTTTGGATCACAAACAGAGTGGACGAAATCTGTTGATTGTTCATTAATCATTCGAATAGGATTAAACTGAAGTTAATATTTTATAATAATAGTAGGAAAGATGAGGATGATGAAAATATCTTTTAAAAAAATACATTGTGGATTGTGTTGGCTTCCCTTGCAATCTCATCAGCTAAGTGTGCTTTGCACCGAGATTTCTTTCAGTCGCATTCCCCCATGACAGGAACTAGTTTGCTCAACATGATTTCCTGGTAGGATCTCTCATGAGTTTCTTTCATGGATTTCAAAACCTTGGTCTTTATAATCTGAACATTACAAGCCATGCATGGAATCAAGACAGAGTGCTGGCGTCCAATGAGTGGAAAATGTGTGAAAGGGTAGCATTTAGCAGGCCATTGGATAATGCAATCTTGGTGTTTTCACGATGCAAATTTCTACTGTGACAAATTATGAATGAATTTTATCCTGATATGCAAGCTAGGGCCATGTCTCATTGTCATATAATAGTGTAATGATTCACTTAGACTGTAACAAGATTCGCACTGTCGATCTGATGGGTCTCACTCTGGATCGAAAACAGCTTGAAAATTTTCCAAATTGGATTATCCTAACCATTGTGAAAGTGGCCTACCAATTGATAGTTACTAAAAAAATAATACAATGACGGTCTGAAGAAATCAGAAATGATCGGATGGATAACATCATCTGAAACAGAAAATTTTTGGGCTTCATTAATCCACGTTATGCCTCATTAAATAGATTGGTTGAAACATGGGCCCAAATAGTGTGGATCAAACAGATCAGGACCCGAATCCTCACACTCCTATTTTTATAATCAAACAATATCAATAAATTATGAAGACAAATAGGGTCATGATGTATCAAAATGTGATGGACCCCACTATTCTGAGCAAATGGACAGCTTGTTCTAGTGATCCTAGCTGATAATATGATGGGCCTTACTACAGAAGGTGATTCCCAAAAAGCTTCTTCATTTTGTAACCATAAGAGCCTGTGGGCTATGAAATTACAGGGAAATTTTAATGGTTGGGATCTTCCAATCTGGAATGCATTTGACTCATCCTCCAACTTTTGGAAAATCCCATGAGACAACTATCTGGATGAAGAAAGCATGGACCCAAGCTTTCTGGAAGTGCATAGGACATGATTCAGGTTGTGAGGCATCAAAATTAATAAAATCCCAATCCATTGATGAGTCACTGTCAAAGTGTTAGCTGTTCCACCAAAATTATAATTGTTATTTTCATGGTTTTTTTTTTTAAAAAAAATTTACATCCAACTTGCTATCTCTGCAAACTTGTTTATATACCAATCTATACTACAGTCGAACCAACTCTTGTATAGATGAACCCTATGGGACATGTTGTTTGAATATCAATTCTTTGTTAGAGAAATAGTGTTACATATGGGAATTGTAATTTGCATATATAATTTGGAGAAATGTATATGTAACGTCTCGGAAAAATCTGTATAAAGACCCGAGTACCACCTCAGGCAGAAATCACTCAGGACCAAATCCTTTAGAAATTAGACGAAATTAACTAAGTGCTAAACTACATTAGCTTTGAAATTAGCTTGAACCACTTTAAATATGAACTGCAAGACCCAAAACTTGTAGAATCATTAACGCTACATTACCCTGAAATCTAGGATCAATCTCTAAACCCAGATACTCTCGGGAGTACATTGAAACTTCGTATCAGACCTGGACCGCGCGTTAAAAGTCCGATTATTGTGAAACTATACGCTTACGACTGCTTTACTGGGCTTGACAACTATCTCAGAAATCAAATCCAGATAGTATCCAGAAACGCACAACTTGAGCTCGGAGTAAAGTGTGTGAGAAACGCGAATACCTTTAGAAATTGAACTCAGATTTAAGTGATTTTGGCCATTCGCTTGTGAGATAAATCTAAGCTTTCAGACCGTCGGAATTTGACCCAATTACACCCTCAGATCATGGGAAATTTTTAACACATGTCAGTGTACTTGTGGCCCTGATCGAATACCGGTGACCGTTGAATTGAAACTAGTCCTCTGCGGTCGATTTGTAAATCCAATCGGACCGAAACCTTAACTCGACCTAGATCCAATGTTAGGGAGCTTAAGTCCGACCGCACGCAAAAAAGGGGTCATCGAAAGTGCTCCGTTGGACTGAAACAACCATTATTTGGCTATAACTTAAGTATACCATGGCCCTGGGGCCATTCCCATCAGTTCTGGGCCTATATAATCCCCTTAAACCCTCTCTCTCCCTTCACATATGAATTTATAAACCCTAGAGAGAGAAGAGAGAAGAAAGAGAAGGAAAGTGAGAGAAAGTGAGAGAGAGAGAGTTGGAGTTCGTTCCTGGGATTCAATCCCATCACTCCACGGGTTGAATCAGCCTTTCTAAATCGCTATCCCAGCGATTTCGACTCTATTTTTGGGTAAGAAATCCTAACCCTAATCTGTTTTAAGGTTTTAAATAATGTAAGTGATGAAATAGCTAACTTATTTCATGCTATAGGTGGTCATCGTGCCGTAGGCAAAGACTTGACGTACAAACTAAGTTCGATACTTGTTTATCGGCGAAAGGTACGGACTATAAATGTTTAGGTTATGGTTTTCAAGGCTTTCAATGTCAGCTAATGATTTATGACTGACTTGAATGCTATCACATGCTTAGATATGATGATTCCCGTACTTTACACATATATATGTATTATGTTGAATATAGTGTATTCCATGTGTTTGTTGATATGATTGAACGAGTATGGAATTTGGATTCATGCTTACCATGATTATTCATTGTGAATATATGGTTGTTATACGTGTGATAACTCCTTGGTGAAAGGATTTGCCCTAACACCTGTTATAACCAACATATGTCACGTATGTTGAGGTGTGTAGTTAAGTGCTTGTAAAAATGTCTGAATGAATATGGAATTTGGATGTGTGCTTACCATGATTATTAACTATGAATATATGCTTGTTGTGTATGTAGCAACTCCTTTGTAGAAGGGCTTGCCAGGATATATATTATAACTAGTCTATTACATATATGTTGAAATGTGTAGTCTAAGTGTTTGATAAAATGCCTGAATAAAGGTATGTAATAAGGGTGTTGAGATAGGATTCTCAATTCCATTATCCATAATTATAGTTTCCTGTATGTAACCTATTTTACTATTACGTGATTTATTGATGAAATGCCTATGTATGTTAACATGTACACTTTGTGTTTGTTAAAATGCTCAAATGAGATCTCTATGTGGATTGGTTGTCACATGATGTACTTGACTATCACATGTGAATGAACTTATTTTGGAGTGTGTTTGGGGCTACGACGTAGTCCAGGCTATCGGTAACGATTTCCGAGTTAGTGGCTGGGGTTGTTTCACCGCTCCAGATAGGTTTGAGGAATCCGAGTTGTACACTGTTAGTCGACAGTGGTTAGGCCACGCGGAGTGCTTACGCGCTCCATGTCAATTGACTCGACATATGCTCATACCAGTCGAGCTAGTCAAGCAACCTGATTAGCCCAATGTATGTTCAACATGTATGAACGCTACTGTTTGAATCTAAAGTACCAACTTACCAGTGCAAAACCCGTTTAACCTTGGTACCTTGATCAGCTAAGACTCACGAGTTGGGCATGGTGGTATGGGACACCGTGATCGTGTTGTCGGCCTACGCTGGGGTGACGAGCCTCCCCGTAATGTCTAGTGAGCAACCTAGACTCGTAAGCCGAATACGGTGGTATAAGACCCTGTATTCGAGCTGTCGGCCTATGACTAAGTGACGAGCCATTCGTAGTGACCTCGAGCATACTCTGAGACTGCGCTGAGGCGACGAGCCTTTTCGTAACAACTAGAGTATAAGCTAGGCCTGCATTGAGGTGACAAGCCCTTTGTAGCGACCTGAAACCGCAACATCGTATGAGACTAGCTAGCTAAGACTGACGACCTTAGAATGGATCATTGTTTTGGAAATGATATAAGGGAGGTACCTTAACTTCCCAATCCTGCTGTATGAAAAGGTCTAATAAGAACTCGATAATCACGCTCATACACCACATTGCATGTGCCTTTGGCATTGATGTTAAGCACAGAGGAAGGGGTGCATGCTGCGACCGTAAGAGGAAGATCGCAGAGGGAATGCAGGCAAGGGCATGCATCATTATTACATACCATCCTTGCATTAATAAGAGTACTTAGGACCTGATTGTTGTATTGTTTTATCATTACTGCTTGATTTGAATTGATAACATGTTAACCTCTGCCTTATAGCTCCACAGAGTTGATCACTCACTCTCACGTTCTGGGATGGTGTTTTAAACACCAACCAGACTCTGTATTAGCTGTAGGTGATGGCGATGCTTATGGGGTAAAGCCGGACTATTACGATGATGAGGAGTTCTCCTATATGCAACTCTCTGGCTGGTTTACGTAAACCTGGAGTTGCGCTGACGGGGCTACAGGGTTTTGGATAGAGAACATTACACTTTCTGATTTCGTACATTTTTAAATTAAACTTGTAATTATTTAACTTAGTGACATCCATACTCTAAGGGCTTGCTATTACTTTTGAACAGTTTATATACATATCACAGTTTTTCGCTAGCGTACTTTAATTGCCTCTAGAGTATGATATGTTATTTTGGTATAATCTCATTCATGTTTAAGGCACTAATAAGGACAACATTTAATCATCATTATCTATGTTGCATAAGTGATGCATTGGAACTCGGGAGTTGAGTCTATGGTGGAACCTCCGATTTTCAGGGATGAGGACGTGCAGAAAACAACGTTCAAAATCAGCTTTGGGCACTGCGAGTTCCTTGTGATGTCATTTGGACTCACAAACGTGTCCGCCGTGTTCATGACCGGATGAACCGGGTGTTTCGGCCGTATTTGTACCAATTCGTCATCGTATTTATAGATGACATCCTGATATACTCCAAGAGTCGGGAATATCACGAGGAGCACCTACGAGTAGTCTTTGATACGCTCAGGAAGAACCAATTGTTTGCCCAGTACAAGAAGTGTGACTTTGGAAAGAAGAAGTCAAGTTCCTGGGACATGTGGTGTCCAAGGAAGGAATAATAGTGAACCTTGCTAAGGTGGCCGCAGTTCACGACTGGGAGCAGCCCGGTTCGATTACTGAAGTGAGGAGCTTTCTTGGCATGGCAGGTTACTATCGTCGATTCATTAGGGACTTTTCTAAGATAGCTAAGGCCGTTGTCTCAGCTCACTTGGAAAGACCTTAAGTTTGCCTAGAATGAGAAGGCAAAAGCAGCCTTTCAGGATTTGAAGGACAAGCTAACATCTTGTCACGCCCTAAACTCGGAAACCAGGCTCACAAAATTCTCGATCGCCGAATCTGACACCGACAGCCTCCGTAGTACCCCATTTTAGGCTCCCGACACCCATACACTAGGTTCCGATCCTGAGATCCTACAAGGAGGATTTTCAACATCAATTTGATTTGTAATGAGCATAACCATAAGCATAATCGACGAACAATAACCACAAGAACACCATCACAAAATCCATTATGATCAAAAACTATAAAGTATTGTGCGTATAAAGGGAAATATAAGATAATAAAGTCAAAACTCTGGAAGCTCTGCAACACGCTCCTATTCCTGAACTGCTACTGCCTAACGTCATCTGCACGCAACGGTCATGCATAAGCTTATAGAAAACTTAGAGGGTGGTGAAAGTGTGCGCATATGGTAGAAATGCAAGTTTGTAATATTAGAGTAATGCGAAAACGTCAGTAAGTCCATGAATGTCATCAGTCGTACCAAGGCTATGCGATGCAAGGCATGAGTACTATCGGTCATATCAAGACCATGCGATGTAAGGAGTGAATGATGTCGGCCATACTAAGGCCATGCGATGCGAGATGTAACTCAAGCACACCAGTCCTCATCCAAATCCATATGTCAATGCAGCTCATCATTGGAGGATCAAATATCAGTATAGTTCTCACTTTGGATAATCACCGGGGTCTAGTACACTCAACGCCAGCTTGCCGCCCCTATCCGAGCGCATAACTGGGTGAGTAGAAGAGACCTCACTATTCATCTGCCAATATCGGCCCGGCTCGTCGATAACAGACCTATTCCTCAAGTTGGTCTAACTCAACCTAGAAATTGCCCCCTCACTTAGGCGGATAAGGTCACACCCCTTTCCAACCGACCACGACACTGTGGGAGACGCGACCTACTAATATACGACCCTCATGCACTCATGTATCCACTCAGTCTCGACGTTGGAGTCATCCTTTGGTACCATCGGGTTTAGAGATTTTCACCCAGGGACATCTATAGTGCCCCGATGCTATAAACAGTATTTTTGGTATCCAATCCGGCCACCCACGATGTGTCTGTGGAGGCCACAGCCCTGATGTCGCTATGACACACAGTAATCACAATCACACAAATGCAAATGTGCATGAGTCACGCAATCCAATCATGCATCAATCCTGCGCAAACTGTGCGCTCATGTGGGGTAACTCCACCTATCAGGGAGTCCCAAAAACCACCTGCACTATGGCATATGTAATGACCAATCACATCTCATAACAAATATACAGATGATACGTATGGGCATGTCTCATGATGCTATGCTGTCATAAACTCATAATCGGCAATGGTAGCTAGTATTGACAATCGGCATCGATAATTAACCTCAGCATGAGGCGAGGTCCATAGATAGACGACCGATGATGGACCAATTAAAATCAATGGGGCTCAAGCGTTTGGGTTAACCTGCGAGAGAATGATGAGGAAAGGCCTAACAAGGCCTAAGGAAAGGTCACAATGTGGACGTCCAACCATCATTAACCATCAATGTGGACCTTTAACCAACATTGCTCCCAAGGAATGGCACTCATAGGGCCAATCGAATAGGGGCCCACGGCCTAGCATAAGGGCCTAATGTCCATCATCATGGGCCTCAATTACACCAAATGGGCTGAATCAATCAAATGGGCCGAATCAATTGGGTCGATCAGATGGGCCGAGTTAATTGGGTCGAATCAAATAGGCCAAGTCGAATGGGCCGGTACAAATGGGCCAAGTCAAATGGGCCAGATCAAATAGGCCAAGTTGAATGGGCTAGTACAAATGAGCCGAGTTAAATGGGCCGATTCGAATAGGCCGGATCAAATGGGCCAAGTCAAATGGGCCGATTCGAATGGGCCGATTCCAATGGGCTAAGTCGAATGGGCCCAAACCAACCACACCATTCATCCATCTAAAGAGATTATTTTAAAGCATTTTCCAAATAAATGAATCATGTCAAAAGACTATCTGGACCATATCACAAACCACAATGGTGATGAGGATTTCCACTGTTAAAAATTTAAAGGGAAAACAAATATCATATTAGTCCAAAACTTCTGTAGACCCAAAAGAAGTTTCAATGGTGGGTGTTCAATTCACTGTTTTATGTGGTGTGGTCCATCTGATATCTAGATTTGCCTTATTTCTCCTTCCCAAGCATTGGTGCAAGTTAGCCAAATGGATGGACGACTTAGATATGTCACATACGTCAGCAAAGGGTCTTACCCGTCCAGCGCACTGGACGGTGTGGCAAGACCCATACATCATGGTGGCCCCCACACATTTGGATGGACGGCTAGACACAAACATCAAGGTGGGCCACTGCACGGATGATGCAGGTACACACATACCATGGTGGGGCCGTACATGGCAGATGAAACACGTACACTATGGTGGGTTCCACCAGATAGACAAACGGCTGGGAGGGAGCTTCCACGTGCAGTAGGGTGTTGCTGCTGCAGCTGGCCCATTATCAAGACAGATGGACGTCTTGATGAAACACATATCTCATGGTAGAGCCCATAGATGGGTGGTTGGCGTGGATGAAACCATGCATCACGTGTGGCCCATCCAACACCGTCCAGAAGTGGATGGTGTGGATACAACACATATGTCAACGGTGGGTCCCACATAGGTGGGCCATCCCACCTCCCTCTCTCTTTCTCTCTATATATGTTATATTATATTTATATTATATATATTATTTTATATATATGTTTTTTTTGCACGTCAGACATCCAGCATCCTAGACGGATCAGGGTGCATGCTGTGGGAGACAGTAAAAAAATGATGATGATGAATATGGGCAGTTATTTCATACTCTAGCGAGAAATTTGCGAGAATACGACCCATTTATGGCCCATTTAAGAGGCTAAGCCCACCTCATTTTCCTTTGCGAGAATACGCCCCAGCTGTACGGACGCCTTTCCAAAGGTCGAAAATGCCCCCGCTTTTTCCTTCAAGCGGAAGGAAGGCAGGACGCTCGTCGTACTCGAGTTGTACGAACGGTTCAAAATTGATCAACGTTACATGGGCCCCACAGTTATGTATTTATTATATCCACAACGTTCATCCGTATTTCGAGATCATTTCGGAGCATTATCCCAAAAAAAAAAAAAATCATATCCAAAGATCAATTGGACCACACCACGAAAGCAAAGACAAAATTGATTTTCACCATTTGAAACTTTTGTAGGGCCCACCGTAACATTTATTTTTCCATCCAATATATGCATAAGGTCACAAAGACCTGGATGAAGAGGAAAAACAAATTTCATAATGATCCAAAACCTCTGTGACCCCTAAAGGGGTTTCAATGGTAGACGTTCAATTCCCCACTGCCTTTTAAAGTGTGGTCCACTTGACAGTTAGATCTGTCTTATTTTCTGTCTCAAGTCTTATTATGAGCTCGCCAAATAGATGTACGGTTTGGATATAACATGGACCTCATGAAGGGACCGAAAAAAACAACAAAGATTCTATGTTAAAAAGAAAAGAAAAAAAAAAAAAAACAGATTTTTATTTTCTTGGATGCAGATATTTGGCTACGGATTATAACCGTAGCCATATCTACCCCAATCCGTAGCCAAAGGGATTTGTCCGGGGTGGGTGCGCCGAACTAGGATGCCCGCGCCACTCGCTGCCCTATCCGGGGGGCACGCCAATCTGGCGTGGCCACGCCCATCTGATGACCCATATAGCTACGGATTATAACCGTAGCCAAAACTATAGTCTGTGCCAATCTTTTTTTTAAAAAAAATTTATTTATTTTTATTTTTATTTTTATTTTTTTTATTTTTTTACATGGAGAACTTCATTCTACCTACAATTTTCTCTAATACATATTTATATAAATATGTATACATAAGCATATAAAAAAATTTTTCTCACATTTTTTTCATTTCTTTCTTTTTTCATTTAACAAGAATATCTTCTAAACCAAAATTAGTTACTTGACGTACCGTATATGATTTTGGGGTAGGAGAAGCTAATTTAGCCAACTAACCTAGTTATTTTTCAAGATTCCATTAGGTCGATGGTTGAAAATCCATTTCATTCACTTAACGGTCAATTTCAATCAGTTCACGGTCAATTTCGCTCATTTCATTTACTTCGCGATCAATTACATGCATTTCACGGTCAATCTTGGTGATTCCGTTTTGATTCACGGTCATTTCCATGCATTTCACGGTCAATTCTCTTCACTTCATGGTCATTTCCATGCATTTCACGGTCAATTCTCTTCACTTCATGGTCATTTCCATGCATTTCACGCCAATCAATCATGATCATTTTCATGCATTTTGATCCCGATGACACGTTTTGATTCACGGTCATTTCCATGCATTTCACGGTCAATTCGCTTCACTTCATAGTCATTTTCATGTATTTCACGATCAATCCCGGCGATTCTATTTTGATTCACAGTCTTTTCCATGCATTTCACGGTCAATTCCCTTCACTTCACGGTCATTTCCACGCATTTCACGGTCAATTCGCTTCACTTCACGGCCATTTCCATGCATTTTACGGTCATTCCCGCCTATTAAAAGTGTTGATTCACGGTCATTTCGACGCATTTCACGGTGAAGTGTAGCGATTGGACCGTGAAATCTTGAAAAATGACCGTAAAGTGAAGGGCATGGCCGTGAAATGCGACAATAAATGACCGTGAATCAACACGAATAGGTGGGAATGACCGTGATATGCATGGAAATGACCATGAAGTGAAGTTTAATTGACCGTGAAATGCATGGAAATAACCATGAAGTGAAGGAATTGACCGTGAAATCGCTAAAATGCCGAAAAAAGGTGAATCAACACGAAATAGGCGGAATGACCATGATTTTTCATGCATATCACAATCATTCCCTTTATTCGTGTTGATTCATGGTCATTTCGACGCATTTCATGGTCATGCCGCTTCACTTCACGATCATTTCCACGCATTTCACGGTCAATTCGCTTTACTTCATGGCCATTTCCATGCATTTCACGTCATCCCACCTATTCCGTGTTGATTCACGGTCATTTCGATGCATTTCACGGTGAAGTGTAGCGATTGGACCGTGAAATGCTGTGGAAATGACCGTGAAGTGAAGGGGCATGACCGTGAAATCTTGTAGAAAATGACCGTAATCAACACGGAATAGGTGGGAATGACCGTGATATGCATGGAAATGACCGTGAAGTGAAGCAAATTGACCGTGAAATGCATGGAAATGACCGCGAAGTGAAGTGAAGGGTATGGCCAAGTGAAATCGTCGAAATGACCGTGAATCAACATGAAATGGGCGGGAATGACTGTGATATGCATGAAAATCACAGTCATTCCCGTCTATTCCGTGTTGATTCACGGTCATTTTGACGCATTTCACGATCATGCCCCTTCACTTCACGATCATTTTCGCGCATTTCACGGTCAATTCGCTTCACTTCATGGTCATTTCCATGCATTTCACGGTCATTCCCGCCTATTCCGTGTTGATTCACGGTCATTTCGACGCATTTCACGGTGAAGAGTAGCGATTGGACCGTGAAATGCCCGAAAATGACCGTGAAGTGAAGGGGCATGACCGTGAAATGCGACGAAATGACCGTGAATCAATACGGAATAGGTGGGAATGACCGTGACATGCATGGAAATGACCATGAAGTGAAGCGAATTGACCGTGAAATGCATGGAAATGACCGTGAAGTGAAGGGATGAAATGCGCCGAACTGACCGTGGAGCAACACGGAATAGACGGGAATGACCGTGATTTCCATGCATATCACAGTCATTCCCGCCTATTCCGTGTTGGTTCACGGTCATTTCGACGCATTTCACGGTCATGCCCCTTCACTTCACGGTCATTTCCGCGCATTTCACGGTCAATTCACTTCACTTCACGGTCATTTCCATGCATTTCACGGTCATTCCCGCATATTCCATGTTGATTCACGGTCATTTCAACGCATTTCACGGTGAAGTGTAGCGATTAGACCGTGAAATGTGTGGAAATGACCGTGAAGTGAAGGGGCATAACCATGAAATGCGCCGAAATGACCGTGAATCAACACGGAATAGGTGGGAATGACTGTGATATGCATGGAAATGACCGTGAAATGAAGCGAATTGACCGTGAAATGTATGGAAATGACCGTGAAGTGAAGGGGTATGACCGTGAAATACGTCGAAATGACCGTGAATCAACACGAAATAGGCGGGAATGACTGTGATATGCATGGAAATCACGGTCATTCCCGTCTATTCCGTGTTGATTCATGATCATTTCGACGATTTCACGGTCATGCCCCTTCACTTCACGATCATTTCGCGCATTTCATGGTCAATTCGCTTCACTTCACGATCATTTCCATGCATTTCATCGGTCATTCCGCCTATTCCATGTTGATTCACGGTCATTTCGATGCATTTCACGGTGAAGTGTAGCGATTGGGACCGTGAAATGCGAAAATGACCGTGAAGTGAAGGGGCATGACCGTGAAATGCGACGAAATGACCGTGAATCAACACTGAGAATAGGTGGGAATGACCGTGATATGCATGGAAATGATCATGAAGTGAAGCGAATTGACCGTAAAATGCGTCGAAATGACCGTGAATCAACACGGAATAGACGGGAATGACCGTGATTTCCATGCACATCACAGTCATTCCCACCTATTCCATGTTGATTCACGGTCATTTGCAAGCATTTCACGGATCATGCCCCTTCACTTCATGGTCATTTCGCGATTTCCACGATCAATCGCTACACTTCACGGTCATTTCCATGCATTTCACGGTCATTCCCACCTATTCCATGTTGATTCACGGTCATTTCGATGCATTTCATGGTGAAGTGTAGCGATTGGACCGTGAAATGCGCGGAAATGACCGTGAAGTGAAGGAGCATGACCGTGAAATGCGCCGAAATGACTGTGAATCAACATGGAATAGGTGGGAATGACCGTGATATGCATGGAAATGACCATGAAGTGAAGCGAATTGACCGTGAAATGCATGGAAATGACCGTGAAGTGAAGGGAATTGACTGTGAAATGTGCCGAAATAACCATGAATGGGATCAATTTTAAGGTAATGATGGTGATGTCAGTGGATTGTCTTAAGATCCATGGTATTGCTATATCCCAGGATCAAATCACCCGGTCTGTTTGGCACACCCAGCCAATCCGGATTTAATTTCCAATACCATCCAATCCCTTCCAATCCACCGCCAAACGGCCCTAAGGTAATGATGGTGGTGTCAGTGGATTGGTTTAAGATCCATGGGATTGCTATATCCCGGAACAAGTTCACTGGGTCTGTTTGGCACATCAGGCATATCTTGGGATTTTACCTTCCACTCCTTCTAACCAAGGGATGGGATCAATTTTAAGGTAATGATGGTGATGTCAGTGGATTGTTTTAAGATCCATGGGATTGCTTATATCCCGGGACAAGTTCACAAGGTTTGTTTGGCTCATCATGCATATCCCGGGATCTCGCGATCCCATTCCTCCTAATACCGTGGGATTAGTTTGGCCAAACAGACCTTAAAGGTAATGATGGTGATGTCAGGAGAAGCTACTTTAGCCAACAAACCTAGTTATTTTCCAAGATTCCATCAAGTCGATGGTCGAAAATCCATTTCATTCACTTACCGTGAAGTGAAGACGTGGGACCGCGAAATGCGTCGAAATCACCGTGAATCAACACGGAATATGCGGGAATGATCGTGATATGCATGGAAATAGGGGTGAAGTGAAGCGATTGGACCACGAAATGTACGGAAGTGACCGTGAAGTGAAGACACGGGACCGTGAAATGCGTCGAAATCACCGTGAATCAACACGAAATATGCGGGAATGATCGTGATATGCATGGAAATGGGGTGAAGTAAAGCGATTAGACCGCGAAATGCATGCGGCCAATACACGGTCATTTCTGTGCATTTCACTTCACAGTCACTTCCCTGTATATCGCAATCTAATCGCTTCACTTCACCCCCATTTCCATGCATATCACGGTCATTCCCGCATATTTCGTGTTGATTCACGGTCATTTCGACGCACTTCACGGTCCCGCGTCTTCACTTCACGGTCACTTCCGCGCATTTTGCGGTCCAATCGCTTCACTTCACCCCCATTTCCATACATATCACGGTCATTCCCGCATATTCCGTGTTGATTCACGGTCATTTCGACGCACTTCACGGTCCCGCGTCTTCACTTCACGGTCACTTCCGCGCATTTTACGGTCCAATCGCTTCACTTCACCCCATTTTCATGCATATCACGGTCATTCCCGCATATTCCATGTTGATTCACGGTCATTTCGACACATTTCACGGTGAAGTGTAGCGATTGGACCGTGAAATGCGCCGAAATGACCGTGAAGTGAAGGGGCATGATCGTTAAATGCGCCAAAATGACCGTGAATCAACACGGAATAGGCGGGAATGACCGTGATATGCATAGAAATGACCGTGAAGTGAGCCGATTAGATTGTGAAATACGCGAAAATGACCGTGAAGTGAAGGGGCATGACCGTGAAATGCGCTGAAATGACCGTGAATCAACACGAAATATGAGGGAATGACTATGAAATGCATGAAAATAATCATGAAGTGAAGTGAATTGACCATGAAATGCATAAAAATGACCGTGAAGTGAAGGAAATTGACCGTGAAATGCGCCGAATCAACACGGAATAAGCGGGAATGACCGTGATGTCACATCACAGTCATTCCCGCTTATTCCGTGTTAATTCATGGTCATTTCGACGCATTTCACAGTCCTGCCCCTTCTTTAATTTTCCCCGGACATTGATAGGAATGAGCCGGGAATTGAGTGATTAGACGGTCGAAATCATCGTCCTAGGCCGAACAAGTCAATACCGGGCTGGGATTGATAATTCCGACCCATTTCGGAATAAAAACTCAAGGGTGAAGAGAAATTCAATAAGAATAGTAGAATTGGGAATAAGGGGGACTTCGACCATTAACCAGGATGAATTTCATGAAACTAATAAGCCCATTGCGTAGATCAGCTTCCCCTACCCCAAAATCATATATGGCACGTCTCGGGGGGCCTCATCGGCGCCTGAGAAATCGCAAAAGAAGGAAGTCCCAGGTAGGACTTTGGCGTGCCCACGCCCGGACCCGGCGTGCCCACGCCCAACCCTCCAGTGACTCAGCGTGCCCACGCCCAACCCTCCAGGGACTCGACGTGCCCACGCTCGACCGGCATGCCCACGCCGGAATTTCCTGCAAAAATCGATCAACTTCAAAAATTCATATCTCATTCGTTACAACTCCGATTTAGGTGATTCAAAAATTAGATTGAAGCTTGATGAGTCTAGTTTTATATAAAAATAAGAAATAAATAAAATAAAAATTATAATATAGCTAAAATTAAGCTGTTCCATTAACTGTCCAAAATTTTTTTATTTCGGACAACTGTTACTCCTAGAATTTTTATAATTTATTTACAACTCTAAACGATATGAAATTTTGTAGAATGATAAATCATCATAAAATTTTTTAAAATAATTAAGTTACTAAAAGTATAAGAAAACTTATAGGAAATAGAAACATTTTGTAATCATACAAAAAAAAAAACTTGGTTTTCCTCCCTTTGCAACTTACATACGTGTGGAGCCTATTCTTTTTGGCATTTCAAGTGCCCAAAAACCTTCATCCCTCTCCTCTCACTCCCTTTCATTCCTTCTATAACCCTAGAGAGAAAGAGAGACCTCCCACTCTCCCATCCTCAAACCCAAACCTCCAAGGTTCCTTCCTCCTTCACACTTCTCCACCTTCCTAACCCACCTCCTCTTCCTCATTTCTCAACCATCTTCCACTCCATCCCTTTTAACACTCAATCATATCTCCCCTCTTCCATTCTCAATCAAATCCCAACTTCACATTTTGCTTTACATCTCCCACAATCCTTTCTCAAGCATTTCTCAAAACCTAAATCGCAAAACCTTTCCTCCATTCATCCCACTCCATCACTTCCAAAACCCATTCATAAGACATCCATCCCTAAATCCATTTCAAACCCTCATTCTCCAAATCTCACTTCTTCAAACCCATTCCATTCTCATTTCACGGTCCAACGTCTTCACTTCACGGTCACTTCCGTGCATTTCTCGGTCCCACATCTTCACTTCACGGTCACTTCCGTGCATTTCGCGATCCAATCGCTTCACTTCACCCCCATTTCCATGCATATCACGGTCATTCCCGCATATTGTGTGTTGATTCACGGTTATTTTGATGCATTTCGCGGTCCCGCGTCTTCACTTCACGGTCACTTCCGTGTATTTTGCGGTCCAATCGCTTCACTTCACCCCCATTTCCATACATATCACGGTCATTCCCGCATATTCCGTGTTGATTCACGGTCATTTCGATGCATTTTACGGTCATGCCCCTTCACTTCATGGTCATTTCGCGCATTTCACAGTCAATTCGCTTAGGGATTAAACCTTCCAATCCCTTTCAATCCCCAAGAACCAAACACGTCCGAGGCATTTTTGAAGGGATTAGGGTGAGTGGATGGGATTTAAGGGAACTGTTTGGCCGTCGGCGAATCCCATGAGATCAGGAGGGATGGGATGGATTTTAAGGGCCTGTTTGCACGCCGCCACCCCGGTCTGTTTGGCACGACCGGCCAATCCCGGATTTAACTTCCAATCCCTTCCAATACCATCAAATCCCTTCCAATCCGCCTGGCCAAACGGGCCCTAAGGTAATGATGGTGGTGTCAGTGGATTGGTTTAAGATCCATAGGATTGCTATATCCCGGAACAAGTTCACTGGGTCTGTTTGGCACGTCAGGCATATCCTGAGATTTTACCTTCCACTCCTTCCAACTAAGGGATGGGATCAATTTTAAGATAATGATGGTGATGTCAGTGGATTGTTTTAAGATCCATGGGATTGCTTATATCCCGGGACAAGTTCACAAGGTCTGTTTGGCTCATCATGCATATCCCGGGATCTCGCGATCCCATTCCTCCTAATACCGTGGGATTGGTTCGGCCAACAGGCCTTAAAGGTAATGATGGTGATGTCAGTGGATTGTCTTAAGATCCACGGGATTGCTATCTCCCGAGATTAGGATCTCGTGTCTGTTTGGCTCGCCTAGCCAATCTTAGGATCTATCTTCCAATCCCATCCAATTTACGCGGCCAAACAGGCCCTATATGATTTTGGGGTAGGAGAAGCTACTTTAACCAACCAACCTGGTTATTTTCCAAGATTCCATTAGGTCGATGGTCGAAAATTCATTTCATTCACTTAGCGGTCAATTTCATTCCATCAGGTCCTGGGATTTGAGAATAGGTTTAGGTTATAAGTATAGGTTTAGGTTTAGGAATTCGGGTTCGGGTTCAGGTTTATCTTCGGGTTTAGGTTATAGCTAGGTTTCGGTTTAGGTTATAGGTTTCGGTTTAGGTTATAGGTTATAAGTTTAGTTATAGATTTTGGGATTTGAGAATAGGTTTAGGTTATAAGTATAGGTTTAGGTTAGGGTGTAGATTAAGGTTTAGGGAAATGACCGTGAAGTGAAGGGGGCATGATCGTGAAATGCATCGAAATGACTGTGAATCAACACGGAATAGGCGGGAATGACCGTGATATGCATGGGAAATGATTGTGAAGTGAGGCGATTGGATCGCGAAATGCGCGAAAGTGATCGTGAAGGGTCATGACCGTGAAATGCATCGAAATGACCGTGAATCAAAACGAAATAGGTGGGAATGACCGTGATATGCATGGAAATGGGGGTGAAGTGAAACAATTGGACCGCAAAATGCACGGAAGTGACCGTGAAGTGAAGACGCGGGTCCGCGAAATGCGTCGAAATGACCGTGAATCAACATGGAATATGCGGGAATGACCATGATATACATGGAAATGGGGGTGAAGTGAAGCGATTGGACCGCGAAATGCACGGAAATGACCGTGAAGTGAAGACGCGGGACCGTGAAATGCGTCGAAATCACCGTGAATCAACACGGAATATGCGGGAATGACCGTGATATGAATGGAAATGATTGTGAAGTGAGGCGATTGGACCGCGAAATGTGCGGAACTGACCGTGAAGTGAAGACGTGGGACCGCGAAATGCGTCGAAATGACCGTGAATCAACACGAAATATGCGGGAATGATCGTGATATGCATGGAAATAGGGGTAAAGTGAAGCGATTGGACCGCGAAATGCACGGAAGTGACCGTGAAGTGAAGACGCGGGACCGTGAAATGCGTCGAAATCACCGTGAATCAACACGGAATATGCGGGAATGATCGTGATATACATGGAAATGGGGGTGAAGTGAAGCGATTGGACCGCGAAATGCACGGAAGTGACCGTGAAGTGAAGACGCGGGACCGTGAAATGCGTCAAAATGACCATGAATCAACACGGAATATGCGGGAATGACCGTGATATGCATGTAAATGGGGGTGAAGTGAACCGATTGGATTGTGAAATGTACGAAAGTGACGGTGAAGTGAAGACGTGGGACCGTGAAATGCGTCGAAATGACCGTGAATCAACACGGAATCGAGAATGATCGTGATATGCATGGAAATGAGGGTGAAGTGAAGCGATTGGACCGCGAAATGCACGGAAGTGACCGTGAAGTGAAGACGCGGGACCATGAAATGCATCGAAATGACCGTGAATCAACACGGAATATGCGGGAATGATCGTGATATGCATGGAAATGGGGGTGAAGTGAAGCGATTGGACCGCGAAATGCATGCGGTTAATATACGGCCATTTCTGTGCATTTCACTTCACAGTCACTTCTGTGTATTTTGCAATCCAATCGCTTCACTTCACCCCCATTTTCATGCATATCACGATCATTCCCGCATATTCCGTGTTGATTCACTGATCATTTCCACGCACTTCACTGGTCGCGTCTTCACTTCACGGTCTTCCGCCACTTCGCGCATTTTGTGGTCCAATCGCTTCACTTCACCCCCATTTCCATGCATATCACGGTCATTCCGCATATTCCGTGTTGATTCACTTGTCATTTCGATGCACTTCACTGGTCATTCTGCGTCTTCACTTCACGGTCACTTTCGCGCATTTTACGGTCCACTCGCTTCACTTCACCCCCATTTTCATGCATATCACAGTTATTCCCACATATTCCGTGTTGATTCACGGTCATTTCGATGCACTTCACGGTCCCGTGTCTTTACTTCATGGTCACTTTCGCGCATTTTACGGTCCAATCGCTTCACTTCACCCCCATTTGCATGTATATCACAGTCATTCCCGCATATTCTGTGTTGATTCACGGTCATTTCGACGCACTTCATGGTCCCGCGTCTTCACTTCATGGTCACTTCCGCGCATTTCGCGGTCCAATTGCTTCACTTCACCCCCATTTCCATGCAAATCATGGTCATTCCCACATATTCCGTGTTGATTCACGGTCATTTCGATGCATTTCACGGTCCCGCGTCTTCACTTCACGATCACTTCCGCGCATTTTGCGGTCCAATTGCTTCACTTCACCCCCATTTTCATGCTTATCACGGTCATTCCCGCATATTCTGTGTTGATTCACGGTCATTTTGACGCATTTCACGGTCCCACGTCTTCACTTCATGGTCACTTCCGTGCATTTCACGGTCCAATCGATTCACTTCACCCCCATTTCCATGCATATCACGATCATTCCCGCATATTCCGTCCTGATTCACGGTGATTTCGATGCATTTCGCGGTCCCGCGTCTTCACTTCACGGTCAGTTCCGCATATTTCGCGGTCCAATCGCCTCACTTCACAATCATTTCCATGCATATCACGGTCATTCCCGCCTATTCCGTGTTGATTCACGGTCATGCCCCTTCACTTCACGGTCATTTTCCTAAACCTTAATTTACACCCTAACCTAAACCTATACTTATAACCTAAACCTATTCTCAAATCCCAAAACCTATAACCTAAACCTAAACCTTAACATAAACCTATAACCTATAACCTAAATCGAACATAAACCCGAACCCGAACCCGAATTCCTAAACCTAAACCTATACTTATAACCTAAATCTATTCTCAAATCCCAAAACCTATAACTACAACCTAAACCTTAACCTAAACCTATAACCTATAACCTAAACATATCACCGAAACTCAATTCCCTAAACCTTAACCTACAACCTAACCTAAACCTATACTTATAACCTAAACCTATAACCTAAACCTAAACCTAAACCTAAACCTATAACATTAACCTAAACCTTTAACCTAAACTTATAACCTTAACCTAAACCTATTCTCAAATCCTAAACCTAAACCTTTAACCTATAACCTAAACGTATAACCTATAACCTAAACCCAAACCTAAACCTATATACCCCTATAACCTATAACCTAAACCTAAACCTTAACTTATTCTCAATTACCTAAATCTATAACCTATAATCTATAACCTAAACCTTAGCCTAAACCTAAACCTAAACCTTAACCTATAACCTAAACCTTAACCTATAACCTATAACCTATAACCTTAACCTAAAGCTATAACCTATAACCTAAACCTAAACGTATTCTCAAATCCCTAAACCTAAACCTACACCTAATCCTAATCTCAACTCCCTAACCTAAACGTAAACCTAAACTTGAAAACCCAAACCTAAACCCGATCCTGATCCCGCCTATTCCGTGTTGATTCACGGTCATTTCGACGCATTTCACGGTCACGCCCCCTTCACATCACGGTCATTTTCATGCATTTCTCGGTCCAATCACTACACTTCACGGTCATTTTCATGCATATCACGGTCATTGCCGCTTTTTCCGTGTTGATTCACGGTCATTTCGGCACATTTCACGGTCATACCCCTTCACCTCATGGTCATTTTCGCACATTTCGCGGTCTAATTGCTTCACTTCACGGTCATTTCCATGCATATCATGGTCATTCCCGCCTATTCCGTGTTGATTCAGCCTCATTTCGACGCATTTCACGGTCATGCCCCTTCACTTCACGGTCATTTCCGTGCATTTCGCGGTCCAATCGCTTCACTTTACGGTCATTTCCATGCATATCATGGTCATTCCCGTCGATTCTGTGTTGATTCACGGTCATTTCGGCACATTTCACGGTCATGCCCCTTCATTTCACGGTCATTTCCGCACATTTCACGGTCCATTCACCTCACTTCACGCTCATTTCCATGCACTTCACGGTCATTTCCGGTGCATTTCATAGTCATGCCCCTTTCCTTCACTTCACGGTCATGAATGAAATTGACCGCTAAGTGAATGAAATGGATTTTCAACCATCGACCTGATGGAATCTTGGAAAATAACCAGGTTGGTTGGCTAAAGTAGCTTCTCCTACCCCAAAATCATATAGGGTACATGAAGTAACTAATTTTAGTTTAGAAGATATTCTTGTCAAATGAATAAAGAAAGAAATGAAAAAGGGAAAAAAAAAATTTTATACGCTTATATATACATATTTATATAAATATGTGTTAGAGAAAATTATTGGTAGAATAAAGTTTTCCATGTAAAAAAAAAAAAAAAAAACCTAAAAAAAAATTGCACTACGGTCAATGGCTACGGCTATAATCCGTAGCCATAGGACCCGCCGCTGGGCGTGGCCCCGCCGGATAGGTCAGCGAGTGGCGCAGCCGCGCGGGGGGCCGCTAGCTTGGCGCGCCTACCCTGTACAAGCCTCTTTAGCTACGGATTTTGGTTGATTTAGCTACGGTTATAACCCGTAGCTAAAAATCTGTATCAAAAAAAATAAAATTCAGATTTTTTTTTTCAATGTAGAATATTTATTTATTTTGGGTCTCATCATGAGGTCTATGTTATATCCAAACCGTCCATCTATTTGACGAACTCATATTAATGCTTGAGATGGAAAATAAGATAGATCTAACTATCAAGTGGACCACACTTTAAATGGCTGTGGAGAATTGAATGTCTACCACTTAAACCCTTTTAGCGATTACAGAAGTTTTGGATCATTATTTAAAAAAAATTTCCTCTTCAACCAGGTATTTGTGACCTTATGAATAGATTGGATGGAATATAAATGTTATGGTGGGCCCTACAAAAGTTTCAACGGTGAAAATCAATTTTCTGCTGCTCTTTGTGGTGTGGTCCAGTTGCTCTCTGGATATATATATATATATATATATATATGCATAATGGTTCGAAATGATCTCAAAATATGGATGAACGTTGTGGATATAATAAATACATAACTGTGGGCCATGTAACGTCGATCTCTTTTGAACCGTTCGTAGGAGTTCGAGGAGCGTCAACGCTGGTCTTCGAGCACCAGCCGATCCGCTTGGAGGAAAAAGCAGGGGCATTTTCGACCTTTGGAAAGGCGTCCGTACAGCTGGGGCGTATTCTCGCAAGGGAAAATGAGGTGGGCTTAGCCTCCTAAATGGGCCATAAATGAGTCGTATTCTCGCAAATTTCTCTACTATGGCAGAGTGTTATAGTTGCTATGCAGGCAGTCGGATGCGTACATCAACTCAAACAAAATGGTCAAAATCGCGGGACCCAATGTAGATATGTCATCATCCCGAAATCAGATCGGTTGAACAATCCTAACCTCTGATTCGTGGGCACTTCTTTGGTGAATTCTGGACAGTTGCTGTTTTTCATGTCAACCGTCAATTATATGTCCACCAATCAGTCAATTAGATAATTAAATCAATATAAGTTTTTATCTATAACCCATCTAAACAGGGTCCCAGAATTCGGACGGCTCAGTTTGAGTTACTTTTTAGGTCGTTTATGCAATTTCTTATTGCTTGCGTATCAACTATCGTACTTTACCAGAGTATCAATGTTTTTACTCGAAATACATTTCAAGCAGAAGGAAACAGGGAGAAGGAGGAGAAGAAGGGGGGAGGGGGAAGACAGAGAGAGACTCTGGTAGAGTGTGACGGTTGATAAGCATGCACGGAGAAAGAATGAAGGAAGAGAGAACCTGTGGAGGTGGGTGGGACGATGTCGGTGTAGGTCAGGCCGTCGTTGAAATCAGGCCACGGCTCTCCGAAAGCATTCCCTGTTGGCGCCCTTTCGTCTGCCATCTCAGCTCCCAACAACGTTACATGGAGAGGGTTTGTACTGTAGGTCTTGGCGGTTTTGATAGAATGCCCGGCCGGCGATCAGTCGATCTGGACCTTCCATCAGGTAGTCCGCGTTTCGGTGGATCCCTGACTTTGGGGCCCACCGTTATGTATTTTCCTTACATCCACGCCTTCCATCCGTTTTGATAGCTAATTTTAGTGCATGATCCGAAAAATCAAGCAGATCCAAATCTCAGGTGGACCACACTATAGGAAACAGTGCTGATTGACCGTTAAAAACTTTTTAGGGCCCACAAAAATTTTGGATCGAGCCAATATTTGTGTGGCCCCTTCATCCATGTGTTTGTCACGTTATCAACGGGTTGGATGGCAAATAAACATTCCAGTGGCTTCCAAGAAATTTTTAACCGCGAGTTTTCAATCATGACTTCCAGCGTGGTGCGACACTTAATTAGTGACGTATGTAATGTTTGATAATAAAACCGTTGAAATATATTATTTGTCCGAAAATGATGAAATTTTAAGTTTGGGATGAGCCACAAGCACAATATTATGCCAGAGTGACTAAAAAACGATTTTTAACTGTTGATTTACATGAACCATGTTTAGAGGGTGTTGATCATCATATTAAAGCAATTATAGTGATACACTTGATAATCTAATTATTTTAGGATATCAATAGTGGGCTGTGTGCCCAATAAAATAATAGTCAGGTGACACATATGTTACACATGTAACTCCAGAAAGGATTTTAGATGTAATCTAACTCTCACTGTGGATTTTAAACCCTGGATTTGAAATTCTCAATTACTCTGTGCGGCCAAACAACAGGAGATTTGAAATCCCCCCTAATCCATTGTGCCAAACGACCCCTTGAGATTTCAATTTGCTTTACTTTTAGATCATGTCCTACATGGACTGTCAAAACAAATGAACACCGATCATGTCAGGCACATAATCATGGTGCCTATGCCGCATCCCATGAGAGCCTATTGCTTATTGAATAATTCAGTAAAATTATGTACGACCCATTGTCATGTATGTCTCTTATCTATGCTGTGCAGCCGTTTTCCGATTCCCAAATCATTTTACTATATGACCCTAAACTTAAAACACATCCAAATCTCAAGTAAACCACGTCAGAGGAAACATTGCGCATTGACCGCCTGCCATAAAAAACTCATTGGGGGTTATGGAAGTTTTGGATCAAGCTTATATTTGTATTTTTCTTTTATCTATGTTTATGTGATTTTATCAACACGTTGGATGACAAATAAATAACATTGTGGACCCTACCAAGGTTTCAATGGTAAATATCATTATCTCCACCGTTTCCTTTTGTTGTGGTCCACTTGAGCTTTGGATATGCTTAATTTTTGGTCTCATCATCTAAAAAAAGCTGGTAAAATGGATGGATGGTGTGGATAAAACTGTAAATCACGCATGGGCCCTACAAAGTTTACTCAGTACCATTTAGCATACCGAGATACTCATTAGGGCCTATTTGGGAGTGTGGATTTGGAACCCCCTGGATTCGCAACCCCCATGATTGGAAACCCCCTGGATTGGCAATCCTCTCGGTGTGTTTGGCATCCTGGGTTGTAAGTCAACTTTAATTCAAAAATACCTATACATGGCATATTTACAGGGGTTTGAATTTAATTACTAAATTAACTTTAATATCCCCAATTAGTGAGATATATAATTTTTGACACTATGGTTGTGATAAGCCTGCTAAAATATATGTTTTGCCTAAAAATGATGAAATTCCAAGTCTCAGATGGACCGTAAGCACAAGATCATGTTTGAGTGACTAACCAACGATTTTTAATCATTGATTAATATGGACAATGTTTGGACGGTGCTGGATAATATTTGGACGGTGCTGATCTACATGAACAATGTTTGGACGGTGCTGATCATCGTTAGTGAGCCATGTGCCCAGTAGAATGATAGTGTACAGTGACATACATTTATACCACATTTATACCTACAACTATTGAATTGATTTTAGGTGTAATCCAAGCTCTCGCCGTGAATTACAAATCCCCTCAAAGAGGGGATTGGAAACCCCCTGGATTGGCAATCCCCAGTTGCTTTATGCTGCCAAACAACCAAGGGATTTGAAACCCCCTCTAATCCCCTCCAATCCAAGGTGCCAAACGACCCCTTAGGCAATCGGCTCCTGCGCTCCATCATGTGGTTGTAGACTGGGGAGGGATGTTAACGAGACGGGTTCAGGTTAACGAGACGGGTTCAGGTCCAGGTGATCCCTTACTCGCACCCTCTGATGAGCCAGGTTTGGTCCTTACTTGGGGCCTACGGGACCTAGACACAGACTCAGTCAGGTTCGGTTACCCACCCAATGACTATTTGGGCCTCAATTCACGATGGGCCATTTTGGAAATAGCAAACCCAAAAAGACGTTCCAGCAAGAGCTGGTGACCATTGAACTCGCCATGCATAATAGCTGAAGCTCTAAAGGAACTGTTTTGGAAGATGAATGGCCAATGTAAGTTTCTAGGAATATTAAATAATGGAAGAGTCTAGTGAGGGTATTATAGTCATTTTACAGTTAGTGCAAAAGCCTATAAAAAGGGACATTGTATATCCGATTACAGCAACAACTGTGTAGCAAGTGAAAAGCAAGTAAAAGATAATTAAAGAAAAAAAGGTGTTTATTTTTATATCTTTGTGGTGTGTTCGGTTCTAAGGCTTTGTAAAGCCAACAAATTGGTATCAGAGCCAGACGATCCTGTGGGACTGGGTATAGTTTGAAGGTGCAGATCGTGTGATCAAGGTGTTGCCACTGCTACATCAAGAAAAAGGCGTTGTTGTTAATCCGTGGTGTGCAAAAGTGATGGCGTCCTCGATCCAGCCGCAGATTCCAAAGTTATCTAAGGATAACTATGAAAACTGCTTCATCCAGATGAAGGCTTTGTTCGGATCCTGTAAGACCCGTACCCTAGTCCGTACAGTTTCGTAGGCTTTTGCGATCTTACCGGTCGAATTCCGGCAATCCTCGACTCATATCCGACGTTCCGCGCGATCTTAAGCCGAGTCCTGCCTACCGAAGGCGGCTCGATCCGAAACTTGTATCCTAGCGATCGCGCCGTCGCCGCGGTTCCAACGCCGCGACTTGCGCACCAAACCGATACCTAGGTGGGAAGATGTCAGTCAGCGTTCGGTTCGAAGAAACGCCGCACGTTGCGAATCTCGAGGGAATCTCTATGAGATGTCCCATCAAATCATGTCAAGTACACACCATGCCATGAGTACAACAACCCATCCCTCCCTTTTCAAATGTCAACTCTCTCTCTCCTCTCACCATCCCTCTTTTACAAGTTTTCAAACAAACCCATCCCTCTTTACAAAAAAAATCAAACTCACCCATACCTCCCATTCCCCTTCCTTACATCATTCCATCCATATCACCCCATCACCCATTTTTTTCCTTCTCATTTCTCGAATCTCCTAAGCATCCCACGTCTAAGCTTCCTCTCTCCCAAACCACAAGTGTGGCCCACCCTCTCATCTCTCATCCTCACCATCAAGATCTCATCATCCACCGTTAAACCCGAAGGCAAGGAGCTAAGGAAGCTAGGGGAGCAAGAAGAAGGAAGAAAGGTGGGTGATCCACCGTTGGTTTCTATTAAAGGGCCCCACAAATAATGGGGTCCACCTTGATGTATGTATTTGTAATTAGAGAGGGGCCCATAGTGGCGGGGTCCCTCTACTCCATCGGTCTCTCTCTATTTCTCTCTCTTTCTCTTTCTTTCCCTCTCTTTCTCTCTTCCTTAGAATGAAGTGGGCCCCACCGATATGTTAAATCTACTCTATCCATCAAATAGGGTGGCCCACCTCATTTTAGGAGAGATCCACCCCCCTATTTAGATTAAATGATATATTATAATATTTTATTAATATATAAATATGCATGGTGGGCCACGTACATGTGGGACCCACCATGTGAATGGTGGGCCACGTGCATGTGGGACCAACCATGAGGCCCATGTATACACCGTCCAGCGTCCAGAGACGTTGGACGTGAAGCGGCAAATATGGAGTTGTGTACTAACATGGACGTGTACTTCCAAGTTATCTTTAAATAAAAAAAAATCTCTTTTGGAGTGGGCCACCCATACAGGCCCCACCTTGATGTTTGTGCATGATCCAAGCCATCCATCCCAACTCTTGCATCATTTTAAGCGTTGAGCCAAAATTTTAAGGTGATCTGATCACTGGGTGGGCCATAACCTCTAAAACCATGTAAAGACATGCCAGAACATATAAAAGTACTCGGTGAGACCCACCTGAAGTCTGGATGGAGCTGAAATTCGGTCTGGACGGCCAGAAAAGTGCTACACGCATAATGGATGGTCTGGATTGTGAATAACATTTTGGTGGGCCACAAAAAAGGGGTTTGTGTGTGCAGCATATAAAAGTATCTTCTTGCAGGTGACGGGCGGACGGTGGCTGGGGCCTCACGGCTCCAGCTGTGGGCCCCCACGGTGATGCGTTTAGATCATCAACACCGAGCATTTGATGGGTCCCCTTTGATTATGGGCTGTCCCAAAAAATCAGCCGTATACGGATCTCAAGTGGGCCACACCATCAAAACTTAAGTGAATATATTCCTAAAACATATAAAATTATTTGGTGGGGCCGACCTGAAATTTGGATGCGGTTGAAACTTGGTTTGGATTGTCAACCAGGTGGGACACACATGATGGGTGGACTGGATCTGCAAACCACATTACAGTGGACCCCCGGGTCCACGTGACTTTATGAGCAGGTTGAATGACAAGTAAATATTACAGTGGGCTCTTGACCGTGGGCCCCTGGCCCACAACCTTATGAGCAGGTTGGTCGGCAAATAAACATTTTGGTGGGCCCCCTCCCTAGCCGTGAGACCCTGTGAACAGGGTGGGTGGCAAATAAACATTTTGGTGGGCCCCGCCCTGGTCCACATGACCTTATGAATAGATTGGATGATAAATAAATATTATAGTGGGCCCAGGTCCACGTGACCCTGTCAACAGGTTGGCTGGAAAACAAACATCATGGTGGGCTCTGGTCTGCATGACCATATGAATAGGTTTGATGACAAATAGATATTATGGTGGGCCCTGGTCCCGTGACCTTATGAATAGGTTGGATTTCAAATAAATATTATGGTAGGCCCTTAGCCCATGTGACGGAGCCCATATTGATGTATCTATGGCCATTGTTGAGGCTCACCTTAATGTATACATAAGGCCCATACATTTAGACCCATTTGATACATTTGAGGCCCACTTAGATGTGTTAAGGCCCATATGACTAGGCCCACCTTGTTATATTTAAGACCTATGTGACTAATGTGATATATGCAAGCCCATGGGTGATGACCCATTGCAATGTACCTAAGGCTCATTGGTGAGGTTCATTGAGGTGGCCCACTTGATGAATATAAGGCCTATGAGATACAGCCCATATGATGTATTTAGGGCCCCATGGAATGTACCTAAGACACATTGCAATGTGTAATTCCACCAGGGTTTATGGTATTTAAGGCGAGCCGAGCCTTGGGGACAATGTTGGTTTGACGTCCACATTGTACGAGTAATGTTGGTTAGATGTCCACATTATAACTCTCCCTAAGGCCACTGATAGGCCCGTATCTGTTTCATGTAGGCCATTTAGGCCCATCTTCATTGAGAGGATAGTTTATTGCTTTATAACATGTTTAGCACAACCCCATGATTCATGATCATACGCATCATATGTATGCTTGAGATGAGGAGTGTCTGATCATAGCATGTGCCTTCGGGCAGACTGATTTCGGGCTCCCCGATATGCGGAGTTGCCCTACATGAGCGCATGGTATGCACAGGATTGATGCATGACTGGCAGTATGATTCATGCACTTGCATCTGTATGATTGAGATATGCCCTAGCGACATCGGGGCCATAGCCTCCACAGATATATCGTGGGTGGCTAGTTGGATCTAGAAAAATCTTGTTCCAAGCAATTGGGGCGCCATAGATGTCCCTGGTGAGAGTCCCCTGAACCCGATGGTACCGGAGGATGACTCCAACGTCGAGACCGAGTAGATATATGAGCGCACGAGGGCCGAATACCATGAGGCCGCGTCTCCCACCGTGTCGTGGTCGGTTGGAAAGGAGTGGTGGCCTTACTCACCCGAGAGCGGGGGGGCATTACTAGGCTGAGTTTGACCAGCTCGGAAATGGGTTTGCTATCGACGTGCCGGATAGGTATTGGCTGACTATTGGCCAGGCGGATAGTGAGGTTTCTTACTCTCACTTGGACTGTGCTGCTTGGAGAGAGACAGTGCCATTTGGAGTGTACTGAACCCCGGTGATTATCCATACTGAGAACCGTACTGATTTGATGCTCTAGTAAGGAGTTGCATTGGTATGAGGATTGACATGCTTGACTAACATATTGTATCGCATGGCCTTGGTATGGCTGATAGTATTCACATCTTGTACTGCATAGCCTTGGTACGGCTAGTTGCATTTCGTACTCATCAGCATGATTCCACATTACTCCGGCATTGCATTCTGAGCACGTTCGCACATACTTACACCGCCCTCTAAGCTTTCTATAAGCTTATGCACGATTAATGCGTGCAGGTGACGCCAGGACGCAGATGTAGTCTCGTCGTTGTTGGAGCGTGCCGCCGAGCTTTTAGAGTTTTGATATTACCACTATCTTGTATTTCCCTTTATACGCATTGTACTCAAAGTTTTTATTCATAGTAGATTTTGTGATGGTGTTCTTGTGGTTATTGTTCGTGGGTTATGCTTGTGGTTATGCTCATTACAAATTAAATTGATATTAGAAATCCTCCTTGTAGCATCCCAGGATCGGAACCTGGTATATGGGTGTCAGGAGCCGAAAATGGGGTACTACGGAGGTTGTCGGCGCCGGATTCGGCGATCGGGAATTTTGTGAGCCCGGTCTCCGAGTTCGGGGAGTGACAGATCCGAAGATCTATAGGACATTGTCAGTGATGAATATGTAGAACCCACTACGGAGCAAGAAGCTTCCTATTCTGCCGAACAAAAGACGGCTCTCAAAGATCAAAGGAAAAAGGACAAGAAGGCCTTATTTTTTATATATCAAGGGTTGGATGACTCCACTTTTGAATGAATCGCCGAAGCTATGACATGCAAGCAAGCATGGGAGAGTCTCAGCACCATATTCAAGGGTGTTGATCGTGTTAGGAGGGTTCGACTAAACCCTTAGAGCCGAGTTTGAAGCTGCACATATGAAGGAAGGTGAGTCCATATCAGATTGCTTTTCAAAATTGCTTGTTATAATTAACAATTTAAAAAGAAATGGCGAAAAGTTTGAAGATATTCGAATAGTAGAAAAAATACTCCGATCTCTCACAACCAAATTAGAACATGTGGTTGTGGCCCTTGAAGAATCGAAGGACTTGGAAAACTTGTCCGTCGAAGAGTTGATGGGATTGTTGCAAGTGCATGAGCAACGAATGCAGAAAAATAACGCATCAACGTTGGAGCATGCCCTAGAGTCTAAGCTGACTCTAAATGACCAACGTGGTGGTCATACAAATCGTTGAGGCCGTGGCACCAACACTACTGTGAGAGGAAGGGCACATGGATATCATCTGAACCATCCACAAAACCAATAGAAATTTACCAATTTCCGTGGAAGAGCGAATGGTAGAGGTCGATTCGTACACAATCGCGGAAATATATGAAATATTCAGTGCCGGAATTGCAACAAATTCGGCCATTATGCCTCAGATTGTTGGAGCAAGCCAGTGGATCACGATGAACGATTCAACTATGCTGAAGCATCGAGTCATGACCAGGAAGACTCTACAGTGCTCCTTGCACAAGAGAAAGGATGTGATCGACCAAATGTATGGTATCTCGACACAGGTGCGAGCAATCACATGTGCGGGAACAAAAGCCTATTTGAAGAACTCACAGAAGGAGTTCATGGTGATGTGACATTCGATGACTCGTCAAAGACACCGGTGAAAGGTAAAGGGAAAATTAAAATCTTTCAGAAGAATGGTGTTCCAAACTATATCTCCAATGTGTACTGCATGCCCAACATGAAAAGTAATATACTCAGTCTCGAACAACTCCTCGAAAAAAGGTATGTTATACACATGAAGAATTCTTCTCTTTCCATAAGAAACATGCATGGACATTTGATTACGAAAGTCCAAATGGCGAAGAATCGTATGTTTCCACTCTATATAAACACAATGCTCGAGAAGTGTTTTTATGGAAAAGCAAAGAATGATTCTTAGACATGGCATCTTCGCTTTAGCCATCTAAATTTCAGTGGCCTGAAACTTTTATCGTCATCAAGCACGGTGCATGGCTTGCCTACCATTAAAGCTCTAGAACAAGTGTGTGAGGGTGCACACTTGGGAAACAGCAAAGAAACTCCTTTCCGAGTGGAGTATCCCGAGGAACAAGAGAACTGTTGCAGTTGGTTTACACTGACATCTGTGGACTATTGGAGTCAATCTCTATTGAAGGTAATAAATACTTTATTACCTTCATTAATGATTTCAGTAGAAAATTGTGGGTGTATATAATCAAAGAAAAGGTTGTTGCTTTTACTATTTTTCAAAATTTTAAGGCCCTTATTGAAAAAGAAAGTGGTCTTAAAATCAAAACCTTAGATCTGACAGAGGTGGAGAGTACACCTCAAATGCCTTTCGAGAGTATTGTAGAGATCAAGGAATCAAGCAATAGCACACTACAACCTACACGCCACAACAAAATGGAATTGCAGAACAGAAAAATCGTACCATTCTCGACATGACAAGGACCATACTAAAGGTGAAAAGTCTACTGAAGAATTTCTGGGCAGGGGCAGTTGCATGTACTGCCTATCTGCTCAATAGGTGTCTGACCAAGAGTGTCAGATTCAAGACACCGCAAGAAGCATGTAGTAGATAGAAGCCAAGCGTGGCGCACCTAAGGATCTTTGGGTGTGTCACTTATACTCAAGTTCCAGAAGCGAGAAAGAAAAAGCTTGATGATCGTAGTGAGAAGTGCATCTTTATCAGCTACAGTGAAGTATCGAAGGCGTACAAGCTCTACAACCCACAACTAACAAGGTGGTGGTAAGTAGAGATGTTGTATTTTGCGAGGAAGAAGCTTGGAAATGGAACGAGGAAGATTCAGCCAAAGAAAATTAAGTCGAGGTTGAAGAACATGAAGAAAAGAAGCATGAGAACCAGGAGTAAACACCTACAACACCCTCTTCCGCCGAAATGTTTGCACGCAGAAGTCCAACCATATGTTCTATCTCCTCTGGAAGTATTCCCTTAAATCAAAATTCAGCCAGCACATCATCATCCAGCTCTCCTTCACCCTTGGCTCCTATCAAAATGAGGAGCCTCAACGATATATACACCGAAACTGAGGAAGTAAATTTATTCTGTTTGTATGCGGACCACGAGCCTCTTACATTTGAGGAGGTCGTAGAAGAAGAATGTTGGATGACGGCTATGGAAGAAGAGATCTAGGCCATTGAGAAGAACCATACATGGGATATAACTTTACTTCCTTAAGGCCAAAGAGCTATTAGCGTCAAATGGGTGTACAAGATCAAGCGAAATGCTGATGGTGAGATCGATCGCTACAAGGCAAGACTCGTAGCAAAGGGTTACAAACAGAAGTACGGGGTGGACTATGAAGAAGTCTTCGCTCCTATTACTCGCCTTGACACTGTGAGGATGATTATCTCCCTTGCAGCCCATCACAGTTGGATGATCTACCAACTGGATGTGAAATCTACATTCCTGAATGAAATTCTGGAAGAAGAGATCTATGTCGACCAGCCTGGAGGTTTTGTTGTTCAAGGGGAGGAACACAAGGTGTATCGACTACAGAAAGCTCTCTATGGGTTGAAGCAAGCTCCACGTGCTTAGAATGCACGTATCGACAACTATCTTCAAGAGAACGACTTCACCCAATGTCTATATGAGCATACAGTTTACATCAAGAAGAATGCTCATTGCGATATGCTTATAGCATGCCTGTATGTTGATGATTTGCTGTTTACAGGAAATAATCGACCGATGTTTGATGAATTCAAGAAGGTCATGTTTAAGGAGTTCAAGATGACCGAGGGACGTCTGATGTCCTTTTTTCTGGGCATTGAAGTGAAGCAACAACATGGTGGCATTTATATATCTCAGAAGAAGTATGCCAAGGAATTGCTTAAAAAGTTTAAGATGGATGATTGCAATGCCGTAAACACGCTTGTAGCAATGGGCTTAAAACTGATAAAGGACGGAGAAGGTAGAAGTGTTGAATCGACTATGTTCAAGAGTCTGATTGGAAGCCTAAGGTATCTCACAATCACAAGGCCAAATATCGTCTACAGTGTTGGGCTTCTAAGTAGGTACATGGAAGTACCAAAAGAATCACACTAGCTAGTCGCAAAAAGAATCCTCAGGTACGTCAAAGGAACAATGAAATTCGGTCTTTTCTATCCATACGATGATGAAGCAATGCTGTATGGATACTCAGACAGTGATTGGGGAGGTGACTAAGATGAAAGAAAGAACACCACTAGCTATGTATTATATCTTGGATCGACTGCTTTCACATGGAACTCAAAGAAACAAAGTACTGTTGCTTTGTCCACATGTGAAGCAGAGTACGTGGCAGTATCATCCACAGTCTGTGAAGCAATATGGTTGAAGAACATGTTAAAGGAGTTGAAACATCCATAAGAGGAATCCACTGTTATATACGTAGATAACAAGTCGGCAATTGAACTTGCCAAAAATCCATTACAACATGGAAGGAGCAAGCACATTGATATGAGGTATCATTTCTTGAGAGATCAAGTGAAGCAGAAATCAGTGATGCTAGAGTACTGTCATACTACTGAACAAGTGGCAGATATCTTCACCAAAGCATTGCCAACTAATACATTCAAGAAATTTAGATCGATGCTTAGAATTAAACCAGTTTTGGTTTGAAGGAGAGTGTTGGAAATAGCAAACCCAAACAGACGTTTCCAGCAACAACTGGTGACCATTGAACTCCCCATGCATAACAATTGAAGCTCTAAAGGAACTATTTTGGAAGATGAATGACCAATGTAAGTTTCTAGGAATATTAAATAATGAAAGAGTCTAGTGAGGGTATTATAGTCATTTCACAGTTGGTGCAAAAGCCTATAAAAAGGGACATTGTATATCTGATTACAGCAACTGTGTAGCAAGTGAAAAGCAAGTGAAAAGCAAGTGAAAAATAATTAAAGAAAAAAAGCTGTTTATTTTTATATCTTTGTGGTGTGATCGGTTCTAAGGCTTTATAAGGCCAATAGGCCAGGCATCTACATAGTGGGACCCACTCTATGAATGAATTGATCTCACACGTGTGACACTCTGACAGATTGTATAAATGGTTGTCTTAAATGTCTCTTGTTAAAATAATTAGTATATATTTAATTAGAAATGCTCCTATTTGCATATCTATGGGTAAGAGTTTATTTTAAAAAATAAACTCTTATTTTTTAAATGGTCTATTTGGATAAAGTTTTAATTTTTAGAATTTATTTGTTTAAAAACTAGTTAAAAACTCTTTAAAAAAGTGATTGGGAGGTGACTTTTTATTTTGGACAAGTTCGTGTTGACATTAGATTTATAATTTCTATCACATGATGAGTGCGGGCATCCCATAATTGAATTTGCAGCTTAATTCAAACCAAACAACTATGACCCCAAGTGTCAAGATATGCAGATACTTAAGGCCTGTTTGGTTTTTAATGATACCGGCATTTGAACATAAATTTGTCGTAATGATAGTTCACCTGCGTTTGAAAATTGCATTAAATAACAACATTAGATGAGCATTGAAGTTGGAGGGAAATCGATGTAAAGCGAGCCCCTGAATCCTTCTTTCACTGCAAGTAATCGATCAGAAAGACGGCTTCTACAGATTTGATAGCCATTTGGAATGGTAGTCTGCAAGAGTACCAAGGTGGGACCAGCCTCAGTATTTAGCTACAAAAGAGTTGCTTCCTAAATCATCTTCTTCACCCCTCTTGACACGTGAGTTGTTGGATATCAATCCAACAAGGTAAGATATCGGACTAAAATTTCATTTTATGATATAGCAAGAATTTTAATCCTTTCGTTGTTTTTCTCATGGAGGCATGTTGTTGGATATCCATTCCTCACACCTTCTAATCTTCCTTGTTACCATGGTTGACAATCACTTACAGTATCGGAGCTGCTATACAAGGTGGTCTTTGCATTTCCGAAGCATCTCTAATCAAAGATAAGAAGCTTTCTAGGAAGGTATGGCCTATACCAGCAATAGAACCATCTTCTTCCCTGCTTATTTTTCCTGTATTGTAACGGGCTGCAAGTCCTTCTTCTAAGGTACCTTCCTCTTCATTGCAACAGCTCGCTACTCAATACTCTTACGTCACATTTCCCACATCAGCGACCCGTTATCCTGGATAGGTAGACTCTGATCTTCCTTTTCACAAATATCTTCAGGGAAAGGATAACGATTTCGATGACATTGATAGTTTGTTGAACATATGTGGCCCACCTGATTGCATGGGAATCATACCAGTTCTTGATCAATGATTGATCCTCTTACCATGAATATACTTGGTGTGCTTCTTTGGATCACAAACAGAGAGGACGAAATCTATTGATTGTTCATTAATCATTCGAATAGGATTAAACTGAAGTTAATATTTTATAATAATAGTAGAAAAGATGAGGATGATGAAAATATCTTTTTAAAAAATACATTGTGGATTGTGTTGGCTTCCCTTGCAATCTCATCAGCTAAGTGTGCTTTGCACCGAGATTTCTTACAGTCGCATTCCCCCATGACAGGAACTGGTTTGCTCAACATGATTTCCTGGTAGGATCTCTCATGAGTTTCTTTCATGGATTTCAAAACCTCGGTCTTTATAATCTGAACATTACAAGCCATGCATGGAATCAAGACAGAGTGTTGGCGTCCAATGAGTGGAAAATGTGTGAAAGGGAAGCATTTGGTAGGCCATTGGATAATGCAATCTTGGTGTTTTCACGATGCAAATTTCTACTATGACAAATTATGAATGAATTTTATCCTGATATGCAAGCTAGGGCCATGTCTCATTGTCATATAATAGTGTAATGATTCACCTAGACTGTAACAAGATTTGCACTGTCAATCTGATGGGTCTCACTTTGGATCAGAAACAGCTTGAAAATTTTCCAAATTGGATTATCCTAACCATTGTGAAAGTGGCCTACCAATTGATAGTTACTAAAAAAAATAATACATGACAGTCTGAAGAAATCAGAAATGATCGGATGGATAACATCATCTGAAACAGAAAATTTTTGGGCTTCATTAATCCACGTTGTGCCTCATTAAACAGATTGGTTGAAACATGGGCGCAAATAGTGTGGATCAAACAAATCAGGACCCTAATCCTCACACTCCTAATTTTATAATCAAACAATATCAATAAATTGTGAAGACAAATAAGGTCATGATGTATCAAAATGTGATGGACCCCATTGTTCTGAACAAATGGATAGCTTGTTCTAGTGATCCTAGCTGATAATATGATGGGCCATACTACAGAAGGTGATTCCCAAAAAGCTTCTTCATTTTGTAACCATAAGAGCATGTGGGCTATGAAATTATAGGGAAATTTTAATGGTTGGGATCTTCCAATCTGGAATCCATTTGACTCATCCTCCAACTTTTGGAAAATCCCATGAGACAACTGTCTGGATGAAGAAAGGATGGGCCCAAGCTTTCTGGAAGTGCATAGGACATGATTCAGGTTGTGAGGCATCAAAATTAATAAAATCCCAATCCATTGATGAGTCACTGTCAAAGTGTTAGCTGTTCCACCAAAATTATAATTGTTATTTTCGTGGTTTTTTTTTTTTTTTTTTTAAAATTTACATCCAACTTGCTATCTCTGCAAACCTGTTTATATACCAATCTATATTACAGTCGAACCAACTCTTGTATAGATGAACCCTATGGGACATGTTGTTTGAATATCAATTCTTTGTTAGAGAAATAGTGTTACATATGGGAATTGTAATTTGCATATATAATTTGGAGAAATGTATATATAACGTCTCGGAAAAATCCGTACAAAGATCCGAGTACCACCTCAGGCAGAAATCACTCAGGGCCAAATCCTTTAGAAATTAGACGAAATTAACTAAGTGTTAAACTAGACTAGCTTTGAAATTAGCTTAAACCACTTTAAATACGAACTGCAGATCCAAAACTTGTAAAATCATTAACGCTACATTACCCTGAAATCTAGGATCAATCTCTAAACCCAGTTGCTCTCGGGAGCACTGAAACTTCGTATCGGACCTGGATAGCGCGTTGAAAATTCGATTACCGTGAAACTATACGCTTATGATCGCTTTACTGGGCTTGACAACCATCTCGAAATTTAAATCCAGATAGTATCCAAAATCGCGCGACTTGAGCCCGGAGTGAAGTGTGTGAGAAATGCGAATACCTTTAGAAATTGAACTCAAATTTAAGTGATTTGGGCCGTTCGCTTGCAAGCCAAATCTAAGCTTTCAGACCGTCGGAATCTGACCCAATTACACCCTCGGATCAGGAAAAATTTTCAACACATGTCAATGTACTTGTGGCCCTGATCGAATACCGGTGACCGTTGAATTGAAACTGGTCCTCCGTGGTCGATCTGTAAATTTAATCGGACCGAAACCTTAACTCGACCTAGATCCAATGTTAAAGAGCTTAAGTTCGACCGCACGCAGAAAAGGGGCCACCAGAAGTGCTTCGTTGGACTGAAACAACCATTATTTGGCTATAACCTAAGTATACCATGGCTCTAGGGCTATTCCCATTAGTTCTGGGCCTATATAAGCCCCTTAAACCCTCTCTCTCCCTTCACATACGAATTTACAAACCCTAGGAAGAGAAGAGAGAAGAAAGAGAAGGAAAGAGAGAGAAATTAAGAGAGAGTTGAAGTTCGTTCCTGGGATTCAATCCCATCACTCCACGGGCTGAATCAGCCTTTCTAAATTGCTCTCCCGGCGATTTTGACTCCGTTCTTGGGTAAGAAATCCTAACCCTAATCTGTTTTAGGGTTTCAAATAGTGTAAGTGATGAAATAGCTAACCTATTTCATGCTATAGGTGGTCGTCATGTCGTAGGCAAAGACTTGGCATACAAACTGAGTTTGATACTTATTTATCGGCAAAAGGTGCGGACTATAAATGTTTAGGTTATAGTTTTCAAGGCTTTCAATGTCAACTAATGATTTATAACTGACTTGAATGCTATCACGTGCTTAGATACGATGATTCCCGCGCTTTACACATATATATAAACTATGTTGAATATAGTGTATTCCATGTGTTTGTTGATATGATTGAATGAGTATGGAATTTGGATTCGTGCTTACCATGATTATTCGTTGTGAATATATGGTTGTTATACGTGTGACAACTCCTTGGTGAAAGGATTTGCCCTAACACCTGTTATAACCAACATACGTCACGTATGTTGAGGTGTATAGTCTAAGTGCTTGTAAAAATGTCTGAATGAATATGGAATTTGGATGTGTGCTTGCCATGATTATTAACTATGAATATATGCTTGTTGTGTATGTGAAAACTCCTTTGTAAAAGGGCTTACTAGGATATATGTTATAACTAGTCTAATACATATATGTTGAAATGTGTAGTCTAAGTGTTTGATAAAATGCCTGAATGAGAAAATGCTTGCTTAAAGGTATGTAATAAGGGTGTTGAGATAGGATTCTTAATTCCCTTATCCATAGTTATAGTTTCCTGTATGTAACCTATTTTACTATTACGTGATTTATTGATAAAATGCCTATGTATGTTAACATGTACACTTTGTGTTTGTTAAAATGCTCAAATGAGATTTGAAAAGGGCGGTAAAGACCGCACTAGTAGAAGTCGGAATATGTCAATATGTCCTAGAGGGCGGTGAATAGGACTTTTAAACGTTTTTATGGTTTATTTAAAATCCTATTACACTAATCCTAACGGCAGACATATATTAGGATAACTCAAGCATAACTCTACTGGCTTCCAAGCCCGGTAGAGGATCCAATCACAAACTATCTTAGAAGTAAGCAGTATGCGAGCTAGCTTATGATGGATATGACTGTGTAGGTGTGTGTATGTGTGATCAAATATTCAGATGAGAAAGTATTAAAGCAAATCACATAATCATAAGAATAACAATCTCAAACACAGTCATTTTATAGTGGTTCGACGATAAGTCTACTCCACTCCCGGTAACCGTACTCAACCCTTGAGTGTACCGGATTTCACTAAGGAGGTTTCATAGCAGTTCACCTCAAACCTAAGGTTTTAAATCAAGTTCACCTTCAACCTTTACAACCTACACTGAGGCTGACTGTTTATGCTCTCACGAGCAAGGGTCAACATAACGCACCCACTTTTAGGCACACTGGCCAAGGATCTTCCATAAGACCCTACTGGAAGTTTCTACACGGTTCACCTCAAACCCTAAGTTTCACACGGTTCACCTCAAACCCAAGGTTTTACACGGTTTACCTCAAACCCAGAGTTTTACTGGTTCACTCCTAACCAGATGTTTATGCTCTCCATAGAGCAAGGGTCCACACAACGTAGCCACCACGTATACTCCCACCGGAGGCCTCCTCGAGGACTTTAAAGGGTGAGAACCACTTAAGACCCAATCCTACAAAGGAATGATCACAAGTGTCCTCTTGGACTCTAGATACTTACAAATAAGTTGATGAGTCCCATTTAGCACAACGCCGAAGATCTCCTCCTCCTTGGTGACGAAGTGTCTTCTGCTCCCTTGATCCGCAACACAGAATGATGTACCAATACTAGGCTTCGGGTTGGGTCAAGGTGAAGATGGAATCCTACTCTCTAAAGATTGATAGAGTAGGTCCACTCTTATGCATTCAAGGCATCCCAGCTTAATGATTTACAATTAAGTTAGTAGCTGGAGGATCCTTAAATGCGGAAGTTCATTCCCCAATCCCCTCTATTAAATATCAATGGTGAGGGTGGATTGGAGGATGAACTCCCTTGAGAGAAAGGGCTTTGGATACACACAAAAGTACTCTCTTCTTTCTCTCACAGCAGCAAAAGACAAGTCCTCTATAAATAGGCAAAAAGTTCCAACGGATATAAAACGGTCACATTTATGACAGATTTCGATATCATCGAGTAGGTTCGATATCATCGAGCGTATACTCTCGATAGCATCGATGGTCTGCTTGATGACTCGAACTCAATGTCATATGCTTTTGAAACTCTTTGTTAACTGGTCGATGAATCAAAACTATTGTCGATGTTATTAAATTTCGAACTCCGATTATATCGATGACAGGTTCGATCCATCAACACATGAAAAATGAGAGAGACTTGACTTTGAAATATTTTAGGTTTTTATGAATGATCGGGACACCATCGAGATCATCGAAATTTGAATGTCACTGATATCGAGATCAGAGTCGAGGCATCGATAAATCCAGCTAATTTTTCTTTAAGCTTGCTAGATAGTTTATGATCTTGTTCGATGCAATCGACCTGGTGCCGATATCATCGATATTTGAATATCGATTCTATTGAAGGGCCCCCGATCATAGTTAAAACAACCTGAAATATCTGTTGTAAGATATGCACGCCCACGATCGATATCATTAATGAACTTCCGATCTTATCGATATTTGATTTCAGATCATATTGGAAGGTGCATCGATATATCGAATAAATTCAAAGTTTTCTCTAAAAAATAGGGGCGCCGGAAAACTGCCTGTCAATCTTATCGAGCCACTTTCGATGGGCTCGAGATTTGAGTATCAATGATATCGATACGTGTATCGATACATAGATAATTCGTCCAGATATGTTGTGAAGTTGCTGGACATATTTGGTCCTCTTTTCGATGGTATCGATGAAGCATCAAGGACTCGACAGCGCAGGTCAATCATATCGAGGGTGTTTCGATAAAATCGATAAAGCAAGAAAAACTTAGAGATTTTCCTGTTTTGAAAAAAGTTTTCTCACCTTAAAATCTTATGATTTCTAACTTATTTTTAAGGGTTTTCTTCACCTAGTATTTAGAGTCATGGGATGTGAGACTTTAGATTTACCTATGGCGAGCTTGCACACATCCGGTTGAGGCAAACACTTGAATCGATCTTCCTATCAGGCTCTGTAGGCAATCTGACTCAACACTCACGTAATTTGACAAACCAGGGCACTTTCAAGATCTCTATGTGGATTGGTTGTCACATGATGTACTTGACTATCGCATGTGAATGAAATTATTTTGGAGTGTGTTTGGGGCTATGACGTAGTCTAGGCGATCGGTAATGATTTCTGAGTTAGTGGCTGAGGTCGTTTCGCCGCTCCAGATAGGTTCGAGGAATCCGAGCCGTACGCTGCTAGTCGACAATGGTTAGGCCACACGGAGTGCTTACGCACTCCATGTCGATCAGCTCGACGTATGCTAGTACCAGTCGAGCTTGTCAAGCAACCTGATTGGCCCGATGTATGTTCATCATGTATGGACGATACTATTTGAATCTAAGGTACCAACTTACCAGTGCAAAACCCATTTAACTTTGGTACCTCGATCCGCTAAGACTCATAAGCTGGGCATGGTGGTATGGGACACCATGGCCGTGCTGTCGGCCTACGTTGGGGCGATGAGTCTCCCCGTAGTGTCCAGTGAGCAGCCTAGACTCGTGAGCCGAATACGGTGGTATGGGACACTGTATTCGAGCTGTCGGCCTACGACTAGGTGACGAGTCATTCGTAGTGACCTCAAGCATACTCTGAGACTGCGCTGAGGCGACGAGCCTTTTCGTAACAACTAGAGTATAAGTTAGGCCTGTATTGAGGTGACGAGCCCTTTATAGTGACCTGGAACCGCAACATCGTATAAGACTAGCTAGGATGACGATCCTAAAATGGATCATTGTTTGGGAAATGATATAAGGGAGGTACCTTAGCTTCTCAATCTTGCTGTATGAAAAGGTCTAATAAGAACTCGATAATCACGCTCATGCACCGCATTGCATGTGCCTTTGCTGTTGGTGTTGAGCACAGAGGAAGGGGTGCATGCGACCGTAAGTGAAAGATCGCAGAGGGAGTGCAGGCGAGGGCATGCATTATTATTACATACATCCTTGCATTAATAAGAGTACTTAGGACCTGATTATTGTATTATTTTATCATTACTGCTTGATTTGAATTGATAACATGTTAACCTCTGCCTTATAGCTCCACTGAGTTGATCACTCACTCTCACGTTTTGGGACGTGTTTTAAACACCAACTAGACTCTGTCTTAGCTGCAGGTGATGGCGATGCTTATGAGGCAGAGCCAGACTATTATGATGATGAAGAGTTCTCCTATATGCAACTCTCGGGCGGGTCTACGTAGACCTGGAGTTATGCTGACGGGGATATAGGGTTTTGGATAGAGAACATTACACTTTCTGATTTCATATATTTTTTAATTAAACTTGTAATTATTTAACCTAGTGACATCCATATTCTAAGGGCTTGCTATTACTTTTGAACAGTTTATATACATATCACAGTCTTCCGCTAGCGTACTTTAATTGCATCTGGAGTATGATATGTTGTTTTGGTATAATCTCATTCATGTTTAAGGCACTAACAAGGACAACATTTAATCATCATTATCTATGTTGCATAAGTGATGCATTGGAACTCGAGAGTTGAGTTTATGCTCGACCCCTAATTTTCAGGTATGAGGACATGCAGAAAATAGCGTTCAAAACCAGCTTTGGGCACTAGGAGTTCCTTGTGATGTCATTTGGACTCACAAATGCGCCCGTTGTGCTCATGGACTTGATGAACAGGGTGTTTCGGCCTTATCTGTACCAATTCGTCATCGTATTTATAGATGACATCCTGATATACTCTAAGAGTCGGGAATATCATGAGGAACACCTGTGAGCAGTCTTTGATACGCTCAGGAAGAACCAGTTGTTTGCCCAGTACAAGAAGTGTGACTTCTGGAAAGAAGAAGTCAAGTTCCTGGGACATGTGGTGTCCAAGGAAAGAATAGCCGTGGACCTTGCTAAGGTGACCGCAGTTCAGGACTGGGAGCAGCCCGGTTCGGTTACTGAAGTGAGGAGCTTTCTTGGCATGGCAGGTTACTACCGTCAATTCATTAGGGACTTTTCGTTGTCTCAGCTCACTCGGAAAGACCTTAAGTTTGCCTGGAATGAGAAGGCAAAAGCAGCCTTTCAGGATTTGAAGGACAAGCTAACGTCCTGTCACACCCTAAAATTAGAAACCGGGCTCACAAAATTCTTGATCGCCAAATTTGACACCGACAGCCTCTGTAGTACCCCATTCTAGGCTCCCGACACCCATACACTAGGTTCCGATCCTGGGATCCTATAAGGAGGATTTTCAACATCAATTTGATTCGTAATGAGCATAACCATAAGCATAACCGACGAACAATAACCACAAGAACACCATCACAAAATTCACTATGAGCAAAAGCTTGAAAGTACAGTGCGTATAAAGGGAAATATAAGATAATAAGTTAAAACTCTAGAACCTCTGTAGCACGCTCTTGCTCCTGAACTGCTACTGCCTAGTGTCTCCTGCATGCGACGGTCGTGCATAAGCTTATAGAAAGCTTAGAGGGTGGTGAAAGTGTGTGCATATGGTAGAAATGCGAGTTTGTAATATCAGAGTAATGCAGAAACGCCGATTAGTCCATGAATGTCATCAGTCGTACCAAGGTTATGCGATGCAAGGCATGAGTACTATCGGTCATATCAAGACCATGCGATGCAAGGAGTGAATGATGTCGGCCATACCAAGGCCATGCGATGCAAGATGTAACTCAAGCACACTAGTCCTCATCCAAATCCATATGGTAATGCAGCTCATCATTGGAGGATCAAATATCAGTATAGTTCTCACTCTGGATAATCATCGAGGTCTAGTACACTCAACGCCAGCTTGCCGCCCCTATCCGAGCACACAACTGGGTGAGTAGAAAAGACCTCACTATTTGCCTGCCAATATCGGGCCCGGCTCATCGATAGCAGACCTATTCCTCAAGCTGGTCAAACTCAACCTAGAAATTGCCCCTTCACTCAGGCGGGTAAGGTTACACCCCTTTCCAACCAACCACGACACTGTGGGAGACGCGGCCTACTGGTATATGTCCCTCGTGCGCTCATGTATCCACTCGGTCTCAATGTTGGAGTCATCCTCTGGTACCATCAGATTTAGGAATTTTCACCCAGGGACATCTATGGTACCCCGATGCTAGAAACAGTATTTTCGGTATCCAATCCGGCCACCCACGATATGTCTGTAGAGGCTACAGCCCTGATGTCGCTATGGCACACAGTAATCACAATTACACAAATGTAAATGCGCATGAGTCACGCAGCCTAATCATGCATCAATCCTGCGCATACCGTGCGCTCATGTAGGGTAACTCCACCTATCAGGGAGTCCCAAAAACCACCTGCACTATGGCATATGTAATGACTAATCACATCTCATAACAAACATACAAATGATGCGTATGAGCATGTGTCATGATGCTATGCTGTCACAAACTCATAATCGGCAACGGTAGCCGGTATCGGTAATCGGCATCGATAATTAACCTCAGCGTGAGGCGGGGTCCATAGATAGACGACCGATGATGGACCAATTAAAATCAATGGGGCTTAAACGTTTGGGTTAACCTACGAGAGAATGATGAGGAAGGGCCTAACAAGGCCTAAGGGAAGGTCACAATGTGGACGTCCAACCATCATTAACCATCAATGTGGACCTTTAACCAACATTGCTCCTAAGGAATGACACTCATAGGGCCAATCGGATAGGGGCCCATGGCCTAGCACAAGGGCCTAATGTACATCATCGTGGGCCTCAATTACACCAAACAGGCCGAATCAATCAAATGGGCCGAATCAATTGGGTCGATCAAATGGGCCGATCAAATGGGCCGAGTTAATTGAGCCGATCAAATGGGCCGAGTCAATTGGGCCGAATCAAATAGGCCAAGTCGAATGGGACGGTACAAATGGGCCAAGTCAAATGGGCCGGATCAAATAGGCCAAGTCGAATGGGCCGGTACAAATGGGCCGAGTTGAATGGGCCGGATCAAATGGGCCGATTCGGATGGGCCCAAACCAACCACACCATTCATCCATCTAAAGAGATCATTTTAAAGCATTTTCCAAATAAATGAATCATGTCAAAAGACCATCTGGACCATATCACAAACCACAATGGTGATGAGGATTTCCACTGTTAAAAATTTAGAGGGAAAACAAATATCATATTAGTCCAAAACTTCTGTAAACCCAAAAGAGGTTTCAATGGTGGGCGTTCAATTCACTGTTTTATGTGGTGTGGTCCATCTGATATCTGGATTTGACTATTTCTCCTTCCCAAGCATTGGTGCAAGCTAGCCAAATGGATGGACGACTTAAATATGTCACATACATCAGTGGTGGGTCTCGCCCGTCCAACGCACTGGACGGTGTGGCAAGACCCATACATCATGGTGGCCCCCACACATTTGGATGGACGGCTAGACACAAACATCAAGGTGGGCCATTGCACGGACGGTGCAGGTACACACGTACCATGGTGGGGCCGTACATGGCAGATGAAACACGAACACTATGGTGGGTTCCACCAGATAAACGGATGGCTGGGAGGGAGCTTCCACATGCAGTAGGGCGCTGCTGCTGTAGCTGGCCCATCATCAAGGCAGATGGATGGCTTGATGAAACACATATCTCATGGTAGAGCCCACAGATGGGTGGTTGGCATGGATGAAACCATGCATCACGTGTGGCCCATCCAACACCGTCCAGAAGTGGACGGTGTGGATACAACACATATGTCAGCAGTGGGTCCCACATAGGTGGGTCATCCCACCTCCCTCTCTCTCTATATATATGCTATATTATATTTATATTATATATATATATATATTATTTTATATATATGTTTTTTTTTGCACGTCAGACATCCATCATCCTAGACGGACGGCTGGATGTAGGACCAGGACATCTGGGGCCCACCGTCCTTAACATATGGACGGTGAGGGTAAATCACATGCATCATGATGGTGCCACATGGGTGGGCCACCATAATCTAGATCAAGGTGATATTCGTATTTTCTCTCTGTCCAGACCCAGTGTCTGGACGGTCTGGATGACATAAACATCACACGACCCCCACGTTTTTGTCAAGCTGATATTTGAGTTTTCTCTTCAACTGGGCCTGTCCAAAGGACAGGCCAGTGGGCCTGCCGCAGGACAGTCCAGCAAGGTGGGCTGACATATGGATGGCATGGATATAATACATACTTCATGGTGTGCCACACACACACACACACCAGGTGGGCCACACACCTCTTCATCATCATCACCATACAAGGAAGAGAGAGAGAGAGAGAGAGAGAGAGAGAGAGAGAGAGACGGTGATGGAGGGACCCCGCCACTATGGGCCCCTCTTGATTACAACACATACATCAAAATAGGTCCCACCTAAAAGTGGGCCCTCAAATGCAAATCGACGGTAGATCATCCACCTATTGGCCTCCTTCTTGCTCCCTTAGCCTCCTTAGCTCCTATGCTCAACTTTTGACGGTGGATGATAGAGTTTTGATGGTGGGGATGAGAGATGAGAGGGTGGGCCACACTTGTTGTGTTGGGAGAGCTTGGGGAGGCTTGGACGTGGGATTTTTTTTTTTGGTTGCTTGGGAGTGAAGAGAGGGAATGAGAGAGAGAGAGGGAAGTGATGGGTGATGGGTGGAGTGATGGGGTTGTAAGAAAGGGATGGGTGGAGAGAGAGAGAGTTGACTTTAGGAATGTGAAGGGATGAGTTGTTCTACTTGGGGTATGGAGTGTACTTGACTTGTACTTGACATTGATTGATTAATGGGACAAGTTGTAAAGATTCTCTCAGAATTCGCGACGTGCGGCGTTTCCCTCGAGATAAACGCAGGCCCACATATCCTGTCCTAGGTATCGAATTGGTGCGCGAGTCGCGGCATTGGAACCGCGGCGATGGCGCAGTCGCAGGGGTATAAGTTTCGGGTCGAGCCAACTTTGATATGCAGGACTCAGCTTAGGATCACGCGCAAACGTCGGATACGGGTCGAGGGTTGCCAGAATTAGACCAGAAGGACCACGGAAGCCTACGAAACGGTACGGTCTAGGATACGAGCCTTACACGTCCGCCCTTGTGCTAGTATTGCTACAGCAAGGGGTCAGGTATACGATATATACTGACGCGTCTCGTGTTGATTTTGGTTGTGTTCTTATGCGAAAGGACATGGTTATTGCCTATGCATTGTGACAGTTGAGGAAACATGAGGAAAACTACCCTACGCATGACCTGGAGTTAGCGGCTATCATCTTTGCATTGAAGCTCTGGAGACATTACCTCTATGGAGAGGAGTTCGAGCTCTTCTGCGACCATAAGAGCCTCAGGTACATATTTACGCAGAGGTACCTGAATATGAGGCAGTGGCGATGAATAGAAACCTTAAAAGACTTCAAGTTCGAGGTCTCCTACCATCTTGGCAAGGCTAACCTTGTGGCAGACGCATTGAGCCGCAAGAAGATGATAACATTTGCAGCTCCATTGATGATCAATGAATGGAACATGGTAGAGTTTGTGCGAGACTTTGAGCAAAAACTTATGGTAGAGGAGTCATTCGAGGGCATCGCACACATTCGGGTACAGCCACTTATCGATGACTAAATCATAGTGGCCCAGGGGGAGGACAAATGGTTGGTGAAGATGAGGAAACGAGCTAGTGACGAGGAAGACTTTAAATGGAGAGTTGGTTCGGATGGGGGTTTACGTTATCGTGGCCGCCTATGCGTCCCAAGTCTTCATGACTTGAGAAAGGAAGTTCTCGAAGCTGTTCACAATTCGAGGATGGCGATGCATCCTGGTAGTATGAAGATGTATCGAGACATGATGAAGTCATACTGGTGGGACAACATGAAGGCCCACATAGCAGATTATGTGTCCCGTTGTCTCACGTGCTAGCAGGTCAAGGCCGAACATCGCCAACCTCCTAGTTTACTTCAGCCCATGCCTATAGATGAATGGAAATGTGATTTCATCTCTATTAATTTCATTTCAGGGTTACCGAAGATGAGGAAGGAACATGATTTAGTTTGGGTGATTGTGGACCGATTGACGAAATCGGTTCATTTCCTCCCAATTAGAGTCTCAAACTCAGCAGACGATTTGGCCAGGTTGTACATCAAGGAGATAGTGCGTCTGCATGGAGTTCCTATGGAGATCGTGTCAGACCGAGACACTCGATTCACATCTATCTTCTGAACTCGTATCCAAGAAGCAATGGGTGTGAAACTGAAGTTCAGTACCGCGTTCCACCCACAGACCGATGGGCAGACGGAACGGGTGAATCAGGTGTTAGAAGATATGTTGCGGGCATGTGTGCTTGATTTCAAAGACAGTTGGGATGACTGTCTTCCTTATGCTGAGTTTGCTAATAAAAACAGCTTTCAGGCAAGTATAGGCATGGCCCCTACGAAGCACTATATGGGCGTCCATGTAGAGCACTGCATTGCTAGGCAGATGTTGGCGAGAAGAGTTTGATTAGCCCAGAGTTAGTACAGGCGACCTCAGAGAAGATTGACATTATCAGGCGTCGACTTCTGGTGGCACAGAGTAGACAGAAGAGTTACACCGATATGAGACGACGACAGCTAGAGTTTAAGGTTGGGGACCATGTGTTTCTTAAGGTTTTTCCTATGAAGGGAGTCCTTTGATTTGGTAAGAAAGGGAAACTCACGCCACGATTTATTGGGCTGTTCTAAATTCTAGACGGAGTGGGTGTGGTAGCGTACCGCCTTGCTTTGCCCACACCACTCGCAGGCGTGCACAACGTATTTCATGTATCGATGCTGAAGAAAATACGTTCTTGACCCTTTTCACATTATCAGATGAGAGCAGGTACAGTTGAGTGAGGATGCTACTTATGTACTGCGACCGACGCGTATCCTAGATTGGAAGGAACAGGTGCTGCACAGTAAGGTTATCCCGCTTGTGAAGGTACTATAAACGCATCACATTGAGGAAGAAGCTACTTGGGAAACAGAAGCCGAGGTCCATAAAAACTACCGTCAAATTCGAGGAGTACGAAAAGGAACTAATTTCGAGGATGAAATTTTTCTTTAAGGGGGGTAGATTGTAACGTCTTGGAAAAATTCGTACAAAGCCCCGAGTATCACCTCAAGCAGAAATTACTAAGACCGAATCCTTTAAAAATTAGATGAAAATTAATCAAGTACTAAACTGAATTAATTAGTAGATTGGCTTGAACCACTTTCTATACGAACTGTAAGACCCAAAATTAATAGAATCGCTAACTCTACACTACCTAAAAACTTAGGATAAATCTCAAAACCCAGTTATTCTCGGGAGCACACTGAAACTCCGTATTAGACATGGACCGCGCGTCGAAAGTCTAATCACCGTGAAACTATATGGTTATGACCGCCTTACTGGGCTTGACAACTATTGCTGGAATCGAACCCTAATAATATCCAGAAACACACAACTTGAGCCTGGAGCGAAGTGTGTGAGAAACATGAATATCTTTAGAAAATGAACTTAGATTTAAGTGATTTGGGTCATTCACTTACAGGCCAAATTTAAGGTTTCTGACCGTCAGAATCTGACCCAACTACACCATTGGATTAGGAAAATTTTCATATACATGTCAGTGTACTTGTGGCCCTGATCGAGTGATGATAGCCGTTGAACTGAAACTGGTCCTCTGCGATCGATCCATAAATCCGATCGGACCAAAATCTTAGCCTGGTGTAGATCTATCATCAGAGTACTTTCTCTAGACCGTATGTAGGTAATGGGCCTCCAGATGATCTCCGTTGGCCCGAAACAGATGTCTTTTGTCTATATCCTAAGTATACTATGGCCTTAGGGTCATTGACTTCACTTCCGAGCCAATATAAGACCCTAAACCCACCTCTCTCTCATCCATATGAATTTCCTAAACCCTAGGAGAGAGAAGAAAGAAAAGTGAAGGAGAAAGTGAGGAGAAGTGGGAGAGAGTTGTGGTTTGTCGCTGGGATTCATTCCCGCCACTCCACGTGCTGAATCACCTCTTACGTGTCGCTACACCGACGAATCCGAATCCATTTTTAGGTAAGAAATCCTAACCCTAATATGTTTTAGGAATTCAGATAGATAAAATGGTGAAATAGTTAACCTATTTCATGTTATAGGTTGTCATTGTGCCATAGATAAAGGCGTATGATTCAAACTGAGTTCGATACGAGTATACCGATGAAAGGTGCAGACTATAAACATTTAGGTTATGGTTTTCAAGGCTTTCAATATCAGTTAATGATTTATGACTGACTTGATTGCTGTTACATGTGCCTAGATGCGACGTTTTCCGTGTATTACACATATATATGATGTATGTTGAATATAATGCATTCTATGTATTTGTTGAAATGTTAGAATGAATACGGAATTATGATTTGTGCTTGCTATGATTACTGATTGAGAATGCATGATTGTTGTATGTGTAGCAACTCCCTTGTGAAAGGATTTGCCATAATATGTTATAACTAATTTATTACATGTATGTTGATTTGTGTAGTCTAAGTGTTTGATAAAATGTCTTAGTTAGAAGTTACTTGTTGGAATGTATTTAATAAGGGTATTGAGATAAGATTCTCAATTACCGTATCTATAGTTACAGTTTCTTTCATGTAACCTATCTCGCTACTATGTGCTGTATGGATGAAATGCCTATGTGTGATAACAGGTGCATTATGTGTTTGTTAAAATGCTCGAATGAGATTTATATGTGATTTGATTGTTACATATTATTTGACTATCACATATGAATGCCTATTACAACTGAGTATGATTGGGACTATCGTATAGTCCAGGCAATCGGTTAACAGCTTTCGATCGAGTGGCTGATTTAGTTTTGCCATCACAGGCACGTTCGATGAATCCAAGTTATATGGTGATTATCGACAGTGGTTAGGCTATAAGAAGTGCGTATGCGCTCCATGTCGATTAAGTTAGCGTGCGCTCATACCAATCGGACTTGTTAAGTAACCCGATTGGCCTAATGTGTGTTTACCATGTATAGACGCAACTGCTTGAATCCAAGGTACCACTTACCAGTGTAAATCCCATTTAACCTTGGTACCACGATCCGCTAAGACTCATGAGCTGGGCATGATGGTGTAAGGGACACCGTGGTCAAACTGTCGGCCTATGCTGGGGTGACGAGCCTCCTCGTAATGACTAGTGAGTAATACAAACTCGTGAGCCGAATGTGGTGGTGTATAGGACACCGTATTCGAGCTATCGGCCTACGCTAAGGTGATGAGTCTTCCCGTAGTGACCTCGAGTATAAAATAGGCCTACGATGGGGTGATGAGCCTCTCGTAGTGGCCTCGAGTGTGAATTAAGACTACGCTGAGGTGACGAGTCTCTCGTAGCGACCTATAGTGTGAACTCGCGAACTTGCCTATCGTATGTGATTAACTAGGATTGACGACCCTAGATGGATCGTTGTTTGGGTCAATAATATAAAGGGAGGTACCTTACCTTCCCAAACCTGTTGTATGAATAAGTCTAAGTAAAAACTTGGCTAACACAACCATGCACCGCATTGCATGTGCCTTTGGCATGGGTGTTGAGCATAGTGGAAGTTTAGCATGCGTGACCGTGAGATGATGTCATAGAGGGAGTGCAGGCAAGGGCATGCATTATTAATACATATCATCCTTGCATTAACCAAAGTACTTAGGAATGCTTGTTGTATTGCTTTATCATTACTGCTTGACTGAATAGATAACATGTTAACCTTTGCTTTATAGCTCCACTGAGTTGATCACTGACTCCCACTTTGGGACAGTGTTTTCAAACACCAACCAGACTCTGTTGTAGCAATAAATGATGGTGAGGCTTACAAGATGGAGTCTGTTTTCTACGACGAGGAGGAGAAGTTCTCCTACCTGCAACTCTCGAGCGGGTCTATGTAGACCTGGAGTTGTGTCACTGGGGCTAAAGGGATATGGATTAGATGACATTACCCTTTATCATTTTGTATATTTTGGAACTATACATATAATTATTCAGCCTGGTGACATGATCATACTCTGGAGTTCATATCTACTTTTACACTTTATATATCTGTCACAATCTTCCGCTTGCTTAATTTAATCGCCTCTGGAGTATGATATGTTGATTTAATATAATTTAATTCATGTTCAAATGCACTAACTCGGACAACATTTAATCATCATTATCTATGTTGCATAAGTGATGCGACGGATCTCGGGAGTTGGGCCTTTACTTGACCCTCAAAATTTGGGGCGTTACACAATCCCAAATGGAGCATGTACTTTCAGGTATGTTCAATTATAATTAGTAGTATCCAACAACATCCTTGTCAAAAGATTCTTTCCTTCTTTTCTGATAATGTATCTTCAAATTATGACTGTATTGGTATAATTGATGAGACCCATGTACCCGCATATGTGCCTACATTGGAAAGTGCAACCTACCGTAAGAGAAAAGAGGTCCTCTCTCAAAACGTGATGGTCGTATGTACATTTGATATGAAGTTCGTATAGTGCTCGCCGGATGGGAGGGATCTGCATCTAATGCACATGTCTTACACAATGTATTGACGCATTCCCATGATCGCTTTACTATCCATGAGGATACTTCATGTTTATCTATACGATAGAACTTCTTTATACTATGATTAATGTGAAATTATATTAATAATTACCTGTAATTATAATTGTAGGTAAGTACTACGTATTGATGCTGGTTACGCTCATTCACCCGAGTTTATGGCTCCTTACTGCGGTGTATGGTACCACCTCAATGAATACTGCACGAGCCACAATCCTTCTAACAAGAAAGAACTATTCAACTATAGACATGCTCAACTACGAAACGTTATAGAGCAAATTTTTGGAGTACTGAAAGCTCGGTTTCTGATCCTCAAATAAGTTCCACCATACAACCTTTTAACACAACTGAAGATAGTGATCGCATGTTGTCTGTTAAACAACTTTATTCGTTTATTTGGGGGAGATGGTATTGTCGAAGATGAGGTCACATCGACAGATGTAACAAAGGGTATAAATCCATCACCAATTGAGATTAGTTCTCTTGACGATGAACAAATGATTATTAATGTCACACAACATGAGAAAGACGAATGGGCGACATTTCGTGACAATCTTGCTTCTAGGATATGAAATGATTCTCATTATGTGAATCATAGCGTATGAAAATCACATGTTTATATGTTATTTTGTAGTAGAAAAAATTGACCGGATTGTACTGATGGGTTTTTTTGACCCGTTGTCCTTTCACAACTGGGATGCGCAAAGTCCTTTCGCAACTAGGATGCGTAAGTCCTTTCGCAACTAGGATGCGGAAAGGAGTTTCCTAAAACTATAAAAGGGGTCCCTAGGATTTTTCTACCGATATTGTGTTGATGAGAAAAATACAAGAGGGCTATCAAAGGTGAGAGAGAGGAGAAAGAGAGAGAGAAAACATAGAAGGGAGATTACGCTCGGGAGGTTTTCTACTTTGCAATTTATATCTCTGGCGCTTCTATGTCCTCATAATCGATTAGATCTCTTCGTTTTCTCTATTTCTCTTATTGTTCATCCACTCTGCGTGAGTGAAGAAGGTTGTAAACGTTCTACTTCATAGTGGATTGTTGATCGGACGAGGTCCGTGGTTTTACCTCTTTGAGGGTTTTCCACGTAAAAATCTCTTGTGTGGTGTGTGATTGATGCATTGATTATTTTCATTGCTTTATTATCCATAATTACGGTTTGTTACGGAGGGCTAGATCCTAAGGTTTTGTGCAAGGCCCCAACAAAGTGGTATCGAGCCAAGTTCATTGAGCGGGTAGGATCGATTTTGAATTATGGAAGGTGGCTCAAGGATGATCGGCCTCAATGGTTCTATGGACCATATAGAAGGCTAAGATGGAGGACTTGTTTTATTGCGAGGACTATATTCTCCGATCTCGGACATATCAAAGCCAAAATCAAGGATATGACGATGATAATTGGAAGAAGATGGGCCAGAAAGGCGGTGGGGTTTATTAGACAATGGTTGGATGATTCCGTGTTTCACCATGTGTCTACGAAACCTCGGTATGGCTAAGCCTATTTGAAATTACAATTATGTATGAGAGGAAGACAGTAGGTAATAAGATATTTATGATAAGGCGACTTGTAAATCTCAAGTTCAAGGATGGTAGTTCGTGGTAGAGCACATGAATGAGGTCAAGCAATATAGTGAACCAACTCACCTCTATGAAGATGGTCTGGATGATGAATTGCGGGCTTTACTATTGCTTAGTTCATTGCTCGACGGTTGGGAGACATTGGTGGTGTCTCAAGTAACTCCGCTCCAGACGGAAAGATATCCATGGACAGGTAACAGTTGTCTCTTCAATGAGGAGACAAGGAGGAAGTCTCGAGGGGTCTACTCGGCAAGAGGCTCTTTGGCGCAGAACGGGGAGAGGAATGAACGGGAAGGGTGGGAAGGCCCGAGATAAATCAGAGGCAAGTCGAGTAACAAAAAGATATTGAATCTTTGGAATTGTGGCAAGAAGGGCCCTCTAAGCATGAATGTCGTGGTAAGAAAATGACAAGAAAGGAAAAGGGAAGGAAGATGAATCTGATTCCACTGCAGTCACTTCAGATGGCGACATGGTAGTTATTCTTTCTACAGATCATGATGTATGTCTCACGGCTACGAGTCAGGGCACCGACTAGGTGATAGACTCGGGAGCTTCTTTTCATGCGACTCCACACAGGGACTCCTTCACAAGTTCAAGTCGGTGGTATGGGATTTGTGAAGATGGGAAATCAGCGTATCAAATATCGTGGGAGTCGATGATATTTGTGTGAAAACTGATGTGGGCTGCACATTGGTTCTCAGGAACGTGAGGCATATCCCAAACCTTCGCCTCAACTTGATGTCGACGGGAAGGTTGAATGATGATGGCTATGAAAGCCGGTTTGCTGGTGGGTGATGGAAGCTCATCAAGGGTTCATTGATCGTGGCTAGAGGAAAGAAGTGTTGCACCCTGTACAAGGTAGTGTCAGTATATGCAAGGGTGGGTTGAACGCAGCAGAAGATTCGGCTATTGACATGTGGCACAGGCGTCTAGGCCACATGAATGAAAAAGGGCTTCGGCCATTACTAGCGAGGAAGCAACTCCTTCCAGACGTGTGGGTATGCCTCTCAAAACTGTCTTGATTGTTTATCGGAAGCTTGACATAGAGTTTCATTCATTAAAAGCGCTTCTCATTTTAATAAAGTGCATGCATTAGATTTGGTTTATTCTGATGTTTGTGTCCTATGAGGACAAAAACCTTGGGTGGGGCATTGTATTTTGTCACTTTTATAGATGATGCATTTAGGAGGGTTTGGGTTTATGCTTTGAAATCCAAGGACGAGGTCTTTGGTGTGTTTAAGTTGTTTCATGCTATGGTCGAGAGAGACGAGGTAGACCATTAAAGTGCATGCACCGACAATGGTGGTGAATACATTGGCGACTTTCACGCGTCTTGCAAGTCAGGGGTATACGGCATGAACAGACGGTTCCCAAGACCCCCCAGCATAATGGTGTAGCTGAGCGAATGAATCACACCATTGTTGAGAGAACAGATGCATGTTATCCCATATGAAGTTGCCCAAGACGTTCTGGGGAGAAGCAATGCGCACAGCGGTGTATTTGATAAACAGGTCTCCATCAGCCCCGTTGAATGGAGAAGTACCTGAGAAGGTATGGATGGGACCAGGATCCATCGTACAGTCATCTCGGGGTGTTTGGATGCGGGGCATCCGTTCACGTACCAAAGGACGAGAGGTCCAAGCTCGATATGAAGATCGGGCGGTGTGTGTTCTTAGGGTGCGGTGATGAAAAATTCGGTTACGAGGTTATGGGATCCGACCGAGAAGAAGCTCGTCGGGAGCGAGAGATGTGGTTTTCTTTGAAGATCGGTGTATCGAAGACATTGGTAAGCGAGAGAAGAACCGGCCTAGTTCGGGTGAGCTAGAGGACATGGATCGATTACTCCTCCCATAGTGCGATGACGGGGAGTACGACAAGGTGCGAGAGGACGAGAGAGTTCCTTCGAGAAGATGGACCGGGGGGCGGCCCCATTTGATCCACACTGTTGAGCCACGGGTGAGGAGGTCATCAGGGACGGGACAGACGGGCCGTCAAGAGGTACTCGCCGCATGAGTACATTATGCTAACCGATGGGGAGAGCCAGAAGATTATTCGAGGCCCTAGCCGACGAGCATAAGGGGAGTGGTTGAAAGCTATGCAAGAGGAGATGGAATCCTTGCATAAGAACCACACCTATGACATGGTGAAATTGCCTAAGGGCAAGAAAGCTCTGAGCAACAAGTGGGTGTTCAGAAAGAAGATTGAGCAGAAGAATTCACAGATGAGGTTCAAGGCCAGACTTGTGGTGAAAGGGTTTGGTCAGAGAAAAGGCATAGACTTCGAGGAGATATTCTCACCAGTGGTGAAGATGACATCCATACGGGTGTTGCTTGGGTTGGCGGCTAGCATGGATCTGGAGATAGAGCAGTTAGATGTTAAAACTGCCTTTCTCCATGGTGACCTGGAAGAAGAGATCTACATGCACCAACCAGAGGGGTTCGAAGTCAAAGGCAAGGAGCATATGGTGTGTGTAAGTGAGGAAGAGCTTGTATGGGCTGAAACAAGCTCCACGACAATGGTACAAGAAGTTCGACTCGTTTATGTTGAAACATGGGTATGACAGAACGGAGTCGGACCACTGTGTGTTCACGCGCGAGTTCTCAGATGGTGATTTCTTAGTTCTGCTATTATACGTTGATGACATGCTCATCATGGGAAAAGACATTAAGAAGATCGACAGGCTGAAACAGGAGTTGGGCAAGTCTTTTGCGATGAAAGACTTGGGCCCGGCTAGACAGATCCTAGGAATGGAGATAACCCGTGACAGAAGTAGAAGGAAGCTACATTTGTCACAAGAGCGGTATATTGAGAAAGTCTAGAGCGGTTCAATATGAATAAATGTGGCCGGTCAGTACTTCACTAGATGTTCACTTCAGATTGAGCGACAGGCAGTGTCCCAAGATGAAGGCAGAAGTGGAAGAGATGCAGAAGATACCCTACGTGTCAACGATAGGAAGTTTGATGTATGCTATGGTGTGTATACGCCCAGACATAACATATGCGGTTGGTGTTGTCAGCCGGTATCTTGCCAATCCTGGCAAAGAGCATTGGGCAGCGGTGAAATGGATACTACGGTATCTAAGAGGCTCATCCAGGTTGAGCCTATGCTATGGTGACAGTAACCTGTGTTAGAGGGCTACACAGATGCAGATATGGCAGGTGATATAGACTCAGGAAGTCTACATCGGGGTTCATGTTCACATTTGCGGGGGCGGTTTCTTGGCGAGCAAGCTCGAAAGTCGTAGCATTGTCGACAACGAGAGGCCGAATACATCGCGATCACGAAGCATGTAAAGAGATGCTTTGGATGAAAAGGTTCCTACGGGAACTTAGCCTAAAGCGGGAGGAGCACGTGGTCTATTGCGATAGTCGAGTCTTTTATACACTTGAGCAAGAATCAAGTCGGCATTCCAAGTCAAAGCACATAGAGATTCGGTATCCTTGGATCGGGGATACTTTGGACGAAGGTATTCTGACTTGAGAAGGTCCACACGGACGATAATGGGTCGGATATGATGACGAGGCCTTGCTTAAGGGCAAGTTTGAGGTTTGTAGAAACTGGGCGGCTTAAAGAAGGTAAATTCCTCTGGGTGGGGAGATTTGATGGGTTTTTTGACCGTTGTCCTTCACAACGGGATGCAAAGTCCTTTAAATAGCTTAGGATGCAAGTCCTTTCATGACTAGGATGCGGAAAGAAGTTTCTAAAACTATAAAAAGGGGTCCCTAGGATTTTCTCGATATTGTGTTGATGAGAAAAATACTGAGAGGCTATCGAAAGGTGAGAGAGAGGGAGAAAGAGAGAGAGAAAGCATAGAAGGGAGGTTCTGCTCGGGAGGTTTTCTACTTTGCAATTTATATCTCAGCGCTTCTATGTCCTCATAATCGGTTAGATCTCTTCGTTTTCTCTATTTCTCTTATTGTTCATCCACTCCTGTGTGAGTGAAGAAGGTTGTAAACGTTCTACTTCATAGTGGATTGTTGATCTGGACAAGGTCCCATGGTTTTTACCTCTTTGAGGGTTTTCCACGTAAAAATCTCTTGTGTGGTGTGTGATTGATGCATTGATTATTTTCATTGCTTTATTATCCATAATTCTGGTTTGTTCTGGAGGGCTAGATCCTAAGGTTTTGTGCAAGGCCCCCAACATGTACTCGGTTACTTACATGCATGTGTCTAGAATACTCAAGTTGGATGTTTAAAAATATGATTATCCTTCCTTTCAACTTATATCATGTTTAGAATGTTATATTTTAAATTATTTTAAAATAATTTAGTGTTTTAAAATATCCATTAGGACAGGCCATGGCTGTGGCCATAGGTGCGCATGTGCCCTACGGATGTGTCTTTTCACTTAAGTTTGAAAGGTTGCATCCTTTCATATTTTTTTTTTGAAAAGTTGTGTCTTTTTAAGCCTAATAGTCACACCAATTGGGTTTAAACCCAATAGTCACAACCCTTTTTCAAAGGGTGTCTCTATACCCTTAAAGGGTGTCTTCACAAAGTCTATAAATAAACTTTTTCTCATCTATTTTAGTGTGTAATAAAAAGTTGTTTTACGTTAAAAATATAGTTTAAGTATTTTCTAGTTCAGGTTAAGACTACAAGTGGTCGAGCATGCGTACAGTGAGTGCACCGTCGTTGTATCCTAGAGGTCGATTGCTCTGGAAACTTGTTGCACTTGTGACGTTGTCCATGGGGAGCAAATTCGATTTCAAGCCGAGTGACTCACGTCACGCCTCAACTTCTATAAACTGATAAATTTTTTCTTATTCTCAATTTAAATTTATTTTGTTTAAATAGTTTTCCAAACTCCATATCCCAACAATTTTGAAATCGAATATGTTTGAAAAACTATTTAAGAATTATGGTTGCATCTATCTGGTTGGAGTAACCCAAAATGAAACCACACCAACCCGATTTGTGAGCCATGACCCATATAATCTAGAGTTGTCATATCCCACCTAATGGTTAGGATCTTGTAGATACTTGTTATGTAAGTTCTTTGGACCACATATACAAAATCATGTATAAAAGTGAATGTATGCACCGACTAAGAATGGTTAGAGAACTTTCGATCTTGATATCTATAAATGATAATGGTTAGACTACGATCAAACATATAAGAGGCTTGGATTCTTGGACAATTGGTCGGGTTCGTTGTAACTCCCGTTAGCACATAGTATGATCCTCAAGTTGTTAGATGGGTTGGGCTAAGGCCATCTTGGTTACTAGAGCTATGATTTATATATAGTCTTTATGTCCCAATAATGATATTTCTTAGACAATCTCATTAAATAAATAAATATGTGAAGATGGCTCAAATCCAAAGGGTCGTTTAAAAATATTAATAATAATAAACCGATAATCTAGCCACTTGATCAGTGGGAATGAAGTGGATGGTTAGAATAATCTATCCTAATTGCTCATAGGTTTATTCTCTTGTGAGTTTGCTCTCCTAGGCAACCTTTTAATACTTTAGCAGAGTACCATGATTCATACGCATGCACTCTATAATTTTATATGCAATATGTCTTTAAATAATATAATTCGGGCACAATTTTGATGATCAAGACTATTCAACTAATGTGCCGGACCATGTATAATGCGTTTTACCAAAATATTCTCCTGTTGGATAATCTTACATGTCTAACTTCTGGAGTGCAAGTGGATGGTTCACTGTTCACTTTATGTCTAAAATTTTAGATGGTTGGAAAGATATTTGATGGCCACTGATGCTCGGTGGCACAAGAGTACATGGTCTGAATCGTGAAAAGATGGGGCATACTACATTGTTGGTGCTAAAACAAATATAACATGTCATAATTTTGATCAAGTGCATGTTAAGAAATTGATTTTTGTGTGATTGATGTGCATAGAATAAAAGGCTATATTGATGTTGATATTTAAAAATGCAGTAGAATGCACGGTTATACACTAAGGCATTACTGCACACATGTTTGTAACATGAGTAGTTCATTAATGGGTCCTTTGTATTTATAGTGATCTAAAAATTAAGTTATAACATGGACCAACCATTGGTATGAATGCCCTTTATGATAATGAGTGCATAAAAGGAATAAATGAGTATGCTATATTGAACTTGATTAGATCAATGGTCAAGTCTATCAAACCATAGGCCCACTTATCACTGTGTATCTATAGACAACACACATTATTCCTTTTGTATCATTATACGTATCTTGCGGCCTTTCATCCATCCTATGTGGATTGATGATTGATATGTTTGAGTCTTGTATCCATATGTCACATGCACAAAAAATAATCTTCCTATTATAACATGAAACATTAGACAATGTATGACACTTGATACATAGACACTTAGAAATTGTACATATGTAGAAAACATCCCATTTATAAAAATTTGAAATTATGGGGGTTATGTACTTAGAAAGTTATAGATCCATACAGATGTCATATTGGCTCATGTGGGATGATTGGGCTGGTGTATTTTTTAGAATATTACCTTTTACGGCCTTAATCGATGAAAGGTCTAAATCTTACATGTATGCTATTTTTCTGAATATTAAGTACTTGATAACTTACATTATATGAATGCTTGTCTCTCTAGAGTTTCATTTACCATGAAGCAAATGGTGACTTGAGTTTCTCAAGTGGACTAGTAGTAAAGGTGCCTTAATTTAATGTTAATTCTGACTTACATTTTATTATGTAGAAAGTAATATTATATAATATTGGGTCTAGTAATAGACGGACCGTCGGCACATATGAATGTGACTTAATTCACTTAACTGTTTGACACACTTATCATTGTTTTTCTATAAATGGTTCATATTATTGCTCTTAAATATAAAGTTGTTAATAGAGTGAGACGAGTTACATTCACCATAGACAGCGTTTACCATACTTTCTAGATAAATTTATTTGCTTAGAAAGGTGGAGGAAATGTTATTTCCATCCAATCATATGCCAACTTAGGACACGTGTTAGATCTAGTCAATTCATATGATACTTCCAACGAATTTTTTTTTCTTAACCCTTGGTTAATAGATTTATCAGGTAGGCCATAAATATATCTATCAATGCTAAATTTGAAATTGTGGGGGTCACTCGAATGCATAAACCATTTAATGCGCGGAATCCAAGTTTAGTCAATATGTATTTGATAAATGGGTTGACATAAAATTGAAAATTTAACTAAGAAAACTATATGTTGAATGTTATGGATCAATATGCACATGCTTTATGTTAATGTGTAGGTCTTTGAGACAAGGTGTCTGGAATTAAACATATTGCATATTTTAATGATCAAATTGGTAGCCATTAAATGAATGGTTAGAAAGAATATTGTTAGCGGTCTGAATTCATAAGATGATTGTTGGATTAATGAGATTTTTAGGCTATATTATATTCTCATTAGAGGCTAGATTTGGACATTGGATTGGTATTCATATGGGACTATAAGTTCATTTGATGAACTATATTATTTTACCATCAACAAATGTATCTAATGGCCAAACTTATGCACTTATGGAGCACGTTGTTCAATCCATCGATCAAGATACTTGATAATAAACTTGGACATTTCTCCTCCATATTCAGTTGCCAAATATTCATTGATTGTATTGAATTCTAATCACTAATCAATAAATTGGCTAACTTTTCATGTGTTAGGGAACATGTGATAAGATAATGTTATAATATAATTACATGAAGGTTATACTCTATTTTAGTTGTCATGTATCTATGCATGACAGATTACTTCAACCTCTTTGTATGGCTGATACAATAAACTCAATTGACTTTACCACCAGTTAGTTGAATGATGGGCTAGTGAAGTTGGTTGAATAGTAAAAGTACATTCCAGGCTAAGAAAGTTGGTTGTATTTAGATCTGGTGATACGACAACTATCATAATAAAAGTGATGCTCAGTATATGTTGCATGATGGACTTGACTAAGGAGCAAAAGGAGGAATACACCTAACCAGAGGCTCGTTTATGAGTAGCTAGTTGGCGAAGCAATAGCTTATCAATACGATGATCCCTAGCTGGTTTGTAAAGATGATTAACCATAATGGGACTAAGACATGGCCAAACTCCTATAAGAGGTAACAATGATGAATTTTCCGTAATAGGTGAAAGCCTAAGGAGCAATGGCGGGTGGAGGTAAAAGGCACACAGGTTAAAACTTTTAAATGCTCTGACTAAATGACTATTTAAAAGATTAGTCAATGATGCATCGAAGGGAATGAGGCTGAGCCTAATATATGAGATACAAGTGTTGATAACCCAACCTATATAAGTAGAGATCTTATGCGATAGGTTCAATGGGTAAACAATGAGACACGAAGTAGACAATTGCACTGATATAAATGAGCCTCTTCTATAGTGTACAGTGCGAAAAATAATGAAGAAGGATGAGTTTTTGAACTCTTAATGAATCTATAGCTATATATTTGGTGATGTACCCAATTGCTGTGTACACTTGATGGAATTCACCTATATGAGTGTGGAGGTGGAGGCCGCTTCCTATGAGAATCTAGGCGAATTCTCTATAGCACTCATGAAATCTAGATAATGGTGTATGACCAAAACGTACCGAACCACATAATTACTTGTAGCAGAAAAGTTATGTAAGTGGCATGCACTTGCAATCTACATCAAAAGGAATCAGGTTCAAAACTATGGTGTCACTTGATTCCTGTAGACCTGTCATGCTTACTCTAATGTCAGTTTAAGTCTCTGGTGACACCGGCACCATTGCACAACTCTTTCATCTTAACTCGAAATTTAAAAATTTTGAAACATTTGGGGATCGTTGTATTTTAAATTATTTTAAAATAATTTAGTGTTTCAAAATATCCGTTGGGATGGGCCATGACCATGGCCATAGGCCTAGGTGCGCATGTGCCCTACGGATGTGTCTCTTCACTTAAGTCTGAAAGGTTGCATCCTTTCATATTTTATTTTGAAAAGTTGTGTTTTTTAAAGCCTAATAGTCACACAAATTGGGTTTAAACCCAATAGTCACAACCCTTTCTCAAAGGGTGTCTCTATACCCTTAAAGGGTGTCTTCACAAATTCTATAAATAGATTTTTTCTCATCTGTTTTAGTGAGTAACAAAAAGTTTATCTTACGTTAAAAATATAGTTTAAGTATTTTCTAATTCAGGTTAAGACTACAAGTGGTTCGAGCCCGTGTACAATGAGTGCATCGTCGTTGTATCCTGGAGGTCGATTGCTTTAGAAACTTGTTGAACTTGGGATGTTGTTCATGTAGAGAAAATTCGATTTCAAGCTGAGTAACTCACATTACGCCTCGACTTCTATAAACTGATAAGTTTTCTCTTATTCTTAATTTAACTTTATTTTGTTTAAATAGTTTTTCAAACTCCATATCCCAACATGGAATGCGTGTGAATTTTAACTTTGTAAAATATCACATCATATGACTTGTATGCAAGGTTATTATGCTTATTAAAGATGTTCATTTGACTCTTTATAGATATCTGAAGTTAGTGACGGGGAAATATCACCAAACAAGCGAAACAATCAGTCAACCCCTATGAAAGAAACCGGACAAGACCCAAATGTTACATCACAGAGGACACTGATGAAATATAAATTAAAACCACTTGATGAAAATGGATCGTCTAGTGGTATAATGCGTTGGACCAGTGAAATGGATGACTGCCTTATTGATACGCTAATGGATGTTGTTGCAAATGGACGTAAGAGTGATAATGGATTTAAGAAAGAGACTTATAAGATAGGTGTGGATACTGTGAAGAGTGCGTTAGGGGTATCACTTTAAGAGAAACATGTTGAGAATCACCTCTGCACATTAAAGAGGCTATATTTCGAGGTGCGGGACACACTGAACGCTAGTGGGTTTTGATGGGATGATGACTTGAAGGCAATGATCACTCTAGATGAGGTTTGGGAGGATTACATATGGGTGAGATTCACATTGATTTAACTTTCCTTCAACTTTTTTTTCTTTTTGTTTGTACATAGTAAAGATGAACGTGATGTTTACTTATATTATTTTTTCATCATTCTTATCAATAGTCACATCCTTATACACAACATGAATGGGGCAAATCTGTGCGAAGGTACGATGACCTGACGTACCTGTTTGGAAATAACTAAGCTAGTGGACAACGTTCTTCCACAGAAAACATACCTAATACTCTGAGTTTGAGAAGGTCTAGGGATCCTGAATTATTGCCGAGAATGTCAGTTGATCTAAAGATGATATACTTATGTTTTCAAGTGATGATGTAGGGGACAGTGCACCTGACATCCAATGGTCATATCAAAGTCATGATGGCATTAATAGGTCATACCAAAGTCTGAATGTAAATAGGACCAACTTGGTGAACACAAACAGCACAACCAATTCAAGGAAGAGAGCAAGAATGAGTCGCCCTTGTGACATCATTGGAAAAGGAATGAGTGTGTTGTGGAAGCCGTGAAGTCACTAGCTATAACCATTCACAAAGGGAAAGACATGGCATGTAGGTTGCATATTGTACTAGCTTGAAGCAGATTGAAGGCCTCACCGGACATGAGATCATTTGTGCAACAAGTATACTATCAAAGGATGAACAACAATCCGCCTCATTTCTTTCACTTAGCATAAGAGGTTGGACTTTGTGTTGATATGCTGCTTTCACCAGATCAGTCGTTTGACTGAGCGTAGTGTCGTCAACATGGTCTTCAACTTTTTTTTTTTTTTTTTTTTGCTTTGACTGGTCTAGAACGTGGTTTTTTGGATGATATCTTTTTTGCTTTATGGCTAGTTGTGTTGGCTAGCTGGGTGGATGTACCTTATTTTGAATGATGACAATTAATTTTTTGGATTATGATGTGTATTGATGCTTGATCCTTCGTTGTCTTATAATCTGCATTACCTATTTTTATCTAGCTCCATAAGTTGTTAAGTTGACCACTTCACTGCTTATATCTGCATAATGTATAGGATAAATCTACAGGTGTAACTATTAAGGACAGGTTCAGGTATGTTCATTGGAATGGTATAAGACCATGGTGCTCTTGTAGTTGGAACAAATTCTGATACACTATTAATTTGTTCCATTCATTATACATGGCATAAAATCTTATTACGTCGTCTAATTTTATTAATATAATTAGTTTGACCTTGCACATTTTATTTTATTATGTGTAGATGGGTGAGAAGGTATACGTAGTATTCAATGACAGCCGACCCAGGATATATTATAACTGGGAGGAGTGTCATGTATAGGTGGAGGGATATTCCAGGGCCCATTTTCGTGTATATAGTTCAGTGTCGGAGGCATTTGTTGAATGAATAGCTTTTTACGAGAATGTCAACCTTACAAATGTCCCTGTAGGTGAAATCCCAGACAATCATGACAATACAAGGTCGAAGCATGAAGGGCGTTGCAGTGCCTATTGTATGAATCATCCTCTAGGCCGGTCCTCAACACTGAGCTATTGTTGTCCATCCAGTAGTGGCATTGGCTCCCACTGTGAAGGTGTCAAAGAAATGCGACGTTGTCTTGCAGACCTGATAAGCTTAATCCTCAGTTGCTTAATTTTGGTCCTCACTATTTAGCTCATGTCGTTACACTGAAATAATTAACATGTGGCCTGCCAGATGAACTACATGGTTGAGAGAGTCATTTTCTAGTTGGTTAAGGACTGATTTGGACTATGATATGCTTGAGTTTATTTTTTGAGTTTGGGATGTGAATAGGAAATGGATAACTTTTTTGTGGTTTTTTTTTCCCTGTACCTCTATAAAAGGTACACTGATCGAATATGGGACTGAATCATTTTGGACAAAAATCTATTGAGGTTTATGTATATCAAATCTTTTCATGATATCAGGCTTACCATCAATTCACATCTAGAGCAGGTTGGTGATCCCACATACATAAATTACTAAATGTGGTTGTGCAAATGGGAACCATACAATGACCATTGACACTGCTGCTAAGCAGGGCGTCGAAGATCTTTATTGATCTGAATGCCACTCTAATTTCATGTTATGTCCATATGATCATTAAATTATTCAGATCATTGGCTTGAGAAACATGATGAGGTGAATCTAAATCTCAGGTGGACAGGACTATTTTAAGCCAGTAGTGATTGAATGTACACCATTAATTAACTCTGGCCCACCTTGAAGATGTTTTTATATAAGGGCCTACAATCAACGCGAGAAAGACTGTATTGGTCCACTTGCTCAGATTTGATATGCTTTGTTGCTCTGCTAATACTAAAAAATGGTATGAAAAAATTGAGGGACAACATGGATGCAACAGTGACATCAGTGATTGGGACCAAGGAGCATTGCCTCCAGTAGGGAGTGGGTAGTGGTGGGGTCAGTATTTAACATGCATTCGTACAAGCAACACTGGTGCGCCTCATGATTCATGCAACGTTCAAGAAATACCCATTGAATATAATGCAAGGGGGTATGCAAATAGTATTTGCATTTGCATGAGAGAGGAGGTGGTGGACACCATAAGAGCTTATAAGGACTAATATGACTAATACACCATCTGTCCAAACACGTGGCTATTCATTTGATGGCTATTCTACCAAAAATATTGTAGAAAACAAACGTGTGACAGCAGTGTCAGTATCCTCTGACAACCATTGCATATACAAGTAAAAAGTAATAATGACTTTTTTTACAACCAAATACCTAGGTAATCGGAAAATCAAACAAGCCCTTAGTATATGACCGAGATCGAATGAAATCGATCGCCTATTCAGCCACTCACATGGTATGTAAAAAGGATCAGACAATATTCAGAGGATAGAGTTTGGCCTCTATTGATGGGTTATACATTTGCCTTCCATACGAAATGACTTTTCAATATAGGTAAAATAAAAACATGAAAGGAAACCTTATAGTTCGTCGCGCAAAGCAGCTGCAAAACACCTTTCTAAATGCTCGAACTAAATCCAACGTATGAACATAGATCCAAATTACAACTAAGATTACCAGCTACTTAATTACTGCTGCAGATTACATTAAAGAATGTAAACAATAGGCAAAAACTAAATGATTTAACTAATAAACGTAATTGACTAGCAGAAAAGTAGAGTAATTACACAAAGGAATGTAAATGACAGGTAATTGAAAGGATAATTGAAAATATATTAGGTTTGATTGGGTTGGTATGAGACAAATTTTCCTACTAAATTCCTTTGTTATTTATAACCTCAATCTGGCCATCTAGATACTTCCCACATTATCACGGTTGATGTAACCGTTTAACATGTCTTAATCTTCTTTGCTTCTACTCCTGCCATCTATCTTATAACTGCTTTTGCACGATCATTCTTCACTCGACCGCTTAGTGGATGTTGTGGCGTCGCTCGATGCATTTCATTTGTATTATCGTAGAATCCTCCCCCCCCCCCCCCCCCAATTTATTTTATTTTTTTGTTGATTTACCTATAAAAAATGTGAAAGCTACGTGCGACCCCACATTAATGCAATAGTCCTTTGGCACATGTGGCCATACCATAACAACCATCTCTGACCGATGTAGCCTTATACATTAACTCTAACCACCATTTTTCAAAATAAGGGCTAACTCAATTGCACCACATGTACTCATATCATACAAAATAAAATAAAAAATAATGATGCCCTAATAAATTCTTTATCTTCTCGGCCGATATAATCATTGTTTCAAACATTCTTTTCACTCCACACTTCCTTCTTCATCGGTCAGGATGTCTGTATCGGTCATATTCACGAAATAACTATCGTCAACATCCTTTAAGCTTTCTTCAAGCCTTCTTATTTTAGCCGTCAATGGGGGTTTAACCATCCTTTGATTCGACACTTTATCTTGAGGGTGGCGATCAAGTGGTGAAAAAATTCATTGTGGTCAATGATAATTTCATCTTTTAACCATCCTTGGAGCTATGTGTTGAACTCCTTGGTCGAGGAGGCCCTCCCCAACCTGAGATAATCCTTTTGGCACATCAGTCGCACAATTGTGAACCTCGATAGTCCTGCCAAACTATATTCGTTTGCTTGATGGTTGATGTGGGAGGTTGATATCGCCCCTGCTCTAGCTATCGTGATGCACCTTCACAATTACTTGGCCTGGGATCAACCCTCTATCACAGTCGATTAGTCCTTCATAGATTTGTCGTAGCCATATTGACCTCAAGGTTAGGCGGGAATATATTGATATGAATCAACATCGCTTCCTCACCTTTATCAGGGAACTTCAACAACTCGTGATCAATATTATCTTGAACCATATTCCTGAACACAACACATTTATTAGTTGAATGGGAACGAGTTTCATGCCATGTATAATATTTAACTTACAATTCATCAACTGAGGTATCTTATAGTTAATGGAAACCTTGATAAACTTCACAGCTAATAGAATTTTAAATATTTCATCGGCCTGCATGATATCAAAAATATATACTTTATAGGCCTTTTGTGCAGCCAACGCGGTTGATTCTGCCTTGACCAACACTGAGCATATGAGTGGCTTCTTCACCACTACTACTTTGGCAATCATGACCTCATAATTTGGGTCATGATAATGTCCCAATTCATGAATTCTTTTGCCTAACACCTTCTTGAAAAAGTTCTTCATACCAAGAGACCTTCCTAGTCAATTCATAAACGTTCACAAACACTGTTCCAATGAATTTCTTACAGAGTTTATATTCTAGACTGTCCTATGCAAGCTGCACAAATTTGGCCTCAGTCATGATGACCTTACACCAGCTCTTCGCTCTCTTAAACCATGCAATATAGCTCTCACAAGTTTACTCAAGTAACTGTCAGAAATAGACAAGATTGACCATGGTTATTTCTTTGTTATTAGAAAAGAATTGGGCATAAAATCTTTCTTCCATCTATTGTCCAGGATGTACTGAATTTGACAATAAGTTAAAATACCACATAAAGGCTGCTGCTGTCAATGAATGATCGAACAATTATAGCTTATGATAATCATTATTTGCCAGTTCACCACATTGCATGGTGAATCAACCAACACGCTCAATGGTCGATTGACCGGGATTTTTCAAAATTAGGGCAAAATTTAGTCGATAATTCCTCGGCAACGGATACTACCGATCGATCCATTTAGGATAGGGCTTATGATAAACTGGGATGGTATTGCAGTCAAGTACTTGGCCTGCTACCTGTTGAACCATATGCATGATTTGGTCGCGATCCACTCGCTGAGGTTTTGCCATTGGCGATGGATCAAGACCTACTTAGTTTGGTTCCTTATGGAATAGCGGGTTCATAGGGAATTGTTAGAAATTTTGTCGACATTATACTACGTTGCCACATGCGTTCTCTTGGCCATTATAGCCATCAATTGATGCATGGCCTCAGTCTGGCTAGCTATGTATTTGTTTGTGTTCTCAGTTTGAATATAGAATTGCTTGACCTAAGTTCTCCCATATTATTGAACATGTTAAATACTCATTTGTGCATCTCGGAGTGCGATTGTTATCTCTTCAAGAGAAATGATCCGAGTGGTCAAGGGTCATTCCTAATTTTTGGTACTAAGTGTTAGACTACTATTCAAATTTAAAGCTTAAGGAGCTACTTGAACTAGCACATCCTCGGTTGGAGGTGGTGTAGTTGTTGTGGAGGGTTTAACCCCAACAATTCAATTACTCCTATTGATATTTTTAATTGGCAACTTCGTGCTGATAAGTTAAAGACATGGTCCCACCGCATGTGCCAAAAACCTGTTCACGTTCGATTTATAATTTTTTTCACGTGACAAGTGCGGGCGTAACGGAATTGAATTTACGGCTCAATTCAAACCGAACAACTATGACCCCAAGCGCCAAGATAAGCAGATACATAGTATATGACCGAGATCGAATGAGAACGGTTGCACATTCAGCCACTCGCATAGTATGTAAAAAGGATCAGGTGATATTCAGAGGGTAGGGTTCATTATCTGATTAGGGGTTACACTTTTTCCTCCATATGAAAGGACTTTTCAATACAAATAAAAGAAAAACATGAAAGGAAACCTTATAGTCTGTTGTACAGAGTAGCTGCAAAACACCTTCCTATATGCTCGGATTGAATCCAACGTATGAATGTAGATTCAAATTATGGATAAGATTATCATCCGATTAATTATTATTATGGATTACACTAAGGAATGTAAAACAACGGGAAAAAAGTAAAGGATTACACTAAGAAATGTAATCGACTAGGAAAAAAGTAGAGTAATTACACTAAGGAATGTAAATGACAGATAATTAAAATGATAATTTAAAAATATATTAGGTTTGATTGGGTTGGAATGAGACAAATCTTCCTACTAAATTCCTTTGTTATTTGTAGCCTCAATCCGGCCATCTGATGCCATCTACATTCTGACGGTTATTGTAACTGTTTAATATGTTTTAACCCTCTTTGCTTATACTCCTGCCATTTGTCCTATAATCACTTTTGCATGATCGTTCTTCACTCGACTGTTTAGTGGATGACGTGGCATCGCTTGATGTACTCTTGTTGTATTATCCAGGGTTGAAAGTCGGGCAAGTTTAACCCGACTAACTTGTGACCGACCTAATATTGAGTTGGGCTTGGGTAGGATGTATCATGTTCGGTCTCGGGCTTGGGCTATACAAATACCAACCCGATAAAACTTGGGTCGTGCTCGGGTTGCCTAACCTAACCCGAACTTGATCGATATATAAGTTCCTTATAAATTATAATTGAGTGCAGATCGTCTGTGTTGAAGGCACAGGAAATTCCAATGTTGTCAGGTTTCATTTGTCCATGTCATTACCGATGACTAAAGCTAACAAGATACACCAGATTTCTCTCCTAAATAGATTGCGTGCTCCACAACACGACTTTTAAAGGAGTAGTTGTCCTGTATTTTAGCTTGTTTGTTTAGAAAAAATGAACTTCTTTACGATAAATAACTTCATATATAATTAATAAAATCATAGGTACAAAAAATAAGATATGTATTGAAAATATAATCGACTAATGTAATAACAAAAATATTAGGATATATCTACCTGACCAACCCGGCCAACCTGACCGAACCACTTGGGTTGGGCTTGGGTTGAGAATTCCCAACCCGAGGTTGGGTTGAGTTAGGGTTGAGGTATAGGAACCTTGGGTTGGGCTAGGGTTAAGCACCAACTCGATCCAACCCACCCGACTTTCAACCCTAGTATTATTATAAAATCCTCTTGATATATCCCCACAGATCTTCAAATACATGACACAAATCCATCCAAATCACGCGTAACCAGCTCTAATTGGCTTTCTCAGGAATTAGCAACATTGGGGATGAACAATTTGTCCTTTAACTTTTTAAATAATTCCCATCTTACCCTCCTATATTCTCTTCACAATCTCTCTAAGGTGGACCCACATGATGAGCAACCCATATTGATGGTGGGGCTTCACATGATGAATGGTCCACATCAAGGTGGGCTCACATAATGCATGGTCACATCAAAGGTTAGCCCCACATGATGGATGGCCTATATGAAAGTGTGGCCCCGCATGATGGGCGACCCACATCAAAAGTGGGACCCACATGATGAATGACCCATAATGAAGGTTGGGACCCACATGATGGATGGTCTACAATAAAGGTGGGACTCACATGATAGATTGTGAACATTAAAGATGGGTCCCACATGATGGATAGCCCACATCAAAATATGGCCTCTCATGATGGACTATCTATATTAAGTGGGCCCCACATGATTAACGGTCCATATCAAAGGTGGGACCCGCATGATGGATGGTAGACATCAAAGGTAGGCCCACAAATGAATGACCAATATTGAAGGTGCCCCCCACATGATGAATGGTCTACATCAAGGTGGGCCCACAAAATACATGGTTCACATCAAAGGTGGGCCTCACATGATGGATGACCCACATCAAAGTGTGACCTAACATGATGGACCATCCATGTTAAGTGGGCCCCACTTAATGGATGATCCACATCAAAGGTGGGACCACATAATGGATGGTGGACATCAAAGGTGGGCCCTCATGATGAATAATCTGTATTAAAGGGTGGGCCCACATAATAAATGGCCCACATCAAGGTGGCCCACATAATGGATGGAGTGGGCCACACATGAAGGATGGCCCACATCAAAGTGTGGCCACTTGTGATGGACAATCCACATTAAGTGGGCCCCACCTAATGGATGGTCCACATCCAAGGTCTCGCATGATAGATGACTCATATCTAAAGTGGCCCAAAATGATGGATGATCCACATAGAAGGTGCATCCTACACAATGGATGGTGGACATCAAAAGTGGACCCCATATGATGGATAACTCACTTCGAAGTTGGGGCCCACATGATGAACACATCAAATGTGGATTCCACGTGGTGGGTAGTAGACATTGAGGGGCCCCACATAAAAGACAATTAGCATTGATGGTGGGCCCTACATGATGGATGACCTACATCAAGGTGGTCCCTACATAATAGACACAGTGATGGACTCTTGTATGATGGTTGATATTTGTCCTTGTGGATGGATGTATTTCCCGTGATTTTATCTTGGATATCATGTATGTGTTATGTTACTTTTATGGGTAAGTGTTGGATAGTAGTAGCTACCATTAAAGAGACTTGATGGACTTTATAGAGATCGGTATGACTCCTTAATCGTGTGGCCAAGAAGTCATATTCGTCATGTGTGCTTGCTTGATGCGAGCATGTATTGGTTTTAAGGCAAGTGGGAGATTGTTGGAGTTAGTGCCCTAAAACACTATCTGTGTCCTTATCCACTAGCCATGTGGATGTGATTGGGTGGATCGTTGTTGTTGATTGTGGTGACCATAAGTTCTAGATTGGACCTATAATATTCCTTAGTGTTGCTCTTATTCATTGTGTTTGTTGAGGAGTAATTCCTTTGGTAGTCCTTGGGAACTTAAGATTGGATGTGACGGTCATTAACATGTGAGAGTCGTGGTCCATGGATCTCAGTACTCTGTTAGACCATGATCGTCATAGGTGCATAGGATACACCTATGGATATCAGCTCATGAGATGTATGACCATCTTGTGTGAGAGGACTGACTTGGGTCAGGATGGATAATCTCCACTATCTGGAGCTGACTTGGTGTTGGTTTATGCCTTGCCCTTACCCTGCATAAGAGTATGAGCGTACCATGAACAAAGGATCTAAGTTCGGACCTTTAGTTGCTCACATTGGTGGATTGAGATCAAGTCAACGGTTTAGGGGCCATTAGTTTGTACTGTGATTGTGAGATCAAGACTTGATAATGTATGAAAGATGGTTTGATAATTGGATATGAGGACGTTTAAGGGTCACGATCTTAATTGGTAAACTTTTCCTCTTTGTACAAGGACCATGTAGGGGCCAATAAAGTAGAAATAGTTAGGTACTTCTATCAAGAGCCATTAATTCTTGCATGGGCTAACAAGGAATCTATTGGTTTGCCTAGAAACATATTTATGGCTTTGATCTTAATAGATTAGGGACTCATCAAGTATTTTGTCTTCAGGGATAGCACTCCGAATGTTTTAATCAGATTATCAAAGGTTTTTAATTGTTAAAGTTTTTATTTTAATCATTAAAATTGTTTGATCACACTTGATGATAACCTAATGGCTCAAATTTGATGGTCCACTTTTGATTGGCATGATCATTAGTGGATACACCATGGTAGTGGAGGGATTGAATTATGAGTATATGTAAGGATGTGACAGATTGACGAGCTTCCTTCACAGTAGGTTACACCGAAGTCCATAGGGTGGCAGAGCACTATACTAGGTGCACCCCTAAAACCTAACCCCTCTTTATTCATATGATCCTATCCTAGATGAAAGGTAGATCTAGTCCTAGATGTCCCCACCCCACGGGACATGTGAGTGTGAGGAAAAAGAGAGTCTAAGAGAGAGTGGAGATCGACTTCATCCCCTTTAATGTCCTCACGTGTAGTTTACTTGTGTGAATGGTATACATCTTCATCAGAACCTACCAGAAGATTAGACGTTGGGCTATCTTGACTCTCCAGTATTAGAATAGATTAGGGAGAGACTCCTTCGTTTACAAAATCGACATCGATAGATTGGTATCATAGATATCTCTTTCGTGCACATCGTGTGTTGGTATGATCTCTACCATTTATATGTTTTATTGTATTATAGAAATTTGATATATTGCAAATGGAGATTCTTAAGATGGGTCCCATGATCAAATTGTATTCTAATATATTCCATTATGTTTGCATGCTAGGGACCCAATACTTATAACCAACACGAAGCATCTAATCAGGGAGGTCATGTAACAAAGTTATGTAAGGTCTGCTCTATTGACTGTGTGACTTCTATTTTGTACATCTGCCATGTTGACTCATGTTATGAAATTAGCCAAAATTTAGTCAAATCAGAGGTTAAAGTGGCTAAAAAAAGGAAAATAATGGGATGGATTGTCCCCCCCCCCCCCCCCCCCCCCCCTCTATCTCTAGCATGCACCTTCATGTAATCACCACCTTTCCCTTTACCTCTCTCTCCTTTCTCTTTCTCCCTCCAAATATCTCTCCCTTTTGCTCTCTATACCCTCCTCACTCAATGTGTCATCCCCCTAGTAAGTTATGGTGCCCCTAATTACAATGGGACATAAGCAACCCCATTGATCTAGACCATTCATTAGGTCCATTGCACATTTTTTTTAAACTCCCATACAAACGTCACAGCAATCCGACAATCATTACCATTTGATCAATTGGACTTTAATATGGCTGATCAAAGTTGTTTACACTATACATGATCAGCAATTTAATCCTTTTATTTCTTGGGGCGTATGAAGGATTGCTTATGATTCAAAGATTTTACTTTGTTAGGACATCCGAGCTATACCATCAATGGCTTGGAAAAGTGATTGAAAAAGAAAAAGGAAAAAAAAAAAAAAAAAAAGAAAAAAAAAACTAAGGATGGATCCATCGGTGACATTTTTTTTCATGAGATAATGAATAGTTTAGAATTCAATTCAATTGTGTCTCTACACATATATAAGAGAGATGCTCAAACACAATTAGTTGTACATCTAACTAATTGCGTGAGGCCCACCATGGTGTTTGTATAATATCTAATCTATCAAGCAAGGTAGTACCACCATGAAAATGAGATGCCGAAAAATCAAGTCAATCCAACAATCAAGTGAGCTACACCATAGAAAATGAATGGCCACACAAAAATATCCATGTTCATAAAGGTTCCCATTTAATGGTTGGATCAACCTAATATCTGGGGCATCCCATTTTCATTGTAGGGGTGCCATCATGGAAAGGTGAAATGACATACAAACAACATGATTTTGTATGTGAGTGTTAATGTTTCCATGCAAGCACGGTCGTTTCACTTTCTCGACCTTTTGTATTTCTTTCATTTATTAGAGTGATTGGGGTGTTATATTGACTTAGTTGTGAAATTACATTTGACATGGACTTGCCACTAACCAAATAAAGTTTAGAATATATGTCCAGGTATAAACCATAGAATCGCTTAAGGGTTGAGGAATTATAAGGTTCTCCAATTCAAGTAACTCCTGTTGTTAGTTTGCGACTATAGATTCTAAATAAGGGCCTTAATGACAAAAGAGGAATTGGTTAAGAACCTTCTTTTGCCTGCACAATTTGCAATCTCTACCTTATAGGATTTTACACATTTTTTGGGATTCGACAGAATTCTGGCATTATTGCATCTAGTTATGTTTCACATAACCCATGAGGGCCTATTAAGAAGATAGAAAAAAGGAACTATCAGGCCTTACTTCACAAAGTCAAGTGGCTCTGGGTAGGTGAGAGAAAAATAAAAATACATATAAAGATGAATGCAATTCTAGCCTTATTTCACAGAGTTAAATATTTGGGTAAGAAAACAAAGTAAAATAAGGTAGGAGAATACGATAGCAGAAATAAAATAAAGTTATTGTTACTTATGTGACTAGAATGTATGGGGTGGAATGCAGTCTAAATTGATTGAGATGTAGGAAGGAAATTGGGAGACCAGACACCCTTTTCTTGCAAAAGGGATGGCTAGGTATCCCCGATCCCAACCATACACTAGACTTCAGTGGCATCTTTAGTGGTTATTGAACCCTACTAGGTTGGGCAACACCTCGATGTGTTAGGAACTTTTCGAACTTCTAGAACCTTGGATGAACCCTAAACCACTCTAGACTCACTCAGACTCTTTGACCTCTCTCTCTCTCTGCTCTCTATCTCTGGACCCCCCTTCCTAGAACAAGCTAATTGCCCCCACTGACATCTATGGTGGCTTTTTAAATGTAACTCCACCATCGGCCAATGTCGTTTTATGAGCGGTTGATGATAGTTTCAACTATTGTTTTCACAAAACCATCATTTTGAAAATCCAAAATGAACTAGGTGGACAATCAACCCCTAGTTGTCAAGTGTTATGCGTTTAAATCCTTAAGGATGCCGGGTCCTTTTATATTAAAAAAATATTTTATGAAACCACCAGCCAACTATGGACCGTTGGTATGGTTAGATCCCTTTTTTTATATTAAAATCTCTTATGTTTTTTCTTGTATCTTATGCGCTTGGTAAATGTCCATATCTTTCTCATTATCCGTCCATTTTTTTATGAACTCATTAAAAAGGTAGTCTAATAAGCTTTCTAATGGAACAATCACTCCAATTGAATATCGCTTGACCTGTAAAAAAATGTGAGCAGTCAGTGTGTGAAATTGTAGTAAACATAGTTGTCCAAATGCCTATATTTTCATTGTTACATATCCATTTTCGATGATTTTAAACTCATTAGAAAGATAATTTGATAAAATTTCAATGGAATCATAACCACTTTAATCAGAGATCATTTGACCTATCAAAGGTGCAACCATTCAACGTGTATAATTGACAATGTGCAAAGTCAACCAAATGCCTATATCTTCATTGTTACATGTTCATTTTTGTTGATGTTGGGTTCGTTGGAAAGATAATTTAATAAGCTTTTCAACAGGACTAGGATTACTTCAATCGGATATCATTTGATTTATTAAGGGTATGACCAAAGTTATTGTGGTTTTTGCCGGTTAATGTGCGAATTTGACACCGCACAATTTTAGTAAACAAGCTAGATTTTTCTCATCATAACTTGGATCAGAGCAAACTTACACTTGTTGGGAAGATTATTTGACCACCTTTCCAATTAATCATAAATCTCCTTTAGCGGAGGTCGTTTGGCCTCGAAGTATGCTTTTTGTAACATCACAACCACTTTGTCTACAAGTACAACCATACTAATCTCGATTTCAACATACGTTGGAAATGTGATCTTTCACACCTTAATACCATATTATCTAAGGGAAGTTGTGTAGCAAGGAAAGTGATCCTTGTATGGAAAGAGTTTAGTTTGTCGTTTTTCACATATTAGTTGCTACGTACTGTAACGTATCAGAAAAATCCGTACAAAGACCCGAGTACCACCTCAGGCAGAAATCACTCAGGACCAAATCCTTTAGAAATTAGATGAAATTATCTAAGCACTAAACTAGATTATTTATAAAATTAGTCCTAATTGCTTTAAATACGAACTGCAAGACCCAAAACTTGTAGAACTGTTAACACTACATTACCCTGAAACATAGGAACAATCTCTAAACTCGATTGCTCTCGGGAGCACATTGAAACTTCATATTGGACCTAGACCGCGCGTCGAAAGTCCGATTACGTTGAAACCATACGGTTATGACCACTTTATTGGACTTGACGACCATCTCAGAAATCAAGTCCTAATGATACCCAGAAACGCACAACTTGAGCTCGGAGCGAAGTGTGTCAGAAACGCGAATATTTTTAGAAAATGAACTCAGATTTAAGTGATTTAGGTGGTTCGCTTGTGGGCTAAATCTAAGGTTTCAGACCATCAAAATCTGACCCAAATACATCCTCGGATCAGGAAAATTTCTCCGCACTGGTCCATGTACTTGTGGCCCTGATCGAGTGCCGACGACCGTTGAACTGAAACTGGTCTGCCACGGTCGATCTGTAAATTCGATCGGACCGAAAACTTAGCTTGACCTAAATCCAATGTCAGGGATCTTAAGTCCAACCGCATGCAGAAAAGTGGCCTCCAGAAGTGCTCTTTGTATAACCTAAGTATACCATGGCCCTGGGGCCATGGAGCTCACGTTTGAGCCTATATAAGGGTCTTAAACCCTCTCCCTCCCTTCACATACGAATTTGCAAACCTTAGAGAGAGAAGAGAGAGAAAAGAGAAGGAAAGAGAGTGTGTGTGGGAGATTGTTCTCGGGACTCAATCTCATCATTCCACGTGCTTATCCACCATTCCTGTATTGCTATTCGGGCGATTCCGATCTCATTCTTAGGTAAGAAAACTTAACCCTAATCTGTTTTAGGATTTCAGATAGTGTAAGTGATGAAATAACTAACCTAATTCATGCTATAGGTTGTCATTCTACTGTTGACAAAGACTTAGTGTCTAAACTGAATTCGTTACGCGTTTACTGGCGTAAGGTGCGGACTATAAACGTTTAGGTTATAGTTTTCAAGGCTTTCAATGCCGGTTAATGATTTATAACTGATGTGGGTGCCATTTCACATGTTAAATGCGATGCCTGATTCGCTTTACAGATATATATATGACTATGTTGAATATTGTGTATTCCATGTGTTTGTCGAATTGATTGAATGTGTGTAGAATTTAGATTCGTGTTTGACATGATTACCCATCGTGGATATAGAATCGTTGTATATGCGACAACTCCTTGTCGAAAGGATTTGCCCTAATACATGTTATGGCTAATATACGTCATGTATGTTGTAGTGTGTAGCCTAAGTGTATGTAGAAATGTCTAAAAGTATGGAATTTGTATTCGTGCTTGCCATATTTATCCGTCGTGGATACATGGTGGTTGCGTGCGTGACAACTCCTTGGTGAAAGGAGTTGCCCTAATACATGTTGTGGTCGACTTACGTCATGTATGTTGAAGTGTAGTCTAAGTGTTTGTAAAAATGTCTATATGAGTAAGTATTTGGTAAATTATACTTTATATGGGTGTTGAGATAAGATTCTCAACTACCTTAACTATGTATATAAATCTCTCCATGCAACTTACATTATATTGTCCGTTTTATGTATGAAATGCATATGTGTGAAATCATGTTTATGTTATGTTTCATGAAATGCTCAAATGGTTGGTATTACTTGAAGGATTAGTTTAATGCTGAGGTGCCTATTCATATATGATTTCTTGTTATGTTTAAGTGCGATTAGGACTATGATATAGTCCAGGCAATCGGTAACAGTTTCTAATCAGGTGGCTGAGGTTGTCTCGCCACACGGGACGTGTTCGATGAATCCGAGCCGTACTTTGGTTGTCGGCAGTGGTTAGGCCACACAGAGTACTTACGCACTTCATGTCGATTAACTCGAGGTGCGCTCGTACCAGTCGAGCTCATCAAGTAACCCAATTGACCCGATGTATGTTCACCATGTATGGATGCTACTGCCTAAACCTAAGGTACGAAACTCCCCAGTGGAAACACCGTTAACCTTGGTACCTCGATCCGCTAAGACTCACAAGCTGGACATGGTGGTATGGGACACCATCGTCGAACTTTCGGCCTACGCCGGGGTGACGAGCCCACCCGTAGTGACTAGTGAGCAACCTAAGCTCGTGAGTCGAATACGGTGGTATGGGACGCTGTATTCGAGCTGTCAGCCTACGACTAGGTAATGAGCCATTCGTAGTGACCTCGAACATACTCTAAGCCAACGTTGAGGCGACGAACCTTTTCATGATAATTAGAGTATAAGCTAGGCCTGCATTGAGGTGACGAGCCATTTGTAGTGACCTAGAACCATAACATCGTATGAGATTTACTAGGACTGACGACCCTAAAACGGATCATTGTTTGGAAAATGATATAAGGGAGGTACCTTAGTTTTCCAATCCTACTGTATGAAAAGGACTAATAAGAACTTCGTAATCACGCTAATGCACCGCATTGCATGTGCCTTTGGCATTGGAGTTGAGCACTAAGGAAGTGATTGCATGCCGTGGCCGTGAGATGAAGTTCGCAGAGGGAGTGCAGGTAAGGCCCTGCATCATTAATACATATCATTCTTACATTAATCAGAATACTTAGGGATGCTTGATTATATTGCTTTATCATTACTACTTGACTGAATTGATAACATGTTAACTTTTGCTTTATAGCTCCATTGAGTTGATCACTCACTCCCACGTTCTGGGACGGTGTTTTAAACACCAACCAGACCCTATTGTAGTTTTAGATGATGGCGCAGTCTGCGAGGGGGAGCTAGACTTTGAGGATGATGAGGAGGCATTCTCATATATGCAGTATTCAGGCGGGTTTATATAAATCGTTCTGATCGGCGGGGCTTCATGGCTTATACTTTGTAGTAGACCACCACATTTTGACATTTTGTATTTTGAAACAATACTTGTAACTATTTGACCTGGCAACGTGTACATACTTTGGGACCTATAGTGGTTTTTACATTCCATGTACTTCTCTCAGTCTTCCGCTTGCGTAATTCGACTGTCCCTGGAGTATGTTTTGTTGTTTTAGCTTAATCTCATTCATATTTTATGCACTAATACGAACAACATTTAAATCATCATTATCTATGTTGCATAAGTGATGCGTTGGAACTCGAGAATTGGGCTCCTACTCAACCTCCGATTTTTAGGGCATTACACGTACAGAGAACTTTTGAGGTTATAGAGTCTTAATGAGTGGCCTTGATCTTCATCAGATTTAGCATTGATAGATTAGGTCCTGTGAGTATTTCTAAGAGTCGTTGGTACAATTTTGACTTAACCCGTTTAGATTTTTAATGTTTATCTAGTTGATCAGAAGAAAATTTCACCACGGAGATGTACAGTCAAGGTTTCTAAAGGATCTGATCGATTTGTCCAGGATCGAATTGGTCAAGTACCTAATCTGTCAATCTGGCCCATAAGTTGTTCCTAGAACATGCCGAAAATACTCCCCGTTTGACTAGTTTAGATTTTTAATAATTTATGAGTTCATAAGAGAATTTTATTAAAGATAAATTGAAGCTCGAAAAATAGTTTATTCTTGTTTTAGATGAGGTGTCTGCAGATGTCGTCCTTCTTTAGAACTGATACAATGTTCGTGAGCCATTATGAGTAATTGAGACTACCAAGAGTCCTCCATTATATTGCTTGATGACTTCTCTTCTTTCAGGGCCTGCTTTGGTTTCATTCTTCAAAGTTTATGCTTGACTGGCTTCATTTTGCGCTTTGCCCGACTTTGATCACAATCTTACATCATGTAGATTCACACATAGCTTTGCTTTGAGCTTTGGCCAGTTGACTCGTTTGGCTAAAGAAGGGTTGGGATGAGGTTTAAGCTTAAATTGGCTTAAGAAGGCTTGGGATAAGGTTTAGGCTTAGCTGATGGCTTAAACAATGACTTGGGTATGGCTTGGGCTTGGGAATGGCTTGTGTATAGCTTGGGCTTCTTGTGCTTTGAGGGTTTAGGTAACACTAGGGTAAAAGAAGTGGTTCCTAAGGATTATCCAAGCTATCTTGAGTGGAGTGTCTACATGTGATCCTTCACTCAACGAAAGGCAGATAGAAGGTGTTTCCATACACCACCACTACAGTAGGACCGTTAGGAGCTCGCTTCTCTATGACCACATCTAAACAATCAGTAGAGGACCACGCTAGAACCGCCCAGAGAGCTAGGTATTGAGGAGGGTTAGTCAAATCACTTAAGTTGTCTTCTTCTTCTTCTTCTTCTTCTTTTTTATTTTTTTAAAAAAAATTTTAAAAAACGGATGCACTCACATTCCACAAACTCTCACTATAATGGGTACTGGAGACCATGACCACTCACACTATAATGGGTACTCGAGCCCATGACCTCATGTTAAAACTCTTATGGGTCTAACACTGAGGCATGAGTAAGGACCCAAGTCAAATCACTTAGCCTCAACTAGAGGACGCGAGGCACAATTTGGGGGCCACCGTCCCCGCCATAGCATGCTATCAATAGGGAGCAGAGGGGGGGGGGGCGCAGTATAGCAGGGGATGAAGACCAGATCACTATCATCCCCAAAGAAGCCTTGCAATGCCTCAGGCTCCCACCAATAGAGGAGCTAGTTGTTGTTGTTGGCTAGAGCTGTTCACAAGTCAAGCTAGCTCGGTTAACTCGCTCGACTCGGCTCGAGTCAGCTCGGATTGACTCGGCTTGAAGGGATGAGTCAGGGCGAGTTAAGCTAAAATATAGAAGCTCGAGTTGAGTTCAAGCCGAGTTCGAACATAGGCCGTTTTAACTCGACTCGCCTCGAAGCTTGAACTCGAGATCGACTCGGCTAGGTTAAATTATATATAATTTATATATTATATATAAATATAATAATATATATATATAATAAGAAAAGTAAAATACGGTTTCTAAAAAGCCTACCTGGCTACCCACGTCCCCACCCGCTACGCTCCCTTTCCCCTTTCTTCTCCATCTCTACCCCACCCAGCCTGCTGACTGCCGACAGCCGCACGCCCGCCCGACGAGGTCAGTACATCTTCTTTACTTCTTCTTCTTCTTCTTCTTCTACTTTTTTTTTTTTCCATTGGAGATCCACCCGATCTCGTAGATTTTGATGGTATATTTTAGGGTATGTGCCAGATCGGGTAGGCAGGCTATTTCTATGCGATCATCCTGATGGTGGGGCCCACATGAAATCTCATCTTTGCGGTTCCATGGTAGATACAATGGATATGACGCCAGTGGATCTTCAAATCCTGCCTTCATTATGAGAAATCAGAAAAGCATGTGGCTATGGCCTTTTTTTAATGGATGTGGAATACCTACTGACAGATTGAATAGCGAGAATTGCTACTTAAGTGACGTTACCAGGTTCAGTGGGTCCCAACATAATGTATGTTTTGTATCCACACCGTCCATCCATTTGGAGAGACCATTTTAGGGCATGATCAAAAGAATGAGTGAGATCCAAATCTCAAGTGGACCCCACCATAGAAAAGTGGAGCAACTGACGCCCACCGTTAAAAACTTCTAAGGGCCACAAAAGTTTCCGGATCTAGCTGATACGTGTGTTTTCCCTTATATATAATGTCTTCTTTATCTTATGAACAGATTGGATCTCAAATAAACATCACGGTGGACCTTATGAAAGTTTCAACGGTGGTCGTCACTCTCTCCACTGTTTTTCTGTGGTGGGGTCCACTACGATTTGGATCTGACTAGTTCTTTAAATAATACCTTAGCATGATCTCTCCAAATGAATGGACAGTGTGGATACAACACATCTACCATGGTGGGACCCACGAGAACCTGTCAGTAGCTAATCTACGTCTTTTTTAATGGTTACATTTGACGCGGATTTCCAGCAAAAACTTTCTTCCTACGCAAGTTTTTATGTGGGTCCTACTTAATTGTTTGTGTGAAATCTAACCCCTCTATCCAATTTTTAAGCTCATTTTATGGCGTGGGACCAAAATTGAGGAGGATCAAAAACTCAAATGGGCCACACAAAAGGAAAAAGTGGAGATTTAGTGAACACCATTGAAATATTTAAATGTTAATAAAAATTTTAACGATATAATTTTTTTGGTTTTTTCACTTTAGCTAAGCGAAAATGACCTTATGAATGGTCTAGATGGCATATAAACAACAAGTTAGAGCCTAGGAAGGTTTCAACTGTACACATTCCTTTCCCCACTGTTTCATCTCCTATGGCCCACTTGAGTTTTGGATCCTACTCATTTTTGGTAGAATGTCTTAAAATGAGGTCGGAAAATGAATGGACGGCTTTGATTTCTCACAAGCATCACAGCGGGCCCCACCTAGAATCCTCGTGCAGGAACTTCTTGCTAAAGGCTTTGGCAGGAAAGGAAGCTGATTGCGTACTGAGTAAGTATAAACGATCGTTAAGCGTACTGAGTAAAATATGTGGGCCCCTATGTCATTCATGCATTGTATCCACTCCGTCCATCTCTTTTAGCACATAATTTTAGTGCTTGATACCAAAAATAGAGTATATCCAGACCTCAAATGGACCACACCACCAGAAATTGTGTGAATTGAACATCTACCGTTGAAAAATTCTTGCGGACAATAGAGGTTTTAGATCAAGCTGATATTTGTGTTTTCCCTTCATCCATGTCTTTCTGATCCTATGAACAGTTTGGATGACAAAGAAACATCACGGGGGGCATTAGAAATTTTTCAACGGTTGAAATCAATACTTCCACTTTTTCCAATGGTATGGCCCACTTGAACTTTTTATATGCATCAATTTTGGGTTGAACCCATAAAATGACCTAGAAAAACGAATGGACTGAGTGGATAGACCACATGCATTCGCGGTGGGCCCAACTGAGTTTACTCAGTACGATAAGAGCGTATTGAGTAACTCAATACGCAATCCAATTTCTGGCAGGAAAGCGCCTCCTATTTCTTTGACAGGTATTGTACACGTGGCAGCAGGGCGAGACGGCCCTACCTTGGAACGTCTGCATTGTTAAAAAAAATAAAAATAAAATCAAACTCAAAAGTACGGTATATTAAATGTTGATTGGTCGGCGTACCATCATAAAAGCAGATGTAAGTACCATCTACATTCTCAATGCGCGGAACTACTCCGATCAGATGGTTAGGGGTCCTCCGAATGTAATTTTCTAGTATACAAGACGAGAGGAAAGTTGATAAACGGTCCTGATCACCAGGTCTAAGGTCCACGTACACACAATGAGAACCATTCAAATCACGAGCCCATTCGATAAGAAACTCATAGAAAATGGTAGGGAAAAAATAAAAAATTCCTCTGATGTGTTTGTTTAAAAAAAGGGTTCATATCATTTCCCTTTTTTAGTTTTTTTTTTTTACAAAAATCATTTTTAAGATACCTCTTCAAAAGAGGATTTTAATGGTTAAGATATTGAGAGATGACTTTTTCTATTACACCACTAACTTTAAACATTTTCATAGAAAAAATAATGTAAAAGAAACATGGGAGAATTCCAACCTCCATTGATGAATACCTATTTGTTGAAATGAGATAACTATTTGTTGAAATAAGAGCATTGGACTAGTATATCTCTACCAATGTGATAATCAAATAATTAAATAAACATAATATTTTTTTTCATAATAATTTGCCAGAGAGTAGACTAGCATAAGCTATATTAGGATCACATAGAAAAGGAAGAATATCTTATAGATGTGCATATCTTATAGATAACTTAAAACATTTTATGCAATTGAGGCTTGATGCAAATTCCATTTTATGTAATTCTAAGCTTTTCCATTCTTCCCAAACATAGCGTGGAATTGGCACAGGACCACATGAATCCCATCCCACCTAAACCCTTCTAATCCCACCGCCCAAACAGACCCTTGTAGAGTTACATTGATGATATGCATTCCCTTAGTAATTTTATTCCTGTGTTACAATTATCAAACTGTTTTAATTATTTGACATATTGTCATATTGATGTTTATGCTTATGATTATTTGTCATTTGATGCTATTAATTAATATTTAGGTCACCTAGTGGTTTAGCAATATACTCCCCGTTTAAGAATTTATATTGAACAAGTACAATCATTTCACTGAAAATACTTGTTCTTTATGGATTCCTAAATTGTCCCATTTTGTTATTTTTTGATTTTTAGATGACTACTGAAGAAAATTCAAGTACTCCTAAAGTAAAGTGCGTCAATCAATTCTCCTTTGGCCGTGGTGGATGAAGAAAAATTAGATAACAAAGTTGAAACAGCTTCAGTTAATGTGAAAGGGAAAAAAAGATCGGCGATATGGGAATCTTTTGATGAGATCACGCAACCAGATGGTTCAGTCAAGATTAGATGCAAGTATTGTAAAACTCTTTACGGCAAGCATTCTGGTTCTTCTACAACTCACTATCAGAGGCATCTTGATAAATGTGTGAAGAGACCAAGAATATTGAAGGGTGGAGTTCAGCAACTGCTTTCATTAACTGTTTCTGAAGATGACGACTCTAAAGCTGCACTTTCAACATATAAGTATGATGCAGATAAATTGAATGAGTGGTTTGCAAGATTAGTGATAGTCAATGAGAAGCCATTTAGCATGGTAGAAAGCAAGGTTTTCATGGGATTTTGTAAATTTTTAAATCCCAGATGTGAGAAGGCCTCTCGTAGTACTGTGAAAAGAGAGTGTATGAGATGTATGTTGTTGAGAAATCTAACTTGAAAGCTCTCCTGACATCTGTATCCAGATTAAGTTTGACTTCGGATATGTGGACGGCTTCGAATCAGAGAAAGGGATATATGTCATTGACCGCACACTTTGTTGATGCGGATTGGAAACTACAAAAGAGGATTTTAAACTTTCGCCACGTTCCTCCTCCACATACCGGTGTAGTCATGTCTGATTGCATTTACAATTGTCTTGTTGAATGGGGCATTGAAAAGAAAATTTCTTCAATTACTTTAGATAATGCCTTATCCAATAATCTTTGGTTTCTTTTTTACATACTCAATTCAAAGCTGCCGGAAATTTATTCTTCGAAGATAAAATATTTCAAGTTAGATGTTGTGGTCACATACTCAACTTGATTGTGCAAGAAGGGCTGAAAGTAATTGATTCAACGATTACAAACATACGAGATAGCGTTAAATACATAAGGGGGTCACCTTCAAGACTGAGTACGTGGAATGATATAATCCAACGTTTGGATTTGAAATCTAAACAGCAGTTGAAGTTAGATGTCTGCACTCGCTGGAATTCCACTTATGAAATGTTGGATACTGTTTTACAATTTAAAGTTGCATTCCCTCAACTTGCGTAGCGATAAAATGGTACCAAGTGATGAAGACGGAAGAAAATTTGAAGATGTTCATCGATTTCTCAAAGTTTTTTACGACTGCACGAAGATTTTTTCAGGAAATCAGTATCCCACGGCAAATCAATTTCTTCCTGAAATTATTTTCATTATGAAAGCACTAAAAAAGTGTGCTGGTGATGGGCCGGAATTTTTAAAAGCGATGGCTATAGGAATGCAGTTGAAATTTGATAAGTATTGGGTTGAATGTCACTTGTTAATGGCCATTGCAGTTGTCCTGGATCCACGATACAAGATGGCAATGGTTAGATATGTTTTCAGATCGCTTTATTCCAGTTCCGAAAGAGTTTCGGCGGAGATCGCCATTATTAATGCTGCAATTGAAGACTTGTTTGCTTCATATGTTGATAATTCGGCCGAAACATCAAGTGCAATAGGTACTTCTCAAACTACGGGTAGTTCTTCTACTGATGCTGAGGGCGAGCGACTTCGTGACTTTATGTCTTTCTTAGACGAAGAAGAAACAGATACGCAGAAAATTGAATCCGAAGTGGAGAAGTATCTAAAGGAGCCGGTCATAAGGCTAAAAGATAATGATTTCGATGTTTTGCAATGGTGGAAGTCTCGAGCTCGTGAATACCCAAGACTTTCTTTGATGGCACGAGACATTTTATCAATTCCAATTTTCGACCGTGGCATCAGATCAGCTTTTAGCACCGGGCAAGAGGGTAGTTAGCAAGTATCGAAGCTCGCTCGTCGAATCGATTGAAGCACGATATGTACGCAAGATTGGTTGCATCCAATTTAGAAGTAGTGCTTGATGATCTTGAAGAGTATGAAGAGGAAAATGAAATTGAAAACATGAGTCAGAATGCTTGAAGGAAGGAAAACTTTAAAAATTTTCATGAGCGATTTTATAATTTTTGATATATTTTAATTCTTTTGAATTGATATTGATGTTGATTATTGAGGACAAAATATAGTTTTGTGGTATGATATTGATAGTATATAGAGGTTTTTCATTTATGTCTTAATAGTTAGTAATGCGGCATTAGCATATGAGACATTTAATTTGTATTTTTTTGCCAAAATTTTAATAATATAACATATGATGATATAAACAAGCTCGAGCTCGACTCGAGGTAAACTCGACTCGACTCAGCCACTAGCTCGACTCGAACTTGACTCGACAACTTTGGCAAACAAGCCAAGCTCAATGTTGAGCTCGAGGCCGAGCTCGAGCTCAAGCTCGAACTCGAACCAGTGACAGTTGCAAGACAAGAGAGCTTGGCCCACCTCGACTCGACTCGGCTCGATGCCCACCTCTATTGTTGGCTCATCCTGACCTATGCCAGAAGAGGGCTAAGTCAAATCCAACGGCTTGGATTGCCTAACAAGTTAATAATTATCACAAGTGCGGTTCACTTTGAACCAAATGATCGTGCTCGGACCGCCTACATCAAGCTCATCTTTACCAACTAGGTGACCCAAAATTGCGATCAAGATGATCGTGATGGGCCGGTGAATGACCTACACGCCTGCATCAAGCTCATCTCTACCAACCAGGTGACCCAAAATTGCAATCAAGATGATCATGATGGGCCTGCGAATGACCTGCGCGTGATAAACAAGGTCGTGAGAGTCGTAGAACACAAAAATCCTACACCCACACATACTAAAGTGGCCTTCTATTGATTTGAACGTTGCTAATGTCCAGATTGGGCCACAATCATGGTGAGTGGGGCCGCCCTGGACTGGATAATAAGATTGTTTAAGGGGACTGGAACAAATTAGAAGTCTCTCATTTGGGAGCTTGTAAATGGAGGTTAATGAAATTTGGAGTAAATAACTTACTCAGTTTTGTTTGGATGAGAATAAATGAAATGCATTTAAAATCTAAATATTCCAGTTAGATGGAAGAGGAATTGGAATGTTGTGGAATTTTTTAATATATTCACGATAAATATATGTGATATCCTAAATAAACTTTAATATCCTAAATTAGTGCACAAATGTGATATTTAGTAGAATGATTGTAATAAGCCCATTGAAATATATACTTTTGTCATAAATAAGGATATTTCGAACCTCGTGTGAGCCACAAATGTTGGATGAAAAATCCAGACATATCAAAAAATCTAGGCACTGCTCACAAAATACACATCAGAGGACAAATGTAACAAAAAATTCCTTATAAGTTAGTTTTTAGAATTCAAAATGTTGGATGAAAAACCTATCCTTGATCAAGTACATAAGTTGCAGGTTATCATCCAACAGATTATTGCCGATGGCACTAATCTCGACGAATCTTTTCAAGTATCCACCATTATTGCTAAACTTCTACCTAAATGGAAGAATACTAGAAAATCATTAAAACAGAAAAAATAGAAAATGTCATTAGAGGACCTCCCAATGTTTCTTCGAACAGAAGAAGAATCAAGGCTCCGTGACAAAAAGGAAGAACAACATGAGCCCTTAAGTAACGCTAATATAGTCGAGAATAGTGTTGATCGAGAATTAAAGAAGCCACCTTTCAAGAAAGATGATAGGCTCAAACCTAATAACTAAGGATTCAATAAAAACACATCCAAGAAGGGTCCATGCTTCTTTTGCAAAATTCCTAGTCACTTTAAGAAAGACTGCCGAAAATACAAAAAGAAAATGCAAGAAAAGAAATGACAATCAATATAACGGAAGACATGAATCTGACAGCTGTCGTCTCTGAAGTTCATATGGTGTATGAGGATGTTGAATGGTGGGTAGATTCTGATGCTACCAGACATGTTTGTAGAAATTACAACATGTTTAATTCCTATGAAATAGTGGGGGATAATCAAGAACTATATATGGGAAATGCCTCCACATCTAAGGTTGTAGGAAAAGAGAAGCTACATCTTAATCTAACTTCCGGAAAAGTCCTTACTTTGAACGATGTGCTGCATGTACTAGATCTTAGGAGGATATCAACTAGTCTACTGACTAAGTTTGGATTCAGACTCCTATTTGAATTTGATAAATTGATTGTGTTTAAAAATGGAGTATATGTAGGGAAGGGTTATGTATCCAATGGAATGTTCAAGTTGAACCTTATAAATGAAAATTCTTCTTCCGTTTATATGCTTAATTCACATGATATTTGGCATGTTAGATTAGGACATGTTAGTTATCGTAATATGGATAATGTATAATCTTAATCTAATCTCTAAGTATACAAAACCTAATAACAAATGTAGTATTTATGTACAATCCAAAATAACTAGAAAACCGTTTCCAATGGTGGAAAGTGAATCACAACTCCTAGACCTAGTTCATAATGACATATATGAAATGAGCGGTTTAATAACAAGAGAGGGAAAGAGGTACTTCATAACCTTTATAAATGATTTCTCCCATTATACCTTAGTATACCTATTGAAGAATAAAGATGAGGCACTACAAAAATTCAAAATGTATAAGGCAGAACTTCAGAACCAATTAGACTGAAAGATTAAAATTCTAAGGTCAAACAGGGGAGGAGAAAACCAATCCTCAGAATTCTCGGAGTTTTGCAAGACTCATGGTATAATTCACCAAATTACAGCTCCCTATTCACCCCAACAAAATGGGATAGCAGAACGGAAAAATAGGTCTCTCATAGACATGATAAACTCTATGCTCAATAATGTGGGTTTGAGTTCAGGATTTTGGGGAGAATCCTTATTTACTGTCTGTCATATGTTTAATAGGATACCTCACTTTAAGACTTATAAGACACCATATGAACTATGGAAGAATAGAATTCCTAACATCTCATACTTTAAGGTATGGGGTTGTAGAGCCTTAGTTAGGCTTAATGATTCTAAAAGTCCTAAGATAGGATTGAGATCTATTGAGTGTATTTTCATAAAATATGCACAAAATAGTAAGGCTTATAGGTTTCTAGTTGTAGAATCTAATCATGCGATCCCGATAAATACCATAATAGAATCTAGAGATGCCGAGTTTTATGAAAACTTATTCTCTTCTATAAATAGAAAAGAGATAAGACCTCAAGATCCTAGTACAAGCAGTAGTTCTCAAATACCGAATCAAGATATCGGTAGTGTCGATAAATAGGACAGAACCTAGAAGGACCAAGAGGATCAGAACAGGTACATCTTTTGGACCTGATTTCTACCTTTTACTAATAAAACAAGATAAAGATAACATAACAAAGGAAATCATGTTAATATATAATATAGAAAATGATCCAGTAATAATAGATCTCAAGATGCTTCTTTTTTAAAGGAAGCTATAAACGATGAGATGGATTCTATTTTGCAAAATGGAATATGGAAACTTGTGGATATGCTCCCAAGATCAAAACTAATAAGTTGTAAATGAATTTTTAAAAGAAAATTAAGACCAGATGGAACTATAAAAAGGTTTAAGGCCAGATTAGTTGCTAGAGGATTTATACGAAAAGAATGTGTTGATTTTTTCGATACCTCTGCTCCTGTAGCAAGGATATCAACTATCCGAGTATTAGTTGCTCTAAAATTCATTCATAAGTTAAAAATTCATCAGATAGATGTAAAGATAGCTTTTCTAATGGTGACATCGAAGAAGAGATTTATATGGAGCAACCAGAAGGTTTTATAGTTCCAGGACAAGAAAATAAAGTGTGTAAATTGATCAAGTCGTTATATGGACTTAAACAAGCACCTAAACAATGGCATAAAAAATTCGATAAAGTAGTCACCTCATATGGTTTTAAGATTAATGAATCTGATAAATGTGTATATTCAAAATTCTCTAATAATAAAGGAGTAATTATGTCTTTATATAAATGATATGTTAATCTTTGGTACATGTTTAGAAGTTATAAATAACACTAAAAGATTATTATCATCTAGTTTTAACATGAAGGATATGGGTGAAGCTAATGTGATTTTAGGTATCAAGTTATTAAGAAACAATGATAGTATAACGTTATCTCAATCACATTATATTGAAAAAATACTTAAAAAGTTTGATCACTATGATAAGAACACAGTTTCTACTTTTTTTTTTTATTCTAATATCAAGTTAATTAAAAATGATGGTCATAGTATATCTCAGTTAGAGTATTCTAAGGTAATTGACAATCTTATGTATGTTGTGATTTCTACTCGACCTGATATTGCTTTTGCAGTAGGTAAATTGAGTAGGTTTACAAGTAATCCAAGTTTAGATCATTGGAATGTTGTCTCTAGAGTACTCAGATACTTGAGAAAAATAATTAACTATGGTTTACATTTTTCTGGTTACCCTAGTGTATTTTAAGGTTATAGTGATGCAAGTTGGGTTATTAATTCTAATGAATCTAAGTCTACCAGTGGATGGATTTTTACACTTGGAGGAACTGCCATTTCTTGGGGATCTAAGAAGCAAACTTTCATATCTCACTCTACCATAGAATATGAATTCATAGCTTTGGCAGCTAGTACTAAAGAAGTAGAATGGTTAAGAAACCTGTATTAGAAATACCATTATTGGTAAGGCCTTTACCACTGGTCTCTATTTACTGTGATAGTGAAGCGACACTATCAAAAGCATATAACAAGATTTATAATGAAAAATCCAGACATATCAGTCTAAGGCATAGTTTTGTGCGGCAACTACTTGATGATGGTGTTATAACAATACAATATATACGATCTATCCAGAATCTAGTGGACCCGTTCACCAAGGGACTAGCAAAGAATATTATCAGTAGAACATCAAGAGAAATAAGACTTAAGCCAATTTCACAGACACCAGATGAGGAAAACCTAACCTAAGTTAATAGGTTCAATGGGCAAAGTACCTTATAAGAAGTGTCTGAAGCAGTACTGTACGTTTTCTATCTGTCTCATTCCTATATGTATGTACAGTGCTGGGTACTTGTAATGATAAAAAGGAGGATGAGTTATTGCTCTTAATGAGTCCTTTCAAGGGTGTTATAGTTATAGGGGCATTCATAAGGATTCACCTAAATGAGTATTGGAAGCGAGGCCACTTCCTGGTGTTCGAGAGTTTTGACTACTCTTATGAACTCATGAATCCAGGATAGAGCATAAGGCTGTTAATGTGCTATAATTTTAGAACACATGGCAATTGAAATATATGTGTGTGTAATATGTCCAGTTGTGTCATATATAATACTTAGTTCAAGACCATAGTCACTAAGAATTCTGATTCAACTTTGATTTGTTCACACTAAGTGAAGGTTGAAGTCCATAAGACACCTTTTCCTATGCACATATTTTCCCTATATACCCTGACCTCTGTATTTTGAAAAATAGTGGGGGATTGTTGGGTTTTTTCAAAATAAGAAGAAAAGAAATTTTATTTTGGGAAAAAGGTTGTGACTTTGGTGATTGTTGGTGACCATTCATTTGTGAATGATGATACCTCTTGGTAAAGGGAGCATCTTTTGAATTTGAAATGGAAGGATGCCATTGTTGGAAAGACACCACTATTGTTGAAAAGACACCGTGGAAGAAGATGTCTTTTCATAAAAAAGATCTTTAGCATCTCTTGTGATTCTATATAAACCCATCTTTGGGTCAATCCGAATATACAATTTCCAACAATCTCCTCTCCATCTTCTTCTTCTTCTCCATTTTCATTTTTGGAAGATTTTTGGAAAGATACAATTTTCAGGCGCTAAACTATAAATAGTTTTCAGGTAATAAATTACAAACAGTTTTCAAGAGGTAAATTGTAATAGCACAAAAGTCAGGGTTGTATGCTGTAAAAGTGTGTTCGGAGTGCGATTTTTTGGTTTTGCAGGCCGAAACCCACATTTCTTCAGTCTTAGAGAAGAGGCTTATTATATCCTGGAGGCGGATTTGTTGTAATCCTCTTGCAAATTGGTTAAACCACCAGTAGGGTGTGAATATCGCCTTAAAGATAGAGACATAGTAACGCGCCTTAAGCCTATCTTTAAGTAATTTATTTCTTATCTTTCCGCCTCAACCATAACAACAAACGCAAAGATCACAAAGAACACTTTTAAACTGTCTAATTAAATGTACAACATTTAGACGGTTTGGATTATTCTATTAGTGTGATTTTAATGGAACCGATAATTGGATTGTTTTGTAGTATCATTAGCGTGCCACATGTATGGCGGACATGTGTGTAGCATTACATTTGTTTACTCATGCGACTCTAAAGGGAGCTTAAGAAGGCATTTCATCCTATTTACGTCCAATTCCTCAGGTACAGGGAGAAATTCATTTACAGGGCCATTTACTCCCATCCAAACATTTCGCAAATGCCATATACTCCTAATTCCCCCCATTTACTCCCATCCAAACAGCCCTCAACACCTTCATCATATTGGTTGATGAAGGGAGATAACTAAAATACAAAGAAATGAAAAAAAAAATGATGGGGAAAAGAGGGGAAATAAGAGAAAGGAGGGGAATGGAAGAAGATAGGATAAAAATAAAATGAAAATGGCAGCCTTTGCTTTGAAGAAAAAGAGACCTATATATATATATATATATATATATATATATATATATATATATATATATATATATATATATATAGAGAGAGAGAGAGAGAGAGAGAGAGAGAGAGAGAGAGAGATGCTCACACACAACTAGTTGGACAGTCCATTTTGGTCCAACTAGCTGGGCATTTAATGATAAAATTTTCATCTTAAATACAATATACACACTTAATTAATGCTAATTAATGTTGAGAGAGGGGCATTTGTTTCACGCTAGCTTTTTAAGAGGTCTTTTAAAAATAATCCTTGGCTTGGGTGGGCCCCACTGTGGTATTAATATAAAATGTACCTTGACCATCATGTGTGTCACCTCATGTTAAACCTAGGAACCGAAAATCAACTCCATCCATGGTTCAAGTGGACCGCACAATTGGAAATAGTGTGCAAAAAAAGCTCACCTTCTAAAATGATTCCTTTCAAGAGGCACACTTAAATCAAGTATGGGCCTGAATTTTGAGTTATATGCCTAACCTTTGGTGTGACATCTAATGGTTGTAATGGATTTCACTTACTCATGACTGTGAGTCTTATAAAAATCAAAGGTAGATGTCTCTCCCTCTATTGTTCTAATGGTGTGTCCTACCTAAATCAAAAGTCAGCCTGACATTTTACCTCGAGATGTAGAATAAGATCACACATTGATGGTCGTAGTGGATCTCACATGCACATTAAGACATACGATGGGCCTAATAAAAATAAGGTTAGGCATTCCTCTTCCACTATAAAGCTTCTTTCGGCTTGTTACAAGAAAAAAGGAGCCATGTTTAGGAAAAATATAAAGACTGGATTAAATGTAGTCCCTTATGCAACACAAGCAACACAGTTCATCCCTGACCATGCGTCCCACCTTCACGTATGTATTGTATATCCATGCCGTTCATTGATTTTTTCAGCTAATTTTAGAACATTGATCCAAAAATGAAGCAGTTATAAATCTCAAGTGGTCCACACCAAATAGGAAATAGTGAAAATTGAACTTTTACCATTAAAAATTTCCTAAGGCCTACAGTAATTTTTACTTGCCACCCAACTTATTGATAAGGTAACAAAGACCTTGATGAAGGAAAATAAAAATAAAAAATAAATTTCAGCTTAATCCAAAACTTCTGGCCCACAAAAATTTTTTAATGGCCAATCACCATAGTTTCTGTGGTGCGGTCCACCTAAGATCTGTATCTATTTCATTTTTTCGAATCCTATCCTATCATGAGCTAAAAATATGGATGTAGGGCATAGATATACAATACCTTTATGAAGGTAGGCCCAGGGTCAGGGATGCACAATATTGCATGAGGACAGGCTCCACCCAATGCACTCCCACTTTTTTGGGAACAGGTACCTTTTCTCTCGGAATTGGAAGAAGCAAGCACCATTTCTCTTGGAATCAAGAAGTTTAATAATAGGAGAGAGCCTACCTTGATTTTTGATACAGCCCACCGTTATCATGTAATCTCATTGTACGTCTAGATCTAAAATATAAGGCAGACTTGTAACTCAGGTGAGACACACTAATGGAATAGTTGAGGGAGAGACACCCACCTTTGATTTTTACTAGGGCTGTTCACGAGTCAAGCTAGCTCGAAAAGCTCGCTCAACTCGGCTCGAGTAAGCGCGGATTGACTCAGCTTGAATGGCCGATTCGAGCCGAGCCAAGCTAATTATTTGAAGCTCGAGTTGAGTTCAAGCCAAGTTCGACCGGGGGGCATTTCAACTCAACTCGACTCGAAGCTCGAACTCAAGCTCGACTCGGCTCGATTAATAAATATATTAAATATTATATATATATATATATATTATATTAATATAAGTTTTAAGTTTAAACTTAAAAATAAAAAAATAAAAAAATAAACCCTAGAGTCTTTACCCGACCGCACGTACCCCCTTCCCTTTCCCTCTCTTCTCTTTCTCTGCCACACCACCCCCGACCATTACCACCAGTTTTCATTTCAGCTCCACAATAGTATGATTTCAATCTCTTGAGATCTACTTTTTAGGTGAGAAACTCATGAAATTCGAGATGAGTTCTTCTCAGATTTGTTAGAGCGTCAAGGAAATCCAATGATCTGATTGGTTAGAGCTCTTTACTTGGATTTCTGATTTGTGTTCTGCTCTGTTTCTTTTATAGTACTTGGATTTTTGCTGGTGGAAGAAGATCAAGAACAGATCGGTTCTTACAGGTTTCCCCATCCGATTCGAGGCTTTGATTGATTTTTTCATCAAGTTTTGCTTTGATTCTCTTAAGATTTTTGAATTTTTCATCAATAGAGGAGGATCAAGAACAGAATTCATTACTCTCTCACCCAACAAGCTCGAGCTCAACTCGAGGTAAACCTGACTCGACTCGAACCACTAGCTTGACTTGAACTCGACTCGACAGCTTTGGTAAACAAGTCAAGCTTCAATATTGAGCTCGAGGCCAAGCTCGAACTCGAGTACATCATGGACAAGCCAAGCCAAGCCAAGCTTGGCCCACCTCGACTCGACTTGGCTCGATGCCCATCTCTAATTTTTACAAGACCCAATCAAGAGCACGTGAAATCCACTCTAACCAGCTAGGCGTGGGACCTAAAAATCATGTCCATTAGTGATTCAAGTGGGCCTTAACAAATGAGTCATTTTGGAGGGTGAGCTTTGAAAGCTAACCTCAAATAAGGTCCTATTTCTCTTTCAACATTAATTAATTCGAACTAGTTGGACAGTCCAACTAATTGCGTGTGAGCATTTTTATATATAGAGAGAGATGCTCACACACAACTAGTTGGACGGTCCAACTAGCTGTCTGAATTAAATGCTAATTAACGTTAATAAATGATGCTTAATTAACGAGGGAGAGGAGTTGCTGGCTTGGGATAGCCTCAGCATAGTGTTAATGTAAAATCCACCCCAGCCATTAGATAAGTTACCCCATGTTACACCCAGAGGATGAAGGTCAGATCCATCTATGGTTCAGGTAGACCACACGGTTGAAAATAATGTGAACTAAAGCTAACCTTCAAAACTGTTTCCCTTGGCATGTCCCACTTGAATCATGTATGGCCCTGCATTTTAGGCATCAAGTCCAGCATTTGGTGTGGCGTCTAATGCATGGAATGGATTTTATTTGCTCATCACGTTGAGCCTGGTAACAATCAAGGGTGGACGTCTTTCTTGATTGTTTCCATTGATATGGCCCACTTGAATCACGTATCAGCCTGATTTTTATTTTTTTTTCTCTGAGCCCTATATAAAATTACACATCCAATAATTGGAGTGGATCTCATGGTGGGCCAGTACAAAATATAGGGTGGGCATTGCTCTTGGCTGTTAGTTCTCGTAAATGTGTTAAGTTGCCAAGAAGGCTGGGACTGGATTCGTGTTGCCCAAATCACAAATAGTAGGGTGCTTTCCAAACCGTAGAGCCCAATTTTATGTATGAGTTGTATATCCATGCCATTCATTAGTTTTTTCAAATCATCTTTGTGTATGGTTTAAATAATGAAGAAGATGTAATTCTCAAATGGACCACACCACAAGAAACAATAGACATTGAGAGCCTGCCATAAAAAAAACTTCCCAAGGACCATCATAATGATTTTTTGTCATCCAACTTGTTGATAAGTTCAATCCAAGAGAGACTTGGATAAAGGGAAAACACAAATATCGGCTCGAGCCAAAACTTTTGTAGATCCTACGAAGTTTTTAATGGTTAATCACCCTTGTTTCCTGTGGTGTGGTCCACTTGTGATTTGGATCTACTTCATGTTTGGGATCATGTCCTAAATTGATCTGGAAAAACTAATGGATGTCCTGGATATGCAGAACATACATGAAAGTGCCCCACGGTCCGTGAAACACTACTCCGATGTGACCCATGTTACAAATCAACACCCGAGTTACAAACTAACTCGGATCGGGCAGCGACACAGCAACCCAGGGTGGTTGTGTTGACGTGGCAAATTCTGTGAGCCAACTATGATACATGTGTTATATCCACATTGTTCGTCCATTTTCTCAAATTGTTATAGTGCATGAGCCAAAAAACCAGTCAGTTCCAAAACTCAATTAGACGACTCTAGAAAAGCACTTGTGACAATGACCTCACCGTTGAAATCTTCCTAGGGCTGACCGTGATGTTTATTTGCCATCTTACTTGTTCATAGGGTCGCACAGACCTAGATGAAGGTAAAACACAAATATCAACTTGATCCAAAACTTTTAACTCCCAATCAGTTTTCAACCGTGGGCGTTTAATCCCCATTGTGTGATCTACTTAAGACTTAGATCTACCTCATTTTTAGGTTCATGCTCTAGAACGATTTAGAAGAATGGATGCCCAACATGGATAAAACCGGACGCGGATTTCCTGCGCACGAAGTTCCCGCGCTGGAAACTTGGGTGGGGCCCAACGTGATGTTTTTGAGAAATTCACCCCGTACATCCATTTTATGAGATCATTTTAGGACTTGAGACCAAAACTGAGAAGGATCCAAGACTCAAGTGGGCCGCACTAGAGTAAAAGGTGGGTAGGAAAATTCCTACCGTTGAAAACTTTCTGGGGTAGAAAGTGATGTTTACATGACATCCATACCGTTAATAACATCATTCCTACTTGGATGAACTGAAAACACAAATATTAGCCTGATTCAAAACTTCTGTGGCCCACGAATATTTCAACTGTGTACATTCAATACTCACATTTTAGGTCCACTTGAGTATTGGATAGGGCTCATTTTTGACTTGTTATCCTGAAAATATCTCGGAAAACGGATGGCCGGGGTGGATTTCTCAAAAACATCACGTTGGGCCCCACCCAGGTTTCCAGCGCCGGAACTTCCTGCGAAAGGCTTTCCCAGGAAGTTTATGCGCAAGGATGCGGGGTGGGCCCACCACCATATTTGTGGGAAATATACTCCGTTTATCCATTTGGCGAGTTCATTTTAGGACAAGTGACCAAAAATGAGGTGGATCCAAAACTAAAGTGGCCCACACAAGAGGGAAAATTGGGAAAAAAAATACCTACAGTTAAAACCTTTCTGGGCTCCACCTTCATTTCTATATGACATTATAAGGTCATTACATAGGAATGAAGTAAAAATACAAAATATTTAGCCTGAAAAAAAGCTTTTATAGTAGTAAGAATGTTTCAACAGTTCTCACTGAATACCCACTGTTTCCTCTCGTGTGGCTCACTTGAGTCTTGGATTCACCTCATTTTTTGTCGCTTGGCCTAAAATGAGCTTGCAAAACGAATGAACGGAGTATATTTCTCACAGACATGGTGGTGGCCCCACTCGGCATCCTTGCAGAAGGCTTTAGCAGGAAATCCGGTCCAGAAAAGAGGAAGATGATTCTTTCCAAATAAAATGGGATGACTAAAAAACCGTACACATGTAATGTATTTGGATAAAGCTACATATATGTAAAAAAAAAAAAAAAAAAAAAAAAAAAAAACAATTGATCTGTCGATTAGTTGAGGTCTCTTATAAGCAAGTGAAGACTATTCACTTTTTTTTTTTTTTTGATCGATAATATAATATTCTTTTTAAAAACTTTGGGCAGTTAGAAATCCATTCTAATGGTCCATACTTAACTTACATGTATGGCTAAAGATATGATAACCGTTTACTAAATTTTAGTAGATAAAAATGTAATTAGTAGATTCTATTTGATGAATGGACTGGATCTTTAACAATTAATTTTCATCACGCTAATATAAGACCATGTCACACATCCTCATGTAATGCATCACATTGTATTAAATGAGAAATTTATGATATTTAATACACAACTATATATATATATATATATATATATATATATATATATATATATATATATATATATATATATATATATATATATATATATATGCTCAGCTGGGCACCAGTTTGTACAGAACTCATGCCAATACTGTGAATCTCAAATCTGAACGGTCCACGTGATGCAGCGCCCCATGAAACCCTAGGCCCAAACTTATACTTTGATCCAAAACTTGGTGGGCCATGGAAAAAGAAAACAGTTTCCTCCCTTGATTTGCATCTCTCTTTGCTATAACCCACTAGATTTTTAGATCAGGGTGAAAATTGGTCCCATGGGGTTCAATGAGATTCCACATCACATGGACCATTCAGATTAGATGCCCATAACACGTGTGTAAAGGTGCACATGTGAGTGTGTATATATATATATATATATATATATATATATATATATAGAGAGAGAGAGAGAGAGAGAGAGAGAGTCATGCTCCCCTGCGCACCTAGGCACGTGCGCACCTTCGCACACGTGCCATGGGTGTCTAATCTGAACGGTCCATGTGATGTAGAATCCCATGAAACCATATATGAAAAATTTTCGCCCCGATCTAAAATTCTGGTGGGCCATAGCAAAGAGAAATGCAAATCAAGAGAGGAAACTGTTTTCATTTTTCATGGCCCCTCAAAGTTTTAGATCAAAGTAAAAAATCAAAGTTTTAGATCAAAGTAAAACTTCGGCCCGGAGGGTTTCACTAGGTGCTGCTTCACATGAACGGTGCAGATTTTGGATCCACATCACTTATGATGGGTTCTCAAAAAAGTTTGTACATACTACGTACGAACTGGTTCACAGGTGAGCGTTTCCGTGTGTGTGGAAATGGTTCAATGTAGGTGACTGTGTGGGCTCCACCGTGATGCGTGTCGAACATCTAACCCATCATTCAGTGCACCTTCCATGGTGGGCATTGGGCTTAAAAATCATGTTAATCCATGACTTGTGTGGGCCACACCACATACAAAAGTTGAGACGGGTTACCGACCCATTAAAACATTCATAATCATTTATTGGGACCGCCGAGTTGTGGTTGACAAATCTAGCCCATCCATTATGTGTGTCCCACTTAGATGAGGAGTCAAACCAAGTTTCAGACGCATCCAAATTTCAGGTGGGCTCCACCAAGTGCTTTAATATGTTTTAGGCACGTCTTCATATGATTTTAGATAGTGCAGCCCACCTGAGATCCGTGTACAGCTGATTTTTGGGATATCCCATAATTTAAAGGGAACCCATCAAATGCACGGTGTTGATGTTCGACACACATCATGGTGGGCCCACACAGCTCGACCTCATGTTAAGTTCCCATGAGATTGCAATCATGGGTTGCATTGTAAATGGGCCAGGAGAGATGGCAGATGTAGATTTTGGGTACGTATTGATGCAGCCACTTCCTATCTGTGCAATGTGTCACATTTGTAGATGCTATTGCTACTGCTATTGCTTAAGAGAAAGTATCACAAAAATAGTATTCAAAGCAAAACCTAATAAAGTCTTAGTGCTCACCATCTTGCCAACTTTCTACAAAATTGAAATAACAACTCTCTGTTAGCAACACCCAATAAATGGCACAAAGACCTTGTCTAACCAAAGTGTAGCAAAAGCACACTTGCTTTTCATACATCCCAAACATTTCAACCAGAAAGTAAATGACCATGACATACAGCAATGGTCCTACCTTAGGCATTTAAAAGTATCTTGATATCCTTGCTTTTGTTTGTATTAGTCTGTTGGCCCTTTGACACATAACTAAAGCAGTGTTTCCGGCCAAGATGCTCCAAATAATTGTATGTGCTGGGTGTACCAATCCATGTTGATACCAATACTGGCACAGAATACTGTATAGCTACCAATAAGATCTGGTTTAATAGTTTTCTAGTGGATTAATTTTGTTGCTTTCTTGACTCCGAAAAATTTTCTTGTGGTATTAAAGTATCACATGGATGTCCTTTCCCATGTGTCCAAGATTTTCAGAAATGAGTTGTATCAATGCTCCCTGTATCTGTGCATATATATACCTAGGCATCATAGGTTTCCTCTTCATTACTGGATTATCAGGATTCATCATGGACTGCTGTCAGTTCTCGAGAGAGTAAAGCATAACAGAAGGAACTTTTTTACATCCTCATTTACTCCAACATCAACAAACCACAAGACCAGTTATCACCTATCTGCCGTGAATGGTCACAGTGAAGCAATTTGGACCAAACAAACTTGTAGATTCTTAGCATGGACTCATAGGGAAGTGCATTCAAATTCTACCACGAAAAAAAAATATATAGTAAAAAGAAAAACTCGAGAAATGCTAAAGGCGGTTGCCATGGCTACTTTAACAAGCACACCTAACCATTTCTGCACAGATAGGAAATGGCTGCATCAATACATACCCAAAATCTGATGGATGAGAGGAGATGTCACATGAACAGTGCTTCTGGAGCCACAGAGCTTGTGTTGCACAGTCCTATCATAGGTGTGCCCCTTGTTAGAAAATCATACCGAACAAAAGCAGAAAACAGAGTAATGCTATGGTAGGAGTAGGCCTCAACGGCATTTTAACACATGCACTAACTACACTAGAAGAAAAAATAAATGAGAGGAAAGTTCATCAACCAACACTCTCAAAAGAGAGGCCCACCACCTTGATTTCACCGTCTTTCTGTCTACAGATACCTCTGCTGAATTTTGATTCTTACAAAAATCTCACAACCAAAATTCTTCGTTTCTTAACCCTCTCAAAAGAGAGGCCCACACTTGTGTCCAATACAGATCAACATACAAACGGTGGTCAAGATCTAATCCATCCACAAGGTTAGTCCCATCTTTTAGATGTTTTCCCAAAAATAAATCTAGCCAACTGCTGAGGTAGGCCCCAAGACACTGATGAAAGTATGTACATTGCTTTCATCAGTGTCTAAGGCAATGTTGGGTGCTTTCTCCTCCAGACACTGAAATCCTTATGGTGGAGAAAAAAGATACACAAAACAGGTATGTGGTTACAGGAAAGCTTGCAGGCTTGCATAATTAAGTGAGTGTAAAACAGTCACCAAGAATACAAAGGAATATAATAAAATGCACCGAAAGGAGAGAACAATAGAGTAAACCTGCATTGTAATCATGGAAAAGCTCTCTAATTTTAACATAGTTTACAAGCTTAAATTGCAAGCTCTGGGATCAACACAAAATAGGCATTCATATAATTCAACACAAAATGGAGCTCCCTTGTGTTGGATGAGAAAAGGGAGCTTTTACTTTTTGGTACACAAATTGTTACACAACCATGGTAAAAAATCACAAATTACTTTGGTGCACAATGAAACAAGGTGCCAAAAAAAGGCAAAAACAAGAAGAAAAAAATTCAGAACAGGTCATAACAGTTTCAGTGTCCAGGCCAGTAGCAGTCCAAAATGAAACCATTATTACTTGTACCAATTCGTTCCATTTCAGTGCTTCATTGCCCACTGCAGTCTCTGTTGGCAGCAAAACAAGGCTGCAGTGCAAAGCAGAATGAGTTGGGCAAGTCATATCAATTTTGATCTCCAAGAAAGTCCCAATTCAAAACCACCATTTAAAGCAATGCATGGCCCAAGACAAACAACCTAATCCACCATCTATACATTTCATGGTGTGATGACGGAATTTTAGCAACCAGAATCTCACCAAAGAATGATCCAGTAACCATGAGAATAAAAAAATACAGCATATAGAGCTGGATTCTCATGCATATATAAGTGAGACACATTACATGGGAGATCTGAAAGCCACAGAAAACGTGGGTTTAACATGGTAGAAGAAACCATCAACTGACCCAGGGTTTAACATTTGATATGTTCTAATCAACTGGACTACTAAATGGGATGGACTCTGATGTTGATTTTTAATTGGACTGATTTGTGCAATTATAAAATCAAACCCACTAGCACCAACATTTTATTTTATTTTAATTTGCCAACACCCAACCTAAGTCATGTAAGAAGCTAATTTCTATGAGTCCCTTTAGCTTGTACTGTAAGTCTCATCTTTTCCCACCAAACTGTCTCTTGTGCAGGATATCCATGCAGATCCAACATGAAAGTCACATGTTCTGGAAATCAGACTGATTCATTCATTAGATGGACCAAGTGCTCTTCTTGTTCATTTGATCTTGGCCTCTTTGTATATAAGAATGGAAACCTCTATAGATGGACTATAAATGTGGAAAATCATGTTCATTGTTCGTCTTGCATTTATATTTTTCATGCAAACTGATTGTTTGTTTTCATGGATACAAATTTAGCATCGAAAACAGAAAGGAGTGCTTACTGTCAGTTGACCCCCAAGACATGACTTTGGATTAGAGAGAATACATCAGGAAAACAAAAAACAGATTATCATACTGGGTTAGGGTAAAAGAAATTAAAAAAAAACTAAAATACTTACCCAATTCGATGTAGACAGGGACGACACTGCAGCAGCTGGTGGGTTCGGATTGCTTGTTCGTTCGGGCGAGACTGTGATGGAAGGTGGGACAGTACGGGCATCGGCTGCTAAAGAAGAAAAGGAGACTGAAGAGGAAGAAGATCGGGTAGGGTAAGAAAAGAGGAAGAAGATCTGGAGACGGGAGAGTGGAGAGGAAGAAGAAAAGCAGAGGCTCATTCGTTCTTTGGTAGGGTAAGAAAAGAGGGGAGGGGTTTAATCGGGCTAGGGTAAAAAATCAAAAAGAGCATTTATAGTACCCGCCGGGTCGGGTCTGTTCGGTTCTGGCCGGATCCTTCCAGTTCGGGTATCCAGGTTGGATCGGTTTGGATAGACCTCTATCCAGACCCGACCCGAAAGACGATCGGATCTGGGTGGCCAGACTCGATCAGGCTGATCTAAGCCGTCAGTTCTGTTTAGAACGGTACCGAGTCAGGTCGGATCGGGTCGAATCCACCGTATCGGGTCCAAGATGCCCACATCTATGCACACGCCCTGGGAAAAGCCATAACTAAAGTCTTTCAATAAAGCTTGGAGTTTCCATAGAGCCTAGACTGAATAAATGGGTCACGATGACTAATCGCCAAACCTACAATGCGCTGAGCAGCACTTGCAAAAAAATTGGTACAATAAAAAAACAGATGAAAATGCTGAAAGGCAATCTCGGGAAGCATTGTTTCCAATAAAGAACAAAAAACAAAAATAGACAGCTAGAAGGAACCCTTCGGGAGTTTGGCATATAACTCGATCCCAATAGAGTTACTTTGAATAAAATCCCTGTGGGACTGGTTTGAGTAAAATTAGCTTTTGAGAAAACCTTTCGCCAACAGAATCAATCACCTAGCAGATCTGTTGCAATAAACCAAAAAGAAAATACCCAATGTGTTGTCCCAACCAAAGTCTCCAAACAATAAAATATTTTACAAAAAAAATTAAAAAAGACAAACATGCACCGTGTCCAAGGCACTAGGAAATCTTTCACACTTCCAGGTAGGCATCAACGCAACATTAAACTTGCATATTGATTCTTCTGTTACATCTCGATTTACCAAAATCATGGGCTGAATTAATGCAGTCGGCCTTGAACTGTCAATGTCTATCCGATTGCATCGTGGTCATTACATGTGCATGAAATTCTGGTTAAGGCAGTCGTGCTTAAATCAGTAGAAAAGACAATTACAACATAAGTGTCAGAAATTAGGAGTTTGATGGGCAAAAGAAAACCCAAATGTACCTTGTCAGGGACATTGCCGAGCCTAGCAATAGCCATGCAGTGGTTAGATCCTCGTAAGACAGCAATGCATAGGGCAACTACCCATTTCGACAACCAGATTCACAGGGCATACTAGGACTGTGTAGCTAAAGAAAATCACTTATCTTGACCAAGTGCAGTTGTTATAACCCCATGAGGCCACAAAGTGCAGGGGTGCCTATCTCACCAAAAATCCAGATTCGCAGACAATCCTAAAGTAAAACACCGGTCACAATGGGAATGACGTGGTCAAAGACTCGCAAAGCTGCAAAGCACAGGGGTGATCGCAGCTTTTCCATCAACACTTGTGTGCACCCGAGCTCCTCTTTTGTCATACAAACTACTAACAATGACACTTTGGTCAGAATAGATATAACTACTGTTTGTACTTAACAAGAATAGTGAGGTGTCCACTTGCTTTGGCATTGGATTGCACACAATCTCTGAAATAGAAGAAAAGGGAAGAAGGGAAAAAGATATTCAAGCTTCTCAATGGTCCAAACCAAGTGAAGTAGAGGTTGAGTTCAAGATATCCGATCATCCTTGGCATCCAATGTTGTCTCTTGGTTTCCCCTCATGTCTCCAAACATACTACAATCATCCATGCTCTCCAGCCACATCTTATTAGCATTCACATCTACAGCATTTTTTAATTTACTTCTCTATAATAATCGCCTTCTCAATCATGATAAATGTCAAGCACTCCATCTTTATGGTCGTGATTGTAGTTGAGTAGCTTTTATTTTCTATTCATATTTCTAGAACTTGAGTACTCCAAAGAAATTCCCAAATCTGTAAAGTAGAAACCATACCTCAGTACGAGTGAAGGGTGCCTAACCCCTTTTGTCTTCGTCACAGAGAGACCCTTAATCGGAATCTCTGATCGTGGACCAAACCACATGAGTTACTCTAGTTGGAGAATCTCATAGTGATTCTACAGTATCTAGCGACCGTAGATTTTGAACTTTGTTGGTTAGTTGTGACTCCAAGTCAATCGCATCATTTTCCCAAGTCCGTGTCACACCCTACCACATTCCAGCAACTGTGGAAGCGGCAGAGGCTCATAGCAGGGAAGAGCATGTCACAAACAACTACCTAGTTTCTTGTGCCAGAGAATCCAAACTATGAGAAAAAGTCCAATAATTGCTTTCTAGAATCCTCCATTTCCTTTGTTATCCACGCATCTCAAACTATAACATCAGTGAAAAGCCTTTCTCCATTTTCATGAAATTGGCAATATCCTCCGCCATTTCCTTTGTTATCCACACATCTCAAACTGTAACATTAATGAAAAGTCTTTCTCTATTTTAGTTGACTTTCATGAAATTGGCAATATCTTGACATGACCTCAAGGAATGTGAATGAATTTCAGTCTGATTGTACAAACTTTCGTTATATATGGTATGAGGTTCCTATGCATTTCAGTCTCTCTTCAATCAGATGTTAATGTGAATGAACCATAACTATGTACTCCTAATTTCTAATAGATCAACCCCAAAATAGCATATCCAAATTACAAGAATATAGAAGCCACAGTTGCTAAATTCACTCCATGCAAACTATGATTTGTTCTAGTACGTAAATAGCTGTGAATATGGTCCAGATAATAAATGGACAATTTTCCTTGGGGTCCCAATTCCAATAAGATCCCCATGCCTCATTGGCTTATACTACTCCAAAAAGAATACCCATGGTTGAAAAGATAAACCCTAGACTAATGACATGATAACTCCAATGATCCAATCACTAAGTCAACTGACACCTGTGATAATTTCTAAATGAAAGAACAGAAGTGTTTTATAAAACAATTTTTATTTTTTTTTCATTCTAGCAGATCTCATCAAAATGACCAAATTAGTAAACCCTCCACCATCATAGCTTACCCAACAAGAATGGCATGTAATCAGAAAATGGTGCTTTTACCCCCACTTCCTTTGGATCTTTACCACCAATATGGAACTCATTCAATATTAGTTGGCATAGATTACCAAACAAACTCTCATGACATCAAAGATTCAAAATAGACTTTTGAGTACAACTGAAGGATTCTTTCCACGATATGATCAATCCTGTTGTCTACCTCATCCTGATGTCAAATTTCAACTTTTGTCTATTAAACTTGGCGAAAATTCCTTGTGAAGATGAAACTTGTGATGGGCATTTTTTACTTCTCCGAAGCTTTTTGAGCTAGATGTTGCTCCTTCTCTAAAAGATTTTTTTATTCTTTTGTTTCCAAGTTTCCTAAATGGCGGCGTGATTGTTGTCCATAGGTCACCAACTTTCAATCAAATTTTTGGATATTACCCTAATTGTTTTCCATAGGTCACCAACTTTCAATCAATTTTTGGATATTGCCCAAGGAGAACAGACAACACTTAGTGACCACCAAAGAATGGGTGAAGAGAAAATAGAGATATTTTCCACCAACTCTTCCTCCTAAGACATGGTGAAACTTCCTACCCTTGATCACATGTGAATATTCTATTTGCTGTCACCATCCAATAAAAGATCTCTAATCTAAGTGCATGTTTGCATACAAGGAATCCAATGAGAAATGAAATGTATTCCGTTTCATTAGGAAACATTCACTATTTGAATAGACGTTTCATTAGGAAACATTCACTATTTGAATAGACGGAAAACTGCAAATTCCAGTTTATAACAATTAGCCTTATCCACAGTAATGGTTCTCTGGTGAAAGATTTGAGGTGACAGTTGTCTAATGAAACTAGTATTTCCACCAACCCCTAACAATGGAATCTATGTTTCAAAAATGTCAATGGAAATAATCATTACTTTTTCATGTCCACACCTTGGGTTCCTCATATCCAAACACGCCCAAGGGACAAGAAGCATTCCAAGCATTTTTTTAATGATGACAAATTAGGACAAGAAAAGGGACAGATTAACATCCACATGAAAAAGGCCCAAGGAAACAATCCATAAGGAAAAAAAAATCACTACATGATGACCCTATATGCGGACTCTCTTGTCAATGCGATGCAAGAAAATATTAATTTCCTCTGATCTAGTTAGAGATCCACTTGACATATTACCTCTTCTACCTCAAGTTTCTTGCTAAGTCAAGATCCAAACCAATATTATCTAGATCATCAAAACCCTCGCGTTTTTTGAATCACAAGATCATGGGTCATTTGTGATCCTGGTTACCATTTTTACTGGCTTGAAAAGGTGGTTCCATATTCTTATTTTGATTAGGTTGTAAGGTAAGGTTATATTTAAACTTTGGTTTTTGTAACAGCAAGATTATAATAGAATTCTATGCATGCTTGATCTATAATAATTACATTCATCATTGCATATATATATATATATATATATATATATATATATATAGCTACCTTGTGTCTATCTAGAAGTACTTACACAGAAGCGGTCCTACTTAACCTACCCATAGCATATTAGATGAAGTAACATGAGGCGTTCCCACAGCAAGTACCAGTGTAACCTGCGGTCCAGGTAACCTTATTCTCATGACACTGCCAATATGAGAACCTCCTCAGTCTCATGCTGTAACGAGTTTCATTCTTCGAATCATCTTCCCACAACATTATTCTATTTGCACCCTCGACAATTACATAATACCTTCTCTAAATTCTTTGACCACTATACACACAGAATTCCATGCATCTAGTCTCTACCTGGAACTACCACCCCTTAACTCCATGGTTCACCATGATATTCTTGACAATCACATTCGAAGATCAACAGGTTCTGTAGATATGAATGATTCTTTCCCTCGTTTTACTAACCTGCTAAAACTGTGCAACCATTTCCAGATGGAAATGTAGAGGCTAAAATTGTGCGTCCTTCTTTATGTTGGCAACAAAACTTTTATTAAGAAGTGATGAGAGGTTCGAGATCAGATCCAAGGAGGTTTCGTGAGGCTACTGCAGAAGATCGAGAGCATGTTCCAAAGGCAGAGAAGCATCAAAAATTGGAGAGAGAGAGAGAGAGAGAGAGAGAGAGAGAGAGAGAGAGAGGTAGGTCTAGCACAAGAGATGAAGGGGGCGAACAAAGAGTAAGAGCGGATAAGAAAGGGCAAGGGAGGAGAGAAGGAGTAAATGGCGGGGGAAGAGATGGATTGAGAGCGGTGAGCAGAAGATTTGGGGTGGTGTATTGCCTAAGGACATGGAAGCACTACTTGTGTTCGGTCTAGATTTGTGGTGCTCTCTCCTGCCATGCATCATGCCTGGGTGTTCAGAAAATTGTTAGTTGGGTGAGGGGCGGGTGACTAATCTGGTCAGTCAAGAAATAGGCGAACCAAAACCTAAAGGGAATGGTTCTCGATAAGTTACTTGGCTAATAAGATGGAGGTACTCATCCCTCAATTGAGGGGTTCTCGAGGCTTTGCTTTTGTGAGAATGGAGAGCGAGGAGGAGACAAAAGCACAGTTGCAATGCTAAATGATAGTCAATTCAAGGGAAGGCATCTAGGGATGAAGAAAACTAATTGTGGTCTGGAAGTTGTAATCAACTCGGCTCTCAACGAGAAGTTAGAGGAAGGTCAGGGAAGCTGATTAGGAAACCGGAGGAGGGGAGTGTTCTCTAGGGTGAGCTAAATCCTTTTGTAAAGTGGTGGCCGGAAAAGATTTGAATAGGGTGGTTGAGAGGGGGGAAAAGTTCGGAAGGGGGAGGAGCCATGGGTTAGAAAGAAACAAGATGGGTCTAGAGAGAGGGGAATGAGGGTACTTTGGTGAACATCCCCCCAATGGCACTCCATAATGCCCAATCGACACAGTTAAGAGTTGGCGCTTCGCTAAATGTGGGTTATCGGCCCGAGCGTTGTTGTAGCGTCACAAAAGTATACTGGGTTCTGAATCATCTAAGCCAGACAACAATTTTGATTTCAAATCGCTAGCATGCTGACATTGACTAGATCTTACTGGCAGGTAATATATTCAGGGGGTGTTTGGTTTCAACGATTTCCAAGTAGGAGAACTAGCCAATCTTAGGGTGGGAAATCGTCTAGATATGGCTTCAAGGCCCCCACCTGCAGTTTTGGTTCCGAGAGGTAGGGGTGCACATCAAACCGGTAGAACCTTGGAACCGGACCGGAACCGACCAAACGGTCCGGTTTGGTCCGGTTCTAGAGTGCACCGGTTCCGGTTCCAGTTCCAAAAATTAAAGAATCGTTTAGTTTGGTTCGGTTCCGGTTTGGGGGTATGTAGAACCGAAGCGTGGATCCGAACCGTGGATCTGAACCGTGGAACCGAACTTGGAATTGAACCGTGGAACCGAACCTGGAACCGTGAGTTTACAATATATTTTTGTTGTATATTTGACTCATGATTTATGGTTTACAATGCACCCTTTGCTTGTTTTCATAAATGTATTTTTTCACATCATATACAATATCTAAACCATTCATCAAGTGGATCACAACACGAATGGACATGGGCTAAATTATAAAATAGAACATGCAATTGGGCCGGATTATAAAAAGCCCAGAACCGTGGAACCGAACCGGTTTTCACGGTCTGGTTCCGGTTTGGTTCTAAGGTGCTAACGGTCCAGTTCCGGTTCCGAAAATCCTAGAACCGTAAGGAACGGTTTGGTTCCGGTTTCACCCCAGAACCGGACCGAACCGAACCGTGTGCACCCCTACCGAGAGGTGTTTTTAAAGGTGGAGGCCTATTGTGGTGATATCCTTGCCATTGATTTGATGTCGAAGGGATGTCCATAACTTCGGGCAGCAAGAATTTGCATTTGGAAGAACTAGTTGTCGGTATGAAAGAAGGTGATAGTAGCAATTGGGGATATTAAGGCATTTGTGTTGGTCAGGCAAGAACTGAGTGGCAGAGGTCACCATGGTCTAGCAGGTGTTGCTAAGGGTGTTGGTTTTTTTTTTTTTTAATGATCTCACATGTTGTTAAGGGTGTTGGTTGCTAATGGACGTGTCTAGTTAGAGATGGAGCTGAGAGTAGTAGGTGTCGGGATGTAGGATGACAATGTACATGCGGGGTGGTCCCACGGACAATTGAATCGGTCTCCTAATATGTGTAAGTGATGCAGGACCGATGCATGAACTAAGTAACATGTGAGATCAAATAGCCGAATTAAGATATTTAACCAAAAAAACACAAACATCGCTATAATCATCATCATGAAAATCAAAAGAAAATCATGCATAATCCTAGCATAAGCTACCAACATTATAACACAAGATCATTAAATAAAAAGAAACTAAGATCTAATGGATGTAGGGACATCCAATTAGCATAGAGTATAATCTATTTCAAAATAAGAAACATAATACAACCTAGGGTGAAAATTAGAGTTTGGGTAATTTGGGAAAGTAGGAAAATTAAGAATTTTAGGTTTAGGGTTAGGGTTTTGGGGGATGGAAGAAAGAGGTTTTGATAATGATGGTAGGAAACCAAAAGGGGCAGTCACACGTGTGACGTGGGAGGATGGGTTTAGGTCGGTTAGGATTTGGATTGTGGATGAGTATGGAAAGTTGGGTTTGGGAGAAGACGAAAATCTAGGATGGGAGAATTAAGAACTTGAAGAAAATACCTGGATGGGGGGAAAAGAGAAGATGGTGTGGGGATAGATGGAGACCTCGCACCTCCGTTGAGAAGATTGACCTTGCACCAATCTTCCTTCCAAATTGCATGGAAGTATCTTTAAATCGCATAAAGATAGGAGAAGAAAACAAGAACTTTTCTCTTCTTTTTTTTTTTTTTTTTTAATCACAAAATCCAATGGGAGAGAGGTCACATCCCCCCTCTTTTTATAGATCCAAGAAGTTTCAAAAATTACAATAATCCCCCTGTCTTATGAATCTTAACGAAAATAGCCATAGTCTAAATAAGTAAGGCACCAAGTGAAGGGCATGAGTTAGGTAAGCACATGACAGATGGAGAAGTGCCTCATGCCATTACATCAGGAAGCTTCATGGATGAAGTGGTGTTGTTAGCAGACAAGTGTCTTGAGGATACAAAGGGCAGTGTAGTAGTGGAGATGCATCGTCTCCTTCGAGCAATTGTCCAAATGAGTCAAGGGGTGGCGAAGCATTTAAGTTAGGTGGGACAAGTGTCCCTTCTCCTATCAGTTTTAGGAAGCAGTGAGTCTACAAATACCACGTATTTGAAGGAGGCATTAGCTGGAGTAAAGAGGAAGAGGGGGGGAGTACATGTCAGGGTAGATGATTTCGAGGTCGACTTGTGCCATGGTGGTCTCGCGTGTGGTCTTTTCCTCGCTTGAGTCACGTGCACAAGGTAACTTAAGTGAAGTCACGTGCGAGTCGAGCCCATTTTCAACTTCAGTCGGGGGGGGGGGGGTTAGGTTTTGGGAATGGAGGAAGAGTCAAGGCTTGTGCAGCCAGTGAAGCCAATTCATCTCCTTATTGAGTTTAGAGGTAAGGTGAATAGTGAAGCCCCCCTTCTCTTAAGAGCTCCCCTTCGATGGCAAAGGAAGTTGGTGCACTGGTGTTGTTCGCACCGCCTAGGGATGCAATAGCAGTAGGCGTGGTTGTCTTGGAAGGCATCATCGATTGAGATTATCAGTGTGTAGGGGAAGTGGAGTTGTTGGGGCATCTCCTCATCAAAGATCTTTCTTCTGTTGCTTTGGGTATTTCTCCATTTCACCATCACAATCTTCTAGGGACAATGAAGAAGAGGTTTGGTGTGAACTAGCAACCCCTACTCGAGGAAATGATAGTACATTTGACGCAGGACAACCCTAATTATGATGCATGCTCATGAACATAATTAAACAGCGGAAATAAAAGGAATAAATGATCTAAAATTCTAACAGTAATCATCATAACTGAGAAAATCATAAAGGAAACATGCAATGGAGCGGGCCATCACCACAACCATGGAGTATGGAATTCAATTACTACTTAGGTTGGATCCGGCGAGGGATGAGACCTCCCGATCTTGCATGGTCACACCCAATCGATCAATGAAGATCACTAGTCCGAAGAACCAAGAAGTTTCTCGGATTAGGGATTTGAGAATTTGGGGGTTTAGGGTTTAGATCGGTTCTCAAGATTTTGATCGAAGAAGGATTAGCCAAAACTGGAAAATAGAAGGAAGAAAATTATTACCTTGAAGAAGTTGGAGGGGCACAAGAAGAAATTAGAAGAAGAAGATCAAGGGAAGAGAAGAAGCACCATTAGAGAGAAGAGAGGAAGGAGGCACCCAAAGGGTTTGCTTTTCATTAATCAATAGTTGAAATTCGGATTTAGGGCTTTAGCCCACTTAAATAAGCAAATAAAGACATAAAATTACTAAAATACCCCTAGAATAAGCAAATAAAGACATAAACTTACTAAAATACTCCTAGAATAAGCAAGTAAAGACATAAACTTACTAAAATACACCTAAGCAAAAAAGCGCAAATAACATAAGTATGGGAAAGTTCGGGCGCTCGGTCTTCTTTCTCCAATCTTCCTTCACATGTGTCTTCCCTGAGTGGGGTCTTCTATATGTCCAATTACATGTGAAAGGTCTTCAGCTCCTCAATAGTCGCCTATCCACAAGGACGGCACTTGTGATTAGCGCTTTCTTCGTTGGTACACCTTGAATGCGCTTGTGTCCGCATCAATTCCCCTCGGGTGAGAAAAACTCGACTCCGACGAGTTGAAACTTTTGTAGCGCTTTAATAGATCTGGATCAATACCCTGCAATGCGTCGCCCGACAGCCACGTAGATTCAGACGATGGTTTGTTATTCCACTTGACAAGATACCTTTGAAAACCTCCATTTCTTGTGGATACTATCTCGTCATCCAAGATTTCCTCAATTTCTTCTTATGGGTAATGGGTGGAGGAGGGGGTGGAAGGGGTTGGGTAGCAAACTCAGAAAAAGGCCATGAAAGGGACGATGTATCAACAATGGGAGTATAGGCACGGACTAGATCTTCCACATTAAAAGTTGGATTAATGCTCATTTCAGGTGGAAGGTCAACCCGATACGCGTTGGACCCAACCTTTTGTAATATCTTGAATGGTCCAGCACTACGCACTTGTAATTTTTTTGCAGATCCTTGAGAGAATCGCTCTGGCCTTATTCGCATCATTACAGTCTCCTTCTTGAAATTCTTGCACTCTACGATGAGAATCAGCTGAAACTTTATAATCATCATTGCTCTTATTTAACCGCTATCTAATATGTGTATGCAAATCATGAATATGGCGTGCAAATGCATCGGCCGACTCAGAAGACCTTTGGGTAACAGACATAGGCAAGAGATCTATGGGCATTCTAGGTTTATAACCACTTACAATTTCAAAAGGACTCAATCCTGTAGATCTATTAACTGACCCATTATAAGCAAGTTCAGCAGTTGATAAAATTAGGTTCCAAGTCTTAACATGTTCACCCACTAGACAACGTAGAAGATTTCCAAGGCTACGGTTTACCACTTCAGTTTGACCATTTGTTTGTGGGTGGTAAGCAGTAGAAAATTGCAAACGAGTTCCCATAATGTGCCACAGTGTCTTCCAAAAATAGCTAGTAAATCGAACATCACGATCAGACACTATGGTTTTAGGTAACCCATGGAGACGCACCACACCATCAAAAAAGAGACGAGCAACATGAGACGCATCTGACATCTTCGAACATGGGAGGAAATGCGCCATTTTAGAAAAACGGTCCACAACGACAAAAACGGAATCGTGTTTTTTTATAGTCTTGGGAAGCCCAAGCACGAAGTCCATACTAATGTCTTGCCACGGAGCATGTGGCACTGGCAATGGCGTGTATAGCGCAGTATTTTGCTTTTTTTGCTTTGTCAGTTGACATGTTCTACACTGCCCTAAAACTTTGGCTACGTCTCGCTTGAGGCTTGGCCAATAGAAACGATCTTCCACCAGGGCAATGGTTTTATCACGACCAAAATGGCCAGCTATCCCTCCTGAATGAAGCTCCTAGATGAGGAATTCACGAAGGGACATACGGGGAATACAAAGTTTGTCTCCCTTGAAAAAAAAGTCATCTTTAAGAACATATTCACCCATAATATGCTGGTCACTAGAGAGCGACGTGTAAGTACCCCCAAAATCAGGACATATGGGGTATTCATCTTTCAGTTGCTCAAATCCGACTACCTCTACACTCAAGGAGTTGAGCAACGCCACTCTCCTACTAAGGGCATCCGCTGGTTTGTTTTCAACCCCGGCCTTGTGTTTCAAAACAAACGAATATTCCTGAAGAAACGCTACCCACTTGGCATGCCTTGGGTTGAGTTTCTTCTGAGAATGCAAATATCTCAAAGCCTCATGGTCAGAAAACAAAACGAATTCTTGCGGTAGGAGATAGTGTCGCCAATATCTCAGGGATTGCACTACCGCATAAAATTCTTTGTCGTAAGTGGAGTATTTTTGTTTTGCCTCATTCAGTTTCTCACTAAAATTGGCCATGGGTGTCCTTCTTGACTCAACACTCCACCTATACCGACACCAGACGCATCACACGCTACTTCAAAGACTTTAGAAAAGTCAGGTAGATGTATGACAGGAACTTCCACTATCTTGCCCTTAATTTCTTTAAAAGCCTTGACTGTGGCTTTAGACCACACGAACTCTCCCTTTTTCATGCACTCGGTAATGGGAGCCACGATCGTGCTAAAACCCCTAATGAACCGACGATAAAAAGTTGCTAGGCCGTGAAAGCTTCACACCTCATGAATGTTCCTTGGTTCTGGCCACTCAACTATGGCCCTGACTTTTTCAGGGTCTGCGTGCATCCCTTCAGATAACACTATAAATCCTAAGAACACAACTTGGCTAGACATGAATGCACATTTCTTAAGATTAGCGTACAACTTTTCCTTCCTAAGGACACTACAGACCTTCTTTAAATGTTCAAGGTGTGATTCCTTAGTGGTACTATAAATAAGAATATCGTCAAAGTACACCACTAGGAATTTTTCTATGAACGGCCTCAAAGTTTGTGTCATCACCCGCATGAAAGTACTGGGTGCGTTAGTCAAGCCGAAGGGCATGACCAACCACTCATACAACCCATCTTTCGTCTTAAACGCCGTCTTCCACTCATCTCCTGGGCATATACGGATTTGGTGATATCCACTCTTGAGGTCTATCTTAGAGAATATAGTGGACCTGACCATCATGTCAAGCATATCATCAAGTCTAGGTATAAGAAACCTATATTTAACAGTAATTTTGTTTATGGCACGGCTGTCCACACACATGCGCCACGTGCCGTCTTTCTTTGGCGTCAACAATGCAGGCACGGCACACGGGCTCATACTCTCTTGGATGAAACCCTTTTGCAGAAGCTCATCAACTTGCTTCTTCAACTCGCATGCTCTGCAGGTTCATCTGTAGTGAGGAAGGTTCGGTAAAGTAGACCCTGGGACAAGATCAATGGCATGTTGTATGTCCCTCATAGGTGGCAACTCATTCGGTAAGTCTTTAGGAAATACATCACTGTATTCCTTCAGGACCGAGGTCACCTCACGGGGCAACTCTAATGGAACCTCAGGTGTAATCTCTCTAGCCACAAGGGCATACACCATAGAATCCTCCTTAGCCTCTTTTTCAAACTCTCTTGCGCTGATTATATGTAGAGACTTAGGTTTGGATTTTCTCATTCCTCTAGGCTCACTTGCCTTCTCATCCTTCTTCTTCCCTAGTGTATTCTCAGGTGGCATGGGATTAAGTTTGATCTTTTTACCGTTATACATAAAAGTACACGCATTCGAACGGCCAAAGATCGTGACATCATTATCGAATAGCCACGGTCTACCTAGGATAACATGTCCCACATCCATGGGTAAAACATCACACCACAGGGATTCTTTGTATGACCCAAACTCGATGGGGACTAGACATTACTGGGTGACAGGTAGGGATGTCTTGTCAACCCAAGAAACTTTATACGGGTCTGGATGAGGTGTGGATTTCAGTTTTAATGATCTAAGGTGCTGGTGGAAATCACATTCTGACAACTTTCACTGTCCACTATCACCTTACAATTCTTTTCACCACACTTGAATAGTGTAGAAGATAGTGCTTCGACGCCAGTCAGCACTACTTCTAGACTGAGCTAGCACACGCCTGACTACTGCAAGCGTTGCTTCTCCATCACTTCTTCTTCATCAGTAAGTCCTCCTTCAGGGTGATACTCTTCAACTTCATAGTCACCCTGGTCATCTCCACCCTCGTGGGACTCGCATATAACTAAGGTTCTCCCACGGCTCTTCGTAGGACACTGATTAGACATGGCCAAGATTGCCACACTCATAGCACCTCACTTGGCTCATGTTACTAGGACTGGCACCAAGAACCCCTTTGCCCTTGTCCTCCTTAGGCCTAGGCGGAATGGTCGCCTGTGCCCTAGGTTGACTACCAATATTAGGTCTAGTTCCCTGGGAACTAGATCTAGCACTGGAGTCTCGGGACTTAAAATAACGAACGACAGGAGCCTTCAGATATTGCTCTAACTCCTGCACGAATTGATATGCTTCATCCAAGTCCGTTAAGGGCCGAGTCATAAGCTCGCGCTGAAGATCCGCACAAAGGTCCGTCTTGAAACGCGAGAGCGTTACTAGAGGGTCTTCTCGGATATCACATCGCATCATATACTCTTCAAATTTAGCGATGTAGTCAGCGACAGACATTGACCCTTGACGTAAGGATTGTCATTGGTCAAGGAGCTTCTGACGGTATGAGAGAGGAATGTACTTCTCCTTCAACTTCTCTTTCACCTCATACCAATGTGTGATAGGGGCTCTACCAACTCTCTCTATCCTACGCTCGGTGTTGGTCCAGAAGAGCTTAGCTTGACTCACAAGTTTCATCTTAGCAAACCGCATTTGACGATTTTCCGACATGTCATATCACTCAAAGTAGTGGTCCATGTCAACAACCCAGTCAAGGTATGCCTTGGGATCCAAGCGCCCATCAAAACTCGGGGCCTCAACTCTCACACTCTTCATCGCACGCTCATCTGGATCATAGCAGTCTTGATGATTACATGTGGCTCCTACCTCTCGCACCACACCACGACCATTACCACGATCTCTATCCTCACTACCACCACGTGTGGCAGTGCATTCTTCAATGATTCCTCCCATTGGGAGTGCGCATCATCCCCTACAGCGGGGTTTTCCTTTTGGGACGCCTCTAGTTGCTCGACCTTAGTCATAGTAGTGGTAATTTGGTTTTCAAGGCGGGCAAACTCACGCTTTTGACCCGCTTCTAGGGCAGTTATCTTTTGTATCAATTGAGCAAGTTGCTCAGATAACTGCTCGTTATTCATGGTAGGTTGAAGTCCGAAACCTCTACCTCTTCTTGTGGGCATACAATGAAGACTTGAACCAAACTCTACCCAACTAGACTACTAGGTGTTATGACTTTCAAGATGAATGCGATGAATGCAAAACTACTATGAACTGACACAATTAAGTTGAAATAGAAAACAACTCAAATATGAAAATTTTTCAGATTAAGAACTTTCTAAAATTGAAAACTTTCTAAATCTGGAAATCTGGAAAGTTTCTAAAATTGAAAACTTTCTAAATCTGGAAACTTTCTAAATTAAACCTAAAAATCAAAACCCTAATTTGATAACTCGATCTAGACAAAAAACCATGCAAGCCTAGGCTTTGATACCAAATTTGACGCAGGACAACCCTAATTATGATGCATGCTCATGAACATAATTAAATAGCGGAAATAAAAGGAATAAATGATCTAAAATTCTAACAGTAATCATCATAACTGAGAAAATCATAAAGGAAACATGCAATGGAGCGGGCCATCACCACAACCATGGAGTATGGAGTTCAATTACTACTTAGGTTGGATCCGGCGAGGGATGAGACCTCCCGATCTTGCATGGTCACACCCAATCGATCAATGAAGATCACTAATCCGAAGAACCAAGAAGTTTCTCGGATTAGGGATTTGAGAATTTGGGGGTTTAGGGTTTAGATTGGTTCTCAAGATTTTGATCGAAAAAGGATTAGCCAAAACTGGAAAATAGAAGGAAGAAAATTATTACCTTGAAGAAGTTGGAGGGGCACAAGAAGAAATTAGAAGAAGAAGATCAAGGGAAGAGAAGCACCATTAGAGAGAAGAGAGGAAGGAGGCACCCAAAGGGTTTGCTTTTCATTAATTAATAGTTGAAATTCGGATTTAGGGCTTTAGCCCACTTAAATAAGCAAATAAAGGCATAAAATTACTAAAATACCCCTAGAATAAGCAAATAAAGACATAAACTTACTAAAATACCCCTAAGCAAAAACGCGCAAATAACACAAGTACGGGAAAGTTCGGGCGCTCGGTCTTCTTTCTCCAATCTTCCTTCACATGTGTCTTCCCTGAGTGGGGTCTTCTATATGTCCAATCACATGTGAAAGGTCTTCAGCTCCTCAATAGTCGCCTATCCACAAGGACGGTACTTGTGGTTGGCGCTTTCTTCGTTGGTACACCTTGAATGCGCTTGTGTCTGCATCAACATTCCAATGGCGAAAGGTATGCACTAAATAAGGGATGAAATGGAGCATGTAGGGAGGTTAATTGGGGTGACATTTGGGGATTGTGAGGAAGATCATTTAGCATTGTTCGAGTTCGTTGAAGAGGGGTTACCAGAAAGCCCAAGCTTCTAGACAGACTGGAAGTGTTAGGATAACAAAAAGGAGTCGACCTAAAAGGACTTGCCCGTGCGATTAACTATGAGGTAGGATCCGCATCTAGAAGTGGAGAGAAGGGAGGAAAGGGAAGAGAGGGTGACCAATGAAGATTATAGGCTATAATATAAGGGGGTTGAGTTGCCATCATAAAAGAGCCCAAATCAGGGTCGTGCAGGCATTATAAGGTGCAAATCGTTACACAACAAGAGACCCCTTGAATCAAAAGGTTGTTGACACTTTGTGGGGTGGGACTTGGGAGTGAAAGATTGGGTGGAGCATTGGATGTTGTCGGTGCGACAGGTGGTGTGGTAGTGATCCAGAACACCAATGTCTGGGTGAAGGATAACTACTAGTGTGCCAGTTCTGTCTCGGTCCTTTTCAAGGAAGTGGCCTTCGATGGATTTTTTTTCACTACGATGTATGGCGCAAATCTTCCAAGTCAGAGGGGTCTTCTATGGGAAGAGTTGGATGTTGTTGGTAGGAGACGGGGGTTCCCTTGGTGCATATGGGAGACTTTAATGTCATCAAGTTCTTCGAAAAATCTACAGGGGGTCACATTACTCGTAGCATGAGGGAATTCTCCAAGTATGTGCAAAGGAATGAGCTTGTTCACCTGTCGATGGGAGATGTAAGTTTTACTAGGTCCAATGGGCAAGAAAGGAATGTTAGATGATAAAAAAATGGATGGTTTCTTAGTGTCCTCGAATTGGGCAGATAGGTTCCCCTAGTGAGGCAACATGGCCTTCTGAGGCCTACTTCCGACCATTGTCCGGTTTTGTTAGAGCTAGAAGAGGACGTTTGGGGCCCTAAGCCATTTAGCTATGAGTTATCGTGGCTTGAAGTGGATGGCTTCGCCAAGTTGGTGAGGGAGTGGTGGGCCTCATACATGGTGGAAGGTCATCCCGGGTTTGAATTATTCTAGAAATCGAAGTTCTCAAAGACAAACTTGACGGTTAGAGCAAGGAGGTGCTTGGGAGTCGGGATGTGGAATTGGGAGATATTCTTAGTGAAATCTAGATGCTTCATGTCAAGGAAGAGGGGATGGAGCTCTAGGAGGAGGCAAAAGCTAAGAAGGATTCTCTTCTTCTTGAGTAGAGAAATCACCTGAAAGAAAAGGAAATCAAATGAAGGCAACGACCTATAGGCACGTAGCTCAAGAAGGGGGATAGGAACACGAAGTTTTTCCATATGATAGCTAGTGCTAGAACAAGAAACAATAAGAGTAATAGTCTGGTGGTAGAGTGAGTAAAGGTTGGAAGAGATCGAAAGTTTGTGATGCTATTGCTAGATATCTACAAAGATCTTCTCTCCAGGGAAGGGCGGGATAGGCCGAGGCTTGATAATTTGGTTTTCTTGTCGATTCCTATCATTGAAGTGAAAGCCCTCAAAAAGTTGGTCACACTCACCTATGTGGGCAACGATGGATGCTTTGGATAGGGAAAAGGCATTGGGGCCAGATGCTTTTCATTTGGCATTCTTCCATGTATTTTGGGACTTGGTGGGAAAGGATGTCATCAGATTCGGTTTTTTTTTTTTTTGGTCTTTTCTTTCTTGCCAAACCTCAATCCCTCGACATAGAAGTGGGATGATGAAGCTCAATCCCACCTCGGAAAGTTTAAGGCTGGCATCAGATTCATTATTGAATTCTTCAATAGAAATCGGCTTCCGACCAAGATGGTTCATTGCTTTAGTGCCGAAGAAAGACGGAGCAGATTGCCTGAAGGATTTTAGACCCATAAGCCTGATAAGAGCTCCTAATAAAATCCTAGTAAAAATCTTGGCCACCAAATTTCAGTCAGTTCTCGGGCATGTCATCCCCCTAGGTTTTAAGGTACTTTTGTTGAGGGGAGACAAATTGTAGACAATGCATTGATTGCCCATGAGTGCATCAATGTTCGTTATAAGGAAAAAATGCATTGTTAATAAGCTCAACACATAAAAGGCATATGATTATGTTGAGTGGGATTTCTTAGATTACATGTTGGGTTGAATTGGTTGCAACTCGAGATGGAGGGAGTTGATCCAAATGTGTATCAAGTCAGTCAGGTTCTCGATTCTAGACAATGGCTCACCCAAAGGGTTTTTTAAATCCTCGAGGAATCTGAGGCAAGGGATCCACTATCGCCATTCTTGTTCATGGTGGTTGCAAATGCTTTGAGCAAGATGTTGGACAATGAGTTAGAAGAGGGTCTCTTGAGTGGTTTCAATGTGAACAAAGGGGAATTTCAAACCACCTTCAATTCATCAATGATACTCTATTGTTTTGCAACGTTAAAGCTCTAAGGTGGACAATTTGAGGAAGATTATTCGCTGCTCTAAGGTAGCGATGGGTCTCAACTCTCAAGGCGAACATCCTCAAAAGTGAAATGTTGAGCATCAACATCACAATGGAGGTTCAAGAGCTTGCGAAGGTGTTTGGATGCAAGGCAAGGGCATTCCATTCGTCATATTTGGGGCTTCCTCTATGCATTGGAAAGTTAACGAAACATTTATGGAAAAGGATGATTGAGAAAGGGGAAAGGAAGTTAAATGCATGGAATGTTGGCATCTCTCTTTAGGAGGTGAACAAAGGGGAATTCCAAACCACCTTCAATTCATCAATGATACTCTCTTGTTTTGCAACGTTAAAGCTTCTGAGGTGGACAATTTGAGGAAGATTATTTGCTGCTCTAAGGTAGCGATGGGTCTCAACTCTCAAGGTGAACATCCTCAAAAGTGAAATGTTGAGTACCAACATCACAATGGAGGAGGTTCAAGAGCTTGCGGAGGTGTTTGGATGCAAGGCAAGGGCATTCCGTTCATCATATTTGGGGCTTTCTCTATGCATTGGAAAGTTAACGAAACATTTATGGAACTGGATGATTGAGAAAGGGGAAAGGAAGTTATATGCATGGAATGTTGGCATCACTCTTTAGGAGGTTGATGCTAATCAAGGTGGCACTAGCAACCCTTCCATCGTACTTTTCCCTCTTTAGGTGCCCAAGTGAAGTTTTGGAAAAGTTAAAAGAGGATGAGACGAGATTACTTGTGGCAAGGGGCCGAGTAAAAGAATAAGCTCCACTTAATAAAGTGGGAAGAGGTATGTAAACCATATGGTGAAGAGAGTGCGGACATTAGGAAGTTGGAAGCGGTGTTCATAGCATTGATAGCGTTACATGTATCACGGACTGAGGATATGGAAACATGTATCTATATGGCCAATACCAGGAAATGTATCGCTGACTGAGGAAAAATTGGGAAACATGGGGAAAATGGTGGAATTTTTCAGTGAAACTTCAAGAGATGCTAAAATACATAAATTTACATATTTAGGAATAAAAAATTGCAAAAAAAAAAAAAAAAAAAAAAAAAAAAAAAAAAAAAAAAAAAACAGAGGAAAGAACCATATGAAAATGGTGGAATTTTTCAGTGAAACTTCAAGAGATGCTAAAATACATAAATTTAAATATTTAGGAATAAAAAATTGCAAAAAAAAAAAGGAAAGAACCATACATTAATAAGTTTCCATTTAATAGGGGCCTATAACATGTGTTGATGTAAAAAATCAATGCATTACATCCATCCATCCATCCATGAACACATGGCACACAAACATACATCCATATACACATACATGATCCATCCATCCATCCATCCATCTATACATAAATCCGTACACACGCATATATGATCCATCCATGTATACACACATACACTAATACATCCATCTATGCACATACTTATATGCATTGTATGATACAACCATACACCTATGGAAAAAATAATTTTTGAAACAGAAATATAATTTTCTAAATAAATAGTTATTTATCTTTAAAAATGTAATAAGTATATCAAGATATGGACCACATAAATCATCAACACAACCATAAATAAGAAAATTTATTTTAAATACATATATAACAGATATCTAAAAAAATAAGTTGAAATTATTTTTTTCCAAACTAAACAAAATTTTAATTATTTTACAAATTTTTAAATAATTAAAAATTCTGAAAAATCTAAAAATCTACATGAATAGATAAATCAGCCAACTCTCATCAACTTATTAAAAATTGGGCCCTCAGTTAATTTAAGCGAGAAAACAGGAAAACGGGATCTCTCAAATTTCTCCTAATTTCCCCCAATTTCAGCACTCAAATCTTTTGATTTTCAACTCAAATCTATATCAAACGAAAGGGAAAAACTTTTTTTCTTTTCTTGCCTTTGGTGTTCCGGCCCACAGCTTTTGGGTGATGATTTCTACCCAAAATAACATATTCAAATCACAAAACTGAAAAGAGGAGGTTTAGTTTGAAGATGGGCATTTTAGCTGGTCTCTAGGCCTTATGGGGAGAGGAACAACAGACGTTTCCACAACCATAGTGGGGTTGTTGCAGAAGTCTTTAGAAGGGCCAAGCTAGATGTTGTGGATTACCCTCGAACTCTTTTGTTCTAGGAGATTGTTCTCCTTCTTCTTCGCTGCTTTGTAATTTTTTGCAATTATTTTGGCTGTTTTGGCCTTTCTTTAAACAATAAAATTGTAACCTTTCAAAATTTTTTTATTAAAAGGCATCCAAAAACAAAATAAAGGAAAAATACCATGGTATTGGTACCTATTTATAAGACTAAAGGAGCCGAGATGCATACAGAGCTGCACTAACTATTGTGGGATTAAACTTATGAGTCAAACTATGAAACTATGGGAAAGAGTGATTGAGCAAAGACTAAAGCATAAGACAAATGTATCAGAAAATCAATGTGATTTCATGCTAGGGAGGTATGCCACTAAAGTTAAATTTCCTACTTAGACAATTGACGGTGAAATATAGGAAGAGGAGGAAGGATCTCCACCTGGTCTTTATTGGCTTAGAGAAAGCTTCTAATAGAACCCCTAGAGAGTTAATGTGGTGGGTGTTTGGAAAGAAAGGAGTTTCAAAAGGATATATTGACATGATTAAGGATATGTGTTAGGGAGTAGTAACAAATGTGAGGACCATTAGTAAAGGAACAAGTGAGTTACTGGTTACTATAGGCTGCACTAGTAACTAACATTAAGCCCATACCTTTTCGCATTGGTTATGGATGAGTTAACGAGGCATTTGTAGGAAGACATCCCATGGTGTATGTGGGTTGTAGATGACATAGTTTTGATTGACAATAAACACAAAGGTAGAGTTATGGAGGGGTGCTTTATAGATCTAAAGGATTTGAAATTAGTCAGGCTAAAATAGAGTATATGGAGTGCGATTTTAGTGACAATGGGAGTGGGAAAGAGGAATTAGTTAAGACAGCTAACCATGAAAATTCCCAAAATGATCACTTTCACTATCCTAGGTCAATAATTCATGAGCGTGGAGAGACCGAGAAGGTTGTTGCCCATAGAATTCAAGTAAGGGTGGAAGAAATGGATGTGCCCCTAGAGTTTTATGTAATCATATTGTACCAGTCAAATCAAAAGGAAAATTTTAGGAATAGGATAGCTATAAGACCAGCCATGCTTTATGGGACAGAATGTTGGGCAGATACAAAACAACAAGTTCATAGAATGAGTGTAGCTGAAATGAGGCTGTTGAATGGATGAGTGGCAAGACAAGGATGGAATTAGAAATGAATGCATCTGAGATAACTTAGGAGTAGCACCAATAGCTACTAAGATGAGGTAAAGTAGACCAGATGGTCCAGTCATGTGCAATGGAAACCAAGAATTGTAGCTGTTAGGAGTTGGTACAAGTTGAAGTCTCTAAAAGGGCAAGGGGCAAGCCCAAAAGGAGATGGGTGGAGGTAGTAAGAAAAGACTTGATGATGCATCGTCTAACTGAAGTTACAGCCCTTGATGGAGTGGAATGGCAAAAAAGAATTCACGTAGCAATATAAGAAAAGAGACCCCAATTAGTCAGGATAGGGCATAGATGATGATGATGAATGATCCAATAAGATAATGGATATTAGAAAAGAGAAAATCCCTGAAAGAACAAACAGAGAGGCACAACTAACCCAGCAAAACAACTGTAACAATATCCAAAGAGCACCATTCTCCAATTGCTCAAGAGATGGATTTGGATTTCCATCTGAAAACATTGAAACCAAGACCCCAATTGACCAAAGACAGTTTGCTTTAGGCTGCAACACGAGATGCAAGATAGATTGTCCACCGAATTCTGTTGTTCATTCCAAATTTCCCACAAAATTTCATGCAGTAGCATCCTCTGAAGATAGGGAAGTTGCTTTTAGCCTCTTGGCTACTTCTCCATGAAGCGTAAAGAGCATTTATTTGTCACAAAAATAAGACCAAGTTGACAAAGATTATTTAAATGAGTGTCATTGATATGACCTAAACACTCGTGCAAAAGCTAAAAGGGAGCAAAATGGAGTCTTGAGATGGACCTTGAATCAGAAGCGCTCATGTCAAGGCTGTAGAGATGCTCGCACTTCTTCCCTCTTCTGATCTCCTTCCCTGTCATGAAATCCCTCACAATTCCACAAGATGAAACTTGAATGCCCAGAGCTTATCTCCAGCAAGTTGAGCTACGGATATCATATTTTTTGCCACCCAAGGTACATACATAACATTCTGAGAAAAGTCTGATGACTCTATAGCTACAATACCAATACGATGAATGGTAAGTAGAAGAGAAAACTCCGGAAGGACACAACCATCCATGAGACTTGAAATGGAGCCCAGAAGCACACAACTAATATCAAAGATGCCTAAGAAGGCCTGAAGAACAGTAAGAAACAAGTTGATCAACCGATTCCACATCTCCACAGCACATAAAACATACATTAGCTAAGGGCCAATTTCTTCTTTGGAGATTGTTTATTATTAGAATCATGTTGACCATGACCAACCAAGAACAGGTGTCAATACAGGGCAGAACACATCCCCCCCCACCCAGCGAACACATCCTTTTCAAGAAGTTCCTAAACGAAAAAATGCCCTTGGGCCTTAACAACCAGATCCCAAATTCATCGTCAACTTCAGACGAGGGGAAGAGCAACCTTATTAAGAAGGCCAAGGAGGTCTACACCAAAAGAAAGAAAGAAAGAAAGAACGGAAGAAAGGTTTTTTTTTTTTTTTTTTTAAAAAAAAAAAACTCATGATCCCAAAGGTAGAAAGCAAATCACTTTTCCTTTTACCAACCTATGGGAATCCTTGTCAAGAATGTTCTTGTTACAATGAGAGAAAAACCTAGTAAATATGCAAGGATGAATCTGTCCATTAAAAAATTCTGGATGAAAGAATCATCTATCCATCAATCCTCCAAGAAGCAGAGTCTTTCACTGTTTCCAATTTTGAATCTAACCCCTTCCATAAATATTTGACCAACCCCTCTCGAGGAATGACCAAACTTCATCGTGGTTTCTAAATAAAGAACCTTTGCCTCTAACCACCATACCAGGGTCCATCCTCTATCAAGATCACCATATTTGGAAGCTATATTAGATCAATACATTCTTGCTCCAAGATGATGTAGGGATAGTGACTAGAATTTGCCGCAAGAACTTTACTGGAGAGAGAGGGAGAGAGGGAGAGAGAGAGAGAGTCCACTTGCGAATGGATCACTCAGATTTAAGAAAACCTAAAAGATAATCTCCTTTGTGGTTCCATGTCTTTTATAGGTCTTGTACAAGAAAATCCTTCTTGAATTCAAACCACCTCCCATTGCTTTTAACACAACAACATAATCAATTATAAACACATTCAACTACCACAAAATATAAATAGACTAAAACTAGGTGTCAAAAACTTGTAAAACAAGTTAAACTCATTCACTTGTTTAGCTAGTCAAACCAACTAGGATATCTCTAACTAAGAAATCTTGTTAATCAAGCTAAGATTTTTGCTTTACTGTATTGTTCCTATAGTGGTACTGGCAAATGTTGTTGTAGTGTTATTGTAGCACGCCGGTAGCTCAGTGCATCTCTGTTAAAGTGAATCATTTAGCAGGAAGGAACTTGTCCTATTTGAAACACTATCAACCCTTGATCTTGACACGCTTCCATAGCATGTGTCCCATCACTTTGGTGGAAGCTGACTGTGAAGTTCTCTGTGTTGACTAGAAGTATTGTTGATGGAGGCATCTCGTGCACATGCATGCCCCCCTTATGCACGTACGCAAGGAGGAGGGCCTCACATTCGATCTGGATCGATAACGACATCCATGGAGTGCCTCCTAGTTAGAGGACTGTGTTTTGGTTCCTTGGGGTGGACCTAATCATTATGTGGATCTCATCATTGGATCTCATGATCGTGGCCCACTACCCTAGGTGACCTAGGACTTTGAGTTTTGCTTATTACCATTATTAGGAACATCATGAACGGTTTAGATTGCATTAATTAGTTGTTATTTTTTATTACTTTGTCTTTAACTAATAGTATGCACACATGGCGCGGCTTTGGGGGTATAGGTTTTTCTTATAAATAGGCAACCCCTTGTAGGGTTTTTTCATTGAAGATGATTAATAAAATTCTGCGTTTTCCTGCTTCTCTAATTCTCTGAGTTGTGGAAACCTAATTGGGTGCGAAACCCTCCCTTCTTCAAAGGACTAACTACCGTGGTGCGAAGCCACACTCATCCCAAATCACCCCATCTCCTACCCTCTATGTTCCCCATCTCCTACAGCCATCCCCTCATCAAATCCACTTACATTTGCAGTTAATCTTTTCCCTACAGTAGATTTTCAGAATCTGGCCCTGCAGGAGGGCTGAAACTTCGGCAAAGCACCGTGTTCAAACCGATCATCCATTTAGGCTGAAATTTAGAGGGAAGGTGGCCCATCCCTGGCCGACCAGGCCCTAGCTGGCTAATTCCAGATTCGTGGCCCCCACACACATGCGGGCCGCCATCCACGCACGTGCGTCAGGCCGGTTTGCTGTTCACACGTGCGGGCTTATCACAGGTTCCCTCTCGTCTCTATTTCACTCCCTTTTCGCCTTGTTTCCATAACCCTAACCCTAGATCATCTCAAATCCCCAAGTTCTATTCCACATTTGAAACCCTAGGTTTTCCCGAATTGAAACGTGAGAATCCTTTGGATTGGGAAATAATCCTTTGCATGTGTGGATGAATCTATTATCCTTTGAGCATTGTTTGGTCTATAATTTTTAATTGATTCAACCTTACCATGTGTAGGCTTGAACCCTCGTAGATTCCCCTTGTTGAATGCTTGACTTTATGTGGGATGTGAAATTATTGTAATTGTTTCTAAATTATTATTATCTAAAGCCTAAAATCTTACACATCATATCTAATTTTCATGTCCTACATCAATTGTAGGTCGTGTTCTCGCTGTATCTTACATGCTCTGGCATGTGTCTTCTCTTGGAGATCTCCTCCTTTCCTAGTGATGCCCACATTGCTCAGATTAGTTTTCAATATTTACTTGTGGAAAGAACGGCCTCTCTCATTGTGTCTCATGGAGCAGTGTTTAGATTATCAATATCATTATTACATGTATCCGGTGCTTTCAATATTGACAATATCGGCCGATAATGATATATCCCACGATATATCTTGTATCCCACCTGTGCAATACAAAACACACAAGTAGTGGGATATATCCAACGTGTTTGATCCAGTGAGCATTTTTTTTTTTTCGATCCTTTTTTCCTATAAATCATGTTAAATCAGTGTCAAATAGTTACAAATCCATGATTTTTCATGTTTTGCATGGCATGAAAAATCGTAGTTTGGGAACTTCGATTTCGAGATTTGGAGAAGGACCGAATTGCAGAAAATTGAAAAAAAAAAAAAAAAAAAAATCAAAATCAAAATCAAACATGTATGTAACCTAGTTTAGTGATTTTCTGTTGCTTTTGAATGTATTGCTTGTGTTTTCACGTCTTCTTACATTTATAAATTATATGAATAGACTTTGAATATACTTGTATCAATTCAGTTAGACAACGCATAGATTATGACCCAATACAAAGAAAACCTATTATGTGCATTTGTTTTTTTGTAATGTTTTGATTTGTAAGTGTATTGATGTCTTTTTTAACAATCACTAAAATTTTGGTGAAAAATTCGACCAATTTCCAATGTTTCCAACAACAACGATACATTACCTAATACAACCGATATATCCCATGCAATAACCGATACGTATCTGTATCCCAAGGGTGCGATACGTAACGGGATACCGATATTTCAAACATTGCATGTATCGATGCCCGGAGATACAAAAGAATGTATCAGTATCACCGATAATATTGTTGTCTAAGGGAAACGTTGGGGAAACGTTGGGAAAAAGGTGGAATTTTTTAATGAAACTTCAGGATATGTTAAAAGACACATATTCACACATGTAAGAATTAAATAATAATAATAATAATAAATTTTTAAAAAAAAACAGCTATACATAATAAGTTTCCATTTTATAGAGGCCTAACTATGTGTTGTAAAAAAAAAAATCAGTAAAAAAAAATACATAAAGAATTGTAGCAAATCAATAGATCGGCTAACACTCATTAATATATAAAATTTCCTCATTAATTAAAAAGGAAAAACACATTTCCCAATATAAAAATAGAAAAATTAAGATTTCACCAATAAACACATTTCCCAATATAAAAAATGGAAAATTTTAAGATTTAACCAATTTCTCCCATTTTCACTAAATTGTTAAATTTTTCGCCACAAATCCGATTTCCATTGCTATCCATCCTAACAAAAGAAGAAGAAGAATAAATAGAAGTAGATGTTATGTATTTTTCGTCACCTTTGAGTTTCAGCCCATCTTCATTTCAAATCAAGGTCTCTCCGCAAATCCAAACCTTCATTCAATAAAGACCAAGAGTGATTGAATCACCTAAAGAAAAAACATTTTTAAAAAGGTAAAAAAATGAAGTGTTTTTTTTTTTTTGGAATTTTTTTCCAAATTTCTATCAATTTTCGCATATTTGCCAATGGATATTATTGCTGATACCAGAGAACTTGTATAAGGGATTCTTCTCAAAATATCATTAATATTGATAATATTGCCAACTATCGCCGATATTATCAAAAATATCGGTGACAATTGGAAAATTTTAAACTATCATCAGTTTCAGTATTGCTGACCTAGCAATACCAATAATATCAGCGATATTATCGATAATATCAATGATAATATTTGGAACACTGTGGCAGATCATCTTTCCTGTTGATTCAATCATTGATAATTGATCGATCCATTAGGTTCCTTAACTGATGCATATATGGATTTATAATACTATTCATGGATCCTTTGTGCCCATCATTGTGAATCATGTGGCTCTCCTCGTAAACTCTCCATTGGATTTTTTAATTCAATAGATTCCAATTCAACACAACTCCTCTTTTGGCACAAGATATCCATGCATGCTTTTGGGTTGAATTCTTCTGAAAGGATAACAAAATTTTGTTCAAAATTATGGAATGGTAATAGAATTTTGAAAGAAAGGGATGCAAAGCTCTAGCCTTTGGATAAATCAGAAACAATGGAAATGGCACTATAGACTGCCCAGGCAAATGAAATGTTTAGCCCGACAGACAATGTATTCCTGGAAAATTAAATATAAACACAAAGGAACAAAAGCTTATCCATTAGCTCAACTGATGAGATCAGGATCTTCCCCTTCCATGCTGAGCTGGTAGTCTTGATGTTGGTGAAGATAGACCTCACAATCTCCCACAATGCTCTCCTGCTAGGCACATCTAACTTTAATTGGACTTGAGGGCACCCTGGCCTTCCTGCTACTATCAAACATAGCCCACTAGCTCTGGCCAAGTCCCGGTCTCCATTGGCATATCCCCCAAACACGAATCTCCTGCATGCAACCAGTCTATGATACAAGATGTTGCGCCTAGGAAAACCCTCCCAACTACCACAAAGAGTACTCCAAAGAATGCTGAGATCAGCCAGCAACAGCTCTTCGAACTCTTTGTGATTTAAGGCCTAAATAATCGGATTCCTCTTTATTTTTTCAACTATCTTCTTAATTGTCGCATCATCAACTCTCTAAGTAGCCCCACCATCTAGAACAATCTGAATAATCCATTCCACATTATTGTAGCAAACAAACAGCAGATCAAGAGGCAATTCATTGTTTCCTCCTCTTTCATAAAAATGAGCCTCATGACACATCACACATCGGTTCAACATACTAAATCCTCCTCTTTAGGAGTAATGTTGCGGCCATTCACGCTAAGCGATTCCCCCTTTTAATGTGACAGGTGTCCTGCTACATTTAATGTGAGATGAGTCCTTTTCAAAGACGTGTGCAACAAAATGCACCATAGTGTGGAGCCCACCATGATGTCTTTGTAAAATCCACTTTGTCCATCATTTTTTGCCAGCTCATTTTGTAACGTGAGCCTAAAATTATGGCCTATCCAAAAGTCAAGTGGGCCACACCACAAGAACAGTGAGAGAGAGAAGACATCCACCACTGAAACCTTCACAAGGCCCACAATGATGTCTAACTAGGATCCAACCCTTTCATAAGATTATGCCCAATAGGATGAAGGTAAACCCTAGATACAAGAATGATCCAAACTCTCATAAGCACAAGCAGGTTTCAACGGTGGGCATCGTTATCCTTGCTTTCTGTTGTGATGTGGCAAACTTGAGTTTTGGATGGGCTTGATTTTTTATTTCACATCTAACCTGAGTTGGCAAAATTGATGAGCAGAGTGGATTTCACACGGACATCAAGGTGGGCCCTACAACATGGATGCTTTTTATTGCACATGTCTCTTTAAAGATTCCATCTCAAATTAAATGCAGCATAGCACGTGCCGCATTAAGAAAGCGAATCGCTCAACATGAATTGCCCCAAGCAAATATTCGTAGCATTACTCTCTCTTTAGATTCTCAATTGTAAGAACTTTACATTTAGCTACAGTCCATGAGAAAGCCAATACCTTGGGAAGTTTAAAAAGACCAAATGAGGCCATGGCATGTTTAGACACGTGGAATCCAAGGCAGAAGAAAGGGGGAAAAGAAACAATAATCATTCAATGATGATTTCCATGAGAACTATTGAAACATGGATTCCAATTTTGAGTTCTTGTTTGAAGTAAGTGGGCATCACATATTCAACTAGTTTCTTGTGTCACAAATCCAAATTATAGAAAATTTTAATGATTGCTTGGTGTAATCCACTTTTTTTTTTAAGGCAGTCCACCCTTTTCTTTGCTGTCCAAACAACACAGATCATAATATCAAAGGAAAACCCTTTTCCGTTGTTTGGCATGGAATCCATTGTTTCCAAACATGGGCTTGGGGAAATTGGCTATCGCGTCCTATAGATATTTTGGAAGTAAGACTTTGCCAAGAAAGAACCTGAAGCAACCCACCCACTTCCAGATTTTAGTTTCTTCATTGGTAATCACTCGTAGTAGTTCTCACACTGACCTGAAGTCCATGAACTGGCTGATTTCTGCATCTCTTATTTTTCTAGTGAAGATGATCCAAACCAACATTTTGCCCACATAGACCATGCAATCTTTCATGGAAGCTTTACTGTGCACAGCCAACATGAGTATCTGAGTATATGTCTGCCTACGTGGAATCCCCTACCATTCATCCTTCCACAGCCCCCCTTTATCACCTTTGTTCACTTTATATCTAGAGCCACATCTCAAAACTTTCCCCATACTTTACTCCTATAATCCATATTGCAAATAGCTTTCCACAATTCAGATTTTGCCCCATTGTTAGATCAATTTGGATCCCACCCACCATTTACTACCCCATATCCAATTTTGAGTTCTTGTTTGAAGTAAGTGGGCATCACATATTCACCTAGTTTCTTGTGTCACAAATCCAAATTATAGAAAATTTTAATGATTGCTTGGTGTAATCCACTTTTTTTTTTAAGGCAGTCCACCCTTTTCTTTGCTGTCCAAACAACACAGATCATAATATCAAAGGAAAACCCTTTTCCGTTGTTTGGCATGGAATCCATTGTTTCCAAACATGGGCTTGGGGAAATTGGCTATCGCGTCCTATAGATATTTTGGAAGTAAGACTTTGCCAAGAAAGAACCTGAAGCAACCCACCCACTTCCAGATTTTAGTTTCTTCATTGGTAATCACTCGTAGTAGTTCTCACACTGACCTGAAGTCCATGAACTGGCTGATTTCTGCATCTCTTATTTTTCTAGTGAAGATGATCCAAACCAACATTTTGCCCACATAGACCATGCAATCTTTCATGGAAGCTTTACTGTGCACAGCCAACATGAGTATCTGAGTATATGTCTGCCTACGTGGAATCCCCTACCATTCATCCTTCCACAGCCCCCCTTTATCACCTTTGTTCACTTTATATCTAGAGCCACATCTCAAAACTTTCCCCATACTTTACTCCTATAATCCATATTGCAAATAGCTTTCCACAATTCAGATTTTGCCCCATTGTTAGATCAATTTGGATCCCACCCACCATTTACTACCCCATATTTTTCTTGGATAACCCTCCAAAGAGACCTTTTTTGAGATTCAAACCTCCACCACCATTTACTTAATAGACTCCAATTTCTTTCTTTAACTTGACCTAGCCCCAGCCATCCTTCCCTTTAGCACTATTGCACTTCTCTCCAATTCAACAAATGAATTTTCCTCCCGTAGCTTCTTCCTTCCCACAAAAAGTCCCGCTGAATTTTTTCTATTTTCTTCACTGCATTTGGGAATATGAACAGTGATAACAAATACAAGGGTGGGTTTGATATTGCTGCCTTTTCAAGGTTAACCACGCCCTGAGGGAGAGCTAATTTTTCTTCCAAGATGCTGGACTCCTCTTTATTTTCTCAATCACAGGGGTCCATGTCAACTGTGCCACTTCCTTGGGCCAATTTACGTATTTCTTGTAACTCTTCTTTGGATTCTCTTATGTCTCCTTTGATAGTCTTATCGATTGCTCTATCATCCCACACTCACTCATCTTCTTACTCTTCGTTCATTCCTCACATGCTTCTTACCATGATTTGGTATTGAATATTTCCATAGTGAGGAGAGGGATATCAATGTCTTGTCATAAAACTCCTAGGAAGACTGGCAAGCTTGGGACAATAACAAGATGGATAAAGGGTATGATAATACGCGCCAGTATCTAAATGTAACTCAGAAGGAGGATAATGATCACAGAGATATGAAGATGGTTCAGCATGATCATGATAGATATGGGATTCCGGATAGGAGTAATTGTACGTAGCATGAGAATATCCATCTCTGCTGCCATGCATCACAAAATTACCCCATAAAATTGATTGCCTGAAATTTTCCTATGTTCATAAAAACACCTTCATCCAGAGCCTTCAAAGTGTCATTTTTCACACATGTTTTAAAATCTTAGTACGGAACATCATCAGCCAGCTCCTAAAACAATACATATCAGTATGTATCAGAAGATACGCATACACATGACATATCATTTGTAACATCATGAACTTTCCAGTGTATTGATATCCATACATTTTCATTGCAACCAAAAAATCCAATACATATTGGGCACTGCATATCCTACCAGACAAGATTTTGGGGTATGTTTCTCGTTCATCCTTAAGGCTGCATTTGGATACATTAATGATTGGATTCACACAATTACTCCAGTAGAGAGGACACCATCAAATTGCAGTTACCATACAATTCATAAAAGAAAGTAGCCTCTGTATTGCAACTACATTCCTTTCAAGTCCAACTTGAAAGTAACATAATTGGAATTTGGAGCCTAGTTCCTCAATCAAAATGCTGAGGCTGCTTTTGGATACACCAAAAAACTAAATTGCAACCGTCTCATTTGATCAAATGGAAATGACAAAAAAGTTAGAGATGTTTCCTAGCATTCATAAGGATGAAGTAGCCGCAAATTGTGGTTGCATTCATTTCATGTCCAACTAGAAAGCTTAGTTGAAATTTGGAGCTGAACCCTTTGCTATGAATGCTAATGCAGGAAGCAAGGAATCAGTTATCATCACAATGGCAGGCCACTAATTGTAATTCAATTGAAGGGTGCATTAAAACACACATGAAAGAAGGTATTATCACTATGGCGGGCCACTAAGTGTAATTCAATTCAACAGTGCATCAAACACACACGAAAGAAGGCATCCATAACTGGACAATTTCCATTTTCCTAAACTAGCAACCTCATTTCAACCCGATTCAATTTAACAAAGCAAACAATAGCAGAATAATGGGTTGTTTGGATGTCTATAAATTGGGTAGTGGGAAGTAACTTACCTGTAACTCACATACAGATGGTGTTTGGGTTTGAAATTTCACTTGTAAGAGAGTTACAACCTGTAAGTCATTTGCAGGCAAATCTTCCAAGCAACTTACATGGGGGAGAAGTGGGATTTCACTTACCTGTAAGCGAGTTACACCCCAACGGTCAGATTTTTCAAAATTGATGTTGCAGGGGGGAGACGCGCAACAGTCAGATTCCCAAACTCGTCCACCAAAATCATCAATCTTTCCTACTGGCTTCTCCTTTCACCATCCTTCCTGGCCTTTTGCAGCGCAAGGTATGGCTTCTCCTTTCTCCTCTCTTTTTTGTTCTTTCTTTTTTTTTTTTTCTTTTTTCATTACGAATAGGGAGAGCAAAGATCTTTACATCAAATCTCAGCCGCAATTTCAACGAATCAAATTTCTCCCCCTTTTACGGAGGAATTGCAATGAGAGAGAAAGATGATTGGTTTCGACAAAAATGACTACGGCATGCGTTTAAAACAACACCCTGCCCCCAAAGGTTTGTGTATACTGCCATTTTCAGGTTTTCGGCTTTTGTTCAAATGGAGCCCACTGTTCAGTGATCCAAAGCATTGAGTATATGAACATCACGTGGATAGCTTGTTGATCGAAAATCTCCCAAATTTAATGATCCTACCTAGATGATGTTTGACCTTTTTCTTTGTTGAGTGTGAACGGTTGTTGTGACCGTCTATATTTGACTGTCTATTTGGGGTATGCAACTCTTCCAACCTGAGAGCTTTCGGTGATGGGCCATCCTAAGTGGCACCCATAATATTAACATTCTAGATCATTGAACTATGGGTCTCACTTGTCTTATACAAAACCCAAAACATGAACAACACTATGCAACCTTTTCGCCTGAGCATTGTATAATTAATCTGAAATTCAGCCATTCTTCTCATCCAGCTAAACCATACATGTGTATTGCCAAATACACATGGCACACTTGTGTGATCTAATTCTTTGTATAGTCATGTAGGCATAACTTGGCCGCTAAATTTGGCCCGTCCACTAATTGCCAGTATTTTGAACCTATGGGCCCACTTTTGTGGCCCACTTGATTATTGGTTTAACCTAAGAATTGGCTCAAAGATTCATCTGGATAAGCTCAACCCAATGGCATATCTTATGTCAAGCTTTTTTTTTTATGCGATTTAAAGATTTTGGAGTGATTCCTTACTATAAGTTCTATGTATTTACTTGTAAGTGACTTATAGATTACCCACCACACACACACACACACACACACACACACACACACACACAAAACTACTTACCTGCAACTTACATCCTAACAGGCAACATGTCACTTCCATGTGAAAGATAACTTAAAAACTTACAGGCATTCCAACGACCACTAAATTTTCATAACAATCTAATGCATGTAAATTGACCAAAAAAGAAATGAAGGAAAAAAACGTCTAACTATGGATTCTAATTCCTTTCATCCAAAATTATCAAAACAAAATATTCTCATAAAAAAAAAAAAAAATCAACGCAAAACATATCAATGGTGCAAAACCTGTGAACAGAAATCTCCTTCCTTTTTTTCTATTTCCATTCTTTCATTCCATGACAACTTTGGCACCGAGCGCCTTCATCTTCTCAATAATTTGCTCCCCTTCCTCCTTTGAAACCCCCCTCTTGATCACAGCTGGTGTCTTCTCCACCAAATCCTTTGCCTCCTTCAGTCCCAAATCCGTAAAGCTCCTCACCTCCTTAATTACCTTTATCTTTGCCGCCGCATCATAAGCATCCAATCTCAGCTCAAACACAGTCTTCTCCACCTTCTTCTCCTCCTTGGAGGCCCCCGCCTTCGCTGCCCCTGTTGCTGAACCCATCACCGCCCCAGCGGTGCCAGGCTTCATAACCCCGATGGTGGGCGGGTCCTGCATCTTGAGCTTCTTCATGAGGATCGATGAGAGCTCGGCGGTCTCGGAGAGGGTGAGGCTGGAGACCTCATCGACGAGGCGGAAGACACGGTCGGTAGGAGGGGATCGGTGCTCGGTGGGGTCGAAGGTGGCGGGATCATAGTCGGCTGGGAGCTTGCGTTGATCGAACGGCTCGGGCTCCTCGTCTTCATCGTTCTGATGGACGGCTTGATTTGCAGCGAGGGTGGAGTTTGGGGTGGCCCAGTTGAGAGTAGAAGGTTTTGAGGGGATGAGAATGAATGGCTTTGATGAAGAGAAGAAGAAGAGGGTTTTGGGGAAGTGGGGACGGAGTTTTGAGAGGAAGAAACTGCTCATTTGCTTCTTCTTCTTCTTTTCAATCGAAGGACAAATTAACGGTCTGGATCGAAGAGCTGTTTTTGGCCCAGTTTGATGAAGGGTTCCTAGCTGATTCCGATGGAATGAGGAGGGTGAGCTATTTATTGCCCATTTTCGTGCCTGTCGAAGCCTCACTGTGCTGGTCAGAGTTCCGCTCTCTGAGTGCTTTTCGGAGGAGGGAAGAGACTCCGAAGGAAGGAGTTATTTGATACTCGGTCTGCGCTGCGCATTAAGTCTCGATGCGCATGAAACGGATTGGCTACTCCCTGCAACCACCCCGGTGGCTAGTGGAAACGGATGGGCCAGGGGACGCGGATTTCATGCGAAAGGCGAAGTTCCTGCGCAAGGATGCTGGTGGGACCCACCAAGATGTTTGTGTAAAATCCACCCGTCCATACGCTTTTAGAGCTCATTTTAGGACGTGAGAGCAAAAAAATACGTGTACATAACACTCATGTAGGCCACACGAGAGGAAACATTGGGTATTCAGTGAGAACCGTTGAATCATTCTTTTGGCAATAAATGTTCTATATCAAGCTATGTTTATGGTGTTTTCACTTAATCCCACTCGGAATGGCATTATAAACAATTTGGATAGCATATAAACATTAAGATGGATTCCAGGAAGGTTTCAACCGTGGGAATTTCTTTCCCCAATTTTCCCTCTGGTGTGACCCACTTGATTTTTGTATCCACCTGATTTTTGGTTCCACATCTTAAAATGAGCTCTCAGAACCGATGGACGGAAAGAATTTCTATCATACATTGCAGTGGGCCCCACCCAGCATCCTTGCGCAGGAACTTCGCCTTTCGCAGGAAATCCGCGTCCGATGGGCTACTCCCTTGCCACTTGCCCGGTCGCTGCTGGTCGGTGATCTGTGGGCCCCAACATGATGTATGTGTTTCATCCATTCCGTTCAACCATTTTAAAAGATCAATTTAGGCTTGATCCCAAAACTGAGAGGGATATAAATCTCAGGTGGAACACACCACAGGAAAAAATAGCGGTTAAATATCCACCATTAAAATCCTCCTAAGGCCCACTGTACTGTTTATTTGACATCCAATCGGTTGATTAGGTCATACAGGCTTAGATTAAGGGGGTAAAAAATATCAGCTTGATCCAAAACTTTTACGGCCCCCAAAAAGTTTTTAATGGTCAACACTCATTCAACACTGTTACTGTAACGTGGTTAACTTGAGATATGAATATTTCTAATTTTTGGACTCATAAGATAAAATAATTTGAAAAAAATAGATGGACGGCATGTATGAAACACTTATATCATGGTAGGACCCACATAGCACCGACCATCAGCCATTGGATGGTAGCGGGGAGTAGCCAATCCATTTTCGTGTTTAGTGGTCGGTGCTATGTGGGCACCGCTATGATGTATGTGTTTCATCCATTTTTACGGATCATTTATAGGGCTTGATCGCAAAAATGAGAGGGAATGAGAGGGATATAAATCTAAGATGAACCACCCTAATGTAAAACAATAGTGATTGGATATCCACATTAAAATCCTCCTAATGCACACTGTACTGTTTATTTGACATCCAATCTGTTTATTAGGTTATACAAACACAAATGAAGGGAAAAAAAAAATCAGCTCGATCCAAAACTTTTATGCCCCAAAATGTTTTTTATCGTGGACATTCATTCAACATTGCTTCCTGTAATGTGGTCCACTTGAGATTGTAATATAAATCATTTTTAGTATCATATCATAAAATGATCTATAAAAATAAGTGGACAGAATGAATGAAACACATACATCATGTGGGGCCCATAGATCACCGACCACCGGCCATTGGCCGGTGTCGGGGAGTAGCGAAGCGGATTGGCTAGTTTGCTACATACAGCTGGATGCCGATTTCCTGGAAACGGATTGGCTACTCCCCCTGACACCAGCCCCGTGGCTGAAGGTCGGTGATCTGTGGGCCCCACCATAATGTATTTATTTCATCCATTCCGTTCATCCATTTTTAAAGATCATTTATGGATTTATACCTAAAATGAGTAGGATATAAATCTCAGGTGGACCACACCACAGGAAAAAAATAGTGATTGGATATCCATCATTTAAATCCTCCTAAGGCCCACTGTACTTTTTATTCGACATCAAATCTGTTGATTAGATCATAAAGACCCAGATGAAGGGAAAAAAAATATCAGATCGATCCAATACTTTTATGGCCCCCAAAAATATTTTAATGGTCGACGTTCATTTCACACTGTTTCGTGTAATGTGGTCCAGTTGATATTGGGATATACCTTATTTTTTTTTGTCATACCATAAAATGATATAGAAAAACATATGGATGAAATGGATGAAACACATACGTCATGGTAGGGCCCACAGAGCTCCGACCTCGAGCCATTGGCTGGTGGCTGAGGGAGTAGCCAATCCGTTTCCGATTTCCTGCCAAAGGCACGCACAGGGGAAACGGATTGGCCGGCCAATGGCTAGTTGTCAGTGCTCCGTGGTCCCTACTATGATGTTTGTGTTTCAACCATGCCGTCCATCTATTTTTACAAATCATTTTACGGTATGAGACCAAAACCGAGTTATATCCCAATTTTAGGTGGACCACATTACAGGAAAAAGTGTTGAATAAGCGTCAACCATTAAAAAACATCTTGGGGCCATAAAAGTTTTCAATCAAGGGATTTTGAACCTAATAATAAAAATAAAAGGACTAATTTGCTCTTATTTTCGTAACGGCGTGAGAAATTGGAACACCCGTAACACAACTAAAAAGAATTTTGTTAAGCTACGTGTGCAATGAAGCTCGTGTGTACACCACATATATGATGACACTAGATCTAATCCATCAATCAAGTTAGTTCCACCTTATACATATTTTTCAGAAAAAAGAAAAGATTTAATGCTAATGTGTGGGCCCAAATATTGGATGAAGGGAAAACACAAATATCACCTTAATCCAAAACTTATGTGCTGCTAAAGAAGTTTTTAATGGTGGGCATTCAATTTTTGGTGTGGTCAACTTGAACCTTAGATGTACCTAATTTTTGAGATCATGCTATAAAATGATCTGGTAAAGCAGATGGTAGTAGATAAAAACACATACATCAGGTGAGCCCAACATAGTCCCTGCATGACAGGACGCAATACACATCGCACATTCAGGGGCATGGCTTGGGTGGATATCTCGGATCTACTAAGGAGGGTGGAATGTGGACCCACTTCGATGTATCTGTCTTAAATCTACCTCATCCATCCAATTCACCACCTCATTTTAGGGCACGAGTCTAAAAATTCAATGGATCTAATTCTCAATTTGACTAGCCATAAGAAATAGTGGTGATTAAACACTCATTGTTAAAAACCACCTCGAACCACCATCTAGGATTGAAACCTAATTCTTAAAAATTAGCAAATCATCTTTTCATAACGAATCATAAATGCCTTAAATAGGAATTCAAGCTAAATTCCAAGTCGCCAAAAAACCCATTACATACTAAAAAAACTCGATCTGATTGAACAATACTAACAGCTAGTTCGTCGATAATTGTGGTTTGAAAATCATTGGTTATTTTTTCATTTTTTTTTTACTGTCCAATCAATGTAATGCTTAGATAATCAAAATAAGACTATGGCTTATTCTACATCCTGGAATGCAATTTCTCAATAATTTATCAATGCCTGCGTATCATCCACCACGCTTTACCAGAGTGTGGAAGTATTTCTCACCGAGGAATTCATTTCGCCTCTGTTGCTCAGGATCCAGCATGTGCTGCTGCCCACTAGGGTCAACATGTTGGGTGGGCCGGTGATCGGAACCGCCCTTGATGTGGAATGTATTCTATACATTACACTGTAAGAAATTCATGCTGAAGAGATGGGAGGATTGTAACCATCACTAGCCGTAGATGAATTTTGAAAAATGAAAAGGGCTTTTTTAACGGCTTGCATTCAACTCTGAAAACTCAAAGTCTGGGATCATCGCAAGGTCGTGATTAGAGCTTTGCATAAGTCAAGTTAGCTTGGTCACTTTGCTCGACTTGACTCGGCTCAAAATTGGATTTGGACCTAGTTAAGCTAGTATTTTAAATTCAGAAAAATTTTGAGCCAAGTTCTAGCCTTCCCGAGCACGGCTCGTCTCAGCTCAAATTGGCTCGGTGACGTGGTTGTATTTTATCTTGTTGTTGCTAGCTAAGTGTTTGATGAAATGACTTGACAAAATGTTGTTTTAGATAGGTACATCCTCCACAGAGTCAGTTGGTGGGAAGGAAGAAATGAGTATGAAACAAATCATCATAAAACAAAAACAAACAAAAAAAAACTTTATATTATAGAACTACTTTTATATCGTGTTTTTTTATGTTGCTCGTTTGGTGTTTGATGAAATAATTGTAAGATGTTATTATTGTTTTGCATTGCATGAGGGATCGAAGATGCATTATATGTGTTTGAGAAAATGTTTCACAATCTCAAACTCGACTGAACTGGCAGAGCTGTTGATCGCGCTGAGCTGGCCAATCAGGCTCGAGGATCGAGCCAAGCCAAGTTCAAGCTGAGGTTAAATGCTGGCTCAGCTAAGCTTAACTCAGTTCGACTCGTGTGCAGCTCTAGCCGTGATTACGAGAGAATTGCTTACAAGTAGTTAATAGAATATGGACGGCTCAAATGATCGGACCATCTCAGTTATGTTGGCCCCACTGGGCCACTACACGCAGGATGCTTGGTACCGACAGAGGCAAAAGAAACTCCGGGTAAAAATGGCGCGGATCGTTTGGGGAAAAGGTTACAGCGTGATGGTCCCCACCAATTTCGAATTTGTGACATACATACACGTCAACCCAGACCGTCCAAATCACTGGAACCTTGTGGATGGACCATCTCTTTAAAATCACACTAGTCAAACAGTTGTAACCATCAAATGGACGGCTGAAAATAAAACCATCAGCAGTCTAAATTCAGTGAATGGAATGAGATGGTTAACATCACTCCATCAATATGCTGTGTCCACAATTGGGCCCACCACTTGGATGGTGCGGATTTCCATAAAAGGATGAAAAGTGAAAAGTAAAGGCCACACAACAACTTAAATAAGGGTGATGAAAATTTAAAATACTCGGTGATTTCTTTCAAACATCCGTCCTGTTGGAGAGTATGACTGCTCAATTAGGCGTGCACAAGGCTACTGTCCACGTGCATCCTTATCATAAACCATTCAATTAATGGGTCCCGCCGGAGATGGGACAGAACCACAAAGCCACATCCAAAACAGTGATCCTGACAATCCGATGGTGGCCATCAAACGGGCAGTTAAAATTGAAATAATCAATGGTCCAAACTCAACAAGCAAATGCTAATTACTGGATGTTAAGAATGACCAATATCTAAGAAGACCGATCACCTATTCAGTCACTCGCAAGATATTGTTTAAAATGATTTGATGATTATTATAATATAAGATTTATCTTCCAAAAATGGATTACACTTTACCTTTCATGCAGAAGAATTTTCAAAAGTAAATAGAAAGGAACACCAGTAGTCCATTGTGATGAGTAACTGCAAAACACCTTTACGAAAGGAAGAATTACTTGCATTTCAATGAAAAGCCTCTAATGTATGAGTGTAGACTTGGATTACTAATAAGGATTACAACTATTGGATTACTACTATTCTTAATGCATGATTAAGCTACTAGTTACACTAAGGAGATAAAAGATTAATTACGCTAAGGAACATAAAGGATAATTGATAGATTCAATTTGTTTGATTGAAATGATATGAGACGCTTTGCGTTGTTAAATTCCTTTGCCATTTATAGATTTCCATGAGATAACCATCTAGATACTTTTTCCTACATTCAATCGGTTACAACAACTGCTTCAACATCATTTTTCTCTTGACCATGTTCCATCTTTCACTTCTTGACCACATTAATGTGTATTATCCAACCAGTGCTAGCTATTATCTTCTCATCATGTGCTTAAAATATCCTTGTTGATCTTATGTGTGCAATATAGTTTTCGTGTAATGACACGTATCATTTCCTAATTAGTTCTTCCTGGAATTGTAAAAAATAGGGTATAATATTGCCTCAATGTTGCTTCGCCTTTGTGCAAAAAAGGTAAAAGCAATGGTCCGTTGCTCAACGCAATAATTTTGTCACCCTGTGCTTCCACGTGTCAACTCCCTATTGCTTTTGCTCGACTGAGACGAAAAACCCAAATGATGGTTTTGCTTTTCCTATGACTATTATTGTGACACGTAGGAAACAATCAAATCTTACTAGGAGTAATAATTATCCTTTCATTAATGTGCATGTTCTTTACCGATATATATATATATATATATATATATATATATATATATATATATATATATATATATATATGCATTTTCGAATCAGTTTTGATTTTCTACGCCTCTTGCTCTCTTATCCCTCCTCTTCTTCTTCGAAAATCCTTATCACCGCCATGTCTGCTTCTTCATCTTTTGCTCTTTCAACATTCCATCAAAAAGATTTCATTAGGGAACTTAGCAATCTCCCTCCAAAACTCATGGACGATATCGTCTTCAATGTTCTTGTTGATTAGAACATTCCTTTCGCTTAAACCAACCTTCCACCCTGAAATCACTTAGGGACTTTGATAAATTTCCCTACTAGCATAATATTAAAGATTTTGTCAACTCGAGCAATATCAAAGGTATATGTTTGTTGAACTTTTTGATTGGACGGTATAATTGCCTCCGTTTTCATAAAAGTCGAGCAAACAAATGGCGTTTAGCCACAACTTCAACCACTGCAACATCATAGTTATAATCATAATAGTATGTCCCTGCTAATGCATTCTTTTGTTGCATCGACTATTGAAGGAAAGTTTCATATCAAGATATCTTTTTAAATAGATCATAGAGATATGTGAATTATGTTCTGATAAACTTTTTTCGAAGCTTAAACTCTAAACCATCCTGGGCCAATTGGACAAATTCTATTTCGGTCGTAACTACTTTGCATATGCTTTTGGCCCTATTAAACTGAGCAATATAATTTTTGAACGATTTTCCTGGTAATTGCCGAAAACGATCAAGATCGGCCATAGAATTTTTCTGTCCTTATAGAAGAACTGAGCATGAAACTTTTCTTCCATCTCTTGCCAGGTTTATATAGAATTTGGCAACAGATTAGAATACCAACTAAAGGCTACCCTAGTTAAAGAATGACCGAATAATTGCAATTGTAGTGATCGTTGTTGGCCAATTCCCCACACTTTATGGTAAAATGACTTATATGTTATATGGTCGATTGACCACTATCACCTATAAATAGGGTAAAGTCCGGTCGATAATTCCTCGGCAATAGAGATAGCCGGTTGATCCAATCAAGATAAGGCTTGTGATAAACTGGACTAATAGTTCGCCTGAGAACTTGGCCTGCTACCTCTTGAACCATTTGAACAATTTGATTACGGTCCCAATATTGTTGTGCGGTAACTGGAGGTGGTTCAAGACCAACCTGATATTTCTCCTCATTATAAGGTTGATTCATGGGCAAATGTTACCCCCCCCCCCCCCCCCAAAGTATCCCTTGATTCTCGACTTCAGATATTAAGTTCATATTCTCACGTTTAAGATGCTTGAAATCAACAGGCGATGGTGAATTTCGCACGTCCTGGACAGGAACATGTTCAGGATGTCTGAAATCTATAGGTAGTGGTGAATTTCATATGTCCTAGACTGGAACAAGGACATGAACAAATGGTGTAATTCGTCATAAAGGAAATGTCTGTGGCACTGGTTGGACTGTTCTTACAGGTGTTATATTCCCAACAGAACTAGTATCGATCTGTTGCTGAGGTGCAACAAATGCTCTTTTGGCAAACAAAGCCACCAATCGATTCATGCTCTCGGTATGGTTGACCATCTATGATGAGGACATCATGTCATGTACACCCTTTCGTACGTATCAGAGGAGAAGGCGAAACGCGCCGATTTTCCTGTGGCTAGGCGAGTACTCGTGATCGTGCTGAAGACTACATGTGCATGTGCAAGCATCTGAAAGACCCCACACTGGAAAGATGCTCATGAGCTACTTATGGAATGATCTAGACCATTGGATCGAAGAGACGCGACGACTGGGCCATTGGATCGTATGGATCACATGATCGGGCCATTGATCGTTGATCGTCCACATCAGTTTTAGACTTTATCATATTTTAGGATTTAGTTTTTGATTATTTTATATTTGGACACATTATGAGTGTTTTAATTGATTTTATTTAGACGAGCTATTTTCGTTAAAATTCACAAGACGAAGATTTTTATAATTTTTGAAACTTCTTGGATCTATAAAAATATAAAAAGAGGGGGGCATGTGACCTCTCTCCCTTTGAATTTTGTGATTAAAAAAAAAAAAGAAGCTCTTGCTTTCTTCTCCCATCTTCATGCGATTTGAAGATAATTCCATGCGATTTGGAAGGAAGATTGGTGCGAGACTAATATTCATCAACGGAGGTGCAAGGTCTCCATCTATCCCCACATCATCTTCTCTTTTCTTCCCCATCCAGGTTTTTTTTTTTTAGATTCTTAATACTCCCATCCTAAATCTTTGTCTTCTCATAAACCCAACTTTCTTATACCATCCACAATCCAAATCCTAACCATAAACTAAAAATTTCTAATTTTTCTACTTTCCAAAATTACCCAAACCATAATTTTCACCCTAGGTTGTATTATGTTTCCTATTTTGAAATACACTATACCTTATGCTAATTGGGTGTCCCTACATCCATTAGATCCTAGTTTTGTTTTATTTAATGATTTTGTGTTACGATGTTGGTAGCTTAGGCTAGGATTATGCATGATGCCATTTTAATTTTCATGATATTTGTGATGATTATAACAATGTTTGTTTATTATTATTTTTTTAATTTTAAATTTTTTTGTTAAATATCTTAATTTGGCTACTTGATCTCACAAGTTAATTGGTTCATGCATCGGTCCTACATCAAATTTGGTATCATGAGAGCAGTTTGAATGTAGGTCAGTTTATCAAAATTTCCTCTTTGTGATGAAAATTTTCTACAGAACCCCTTTACCCAAATTTTAACTCGACCCGCGTGACCGGCTCTGTGAAGGGGACATATTTTGTTTAGTCAACCATTTTTCTAGGTTTTATTAAGTCCTCATATAAATCTAGGTCATATAGGATTTTTGTGTCGCATATAGGTTAGAGTCACATCTAGGGTTTCCTTTTAGAGTTTCCTTGTGCATGCCCACTCGTTCATGACGTGGTTTTGATCTACATCCAACTATGAATCTAGAACAAATTGCTGAGGCCCTTAATGCTATCAATAACCGTCTGACGACCATTGAAGCGCACAATAGAATCACTGCCACTCACTTAACCACGACTAATGTGCGCGTCAATCAACTTGAAACCTTCTTACAGGCAAACCTCGACACTCGGGAGGACGTTCAATCTCAGGCTGGTAATCAAGTTTATAGGTGGGAGTATGATAGTGGCCAAGGCGTTGGCCGTGGTCGAGCACAAGTGTCACCACCACATGAGGAGCTTTATGTCTATTATGATATAGATGCACAAGGCATGAAAGGTGTGAAAGTTGACACATCCAATTTTGATGGTCGCTTGGACCTCGAAGCATTCTTTGATTGGTTAACAGACATGACTACTATTTTAAGTGGTATGATATGTCTAATGCCTGTTGAGTGAGATTTGTCAAGATGAAGTTGATGAGCTAGGTCAAACTTTTTTGGACCAACATAGAGCGTAAAATTGAATGGAAAGGAGAGCCCACAATTGTGCATTGGGTCTAGATGAAAGAGGTCCTTAAAGAAAATTATCTTCCCCTTTCTAATCGTCAGATGCTCCTAGACCAGTGGCAGACTTTGCGTCAGGGATCTATGATCGTTCCATATTACATCGCTAGGTTTGAGGAGGACCCGATGGTTACATTATCCAGATTCAGGATGGGCCTTTGATTTAAGATCCAACGAAAACTTTATTCTCGTGATGTTGGTACATTGGAGCGCATGTACCAAGTGGTGCAAGACATTGGATGCTACCTCAAGGCACCATTTGGTAAGCATTATGACTCTCGGGGATCCAAGTGTTAAGACTTACTCTCAAGGGGTTAAGTCTAACATGGGGAGTAAGTTTAGGCCCCAAATTGGGTCCTAACCCAACCCTATAGATGTCAAAGGAAAGGGGATAATGAGTGCTAGCTCTAGGGGAGGTGAGCAAACGCGATGCTTCAATTGGCATGAGATTGGTCACTTTGCGCATCAATGTCCATCGAAAGAGAGGAATAAAACCCTGTAATTGATGATGGTGAAGAAGAAGGGGATGAACATGGTGATTTTAAAGAAGAGTTTTATCAGCCAAACATCAATGGTGCTAGTGATGAAGAAGGAAAAAGAGAAGATATCACACCACTTGCAATAGTCAAGTGCGCCTTGACCAACGCTAAGGAGAATGATGATTGGCGTCGGACTACGATATTTTACACCTATGCAAAATGTGGAGAGAAGAATTGAAAGGTGATCGTCGATAGTGGCAGTTGTACCAATGTGGTCTCGACTAGCACTTTGTCTCGTTTGAGGGTGAAACTTGAACCGCACCTTTAGCCCTATAGAGTATCATGGGTGGATGCATCTTCCATCCCTATTACCCAGCGATGTCTCATGCCTGTTAATTTTGGATCTTATTCAGATTCGCTGTGGTGCGACGTTTTACCTATGGATGCTGGGCACATCATTTTGGGACGAACTTGGCTATTTTACCACGATATGATAATATACGGCTGCTCAAATGTATGTTCATTCATGTATCAAAGTAAAAAATTATCTCTAGTTCCTCTCCCACCAAAAAGAAATGCGGAGAAGAAAACTGAGGGGAAATCGGGTAACCCAAGGGATAAAAGAAAATTCCAACCTAAGTCTCTCCATGTAATCAACACCAAGGAGTTTGAGAGAGACTACGATGGATTCGATGGTGTACGCCTTAGTGGCGAGAGAAATTACACCCGAGGTTAGTGTAGAGGGACCCCTTAACGTGAAGCCAATTATAGATGAGTTTCACAATGTATTTCCAAAGGACTTACCAGATGAGCTTCAACCCATGAGAGACATCCAGCATGCCATTGATCTTGTTCCTGGGTCAACTTTACCAAACCTTCCTCGTTATCGAATGAATCCTACCGATCATGCAGACTTGAAGAGGCAAGTAGATGAGCTCCTCAGAAAGGGTTTCATTCAAGAAAGCATGAGTCCGTGTGTCGTGCCAGCGCTTCTTAGCCTAAGAAAGATGGCACGTGGCGCATGTATGTGGACAGTCGAGCCATTAATAAAATCATGGTCAAGTACCGGTTTCCCATACCACGTCTTGATGATATGTTAGAAATGATGGTAGGTGCCATGATCTTTTCAAAGATTGACCTCAAGAGCGGGTATCACCAAATACGTATACGCTCAGGAGATGAGTGGAAGACAACCTTTAAGACGAATGATGGATTATACAAGTGGTTAGTCATGCCCTTTGGCTTGACTAACGCACCGAGCACATTTATGAGAGTGATGACCCAGGTGTTGAGACCCTTTATGGGTAAGTTCCTTGTGGTGTATTTTGATGACATTCTTATCTATATCACATCAAAGAAACAACACCTCCACCATCTAAGGCAAGTTTGCGAGGTCCTCAAAACTGAAAGCTATAAGCTGACCTTAAGAAGTGTACATTTATGTCAAAGAGCGTTGGTTCATCGTATCATTTGAGGGCATGAGAGCGGACCTCGAGAAAGTCCGTGCCATAGCTGAATGGCTTGAACTGCGCGATATTCATGAGGTGTGAAGCTTTCATGACTTGGTAACTTTTTATAGGCGGTTCATTGGAAGATTTAGCTCCATTATGGCTCCCATCACGGATTGCATCAAGAAAGGGGAGTTTGTATGGACTAAAGCCACCTCTAAAGCTTTTAAGGAAATTAAGGGCAAGATGAGCGAAGCCCTTGTCCTGCACCTTCTGGACTTTTCTAAAGTCTTTGAGGTTGCATGTGATGCATCTGGGCTAGGTATAGGTGGTGTGCTCAGTTAGGAAGGGCACCCCGTTGCTTATTTTAGTGAGAAGTTCAATAAGGCAAAGCAACGATACTCCATCTATAACAAAGTTCTATTCGGTCATCCAATCCTTGTACCATTGGTGGCATTTTTTATTACCGCAAGATTTTTCTTGTTCTCTGACCATGAGGCCTTACGTTATCTTAGTTCCCAGAAGAAACTAAACCCTAGGCATGCTAAATAGGTCCAATTTCTTCAAGAATACTCTTTCATTCTTAAACATAAAGCTGGGGTTGAGAACAAACTTGCTAATGCCCTTAGTCGTTGTGTGACGCATGAGAGTGGAAGTGACTGGGTTTGATTGGATGAGAGAAGAGTATCCTACATGCCTAGACTTTGGTGAGTTGTATGTATCACTGCGATGCGGTCAGTCGATCGACAGTCGCGGGTTTGTCATCATCGATGAGTTCCTATTTAAAGGTGACAAACTCTGCATTCATCGTACCTCCTTCCATGATTTCTTAGTTTGGGAATTTTATGCAGGAGGGGTAGCTGGTCATTTGAGGAGGGACAAGACCATCATTGCCCTTGTGAAGGATAGATTTTATTAGCCAAGTCTCAAGCGAGATGTAGCTAAGATTGTTGGATAATGCAAGACTTGTCAATCGGCAAAGCAGATGAAGCAAAATACATGATTATATACGCCTTTGCCAGTATCCCATGCTCCATAGCAATATATTAGTATGGATTTCGTGTTGGACTTACCGAAAACTATCAAGAAACATGATTTCGTATTCGTGGTTGTGGACCGTTTTTCCAAAAATGGCCCATTTCATTTCATGCTCGAAAATGTCAGATGCCTCCAATGTGGCTAAGCTTTTCTTGGGGAGGTGGTGTGTTTATATGGTCTACCTAAGACCATAGTGCCTGATCGTGATGTATGCTTTATGAGCTATTTTTGGAAGACACTATGACACATGATCTCGCCCATTAATCCTAGTTTCTTTTTATTTAATAATCTTGTGTTACGATGTTGGTAGCTTAGCCTAGGATTATGTGTGATACCCCTTTTATTTTCATGATATTTATGATGATTATAGCAATGTTTTTTTTTTTTTTTTTGTTAAATATCTTAATTCGGCTACTTGATCTCACAAGTTAATTGGTTCATGCATCAGTCCTGCATCAATCCACCTATTAAAGCCTTCAGTTTGAGCCCGTGATTGCTTAGCCTGAACTCGCGACAATTCTATAATGTGCTGCATTCCCATTTGGACATTAATTATCCCAGCCGACATAATCTCAAGAGGTTCAACCCGGGATGTCGATAGTCTATTTGAGTTTGGTGGAACAAGCACCAGACTAGGTAATTGATTTACTTGCTCAAGCACCTGCTGAACGTGCAACTCTTCCTCTTGAGCAAGAGGCTCGTTGGCTACAACAACATTAGTGATGGCTATTGAAGCATTACGACCACCCCTTCAGCTAATGATTTTGAGAAAATATTGTACTTGTTAGTATACTTCGTAAACGAGCCCCACGGGGAGTGCCAAAATTGTTCTTTATCCATAGCTGGTATAAAATGAATATTGATGACAACCAAGTAGTTTTTAGTCCCATCGGGCATGCCAAAATTGTTGGCGCTCGATTTGTTTTCTCTCACGTGTAGTGTGTGTGGGCATGCTAAAATTGATAAAGCGACTCGATCCAAACCAATCAACTTTGACCCCAAGCTCTGAAATAAGCAGATATGTCCGCTATGAATGTATATGACTAGATTGTGAGAAGATCGATCACTTACTCAACCACTTGTAAAATTTTGTAATGATTAGATGATGATTAAAGGGTTGTGTTCTTCCTCCGAAGGTGGATTGCACTTTTGCCTTCCACAAGGACTTTTCAGAATACTAGTGCAATCAAACAAAAGGAAAATCTCATAATTGGTCACTACGAGTGGCTATAAGAATACGTCTCTTGAAAGAACTACGTTATATTTGATAACGACAAATTTAGCATATGAGTGTAAATTTGGATTACAACTAAAGACTATAGCTAAGAATTACTGCTACTCCTAGGATAAGTTGAGATAAAGTAAATTAATAGATTTGTTTGGTATTGTATTGAATTTGTAGATTAGTTGGATTTTTTTTGAGTTTTTTTTTTCCTATATATTTCCCCTGCTATTTATAGAGTTCTGTTGCAGCTTATTCTTCCATATGCTTCTTTCATTACTCCAATAGTTACAGTAATCGAAAGGCCTCTCTTTAGATCCTTTTCTTGTTACGTTTCTCTTTTGTAATTGTTCATCTTTTGTTGGCCAAGCTTTTCTCTCAGTTGCCTACCATATCTTGGACTGCTCGACCATATTTTTCTCTCCGCTCGTTAAATCTTAGATAACCGGGCTGCATTACTTCGTCAACCATCGAATGATGTGTAGAACTAGATTCATGCCGGCTATAATTTGGTAAAAACGTTCCAAGTATCTTGAAGATCTTTTCATTCATCTCCCATCTCTCATGCAGTGCCACATGTTGCCTTCCTTTTGGCCAAATAGGGTACAAGAGGGTTGTAAATGTCTCTCTCTCCCCTCACTCCCCGTCTAGGGGTAATGCCTTACATTAAAAGCCTAAAAATCCACTCATCCATGTTCTCAAATTGACCGAATCCTTTTAGTCTCAATAGCTAGCATCCTTGACCTTATTCTATTCAAGCGTAAGAGATGGACTGATAGAGCATAACCATTGAATCTCCCATGAAGCACAGTGAAGAAAAAATTCAACAGTTAAAATGGATCTGTTAACTCAAATGTGTTGACCAGCTATAAAAATGGACAATCCAATTTTTAAGATTAATCAGAAATTTGCATCTCAAGATTGAGTCTTACCACGGGTGTTTGGCAAGCAAGAGCCATATGCCTAGCACTCTAGCTAGAATAGGGCAGCTGGCCTGCTCTCCGAGGCATTACGCATTTACGCATATACATGGAACTGTCCAGGTTACTGTTGACATTTTGTGGAAATTGATGCCTTTTGGAAGAGGGGTTGAATCTCCAGCCTCAAGGCTGGAGAAGGAAGAGCGTGACCCGAATATCATTTTGATTTCCTTTTTCCAAAGTTTTCCATGAAAATTCACACATGAAAAAAACAACAACAGAACTGCTGTGATCCACAACTTGCCATTTCCACAAGAATCCTTGTTTATTTTCCATGCCCACATTCTCCATTTCCTCCATCTTAAACACTTAAGCCTGCTCACAAGCTTCAACATCTAAGCCCTTCAATTTAAATCTACATCTCTTTCCCCATTTGCAGACATTGCTCTTTCATTTCTGTTTCAGTGTTTCGCAACCACCCACTTTCAAGCTTGAAGTCCTGCTGTTACACATCTGGGTTGAGAAATATGCAAGGCATGATCCTGATGCACTTGAATTGATTTTGGTCTTCCATAAGAAGGCATGAAGCCTAATATTATGCAAAACAGAACTTGCAAGTTTAATATTCTCATATCTACAGAAAGGAAAAAAAAAAAGAAAGAAATTTTCATTACTCAAAAGTTCACCACATAGAAATCCAAACTCTTCTTAATATCATTATCCTTTCGACATTTCATCTGTTAGGTTTTTCATAAGATCCTTCAACAACCCAAGTCCCCTCTAGGGATACTGATTATGTACTGGGGCTTGGAGACCAGCCCAGAGATTAGTGTGCATGTCTGGAAAGTTGGAAACATGTCACTGACTGAAATCTGAAGAAGAAACAACAGAGACCAATTATTCAGTCAGAAATCAACACCAAGCACAGAGTAAGAGAAAAGGTCTGATGCTATCAACAGTGGACTGGCAATATGCCAAGAAAGCACACCAGTCTGCCGTTAATTAGAGGATTTTTGCTTGTTGCACATCTAACCATTGGTTGGACCTCTTCATAACTGACAATTTTTAGCCTTCAACACCCCTCCTATTAGTGGCTAGGATCAACTGAGCAGCATTGATTTTAGGTCAAGCCCCACAGATGTTAGGGCCAACAGATGGAAAGTTCTAGATCTTGTACATGATGTACCACATGCATGGATATTGAATATTTGATATTTATTTGACTTTTTGATGGCACCAGAGCTGCTCGCATTCGCATTTCTCCAACATCTGTTTCAGCATGCAGTTTCTTCATAATCTGAGGGAAGAACCTCTTGAATGGAATGACCTATTTGATGTCGTAAGTGACATTCAAGGTATTTTCTTGCATGCTTTAAGATATACTCAAGATTTTGGAGTGTTAAAAGAAACTAAAAGACTAGATTAGGATGCAATAAAAGAAAAACTCAGAATATTTGCAGTAAGGTTCATGTGTACAATCAATCAAGGCTGCAATTTTTGAGAACAAGAATAGCCACTCTAGTCTAGATGTTCATCTCCCAACTCATGGATCTATGCCATTTATTTTTCAGAAAGTTGGCTGTAAAATCACTCAGAAATTTTAAATGACTTGTGTTTGTGCAAGATAACTATAAACATATCTAGGCAAGAAAAATAGTGCACAATTGAAGGAATGGAACTGCAGGTATCCAACCAATAATAACACAAGTACCATCTTACAATATCTTTGACAAGTCATGCTGTGGTTTTCGAAAATATGCAATACTGCCAAAAATTACGAGTCTTGAGGAATGATTGGGAGAGCAGTAATACATGACTTTTACATTGCACATGAATCTAGACCAAGGGAGTCTTCTAGCTCAGTTTGAAGACTTCTTGGGAGGTCTACTCATTAAAGTAAGATCAGTTATTGGTTCTATCTTGTAATTTTTTAGCAGGTTGACAAAATGGTACCTGGATCCTTGGTGTTGTATGTGTCTTTCGAAAGATAACAGAATTTTATAAAAGCAAGCCTAACAGAAACATAGGCACACTACAATGGAGAAGCTGAATACGAAAGATTACAATCTTCAAAGGAAGCTAAACATGAGGCCCATCCCATGCCGTCCAACTTAGCCCTACCAAACACCTATGACACCAATCCACTATGGTTCTGAAAGCATCAGTTATTCCTTTCTCCCTATAGAAGCTAGACTCCAAATCACATTCCCTTTTTTACCTACTCCTCCATGCCATGCTAGATGGAAATTGATCTCAGCATTACACACTTCACATTAAAGGAGACAAGAAATCTCTCCCACATTTCTTTAGAGATGGGACAATAAACGAAAAGATGAATGAAGAACATCAACTGTTAGCACTTTATTTCTCCCCACTAACCATGTGAAGGCCGCTACCTTTTATTTATTTATTTATATTTTTTATCTTGTGGTGTTTTTTTTTTTTTTGGCTGGGGGGAGGGGGTATAATACCACACGGACAAAGTGTACTCTCTATGCTCATTGTCACAAACAAAGTGTACCTTCCATGCTCCCGTATGTCGACCCATACATCATATTGTCAAATGATTAAACTGAAAAACGACCCGGCCTGTCCTTATTCCAAACTAGATGATCGCTCGCACCAACAGAGAGCAGAAGCTTTGAAGCTGATCCAATAACTGAATAAGATCTACCGCTTCTTCATCTGACAAGTTTCTTTGGCAAGGAGTCGTCCAAACCACGGCATCACCAACCAAGGAGTAGCATTGAGCAATGGAGATATTCTCCTCCAGAGTTAGCCTAGATAGCCTTGGAAAATCCTCGCTAAGCGCCCTCTACCCTACTCACATATCCTCCTAGAATCAGATCCTCTTACCGTCCCCCATGGAGAACCCAATTCCCTCCTTGAACTTAGCCCCCATCTTAGCTACTGCCTCCCAAATTGCAAACGCACTATATAAATAAGGGTTTTTTTTTTTTTTTTTTTTGTATGTACGTATGTTTGTACATGTGAACTGAAGATAAGTGCCATATATGTATTTCAATAGATCAATGGAACCAATTGAAACCTCTTTTTCACATGGCATCATAATAAAATAAGAGTGAGACAAACACTAGAAAAACAACAAAGCCCTGCCTAGATTTAATGTTCATCAACATGTAGAAACTACAAATATATCATAATGTGACTAACATACAAATAAATAACCAAGACATTAAAAACAACCAAGAAATTATGAATAGTTTATCAAAATTGTAAGAAATGCTCGACAGTGAGGTTTCATCTCCTAGAAAAATGATGGATCACATAGTAAGCTAATTTTTTTTTTTTTGTATGCGTATGGTCTCCTTGCTGAAGCTAAAAAGTCCTTGATTCGATGGAGCCTTGGAGAGATCAACCCATAATTATATTTGGTTCAAACTATTTAAATATGAGCTAACACTACATAGAACCAATGTCTTAAATATAGACGATATCGGCCGATATATCCCACGATATATCTTGTATCCCACTTGTGCGTTACGAAACGCACAGGTAGTGCCGATATATCTCACATGTTCGATCCGGTGAGCATTTTCAATTTCCAATCCATTTTTTTTTATTTTTAAAATTACGTTAAATCAGTGTCAAATGGTTACAAATCTATTGGTTCTTCATGTTTTGTATGAAAAATCATGAAATTGGAGCTTTGATTTCAATATCTATTAGTTCTTCACGTTCTCCATTTTTTTTTTTCAAAAATTTCCTTCAACCAGCTGTCAATTGAGACTAATTTCGAAGTATTTAGGAGTAATTGATAAAATAATCATCACGTATACTCTACTTTCGAAATTTGAGCGTAGGTGGTCCAATTTGGGGAAATTCGAAAATTTCCAAATTGCTTGCAATGTTGCATTCCAAACATGAAATCAAGCATGTATGAGAGTTGATCCACTAATTTTTTAAGTCCTTGTCAATTTGTGGAAAATAAAAAATATTATTTAATTAAAAATTAATAAATTATTATTCTTCTTCTTCTTCTTCTTCTTATTATTATTTTAAATTTCCCTTCAACCAGTTGTCAATTGAGACTAATTTCAAAGTATTTAGGAGTGTTTGATGAAATGATCGTCACATAGACTCTAAATGTTATGCATTCAATTTGAATATAGTTGCATTAGTTCAGTCAGACATTGCATAGCTTAGGACCCTATACAAAGGAAACCTATCATGTGCACTTCTTTTTTGAGATGTTATGATTTAAAAGTGTGTATTAATGTCTTTTTTAACCATCCTTGAAGTTTCATTAAAAAACTCAACCATTTTCCCAATGTTTCCCCATGTTTTCCAAAAAGTGTGATAAATTACCTAATACAAACGATATATCCCGTGCGATAACTGATATGTATCTGTATCCTAAGGATGCGATACGTAACGTGATACCGATATTTCGAACACTGCATAGAATAATGTTTAAAAAATAAAATAAAATCAAATATTTAAATTAAAGTAGTTGCTTCCAACCTTATTATTAGGGTTTCTACAATTGAAATTTCATCATATTGTTTTTCTTTTCCTTTTCTTTCTTTGGCCTTTCTAGAGACTTTCATACTGACAACTTACAATCATTTGTGGTTATATGAGCTCCAGTAGCTATTTATAACTAAAAATCAGCAGCAAATAATACAAAACCCAGATCAATGTCAAACTATAAAGCAGTCATGCATTTCCATCTACAATTTGGCAGCCAATTTGTTGCAGTTAATGCATGTGAATTGACCAGCTTAGGCCTGTCAACCTTTAGTTTCAGAAACAGTGCTTCAGTAAGAAGCATATGTTTGAAAATGTTTTTACTTGATGCAAGAGCATCGATGTGGGCAGCACATTAAAATATATTTCCCACAGTATAAGTAGGATGTTGACACCAAACAATTGCCTTGAAATAGGTTAAAGAACCAAAATAGTATTCTTTAAGAATCAGAATCATAAGAGCACAAAGAAAACAATCGATCAAGAGATTTGAGTGAACTGTGAGATCTGGAGTTGTAAGATTTTTCCTTTCTTGAGGGTAAACGAGAAAAAAGAACACAAAAAGAAATAAATAACAAAATAGAATATGATATGTTAGAATATCTGCCTTCCAAAAAATATGTAACAGTATCAATGATCTTTTAAGATCACTCGAGGTCAGAAATTCAACAGCACCCCATATCTCTGCAAATAACAGAAACATGATCTTTGATGGGGATACCTCACAGCAATTCTAAAATTTGACTTTCTTTGGGTAATTTTCCACAGCCACTACTATGGCAATTTCAGAATAATGAAGTGCAGAACCCTATGACAAGTCCATCATATTTGGACTCTTGTTGAGACAGGTGCCTGCTTACCAAAAAGGTTGTGGAATTGCAAATCGCCTACCATGAGAAGATTATGTTATAAAAGGAGAGGGCAATGAAGTTACAATCTGAAGCGTTAAAGAGTTCCTATATTCTGGAAGACAGTGGTCCTTGCTCTTGCTCCAGTGGTAGACTCTCAGGAGTTTCAACACCTGGTCAAGGGTTCGAGTACCCATAGGTGGTGAAATTCCACTAGCGTGAGTGTGTGGGGCTGTGTGTGCGTGTGTATAATAATAATAATAATAATAAAGAAGCTGGAAGATGCTGGCTTAAATGAAAATATGCGTAAGAGTCAACACAGGGAGAGAGCTATCATCTAGACGAAATTAAAGAAAAAAAGAAAGAAAAGACATGCCTACAAAATTACAAAGAATCATCCATATGAAAGACACAAGTTGATACATGTTGGGAAGTGTCTGCAACTCAATGATAGCATATTTCCTCCAGCTGAGGCTACACCACTACATCTCCAGATAGCATTCTTCATTATAGCCATCTCGTTGTCACATTATTAACCCTAATAAGGCCACATATAATAGGTAAATGTGTTCCACTCCATGATTCTTTATTCTCGTCCTTGTTGTATCTACAGCGCACCACTACAATTCCACACACAAGACAGCACAATGCCCTCTACATCAGACTTTACACCCTTTAATTCAAAGTAAAATCAAAGAAAATAGTTAATTCTGATGCTAATTAAAGAAGTACTATAGAGAGTCTATATTCTGCAGCTAAACCTAACATCTCATTTAGAGCGAAAGGAGATTGAAGGGTGTTATGAGATAGCATACAAGTCAGCCAGTTGCAGGTGTTTGACATGGTAAATGATCACTGATCGGGTTAGCAGCAACAACTCCTTTTACACCTCCCACCCATTTGGAATCGATATCATTTGATGATACAAGCTTTCTCTGTCCCAAAAAAATAAATAATCATCAGGTAAACAAGGGTAACTTCCCCCAGAGGACATGGGTAGAAGCCTCACGTATGTGTAGTGACATGCAGAAATATAAAATGAACATGGCTTCTCTCTCTTTTGTTGACAAGAGCTTCACTTAATTACACAAAAAATACAGGGAAGCAGTACATGGATAAGTTTCTTAAGTTATAGCATAAGTTGTCAAGAGCTGTATACATCCACCTAAGTTCATGCTTCCTAAAGACCCGGCCGGTATCGTCATTCAGACTTCACAGGATTAAGCTTTAGTGTTTGCCAAGTGTTTTGAATTGGTTCGCTGTATTGGTAACAACTAGAGTATTACAAGAAGTAATATCAGAAGTACAAAGGATGGTAGCTCTACCTACGCAAACTAGATAGGTATTTGTTATCAGGAAAGGAAAGTTGAAGTGAATAAACCAACCATCCTAAGGATACAAGCACGGGAAGTGCAAGGATTTATATTGTTAACAACTTAAAGTACAGTCATTTAAAAATATTTATCAAATGATATTGTGTGTTGAATGTAGATTTAGAAATTATCACAAGTTGAGAACCTCTAAATAAGCCGTAGGTCCAAAAATCAAAATCCAAACTGGTCTGGGTTTGGAAGTCTTGGGAAATTCATAGGGGTGGGGGGAAAATCTCATAAAAAGACAAAAATGTATCCAAATGATACTAGTTATCCAATTACCCAAGATGACTAAGTCCACTTGAAGTATAACAGAAACATAGTGTGGCATGTATTCATGTCAGTAATTGATCCCATCCCCTGCTCAATAGACTTGTCAACAAATGATTTTGCTTTTATATGGGAAGGGCTTGCTGAGTTTTCATGTCCCCTTCAAATAAGTGGCTTCCTCCTGTAGTTTCGAGAGGAATGCAATGACTATGTAATTGTGATGGCATTGATGTGCCTTCGTTGGGTACAATTTGCTCAGAATTGGGTGCAGTAATTATTTCCAATGCTGGAAGATGGCTTCTTTAACTTACAGATTGCTGTCACTGTGCTCGAAATCCATTTCTGTGAGATAGATGCATATGCACATTCCTTTCACAACACACCTACAATCCGTTCTTGAAAATTTCTGCTCTAGTGACAGATTCACACTTCGATTTTGTATACATTATCCTTGAAAATCGGAGAATTTTTTTGAATGGAATGGAAGTGATATAAATAATTTCTCAGATTCATTAATTGCTCCCAATATTCATAGGGATGACTAGACAGATCGTATTCTGGCATTGAAGATTTAACAATTCTGCTGAGCGAGTTTGACTATAGAATCTTAACAGATTTGAAATGTGATTTTAAAATATATCTGAATTTTGTTTCTACCTACTTTTGTTGTGGTTTATTTTGAAAAAGAATTCCACTCAGAGCAAATTGGGGTCCAACACAGATGTAAGCGGGGTTTTGACTTTGTTAGACTTGCAACCATTGAATAGGGATCTCTTATGACGTTGTATATATTGACGGGCACAGATTACAGATTACATTAACGTGCCAAATACTGCAAAATTTGATAATCAATATTGATATGATAATACCCACTTATATATAATATCCAAGCATTATACATAGTTAAAGATCTGTAGGTAGACAGCATGCTGGGCTAATGCAAACCTATTAGAATCATGTGGGGATGATTGCATATGCAGCAGCCGAGCAGGTATGAAAACATGAGCTGGCAGCAAGCCTACTTGATACTTTGATTTCGCTTCATGAATGTATGCATTCACTTCAAACCATTGTTCAGAGTATCCCGATATTATCTCTATCTCCAGCTCGGCGATACCGATAACACTGGTAGTCTCAGAAATTCCAGCTATCAGTGATGTATCGCTAAGTATCACCAATGTATCGCCAATATTTTCGACTGTGTAAATTCCAGGTGTTGCTTGTATTGCTGGTGTATTGGCGATATTTCAATAATATCGCCAATGTATCGATATTGCCAAAAATCTGTTTATTAAAAAACTTTCCATTTCAAATTTTTTATGGGCGCATGGTCATATGCAGTGTTCAAATTGTCAACGATTATATCGTCATATCGCAATATTATTGTTATTGCAACATGGCCGATATTGAGACCACAATGTTTTGTTTCCTTTCAAGTTATTGACATTTCTCAATGAAATATCGTGTTGTCGATATTGTGAAATATCAATAGATATTTGGATGGAAGGATGTTTGGACCGGTTTCTTACGACAACACATGCTTTTAGGCTCCCATTAAATGGAAACTTATTATGTATATATTCTTTTTACATTTTTTTATTATTTTATTTTAATTCCTAAATGTGCAAATATGTGCATTTTAGCATCTCCTAAAGTTTCATTGAAAAATCCACCAATTTCCCTATGTTTTCCCGCATTTCCAGCTATCAATGATATTATCAGCAATATCGATATTGTTTCCGTATCCCTGGCGAGCGAAACTTGGAGCAATATCTATACTTCGAATAGAAAATATGTCCTGGCAAGTGTTCAAAATATCAGTATTGCGTTATGCATCACACCTTTGGGATATAGATACGTATCGGTTATTGCATGGGATATATCAGTTGTATCGTATAATGTATTGTTGTTGTTGGAAACATGGGAAATCATTAGGAAATTGGTCAAATTTTTCAATGAAACTTCAGTGATTGTTAAAAAAGACATTAATACATACTTATAAATCAAAACATTACAAAAAAAAAAAAACAACTGCACATAATAGGTTTTCTTTATGTGGGGTCCTAATCTATGCATTGTCTACCTGAATTGATGCAAGTATATTCAAAGTCTATTCATACAATTTATAAATGTAAGATGTGTGGAAACACAAGTAATACATTCAAAAGCAAAAGAATCACTAGATCAGGTTACATACATGTTTGATTTTATGTTTGGACACAGATTGCAACCGATTTGCGAGAAATTAGGAAATTTTGATTTTTTTTTTTTTCAATTTTCCGTAATTCAGTCACTCTCCTCCAAATCTCGAAATCGAAGCTCCCAATCCATGATTTTTCATACAAAACATGAAAAATCAAGGATTTTGCAACAATTTGACATCGATTTAACATCATTTATAGAAAAAAAGTATCGAAAATCGAAATTGCTCACTAGATTGAACAAGTGGGTACAAGATATATCGTGGGATATATTGGCTGATATCGTTGATACTTAAAACACTAGTCCTGGGTCGGACGTGCATGGATAAATCTTTGCATGCCTTCTTGACAGTAATGGATAACTGGCCAATGTGATAACTTTGATCATTGTGTGCAGGACCTGTACATTGTTCGCAACTGTTTAATAATAAAAAATGTGAAAATAACTTCTCAGCATTTCATTTAAATGCCGTCTCCGGAAAGTATTTCCCAATAGTTTTAAGAATGCATGTGTTATTGAACAAGGGCACGTTTTCAGTCATAGCATTTGCAATATCGATAGTATTGGCTGATACCATTAGTATCTCATGTGGGTGATACGAAATGTGGAAGTTTCAAAAATAGCCTGTATTGATTGACATATTGTCAATATCGCGCGATAGCATGGTATAGACGATATATCGCAAAACACCATCATAACGCCTTTGTAAACTTCCCTTGTATCATTGATACATGCAATATTGATGATACAAAGGCAATGCTTCTCATTTGAAAAGCAAAAAATCGAGAAGAAAATAAATAAATTTTGCTATTTATTTGATACTTGCTTGTGTATAATGCTTGATATGTAGGCACTTAGAAATGATATTACGTTGTGTATATTAACCCAAATTAAACCAATTAAATTGTGGATCCCACTCTCAAGTTGTAGTATAAAAATAAGGTTGGTCGAACAACAATAAGCACTGATTTGTGGACACTTGCTTTTTGAACTAACGCCATTGGATATTTTTCATTTCTAACCACCCAATAAGTGCCCAACAATCTACTATTTTGATAACCAAATAATATTGGTCCATGATACATCTAATTTGGTGCCCATAATTTGGTTGTATATGCCATAAGCGATTTCTTAGAAATTTCTATGTGCCAATGTATTGCATATCATGCTCTCCTAGAGTATCAAAGTATTTTTTATTTAAAAAGGGGGAGTTGTATGATACTTTGGCAATGTATAACACTTGATATGCATTTACTAAAAAATTTTACACATGTTATATATTGACTCAAATTAAACCAACAAAATTGTGGAATCCACTGTCACTAAGTCACAGTCCCAAAATCAGATTGTTTGAATGATCCTGACAAAAAAAAAAAAAGGACCATTGGATTTTTACATTTTTAACTGTCCAGTAAATGTCCACCAATCTCATTGTCAGATGAGGAAATAATCCTAATTTTTGTATTATGAGACCTAATTTGGATAATCTAATTTCAATTACTTGTATGCCATGTGTGCAAATATTAAAAATAATTAGTTGGTTGTGTTTTCATTCATGTCTTCCTTGATTTACAAACTAAATGAACAGATTTTAATACAGTTGCATCACTTCTATCGGACAACACATAGTTTAGGACCCTACAAAAAGGAAAGTCATTATGTGTACTTGTTTTTTGTGATCTTTTGAGTTTTAAGAGTGTAATGATGTTTTTTAACATCCCCTGAAATTTCATTAAAAAATTCCACCAACTTCCCAATGTTTCCAAAAAGCAGCGATACATTATACGATACATCCGGTATTTCCATGCGATACCCGACATGTTTCCATATCCCAAGGGTACAATACATGCATCAATATCGATACTGAAAACACCGTTTTCAGAAGGTAGTAATCCTGATTTTTATGGCTTTTCCATCAAAAAAGATATCAATCAGAAAAAAAATAGGCATTTGGTTTATCTAAAACACATTGGATGGAAGCAAAAAGGCGCTAAAAAGGGCACTTTTTCAATCAATTCCAATCTATCTCCCACTCAAACCAAAATGGATTAGGCTAATCAAATTTGAGTCAATAGGAGATGTCCACATGCAAGCAGGCCATCTATTTATTATCACGAAATGTGATTGTATGTTTCTTTAATTGCAGGGAGGTTATTTATGGATGAATGTGGTTATGCAATTAGTAAACGTTCTTAAGAGGGATTACACGAGATATTAGTAGGTGGAAAATTAGATATGCAGTTCATATAGTTAATGTTATGAAAGATTTCCAAAGAAATTCTTAAAATACCCTGCATATAAGGTGTCTAGAGAAGTTTCATGAGGACGCTTGGGGAAGTTTCCCTCCAAGGTCAGTGGAGACACAGGTATACCAATGGCCATTGCTTGACTAGCAATGATGATAAAATTCCCCCAGGGCACAATGTACAAATTTGGATGAGGACTCTAACATGCCTAAGTTGGAAGGGGGTGTTTCACACACCCTCTTGGATAGTCCAGCTCATGGGTGCAATATGTGGTTAAATGACTGCTATACCCTAAAGGATTTGAATGGTTGTTTATGCATGAGTTTGAACCTTCTCAAAATGCCTTAAGACTTGGGATAAATTTGACAAAGAAGAAGGCCATTGCGTATGGAGATTTCCATGAAAACACTGGTGACCACAATTATATTATTTCATGTAGGCTTGGTAAGTAAAGATCTAAGCCAAGACCTCGATGATCTTAACCAGCATATGCTTAAAGACCTATTTTCAAGGTTTGTACTTTCTGGATCATGGATTAAAGGAATTCATAAATTACTTTTCAAGTTTCAACATCAACTTCATAGAGGTCTTGAAATCATTAATTTTTCTAAACTTGTGTGAGGTAAAGGAATCAACGAAAACAGAGAAGAGAAAATAGAGGAGAGGAGTGGGACAGCTCAAGCAACCTAACCTCCACACATCCACAACTTTATGTTTTATTAGTGATTTCACTAAAAAATGGTAAAATTCCAAGATTACCTTCATTGTGCAAGTAATGTAAGAAAGAATTCTCCTATGGGCCTAAACACCGCCCAACATGTAAAATAAAGCCCAAAGAGACCCAACCAAATGGCCATTTAACATTCTACCACCCCCCAAGCTAGAGCATAGATATCATAAATGTCCAGCTTGAAGATAAGTTTTTCGAATTGAGACTTCCTAAGTGCTTTGGTGAATAAATATGCCATCTGATAATGGGATGAAATATAAGGAGTGTCCATTTCTTTTTGAGATATCTTGTCTTGAATGACGTTGCAACTGACCTCTATATGCTTCCTTCTCTCATGGAACATTGGATGGTTGGAAATATATATAGTGGCTTGATTGTTGTAGTGTAAAGGCATTGGAACTTGAACCACAAACTCCAATTCTTCAAGAAGAGATTTCAGCTAGACAAGTTCACAAACTGTGTGTGCGATTGATCTATTTTCCGCTTCAACACTTGATTTGGCAACCACAATCTACTTCTTATTTTTCCAAGTAACCACGTTACCACCTAGGAAGGTGTAGTAACCTATAGTCGATCTCCTGTCTATCCCAACATGCACACTTCAAGTATTTAAGAATCCTTATAACTTCAGCTAAATGTGGGGCTTTGAGACTTTGCATAAACTGACTAACCATGTTGACGGAGAAGGCAATGTTAGGTCGGGTGATGTTCAAATAGATGAGTTGGTTGACGAGTCTTCTGTACATACTAGGATCTGTCAATAACTCTCCTTCTTCAGGTTCAAGTTTGAGATGGGGGTCCATCAATATATTTGCAAATTTGGCACCTAGCATACCTATCTCTTTCAACAAGTCCCAAACATATTTCCTTTGACATAGATTTATTACTAATTTAGATCTTGCCATGTTAGTGCCCAAAATATATAGAAAAAACTAAGATATTTGATTTTGAACTAAGATTGAAGATATGACTTCAGTTTCGCAATACCATCAAGGTCATCACCTGTCACTATAATTTCAATCACATGCACAACAAATACAATATAACTAGATGTAGCATGCTTTGAAAAAACTGAATGATCTATTTTACTCCTTTTTAACCCATACTTATTGAACTTCTCAAACCAAACTCTTGGTGACTGCTTCAATCCATGTATAGACTTATTTAATTTGCATAGTTTAGAAGACTCCCCTTGAGCAACATATACCCAAAAAGCTGCTCCATATAAACCTCTTCGTGTAAGTCTCCATATAGGAAGCATTCTTCACATCTAGCTGAAGAAGGGGTCAATCACAATTTGCAGCTATAAATATACAACTAGGACCGAATTGAGCTTACCAACTGGTGAAAAAGTATCCAATTAATCTACTCCATAAACTTGAGCGAACTCCTTGGTGACCATCCAGGCTTTGTAGCGACCAATTGATCCATTATGCAGAAATTTTACTGTATAAACCCTTCTATACTTAATAAGTGTCTTACCCAATGGGAGATCAGTTAACTCCCATGTATCATAATACATGGTGTTCATCTCTCATCAATAGCTATTTTCCAATTTCCATCTAACAATGCATCTTGAACTGACTTAGGAATAGAAACAACAGACAAGGCAAGAGCAAACTTTTGATAATTTGTGGATGAGTGGTTAAAGATAACAAAATTGGAAATTGAATGTGGAACATAGGAACACATTTACCTTTGTGAACCCTAATAGGTAGATCATTGACAACCTCAATGGGCTCAGGAGTGAGAACCTCATTAGGTGCAGTAATTGATGGTGTGGATTAAGAGAGAATAGTCTGCAATACTTTTTTTTTTTTTTTTTTTTTTTTTTTTTTTTGTTTTTTTGTTGTAATATATTTACATGAAATCCTACTGAGGTGGTGGCTCAACGACAAGATCTAATGGAAATACATTGGGTAAAGGAACTTCCACAAGAGTGGCTTTGACAACATATTCAATTTAACATAGAATTGAACAATCTCAAAAAAGGTAACAAAACGAGGTGCATAGATAACCCTTTCGAGTGCAAGAGTATTTGATAAAAACTCATTTAATAGAATGAGGTGCAAGTTTATCCTGACCAGACCCAAAGAAATGAATAAAGCAAGTACAACCAAACATTTTGGGAGGAACCAAAAAAAAAAAGGTTGATTAGGAAACAATAAAGAGCGACGTTTTTCCATTCGCATCCTATTTATCAAATGGCATGTGGTAAGAATTGCATCACCTATAAAGATAGTGGAACGTTCATTTCTAATAACAAAGTAAGAGTAACTTCAATCAGATGTCAATTTTTGTGCTCAACTGCCCTATTTTGTTGAGGTGTATAACATAAGAAGTCTGATGAATAATACCCTAACCCTGTAATTAGGTCTGAAAATTTAAAGATATAAATTCCAAAGCATTATCAGATGTAAACGTACACAAATTTGCACCAAACCGAGTTTTTATTTTACCATGAAAATTCTGAAATACATGAAATACTTCTCACCTATGTTTCATGAGATATATCACGTCATCCGAGAATAATCATCAATCAATAGAAGAAACAAAGTACTGAAAACCTAACAAACTAGGGACTTGAGCTGGTCTCCACACATCACAATGAACTAATTTAAATGGGAGATCACTCTTTTCATCATCCCTAAAAGGAAAATGAACTCTATGATGTTTTCTTAGCTGGCACGTTTTGCACTCCAAACTCGACAACTGGAAGTGATAGAATAGGAGTCTGCAGTTTTTGGAGAGATGGATGACCCAAACGAAGATGCCATTGATTTGCAAGACCCTCAGGACCTAATTTCCTAAAAAACAGTATAAACCATCCCTCTCACAACCTCCACCAATCGTCTTACTAGTCTTAAGGTCCTAAAAAACACAATAAGAAGAAAAGAAGGTGATAAAATAATTTAGAGATTTTGTTAGCTTAGTGAAAGATAAAAGACTAAAAGAAAAATTGGGGGCATAATAGACAAATGATAAGGACAGAGACGCATTAGGCTGAACAGTACCAAGCCCAACAATGTTGGATGAGGTACCATTAGTTAATGCAATAGATATATTGGAAGAAATGCGATCAAATGAATAAAAAGAACTACGGTTATCAGAGATGTGATTTGATGCCTTACATTCAATGATCCAGGGATAGGGATGAGATGAAAAGAGGCACATTGATCCTAACTGCGCCAAAGTGGCTATAGAGTTGAAAGGAACATTGTTGGACATAGAGCCACTGGAAGAGAGGAACCACACATTTTCTTCCTGTGATAAGCAAACATTAAACAAATCACTACCGACATTCAACGAAGTAGTGGGTCTAAGATCAACAGAAAAATCATCAATCACGAGCTTGATTGGCCCATTAAGGCCTTCCATGAAGATCTCCTAATAGAAGTTCACAGAGTGATTAGTCAGACCACGGCCATCTCCACCTCTCCCTGGAACCCTACCACTTTTGCCACCACGAAAAACACCATGATTAGCTCAGTTACCACGACCTCCATGCATACTAGTGTAACCAGAGAAAGTGGCCAAGGCAACCTTATTAGAAGCATTAAAATGAGCATTGTCTCTGAAGCCTAGCATAAGCTTCTTTATCTGAAGGGATTGATATGCCACCCAAAATATGATCTTTACTAGATTGATATCCTTTAGGCGAGCTGAACAAGAGTTTCATAAATTTCATATCTTCCGACCACTTTTTCATAGGAGTTACATATGAAATAATAGGATGATATATTGAGACATTTTCCCACATACCAGCTGGCTTCACAAAATATTTACCAAGGAATTTATCCACCTTTTGGGATGAGAAAATCTCCTCGTACGATTGATACATCCGAAAGATATTATGTCATGACAAGCATTTTTTTTTTTTTAATTTTTTAAAATTGTTTTATATGTATATGACATCAGGGTGTCCCCGCCCCATTTTGAGGCGAGACTATTCCCTGTAGATGCACGTAATCACCAGCAAACCACGTGCATCGGGTAATCCTGAGGAGGGGAATCGAACTCACGTCTATGGGGATACTAAGGTAAGACCAGTCACCAACTACATATACAGAGTTATCAGAAGATACTAAGGTAGATGGGGTTGAGGTAGCAACACGTTGGACCATAACATAAATCGTTGTCAAAGGAGGAAGAGGATCCATTACAACAATCTTCTCACAAACACCTTTCTGTTGTTTACAAAAAGATCATAATCTTTAGAGTTAAGATCGAAAAGGAATTGCACTCGGGCGAATCATATATATATATATATATATATATATATATATATATATGTATGTATGTATGTATGTATGCAGAAGATAGAAACATTACTGAGTTACAAACAAACGAATCCATACTATTAAGTAACCAAGCCAGTCATGGTAGTTCTCCTTAGTCCAGGTTTTGTAATGTCCATCTGTAGGGCCTGGAGCATCATCTAATATGTAGTTAAGTCTATCTCTTCCTCCCAAAAATAATTTCATGGACGAAGCTCATTGCAAATAATTATTACCATCCAACTTGACAGTTGTAGTCAACATGGGGTGCAAGTCCAAAGACCCCACACCAGATCCGGAAGAGATTTTGTCATCCATATGGTCCACAGACACTAATATGGAGTAACAAGACACTTATAGATAATAAGAATAATCACTAGACTATACGGGACAAATTTCCACACAACAGAAGCTCAAACCAATGGGCTATGGGTCCAAAAAGGAGGGAAAACTCATGATCCAGCAGAAAACTTTCCAGAAAGGCTTGCACAGACACAACCCACTGCCATAAAATGAAAAGGGAGCACACCAAGTATACACCAGATCTTGTGGTGTATGTCCAGGGTTCCTAGGGGGCAAAAAACGGTGGAGTCGCACCTCTAAAGTGTTCGGAAAACACCAAAAAACTTCCCCCTGATTAGAAAAACTCCCACGCGTGTCTTCATATGGTAAAACCAACCAACCCTAGGGAGAAATCCCAGAAAAAAAAAAAAAAAAACTTACCGATTTGGGAGAAATCCCAAAGGAAAAAAAATGAAGATCTGGGGTTTTTCCGCCGGACTTGAAAAATGACCCAAACATGCCTCAAACCAGCCCTAAAAATCCTATAAACAATCACCATAACTCCTCTAAAATCAAGCTCTATTAGATCATGTTCTTCCTGATGCAAAATTGTTGCAATGTCAGCCGTACGGTTGTTGATGTCAGCAAGCCCCTGCAGCTCTAATCAACGTGAGATCCCTAGTCTCTGATACCAAGTAGAGAGGGGAAATTTGAGGAGGAAGATAAAAGGAGTGGAAGAGAGAGAAGAGATGGAGAAAGAGAGAGAAGTTCGGAGAATATGTGGTTGTGTTAGGGCTTCCGACCCCACAAACTCTTTTATTATAATACTAGGGTTACAATATGGTACTCCACAGGAGCACCAAACACTGTGACATGGACACACAAAAAGACACGTATAAAAATACATCATCCTTGTAACTCTCTATACACACCCATGATGCATGTCGTTCGCCCAAACCCCATGCGGGTTGTAATGAGAAGCACATTTTTTTCACTGATTTCCAAACATCCTTTGCATTCAAGAACACCAAATTGGAACTCACTTCAGGTTCCATGCTATTCCACAACCAAGATCTAATACGGGGATTATCACGCATCCACTGTTTATACTTAGGATTGGATTCCTATAGTTTAGAATCCATGAGGAGGTGATCCCTTTCTTGAGCTAAAAGAAACATCTCAATAGATTTAGCTCAGATAAGATAATTCTTCACATTTAGTTTTATGGATGTATTGATGCATCAATCAAAGATCTAGACACTTCTCCCAGTGATGAGGAACCAATAACCCCACCTTTTAGCTCCATAGATACCTTATAACTAATTTAATTCACTGTATGAGTGAAAATGTTGATCTATGATCAGATTCATCACCAGTACACCCCATAACAAAATCGTACCCAGGAATTTCCAGCCCTTAATCATCTAGGATCCACCTAGACATCATTCATGCATCTCAACACAAAGTTACGAATAACACAGTTATACCAAAAGACTGCATCCAACACAATATAATGGAAGCACCTCCGAAGAAGCATGAGTTGCATGAATGCCATATACACACCACAACTGGCCTCTAAAATAGAAGGAAAAAACACAAAAAAATTGCATAACAACCCTTTATCCTACAACACTGCATAGTAACATGCCATATACACACCACAAGAAGCCCCTAAAAAAATGCTTAGCAACCCTTATAATACAACCAACCTACAACCAAGGTGTTATGTATCGGTAGTAGTGGCCATATCGGTCACCACCGTTACCAATAGGGGAGGAACCCCCCACCCCCCCTCCCAAGAAAATCTCAAGTAATCTAAATATTCCAAATATATATTCATTTTTTGTTTTGAACATGTTTATGATGGTGTAAAGGTCCACTCTTTGGTAAGATTGTTGTATCGGCCTGTTTGATGAATTTATTAACCTGGTAGGCTAAGATTGACCTCAAATTGGCCCACAATTCATGAAAGTTACAACACTCATCACACTAATGCACATCGATGAGCATTTAACATCATTCCCCTCCAGAAATTTTAAGAAAAAAATGAAATTAAATTTGAATGAATAATGTTACTGATTTACGGGGCCATTTCAAAGCCTCCAAATAGTTTTGAAATTCATGTAATGTATGGCATTCATGCCGCTAATGCATATCCCTAAGAATTTGACATCACTCCTCCATAGTAATTATAAGAAAAAATTAAATTTAAATTTGGAAGAATAATGTCACCGATTTGGGGGCCACACAAATGCCCTAAAATCAGCCACAATTTCATAAAGCCATGGCACCCATTCCAATAATACACATCCCTAATAATTTGACATCATTTCCCCTAATAAATTTTAAGAAAAAATTGAAATTAAATGAAGATGAATACTGTTGCCAATTTGGCTAACCACTTAATGCCCTAAATTGGCTTCAAATTCATGCAATCTGATGGCACTCATCCCACTAATATAATTGGCCCAGATCAGTGGACATTTATTGGAAGGTGAAGAATGAAAAATATTCAATGGTCCTAATGCAGGATGAAGGTTGTCTAAGCTAAAGTGATAAATGAGAACAATTTTTAGATTACTACAATTAAATCAAGCATTAAAAAACATGTACTCTACCACAAATCAGAAAAATCAGATTTAACTAGCTAGGTTCTACCAAAGTTATCATCAACCATGCATAATCAATATAAAACTATGAAAGATTGGTCCCTACGAGATGTGGGAATCCTGTTCTAGCATAGGATAGTCCCAACACTCAACTAGATTGATGATTTCAAGTCTTGGACATAATTTAGGGCTAATGAGTTCAAAATAGGAAACCTAGGGTTAGGGTTTAGGAGAAGATTAGGGTTAGGGTCTCAAGGAGGGATGGAATAGGGCGTTAGCATGGTATGCCAAAACGGTTACGTATCGGCCGATCGGCCGACAACGTAACAAAACACTGAACCGACACGCGATCTGGGCGTATCGGCCGATCTAATTTTGCACCCGTATCGGCCGATACGGGCCCGTATCGGGCCGATACGGGGCGTAACGGTCGACCCGTAACGGGCTGCCCGTAACGGTCGAAAAACGGCATTTTTTTTTCCTTTTAAAGCTAACTTTTGCTGTTTTTTTCAAATTTCTTGCTTCCAAAGTACTTCTCACCCCTTCTCTTGCCAATTTCGACCAACCTTGGTTAGGTTTTGTGATAAAAACGCATTGTATTGCCGGTTTTGTTGAATCGAAGCTTCGGGGGCCATTTTTCGAGAAATTCGAATTCGTCAAAAATAGGTATTTATACTTTTTTAACATGTTTTGCTGTTTTAATCATGCAATATGATGTGTTAATCATAGTAGAACATATTAATGTGCATTTTGCAGATTTGGGGTGCCATTTAATATTTTTTAAATATTTTTTTCTATTTACGCATGTATTTTTACCCTTTTTTAAAAAATTCGAAAAATCAAATTTTAATGGTTGTTTTACTGTTTTAATCATGCCATATGATGTGTTAATCATATTAGAACATATTAATGTGCATTTTACAGATTTGGAATGCCATTTAATATTTTTTATTATTTTTTTTCTATTTACGCATGTATTTTTACCCTTTTTTTTAAAATTCGAAAAATCAAATTTTAATGATTGTTTTGCTGTTTTAATCATTCCATATGATGTGTTAATCATATTAGAACATATTAATGTGCATTTTACAGATTTGGAGTGCCATTTAATATTTTTTATTATTTTTTTCTATTTACGCACGTATTTTTACCCTTTTTTTAAAATTCGAAAAATCAAATTTTAATGATTGTTTTGCTGTTTTAATCATGCCATATGATGTGTTAATCATAGTAGAACATATTAATGTGCGTTTTACAGATTTGGGGTGCCATTTAATATTTTTTTATTATTTTTTTCTATTTACGCATGTATTTTTATCCTTTTTTTTTAATTCGAAAAATCAATTTTTAATGGTTGTTTTGCTGTTTTAATCATGCCATATGATGTGTTAATCATATTAGAACATATTAATGTGCATTTTACAGATTTGGAATGCCATTTAATATTTTTATTATTTTTTTCTATTTACGCATGTATTTTTACCCTTTTTTTAAAATTCGAAAAATCAATTTTTAATGATTGTTTTGCTGTTTTAATCATGCCATATGATGTGTTAATCATAGTAGAACATATTAATGTGCGTTTTACAGATTTGGGGTGCCATTTAATATTTTTTTATTATTATTTTTTATTTACGCATGTATTTTTACCCTTTTTTTTTAAATTCGAAAAATCAATTTTTAATGGTTGTTTTGCTGTTTTAATCATGCCATATGATGTGATAATCATAGTAGAACATATTAATGTGCATTTTACAGATTTGGGGTGCCATTTAATATTTTTTAAATATTTTTTTCTATTTACGCATGAATTTTGACTCTTTTTTTTAAATTCAAAAATCAATTTTTAATGGTTATTTTGCTGTTTTAATCATGCCATGTGATATGTTAATCAGAGTAGAAAATGTTAATGTGCATTTTACAGATTTGGGGTGCTATTTAATATTTTTTTTGTATTTTCGAATTAGTGACTTTATATTTTTATTTGCTTATATTGGACAGGTTTTGGAGCTTCTTAGGGTTTAGTATTTTAGTTAGAACATAAAATCATCCTTATTAACATAGGTCATACGAGACATACACTCATCTACTTAAACTTAAAGAAATGTCGGGTCTGGCCAACAAGTAAGTGAGGATATTGGATGGCAACATTGTGAGAGGGTTGGTGGTACTAGGCACCAAATGAAGTGCAACTATTGTGATAAACATGTGACTGGTGGAATTACCCGTCTCAAACAACATTTAGCACATCGAAAAGGTCAAGTTGCGCCATGTAGTATACCGAGAGAGATAATGCTTTTAATGCAAGCTAGTGTGGATGAGTCGAAGGGTAAACGTGCTGCTGTACAAAAGAAGAAAGATGATATTTTGGATGCAGCTCGACAGGAGGTGTTTGGTCCTGAATATATGGGCGTTCGTGATGAAGATATTATTGATTCTGACGAAGATTCAGATCGGGAATTAACTATAGCTAGGAGAGAGAGCTTGCGTGTAGCTCGTGAAGAGGAAGAACGTCGCCGCATGTTTGGCACGCATGGGTCAGTGCGTGATACAGGGGGGCAGTGGGAGTGGGAGTGGGAGTGCAACTGGAAGTGCAACTGCTTCTGTAGGTGGGACTGAGGGTGGGGGTAGGTTTGGTGGGTTACGACGTATGTTTGGGAGCCGACGACAAACATCTTCACGTGATGCCCCTATACGTGAAGAAGAAGAAGTAAATGAGCCTAGGAGACCCTCTATTGATCCAATCCTATTTAGGAAAGAATCAACTAAACAAAAAAAAATAAAACAAATGTGGAGTAGAACTTCCGTTGAGAAATTAGGTAGAAGAAGACAAAGTTATTTATACATGCTAACATACCTCCTAATGCGGCCAATTCTCCATATTGGCGTGGTGGTAATTGATGCAAAGAACGAAGCGGTGAAGGAATAAAAGCTCCCACGGCTAAGGACATTAGGGGAAATGGACAAATGCGAGTGTGGATGTGAAAGCATACGTGGCTACCTTTAAACTGTATGGCAAGCCAGAGGATGCACGATTATGTGTGATGGTTGGACTGGCCCAACCAGACGCAGTATGATCAACTTCATGGTGTACTGCCACTTAGGAACTATATACCATAAGTCAATTGATGCGTCAGAGGCAACAAAAATGCTACTTATATTAATGAACTAATGGATAAAGTTGTGGACGAGATTGGAGAGGAGAATATAGTGCAGATTGTGACAGATAATGAAGCAACATATAAGCTTGCAGGACATATATTAATGGATGAGAGAAAACATCTTTTTGGTCACCATGTGCTTTGCCCATTGTATTGATCTTATATTGGAAGATATTGGGAAGAAGAAGAATGTTAAGGAAATGGTCGAAAGGGCAAGGAAGTGACGACGTTTATTTACAACCATAATCAAATAGTCGCAATAATGAGAAAGTTCACGAAAGGACGAGAGTTGTTGAGGCACTGCATGGCGACTAGATTCGCAACAAACTTTATAGCATTAGAGAGTTTATTCCGGCATAGGGAGAGTTGAGTGAGATGTTCGCTTCCGAGAATGGCTCAACACAAAACATGGGAAGAAGACATCAGGGACACCGGTCGACGTTGTGAACACCATACGGGACAACAAATATTGGAAGAAGGTTAAGGCAATCCTAAAGGTGATGGAGCCACTAATGAGGGTACTCCGTCTTGTTGAAACCGATGAAGCACCTACCATGGGCTTCCTATATGATGCCATGGATAAGGCAAAGCTTGCAATTCAACGTGATTGTAGAAGTTGGCAGACTTATTGGAAGATGATCGACAGGAGATGGACAAAGCAACTCCATCACGATCTTCATGCAGCAGTTACTACCTAAATCCTAGGTATAGATATGCCCAATCATTTGTTGAGGATGATGAAGTTCGTGTCGGGCTAAAAAATGTGATAAAGAGATTAGAGCCTGACTTAGATCTGCAAATAAAGGCGTTGAATGAATTAGATACATTTGAAAATCGCCTTGGTAGCTTTGGAGATGTTCTTGCACAACATGCAGTGTCTAGGTTATCAACCGGCCGAATGGTGGATTAATTTCGGAGAGAGTACGAAGGCTCTCCAAAAAATTGCAGTAAAAGTTTTGAGCCAAACAACATCTTCCTCTAGCTGCGAAAGGAATTGGAGTTGTTTTGCGCTCATTCATTCAAAGAATAGGAATAGATTGCAGACTAGAACATTAGATAGACTTGTCTTCATGCACTACAATATAAAACTAAGAATGCGACGACATCATAGGAGCATTACATCTGCCGATGACGGAGACTCTCTTGTCAATAAACTTGGACAATATTTATGATGAGGATGACCCACTTCTACCTTGGTTGGAAACAAGGGAAAATCAAATTGAAGAGGATAGTGAAGAATTGGAAATTGATGACCAGAAATACGCAAAGCGCAACAAGAGAGTCGTGCGGATGTGTTGGACCCCAAGAAGGGGGCATTTATGCCACGCACGGATCGACTCAAGATCAACAAAGAGTACTGAGCGGTGGTAGTGCCGTGTCGGATGATGACGACCCCCGCCCCTGGTGCTGGCACTTCGGTGTTGCTTATCCCCCTATACTGGTAGTCTACAGATCGCGATGGCGATGAACATCGACGACGTGGTACACGAGGTCGGACTTACGAGTGTACCGAGTCACGATACAGCCAGCCGGATGAGGGTACATCTAGTGGTGCACGGGGTCCGGGAGGTCCGGAACATCAGCAGGCTCATGGTCTTGGTTATTATGATGGATATTCTTATGGTCAATTGGATTATGATTATGATGGTTATACTGAGCCTGTTCCATCACATTCATGTTGGAGTAGCCCTCCCGATCAATATCCATATGATTATAGATATCCAGATCCAAATCCAAGTTACTCATCGCAGCAGACGCACTCTCAATCTCAAGATTCTCAACAGCCTGAGTATGGGCACCAGTATGGCTATTCGACGGGCACTGGTGGATATCCTTACTCGGGGTCAGAGTCGTTGCCTAGTCAGGATCAGTCATCCTCTGGTTTCGTTGATCTAGTATTTCCTTCTGGCACTGGATATTATGGATATGCAGCACCTACACCTATTGGACAGCCTCAGCCTGATGGTGACGATGACGATGATGTGGAAGTCGAGCAACCACAAAAAAGCAGATTTTCATTTTGGTGGTGACTTGTGATTGTGAGTATATATTTGTATTAAGGTAAGTATTTGTAGCAGACAGCTCACAGCAGTATTATTGCAAGAAGCCATGCAGTGATGCACACACTTGACACTGTCGAACTTGTATTTAAAATAACTCCCCTGACAACCAATCAAGTAATCCTTAATCAAGTTGCAGGGGAGTATATCAGACACTACTAATTTATTTTTTTTAATATTCTTGACTTAAGGATGACAGGTTATAGACAGGAATCACAGTCACGTGCACAGGACCACAGGTATGTTCGAGAAATTCCTCAAAAATAATTGCAAACACCTAATGTAAGATATTTTCATATTACATTCATTCTAATATATCTATCATTGATAGTAGACAGTTAGAAAATTAAAAATATGAATTTTGTAGTCAAATTTAGGTTATCTGGTTCATAAATTCATCAGTGGTGATCCGATACAACTTCTCACCAAAGAGTGGACCGTTACACCACCATAACCATGTTCCAATTTATAAATGAATGCATATTTGGAATGCTTAGAATATTCGGATTTAATCCATATTTTTCATATTTTTTGGCAAAAAAAAAAAATTTTTTATGCATGTTGGGCCGTTACGCCCAGTATCGCATGTTACACCCCCGTATCCGTATCGGTTTTGGAGGTCACCGTTACGCCAACCGATACCGATACGGCACACCCTGGGCGTTAGGGTTAGGGTTTTATGGGAGAAACAAAGCAAAAACAAAGGGGAAGTGGTTGTCCACGTGGACAGCCTTGCACACCCATGCGTGCGTGCATGAAGAGATTCAATCAATGAAAAAAATTGGATTTTTGAGCTTCATAGTTGTTCAGATGTGTAAAGGGTGAAATTTGATTTTCTCCTTCGTTTGAGCTCCAACAATCTTGAAAATACAACAGATGGACCTTTTTGCAGGATCGATTCCCCTTAAATGGCTTTGTAGATTGAGAGAATTGAAGAAAGGGATTTGGGGTAGAGGGGTACTTGCATCGACTTAGGGTTTCAAGCGAAAACCCATTTGTTTTAGTTTTCAAGTTATTGGTAAAGTGTGAGTTCTATCCCATTTATGATATGACAACCATACACATGGAGGTCCATTTAAAGATGGTTAAGATTGTTTGATATGGGTAAAAGTACAAATATTCTCCATCTATAATAGGATTCGGTGATTCACTGTTTGGATGATTTGGATAGCTCAACACTATTGCCACGTGTGAGAAGAATATGTCACCACCATTTTACATCGAAACTGGAACTAACAACAAATAAAAATGTGCTTTAAAAAAAAGTACAGTGTAGCATACACCACATACAATACATGCTACGTAGCTAGTGTACACTACAACCCATGTAGTATACTCTATAGGGGAAATACACCTTTTTGCATGTTACATAGAATACGTTACACACTACGTAGTGACTCTATTTAAAACACTGCAACGTATAGTGCTCGGAACAATTCTAGACATACCAACAAGGCCATCTAGGCTCACATCCAAGATTAATCAATTCTCTCTATACATAAATAATGTATCCATGACACATCTTTCCCTTTTGAACCCAACTTCATAAATCAACAAAATGGACCTTCCAAAGAGAATTTGATTAAAAGATACAACTAACATCACTTTGAAATCACGTAAAAAACTTGAGTGTCTTTTACAACACTAAAACAATGCCGCATTTTGCAAAGAAACATTTTTAATCCTCATACAAAGGGTGTTTCATAGGATCTAGTCCTATTGGATTTTATTGTGTTAAGTTTTGGTTGCCTTAACCAACTGCTCAATTTACCAAAAGGAAATTGTCGACAGCCAAGAAAATGTGTGAATCTTATGGCCTAAACGTTGAAATAAAATGTAAAAGATAAAGATACCTCCAAAACCTATGCAAACATCAGAAGAATAAAGCATCGAACCTATTGACTCGAAATTTCATGGGTTATGAAATAAGGAAAAAGAGTCACATGCCTAGAGCTTGTCTGTTCAATATCAACATCGAAAGGGGTACTCACAAACTGTTTAAAGTTAGAGCTTGACAAATTGAGAGTGAGGTTTCTCATCAATAACAAAACCTGCATAAGTTGCCAAATAGATCTTAGTATATGTATCAGCAAAGAATCAGTTATTATTTAGTCAATAAAAACCTCCATATCAAACAACTGGTGTCATTAAATGATTTATACAAATCAAATCTCGAGAAGCCCCCACATTGTACAAGCATCTTTGCCTTGCAAAAAATAGAAGGGCTTGGAATACCTCTATATATAAATCTCAAAGTCTTAACTGACCTAGAGTGAAGCAGATAAACCATGCATGTGTTAAATACAGAAGCGAGGCAAAGTTGCATGGACCTCTATGGGGTCCCAAAATAAAACAGTTGCATGAGGCCATATTGGATGTTTACTTTCCTTTAAGGATGGTTTGGCTCTTGGGAATCTAGCCACTGGGAAATGGATTCCTGAGTGAGGGGCCGAAATTGTGTTTGGGCAAAGGGAGGGAAATGAGTTCCCATGGGAATCAAATTCCCAAAATTTGTTCAATTTATGATTTCCATCTTTAAGATTGGTCACAAAATTTTAGGAAATCGGTTCCCATTCAAAAATTAAAAATTTTGGGAAATGGGTTCCCATAAAAATTGAAGCTTATTGCAATTTTGATTGGATTGACAATTCAAACGATTGGTGATCTATCTCTGGATATTGCATGTTTGTTGTAGGGAATCTGGTTAATTGGAAAAGTAAAAAAAGCAACTGGAGGTTGCTCAATCCACTTGTGAGTACTTCTGGCTCAAGAAGCTGATGGATGGGTTATGGTTCGAGTTCATGAACCTATCAGAATGGGGTGTGAAAATCAAATTGCTATCCATACATCTCAAAACTCATGTTCTATGAAAGAACTAAACATATAGAGGTAGATTGTCACTTCGTTTATGAGAAAAATGAGTCCTAAGAAATTGCCACTCCATACATCAAGTTTAAAGAGCAACTGGCTGATGTCTTAATAAAGCCTCTCTTGCACTCTCAATTGCTTCATATCACGGGCAAGCTGGGCATGATGGACACATGTTCTCCAGCTAGTGGGGGCATATTGGTGGCAGAAGGAAGGAGTACCAAGGAGTTTTGTTTCCTTTAATGTACCATAACTGTATCTAACGTCTCGGAAAAATCCGTACTGAGACCCGAGTGCCGCCTCAGCCAGAAATCACTAAGGACTAAATCCTTTAGAAATTAGACGAGTTTAACTAAGTGTTAAACTAGAGTAGTTACGAAATCCGCTCGATCCACTTTAAATACGATCTGCAAGACCTAAAACTTGTAAAATCATTGACGCTAGGTTACCCTAAAATCTAGGATCCATCTCATTACCCAGTTGCTCTCGGGAGCACAGTGAAATTCCATATTAGATCTGGACCGCACATAGAAAGTCCAGTTACTATGAAATTATATAGTTAAGACCGCCTTGCTGGACTTGACAACCATCTCGGAAATCAACTCCAGATAGTGTCCCGAGGCTATTCGCTTGAGCTCAGAGCGAAGAGTGTGAGAAAACGTAGTTTTCTTTAGAAATGAATCTAACTTTAAGTAATCTGAGACTCGTCACTTGCGGCCCGAATATAAGCAATCAGACCGTCAGAATCTGACTCAAATACACCCTCGGATCAGGAGAAATTTCTCATACATGGCAGTGTACTTGTAACCCTGATCGAGTTTCGGTGACCGTTGAACTGAAACTGGTCCGCCACGTGTGATCTGGGAACCCGACTGGAACGAAAACTTAACTTGATCTAGATCCAAGGTCAGTGAGCTTAAGTCCGACCTTTGGCTCAAGGGAGGGCTCCGGAAGTGCTCCGTTGAGCCGAAACAGATGAGTTTTGGCTATAATTAAAGTATACCATGGCCCTGGGGCCATTCCCATCATTTTTGGGCCTATATAAAGACCTTAAACCCTCTCTCTCTCCTTTCATACGAATTTCCTAAACCTAGGAGAGAGAAGAGAGAAAAAGAGAAGGAAAGAGAGAGAAAGTGTAAGGGATTGCTGGAGTTTCTTCTTGGGATTCAAACCCACTTATCTACGTGCCTAACTACGGCTACCGTGTCTCTTTTCCGGCGATACCAATCTCATTCTTAGGTAAGAAAACCTAACCCTAATCCATTCTAGGGTTTCAATTAGTTAAAGTAATGAAATAGCTAACCTATTTCATGAAATAGGTTGCCGTTGGGCCGTAGACGGAGCGTGAGTGAACAAACTGAATTCGTTACGCGTTTACCGACGAAAGGTGCGGACTTTAAACGTATAGGTTATGGTTTTCAACGCTTTCAATGTCAGATAATGATAGATTCATGATCTGCATGTAATTGCACATGTACAAAGTGCTTTCCGTTTCGTTTTTCGGTTATACGTTAACTATGTTGAATATACTGTCTTCTCCGTTTTTGTAGAAAATACCGTATACGTACAAATTTTGAAAGTGTGTTTGCCATGATAAATGATTGTATGAACATGCTATATACATGTATAATACTCACTTAGCGAAAGGATTCACCCTAATACACGTTTTTGCTAATATACGTTATGTATATTAAAAGGGTGTATTCTAAGTGTTTGTGAAAATGACCGAATGAGTAAAGAATTTGCATTCGTGCTCGCCATGGCTAATTGTCATGGATTTATGATTGTTGTATAGGCGATACCCTCTTTGACGAAAGGATTTGCCTTAAATTACGCCACGGCCAATATACACTATATATGATAAATTGTGTAGCCCAAGTGTTTGTGAAAATGTTCCAATGAATATGGAACTTGGATTCATGCTTGCCATGATTATTCGTCGTGGGTGCACGTGTGTTATCCATGGGGCAGCTCCCTAGTGAAAGGATTTGGCCTAATACCTATGTGATCAACATACGTCAGGTATGTTGAAGTATATAATCTAAAGTGTTTGTTGAAATGTCTGAATGCGTAGTAGTTAGTAAATTATAATGTATAAGGGTGTTGAGATGGGATTCTCAACTACCTTAGAGGTATATATGAATTCCTCCATGTTGTTTGTTTAGTTTAACCGCTTACTTATGAAATATATGTATTTGTATTTTCTGTTTATATCGTGCTTTATAACATGCTTTATAACATGCTTGAATTACTTTGTATATTTTGCTTTACTCTATATGCTTCAGAATAAGGATTGATTGTATTTGGGGCTATGATTATAGTCCAAGCAATCGGTAACGGGATTGAATTCGTGGCTGAGATTCATTCGCCACATGAGATGTGTTCGACGAATCCGAGTTGTACTTCGGTTGGCGATAGTGGCTGGCCACACGAAGTGCTTATGCACTTCATATCGTTCAACTTGTTGTGCGCTCGAGCTAGCCGAGCTCGTCAAGTAACCCGATCTGTCTTATGTATGTTCACCATGTTTGGACGCCTCTGCTTGAACCTAGGGTACCAAACTTACCAGTGAAATCCCGTTAACCATGGTACCTCGATCCGCTAAGACTCATGAGCCGGACATGGTGGTATGGGACACCGTGGTCGAGCTGTCGGCCTACGCCGGGGCCACGTGCTTTCCCGTAGTGTCCATTGAGCAACCAGACTCATGAGCCGGGCATGGTGGTATGGGACACCGTGGTCGAGCTGTCGGCCTACGCCGGAGCCACGTGCCTCCCCGTAGTGTCCATTGAGCAACCAGACTTGTGAGCCGATTATGGTGGTATGGGACACTATATTTGAGCTGTCGGCCTACACTGATAAGGTGACGAGCCCTTTGTAGTGACCTCAAGTATACTCTGAGACTGCGGTGAGGCAACGAGCCTTCCCGTAGCAACTAAAGTATAACTAGGCCTACACTGATAAGGCGACGAGCCCTTTGCAGTGACCTAGAACCGTATCATCGTATGAGTTTACTAGGACTGACGACCCTAGAATGGATCCTTGTTGGGAAGTGATATAAGGGAGGTACCTTAGTTTCCCAATCCTGTTGTATGAAAATGACTAATAAAGAACTTGGTAATCACGTTCATGCACCGCATTACGTGTGTGTTTGGCGTTGATGGTCAAGCACTGAGGGAGTGTGGCATGCCGCAATAGTAAGGAGTCGCTGAGGGAGCGTAAGCGAGGGCATGCATCATACATACATACCATACTTGCATTAATAAGAGTACTTAGGGATGTGTGATTTACTGCTTTATCATTACCGCTTGATTGAATTGATAACATGTTAACCTTTGCTTTATTATTCCATTGAGTTGATCACTCACTCTCACGTTACGGGACGGTGTTGCGCACACCAACCAGACCCTGTCTTAGATGCAGGTGGTGGCGATGCCTACGAGGCAGAGCCAGACTTCGAGGAGGACGAGGAGGCCTTCTCCTATATGCAGACTTCAGGCGGGTTCTTGTGAGCCGTGGCCTGACTGGCGGGACTTCTTTCTGGAATTATGAATAGAGAATACTACACCTTTTGTATATTTTGGAACTACACTTGTAATCCTTGACCTGACAATGCAAACATATGTTGGGGACATACACTAGATTATACAGTTATATATATTCGTTTCAGTCTTCTACTTGCGTATTATAACTGTCCTTGGATTATGTTTTGCTGATTTGGCTTAATCTTATTCATGTTTCATGCACTAATACAGACAACATTCAGTCATCATTTCATATGTTGCATAAGTGATGCGTTGGAACTCGGGAGTTAAGTTCCTACTCGACCCCCGATTTTCAGGGCGTTACACTGTATCTTGTAAGCAATGCTAATTAGTGTACCCTAGGACTATCATAATTTAGAATAAGGATTGTTATTAAAAGCCAGTTTGTATTTTATATCAGTTGTAACTTGTAACTGCAGTGTTTTCTGTATCGGTATCAATGCATCTATCACACCCTTGGGACACGAAAACGTTAGTATCGCCAATGTTTTCAGTATCGGTATTGACAGATGTATCACACCCTTGGGATATAGAAACATATTGATTATTGCATAACGAATATATCACACTCTTGGAATGTGGAAGGATATCAGTTATCACATGGGAAATATCGGATGTGTCGGGTAATGTTTTGCTGTTTTTGGGAAACATTGTGAAAGTGGTCGAATTTTTTAATGACGCTTCAGGGGATGTTAAAAAAGACATCATTAGTCATTACACACTTATATTATTTTGTTTTTTTTTGGGATAGTAAACTAAACTTTATTAGAATGAAAGCAGGAAACGAAGGGGACAACAGGGAAAGGATGGTCAGCGGCCATCCCATAGATTCCCTACCTTAGAAAATTGCATCACATTAATCCAATTCCCCATTAGATCTTCCCTCGAGTGAAATATTGTGAACACGGATCATGAAATTGAAGATTTATTCTAGCAAACTTACGGTTTCAACATTGATGGGAGTCATCTCATTAAGTTTCTGCATATGACCCTTAGTAGATGGATCAAAGATACTGCCAATGAAGTTGTATACGTCAGCAAAGTCTGGTATTCCTGCAAAATATAGACACAATGAAATAGGACATCAATATTGACCTATGAGAGCAACAAGAATTCCTTTGATCATGTATTCTAGCAACAAGTATTCCCAGAATATCAATATAATGAGGATTTCATTAGCCTATTTAGTTTAGTATTTGCTACATTAGTGGGAACACAGGCACCCCAATTAGTTGGGATAATGATTAGATGAAGCTGATTATGAATAGGAAAATAGGAAGATCATGAGCTATGCGTTGCACATGTACTTCATTTGAGTTTCCCAGGAAATAAGATTTTATCTAGATGTAGTGTATTAAATGTTGATAACCTTTCCCATGCAAAGAAATTTTAAAAGTCTTCTTTCTTTCTAATACAAGGAATGCCATTTGCGACCACAACTGAATTTACCGAACACATGCACCCACAGATGTGCTGACATGAGATGTATTTTGAGTTTCAAATTGTTCCACAGGTGGGCTCCAAAGTTTCCTAGACTAAAATCTGGTCCATGCACTCATGTGGTGGGCCACACCTGTACAAAAAATAGATTGTTAGAGAAAAAGGATAGGTCCACATTAAATGTGTACATGTGACTCATCTGGTGTGCGGATAAGCTTGATTTTATGCTAGGACACATTCATTGAGAGCCTACCTGATGCATGTCATGGATCTCGCACAACTAGTACCATGCCAACAAGCATCCAGCACATGCAAATGGGCAGCTGCAAATGGCAATCCTCTTTCAACACAACTTAAATGCCCATAAACTCCTATCATGAATATGTAGAGTGAATGCAAATAGAATACAAGTATAAGAGATGCTAAAAAATTAAATTCATATTTAATAAAATCCCCTTCCACCCTGGATATAAATCATAAGAAGCTTGACTGTTTTATTGTTGTTGAGTAATATTAAAATCATTTAGTATTGATTGACTCATCTGATCAATGAACTATGAGAAGAAACAACGATAGAGTGTAGAAACTAAAATTTATAATAATAATAATAATAAATCCTGGCAAGACAAATAAGTTTTCGGGTCAGCAACATGCTTTCTGGCAGTGCCACCCAACTTACAGGGAAATGAGTATACAACATGTACAGATATAACACTAAATAATAAACCAAATATTGGCTGCAAATGAAGCCAAAAAAGAAAAAAAGGAAGAAGGAAAAAAAAAGGCCCTGGGCATGATAATCTAAGTAAATGAATGGTGATTAAATGCATGTTTTTTAAGGTAAACATTTAGCTGAGGAAAAAGTTGCCTTAGCAAGTGATCGGTCAATCTGGAAAATGGATAAGATTCGATAGTCATTGTCAAGAATACCATGACATAATGAACTTTGACTCCCTTGCTCAGGCATTTCACAGTTTCCTAATATTTGAGTTGTACTTCCAATGCAAAAATTGCAATTATCTCTCCTTGCTATCCCCATGACTCCATCTTCTACATAAGTTGTAAACCATTAATAAGTAGTAGATTTTCAGTCCAAGGCACATTAAGATGAAAAATTGTCTAAGGAACATATTAAGAACTTATGCATGCCTTCAACTCCTTCCAGGGCAGTGTAATTTTCTTGGGAGGGAACATGCACGCTTGAGGCAGTATTTAGAAGTGTAGTTGTGTCATCCCATGGAGGATATCTAGGTGAAAGACAACTCAATGCAGAAGGATAAGCTGTAGATACTTGCAATGGCACTAAAGCTGCCAAACACTCAAAAATGTAGCCAGTCAGATTCATTGTAAAGAAAAAGTATCTCAGGATATCAATATATAAAACTAATTTCATTTCAGATTTACCATAAAAAAAATAAATCTAGGTCTTGATGATAAGACAAAGATACCATTTTTGGAGTCTTTTTGTGGGTAAGGGTGAGTTGCTTTGCGCTTTGGACGAGGAGGAGGCACGTGTGCTATTATACCATTCTTTTGAACCTTCAAAAAATATTTCTGGGCATGGCTTCGAATCTGAAAATTGAAATTAGTAGAGAACAAATTATACGGTATCCTATATAATATATAAAGGAAAGGCTTTCACAACAACAGCCTCAGAACCAACTCGATGGTCTTTCTAATTTTATTTTTAGTTTTTAAAAGGAAAAAAGAAAGAAAAAAAAGGGCTGCCATGTGCATAGCACTGAACATTCCACACTAATCCATGTAACAAGTCCTTCCTATGCATGATAAATACTTAAGCTGGCGAAAATGACTGAAGTTTGCATAGGTACAACTTTCAATAGAATAACTACTTAAAATAGCCTTCAGTCTATACTCTCCTTGTGGCAATATTCGATGTTAGAACTACTTAAACCAAAGAATAAACAGCCTAAGCAAAACCGAGGTCATGAGTTCGAGAACCCATGTGAGGTGTGTGTGTATTCACCTTTCAAATAAAAAAAAGCTGCCTAAGCAAAACTGAGGTAAGAGAAACTACTTTGATGCAGGACATGAAATTAAATATGGGATGCAAGAAATCAAGCTTGTGATTATACCAATTTTAAACAGTCACAAAATTCCACATCCTACATACTATCAAACATTTAAAAAGGGGAATCTATGGGGGTCCAAGCCTACACAACTTTAGGGCTGGATCAAACAAAATTATAAGCCAAACAAACCCAAAGGAGTGTACGAATCATCCATTCTTGCAAAGAATTGTTCCTAACTCAAGAGATTCACTAAGTTTCAATTTGGGAAAAAATCTAGGGTTTAAAAATTAGAGATAATTGGGATTTGAGACTCTTTAGGGTTAGGGATTTGGATTAAGGGGTTTTTTAGTCAAAAGAGAAGGAAATAGAGGAAAAAGAGAACTTAGGATGAACCACACGCGTTGGACAGCAGATGGCCCTAGGCACACGTGTGTGTCCAACCGTCCGCACGTGTGTGGGGCCCACAAAGTCAGAAACTGACTTCTAGGCTAGGATCGGCCAGGGTTGGACTGCTTTCATGCCAAACTTCATGTCAATTTGATGCATGGTTTGTGCGTAGTATTCCGCCGAAGTTTCAGCCCCTCAAATGGGCCAGAATCTGAAATCTGCTTGTACCATGCTGTAGAAGAGAACTTGGTTATGAGAGGGTGAATCTGAAGATGGAAAGGGTGTAGAAGATGATGGATGTGGGGTGTGATTTGGAATGAGTGTGGCTTCAAACCATGGTAGTTAGCCCTTCGAGGAAGGGAGGGTTTCACACCCAATTTGATTCTTCAACCCAAAGAGATAGAGAGGAAGAAAATGCAGGAATTTTATTCATAAACTTCATTGCGATACCTACATGGGATTTCTATATTTATAAGAAAACTCTAAACCCAAAAAAGGTAGAATTACCCTTGCGTCATGTGCGCACAATAATACCAAAGCTAAAGCAAATAAATACTAATCTAAGCAATTAAAGCCGTTCACGAAGTTTCTAATAACAAAAATAGTCAAAACTCAAAAATCCTAGATCATCTAATTTGATGATGGATGTAGGGTGTGATTTAGAACGAGTGTGGCTTCACACTACGGTAGTTAGCCCTTCGAGGAAGGGAGAGTTTCACACCCAATTTGATTCAACCCAAAGAGATATTGTTTTAAAAAAATAATAAAAAAAAAAATCCTAAATCATCTAAAGTAGTGGGCCATGATCATGAGATCTGATGGTAGAATCTATGTGATGATCGGGTCTACTTCAAAGCTCCATAACGCAGCCCCCTAATTATGAGGCCCTCTAAAGATGTCGTCGTCGATCCAAATTGAAAGTGGGGCCCGCCTCCTCGAGTACGTGAGTAGAGGGGGGGTGTGCATGATGTCCCCATCATACTTAGACGCCATTACTTGCATCATACAATCACTAAAACGCCCTTAAATAGTATAGTTAGTGTTTTTCTTTCTTTTTTAAGTGGTAATACTTAGTTTTTACGAAACATAATAAACTTATCTAAATACCATTCTTAGCAAGGTGTTCCGTAACGGTAACGGTGGCCGTAACGACCACCACCGTTACCTCTACGATATGGGGCATAACGGCTATTACTGCCCCATTATTGAAAAAACCCCCAGAAAACTTGTATCTGCCTCACAATGTTGATTAAAAAGTATGAAAACCCTGCATACGTTCCGTAATAGACCATTACGGGGCTATTATGGCCTTTATAGGGGACGTAACGTGCCATTAACGGAAATTATAGGTCATTGTTTTCCATAACGGTTGTTACGACCCCGTAACGTGTAACGATTGCCACCGTTACCTTTACATAATGGCCTTTACAACCCCGTAACGGCCTTTACAGCACACCATGATCCTTAGATATGGGTTTTTTTCCCGTCTTTTTTGAATGGTAATACTTGGTGGTTGTTACCAATGTTATCAAAATCGTTATTGTATCGCAGATTGTAAGAGGGCTTGGATCATATCGAATTGAAAATCATATCGTAAATTGTAAGATTTTTTTGATGTTTTTCTTTAAAATATGAAAAATGTAAATAAATCATAAAAAATTTAAAACTTGGCAATAATCTTTTGCCATCAATATGCACCATGTAATACCATGTTGTGATAGTGTTAAAGGATTCTTATCTTTCCCTTTTTTTTTTCTCTTTCAAGAAAATTTCCTTAAATAACATACAAGGATCCTTTAATATTTATGTTCTTATTACCTTTCTTGAATGTAAAATCACATTGGAAAAGTGACATTTGATTATGCAGACTGACAAAAAAAGATATTTTGATTTCTAACCATCATTTCACAATAAATACGTCAACATGATCGTAAGCATCCATAAAAACATTCCACATAAGTCATGCATCAATTTGGTGTTTCGACTAGTTTAGAAGTAAGAAATCATTAAAAAAAAAATAAAAAAAAAAAAAAAAAAAAAACCTCTATGATTTAACGTTGAAGAGAATATATATAATTTAATCTTTATAAAGAACAAAATTAAATAATTTGCTTATCTAAAAGATTCGGTTTTTTTTTTTTTTTTTGAAAGGTTTTTTCTAAATGATTCTTAATGCCCCAACCACTTTAAACATATAAAATGAAAGCCAAGTGAAACCTAAAATAGAAGAAAACAAGTATAATTTGAATCGTAAATCGTAGGATTCAAATCATAAAATCGCAAGATTAATATAAAAAGGGATTCAAATCGCTTTCCTTAAGATTTGACTCAAATCGTATATCGTAAATCGTAGGATTTTGACAACACTGGTCATTACTTTTTATTAAAAAAAAAAAAACTGAAAAAAGTAACACTGTGCACCCTTCTGTGTGTCAATGTGTGCAAAATGATTATGTAACAACGGTAATGTAACAACATCAGTGATACCCGTTACGTGATATGGGGGTGTCACGGCCCCCTTAAAAAACAATACCGTAACAGGCCGTCCAACAAAATAAACATTTGCACCTTTGATTGTGTGTGTGTGTGTGTGAGAGAGAGAGAGAGAGAGAGAGAGAGAGAGAGAGAGAGAGAGAGAGAGAGAGATTTCCAACCTTATTTAAATACTTAGTGGTTGTTACTTTTTGTTTACTGAACAAAATAAAAATGTACACCCTTCTTTGAGTGTGTCAAGGCTTGCAAATATGGTTATGTAAAGGCCATACTGAAATGGTATTGGTGATACTCGTTATGTGATACGGGCGTGTAACGGCCCCTCCTTGAAAAACGATACCATAACAAGCCATTACAAAGGGTGGAACGAATGGTCCCTCAACTTTTCTATGATTGTTTTTCATGTTTTTAGTTTATGGGAGTGATTCTAAGGCAATTTCAACCACTTTTGTGCATTCTTTGGAGATTAAAATACGAAATCAAAGTAGTTTGCACAAATCGTAGTCAGGGGGCCACATTTTGGGAAAATCGAAAACAGAGGTAAAAATCCATCTTCTTCTTCTTCTTCTTCTTCTTCTTCTTCTTTTTTGGTTCTTTCTTGTTGAAAATAATTATATTCAGGATCTTAGAATATTTTTGGTTGATTTGGGATCATGTTTAGAAATTTTCTTTTTCTTTGTCCTTTTGTAATTTTGTTGTTATTTATATGAATTCAGCAAAATTCTTTTTTTTTTTTTTTTGAGTGTGGATGGTTAGAATACAAGTTGAATCATTAGTTCCACACATGCATGCCTTCGATCATATTTTTGCATCCCATGGTTTTTTTTTTTGTTTGTATTTTTTCTATTTTTAAGTAATTTTTGGAATGAAAAGTGCCAATTCATAAGATTCAGCAAACATCCTTTTTTTTTTTTTTTTTTCTTTTCTTTTAAGTTGGAATGGTTGGAATACATGTAAAATCATTAGATCTACATGTGCATGCTTAGATCAGATTTTTTTTTTTTTAATTTCATTTTCTATCTTTTCTAATTTTTTCTATTTTTGGGTAATTTCTAAAATGAAGTGTCAGTTCATAAAATTTAGCTGAAAAATTTCCCCTTTTCTTTTAAGTGTGGATGGTTGGAATACATGTAGAATCATTAGATCTACACATGCATTCCTTAGATAAGATTTTTGCATTTCATGTTCTATTTTTTATTTTCAGGTAATTTCTAGAATGAATAGTCTCAATTCATACAATTCATTTTCTTTTCTTTGGATTATTGATGGTTGGAATACATGTAGACTCATTAGATCTACATGAATGCCTTAGATAAGATTTTTGCATTTCATTTTTTTTTTTTTTTTTGTATTTTTTATTTTCAGGTAATTTCTGGAATGAATAGTGTCAATTCATAAAATTCAGCAATTTTTCCCCTTTTCTTTCGAGTGTGGATGGTTGGAATACATATAGAATTTTTAGATCTACACATGCATGCCATAGATCATATTTTTTCATCTCATTTTTTATTTTTTCTAAATTTTTATTTTCGCTAATTTGTGGAATGAATAATTTCAGTTCATAAAATTAAAAAAAAAAAATGGATTTTTTCCTTTTCTTTTCTTTTGAGTGTGGATAGTTGGAATAAATGTAGTATAATTACATCTACACATGCATGCCTTAGATCGGATTTTGCATCTCATTTTCTGTTTTTTTTTTTTTTTTTTTTTTAATTTATAATTTTTATTTTTGGGTAATTTCCAGAATGAATAGTGTTAGTTGATAAAATTCAGCAAAAATGGTTTTTTATTTTTCTTAGATCATTATCTCTACACATGCATGCCTTAGCTCATTTATTTGCATCTAAATTTCTATTTGTTGCAACTTTTAATTTCAGCAAGTTAAGGGACGTTAGATACTTCAAATTTCTTTTTTCTTGTAAGAAACACTTCCATGGATGTGGCCCATTGTAAATAATTCACATTGTTAAGTTTGGTCAATATAATTTGAAGATTAATTGACTCAAACAGAGACAGGAGACTATCCTTGACATTAGTCTCAACACAGGGAGAGAAGAAATCAAATACACGGGAGAACTTGAATTTAACTTACTCAACACTTGCTCCAAGAGAACATAAACCAATGATCACCAGCATACATGTACAAACCAATTGATAATAAATACAAAAAAATGGTTTACATTCATTCGCGACTTCTATACACATATTTGATATTCAAATCTATCCATAAATGATTTCTACATACACACATTGGATCTTCAAATCTAGCCATAGACACACGATGGCCCATTTTGAACCATCACAATTGTTTGTATACGTAAGTGGGCCTCAAGTACACTTACGGGACAACTACACAACCCACCCATATGCTGATTGAATAAAGAGAAAAAGGTGATTTGTGTAAACCAGCCCAAACAATTTAGGATTTCACCTTGTAGAAATAGAAGAAAAAAGAGGAGAGAGAAAGTGAGGCAAGACACAAGGTACTAGATCAATCACTTTTTGATACATGTTCTTGAGTAGGATTGAGAGAGAAAATATGGGAGTAAACAAGAGAAAGAAGGGCTGGAAATAGCCTCCCATACCCCTAGCCTCTCTATTTTATTATTAAGGTTTTCGTAATAAAAGCAAAATTACAAAAATACCCCTCCATACTTGAGTTATTAAGCAAAGCCCATGGCCTACTCTATTCTAACACACATTCAGACAAGCAATAATGAGAATCCACTAGTGAGATCATCATGGTCCAACAATAATCAAGGCGTGCGATTCATTTTCCTAGGCATTAATTGAATCAAAGTGACTTTGAATGAGGACAGCAATCTAAGGTAGCGGCCATATGATGGATGGTTTAGATCAGAAATTAGAACTTTGTTCTAATCAATATGCACTTACCTTTTTCTGGCCATTGATCGAAAGCTTAGGAGCATCCAATAAAAAAGACTTCCAATAAGGGATTGTTATAAATGGTGGGTTTCACATGATGGATGGCCCAAATCATTAGTTGGACCTCTCTGGTATAGTAAATCGGAAAACACTTGGGTACCACGCCTAGGTATCTAACGGGATTACTTTCACTTATGTGGGGTAAACAACTTAGCATGCATGAAATCTGTTATAGTATATATGGACCTTGTCGTGGGCCCCCGGTTTTTTCCATTGGCTTTTGGGTCTATCATATTTATCTGATTTTTTTAGGTTGTTTCTATTTCTAGTTTTACCCATTTACTTGACGGTATTTTATGTAGTTTGGTTATGTTAGTCTTATAAATAGATTAAGAGCCGGACTTCCAGCCCTAGCAGTCTCTCTTTTTCCAAAAGCACTTCTACTTTACATGATATTAGAGCACCTGGATAGTTCCTAGGGTTTTTTCTTTTCTTTTCCTCCTTGATTCTTCTTCTCTTGATCTTTCACCCTCTTTTCTTCTTCTCTTCTTTTTCTTCTTTTACTCATATATTTCATCTTGGTTTGAGAGCTGTGGTGTTGGTTGTAATCGTGGTGCAAACCATTTGTGTAATCATTGTGGTCGATCTAGCCATACTGTTGATTATTGTTGGATACTTTATGGTAAACCACCTCAAGGCCGTTCTGTTAACTCAGTTACTACAGATGATAAAGACTTTCCGAGTACTGTTAGTGAAGCGGCTTCATTGACAAAGTCATCCGTGGTTCAACCAGCTGGGATGTGGTCTATCTCTCAAAAAGTGACTATGATGCTTTACTCAAGGATGCCACTAAGAATAAGGCCTCTCCATCTAAATCTTTGGCTAAAAAAGGTAATATCTTCATTGCTCTTCATGCTACTTAGTCCAGCCTTGGATAATTGTTTGAGGGGCTACTGATCATACGACAGACAAGTACCTTTGTTTCTTTATCTTTGTTTACCTCAGATCCTCATTTAGGTCGTGTGAAGTTAGCAGATGGTACAAGGGGGAAGGTACTGTTTCGGCTTTACCGTTTTTCTCCTTGTCTTCTATCTTACTAGTCCCTAATATTGCTTCTAATCTATTGTCTGTATGAAGGATCTATATTTTAGTGTAACATTTTTTTTTTCTGATCATTATTTCTTTCAGGATCTGACGATGAAGAAGTTTTTTGGTAGTGGACTAGAGAAGGATGGGTTATACATTCTTCATTCAAATTCTTCAAGCCAAATTAGTATCTTACAGTAAAAAGGAGGATCTCTATCTTTAGCATTGTCGTTTTGGACATGCTTCTAATTCAGTCCTATAGTCTTTGTAGCGTCAATCAGTTGAGTCTAATGATATCAAGAATTTCCAGTGTGAGGCCTGTGTTTTGGCTAAACATCATGAGTCTATTTATCCCTTTGTGGAGAGAAAGTCAAATATATATATATTTTTTCGTGAGTTCATTCTGATGCATGGAGGCTGATTCCAATTAATTGTAATGGATTTATATACTGTCTCTTTCACTGATGATGCTTCTCATATGACATGAATTTATTTGATGAAAAATAGAGACGAGGTTGGTTCAATTTTCAAAGTGTTTCATGCTTGGGCTAAAAATTAGTTTTGTATAAATATTGGAATCCTTTGTACTGATAATTCAAAGAAATATATTTCTCATTCTATATTGTCTTATCTTCAGGAGCATAGTATAAATTCTCAAACTACTTGTGCATATACCCCACAACAAAACGATATTGTTGAAAGAAAAAATAAACATCTTCTAGAAATTACTCATGCTCTTCTTATTGGTATGTATGTTCCCAAGTATCTTTGGTCGGATGCTGTCCTTATGGCCTATTATTTAATTCATTGTTTCCCTACTATGGTTCTTGAGAGTCAGTCCCCTATTCAATATTTCTCAGCATTCTACTCTATTCCTGAAATTCCATTGCAAGTCTTTGGTGCATTTGTTATGTTTACAATATGAATCCTCGTTGAAATAAACTGTCAGATTGGGCTATTAAATATGTTTTCTTGGGATTTTCAGCTTCCCAAAAAGGGTATAAGTGTCTTGATCCGATTGGTTAAAAAACGTTATATTTCTATGGATGTCAAGTTTCTTGAAAATGTTCCATATTTTTCAAAGGATCATGCAGAGAACCAGTCAATGGTTCTTCCTATACCTATTCTTGATTATGATCCAATTCGTTTTGTTCCAAAGGCATGTTCTTCACGTGATGATGTTACAAATAAAGTGGTTTCTGATTCTCTAGCAACTAAACAAGATTTGAAGGTGTATGAAAGAAGAAATATATGAACATCAGTCTTTCCACAGTCCACCAAAGGGTAGGCTTCTTTAAATCCAAGTATTGATTGTATTCCTACTCACTATCCCATTTATTTTGATCCATAATTAGATTTGTCCCTTGATTTGCCTATTCTTATCAGAAAAGATAAAAGACAAGTGATTTACCTTGACCACCATTCCACAATTAATCTGCAAAATCGTCAATCTCCAGACTCCAGCCAAGCAGCTTCAAATATGAAGGGTCTAGGGCCCCAGTTTTCTTCAACCACTTCCAAAACAATAGGGTGATGATCCAAGGCAATCCTTAGAAGGCCCCATTAGTTAACCAGCAGGAAATAGTCCAACCAATCAGTTGAAACGAGAAATATGTATAGACGGGATAACGAGGGAGCGGCTTGCCCATTAGGCTACGTAAATTTGGCTCCCTAATGTAGGGGCAATTTCACACCGGGCTCCAGTGGGGTGGCCTGTGTGATGCAGGGGCACACTCAGGGTGGGCGGCCCGCGGAAAACATGGATTTGGGGCCCGTGTGAGGAGGGTGGCTCGTGTGAGGTGGAACCCATGCCTATGGGACCCACGTGGGGGCGGAACCCATGGATTTTAGTGCCCACGAGGAGGGTTCGGCTGAGGACCTAACCCATGAATTTGGGGCCTGGGCTATGAGATAAATGGATTAATTCGCCATGCTCTATCAGTTCGAGCTTTTAGAGTAAATGGTTAATTGTCCTGCATCACTCCCCCTAAAGGCAAATCAACCAACTCATGGCCGTTAACCCAATCAGAAAAATTCTTCATACTTTTAGTCACCTGTTAACTCCTTGATTTCTTGAAAGAAAACCGCACCACATTAAAATCACCACCAATGCACCAAGGCTCTAACCACCTTTGTTTCATGCTGTCTAATTCAACCCAAAACTGATCGCTCAAGGAATGGGAACAAGGACCATAAACAGCTGAGACAATCCACAAAAACCCCGTAGCAATATCATGCAACAATACAGACCAGGAAAAAGACCTAGCAAAACAATCAACTTTCCTCCATTTCTCAGCATTCCAGTAAAGCAAAATCCCTCCAACGGCTCCTATTGCATCAATAGACTCTCACTCCTTCGATTTAACCTCCCAAAGAGAATCGACCACACCTTTCTCAACAACCCGCAATTTGGATTCCTGGAAAGTGATGATGTCTGCCTTTGCTTTCTTGCAAACTTTCCTGACTTGCACCCTCTTGAACTTACAACCCAGGCCTCTGACATTTCAGGATAGAATAATCATTAAAAATCAGCTTTCTCATATCTCGCCCTTTTACCGCTACTAGTGTTAGCCACCACGTCATAATTGATTGAGCATTCAAGACTCAGCAGCTCATGCATTACTTTGGGAGACTTCTTAAGCTTCAAAGCCACAATATTTTGTTGTTGCTAAGCTCCCTTGGTCTGAACAATTTGATAAAAATGGTAGACATCCTCGTCCCTATTGAAAGATAAACGCACCAAACCCAATCCTTTCTAGAATGTCCTTGGTGGCCCATATAAACTACTATAAAATTCCTCCAGTGTGCTCTGTCGTCGATAGGTACTCAACGATCAAATCGTTGTCAACTAATCCCCTCAGTCGACACCTCTGCCATCTTCTTTGCATGGAGAAGCGCAATGTTCGAAATATCAGTATCGCACCATATATCGCACCCTTGGGATACAGATACGTATCAATTATCGCACGGGATATATCGTTTGTATCGCATAATTTATCGCACTTTTTGGGAAACATGGGGAAACATTGAGAAAATGGTTGAATTTTTTAATGAAAGGATTGTTAAAAAAGCCCTTAATACACACTTTTAAATCATAAGATCTCAAAATAAAAATAAAAATGCACATAATAAATTTTCTTTGTGTAGGGTCTTAAGCTATGCGTTGTTTAACTGAACTAATGCAACTATATTTAAATTGAATGCATGATATTTATAAATATATCAAAGTCATGTATATAAACACAATCAATTCATTGAAAAGCAAAATAAGAAGTAAAAATTGAAAAATATACATATCAATGATGGGACTGGTTGTGGCCTAGACCCACATAGAGTTGCGCAGTGGCTCGTAATCATCGTCTCCATCTCGACGAGGCTGGGAATAGTACTGCTGCTCCACAAATCGACAATATTGTGCCCAGGTCATAGTAGAGTGGTACCAGTTAAGATACTCCTTGACATAACGCTGGTACTCATCCTCACCAAACTGAATCAATACGCTCATCCGTGGGTACTGCGTAATCGTCACAGTCTGTAATTAATATGGATCTAGGAAGAGCACATATGAAGCTCCATGTCATATGGCCCACTTGATAGATCTTGAGTCACTGGCGGGATGATCTGCATGGTGGATCCCACCATGATGTATTTTTTGTATCCACGCCATCCATCCATTTAAAGAGTTCATTTTAGGACATGACCCAAAGAATGAGTCAGATACAAATCTCGAGTGGACCCCACCACAGAAAACAGTGGAAAGAGTGACGCCTATCATTTAAAACTTCTAAGGGCCATAAGAGTTTTTTTATTAAGATGATATCTGTGTTTTTCCTTATTTAAAATATTATTTAACTTATCAACGGGTTAGATCTCAAAAAAAAAAAAAAACATCATAGTGAACCTTAAGAAGGTTTCAACGGTGTGCGTCACTCTCTCCCTAGCGTACGAGAACGGATTGGCTACTCCCGTTTCACGGGGCTGGTGGTCGGTGCTCTGTGGGCCCCACCATGATGTATGTGTTTCATCCATTCCGTTCATCCATTTTTACAAATCATTTTAGGAATTCATCTAAAAAATGAGAGGAATATAAATCTCAAGTGGACCACTCCACAGGAAAACAATAGTGTAACGCCCCAAATTTTTACCAACCTGGAGTTAGATGTCCTTAGGCAAGGGGTTGATCCTAACCCTTAATTAACCTCTCAAACCTCAAATCCTTTAGAAATTAGACAAGTTTAACTAAGTGAAATCCGCTTGAATCACTTTAAATACGATCTGCAAGACTCAAAACTTGTAGAATCATTGACGCTAGGTTACCCTAAAATTTAGGATCAATCTCATTACCCAGTTGCTCTGGGGAGCATATTGAAACTCCGTATCGGATCTGGACCGTACGTTGAAAGTCCGATTACTACGAAATTACATAATCAAGACCGCCTTGCTGGGCTTGACAACCACCTCGGAAATCAAGTCCAGATAGTGTCCCGAAGTAATTCGCTTGAGCCCGGAGTGAAGTGTGTGAGAAAACATGGTTTTCTTTAGAAATTAATTCGAATCTGAGACTTGTCATTTGCAGGCCGAATATAAGCAATCAGACCGTCAGAATCTGACCCAAATACACCCTCGGATCAGGAGAGATTTCATACATAGGTCAGTGTACTTGTGGCCCTGATCGAGTTTCGGTGACCGTTGAACTGAAACTGGTCCGCCACGTGTGATCTGGGAACCCGACTGGAACGAAACCTTAACTCGACCTAGATCCAAGGTCAGTGAGCTTAAGTCTGACCTTTGGCTCAAGGGGGGGCTCCGGAAATGCTCCGTTGAGTCGAAACAGACTGGTTTTGGACATAACCTAAGTATACCTTGGCCCTGGGGCCATTCCCATCAGTTTTGGGCCTATATAAGGGCCTTAAGCCCCCACTCTCTCATCCCATACGAATTTGGGAAACCCTAGGAGAGAGAAGAAAGAAAAGAGAGAGAGAGAGAGAGAGAGAGAGAGAGAGAGATAAGTGGGGATTCTTCCCTACTAATCCACCTGCTGAAACACCACTCCCGTGTAGTTCTTCCGGTGTTTCCAACGCCGTATTTGGGTAAGAAATTCTAACCCTAACCTGTTTTAGAGATTCAAATAGAACAGTTGATAGAATAGCTAACCTATTCCCTGTTATAGGTTGTTCTGGTGCCGTAGACAAAGGCTCAGTGTTTAAACTGATTTCGTTACGCTTCTACGTCGTAAGGTGCGGACTATAGATGCTTAGGTTATGGTTTTCAATGCTTTTAATGTTAGATAATGATAGATTCATGATCTGGATGCTATTGCACATGTACAAAATGCTATCCATTTCGTTTTTCAGTTATACGTTAATTATGTTGAATATACTGTATTCCATGTATTTATAGAAAATACCGTATACGTATAAAATTTGAAATTGTGTTGGCCATGATTAACTGTTGTATATGTATGCTAGACTTACTAGTATTAACTTATGGGTGAACGGATTTGCCCTAAGGCATGTTATATCAACATACGTTGTGTATGTTATATCGTGTAGCCTATGTGTTTGTGAAAATGACTAAGTATAGAATTCACATTCGTGCTCGCCATGACCAACAGTCATGGATATATGATGGTTGTATAGGCGATAACCCTTAGCGAAAGGATTTGCCATAAATCACGCCACGGCTAATGCACGTATATATGTATAAGTGTGTAGCCCATGTGTTTGTGGAAATGATTGAATGAGTATGGAACTCGGATTCATGCATGCCATGATTATCCGTCGTGGGTATATGTGTGTGGTATACGGGGCAACTCCTTAGTGAAAGGATTTGGCCTACTACCTGTGTGATCAACATACGTCATGTATGTTAATGTACGTGCAGTCTAAGTGTTTGTTAAAATGATTGAATAAGTGGTTAGTAAATTAAAATTTATATGGGTGTTGAGCTATGATTCCCAACTCTCTTAACTATGTGTATGATTTCCTCCATGTACCGTATATTATAGCGTCTGTTTTATCTATGGAATGCATATGTGTGGATTTATATTTAAGTTGTAGTCCATAAAATGCAGAAACAAATCCGTGACGGGTGATGGGGGAGTGGTGTAACGATTCCGTGCAACAGCCCTGGCAGCCCTAAAGCGGACATTATTGGACCTTTGATTATATGATTTGCAATCTTGATTCATAACTGCTTTAACTATCTTCTAGGATATTTTGTTGTAATTGAATGTGATTGGGGCTATTGTATAGTCCAGGCAATCGGTAACAGGCCTTGATGTTGTGGTTGAGGTCATTTCACCACAAAAGACACGTTCGATGAATCCGAGTCGTACGATGATTTTCGACAGTGGTACCTTATCGGTTACTTCAGCGTACGCTCATACCAGTCGAACTTGTCTAATAAACCGATGGGCCTATTGTGTGTTCCCCATGTTTGGACGCTACTGCTTGAACCTAAGGTACCAAACTTACTAGTAAAACCCCGTTAACTTTGGTACCTCAATCCGCTAAGACTCATGAGCCGGACATGGTGGTATGGGACACTGTGGTCGAGCTGTCGGCCTACGCTGGGGCGACGAGCCTCCCTGTAGTGACCAGTGAGTAACTAGACTCGTGAGCTGAATACGATGATATGGGACACTGTATTCGAGCTGTCGGCCTACACTGATCAGAAGACACGTTATGCGTGAGCCTCGTGTGGGCCATTGCCAAACAAAACTACCACTGCGCACTCTGATACCTATTGGTTGGACAATATCTGAAGGGGTGTTGCGATTGCGTCAGCCCCGGATGACGCGTTGGTGTAGTGACCTCAAACATAATCTGAACTTGCGTTGAGGCGACGAGCCTTTCCCTATTAACTAGAGTATAACTAGGCTTGTATTGATAAGGCGACGAGCCCTTTGCAGCGACCTAGAACTGTATCATCGTATGAGATTTACTAGGATTGACGACCCTAGAAAGGATCCTTGTTTTGGAAGTGATACGAGGGAGGTACCTTAGTTTCCCAATCCTGCTATATGAAAATGACTAATAAAGAACTTGGTAATCATGTTCATGCACCGCATACGTGTGCGTTTGGCGTTGATGGTCAAGCACTGAAAGAGTGTGGCATGCCGCGAACGTAAGAAGGAGTCGCTGAGAAAGCGCAGACGAGGGTATGCATCATACATACATACCATTCTTGCATTAACAAGAGTACTTAGGAATGTGTGATTTCCTGCTTTATCATTACTGCTTAATTGAATTGATAACATATTAACCTGTGCTTTATTGTTTCACTGAGTTAGCTACTCACTCCCATTACGGGACGGTGTTGTACACACCAACTAGACTCTGTTGTAGTTTCAGATGATGGCGATGCTCGTGAAGTGAAGCCTAACTTTTATGATGGTGAGGAGTTCTTCTACATACAATGATCTGGCGGGTCTATGTGGACCTGAAGTTGCGTACCGGGGCCATAGGGATATGGATAGTTGAACATTACACTTTATCATTTGGTAAATTTTAAAATTTTAACCTGGCAACGCATACATGCTTTGGGGACTTGTATTGGTTTAGAAGGTTTTATATACTCATCTTGCGTATCACAACTGTCCCTGAATTATGTTTGTGGTTTTGGCTTAATCTCATTCATGTTTCATGCACTAATACAGACAACATACAAACATCACTTCATTTGTTGCATAAGTGATGCGTTGGAACTCGGGAGTTGAGTTTCTACTCGACCCTCGATTTTCAGGGCGTTACAAATAGTGATTGGATATCCACCATTAAAATCCTCCTAAGGCCCACTGAACTGTTTATTTGACATCCAACCTGTTGATTAGGTCATACAGACTCAGATGAAGGGAAAAAAACAAAGATCAGCTTGATCCAAAACCCTTATGTCCCCCAAAAAGTTTTTAATGGTTGAAGTTCATTCAACACCGTTTCCTGTAATGTGGTCCACTTGAGATTTTTATTTACCTCATTTTTGGTCCCATACCATAATATGATCTATTAAAATATATGGACGGCATGGATTAAACACATACATTATTGTGGGGCCCACAGAACACCGACCACCAGCCATTGGCTGGTGGCAGGGGGAGTAGCCAATCCGTTTCCCTAGTGTACAGAGTAAACTCTATGGGGCCCACCATCATATATATACATTTTATCCACCACGTCCATCCATTTTACCAGATAATTTTAGGACTCTATCCCGCAAATGAAGCATATACAAATCGCAAGTGGAACACACCACCAAAAACAGTGTGAATTGAAATTCCACAGTTGTAAAGTTCTTGGGGGTCACGGAAGCTTTAGATCAAGCTGATATTTTTTTATTTCCATTCGCAAGTGGAAGATCCCTGTCTGTGTGATCTTATGAATATCTTGGATGACAAGCCTTAGAAAGGCATCAACAGTGGACATCAATACTTCCACTCTTTCCTGTGGTATAGTCCACTTGAGGTTTGGATATGCTTCAATTTTGGGATCAACGACTAAAATGATCCTTAAAAACGGACGGACGGTGTGGATAGACCACATACAATCAATGTGGGCCCAACAGAGTTTACTTAGTACAATAAGCTTTCTTCAAACGGAAGCGGATGGCGTACTGAGTAACTCAGTACGATAAGCATAGTGAGTAAACTATGTGGGGTCCAGTGTTATTTATGTATTTTATCCAATCCGTCTAACCATTTTACCAGATAATTTTAGGTCCTTAGATCGAAATCTAAGCGTATATAAAGCTAAAATGGACCACACCACATGAAACAGTGTGAATTGAATGTTACCGTTGAAAAATTCCTAGGGCCCATAAAAGTTTTGGATCAACATTATATTTGTTTTTTACCTTCATCCACGTTTAACGGGATCTTATGAACCGTTTGGATGACAAATAAACCTGATATATCGGCCTATAAAGGTTTCAATGGTGGAAATAATTATTTCCATTGTTTCCTGTGGTATGGTCCACTTGAGCTCTGGATAAGCTTCAAAATTTTTATCAACCCCTAAACTGATATGGAAAAACGGATGGACGGTGTGGATAAACCACAAACATTTACAGTGGGCCCAACAGAGTTTACTCAGCACGAGAAGAGCGTACTGAGTAACTCAGTACCCAATCCGATTTCTCTTCGGAAGTACTCAATCCGATTTCTCTTCAACAGTCGAAACCTAATCCGCATCCATCTCCCTCCCTTTCGAAATGAAAGAGGGTCGCGAGGGTTACGGCAGCGAGATTTCGGCGAGGGTTCTGGAAGTGAAGGGTTTCGGAAGGAAGAGCCTGATTTCTCGCCGGAATCTCCGAGATATCCTATTTCGAAGAAAAAATATAAGAAAATCAGCAAAAGGAGGGAAATCGAACTTACCTCCGTCAATCGATGGAATGGCCCACCTTTGAATCTCCGATCGCTATGGCCACAGGTACTCTCCGATTTTTCCTCTTTTTACTTCTATTTCTTTTTTTATTTTATTTTCTGGTAAACACGCAGCCCTTTTTATCGTCGTTGCGGGTTGTTGGCTACAGTGGACTCGTGAGTCCTCTATAATGAACCCGTGACTCTGTCAAGCCGAGGATATCGATGATATCGCATGAAATATGCGATATATTGCGCGATATCGGCCGATATATCATGCGATAACTGAATTTGCGGAATTTTTTAGGCTTCCAATGGAAATATTGTGGGTTTCGTATTGCTGGGTTGCGATACCAATAATATCGGCCGATATTATCGATATTGCAAACACTGGAGAAGCGTCACCACCATAACCTCTTCCAACATAGCTAGGACCTTACTAATTGTCATCTTCCCTTCCCCTAGGTCTTCCGAGTCCAACAATGCCACAATTAGAGGCACATCTCCACCTACAGTTGAGACGTTCTACTGAACTTCGTAGGGAAGTAACCTACCTCCATCTATGGAAAGTGACGAAATATCTTGGCGGCAGTGCTCCTCAGCAAAGACAAACTTTGTGCCTAAGCTACGATCCCCCAAATCCTGCTGTGAATCTTCTCCCGGAACTATATTGAGCTCTCGAATAGACAAAGGGGAAGAAATAAGCCGTTTTTAAAGGATAAAAAGGGTCCAAGCATCCCATGTGTGGCCATGGCGCACACGCTTCAGAGAATTTAAGTGGTCCACATGTGTTGGAGATAAGATCACGACTAGCAAATTTCCACCATTGAATGCACGTGTTTTCGGAGGAAACCCATCTTCACTCGACAACACGTCGTCACTCTACCACGTGTCAACATTTGATGCCTCATTTGACCCATCATCACCATCGGATTCAACATGTTGGCTAAGAACCGTCAATGGCACATCTCCGTTGTTGATTCTGTGACGTGTCCTGAGCCAAAATTTGAATCTCATTTGAAAATCCAACGTCAGGAGAACGACCCCGGCTCAGTTTAGCTTTTCGAGCCTTAGTAAGAAACTAGGTTCGAGGCACCGAACGGCTCTCTCCATGCTCCTACTTGATAACCACTGCCATGCGTCAAGATATCCTCCAATTTTCTCCCACCTACTCGATTTTCGCCAACCAGTGATTGACACAGCTCGGCCTCGTTGTTTTGTGGTTCGCAGAGCAATCAATTCGTGCATCTTCTTCCACAAAAACTCAACACCATGGATATCGAAACAAGCTCCTACTTCTCTTCTTTTCCACAACTCCCCCAACAAAGGGAATTGCACCCAATCTGCTCTCGCTGGACCTTCAACTCCAATCGTTTCTCCCCAATCACTAAAGTGATCATGGCAGGATCTCCCATCGATTTTTTCCTCTTAACACATACCCTAGTGACTCCTAACTCCTCCCCAGATTCTGTTGCAGGCAGGATTGACTTCAACGAACTCCCCCAGGTAAGACACAATAGGAACGAAGAAATTGGTATACCAAATTTCCAAGAGGATCCCCCAAATAAACAACTAGCAATCTTCCTTCCTGAAAACAGAGTATTCCTCCCATCTGCGGATGTGGAAAATCAGTCGAATAGACTTGTAAATGAGATTGAAGACCTTTATTGAAAGGCTTTCTGATCGTATCAGGTAATTACAATATAATTTACATAAAAACAGAGAACAGCGAGACTTGATGTGGATTGCTTGACAAACAAGGAGTAGTTATTTGGACTTCTCTTTAAAAGCCCATTTCTGTGAATAGCTCCAGCTATGAGCAAGCAATCCAGGCACAAATGAATCCAAACCTCAATTGAAACCTCAATAGACAGAAGAATCTTTGATTAGCTTTTCAAGAAATTTCCAAATGAACAATTTGAACAAAATCTTTCAATTTCTTATTTTAGTATGTTCAACTCTATGTATTCCTCTATCTGTAGAGTACATTGAATGTACATAAATAGCTATAATAGAGTTTTTTTTGTTCATACTAACAACCAGTGTTCCTAATATTGATACTATCGGCCGATATTATCGTTATCGTTGGCCAGCGAGACGAAACCCATCCAATACCCTTGAAAATTTATTTAATTTTTTTAAAAAAACATAATTCTTTTTATTGTGCGATATATCACGCAATATTGCATGACTTTTTTGTAAAATCACCGATATTAGCGATACTATCATGTTGTATCTACATATTCACCGGAAATCGAAAAAAAAAAAAAAAAAAAGAAAAGAAAAAAAGAAAGAGGGACAATCTTTCAATCCATGTAAGAGGGGATTTTGGTACCTGTGGAAGAAGATTGCGTGATCGGAAGCTGAATTTTTGGTCTCTCTCTGTTGCGAAAATGTCTTCGGAAGCCCTTTTTGATAGTGTGATGGAGACAGACGTACTGGTTGGTCTGTCATGGGCTCTGTGGGCTCCACCTTGATGTATATGTTTTATCCAGATTGTCCATCTATTTTTTCATATCCTTTAAAGACGTTAATCCAAAAATTAAGAAGATCCAAATCTCGGGTGAACCACACCAGAAAAAGTGGTGAATGACCATTAAAAGCATTTTACAAGCAACGAAAGTTTTGGTTTAAGCTAATCTTTGCATATTCCCTTCATCTAGTTCTGATTGACCTTATCAACAGGTTGGATGACAAATAAATATTATAGATCTACTTAAAGTAGGCATTGATATGTTTTTAACGGTGAATGTTCAATCATAATTGTTTCATATGGTGTGGTCCACCTAAGATTTGGATGTACTTAATGTTTCGTACAACGTCCTAAAATGATTTGGAAAAACAAATGGACGAAGTGGATATACAACATATCATCAAAGGTGGGCCTTGCAGTAAGGGTACCACCCCTAAGCAATTACCCGCGTAACACATAATCCTCGCCCCTTAAAGTGGATTCAGTGTGACTTGGATGAACTAAAGACGGTGTGGCCCTTACGATAGGGCCTACATAGATGTTTGTATTATATATCCATTCTGTCCATCCATTTGGAGAGATTATTTTAGGTCATGAGACAAAGAATGGGTCAAATCCAAAGCTCAAGTGGACCCCACCACACAAAACAGTGGGGATTGAACTCCTACCATTAAAAACTTTGTGAGGGCCACAAAAGTTTTCCATCAAGCTTATATTTGTGTTTTACCTTGGCCTATATTTTTATGAACTTATGAACAGGTTGGATCTCAAATAAACATCATGGTGGACCCCATAGAAACGGTTTTAAGTTTTTAACGGGGGGCATCATTGCCCCACTATTATCTGTGGAAGGATCCACTTGAGCTTTGGATCAGCCTTATTCTTTGGCTTAAGCCCTAAAACAATCTCTCCAAATGGATGGACGGTGTGGATATAACACATACATAATGACGATGGCCACAGTCAGGGTCCCCGCACATGTTGGTTCGTAGGGTGCTGGGCGTGAAAATGGTGGGACACAGATTGCCTTTTGTGGGAAGTTCCTATGCTGGGATGCTAGGTGGGGCCCACCATGATGTTTCTGAAAAATCCACATCATCCATCCGTTTGTACAGATTATTTTAGGACATGAGACCAAAAATCAAATGGATCCAAAATTCAAGACGGCCATAGGAGAAAGAAAACTAGATAGAGTTTTAAACAGTGGTCACTGAATCTCCACTCTTTCCTCTCGTGCGGCCCACTTGAGTTTTATATCCACTTGATTTTTGGTCTATTGTCCTAAAATGATCTGAAAAACGGATCAATGACGTGAATTTTTCATAAACATCATGGTGGCCCCACGTAGCATCTTATCACAAGAACTTCCTGCTAAAGGCCTTCACAGGAAATCTGAGATCCACTCGGTGGACGTGGATTGCCTACTAATGTAGCTACTGGATGGTGCCCTGTGGGCCCCACCATAATGTATGTGTTTTATCCGCGCCATCCATCCATTTTTTTCATATTGTTTTAGGGCATTAGCCCAAAAATGAGGTAGATCAAAATCTCATGTGGACCACACTAAAGGAAATAGTGGTGGTTGAAGGCTCACCATTAAAAACTTCATGAGGGCCACAAAAGTTTTGGAAGAAGCTGATATTTGTGTTTTCCCTTCATCCAAGTTTGTGTAACCTAATCAACAGGTTTGACGCAAAATAAACATTACAGTGGGCCCTACGAAGTTTTTAATGGTGAATGTTTAATCACCATTGTTTTCTTGTGTAGTCCACTCGAAATTTGGACCTGTTTTAATTTTTGCCACATGCCCTAAAATGACCTGAAAAAATAGATGGACCATGCAGATAAAACAAATATCATAGTGGGGCTCACAGAGTATTATCCAATAGCCACCTCGCTACTGGTAGCGTCAATACGTAACCCTTGACATCAGTAGGCAACCCGCGTCCCGCTCGGTGGATTCCTAACTATGGGGGCCACTGTAGGGTATGTGCCTTACATCCACACTGTCCATCCATTTTGAAAGCTTATCCAAGTATGTGTGACCTTATGAACAAGTTGGATATCAAATAAGCATCATGGTGGGCCCTATGAAGATTTCAATGGTGGGCGTCATTGTCCCCACTGTTTTCTGTGGTGGGGTCCACTTGGTTATGTTTTCATACATGTTTTGATACATTTATAAATGTTATACATTATATTTGAATATAGTTGTCTTAGTTCAATCAGACAGCGCATGGCTTATGACCCTATACAAAGGAAACCTTGTGTGTGCACTTTTGTTTTGAGATGTAATGATTTAAAAGTGTGTATTAAAGTCTTTTTTAACAATCCCTGAAGTTTCATTGAAAAATTCAACCATTTTCCCAATGTTTCCCCATGTTTCCCAAAAAGTGCGATAAATTATACGATACAAATGATATATCCCGTGCGATAACCGATATGTATCTGTATCCCAAGGGTGCGATACATTGCGCGATACCGATATTTCGAACACTGCTAACAACTACTCTAGGAGGAATGTTTTTATGTGGTGCTAACGATTCGATAACTATCTTTGTAGCTCCAGAATGTTTCAATTTATGCTCCAACCCAGTGTTTACAATATCGATACTATCGGCCGATATATTGGCCAATATTATCGTTATCGTTGGCCAACGACAGGATATCCGCCGGAAACCACTCAGGAAAAAAAAAAAAAAAACTGATTTGTATGCATCGTGCGATATATTGCACAATATCGCACTATTTTTGCAATATCACAAATATTATTTGTAGATTTATCCCTTTTTGGCTTGCATAATTACCAAAAAAATCGAAAAGAAAAAAACAGGAAAAACCTTTGAATTCAACAATCTCAATTTCCTTACCCTTTTTTCTTCGGATAAATGTAAGATTCAAATTGCGCACGAGAATTCGGCGAGAAATCTGTCATAAAAACCTATAGATTTGGGTTTGATTGAAGGAATTTGGGAATTTTGGAGAGATTTTAGGGTTTCGGGACTGGAACCCTTTCCTCTTTCAAAAATGGGATCAGATTAGCTACCGATGGGCTTGAGTAACAAGATTCTTTGCTGAAGTGATGTCACCAAGTTTTGTGGGCCCCACCATGATGTTTGTGTTGTATCCACATCATCCATCATTTTGGAGAGATCATTTTAGGGCATGAGACAGAATGAGGCGGATCCAAAGCTCAAGTGGACCCCACCATAGAAAACAGTGGAGACAGTGATGCCCACCGTTGAAACCTTCCTAGGGCCCATCACGAGGTTTATTTGAGATTCAACCTGTTAATAAGTTAACACAGACATGAACGATGGGCAAACATAAATATCAGCTTGATCGAAAACTTCCGTGGCCCCCAAGAAGTTTTTAATAGTGGGCATTTAATCCCCAATGTTTTCTATGGTGGGGTCCACTTGAGCTTTGGATCTGCCTCTTTCCTTGGCTCATGCCCTAAAATGATCTCTCCAAAATGATGGACAGTGTGGATACAATACATACATTATGGTGGGGCCCACAACTGTTAGGGACGGATTTCCGGCTAAAGCCTTTCGCGGGATGCTGGGGACGTGGTTTCGCTAGTGACGCTGCCATCAGCCTGGTGGCTAGTGGTCGGTGCTATGTGGACCCCACCATGATGTATGTGTTTTATCCACACCATCCATCCTTTTTGAAAGATAAGTTTAGAGCTTGATCCCAAAAATTAGGTAGATCTAAATCTCAAGTGGACCACACCATGGGAAAACAGTAGTGATTGAATGCCCACCATTAAAAACCTCCTAGAGCCCACTGTAATGGTTATTTGACATCTAAACTGTTGATTAGGTCATACAGACTTGGATGAAGGGAAAATATATATATCAACTTGATCCAAAACTTGTGGTCCCTAAAAAGTTTTTAATGGTGGGCATTTAATCAACACTGTGCGGTCCACTTGAGATTTGGATCAACCTCATTTTTGGGCTCATACCATAAAATGATCTGGAAGAATGGGTGGACGGCATGGATGAAACACATACATCATGATGGGGCCCATAGATCACTGACCACTAGCCATTGGCCACTGGCAGGGTGAGTAGCCGATCCGTTTCCGATGTGGGGTCGGTACATGTCGTGCAAAGCGCTAATGGTTCTAGAGCTCCAAGTTGTACGAATGGTATAAATGAGATCAAAATGTCCCCTAAAATAATGTATTTATTATATCCACACCCTTCATCCATTTTCCAAGATCATTTTAGCGCAGCAACTCAAAAATGAGTCATATCCAAAGATCAAGTGGACCACACCACAAATAGAAGTGGAGACGATGATTCTCAGCGTTAAAACATTCGTAGGGCCCAACATACCGTCTATTTTCCATCCAATCTGTTAATAAGGTCACACAGACTAGATGAAGAGGAAAAACAAATATTATATTAATCCAAACCTTCTGTGACCCCCCAAAAAGGTTTCAATGGTAGACATTCAATCCCGCACTGCTTTTTACAGTGTGGTCCACTTGATATTTGGATTTGTCTTACTTTTTAGCTCAAGCCTTACAATGAGCTTGCCAAATGGATGGACAGTTTGGATATAACACATACCTCATGATGGGACCCACAAAACTCAGTGTCGTCAACACACCAACCATATTGGTGGTGTGTGGTACACACCCGATCTGCTTTCTGTTGCGTGGCGTTAGCTCGAGACAAACGGTCCTGTCGTGGGCTTTGTGGGGCACTTTACGTATATGTTTTATCGAATCCGTCCATTCATTATGGAAGATCATTTTATAGCATCAGTCCAAAAAATGAGACCTTTTTAAGGCTCAAGTAGACCATACCATAGAAGATTTGGATTAAGAGAAAATACAAAGAACATCTTGATCCAAAACTTCTGCTGCCTGGATTAAGGGAAAATACAAAGATCATCTTGATCCATAACTTTTGTGGCCCATAAAAAGTTTTTAATGGTCATTCATCATTGTTTCTAGTGGTATGATCCACCTGAGATTTGGATCTTCTTAAAGTTTGCGATCATGCCCTAAAATGAGATGGGAAAACAAATAGATGGCATGTATATACAAAAAGTACATCGAGGTGGGCCCCACACGTTAGAGTAACACTCATTAAGGTGTTATCCGAGGGGTGTGATTGAACGCCCACCGTTAAAAACTTATGTGGGTACACTTTAAGTAGATCGATAATGTTTATTTTCCATCCAACCCACTGATAAGGTCAAACATACCTGAATGTAGGTAATGTACAAAGATCAGCTTGATAGAAAATTTTTGTGGGGCCCACCATAATTTCTACTATATATTATTCTTTTAAATGCATTAGTTGTGTTTTCAGACATGTCTTGATACATTTATAAATGTTATGCATCATATTTGAATATAGTTGTTTTAGTTCAATCGGACAACGTATAGCTTAGGACCCTATACAAAGGAAAACCTATTATGTGCACTTCTTTTTTGAGATTTTATGATTTAAAAGCGTGTATTAAGGTCTTTTTTAATAATCCCTGAAGTTTCATTAAAAAATTCAACCATTTCCCCAATGTTTCCCAAAAAGTGTGATAAATTACGCGATACAAACAATATATCCCGTGCGATAACTGATACGTATCTGTATCCCTAGGGTGCGATACATTGAGTGATACTGATATTTCGAACACTGCTCCTACCCGCTATCTGGATATACCAAAAGAGATGTATGATCTAATGAGGCTACTACAAAATATTTACTCATGGGTGGGGCAAGCTCTTCTGTTTTGGTTCATGGTTTCTCTTGGTTATATGGTTCATCAGGGGGGAGAGATCGAGCTTCATGAAATAGTGAATGGTCTTATTAAGACACAAATGAATAACTCCCCAAGAATTTCGATTGAGTATGCCATGCTAATGTGCCTTGGATGATCCACATCTCTGGGTCAAGCACTGGTGAGCACACTGAGAGCCCTAACAGCCTAGGCACAATGATGCAATTATCATGGGCGATCCACCTTTAACTACACTTGACAATAAAAGGAAGAACATAAATTTGCACTCTTTTTAGCATCTTTAGCTGTTGCATTCTTTTTCATCTATATCACTCACAATAATCTACTCACACTACTATTGGAGACAAATTGAGCTTGACAAAGGCTTAAATCCCACTGAAAAGGCTGGTCTCCACCAGGTTTCATAGAAGATTCCCAGGATTTCATTTACATCTATTTGTGGATAATAAACAATGCCACAACTTGATTACATTACACGTCCATGTTGCACCTTAGAATTCTCTAAAAACCGCTTAGCAACTTCATCTGCATCCAAAAATGGCTTCTGAACCTCTATCGATAATTGCATTTCACATTGACAACAAACACTAATGGGTTGATGCTATTCGACAAATACACATTGGTGTTCTATGCATATAACTAGACCCAAAATCGACATTTGTTCATGCACAACTCAGGAAACTATGCATGCCAATTTAAATGAGAGACATGCCAATCATTAGCACCATAGCCTTGTTCTAGCTATTTGTGGTCAGCTTTATGAATTCAGTTTCACCAACCATTCCTATCTAAGGCCCTATCCTCGGTACCTGAAAAGGAGTTGATATTCCTTCTCACCACCTCGAATTAAACCCTTTTTGATCTTCCTCCCATATCTTTTTGGGCCCTTCAAGCTTAATAAATGTTCCCATCCTTGTTGGAGTTGTCTCAGATCTTCATTGCACATTATCGAACCATCTCAATCTGCTCTTTAGAATTTTCACTCGAGACCTTGCTCAATTCAGTGCATAAATATCTAATGCACAGGAATATTGAAACAAACATGGTGTGGATAATTTTGGATATCACTCTTTGGAGTTCTCTTTTTCTTTTTCTTTTTCTTTTTTACTTGATAATTACACCTTAAGTCTGTATACATGTGAAACCATTTCTTTTAACCACCAAATCAAGATCTGTTCGTGCACAATGCCCAAAATTTTGCCTCCACTACAAACACAAACTTCCTCAATGCAGAATATGTAAGTAAGCTATCTGTTAGAGGCAGACACGATATGCATAAAAGATACCTGGATTACAGTCTTAGAGCCAACAAAATCCTCAATTTTCTTCCAGTCACGATCAAACCTGAATTGGCCAAAAAGAGAGAAAAAAAAAAAAATTTGTGTTTCATAGGTCCAAGAGAGTGGGTATCACAAAATTGTGTGAAACTTGCGCTCTAAATTATTGGAGACCATCAGAGATAGAAAAGACAGAAAAGAACGTGTAAAAGAAATTGCAAGCAAATGATAATGGGATCTTTACAAAAATGGAGCACCCTACTCAGATACTCATACTTGGATAGAGTAAGGGATTCTTCTAAGACTTGAGCTCCAAATCATAAAGGCTTTCAAAACATAAGCAACAAGTTGCACAGATTTGAGCTCCAAATCTATAAAGGCTTTCAAAACATAAGCAACAAGTTGCACGGATTTGATCTCCAAATCTATAGAGGGTTTCGAAAGTTGTACAGAATTCTGAGTGACTCATAAGACATTGGATAAAGCCAACTTGTGATTTTGTTAGGTAAGTATATCGCTATAATTTGGGATTTAGAGGATCTAGAGTTCCCAGTTAATTATAATTGCAAGCAAAATGGTTACAGCCCATTTAAAAATTCATGACACAAGGAAAAGTTCTATAAAATGTTAACCAAGTCGCAGTGACCAACGTAATGTCAATTATGCTTATCACTAACAAGGCAGAGACCCATATTTAATTTAATTTAATTTTTAAATGTTATGCTAACTTTGCTTTAATAATTCTATAAGAAAAATTTTACACTAATGGTTTAAGCAATAGGCCATTTTCTTTTAAAAACAAACATCTTTTTCATAAAACAGTTCTTACATAACATCGGATGCGTTAAAGAGTGAAAAGTAGAGACGGACTACATTGGATGCATTATGAGTATGGCTCAAAGGGTCTTTGGTGAAAGACAATGGAATTAAGTAGAGATGGAAGGCTTACTTTTAGAGGTTGTTGAATGAAGACAGGAATATAACTTGGAGACTTGGACACCAGGGGGCAGGGAGGCATGTGAATTATCGTGTAAGTTCGACTAAGGGAAGTAAAGGTACCTCTAGCAAGAAGGAGAAAGGAAGGTTGTGGGTACCAATAAGGTATGTAGGATACTAGGTGAGATCAGTGTTCGAAATATCGGTATCGCGCAATGTATCGCACCCTTAGGATATAGATATGTATTGGTTATCGCACGGGATATATCGTTTGTATCGCATAATTTATCGCACTTTTTGGGAAACATGGGGAAACATTGGGAAAATGGTTTTTCAATGAAACTTCAGAGATGATTAAAAAAGACTTTAATACACACTTTTAAATCATAACATCTCAGAAAAAAAGTGCACACAATAGGTTTCCTTTGTATAGGGTCGTAAGCCATTCGTTGTTTGATTGAACCTAGTCAATTATATTCAAATATAATGTATAACATTTATAAATGTATCAAAACATGTATGAAAACACAACTAAGTAGACCCCACCACAAAAAACAGTGGGGACAGTGACACCCACCGTTGAAACCTTCCTAGGGCCCACCATGATGTTTATTTGAGATCCAACTTGTTCAAAAGGTTACTCTAACTACTGAAAAATGCCCTGTGAGCCTCACCATGATATATGTTTTATCCGTACAATCCATCTATTTTTTAAGGTCATTTTAGGGCATGTGGCCAAAATTGAAACAGGTCTGAATCTCAAGTGGACCACACCATAAGAAAACAGTGGTGATTAAACATTCACCATTAAAAACTTCGTAGGGTCCACTGTAATGTTTATTTTGCATCAAACCTATTGATTAGGTCACACAATCCTAGATGAAGGGAAAACACAAATATTAGCTTCATCCAAAACTTTTGTGGCCCTCATGAAGTTTTTAATGGTGAGCCTTCAATCACCACCGTTTCCTTCATTGTGGTCCACATGAGATTTTGATCTATCTCATTTTTGGGCTAATGCCCTAAAATGATTTGAAAAAATGGATGGATGGCACAAATAAAACACATACATCACCAGCAGCTACTTACTGGTACAGTGCAGGCAATCATGTAGGACTCGATTTCATGCGAAGGCCTTTAATGGGAAGTTCGTGCGTCGAGATGCTAGGTGGGGCCATCATGATGTTTCTGAAAAATCCACACCGTCCATCCCGTTTTCCATATCATTTTAGGACAAGAGACCAAAAATAAGGTGGATACAAAACTCAAGTGGGCCGCACGAGAGGAAAGAGTGGAGATTCAATGACCACCATTTTCACGCTCGGCCATGCCACGGAACCAACATGTGCGTGGGACCTGACTATGGCCCTTGCCATTACGTATGTGTTGTATCCACACCATCCATTCATTTGGATAGATCATTTTAGGGGTTGAGCCAAAGAATTAGGCTGATCAGAAGCTCAAGTGTACCCTACCAAAGATAACAATGGGGGCAATGACACCCACCGTTGAAACTTGAAACCACTTCTATGGCATCCACCATCATGTTTATTTGAGATCCAACCAATTTATAAGTTCATACAAATATGGGCCAAGGTAAAACACAAATATCGGCTTGATCGAAAACTTTTGTGGCCCTCACAAAGTTTTTAATGGTAAGAGTTCAATCCCCACTGTTTTGTGTGGTGGGGTCCACTTGAGCTTTGGATTTGACCCGTTATTTGTTTTATGACCTAAAATAATCTCTCCAAATGGATGGACAAAATTGATATACAATACATACATCTATGTGGGCCCCACCGTAAGGGCCACACCATTTTGTGCAGCCAAGTCGCACCGAATCCACTTTCTGGGCGTGGATTAGGTGTTATGTGGGTAACAGCATGGCCTGTGTTAACCTAACTGTAGGGCCTACCTTTGATGATATGTTGTATATCCACTCCGTCCATTCGTTTTTACAGATAATTTTAATACGTTTTCCCAAATATTAAGTAGATAAAAATCTCAGGTGGACCACACCACATGAAACAATGATTATTGAATGTTCACCATTAAAAACATATCAAGGCCTACTTTAAGTAGATCCTGAATGTTTATTTGTTATCCAACCTGTTCATAAGGTCAATCGGAACTATATGAAGGGAATATACAAATATTAGCTTAAACCAAAATTTTTGTGGCCTATAAAATACTTTTAATGGTCATTCACCACTTTTTCTGGTGTGGTCCACCTGAGATCTGGATCTTCTTAATTTTTCGTATAACGTCCTTAAATGATATTAAAAAACGGATGGACATCCTGGATAAAACATATATATCAATATGGACCCCACAAATCCCGTGACATACCGTGTGCGATACATCTCCTATGTATCTATTGCATCCCTTAAAAAAGGTAAGCTAATTGCGTCCTACCACCACCTGTCTCTAATTGGGAACGAGCAGTAGCTTTGATTGGCCACTGTGATGTATGGGTCTTATCCACACCGTCCATCCAGTTTTTCGTATCATTTTAGGATATAAACCCAAAAATGAGGAAGATCCAAAGCCCAAGTGGACCACACCACATGAATCAATGGTGATAATGATTCTCACGGTTGAAACTTTTCTAGGGCCCACCATGATGTTTATTTTCCATCCAACCTATTCATAAAGTTACGTAGACCTGGATGAAGAGAAAACACAAATATTAGCTCCATCCGAAACTTTTGTGGCCCCCAAGAAGCTTTCAACGGTAAGAGTTTAATCCCCATTTTGTAGTCCACTTGAGCCTTGGATCTGTCTCATTTTTGGGTCTGTACCCTAAAATGATACGAAAAAATGGATGGACGGTGTGGATAAGACCCATACATCACGTGGCCACTCAAAGCTGTTGCTTATTCCCAGATGGAGACGGCGGGGGTAGGACGCAATCCGTGCCCTCAAAAAAGGCTTCCGAAGCCAATCTTGCAGCAAAGATAGGGTTCCAGTCATTCTAGAACCCTAAAATCCTAAAATTTCTTTGAAAAATCCCCCAAATCCCTGCGATTTTTGGCAGACTGCTAGCTCTTGATCGAGCGGCCCACCAAATTCAGCTTCCGATCGCAATCTTCTTCCACAGGTACTGAAATCCCCTTCTATGAAAGATTTTCCCTCTTTTTTTTCCTAATTTTCCGGTAAATCTGCATATACAACACGATAATATCGCTAATATCGGCGATTTCGCAAAAAAATCGTGCGATATTGTGCGATATATCGCACGATAAAAAGAATTTTGGTTTTTTATTTTTATTTCCAAAGGAATTGGATGGGTTTTGTCTCGCTGGGCAGCGATAACGATAATATCGGTCGATAGTATCGATACTAGGAACACTGATTCTAACAAAATCACTACCGGACATAACAATATCATCCGCATAGACAATGAGAACCATGATGCCCGTTGATCGACGACATATAAAGAGAGAATGATCGGCATGACTACGAACAAAGCCGAACTCCAAGAGAGCCTAATTGAATTTTTCGAACCATGCACGTGGGGATTGTTTGAGTCCATAAAGAGCCTTCTTCAACTAACATACAAGCACAAGGTTGTGAGAAGCAACAAAGCCAGGAGGTTGATGCATGTAAACTTCCTCTGCAAGGTCCCCATGGAGAAATGCATTCTTAACATCAAGTTGAAAAAATGGCCACGATAAATTAACGGCCAAGGAGATCACAACGCGAATTGAATTAAGCTTAGCTACCGGAGAGAATGTCTCGAAGTAATCCACACCATGAGTCTATGTGTAACCCTTAGCAACAAGACAGGCTTTATAGTGATCAATGAAGCCGTCTGGAAGAAACCTAAACCCATCGACATCCAACAGGTTTATGACCTAAAGGAAGTGCCACAAGGTCCCAAGTATGATTCTTTTTAAGAGCAGACATTTCTTCTATCATCACCTTCGTCCAATCAGGACTTTGAAGAGCATGTGAGAGAGACCGAGGAATAGTCTGTGATGAAAGGGAAGCTACTAGTCTGTGATGAAAGGGAAGCTACAAACGACTGAAAAGACGGTGAAAGATGATTATATGAAACGAAATTACTAATAGGGAGTTGAGTACAAGATTGTGACCATTTGCGCAAGGCAATGGGAAGATCTAAACTCGAGGTTGGAGAGTCACCTGAGCCGACATCCAAAGTGAGCGGAAGGGTGGATGGCTGAGCGTGTGAAGATTTATCTCGACGATGATATACCTGCAGAGGCTTAGGCTCACCCAAATCACCAACAAGATGCTGAATGAAGGAGAGAGGAGTTTCCCCATGATCACTAGTGGAAAGAGGAAGAGGATAAGAGTCATACTCCCCTTGACTCGCAAGAGGATCACAGAGGAATTGGCCTGGAGCTGAGAAAAAAGAAATATCTTCAAAGAAGGTTACATCGGCAAAGACATATTTCTTGCGAGTCAATGGGTCAAAACATTTATATCCTTTCTGACTTCAAGTATACCCTGGAAAGACACATTTAATTGCCCTGGGGCTAAGTTTATCATTATTTCCATCCAAAATTTGAACAAAGAATGTGCAACCAAAAACTTTAGGTGGTAGAGGAAATGGATTATCATGAGGATACAATATAGTAAATGAAGATTTGTAAGACAGGATATGTGAGGGTATACGATTAATAAGAAAAGTAGCATTTAGAAGAGCATCACCCTAAAAATGTTTAGGTAGATGCATACTAATCAGAAGGGTACAAGCAACTTCAAGAAGATGACGATTCTTTCGTTTTGCAATACCATTTTGTTGAGGTGTGCGAGCACACAACGTCCTAGACAAAATACCATATTCCTGCAAGAAGGACAGAAAGGCAATAAACATATATTCCCCCCATTATCAGAATGGAGAGTTTTGATGGAACATTGCAATTGAGTGCACACTTCATGATAAAATACTTTAAATGCATCAAACACTTCACTTTTAGATTTCAAAAGATAAATCCAAGCCATGCGTGAAAAATCATCAATAAAGGTAACAAAATATCTAAATCCAAAAGTAGAGGTAACCGGAGTTGGTCCCCAGACATTCGAGTGAACCACAACAAAAGGTTGAGATTTCCTCCCAAAAGAGCTAGGGGGAAACGTAGCACGATGATGTTTAGACAATTCACAAATATCACAGCATAACGGTTTAGTAATAGATAAGGAGGGATACAAAATTCTCAATCTAGCTATTGATGGGTGGCCTAAGCGGCAGTGCCATCGAGTCCTGCACTCTCGATCCAGAGAAAGGGTACTAGAAGCGGCAACAGGTGTATCATCGAGAAGACAAACGCCTCCTCGCTCATGCCCCCCACCAATCGCTCTCTGCGTCTGTAGGTCCTGAAACAAATAATAAGAAGGGAAGAAGGTAATGAAACAATTTAATGATTTAGTAAGAGAGTTAACAGACAATAAGTTTAATGGAAAATGAGGCACATGCAAGACTGATGACAGAGACAAGGAAGAAAAAAGAGGGATGGAACCAATCCCAGAGATAGGAGTTTGGGTTCCATCTGCGACTATGACACACTGAGTGTGAGGAGAAGGAGAATAAGAGGAAAAGAATTGAGACTTACCAGTCATATGGGAGGAAGCTCCAGATACTATGACCCAGAAGGTAGGGGAGGATGACGCAAGAAGAGCAGTACCTGACTGGGCCGAAGCTGCGTGAGATGGCTCAGGAATATCACAAATGTGAAGCTACATAAGGGCATCATATGCAGCCCGAGAAATGATAAGAGACTCCCCAGAATTAGACTGCCCAGTTGTTGGGGTGGAAGACTGTCTCAGGAGCAACTGTGGATGCAACAAAAGCAGCGACATACGTAGGACGACCATGTATCTGCCAGCAATAATCAACGGTGTGATTAGTTCCACCGCAATGTGAACAAATGCCGGAACCATCACGTCCTCGTCCACATCCACCATGACCACGAATTCTACGACCGCCACGACTACGATCTCCCTCGCGGCCTCTACCGTGACCACCAAAACTAGAAATGCGCCCTGAACTCAAGGATGATACCCGAAGGCTAAGAGAGGACTGATCACCAACAAGATGTGCCGAACGCTCGGGTTGCACAAATGAAAGAGAAGGAAGAGTAGAGACAGCAGCACTCTGACACATGGCATAGACCGTCGTCAATGGGGGAAGAGGATCCTGCATAACAACCTGATCTCGAATATGAAGATGATTGAAATTCAACTCAGCTAGGAACTGCATGATATGAGTATCAACCTGCTGCTTATGGGCATGTTCATAATCCTCTTTACATTTGGAAGGAAGAGGCTGATACATATCCAACTCATCCCACATACCCTGAAGCTAATCTTTTAATGATCTTGAGTTTTGTTGGAACTGACCAATTTCTTGAATAAGCTGGAATACCCGTGAAAATTTCTAAGATTCCGAGAATATATCATGAAGCGTATCCCAAATGCCTTTAGCCGAGGATAAAGGCATCACTGAGTGGCTAATCGAGGAATCCATACTATTTAACAATCATGCAATAACTTGATAATTCTCCTTTGTCCAAGACTTGTAGAGTAACATCTGTAGAGCTTGGAGGATCATCCAAAATATACAACAACTTCTCACGGGCTCCTAAGAACACTTTTATAGATTTTGCCCATTGAAGATAGTTGTCACTATTCAACTTAGTGGAGGTAATCTGTAAGGGGGTTGATTCAAGAGACCCTATGCCAAGAGATGAGGGCCCTTTATCAGTCATAGGAGAGTCCAAGAGAGATAAACCTATGCTAAGAGAGGCTATATGCCAAGAAGGGTTGATCCAAATAACTATCTCACTCAATCCTTCAAGATAATAAGAGAGAAAACCTCAAACAAATAGCAATCATCCAAAATAATATGAAACTCAGTCAAAAACGGCCCAACCGAGTGAAAAACGGCCCAGCCGCATATCCATTTGAGGTTAAAACCCTCTCAAACATTGATCTTAAGTAAAAAAATCCTCCATGGGTAGCTTGGGAGGAAGATTTTGGTTCATCTTGAGCAAAGCAACCAAAGAAAAGCTTACCGATTTGAGGTAGATAGAAGAAAAACGGAAGATGGACCCGATTTTCGAATTTCTCTATTTCGCCCAAAATACCATGAAAGGAGGTCCAAAAAATTCTTAAAAAATCATGAAAAATCTTCTAAAATCAAGATCTATCAAACCCCTAAACTTTTAGCTCAAATGGAGTCCATGTGTCCGTACAACACTGATGTCAGCAAGGTGACATGTCACCTCTCAATCTGTTGGATGCGGAATGCCTAGATTTATTCTCTGATACCAAGTAGAGAATGATTTAATAATAATAATGTGAAGAAAGGAGGAGAAGATTGAGGAGAGTGTGGGAAAGATGTTGTGTTAGGCTTGCTTACCCTAACACTCAATATTTTATTATAATAGAGCATATAGTATACCGCAGGAGAAGAGGAAAGTGTGCACATGCACTTACACTAAAAGGGCCACTAACCACATACACAATACACTAGCATTCTCTATAGTGAGCGCTCGCTGAAGTCATCAGGGCTGCCTATTTCAAAGGCATTAAAAGAGCATGGCTCGAGGGACTGGAAGGATCGACCACTTGTCTAGGCGAAGTTGACGAGGGTAGCATTGTTGTCATCTTCATCAAGAGCATTGTTTTCATCATCATCAAGAGCATTGTTATCATTCGAGATAGAGGTTGGTCAAAGCAAGTCGGGTGTCATAGTGAGAGCCTCAGTGCTTTGATGGAGGGGGTCTCAATGGAGTTGTGAGGCTCGAGGGAAGGGATGGCATGGACACCTACACCTAGATAGGGCCGATCATTGAGCTAGGATCATTTGATGAGGATGAGTGGAGGCACTCCACATAAATGGGCCGTGGAGAGATGATCATGGACCCCACTTAAGGCGCTTGAAGTTGGGTCAGGAAAGGGCCTAGATGGGCTTGCATAAGGCCCAGGAGGGTTGTGGGATGAGCCAAGTGGACCGAGGGGCCTAAGGGAGAGCCAAAGGGGGTACATGGCGTCCCACGAGCAATTGTTCGAGCAACAAAGGGGAAGGCAGTGTCCTGCTGGAGAATAAGGGCTTCAGAACTCCATCATGACCACTGATGCGGTCGATGGGTGCACCCAACTTGAGATCGAGGAGAAGCTCATCATCACTTAGGGATTATAGATCGCAATCTCTTCCATTGAGGTCACGTCAAAGCTTCAACCAAGTTTTAATGTCCATAATGCCGCCCCCCCCCCCCCGACTTTAACTGCAAGACAAGGTGGCTGCAACTTCTTCCACCTTGGACTGAGCAACAGACACCATCTGACCAGTTGGGGAGCCAATAGGTTGAATCCAAGTGATGCTTGGCCCTATGACCGTAGCATGCACTGGAGAAGTGGAAGGTCGAATGAAGAGAACCCTACAACTATATACTTGAAAGAACGACCATTGGTCAACGAGTTCCCGATGATACAAGCATGACGGGATGCCAAAGTCGCAGGTTGCCCAGGGCCTCCTGCTCCAGAGATCTTTCTTTTTTCTTTAGGGGTGGAGTCTAGGCCATATTTTTCCATTTGCATCAAGATCTTGATGTCATTATAGCTAATGTGGTTAAGAAGTGAAATGGCCTTGGATGCTTTGTCGGAGGTCTCCATTTGAATGAAAGCAAAACCCTCATTGACCGAGGAGCCTTTCTTCTTGGGATGACCCCCTCCCTAACAACCCAGACCTTGCGGAAGACAGAGTTCAAGGCATAAATGTCCCACTCCTCTGGGAAGTCGGAGACTAAACGAGTAAGGTAGGTCGGGAAGCAATGCTAGGATGCCTTCCCTGGTGTAGCCAAGGGTGGCCTCCGGTGGATGGTAGTTCATCTTCCCTTGTTAGACCCCTTAACCGGGTGCGCGGTAGGAGCTCCGCCAAGAATTCTTTTATGGTTATCCCTGGGGTGAGATGAGAAATGGTGGTGAACATTGGCCACGGACCTTCCCCTCAACCTAAGAGGTGATCACGACCTTGCAGACTCACTAAGGCGATGCCTTTAAGAGAATGGGAGATGACTATCCTCAGATGAATAGGATGAAGATCTGGAGGTAGAAGACCCACTTTTGAACACGAGAGAATCCTCCCATCCTTTCTGATGAGACACGTGAATCGCTGTAGGATTGCACCTTCGTTGCATGACTTATCGATCGGGACTTAAGGTAAACTATCACCTCCAAGTAGTTGAGATTTGACCGGCGCAAGATATGGGCGTAAGGTAGCAAGAAATAGGACCACACCAAGCTCCTGGCGAAATTGTCTGTGCTAGGCAATATCATTAGTGTATGGATGTCGCATAATCCATGTTTCAACAAGCAACAAAGTATCGCGGATTGGAATATCAACATTCGATAATAACAAAGGAAAATTGAAGAATAATCATCACCAATCATTTTATTAATTCTGGATTCGTATTACATCCCTCGTGTTTCCCTTGATTCTAAAACAAAGTACATTCCATCAATGTAATAAAAGACAAGAAAGTAGTTCAATAGCAATTCCGGCAGCATTTCAACTTGCAGAGCATCCATCGCAATGACAAAGGAGTTGTGCGGGTTTGAAACCCCTTGTTCTACAATGATACACTTAGAATACAAGTGCAAAAGATCAACTCGTGGGAGATTCTGAATGTCCCAGTAAAATGATGTTGAATACTTGAAGTTGACATGTGAGCATGTCTGTACCCTCTCTGCTTCTTGCATCTTCTTCTTTTTTCCTTGCTCCTTCCATCTCGCGCCGCGGGATACCTGAAGAAGCTCTCGAAGAATCTCTGGACTTTCTCTGGCTTCTTTAGAGCTTCCTCACTTGTGATGAATGAAATGAGAAGGGGTGGGGGGTATTTATAGGCCTTCGGACGTGTGAGCTGCAAATCCACACAATGGAACACTGTTGCGCGGTCATGCAACGCATCTTTGTTGCATGGTCGCGGAACATGCTATCTGTCTGGTCTAGGCAACTTGCCCCCAATTTTGGCAGCTTTCTTTGTATTGTGCGGTCGTGCAACACATCTCTGTTGCGGGGTCACGCAATAGCTTCAGAACTGCACAACAGTTTCAGACCCGCACAACAGGTTCAGATTCATATCCGCACAACGGTTTCAGAATTGCACAATAGGTTCAGATCCAGATCCGCACCACAGCTTCAGAACCGCAAAACAACTTTAGAACCGCACAATAGCTTCAGAACCGCAAAACAACTTTAGAACCGCACAACAGCTTCAGATTCAGAACCGCACAACAACTTCAAATTCAGAACTACACAACATGTTCAGAACTTGTGAGAACACACTATCCATCTTCAGAACCCGTGCAAAGCCACACTACATCTTAAAAACCCGCGGTACACCTTCAGAACCCGGAAACCCTGCGGTACACCTTCAGAACCCGCGATAACCTGTGGTACACATTCAGAATGCGTGATAATCCGCTGTACACCTTTAGAACCCGTGATAACCCACAGTACACCTTCAGAACCCGTGGTAACCCATGGTGCACCTTCAAAACCCGCTATAACCTGCGATACATCTTCAGAACCCGCAATAACCCACAGTACACCTTCAAAACCCATGATAACCCGCAGTACACCTTCAAAACAACTTTGAATTTTATGCCATAACAATCCACTCATCAAACAATCCTTTAAACCGAGCACAATGCTCATGGAGATTATCTCCCGGTCTCATCATACAAATTTCTTGAAAAAGTCATATAGGTAATGTATATGCGTCTCGGTCAAGTATAAATAGTGTAGATTCTCCAATACTTCCTTAGCAGTCTCATGGCACATCATTAGTGATATATATTGTCTCATCTATACTCCCATACAACCAATTCATGACCTATTTGTCATCCTCACTCCACTAAAGATAGGACAATGAGTCCTCAGAAGGACTATCATTAGTTAAGTGTTTACTTTTTCTTTTTTATTTTAAGAAAAGCTTGATAGAGTATGTCTTGGGGAGGAAATTGGACAACCCTTTAAGTTTGACCAAGGTATTTTGTTGAACTTCATACTTCACATTAGAAATCACATTAGTGCTTGTGCTTAGCCATGACATACAGACAATCAACTCTGGTGTGCCGCACCAATAAACAAAGAGAAAATAAATAAAAAAGGAAAGGGCCAACCTTAGCGCAAGTGGCAGACAATGCTATTAAAAGGGCCATAAGTAGAGAAAGAACAAAATAATGCTTATGGACATCCAGTAACTTATGTATCTCAACCTCAGTGCGAGACCCCGTCAACAATTGCAACCAATCTTGCACACGGTCCCTGTATTTTAATGGCCAGATTTCGGAGTGGACAACAGCGTCGCAGCGTCCAATGGAAGTCTTGTTGTTTCTGGCACAAATAGGAAGATAAAATGAAGGGTTGCAGGACTAGTTGGTTGTGGCACATGTGGTTAGGGCGGGGGCAAAAGAGGGTGTGGTACATGAGGTTAGGGCAGGATAGAGGGTTTGAGCGGATGGCAAGGTAGGGTGGGTGAGGGTTTAGGCGGATGACAAGGTGAGGTGGGTTGACAGGGGTCACGACAGGGTTTCGGGCACGTGGGGTCGTGGTAGGGGTTTGAGTGGACGGTGTCGTAGCAGGGTTTCGAGCGGAATCATGGCAAGGTTTCGGGCAGGTAGGGGTTGAGGCCGCCCACGAAGAAGACGAAGAGCGAGGGGTCGCGACAAGGGTTTCGGTGAGCGGGGGTGGCGGTAGGGGTTGAGCAGTGATCATGGCAGGGGTTTGGGATGGTGACTGAAGGGTTCAGGGTCGTGGAGATGGGTTCACGTGGCGGTCAGTAGTTGCGGTTGTATAGCCACCACAGGGCGGCAACCGGAGAAGAAGAAGGTGGGATGCGGTGCGGCGGTTAGAGAAGGTGTAGCGCCAACACAGAGGCTAGAACTCTAAACCTTTGGGCTTAGATTTGAGTGATGGAAAAGAAGGGCTCACCACTGGTGGACGGTGCCGGAAACAAGAGCAAGGAATCTAGGGTTTTAACCCCTCTCTGATACCATGTAATTGATGTTACTTGAGATATTAGGGTAAAATCACACCCCTCTCTAATTTATATTAATAAACTAATAATAGAAACAATATGATAGTCTATAGGACCACCTAGAGTACAATGTTCCAACTCCAATAGGAATTATTGGCAAACCGAGGTGACAATGATTACAATGACAATGATGAAGAGGACGACCATGACAACAATGATGATGATCACCGCTATCCTAGCCTTCTCCTAGCTATTCTGGGATGGCTTTCATGATTTCTCGGGAGAAGTCTGGAAACCAACTTCCCCCTTAACATTACTTGTTCCTCTTTACCAAGCTTAGGACTAGCTGGTACATTGTTATGATGGTGCATTAAAATAGAATATATTATAAGACATTACAACAGATGAACAAGCATTGCACACTTTTTTCTTTTTTTTTTTCATTGTTATATTTCCTTTCTCTAAATACCTGTTATAAGCTTATAATAGTTCTTACCTATAGACAACATTAACACCCCTTGGCCACTATATTGCATAGATAGCACCGTTTTAAGCCTTGCCCCATGAGGATTTTCACAAAACCTTTGACTTGGGCAGTGATAAAGCTCACCAATAGGAAATTCAGGGCATCTAACCCAGAGCATTTCTGTGTTTACGAGTCGATGCACATCAGGCACTGCTTGGTAAATGGTATAAATCTTATAAACTGTCAATTGGTGCTGGTGGCAATGAACATAGACATTCATGGATGAGCCATAACATAAAAATCATCCTGATAGAATGTTCATAACATAATCAACGTTACACAATTTTTGTAGATAGAACGCTCAGAGGCACCTTATTATTGCAAGTTTTTAGCATGGCCTATCCATAAGATCACCAACTAATTTGTCATGGTAGATTGATCTAAACGTGATTTGCACAGGACATGTTCAATTTCCATATCTTCTCCATTCGACATAATTATAAAACCCAAATAAATAATAATAATAATAAACTCTGAGAGGAAATAATTCACGATATTTTCGAAAGTTTAGAAAAAAAAAAAAGAAATTTCTGAAGAAAAGTAGAAAATTAAGTTAAAAATCCACTTTGAGTTTTCCCACTATCTTCACTTTTAAATAATTCATGAATCATTCAGTAATTCATGAACCATTAGGGATGAAAACTTTCTCTGAAAAATTGGTGAATGATTCACATCTCATCAAGAAATGGCTGAATTTTGCACTATGCATCTGAGTTCCAAAAATAATAACTAAAAGAAGCACATATACAGAATTCCCTGCTTGAAAAATCAGAATTCCAAAAACCAAAAATGGATAAAGTGAAATCATACTGTAGTTTCTTCTCTATCATAAAACGGTATCGTTTTCTTCTAGCAGATACATGGAAGGCCAGATGGAGGATCCAGACCGTCCACCCAGTAGCCTATCCTTGTGATGGCCCATGGTTCACCACCCATTTCTCTCACCTTTCCCCCTTAGTTGCAACCATTAACTATTTTTTTCTTTTCGCCATCCATATGAACTGCGGATTCAAATGCTTAGGAACTTCCAATGTGGGGATGCAGATTGCCTGCCACTCCTGACCATAGGTTCTTGTAGTCAGAAGTTAGGTGGGGCCCACTGTGATGTTTGTGAGAAATCCACCTCGTCCATTGGTTTTGCCAGCTCATGTTAGGACATGAATCCAAAATAAGGTAGATCTAAAACTCAAGTATGCCACACGACAAGAGACAGTGGGGATTGAACTCCCACCATTGAACCTCCCAGGGTCCACTCCACCGTGATGTTTATATTGCCATCCAAACCGTTCAGAAGGTCATTCCCACTGGGATGAGCTGAAAACACACACACACACACACACACACACACACACACACACACACACACACATATATATATATGTTAGCTTGATCCAAAACTTCGGTGGCCCCACAAATTTTTCAACAGTGGGCGTTCAATCGGCCCACTTAGTTTTGGATCTGCTTTGTTTTTGGGCTCATGTCCTAACATGAGATGGCAAAACAGATGACTATATATATATATATATATATATATATATATATGTTAGGCTGATCCAAAACTTCGGTGGCCCCACAAATGTTTCAACAGTGGCCATTCAATCGGCCCACTTAGTTTTGGATCTGCTTTGTTTTTGGGCTCATGTCCTAACATGAGCTGACATGAGCTGGCAAAACAGATGGCTAAGGGGTGGATTTCTCAAAAACTTCATGGTGGGCCCCACCTAGCTTCTGACCATAGGAACTTCCCACGGTCAGGGTCCAGGCAATCCACGTCCCAATTTGGGTGACTTTAACCATGGGGCATCCACAGTGGAGCCACCATACAGTCCCAATCCACCATCCACCTTGCCACATGTACGGTCATGGGCATATCATATTACAATAGAGAGGCGCTCATAATATTATTTCCATCTACACTAAAATCGCCCAGGATTCACTTCAAAGAAATCTAAAACAATTAACAAAGAGAGAAGAAGGAACAAGCCCTGATTCCATATTAGAGGTAAACAAAAAGACAGAGTGTATGTTGCAGTACAATAATCCGACAGAAGAAGACGATCGGAAGGACTTACAGCTGGAGGGCTTCGAGGAACTTGTCGTGCTCCTCTTCAGTCCAGCTCTCCCTGGATTTTGTGATGGTGTAGGGCTTCCTTACCTTCTTGGCAGAACCATCTGAGGCCATGGATTGGAGATGAAGGTTGGGAGAGCTTGGTTGCATTTGGAGGAAAGAGGACAGGTTCCACGAATTCCAAGGGCATTTGAAGGATAAAAGGGCAAATTGAGAAGAAGATTTCTGACTGTCAGTAGGGTTTTGGGGCAGAGTAGGAGAGAGAGAGAGAGAGAGAGAGAGAGAGAGAGAGAGAGATGTGAGGAGAGGAAGAATGCTCGGCTTTCGCGGGCGACGTGTATATACGGTGAGTGAAGGGGAATCGCTCGCTTCCTCGGCGCGGTAGTTCCGATTTAATCGGTGAAAACCGGCGATTTTTTTCTTCTGGATTTGTGGCAGTTGCTTCGCGGAAGCGTAAGCGGATTGGCTGGTGTACTACACACCAGCTATATAGCTGCTGTAGGTACGTCTCGTGCGCAGACGGACGCGGATTGGCTACTCCCCCTGACACCAGCCCCGGAGCTGGTGGTCGGTGCTCTGTGGGCCCACCATGATGTATGTGTTTCATCCATTCCATTCATTCATTTTTAAAGATCATTTTAGGGATTGATACCAAAAATGAGGTAAACCGGACCACGAAACAGTGTTTAATTTCTTCTGGCCATAAAAGTATTGGATCAGTTGATATTTTTTTTATCCCTTCATCTGGATTTTTATAACCTAATCAATGGATTGGATGTCAAATAAACAGTACATCGGGCCTTAGGAGGATTTAAATGATGGATATCCACTCACTATTTTTTTTCCTGTGGTGTGATCCACTGGAGATTTATGTCCCTCCCATTTTTTGTATCAAGCCCTAAAATGATCTTTAAAAATGGATGAACGGAATGAATGAAACACATACATCATGGTGGGGCCCACAGAGCACCGACCACTAGCTCCGGGGCTGGTGTCAGGGGGAGTAGCCAATCCGCGTCCTGCGCAGACGAGCACGGACGCTCCTCGAGCTCCGAGTTGTACGAACGGTTCAAAGGAGATCAAAGTTTCATGGGCCCCACAGTGATGTATTTATTATATCTAAACCGTTTATCTATTTTTAAAGATCATTTTAGGGTATTATCCAAAAAATGATTCATATCCAAAGATCATCTGGACCACACCACAAATAGCAGGGTAGATAATGATTTTCACCGTTAAACAATTCGTAGGGTCCATCATAACGTTTATTTTCCATCCAATCTATTCATAAGGTCACAAAGACCTCAATGAAGGGGGAAAACAAATTTAATATTGATCCAAAACTTTTGTGACCCCAAAAGGGGTTTCAATGGTAGACGTTCAATCCCCCACTGCTTTTTTGCAGTGTAGTCCACTTGATAGTTAGATCTGTCTCATTTTTTGTCTCAAGCTTTAAGACAAGCTCACTAAATAAATGGACGGTTTGGATATGACACATACGTTATGATAAGACCCACAGAACTTGCTTACGTCAATTCAGCCTCACATAGCTGCGCGAGGTACCAATCCGCTTCCGCGGGAAACGGACTCGGATACGGTGGGACCCATCCAATACTGACCTCGGCATGGGCGCGTATTACGCTAGCCAGACTCGCTATCGGAGTGATGTCACCAAGTTCCGGGGCCCACCATGATGTATGTTTTGTATTCAGGCCTTATATCCATTTGGAGAGGTAATTTTAGGACAATATCCGGAGAATGAGTTAGAATCCAAAGCTCCGATGAACACCGGCACGGAAAACAGTGGGGACAGTGACACCCACCTATAGAAACCTCTAATGACCACAAAAGTTGCGGATAAAAATGATATTTATGTTTCCCCTCACGTCTTTTATAACTTTTGAACGGATTGGATCTCAGATAAATAGGAGAGCGGGCATTAGGATAGTTTCAACGGTGGGAATCACTCTCTATTGTTTTCTGTAATGGGGTTTATAACAACTTTTTATCTACTTCATTCTTTGGCTCATGTCCTAAGATGATATCTCAAAATGGATGAAAGGTATGATACAACACATACATCATAGTGGGCCTATAAAACTTGTTAATGTCACTTCAGTTGCGCACTCCCTATTCCCTACTTAACCTGTCAGTATCCAATCCGCCTCCCCTCGGCACTGCTCGCTACTGGAAAAGCTCCGTGGGCCCACTATGATTTAAGCCGGTAACGCTATCGGCTGGGGAAGGGGCGGTTTCGCTGAGATGGCAGATCAGTGCAAATCAGCAGCAGGTCAACTGTTGTTGCTAGCTTTCCATGACGCAACTGTTCCCCGCTGACACAATTCATACCAGATGAGTGTACGTGCATTCTTAAACGGTATTTCTAAACGGCTCCAACAACATGATCCAAAAAATACGGCAGATCCAAAATTCAAGTGGACCGCTACTAAAACCTTCCTGGCCCTCTACAATGTTTATATGACATTTAACCAGTTCATAAAGTCACGTGGGCATTCAATAGAAGCCGTGGGTATTTAATCTCAATTGATTCCTACACAGTTTGGTTCACTTGAGATTTGGATCCGCATCATTTTTTGAATCATCCCTAGGATGATCCGGAAAATGGAGGGACAGCGTGAATAAAACACATACATCGTCGTGGGCCCAGAGAGCTTTTCTAACACTGATCGGTACCGAGGTAGTTCGGTGTCATTGCCAATCCGATTTTGGTAAGAGCTTTTTCCTATTGTACGTCTCACTTTTAAGCCACGTACCTTATTAAGCCCTTCTAAACTTACCTTCCTAGACTACTCCCCTGGTGTACAGACGCACATTTACTAGACCAAAATGCCCCCACTTTAGTAGAAATGTAATTTTTGAAAGCTACGGTTCCTTATGACTATGGATTATAACCGTTGCCATCGAAATTAACCTCGAAGTGAATGCAATTGACCATGAAGTGAATGAAATTCACCATGAAGTGAATGAATTAATTAACCGCGAAGTGAATGAAGTGAATAAAATTAACCGTAAAGTGAATGAAATTGACCGCGAACTGAATGAAGTGAATAAAATTGACCGCGAAGTGAATGAAATTGACCCCGAAGTGAATGAAGAAAATGAAATTGACTGCGAACTGATTGAAATTGATCGTGAAGTGAATGAAGAGAATGAATTCACCGCGAAGTGAGTGAATTCATGTTGAAGTGAGTGAAATTGACCGCGAAGTGAATGAAATTAACCACGAACTGATTGAAATTGACCATGAAGTGAATGAAATTGACCGCTTAGTGAATGAAATTGACTGCGAAGTGAATGAAATTAACTACGAAGTGAATGAAAATCACCGTGAAGTGAATGAAATTGACCTCGAAGTGAATGAAGTGAATAAAATTGACCGCGAAGTGAATGAAGTGGATTTTTGACCATCGAGCTAATTGAATCTTGGAAAATAAATTGGTTGGTTGGCTAAAGTAGCTTCTCCTACCCCAAAATCACATACGGTACATTAAGTAACTCATTCTGGTTTGGGAGATATGCTTGTTAAATGAATAAAGAAAGAATTGAATAAAAAGAGAGAAAAATATTTTTATATGCTTATATATACATATTTACATAAATATGTATTAGAGAAAAATGTAGGGGAAAAGATTTCTCCTTGTAAAAATTATAAATAAATAAATAAATAAGTAAATAAATAAAAAACTGGATGGACTGCCGCGGCACTACCGCCGGACCGGCGGTAGTACCGCCGCATATAATAGGAAGTGGATTGGTTGGTGCAAGTTCTGTGGGTCTTATCATGAGGTATGTGTCATATCCAAACCGTCCATCCATTTGGCAAGCTAGTATTAAGGCTTGAGATGAAAAATAAGACAGATCTAGCTATCAAGTGGATCACACTATAAAAAGCAGTGGGGGATTGAATGTCTACCATTGAAACTCTTTTAAGGGTCACAGAAGTTTTGGATCAATATGAAATTTGTTTTTCCTCTTCATCCAGGTCTTTGTGACCTTATGAATAGATTAGATGGAAAATAAACGTTACAATGGGCCCTGTGAAATTTTTAATGGTGAAAATCAATTTCCCCGCCGCTATGTGGTGTGGTCCAGTTGATCTTTGGATATGATTCTTTTTTTGTTATAATGCTTTGAAATGATCGAAATTGACCGCGAAGTGACTAAAATTGACTGCGAACATTTTGAAATTGATCGACGATGAAGTGAAATTGACCGACGACGAAGCGAAATTGATCGCGAAGTGAATGAAATTCATTGCGAAGTGATTGCAATTAACTGCGAAGTGAATGAAATTCACCGTGAAGTGATTTAAGTTGATTGCGAAGTGAATGAAATTCACTGCGAAGTGACTGAAATTGACCACAAAGTGACTGAAATTGACAGCAAAGTGAGTGAAATTGACTGCGAAGTGAATGAAATTGATCGTGAACTGATTGAAATTGACCGCGAAGTGAATGAAATTCACTGCGAAGTGAATGAAATTGACCTATGAAGTGAATGAAATCATCACCTTGAATGAAGTGAATGAAATTCACCCTTTGTGTGCCCCCACCTGAATCATGGATGGGCCTGATTTTGGGCTTCGAGCATAATTTTGATGTGACATCTAATTGTTGGGGTGATTTTCATATAATCATCACCGTAGGTGTTAAAAAAAAATAAATTTAAGAGTGGACATCTCTCCCAAATATTTCTTTTGGTGTGGCTCACCTCATTCAGATTTTCTAGCCCTAGGTTTAATGTGGGATCACACATCTAATGGTTGGAGTGGATTTTATATACACACCATGGTAGGCCCAAAAAAAAAGAGAGTCAAAGGTGGCATCCCTTTGACACCATTTTAGAGATCACCAACCCTTGGTTTTTTATGGGTGAGGGTTGATGTGTACACTATTTTCAATGGTGTGGTCCACTAGAGCTGTTTTTTAGGGCCCTGGGCCTAACATGGGGTGACACATCTAATTGTGGTTGTGGATTTCATATAACACATTAGAAGATAAGATGGGCTTATTATGGTCCACCTAATGGACGGTAATGGCATCCGAAAAGCTCACAAAAGGATTTCCAATTATATTTAAAGTGAATGCTTTTGGGAAATTACACAAAACTCTGTTATTAAGGTTGAAACCAATGTTTAAGTGTAACACCCCATACTTTTCAGTACTCGGGCGTCACCGTATAACCAGAATTAGAATAAATGAAAGCCTAACTTAAGAAAACGTTCACGTGCATCTAGCCTGAATCCAACGATTGAAAATCCATGATTAGGCCGTCCATCCGTTATTTTTAAAGGTGGACCATCACATCAATAGAGGAATTGTTCCTTTTTGGCTTTCAATTCCATCAATAGACAAATTTAACCGACCATCTCAAATTTAGAACTCTAAGCGACGAGATCCACCATACACAAGTCCACACCTTTATGTGGGACAATTTAATACTTAATCATGCGACCTAACCACTTGAACCATGAACCTACTTCATCTTTGGATTCTCGTCCTAACTTGGACAGTTGAAGTTGGTGATCAGTGCAAGTTCCACATTAAATCTATAGACTCCACCCTAGGACAAGGCATGCGCACCCATGTTACACTTTCCCCGATCAAGAAGAAGATCCGATCCACCCAATAAGCCCATAGCATATCATTAGACGAAATCCACCCAGTGATCACATAAATCAGAAACTCCTATGACCATTGATGGTCAAAAAGCCTCGCCGCCTGATCATCACACCTCGACATCAGACCACCAACTGAATTGTTGAATATTATTTAAGCAGCCCCACATCTTATATATAGGCATGATAATAATAATAATAATAAATAAATAAACAAATAAATAAAAAGAGGATGAATAAACAACAAGATCAATAGGTAATTATAATAATAATGATAAATATTATCTTTAAAAAGTATGGTAACATGATAGTTAATGTTATGAAGACATATTAGGCCATTTGATCCATGATCCAGCCACTAAATTATAGTTTAGTCTTATGGACCCTTTGTACCGTTGTTGGTAAGTTTAGATGTAATCCGACCATCGGGTCAAGGAAAATCCACAAACATGATCCGAATCAAGTCATGGGGCCCACCTGGGCCTTGGATCTGCCCCATCTTCGACCAAGGGCTATGATAGGACCAACCAAAGGAAATGAGCGGAGTGGATTTATCGCAAACATCCTGGTGGACACCACTTGGTGGGTTGCGTGTGCACGGATAGTGCGCACCCGCCGTGCATCGGGCGTGCCAGCCTGGTCACCCAGCACTGACCCACGCTTTGTCTCAAAACAGAGAGAATCCCTCTCTCTTTCCGGTTTGCGCCAGCCGACGGACAATGTCCGTTTGAGGTATGCTATGGGCCATCATCTTAGATCGATTAGACAATCTGATCCATCCATCGTGTGCACAACATACGTCTAACCAAAACCTACCCCTTTCCACGTGTTTGAGCATGTGTACATGCGCACCATCCTCGACCCAAACAGGCCCTACAAAACCATGCTTTCCAAAAATGGAAACTGCTCCTCCTTGCCAGCTTGACAATCCAAGTGAGGTGAAATCCCTCCATCTCAGCCATCCATAAAACACAAATCCTAGCCCTTCAAGCTAGGTTTCTTTTTATAAAGAGAAGGAGAGAGAAACAGCAACAACAGCCTTCAAGTGGCGAACCTACTAGAGAAACCTCCGTTAGGCTTCCATCTGTGCATTCTCCGAGCTCCCTTGGGGTCATCCACACCCTCCACGCCAATCAGATCGAAGGAAAACTGAACAACATGGAATCTGCCATGACCGTCTCGCCCCTTCCTCGCTGGAAGATTGAGTTCGTGTGATTAATGGTGGGCCCCATTTAGAGATCAGAGAAGCTCACTAGGTGGCCCGTTTGGTCAAAATCCTTAAATCGTACCTATACTCATCTCATGCGTGCAAGACCATGACTCAACAGATTCGTTGCTGCACCTCCAACTGTAGGATTATTAGGTCAGGTGGTGTCCGTTTGAACTCTAGACCTATTCACACTCGGGTTTCTTGCTGACCATTCCTAAGAAAGAAGGAGAAAGAGGGGCAGAGGAGTAGGAAGAAAAATGGGAAAGGAAAGAAGAGAGAAATGAGGGAGAAAGAAAAAGGCAGGGAGGTGCGGTTGCTGCTGCCACACCGAGTTCGAGTCCGAGCCAGGCCGGTCAGATTAAGCCTGGTTTGAGGTTGCTCCAGTCCTTGCTGGAGTTCCAGCAGGCATGAGGAAAGAAGGAGAAAAGAAGAATGAGAAGGTGGGGGAGTGGATTCGAGTTGGGAACCCGAATCGTGGCCGAGTCAGTGGTCCGTGACTCACTGGTGTGACTGCCTGACTCATTGGTTCAGATTGTATAGATCAGACCGGGCCTGGTTTGGTCCAGCAAACTTACTGGTGTGTAGGCCTGAGCAAAGTAGAAAAAGAAAGAAGAGAGAAACAAGAGAGAAAGAGAGAGAGAGAGAGAGAGAGAGAGAGAGGTTGAGGCAGGGTTTCTGCCGAGTCAACTAGCTGAAGCCGAGTTTGACTCGGTCAAGTTGGGATTGGGCTTGGTCCATACATTGCTGGATTTCCAGCATGTAGAAAACAATAGAGGGGAATAAAAGAGAGGGAAAGAGGGGAAGAAGAGAAAGAAGTGAGAGGCAAGCAATGGTGAGTCGAGTGGACTCAACCGAGTCGGCTAAGGTGAGCCCACGTCTCTCCTCCATATTGAAATTCTTTCGATCACAACCTTCATTTTTGCCATTCTATCATTATTAGGGTAATGAATATTAGGAATGAAGAACAGTTAGTAAATTATCTATATCAATTTTAGAGTTCATATAAAACAAAATCTTCACTGTTAACTACTGGTATTTTGTCATCATTAATGGTAGGTCTTAGTATTTATTTATTATCATTAGTATTACTATGATATTTGTAATCATATAGGATGATTGATTAACTATTAGGAGATTATCCATGCTTATATTAGTTATTATAAACAAATAAGAAAATTTTCGATTATTAAATATTAGCTTTTTATTTATTATGGTTGAATATTATCATCGATGGTAGATTTAATTATCATCAGGATGATTACTAACTAGTATTAACTACAACACTAACATTGTAACGCCCTGAAAATCGGGGGTCGAGCAGAAGCTTAGCTTCCGAGTTCCAACGCATCACTTATGCAACATAAATAATGATGATTGAAGGTTGTTCGTATTAGTGCATTAAACATGAGTGAGATTATACCAAATCATCATATCATACTCCAGAGACAGTTAAATTTTGCAAGTGGAAGACTGTGATAGATATATATAAAATATATATACTGTTGTAAGTCTTCAGAGTATGAACATGTTACCAGGTTAAATATATACATGTATACTCCAAAAATGAACAAAATGAATATACATGGGTGTTCCAAAGGTGCAAAATAACAAGTATAATGGCATCTAATCAGTAACCCTGTAACCCTCTCGATCAGAACATGGTCTACATAGACTCGCCTGATAGCTGTATATAGGAGAAACCCTCCTCGTCATCATAAAAGTCCGGCTCCGCTTCGTAAGCATCGTCATCATCTGAAACTAAAACAGGATCTGGTTGGTCTATAAAACACCGTCCCGTAACGTGGGAGTGAGTGATTGTAACACCCCGGGTTTTTGCCATCCTGGAGATAGACGTCCTTGGGCAATTGGTCGATCCGAACACCTTATTAACTTGTCAGAACTCAATCCCAAAGTCAAAAATCGCTTTTTAACTCTTTTCCTTCACAAATCTCACCTCGCACTACCTCGTTCTTTAAATCTTTCTAAGTACTTTCACATTAGACACAAATCTTAGAGTTTAGATGATGAAGAACAATACACAAACTCAAAGTAACCTTATGGAATCATCGACGAATAGGTTATTTAGAAACATCAGCCTCTCCTACCCTAGGACCTTCTTCTATTCTAATTAGGGCGTGATTTAGTTAAGTGTTAATTCTTTGAACCACATTCTATACAAACTACCAAAGGCCCGAGTATCACCTCAAACAGAAATCTTATAGGACTAAATTCTTTAAAAATTAGACAAAGTTAACGAAGTGCTAAACTAGATCACATACGAAATCTGTACTAATCACTTTAAATCCAATTTGCAAGACCTAAAACTTGTAGAATCAGTGACGTTAGGTTACCCTAAAATCTGGGATCAATTTCATTACCCAGCTGCTCTCGAGAGCATCACGAAACTCCATATTGGATCTGAACCGCACATCGAAAGTTTGAATAATATAAAGTTATAGAATTAGGACCACCTTGCTAGGCTTGACAACCATCTTAGAAATCAAATCCAAATAGTGTCCCACGGCTATTCGCTTGTGTCCGGAGTGAAGAGTGTGAGAAAACGTAGATTTTTTTAGAAATCAAATCTCATTTAAGTAATCTGAGACTTGTCACTTGCGGGCCTGATATAAGAAATCAGACCGTCAGAATCTGACCCAAATACACCCTCAGATCAGGGGAAATTTCATATACATGTCCATGTACTTGTAACCCTGATCGAGTTGCGGTAACCGTTGAACTGAAACTGGTCCACCACGTGTGATCTGGGAACCCGACTGGAATGAAAACTTAACTCGACCTAGATCCAAGGTCAGTGAGCTTAAGTCCCACCTTTGGCTCAAGGGAGGGCTCTAGAAATGCTCTGTTGAGCTGAAACAGATGCCCTTTGGACAAAACCTAAGTATACCTTGGCCCTGGGCCTATTTCTGGCAAGTTTAGGCCTATATAAGGACCTTAAACCCTCTCTCATTCTCACCATACGAATTTGAGAAAACCTAGGAGAGAGAAGAGAGAAAAGAGAGAGAAAGTGTGAGAGAAGTGGGAGAGTCTTCCTGCTATTCTACCTTGCTGCTATACGTGCTTAGCCATCACCTTCTAATCGCTTTTCCGGCGATTCCGGCTTCGTTCTTAAGTAAGAAAACCTAACCCTAATCTGTTCTAGGCTTTCTATTATTGCAGGTAGCGAAATAGCTAATCTATTTCGTGATTCAGGTTGTTATACCATCGTTGACAAAAACCTAGAGTCTCTATCCAGTTCGTTACGATTCTACGGCATAAGGTGAGGACTTTAAGCGCATAAGTTATGATTTTTAAAACTTTCAATATCAGATAATGATAGATTCATGATCTGGATGCTATTGCACATGTACAAAGTGCTATTCGTTTCATTTTTCAGACATACGTTAATTATGTTGAATATACTGTATTCCATGTATTTGTAGAAAATACCGTATATGTATAAAATTTGAAATTGTGTTGGCCATGATTAACTGCTGTATATGTATGCTAGACTTACTAGTATTAACTTCTGGGTGAATGGATTAGCCCTAATACATGTTTTATCAACATACGTTGCGTATGTTATAGTGGGTAGCCTAAGCGTTTATTGAAATACCTGAATGAATATGTATTCATGATTTGTGCCTGCCATGTGTACTGAATGTAAGAACATGATTGAAGTGTACTAGACAACCCCTTAGCGAAAGGACTTGCCCTAATTCACGCCACGACCACTATACGCTATATATGTTAAAATGTGTAGCCCAAGTGTTTGTGGAAATGATTGAATGAATATGGAACTTGGATTCCTACTTGCCATGACTATCCGTCATGGGTGCACTTGTGTTATAAATGGGGCAGCTCCCTAGTGAAAGGATTTGGCCTAATACATATGTGATCAACATACGTCATGTATGTTGATGTATGTAATCTAAAATGTTTATTGAAATGTTTAAATGAGTAGGTAGTTAGAAAATTGTAATGTATAAGGGTGAGAAGATATGTTTCTCAACTCCTTTAACTATGTGTATGCTTTCCTCCATGTACCGTATATTATAACGTCTATTTATCTATGTGATGCATATGTATCAATCCATATTTAAGTTATATTCCAAAAATGTACAAAAATAAAGCCATGAAGGGTGATGGGGGAGTAGTGTAACGATTCCATGCAACAGCCCTGGCAGCCATAAAGCGGATAACATCGGACCTTTGATTGTATGATTTATATGATTTAAAATCTTGATTCATTACTGCTTAAACTATTTTCTAGGATATTTTGTTGTAATTGAATGTGATTGGGGCTATTGTATAGTCCAGGCAATTGGTAACAGGCTTTGAATTCGTGGCTGAGATTTATTCGCCACGTAGGATGTGTTTGATGAACCGGAGCCGTACTAGAGTTGTCGATAGTGGTTAGGCCACACGGAGTGCTTACGCACTTCATGCTAATCCACTTGATGTGCGCTTGTGCAAGTTGAGCTCGTCAAGTAACCCGATTGACTCGATGTATATTCACCATGTATGGACACTACTGCTTAAACCTAAGGTACCAAACTTACCAGTGAAACCCCGTTAACCTTGGTACCTCGATTCGCTAATACTCATGAGTCGGGCATGGTGGTATGGGACACCGTGGTCGAGCTGTCGACCTACGTTGGGGCCACGTGCCTCCCCGTAGTGACCAGTGAGCAACCCAGACTTGTGAGCCAAATACGGTGGTATGAGACACTGTATTCGAGCTGTCGGCCTACACTGTTTTGATGGGTGATGGGGGAGTAGTGTAACGAGTGCGTGTAACAGCCATGACAGCCCTGACCGTGCCCGGTGTAGTGACCTCAAGCATACTCTAAATCTGCGGTGAGGCAACGAGTCTTCCCGTAGTAACAGAGTATAAACTAGGCCTGCATTGATAAGGTGATGGGGGAGAGGTGCAACGAGTATGTGTAACAGCCCTGACAGCTCTTTGCAGTGACCTAGAACTGCACCATCATATGAGATTATCTAGGACTGACGACCCTAGAATGGATCATTGTTTGGGAATGATATAAGGGAGGTACCTTAGTTTCCCAATCCTGCTGTATAAAAAGGACTAATAACAATCCGGTAATCATGTTCATATCGCACTACATGTGCCTAGAAGATGTGGAGCACTAAGGGATGAAAGCATGCCGCGGACGTAAGATGGTGTCGCACAAGGGAGTATGTTGGTGAGGACATGTATCATTATCGCATCTCATCCTTGCATTAACAAGAGTATTTAGAATTGTTTGATTGTACTGCTTTATCATTACTGCTTGACTGAATTGATAACATGTTAACCTATGCTTTACTGTTCCACTAAGTTGATCACTCACTCCCACGTTACGGGACGGTGTTTCGGACACCCACTAGACTCTGTCTGACTGCAGATGGCGATGCTACTCCTGAGGTGGAGCCGGACTTTGTGACGACGAGGATGTTTTCTCCTATATGCTGTTTTCTAGCGGCTTCATGTGAGTCGTGCCTTGATCGACGGGGTTACATGGATGCTGACTAGATGCCCTTACACTTGCTATTTGGTATTGAATCGCACATGTATATTCATTATGGTCCATTTTGGGAAGTATACATGTATTATTTAACCTGGTAACATTATCACACTCTAGAGACTTACCTTAGTTTATATATTTGATATATCTATCACAGTCTTCTGCTTGCAATTCAACTATCTCTGGAGTATGATATGTTGTTTTGGTATGATCCCATTCATGTTTCAATGCTCTCATCATAATCATCATCATCTATATTGAATAAGTGATGCGTTGGAACTCGGGAGTTGAGCTTTGCTCGACCCCCAATTTTCAGGGCATTACAGTGATAATCTCAGTGGAACTATAAAGCAAAGGTTAACATGTTATCAATTCAATTAAGCAGTAATGATAAAATAGTACAATCAAACATCCCTAAGTACTCTGATTAATGCACGAATGGTATGTATAAATGATGCATGCCCTCGCCTGCACTCCTGTGATCTTCATCTAACGGTCGCGCATGTCAGTTACTTCCTCAGTGCTTCTACTCAACGCCAAACGGCACATGCAGTGCAATGTATAAGCGTGATTACCAAGCTCTTATTAGTCCTTTTTATACAGCAGGATTGGGAAGCTAAGGTACCGCCCTTTATATCATTAACCCAAACAATGATCCATCTAGGGTCGTCAATTATAGTTAATCACATACGATAGACAAGTTCAGGTCACTACTACCAATGTCTTACCAACTGGTAGTCCATTTTCGAAGGCTCGTCACCGACCTGACTGGGGACCATAACCAGGCTGCACCGGGGTAGGCCTATTTCATACTCGAGGTCACTCCACCAACACCTTACCAACTAGCAGTCTATTTTCGAAGGCTCGTCACCGACCTGACTGGGGACCACAGCCAGGCTGCACCAATGGAGGCCGACAGCTCGAATACAGTGTTCCATACCACCGTACTCGGCTCACGAGTTTAGGTTGCTCACTGGTCACTATGGGGAGGCTCGTCGCCCCAGCGTAGGCTGATAGCTCGACCACGATGTCCCATACCACCATGTCCGGCTCATGAGTCTTAGCGGATCGAGGTACCAAGGTTAACAGGGTTTTCACTGGTAAGTTTGGTACCTTAGGTTCAAGCAATAACGTCCATACATGGTGAACATACATCGGATCAATCGGGTTACTTAACGAGGTCGACTGGTACGAGCGCACGTCGAGATGATTGACATGAAGTGCATAAGCACTCCGCGAGGCCTAACTACTGTCGATAACCAAAGTACTGCTCGGATTCATCGAACATGTCCCGTGTGGCGAAATAACCTCAGCCACCAAACTAGGATCTGTTACCGATTACCTGGACTATACCTGTAACATCTCGGAAAAATTCATACAAAGACCCAAGTACCACCTCAGGCAGAAATCACCCAGGACTGAAACCTTTAGAAATTAGACGAGGATTAACTAAGTGCTAAACTATATTACCTGTGAAATTAGAACTAATCACTTTAAATACATCTATAAGACCCAAACGAGTAGAACAGTTAGCGCTATGTTACCTATAATCTAGGATCAATCTCAAAACCCAGTTGCTCTCGGGAGCATCACAAAACTTCGTATCGGACCAGGACAGTGCGTCGAAAGTCCGATTACTGTGAAACTAAATCGTTATGACTGCTTTGCCGGGCTTGATAACCATCTCAAAAATCATATCCAGATAGTATCCAGAAACGCACAACTTGAGCTCGGAGCAAAGTGTGTGAGAAACGCGAATATCTTTAGGAATCGTGCTTAAATTTAAGTAAATTGAGTCGTTCACTTGTAGGCCAAATATAAGGATTTAGACCGTCAGAATCTGACCTAATTATACCCTTGGATTAGGAAAAATTTTATACACATATCAGTGTACTTGTGGCCATGATCAAGTATCGGTGACCGTTGAACTGAAACGGGTCCACCACGGTAGATCTGTAAATCCAATCGGATTGAAAACTTAAGTTGACCTAAATCCAATGCCAGGGAGTTTAAGTCTGAATGCGCGCAAAAAGGGGGTCTCTAGAAGTGCTCCGTTGAGTCGAAATAGATGGGTTTTGGCTATAACCTAAGTATACCATGGCCCTGGGGCCATTTCCATCAGTTTTGGGCCTATATAAGGGCCTTAAACCCTCTTACTCCCTTCACATACGAATTTCTAACCCTAGGTGAGAAAAGAGAGAAGAAAGAGAAGGAAAGAGAGAGAGAGAGAGAGAGAGAGAGAGAGAGAGTTGGAGTTCATCCCTGGGATTCAATTCCATCACTCCACGGGCTGAATCAGCTTTTCTGTATCGCTATTCCGGCGATTCCGATCCCGTTCTTAGGTAAGAAATCCAAACCCTAATCTGTTTTAGGGTTTCAAATAGTATATATGATGAAATAGCTAACCTATTTCATACTGTAGGTTGTCGTTGTACCGTAGACATAGACTCAGTATACAAACCGAGTTCGTTGCTTGTTTACCGGCGAAAGGTGCGGACTATATACGTTTAGGTTATGGTTTTCAAGACTTTCAATGTCAGTTAATGATTTATTACTGACATGGGTGCCATTTTACATGCCAAACGTGATGTTTGTTTCGCTTTACGAATACATATGACTATGTTAAGTATAGTATATTCTATGTCTTTGTTGAAATAATTGCATACGTATAGATTTTGAATTTGCAGTTGGCATGATTATCTGTCATGCATATATGCTTATTGTATATGAGACAACTCCTTGGCGAAAGTTTTTGCCCAAATACATGTTAGAACCAACATGCGTCATGTATGTTGAAGTGTGTAGCCTAAGTGTTTGTAAAAATGTTCGAATGAATATGGAACTATGATTTATGCTTGCCATGCTTGTTGGATGTTAATGCATGATCGTTGTATGCATGGTAACTCCTTCGTGATAGGATTCGCTACTATATGTGTTTTTGACTAACTTATTACATGTATGTAATAGGCGGAGTCTAAGTGTATGATAAAATGCCTGAGTGAGAAAATGCTGAATGTAACGTGCTTATGGAGGGTGTTGAAATAGGATTCTCAATCCCCTTATCTAGGGTTACAGTTTTCTTCATGTAATCTATTTTACTGCTATGTGATTTGTGAATTATACGTTAACATGTATTCTACGTGTTTATTGAAATGCTGTATGTGATCTATATTTAAGTGTGATGTTACATGCTTATTACATTGGAGTGCTATCGATCTAGAGTGTGTTTGGGACTATGCTATAGTTCAGGCAATCAGTAATAGACTCTGATTTGGTGGCCGAGGTTGTTTCGCCACATGGGACATGTTCGATGAATACGAGCCGTACTTTGGTTGTCGGCAGTGGTTAGGCCACACGGAGTGCTTATGCACTTCATGTCGATTAACTCGAGGTACGCTCGTACTAGTCGAGCTTGTCAAGTAACCCGATTGACCCGATATATGTTCACCATGTATGGACGCTATTACTTGAACCTAAGGTACTAAACTCACCAGTGAAAATCCCGTTAACCTTGGTACCTCGATCCGCTAAGACTCATGAGCCGGACATGGTGGTATGGGATACTGTGGTCGAGCTGTCGGCTTACACTGGGGCGACAAGCCTCCCCGTAGTGTCTATTGAGCAAGACAGCCTCGTGAGCCGAAATACGATGGTATGAGACACTATTCGAGCTGTCGGCCTACACTGATAAGGTGGCGAGCCCTTTATAGTGACCTCGAGCATACTCTGAGCCTACGTAGAGGTGACGAGCCTTTCTGTAGCAACTAAAGTATAACTAGGCCTACACTGCATCGAGGTGATAAGCCCTTTACAGTGACCTAGAACCCTAATATCGTATGGGATTTACTAAGACTGACGACCCTAGAATGGATCATTGTTTGGAAAATGATATAAGGGAGGTACCTTAGTTTTCCAATCTAGATGTATGAAAAGGACTAATAAGAACTTGGTAACACGCTCATGCACTGTATTGCATGTGCCGTTTGACATTGGGTAGAGCACTGAGGAAGTGACTGACATGCGCGACCATGAGATAAAGATCGTAGAGGGAGTGTAGGCGAGGGCATGCATCATTTATACATATCATTCTTGCATTAACCAGAGTACTTAGAAATGCTTGTTGTATTGCCTTATCATTACTGCTTGACTGAATTGATAACATGTTAACCTTTACTTTATGGTTCCACTGAGTTGATCACTCACTCCCATGTTACGGGACAATGTTGTACACACCAACTATCTTAGTTGTAGGTGGTGGCGATGCCTACGAGGCAGAACTGGACTTCGAGGATGACGAGGAGGCATTCTCTTACATGCAGTTTTCAGGCGACTTTATGTGAGCCGTGTCCTAATCGACGGGAATTTCTGGGATGTGGTCTAGATGCCATTACGCTTGCTATTTTGTCTTTTTGTAACATATATGTATATTCATTTTTGGTTCATTTTAGGAAGTATACATGTATATATACTTAACCTGGTAACATGTTCACACTCTGGAGACTTACAACAGATTATATAATTTATATATCTATCACAGTTCTTCCGCTTGCATAATTTAACTGTCTTTGGAGTATGATATGCTGTTTTGGTATAATCCCACTTATGTTTAATGCATTAACACGGACAACACTTAATCATCATTATCTATGTTGCATAAGTGATGCGTTAGAACTCGGGAGTGGAGCTTATGCTCGACCCCCGATTTTCAGGGCATTACAATACCATAGTCCCAAAGACACTCCAGATCAATAGCATTCAAATGTAATAGCGAAGACAACATATACAATCAAATCGTAAACAAATCTCATTTGAGCATATTAACGAACACGTAGTGCACATGTTATTCTACATAAGCATGTTATACATAAATCACAAAATAGTAATGCACATTATATGAAGGATCTATTGATATAGCTAAGGTAATTGAGAATCCTATCTCAACACCCTTAGTAAGTACAATTTATCAAACGCTCACTCATTCAGACATTGTATCAAACACGTAGAACATGTTATTACACATGCATTTTCTACATAAATCACGTAGTTGAAATTAAGATTACATGAAGGGAATTATACATTTAGATAAGGTTGTTGAGAATCCTATCTCAACACCCTTAGTAAAGACAATTCATCGGACAATTTCTCATTCAGACATTTTATCAAACACTTAGACTACACATTTTAACACACATGTAAGAGGTTAGTTATAACATATATTATAGCGAATCCTTTTATAAGGGAGTTACCACACACACAATGGTCATGTATTCTCAAGTAACAAGCATGGCAAGCACAAATCATAATTCCATAGTCATTCAGGCATTTCAACAAATACATAGAATGCATTATATTCAACATAGTTTATATCTATAGGTACTATATGGAAAATATCGCATCTAAGCAATGTGACAGCAATCAAGTCAGTCATAAATCATTACCAACACTGAAGGCCTTGAAAACCATAACGTAAATATTTATAGTCTGCACCTTTCATCGGTAGACTCGTAACGAACTCGGTTTAAACACAAAGCCTTTGTCTACGGCACAACGACAACCTACAGTATGAAATAGGTTAGCTATTTCATAACTTACACTATCAAAAACCCTAAAACAGATTAGGGTTAGGTTTTCTTACCCAAGTACGTTGGCGGAAACGCCGGATTTGTGATACAGATAGGGTGGCTAAGTGCGTGGAGCAACGGGATCAAGTCCCAGGATGAATCTCCAACTCTCTCTCTCTCTCTCTATCTCTCTTTCTCTCTCTTTCCTTTCTTTTTCCTCTCCTCTCTTTCTTAGGGTTTAAAATTCGTATGGAATATGAGAGAGAGGGTTTAAGGCCCTTATATAAGCCCAGAACTGATGGAAATGGCCCCAGGGCCAAGGTATACTTAGGTTATGTCTAAAGATCGGCTGTTCCGACCCAACGGAGCACTTCTAGAGCCCTCTTTTTTGCGTGTGGTCGAACTTAAGCTCCTTGGAGTTAGATCTAGGTCGAGTTAAGTTTTCGGTCCGATTGAATTTACAGATCGACCGTGGCGGACCAGTTTCAGTTCAATGGTCGTCGGCACTCAATCAGGGTCACAAGTACATTGTCATGTATGAGAAATTTCCCCTGATCCGAGGGTGTATTTAGGTCATATTCTGACAGTTTGAATCCTTATATTTGGCCCGCAAGTGACACGACTCAGTTTACTTAAATTCGGAGTTTATTTCTAAAGATATTCACATTTCTCACACACTTTGCTCTAGGCGCAAGTTAAGCATTTCTAGACACAATTAGGACTTGATTTCTGAGATAGTTGTCAAGTCCAACTAGGTGGTCATAATCGTATAGTTTCGCTGTAATCAGACTTTCGACGAGTGGTCCATGTCCGATACAAAGTTTCGTGATACTCTTGAGCGCAACTGGGTTTTGAGATTGATCTTAAGTTAGAGGGTAATGTAGCATTAAGGATTCTATAGGTTTTGGGTGTTGCGGTTCATATTTAAAGTGGTTCAAGCGAATTTCACAGCTAATCTAGTTTAGCACTTTGTTAATTTCGTCTAATTTCTAAAGGATTTGGTCCTTAGTGATTTTTGCCTGAGCTGGTACTTGGGTCTTTGTACGGATTTTTCCGAGATGTTACAATGAGTAGTAGAAGATAGTTTTTCATTTTCTTTTGAAGATAATGCTAGAAAGAGAGTAGGTGGTGAAGAAAAATGAAGAAGGTGGTAGAATGGAGGGGGACTTGAGAGAGCAAGAGGAGGTTTTGAGGGATTCAGAGAGCTTGGAGTGGTGTGAGGGAGGGAAATGAAGCATAAAAGGAAAATGGAAGAGGTCCCACATGATTTCATGGGCCCCACAGCCACCTACAACTGTCGGCCCGCCCTACTTGGTCGCAGCCCGACAGGCCCGCTGGCCAATTCGAGGATGCATCCCCGATTCGGGGATACCATCCCCGGTTGCTGGACAGTTGGGGGATGCCTCCCCAATTCGGGGATGCTATCCCCCCTGGGACACCGGATGTGCACGAGACCCGCTTCGGATCCCTCTGATTTGCGTCGTTTGGGCCCCCGAGTCCGTTTGACATGGTTTTGTCACCCGATATTTGAAATGGGTGTATTTTGCAAACCAGAATGAGTTATTTGACATGCAATATATTATTTTCGGGTAGGAAAAGCTGATCTATCGAAATAATCTATTTATTTCATGATATTATAAAAGGTTTATGGTCAAAACCTAATTTATTTATGTATTCACTATTTATAGTAAATTTTAATTTCATTATTGTTCTTTATCATTTAATCTTTAGGATTAATGTCTAATATGAAAATAGTTAGAAAATTTTAAGAATAAGGTGGTGAAAAGTGAGATTTTGAAGAAAATGGGTTAAAAAGGGATTTTAAACTTTGGGATTGAGTTATGAGAAGGTAATAAGGTGTTAGGATCGACCCATTGCCTAAGGACATTTAACTGCAGGTTAAAAAAAATCCAAGGTGTTACAAACATTAATAAATATTATTAAATTAATGTTAAAATCAATTGCACACCAACTAGGGTTCAAACCCTAAACACCTAGCCTAGACCTAAACTCTAGGTTAAAACCCTAAAAGCTAAACCAATCTAAACCCTAGGTTAAGACCCTAACCCTAAATAGTGAGTAAGCTTGGATCTAATTGTACAACTTTATGATTGATAGTAGGAATTGATTCCAAGGGAACACACACTTCTTAGCGATGACGTAGACAGTTCAGAATATCAGGTGATGATTCTTCCCCTTGAGCTTTCCATCTTCTCATTAGCTTAAGTATAGTTTTTATTTAAATTCATAATTGATATCTCCATTTATAATCACATGTGTTAGCTGGTGCAAATTGAATTATTGTATTACATGCTTTATGATTATCTTGTATAATTGTTCATGCTTGTGGATTTTCTTTTGTGGATTACTTATGGAACTTAAACTAGTACATTATGAGAAATTCCCACATATGAATGTACACTCATACTTGGGATGTAACTTAACTAGTTGTGATCGTAATGGACCTTTGACATGGTGGTTATTGAGTGGTGGTCTAGATGGATCATTGATGTGGGCGTACCATCCAGGGTCGTTGTGCCCAATGGTTTTTAAGGATGGTCTTTATCGTATGGTTTTGATATCGGCCCTATGTGGCATATTTTGATACTCGCCCTACGTGGTTTTGTTTTGGTATTTGCCCTATATGGGTTCGATGTTTTATATAGTGCAACCATGCGATGGTAAGCCCCATATATTGTAATATGATTAGCTACTAGTCGTCGGGGTACCATTAAACATCCTAAGGTGGTAGCCTCATGAGCCGGGGATGGTGGTATGGGACCTATGCCCGAGCTGGAGGCCTATGCTAGGCTATACGCTCCTCGTAGTGACCTTTGAGCTTATTTAAATTGGATGGTTGTAAATGGACTAATAATTACTTGGCTAATCATGTATACATGACATATTACGATGACTTGGATCACTCTGCCTTACGATTACGCTGAATGTTGCGCTTATGACTAGTCATTCGATTGTATAATGACTTGGATTATTATGCCCTATGATTACGCTGAATGTTGCGCTGATGACCAGTTTTATCCTTGAGTGATGACCCCAATGCCCGTCTGGATGTTTTTCCCAGGGCACAGACCGTCTGGATGTTTTACCCAGGTCGATGATTGCTTTCATGCATCCATGCATCCAATAAGACTACATTTATTCTTTTTCGGTTGTCTGGATGTTTTATAATATTTCTTACCTAATGCGGTGGTGTGTAATCTTGAGGGAAATTCATACCGAGTTGGCCACTCATCCATCAAATATACAACCGTACAGGTAGTACATGTGGCTTTAGTGATATGTATGTTCAGACTTGATGAGGATTAGGGTATGATCGCCAGGGATGCATGGCTGTATTTTCCTGGAGGAGCTGCGTGATCTTGCGGCTTATATTTATATGTTTTCTTCTATTTTGCATGTATTAAATTCTTGTAAATCTTGTACTTGTTAAATTTAGAGACATTGGTTTGTATAAGTCATTATGCGCAGCTTCTTGTATATTTGAATGATAATGAAATTTTCCTTTATATCGATTTGTCCCCACTACACTCATTTGCTTACTCTGATGATAGTTGAAAAAATGTACACTTGAATTTGACCATCCTTTAAAGTTAACACTCGGGTTCTTGGGACACGGGTCATTTACTCGGGTCTTGAAAAGTTGGGGCATTACAGTTGGTATCAGAGCATAGTTTGGACAAACTTGGCTTTGGGAATGATCTTATATAAGCCTTAAATGTCTATAGTTAGGGTGTTCGAAACTAGAAATTTGAACCCAAGTGAATCTCCCTTAGACTTAGGAAGATCTAAGAATGTAGAAACTCAAACTTAGGCCCCCCTAGATAAGTGTTTGGATGAAATTAGTTCCCTTTAAACATTTAGTCATTTGAACTAGTGAAAAGTTCCCTTCAGAAATTTGGAGAACATAGATACTTCAAACTTTAGGCTCCCTTGAAATTTTAGGTTAGACTTTTGGACTTTAACTTATGTAGAAATCCCTTAGAATTGGGAGAAAATGAAGAAACTCAAATGATAGGCTCCTTGAAAGATTGAACTTAGAAATGACCTTAAGTTCCTTTGAGAATTTCAGGTTAGTCATTGAACTTGGGAACTAAACCTAGGCATCGTTGAAAGAAAAATATCTACTATGATGTACATAAGGCTAAACAAGGACAATCCTTATACTTAACTTTCAAATGAAAATTTTCTAGAAATTCAAGATGTGAATTTTCCTAAGATTTCATGGTTAGGGATAATGTTATTGTAATAATCAATTAAATGGATCAAACTTAGACTTCGTAGGATCCACCACGTTGTATGTTAGATTGAATATAAGCACTTCCTAAATCTAAGGAATTAGGCTAGAAATTGTTATTTGAATCTCTCAATACATCTTTTACTTGAAAATAATGTTTTTCACAAAATTTTAGCACGTAAGAATTAATTAGAGGAGAAGTTATATGATCTTAGGAAAAATTTTAACCTTGGGCTAAGCATATTGAAATTAGATTAGAAATCTTAAATGGACTTGGTAACTTTTAAACTCAGGTTTCAGGTAAAAATCCTTATCTTGAAATTTCCAAGTAGTACTTAGATAATCAGAGTGGTGCAGCGGAAGCCTAATGGACCGCATAGGCTTATCATAGTAAGAATATAAGGTTTCATGACATTTCCAGGAGTCTAGAATAATCAGGATCACGGACTGATGAAACCATATTTAAACGGAGTTTTCATGGTTTGACTCAAATTCTAAGTCCTAGCAAATCTCAATGATTCCAATGCCCTGATCAAGCAAAGGACCGAAATTTAACAGGATTGTGAATTGATACCCAAACCCTTTGCTATACGTAGGCGAAGGATCGAGGTATCGGGCTCAAACCCACTATGACCATCTATCCGTTACAACTCGAACATTGAAAACCAGAAGATTGTACAGTAGGAAAAAACTCTTTTGGTAATGGATGCGAGATGCCTTGGGATTTTAATTGTAATAGCCCTATGGAATAATGTAATCTTAAAAATGGCTTATTTCTCTTGGGACCTCGAGATGAGACTTTACTCTTTTTTTCAGAAAAAATTGTTCTTCTACTCACCCGTTGCGTTGTGTGGCCCAGCTTGCAACAAAAGTTTGAGACAAAAGAAATTGTGGGACATACGAAGCTATATATGGGCCCATTACTTGAGAGATTTAATCCGTTCATTTGCTTTGAGGCATGCTGGGACATTGGGCGACATCGATTTTAACTTTATCATAAGACTCTGTGGCTCCCAATAGAGAGAACGATGGCCTTTCTCTATTGGTATGTTTCCTCTAATGTGGTCCATCCGTAGTATATTATTCCCCGATTCTTGGGCCCATGCTCTAAAATTATTTTCTCAAGATAATGGTTGGATGAGATTTCAATGCAAATGCCCGATGGTTTCCACAATATCATTCCATAAGCATATATGTGGAGCTTAACCCACATTCCAACTCATTTCATATTTTTCGAAGCTTTATTTTTTAGAGAGGGGGACCACCACCACCACCACCAAATTGAGAGAGAGAGAGAGAGAGAGAGGGGGACCACTACCATCGAATCAAGAGAAAGAGAGAGGACCACCACCATTGAAGAAAGCGGTTAAAACTGTTGTTTACACCTCCATGGGACCCACCCTGACAATCCTTTGTGATATTTATGGTGAAAGAACCTTCATTCTGGCGACATTTTGAAGTTTTTCTCCCAAAGAGTATCATTCTGGTGACATATTGAAGCTTTTGTTTATTCCAACGACTAATATGGCAGGTAGAGGTAAGAATACGTAGGGGGATCCACAGTGCGCAATGGGGATCCAGCCACCTTGGTGAGATCCACAATGGATAGGGGGATCCACATATTCAATTCAACATTGATATTCACCTCTACCTTCAATCCATACCACAATAGGATAGAAAATCTAAGAGTTTCATTTTTTTCCCTTGATTTTGAATGCACTTATCTACCTCAATTCATCCTTGCTTGTTTGGAATTCACTAATTTTAACATAAAAAAAAGAACATGGCATAGAAGTTGAGTAATTAAGGTTTGAGCCTCTTAACATCTAGAATTTTGTTTTTATTTTTTATTTTATTTCTTTTTTGTTTATGTTTTTTTTTTCATGTACACCTTTTCTGTAACCTTTCGAAGCTTTCTCTAAACATAAAATTTAATTAACAAGCTTTGTTATTGCTCAAATCTGGTCAAGCTTGTTCCACCTCCTGTGAGTCACTGGATACCTACAAATTAGTGGAGAACAAGGAGACACTAGGGCCACCGGTTGTGTGCGGAGACCCTCTAATGCCTAAGTTAGGTCTGTAGACTCATAGTAAGCCTAGTAGAATCAGAATAGTTGTGTGTACCTTCTCTTTGAAGAGGGTGATGTATTTATAGGTGCTCGTATGCAACTTCCATATCTAAGTAGATCTGTAAGATATGCTAGAGGGGGTCCGTATTGGAATCAAAATCTATTCTCGAGTATTTCTCTGATTATGCCTTGATTGACGTGATCTTTGGCTAAGATCTCGCCGGATAATTTCGCCCATATACGGTGTAGATTCTCTTTGGATGTTTTCGTTCCAAGCCTGAGGTCAGTATCTGAGTCGAGGTTAGCATCCAACCTTGAGGTTAGCCTTCAAGGTCGAGGTTGTTGTCCAAAGTTGAGGTTGTCATCAGAAGCCAAGGTCAAGGTCGGTAGTCATAGTCGAGGTCTACAGGTCCATTGATGAGTCTTATTTCCAAACCAGTTTAATTATTTCAGCTCGGTCATTGAGTCTTCTTGCTCAACTCATCTTCTCTAGCCTTTTCAGAGAGTCTGTTCTGATTGTTCTTTTGCCATGTGTCCCATACGTCAGGTTATCTCAATTTTACTTACAACAGTTGCCCCTTACTTTCGAGTTCCATTTTCATGAACTCAAGAAGTAAGAAGATTTGAACTGATGAATGGGCGGGAAGTTCCGAGCTTCTAACTAAAGGAGGTCGGATCGTTCTATTCGTGTTCCTCGATTTTGTCGCCTGGTAGTTAATGCGAGAATTGAAAAGAGGCGACGCATGTTGCAATAATCAAGGAGGATATTATGACAGTGGTTCCGTATAAGGAGACGTGCACAGAGTGGCGAGCGTCATTTCGTTTTCAGGCGACTTGCAGGCGGACACCTGTCCTTACTTCATTAATGCGAGCCTTGAGTGAACCTCGTATCGCCACATGGAGGAGATTGTGCATTAAGGCGTCTTTTCACTTCTTTGCAAGTAGTGCAGGCATTAAATGCCCTCCTTCCGGTGTCCTTATAAATAGGGGTTTTCCCCTCATTCTGTCGCTCACTAGTTTTGCGAAGTCCAAGCTGTGCCAACCTCTTTTCTCTTTTTTCTTCTTCTCCGTTCACTAAGTAGATCGTCTGGTCACTTTAGGTTTTCCCGGTACATTTTCTTCTGTGCTTCTTTCTTTTCTTCCTTTGTCTTTTTTCCCTTATTGCAATGTCTTCAAACGGTTCTAGGGGGATATTTGTGTCGGAGGATTTTCATGGGGAATCCATTCATGATAGCTTGGATTCCCAGCTAGTCGCATCGTTGAGCGAACCCTCTTCGGCGATGGTAGCTCGGGATGAGGAAGTTTTGCCACCCTAGACGGAGGTAGCTTCTTCATCTTCTCAGGGACCGACCCCATCATTAGGTCCATTTGGTTCGAAGCTCCGGTCGGGGGATCTGGTTGCCCTTCAGTCGGAGTTCCAAATCCCTAACCCGGTGGGGCTACAACTACCCCAAGTCAAGGAACTTCCGGGCCATCCTCCTGAGGGAGAGGTAGCCCTTTACCCTATTTTCTTTTCTTGTGGCTTGTGACTACATTTCCACCTAATGGTGAGTGAGGTAGTGCACCACCTAAGGCTTGCCCCCAGGACAACTTAACCCTAACATGTGGCGAGATGTCTTCGAGTGCTATGTTTTATAGTACCAACTCGGTCACTCCAAACTGACTGTAGACGAGCTCCCATACTTATATTAGGCCAAAGTAGTCTGGGTTCGCTTGGTTGGTACTATTTTTCTGTGGTCAGGCAAAGGTCAGGCCCTTATTACCAATAATCTCTCCTCTAATAAGAGCTGAAAGGACATGTGGTTCTTTGCTTTTGGAGAGTGGGAGGACCCGATGACAAATCTGGGCAGGTTGCGATTTTAAGTGTAACGCCCTGAAAATCAGGGGTCGAGCATAAACTCAACTCCTGAGTTCCAATGCATCACTTATGCAACAAAATGAATGATGATTGAATGTTGTCTGTATTAGAGTAGTGAACATGAGTGAGATTAAGCTAAAACAACATATCATACTCCAGAGACAGTTAAATCTGTAAGCGGAAGACTTTGATAGCTATATGTAATATATAAACTATGGTGAGTCTCCAGAGTGTGATAACAATACCAGGTTAAATAATTACAAGTACATTTCAAGATATACCTAAGGTGTAGTGTCATCTAGTCAACATCCCTATAATCCCATCGATCAAGACGCAGCTCAAATGAAGCCGCCATAAACAACATATACGAGAAAGCACCCTCGTCGTCACAAAAGTCCAGCTCCGCCCCAGGAAATAGGGTCGCCATCTGCAATCAGACAAAATCTGGTGGGTGTTCGGAACATCGTCCCGTAATGTGGGAGTGAGTAGCTAACTTAGTGGAACAATAAAACATAGGTTAACATGTTATCAATACAGTCAAGCAGTAATGATAAAGCAGTACAATCAAACACACCTAACTACTCTTATTAATGCAAGTATGAATGCAGTCATGATGGATGCCCTCACCGACATACTCCCTCGTGCGACACCATCTTACGTCCACGATATGCTTGCATTCCTCAATGCTCCACATCTTCCAGGCACATGCAATGCTATGATGAGCATGATTACCGAGTTGTTATTAGTCCATTTCAAACAGTAGGATTGGGAAACTAAGGTACCTCCCTTGTATCATTCCCAAACATGATCCATTCTAGGGTCGTCAGTCCTAGTTAATCTCATACAATAGTGTGTTTCTAGGTTGCTGCAGAGGCTGCAGGGCCGTTACACGGAATCGTTGCACCACTCATCCATCACCTCTTTAACGATTCATCACTATACAGATACAGGCCTAGTTCATACTCTATACACTGCGGTAAAACTCGTCGCCTCACCATAAATTCAGATTATGCTCGAGGTCACTACAAAGGGCTGCCAGGGCTGTTACACGGAATCATTGCACCACTCCCCCATCACCTTATCAATGTAGGCCGACAACATGAATATAGTGTCCCATACCACCATAATCGGTTCACGAGTCTGGTTGCTCACTGGTCACTACGGGGAGGCACGTGGCCCTAGCGTAGGCCGACAGCTCGACCACGGTGTCCCATACCACCATGCCCGGCTCATGAGTCTTAGTGAATTGAGGTACCATGGTTAACGGGATTTCACTGGTAAGTTTGGTACCCTAGGTTCAAGCAGTAGCATCCGAACATGGTGAACATACATTAGACAAATCGGGTTACTTGACGGGCCTGACTAGCTCGAGCGCACAATCAACTGAACGACATGAAGTGCATAAGCACTTCGCGTGGCCTAACCACTGTCGCCAACTGAAGTACGACTCGGGTTCGTCAAGCACATCCTACGTGGCAAAATGAATCTCAACCACGATCCCAAGTCTGGTACCAATTGTCTGGACTATAAACATAGTCCCAATCGCAATTAATCTATGTTCAAAGCATGTGAAGTAAAGCATAATAAACAAAGTAATTCAAGCATGTTAACAAACATGTCATAAAGCATGTATAAAGCATGTTATAAAGCATGTTATAAAGCACCATATAGACAGGAAATATAAACACATAAATTTCATAAGTAAGCGGTTAAGTTAATCAACCACATGGAGGAAATCATACAAGTCTTTAAGATAGTTGAGAATCCCATCTCAACACCTACCTCAGGCATCATCATCCAAACACTTACTCTCACAAGCATTTTCACAAACACTTAGCATACACTATTTCAACATACATAGTATATGTTAGCAAAACATGTATTAGGGCGAGTCCTTTCGACAAGCAAGCATTTTACGCATATATAATATATTTATACAGCAACTAATCATGGCAAACACATCTCCAAAATTTATACATATACGGTACTTTCTACAATACACTATTTCTACATACATAGTGTATATTAGCATAACATGTATTAGGGCGAATCCTTTGCCCTAATAAGTATTTTATCCATATATCATATATTTATACAACAAATAATCATATCAAACATATTTTCAAAATATATACGTATACGGTATTTTCTACGAATACCTAGAATATGTAAAATTCCATATTCTATGTCTTTAATCGAAACAGAGAACAAAAAGCACTTTGTACATGTGCAATTGCATGCAGATCATGAATCTATCATTATCTGACATTGAAAGCGTTGAAAACCCTAACCTATACACCTAAAGTCCTCACCTTTTGTCGTAGAATCATAACGGAGTCGATAGGTTTGCTAAGCTTTCGTATATGGCAATTTGGTAACGTATAGAATGAAATAAGTTAGCTATTTCATAACCTACAACTATCAACACCCCAAATCAGATTAGGGTTAGGATTTCTTACCTAGAAACGGAGCTGGAATCACTGGGAAAGTGATTAGAACGGAGTGGTGGAGCATGGATAGCAGCAGGGAAGAAGGGCAGGGAGATCCTCCCACAACTCCCACACTTTCTCTCTCTTTTCTCTCTTCTCTCTCTAGCGTTTCTCTCAAATTCGTATGGCTGTAAGAGAGAGGTTTCTAAGGTCCTTATATAGCCTAAAACTTCACCGAAATAGACCTAAGGTCAAGGTATACTTAGGTTATAACCAAAGTGACACTTTTCTAGCTCAACGGAGGACTTCTGATGACCCCCCTTGAGCTAAAAGTCGGACTTAGGCTCACTAACACAGGATCTAGGTTTAGTTAAGTTTTCGTTTCAGTCGAATTCCCAGATCACGCATGGCAGACCAGTTTCAGTTCAACGGTCAGTAGATCTCGATCAGAAATTCTGAGTACATGGATATGTTTGGGGAAATATCCCTGATCCGAGGGTGTAATTTGGCCTGATTCTGACGGTCAGGTTGTTTAATACTGACCCGCAAGTGACAAGTCTCAGATTACTATTTGAGATATTTATTTTAAAAATATTTTCACATTTCTCACACTCTCCGCTCTGAGCTCAAGCGAATAGCGCTGGGACACTATCTGGATTTGATTTCCAAGACGGTTGTCAAGCCCAGCAAGACAGTCCTAATTCCTTAACTTGGTATTATTCGGACTTCCGATGTGCGGTCCAGATCTGATACGGAGTTTCAATGTGCTCCTGAGAGCAACTGGGTAATGAGATTGATCCTAGATTTTAGGGTAACCTAGCGTTAATGATTCTACAAGTTTTGGGTCTTGCAGATCATATTTGAAGTGGATCAAGCGAATTTCGTAGCTAATTTAGTTTCGCACTTAGTTACTTTGTCTCATTTCTAAAGGATTTAGTCCTGAGTAATTTCTGTCTGAGGTGACACTAGGGTCTTTGTACGGATTTCTAAAGCATTATTCTTCATCACCTAAACGTTAGGATTCGTGCCTAATATGAAAGTACTTAGAGACGTTTTGTGAAGGAAATGGGTTAAGAACTGATTTTTTACTGTGGGATTGAGTTCTGACCGGTTAATAAGGTGTTAGGATCGACCCATTGCTTAAGGACGTCTAATTCCAGATTGGCAAAAATCCGGGATGTTACAATCTACCCCCCTTAAAACAAAATTTCATCCCCGAAATTGCCTAAGGGTAATAAGGAAAGATTTACTTATTTCCTTTGCCTAAGTTTTATTGATTTTGAGTTTCTACGCGTGGTAGGGTATATACTAGCCTGGTTCATTTTAGTCTACCCCCCTTAAAACTTATTTCTTTATCCATTTCCCATGTCCTGATGGTTTTCTACAATTTATTTCTTTACCTATTTAGAGTCTTGATGACAATTCCCAATAATTTAGAGTAAGATAGCTGTTTTCATTATTTGACCAACACGGAGAGACGGTTATAGTGGGCTTGATCCTGATACCAGGGTAGAAAGCTCATCGTATCCCTTCTGAATCCTGGTGGATCCTGGTCTTCTGCTCGTCAGCAGTGAGTCCATTAGTAGTCGCCCAGGATTGAGAATTGGGTCAAGCCACGAATGCTTCGCAGTTGTATATTTCAGTAACTCTGTAGACCGATCACTCTAAAAACTTAGGGAATGTCCATTAAAGAAAGGCTTAAATTTTCCTATTTCTCGGGTTGTCCTTTAGGTCTTAGTCTAAGAGAGTCCTCGTTATTATCTATGTCAAAGGAAATGGTGAGTCAAATCTTACTAGATCATCCTAAAACGGTCTCTCATAGTAGAACTTGCTAGGGCTTCTATAATATTTGTATTCAACGAGCACAGTTTCGATCCTGGGCCAGTGGGGTAGGGTCCACCATGCTTTCGCTGCGCCACCCAGATCAAAGAAGTGTATTGATTTGACCTAGCTACATCTATCGGTCTCTAGCATTCTCTAATGTAACCGGTAGTCTAGTCTTAATTTAGGAGTAGTCTAAAGTCTATGCTCATATGCTAGATGATTTCATACCATTTCTAATTCAAGGAAGGGTTTTATCACTTAGGGTCAAAGTTGCCTAATTGGACTTGAGTCGCCGGAACTTAAATTTAACTATTCTCGAGCACTACACACATGCTCATACCAGCTAAGAGGGTCCTAAGGTTCACATTATAAATTGTTGGATTTCTCATACATTTAGGTCTTTCGAAATCTAGGATTACTGCTCTAGGTCCAAACTCCAAGGGCCTATTTGTCAAACAACCATTTACTCTAAAAGCTTAAGCGGTCAGAGTGTGGTGGGTTAAGGTATATCAAGGGACTTTATCACTTCAACACTATTTGGCCAGTGGTCTTAAGTTGTAGCAAATGGGACTGTATTACTAATCCCACCTCAAGATTTAGAGTGACATGTTTGGTAAGAGGGTGGGAGGGGATTAAAATTAATGGTATAGGCTTGGAAAATGAGTCTTGTGTTGGAAAAGTGTGAGATGGGATTTCCAAATCCTAGGATAATGAATTTTTAAGTGTAATTTGAAAGGAAAATACGGGATATACTTTTCATTGCAGACATTCCAAATATGGCATTGGAAAACATGGGATACACTCAATCTAGGGGCCATACCTTACACATACATTTATTGTTACTTATACAATACTATCCACCTAACTCACCTAATGCAGTTGGCCGAACGGGCCCTAAACGTCCTCAAACATCTAAAACATTCTACCAACTACTACTCCCATCAACATGAAAATATAAACACCCTAAGACGGTAGCCCATGCAAACTACAAGACAACAGTATGGATGATTAGGCCTCCAAGAAAATGACCGTACAAGCTCGGATAGAGCCATGGAAAATGAGGATAAGGGGAAGTATGGGCTGGAGTTTTTTAGTTCTCCACGGATTGGAGTCTTAACAGGCCCAAAGGACAATGATTTGAGAAGGAAAATGGAGAGATGGGTTAGGTTGAGAGGTGTGTATGATCTTGAGCCACAAATGGAGGGTGTAGGAGCTCAAATGAGAGAAAACGAAAAGGGTAGAAGGTAGGTGTTACTGTGAACAATGAATGTGGATGGGTTGTGCCCCGAAAATGAGGGATTGGGCAATTTGGAGAGAGGCTTGAGGGAGAAAACAACAACCGTAAAGAGAAAAGGGGGCTTGGAGGGGCGTTTGAGAGAGAGGGGGCAAAACGACGTGAAATAGGGGTCCCCCCGCAATTTCGCACGCACCAAATGAGCCTAGGGGTCGGGCCGACCATGACCAGCACCGGCCCAACCCGACCGGCCCAACCTGACTGCGGTTTCACCGCGGTCCACTGGACCAGCCGTGATCCCTCTTCGGTAGGGCGGTGTTCACCATTCGGGTCAAATTAGACGCATCTTGCAAACTGGAATGAGTTATCTGACGTTAAAATATATGATTTTGGGGTAGAACGAGCTAACAAAGTCAACCAACCTAGCTATGCTGGGTTGTGCAGCCTGAAATTACGAAAAAACCCTGTATTGATGGTCGTTTCCCCGTTTCAATTTCGTTTTTACTATAAATAGTAGTTTTAGTTTAATTACTCTTCATCCGTTGGGCTTTAGGAGTTACGCCCAACGCGAAAAGAACTTAGAATAATTAGGAGAATGGTTTGGTGAAGCCAAATAGGACACTCACTATTTTTAGCCGAAAACCTTGCGCACTAGTAGACATCACGACCTTATAGTAAGTCGCGAATTCTAGGAGTTTTAGTTGTAGTTTGTTTCTGATTTCTTTCCAATTACTTGGTATCCCTAATTAAAGGGTTGTGAACTCACTTTTTTTATCATTCATTAATCAATTTCGAATTTATTAGAATTTATTTCTATTTTCTGCTTTCTTTTCTCGTAGATTCGAGAAGTCTCTGTGAGGAGTCCAGAGAAGCTCCGAGGATTCGGAGTAGTTATCCTCATCACGTTTACCCCGTATTCGTTTAATGGTCTAGAAGTGTTCTGGGATCATTTCATGCAATCATCGAGGCCTACGGGTCCAATCTCTACAGTTGATCTCATCCAAATGTGCTATTTGGCGAAATTGGAGAACCTAATTCTGTTTCTATATCCTGTCGCTCCCTCCTAAGTCAGAGTACGTTAGTGTGCGTCATGTGACCATAACCCAGGTCCGGTTTAATCCAAATCATGCTCTGATACCATCTTGTAACACCCTGAAAATCGGGGGTCGAACATAAACTCAACTCCCGAGTTCCAACGCATCACTTATGCAACAAAATGAATGATGATTGAATGTTGTCTGTATTAGAGTAGTGAATATGAGTGAGATTGAGCCAAAACAACATATCATACTCCAGAGACAATTAAATTTGCAAGCGGAAGACTATAATAGCTATATGTAATATATAAACTATGGTGAGTCTCCAGAGTGTGATAACAATACCATGTTAAATAATTACAAGTACATTTCAAGATATACCTAAGGTGTAGTGTCATCCAGTCAACATCCCTGTAATCCCATCGATCAAGACGCGGCTCAAATGAAGCCGCCATAAACAACATTACGAGAAAGCACCCTCGTCGTCACAAAAGTCTGGCTCCACCTCAGGAAATAGCATCGCCATCTGCAATCAGACAAAGTCTGGTGGGTGTTCGGAACACCGTCCCATAATGTGGGAGTGAGTAGCTAACTTAGTGGAACAATAAAGCATAGGTTAACATGTTATCAATACAGTCAAGCAGTAATGATAAAACAGTACAATCAAACACTCCTAACTACTCTTATTAATACAAGTATGAATGCAGTCATGATGGATGCCCTCACCGACATACTCCCTCGTGCGACACCATCTTACGTCCACGACATGCTTGCATTCCTCAGTGCTCCATATCTTCCAGGCACATGCAATGCTATGATGATCATGATTACCGAGTTGTTATTAGTCTATTTCAAACAGCAGGATTGGAAAACTAAGGTACCTCCCTTGTATCATTCCCAAGCATGATCCATTCTAGGCTCGTCAGTCTTAGTTAATCTCATACAATAATGTGTTTCTAAGTCGCTGCAGAGGCTACCAGGGCTGTTACATGAAATCGTTGCACCACTCCCCCATCACCTCTTTAACGATTCATCACTATACGATACAGGCCTAGTTCATACTCTATACACTGCGGCAAAACTCGTCACCTCACCACAAATTCAGAGTATGTTCGAGGTCACTACAAAGGGCTGTTAGGGCTGTTACATGGAATCGTTGCACCACTCTCCCATCACCTTATCAATGTAGGCCGACAGCACGAATATAGTGTCCCATACCACCATAATCGGCTCACGAGTCTGGTTACTCACTGGTCATTATGGGGAGGTACGTGGCCCTAGCGTAGGCCGACAGCTCGACCACAGTGTCCCATACCACCATGCCTGGCTCATGAGTCTTAGCGAATCGAGGTACCATGGTTAGCAAGATTTCACTCGTAAGTTTGGTACCCTAGGTTCACGCAGTAGCGTCCAAACATGGTGAATATACATTAGACAAATCGGGTTACTTGACGGGCCTGACTAGCTTGAGCGCACAATCAACTGAACAACATGAAGTGCATAAGCACTTCGCATGGGCTAACCACTGTCGCCAACTGAAGTACGACTTGGGTTCGTCAAACACATCCTACGTGGCGAAATGAATCTCAACCACGATCCCAAGTCTGGTACTGATTTCTAGACTATAAACATAGTCCCAATCGTAATTAATCCATGTTCAAAGCATGCGAAGTAAAGCATAATAAATAAAGTAATTCAAGCATGTTAACAAACATGTCATAAAGCATGTATAAAGCATGTTATAAAGCATGTTATAAAGCACCATATAGATAGGAAATACAAACACATAAACTTCATAAGTAAGCGGTTAAGTTAATCAACCACATGGAGGAAATCATACAGGTCTCTAGGGTAGTTGAGAATCCCATCTCAACACCTACCTAAGGCATCATCATCCAAACACTTACTCTCGCAAGCATTTTCACAAACACTTAGCATACACTATTTCAACATACATAGTGTATGTTAGCAAAACATGTATTAGGGCGAGTCCTTTTGCCAAGCAAGCATTTTACACATATATAATATATTTATACAGCAACTAATCATGGTAAACACATCTCCAAAATTTTTATGTATACGGTACTTTCTACAATACACTATTTCTACATACATAGTGTATATTAGCATAACATGTATTAGGGCGAATCCTTTCGTCAAATAAGTATTTTATCCATATATCATATATTCATACAACAAATAATCATGTCAAACACATTTTCAAAATATATACGTATATGGTATTTTCTACGAATACCTAGAATATGTAAAATTCCATATTCTACGTCTTTAATCGAAACAGAGAACAGAAAACACTTTGTACATGTGCAATTGCATGCAAATCATGAATCTATCATTATCTGACATTGAAAGCGTTGAAAACCCTAACCTATACACCTAAAGTCCTCACCTTTTGTCGTAGAATCGTAACGGAGTTGATAGGTTTGCTAAGCTTTTGTATACGGCAGTTTGGTAACCTATAGAATGAAATAGGTTAGCTATTTCATAACCTACAGCTATCAACACCCCAAATCAGATTAGGGTTAGGGTTTCTTACCTAGAAACGGAGTTGGAATCGCTAGAAAAGTGATTAGAACGGAGTGGTAGAGCATAGATAGCAGCAGGGAAGAAGGGCAGAAAGATCCTCCCACAACTCCCACACTTTCTCTCTCTTTTCTCTCTTCTCTCTCTAGGGTTTCTCTCAAATTCGTATGGCTGTGAGAGAGAGGTTTCTAAGGTCCTTATATAGCCTAAAACTTCACCGAAATAGACCTAAGGTCAAGGTATACTTAGGTTATAACCAAAGTGACACTTTTCCAGCTCAACGAAGGACTTCTGGCGGCCCCCCTTGAGCCAAAGGTCGGACTTAAGCTCATTAACACAGGATCTATATTTAGTTAAGTTTTCGTTTTAGTCGGATTCCCAGATCACGCGTGGCGGACCAGTTTCAGTTCAACGGTCAGTGGATCTCGATCAGAAATTCTGAGTACATGGATATGTTTGGGGAAATATCCCTAATCCGAGAGTATAATTTGGCTTGATTCTGACAGTCAGGTTGCTTAATACTGACACGTAAGCGACAAGTCTCAGATTACTATTTGAGATATTTATTTTAGAAATATTTTCACATTTCTCACACTCTCCGTTCTGAGCTCAAGCGAATAGCGCTGGGACACTATCTGGATTTGATTTCTGAGATGGTTGTCAAGCCCAGCAAGGCAGTCCTAATTCCTTAACTTGGTATTATTCGGACTTCCGATGTGCGGTCCAGATCTGATACGGAGTTTCAATGTTCTCCCTAGAGCAACTGGGTAATGAGATTGATCCTAGATTTTAGGGTAACCTAGCGTCAATGATTCTACAAGTTTTAGGTCTTGCAGATCGTATTTAAAGTGGATCAAGTGGATTTCGTAGCTAATCTAGTTTTGCACTTAGTTACTTTGTCTCATTTCTAAAGGATTTAGTCCTGAGTAATTTCTGTCTGAGGTGGCGCTAGGGTCTTTGTACGAATTTCTAAAGCATTGTTCTTCATCACCTAAACGTTAAGATTCGTGCCTAATATGAAAGTACTTAGAGACGTTTAAAGAACAAGGTAGTGAAAGGTGAGATTTGTGAAGGAAATGGGTTAAGAAACGATTTTTTACTATGGGATTGAGTTCTGACAGGTTAATAAGGTGTTAGGATCGACCCATTACCTAAGGACGTCTAATTCCAGATTGGTAAAAATCCGGGATGTTACATTAAGTCTCTACCAAATTTGTCACCCCAGGTTGGAACTTGAGTTGTAGCTTCTAGTTATTCGTAGTTTGTTTTACCCTTTTTGTAGTTTTTTCGATTGACCTGGTTATGCCTTCTTGTAACTATGACTCGACGTCAGCCCCAACTTCCTCTGATCCAAATCCACCAAGTCAGGATTGCCTGGGAGTGCACCTATAACGCCCTGGTTTTCAGAACCCGAGTGCACGACTTGTATCCCAAAAAAACCTAGGAGTTAACTGAATAATAATAGTAATCAATGGAAATCAAAGTGCAAGTAGCAGAAAACAATCATAGTGTAGATATAATAAAAAAGGGAAACAATATCCTACCCCACTCAGCTGGGGGACAAATACAAAATCCTCAAATGTAATAATTCAAAACAACTATCATAAATGAAGTCTACTGGTTGAGGCCATAATATGTAGCCGCCTCTTGAGACGGCTGCTCATCGTAACACTCTTCCTCGACTGCAGCCACCTCTGGATTCGTCGCGAGTCCATCTGCCCCTATATCCTCTGTATGGTTGAACATTGATGAATGAGTTGCCAACTCAGTGTGATCTCCCATCAAGATTACACACCGCCACCGTAGACAAGAAATAACATAAAATATCAAAGCAACCCAAAACATAATAAGTGCAGTCTTATTATATGCATGGATGCGTGAATGCAATTATCACCCCGGGATGCTCATCCCTGCGGACATTGGGTGTCATCCATGCAATCATCGACCTGGGAAAAACTCATCCAGTTGGACAAAATACGTACATCATATACGGTAGCGATAGACGTTGGTCTGTGTCATACATGCATGATTAGCCATACCATTATTAGTTTAATTACAATCAGCCAATTTAAATAAGCTCAAGGTCACTACGGGAGCTTGTCACCAGCGTAGGCCGACAGCTCTGGCATAGGTCTCATACCACCATCCCCAGCTCATGAGGCTACCGTCTTTAGGGTGTGTATAGAAGAACCCACCAACCTGTGGTCAATCAATTCTCAACGCCAAGGGGACTACCACCGTATGCTAACTTGGAATGATACGTTGAAGTTGTTAAATGCGGCGATTAAAATGTAATGACATGTATCATTCAAAAATGAGTAAACAGCGGTAATTGTAGAAGCTACAACATTTATTTCATAGCCAAGTAAGTAAAACCACCCCATGTGTGGTAATCCTCACGATCAAATGTCACCAACCAAAACCTCCAGGTTGGGGATCTACTTACATCACAACCAGTCCAGTTACACCCTAACTACGAACTCTCCTTAGTTAAAGATTTCCATGGAGAGATTTTAATGATGTGTGTCTTATAAACAATAGCATGAAACCTAATCATGAATAAGAAATTAGGTAGCAACACATGTATTCCTACGAGTCACACGATCATAAGTTTATAATCCAAAAACATGCACTCAATGGACTAACACATTGCGCATATAGTGAGTGACTAGTTGAATGACTTGGATGAGTTTAGTAGACATGTCCAAGTGAACTGATCAAGTATAAATGTGAACCTAGGGCATGTTTCTAAACTTAACAGTCAAATATTTTATTAAACACTAAACAATTCCATCAAATGAGTTAATTATTTCTAAACATGTGGATCGTTAACTAAGCAGATATACAAAACCAATACAATCCATTTCTAGGCTATTAATCACCCCCCTTGAGGCAGAGTTTGGATAATTCAATCAAAAGCAAATCACTTGTAAATCATAAATACTAAATAACCATTAAATATCTTTACATTTCTAGATTATCAGTCATAGTTATATATAAAAAAAAACTACTCTTAATCCAGTTAAGGGTGGAAAGCCCAAGGGGGAGAAAAATTATCACCAGAAAGGTCGTAGTACGGCCCTTGATCCGATCCTTGCACGTAGATAGTGGGCCTAGGTTACGCAAGTAGTTTTCTAACAAGACCAATTTGCATTAGACAAGAGTCCCTACAGTTAGGTTATTTGGGCCTATTTTAAAGTAACTGGGCCCATCAGGTTTCTGTCTCATAGATGGCCCAGGTCAGGCCTGGTGTTCGCTTCAAGCTAAGGCTCCAATTGGGCCTGGGTTATGTTGCGTGAATGAGCCCAGGAAATTGTGTGGGCTGATATTCATTTAGGCCCACCAGTTGTTACATGCCAAACCCCATGACGACAACGGCCTACCTATGAATATGGTGCGGCCCATCTTTATATATATGTGAGGCCCACTGCAATTCGACCCATTATATGGTGCGGCCCACCTGAATGTAAGGCATGGCCCACTGTAATATGTGGAGTGGCCCACTGTAATATACAGTGCAGTCCACTATTATATGAGGCCCACCTGTGATGAGCAGGGCTCGAACTAGCTGATGGTCCGACCTACCTAGTTTCCATCAAACGGCTGGGCCTGGGTCAGGATTATGGCTCAGTGAAAGCTTACCTTCAGCCTCCTTTACTGGACCGATCCCGGCCCAGCAAGTAGAATGGTAACCTAGGTCCTACACAGTTCGACCTCGGCCCTAATTGTGGCCCACATAACTGAAGGTGATTAGATGGTCTTCAGGGCACGACCCACATTTAAGTCGCCTAGCCCAACCGAAGATTATGAGCCCACTTAGTTTGAAACTCAGGTGCAGCCCATTGAGATTTTTGCATAGCGTGGTCCATTTCGGGCTTGATTCTAGCACGACCTCAGACCTGGCTTTAGCCTAGACCCAGGCCCTCTGAAGGGCTACCTCTATTTGGATTCCCAGTCTGTATAATGGCCTGTTTCCAGCCGTATGTACGACCCATGATCGGTCCAACTGATTGGCCATTGCTTGGCCCGTTGAGGCCGGGTCTTTGGGCCTGTTCGCACAACTAAAAAAAGTTGAGTTTCAGCCTGGTTTATACTACCATAGCAAGGGCTGGGATTGGCCCCGACTAGCTCTGAATGTGAGTGCAACATCTAGGTGCTGTTGGAAGGAGAAATGAGCTAAGGTAACTGTCCATCTGACTTGGTTTCAGCCCATCGCAAAGCTCGGTTAAGAGCCTGATTTTTGCCACAGCCCCGACCCAGAAATCAGCCATTATTTGGCCTGATCTCGGCCTGAAATGGGGCCATAACTGGGTCTGGTTTCAGCCCCAAACACCACCTCTGTTTGTCCTAGATTCAGCCCAAAGCACTGCCATTGATTGACTTAGTTCCGGCTTGACTCCCTAGCTTGTTAGAGCTCAGCACGGCCTGGTTTCATGGCCTATGTGGAAGCCATTTTCAGCCCACCACCAAGCTCAGCTAAGGATCTATTTTCATACCGTTCTAGGGCCTATGTTAGGGTCTGATACCATCTCCATTTATGGCCTATCAGAGACCCTTCCACCACTAAGAAAATAGTCAGTTTTTCCACCTAACCACGACCATTATTTGACACGGTTTCGGTCTAACACTGGGCTAACTGGCTGGCCTGGTTTCGGCCCAAAACATAGCCATTATTTGACATGGCTTTGGTCCAAGACAGCAACACTGGTTGGCTTAGATTCAGCCCTACTCGTACTGGCTGCAACTCTAACAGCAATGTGTTATTAGGTGAGAAGGAAACAAGGGAGGTTTCAGGTTACCTGGTCTGCTTTGTTACCAACGAGTCGACTTGACTCAGTAGCAGCTACGACGATGAAAACTTGCAAGGTGCACTTTGGGTTAGTGCGACATTTAGAAAGGAGGGGCTGATCAAATCAGATTAGGGACCCATACCTGACGGGTTTCAAATTTTTGGTTTACAACCCGACTCTTGACCGAGTCGAGCAGATGGGTTGAGTGGAGCCAACTTGCTCACTCAGTCTCTCCCTCTCTCTCTCTCTTTCCCTTCTCTCTCTCTCCTTTCTCCTTTCACTCTTGCTGGCGCGGATCCCAAGGCTACAGGGCCCTTTTTATAGCAGTGGGAGAGAAGGTCCCAACGATTGGAAAATGGTCTCCCTATCAATGGTTTTGATTGAAAAATGGCTACGCATGGGGCCAATCCAATCCTAGGGATGGATTGTTAATGCCCTGGTCCACTAGAAAAGTAACTTTTCTGATCTAGTGGGGCCCATCTTGTGATCTCATTTGGATGGGTTATTGGGGAAGATGATCGGCCCTCTAATGGCAGATTGCTTTACCATATATTTCAACGTGATCTGGTCCATTTGAGCAGACCAGATCGAACCTCTGACCACCGTGGGGTCCACTTTTTTGGGCCTCAACGTCAGTTTTAAATCATCTCATGAGAATCTCCATTTCTCATTATTTTCTCGTGAGATGATATGTTTTTCATCTCCTTCTAATCTCATCTTAAACGAGCGGCTGGGATAGCTCTATGTGGCCCCAGGAATGGCTAGAAATGTGCCAACACTTTCTTCCCAAAGAGGAAAGTCTCTTTGTGCTTTTCTTTGGGCAGGCCTTGTTCGGCCATTTCTGGAAAAGAGAGTGTGGCTCTCGTTGGGCGATGGATGGTTGGGATGGCACGATCAGGCCAATTGTGGGCCACCCATGTTATAACACCCCGTACTTTTAGTACTCGGGTGTTACCATATAACCAAGTTTAGAAATAAATATAAGCCTAGCTTGAGCAAACGTTCACGTGCATTCTAGCCTAAATCCGACGGTTGGATGTAATCCATATCCATAATTAGGTCATCCATCCGCTTCCTTTAACGATGGACCGCTACATTATCAGGTAACTCTATATTTAGGATTCCAACCACCCTGATAGATCAACATCAAACCCTGAACCCTTAGACCCACCATTTATCAAGCCATGCCACTCAATGTTGGAATCCCTTACTTGACCTCTACAACCAAACCATTCATTAGCAACATTAAGTAGACCATACATGTACATTAGGACTCCTTAGATAAACCATGAATCAATCAGAACGCTTCATTGATCGATTTAATGATCAATTCCCCTAACTCGACCATCTAATTATAAATTTAACCATAAACTGTCCAAGTAGTAGTCGTGCCCGAGATTTGGACACATGGCTTAACAAGACGTAATTCAAACTATTGATGACCCTAATCAAAGGTGGGTCCTGCATAAAATCCTACTACTAATAAAGATAGATAAATAAATAAGCGAATATCTGTGTAAGCACAATATAGTAGTAAGGTGAGGTGAAATAAGTAATGCAGATAATATTATTGTCGACTTTAATGACACTGAGAAGGGTAGACCACTTAAACAAATTACAAAGACGTAGAGGAAATTGTAGAAAATAATAATAATAACAATAATAATAATAATGAATGTTGAAATTTATTCTAGTAATAACACTTAATGTTCTAAATTCATAGAACAGGTGGTCCCAGTCACCTAAATGAAGTCTTAGGGTCCTTTTAACCGTTGACGATCTCAAGACGACCTGATCGTTAGATCGACGTGAGTTCACAATTAAGACCTAAACCGAGCTGTGGGGCCCACCTAAACTTTAGATTTGCCTAAATTTTTGTTAGAAGACCTGATTAGAGCCTCCAAGGAGAATGGACGGAGTGGATTTCCCACAAACATCACTGTGGACCCCACACAAATGTCGCGTGTGCACCATGGGAGGTGCACTCGTTATGCATGGGTCCGGGGAGCCCAGTCAAATCGGGTTGACCCGAAAACTTCTTAAAAAGAGAGATTTCTCTCTCGACCGACTTTCCCACTAGTCCGAATTCAAATCGGACGACGCCGATTCACTCAAGCGGAGGCCCACCATCATAATCTGATCTGTTTATCTTGACCGGACGACAGATCTGACTGGACCCACGTCGATCGGGCAAACCCGTGCACGCGCACATGCGTTTGTGAAAAGGCCAGACAGTGGCATGTGTCGGTCTTCCTTTAATGAAGATGGATCAGATGACTGCCACGTCCACGATCCGGCATGTTGGCTCATTTTAAATCTCAACCAATTGATGGGAGTCTCTCTCGACACGTCTTGCAACGCCAAAAAAGGGCGGACAATAGCTGGGAGGCGGAAAAGGAGTGAAAAACCTTTCCACTTCGGGCAATCACGCTGGCTCAATCCGAGCCTTCCACTCGAGCTCTCGAAGCCATCCCAACCATCCCCATTAGGGCAGCAACTGCTCCCCGAAATTTTCGTTAGTCTGCATGAGAAAGGATCCGCAGCGGATTATCTCGTGAGATGTGGTACTCAAACGAAAGGTAAATCAAAAAGTGGACCCCACACTGATCACAGGGCCCATCAGCCACGTCCAAACGGTGCAGATCACTGCAATAGGTCCAAGTCAGGAAATCGCCATTTGAGGCAACATCATCTTCTCCGTTAAAATGAAAAACTCACCAAGATCGTGTGGCCTCCACTGGTTGATCAAGAATCCTTTTCTAGTGGGCCATGATGAGTGGAATCCATCCCTAATAATGGATCTCCCCCATGCAACCAAGAAAAGGGAGTGGGGATGTGTTCATGGTCATTTATCTCAGCCATTAGATGAAGGGTTCGAGCGCACTCCATGGCTATAAAAGGAAGGCATTCACCTCGGGATTTTCACCACCATTTCAGGTAAGAGAGGGAGAGAAAATAGGGTAGGTCAGAGAGAGAGAGAGAGAGAATGAGGGAGGGAAGATTGGAGTCAGCCTCGATGCCACACTTCACCGAGCTATCCACTTCTGCTCAACTCGGGTTGAGCCAGAGAAAGTGAGGAAGAGAGAAAAGAGAGAAGGAACAGGAAGAAACGAGAGGGAGGAGAGGAGAGAAAGAAGGAGATTTGGTGCGAGTAGTGTGCGCGATCTCCTCTCCAGCAGCGTCAACCACAGATCGAGTCAGCACTGACCCAAACGAGTCCTGACTCATTCTGGTCGGGCTCAACTCCGTTCTAGCACTGCTGAGATCGAGCAGCACCTTCCCACCACACCGGGAGGACCTCTATTTCCGGCCAAGTTCCAGCAGTAAGGTGAGAAGGTCGACCAATTCCTTGGGCTGTAACCAGAAACTAGGCCCATCTCGGCCACAAGCTTTGGGCCGAGCTTAAGTTAGGTCCTAACCTCCGAACCATGCTGAAAAGTGGGTTGAGATCAACCCTAGTTTGGGCCATGATCTGGGCTAGGTGCTTGCCACCATCTAAGCTGTGGGTTGAGCCGAACCCAGGAGCAGTTCCGGGCCAGCAATGGGCCTGGACGTAGCCCAGTCCCATTGGGGCCACACGGATGGGCCTGTGTTAAGCCTAGCCGCACAGTGGGCCTGGACTGACCCAGCTTCAGTTTGGACCCTGGTTATGTAGGCTTGAGCCTAAATTTCATGGGTTGGGTAAACCCCAATAAAGCCCACCTAGTTATGGTTAACCATTGGTGGGATAATTTTGTTAATATTAGTTACTATGGATGCTCGATATTAACCAATATCATTGTTAATATTATGTTGTCATTAGTAGATTTTTATGTTAAAACCAGTTATTATGAACAAAGTGGTAATTATCAATTAGAAGTATTTTATTATCCTTAATGTTAAACCATAGTATTTTATCACGGCTAGATTGGTTAATGATAACTATTATTATATTCATTAGAAATTATTGTCACTTTCTTTATAGGGTTAGTATAATCCTTGTTAACATGATTGTTAGTATTAGTCCTTATCACACTACTGTTATTACTTGTATTTTCTAATAGACTATTAGTCATATGGGAATATCAAATATTGTTGGTATATCTAAATATCAACTTATGAACCATCATTACTAATATGGATGGAGTAATACTCCTATTATGAATATTAATTGGCCACAGTACAATAATAATAGTAATAATAATATTAATAAAAATTCAGGATTTAAGTCCTAGGATCTAAGTGTTTAACTAAACTCTATAATAAAGTCCTAATTTTACATTAAAACCCTAAAAGATAACCCCAGGCTATAATCTTAAACCGTAGGTGGTATGTGGAACTTAGATCTAATTGTACATCCTGATTGATGGTATGATTTGATTTTAAGGGAACGTGCATTCCCTAACGATGCTGATAGGCAATGCAAACTATAAGGTGATAATTCTTCCCCTTGAGCTTTCCATCTTCTCATTAGCTTAAGTTATAGTTCTTATTTCCATTTATAATTGATATTTCCTTTTTATAATCACATGTGTTAGCTGGTTGAAATTGAATTACTGTATTACATGCTTAATGTTTATCCTGCATATTTATTCAGAATTGTGGATTATTTGTGGATTGCTTATGGAACTTAAATTGGTACATCATTGGGAAACTCCCACCTATATATGTACACCCATACTTGAGATGTAACTCAACCGGTTGTGATTGCAATGGACCTTCGACTTGGTGGTTATTGAGTGGTGGTCTAGATGGATCATTGATGTGGGCCTACCATCCAGTGTTATTGTGCCCAATGGTTTTCAAGGATGGTCTTTTATCGCATGGTTCTGATGCTCGCCTTATATGGCCTACTTGACATCACCCTATGTGGCTTTGTTTTAGTATTTTTTCTATATGGGGTTGATGTTTATACTATGCAACCATGCGATGGTAAGCCCCATATACTGCAATATGATTGGCCACTAGTCAACGGGCTTTCATTAAACATCCTAAGGTGGTAATCTCATGAACCGGGGATGGTGGTCATGGGACACTATGCCCGAGGTGTCAGCCTACGCTGGGCCATGTGCTCCCTATAGTGACCGTGAGCTTACTTAAATTGGCTAGTTGCAATTGGACTAATAACAAGTTGGTTAATCATGCATGCATAGCACAGACCAGCATCTACTGCTATCATACGTAACATACAGATTCGCCTGTCTGGATGTTTTACCCGAGGCACAACCATCATCTATTGTTATCGTACATATTTGTCTATTTGGATGTTTTACCCGAGGCACTAACCATCATCTATTGTTATCGTACATATTTATTTGTCTAAATGTTTTACACGAGGTACAGACCGTCTGGATGTTTTACCCGAGTTGATGATTTCATGGGCGACCAGCCCAATGTCCATCTGGATGTTTTACTAGGGATAATGATTGTAATGGTGATAAGCCCAACGTCCATCTGGATGTTTTACCCAGGACAATGATTGTATGAGCGATGAGTCCTATGTCTATCTGGATATTTTACCCGGGACAATGATTGCATTCATGCATCTATGCATATAATAAGACTGCATTTACTATGTTTTGGTTGTCTGGATGTTTTATACTATTTTTTACCTAATGCGGCGGTGTGTAATCTTGGGGGGAGTTCACACTGAGTTGGCCACTCATCCATCAAATATTTAACCATACAGGTAGCACAAGTGGGCCTGATGATGTTCACATTCATAATGGTGAGGAGCAAGCTATGGTTAACAAGGGTGCATGATTATATTTGCTAAGGGTTGTTATAGGATTTCATATCTCAAATTTGTTGTAATTTACTTTATTTCACATGTAATATTATTTCATTTTATAATTGTAAGAATGGAGACATTGGTTTGTATAAGTCATTATGGGCAGCTCTTGTATACTCTAAATGTAATTAAAATTTTCCTTCACGTTGATTTGTCCATCCTACGCTCATCTGCTTACTTTGATAAAAGAAAAAAATATACTCGAATTCGACCATCCTTTAAGGTTAACACTCGGGTTTTTGGGAAACAGGTCATGTACTCGGATCCTGAAAAGTTGGGGCATTACACATATAGTCCCAGAAGGGTCCCACCTCGCGAAAATTTGCCACGTACAAGCCCATGGACGGTTCTACCCAAAATTCCTCGTCCTTTTGTATGGGCCTAAAAGCCTATAAAGTTATGATGAGGAGGGCCCTATGAACACAATGGACGGTTTGGATCGTCTATATAGTGGCCAGGATGGGCCACTTTGGAGGTTAAAGGTCAGCAGTTTGAATTTCCAAACGGGCGGGAGAAACCCATTTTCTCTTTTTGATTTTGGCCTGGTCTAAGGCTGTTTGACCGAGCCCCCCATTCTAGTGCACATCGTGCATGAATGCATGGGGTGTACATGCACTCCATGTGGGGTCCACCATGATGTTTGTGATAAATCCAGTCCATCCATTTATCTTAGGATCCTCATGTAGAGGTCCCGGCCCAGTTTAGGGCGGGCCAAGGCCCAGGTGGGCCATATCACACTTCTCAGGTTACTTTACTACCAATATCGTCAATCCAATGGCAGGACTGACTTGGTACTTGATTTCAATGGCCAAATGCGGGTTTGGGACGTATTAGATGCTTGGTTCGCTATTCACTAGCTCCTGGAGGTCGATTACTAGGGCGTTGCTTTATTTTTTTTACTATTAATTAACTCAAGGATTATTTTAATTCAAGGTGATTAATCAAAGTTACCTTCCTAGTTGTCATGGGGTGCAATCGGTTCCCAGGCCTTCGATGGATGGCTTCAACTTTGACTGGAAGTCCCATCCTGTGCATGTCAAGTTTAAGTTGTCTAGTTAATCGATCTTGGTTTTCATAGACATAGTTTTAAGGGGTAACACCCATGTACCAGTGGTACGGGGTGTTACAACACCTTAGGTCAATAGGATTGGAGGAAGCTAATCACTCCGACTCCCTTGGAGTAGGTCAACTTGTTAGTAGTTGGGTTGGCAGGTACATTTGTTTAAGTGAATTCTCAAATGTTGTCAGTTTCTTTCTATTTTCTAACCATTTTGCTTATCATTTTATAGAGATGACAAACCATCCTCGCCCGAAGAGGATGAAGCTTCCCTCCACAGCATAGCTGGAGCAGCTGAGGAGGGTTGTTATGAAGGATACTCCCTTATCCTTAGTCCAACGGGCTCCTAGGGTTGAGGCTTCAGAGATCGGTGTAGGTAGGTCAGAGCCTGCCCCCGAGGTTCTTCTCCCATTGAGTAGACAGATCAGTCGGGGCACTCGCAGAAGCCAAAATTAGGGTGCTCCAGGAAGTTGCCTCAGGTGGTTCAGCCCAGGGTGCTCCTTCAAATTTGGCCCTGAGGGAGGTTATCAACCTTGAGTCGTCTCCGACTTGTGATGAGGAAGAACGAGCAGAGGCCACTGCATCTGTGGAGCCGGAGATAGCGGGAGTGAGCACTTCTGGATGCCAGGCTCCTGAGGGGGCTAGGGTGTCAGGGTCAGCAGTTCCCACATCCCTCCCTTATCACATGGCGGTGTTGGCTCATTGGAACCATTACCATGTGATTGAGGAGGAGGTCGGCTCAATGCTCTCCCTGCAGCATGAACCCCTACTAGGCGAGGTGGTGTCGATGTTGATCAAGGTAATAACGTCGATCTTTTTTTGCATATATGTTCTCTCTTTTTTTCCCTTTTTCTTTTGTTGGCTGACTCTTGTTGATTTTTTTATTCGTAGGGCACCACCGGGATTCTCACCTCCCGCCATGCTTTCCTCGAGCTGAGAGGATGCTTCAAGGAGGTAGCTAAGAGGCTCGAGTTTACTAGGGTTAAGCTCCAAGGCAAAGCTGTGGAGCTGGCAGCATCTGCGTAAACCAGGGTGGTGGCCCATGTCGAGGTTCAGGCCTTGCATGGGGCCTTGAGAGTCGCTGAGGAGGACAAGGCCACCGACACTGCTTTTCTAGTCATAGACCAGTGAGAGAAGGCCGAGTTAGTGGCCCATCCGGTGAAAGTGGATCTTACCTTATCGAGGAGGAGGGTCGAGCGGCCATGTGGAGGCTAGGCTGATAGAGGTCGAGGCCTTAATCCCTTTGAGGGAAGTAACAAACGTGGAAGCATTTAAGGCTTTTGAGAAGTGCATAGCCGCTAGAGGAGATTTTTAACCTTGACTTCCAGCAATGCTCGGAAGACATTCGGTAGAGATATCCTGACCTAGACCTACGCTACCTAGACGACGATGCTCCCGAAGACCCTGTTGTTGCTACTGCCCTTGAGATCGAGGAGCCTCCTTAGGGATAGATCTCCCTTTCTTGTACTTATGCATTTTTTATAGAATAAAAATATACCTTTTGTTGATTTAGCTTTGTGCCTCTGTATGTCATTAGTCAGTATGGTAGTTTCACGTGTAACTTTTTACTCGATAATCAAGTGTGTAGATTTTCAATCTTTAGTCGAGCATGTAGATTGTTAAGTCGCATAGTAGTCAAACAGTAAGAACGTAGAAAACAACCTTTTTCCCTTTAAATTAGGGAGGTTTGTTATAGTTAAACATGTAACGATTTGTTGAGTTTAAGTAGCTTTTTTTTTTCCAAGGTGGATAGTCGAGTACAGTTGTAATGCTTGTAGAAATCCCTCATTGATAGTAGATCTTTAGGTGCTCAGCATTCCATGGGTGAGGTAAGAGCTGCCCATTCATATCTTCCAGTCAATAGGTCCCTAATAAGACCATATCGGCAACCTTGTAAGGTCCTTCCTAGTTCAACCCTAGGGCTCTTGAGCTGGGTTCATTAGTATTTTGGAAGATTTCTTAAAGAACTAGGTCCCTTGCTTAGAATCTGCGTACTTTGATACTTGAGTTGTATTGCCGAGAAAACCTGTGTTGATAAATGATGACCTTTAGCTACGCCTTTTCTCATAGTTCTTCAACCAAATTAAAACTTAAAGTCATTTGTTTGTCATTTTCACCTAAGTCGAATAGTAAGGTGCATGCTGAAGGTGCTTCGATCTCTACTGGGATGACCTCCTTTGCACTGAAGGCTAGGGAAAGAGGGGTTTCTCTAGTTGTTGTTTGGTACACCCATAAGACATGCGGTAGCTCGTCAGCCTAGGCCCCTCTGGATTTTTTGAGTTTGGTTTTTAAGTGGTTCTTTATAATTTTGTTGATGGCTTCCACTTGTCCATTAGTCTGGGGGTACCGAGTTGAAGGGTAGGCATTACGAATGTCGAACTTTTCATATAGTCCTCGAAAACAGGCATTATCGAACTACCTGCTGTTGTCTGTAATGATGGTGTAACATCCTAAATTTTTACTATTTTGGATTGTCAAAAACCTTAATTTTTTTATAATTAGCCCACGTCGTCACTTACTAGCCCTTGATGCTCAAGGTGAGCCTATACATAGGTGATACAAATAAAGAACCGCACAAATTCAATTAACCAACCATATAAAGCCAACTAATCCACATGATCACTTAAACCTCAAGTCCAGCCTTGTGATTTGTTCATCTAAGGCCCAAATCTAACCGACCCATTACTGACTAATTGAGATAACCATAACCAAATAGAAATATACCTAAAGAACTAGCCCACGTCGTCACTTACTAGGCCTTGATGCTCAAGGTGAGCCTATACGTAGGTGATACCAATAAAGAACTGCACAAATTCGATTAACCAACCATATGAAGCTAACTAATCTGCATGATCACTTAAACCTCAAGTCCAGCCTTGTGAATTGTTCATCTAAGGCCCAAATCTAACCGACCCATTACTGACTAATTGAGATAACCATAACCAAATAGAAACATACCTAAAGCCGAGTCAACTATGGGTCGGATCTTGATTTATAAACCAAATTAACCCAGTTGCTCATTTAGCCTAAGAACCAACGATCTAGAGTGATCATGTCTGAATCATCATTTTCGCTAATTTTGAATAGACCACCCTGAGAACTTAGTTAATCCAGACCCTAACAACTGTACCCAAGAAATCTCCCAACCCAATTCATTTGAAAAATGCTCCAATTATCCGAACAAGCTCTAGATCGCCCATTAGTGGCCCACTAGCTCTAAAATTATAGAATAGCGTCTGTCTCACTAGACTTGATGTCCATTGTAGGTGGAGAATTAAGATAATACCCAGAACTGCACAACTTAGGCCAAAAGCCAACTGCTTGAAACGCCCGAATCCCTTAGGCTAAAATCTGAAAACTTAAGTGAAATAGACCTTCCACTCTTTCGCGAAGTTGTGACTTTCTGACTGTTAGATCGCAACCAAACTCAAGGCATGAGTTAAGGATATTTTTCTGCTCATATCCATATAACAAGGGCCCTAATCGAACATCGGTGAACTTTAATCACAAATCGGGCCCCTGTGATTAATTGACTCATTCGTTTGCCACCAAACTTAGAACAACCCTTCATCTGACCATGGGGCACCTGCTTAATGACACAGATGGGCCAGGGGGCCACTAGGACAGCCTCAGGGACCAGAAATACATCGACTATGGGTATATACATTAGAACTAGTCTCCCCAGGGCCAACTGGACCAATTTTCAGGCTATATAAGCTTTTAAACCTCTCTCCCACACTCCTATACGAATTTTTCTGCTAAGTGGGGAGATAGAGGAGAGAGTAGAGAGGGAGTAGAGTTAGAGGGAGCTCCAAGGAGTGTGGGACATAAAGATGTTAACTATTGGCAAGTAGTTAAACTCTCCATTATCGAGAGGCTCTTCCTCGAAAGGAGTGATCACCTGGCTAATTGGAGTAGAAATATTGTGTGGTGCTTCTTGACTTGTTGTGGCGACCTCATCTCTGGCTTGACCCTCCTCACCTATGTCCACTTCTTCCTCTTGTTCTTCATCATCATCCTCAGAAGAGCTACTCTCCCTAGCCGAGCTACTACTAACGGATGACTCTTTCTTCTCATCCCCTTCGGTTGAGGACTTTTCAACAAGTTCTTCCATGACTACTTGCTTACCTTTATTAACCTCACATATCCTTACCCATCTCTCTACAGCCACAGGAGTAGGAGAGATGCCCTGCTGACTTGTGGTGCCTGAGGAGAGCGAGATCGTGTTTGAGATCAGGTTGTGAGAGATGAAAAGCTCTGTCGAGGTGACCTCATAGAGGCGATGCGGCTAAAGAGGTTGCCCTATTTTTATCAATTTCTGCCACTTCCTTGGTGGGAGTGTAGAGGGTAGTCGCTGGCGCTGGGGAAGTTGGCTCAGTGGCCCTCTCCTATGGGCTTGGAGTTGTGGCAGCGGCAGGTTGCCCTCTCAACATCCTCAGAATATCCAGGGAGTCCCATAGGCAATCTGGCCCTCCAAAGTGATGGCTGGCTTTACTTGACGGATGGACTCTTTCAAAGAAATCTTAAGACATGCTTGGCTGGGGGCAGGGGTGTGATCCCTCTCCACTATACATCCAATTCCTTGCTCCAACCTATAATTCCGTAATCTTGTAGGAGGTACCTAAACTGCGTAATTTACTAAGTGGCAATGATAAACAAGGAAGAATTGGTGCATCCACCATCGCATCCAACAATAGGACGCCTGTACAGAGTGGTTGTAGCTAGGGAGAACAAAATGAGAATCGGTACGCACAATCAACAACTGCTTCCATATGAACACCCAGTTATACGGGCCCACTCCATAATTCCTCATTATATGGGTTACTTCTCCACAGTCTTTTGGTACCGTCTGGTCATAGCTGAACTGGCGTGCGAACCAAATGGGATAGTAGGATTCGTGCCACAACTCACTCTCTTTCCACAATGGGAGACCGTTTGACCAGATGCAAATGAAAAATACCCGCTCACTTGGAGATAATGAATTGTCATCCATGGTGTTCTTATCCTCGGCTATGTTAGAGAGCATGAATGGGAAGAAGTCGATGGAGTCAGTCCTTTTGATCTTGTTGACAATCTAATCGTAAAGCTTCTTAATCATCCTTCACCCTTGGTAGTGCCATAACGGGAGGCGGTCCGGGTTTACATAGGCCTTCTCTGGCTCGTCGTATGTCAACAGAAAATATACGCCAAGCCAACATACAAACTAGTGCCACGACATGTAGGCTAAAGACGCCTCAATTGCTGGGCTCTTGCAATATGTGACAATATCATCGAAGGCACGATATACTGAGCAGAGAACTAGGGGAGCCAGTGAATATTTTTTTTTTTCCTTTTTCTATTGCCCCTGCAACCATGAATAAGGTTGGATGAATGAAATCAGCCCACTTTGAGCTTGGGAGCACTACTAAACTTAGCCAGTAGGCCAGGAAAGTGGCCAGCTCATGGAAGCGCCATATTCAGTAGGTCCTTTGATATTTCTTCGAAGACCCTTGATTTCCTGTGAATGATTTCCTACAAAGCTATATAAAAAATGATATAGTAAGCATAATAAGAAGTGATAAAAATAAATAAATATACAGAAATATAAAAAGAGTAGAAAGGGGCAGTATACATTTCATAGATCCCTGCTAAAAGCGCAAGCTAGGTGAGATGTGGAACTTTTCGGATATCAGGAAATTTAGACATCTCCCTAAAAAGTTCAATGGTCGTCCGTAAAACCTTTGGCTAGCAATTGGCTGGAAAAAAGTGGGCAAATTCTTCTTTGGTGGGCACATATTCATAAAAAATTTGGCCCATTATGGGGAGGCCTGCCATGTGGTGAAGGTCCCATAAAGTAATGCTGACTTCGTTGAGGGGCAAATGGAAGGAATTGGTAGTGGGACACCAATACTTTAGGAAGCCCCTAAAGATGGTCGTGTCCTTATAAAAGTGGTCAGATGTAATCTCAATCGCATTCAAGAGATTGATTTTGATCAGAACATTAGAGTGCTTCTTGAGTATAGCGTGGGCCCATACACTATAATAATTGTGTGAAGATAAGTAACCACGTGTTTTGAACTCCTTATTGCTCCACAGAGAATCTCGAGTGTAGAGACGCTATTAGACCGTCTCAAAAAAGGGAGTATGATATAAAGTATGTAGGTTGTAGCACGACAGTAGGAATCTCATGGCAGAGATTCCGCCTGTCTTTTGCTTCGAACCCTTCTCCAATAGGAAGCCCTCAAGGATATGTTGATCTTTCATAGCCTAGTTGGTGGTATACATTATTCTGTTGTGAGTCATCTAGTCCATGGGCTCACTACGAAGGATCGAGAGATGCTAGTGTAAATTCGTCGGAATGATGATCACTTTGTCTCTGGGATCGGTAAATTTGATCATCTCTTGATTCACCTTTAGGCAGTCCCATGTATTCTGGAGGTGCTTCTTATTAAACTCAATTTTTTCTTCAAGTTGTTGCCCCTTGCTCTTCAATTATTTCTTCTTTGAAAAGGAGGGGGCGGAGTTATTCTCTATCAAAAGGCCTGGAGCTATCCATTCAAAGGTTGGAAGTGGCCTTTATCCAATTCTCCTAGTCAGTCTCATGACCCTCGTGAGGAGGTCTTTCTATGTCGCCTATAATGATTGCTTGACGGATGGGACTAGCCAAGAGGGCTATACGATCAGAAAAGTCTATGATTGGGAGGTTGGGTTCCTTGAAAAATGATGGATGTTTTGTTGTAATTTTAATCCTTTTGCTAGGACGACCCTCAGCTTGAGAGGAATTCTCAAGCTGGGACCCTTGGGAGGAAGTCATATGATCTTGGGAAGAGTCGGCTGGTCTTTTGCTTCTTGCCATAACGTCTGAGTATAAGAGAGAAAATGGGACAAAAATCTAATAGAGTTCTGATGCTTAGGAAATTTTCTGCTAAGGCAGAAAGGGTTGCGCGGTCGCACAAAAGTTGTTCATTGTGGGGGCGCGCAATGGAGAAATAGAAAGTCTAAAGAGAGGACTGAATGAAAGTCAATAGGATGAAGGGGAGTTAAACTTATATAAGTATTCGAACTCGATAGCTATTGCATGGGACCTGATTGCGCAATAAAGATTGCACAGTCGCACAATAGATTAAAAGAGAACTTTTTACACAAATCTAAAGATCAATCCTGAGAGTAATTGCGCATACGAATCATAGAAGGATCGAGGGGACATTTATTTAAGCACAAAAAGTGAACATAATGCAAACTTGGTCCTGTTGCATGATTGTACAACATAATTGAGTTGCGCGGCCACGCAATAGACGGAAAGTGGCCAAAGTGTTAGTATGAGGAGCCGAATGCTTAGAATAAGTGGAGAATCCTATTGCGCGACCGCACAATAGCATGGTGTTATGCAATTTTTCAGTTCACATGTGCGAAGGCCTATAAATACCCCCTCCCACTCTTATTTCATTCATTCACAAAGCAAGGAGTTTCAAAGAGATCATAGAAAGAGCTTTGAGAATCTTTGAAGATTCAAAGCTGCATTATTCATGTATCTCACAGTGCGATGTGCGAGGAGTGAAGAAGAAGAAGAAGATGCAGGGAGCGGTGCATCGCAAGAGCATGTTGTGCAGCCGCGCAACATAGACTGCTTGCACGGCCTTGCAACAAGCAATCTCTAAGTCTATTTGATTTGTAGTTTTGTATCTTCCTGGGAGATCATTCTTCCCGCGAGATCAAAATCCCCTGCGATTTAATCTATTATGCAAGTTGATCTCTTATGCGTGTATTCTACATACATCAATGCGGAACAAAGGTTTAAAACCCACGTAATCCCTTTGTCATTATGACGGATGCGATATGATCTAAGATGCTGCCAAAATCACTGTCAAACTATTTTTGTTTATTGATGAAATGTACTTTGTTTTAGAATCAAGGGAAACATGAGGGATGTAATAAGAATTCAGAATTAATAAAATGGTTGATGGTATTTGTTCTTCAACATTCATTTGTTGATTATTGAATGTAGATATCCCAATCCACGATACTTGTTTCTTTTTGAAAAAGATTTTAAAATCCTCAAATTTTCAATTAAGCTCATATTTGACGCTGAAATCCTTGGATTTAAATATTGAGCTCAAAGGGGGCCACATGAGGGTAGGGTCAAAGTAATATTTATGTTTTCTCATTATTTGGGTATGTGTGGCCTCAACAACACGTGGGATGGTAATTAAATATTAAGGGTGCCCCGGGGATGATTTCAACGATGACCAGCAATCATCCATGTTTCCTGTAGGGGGTAAACTTATGCTTTGAATCTATCTTAGATTTGGGTCTGACCCAATACCAAGCCTGTGTGGCCTTATCAATAGGTTGGATGTTTGATAAACTCTAAGGTGGGAGTCATTGTCACCACTCTTTCTTGTGGTGTGAGTCACCTGAGATCTGGATCGGTCTCATTTTTTTACCCCAATCCTAAAATGATTTGGCAAAATGGATGAATGACATAGATGAAACATACACTCTCATTCTGTCAAGCTTCACTCAGCTGGATCTTCTAAGCATTGCACTCAGTTAGCTCCAAAGTCTGTCGTGGGGCCTTAACTTTAGCAGTCAGCTCCAGAGCTCACACTCATTCGCCACTTGTCTTATTTTTTGGCAAGTAGACAGAAGAGTAGGGACAAGCTAAAATGAAAAAATCATGTTAGAAATCAATCGAAAACAGACAAGCACAACGATGAGGAAAGGGTATACCTTATAGCAAAACGACGTGGCGTCACTCAGAAGGGTCTCTGGATGAGTGTTGATCAGGTCGTCGATCTGATCCTCTGGAGCATGCCTGGCCGTCCAATTAGTCAGGCCACTCATATGGTACCCGAGGGGTAAGGAGCTCGGTCCCTCAGCCTCGGCAGCTCGGGGGCTTGAGGCATCACCCTTATCGGCCACCTACGAGCCCGAGGCATCACCCTCTTCAGCCTGGGCCTGAGCATCTACGAGCTGAGACTCCTCAACCGCTTGAGCCTCTCTATCTGGAGAGGTCCCCTCCAGATCCACCACCTCCACAATCGCTTGCCATAGAGGGATAGTCAGGGAAGGAGTGTCTTGAACTGCTTCACCTGATGCGGTCGGAAGCGACCACTTCATCGAGGACCCCCCAATGCCAAACTCCGGCCTCACCTCCTTGACAGCAGAGGCTCCAGCGAATATGGAGGGAGGGACTATCACCTTCCTCCATATGGTCGACTTCCTTATGACCATTTCAGTGACCGGGGGAGGACGGACCCTTTTCCCGGACTTCAACGACTCGACCATGTCTGCACTAAAGTTAGCAAAAAATCTACGTCATCAAAGCATCTCTACAATTCGTTACCTACCAGGAGCAGCGGAAGAGGTAGGCATGTAAAGTCCGGACTGACGAAGAAGGTCCGGGGTGATCAGCACATTTCAGAGGAGAAGAGCCTCCTTTGTCACCTTCGCCTTGTTCACCTACCTAAGTTGTAGGTCGGAAAGATGAGGCGGGGCCTTGGGAAAGCCTGTGAGAGAAATCAAGTGGTTAGTGAATGTAACTACAAATGCGTAAAGAAAGATCCCAAGTCTAATGCCTTAGCAATGTTCAACTTGGAGTACCAAATTTGGTAGGGACCCGAGCTCGTAGCCATGCCAACTCAATAGCAAATGCCTCCCACTCTCCAGATGCCCAGAACTACTTGTTCTTCCTTTTTTGTCAGAAGTTGGGTTGCCAGTAATGAGGGCCTTGCCCTTCTTCGCCCATGCCGAGAAGTAGTACTAGCTTAGCTCCTTTGGATAGGCCTTGGGCTGATACAGGTACATAAACTCCTCGACCATTAGCTTCTGATTCCTAAGCTGAAATCAAAGGATATAAGTCCCCAGCAATGCCCTCCAGGCATTCGGGATGATCTAGCCAGGGGCCAGCCTCAGGCGAGAAGTGGCCTCTCACACGATCCGATGGAAGGGCAGGCGGAGCCCACACTGCAAGGCGACCTAGTAGACATCCACCTCACCTTCGAGTAGGTCACCAAGAACCTCACCAAGATCGAAAACTCTAAGTCCCACTAAGTCCAGGATCTGGTACTTAGATCTTATTCGGGCCAAATCGGCCTTCGTCAATATCGACCCAGCAGGACCATCATTGACTGACTTCTCAGCCGAGTCTGAGCAGCCGCCTTCTTAGACGAAACAAACTTCTTTGCCTGGCCGTGGCCCAAAGATACCGGAGATGGAGGGTCAGAGGGAGCCCTTAACTTGAAATCTACACTCTCTGGGTCAGAGTCTCCCTGGAACGAGTAGAGCTCGAGCCCTTCATCCGAAATATCGGACATTCCAGGTTGAAAGACATGAAATGGAAAGAGAGAAGAAGCAAAAAGCACTAGAGGGGAAGATTTTTGACTTATCGAAAATCGCTAAGCCTGGGAGCTCGAAGAGAGGCAGTAATAGAAAATGACTGGAATGTTAGGGTTCCTCCCCTTTATATAGGAAGCTCAGCTGCAGGAGATGATTACGTGCATTAAATGCGGCAACCGAGGGAGCTCCTTGGCACATGCCCGTAGCCACGTGGAGAATTCTCATTCGCCCAACAATCCAATTTCCTAGGTGGTGCCACACATCCATGCCCCATCAGCCAAGATGCAAAAAGGTGCCTTGCTAGTGCACGCCTCTCGAGCGTGTCATACCATCATTGTAAATCTACCTTGATCTCCATGCCTGCAGCCTATCTTCGAATTAATGGCGAATCGACTCGACTACCTGCATGTCCGACCTCACTACACCACCTTACTTCCTAAGCTCACTACAATCAACTCAGAAGTAGGGGGCTACTGTTATGGGTGAAAATAAGCTAGACAGATGTACAAAGTCGGCTCAGACGTCCATAACGGGTTATATGGTCGACCAGTGCCAGTCATTACCAAGGAGATCCTAAACAACCAAAGAGTGACACTTGGGTTTTAATTGTATGATGTCGAGCTCCACCAAGACCGTGTCCATGACTAAGTTGACATTCGAATCTTCCGAAAGAGCCTCCGAGGCAAGATCCTGTGTGAGGTCGAGCATGCCCTGTTCGAAAGGCTTGTGGAAGAGCCCTAACACCAAATGACAAAATGAAGAGGATGGTCATCTCGGATTTCGTCTTGTGTCTTACTAAAGAAGAGAGCTCGGTCTCTATACTCGAATACAACGTTAGCTCACAGGTCGACAATTCACTCAATGTTAAGGGAAAGCCCAACCACGACTCGTCAGAGAGTCTAGGTTAGCGAACTACTCCTCAAGATGGCTACACATGCCACCTTGGATGTCCTACTCAACCTCGGTCTTTTACTACATGTTCTTCTAATTTCAACCACTCAGATATTATCAGAGAGATCTGTCTGAGATCTCAGCTGAAGATCTCAAAAGATATCCACAAAACGTTCGGGACACGAATCCTTCTACAATACGTTCCTATTAAGTAAGAAGATCATATTCTACACCACCGCCCTCTCCCAACTATAAATAGAGCATCCCTAATGGTGAGAGGTACACACAATCTAAGCCTAAAAACCTTACTCTCTACTAGACCTAGATTCCCTACCTGACTTAGGCATCGGAGGGTCCCCTGTTGCAGCCAGGGTCTCCTTTGTCTTCTCTGTGTGCAGGTATTCGAAGGTCCAAGGAGGGTCAACCATATTTCTGCATCAACAAATACCATAGACTAACCGAAGGGATTTCAGATTGGATAAAGTCAACCATGACACAAAGGTGTCAGTAGTAAGGACCAGTTCACCAGGGATAGAGGCCTGCTCCTCAACGCTCAGATCCATCTCAAACGGGGGGATAGGCCCTCGAGGACTAAACTCAATGGATGGTGAGGAACTAAAATCAAACGTGGTACCTTCTGACTCATCTGAGACACAGTCGGACACAATGGCCATATCAGAATCCTCCTTAGAAGACATTGAAGAGGAGGAGACAAAAGGAAAGAGAGTAGAAGGAAAAAGAGAGAAGAACCAAGGGAAGGAGTATTGGTGGTGCTATGGCATGAGGACTCCAAGGGTAAGAAGAAGCCAGAGATTGGGAAGACGATGGAAGGAAGAGCAGTAACAAGTCAACAAAGCTTGGACATCTCACAGAGCAAATGAGCAAAAATAGAGGTGAACTCTAAGTATTTATTGACTCCTCGCCTACTGCAGCTATCCCCATACAATGCCACGTCCAGATGCAGGATTCTGAGGTGACACCTCAACAGTCGTGCCTCTCCACGTGGCATTAAGGGGTTTGCCCAAGCAAATGCATGACTACTAGGTTGACAGTTGTCACCCCTCAATTCGCTCAAAATTTGAGGCGGCATTTGCAATAATGGTGTAAGTGCAATAATGTGTAAAACACACCTTGTTTGTAAAATTTTGTTTAGATAAAATAGCTTATGAAGTGGCCTTCGAATGTGGATCAAGATGGAAAGTTCAAGCTCTACTAAAGTTCAAGTCAAGTAAAAAATCAAGATGGAAAGTTCAAGTTCTACTTAAATCAAGATGGAAAGTTCAAGCTCTACTAAAGTTCAAGTCAAGTAGAAGATCAAGATGAAACGTTCAAGTTCTACTTAGATCAAGATTGAAAGTTCAAGTTATACTAAAGTTCTAGTAGAAGATCAAGATTCATCAAGAAATTCAAGCTCTAATGAAGAATCTAGTAGAAGATCAACCTCCATAAAGTTCAAGCATCTAATCTACTTCAAAGTTTAGTCATTTAAGGTATTATGAGCCCTAGAAAGACCTTAGGTTTAGGTACTTTCAAAATATACTTTAAATGGGTTTTTATGTTTATAGTTGGCTAAGGTTCGACTAGTTTAAGAAAGTTTGACTAGTCCTAGTTCAAATCGAAGAAAAAATGAAATTTCTATTACACCTTCGACCAGTCGAGGAGACTGCTTGACTAGTCGAAAATGGGCCTTCGACCAGTCGAGGGTTGCTCGACTCGAAGTCTGGCAACTGAATCAGTTCGAATTTCTTTGCCCACGACCAGTTGAACAGGGCCCTCGACCAGTCGAGTAGGGCCTTCGACCAGTCAAAATATGTTTTATCTTATCGTGCTTAAATTTGAAAATTTGTTAAAACAGAATTCAGTTCTTAGACGAGTTGAAGCAACAACCTCTTTAACTATAAATTAAGGCCTTCTCTCAATCCGAAAATAGAATTCAAGTCTATCAAATCCTTCTACAAGAGAGAGAGAGAGAGAAGTCCTTATTATGCTCAAGCTATTGCACGGTATTTATTAAATATTTTTAATAGCTTTTTGTTTAATTCATTGATCTCTTATTCTGTCAATTTCATTTTATTTTGAGATCTTAAAGGAATTAAAACAAGTAGCCTTTGGTTTGAATCTATTTAAAATCAATCTAGAACCTCAAACCCTTGTCTATATGATTGAATATTAAACGATCTACATTCAAGAGAAGTGGTTCTACGACTACATCGACAGATACGTCTTCAAAGGAGAAGATAAGTATATTTCTTTTGTATTTTGGTTTTATTAAGATAGCCAGAAAATCTCATTTTCTTTTTCCTGAGATAGCCAAAAAATCTCAATGAGGGATTATTTTTTTTTGTGATAGCCCTCTAAAATCACAACTGTATCAGGTTTTAAGGTGTTCCTGTGAAAAACTTATTTATAGTGAAAGCCAATATCATGTGGATAGTGATTATTGGGAGTAGAGTAGGTGTGGCTGTTTGAAAACAGTTGTTGACACACCAAACTGCTATAATTCTTGGTGTTGTAGTGAATGCCTTTTATGTTTATAAGATGAATGCTTGTAATAGTTTAGCTTTTATTGACTCTTGTTTGGTTAGAAATTTTGATTCTTACAAGTTTCATGAAATAAGGTGGTCCTACCTAAATTTGTTTGGGTGAAGGTTGTCCTACGGACCAGTTTAAATCAACGTCTCAATACTAGTGTAATTGAGACCTCTGATTTATTTATTATTTCTACACTTTATTTTATTATTTGGCATAGTCCTATTAAACCCCCCCCCCCTCTAGGACTGGTTAAGCTCTCCTTTTCAAGTGGTATCAGAGTTAAGTTACTTTTTTTTTAAATTAAGTTCCTTGAGTTTAAAGATTTAGAGCTCTGTCATGTCAAATTTCGATAGTTTGTCTATTACCAAGCCACCACTTTTTAATGGCTCTAACTATGCATACTGGAAAGCTAGAATATAGATTTTTCTAAAATTCCTAGATGAAAGTGTGTGGCAAGCCACTGTAACCAAATGGAAACCTCCTATGACTGAGGTACTAACCAAAGATGGAATCAAGTCTATGAGAGAAATTGCATTCTACTTATGAACTGGAACTCAGAAAAGTGAAAGCAGTGCTAACGTTAAGGCCTTAAATGCCATAACTTGTGCTCTATCACCTGATGAATTTAAAAGAATTATTTCATGTGATACAGCTAAACAAGCTTGGGATATTCTTGAAACGACTCATGAAGGAACTACTATAGTCAAGAAATCAAAAGCTCAAATCCTCACTACTAGATTTGAGGAAATTCGTATGGAAGAAAATGAAACTTTTATGGACTTCTATACGGAACTAAATGATATAGTAAATTCCATGTGGGGTCTAGGAGATGGAATCCTATAAAGCAAGGTTTGTGCAAAAATACTGCGATCTCTTCCTAATATATTCAATTCTAACGTTACTGTCATTCAGGAATTAAGAGATACTGATCAAATGAAAGTTGAGGAGTTAGTTGGCTCTCTTCAAACATATGAGTTGAACTTTAAAGCTCCTAAAGGTAAGTTTATTGCTCTTAAATCTTCTAAATTGTTTCAAAAGAAAATTGTACTAATTCTATTTTTGAAAAAACTGAAGACGATATGACAATGCTAGCTAAGAAATTTTATAAAAATTTTTAAAACAAGAAAAAAATTAGATTTTCAAAAACCATCTGATAAAAGAAAAGGAAAAATATAAGTCTTGGAAATCTAAAACAAAGGATAGTCAATGTTTCAACTGTCATGAATATGGTCACTTGGCGAATTAATGTCCTAAAAGGAATATGTCAAAAAGAAAGGGCATGATAGCTATTTGGGATGACTCATCAGGCTCGAAAGTTCATCTGAGTCTGATGAATCAGAATAAGAAAATGCAACCACAAGTGATATAAAAGCCCTTATAACTATAGCCAGAGTCGACTCCTCATATAGCTGTAATATATTTGACTATGAAAATCTCAGGAGTCACCTTGAAAATGAAAATGAATATTATCTTCAAGACGCCTACAATGCCTTATACAAGGAAAGTTCCAAAATTGCTGTCAATCTGAAGATTCAAAAAGAGAAATATTCTAAATTAAAAGAAGAACTTGAAAACAATGTTTTAGAAAAATCTCATCTTTCAGACTGTCTTGAAAAAATAAAATTGGATTTAAATTTCAAATCATCAGAGTTATAAAAACTTAGAACTGAAAATGAGAATCTATAATTTCTTGAGTTCTAAGGATACTTGGAGATATGCCCGTAGAGACCCAAAACTGGAAACATTATTAACACCATCCAGAAAATGTTGTGACAAGTCAGGTCTGAGTTATATAAAAAATGATTCCTTGAAAATCAAGAATACACCTCCTACATTTGTAAAAGGAGAATCTTCGAACTCTAAAGGTAAGAATGTAAGAGAGTTTAATCAAAATGATTTTAAAAACTCGAAACCTCTTCAAGTTCCTAAAATTAATACTAATGCCATCAGCTATAGAAATCAAAGATATAATAAATCACCTTTAGCTTAAAAAAATCATGAACTTACTCAAAAAGTTTCTAACATCCAACTCAAATAGAATTGGAATTAATAGAAAGTGAAGAAATTTCAACTCCCAAAAATAGAGAAAATTCAATGATACTCCTAAACATAGAACCATAATGAAATGGGTTCCAAAGGTTACATGTCTTGTTGCCTACACAGCTTTCAAAACCATGAGTCACTCAAATGGTACCTGGATAGTGGATGTTCAAGACATATGACAGGTGACAAAGCAATATTCACCAACTTCAAAGAAGTAAATGGTTCAGTTACTTTCGGAGATGGAAGCAAAAGCAAAATCATAGGCCAAGGTACGGTCCTAACCTCCCTCTCTTTGAAAATGTCTTTTATGTTGAAGGTTTAAAACATAACCTCTTAAGCATATCTCAAATCTGCGATAACAAACACGGTGTAAAATTTTCAAATCACGGATGTGAGATTATAAATGAGAAGAGTTGTGTGATATTAAATGGTCGTAGGACTTCTGAAAATTGCAACATTATTGATGACTTGTGCTCATCTAACTATTCATGTTACATGGTCCAAATAGACGAGACTGAACTATGACATAAACGACTTGGACATGTTAACTTTAGAGATTTTTATAAATTGAGTAAGAAAGATCACATTCGAGGCTTACCCAAATTGAAAAAGGTAGAAAGAATTTGTGGCGCATGTCAGATTGGCAAGCAAACAAGGAGTAGCCACAAGAAAGTGAACTCCTTAGCCACAGCCAAACCTCTAGAACTACTCCATATGGACTTGGTGGGTCCAACGAAAATGGAGAGTAGAGGTAGAAAGAAGTATTTTATGGTTATTATTGATGATTTCACCATATTTACATGGGTAGCCTTCTTAAGAGAGAAATCAGATACTCTTGATGAAGTCAAAAATTTTCTTAAAAAAGTTCAGACCGAAAAAGAGGTACCTATGATCAAAATTAGAAGTGATTATGGTACTGAGTTTGAAAATAGCAATTTTGAGAAGTACCGCAATGACCACAATATATCACATGAGTTTTCTGCACCTAAAACACCTCAATAGAATGGAGTTGTTGAAAGAAAGAATAAATTTTTACAGGAAATGGCCAATGTAATGCTAAATAGCATGAACTTACCAAAAAACTTATAGGTTGAAGTTGTTAATACTACTAATTACATTATAAATCGTGTGTATGTTAGAAAAGCTAAAGATAAAACATCCTATGAGTTATGGTTTAATAAGAAACCAACCGTCAAATATTTTCAGACTTTTGGAAGCAAATGTTTCATTTTACGCGATTGAGAAAATTTGGAAAAGTTCAAAGTCAAGAGTGATGAGGGAATATTCTTGGGTTATGCTCTAAATAGTCGAGCATACCGTGTTCTTAACAAAAGAACAGGGGTGATTAAGGAATCTATTAATGTAGTGATTGACGATCACCTGATCACACCCACTTCAAAACAAGATGATGATGATGAAGTCAACATTATAGATAAACCTGACTCTTCATCTAAATCAGTTAATACTGAATTAAGATTAGTCAAAGACCATCCGACTAATCAGATATTAGGTAACCCTCATACTGGTGTTCAGACTAGAAGACAATTAGAAAACATCTGTAATTATGTCTGCTTCATTTCTCAAATTGAACCGGCAAATGTAAATAAAGCCCTTGTTGATGAAAGTTGGATATTTGCTATGCAAGAAGAGTTAAATCAATTTGTCAGAAATGATGTTTGGTACTTGGTTCCTAGACCTTCTGATAAACATATAATTGGAACCAAGTGGATCTTTAAGAATAAATCTGATGAAATGGAGAATATCATTAAAAACAAGGAACGACTAGTTGTACAACGATACACTCAAATAATATGTATTAATTATGATGAAACCTTTGCACCAGTTGCGCGCCTTGAATCCATAAAATTATTTATCTTGATTACATGTTATATGAAATTTAAAATATATCAAATAGATGTCAAAAGTGCATTTCTAAATGGTGATCTACATGAGGAAGTATATGTTGAACAACCTAAGGGTTTTGAGGACGCCAAACTTTCAAATCATGTATACAGTCTTAAAAAGGCACTTTATGGTTTGAAACAAGCTCTCAAGGCATGGTATGAAAAAATGACTAAATTCTTACTTAGTAAAAAATTTATCATGAGAAGCGTTGATATAACCTTATTCGTCAAGAAATATAATGATCATATATTGATTGTTTAGATCTATGTTGACGATATTATTTACGGATCTACATGCACTAACTTGTCTATTGAGTTTTCAGATCTAATGAAATCCAAGTTTGAAATGAGTATGGTTGGAGAACTAAATTACTATCTTGGATTACAAGTAAAACAATATGAAGATGGAATATTCATCTCACAAACCAAGTATGCCTTGAATCTTGTAAAGAGATTTGAGTTTGAGAATAGAAAAAAGTTTGATACTCCTATGAGTACAACTCTCAAACTCTATAAGGATGAATCAGGTAAAAGTATAGACTCCCATCTATATCGGAGTATAATTGGTAGTCTTCTATACTTAACTGCTAGTAGACCTGATATTGCTTTTAGTGTTGGAATATGTGTTAGATATCAATCTGATCCTAAGGAATCACATTTAATCGCTGTTAAACGAATAATCAGATATGTTACAAGTACTGCTAACTTAAGTCTATGGTATCCGCATAATACAACTGTTCAAATTGTTGGATATTCTGATGCAGACTGGGTAGAAAATATTGATAATAGAAAATCTACCAGTGGCGGATATTTCTACGTAGGGAACTGTTTAGTTTTCTGGCTCAGCAAGAAACAGAACTTTATATCTCTCTCAACAACTGAAGCTGAATATATTGCAGCTGGTAATGTTTGTACTCGGCTGATATGGATGAAAAGAATGTGATCTGATTATGGTATTACGTAAAACACAATGACATTATACTGTGATAACTTAAGCGCAAATAATATTTCAAAAAATCCTATTCAACATTCTTGTACAAAATATATCAATATTCGATACCATTATATTCAAGAATTGGTTGAAGACAAAAGTATTGCATTAGAATATATTCAGACTGAGAAGCAACTTGCAGACATAATAACAAAATCGCTTGACAGGAATAGATTTTCCAAATTAATGCATGACATTGGTTTGTGTACTTTTAATTAATTAATTATGTTGTTTATGCATTTTTTTTATTATTGTTATATGTTTATAATGTTTGAATGCATAACTTGTAAATAAATTTAAAATAAAAATTTTCAAAATTGTGGCATGCTCGACCAATTGAGTACATCCTTAACCAGTCAACCTTCGACGGGTCTAAGACATACTTGACCAGTCGAGGATCACAGGTTTGGAAAATAAATAGGGAAAAATCACTTTTCTATTTCATTTCCAACATTCTTCTTTGACTAGCTGTGGCTTCTCTCGACGAACCCATCTCCCAATCTTCGTTGTAAGTGGTCTTTTTCCATTTTCCTTCTAGATTTGGGTTGATCTTTGCTAGTCTATCTTATATTTGTGGTGTATTTGTGATTTTTAACCTTTTTGTAGTGGGTTTTGAGCAAAAATTTGATCTAGACTCAACCCATCTACTTATCTTAATCTTCTCTTATGCAATTTCTAAATGGAGCATCGTACTAAGAGGAAGGCAACTCGCAAGGGCCATGGCAGCTCCTCCTCTAGGTTGACTCTCATTAGCGTGAGAACCCTAAGAGGCCCCGAAAAAGATTTGAAGCATGTTAGGGAATTCGCACTAAAGAGATTATAATAGAAAGGATTGTGAATATTGATCATATTACACCATTTCAGCTTGTACCTATCCTTCAAAATATTGGTTGGGAAAATATTTTTTATTGGGGCGGAACGGTTTACCGTTCCATTGCGCAAGCTATGTATGCGTCCATAAGCTACATGTCCCTTGAAAATCTTACCTTTACAATTAATTTCAGAGAAGGGTCAGTCACTATTGATCACCACTTGATTTTAACATTGACTGATATAAACATCAATGATGATGGCATTCTCACTGCTAATCTCACCAATAGATTAATTCATACTGAGCAACAGGCAATCACTCGTAGACTATGTTGCTTTGATGCTGAATGGAAATCTGGTAATGCTCTCTGTACTAACCAGATGATTCCTAAATATCATGTCCTTCATCGAATTTTTATGTCCAATGTTTATCCAAGATTCGGGAGTAAGTCTGAGCTTACTCCCTTCATGACCCGTGTCCTTCATTCTGTGGTTACTGGTGTTCCAATATGTCTTCCTTCTTTAATGTATTATTTGATCATTCAATTCTGAATTCATCCTGGTCATTATTCGATTCCGTTTGCCTATCTCATGACTTGCCTCGCTCTTCATTGCAATGTCATCATACCTTCGACCAAGGCACCAGAGTAACAATTACCATTTAATAATGCAAATTTGAGCAAAATGAATCTGGAATTTCTTCTGGGTCAGTGAGATGATGATGAGGAAGAAGCGCCTGCACCAGAGGACACGTCGATGGATGATATATTTTACCGAGCTTGATGAGTTAGACGATTCAGCTGATCCAAACTATCAACCTTCTCAGGTTGATGATTGGCTCAAATCCTTGGAGGAAAAGGTTTCTGAGTTGAAGGTCTCTCAAGACTTAAAAAATCATCTATGAAATATATGCGAAGGTACTTTCATCGCATTGCCAGAAGTTTGCAACAGATTGTTCCTTCTATGCCTCCTCCATCTTCCTCTGGATCTGACTAAGTTTATTTCTGTTATTGGTTTGTAAATCTTAATACTTTGTGTGGTTGATTGATGACTGTTTTTCTACTCTACTAAACTCCTTGAATGCTTATTATCCTTAACTTGACATTCACGTATACTTACTTCCTAATCAATTCATATCTTTATGTCTTCTTCTACTTTCATTAATATAATTATTTGAATGTCTTATTTTTCTAATAGTAAACTATTCTTTCCCTTGTCAAATTGTGACAAAAAGGGGGGAGAGGTATAGTTTATTACTTGTAGAATGAAGAATGCATGAGACATGATTATATGATTGATTGATGTGAATGATATATGTTTATATGAGAAGTTTCTATGAGAATGCTTTAGAATGGAAGAATGTATGTCATAATACAGGGGAAGCTCAAATTGAGGGGGAGTAGTAAATTTTTTGCTAGTTCATCAAAGCTGCAACAAACATTCTACAACATGGGATCAAGAATACACGACTTCATTCTAATTGTTGCAATAATAAGTGTTTTTGTCACGAAATTGACAAAGGGGGAGATTATAAGCGCTATAATGTATAAAGCACACATTGTTTGTCAAATTTCGTTTAGACAAAACAGCTTATGAAGTGGCCTTCGAATGTAGATCAAGATGGAAAGTTCAAGCTCTACTAAAGTTCAAGTCAAGTAGAAGATCAAGATGGAAAGTTCAAGCTCTACTAAAGTTCAAGTTAAGTAGAAGATCAAGATGGAAAGTTCAAGTTCTACTTAGATTAAAATTGATAGTTTAAGCTCTACTAAAGTTCAAGTCAAGTAGAAGATTAAGATGGAAAGTTTAAGTTCTACTTAGATCAAGATGGAAAGTTCAAGTTATACTAAAGTTCTAGTAGAAGATCAAGCTCCATCAAGAAATTAGAGCTCTAATAAAGAATCTAGTAGAAGATCAAGCTTTATCAAGAAATTCAAGCTCTAATGAAGAATCTAGTAGAAGATCAAGCTCCATAAAGTTCAAGCATTTAATCTACTTCAAAGTTCAGTCATCTAAGGTATTATAAACCCTAGAAAGACCTTAGGTTTAGGTACTTTCAAAATATACTTTAAATGAGTTTTTATACTTATAATTGATTAAGGTTCAACTAGTCTAAGTTGTGGCTCAACTAGTCTAAGAAAGTTCAACTAGTCCTAGTTCAAATCGAAGAAAAAAATAAAATTTCTATTACACCTTCGACCAGTCAAGGAGATTGCTCGACCAGTCGAAGGTGGGCTTTCAACCAATCGAGGGTTGCTCGACTCCAAATCCAACAACTGAATCAGTTCGGATTTCTTTACCATCGACCAGTCAAAGACCTTGCTCGACCAGTCGAACAGGGCCCTTAACCAGTCGAGTAGGGCCTTTGACCAGTCGAAAATTTGTTTTATCTTATCGCGCTCTGTCATGCCCCAAACTAGAAAACCGGGCTTACAAAATTCCCGATCACCAAATCCGGTCCCGACAGCCTCCGTAGTACCCCGTTCTCAGCTCCCGGCGTCCATACACTAGATTCCGATTCTGGAATCTTATAAGGAGAATTTTTTAACATACATTTACCTTGCAAGAAGCATAACCACAAGTTTACCCAAATCTCAAAGGCAACGTCAACATCACATATCCACTAATACAAACAGCTGAATACAATACTGAAAGGGAAATACATATATCAAAAAATCAAAGCTCAGAAGACAGTTGCACGCTCCAAGCTTGACGCTGCTGCGACCTAACGCCACCTTCACGCATCTATCGTGCATAAGCTTATAGAAAGCTTAAAGGGTGGTGAACGTGTGTGCACAATATAAGCATGCTCAGGATGCAATATGAGAGCAATGCGGAAACATGCTGGTAAGTCCATAAATATCAATCAGCCTTATTCAGGCCATGCAATGTAAAAACATAATAAGCCAATATCATATACTGGGGAAGTAATGTAGATCAACTATGCAATGCGGAGATATAGCAAGCCAAATATCATATACTAAGGATACAATGCAATATACAAATCCTGAAGAGTCCACGAATATCGTCAACCTCATTTAGGCCATATAAATGCAGAAACATAGCAACCCAAAATGTTGTATGCCGCGAATGTAATACAATATGTAGTGCAAATGAAATGACCACGCTGGAGTGTAAAGTCAGGATGATAGTACGTAGTATGCAGGTTATGGGGTCCATCATAAGATACTTCTATCTAAACTAGTCCCATACCTAAATTTAGATAGCCAGACTCAATGTGGTAAACTCCTAATCTCAGGTTGGTCACATGCCCCAGCCGAAATCCTGGCTATTGCAAAGGTACACATAACAATTATTTACGCACCACCAGCTCAAGTGGATAGTGAATGAATGAATGAGTAAAATGATGAGTATACAACTCCTGCTCAATAAGTCCATATATAAGTACTCTACATCTCTGAGATATCACCGGGGTCTAGTACACTCCACGCCACCTGCCTCCCCATCAAGCACACAACTGGGTAAGTGGAAGAGACCTCACTATCCTCCTGGCTAATAGTTAGTCAATATCTACCCGACACGTCGATAGCGGACCCATTTATGAGCTGGTCAAAATCAGCCTAGTTATGCCTACTCCCTCGGGGGGTAAGGCCACACCCCCTTCCAACTGATCACGACACAGTGGGAGACGCGACCTATTGGTATTCGGCACTCAGGCGCTCATATATCCACTCGGTTTAGACGTTAGAGTGTCCTCTGGTACCAAGAGGATTTAAGGACTTTCACCCAGGGACATCTATGGTACCCCATGAAGAAAAGATTTTCAATGTCCCATCTAGCCATCCACGATATGCATGTGGAGGCTACGACCCTGATGTCGTTAGGGCGTAAGGTGGTCGTATCACAAAATGCAAGATGCATGAGTCATACTATCTAGTCATGCATCAAATATATGCATACCGCACGCTCATGTGGGGCAACTCCGTCTCTCAGGAAATAATTAGCCCAATGACACATGACATGCTCAATCACTCCTCGGAACAAGCATGCGGATGATGCGTATGGGTATGTATTATGATGTAATACTATACATGTTCTCAGTGTGTCCTACTAGACTAAGTATACTTAGCATGATTATCAGATAAGGCAGACAATAATAACCACGATCGGCTTTCACCGGTATGTCACATGTCAAGATTATGAACTAATCGACATGCTTCTTTTATAACTATAGGAGTCCATGCGGCATGTCCTATGTTAGCCTTCTAAGGTACTGATATTCCAAGACGGGGTCCACTGGAAGGATGGTGGATCTTGCTCATACATCGAGATAGGCTCTATATAGTGGATATACCGAACCTAATACTACATATTCTTCTATCTACGACAAGGGGTGATGATGTACTAAACAATGGATGGCTTAGATGATATACTAATGTCAATGATAGACCTCGCACTTGTCTCAACAAAGAGATGGACGGTGCGGATGATATGTACATGTTGTGAGGTCCTAACAAATGGGATACAAGGGTAGGATACACCTCTCATGGTGAGTCAAGTGGGGATATGACATGGTGAGTTCACAACGTGAGCTAACAGGGTGAACAATTGGGCTTCCTAAATCTCTATATCATGTAATAAACTGGGCTTTTCTATGGAAAGCCTGATACGTACACAAAGTGGGTTTGGTGGAGTCCATACAACTATGTGTCCTCCCAAATGGATTGGGTAGCCCACTCAACACCTAAGTGGGCCTTGGGTATGGTCACTATGCGTGCGCAAAACATGAATTTAAGTGGCCCACATTTCCTATGGAAGGCCTGGTACAAACACAAGGTGGGCTTCAAGGTTTGGGTACTTCTATTAGCGTCAATGGGGGCCCAATAGTTTGGGATAGCCCAAAAAGGTGAGATGAGATCGGGCTAGTGGGGGCCCATCAATTTAGGTTAGCCCACAATAAGGGGAGATGAGATCGGGCCTAACAATTATGGGGGGCCCAATGGTTTAGGTTAGCCCACTAAGGGGAGATGAGAATGTGCTTAATAACGAGCCCTAGGGAGAGTTACAATGTGAGCATTTAACCATCATTGCTCTTACAATGTGGACATTAAACCATCATTGTTCCCAAGGCATAGCCCATTTAGAACAAACTAGGAAGATGAATGGGCGTCATAAACATCATTACATGAATCACACATCACAATTGGGCCTCAAATACATCGCATTGAGCCTCATACAAGAGCCTCATATACATCATATTGGGCCTCACTCATGGGTCTCAAATACGTCACAATAGACCACATCCCATGGGTCTCAAATACATCACAATGGGCTACGTCCCATGTGCCTCAAATGTATCACAATGGGCTGCATACAACCTCAATGGGCCTCATACAATCTCAATGGGCCACATACAATCTTAATGGGCCTCATAAAATCATAATGGGCCTCACATGGTCACAATGGGCCTCATACATTCACAATGGGCCACATACAATCTCAATGGGCCTCACACATGGGCCTCATCATGTGAGCCTCATATACAACACATCGGGCCTCACTCATGGGCCACATGTACATCACAATTGGCCTCGGCACATGGGCCATAATTACATCACATCGGGCCTCATTAGATGGGCCTCATATCTGGGCCACACATTCATCAAGGTAGGTTCCATGATTTGGATGGTCTGGATGACCCAGACACACATGGTGGGGCCTGCATCCAATAATGGACGGTGTGGATATACATCATATGGGCCCCACGGATGGACGGAGTAGATATGACACATACCTCAAGATCATGCCCACAGAACTTGCTGACGTTAATACAACAATTGTATTGCTGTTGTGAGGTATACCAGCCAATCCACATCCCATTGTCTAGCAATATTGAACGGTGTGGATATCACATATCATCAAGGTGGGTCCACACGAGTGGCCCACCAGTCCAATAAAATGGACAGACGGTGCGAATACAGTACCTACATCATGTGGGTCCCACTGTCCACGTGCGAACAGCGTGGACAGATCCATACATCACAGTAGGCCCTACCATCTTACACATTTGGACGGCAGGGATGAAACACATATATCATGGTGGGGTCCACTGCATGGACGGTGTAGATAGATCCTACATATCAAGGTGGGGTCCACATCAAAGATGAACGGTTGGGATGAAATACATACCTCTGACAAGACCCTCAGAACTTTGCCAACGTCAATGCAGCAGCTATGCTGCTGGGAGCCACCCTCCCTCCAACAGATAACATGAATACAGAAAGCATACATCAATGTAGGCCCGTAGTCGGACGGTGTAGATAAAACATTTACATCGATGGGACCCACCGTCCTTTCAATGGACAGTGTGGATGGAGTGGATATAGAATAAATACATCAAGGTGGGTCCCGCCTGTCCGAAACGGACGGACGGCTAGGATAAAACCCATATCACACGTGTACCACACCGTCCAGATGGACGGTGTGACTACAAAATATATACATCAAGAAAGGTCCCACCCACATGTGTGGGGTGGGCCACGTCCTGGATGGACGGTTGAAATATAACATATACCTCATGGTGGAGGCCCACTGCTGACTTCAGTAAGCAGCTTTGAGCTGCGTGGGATCCACAACACTTGTTGACATAATACAACACCCGTGATGGACGGTTTAGATGAAACACATACCTCATCATCAAACCCCAAGACCTACTGACGTCAAACAGCAGCTTCAGTTGCGTGGTCCCAGTAGATGAACGGTTTGGATATAATACATGCCTCGTGGTGGGGCCCACCATCCCAGTCAGTGGACGGAGAGGGCATAAAATGCATAAATCACGATGGCCACAAGGGTGGGGTCCATGGCTGAATGGTGTGAATAAAGCACATACATCATGCGGTGCCATGAGGATGGGCCACCACGGTTTGGATCAAGCTGTTATTTGTGATTTCCTTCATTTGGGCAGCCAGCAGGTGGACGGTCCTACTGCTGCTGTAGAGGTGCATTCCACCAGATGGTTGGATCTGGACCGTCAGGTCTGGATGGGTAGGATATAGAATGCATACATCAAGGTGTGGTCCACAAATAGGGGGGTCCACATGGCAGGAAATACAGCCTATATTGGTGTGTTCCCCCACCATCCATGTCATGCCCCGAACTCGAAAACCGGGCTCACGCCGAATCCGGCGCCAACAGCCTCCATAATACCCCATTCTCGGCTCCCGACACCCATACACCAGGTTCTGATCCTGAGATCCTACAAGGAGGATTTCAAACATGATTTTGTTTCAGTATAAGCATAACCATAAGCATAACTCACGAACAATAACCACGAGAACACCATCACAAAATCCACTATAATTAAAAACTTTGAGTACAGTGCGTATGAAGGGAAATACAAGATAATGAACAGAAACTCCAAAAGCTCGACTGCACACTCCAACTACGGCGAGGCTACGGCTGTGTCCTGGTGTCACCTACACACATCAATCATGCATAAGCTTATAGAAAGCTTAGAGGGTGGTGTAAGTGTGTGCGCAATATGAGCGTGCTCAGAATGCAAAGTCAGAGTAATGTGGAATCATGCTGATGGGTACATGAATGCAATCAGCCGTACCAAGCCTATGCGACGTAAGATATGAATGCTATCGGCCATATCAAGACCATGCGATGTGAGATGCAACTCGAGCATGCCAATCCTCATCCAAATCCTCATACAGCTCATCAAATATCAGTACAGTTCTCATTCTGGATAATCATCGGAGTTTAGTACACTCCAAATAGCACTGCCCCTTTTCCAGGCGCGCACTCCAAGTGAGCGTAAGAAACCTCACTATCCGTCTAACCAATAGTCTATCAATATCTATCCGACAGGTTAATAGCAGACCCATTCACGAGCTGGTCAAACTCAGCCTAGTAATGACCCCTACCCTAGGGCGAGTAAGGCCACACCCCTTTCTAACCGACTACGACATAGTGGGAGACGTGACCTGCTGGTATTCGGCCCTCGTGCGCTCATATATCCACTCAGTCTCAACGTTGGAGTCATCCTCTGGTACCATTGGGTTTAGGAATTTTCACCCAGGGACATCTATGACACCCCGATGCTAGAAACAGTATTTTCGGTATCTGATCCTTTCATCCACAATGTGCCTGTGGAGGCCACAGCCCTGATATTGCTAGGGCATGCAGTAATCATGGCATACAAATGCGAAGTGCATGAATCACACTACCAGTCATGCAGCAATCCTGCGCGTACCGCACGCTCATGTAGGGCAACTCCGCCTATCAGGGAGCCCATAAACAATCTACCTAAAAGCATACGCTATGATCAGTCACTCCTCATAACAAGCATACATATGATGTGTATAAGCATGTATCATGGATCTATACTAAATATGTTATATGATGGTGGACTCCATTCATAATGAAGATGGGCCTAGACAACCTACACACTGCAAGTATGGACCTAACAATGGGCCCTAGGGAGAGTTATAATGCGGACATTTAACCAACATTATCCTTACAATGTGGACATCAAACCATCATTACTCTTAAGGCACGACTTTCCATGAACATCATTACATAACCATGGTGGAATCACATATTGTAATGGGCCTTATGTAAATCCCGTTGGGCCTCGACCCAAGGGCTCCAAATACATCAAATGGGCTGCATCACATGGGCCTCATATATATCAAAGTGGGCCTCAACAATGAGCCACAAATATGTCAAGACGGTCCTAATCATATGGCCTTATATATATACCATGGCGGGCCTCAACGAACGGCCACAAATACATCAAGACGGGCCTAATCATATGGCCTTATATATATATGAATCATATTAAAAGATCAACTGGACCACACTCCAAATAACAGTGGCGATAATGATTTCCACCATTAAAAATCCTACAGGGCCCACCCCATATGTATGGTTTTGGGATCTGACCTATTCATAAATTTTTATGGAGATAGATGAAGTGAAAGCAAAAACTCAGCTTGATCGGAACTACCGTGGCCCTTAAGAAGTTTGAACGATGAATGTCACTATTTCCACTATTTTAAATGGTGGGATCTACTTGAACTATAGATCTGACTCATTCTTTAGCTCATGCCATAAAATGAGCTTTCAAAATGGTTGGACAGCTTGGATGCAACACATGCATCATGGCGGGCCCCACCGTCCAAACTGTGGACGGTGCGGATAGAGCACATACATCATTGGTGGCTCCCACCAAATGGATGACGGTGTGGGTATATATACATATATCAGTGGGTCCCACATAGGGCCCACCATAATGTTAATTTTCCATCCAATCTGATAATAAGGTCACGCAAACCTAGATGCAGAGGAAAAATAAATTTTATAATGGTCCAAAACTTCTGGGACACCCAAAAGGGTTTCAATGGCAGACTTTCAATCACCTCTGTTTCCTGCCGTGTGGGCCACCTGAGCTCCACAAGGGGCTTGTCACGCCCCAAACCTGAAAATTGGATTCATAGGAATCCCGATTGCTGAATCCGGTGCCGACAGCCTCCACAGTGCCCCATTCTCGGCTTTCACTGCCCGTATGCCAGGTTCCGATCCTGGGACCTTACAAGGAGGATTTTTTTCCAACGTACATTTATCTCATAAGAGGCATAACCACAAGTTTACCCAAATCACAAAGGCAACATCATCATCACATATCCACTAATATAAACATTTGAATACAATGCTGAAAGGGAAATACATATGTTAAAATCAAAACTCCAGAAGTCAGCTATATACTCCAAGCTCCACGTTGCTGTAACCTAACATCACATGCACACATCTATCGTGCATAAACTTATAGAAAGCTTAGAGGGTGGTGTAAGTGTGTGCACAAGGTAAGTGCCAAGCATTTAACACAATGCCATAATCATACAATATCGAAAATACTGGTAAGATCATGAATCATACGATATCAAAGTAAAATGAAAATACTAACAAGTCCATAGGTCAAACAATATCAGAATACGCAATACAGATCAACTATGCAAATGAGAAGTCATAAAAAGCCAAATATTATATGCTGAGGATGCAATGCAATATACAATTCTTAATGAGTTCACGAATACCATCAGCCGTATCTAGACCAAATAAATGCAGAAACACAGTAATCCAAAATGTCATATGCTGCTAATGTAATGCATTATGCAGTGTGAATGGAATGACCATGCTGAAGTGTGAAGTCAGGATGATAGTACGTAGTATCACAGGCTATGGGGTCCTTCATAAGAGACTTCTATTCAAACCAGTCCCATACCTAAATTTGGATAGTCAGACTCAATGTGGTAAACTCCTGATCTCAGGTTAGTCGCGTGCCCCAACCAAAATCTTGGCCATTGCGAAGGTACATGTAATAATTAGTTGCGCACCACCAGCCTAAGTGGATAATGAATGAATGAATGAATGAGTATGCAACTTCTGCTCAATAAGTCCACATATCAGTACAGTTCATCTTTGGGATCATCACCGGGATCTAGTACACTCTACATGCAACCGCCGCCCACTGACACGCGACCACGAAAGTGGAAAAGACCTCATCATCCACCTGGCCAGTAGTCAGCCAATATCTACCCGGCATGTCCATAACGGACCCATTTACGAGCTGGTCAAACTCAGCCTAGCTATGCCCCCTACCCTTGGGCGAGTAAGGCCACACCCCCTCCCAACCGACCACGACACAGTGGGAGACGTAGCCTCCGGGTATTCGGCCCTCATGTGCTTATATATATCCACTCGGTCTCGACGTTGGGGCGTCTCCTGGCCACAGAGGTTTAGGGATTTTCACCCAGGGACATTTATGGCCCCCATATGCTAGAACCAAATATTTTCGGTGTCCCATTTGGCCATCCACAATATGCCTGTGGAAGCTATGACCCCGATGTAGCTAGGGTGTACAGTAGTCACAACACATAATACAATGCATGAGTCATACAATCCGGTCATGCATCAATCCTGCGTATACCGTGCGCTCATGTGAGATTACCTCCGCCTATCAGGGAGTCTCATAACAACATGTCCAATGACATATGCAACGGTCAATTACATCTCATAACAAATATGCAGATGATGCATATAGGCATGTATCATGATGCTATGCTGTCACATACTTATAATCGGTATTAATAACCGGCATCAACAATCGGCCTTGACAATGTGGACATTTAACCAACATTGCCCCCAAGGAATGGCCCACATGGAGCCTAACATATAGTAGACCCATGGCCTTGCACCAGGGCCTAATATACAACACCATGGGCCTTACTCAAGAGCTTAATACACATCATGATGGGCCTCTCACATGGGCCTAATATACATCACAATGGCCTTTATCGCCTGGCCCTCAAATGCATTACAATGGGCCTCACCACATGGACCTCATATTATCACATTAGGCCTTAAACACGGGTTGAATACACATCCCAATGGGCCTCAAATACGAGCTGCATATACATCACATTGGGCCTCAAACACGGGCGGCATATACATCACACCGGGCCTCAAACATGGGTCGTATATACATCACATGGGTCTCGACAATTGGCCTCAGCAATCGAAATCGGCCTCAACAATTAGCCTCGACAATCAGAATCGATGATCAGCATCGACAATTAGCACCGACAATGAGCATCGATAAACAAGGCGGGATCCATATATGAACAGCCGATCAACTATAATATAAAGATCGGCCCTCGGCCGTGGTTATATCAAATCCAATAGCGCAAAACCATCCGTCTAGGGCGAATAGGGCCCACTTATCTGGGTTAACCCACAAGAGAATTATGAGAATGAGCCTAGCAAGGCTTAAGGGAAGGTCACAATGTAGACATCCAACTATCATTGCCCATCAATGTGGACATTTAACCAACATTGTTCCCAAGGAATGGCCTACATATAGAGCCAAAACATATAATGAGCTCATAGCCTCATATAAGGGCCATATACACATCAAGTGGGCTGCATCGCATGGGCCTCGAATACATCAAATGGGCCTCGCTCATAGGCCTCGAATACATCACATTGGGCCTCGCCCATGAGCCTTGAATACATCACCTTGGGCCTCGCCCACTGGCCTCGAATATATCACATTGGGCCTTGCCCACGGGCCTCGAAGACATCACATTGGGCCTTGCCCACGGGCCTCGAATACATCACAGTCGACCCACACAAAGGCCTCACATACGTCTCATTGGACCTCATATAAATCAAATGGGTCGATCAAATGGGCTGATCAAATGGGCCGAATTAAATGGGCCAAATCAAATGAGTCAATCAAATGGGCCGAATCAAATGGGCTGATTCAGATGGGCCAAATCAAATGGGCCGAGTCAGATGGGCCGAATCAATGGGCCGAATCAAATGGGTCAATCAAATGGGTCGAATCAGATGGGTCAAATCAATGGGCCAAATCAAATGGGCTGATTCAGATGGGCCGAATCAATGGGTCAATCAAATGGGCCGATTTAGATGGGCTGAATTAATGGGTCAATCAAATGGGCCGAATTAATGGCTCAATCAAATGGGCCGATTCAGATGGGCCGAATCAAATGGGCCGAAATAAATGGGGTTGAGACGGATAGGCCGAGTCAAATGGGTCGAGTTAAATGGCCGAGTCGAATAGGTCGAGTTAAATGAGCCAATCAAATGGGTCGATTCCAATAGGCCATTCATCCATTGTTAAAGATCATTATAGAGCACATATATATAAAACGAATTAAAATGAATTATATTCAAAGGATCATCTGGACCATACCACAAATGGCAGTGGATGATAATGATTTCCACGGTTAAATTTTCAGTGGGCCCACTATAGCATTTATTTTCCGTCCATACCATTCATAAGGTCACAAGGACTTGAACAGGGAAGGAAAACAATTTTATTTTGAATCATAGCTTCTATAACCCAAAGGATTTCAATGGTGAGCGTTCAACATCACTGTTTTCTGTAGGGTGGTCCACTTGATGCTAGATCTGTCTAATTTTATTTTTTTATTTTTTATTTTAGTCTTAAGTCTTAGGAGTGGCTCACCAAATGGATGGACGGTTTAGATGAACCACATCCATCAGGGTGGGGTCCACGAACGTGGGCCACCTAAGATGACTCGCCAAAGGGATGGACGGTTTAGATGAACCACATCCATTAGGGTGGGGTCCACGAACGTGGCCCACCTAAGACGACTCACCAAAGGGATGGACGATTTAAGGTGCAACACATACAGCAGCGGTGGGTCCCACCCGTACATCACAATGGCCCTACATAAATGAATGGATGGTAGGGATGCAGCACATGCATCATGGTGGGGCCGATCACCAAATGAATGGGCGGTCTGGATATCACGCCTGTTGCACCGTCCAGCAATTGGACGGTGCAGATGTAACCATACATCATGGTGCAGTCCACATAGTGGCCCACCAATATAATGCTGTTAATATATTATATATTTATAATATTATATATATATATATAGCTTCACTGTGGCAGCAGACCGTCTAGATGGATCTGGACGGTGTATACATCATGATGAAGGTGGGTTCCACGGAGCAGTGGTCCATCATAGTATAATATATGATATATTATATTATATAGTATATATACACACGTGTGTGGGTGAGTGCAAAGGGCCAGCGTCCAGACCTCTGGATGCTGGATGGACGGCTTAGATGGAATATATCCATCAGCAGTGGGTCACACGTGGGGCCCACCATAACGTTAATTTTTCATCCAATCCGTTGATAAGGTCACACGGACCCGTATGAAGAGGAAAAACAAATTTCATAATGATCTAAAACTTCTGTTACCCAAAAAGGGTTTCAATGGCAGACATTCAATCACATTGTTCCCTGTGACGTGGGCCACCTCAGCTGTGTATATGACTGATTTTTGGGGGACCCAACAAATGCACGGTGTTGATGATCAACACACATCATGGTGGGGCCCACGGCTGGGACCCACGATCCCTGCCCACCATTCCATGCAGCAGGACACTGTTGGCGTCCTCTGACGGTCAGCAGCTACTGCTGCCTTATATTTTTTTTCTCGAGCATTCTCCTAGGTGGGGCCCGCATCAAGGGAATCTGACCAGCTATTGGTTTTTATGGCCCAAGACAGACCCATCAAGCCCAACATTCGACATATTTTGGGTATAGAAACACCAAGGTGAATTTTAACGGTAAAAACACTGTTTTCTATGCCACCGTCCACCAAATAGTTGGATTTGCTTCATTTTTCGGCTCAACGCCTAAAATGGAATGAGGAATGGAATGGACGGCGTGGATAAGACCCATTCATCCAAGTGGGGCCTGCATGAGCAGTCCACCTAAAAGTTTAGAGTCAAACTGATATTTATTATTATTATTTTAGTACGCCCACCATCTGTTCACACTTCACTCATCCCACGTCCAGCGTCCTTAGACGCTGGATGGATGACATGGTATTTCATCAAGGTGGGTCCCACATGGACGTGGCCCACCTGATTGAATCAATCTAATACTTGGGTTTTCCACCACCATAAGGTAGGGTCCACATAACTTAGACGGTTTGGATAAGACATACATCAAGGTGGGGTCCATCCGAGTGGGTCACACATCACACAAAAATGAAAAAGAGAGAGAGAGAGAAGCACCCACATCAAGATCTTCCCCTTTAACTTCTACCCTTATGCTCTAATGCCCTTATGAAGCTTCCTCAACAGTGGAGATGATGATATAATGATTGGTGAGGATCTAAGGTGGAAGATGGTTGGATTTTTGGGATAGGTTGGACGTCCATGGTTCTAGCCAAGGAGAATGAGGAAGAAAGAGGGAGGGAGAGAGAGATAAGAAAGAGAGAGAGAGAGAGAGAGAGAGAGAGAGAAGTTATGGCTTGTCATAATGATGTAAGGCCATCATAAATGCCTAGGTAAGGGGAGGTGTTGACTTAAGAAGAGGGGCCATCATTACTTGTGTAAGGACATGACATCACCCAGCTAGGGAATGGTGCCATAGGGGTAGGTTAGTCCTGCAATGTGCGGTCCACAACTATTATAATGCGTGGGCCACAACTTATGATCTAAGCGTCGTATTGACGCACGAGACGCGGCATTGGAACTGCGGCGACGACGCGGTCATGACGGTACAAGTTTTGAGTTGAGCCAACTCAGATATACTAGACACGACTTAAGATCATGCGCAAATACTGATAACAGATCGCGGGTCACTGAAATTCATCCGAAAGGACCGCGGAAGCCTACGGAACGATACAGTATAGGATACGGTTCTTACACGGCTGATTTTCGGTGGCGTCCCATATGTAAAGGGGACCCATCAAATGCATGGTGTTGATGTTCAACACACAACATGGTGTGATCCACAGTCCCTACCCGTCCAGCATCCACGCAGCAGCAGGACGCTGCTACGTCCTCTGGTGTCAGCGGCAGCAACAAGCGCTGCTGCCTCGTGTATTTTTTTTTATGTTTTCTGATGTTTTTTCCAGGTGGGGCCCGCCTCCAAAAAATTCAACCTAACCATTGGTTTCTATGGCTTAAGACAAACCCATCAAGCCCAATATTCGATGATTTTTTGTGTACAGAAACATCAGGGTGTATTTTAATGGTAAAAATACTATTCTCTATGCTAGGCCTGCCAGAAAGTCGGATTAGTTTCATTTTTTGGCTCAACGCCTAAAATGAGCTGGGGAATGGAATAGATGGCGTGGATTAAAGCCATACATCAAGGTGGGGCCTGCATGAGCAGTCCACACATCACTACTAGCCACACACCACGTCAGTTCACACCTCACTGTTACACACACATCAGTCAGTTCACACTTCACGGTAGAGTCACGTCCAGCGTCCCTCGACGCTGAACAATGTGAATACAAAACAGGCACCATGGTGGGTCCCACATGTACGTGGCCCACCTATTTAGATCGATCTGATATTTGTGTTTTTACTTCCATCCAAGCCTGCCAAAGGGTGGTGTAAATCCAACATATCCACCAGGAGGGTCTCACATGAAGGTGAATGACATGGATAAAACATATGCTTCTTGGTAGGACACACACACTCCAGATGGGCCACACACCCCTTCATCATCATCATCATACAAAGAAAGAGAGAGAGAGAGAGAGAGAGAGAGAGACGGTGATAGAGGGACCCCGACACTATAGGCCCCTCATGGTTACATGACATACATCAAAATGGGTCCCACCAACAAGTGGGCCCTAAAGTGAGAATCAACGGTGGATCACCCACCTATTACACTCCTCCTTGATCCCTTGGACTCCTATGCTCCATGCCTTCGCTTTTGATGGTGGTTAATGGAGTTTTGATGGTGGGGACGAAAGATGAGAGGGTAGGGAAAGTGAGCCACACTTGGCTTTGGGAGAGAGGGATTGGATGTGAGATGTTTGTTGCTTTGGAGATTTTTTTTAAGAAATGAAGAAGAGAGAGAAGTGATCGGTGAAAAGGGATGGGGTGTGGTGTGATGGGTGATGGGTGGAGTGATGGGGTTGTAAGAAAGGGATGGGTGGAGAGAGAGAGAGAGTTGACTTTAGGAATGGGAAGGGATGGGTTGTTGTACTTAGGATATGGAGTATACTTGACATTGATTGATTGATTGATTGATGGGACATGTTATAGAGATTCTCTCGAAGTTCGTAATACGCGGCATTTTTTCTCAAAATGAACGCGGGCCCACATCTTCTAGCCCGGATATCGGATCGATGCGCGAGTCGGGGCATTGGAACCGTGGCGATGGCGCGGTCGGTAAGATACAAGTTTTAGGTTGAGTCAACTCAGGTATACAAGACTCGACTTAAGATCACACGCAAACATCGGATACGGGTCAAGGGTTGCCAGGATTCGACCGGGAAGCCGCGGAAGCCTACGAAACGGTACGGACTAGGATACGGGTCTTACAATCCAAATAAAAATTTCATCCTTAAAATTTGCACAATCAACGCAACTAGACATAACTCATAAGGAAAGAGGAAACATAGCATCATCATATAAAATCGGAGACAGCATACATGATACAACATATAATCAATTGCCAATGAGATGGGGATAGCACTCTCGAATCTCAGCCTCGCACTCCTAAGACGCCTCATCAATAGAATGGTGACCCCACTGAACCTTCACTAAGGGAATGACCTTAGTCCGGAGGACTTGCTCCTTCCGATCAAGGATACGAACTGGCTGCTCGATGTAGAAAGTGTCCTCACGAACCTCCAATGGCTGTCAATCAATAACAAGAAGGATGTCTGGCCCACACTTCCTCAGCATAGAGACATGAAAAACGTTGTGGACACCAGACAACTGAGATGGCAAGGCAAGCCGATAAGCCATGGTGCCAACGAGCCCAGTGATCTCGAAAGGTCCTATAAATCTCGGGGCAAGCTTGCCTTTTGCTCCAAATCAAACTACGCCCTTCATAGGAAAGACCTTGAGATACACATTTTCCCCTACATCAAACTCCAAGGGGCGTCACCGGCGATCAATAAAACTCTTCTGCCGGCTCTGAGTTGTGCGCATCATCTGCCTGATGATATCAATAGCCTCTGACATCTGATACACAAGCCCGGGTCCTATGAGACGCCGCTCTCCAACCTTGGTCCAACAACTCGGAGATCTGCATGGTCTGCCATACAATGCCTCAAAAGGAGCCATGCCAATGGTCGCCTGATAGCTATTGTTGTATGCTAACTCAGCTAATCGTAAATGCTCATCCCAGCTACTCCCGAAGTCGATCGCGTAGGCCCGAAGCATATCCTCAAGGATCTGGTTGACCCTCTCGATCTAGCCATCGGTCTGCGGATGATACACAGTGCTGAGCTGCAAATCAATACCCATCACTCTTTAAAAGCTTCTTCAAAACTGAGACGTGAACCTCGAGTCTCAGTCAGAAATGATCGAGACTGGAACACCGTGCAGTCTTACAATCTCCTCGATGAATAACCTCGCAAGCCGGTCCAAAGGCCAAGTCGCACGAATCACAAGAAAATGTGCCGACTTCATCAAACGATCAACGACAAACCAGATGGTGTCATAACAGCGTTGAGCCATCGACAAACCTATGATAAAATTGGTAGATATGTGCTCCCACTTCCACATCGGGACTCTCAACTGCTGCAATGGACCATGGGGTCTGTAAGACCCGTAACCTAAACCGTACCATTCGGTCGGCTTCCGCAATTCTACTGGTCGAATTTCGGCAACTCTCGACCCATTTCCGACGTTGTGCATGATCCTAAGCCGAGTCCCGTATGCCGAAGTCGGCTCGACTCGAAACCTGTATCTTGGCGACTGCGCCGTCGCCGTGATTCTAACGCCGCGACTCACGCACTAACCCGATACCCAGGCTAGAAGATGTCGGCCTGCGTTCAATTCGAATAAAACACCGCACGTTGTGAACTTCGAGGGAATCTCTACGAGATGTCCCATCAATCAAATCAATCACTCAAGTCAAGTCACACCTACCCAAGTACAACAACCCATGCCTCTCTCTTACACAAGCAAGCCCAAGTCAACTCTCTCTCTCTCTCTCTCTTTTTCAACTCTACCCATGCCCATGACATCATCCCTCCATCCCTCCCTCTCCTTTTATTTTATTTCTTTTTTTTCTCTCTCTCATTCTCCCATTTTCTCCCTCTCACACGTCCAAACTCTTCTCTCCCTTCCAAGAGCAACTAGTGTGGCCCACTTTCCCCACCCCTCTCATCTCTCATCCACACCATTAAAAGTCCATCATCCACCGTTGAACGCGAAGGCAAGGAGCTTACAAGTTTAAGGGAGCAAGAAGGAGGCCAACAAGGTGGGTGTAATACCGTTGCTTTCAATTTTAAGGGCCCACTTGTTGTGGGACCCACATGATGTATGTATTGTTTAAGGGAGGGCCCATTAGTGGCGGGGTCCCTCCCTCCTTCACCGTCACTCTCTCTCTCTCTCTTCTTCTCTCTTTTACCCATTGGGTGTAGTGGGCCCCACCATTTAGAGTTCCATTTATACCATCCATCATGAATGGTGGGACCCACCATGAAATACCCTGATCCATAGCTCAACTGGTAGACTGAGTGGATATACCTCGTTTTAACACTTGAGGCCTTGGTATCAATCCCTAGTTGAGGTGGCTAATGTGGGTGGGACCCACCATGATGCACGTCCGTGTGGGGCCCACCGGAATGTATTTATTTTTGTACGCCGTCCAGTGTCTCTGGACGCTGGACTGGCAGCGCCAGTTCGTAAAAAAAAAAAAAAAAAAAAAAAAAAAAAAGATGAAAAGAGAGGAAGGTTGGAGTGGGCTGCCCGTATAGGCCCCACTTTGATGTATGTAGGTGATCCATGCCGTCCATTCTATTCTCCAGCCTATTTCAGGCGTTGAACTAAATTTTTAAGGCGATCTGATCACCGGGTGGGCCATACCCTCTAAAACCATGTGAGCACATGGCTAAACATATAAAAGTACTTGGTGGGACCCACCTGAGGTTTGGATGCAGCTGAGACTCGGTCTGGACGGCCAGACTAGTGGGGCACATAGATTGGGCGGTCTGGATTCGTCCAAAATGGACCCCACTTACCACAAACAAAAAAAAGAAAAAAAAAAAAAGATCGCTGCTTCTTTGCCAACGCAGCAAGCGGCGGCGCGCGGGTGTGAATGAGGCAGGGACCCACGGCTCCCTGCCGTGGGCCCCACATGATGTGTGAGTTTCATCCATGCCGTCCATCTATTTGATGAGATCATTTTAAGGCACGAGCCCAAAAGTGAGGTAAATCCCAATCTCAAGTGGACCACGTTACAGGAAATGGTGTTCATGGGGCTGACCCCATGAACAGTTTGGACGGCATATAAACTTTGCGGTGGGCCCCTCCCTGGTAGTGTGGCCCCCTGGATAGGTTGGGTGACAAATAAACATTCCAGTGGGCCTTACCCTGGCCCCACCGTGATGTGTGTGCACGGCCCCGCAATGATGTGTGTGCACGGCCCCATAGTGATGCATGTGCATGGTCCCACCGTGATGTGCGCTGGCCCACAATTTGGGCGACAACGTTGAATGAATACCCACTGTTGAAACATCACAATGGGCCCCCAAGGTCTGTGTGACCTCATTAGTAGGAGGATGGGAAATAAATATTATGGTGAGCCCCTATCCACTATGAATAGGTTGGTGGCAAATAAATAATGCGGTGGGCCCTCCCTGACCCGTGTCTTATGAACAGTTTGAATGACAACTAAACGTTACAGTGGGTCCTACCCCAATGTCCAGGTGACCTTATAAACAGGTTGAATGGCAAGTGAACATTATAATAGGCCCCACTTGGTCCACGGACCTTATGAATAGATTGGATGAAAAGTAAACATTATGGTGGGCCTTGGTCCATATGACTATATAAACAGATTGGATAGGAAAATAAACATTATGGTAAGCCTGCTATTGAGGCCCACTTAAATGCATATGGGCTAGTGTGCTTAGGCCCAATTGATGTAATTGTGACCCCTCATTAAGGCCCACTTTGGTATTCATAGGCCCATGGATGTAGGCCATCTTGTTGTGTTCATAGGCTCGTTGTTGAGGCCTACCTTGATATATATAGGCCCACGTTATGAGGCCCATTTGATGTATTTATGGCCCGTTGTTGAGGCCCACTTGGGTTTGTATAAGGCCCATGTTGTGAGGCCCATTGTGATGAATGCAAGGCCCATGGGTGATGGCCCATTGCAATGTACCTAAGGCCCATTGGTGAGACTTATTGAGGTAACCCACTTGATGAATATAAGGCCTATGAGATACGGCCCATTTGATATATTTAGGGCCCCATGGGATGTACCTAAGGCACATTGCAATGTGTAATTCCACCAGGATTTATTTAATGGTATTTGAGGCGAGCCGAGCCTTGGGGACAATGTTGGTTTGACGTCCACATTGTACGAGTAATGTTGGTTCGATATCCACATTATAACTCTCCCTAAGGCCACTGATAGGCCCGTATCTGTTTCATGTAGGCCATATAGGTCCATCTTCATTTAGAGGATAGTTTATTGCTTTATAATATATTTAGCACAGCCCATGATTCATGATCATACACATCATATGTATGCTTGAGATGAGGAGTGTCTGATCATAGTATATGCCTTCGGGCAGACTGTTTACGGGCTCCCTGATAGGCGGAGTTGCCCTACATGAGCACGCGCTTCACGCAGGATGGATGCATGATTGGTAGTGTGGTTTATGCATTTGCATCTGTATGATTGAGATATGCCCTAGCGACATCAGGGCCATAACTTCCACAGATATATCGTGGGTGGCTGGTTGGATACCGAAAAATCTTGTTCCAAGCAATTGAGGCGCCATAGATGTCCCTGGGTGAGAGTCCCTGAACCCGATGGTACTAGAGGATGACTTCAACGTCGAGACCGAGTGGATATACGAGCGCACGAGGGCCGAATACCATGAGGCCGCGTATCCCACTGTGTCGTGGTCGGTTGGAAAGGAGTGGTGGCCTTACTCGCCCGAGAGCAGGGGGCATTACTAGGCTGAGTTTGACCAGCTCGGAAATAGGTCCGCTATCGACGTGCCGGATAGGTATTGGCTGACTATTGGCCAGGCGGATAGTGAGGTTTCTTACGCTCACTTGGACTGTGCTGCTTGGAGAGAGACAGTGCCATTTAGAGTGTACTGAACCCCGGTGATTATTCAGACTGAGAACTGTTTGACATGAGGAGTTGGATGAGGATTGGCATGCTTGACTTACATATTGCATCGCATAGCCTTGGTATGACCGATAGCATTCACATCTTGTACTGCATAGCCTTGGTACGGCTAGTTGCATTTCCCACTCATCAGCATGATTCCGCATTACTCCCGCATTGCATTCTGAGCACGTTCGTACACACTTACACTGCCCTCTAAGCTTTCTATAAGCTTATGCACGATTGATGTGTGCAGGTGACGCCAGGATGCAGCTGTAGTCTCGCCGCAGTTGGAGCGTACCGCCGAGCTTTTGGAGTTTTGCTATTACTACTATCTTGTATTTCCCTTTATACGCACTGTACTCAAAGTTTTTGTTCATAGTGAATTTTATGATGGTGTTCTTGTGGTTATTGTTCGTGGGTTATGCTTGTAGTTATGCTCATTATGAATCAAACTGATTATTAGAAATCCTCCTTGTAGCATCCCAGGATCGGAACCTGGTATATGGGTGCCGGGGGCCGAGAATGGGGTACTACGGAGGCTATCGGCGCTGGATTCGGTGATCGGGAATTTTGTGAGCCCGGTTTCCAAGTTCGGGGCGTGACAGGGTCTCTGATGATCGGCCTTAACACAATGGCATGTGTCACACTCGGCCATAAAACTGGCAATTTGGCGCTTCATCCCTGCCCAAAAATACCGTCGTCTCATATCACGGTACATCTTCGTCAAGCCAGGGTGGATAGAAAACCGTGATCAATGTGCCTCGGTCATAAGATCTCTGTGTAACTCAAGAATATCCGGGACACATAATCAACCTCTGAAGCGAAGTCCACCATCAGAACTAACCTACCAATCTGTCTAACTCTCAGATGCTGCCTCTGCTCGGTAATCCTGTAATGACTCAAGGCAGCCAGCTGGCTAGGTGCATCTTCAAATTTCCTGGATAAAGCATCTGCCACCAAATTATCTTTTTCCTTTCGGTATTCAACCACAAAATCAAATCCCAACAACTTAGTAAGCCATTTTTGTTGCATTGGAGTACCCACCTTCTGCTCAAGTAAGTACTTGAGGCTTTCATGGTCTGTTTGTATTCGAAAAGTCTGCCCCAACACATAACACCGCCATTTCTTCACTGCTAGTACTAAAGCCAGCAACTCCTTTTCATAAGCCATTTTTGTTGCATTGGAGTACCCACCTTCTGCTCAAGTAAGTACTTGAGGCTTTCATGGTCTGTTTGTTTTCGAAAAGTCTGCCCCAACACATAACACCGCCATTTCTTCACTGCTAGTACTAAAGCCAGCAACTCCTTTTCGTATGTGGAAAGGTGCAAGGCTTTGCCATGAATGGCCTGACTCATAAAGGCAATGGGCCTGTCCTGTTGCATTAATACAGCACCTACACCATAACCAGAAGCATCACACTGAATAGTAAAGGGTTTAGTGAAGTCAGAAAGAATTAAAACAAGGGGGTTAGTCACAGCTTCTTTAAGGGCAATGAAAGCATCTTTAGCAGCAAGATTCTAGTCAAAGGAATTTTTTTAAGTAGAGAAGTCAAGGGGGCAGCAATATATCGATATCCTTTTACGAATTTCCTATAATACCCCGTAAGACCTAAGAAACCCCTTACGGACTTAAGAGTGGAAGGAAAAGGCCATTTTAACATGGATTCATTTTTTTTAGGGTCAGCCTGGACCCCATCTTTTGAGATTAAGTGACCCAGATATTCAATCTCAAGACACCCAAAAGCACACTTGGATTTGTTTGCAAAAAGATGATGCTGGTGTAAAATCTCTAGCACCGTGGCTAAATGGTGTCGATGTTCTTCCAAGTGGTGCTATAGATAAGAATGTCGTCAAAGAAAACTAAGATGAATTTTCTCAAGAAAGGTTTAAAAATATGATTCATGAGAGATTGAAAAGTAGTCGGGGCATTTGTCAACCCAAAGGGCATTATGAGAAACTCGTAATGTCCTTCATGTGTACGAAATGCCATTTTAACTGCATGAAGACCGTGGGTGCATTGGTCAGTCCGAAGGACATGACTGAAACTCAAAATAACCAAACGCGTCCTGAAAGCCGTCTTCGGGATGTCTTCCTCTCAGACTCGAATTTGATGATAACCGTAACGCAGGTCAATCTTCGAAAAGACTGTGCACCCTGCAGCTGATCAAATAAATCATCTATCATCGAGAGCAGGTACTTATTCTTAATCATGACCCGGTTGAGCTCGTGGTAATCCACGTAAAGCCTCAACGAGCAATCCTTCTTCCTGACAAAGAGTACCGGTGCTCCCCACGGATAATTGCTCGGACAGATGAAACCCAACTCACGCAACTCCATCGGTGCCATACAGTTTGAGGCCTTCGAGATAGGCACGGTACCAGGCACAAGATCGATCTGGAACTAAATATGCCGACAAGGCGGCAACCCCAGAATCTTGTGGAACACGTCGAAAAAATCACAAATAATCAGCGACTGATCAATACAAGCGGCAACAGGCTCCTCAATGACATAAGACTCAATAAAGACAATGGTTCTTCTCGGGGCTCGACAACGAACTGAAACTGCGGCAAGCCTGGTATACAGAACGTGACTGTCCTCGTAGAATAGTCCAAGATGGCATGGTACTCAGCAAGCTAATCTATGCCCAAGATAACGTCAAAATCTGACATCTGCAACACAAATAAGTCAGCGGGCAAAAAGATATCACCGACCAAAATATGGCAAGACGAACAGAAACGGCCTAATACTATGGTCTTCTCCAAGGGCGTCGATACGGTCAATCCCTCACTCACAAACTCTGTCGGCAATCCAGTCGATCGGTAAAAGTCCTCAGACATGAATGAGTGCGAAGCACCGGAATCAAATAATATTCGGGCAATGCATGCAGAGATTGGAAGTATACCCTCAACGACTCCTCTGGATGACTGTGGGTCCTACTGAGCTACGTAGAATCTAGCTTGAGCTGGCTGGGGAGGTGTCTGTCCCCTCTGAGGTCCCTGATGTTGTTGTTGCCTCTGCGACGGCCTGTACTGCTGTCTCTTCTGTTACTGGGGCCTCAGCAGCTGAGGTGGCTATGGTCACTGCTGATGGGGTCATTGCTGTGCTGGAGGCTGCTGTGGTCCTCTCGGCTGCTGTAGATGAGGGCAGGGGCACTCATGCACGCGGTGTCCTGTCCCACCACATCCAAAACAGGTCCCTAAAAATAGTTATTGGGGTGGTGTGAGAGGTGTCGATAGTGCTGCTGGTACTACTGGTGCTCTGGCAGATGGGTGGCTCCTCTATCTCTGTGGTCATCGATGCTGCTAGGAACTACTGGAGGGGGCTTGCCTCTTCCGACCTCTCCTCTGATCTCGATCGCTCTGTGTGCCGGTCTACTTTATCTTGCAAATTTGAGCCCTCCGCACTACCGCTTGAAAAGTCGAGAGCTCATGCCAATAACACGGCCTCGAAGACCGTAACGCAAGCCGTTCTCGAAACGGCGGGCCTTCCGCCCTTCATTATCAACCAAATATAGCGCGAACCTCGATAGCGCCATGAAAAGAGCCGCGTACTGTGCCATGGACATGTCCCCCTGCACTAGAGTCTCGAACTCTAACGCTCTCTAACGACAAATGTGGTCAGGAAAATACTGCTGCTTGAATCGGTCTATAAAGTCATCCCATGTCCAGACGAAGTCGAGCCCTACAACACGGGTAACAGAGGTCCACCAGTGCTCGGCCTCTCCTTAGAGAAGAAATACAGCCAATAGAACACGTTACTGGGTCGTACATGCCATAGTATCAAAAGGCTCATAAAATTCCTGATCGTCGAATCCGGCGCCAAAAGCCTCCGTAGTACCCCATTCTCAACTCCCGGCACCCATACACCAAGTTCCGATCCTAGGATCCTACAAGGAGGATTTCAAACATGATTTTGTTTCAATATATGCATAACCATAAGTATAACTCACGAACAATAACCACGAGTATACCATCACAAAATCCACTATGATTAAAAACTTTGAGTATAGTGCGTATGAAGGGAAATACAAGATAATGATAATAACAGAAACTCTAGAAGTTCGATTGCACACTGTAACTGCGGTGAGGCTACGGCTGCATCTTAACGTCACTTGCAGGCATCAATCGTGCATAAGCTTATAGAAAGTTTAAAGGGTAGTGTAAGTGTGTGCGCAATATGAGTATGCTCAGAATGCAAAGTCAGAGTAATGCGGAATCATGCTGATGGGTACATGAATGCAATTAGCTGTACCAAGGTTATACGGCGTAAGATATGAATGCTATCGGCCATATCAAGACCATGCTATGCAAGATGCAACATGTCAATCCTCATCCAAATCCTCATACAGCTCATCAAATATCAGTACAGTTTTCATTCTGGATAATTATTGGGGTTTAGTACACTCCAAATGGCAATGCTCCTTTCCCGGGAGCGCAGTCCAAGTGAGCATAAGAAACTTTACTATCCTCTTGACCAATAGTCTGCCAATATCTATCCGGCATGTCGATAGCGGACCCATTCACGAGATGGTCAAACTTAGCTAGTAATGCCCCCTACCCTCAAGCAAGTAATGTCACACCCCTTTTCAACCCACCATGACACAGTGGGAGTCGCGGCCTCCTGGTATTCGGCCCTCGTGCACTCATATATCCACTTGGTCTCGACGTTGGAGTCATCCTCTGGTACCATCGAGTTTAGAGATTTTCACCTAGAGACATCTATAGCGCCCCGATGCTAGAAACAGTATGTCTGGTGTTCGATCCTGCCATCCACGATGTGCCTGAGACCACAGCCCTATGTCGCTAGGGCGTGCAGTAATCATGTCATACAAATATGAAGTGCATGAATCACACTACCAGTCATGCAGCAATCCCGCACGTACCGCGCGCTCATGTAGGGCAACTTCGCCTATTAGGGAGCCCATAAACAATCTGCTCGAAGACATACGCCATGATCAGTCACTCCTCATATCAAGCATACATATGATGTGTATGAGCATGTATCATGGATCTATACTAAAATGTTATATGGTGATGGACTCCGTTCATAACGAAGATGGGCCTAGACGGCCTAAACACTGCAAGTATAGGCCTAACAATGGGCCCTAGGGAGAGTTATAATATAGACATTTAACCAACATTATCTTACAATGTGGATGTCAAACTATCATTGCTCCCAAGGCATGGCCTGCCATGAACATCATTACATAACCATGGTGGAATCACATATTGTAAAGGGCCTTATGTACATCTCATTGGGCCACAACCCAAGGGCTCCAAATACATCACATGGGTCGCATCACATGGGCCTCATATGTATCAAAGTGGGCCTCAATAACAAGCCACAAATACATCAAGATGGGCCTAATCATATGGTCTTATATATATACCAAGGTGGGCCTCAACGGACAGCATACTTGTGGCCCCAATCGAGTAACGATGACAGTTGAACTGAAACAGGTCCTCGGCGGTCGATCCACTGATCTGATCAAACCAAAAACTTAACCTAACCTAGATCCAATGTCAGGGAACTTTCCCTAGACCGTATATAGAAAAGGGGCCTCCAGATGAGCTTCGTTGGCACGAAACAGCCAACTTTGGCTATATCTTAAGTATACCAAGGCCCTGGGGCCATTGAGATCAGTTTTGGGCTTATATAAGACACTTTACCCACTCCTCTCTCATTCCATACGAATTTCTAAACCCTAGGGGAGAGAAGAGAGAAAAGAGAAGGAGAAAGTGAGGAGAAGAGAGAGTGAGCAAGAGATAGTTCTTGGGATTCGATCCCACCGCTCCAAGTGCCGAATCATCTTACCCGTGTTGCTATTCCGATGATTTCGATTCCATTTTTGGGTAAGGAATCCTAACTCTAATATATTTTAGGGATCCAAATAGGGTAAGTGATGAAATAGCTAACCTATTTCATCTATAGGTTGTCGTTGTGCCGTAAACGAAGACTTAGTATTCAAACTGAGTTTGATTCTAGTTTACCGGCGAAAGGTGTGGACTATAAACATTTAGGTTATGGTTTTCAAGGCTTTCAATGTCAGTTAATGATTTATAACTGATTTGATTGATATCACTTGTGCTTAGAGATGATGTTTTCCGTATATTACATATATATGTGTGTATTATGTTGATTTTTAATGCATTCTATGTATTTGTTGAAATGTTTGATCGAATATAGAATTATGATTTGTGCTTGTTATGATTGATGGTTGAGGATACATGATTGTTGTATGTGTGGCAATTCCATTATGAAAGGATTTACTATAATATATGTTATAACTAATTTATTACAAGTATGTCAATATGTGTAGTCTAAGTGTTCGATAAAATGTCTGAATGAGAATCTACTTGTTGAAATGTATTTAATTAGGGTGTTGAGATGTGACAATCAATTCCCTTACCTATAGTTACAATTTCCTTCATGTAACCTAACTTACTACTACGTGCTTTATGTATGAAATGCTTATACATGACAACATGTGTACTATGTGTTTGTTGAAATGCTCAAATGAGATTTGTATTTAGATTGGTTGTCACATGCTTTCTTTGACTATCACATGTAAATGCTATTGTCTGGAGTATGATTGGGGCTACGATGTAGTCCAGGCAATCAGTAATGATTTCCGAATTAGTGGCTAAGGTCGTTTCACCACACGAGATACATTTGATAAATCCGAGTCGTACGGTGATTATCGACAGTGGTTAGGCCACGCGGAATGCTTACGCACTCCATCCCGATCAATTCAATGTACGCTCGTACCAGTCGAGCTTGTCAAGTAACTCGATTGGCCTAATGTATGTTCACCATGTATGAATGCTATTGCTTGAATCTAAGGTACCAACTTACCAGTGAAAGGCCCATTTAACCTTGGTACCTCGATTCGCTAAGACTCATGAGCCAGGCATGGTGGTACGGGACACCGTGGTCGAGCTGTCGACCTACGCTGGGGTGACTAGCCTCCCCGTAGTAACCAGTGAGCAACTTAAACTCGTGAGCTGAATACGGTGGTATGCGACATTGTATTCGAGCTGTCAACTTACGCTAAGGTGACGAGCCTTTCCCGTAGTGACCTTGAGTATAAACGAAGGCCCACGCTGAGGCGACAAGCCTTTTTGTAGTGACCCGAACTTGCCTGTCTACTGCTTTTAAATCAGGAGTGACGTAGCCCTATAACTTGCATATCGTATGTGATTAACTAGGATTAACGACACTAGATAGATCATTGTTTGGGTAAATGATATAAAGGGAGGTACCTTAGCTTCCCGAATCTGCTGTATGAATAAACCTAATTAATTATTGGGTAACACGATCATACACCGCATTACATGTGCTTTGGCAAGGAAGTGCACGTGTCCAGAGTGGTGCATGCCACGATCGCGAGATGATGTCGCTGAGGGAGTGCAAGCGAGAGCATACATCATTACAGCATATCATTCCTGCATTAATAAGAGTACTTAGGATACGAGTGTTGTACTACTTTATCATTACTGCTTGATTGAATTGATAACATGTTAACCTTTGCCTTATAGTTCCACTGAGTTGATCACTCACTCCCACTCTAGGACGGTGTTTTAAAACACCAACTAGACTTTGGTTTAGTTGCAGATGATGGCAATGCTTACGAGGCATAGCCTGATTTTTATAATAACAAGGAGTTCTCCTACATGCAACTCTCTGGCGGGTCTATGTAGATCTGGAGTTGCGTCATCAGGGCTACAACGATTTGGACTAGATGACATCACACTTTATTATTTTGTAAATTTTTGGAGTTACACATGTAAATGCTTAACCTGGTGACTTTCATACTCTGGAGACGTACAATCACTTATATGCTTTATATATCTATCACAATCTTCCGCTTGCATAATATAACTGTCTCTGGAGTATGATATGCTGATTTGGTATAATCCCATTCATGTTTGATGCACTAAATGGACAACATTTAATCATCATTATCTATGTTGCATAAGTGATCCATTGGAACTCGGGAGTTGGGCTCCTACTCGACCCTCGATTTTTAGGGCATTACGATAATGGTCCAAAACTTCTGAGACACCCAAAAGGGTTTCAATGGCAGACGTTCAATCACCTCTGTTTCCTGCCGTGTGGACCACCTAAGCTCCACAAGCGGCTGATTTTTTGTGGCGCCCATATGTAAAGGGGACCCATCAAACGCACGATGTTGATGTTCAACACACAACATGGTAGGGCCCACAACTGGGACCCAAGGTCCCTGCCCGCCCAGGGTCCACGCAGCAGCAAGACGCTGCTGCATCCTTTGGTGTCAGCGCCAGCAGCAGGCGCTCCTGCCTCATGTATTTTATTTATTTATTATGTTTTCTGATGGTTTTTCCCAGGTGGGGCCCGCCTCCAAAAAATCTAACCCAGCCATTAGTTTCTATGGCTAATACAAACCCGTCAAGCCTAATATTTGATGGATTTTGGTGTACAGAAACATCAGAGTGTATTTTAACAGTAAAAATACTATTCTCTATGCTGTGGCTTGCCAGAAAGTCGAATTAGTTTCATTTTTCAGCTCAACGCCTAAAATGAGCTGGGGAACGGGATAGACGGCGTGAATTAAAGCCATACATCAAGGTGGGGCCGGCATGAACAGTCCACACATCACTGCTAGCCACAAACCATGTCAGTTCACACCTCATTGTTACACACACACCACGTCAATTCACACTTCACGATGGAGTCACGTCCAGCTTCCCTGGACACCGGACGGTGTGAATACAACACAGGCACCATGGTGGGTCCCACATGTACGTGGCCCACCTATTTGGATCGGCCTGATATTTATGTTTTTCCTTCCGTTTAAGCCCACCAAAGGGCTGGATGGTGTAAATCCAACACATCCATCAGGAGGGTCCCACATGAAGGTGAATGACATGGATAAAACATATGCTTCATGGTGGGACACACACACACTAGATGGGCCACACACCCCTTCATCATCATCATCATACAAAGAGAGAGAGAGAGAGAGAGAGAGAGAGAGAGATTCGCTGATAGAGGGACCCCGCCACTATGGGCCCCTCATGGTTACATGACATACATCAAAATGGTCCCACCAACAAGTGGGCCCTAAAGTAAGAATCAACGGTGGATCACCCACCTATTACACTCCTCCTTGATCCTTAGACTCCTATGCTCCATGCTTTCGCTTTTGATGGTGGTTGATGGAGTTTTGATGGTGAGGATGAGAGATGAGAGGGCAGGGAAAGTGGGTCACACTTGGCTTTAGGAGAGAGTGGGCTTGGACATGAGATGTTTGTTGCTTGGGAGATTTTTTTTGAGAAATGAGGAAGAGAGAGAAGTAATGGGTGAAAAGGGATGGAGTGTGGCGTAATGGGTGATGGGTGGAGTGATGGGGTTGTAAGAAAGGGATGGGTGGAGAGAGAGAAAGTTGATTTTGAGAATGGGAAGGGATGGGTTATTGTACTTGGGGTATGGAGTGTACTTGACATTGATTGATTTATGAGACATGTTGTAGAGATTCCCTCAAAGTTCACAAAGCGCAGCATTTTTTCTCGAAATGAACGTAGGCCCACATCTTCTAACGCAGGTATCGGATAGGTGTGCGAGTCACGACATTAGAACCTCGGCGACGGTGCGGTCGCTAAGATACAAGTTTCAGGTTGTGTCGACTCAGGTATGCAGGACTCAGCTTAGGATATGGGTCGAGGGTTACCGAAATTCGATCGGGAGGACCTACGAAACAGTAAGAACTAGGATACGGGTCTTATAATCCAAGCCTGTCCAAAAACCAGCAGTAAGATGGCTCTAGACGGTGGCAGCAAGGCTGTCCCGCTTGTGGACAGCGTGGATATCACATACACATCGATGGTGGGCCATTAAACCAGAGAGAGAGAGAGAGAGAGAGATGATGGAGGGCTCCGCCACCATGAGCCCTCCTAGGATTACAATACATACATCAAGATGGGTCCCAAATGGGATCCATACCATCAATCGGTAGGCCCCACTTGGTTCATCATAAAATTACAATCTAACCCTACAAAACACCTACCGATTTTGCACCTTTTTGGCTCCTTGGAATGCTAAGCTCCTAAGCTCTCCTTTTGATGGAAGTTTATGAAGGTTGGATGGCTAGGATGGGAGATTGGGTGGTATGGAGTGGGCCACACCTAGCTTCTCCTCTCCTTAGGAATTGCTTGGACGTTTCCTCACTTTGGTAGCTTGAAATGGAGTGAAAAATGAGAGAGAGAGGAGTGGTGTGTATGACATGGGAAGCATGGGTCTCATTGACTTTTGGGATGAGATGAATGGGCTAAGCATGGCTTGCTTTGACTAGTTGGTGGAAGAGGTATGGGTGAGTGATGGGTTGTACTTGACTAGTGATTGATTAATTGATGTGATATTTGATAGAGATCTCTTGGGATTCGCAATGCGTGGCATTTTCCTCGAGATGAATGTGGGCCCATAACTCATGGCTTGGGTATCGGATTGGTGCACAAGACGTGGCGTTGAAACCATGGCGATGGCGCGGTCGCAATGGTATAAGTCTTGGGTTAAGTCGACTCAGATATACGGGATGCGACTTAGGGTCACGCGCAAACGCCAACTACGAGTTGCAGGTCTCCGAAATTTGATGGGGAGGATCGCGAAAGTCTAAGGAATGGTACGGACCAGGATACAGGCCTTACATACTCAAATTTGAAAATTTATTGGAACGGAATCCGGTTCTTAAACGAGTCGAAGCAATAACTTATTTGCCTATAAATTGAGGCCTTCTCTCAATTCGAAAATAGAATTCAAGTCTATCAAATCCTTCTATAAGAGAGAGAGAGAGAGAAGTCTCTGTTATGCTCAAGCTATTGCATAGTATTTATTAAATATTTTTAATAGCTTTTTGTTTAATTCCTTGATCTCTTATTCTTTCAATTGGCAAAATATAGAGCCGTGCCATTCGAAAAGGAGAGATCCCATTAGTCAGATGCATCATTCCATCATGGGCTTAGGTCTCAAAAATCAAGTCAATCCGTGACTTGTGTGGGCCACACCACATACAGAAGTGGAGAGGGGTCGTGCACCATTAAAACATTCATAACCATTTTTGAGAGCCCACCAAGATGTGGTTTGTAAATCCAGCCCATCCATTATGTGTGTCCCACTTGAATGAGGGCTCAGACCAAGTTTCAAGCGCATGCAAAACTCAGGTGGGCCCCACCAAGTGCTTTTATATGTTTTAACGGTGTCTTTACATAATTTTAGATGGTATGGCCCACCTGAGTTCCGTATACGGCTGATTTTTGAGATATCCCATAATTTAAAGAGGACCCATCAAATGCACGGTGTTGATGGTCGACACGCATCACAGTGGGGCCCACACAGCTCGACCTCATGGGAGCTTATCGTAAGCTCGAGCGCATTATATATATATATATATATATATATATATATATATATATATATATATATATATATATATATATAACTTAAACCGGAAGAGAGGAAAAAATTGAAGGTACAAGCTCCACCTAGATCTTAGGGATTAAGCACGCCCAACTTACGCACACGAGGGTTCACAACCAACTACCGGCACCCCCTCCCTCTATTATCCATATCTTTCGTCTTTCATGTTCTCTGCGGGTTCATCGGCTGTCAAAATTCTATATTCCCATGTATCTTTACAACAAAGTCGATATTTATTTGGTACTTCATACCAGCCTTTTTCTTTTCTTTTTTTTCTATCAACAGGTTTGGATAACAAATAAACATTCAGTAGCATCGTGAGAAGTTTTTAACGGTGGGTAGTCAATCGAGGTGATGGGTTTGAGTATGTATTGTCGTGTGAGTGCGGGTGTAAAAAAACATATCAAAATTTTTAAAACATATGTTGAAATGAGCTGTCCAAACGGATGCACCTCATGGATGTAAGAAATATTCATCAACGTGGCTCCACAGTCAGGGATCCACCCACCCTGAAATGACGCGTCAGCAAAGTCTTCCAACGCTGTGTACGAACGTACCAAACATGGAGACGGATTGGCTACTCCCCCTTACACCAGCCCCAGAGCTTGTGGTCGGTGCTCTGTGGGCCCACCATGATGTATGTGTTTCATCCATTCCGTCCATCTATTTTTGTTGATCAATTTGTGGTATTGCAAAAAAAAAATGAGGTATATCCCAGTCTCAAGTAGACCACATTACAGGAAACAGTGTTTAATGAACTTCGACCGTTAACAACTTTTTGGGGGCCATAAAAGTATTGGATCAAGTTGATCTTTGTTTTATCGCTTCATCTGGGTTTTTATGACCTAATCAACGGATTGGATGTCAAATAAACAGTACATCAGGCCTTAGGAGGATTTAAATGATTGATATCCAATCACTATTTTTTTCCTGTGGTGTGATCCACTTAAGATTTATATCCCTCTCATTTTTTGGATAAAAATATAAAATGATATTTAAAAATGGATGAACGGAATGGATGAAACACATACATCATGGTGGGGCCCACAGAGCACCGACCATCAGCTCCGGGGCTGGTGTCAGGGGAGTAGCCAATCCGCTTCCACCAAACATGTGGGTTTGCCGATACAGTTCAGAAACGGGGAACCTAAGAATGCCACGCTGCACGTCGACTTTATACGGCTGTGTATGTTGTCATCCCTTACCCATACCCATCTGTCAGTACTACAAAAAGAAGAAATGACGGTAGCACTTTCAGCTGCATCCTGGCCCTCATCAGATGGCCCACGATGGGAAGGACTGGAAACCTCCGCAACACCTGTTTTACATATTAAAAAAATAATGAGAATAAGCCCACCTCATTTTTATTTGCGAGAATACGCCCCAGCTGTACGGACGCCTTTCCAAAGGTCGAAAATGCCTCTCCTTTTTCAAATTTATTCCATTCTCTCATTTACTCCCAAAAACACATCCAGACTCGTGTCTATCAACCCTATCTCTTCTTTTCACGTATTTTCTTCACTAAATCGTTATATAATCTTCATTTTCTTCACTAAATCGCCAAATAATCTTCATCATACTATCACATTACATCTTCCCTGTTACATTCTCCTCGAGCCCAGTTGCATTCTTTTTACGAATGCACGTGAAATTTTGAAGACCTTTCTCCAAAGAACGTGTTTCACATCAACGCACTCTTATTCTTTTTCTCGAACACGGATTTCACTGAGTGTTAAGGAGTGATTGAAGTTCGCGGTCAATTACCTTAAAATTTAAATTCTAGGTAAATTCGTAATTGTTTACATAGAAGACCATGGTCAATTTCACGTAGTCAATATCATGCATTGCTGAGTCAATTTTACGTGACTATCCAATTAGATGAAGTATTGTGGTCAATTTCACTCACTTTCCGGTCAATATACTGAATTGATCGGTCAACTTCATGTACTACTTGGTGATTTTCACGCAATTTACTATCAAATTGTAGTGCATTTCTATAATACGACGATGAATTTGTAGTGCATTTAGTGTAATACGTTTGTGAATATTATATATTGAATATATCTGTTACTTTCTTTGAGCCCGTTTGGTTTTCCATAATCCAGGTAAATCGCCGTAAAGAAGTAATTATTACATTTGTTCACTTGTTTGGAAATGAGTGACTAATTTCACCTAGAAAACCGGTCTGAAAATGTTGCCTTAAATCCATGGGCCCACCATAATGTATATAATATATCCGCGTCGTCCATCTGTTTATTTAGAATATTTTGAGGCTAGATCCGAAAAAATTCAGAAAATCTAATGTTCAATGGGCCCACATGAAAGGAAACAATGGATTTAATTTATCCACTGTTGAAAGTTGATTCTTTTACTGGGCCCACATTGAGGTTTATTCACCATTTAACCCATTCATAGGGTCACATGGACATGGATAAGTGAAAAGTATAAATATAAGCCTGATCTAAAATCTGTAAGGCCCTCAACAAGTTTTTAATGGTAAGCATTCAATTCTCATGATTTCGTATGGTGTGGTCCACTTGACGTTTTGATTTGCCTAATTTTTGGGGTCATGCCTTGAATTCATTTGGCATAATGTTTGGGCGGTAAATTCCTCGATTTATGAGTTAGCATTGGGAAAGATCTTACCTTGGTAAATAATGATTACTCATTTACAATGACAATTACACCTGAGCCAGAAAACTAAACAGGCTCTGAAATTGCAAATTGTTATCAATACGATTCAAATTTCCAATAAGACATTCATTTCACGGTCAATTCTATTCATTTCAAGGTCAATCCCCTTCACTTCACGGTCAATTCCACGCATTTGTACGGTTAATTCCATGTGAATCCCCCTAACTCCACGGTCAATTCATTTCATTTCGCGGTCTACATTGGGACAGATGTGGTAATTACATAGTTAAATTATTATTACTTGTAATTACATGGTAAATACAAGTGAGCCCAAAAATCAAACAGGACCTTAAGTTCACTTTGCAATCATTTTCAATCCTTTCAGGTCTGAGAATTGAATGATAATTCATCATGAAAAATGCGAACCTTCCCTGGATGTAAGTAAAATTGACTGTGAAGTGAGTAAAAATCATCTCCAACTGAGTGGCATACATCTCTGTAATTTAAAACTTTGCGAATTTGACCGATAAGCCTATCATATTTGAGCTGGTACAATGGTGGATTTCTTACTACTCGGTCAAATCCACCATAAACATGTGAACACTAAACAAGTTATATTATTGTGTTTGTTTTCAGAAAATGGCTTCGGTAATCATCCTATGCTCATATGGTGGGGAGTTAGTTTGTGAAAATGATCGTTATACGTACAAGGGTGGAGAATCGAAAACTACAGCTGTATGTGTTGACATTCCATATGAACAGCTTCTATCGAAAATGTACAAATTTGCGATGAGTAGACCTGAGGATTACGATATAAGGTTGAGGGTATTGTATCCTTGCACAAACCAGTCAGTCCCTCCAGCTGTAATTGAAGACGATGATGATGTGAGAATGTTCTTGATAGCACAGTTGAAGCACCAGTATCACTATATCCCTTTATTCATCGAGACAATGCAGCGCGTTAATGAACCAGTACTCGAAGACCAGGTCAGTTATAGTGGGTTCGAACATGATGCCCCAGCAGTAGGAAGTTTGGGTGATGAACATATCTTCACTTACGAATATAAGTGTTCACCTTCATAGGTTCCTAGCAGCACTCCGGTACCCATGCCCGCTCATTTACCAAACTTGATGACAAGTCAAGGTCATACATCAAACTTCATGACAAGTCCAGTGAGGCTGTCGGCTAACGTGAACCTCAAACCTGAATATACGGTAACACCTTCATTTACGAGAGTAGATTTGCCCTCAACATCCAACATCGGAAATGTGAGTGGAAGCGACATTCCATTGCTTGAGCAGGGTCGATCATTGGACTTCACCACCAGGCTTCCCATTATGCCTTTCGATGATGTTGGTTTCACCAATGCGGACCTGTCACTGTATTCATGTCCTGTTGATGACCCGATTGATATAGCCATTGACCAAACATTCGAGGACAAGAGCCGGTGTCAGTATATTTTGAACCAATTTGCAATCCGCAATAACTTTCAATACAAGGTGTTGTATTCCACAAAGAAGAAATTCGCCGTGGCATGTATGGAAGATAAGTGTGAATGGAGGGTGCATGCATCTAGGGTAAACGATGCAGGGATATTCAAGATTAAGACCTATAAGGAAAAACATACTTGTGGAATGTCATGAATGAAGAGCGATCATCGGCAAGCAAGCAGTAAGCTGGCCAGCGAACTGGTTGTCAATCGCATTGAGCAACGCATGGGGTTAAGGCCGAAGGACATAATATTAGCAATGCAAGAGAAGTATAATATTGTTATTAGTTATAATAAGGCACGACGCGCTAAAGAGATTGCAATCGATCGCGTAATGGGGTTTTATGAAGACTCTTACAAAGAACTCCTGATGTATTTGCATGAGTTGAGGATGGCGAACCCGGGGACTTTGACTTCTTTGCTTGTGAATCAATAGACGATGAGGTTTGAGAGATGTTTTGTTGTGCTCGGACAGTGTGTCAGAAGTTTTCAAACATCCCTGCGAAGGGTCTTGGCCGTTGATAAGACGCATTTAAAAGGTAAGTACAAAAGTGTTTTGTTTGTTGCTACGGCATTGGATAGTGACAATCACATCTTTCCAGTCACTTTTGGTATCGGAGAATCAGAGAATAGCAACAGTTGGAACTGGTTCCTTACATACCTCAATGATTCATTGGGGAATTTACCTAGTCTTGTTATCATATCAGACCATCATAAAGGTCTGATGAAAGAAGTTCCACATGTCTTCCAGGCAGCAATCCATGGGTACTGCTCCTACCATATATACCGAAACTTGGTGGATACGTTCAAAGATAAGTCATTAGAAATCTACTACTGGCAGGCTGTAAAGACTTGTAGGAGGGATGATTTCGATAAATTCATGCATGATATCGAACTTGTCAACCCCCCGGTACATGCATGGCTAAGGGAAATAGGTTATGAAAAGTGGGCATCTTCGCATTTCCCAGGAAAAACGTTCAATTTGGTGACTACAAACATAGTTGAGTGTGCTAACGCTCTATTCAAAGAAGCACGAGAATATCCAGTGACTATGCTAATAGAGACGGTCAGATTAAAAATTCAAGAGATGTTTTATAAAAGAAGAGAATCAGCCTCATCATTCGTTGGACCGTTGATACCGTGGGCCGAGAAACAAATAAAGGATCTTATACCGAAGGCACGAGATGTTCGTTGCCACGCAATTTCCCGAGATGAATACTATATTGTGGGAGACTACAATGATACCATCAAACTCAATGAGCTTTCATGTACATGTCGCGAGTTTGAAATAAAGGGTTTACCTTATTTTCATGTTCTTTCAGCATGTATAAACTACAATCTTCTTCATTACTCGTATTGCTCCCCGTTGTACACGGCGAGGAATTATCAGATCACCTATGAAAATTCGGTGTACCCAGTACAGGACAAATGTGAATGGAAAATTTCTCCTGTATTCAAGGAGTATTGTTCGAGAATCCGGCCCCCGTTACAAATGAGGTCAGCTGGAAGACCAAAGAAGGCACGGATCCTTTCCCGTGGAGAGGAACGAACTACAAAAATATGTGGACGTTGCAAACAAAGGGGGCATAATCGTCGGAGCTACAAATTTCCAATACCTTCAAAATAATGTAATTTGAAGTGCATTTTTTGTAATACGACTATAAATGTTGTATATTAAATACATCTGTTGCTTTCTTTGAAATTATTAGAGTATATTGAATTATGCCCACTCACTTCATGTTGTAAGGGCACTTTGCGGTCATTTCCATGCATATCACGGTCATTCTCGCATATTCCGTGTTGATTCACAGTCATTTCGGCGCATTTCGCAGTCCCGCGTCTTCACTTCACGGTGACTTTCACGCATGTCGCGGTCCAATTGCTTCACTTCACCCCCATTTCCATGCTTATCACGGTCATTCTCGCATATTCCGTGTTGATTCACGGTCATTTCGTCACATTTCATGATCCCGCGTCTTCACTTCATGGTCACTTCCGCATATTTCGCGGTCCAATCGCTTCACTTCACCCCCATTTCCATGTATATCACGGTCATTCCCGTATATTCTGTATTGATTCACGGTCATTTCGACGCATTTTGCAGTCCCGTGTCTTCACTTCACGGTCACTTCCGCGACTTTGGAAACTACCTCGTAATGGCACATATTAGTGATGAATGACACACTACTTGATACACATTTGGAGCCTTGCCCCTGATGGTAGCTTCCAACATTTTACAATAGGAGCTTCTTTTATTTCTTGTGTAACATACAGAGATGGTTCAACCACTTATGTAATTAGGGAAGATTCAAAAGGTCATACATATTTGAAAGTTGGTCAAATCATAAATAGGGGTATTTTGATGGGGATTGTGTTCATATACTTTATCCAGTCTCTAGCAGCAATGACAGAAGTTTTGGAGCTGTTTAGTGTTGAAAAGCAAATCCGTAGTTCTCATAGTGGTAGTTTAAATTTACAACTGGTGCATGATTCTTTATTGTCACTAAAACTCATGTTTAGGACTTTTTTCATGAACAAAGCGGCTGCGCAACAATTGGCTGTGTGTTTCACCAATTTTACTAGAACCATGCACCAGTTAAGGCTCACCATATAGGTCCTCTGTGGACTGTTTTGCAAATAGTACAGAGTGCTTTACCTGCAATTTTTTAACTGCTTTGGGGAGAGGCATTTAATCAATAAAAGTGAAAAGTGAAATTACAATGTACTTGTAGAGTTGCAAGTGGAAAGCTACCTGAAAACTGTAAAGCTGCCTATCGTGACTCGTATTCTAAAGTTATTTGCTTTGGGTATTTAGACCATTGATCTGATGCATCCTACCTAAATGGGGGTGTATTCCAACTCTAAATGTCTTGATACAATCATTTTCTTCATCCCTCTAGGCAGTTTGCCTAGCTTCTCAATATGCTCCTTAGGCTCGACAGATTAACAGGCGGTTAGAAGCTAAGCTGTTGGGTTATTAAGATTTGCCGAAAGAATACATGGACGATGTATTCCAGTAATTGGTATATAGAGATGGATTGAAGGGCTTGGTATTGGGAGATGGGTTTTACATAAATTTTTTTCATTGATCACCACCATCATCAAGGCGCCTGATACATGGTGATATGTCTCATATCACCAGGCTCCATTTTGAAATTTTTATTCTCAAGATTTATCTTATTTTTCCACTTCTTTCTTCATTTCAACCATGAAGGAAGCTTGTAAACTAATTTTAGGCCTATTTTGAGGATCAAAACGGGTGGGATTCAATGAACCAGAGTGGAATGAGCCATTTTGGGAATATAGGAAGAAGGGGTGAACTACATTTCTTTTTTTCCCATCTTCCTTTCGTTGTATTCATGGGTAGTGGGCTCTAAGTCATGCTTGATTGTTGTTCATCTGGGCCGTGAAGTGCAGCGATTGGACCGTGAAATTGCATGGACAAGCACACCAATGTTGCCGGAAGTGAAACACCCTCAACAGACTTAGGAGGCTCCAAATGAAAAGTTTAAGTTTGACTCTAATTGGCATTGTGATCCTCGAGTTGGGCTGATACCCAGACTTAGACAAGTTGAGTCTCGACTCGAGATAAAACGAGTTTAAAACCATGGCCCACACTGTGTTCAATGGTAGAGACCACACCTTCATTCTCGGGAATTTGTTGGGATTTCTTTCCAATTTTGTTGGCTTTCTTATGATTCATTTGGGAAATTTTGCAGAAAATAAAAGGCAAAAATCTTATTGTGCTGGGACTTCAAATTCCCAACATCTATAACCTATAACCAACCTACACTTGAAAGCCCAAACCAAAACCCGATCCCGAACTTGAACACGATTTCCTAAAGCTAAACCATAACCGATTCTCAATTCTCAACATCTATAACCTATAACCTACCTATAATTTAAACCTATAACCTAAACCTAAAACTAAAACCTAAATGTGTTGTCAAATCCCTAAACTTAAACCTACACATAATGCTAATATCAACTCCCTAACTTAAACCTAAAACTAAGCTTGAAAACCCAAACCAAAACTCGATCCCGAACCCGAACCCGAACCCGATTTCCTAAACCTAAACAATAAACAATTCTCAATTCCAGATAGCTATAACCTATAACCTACCTATAACCTAAACCTAAAACTTAAACCTAAACCTAAACCTAAACCTAAAACCTAAATGTGTTCCCAAATTCCTAAACCTAAATCCACACCTAATCCTATTCTCAACTCAATAACCTAAACCTAAACCTAAACTTGAAAACCCAAACCAAAACCCGATCTCGAACCCGAACCCAATTTCCTAAACCTAAACCTTAACCTATTCTCCATTCCCTACAGCTATAAGCTATAACCTATAACCTACCTATAACCTAAACCTAAACGTAAACATAAAACCTAAATGTGTTCTCCAATCCCAAATCCAAAACCTACACCTAATCCTCTTCTCAACTCCATGCATTTCACGGTCATCCCAAACAATTCCGTGTTGATTCACGGTCATTTCAAGGCATTTCACGGTCAATTCCCAACACTTCACGGTCATTTGCATGCTTTTCGCGGTCGATTTGCTTCAAACCATGATCATGCCCATGCATTTCACGGTCATCCCAAACAATTCCGTGTTGATTCACAGTCATTTCGAGGCATTTCATGGTCAATTCCCAACACTTCACGGTCATTTGCATGCTTTTGGCAGTCGATTCGCTTCAAACCATGATCATTCTCATGCATTTCACGGTCATCCCAAACAATTCTGTGTTGATTCACGGTCATTTCGAGGCATTTCACGGTCAATTCCTAACACTTCGCATTCATTTGCATGCATTTCGCTGTCGATTCGCTTCAAACCATGATCATGCCCATGCATTTCACGGTCATCCCAAACAATTCTGTGTTGATTCACGGTCATTTCGAGGCATTTCACGGTCAATTCCCAATACTTCGCATTCATTTGCATGCATTTCGCGGTCGATTCGCTTCAAACCATGATCATTCCCATGCATTTCAGGGTCATCCCAAATAATTTTGTGTTGATTCACGGTCATTTCGAGGCATTTCACGGTCAATTCAATTCACTTCATGGTCATTTGCATGCATTTCGCGGTCGATTCGCTTCAAACCATGATCATTCCCATGCATTTCACGATCATCCCAAACAATTCCGTGTTGATTCACGGTCATTTCGAGGCATTTCACGGTCAATTTCCAACACTTTGCGTTCATTTGCATGCATTTCACGGTCGATTCGCTTCAAACCATGATCATGCCTATGCATTTCAAGGTCATCCCAAACAATTCCGTGTTGATTCATGGTCATTTCGAGGCATTTCACGGTCAATTCCCAACAATTCACGGTCATTTGCATGCTTTTGGTGGTCGATTCGCTTCAAACCATGATCATTCCCATGCATTTCACGGTCATCCCAAACAATTTCGTGCTGATTCACGGTCATTTCGAGGCATTTCACGGTCAATTCCCAACACTTCGCGTTCATTTGCATGCATTTCGCGGTCGATTCGCTTCAAACCATGATCATGCCCATGCATTTCACGGTCATCCCAAACAATTCCGTGTTGATTCACGGTCATTTCGAGGCATTTCACGGTCAATTCCCAACACTTCACGGTCATTTGCATGCATTTTGCGGTCGATTCGCTTCAAACCATGATCATTCCCATGCATTTCAGGGTCATCCCAAATAATTCAGCGTTGATTCACGGTCATTTCGAGGCATTTCACGGTTAATTCCTAACACTTCACGGTCATTTGCATGCATTTCACGATCAAAATTTCTTAGGGGTTGTCAACAAGACTGATTGAAATGTTAATGTTTAAGCTTGATAGCACCATCCAACTTAGGAATAAGGGCTAAGGAGGTACTTCTCATTTTAGACGACAAACAATTAGCCTCAAAGAAGTTAACCATAAAGATCGCAAGATCTATCCCATAGAAACTATGGCTCTCTAAATCCCAAACAATTTTGAGTCCAAAAATCAGAAATTAGATTTGGGTTTTGAATTTCTGTAGTTGAATCAAAAATCAGAAACAATTTTGAGTCCAAAAATCCCAAACTAAGGAGGTACTTCAAACCTAGGAATTTAAAAACCCAAAATGAAAGTTACCGTATTCAGAGGTACCGGCACAATATATTCATAAGTGCCGAATAGGCCCTTAGAGGGCAATTAAAATGTATTTATTTCCCATCCAATATATTCATAAGGTCACAAAGACCTAGATGAAAGTGAAAAACAAATTTTGCATAATGATCTAAAACTTCGTTGACCCCTTCACTTGGGATAAAGTTAGGATGATGATGATGATCATCATCCATTCAGTCTTAGTGAACAGCTTGTATGTCCCACATACGTGCAAGATTTCAAGTTGAGGTTGACTTGGCCTGAGTTCAACTTGTTTCAACTCAAAGCTCAGCCTAAACTTAACGTGTTTCGGCTCAGCTCAAGTTGTATATGTGTGTGTGTGTGTGTCTGAAAAGTAAACAGAAAATGCTCAGCTTGAAAGCTTGAGCTCAAACTCGACATGAAAGGGAAATCACCGCGAAATGACTGTGAAGTGAAGGGAAGTGATACTTGCTGAAGTGTGCAACATTCGCAGTAAGAAAAATAAATCTTCTTAAAAAAAGGTGAAAGAGCGTGACAAGAGTGTAGGATCTCATCCATGCTCCGGTCAAGTCCTTTCAAGCGCATCTTATTAAGGTGAATGTGGCCAACAAGGCCTGTAGCCACTTCTGAACTTTCAAGTATTTGTCCATGCCTTTGGTATTCAATGGGGAAGTCAAAAGCAACATCCTTTAATGTGATTTTTCAAAGGATTCTGAACTAAATATACTGCATTTTTCTTGCAATGCATTTTCTCGCAGAAGCACTCATTCAAATATAGAATAACTCTACGATCAATAATATCATTCTTGAAGTTAACTTTGCACAAAAGTATTTCCTTCATCGATTCCCATGAAGAGTTGTTGCTCTGAAAAGAATCAAGAACTGCTTTATATGCAGGATTTGATACTGCAGTAGCAGCCAATACACCCACCTGTCCATACTCAAATTGAATTATAGAATTGCTGCAGAGGTTTCTCACTGTGCCATCATAACGGATAACGACATCTCTAAGTGTGAATCATTTTAGAATACGAGTCATGATGGGCAATTTAATAGTTTTCAGGTAGCTTTCCACTTACAACTCTAGAAGTTCATTGTAATTTGATCTCAAGTGAAGCAGCAAAGGTAATATGTCTTGAATCTTCTTCTTTATATCTTCAACAACAGCCTTGGGAATGTCAAAATCATTTAAACCAACACTATAAATGATGTCACTTCTAAGGAAAATTTCTAATGACCAGAACTTTGTAAAACCATATTTTTGCCAAGTCCCCAACGTTTCTCCATCCTCCTATCCACAATCCCAGAATTATCACAAAAATATCAAACAGTTGAAAACCAAAATTATCACCATTCATTCATTGATTCACCATGGAGTAATCAAATTTACTACCTCAAGTTTGAGTAGTATAATCATCATCCAAAAAAAAAAAAGAACAAGAAGCCTTTACGGGCATACAACGTCACTATTTAAAGAAACAATTAGACAATTATATCCGATAGGCTTTGCATCCCAAAAAGATACTTGATGCATAAGCCAACAGACATGACTAAACCGCTATCTAGCTGGACGGACCGCCATCCGATGGAGCGACATCATCACGGCGGCAGCTGATTGTGGCAATAAGGGTGTCAATCTTATGCTCGACCCGTTCCATACCCTTCTGGATGGCCTCAGAAAGCTGCTCCAGTCGCGTGAGTCGTCTGTCCTGCTCATCCATGTGCCTGACGATGTATGCCCTGCAGTTACGGTATGACATCCTTCGACTAGTATGATCATACGAGGATCATGGCACCTTAGGTTGCTCTCCCTCTGTAGGATAGTCGGTGTCGGTTGCCGCTGTCTCAGCCGCGTCCGTCTCTACAGCCTCTGTCGCCGCTGCCTCTGCTTCTGTCTCTCTCATTAAATCTTCACTGCGCCTAACTGATGACGATTCCCCTTTCGATGCCAGTTTCATGCGCTTGATGTTATTTTGTGTAAGCATTTTCACGAGTCTGGGTCGGTCAGTGGTTGGCATCAGGCCAACATAAAGGGAGAGTAAACATAATAGGTGTGGGAATGGATTAGCATCCTTTCTGGTGGTCGCTATGCTATCGGCAATCATTTGAGTAATAATGGTGGGCAGACACAGAGGAATACCATGACAGATGCTATATAGAATATCTAACATATATGAAGTAATGTCAGACTTGTTCTTCTCCCTTGGATATACATTTCAAGTGAAGATATTGTGTAGCACCTTGTACTTGTCTGCCAGGTGCGTTGATCTCAGTGCATTACCCTTATTCCACGGAACATTCTGTCCATTACAAACATACTTTGTCATTTCTACCTGCACAGCTGGGTCATCAATGTCGTGATCCATTAAGCCTCGACCTGTGGCTGGAATCCCTATAAGCTGTGCAGCAACTACCCCAGTATCAATGGTGGTGGTGGTCTCTCCAATGGTCGCCTTAAATGAAGGGGGGTGCAGTACTGGCGAGTGACAGTATGATAGAAATATGATCACTTGCTCATTTCTAACTGTCCCTCCAGAATCTAACAGGTTACTCCACCCAACCTCCTCCAAAATCTGGGGAATCCCAAATTGCTGGATGCATGCTCGATCGACCTTTTTCTCATATACGATTTTTCGGACACGATATTTTTCGTACATGTTCGCAGGGGGAGGAGGAACCTGTGGGATCAATTGTTATGGTTATATTGGTGGAGGGGGATCCTGTATTGGTGGAGGGGGATCCTGAATTGGAAGGCTTCTTTGAGTACGGGCTTGCCTAGCTGGTGATTCAGTCGGGGAAGTCCGTTCCCCTGCCCATTCCGATGTACGTCTTGAACGGAGTTTTTTACGATCTCCCTTTGATGACTCTCCGACTATAACCTTTTTTCCTTTATCCTTATGCATAATGAATGTTGAGATGATAGTGTCTGTTTCAAACATTAAAAGATATGATAAAATAAGGCAAATAAGGTAAATAATGGAATAAAACAACAGCTAAATCAGTAAGTGGTTCATACTAAGGCTGAGGAAAATTCAGTAAACATTATCCAGTTTGTAGGCAGTTAAACTCATGTAAATTACTATACTAAAGCTGAAAATTATTCAGTAAACATTATCCAAGGCAATTGTTATCTTGACCCACTTGTTTGGCCCAATGAGCACTCCCTGCCAATCAATCAAGTTATTCTCTCATTTAACCCAACATAAATAAACTCAACAAATTAGAAAGAAAAAAAAAAAAAAAAAAGCAAAACTCAATGAAAAGAATCTGAAAAGCAACATTCCATTCATTAATGCAAGAACAAATAAAAATCATAACAAAATTAAAACATAAAAATCCATTTCAGATTCAATCAAGTGAATGTAAAAAATCACAACCACTGCATTCAAATAAAAAAGAAAAAAATTAAAATAGGATAGTCGGTGACTGTTTTTAATCCTTCAAAATAACATAGTTGTCCATATGCTATCCATTGTTTCTTAAATGGTGCATTTAGCATTCATGTATATCAGTCAAGACCATCCAGATCTCCTACATTGCATTTAGCATTCATGTATATTGAAGGATCACTAACAGTGTGTAGGATCATTGATAATTTGAATAACAAAAGAAAGGAAGGTGAAAAGGGGTTTCCGTTATCGACAAACACAACATTTCATACCGATTGCCTAAAAACGTAAACATACCAAGATCGTTAAACAAGAAATCCCTCGAAGATCCCCGTAGCTAATGTGAAGATATCCGGTTAAGGTGAAGTGGAGGGAAGGTTTTGGAAGAAGAAGTCTAAAAAATGGAAGAAGAAGTGAAATAAAAACTGGTGGGTGAAAGTAGTTAATGCAATTTTTTTTACAAAACCGATCGTCGTCGATATTATCGACACATTGTCGATATATCGACAATATCGAAATTTCAACTGACAGATTACTGGAAAGTTCAATGTTGTACTAGATATATCGACCACTTGTGGATATATCGACAGCATGCTGTCGATAGTATCGTCAACCTGTCGATATATCGATGAAAAATGAAATATTTGTGGTTTGGTCGCTGGATACTTTCAGACGCAATTCGATATTATCGACAATATGTCGATATATCGACAGTTCATCGATATATCGACATAATATGCAAATGTATGAAAAGTTTACTGGTCCATGTTCGATAATATCGACATATTGTCGATATATCGCTATGTAGATATATCGACAGGTTATAGATATATCGATAAAATATGAAAATTCATCAAAAGCTTGCTGGACATTTGCACTCCAAATTCGATATTATCGACAGATTATCGATAATATCGACAACTTATGTCGATTATATCTACAATATGTCGATGATATCGGTGACTAATGTGGATTACATCGACCACATATCGATAACATTGACTTTATATCTCAGATTTTTTAACTCGTGGATATCATCGACATATCGTCGATATATCCACAATATGTAGATATATCGACGATTATGGAATTTTTGGATTTGGTCGCTGGACAAGTACTGGCATAATTCGATAATATCCACGTTATGTCGATATATCGATAGGTCGATATATCGATAGTATGTCGATATATCGACAACTTACTGTATATCATATCGAAGATATGTAGATTATATCGACGATTTTTTTTTGGAATTTTTTTTCTTGGTGTATTTTTTGGAGGATTTATTCTTCAATATTTTTTTGGTGTATTTTTTTTTTTTTTTTGAATTTATTCATCAATATTCATCAATGACTTAGTACGATTATATTGAATACATTTCGATGTAATCTACAACTTAAGCTAGATGTAATCGATTAGGTGTCGATAACATCGAAACGTACTTAGTTTCGGCACACACTACATGTTATCCAAGTTGTGTTCATAGTGTGCTTCTTCTAGTCTCTTAAGTTGCAATTGCATTTTGAGGCTTTTGAGTTGGGACAAAAAATAAATGAAATTGCAATTTAGTGTACTTCACGGTCATTTGCATGCATTTCGCGGTCATCTCAAACAATTCCATGTTGATTAAAAATCCATTTTGGAGGCATTTCACGGTCATTTTGCATGCATTTCACGGTCTAAGTTATGCAATTCGCGGTCAATTCGCTTCAAACCATGATCATTCCCATGCATTTTACGGTCATTTCGAGGCATTTCACGGTCAGTTCGATTCACTTCACGGTCATTTGCATGTATTTCGCGGTCGATTCGCTTCAAACCATGATCATTCTCATTCATTTCAACACGGGATTGTTTGTGATTCTCAAGAGTATTTTAGTTTTTTCATAAATTAGGGCTTTCTTGCTTTTGTTTTGAGCCTATATAAGGCCTCCTTAGAGAACACATGGAAATTATTATGCATTGGAATAAGAAGTGTTTTGAGTTTTGGGTGTTATGTGCTTTGGAAGTTATGATCAATGTTCAAAATATCAATATCACATTACATATCGCACCCTTGGAATACGAATATGTATCGGTTATCACATGGGATATATCGGTCGTATCGCGTAATGTATCATTGTTGTTGGAAACATAGGGAAACATTGGAAAATTGGTCAAATTTTTCAATGAAACTTCAGTGATTGTTAAAAAAGACATCAATACACACTTATAGATCAAAACAATACAAAAAACAAGTGCACATATTACGTGTTCTTTGTATAGGGTCCTAATCTATGCGCTGTCTAACTGAATTGATGCAAGTACATTCAAAGTCTATTCATATAATTTATAAATGTAAAAAGATGTGTGGAAATATAAACAATACATTCAAAAGAAAAAGAAGAATCACTAGATCAGGTTACATATATGTTTGATTTTATGTTTGGACACAAAGATTGCAACCGATTTGTGAGAAATTGAGAAATTTTGATTTTTTTTTTCAATTTTTCGAAACTCGGCCAATCTCCTCCAATCTCTAATTTGAAGCTCCTTATGCATGATTTTTCATGCAAAATCATGTTTTCGTAACAATTTATCACTGATTTAATATGATTTATAGGAAAAAAAAAAGATCAAAAATAAAAAATGCTCACCAGATCGAACATGTGGGATATATCCCACTACTTGTGTTTTTTATAACGCACAGGCGGGATACAAGATATATTGTTGGATATATCGGTTAATATCGTGAATACTTAAAACATTGATTGCTGATTGCAACTGATTTGGGAGAAATTGGTTTTTTTTTTCAATTTTCTGCAGCTCAGCCCATGTCCTCAAAATCTCGAAAGTGAAGCTTCTGATCCAAAACATGAAGAATCATGGATATGTAAGAATTTGACACTGATTTAACATGATTTGTAGGAAGAAGGAAAACAAGAAAAAAAATGCTTTCAGAATTTGACACTGATTTAACATGAAGAATCGTGGGATATATCGACTGATATCGTCGATACTTAAAACACTGATTGCAACTGATTTGGGAGAAATTGGATTTTCTTTTTTCAATCTTCCGCAACTCGGCCCATGTCCTTAAAATCTCGAAAGCGAAGCTTCTAATCCAAATCTCGAAATGCTGATAAGCACCTACAGCTGATGAGGGATAAGATGGCCCGAAAGGCATTGATGAATTGTTCAAACTAAGTGGTGGTATACCTCTATAACCAGAAGCCTGTGAGCCAGCAAGTGGAGGTAAAACCTGTTGTGGAACCATTGGTGGTAGAACGGGATGGCGTAACATTGGTTGGCTGGCAGAAGATGGGACATGTGAGGAGGGTAAAGATTGAACAGTAGAAGGACAAATAGGTGTTGCTGAACTCTATTTGCACCTCTCTCTGATGAGGGATAGGACAATAATGGGGAAGCCATTGGTGGACTGTTAAATCTAACTAGTGTTGCACCCTTTGAACCAGTAACAGGGTATTTTACTCTGCAAAAATTTGTTAAGCACATTACACAAAATTTGCTTGGATAGTCTTCAAATTGCAAGAATGCTATCTTCAAGCTAGAGTCGCTTCAAACTTAGCTGCATTATGAGGGAAACAGAACCAAATCTGGCTACATTTTGCATGAAAGACACTTACAACAACTACATTTTGCACAATTCAAAATCGCCTACCCCAAAATGACAGAGAGAATAAAACTCCGTGAAGTGACGGGGTCGTGAAATGCGCCAACACGACCGTGAAATGCGAAGAAATGACCGTGAAGAAAAGATATCATTTACTGCAGAATGTTGTCTTCACCATTCATAATGAAATCAATATTACGAATACATCATTTCCTTCAAATTTATGACAAAATATATACAACACATCATTTACATCATTTCACCATGAATGTTTTACAGTACATCATTTACAACAGTTTACAACATTTGACAAAATTTTCCGATTCCTCTCATGCCTAAGATAAATATATCATATTTTGAGGTCACTAAGGCAATCATAGGCTATTGACTCCCTAAAGCTAGAAGTGAATGGCTGCAAGTCTCTCCCTGTCAAAATGTGATCACTGCACAAAATGTCGATATATTTCATGACAAAAATGCCACAGTCATATCCGTTCGTCTGCTTTGGTATAGAGGTATCTTCTCTAACCGTCCAAGCATTTCCTTCCAGCGCAACCCTATCTCCAGTGGCGTAAAATAATATAGGCAAGGCCTCCTTCATCAGATCAATATGTTGCCTGTATCGATTAAGTGCCCTCGAGTATAAACTGTCAAGTATAATGATTTCTCGGTCTCGAGGGTAGATGACCATTAGGTACCAATGACTGTTGGCGTGATTGACTGGTACATATGCCTGTCCGTGTTTGCAAGATAAGATATCAATATCCAGAAATTATAGATTTGGGTATACCTAGCATTGATAACTTGTAACGACACCATTACCTCTTCATGTTGCCACATGGCCTTCTGGCCCTCATGCGAGTTGACAATGCTGATCGGAGAGAGTTTTTCTAGCCCTTCAAATAATAAACGCGAATCGTCATTGCCAACATCCTGATATATTCGCAATGTCGACATTTGCATGCTGATACATGGCTATTACAAATAACATAGTAAATTAGAACATACATCATATAATGAAATAGCATATTAATCATGATCCAAATCATACTGTTACCAGGAAATATGTGGGACAGGACTTGCAGTCCTTTGTATATAATAGAGGAAATGATCGGTGCCTTCTCGTCAAGAAATCGATGTACTTGTCAATAGCCTAATCAATAAATAAGGAAAATTAACCTATACTCTTTTATATACAAATTCTAAAAAAGAACCATGTATGTATGTGTGTGATTTTCTTACCACGCTGTCAACCCAAGCATTCTTCTCCCAAATGGTCTTAAACCATCGAAATTCAGGTGATTCTTTGTTTGCGTTGGCCCAACTTTTCAATTCATGGAGTTCGTCTTACGATATTACCCTAAGTGGATCGGTCATGGCCTGAAGGGGTATCGGAGAACTCGGAAATTCTTTCTGTTTCTCCTTGTCGGAGGCGTTGCTTGGAGTGGTTTGCACGGCAGAGATGAAAATGAATGGAGAACACTTGTAGACAGACGGCTTCAGCACCTTCTTAGGTCTCCTCGTATATACTGGAATGGATTGCAGGGATTTCTCACATATATCAACGCCCGCCGCATCCTCGTCCTTCTTCTCAGACTCTTTCTTCTGATTCTCACAGTCCTCCTTCCAGAACCGAATCTTCTCTATACGAAATGCCTCCATCTGCTTCTTTAACTCCGCTTTACTCTCCTCCAACTCTTCCCTCTCCTTTTTCAATTCTTCCTTCTCCCTCAGCAGTATTTCCCTCTCCTTCTTGAAAACCTCCCTCTCATTCAACTCCTCCTTCTTTAACCTTAAAGCTTCTTTCAATTTCAGCATTAGTTCAATGTCATTGAGTACTACTTCTCTCTCCCTCTCAATCGATTCTTCTCTCTCTTTTAGTGTGCGTTCGAGATGCTTTAACTCTTCCCTCTCTCTCTCTCCAACTGAAGCCTATACGCCTCCAGCTCCTCCCTATCTTCCATCAACTCCCCAGTAAGTTGCAACCTCGCTCCCTCTCCCTCTCCATCACCAGTACTGTCTTCCTCTCCCCCTTCTTCTCCCTCTCCACCCTCTTCTCCCTCCCCTTGTCCCGATTTCTCCTCTATATCTTCATCATCTTCATCTTTAGTGCTCTACAAAATGAAGCAATGTATGTATCAGTTACATAACATGTCAAATTAAATATTAAATATCAACATAAAGGAAGACATTTCTGACATCTTACATCAAATATATCACGGGCCAAACGAACGGACTCCGTCTCCAACTCCTCTATAGTAGGCTCTCAGTTAACAATGATCTCAGCCTGTAAGAGAACATCTTCATTTTCATGCTACAGAAACACACACGCACATACACACACAAATATATATAGTTAAATGAATGACCACTTAGCTTCATAGAAATTGACTTACATCTTTACTCTCTATAATTTCATGAATCTTCTTATACCTCGGAACCTTCCATCCCCGATATTGTATGAATCGTGGAAATTGGAAGGGAACGTATGAAATTATGCATTGTTGGAGAGCTGGTACTCTCTCAACGGCCCATATCTGTTATAATGAAATAACAAGATGATGTTAAATAAATATAGTTTGCTATAAACTATGAATTAAAATAGACAAGGAAAGAATCCTTACCTGCAGGGGAAATATGCAACCAGTGACATTGTAATGAGGCCCTTAGGATGCCTTGAAGGCACTCTCGATCCCTTCTGTCATCGTTTGGAAGGCCAAACTACCCCAGGGGAAGATATTAAAGTCTTCCAATGAGTCGACAAGGTCAATAAACTCTTTACAGCATTTAATATTCGTGTCGGTACCCCTAACAAACCACTCTACACATAATATTAGGGCTAACTTCACGACATCTTCGTACTTATTACTATCAACTATCCTATTGAACATCTCCTGTACATGTTTCTTTAGGATAGGATATTTAAGGAAGTATTTGTCTCTTAACGACTTCTTCAAACGATGGATATTGGGTATATAGAGGTCACCATGCTTCAGCCCTGTTATTAGGGTGAAGACCATCTTGGTAAATTTTATATGGTTCCCCTATATTTTGAATACAAGGTTGCCTATATATCTGTTAATAAGTGCGTGAAAAATGGCTCCTATAAACCTAAATGATGGAATTTCTATAAAAAAATGAGAATGGGGATCGCCTAAACATATTTAATCTAGTGTTATTCTTCTCTAACCCACTCTTCACACTATCAAACCACCATGTCAATGAACATCTGCATGAGATGGTAGGGGCCGACTCGCCGAATCCCTTATACAAGGGTTTGTCATATGCAATGATGAATTGGAAATTAAATCAATGATAACATTCAGTATTTAACGACACATAATATGAAAGTTGACTTATTGTGGTGAAAATTCACAAAGTATGGTGTGCAAGTACAAGACATATTAGTGAATTTTCACAAGTTTTGGGCCGCTTTTACTCATTTATCAGTATATTTCATATAATTCTTGGTAAATTTATATCAAGGTTGGAAGTAAAAAAAAAAAAAAGTCAATATCAAGCAGTCATCGGTCATTTTGAAGAATTCCATGTCAAATGGTCATCTCATAGGTCACATTCAACAACTTCACGGCCAATTTCACTAAGATATGGGTCAATTTTCAGAGTTATATGTTGCATTTTGGCTATGAACGTCGTGAATTTGACCATACGCGGATTTGTCTAAGGACTGTAATTGGCCGTTAAGTGAAGGGGGTTGACTGTGAAATGTATGGAATTGTCCGTGAGGTGAAGGAAATTGTCAGTGAAATGAGTGGAATTGAACGTGGCGTGAAGGGTATTGTCCATGAAAAGCGTGGAATTAACCGTGATGTGAAGGGGAATTGTTTGGTATTACAGTGAAATGCATGGGAATGATCATAGTTTGAAGCGAATCGACCGCGAAATGCATGCAAATGACCGTGAAGTTAATCGAATTGACCGTGAAATGCCTCGAAATGACCGTGAATCAACACGGAATTGTTTGGGATGACCACGAAACGCATGGGAATGAACATGGTTTGAAGCGAATCGACCGCAAAATGCATGCAAATGACCGTGAAGTGAATCGAATTGACCGTGAAATGCCTCGAAATGACCGTGAATCAACACGGAATTGTTTAGGATGACAGCGAAATGCATGGGACTGATCATGGTTTGAAGCGAATCGACCGCGAAATGCATGCAAATGACCGTGAAGTGAATCGAATTGACCGTGAAATACCTCGAAATGACCGTGAATCAACACGAAATTGTTTGGGATGACCGTGAAATGCATGGAACTGATCATGGTTTGAAGCGAATCGACCGCGAAATGCATGCAAATGACTGTGAAGTGTTGGGAATTGACCGTGAAATGCCTCGAAATGACCGTGAATCAACACGGAATTGTTTGGGATGACCGTGAAATGCATGGGACTGATCATGGTTTGAAGTGAATCGACCGCGAAATGCATGCAAATGACCGTGAAGTGAATCGAATTGACTGTGAAATGCCTCGAAATGACCGTGAATCAACACGGAATTGTTTGGGATGACCGTGAAATGCATGGGATTGATCATGGTTTGAAGAAAATCGACCGCGAAATGCATGCAATTGACCGTGAAGTGAATCGAATTGACCGTGAAATGCCTCAAAATGACCGTGAATCAACACGGAATTGTTTGGGATGACTGCGAAATGCATGGGAATGATCATGGTTTGAAGCGAATCGACCGCAAAATGCATGCAAATGACCGTGAAGTGAATCGAATTGACTGTGAAATGCCTCGAAATGACCGTGAATCAACACAGGATTGTTTGGGATGACGGCGAAATGCATGGGAATGGTCATGGTTTGAAGCGAATCGACTGCGAAATGCATGCAAATGACCGTGAAGTGAATCGAATTGACCGTGAAATGCCTCAAAATGACCGTGAATCAACACGGGATTGTTTGGGATGACGGCGAAATGCATGGGAATGATCATGGTTTGAAGTGAATCGATCGCAAAATGCATGCAAATGACCATGAAGGGAATCGAATTGACCGTGAAATGCCTCGAAATGACCGTGAATCAACACGGAATTGTTTGGGATGACGGCGAAACGCATGAGAATGATCATGGTTTGGGGCGAATCGACCGTGAAATGCATGTAAATGACCGTGAAGTGAATCGAATTGACCGTGAAATGCCTCGAAATGACCATGAATCAACACGAAATTGTTTGGGATGACCGTGAAATGCATGGGACTGATCATGGTTTGAAGCGAATCGACCGCGAAATGCATGCAAATGACCGTGAAGTGAATCGAATTGACCGCGAAATGCCTCGAAATGACCGTGAATCAACACGGAATTGTTTGGGATGACCGCGAAATACATGGGAATGATCATGGTTTGAAGCGAATCGACCGCGAAATGTATGCAAATGACCGTGAAGTGAATCGAATTGACCGTGAAATGCCTCAAAATGACCGTGAATCAACACAGGATTGTTTGGGATGACCGCGAAATGCATGGGAATGATCATGGTTTGAAGCGAATCGACTGTGAAATGCATGCAAATGACCATGAAGTGAATCAAATTGACCGTGAAATGCCTCGAAATGACCGTGAATCAACAAGGAATTGTTTGGGATGACCGGGAAATGCATGGGAATGATCATGGTTTGAAGCGAATCGACCGCGAAATGCATGCAAATGACCGTGAAGTGAATCGAATTGACCGTGAAATGCCTCGAAATGACCGTAAATCAACACAGAATTGTTTGGGATGACCGTGAAATGCATGGGAATGATCATGGTTTGAAGCGAATCGACCGCAAAATGCATGCAAATGACCGTGAAGTGAATCGAATTGACTGTGAAATGCCTCGAAATGATCGTGAATCAACACGGGATTGTTTGGGATGACCATGAAATGCATGGGAATGATCATGTTTTGAAGCGAATCGACCACCAAATGCATGCAAATGACTGTGAAGTGAATCGAATTGACCGTGAAATGCCTCGAAATGACCGTGAATCAACACGGAATTGTTTGAGATGACCGTGAAATGTGTGGGAATGATCATGAATTGGAGTGAATTGATTGGGTCATGCATGCAAATGACCGTGAAGTGAAGGGAATTGGCCATGAAATGCATTCAAATGACCGTGAATCAACATAAAATCGCCGGGAATCACCGTGAAGTGAAGCGCATTGACCGTGAAATGCATGCAAATGACCATGAGGTGAGGTGAATTGATAGTGAAATACATGAAAATGACCATGAAGTGAAGCGAATTGACGGTGAAAGGCATGAAATTGACCGTGAAGTGAAGATAATTGACCATAAATGAACATGAAATGATTGGAAACGACCGTGAGGTGAAGGGAATAAACCATGAAATGACGTAGAATGGCTGGAATTAATTCAGTTCACAGTCAATTTAACTAAGTTCACAGTCATTTTAGCCCAATTCACAATCATTTTACCTCAGTTCATGGTCATTTTAGCTCACTTCATGATCATTTTAGCTCCGTTCACAATCATGTTACCTTGCTTCATAGTCATTTTAGCTCATGAATCAATAACTCATTGGGTCCTCGGTCTGTTAACTCAGTTAGTGCTCAGTCACTTTCATGCTCTTCATTTAGTTTCACATCTAATTTCATTGTTTGTTTAAACAACTCTCAATGTGGGCCATTTGAGTCCTGATTTCGGTCATTTATCAGGACATGCCATACCATTAAACATTTTTAAACAATGAAATTGGATTGGGGACCGTGCGCATATATAGTATAATATGCAGTGGGATCCACCCAAACAAAGCTTAATATTTTTAAAAATTGAAAATGGAATGTGGACGGTGCGCATATATAGTAAAATAGACAGTGGGGTCGAAAAAACGAAAGTAGGGATTTCAATATACCTGTCATTTGAGGCTTCTTAGCTGGGGGGACCATATTTCGTCGTATCTTGGGCTCAAAAAAGTCGAAAAGGATGTCTATGAGGTGTGTATTCTCGACCAGATAAAGGGGAAAGAAGAACGCGGTAAAAGAAGGGTTTTACTGCTTCGGTGGACAGTCACGGGGGGAGAAGTGATCAGAAATGGGTAATCTATGGGTAGGATGAACGATCAGGGACAGAAAAAAGGAAAAAAGATAGGGTTTCTTCAGTGGAGACGCAGCTGGCAGTGGCAGTAAAACTCGTCGTTTATACCAAGGGCATTTTCGACCTTTGGAAAGGCGTCCATACAGCTGGGGCGTATTCTCGCAAAGAAAAATGAGGTGGGCTTATTCTCCTAAATGGGCCATAAATGGGTCGTATTCTCGCAAAATTCTCAAAAAAAATTGAAGTATGGGCTTTTTTTTTCTTTTTTTTTTTTAACACAAGCACACACACCCCCACACGCTCACGCTATGTTGCATATGTATGATTCACACCGTGTATCTTGTTCCATCCTTTGATTTTAAGTGGTAGAGACAAAAGTCAGCTAGAAACAAAACTCAGATGGGCCACACCACATGGATGGGGATGAGATGCCAACCATAGAATTGTGCGTTACACCATCGTTGTGTGTATCTTTCATCAAACTTGGGTTCGGGTCAACCTAAGCTCCATTGACCCGACTTCGGTTAGGGACAGGTTGGGTCGGGTCATCCAGCTGGTCCTTAGGTTGAGCTCGGATTGAAAAGTGCGGGCGATAATAATCTGGGTCGGGTGGGGTCAGGTCAGGTCAATCAAGAGAACTATGGGTTGGATTTTGTTGGCACCTCGGGTTGAAATTTAGGTTAGGTTGTTGATCGAGTGTCTTTAATATGGCGTAGAGATGTTCTGTCATTGTTCAATTGAATTAGTCATCGGTTCAATCATATTAGGGGTGAAATCTTGGATTGCACGCGGTCCACTTTTAGATGTTTGCGGTTCAACCAAGGTTTTGTGAGTCCGTTCCTTTCAATTCGATTGACTGTATGTATACATGCAAGTTTTGTTTTCTAATCTCGTACAGGGGTATATAAGTAGCTTTGTAATTACGATTAGAGTTAAGACCTAGAGAGTTTAGGACAGAGAAAAGGGGATGCGGATTTCTGCAAAGGCCTTTCGCAGGAAGTTCCCGTGCAAGGATGCTGGGTGGGGCCCACCACCATGTTTTTGGGAAATATACTCCATTCATCCATTTGGCGAGCTCATTTTAGGAAAAGCGACCAAAAATGAGGTGGATCCAACACTAAAGTGGGCCACACGAGAGGGAAAATTGGGGAAAGGAATACCTACCATTGAAACCTTCTTGGGCTCCACCTTGATGTTTATATGCCATCCAAACCATTTATAAGGTTATTAACATAGGGATGAAGTGAAAATACAAAAAATTTAGCCTGAAAAAAGCTTTTATGGTTATAAGAATGTTTCAACGGTTCTCACTGAATCCCTACTATTTCCTCTCGTGTGGCCCACTTGAGTCTTGGATCCACCTCAATTTTTGTCGTTTGTCCTAAAATTAGCTTGCAAAACGGATGAATGGAGTATATTTTCCAAAAACATGATGGTGGACCCCATGCGACATCCTTGCGTAGGAACTTCCTACAAAAGGCTTTCACAAGAAATCCGCGTCCGAGAAAGGGGTTTTGAAAGGGATTCTAGGATTTCATCGGTAAGTTGTTTAATCTCTTGTAACTTTATGATTATAATGGATTGATCGTCGATTTGTGTCGTGGTTTTTTTCTCACAAGGGTTTTCCACGTAAAATGTCGTGTGTTCTAGGTGCATGTGCTTGGATTTTTCATCCTCTATTGCTTGTTTAATTCATATTTAAGGTTGCTTCCACGCCCAACTAGTGACGTCTACACAACAAGTGTATCAGATAGTAGGTTGGGATATTAGATTGAATTTGGAGACATGGCATCGAGGGGTTCGAATGTGAAATTTGAGACAGAGAAGTTTACAAGTAAGAATAATTTTAAACTTTGGTGGTTGAAGATAAAATGCGATCGCACAATCGCATATGCGGTCGCATTTTTTTTTTTTCTTTTTTTTTGCACTTTTTCAAAAAAAATCAGAAAAATCAGAAAAAATTCGAAAAAAATCAGAAAAATCATAATAAATTATTATATGTCATTGGGACATGAAATGCATTTAATTTAAGTAAAAAATAAAAAATAAAACCAACCAATTACATACATATGAAGTTATGACTTATGAACAATGATAATTTGATAAATTTACAAATTATTATATAGTTAACTTGATAACTTCTTAAATCTTAACAAATAACAATTAAACATTTTACATTTAAATTTAACTAACATTTTGTTGATAATTTGATATCAAGTTATCAATATCAAGTTATCAAGTATCAAGTATCAATATCAACAATCAACAACATCAACATCAAGTCATCAGCAGTTCAACACTTAGACTTATGAGTTATGACTTATAAGACAAGCATTAAACAAAATTAAGAAATTATGTATGTATTTACTATTTTATTTATCTAATCAATAATCATTATTCATTAATCATATACATTGATCTATCATCCATTGTGGCACATCATCACCAGGTCTGCCACCACCACCATCATCATCATCATCAGTCGAGTCATCTCCTTCTTCCATATACACTTCTTCTTCTTTCGTTTCTTCATCATCTGTACGTACTAATACTTTATCGACATCCAATGGTGGATGATCTTCTTCAGCTTGATCATAATTATCACCTTCTCCTTCTTTAATCTCCTCAATCTCATCAACGGGTTGACGGCTACTACTCGCCCCCTGGCTCCCCCCGTCCTTCGCCTTCGAGTGGTACTACTACCTTCACCAGGCGTCGATCCATATGCGGCATCTTCAACTTATGCCCATGTCAGGTCCTCTCCAGAAAATACCGGGTCCTCCATCTCTACGAGTCACTCGTTATCTGCATCCAACTCATCTAAGCAGATAGGGTCAAAGAAACTGGGCTTTTCTTTCCTCTTTTGGAATCGTTCTCATAATTTTTAGTTGTATTAAACGAAAACCAAGTCATTGAGCTTTTTTTGCTCAAGGCGATTCCTTTTCTTGGAATGAATCTGTAAGAAAGAAAACGCATTTGGCATTAGCTATTTAGGTAATGAATTTAGCTTACAAAAAAAACAATTAGTAAACAGTAAACACTAAACAGTCTAAAGACTCTAAACTTACCGCCTCGAACGTGCTCCAATTGCGCTCGCAACCACTGGCAGAACACGTGAGTCCAAGAATCTTCATAGCCAGCTTCTTTAGAGCTGGATCCTTCCTGTTCGGGTCCACTCCATAGGCAGCCCACCAGTCAGCTGAGAAAAACAGTTTAAGTATAGGTTAGAGTCTTAGTCTCTTAGAGACACAGTTGACATACCACATACACTAACATTCATTCATATAAGTACTTACTGGGTAATTTCATTGTCCGATGTCTTATTACGATATCCCTTGAGAATATCCCTTCACTTTTTGTGTAGAAGTCCAGCAAACTTGAGATCTTGTCCTGTTCTCCTCTATCTGGAATCATTCTTTCCAAGACATCAATAAATCCAACCATATGCACAGTTAGTGCTTCTGTTAGTTCAGCAGAAGCGAATAAACAGGCTGGGTTAAGGATGTAAACAGCCGAATACAATAGGGATGACATTTGGCTGCTTCATCTTCTATCTATAATTTCTAAAATTGGCCTGTAATGACAGTCTTTATAGTTAAAATGGTCCATGATCTTATTTTTCACTCTCTTCATCGCATCATATATGTAGCCCATTGCGGGCTTCTCATCCCCGTCCACCAATCGCAACACAGTGACTAAGGGCTTGGATGATTTTAACGCCTTTACCACTTGAGTCCAAAAACTTTAAGAAAGAATTGTTTGTTGAACCCGTTTCCTATCAGCCTTCCTTGACCAAGGCCCACTTGTAAAATCAGCTGACACTACAAAGCTTCTAAGTTCTGATTTCTTTGCATGTAGCCTTTGTAGTGTTAAAAAGGCTGTAGCGAAATGGGTGACTGCTGGACGTAACAAGTTACCCCCAATGTGTTTTCTCATTCGACTGAGAAGAAGAGCATGTTTGTACATAAAAATCATGATTCTTCTAGCCCTTGCAATCACATTTATAAATAATCTACCTATATCTTCTAACATGAGATCAATACAATGGGCCACACAAGGAGTCCAAAATAAACGTCGCTTCTTCTCCATAAGAAGACGACCGGCCATTACGTACGAGGCTGCGTTATCTGTAATTACTTGTACAACGTAGTCCTCACCTATTTCTTCAACTACACTATCTAGTAAGTTAAACAAATATTCTCCTGTGTGTAAATGACCCGACGCATCCACTGACTTCAAGAACATCGTCCCAGCTGGACAATTTACCAAGAAGTTAATAAGAGATCGACCGGATCTATCGGTCCATCCATCGGCCATTAGTGTACAACCATATATTTTCCATGATTTCGTATATTCAGCTATGAAGGATTGTGTATATTCAACTTCAGTTCTAAGGCATGTCTCCCTCATTTCATGATATGAAGGAGGTTTAAGCCCAGGTCCAAATTGACCTATAGCCTCAATCATTACTTTGAAGCTTTTCGATTTAACGACATTGAAAGCAATGCCGATTTGGTAAAACCACTTAGCAATATATTCAATTGTGGTTTTCCTATCTTTTTGTTTATACCGGTTCTCTAAAGTTGTTTGAGCCGGCCCTTTCCCTCTACCCCTTTGGTCGACCACATCCTCGGGGTGTGGTCTACACCATCTATCTAAGGGTCCATGCTCTCGGGCTCTTTTCGATGTTGTACTTGTGGTTTAGACCAGCCTGTCGAAGAAGGAGGAGTGGGACTAGCTTGAGCTTCAACAACATCTGCTATATTTATATGTTCATATGCATCTTGTTCCATATATTCCTCTTGACGTAGGGCACTATCGTATTTCTTTCTTGATTGTTTTTCCATATACTCCACGATCTCCCTTTGAATTTCTGGAGTAATCTTATCACATGCTTTTGCATTTACCCGGGTAAATGTGCAAGGTGTTGCTTGTGCCTTGCAATGTCACCGGAACTCACAAATCCACATAAATCACATACTATGTGAGTCTTTTCGGTAGCACTACGGTAGTGCCCATACTTCCAACCCGGGTCATTCGACTTAGGCTTCAAAGAGGAAGATTGGGAAGAAGACATTATGAATTTATGATGGTGGTGGATGGTGGTGTGTGTATTATATTAGCACTAAAAAGTAACTAGCTAGTAGCTAGCTATTAAGTATTAACTAGAAATTATAAAGTAAACTACAAGTCTACAAATAAAAAGAAAACTAGAACTTGGAGTTAGGAGTTGGGACTTAGGGTTAGGGGGGAGAGAGAGAGAGAGAGAGAGAGAGAGAGAGAGAGAGAGAGAGAGAGAGAGAGAGAGAGAGTTACACACCGACACATACACTTACACACACACACTTACACTTGTAGAAACTAGAAAGGGAGAAGAGAGAGAGAGAGAGAGAGAGAGAGAGAGAGAGAGAGAGTTACACTTACACACACACACTTACACACTTACACAGTTACACTTGTAGAAACTAGAAAGGGAGAAGAAGAGAGAGAGAGAGAGAGAGAGAGAGAGAGAGAGAGAGAGAGAGAGAGTTTGAGTTACACACACTTGAAGAAAGGGAGAAGAATAGAGTTGTTTACACACTTACACTTGTAGAAAGAGAAGGAGAGAGAGAGAGAGAGAGATTTACACAAATAAAATTAAAATAACAACTTTCAACTTCCAAAATTCCAAATTCTTGTCTAAGTTGTCTACTTGTCTTCTCTTGAATCTCTTCACTTTTGCCTCTTCACTTGAGTATTATATTTTTCTTGATTCTTGAATTCTTGTTGTGACTTGTCACTTGTAACTTGTACTTGTAAGTTGTAAGTTGTAACTTACTAACTTGTAACTTCAAACTTCAAAGTTCAAAGTCAAACTTTGAAGTTGCTATTTACTAACAACTAACAAAGTAAAATGAATCAATTAACATTTAACAAACAAAATAAATTTTTTTTTTAAATGATAGAAATCAAAGAAGTTGTTAGAAACTTAGAAATTAGAAATTAGAATTAGAATTTAGAAACTTAGAAATTAGAATAGAAGTTAGAACTTAGAACTTAGAAGAAGTGAAGAACTTGTGGAATGTGGATGGAGATTGGAGACTAGAGTGAGGAGTCTCTTGATTCTTGTCTTGAATCTTGATTCTTGAATAATGAATATGGATTGGTGGATTCTTGATTCTTGTAAGTTGTAAGTTGTAACCCTTCCTTGATTCTTAAATGTTGATTGTTGAAACAAAAGAAAAGAAATATGGAAACTTGGAAATGGAATTGAATGGAGAGGAGTGGATGTATGTAACTTGTAAGTTGTAAGACTCTTAGAAATTAGAATGTATGTAAGATTGTAAGAATAAGAGATAGAGAATAGAGTGAAGAATGCTCAGAATGCATTTTTATAGAGAAAAAATCCGGATTTAAAAAAAAAAAAAAGGTCAAAAAACGCTCAGATTTTTTACCGTTGGCAGATATGCGATCGCAATGGCAGTATGCGATCGCATACATCGCATATGCTAAATATGCGATCGCATATGTGCAGGGTCACATATGCCACTGCCGCATATGCGATCCCTGCACAAATATGCGCATATGCGATCGCATATTCACATATGCAATCGCACATGACAACATTGTTGATGAAGGTTCATTATTTCGGAAAGATGAGCACAAGGAAATAGAAAAATTAGTTATTGGTGTTGAAATAGACAAGGGTAAAACACTTGAATAACATGAGCCACGGGAAGAGATGGAGCAGCCACCTGCCAAGATAAATCTACTAAGGGATCTGTAACTTCCCGGAAAAATCCGTACAAAGACCCAAGTACCACCTCAGGCAGAAATCACTAAGGACCAAATCCTTTAGAAATTAGACAAAGATTAATTAAGTGTTTAACTAAATCACCTGTCGAATTAGCTTGAACAACTTTCAATACAAACTGCGAGACCCAAAATCAGTAGGATCGCTGACGCTACGTTACCCTGAAACCTAAGATCAAACTCAAAACCTAGTTGCTCTCGGGAGCGCATTGAAACTCCGTATCGGACTTGGACCGTGCGTCGAAAGTCCGATAACTACGAAACTATACCGTTATGACTACCTCACTAGACTTGACAACTACCTTAGAAATCAAGTCCAGATAATATCCCGAAAGGCACAACTTGAGCCCAGAGCAAAGTGTATGAGAAATGTAAATATCTTTAGAAAATAAACTCAGACTTAAGTGAATTGAGTCGTTCGCTTGCAGGCCAAATTTAAAGATTCAGACCGTCAGAATCTAACCCAACTACACTCTCGGATCAAGGAAAATTTTCAATACACGTCAGTGTACTTGTAGCCCTGATCGAGTACCGGTGACCGTTGAACTGAAACTGGTCCCCCGCGATCGATCAATAAATCCGATTGGACTGAAAACTTAGCTTGACCAAGATCCAATGTCAGGGAACTTACTCCCGACCGTATGCAGAAAAGGGGGCCCCATATGCGCTCCGTTAGGCCGAAACAGACGAGTTTTGGCTATAACCTAAGTATACCATGGCCCTGGGGCCATTCCCATCAATTCTGGGCCTATATAAAGACCTAAAACCCTCTCCCTCCCATTCCATACGAATTTCAAACCCTAGGAGAGAGAAGAGAAAGAAAAGAGAAGAAGAAAGTGAGGAGAAGAGAGAGAGTGTGAGAGTTTGTTCCTGGGATTCGATCTCACCCCTCCACATGCTTAATCATCACTACTGTATCGCAATACCGGTGTAACAACTCAAAAATTTCCGTACAATGACCCGAGTACCACCTCGACCAGAAATCACTTAGGATTAAATCCTTTAGAAATTTGACAAAGTTAACTAAGTGTTAAACTAGATTAGCCATGAAATCCATTTAAATCACTTTAAATATGATCTGCAAGACCCAAAACTTGTAGAATCATTGACGCTAGGTTATCCTAAAGTCTAAGATCAAACTCATTACCCGACTGCTCTCGGGGTCATATTGAAACTCCGTACCAGGTCTGGACCGCGCATTGGGAATTCAAATAATACGAGGTTAAGGACTTAGGACCGCTTCGCTGGGCTTGACAACCATCTCAGAAATCAAATCTAGCCAGTGTCTCACGGCTGTTCACTTGAGTCCGGAGCGTGAGAGTGTGAAAACACTTGTTTTCTTTACAAAATAAATGTCTTGAATAGTAATCTGAGACTTGTTACTTGCGGACATATTGTAAGCAACCAGACTGTCAGAATCTGACCCAAATACACCCTCGGATCAGGAAAAATTTCGTAAACATATCCATGTACTTGGAATTGCAGATTGAGGTCCGCTGACCGTTGAACTAAAACTGGTCCGCCACACGTGATCTGGAAATCTGACTGAAACAAAAACTTAACTCCACCTAGATCCCAAGTCCGTGAGCTTAAGTCTAACCTTTGGCTCAAGGAAGCCCGCCAGAAGTCCTCCGTTGAGCTGAAAATTTGTCGCTTTGGTTATAACCTAAGTATACCTTGACCTTAAGTCTAGTTTAGTGCATTTTTAGGCTATATAAGGACCTTAGCTCTCTCACAACCATACAAATTTGAGAGAAACCCTAAAAAGAGAAGTGAGAAAAGAGAGAGAAAGAGTGAGAGAAGTGGGAGAATCTCCCTACTACCGTTCCCTGCCGCTACACAAGCTGTACCACCCGATTCTCATCGCTTTCCCAGTGATTCCGACTTCGTTTTGAGATAAGAAACCCTAACCCTAATCTGTTTTGGGGTGTGAAGGTTGTAGGTTATGAAATAGCTAACCTATTTCATTCTTTAGGCTACCAAACTGCCAAATACGGAAGCTTAGCAAACCTAGTTGATTCATTGCAATTTTACGGTATAAGGTGAGGACTTTAGGTGTATAGGTTACGGTTTTCAACGCTTTCAATGTCAGATAATGATAGATTCATGATTTGCATACAATTGCACATGTACAAAGTGCTTTCTGTTTTCTGTTTCGATTAAAGATGTAGAATATGGAATTTTACATACTCTAGGTATTTGTAGAAAATACCGTATACGTATATATTTTAGAAATGTGTGTGACATGATTATTTGTTGTATGAATATATGATATATAGATAAAATACTTGTTTGGCGAAAAGATTCGCCCTAATACATGTTTTGCTAATATGCATTATGTATGTAGAAATAGTGTATTGTAGAAAATACCATATACGTATATATTTTGGAAACGTGTTTGCCATGATTATTTGTTGTATGAATATATCATATGTACGTAAAATACTTGCTTGGCGAAAGGACTCGCCCTAATACAGGTTTTACTAACATACACTATGTATGTTAAAATTGTGTATTCTAAGTGTTTGTGAAAATGCTTGTGAGAGTAAGTGTTTAGATGATGGTGCCTTATGTAGGTGTTGAGATGGGATTCTCAACTACCTTAGAGACCTGTATGATTTCCTCCATGCGGTTGATTACTTCAACCGCTTACCTATGATATATATATATGTGTTTGTGTTGCCTATTTAACTAGTGCTTTATAATATGCTTTATAACATGCTTTATACATGCTTTATGACATGTTTGTTAGCATGCTTGAATTACTTTGTTTATCATGTTTTACTTCACATGCTTTGAACATGGATTAATTGCGATTGGGACTATGTTTATGTCCAGACAATCGGTACCAGACTTGAGATCGTGGTTGAGATTCATTTCACCACGTAGGATGTGTTTGACGAACCCGAGTCGTACTTCAGTTGGCGACAGTGGTTAGGCCATGCGAAGTGCTTATGTGCTTCATGTCATTCAATTGATTGTGCGCTCGAGTTAGTCAGGCTCGTCAAGTAACCCGATATGTCTAATGTATGTTCACCATGTTTGGTCACTACTGCTTGAACTTAGGGTACCAAACTTACCAGTGGAATCCCGTTAACCATGGTAACTTGATCCGCTAAGACTCATGAGCCGGGCATGGTGGTATGGGACACCGTGGTCGAACTGTCGGCCTACGCTGGGGCTACGTGTCTCCCCGTTGTGACCAGTGAGCAACCAGACTCGTGAGCCGATTATGGTGGTATGGGACACTAATTCGTGCTGTCGGCCTACATTGATAAGGTGATGGGGGAGCGGTGTAACCGTTGTGCATAACAGCCCTTACAGCCCTTTGTAGTGACCTCGAGCATACTCTGAATTTGCGATGAGGCGACGAGTTTTGCCACAGTGTATAGAGTATGAACTAGGCCTGTATCTGTATAGTAATGAACCGTTAAAAATGTGATGGGGGAGTGGTGTAATCTTTATGCATAACAGCCCTAGCAGCCTTTGCAGCGACCTAGAAATACACCATCGTATAAGATTAACTAGGATTGACGACCTTAGAATGGATCATGTTTGGGAATGATACAAGGGAGGTACCTTAGTTTTCCAATACTGCTGTTTGAAATGGACTAATAATTACTCGGTAATCATGCTCATCATCGTACTGCATGTGCCTGGTAGATGTGGAGCACTGAGGGATGAACGCATTCGCAAACGTAAGATGGTGTCGCATGAGGTTGGTTTGGCAAGGGCATTCATCATGTCATTTTATACTTGCATTTAATAAAAGTAATTAGGATTGTTTGATTGCACTGCTTTATCATTACTGCTTGACTGAATTGATAACATGTTAACCTATGCTTTATTGTTCCACTGAGTTAGCTACTCACTCCCACGTTACGGGACGGTGTTGTACACACCAACCAGACTCTGTCTCAGGTATAGATGAACATCGATTCAAGAGGCGGAGCCAGATCACGATGAGGACTAGGATGAGTTCTCATACATGCAGTACTCTGACAGCTTTGCTTAGGTTGACTGGATCGCGGGGATTTCAGGATATATCTGTTTTAGTTGTATTTTGATCTTTTGATTCGGAAACAATACATGTATATAGTTACTCAGTTAGTGTTCATACTCTAAAGATCGAGATAGTTTTGTTCCTTTACATACCTTATATATACAGTTTCAGTCTTCCGCTTGCCTTTATACAATTGATCTGGAGTATGAATTATTGTTTTGGTATAATCTCACTCATGTTTATTGCATTGACACAGACAACATTCAATCATCATCATCTATGTTGCATAAGTGATGTTCTAGAACTCGAGAGTTGAGTTGCTATTCGACCCTCGAATTTCAGGGCGTTACAACTGACGATTCTGATTCTATTTTCGGGTAAGAAATAATAACCCTAATCTGTTTTAGGGATTCAAATAGAGTTAATAGTGAAATAGCTAAACTATTTCATGCTATAGGTTACCGTTGTGCCGTAGGCGAGGACTTAACATTTAAACTGAGTTCGTTACAGGTCTACCGGTGAAAGGTGCGGACTATAAACGTTTAGATTATGGTTTTCAAGGCTTTTAATGTCAGTTAATGATTTATGACTGATTTGATTGCTATCACATGCTTAGATACGAGGTTTCCCGCGCTTTATACATATATATGAATTATGTTGAATATAGTGTATTCTATGGGTTTGTTGATATGATTGAATGAGTATGAAATTTGGATTCGTACTTGCCATGATTATTCATCGTGGATATATGGTTGTTATACGTGTGACAACTCCTTGGTGAAAGGATTTGCCCTAACACCTGTTATAACCAACATACGTCACGTATGTTAAAGTGTGTAGTCTAAGTGCTTTTAAAAATGTCTGAATGAATATGGAATTTGGGTCCGTGCTTGCCATGATTATTAACTATGAATACATGCTTGCTGTGTATGTGGCAACTCCTTTGTAAAAGGGCTTGCCAAGATATATGTTATAACTAGTCTAATACATGTATGTTGAAATGTGTAGTCTAAGTGTTTGATAAAATGCCCGAATGAGGAAATGCTTGTTGGAATGTATTTAATAAGGGTGTTGAGATAGGATTCTCAATCCCCTTCTCTATAATTATAGTTCCCTTTATATAACCTATCTTTCTACTATGTGTTGTACGAATGAAATGCCTATGTAAGATAACATGTGTATTATGTGTTTGTTGAGATGCTAAACTAAGATTTATATTTAGATTTGGTTGTCACATGCTGTCATTAATTATCACTTGTGAATGTTAACGTTTGAAGTGTGATTGGGGCTACGATATAGTTCAGGCAATCTGTAATGATTCTCGAGTAGTGGTTGAGGTCATTTCACCACATAAGACACGTTCGATGAATCCAAGGCGTACGATGATTGTCGACAGTGGTACTATGTCGATTAATTCGGCATACACTCGTACCAGTCGAAGTTGTCTAATAAACTGATTAGCCTATTGTATGTTTACCATGTATGGATGCTACTGCTTGAATCTAAGGTATCACTTACCAATGTAAAGCCCGTTAAACCTTGATACCACGATCCGCTAAGACTCATGAGCCGATCATGGTGGTATGGGACACCGTGGTCGAGCTGTCGGCCTACGCTGGGACGACGAGCCTCCTCGTAGTGACCAGTGAGCAACCCAAACTCGTAAGCCGAATACGATGGTATGGGACACTTTTTCGAGCTGTCGGCCTACACTGGCGCAGCCTGGCTGTGGTCCCCAGTCGGGTCAGTGATGAGCCTTCGAAAATAGACTATCAGTTGGTAGGGCATTAGTGGAGTGACCTCGAGTATGAAATAGGACTACCCCGACGCAGCATGGCTATAGTCCCCAGTTGAATTGGTGACAAGCCTTCGAAAATAGACTGCCAGTTGGTAGGGCGTTGGTGAGGCGACCTCGAGTGTGAATTAAGCCTACACTGACGGCGACGAGTCTCTCGTAGCGACCTATGATGTAAACTCACGAACTTGCCTATCGTATGTGATTAACTAGGATTGACGACCCTAGATGGATCATTATTTGGATAAATGATATAAAAGGAGGTACCTTATCTTCTCAATCCTACTGTATGAAAAGGTCTAATAAGAACTCGGTAATCACACTCATGCACCGCATTGCATGTGCCTTTGGCGTTGGCGTTGAGCACAGAGGAAGGGGTGCATGCCGCGACCGTAAGAGGAAGATCGCAGAGGGAGTATAGGCAAGGGTATACATCATTAATACATATCATGTTTACATTAATCAGAGTACTTAGAGATGTTTGATTGTATTATTTTATCATTACTACTTGAATGAATTGATAACATGTTAACTTTTGCCTTATAGCTCCACTGAGTTGATCACTCACTCCCACGCTCTGGGACGGTGTTTTACAACACCAACCAGACTCTATTGTAGTTTCAGGTGATGACGAGGCTTATAAGATAGAGCTTGTCTTCTACGATAACGAGGAGGAGTTCTCCTACATGCGACTCTCTGGTGGGTCTATGTAGACCTGGAGTTGCGTATCGGGGCTACAGGGATATAGATGGATGACATTTCACTTCATTATTTTGTATCTTTTGGAATTATACATGTAATTATTTAATCTGGTGACGTTTATACTCTGGGGACTTACAATCACTTATATGCTTTATATATTTATCAGAGTCTTCCGCTTGCATAATCTAATTGTCTCTAGAGTATGACATGCTGTTTTGGTATAATCTCATTCATGTTTAATGCACTAACACAGACAACATTTAATCATCATTATCTATGTTGTATAAGTGATGCGTTGGAACTCGGGAGTTAAGCTCCTACTCGACCCCCGATTTTCAGGGCCTTACAGGATCGGAAGATACTGTTGAGATACAAGGATGATTCAAACGTTGCATTTTCTCTAATTACAGATAAGGTGAATATATATACTTTTTAGGCATCACTAAAAGACAGAGATACTGAGAAGTGGATGGCGGCAATGCATGATAAGATGTAATCTCTGTAAAAAATAATACGTGGGAGCTAGTGGAGCTACTTATTGGACGGAAAGCGATCATTTGCAAGTGGATTTATTAGGAGAAATTCGATAGGTACAAGGTTAGATTTGTAGCAAAAAGTTATGCTCAGAAAGAAAGTGTTAACTTCAGTAAAATATTCGTGTCAGTAATAAATCAAGTATATATTATATTTGTATTGATTTGGTTGTCTAATATAATCTAGAAGTAGAACAGTTAGATGTGAATACTGCATTTCTACACATGAAACTAGAAGAGCAATTCTATATGAAGCAACCTGAAGGGTACGAGATGTAGGGAAATGAGAATTTAGTTTACAGCTTAAATAGCTCGTTGTATGGCTTGAAACAGTCACCTAGGCAATTGTATAAGAAATTTGATTATTTCAAGTTGAGCCAGCGGTTTATCAGAAGTGAATTCAATTATTGTGTTTATTTTAGAGCACTAAGTAATAAGGAATTTATTATTTTGGTGTTGTATGTTGATGATATGCTTGTCGCCAACCATAACATATTTAAAATTAACATATTGAAGGCTTATTTATCCAGGACAATTGATATGAAAGATTTGCGAGCTATAAAGAAGATTCTCGACATCGAAATACACAAAGACATGGAAATGAGCAGGCTATGGTTGTCTTAGGATAAATATCTTGAGAATGTCTTAGTCAAGTTGGACTAAAAAAGACAAAACCGGTTAGCACTACCCACGCCACTCACTTTCAGTTTTCTTCGAAGTTATGTCATGCATCAGATGAAGAAAAGCGGTATATATCTTGTGTCCTACTCGAGTAGGTTGGGAGTCTTATGTATGACATGGTCTGTATTAGACCAGATATTTCACATGCAATGGGTGTTGTAAGCAGATATATGTTAAACCTCGATAAGCAATATTGGAAAGATGTGAAATAGTTATTTCATTACATACGATGTATGCGGACTATGTCTTGGGTTTTGGTAATTCCGAAGAGAAACTTGTAGGTTATGTAGATACAGATTATGCAAGAAATATGGATAACAAAATATACACTTTCGGTTACTCGTTTGTGTTAGCAGGCAGAGTTATCAATTAGATGTCGAAGCTTCGGTTAGTGGTTGCAATTTCCAAAACCGAAGCTGAAAATATGGTAGTGACGGAAGCTTTCAATAAAGCTATTCGGATGAAAGGAATGATTGATGAGTTGGGATTTCAGTAGGAAGTCGTGCATGTGCATTATGATGGCTAGAGCGCAATCAATTTGACAAAGAATTTGGTGTATCACTCTTAGACTAAATACATTGATGTTCGTCATTATTTTTTCTAACAGATATTAGAGGAAAGCGGTGTTACTCTTGAAACGATTCACGCTAGCGAGAATCCAGCAGATATGCTTACGAAAGTTATTGCTGTAGAGAAGTTTAGGTTTTACTTGACTTCTTTAAACTTGGCAAAGAAAAAATAAGACAGAGTGTGCACAAGTGATGATAACCTTATATTGAAGTTTAGAAACGGTGATAATAACTTGAAGGAGTGGAGCTGGTGGATTAAAGTCATGGTAGAGATTATTGATCAAGTACCTTTAATCTGGTATAGAGATGTCCTATCACAATTTAACCAAATTAGTCATTAGTTCAACCGAATTATGTTCGGTTGAAATTTCGGATTGCATATTGTCCACTTTTGGGCATTTTCAGTTCAACTGAGGTTTTGTAAGTCGGTTCATTTTGGTCCGACCAACAGTATGCGTAAGTGTAGGCTTTGTTTCTTAATCTTGTAGGGGGTATATAAGTAGTCTTGTAATTGTGATTAGGGTTAAGACAGAGAGCTTAGCATCGAGAAAAGGGTTTTGAAAGGGATTCTAAGGTTTCATAAGTAAGTTGTTCCATCTATTGTAACTTTTTGATCATAGTAGATTGATCATCACTTTGTACCATAGTTTTTTCCTGCAAGAATTTTACCTGTTAAATTTTGTATGTTCTCTGTTTGTGGTTAGATTTTTTATTCTCTATTACTTATTTTATTTATATTTAAGATTGCTTCCGTGCAACTTAGTAGTGTCTGCGCACAACACAAAACAGGGTGCAAGGTGGGTCCTCTCGAGGTCCTATTGTGCTTAGCTTGACTCGTAGGCTCACCCAATCCAACTGACTTCGTCATATACCAGGCTGATGGCATGTGTGACACACGTGGAGAGAAAAGAAGAGAGTGATGGTCAAAGTGAAAGTTAAAAAACATTTGGGTGCCTCAGGTAAGTACCTACCTACTGGGTTGCTTCCAGTAACGTGTGCATACAACCTTCAATGTCCATAAGGTAAATTAAACCCTGTTTGGTCATGATTTGAAAAATCTAGCTGATTCAACTCTGAGGCGGGCCACCTGTATAATTATACATCAAACCTACAAATTTACATTTACATGGCATGATTCACCCAAGTCTTGGAATACTTTGGTTTTTGAATAATTATTTACCATGATGGTACACATTAGATAAATGGATTGGATGACACATAAATATAACAGTACACCCAGCAATAAACTAACGGTGGACATTACCTCCCAACTGTTTCCTATGATGTGGCACACTTTAGTCATGGATGATCATGATTTTTGGGTTAAATGGTTAGAATATGGCAGCATACTTGATGGATAGAGTAGATCTTGCGAAAATTCCACGGACATGGCTTTTTGCTTGTGAAAGTAAACCAATAAATACGTAGTTGCGAGTTGGTGAAACAAAAAGATTAAGGGGCTCAAGTACAGTTAGGAAATACAAACTTGTGTGGCCTTTATTGGAGAGATTTTATTGGCAAGTTGCACATTACATGCATTTTCAAATTCTTAAACTATCTATAATTTAATTTAAAATGTTTGTTTTGATTTATTATCCTTTAAAGACAATTTTCTATCATTGAAACTAATTGACTATTAGCCTTATCATATGAGGTGTACCGATGGAGAGAGAGAAAGAGAGAGGAAAAGTCAGAGACTCTTGAGTGCCTCTTGCAGGTACCCATTGGAATTTCTTTCCTTAACATAGGTTAAATGACTTAACGTGCATAAATTTATGCCATCCATTTGGTAAACCATACCTTGTCTGACCTTAATTAGCAAAATCAAGATGATTTAACTTTCAGGTGGGTCATCCTAAATTTAGGTGGTATGCTCACCAAACTCTTGAAAATTTGTAATTTTTGGGTAATTCCTTCATCATGATGAGGCATGTTAGATAAATAGATTAAATTGCACATAAACTCCATGGTAGGCCTTGTACAAAACTAATGGTGGCATTCCTTCTTAATTATTTACTATGGTGTGGCATACTTGAGTTTTGGATAATCATGGGTTAATGGTTAGAATTGGGCAACATACTTCATGGACGGCGTGAATCTCATAAATTTTCACTCATATGGCTTTTTGTTTGTAAAAGTAACCTCAATAGGTATCTAGCTACAAGTTACCAGGCAGAGTTGCCAAATTAGGTTTGGTGATGAGAGAGAGAGAGAGAGAGAGTGAGTGAGTGACGTTTAGGGGTGAAATCTTAATTGCAGATAGTAATATACGCACATCTTCAACTTCAAAAATAATCATGAACTTTCTTTAGAATGCCTTTTTAGGTTCTTTAAATACACAAAGTTCTCGGAACTATTAGTTGGGGTAAAAATGTCCCCCACTACTCACATTATAGTATTCTAGATTTTAAGAATTTTTAAGACTAACTATGTTTTATGGGACAAAATGTTGGACAGTTAAAGAGTAATATTAGTATTGTTGAAATGAGAATGTCAAGATGAATGAGTGACAAGAAAAGGAATGATGAGATTATAACTAAATGCATTTCGAGTAACATCAATAGAACGGAGACCATGAAATATGCAGATTATGTTGGTACAAGTTGAAGGCTCAACTTGGGCTTGAGCTTGAGCCTGGCCACCATCTTTTGTCCAAGATCTAGGATGTTCATTATGTGTGCCCAACCATGTATGATATTGACAAAAATGCTGCTGAAACCTTAAACTCGCCAGGGCTGATGGGCTCTTAGATAAAACTTGAGCCTGGCATGATAAATAAGCTTGCTTAAATTTTTGGATCAAGCTCCATCCATAGTGAGGCCATGATCAAGATGGTTTTGATGGAGGTACACATAAATTTTGAATAATTGTGTTCATGCATTTGGATTGTCATACCCTGCCAGATTCAACAGCTCCTCTTTCTACTGGGAAAACTATAAATGATCCTCTCCCCAAGTCCAAATTTTCTAGTGGGGCCCATGGATAAATGGTCCAGACACGTCATCTAAATTGCCGTAGAGTGGGTAGACCATGCCTTCAATGTAGGAAGGTAAAAATAATTGAACAGTGTTAGCAATTGGTGGACTTGTTTTCATTTCCCCCCTCCCTTGTAGTGATGCATTTGGGCTGGGTTGAAACTGGCCCATCCTAAGTAAGTACTTTGGCTGGGTTTGAGCTAGAGCCTACACATTGGACCTAGGTGAGTGAAATGGATTGTCTTGGCTTGGTATTTGCCTCATGGGCACAGTCCAATCAAAGCCCAGTTCCTTGTAAGGTCGGCTGTTCTGGAGTCATGGTTCAAGTCCTGGGTATGCTTAGGCCGGCCCAATTGAAAACCCATGGATTCCCAACCTATCAATTGGATGGTTTGGAAATGAGGTCGGTCCCACCGCAGAGACATCATGGAATAGCCCATTCATGGTGGTGTACATCAGATCAACAGTCAACACAGGAAATCTGGGCTCAAGGAGAAAACATCCATAATCGAGAGTATCTTAGCACTGCTCCATGGTACAGATCACTCGCTGTGTTGGTTGGATGACCTCAAACAACCATCAGCTGATTCTCACCGTGGATGGAACACGTAAAAAATCATGATCAACTAAATCTACTCTATTAGGGGACACGTTTTTTTCTACCGTCCAATTTAAGGACACTGTATAGACTGTAATTCATGCAGAGCCCACCAGATGGACGGTCAAAGGAACCTGATCTGAAAACTCCATCCCACCCAAAATTATCTCCCGAGGGTTTCCTCCAAACACATGGCATGTGTGATGAGAGCACGTATGGGAAAAATATTACTGATTGGACAATCCTAGCTCCACGCAGGTGGTGGTGCAATAAAGAAAGAGCCCTTTTTTCTACGTAAATGTTCCATTTGCATGGGCATCCCACCTATTAAACAGTCCGATCATCTGATCGCTCCATCTTCCAAAAGGTGACCCATCTGCAGTGGGCCCCAGACGTATGATTTGAATCATCTCCACCGTAGATCGGGCAATGGGGAGATTTAAAAAAAAAAAAAAAAAAACTCCAAAGAGGCATTTAGAAGAAGAGCTGAATAAAATTCATGGACACAAGCAGCTGGGATCTGGCACTGGTTTAGTTTTAAAGAGATTTGCTAACCCACATGCGTTTTTACAAGGCAACTCATCCACACTCCACAGCATGTCCCAACTTGGCACATGTGCGTAAGATCTAATTCGTCCATTGTTTCTGCCCAGAGTGTGGATTCCTATCTCAAACCCCATAACGATGCAAGTGTTTGAAACATTTAAGGGCTAAAGGAAACTAGGCCTTCTTCTTCTAAGCTCTACACTGGCTTGCACTGCTTTGGCCCACCTAATAAGTGGACCCAACCGGATGTTTGGGACAGTCCACCTTCATAGCAGGACCCACTTAAATGACAGATTAGATCATGCACACATGTTGATGGGCTGCTTTATACAAAAACTAGACTCTCTTTGAAAAGAAATAAAGATCAATGCCTTCATTGTATTTGCAATAACCAAAAGCTATTTTCATTGCAGAATCCCTCAATAATTCTATCTTACCAGACAATGCTTCGATCCATTGAAAGAGGGGAATGATCCAAATGCCCTCATCTATTCTTTTTCTACAAGTGGTGAGATCTGAGGCTCACATGATGTGTATGCCATCCAACCCATGATGATCAAATGAATAAAAATCACCCAATCCAACCATCAGGTAGGCCACACCATAACAATCTATACCATCTAAAAATTTCCATATTCACATTTAGCCACCTAATGATTGGATCATTCTCGTTTTTCTTTTTTTAAATTCTGATCATGGTGCATGGTACATTTGTTGGAATGTTTAAATGTCACACACCACAGCCCCATGATGCTAGACTTCACTAACTACTTCAAAAAATAACAGAGGGGTATTAAATGGTGGATCCAACACTTGTCGCTAATCCCGACTTTAAACGACACCGTACCCAAATGGAGTCTGAAGGGTTTACTGAGGCCCTGTTTTGTGGACACCTAAAACCGAGTTGATCTCATTCTGGTTAAAATTAATTATGTATTAGAGATCTTTATCTCTAATATATGATGAGTTCATCTTAATAGTGATTATGTATTAGAGATTAAGATCTCTAATGCACAATTACTATTAACAGAAATTAGATCAACTCAATTTTAGGCTTCTGCCTAAATGGGGCCAAGGCATTAAAATTTTTGTTTTTTGAAATATTGATAAACAATATGGCATGCTAAAGAGGATGGTTGGTTGAAAAATAATTAAGAATTAAAAGGGACCCAATTATTTATGAGTCTAGATTATCGACCTGATAGGTCCTCTCTAAGATGGGATTTGTAAGATCCTACACATTCAAATTGGAATTTTCCTAGATCATTTTTGAACTTCCTCCATAATCATTAATGTTTACTTTTGGGACACTCACTCAAAGGATTAGGATCTTCCACCCTAGTAGCATTTTGTGACATCCCCATCTGCAATGCAGCTTATCATACCTAAAATTTTGATTATACATCACTGATGCAATGACTAAGATTTTTTGTTTATATTTTTTTGTGTAGCTGAAACATAAAGTAGGTCATTAGAAATGCTAGGGAGAAAGACTCGTTCAAATCCCCAATCTACATATTAGCCAAACACACCACTCTGGAAAACTTGCATGAATGCTCCATAACTAACCCATCCACTGGGTGATTGTAGAACTCAGGTGAATTTAGGAGGAAACAGCAGATGCACTGAGTTAATGCAAAACTTGAGTAGTTCATGAGAAAAAAGCTGATCTCAGCATAGACCCAAGTGACATGTCAAATTCAGCTCACTTCATATCTGAGTCGATGAAGAAAACAAGAAATGGGCTGCTCAAGTTCAAGGATGTCAGGGGAGTATAAATGAAATGAAAACAGATTTTCCTCAATGGCAACACAGCCCCTCTACTCATACATGTGCTGAGCAGGCATGTGCCAAACATACAAGCTGTCCATCAGGCGGGCCATGACATGTAGATGCCCTGGCCCAATCATCAGGCCAATCCGCTCATCAACTGAGAGTCCATGCATGAACCAAATGGAGAGCTAAGAAAAACAAGGCCAAGTCTTTTATGCCGTCGAGCATTTTCAACGCTGCTGGCCACCTAACGAGTGATCCAGAGAATTTTAGGCCAAGGCATCAACAAGATGGAACACACATAATAGACGACTTTTATCTCCCAGACATGCCGCAGGCCCGCAGTGGCACATGTCATGGCATCTAGCGGGGCTGCCTTACACATGAGTGCATGACTAGCTAACATCTATTTACTAAAATGTATTGAAGATTTGAAGTTGCACAATTACCCACAAAATGATCAAGTATAGATTGGTCCTCTCTTCATATAAAGTCATCACCATCTTTCTCCCCGAACAAGATTGTCATAGCCTGAATTTAATCATCAAACAATTGTCTTAGACTTCTCAGTGTCTTGAATACCATGAATGCTATAGATGTTACAAGATAAAAAGCTGCAGAACGATGGTGGGAAGTGCCCGTCTAAATGATATACCTTGACATCGAATTGTGTTTATTTCTGGTCCCATTACTTCTATTCCTTCGTCGCTGAGTAAGGAAATTCCTCCTGATGTCACAACAAAAGGAAACGCCTTTGGTGGAGAGCATGGTGATTTTGCCACCTTTATAAACCTTTGATCTGCAATAGCCATTTCTCACAAGAATTCTGTAAGTTGGTAAAGAAAAGAGAAAAGTATAAGAAAAGATGGAAAAAATAAATAAATAAACAGAGAGAGAAAAAAGAGAGAAGAAACTTGAGAAAAGGGAATTAAGAGCTAGGTCTCACATTCCCACTTTCCTCCTATATTATTTTATAAATGGATGAAATTACTAAAGTGCCCTTAAGTAAATAAAAGCAAAAACACTGAAAATATCCCTTACACAAAAACTATGTTCCCAACACATCCCAAGACTAAGTGGGCCATAGGCCCGTAGCCACCACCATTAACACTCTCCCTCAAGTTGGAGCATAGATGTCTTGCATGTCCAGCTTGGAGAATAGTTTGTCAAACTGAGATATTCCAAGAGCCTTAGTGAATAAATCTGTAACTTGATCGTGAGAAGAAATATAAGGTGTGTAGATCTTTCCTGGAGATATCTTGTCTTGAATGAAATGACAATCAACCTCTATATACTTCGTTCTCTCATGAAACACTGGATTATTGGCAATATGTATTGCAACTTGATTGTTACAGTGTAAAGACATTGGAACCTGAACTCTGAACCCCAATTCTTTGAGAAGATACTTTAACCATATAAGCTCACTAGTTGTATGCACCATTGCCATGCATTAAACTTCAACACTTGATCTGGCAACTACGTTTTGCATCTTACTTTTCCAAGTAACCACATTACCACCTAGGAAGGTGCAGTAACCCTTAGTCGACCTTCTATCACATCTCGACCCTATATGATTTGCATTTGAATAACCAGCTGCTTGGAGATGGCCATGAGCTCTAAATAAAATACCATTTCTAGATGAACATTTCAAATACCCGAGGATTCTCATAATTGCTGCAAGATATGATGTCCTCGGATTTTACATGAACTGGCTCACCACACTTACAAGGAATACGATATCGGGCCTGGTGATGGTCAAATAAATGAGCTTGCCAACAAGTCTCTTCTACATACTAAGGTCTTCTAGCACTTCTCCTTCTTCAGGTTTAAGCTTGAGGTAAGGGTTCATTGGTGTATCAACCGGTCTGGTACCCAACATACATATCTCTTCCAACAAGTCACAAACATATTTTCTTTAACATAGATTTATGCCAACTCTTAATCTTGGTACTTCAATGCCCAAAAAATATCGAAGAAGGCCAAGATCTTTTATTTGAAATTGAGTTTGAAAATATGACTTCAACTTCTCAATGCCCTTTAAGTCATCACCAGTCACTATTATATCATCCACATACACAACAAGTATTATGTGGCCAAAGGTAGAATGCCTAGAGAAAACTAAGTGATCTACCTTACTTCTTTTTAATCCAAACAACACAACCAAACTATTGAACTTCTCAAACTAGGCCTAGGGTGATTGTTTCAATCCATATATTTTAACCTGCATACTTTAGATGAATCCCCCTGAACAACATACCCAGGAAGTTGCTCCATGTAGACTTCCTCATGTAAATCTCCATGCAAGAACATGATCTTCACATCAAGCTGAAAAAGTGGCCAATCATGATAATAGAAGAACCTGGACCGAATTAAGTTTAACCACTGGTGAAAACATATCAAGATAATCTACTCCATAAATTTTTGTATACACCTTAGTGACCAATCTAGCTTTATAATGATCAATTGATCCATACGGCATGAACTTGATTGCGTACACCCATCTACACTTTACTGAAGTCTTACCTAATGGAAGATCAATCAACGTCTAGGTATCATTGGAAAACATAGCTTCCATCTCTTCATCCATAACTCTTTTCCAATTTTCATCCAACAATGCATCATGGATTGATGTAGGAATAGGTACAACAGACAAGGTAAAAGGCAAACTTAGGATAATTTGTAGACGTATGAGAAAAGATAACAAAATTGGAGATGGAATGAGTAACAGAAAATCGTTCACCTTTTCGGACAACGATGGGAAGATCATTGGTAACCTCATGAGACTCGGATGAACCAAGAACCTTAGTAGGCGTAGCAGTCAATTGTATGGACTGAAGACGAATAGTCTATAATGCCTAGTCTTTTCTCCTTTTCCTGTAGTAAGTCTGCGTAAAATCCTTCTAAGTTGGTCATGACAAAAGAGTTTCCACGGATATGACTTCAACAGTATGCTCATCTTTAACATGAAATGGAACGTTTTCAAAGAAGGTGACATCAGTAGTCACAAAGCTTAATGGAACGAGGCGAAAGCTTATCTTGACCTAACCCAAATACATGAACAAAGCAGGTGCAACCAAACACTATGGGAAGAACAGAAAAAACTGGTTGATAGGGAAATAACAAGAAGAATGGAGTTTTGCCATCTAAAACTGATGAAGGTATCATATTGATCAAATGGTCACAATAAGAACCACATCACCCCAATATAATTGTGGAACATTCATTTCTAACAAAAAAGCTCGAGTAACTTCCACCAGATGTCTATTCTTGTGCTCAACCACCCCATTTTGTTACAGTGTTTAAGTACAAGAAGTCTGATGAATGATGCCCTGACTTTGCAAGTATATTTGAAAATATCGAGAAACGAATTCCAATGCATTATCTGACCTTAACATGCACAATTTCACACCAAATTGTTTCTTTACTTCATTATGAAAATTCAAAAATATTATTAATTTAAAAGGAACGTCACATTTTAACTCAATTCTAGAAAGGAAGTGGACTCTATGATGTTTACTTAGCTCGCTTGCTTTGCACCCCAACTTGGACACTTTAGGAAGAGATGGAATGAGACTCTGTAGATTCTGAAGGGAAGGATGTCCTAAGTGACGATGCCATTGAATTGCTTATTGGTTCCTTCTCCAAGTAGTACAGACCATTCCTCTCATGACCTCCACCAATCGCTCTGCCCATCTTGAGGTCCTAAAACATACAATAAGAAGGAAAGATGGGCACAGAACCGTTCAAAGACCTTGTTAACTTGCTTACAAAGAAAAGATTAAAAGGAAAATTGGGTGCATACAAAACAGATGATAGGGGTACTGATGCATTAGGCTGAGCAGTACCAACACCAATGACATTAGACAACGTACCATCAACTAAAGTAGCCGACATATTTTATGAAGCACAATTAAAGGAATAAAAGAGACTGATTACCAAAGATATAGTCAGACGCCCCAGAGTCGATGATCCAAAATGGGGAGGAAGATGACAAAAGACATGCTTTATATGATTGAGCGAAAGTGATTGTGAAGGTGGATGCAACATTTTTTAATGTAGAGCCACTACAAGAAGAAAGAAAATGTGCATATTCCTCCCGTGATAGTAAAACATTGATTTAATCACCACCAAGATTAGACTAAGTAAGAGAAATGGATCTACCATCTGAAGAAACGTCCTCAACCATAAGAACTTGGTTAGTCCTTGAGGGTTTTCCTTAAAAATCTCAGCAGAAGTCCACCACATGATTTGTTAGGGCACAATGAGTACACTACACTCTCCTCTACCACCATGACCGCCTCTACCTTACCCTGAGAATCTACCACCTCTGCCACAACGGGGAGGAACACGGCCAACATGACCACCACGGCCTCCACAAAAGGCAAAATAACCAAATGAAGAGGCCAATGCCATTTTATCATATGCATTAACCTGAGAGTTGTCAAATTCATTTGCCAGAGAGACTCTTTGAAGTCTTGCATATACCTTTGCCACTGAAGGAATGGAAACTCCTCCCAAAATCTAATCCTTCATTTATTAATATTCCTTGGGCAATCCAGACAAAAGTTTTATTGCCTCCATAAGGATGACATCTAAGGTAATGAGATGATATATGGCCAACTCTTCCCACATTCCAGTCAACTTTGAAAAATATTTAAGGGGCTTGTCCCCTTTTTTAAATGAATTCCTCATACAGGGCTTGTCCCCCTTTTGAAATGAATTCCTCATACAACTGATACACCTAGAAAACATTTTGTTCTGATGAATATATCTTCCTTACAGCATCCCAAGCGTCCTTTGTCGTACTTAATAAAACCAAATTAGAACTCACCTTAGAATCCAACTATCCTTTAACCAAAAGCGAATATGGGCATCCTCACGCATCCATTGCCTGTATTTTGGATCAGATTCTGCTGGATTGGGATCGGTGACGAACTGATCTTTTTCGTGGGCTAAGATAAACACCTCAACAAATTTGGCCCGCAGAAGGTAATTCATTTCAAAAGGGGGACAAGGGTGACGAACTGATCTTTTTCCATTCAACTTCACAGAAGTTATTAATGCATTGAAGGAGGGTCCAGACATTTCCCCAAGAGATGAGAAACCAGCGAATGTACTTTTAGACTCCATAGATATTTTACAATCAACTTGCTTCAAAGCCAAAAGAGAAACGCTGACCCGAGAGGAGATCCACACAACTATACTTACACAATAAAATAACGCAAATATCATCGACCCATTATCACCTTAATCAACATCAATACCAAACCCACATCACATATGAGAGAATATTCTATCAAAAGAACTGCTTCCACATATTTCAACAATCTTAAACAAACGATTTTAACATCACCTTATGAGAAATAAGCAAGCCTTCATAATTCAACAAGCCATGAACACTCCTTTTCGTGAGTGTTTCCTTCTACTCCAAGAACAACACAAAAAACAACATGTTTTCTGCACAAACGGACGATGGAATGCACTCCCCTTTACGGTCTGATCAGCCCCTGACGTGTTAAAGACCCTCAAGAAAAAAGATCCAGCAACTTGGGTTAGATCAGGAGGAATTATGGAGTTCAAACCACTTCTAACCTGGCTCTGATACCGTGTAAGTTGGTATAGAAAAGAGAAAAGTAGAAGAAAGGATGAAAAGAAAGAGAAAAATAAGAGAAGAAACTTGAGAAAAGGGAAATAAAAGCTAGGGCTCATGTTCCCACTTTCCTCTTATATTATTTTATAAATTGATGAAATTATAAAAGTGCCCTTAAGTAAATAAAAGCAAAAATACCCCTTACACAAAAACTATGTTCCCAATACATCCCAAGACTAAGTGGGCCATAGGCCCATAGCAACTACCGTTAACAAACTCAACGCAACATTATAGTTGTTGTTGTTGTTGTTAATACTACAAAGCATAGTCCCTAAACTCTTATCTACTAATAGAATGAACTCGTAATTAATTGAGGCTTAATGTATCGATTTAAACTACACAATCATCATTAGAATTTTCTTGTCATCACGCATGGGCACTTCTCTCACCTTTTTCTAGAGTGGTTACCAGTGTTCGAATTATCTCCGATATTATCTTTATCTCTAGCTCAGCAATACCGATAACACCGGTAGCGATACCGATAACGCTGGTAGTATCAAAAATTCCAAGTATTAGCAATGTATCACTAAGTGTTGCCAACGTATCAATATCGCTAATATAATCGCCAATATTTTCAAGTACGTAAATTCTAGGCATCGCTTGTATTGCCAATGCATCAATATCACCAATGTATTGCCCATATTTTCAACTATGTAAATTCTAGGTAATGCTTGTATCATAAGTGTATCAACGATATTTCAATAATATCGCCAATGTATTGATATCATCAAATTTTTGTTTATAATATATATATATATATATATATATATAATTATTGCAATTTTTTTCATGGGCACATGGTTGTATGTATTGTTCAACTTGTCATTGATAATATCTTGATCTTATCGATATCACAACATGCACGATACTGAGACCACAATCTTTCATTTTCTTTCCAATTGTTGATGATTTCTTGGTGAAATATCTTGTGTTGTTGATATTTTGCAATATCGATGCATGTTTGGATGGAAGGTTGGATGGTTAAATAGGTCGGATGGGATAGTTGGACTGATTTCTTACAACAACACATGCTTTTAAGGCCCCATTAAATGGAAACTTGTTGTGTATGTATTCTTTTTGCAATTTTTTTATTTCTAAATATACAAATATGTACATTTTAACATCTCCTGAAGTTTCGCTGAAAATTCTACTATTTTCCACATGTTTCTCCGCATTTCCGGTTATCAGCAATATTATCGACAATATTGATATTGTTACCGTATCCCTGGCCAGCGAAACTTGTAGCGATACCGATATTTCGAACACTGGTGGTTACTTAGTGATATAGGAACCAAAAACCCCCCCAATAATTCAAAAAATAATTTTTAAAAATGTAGAAAATGTGATTCGGTGATAATGGACCTTAACATTTTTATAAGTCTTCCTCCAACTCAAGAAATCTAAAATAATTTCGGTTATTTTTCAGCGGGAGATTAAATGTACTTTTCGTAATAGGAGTGTGAAAGCGAAACGACAATTGTCTGTCCTTATGCCTCACAACAAGTCCAAAAGTCAAGGTGTATATATGCACTTTCACAACATATATGCCTGCATACAATCTTACCACATACTTGTGTCTGCTTTGTTAGGCATCATGTGCCCTGTTCATACAAAGAAAACCTACATTGATTATTGACGGGCATGTACTGTGGCACCTTTGTTTGAAACTAGAAAAGTTCAACTCAACTTGGCCTAGTTGATTTGGCTCAATAAGATTTCATCAAAACTGGAGGAAAAAAAATGATTTAGTAACGATTTGTTCAAAACCTAGTTGACTGGTTCACTCAACTCAACTTGGAAGAACTTGGGAAAACTCCGCAAAACTCGACTCCATAAACGTTTGAGTGGATCAGAGTTTTTAAGTTCTTAAAATTATGGTTTTATGGTTATAAAAACAAAAACTGTAAATTTCCTTCTCCGATAGAGAATCTAAATATGGGGTTTGTTATAATTTGTGGCCAAAGGGAGTATGTTCACATTGGTCACTTATTTATTAAGGTGAAATTATAACTATCTTAGTTATTGTACTTATAAATCACAAAATAAAAGTCATGAGCCCTGGCCCTACTTGGGGTCCCACTTGTTATGATATCTAAGTGATGAGGGTCATACACTATAAACAAATCAGTTAAAGATATCACGAATTTGATTCCCTCCACTGACATATAAATCTCTAGTGCTACTCCACCACTCTCTTCATAACAGAGGAATACTTGCAATCCAACAGTGTGATGTAGGTCATGGTGCAGTTTTCAGGCAATCTTATCAACAATAGCTCATGAACAATAAAGAGAAACGTGAGATAAATGGGGGATAGATTGGGCTTCTAGTCTTACCATTGACTCTTAGAGGCTATCTTTCTTCATAGAATCTGCAAATCGGCTTGTGTTAACAGCACAAGACAAGGAATAACTATTTGGTCAAAATAGATGGGGGATTTTATTCCACAGTGAAAATTAGATATCTTCCCTCTTACTCCATGGTGGTTCTTACAGTTACAACGACTTCATATAAAACTTAAATAATCCTACTTAATACTAGTTTGGTATTGGGCACAACCAATCATCAAGGGCATTTCCTTTTAATTATAATACCATTAATAACTACTTAATATAAAACTTCAATAACCCTACTTAATAGTAGTTTGGTATTGGGTACAGCCAATCACCAAGGGCATTTCCTTTCTATTAGAATCTCGTTAACTAGTTTGCATGGAATTCATTAAATGATGTCAGCAGCCCCAATCCAACTGTTCGTCATTATCAATTTATGCACAAAAGTTGGAATATCCTGTCTATTGACATAATTGGACCATGGGCCATTCCCTTTACTTGGGCCTGACTTGGGCCGTGGGCCTCTTATTTTCCTTTTATTAGTTCTCTTTTATCTTTATTTTTTTCCTTTTTTACCCTTTTCTCTAAGGGTAGTTTATGTAATTTTGTCATTCACTTAATATATAAAGAGAGAGGGCTGGACGTCTAAGTCTCTCTCTTAGTTTCTTTCCTACCCAAGTTATTTCTTTCCTCCAACAAGGTATTAGAATATGGTCCCTAGGGTTTCTTATCTCTTGATCTGATGGGAACATCTCGAGCACACGTATGCCCCCCTACGCACGTACGCAAGGAGGAGGAGGGCCCCACCATCGATCTGGATCGATGACAACATCCATGGAAGGCCTCCTAGTTAGAAGACTGTGTTTTGGTTCCTTGGAGTGGATCCGATTGTCATGTGAATCCCGCCATTAGATCTCAGGATCATAGCCCACTACTCTAGATGATCTAGTACTTAGAGTTTTGCTTATTATTGTTATTAGGAATATCATGGACGGTTTAGATTGCTTTGATTAGTTGTTATTTTTGTTACTTCGTCTCAAGTAATAGGGCGCGCACATGGCGCGGCTTTTGGGGTATAGGTTTTTCTTATAAATAGGCAACCCCTTGTAGGTTTTTTTTCATTGAAGATTATGAATAAAATTCTACATTTTCCTGCTTCTCTAATTCTTTGAATTGTGGAAATTCAATTGGATGCGAAACTCTCCCTTCTTCGAAGGGCTAACTACTGTGGTGCGAAGCCACATCTATCTCAAATCGCCCCCACCTCCTACCCTCAATATTCATCATCTCCCACAGCCATCCTATCTCCAAATCCATCCATTTTTGTAGCTAATCCTTCCTCGACAGCAGATTTATAGAATTAGGCCATGCCGGAGGGTTGAAACTTCGGCGGAGCACCGTGCACAAACCGGACATCCGATCGTCCTGAAATTTGGCGTGAAGGTGGACCTCCCCTGGTTGACCAAACCCAAGTTGGCCAATTTCAGATTCGCGGGCCCCACACAGGTGCATCCAGGATCCCACGCACGTGCGTCTCGGTCCAGCCGCTATCCACACGTGTCGATCACCTCGGGTTCGTCTATTTCCTTTATTTCACTCCTTTCTCACCCTATTTCCTTAACCCTAACCCTAGATTATCCTAAATCCCAAGTTCTATTCCCCTTTTACAACCCTAGGGTTTCCCGAATTGAAACATGTGAATCCCTTGGATTGGGGAAATAATCCTTTGCATGTGTGGATAAATCTACTCTCCTTTGATCATTATTTGGTCTATAATTTTAATTAATCCAACCCTAGCATGTGTAGGCTTAGACCCTTGTAGATCCCCCTTGTTGAATGCTTAACTTTATGTGGGATGTGGAATTTTTGTGATTGTTTCTAAATCAGTATGATATAAAGTCTGAAATCTTGCATATCATATTTAATTTCCATGTCCTGCATCATGATCTCTTCCCCTTCTCTTCTTTTTCTTTTTCTTTTTCTTTTCATACAATCTCTCTTGGTTTGAGAGTCTTAACCTTTTGATCATTGATTGTATGTGATTTGTGAGGAATGGTCCTATGGCTATGGTGTCCGGGAGATCTTGTTGAAGTTTTGTTGGAAATAGATTTGTTCCATTTGGTTGGATAACAAACAAGTTTAACTGACTTCGATTTGCTAGAGTTTCATATTTCTTCAGATTTTTTGGATTATTTTTCTTCCAGATTTACTAAAAATGGATTGCAACAATAAAGGTTTGCTGGTCATTATTGTTTAGACTGTTTTTTGTCATTTTTCTTCTAGATTTATAAGAATCTCCACATGGCAACCCTAGATTTTCCTAGATTTGTTTTCTTTTATTAATTCAGCCATAAGAACACCCCTCCCTTTTTTGGTTTCTTGGTGATTTGTTGATTTGAATATTTAAATTTTGAAATTATTTACTTTTGAGTATTCCTTCTGGTTCATGAGTATTCCTCTTGGGATTATTGCATGCTTTATTTGCCAATAGCATCCATTGGATTCTAGGTGGTAATATTTTAAGGCTTGTTGGGTTTAAATATGGCTTCTTTGTCTACATTTGAGACAACAAATACAATCAACTCTATGATGGAACGGTCGATTATTCATTTTGAGAACCTTGGGTTGCAGATTACAACCCATAAGCTTAAGTCCAACAATTATCTTCAGTATCGTGAAATACTGGTAGTGGAAGAGGTAGAGCTACTGGACTAGGAGAATGAGATGTTAACCATGGCCATTGCCATTGTGCAAACCATTTGTGTGCTTATTGTGGTCAAAATGGTCATAAAGTTGATTATTGTTGGGTGCCTTATGGTAAACCACCTCAAGGCTATTCTGCTAATTTAGCCACTATAGATGATAAAGACTTTTCATGCATTGTTGATGAGGTAGCTCTTCTGGCATTGTCATCTGTAGTTCAACTAGCTGGAGATGTAGTCCATCTCTTAAAAAAGTGAGTATGATATTTTATTAAGGGAAACCATATAGAATAATGAGTGTGCGTGCGCGCGCGCGCGCGTGTGTGTGTGTGTGTGTAGAGAGAGAGAGAGAGAGGAATGCTCACCTATGCACCAATTCTCACGGTTACTCATGAGAACTTTTTAAGAACTCATCTCCCATGATATGAGCCCAAAATCTGAATTGTCCACGTGATGCAGCACCCTATGAAACCCCTAGGACCCAACTTTTACCCTAATCCAAAACTTTGGTGGGCCATGGCAAAAGCGAGGCAAATCAAGGGAGGAAACTATTTCATTTTTACATGGCCCACCAAAGTTTTGGATCAGGGTAAAAGTTGGGCCTTGGGTGTTTCATGGGGTGGTGCATCACATGAATGGTTCAGATTTTGGGCTCATATCACGGGAGATGAGTTTTCAAAAAGTTCTCACAAGTTCTTGTGAGAACTAGTGTGCAGGTGAGCATTCCTCTATATGTGTGTGTGTGTGTGTGTGTGTATAAAATCCTGGCCTCAAATAGATAATACATTCTTTGCCCTTCTCTGAAAAATAGGCCGGGTGGCCCGTTTTCTGTAATTTTTCTGCGATTTTCGTCCAACTTTGAAAAATCATATCTCCCTCGTTATAACTCCGATTTAGGTGATTCAAAAGCCAGATTGAAGCTTGATGAGTCTAGTTTCATATAAAAATAAGTGAAAAATATAATAAATTGTTTAATATAGTTAAATATAGGTCGTTGTGATAACTGTCCGAAAATCATCAGTTTAGACAGCTGCTGCTTCAAAAATTTTTAAGAATTTTTTTACAACACGAAACCTAATGAAATTTGGTAGAAATGAAGTAGACTTGGTGATGAACTACTAGAAAAATAATTAAAATAACGTACTAATTAAAAGTGCCAGAAAGGGGCGTAGAACTGCCCTAAGACCATATTCTGTCGTAATTAGGACATAATTTAGTTAAGTACTAAACTGAATACTCAGTAGAATTAGCTTGAACCACTTTAAATACGAATTGCAAGACCCAAAACGAGTAGAATCGTTGATGCTACATTACCCTATAACATAGGAACAATCTCATTACCCAGTTGCTCTTGGGAGCATCACGAAACTTCGTATCGGATCTGGACCGCGCTTCGAAAGTCCGATTACCGCAAAACTAAACCGTTATGACCGCCTTATTGGGCTTGACAACCACCTCGGAAATCAAGTCCTGACTGTGTCCAGAAATGTACAACTTGACCCCGGAGCGAAGTGTGTGAGAAACGTGAATAGTTTTGGAAATAAAAATCCAAATTTAAGTAATCTAAGACTTGTCGCTTGCGGGCCAAATATAAGGATTCTGACCGTCAGAATCTGACCCAAATACACCCTCAGATCAGGAGAAATTTCCCACACATGTCAGTACACTTGTGGCCCTAATCGAGTTTCGGTGACCGTTGAAGGGAAACTGGTCCGCCGCGGTCGATCTGTAAATCCGATCAGACTGAAAACTTAACTCGACCTAGATCCATGGTCAGGGAGCTTAAGTCTAACCGCACAAAGAAAGGGCGCCTCCAGAAGTGCTCCGTTGGATCGGAACAAGTCTCCTTTGGCTATAACCTAAGTATACCTTGGCCCTGGGGCCATTTCCATCAGTTTTAGGCCTATATAAGGACCTTAAACCTTCTCTCATTCCCTCCATACGAATTTGGGAAAAACCCTAGGAGAGAGAAGAGAGTAAAGAGAGAAAGTGAGAGAGAAGTTGGTGGAGATTCCTGGTATTCCACCCTGCCTCTTCTCGTGCTTATTCATCGCTACCGGATCGCTATTCCGGCGATTTCAATTCCACTATTGGGTAAGAAATCCTAACCCTAATCCGTTCTAGGGTTTCAAATAGTTGAAATGATGAAATAGCTAACCTAGTTCATGCTATAGGTTGCCATTCTGCCGGTGACAAAGACTACGTGTTTAAAACGAATCCGTTACGCGTTTACCGGCGTAAGGTGTGGACTATATACGTTTAGATTATGGTTTTCAAGACTTTCAATGTCGGTTAATGATTTATTACTGACGTGGGTGTCATTTCACATGCAAAACGTGATGTTTGTTTCGCTTTACGAATACGTATGAACTGTGTCAAGTATAGCGTATTCTATGTATTTGTTGAAATACTTGAATACGTACGGTTTTTGGATTCGTGGTTGCCATGATTATTCGTCGTGAATATATGGCCGTTATGCGTGTGACAACTTCTTGGTGAAAGGAATTGTCCTAATTCCTGTTATCACCAACATACGTTACGTATGTTATAGTGTATAGTCTAAGTGTTTGTTAAAATGACTGAATGAGTATGGAATTTGGATTTGTGCTTGCCATGATTATTAACGATGAATATATGCTTGTTGAGTACGTGGCAACTCTTTTGTAAAAGAGCTTACCAGGATATATGTTATATCTAGTCTAATCTGTGTATGTTGAAATTTGTAGCCTACGTGTTTGATAAAATGCCTCAATGAGGAAATACCTGTTGAAATGCATGTCACGAGGGTGTTGAGATAGGATTCTCATTTCCCTTAACTATGGTTATAGTTTCCTTTATGTATCCTATATTATTACTACATGCTTTATGGTTGAATGCCTATGTATGCTAATCTATACACTATGGGCCTGTTTGATTTTGTAATTACAGTAGTAATTCCAAGTAAATGGGTAATAATTATTTACCTCCTGTGTTACCAGTTGGATTTCTAAGGTGATTTGACCGCCACCTTTCATTTATAGCACTCTTCACGTCACCCGATGAACAAAAAAGTTAAATAGTGGGGCCCACCTTAATGTTTGTGTATTATCCACACCGTCCATCCCTTTAGCCAACTCATTTTAAGGCATGAGCCAAAAAAAGAGGCAGATCCAAAGATCAAGTGGACCACACAGCTGTAAACAATGGGAATTGAACTCTTACCATTGAAAGCATCTTGAAGACCCCAGAAGTTTTGGATCAAACTGGTATTTTTATTTCCACTTTATAGATAACTGTGTGACCTTATTAACGGGTTGGATGACAAATAAACATCACTGTGGGCCCTAGGGAGAAAACAACTTTCAACCATTGACATTTTAATGATAATTTTTTCCTAAGGTGTGGTCCACTTGAGCTCTTGATTTTCCTCATTTTTGGGCTCATGCCTTAAAATGCATTTTTTTAAAAGGATGGATGGTGTGGATAACTCATATATATCATGGTGGGGCCCACATTTTAAATCAGTAATAACAATGTTTGGATGGCCCGATTTTCGAAACATAATTCCTGGCGACTTTCAAACAGGTGTAGTAAGTAATAAAATGGTAATTTCATGTATTTACCGGTGTAATTAGAAAATCGAACAGGCCCTATGTGTTTGTTGAAATGCTCAAATGAAACTTATATTTAAGTTGGTTGCTACATGCTGTTTTGACTAGCACATATGTATTCCTATCTTATTTGAAGTGTGTTTGGGGCTACGATGTAGTCCAGGCAATCGGTAATGGATCCTGATTTGGTGGCTGAGGTCATTTCGCCACACAGGACGTGTTCGATGAATCCGAGCCGTACTTTGGTTGTCGACAGTGATTAGGCCACACGAAGTGCTTACGCACTTCATGTCGATTAACTCGAGGTGCGCTCGTACCAGTCAAGCTCGTCAAGTAACCCGATTGACTCGATGTATGTTCACCATGTATGGATGCTACTGCTTGAACCTAAGGTACCTAACTCACCAGTGAAAATCCCGTTAACCTTGGTACCTCGATCCGCTAAGACTCATGAGCCGGGCATGGTGGTATGGGACACCGTGGTCGAGCTGTTGGCCTACGCTGGGGTGACGAGCCTCCCCGTAGTGACCAGTGAGCAACCCGGACTCGTGGGCCGAATACGGTGGTATGAGACACTGTATTGGAGTTGACGGCCTCCATTGGCGCAGCCTGGCTGTGGTCCCCAGTCGGGTCGGTGACGAGCCTTCGAAAATAGATTGCCAGTTAGTAGGGCGTTGGTGGAGTGACCTCGAGTATGAAATAGGCCTACCCCGGTGCAGCCTGGTTGTAGTCCCCAGTCGGGTCGATGACGAGCCTTCGAAAATTGACTGCCAATTGGTAGGGCATTGGTGGTAGTGACCTGAATTTGCCTATCGTATGTGATTAACTAGGATTGACGACCCTAGATGGATCATTGTTTGGGTTAATGATATAAAGGGCGGTACCTTAGCTTCCCAATCCTGCTATATGAAAAGGACTAATAAGAACTTGGTAATCACGTTCATAACATCGCACTGCATGTGCCCCAGGTTGAAGAGCACAGAGGGAAGAAAGCATGCCGCGACCGTAAGATGGTGTCGCATGAGGGAGTGTAGGCGAGGGCATGCATCATGAATACATTTCATCCTTGCATTAATAAGAGTATCTAAGAATGTCTGATATGTCTGCTTTATTATTACTGCTTGACTGAGTTGATAACATGTTAACGTTTGTTTTATTGTTCCACTGAGTTGATCACTCACTTTCACGTGATAGGACGGTGTTGTACACACCAACCAGACCCTGTCTTAGTTTCAGATGATGTCGATGCTTGCGAAGCGGAGCCGGACTTTTATGATAATGAGGAGGGTTTCTCCTATATGCAGCTATCAGGCGGCTTCATGTGAGCCATGTTCTGATCGACGGGGTTACAGGGATATATGATTTAGTTGAACACTTTACATTTTGATATTTTGTATAATTTGACACAAAACATGTATATATTCAGCCCTGTTACATATGCGTATTCTGGGGATTTGAAACCACTTATGTACTTTATATATATATCACAGTCTTCCGCTTGCTTTATTTAGTCATCCCTAGAGTATGATATGTTGTTTTAGTATAATCCCACTCATGTTTGAATGCACTCATATTAATCACCATTATCTGTGTTGCATAAGTGATGCGTTAGAACTTGGGAGTTGAGCTTTGCTCGACCCCCGATTTTCAGGGCGTTACAATCTTTCTCATTCTATGTTATCTTATATTTAGGAGGATGGTATAAACTCTCAAACCACTTGTATATATACCCCATAACAAAATGGCACTGATGAAAGAAAGAATAGATCTCTCTTTGAAATTAGTGGTGCTCTTATCATTGGTATGTTTGTTTCGAAGTTTTTTTTTCTTTGTCGGATGCTACTCTTACTCCATGATATTTGGTTAATCGTATGCTTACTACAGTTCTTAAAGGTCAATCTCCTATTCAATATTTCTCGGTATTCTACCCTATTTCAGAAATTCCATTGCAAGTCTTTGGGTGTGTTTGTTATGTTTACAATAATGATCCTCGTCAAAATAAATTGTCAAACCAAGATGTCAAATGTAATGTCTTAGGATATTCAGTTTCTCAAAAAGGGAATAAGTGTTTTGATCCGATCAATAAAAAGCGTCATGTTTCTATAGAGGTCAAGTTTCTAGAAAATGTTCCATATTTTTCTAAAGATCATATAGAATAACAGTCTATGATTCTTCATGTACCTATTCTTGATCACAATCAAATTCTTTCTATTTCATATATTCTAGGTGCATGTGCTCCATCTAACAATGGTATAGATAATGTAGTTTTTTTTTTTTTAATTTTTAAATTCTCGGTCAACTAAACCAAATCTGACAAAACCAATTTTGAAGGTGTATGAAAGAAGGAATGTCTGAACATGTCTTCCCACAGTCCACAGAGTAGGCTTCTTCGAACTTAGGTATTGATCATATTCCTATTTGTTTGACCGTTTATTTTAATCCATATTTTAGATTTGTCCTTGGATCTGCCTATTGCTATCAGGAAAGCTAAAAGACAATGTATTGCTCATTCTATTCAAAATTTTCTCTTATCATTCCTTGTCTCCTGAACACAGGTCCTTTATTTCTACCTTGGAGTGTTCTTCTTACTATACCAAAAAATTATAAGGAGGCACTTCTCTGTGGCATCAAGCCATGGAAGAGGAGATGGGTGCACTTAAGAAGAATCATACATGAGAGATGACTACCTTACCTGTTGGGAAGACTCCATTAGGTTGTCATTGGGTATGTCCTTAAATACCATCCTGAATGTAGTATATCCAAATATAAAGCTTGCTTGATTGCTAACGGCTTTACATAGACATATGGTGAAGATTACTTTGAGACCTTTGCTCCTGTCACTAAGATGAACCCAGTTCGTGTTATTTTGTCTCTTGTTGCCAATCTAAATTGGCCATTGCACCTGTTTGATGTTAAGAATGCCTTTTTAAATGGTGATTTGAATGAGGAAATTTATATTTCATCATCATGGTTTTGCTCAAAAGGGGGAGGAAAAGAAGGTTTGTTGTCTTAAAAAGGCAATATATAATTTGAAGCAGGCCCCTTGGACCTAGTTTGATAAATTTAGTAGGGCCTTGATTGGTATTGGATTTACTCATACTCAGTCAAACCAATCAGTGTTTGTTAAGCGGTGTGTCCAAGTATTATCAATGTATACGTGAAGGATATTATCGCTACAAGTGATAATGCTTGTGGGATCTCTGAATTGAAAATCTACCTGAGCAAGGTTTCTAACATCAAAGATTTGGGTCTACTAAAATATTTTCTTGGCATTGAAGTCTCTCGTTCGAAGAAAGGTATTGTTTTGTCTCAGTGAAAATATGTTCTTGATCTTTTGACTACTACTGGTAATCTTGGTGTCCAACCTCTTGATTCCCCCTTAGAGCTTAATAAGAAGCTTCGGGATGATAATGGGGAACTTCTTAATAATACTCGAATGTATTAGCACATGGTTGGTCGGTTGATATATTTGACTATTACTCGTCCTAACTTCTCTCATGCAATCAATCTGGTGAGTAAATTTATGCGTCCTCCTTGCTCCAGCCATCTTGAGGTTGTTCGTTGCATTCTTCGCTACATCGAGTCTTCTCTAGATTGTGGCATCCTATTTAGTTTTCATAATAATATGAATATTGAAGGTTATTTCGATGCAAAATAAGTAGGTTCTCCTGATGATCACCGTTCTACAATAGGACACTGTACATTTTTCAAAGGAAATCATGTTACGTGGAAGACCAAGAAGCAAATCGTTGTTGCACAATCCAGCGCAAACGCTAGGTACTACACTGGCAAAAACTGCATGTGAAATCTTGTGGCTGAAAAGTTTTGTTGTTGAGTTAGGATTTCTAGTGAATACTCCTATGTCAACGTATTGTAACAATCAGACTACCATTCATAACACTTCAAATCTTGTTTTCATAAATACAGAAAACATATTAAAGCCGATTGTCATTTTATTCATGAGAAGGTTGTTGGTGGAGTAATTTTTGTATTTGTCCCTTTTACTGAATAACTTGTTGATATCTTCACTAAGGCTCTTTCAATTGAAGTGGGATGATGAATTAAAAGCAAATTGGGCATGATTGATATCTATGCCTCAGCTTGAGGGGGGGAGTTGACATAATTGGGCCATATCCCTCTATGTCATGGGCCATTCCCTTTACTTGGGCCTGACTTGGGTCGTGGGTCTCTTATTTCCCTTTTATTAGTTCTCTTTTATTTTTGTTCCTTTTTTACCCTTTTTCTCTAAGGGTAGTTTACATAATTTTGTCATTCACTTAATATATAAAGAGTGAGGGTTGGATATCCAAATCTCTATTTGAGTTTCTTTTCTTCCCAAGTTCTTTCCTCCAACATTGTCCATGTTTGCAAAACTACTAAGCCTCAAGATTCACAAAGCACGTGGTGTGCTCCATTCTGTGAAGAAGCATTCGAGCATATCATTCCAAGATAAGGATGAATACCGAGTTGCACAAAAGACCAACTTTTGTACCGCTTACAATTAACTTCCAAGTTCCATTACATACACATGCTCAAAGCCCTTAGATCTCAAAACACAAACCTAAGACGTAAAATATTTGGCACTTTATAAGTATAGAAATCTACACATCAAGAGGATCTATAGAGAAGAGATAATTCTACCTTGCAAAATATGAGATGACAATTGATTCGAGTTAGATACTGAATGGATAGATTTGTATTAGTCCAGGAACTATCTACGTAAGGGTTGTTGCTAATGGCATAGAATTCCAAGGTCCAAAAAAAGTAACGAAACAATTTCACAACATGCTTCAATATGGCAATCTCTGACACTCTACGCAAGACTCATAAACTTTTATACCAGTTCTCTTTCCACGAGAATAAGTAGCCATGTGGAAACATACACATGCTCATGGTGGATCACCTATCATCAAGGGTACATGTAACAAGAAATTGTTTGCTAGGTCATGTTTGGATGTGCCTAGGTCAGCCGTATGAAAGATTCAACAAGCTAGCTCATTAAGGTCAGATGACATACAACAGGGACCAAGCATCCCCAATATATAGATTCTCTAAAAACACCAGCATTCACACTTGGTCAAGGGTTCGAGCATCCATAGGTGGTGAAATCCCACTACGGTGTGAGTGTGTGGGGGTGTGTGTGCGTGTGTTTTAAAAATTATAAAAAAAAAAAAAAAAAAAAAAAAACACCCTCATTCACAAGCACGTCTGCTATCATTTAGTTCCCTACCCACATGATTAATGAAACACTTAACTAAGAGAGCTAGGATATCCATATGTGAGCATTGGTATAGACATTGAAACAAAATGGAGATAAGACTCTCCATTTCGTAAAAAACATTAGTATATGGATATGTGTTGGGATTCAAACCCCCCAAACGAACACAAATCAACTCCAGATATTAGAAATTTGGATCTAATACCACCGTCAATCTACACGCTTTGCAGAAGCACATACAACAAAGATAGAACAATAGAATAAAGTAGAATAACCAATAAAGTAATCGCACAAAGAACACAATGATATTTTAAGTGGAAAACCCTTGCAAGAAAAAACCACGACACAAAGCGACAGAAATCTCAAGTAAAATCAAAACCTTAAGAGTACATCACTCACCTTCTTCGAGTACAGGATTACCTGATCTCCCCTTGCGATGCACACCTCTAGGAAACCCTAGATCCCTTGAAAAAATCTCTTCCAAAGCCCTTACAAGTGTAGAAACCTTCTCACCTCGCAAAACCCTTGCCCTTAAAAAGAAAACACTCATGTTATTAAGCCCAAACCGCGATCGGACTTAAATACCTTTTACTTGAGCAAAACCGCATAAATCGTTGATCGCACCTTCGGTCGACCGAGATATCAACAGAATCGCTCAGTCAACCAAAAAATAACTCAGTCGACCGGGAACATCACAACGAGCTTCAATCGACCCACGGATTCCTCAGTCGACCGAACTGCACCTACAGCAGGTTAAAGGCGAATCCAAGGCATCCTGCGCAACAATCTCCACCTTGACTTGCATTCTGCCAAGTCAGACGTGAAACCTCCACCTTGAGTATAGACCGCTCCCTACATTCTCCATCTGGAACGCAGCTCCATCTGCAAGGGTGCCCAATCTCATCAATGGCTAGTGAGATTAATCAAGCCCAAGCAATGCTTGAACCTCTTTGTGGTCACCGACTTTGTCAACACGTTCACGGCATTCTCGTCGATATGAATCTTCTGAAAATGAATCTCCCCTAAACCAATGCGTTCCTATATCTTGTGAAACCTTGCGTCGATGTGCTTGGTTCACGCATGATATACCTGATTCATCGCCAAATGGATAGCATTCTGACTATCACAATGCAACTGAAGCACCTCCTACTTCAACACGAGTTCTCCTATAAAACCTTTCAACCATAATGCCTCCTTTGACGCATTTGTCGTAGTCATGTATTTTGCTTCGATTGTAGATGACGCTATCGTAGACTGTAGTGTAGATCTCCAACATACCGGCCCGCCTGCTAATGTGAAAACATATCCCGTGGTGGACCTCCTGTCGTCCAAATCACCTGTATAATCCAAATCCACGTAGCCTACAACTCCGCTTGAAGCTCCATGTCCACCGAACATGATCCCAAAGTCGATTATGCCCCTGAGATACCTGAGAATCCACTTAACAGCATTTCAATGCTCCTTCCCTGGATTGGCCATATATCTACTAACCACACTGACTGCCTGTGAGATATTCGGCCTCGTGCAAACCATTGCATACATGAGACTCCCCACTGCACTTGTGAACAGCACCCGTGACATTTCTGAAATTTCTTCCTCTGTACCTGGACACGACCTAGCTGACAACTTAAAGTGACCTGCTAGAGCTGTGTTAATTGGCTTAGCACTTTCCATATGAAACCTCTCTAGCACCTTCTGCACATAACCCTTCTGAGAAAGCCACAGTTTTCCAGACTCTGTCTCTGCTTATCTCCATGCCTAGGATCTTCTTCGCGACGCCTAAATACTTCATGTCGAACTCCTTCCTTAACAAAGACTTGAGCAAGTGCATTTCCATCTTGTCCTTTACGGCAATCAGCATATCATCCACGTAAAGCATCAATAGAATGTAGAACCCATCCTCAAGTACTCTATAGTATACGCATCAATCATACTTGCACCTGTTATGCCCAATCTCCACCATGTAGGAATCAAACCACTTGTACCACTGCCTCGGAGACTACCTAAGCCCATACAACAACTTCTTCAGCCTACACACGTGGCTTTCCTTCCAACTTTGGGATGAGAAGTAGAAAGGAGGCCCTTATATTAGTAAATAACCTACTCCGTTCAAAGAACTCAAAAATAAACTCCAAAACATCTTTTTTATAGTCTTTCAAAAGATTTGATAGAAGGCTAAAGGGAAACCATCAGGGCTAGGAGATTTGTCGCCCTGTAAAGAGTAAACAACAAATTTCACTTCATCTTCCGCAATAGGAGACGCAAGGAACGAGGCGTCCTCTTCCGATAGCTTCTCAAAATCCAAAAAATCTAACCGCTGCCTATTCCAATATGTATCGAAGAGAAAATTTTCGTAAAAGGACACTATCAAATCGCAAATCTTACACTTATCCTAAGTTCTTTTTCCATCCACTATCAAACTTCCAATGCGGTTGCTTCTAGCTCGAGCATTAGCCATACTATGAAAAAATTGACTGTCTCCCTCCTTTAAACGAACTTGTCTAGATCGCTGCCACCATTTAATTTCCTCCTTCTTCGAACGATTAGCATATTTTAAATAAAGATCCACCCTCTTATCACTATTATCTGGGTCCAAGTTGCCCTCGTCTTCTAGCAGATCCTAGTCATGAATCTCTAGAGCCAAAGAATCAAACTCTACCTCCCGAGCTCCGGGAACTTCTTTTTTCCAAGCTTTGATCTTCTCTTTAAGTAATTTAAACTTAAGAGGTTAGTCTGTAACCTGTGTACCTTGAAACCTACAGCGAATTTCACCACTCATAAATAATGTCCTTGAAGCCTTCAACTTCCAACCATGCCAACTTGAATTTGAACGGTTTGGGCCCTCAGTTCTCATTCGGAAACTCTAGAATTATTGGCTTGTGATTAGAAATAGGTCCGGACAATCCCCTCCACCACACCAACGGAAACTTCTCTAACCAAGACGTTGATACTAAAAATCTATCTAGCCTCGAAAGAATGGGACTTTGCTGGTAGTTAGACCAAGTATATTTGGCACCTTCAAGAGGTAGATCTACCATCTCATGTTTTGCAACCCAATCTGCGAATCTCAACATGTTGCTGGTGAACCTGCCCCCACTAGACTTCTTGTGCACAAATCCAACGACATTGAAGTCCACACACACACAATAGGGGAAGTTCCATTTTTGTCTAGTGAGATCTAACTCAGTCCACAGCTGCGGCCGAATGCTACTAGAACAGGGCTCATATACTGTAGTGAATACCCACTGTTGACCTGAAGAAATATTGCGTAGAAGAATAGACAAAGAAAGAACCCAAAAGAGATTCAACACATTTCCACAAATCCACATTCCGCGCCACCATAATTACCCCTGCAGCCACTTCAGAATCTACTGAAACCCACCCTTTGTTTTTTAAACCCCAAACAGAATCAACCATACCTTTGTCAAAAGCTGGGAGTTTCATGTCTTGCAACGCCATAATCTCCGCCTTTGCCTTGGAGAAAATTTTCCTAACTTGAGCTCTTTTGTTCTTAAAACCCAAACCCCACACATTCCAAGAAAAAATAATCATTGATTGCTTACTTTCCTTGATCTTCCCCTTTTATTCACGCCTACTCTACCTACTGAATCATAGTTGATCGAGCTCTCCAGGCTGAGAAGTTCCCTCCATCCCCTAGGCAACTTTTTGCATTTTAGACTCTAAAGCTCCAGATGTCTCTGAGGCACTTTTTCTTGACGAACTGGTGGAAATGTTTCACATCTTCATTGCTTGCCCCAATGGACATATTGACCATGCCCCCCACTCTGTCGAGTACATCCTTTGACCACTAGAGTTGTTCTCGAGAGAGGCTTTCTTTGCTTGAGAGTTGTGCAGAACTCCCACTCTCCATCACATCCAACAAATGATCTTCTAACTGGAATTGTAATGCGAAGAGGCGTGATGATGACAGCCTTTTCCAGCATATCTTTCGTGTCCTGATCCCCCATATCATCCACATCTACCCATCGATCTAAGGAGTCGTTGCTCTGACTGTGTTCGTTTAGAGGATCGTTTGAATCCTTGTGTCCACCTTTCCTCCAGTTCCGACTTAAATGTGCTTTCTTCCAAACCGCAACTCTCTACTTCCGTTAACTGCAAAAGAGGTTTGTCATCAGAGGCAATCTGAATCTTTGAGGGAAAATGGAGAATAGCTACTTGCAAATGAAAGGGTTGTGAAAATGCTCAGTTAAATGGCGAAACATCCCACTTGTGAGGACTAATGACCCGAGTGGGCGATAAGAAACTTTCAACATAGATAGAATAAGCACATTAGACATCGGGTCTTCGTGCATCGGGTTCAGGTCGGCCATTTGTCCTTCATCTGTGGTAATCGCTTTCTCCCCTTAACATTGGGTCTTCGTGCATTGGGTTCGGGTCGGCCATTTGATAATCGCTTTCTTCCCTTAACATTAGGTCTTCGTGCATCGGGTTCGGGTCAGCCATTTGTCCTTCATCTGTGGTAATCGCTTTCTCCCCTTAACACGTGTCTATAAATGATACAACAGCCGCTTCAGAATCGCCATCTGTCGGACAAAGGGACAATATGAGTAGTGACGTGTCCACCATCGAGTTGTTAAGGAAGATAACGAGACTCTGCATAGGACACGTCGACTCCCGAGCCTCGGAGCCACGCGTCGTATCTTTGGCTCTATTTACAATAGGTTTGGAATCTGATCCTGAGGCAAGGATCGGACCCACATAGCTAACGACGGTTGCTCCGGCAGTGCACCCAACTAACAAAGAGTCGTCCTCATTCGTCAATGAGCCACCTACCCTCACCTTACAAGTGTCATCTCAACATGTAGCCTCTTCCTGAAATGGTACTCTGTTAGAAGAAGGAAATTGTGCTCCATCTTCCCTCGGCCACCTTCTAATCCGATGACCTTTCTTGGCACTTTCCCCCTTTTACCCCATATTTCACCCCATCAGGGAATAAGGTTCCCTTTCTCCTCCCTTCCCACTCTTAAAGTCAGCCAATCATCCCCCGCCGCAATGTTAATTGAAGCAGGAACTTCCACCGACCTTTTCTTTCTGATGAGAAGCCTCGCCCCACACATCTCCTCTTCTTTCGCGGTGGCCTCTTCAATGGAGATAACCTCCCCAGAGCTTTTCCAACCTTCATAAAGAAGTTTGTAAACCATAAATCCAAAGGAATCCCCCATAAGACGAACCATGCCTCCTTGACATCGAATGGAGTGTTCCATCCATTTCCTCAAACACTCCACAGGTCCATCCCTAAAGAGGTTCCCTGCAAAATAGAGATTCTCCATATTCGTTTTGGGTCTGACGCTAATCCAAACCTCATTAGCATCAATAGGGTTTGTTTTGAAATCACTTTCCTTCATTTCGCACGAGTCGACCAACCATGAGGTTACTTGCGCTAACGTAGCTTGCTTCTTTGTAATCGATATTAGAGACCGTGAAGCAAGGTTTGGATTAGTGTCAGACCCAAAACGAATATGAGGTTTTTCACTCTCTTTTGCCTTCATTCCAGACACCACATCTCTAAAGGATGTCTGAGGACCATTTCCTCTCTCAACCCCTTCCTCCCCTCTAAACGTCTGTCCTTGGCCGCGAACCTATTCTTCGCAATTTCCTTGTTTTTCACTTTTGGACGGAAATGTGCTATCTGCATTATTAGCTTCCGGCCCTCGAAACCTTCTCCATGCAAGATGTTGACTGCTTTCTCAGCCGCCTTCTATTCACTCATCCGCACAAAGGAGAAACCTCGATAGGACACTATTAACCTATCCCCAGTGTTCGAAATATCGGAATCGTGTTATGTATCACATTCATGGGATACAGATGCGTATCCGTTATTGCACGGGATATATCGTTTGTATCATGTAATTTATCGTACTTTTTGGGAAACATGATGAAACATTGGGGAAATGGTTAAATTTTTCAATGAAACTTCAATGATTGTTTTTTTTTTTTTTATTATTATTATAAAGACCTTCATACATACTATTAAATCATAACATCTCAAAAAAGAAGTGCACATAATACGTTTCCTTTGTATAGGGTCTTAAGCTATGCATTGTCTGACTGAACTACTGTAGCTATATTCAAATTGAATGCACAACATTTAGAGCGTATGTGATTATCATTTCATCAAACAATCCTAAATACTTTGACAACTGGTTGAAGGGAAATTAGTCTCAATTGACAACTGGTTGAAGGGAAATTTTGAAAGAAAAAATTAATTTTTTAATAATTTTTAATTAAAAATCATTTTTATTTTTCTAAAATTGACAATGACTTGACAAATCAGTAGATCAGCCCTCATACATTCTTGATGTCATGTTTGGCGTGCAACATTACAAGCAATTTGGGAGAAATTGGGGAAATTTCAATTTTTCTCCTAATTTCCTCAAATTCTACACTCAAATTTCAAAATTAGAGTGTATCACGATCATTTCATCAAATACTCCTAAATACTTCGAAATTAGTCTCAATTGATAGCTGGTTGAAGGAAATTTTCAAAAATATATATGGAGAACATGAAGAACCAATGGATGTCCAAATTAAAGCTCCAACTCGATTTTTTTCAGCAAAACATGAGGAACCAATGGATTTGTAACCATTTAACACTGATTTAACATAATTTCAAGAATAATTTTTTTTTTAAAAAAAAGGATCGGCAATTGAAAATGCTCACTAGATTGAACACGTGGGATATATCGGCACTAGCGGTGCATTTCGTATCGCACAAGCGGGATAAAAGATATATCGTAGGATACATCAACCGATATCGTCAACATTTAAAACAATGCCTATTAATCACTTCCATGACTACACCTGCATTTCCAAAAACCCGTGAGAAGTTAATGGGCATCAGAGTGTCCCGTATCCATTACGATACGGCCGTGTCGGCCGATACGTAACGGTAATGGTGGACACCGTTACACGATACGGGGTCGAAACGGTTGTTACGGAATTCTGTGACCGTAACGGCCGTTACGGGGCCGTAACGGTCGTTACGGACCCGTAACGGCTGTTACGGGCCTTGAAGGAAAAAGAGAGAGAGAGAGAGAGAGAGAGAGAGAGAGAGAATAAAAACTTACCTGTTTTCCTTTCTTTTCTTCTTCTTCTTCTCTTTCTTCTTCTTCTTCTTCCTCTTCCTCTTCTCGGCCAGCTGCGGCTGCGGCCTTCTTTTTCTTCTTCCTCTTCTTCTCTCTCTCTCTCTCTCTCTCTCTCTCTCTCTCTCTCTCTCTCTCTCTCTCTCTCTCTCTCTGTGTTCTTTCCTCTTTCCCTTTTTTCTTTTCTCTTCTTTCCCTCTTTTTTCTTTTCGGTTTCGCTCTCTCCCTTTTTTTTCTTTTTTTCTTTTTTTTTTTGCAAGTGTACCACACGCCAGCTTAGCTGCTGTAGGTGCGTATCACGCTAAGACGAGCGCTGACACTCCTCGAGCTCCGAGTTGTACGAACGGTTCAAAGGAGATCAAAGTTACATGGGCTCCACAGTGATGTATTTATTATATCTACACCGTTCACCTATTTTTAAATATCATTTTAGAGCATTAGCCAAAAAATGAATTGTATCCAAAGATCATCTGGACCACACCAAAAATAGCAGCCGAGATGATGATTTTCACCATTAAACAATTCGTAGGCCCACCATAAGATTTATTTTCCATCCAATTTGTTCATAAGGTCAAAAAGACCTGAATGAAGAGGAAAAATAAATTTCATATTGATCCAAAAGTTCTGTGATCCCAAAAAGGGTTTCAATGGTAGACGTTCAATCCCCCACTGCTTTTTACAGTGTGGTCCACTTGATAATTAGATCTGTATTATTTTTCGTGTCAAGCCTTAAGACGATCCCGTCAAATGAATGGATGGCTTAGATATAACACATACATTATGATCAGACCCACGAGACTTACTGATGTCAATACACAGGTACACCAGGCGGGTAGCACGTTTTGTACACGTGCCGCTTGGCCCCACCATAATGTATATATTTTATTCATGTCGTCCATCCATTTTGCCACATCATTTTAGGTCATGATCCAAAAAATTAGTAAGATCCAAATCTCAGGTGGACCACACTATAGGAAACAGTGGTTATAGAATGCTCACCATTAAAATTTTCTTTGGGTCCACTGTAATGTTTATTTTTCATCTAATCTATTAATTGGGTCACATTGCCGTGGATGAAGGGAAAACACACATGTCAGCTTGATTTAAAACTTTTGTAGCCCCCAATAAATTTTTAATGGTGGACGTTTAATTATTGTTGTTTCTTATGGTGCAATTCACCTGAGCTTTGGATGTGCCTCATTTTTGGGCTCATGCCCTAAAATTATTTGGCAAAATGGATGGACGGTGTGGATATAACACATTCATCACGGGTGGGCCCAAAAAACTTTGACACTTGTGCTACACTTCACAATCTGAGTCCCGCCTAATTCGAGCCCTTAAAAAATTGTACACTAGACATATGTTAACTTAAAATTTACCAATTAAATTATGGACTGCAATTGCTAACTCACAATGCCAAAATCAAATTGTTTGAATAGTTTTAATTGTTAATTTGTGGACTTTTATTTTTTAAAATAAGGCCTTTTAATTTTTTTCATGATTCATTATCCAATAAATGTCCACCAATTCATAAGTGGGATAATGGTAATAAATTGCATGAATTTGAGGCTGATTTGGAGCATAGATTGGTCCTCCAAGTCAGCCCCAAATTGGCAACGCCATCTATCTGAATTTAATTTCATTTTTTTAAAGAACTATTAGGAGAAATGATATCAAGTTGTTAAGTATATAAATTAGATATTTAGAAAATTAAATATATGAATTTTGTAGTCAAATTCAGGTTACCTGGTTCAAAAATTAATCAGACAATCCGATACAACTTCTCACCAAAGAGTGGACCGTTACACCACCATAAACATGTTCCAATTTATAAATGAATGCACATTTGGAATGCTTAGAATATTCCGGATTTAATCCATATTTTTTCATATTTTTTTGGCAAAAAAAAAAAATTGCACCGTTACGGGCTGTTACGCCCCCGTATCGCCGTTACACCCCCGTATCCGTATCGGTATCGGAGGGCACCGTTACGCCAACCGATACCGATACGGGACACCTTGATGGGCATCCAACCTTCAGGGAAGCCGGAGACAAACAAGGTCGGATACTCAGCCAGAGTTTTCTTGCTGATATTTTATGTTTGTTTCCCTTTTCTCCTGACCTCTTCCCATTGTTCCCTCGAGGTGTCCTCCACCTCCCTGGAATCTGCAGAGAAGCTTTCATTTGTCCCCATTACAGCCTTACCTTTACCAACCGAATGCCCCATCCCGTTACCGCCACCATCCTTCGATCCCGTTGAGGCTTTTTCGTCTCTATTCCTGTTAACATCTTTCACTCGCCACCAACTCATCAGTTGATAAATCATTGGGTGAATATTGTTCAAAACTTAAAGGAACGTGGGAGGAGCTGAATGTGTATCAACCCCTTACTGCTGATTTGGAGAAGCAAAGTCAGTAATGAGAGGAGTTCCATGTGGCCAGGTTTTTACTCGGCTTAAAACGTGAATATGAACTGATTCGTGCATAGATTTTGGACAAAAGTACTTTTGATGTATTCAATTCTAGACATCATGTCTCCAACCCTCCAAAGTCTTTGCTTGTGTCTGTTTTGTCCACAACTTTGATCCAAAAGGAAGTAAACTTTCCCTGACTTCTATAAAATGCAAACATGCTCATTCTAAGAAAGGATACATACATGTGTGTGGACCCCTTAACCAATAAAGGGTTCGCGAACATGGATATTACCTTCTTCTTTTTTTCTTTTTGAAGAAATTCCCTATTATCCGGAGAATGGTAACTCTTCCACCATCAACCAGGAAAAGGTGGGTAGTTTGGTGCGCTTATTCCCCTCAATTGTCCTAGCATAAGTACATCAGCCCCTGAAATCTCCCTGTTCCAACTGAATGCTGTAAAGAGATATTGGTCTACGAGAGGCATAAGAGACGGACATTCCTGACTTCATGGCTCACAGTACAAACCTTCTGAAAACTCAGGTACTGGTAAATTAAACTCTCAAGTCTTCTGATCTTCCAATTGCATTAAGAAAGGGAGTGGACAGTTGCACAACTCACCCTATTGCTCATTTTGTCTCCGATCACAACTTGTCACCCTCTCAGAGGTCCTTTCTTGCATCTCTCACCTCAGTTCCTATTCCCAGAAGGGTAGACGTTGCTCTCAACATCCATTATAGAGGCTAGCCATGGAAGAAAAAATGGTTGCATTGGAAAATCATACATGGGAGGTTACCTAAATGAAAGCATCGAGTCCTACGGAAATGGGCGCTTTCTCTCAAATACCATCCAGATGGAAGCGTTGCTTGCTACCAATCAAGGTTGTTTGCCGAAGAATATACTCACGCTTATAGAGTTGACTATTTGGAGATATTTCCTCGAATAGCCAAGCTCAATTCCATCGGAGTTCTTATCTCTGTTGCAGCAAATTTCAACTGGCCAACATAACTTGATGTAAAATACGTCTTCCTCCATGGAGATCTTGATGAAGCCTATATGACTCCTCCGGGTTTTACTCATAAGGGAGAGACTCTAATTTGTCATCTTAGAAAAGCTATCTATGGGTTGAAAACAATCGTCAAGGGCATAGTTTGACAAATTTAGCATTACTCTTCTCATGTTCGGCTTCTCTCAGTACAATGCTGATCACTCTATGTTCATCAAGTGTCAGGGTGATCAAACTATCATTCTGATAGTCTACGTGGCTGATATTGTTCTCTCATGCAGTGATGAAATCACCATTAAAGCTCTTAAAGACCGTTTGCAACAGTGCTTTGACATCAAAGATCTTGGCCCACTTAAGTTTTTTATTTTTTGGTATAAAAGTTGCCTATTGAAGACAGGAATTATTCTCTCCAAATGGAAGTATATGCTCTCGACTTATTGCAAGATATGGGTAACCTTGGCAGCAAACTACACCTCTGCCGACTCCAGCTGTAAAATACAATTAGAGGATGCCAATCCTCTTCCAAACCTTCAGGTATTTCAAAGGATGGTCGGGAAGTTGATCTATCTTACAATCACTTATCCAGCCATATGCACACTGTTGGAGTCATTAGTCAATTTATGCATGCTCTTCACACAACCCATCTTGAGGCTGCCAAAAGAATATTTCAATGCATAGAAAGTGCTCCTGGACAAGGGATTCTCTATGTCATCATAGGACATGTGATCCCTTCTCCAATGCCGATTGGGCAGGAAGCCCAGATGACACACGATCCATTTATGAATATTGTACCTTTTTCTGAGGAAATATTTTCACCTGGAAAAGTAAAAAAGCAAACTATGGCAGCAAGGTCCAGTGCAGAGGCTGAATATAGGGCAATAGTCATACCACTTGTGAATTGCTCTAGTTAAAACACTAATGACGCAAATGGGGTTTCCAGTTCAAGAACCCATGGAGATAGGGTGTGATAATCAAGCAGCCATCCATATCCTTACATCCTGTCTTCCATGAGAGAACCAAGTATGCTAAAGTTGATTGCCACTTCATTCGAGAGAAGAAAGAAGCAAATTCACTCCATTGTTCATCAATGGAGCAGTTGGCAGATATATTCACTAAAGGTCTCCCCAAGGCTCAACTCAACTCTATCATGAGCAAGCTGGGCATGGTTAATATGTATGCCCGGTGAATCCTGGCTGCTAAAAATCCGGTGATCGAAAACTGCAGCTACGTCCTTGGTAACGGATCTTCTATTCGTTTCTGGAAAGATCTTTGGGTGGGGGATGTTCCGCTGATGTTCCGTTTTCCCCGAATTTATCGTCTTTCTCCAGACAGACATGTCGATCAACAGATGCTTCTCCTCGTCCATGGCGCAAGTTGTTTGGTCCATTTCCTGCATTAGAAATCTGAAGGATGAAGAAATTGATGAGTATACGAGCTTGCATGATCTCCTTGCTAAAACTGCTCCCAACTGTGATCAGCCCGATGAAGTGGGGTGGAATTTACATAAATCTGGCTGCTTCTCTGTCAAGTCCCTTTACTCTTTCGTCCTCCCTCCTGCTCACCCTCTTCATCAGGCCAACCCTTATATCTGGAAATATTTGGCTCCGCCTAAATTCATATGCTTCGGATGGCTTACGGGTCGGAATAGAATTCTTACGGTCGACAATTTGGTTAAACGAGGTCTGCAGTTAGTGAATATTTGTGTGTGCTGTATGCGGGAGGCTGAATCCGTCGATCATCTCCTGGTCCATTGTTCTTTCTTCTCCCCTTTGTGGACAGATATTTGCCACAGGTTTTCAATCTACTGGCGCAATCCTGAAACTGCTGCCGACCTCCTTGCGGCTTGGCATGGGCCTCAGTTTGGAAAGGTTAAAACCATCGTTTGGCGTATGGCTATTCTTGCTATGTGGTGGGCCATTTGGACCGAGAGAAACGATAGATGCTTTAATGATAACTCTTCTCAGGTTAATTCTGTGGGGGCTAGGGCTAAGAAAACGGTGATAGAATGGGCTGTTAATGTGAGGGATCTGTCTGATTTTGATTTTAGCTTTCTAGGCTTGTAAGGCGTCTCTGCTATCTCAGCAATCTCGCCTTCTGTTTTCTGTTCTTTCTTTTCTTGTATTCCTTTTGTTTCTCTCCTTTTTTTTAATGAATTTCTGTTCTGTTGCCTTTTTAAAAAAAAAAAAACATGTATGCTCCAACTTGATGGGAGTGTTGTTGGAGTTCAACTCATTCTATTCTTGTGGTGCACCATTATGATTTATGATTAGAGGCATCTTAATTGTATGGTCCTTAGATGTACTGTATCTTGTGATATTATGTAATTATAATCATCATTATCTTCTATTCTAAAATAAGGCTGTTCCTTTTCATTTAATAATGCACATTTCCTGTGAATGAATCAAGAAAATACAAACGAATTCTTCCTCAAATCTGTATCAATAAGATTCTGATCTCATCCATGATCGAGTGAAGCATGTCTGGGTTTACTCTCTTGATCAAATAAAAGGGATTGGTCAAATTGAATCAAGCAATCATAGGATTTGACTGCTGGCATGATCTTTTGACAAGATCAGTATCCTTCTAACAAGTTTTCAGAGCAAAAATGGCCTTATAGTCAGCTTGAAAGGGAAAGAATTAAGGAGATCAATTGTAATTTCTGTTATTCTTGAGATTGTAAATAGGAAGAGTTGTATTTATACTAACTGAGAGTAGTGACCATTTGCATTTTATTAAGGCTGTAATTTCAGTTGTTGTACATGTAAACAATATCATAAAATTCATGATTTCAAATTTTGGCATCACTTAATGTCAATGATTTATTATGCAGTCTGTCAATAAATATTGGATCATTCAACTTCAATGCAGTTCTAACATAAATACTTACCTGAATGAGCTTCAAGCACAAGACGAATGTTGACAGCATGAGCCCAATGTATCCCTAAAGCAGCAACTAGATGAGATTCTAGGTGCTCATGATTTTTAACAGTCTGATCCATGTTATGCACTGAAAAAAAAAAAAAAAAAAACCCATGTTATACAAAAAGTTCTAATAGAAAGCATCACAAATCCAACTATGTAACAACACCTTCGAAAGGATAATGGGCCACATCACTGCTTTGAGCCCGCACTTGGTTGGTCACCACAATTGGAATTTGTGAAAATTCTGCAAGTGATCTACAGATATTCCAGAAAACTGTCAATGGAGGGAAAAGCACCACCAAATGTTGAGATGGGACGTCCAAGGACAAGAGAGTTGCTTAAATGGTTTTCTTACTTTAAGAAAGAAACATGCCAACCTAATGAATTTTTTCTAGGAGCTCTTGTATCCCTTTCATATTCCCTGAAAATAGTATGGCAGAGCATTAGTGCATGACTGACAAACAAGACCCATCACAAGAACAATACCTTCCTAGGAGAGTCACAAGAAAAAAGAACCAAGAGCTAAGTTGTGAGTGGGTAAATACATTTTATCCGTAATGTATATCTATCCATAAACTCAAGTGAGCAGGCAGGCGTGAAAATATGCATGAAGAATTAGTAGTAATCTATGTATGAATTTTGACATCACCACCACCACCATCATCAGCATGCCATTGCCGTCAATGACCTCTCCGATTATCATCATAGCCTTCTCCCAGCTATTTGGGGTCAGCTTTATGAATCTTATTATGCATTTACACTAATCGCAAGACTTGAAACAGTTCTCATTATTGATAGGGTGAAATGGGGACTGTATATAGGATTGATGTAGGCTGGAAAGGAAAATCTAAGGTTCGAATTTATGGATGCAAATTTTAAAGAAAAGGTAGGTTATGGTATAGGCTGGAAAGGGGCTTAGGGTTTTGGAATTAGGTACAAATAAAGGTTTCAGTTCAGGTCTTGGAGAAGAAAAAGGGCTGCGGTTGGGTAGTTGGGTGTAGGAGACAAGCAAATTTGGAGATTTTGATGTGGGTAGATCCACTGTTTCCATTGTCGACGAAATGTCAATATTATCGCCGATAATATCGGTGTCACTAGTCTAGCGACACTGAAACCCCAATTTTTCATTTCTCTTCGGATTATCGGTGAAATATCAGAGATATTGCCGATAATTTTGGATTATCGCCGACAATATCGACTGTAGCCACCAACCACGTTACCTATCACGGGAAAATTGTAGCCAACAACCTATATTTCAATAAATAGGTAAAAAATCGGAAAAAATATCGGAACTGAGAAGATATCGTACTTGGTTGATCGGAACTCGGAGCTCAGAAGAACACCTCGATCAACAGCGCCGATCTTTGAACATTGCAACCAATCTTCGAAGATTCCGTTCCGATTTGCAGGTAAGAAAACCCCTCTTTCTTTGGCAACAACCCTCCCTCAAAAACCCTCTTTCTTCGGCGGCAATCATCTCTTCAACGGAATTTCAGGGTTGGGTTTTTTTTTTTTTTTATAACTTCGAAGATATAGAAGAAATTGGATTGCATATCGAGTTACTCAGTACGCTTTTATCGTACTGAGTAAACTGAATTGGGCCCACCTTGAATGTACGTGGTCAATCCACGCCATCCATCCCTTTTTCCATCTAATTAAGGGGTTGAGCCAAAAATTGAAGCATATCCAAAGATCAGGTGGATCATACCACAAGAAACAGTGGGGATAATGATTTCCACCATTGAAACCTTGCTAGGCCCCACAGTGATGTTTATTTGTCATCCAAGTTGTTCATAAGATCATAAAGATATGGATGAACGGAAAACACAAATATAAGCTTGATCCAAAACTTATGTGGCCCCCAAGAAATTTTCAACGGTAGAAGTTCAATTCAACTGTTTCATGTGGTGTGGTCCATTTAAAAATTGCATATGCTTCATTTTTGGGCTTAAACCATGAAATTATCTGGGAAAATGGATGGACAGAGCAGATAAAATACATAAATCATGGTGGACCTCACAGAGTTTACTCACTACGCAATCCGCTTCCGATATAGAAGGGACATGGTTTGGCTAATGACGTTGCCACTAGCTAGGGGGCTAGTGGTCAGTGCTATGTGGGCCCCACCATGATCTCTGTGTTTTATCCACACCGTCCATTCATGCTTACACATCATTTTAATCATTTTCCCCATAAATGAGACAGATTAAAATCTCAAGTGGACCACACCATGGGAAAACAATAATGATTGAATGTCTACCATTAAAAACCTCCAAGGGCCCACTATAACATTTATTTGACATCCAACCTGTAGATTAGGTCATACAGACCTGGATGAAGTCAAAAAACAAATATTAGCTCTATCCAAAACTTTTGTAGCCCCAAGAAGTTTTTAACGGTGAAAGTTCAATCAACACTGTGTGGCCCATTTGAGATTTTGATCTACCTCAGTTTTGAGTTCATACCAAAAATTATCTGTAAAAATGGATTAGACGGCATGGATGAGACACATACATCATGTTGGGGTCCACATAGCACCGACATTTGATCAGTGGATAATGTCAAGGGAGTACCCACTTCATTTGAGGACACGGATTTCCTGTGTAAGCCTTTCGCAGGAAGTTCCTGCACTGAGATGCTACGTGGGGCCCACCATGATGTTGATGAAAAATCCACCTCGTTCATCCGTTTTTTCAGATCATTTTAGGGGATGAGACCAAAAATCAAGTGGATCCAAAACTCAAGGTGGCCATACGAGAATGAAAACTAGAGAAAGATTTTTCCGCCGTTGAAACCTCCCTGGGCACCATCTTGATGTTTATATGCCATCCAAACTGTTTATAAGTTCATTTCCACTGGGATAAAGTGAAAACACAAAATTAGTAGCCTTACGCTAAACTTTTGTGGCTAGACAAATGTTTAAACGGTGGTCATTGAATCTCCATTATTTCCTCTCATGCGGCTGCCCTAGGTTTTGGATCCACATGATTTTTTTTCTAATGTCCAAAAATGATCTAAAATAACGGATGGACGGGGCGGATTTTTTAGAAACATCATGGTGGACCCCAGGTAGCATCCCGGTGCAGTAAAGAAATCCGCGTTTGAAAGCAGATTAGCTACAGAACAAGTTGAGTAGCGAGACTCGCTAATGAAGCGACGTCACCAAGTTCTGTAGGCCCCACCATGATGTATGTGTTGTATCCGCACGGTCCATCTATCTGTAGAGATCATTTTAGGGCATTAGACAAAGAATGAGGAAGATCTAAAGCTGGCGTAGACCCACCACAGAAAACAGTGGGGAGAGTGATGTCCACCGTTGAAACCTTCCTAAGGTCCACCGTGGTGTTTATTTGAGATCCAACCTGTTTTTAAGTTAAAAAATACATGAAAGAAGGGAAATTATAAATATTAGCTTTATCAAAAACTTATGTGGCCCTCAGAAGTTTTTAACGGTGGGTGTTACTCTCCCCACTGTTTTCTGTGGTGGGGTCCACTAGAGCTTTGGATTTAACTCATTATTTACTTCATATGCTATAAAATGATATCTCCAAATGGTTGGATGGTGTGGATACAAAACATACACCATGGTGGGGCCCACATAGCCTGGTAACGTCACATCAGTAGCAAGTCTCGCTTCAGTAGCTAATCAGCGTCCCTACGTAAGTGGTTACGTGTCGTGCGAAGACGACCACTGACGGTCCTCGAGCTCCGAGTTGTATGAAGGGTTCAAATGAGATCAAAGTTACATGGGCCCACGGAACGATGTGTTTATCATATCCATATCGTTCATCCATTTGGAGAGAGGATTTAGAGCATGAATCCAAAAATGAGTCTTATCCAAAGCTCAAGTGGACCACACCATAAATAGCAGTGGGACAGTGATTCTCATCGTTAAAACATTCGTAGGGCCCACCATAACGTTTGTTTTCCATCCAATCTGTTCATAAGGTCACACAAACCTGGATGAAGAGGTAAAACAAATACCATATTGATCCAAAACTTACTTCTGTGACCCCCAAAAGGGTTTCAATGGTAGACGTTCTACTTTGTGTAGTGTGGTCCACTTGATCTCTACATGTCTTATTTTTCGGCTCAAGACTTACTACGAGCTCGCCAAATGAACGGATGATTTGGACTTAAGACATACCTCATTGGACCCACAGAACTTGGTGGCATCAACACACCAACCAGGTCGGTGGTGTGTGGTACACCAGCCAATCCGCTTCCTGCAGATCTCATTGCTGAAGCCAGTCACCAAGTTCTGTGGACCCCACCATGATATGTTTGTTATATCCATACCATCCATCCATTTGGCGAGACCATTTTATGCCATGAGCCTAAAATTGAGGCATATCCAAAGCTCAAGTGGACCCCACCATAGGAAACAGTTGGGACAGTGACACCCACCACTGAAACCTTCTTAGGGCCCACCATTGAACTTTGGATCTGCCTCATTATTTGGTTCGTGCCATGAAATGATCTCTCCAAATGGATGGACAATTTAGATATATAACACACATTATGATGGGTCCACATAACTTGGTGACATCCATAGTTAGTTAACTTTGATCGTTCCAATGTTTCCGCAGTAAGCTAACCATGATCCGTAGTCAATAGATAAAGTACATAAATCAGCTTAGGCCCCGCAGAATTTACTCAATACGCAATCTACGGACTCTTTCCTCAATTGTAAGTTACATGAAATTTTGATTTGATTTAACATCCTAGCCCTTCAACTGATTTGAGCTTATTACACTGAATACGAGTCGATGCTCTTTTTTGTCAATTATTGCAAATTTGCATGCTACTAGGGAGCAAAATGTCGTCTAGATCGGGAAAAGGAGGAGCAAGGGACATTGGATGGAAACATGGACGGCCAGTGGAGGGGAAAAAATATGGAGCCATATGCAACTACTGTGGCCAAGTGATACGGAGTGGAGTTGTGTCTAGGCTGAAGGAACATTTGCCAAGGGGATACAAGAATGTGAAAGACTGCCCAAGTGTAACAAAGCCAGTGAGAGAGGAGATGAGAAGAGTGTTGACTAAAGTGAAGTCACACAAGCTGCAACAGAAAGATTGGGCGAGGGATCTGAGGGAGGAGCTACGGGGCACTGGACGAGGCCTGGGTGCTATCGACGAGCAAGATGACGACGACGAAGAGGGGATCGCATATCTCGATGACTATGTTACGGCTCGGGATAGGAGAGAGTTCAGACATGTGATTCGTGAGTCTCAGGCATCGGAGTAGGAGGGGGAGCAAAGAAGACAGTTTGATAAGAGTAGGCCGTCATTTGGGACGTCCCGACATGAGGCTGGTGGGAGCAGCAGACGGTTTGAGGGAAGCAGTACGGGTGGTAGTGGTTTTGGCAGGCATAGCTTACAATGCACGCAAAGCGCTCGTGTCACAGATGCACCCGTTGCAGGTGTTAATCAAAAGAGATTAAAAAATATGTGGAACAAGGGGATCAGGGAGAAAGTGGGAGGCATTATATCTAAGTGGTTCATCTCGAGCTACATACCAGCAAATGCAGCAGTCAATCCTCACTTCAAAAATATGATTGAGGAGGTGCAACGTGTCGGGCCCGATGTGAAGCCTCCGACGCCACAGGAGATTCTTGGCGTCTATCCCGATCGGGAGTACAAGGATATGCAGGCTTGAGTACGTGGACTCAAGCCGAATTAGAAGCAGTAAGGGGCGACGATCATGTGTAATGGGTGGACGGGACCCATGAAATTGTCCATTATCAATTTCATGGTGTATTGTAGAGGGCAGCCTGTTTTCTTCAAATCCATTGATGCATCAGCCAACATAAAAGATCACAGATACATGTATGACCTCCTAAAAGGAGTGATTAAAGATGTTGGGTCCCAGAATGTTGTCCAAGTTGTGACGGACAATGGCAGTGTGTTTGTTAAGGCAGGAAAGAAATTGATGAGGAGTTACAATCTCTATTGGACCCCGTGTGTGGCACACTGCATTGATTTAATGCTCGAGGGGATAGGCCAGAGGAATTCTGTCCGAAGGACCATCCAGGATGCGAGGAGAGTGACAAACTTTATATACAAGCACTCATGGTTGTTGGCTGCAATGTGTGAGCGTTATGGAGGGGACATCGTTAGACCAAGCGCGACATGGTTCGCCACGAACTTCATTGCACTCAATAGCTTATATAGGCACCGCGTGGGTCTCAGGAATTTATTCAGATTTGAGAGATACTTGGAGTGGAATCAGAAGAAGACTGAGGGTGCAAAGAACGTTTCAAAGATGGTGCTTTCCGATTCCTTCTGGGATAGAGTTCACACAGTCGTTTCTATCCTACATCTGATCTATAAGGTCCTACGAGCCATAGATAATGAGATGTGGCCTTCAATGGGGTCAATATATGAGCTTATAAGAATTATGAGAGAGAGGATAATGACTACAATCCCCAGTTCGTATCAGTGGGTAATCAATATCATCGATGAACGATGGACCAAGACTCTCGAGCATCCACTCCACCAAGCTGGTAAGTTTGTTACGTTTACCTATATTTTATCACTTGCACTTGCACTTTAAGCATCACTTCCGTTTGCATGTTAATGCAACTAAGTAACTAATATTTGGGTTTCAGCATACTACCTGAATCCCAAATTCCACCATAAACACCGGTTCCATGAGAATATGATTTGACAATGGCCTACCATAAGGTGTTCGAACGATTGTTCCCAGAATCGACAGCACAAGCAAATTTCGGTAACCAGGTAATGCATTTTAAGCAAATTTCGCCAATGGTAATTGATATAATAATTTTTCTTCCTTATAGCCTCTAGAAATATGGGTGATTAAAAATAATAACCTGTGAATCCGTGCTTACAGTTGTTGCGGTTTAGGGATGCTAGGGGTACATTCTCTTCCGCACTAGCAAAAGCATCAACAGAAACGATGTTGTCGTGTGAGTATGGTAACATAATTAGGTAATTGCATTTTTTGTTTAAACTTCAAACTAAAACGAGCTCCTCATGGATATATATATATATAGGTGAGTGGTGGGCGATGTACCAAGTGACATACCCGCACTGCAGTTATTGGCAGTCCATGTTCTCGCACAGACCGTATCCTCTTCACCATGCGAGAGGAATTGGAGCACATGGTCACTCATACACACCAGCAAGAGGAACACGTTAGCATATGAGAAGTTGCAAAAGCTCATTTACTGCCATTACAATATGAAGTTAAGAGAGAGGCAATTGCGGGTAGACCGAGACATGGAGGAAAATTCGGACTCGCTCGACCTGTTGTCTATAGGTACCATGGCACAGATAGGTGACGATGATGAGGACCCACTTTATGAGTGGGTCAAATCAGCTGATTTAGATGATGCGGAGGGAGGCCCTGCTCCACAGGTAGCCGAGGGAGCAACGTCTCTTGGTATCAATGTCGATTAGGTAGTAAACCAACAGAGGGCGGATACAGACTCCATTGATCCTTTAGTGAGGAGTTCAACACTTTCCGATGAGGGTGAGGAAGCATCTTCACGGCCCCCTCCCCATCATCAAGTCATAGTGAGTGATGATGACGAGACTCGACCCCCACTTGACGCTGGTCGTGGGGACGACGATGACGGTGATGGAGGGGACAAAAGCACCGATACTAGTATAGGTGGTACTAGTGGGGGTGGGGGTGGCAATGGTGGGGGATACACGACGGGTCAGAGCCAACAATCCGTTGGCCAGTTCACTGAGGAGCAGAATTTTGACCATGCCACTCAAGACGAGGACCATGGATCTCGTCCACCATCCTGGGTGAGAACATCAGAGCCCACATATATGTTCGAGCGTCGTCCGAAGAAGAAAGTCAGACGCGCCGCAACTGATGATGCACTTACACGCAACTTGTCATCTATGGACATAAATTCAAATCAGGGGAGCTCCACCTCCGTCCCACCTTATGCTCATGCGGGATATCACGAGTATGGCCATGATAGCTTTGACATTCAGTCACACTCATCTACCCATTGGTACAGGCAGCCGAAAGATAGTTCTTCAAGTCATGACCATTTGATAGGAGGATATTCTGGGTACATGTATGACTGGCAGCAATACTATCAAGGAGTCGAGGCTGAAATTGATCTATTCCCTCAGCAAATATCGTCAATGTATATCATGCAATACCCATGTCTAGGTGTACTCGTACAGTTTGAGGAGGAACACTATCAGAGGTACATAAGAGAGTTCCTCAATTAGTACGAGCAGAGGATGACCTGGGAACAGTACTGCCAACATGTTGGGCAACAGTACCACTCTCAATTGCCACGAGATCCGGACAATGATTACGAGCCACCTCATCATTCTATGTGGGGATGATATATGGCCAAAAATGTGTATTTTTTTGAATTTATTTACTTTTGCATGTCTTAATTATTGTAGGCTTGCATTTGTATTATATAAACTCATTTTGGTTACTATTTGAGTGATTTCTTACGACAGCGCATGCCTTTTGGCCCCCATTAAATGGAAACTTATTATTTAATGCATTCTTTTTGCAATTTTTTCATTCCTGAATATGTATCTATGTGTATTTAGGCATGTCCCGAAGTTTCACTGAAAAATTCCACCATTTTCTCCATGTTTCTCCCTTTTTCCCGCATTTCCGGTTATCAGTGATATTATCAGCGATAACAATATTATATCTTTATCTCCGGCCAGCGAAACTTGTAGCAATATCGACAACTTGAACACTGGGTAGATCTAAGGTTATGGTTTTAGAACTGATTATAGCCTTATAGGTTGTGTCGGGTTTAGGAGAAGGGCAACAGGTGATGAATAGGACTAGTTTAGGGTTCCGATCTAGGATTTTGGTAATGGGAAGGTTCAGATTAGGGCTTGGGCATGGTTTGGGGAAGGAGAAGAATGAAAAGGACAAAAAGGAACACATCACAAAAAAGAAATGCTCTGATACTAAACTGATGAGACCAAAGTTGTAGGATTGAAGTATTTAGTGGTGGAAATGCAATGGATCCTTGCATTTATAGAATCTACATCTTGACCAACTGAAGCATCTTTGAATTATTGACATAAAAATAACTAGAGTGATGTAGTTAGATCCTAGTCTTTCTAGATTCTACATCTTGACTAATTGAGAAAGATGAATAAACAAAGTCAATATTCTAAAGAACATAAAAACAAGTTAACTAGAACTAGTAAGGCCTTGTTTGGTGGACACCCAAAAATGAATCTCATTTTAGTTAATCATAATTATGTATAGAAAATCACATATCTTTTTAGTAAGAATTAAAATAATCTTTATGGCCAACAATCATGATCTTTAATACATAATTGTGATTACCTAAAATGAGATGAACTCATTTTTAGGCATTCTACCAAACAGGCCCTAAAGGGTTGCACCATTATAAACTAAAACTTGAAGCCCTTATATTGTAAGATAAATCTTCAGGGGAAGGGTCATTCCTTTACAAGACGGTTCTCCTTCCAAGCTATTTTGTATAAGAGCAAGGGTGTCCTTCTAGGATGGGGGTGTTTACATCCAAATGAAAAATACCACTAATGGTAACTGAGATTTCACATTTCCAAGTGACCAATAACTAAGACATCATAAGGTCAAGCACCGAATGTAGTTATTGATGCAAATGCCCATGTCCTAACACTATAACCTTATAGAACAGTTCCTCGTAGTCTTTCTAGGGAAGGGGTCTCCAAATGCCAATTAACAGTTTAATAAGCTTCTTGGTTATATAAAACAGATGTTTTTATACTTGCAGACAAGTTCCTCTCAAGACACCACAACTAAGGGATCATTTGGATTGGGAGCATTCAGATTTTTGGGTTCCCAATCTCCACTTCAGGTGTAATTCTTGTGTTTGGAGGCTGTTGGACATTGGAATACCTGGATATTCAAATGCCCGACAAGCATCACAATACCCCAAAAATAGGGAATCACATTGTTATAAAAAAAAAAATCACAATGTTATAAATAAATTTTTTTTTAAAAAAAAAAAAAAATTTTAAAAAGGCTTCTGAATTTCCACTAACTATTACCCTCTCTCAAGAGGGATGGGCAATTAAAGGTGAGAAACATGTGATGTTTAGAATCACTTAAGCAAACTGATTCACTGAGAGGGATGAGCAATCAAAGGTGGGACCCAAATAATGGGGGGTCTACATAAATGATGGCTTCATTTGTAATACGGTCAATTAGGACTGTCCATTTTCTGACGTTGATTGGTGCCTAGAATCACCTTGCCAAAGTGATTTTGAGAGGGATGGACAATCACAGTTGGGACCCATATGATGGATAGTTGAGATTAATTATCAGATCATCTTAGTATGATCAATATGGACCACCAATTTCCCTAAGCATTGATTGGACGGTTAAATCATCTAGCCAAAGTGAATTTTTAATAGGGATGGGGAGTAGGACCCACATGATGAGTGATCTAGATTCATGATTGGACCATTTGTAGTCTGATCAATATGGACCATCCGTTTCCTAGGCATTGATTGGAAGATTACGATCATCAAACCAAAGCAAGTTTCTGTGGTGGCTGAAGAGTCAAGGATAGGAACCACATGATGAACTGCCATATCAATGATCGGACCTTTGTAGTTGATCAATATGGACCATCTATTTCCCTAGGTGTTGAACGGACAATTAACAACATCCAGCAAAATTGATTTTTTAGGAGGGATGAGCAATCAAAGATGAGACCCATATGAGGGATGGTCTAAGATCACTGATTTAACCATTTGTAGTATGATCAATATGAGTTCATTTCCCTAACCATTTGACAGGTGATTAAAATCATCCGACAAAAGTGATTTTGTAGTGATTGGAAGTCAAGAGTGGGACCCACATGATGGATGGATTAGATCAATTACAGACCATTAGTAGCATGATCGATATTGACCATCGATTTCCGTAGCCATTGAGGAGCATCCAAAAAATGTGATTTTGTAAGAGGGAGAGCAATCAGGCTTGGAACCCACATGAGGGATGGTCAAGAGCAATGATTGAACCATTTTGTAGAATGATCAATACAATCTGTGATTTCCAATGCATATTGAACCAAACACAGGTATTCAAGCTCCAGGAACCACAACTACCTACTCGAAAATGTTATCCAAACACAGGAAGACACTTCCCAACAATTGCAATACTCAGGTATTGCAATACTTTGTAATTGAAGTATATGGATCATACAAATGCCCCAAACCAAATGGCCCCTAAATTTCCTCAGCACAATATGGAGACAAAATTCATTATTTTACGAGAATCATATCTTTTTATATGTCAGTGACTAGATTATATGATCATGGACACAATATGTGCTTTTCACCAATAGTTTTATTTTCACAACTAACAATTATTAATATATAACAGCTTAAATGCATGTAGTTACACACATGATGAAATGAAACAATGCAAGTGTCCTTACCCAGAAACAAGAGCAGCCATACTATCAATAATTAGCAACTTCACCTGATGTTGTAAGACAGACACCTTGATTTCTTGCAAGCTATCATCAAATTACAAGATAGAAAATTCATTAATCATTTCCTTTTCCACATTATTTAATATATAAAACCAAAAAGAAGGTAAAAGTATGAATTTTGCCAGAATTAGTAAAAGCAATTATCGGGGGTATCCACATAGACATTCAATTCTCCGGCATCAATCTAGCTAAAGAAGAAAAAATTATTTTAGAACCTACATAATGCATTTTTAAATCATTAAAATCCTATGTATCTAAGTCCTGAGTCATCAAGGAAAAAAGGAATCATATGATCCTTGGGCTGAGGATATGCACAACATACTTGGGTTTTCCAATTGTACAAGTGGACCCTGGGTCAGTGATCCAGACATTGGACTGTTTGGACCCACCATGCATGGATCATATCCCAAAAATCCCCACGATAGTAATCCTAAGCTTTGATTTCTGACCTGCGAATAGACAATTTAGAAGAGAAATGAGCAGTGTGCTACATGCAACCAACCAAAAGAACCAAACAATGGTGATTAGGAACTTCTAATTTGGTAGATTGTTGGGGTGTGCTCCATTCTACGGTGGAAGCCAACAAACCAATGGTCCAGATCACTAAAGCATGGGTGCCACTAATTGAAACTAAAAACCAATAATAATGTGCATGTCCTTGGCTTGACGATCATATAACTCTACAGGAAAAAATGGAAAGACTTGCATATTCTACAAAACATTGGTCAATACTAGAAAAGATGCATAGAGACACTAGTATCATCATGGTGCAAAGAGTTGAGGTTGGATAATCTTAGGAGAGAATAGGGAAAGAGAGATAAGAGAAGAAGAAAGAGTTTTGAGGAAATGTGTTTTGTGTGTGTTGGGTCTCAAAAGCCCTAACATGCTCTTTTATTATAATGCTATAGCACAACTACATACTCCTTAGGATAATTGAGCATTGTGCACATGAACACACCCAAAAACCCATACATACAAAATAAAAATAGACACACATACACCCTACTAACTCTCTATACTCCCCCTCATGTTGGAGCATAGATGTTGACCATGCCAACTTGCCAATGATAAAATGAAGAGCATCATGACAAAGAGATTTAGTGAGAACATCGACTAATTGCTCACTAGAACGAACAAAAGGAGTGACAATTTCCTTGATAGCGACCTTCTCCCGAATAAAATGGCAATCAACCTCATTGTGTTTCATGTGCTTATGAAACACCGAATTGCTGGTAATATGAATGGCTGCTTAATTGTCACAATGCAATGGAATGGGACCTAAAGGAGAATAGCCAAGTTCCTAGAGAAGGGTGCGAAGCCAAACTAGTTCACATGTTGCATGAGTCATTGCCCTACACTCAACTTCAATAAAAGATCGAGCTACAACAGACTACTTCTTGCGCTTTCAGGTGACAAGATTTCCTCCAAGAAATGTACAATACCCTAATGTAGACCACCCATCATGTAAATTACCAACACAATCAACATCGGAGTAACCGGAAAGATGGAAATGACCATGCAGTTGAAACAGTAAACCTTTGCCTAGAGCAGATTTGAGATATCGAAGAATACGATACATTGCAATCAAATGTGTAGTACGAGGAGCATGCATGAATTGACTGACGATGCCCACAACATAGGATAGGTCTAGTCGGGTAATAGTTAAATAAATAAGTTGACCAACCAACCAGTGATACCCTCAACATCACTGCTTGATAACACAATGTCATCAACGTAGAAAATGAGGACCATAATCCAGGTGGGCAGCCGACAAATGAAAAGAGAATGATCCGCATGGCTTCAAACAAATCTAAACTTGAGGAGAATATGACTAAATTTATCAAACCAAGCTCGTGGAGACTATTTGAGGCCATATATGGACTTCTTCAATTGACACACGAGCAAAGTATTTGATTGGGAAAAACTCGAGGGCTGATGTATATAAACTTCCTCGACGAGGTCACCATGCAAGAAAGCATTCTTCACATCGAGTTGGAATAAAGGCCAAGGCAGATTTACGGACAAAGAAATCACCACTCAAATAGAGTTGAGTTTGGCTACAAGAGAGAACCTTTCAAAGTAATCCACACTATAGGTTTGAGTATAACCCTTGGCAACCAACCGTGCCTTATAACGGTCAACTGAACCATCTGGGAGATACTTGATGGTATAAACCCACCAGATTCAACAATCTGCTTACCCTCGGGTGGAGTACTAGCTCTCAAGTATTATTCTTCTTAAGAGCTTGCATTTCATCCATCATAACCTGAGTCCAATCAGGGCTTCTCATGACTTCCTTCAAGGTATGAGGGGCAACCGACAAGGATATGGAAGCCGTAAAAGACTTGAAGGAGGGTGAGAGACGTTGATAGGAAACAAAGCTACCAATGGAATGTTTCGAACAAGAGTGTATCTACTTTAGTAGAATGATCCTTCGAACTATGCGTCGTTCCTGCTTCCAATTATGCATCAAATTGTCATTCCAATCCCGCTTCCAACCTATTTATATTTGTTTACTGATGCAAGACAACTAACCACTTGCTCTAAAAGCTCAAGCTGATAGAGCAAGGTGAATCAAATCCTTTATCTCATGGCCCAGGCCCCACATCTCATGGATTAGGTCATCATCCGAACACCCCTAGTGGGCCCCACATCACATAGGTTCCACCTCATATGGATGGGGCCCGCCCCACACGGGTTGCCCACCCCGAGTGTGCCCCTACATCCCACAAGCCACCCCACTCAAGCCCAATGTGAAAATGTCCCTGCATTAATCACCTCCAGTGAGAAGTCTCACAGGCCACCCCACTTGAGCCTGATGTGAAAATGCCCCCGCATTATTTATATTTTGAAACAGACACTTCCCTGCTCCCACACCCAAATGTGTTATTGCTTTCACTTCACGCTTCAGGCAACTATAATATCTATTGATCACCAACCGGTCTAAATGGTCATGCTCTAGTTCTCTTCAATTGTTTGCCTTTAGCTACCTCAAAGCAGCTTCATGTTGTAATCACAGAACACGACCTTTCGAAGCTTTGTGCACCCTAATTTGTCCCTCTTATTTGGGTGGATTAGGAAGAAAATGTTCCAATTTTGTTCGCATGGCAATGACAAAACAATTTGGTCTAGTAGTAGTCTCGCATCTATGTGTATTGAATGATATCTGCGAAATATCATAAGTATCATTCATCTCACCAATATATTGCAAGTTTTTCATATCGTGATGTCTGCAAGTATCAATGATATTTTTATCGATAATAATTACCTCACGAATACCTTGGGATTTTGTATTGGCGGTGTAATGATGATATCTATCAATACCACACAAGGGGTGCTTTACACCCTGCACACACATGCGGGCAAGGGCTTGGGAGCAGGACGCTTGAGGCACACTTTGCACTTCCCACAACTGTTCATTGTTCACATATATGCGTATGGTACCATAAATTCAAGCCATTCGAGGCCCACGTGTTGTGTGAAATGTAGTCAAAGGTGACCTAGCCACACACCTATGCATTTTGGACCTGTTGTGCCTCACCCAGAACTTGGGCAAGGCTTTTACCTTAGGGTATGCCTAGGTGTGCATATGGTAAATGTGGCATTTTTCCATAAGGTACCCTTATATTTGTGTGGTTTTATTGGTGTTTTACCACCAAATATGGGTGCAAATAAATAAGAAAGGATTTTAAGCCCCATCTCAATAACTTTTCTCATTTCTTTTAATAAAGTATTCTTAAATTCTAAGAACTTCTCTCAGTTCTTTTTCTTCTTGATTTTTTTTTTTCTTCTAATAGTGTGTTAGGGTCATCACATTAGACTTCTTAAAAACAAATTAAGTTTTCATTGGTGTCATACAAGAGATAAAAGGTGAATTGGGAATTTTATGGGAACTGAAAATTTTAGGTTGAGAATTTGGGGTTTTGAATTTTTAAATTATAGAGTTTGGGAAATTTAGGGATTTTGGGGGAATTGGAAAATTGAGAATAGAGCATTTGGGGAATTTGAAAATTAGATTATAGGGTTTGGAAATTTTAGGGATTTTGGAGAAGTTGTGGTTTTGCATTGGTGAATTTGGGGCATTTATGAAAAATGGGAAATATTAGGGTTAGGATTTGGAAAATTTTGAAAATTAGGATTTAAAACTGGGGAATTTGGGAAATTTTGGGAATATGGGATTTTGAGCGAAGTGGAACTGAATGGTATTGAGTTTAATTATCTATATAAAAAATCAACTTGTATTTATAAATCAATTTAATATTTATAATATAAAATAAAAAAATCGCTACTAGAATTTTTAGGCATGTGTAGGAGGGCCTAGGCGTTTCAAGCGTTACAGGTGTAGGTGCATCTAGGGTGCGCCTAGCGCCTTCAACTACATTGGTTGTGTATGTTATCCATGTTGTTCATCAAGTGCCAATCTACCACATCCTATCATCCATCTTCAATCACCCCACATGTTCAACGTGTGCCAATGTGTGTGACAACACTCCACTATGCTAATGTGCGCATGTGCCACCATCTAACTTTAGGTGCCCCACATGTGCCACATGCCAATGTGCCAATTTACAATTTGCATTGTGCCACATGTGCCACCATCTAGCTTCAAGTGCCCACATTGACAATGTGACCATGTCATGTGCTATTGTCCAGCTTCAAGTGCCCAACATGTGCCACATGTTCCACTATCCATCTTCACCTGCGCCCCACATGCGCCAATTTTCCAACATACCAATGTTCGACTTCCAACACCCCACACGTGACAATGTGCTGCATACCCTCTTCAAGCATCCCACATGTGCCAATATGGCACAAGCTATCACCTACGAAGAAAATTGTCCCAAAAAATTTTACTTTGCCATATAACATATTTGAAAACAAGACAAAAGTTTCTAGTAATCTTGTTGAGAAACAAAAAGGAAAACAATGTTTTCTTTCCTAGAGAAACAAACAAGGAAAACAACATTTTCTTTCCTATGGTTTCTTGAAATAAGGTTTCCCAGGAAACAATGTTTCCTCCATTTTTTTTCCCACAAATCTAAATAGGACATGAGTGAAGGGATTATTTTCATAACTCACTAACTCTTCTAAAGTAGTCCTCAACAATGAGAATCAAAGTCATTCTTCATCAATCTAATAAAGTAATCATATCATCCCTGATAAGGTTAAGCTCTTGTGATTTCAAATGCAACCTTTATGTCAAAGTATTCCATCATTTCTTGCAATTAAACTTTCCTCTATAGAGCTGCTCGAAGTATCGGTATCGCTACAAGTTTTGCTGGCAAGGGATACGGAAATAATATCGATATCGCCGATAATATCATTGATAACCAGAAATGCGGGGAAACATGGGAAAATGGTGGAATTTTCAGTGAAACTTCAAGAGATGTTAAAATGTACATATTTGCATATTTAGAAATTAAAAATAATAATAATAATAATAACAAAATTGCAAAAATACTGCATACATAACAAGTTTCCATTTAATGGGGCCTTAAAAGCATGTGTCGTTGTAAGAAATCAGTCCAACCATCCCTTCCGGCCTATTTAACCATCCAACCTTCCATCCAAACATCCATCGATATTGCAAAATATCAACAACACATAATATTTCACCAAGAAATCATCAACAATTGGAAAGGACACAAAAGATTGTGGTCTCAATATCTCATATGTTGCGATATCGATAATATCGAGATATTATCAATATTATCAATGACAAATTGAACACTACATACAACCATGTGCCCATGAAAAAAAAAATGAAATAATTTTTTTGCTAATAAACAAAATTTTGATGATATCAATACGTTGGCGATATTATTAAAATATTGTTGATACACTTATCATACAAGCATTACCTAAAATTTACATAGTCGAAAATATTGGCGATACATTGGCGATATTGATGCATTGGCAATACAAGCAACACCTAGAATTTATATAGTTGAAAATATTGACAATTACATTAGCGATATTGATACATTGGCGATACTTAGCAATACACTGCTAATACCTGGAATTTCTGATACTACCAACATTATTGGTATCGCTACCAGTGTTATCGATATCGCTGAGCTAGAGATAAAGATAATATTGGAGATGTTTCGATAATATCTAAGATAATTCAAACACCTACATACAATCATTTGACTTTGCAATTAAAGAATCCCTAGATGAATCTCCATACAAACTAACTCGTACTTTATCAATTTGTTGTTGACTCCATCTCCATGGCTTTATTGCTCAATAAGTTAAAACGGAGAATCAAACATTTGAGTAACCATATGGATTCTTCAACTCTAGGCCCCATTATTAGACTAATGAAATGAAAGAGGTGGTGTTCTGAAATCTAACAATCAATCTTATCAGCTCCATTGGAAATTTCTAAACTACACCCAACATTTTATGGGAAGATCATGATGCAGGACAATTAAAATGCCCCTGCATTAGATCATTTGTAAAATCCACTTCATTTTAGGTTATTTTTATCCATTTCTTTAAGCTTTGTAATAAAAATCATGAAGTGTTCATAGACAAGTAGTTTAGGTACCTTCTACTTGACAATTTGTAATCTAAGAAAGTATTCGTGAAGATGTTTCTCAAAATCTTCACCAAAAGTTTGAGTGGTGCACCTATCTCTACCAAAGAGTTCTAACCTACTCATTCATGCAATGATCAAGTTCGAAGTATCGGTATCGCTACAAGTTTTGCTAGCCAGGGATATGGAAACAATATCGATATCACCGATAATATCGTTGATAACTGGAAATATGGGAAATCATGGGAAAAACGGTGGAATTTTCAGTGAAACTTTAGGAGATGTTAAAACATATATATTTGCATATTTAGAAATAAAAATTGCAAAAAGAATGCATACATAACAAGTTTCCATTTAATGGGGCCTTAAAAGCATGTGTTGTTGTAAAAATCAGTCCAACCATCCCATCCGGCCTATTTAACCATCCAAACATCCATCGATATTGCAAAATATCAACAACACATGATATTTCACCAAGAAATCATCAACAATTGGAAAGGAAACGAAAGTTTGTGGTCTCAATATCGTGCATGTTGCGATATTGATAATATCGAAATATTATCAATATTATCAATGACAAATTGAACACTACATACAACCATGTGCTCATGAAAAAAAAAAAAAAAAAAATTTGAAATAATTTTTTTCCTAATAAACAAAATTTTGATGATATCAATACGTTGGTGATATTATTGAAAAGCATTACCTAGAATTTACATAGTCAAAAATATTGGTGATACATTGGCGATATTAATGCATTGGCAATACAAGCGACACCTAGAATTTACATGGTTGAAAATATTGGCGATTACATTAGCAATATTAATACATCGGCGATACTTAGTGATACATTGCTAATACCTGGAAATTTTTATACTGCCAAAGTTATTGGTATCGCTACCAGTGTTATCAGTATCACTGAGCTGGAGATAAAGATAATATCGGAGATATTTCAATAATATCGGAGATAATTCAAACACAGATCAACTAGCTTTGGCATAAGAAAGGAAAAAGACAAAAAGAAATAAGAAAAGAATATGAAATATCAGGTCTTCTATTCATGGACATTATAGACATACTATGGGAGTAAATTAACACCTTTCAGTGAATTCAGACAGAGATGCTGGTCGCAAAACTACAATTCTGCCCGCCATCTGCAAAATGAAGAAAATAATGGGTGGAAACAAAAATCCCTCAAACATTTCTACTAATACACAGAAAAAGAGAGAAGCAATTTGAAATACTCATTGTCAGACCTCCTGGGCCTTTCCTTCCATGCGAAATAGCTCAGGATAACTGTTCTTCCCAATCTCTATCATCCTGTGAAAATCAATTAGATATTGGATCCTGGAGAATATCTTACCATCAAACTATAATGAAAATAATAACACAATCACATGCCTGAAAAATTGCCAACACACAGTCTATCCAATACCTTCTTGAACTAAATTTAGATTCTGTATCAATATATATCACACGGCCATTTAATCCCCCATTACATACAGGTAGGGCAGCTGCTAATGCAAGCTTTAGACAGAACTGCAGCTCGACAAAACAAAAACAAAAAAGGAGATTTTCCCAATTTACTTATGTAGGACAGGAAAAAGCTTAACAAGAAAGAGGAAAAGTACCATTAACAAAGCAGACCCAAGAAGTAAGCAGAAAAGGCCATACCACAAAAACTTAATTACAATGACACAAGCCTCAATTGCAAAAGACCACAGAAATTTACCCTCGAAGCATTTAAATATCTGATGCAGGATTAGTCAATCCATCAGTTCAGTCCATAGTGGACCCCATCACTGGCAGATACAGAATCAGGCCATGATTTGTGGTCCAGTAGACCTGTGGGACCCACAGATCCAATCGGATGGCCCATCTAATGATCTGACAGTCCTGTGGGGCCCACAAGGTCAATTAGGAGACAAGATAGACCATATGATTGGTCTGCATGCCCCACAAGTCCAACCAGATACTCCTATGGGCCCATATACTAATTGGATTTCTTTAAGGGTTCTATGTAGAAAAAGCCAAGTTTGGAATGTTTATACCAATTACAGGGCACATGTACACCACATGGATGTCTAAATAAATAGAAGTTCTATTTTGCAAACTTTAGATATTTTAGGAGGATTTTATGTAGGGATTCAGTACGGTTTTGATATTGGTTTCTAGAGTTCAATTAGGACTTGTAGAAGGCTGCATGTATGCGTGCATGTAGCCAATATGTATGGGAATAGACAGTGATTGATCCTTTTGGCTCCGTAAAGTTCATTTTATCGTTAACTAAGACTAGAAAAAATCTCTATACATGTGACACTTTAGAAACCTTGGGGTGAAACTCCTCTGGGGCATCTTAGTGATGAGAATTCACCATATTCCCCCCATATTCTTCTCCATTTTCTGGTTGCAATTGAAAGATTTGTGGCAGTTCAAGGGTGAATAATAGCAAATGAGATAAGGAAATTACCAAAATAACATGTAGAAACCATTTCATAGAATATAATTACTGCAAGCATGCTTCCTATGTTAGATTCCAAAGTCTAACCAAAAAACAGAATAAGATAAATGATGAAAGATAAAATCACAGTTACCTGTGTTTTGCCAATTCCTGCTGGGCCAACCAATTCGGTCAAAGCACCAGATGGTATTCCTCCACATAAGGCATCATCCAAACCTTTCAAGCACGTGGAAAGATGGCCAACCAAGTAACCATTATGGAGACGGTCCTCCATGAGCAGGAGTGCCTAGAAACAACTAAAAGCAGCATTACAAGAAAATGTAACAATTATTTATTTTTAATTTTTTGAAAAAGTAAATTCATTTAAGCAACCCAAATTGCTCGGCCAAGCCATTAATGGAATTATGTTGAAACAAAATATGAAGGTCCAAGGCTACATAGAAGTCTAAACTTTTTTTCTGGGTGATAAGACTCTTTTCCTGATCAGATCTATATTGAGCCTGGAGCCTTCTGAATGATGATTAGTGACAGAAAAGGGGGAGAAACATACATGATTGTGTTCCTTTTTCTGTACCACCCCAGATGCATAGCAGAATAGATGATAATCTGTTCCACCAAAATACTGGCTTGGATGCTGAATACACCCAGAAGAACCAAACATTTTGTGGTTATGCATGGCTTACAGTTTGATACGATGGACATGTGACTTCACTGATTTGTGCTACTGCTGATGTGACTTCAGCCAACCCCACATCTAACAGCTCCATCAGCTCAAATTCAGTGTATGACAACGCATCCTGAATACATGTGAACAAAGTCAGGTTTCTGACATGCAGTGAATTTAGGGAACACTTCAGCTGCATGGCAGGTGGTGTTTTTTTATTATTTTTCGTCTTCTTGATTTAAATCGATACGTCAGTTGCTTGCCAGCTTAAAACTGAAACAGGCAAACATATGCATGAATTGGCACAAAAGCTGAGAAAATAATGTGCAACAAATTTTGATCCTTTTGTCAATTGTCAAAAGTCAAAGACACCATTATAACAAATAGAAGAATACAAAGACATTTAAAAGTATACTCTTTTGAGAAAAGGATTCAATGTCATCTGAAGCATTTATAAAGATAGAGAAATAGGGTGAAATCCAACACATCGTCAAGAATAAGAGATAAAATAAAATAAAAAAATAGAAATTGTTGATTGCAAGCAACCTATGTAAATGACTATTAGGTAGCAGTTGATTGCAATCAACATATTACATTGCACCAGTCAGAGTTTTATGCTCTCAATTGCGGTCCCTAGCTGGATAAAGGAGGGTTGTGTCAAGTTGGCAGCCGGCGTCAAACGTATGACAAAACATCCAACATGAATCCGAGCAATACGACATTCCAAACACATGCTAGGGTGTTCCCTGTAAGTGACACACTGCATTGGAATGTGGGTCCATTGCGAATGGGCAAGGGTTGTTTTGGTTAGGGCATTCTCCAGAAGCAATGCGCTGCAACGGTGCCCAATTGCTATGAGTAGGCGAGGGTTCATGTGCCATTCTAAACACGTGCAGGTAAAGAAGCTAATCCAAGAGGATAGGATTCATCTTGCCATATGGAATATAGGAACATTGACATGAAAGAGTATGGAGTTAGTAGATAAGATGAAACGAATGAGAGTTAACATAGCTATGTTCAAGAACCAAGTGGAATGGGGCCAAACTAGAGAAATTGATGTATACAAGCTTTGCTATATAGGAAAGGACAATATAGAAATAGGGTAGGGTTAGTGGTAGATAAGGATTTCAACCATCAAAAGCTCTGGTAGCCCCTTTGCTCGCTACGTCCGGTAAGGATTCCATGTGGCCATTCCTTTTCGCTGGCTCAATGTTGCGACAGCAGCTAAGGCATTTGTCTTTAGTTCGGAGAGTCAACAAATGGGATGGTCAAAAGCCTATTAAGTAATAGGATTTTATTAATAAAACTTGCATTGTGAGGAGATAATCAATGTTATCAATGCATATGCGCTGCAAAAAGGGTTACAAGATAGAACTAATAGACAATTCTAGGAGGATACAAATGGACTAATGGAAGAAATTCCAAACAAAGAGAGGATATGTTTAGGAGGCTTAAATGATCATGTAGGAAAAGAACATAGAGGATAGAGAGAGAGAGAGAGGGTGGTGATGGTGGGCGCGGGCTCCTCATGGAGGGTAAAGAGGAAGGGTTGTGTGGGCTACTCACATACAAAAGTCAAAAAGGCAAAAGTGCCCTAAGTGGATAAGTTGGCAACCTCACAAAGTGGAGTTAGGAAAATCTAAGCCGTTAGCTGATAAACACGCAAAGTAGCCATTGTTCATGCAAATTACCTAAATACCCTTCCTACTTTCTAAATCCCTTTCGGTATCCTTTTCACACTCAAAGTTTACGATTCTTGAAGGATTAAGGGCATGTTTGGTTGGATGTAAATGGATGCAAAGGGTGCTACACAAGTAATTATGACAAGTGCTCTGCGTTTGGTTTAGAGTGGCAATTTCACCTCAAAAATTAAGAAAAATTCAACTTTATAGTGGGCCCCACAATGATGTATGTGTTACATCCATGCCGTCCATTCATTTTGTCAGGTCATTTTAAGGCAAAAGCCCAGAGATGAGGCAGATCCAAACCTTCTTAGCCCCCGAGAAGTTCTCAATGGTAGGAGTTCAAGTGTCCAATGGTAGGCCTTCAATCCCCATTGTTTTCTATGGTGTGGTCCACTTGAACTCTAGATCTACCTCATCCTTGAGCTCATGCCCTAAAATGACCTGAAAAAATGAATAGACGGCATGGATGTAACACATACATCACAGTGGGGCCCACAGAATATACGTGACGCAATCAAATCTCTAATCAAATCTATTTTCAAAAACTATACATGTCAACATCAATAAATACCAAAGTAAGTCATCATTACCTATTTATCACCATTTACATGCATTTACAGATAACCAAACAGGCCCTAATTGCTTTCCCCTTGGCTACTCGCATTCTATATAGTAGATATAGGATACCATTGAATAAGTACGGCGGCAACCCATGAAGAATGGGCTTACGATGAGCATCTACTAAAAAGTGGCATCTCAAGTATCCAAGGAATAGCGTTGGTGTTATAATGAGTGTAGTTAAAAGCACTACACACACCCTAGGTGCACCTAACCCTTGTAATGCCTAAGCGCACGCCTGGAGATCCCAAGTAGAATTTTTTTAATTTTACATAATAAGTACTAATATTTAATTATTTATAGATAGAAGTTGTTTATATAAGGTGGATGAGTGGCAAGACGAGGAATGAAAGAACTAGAAATGAATCCAATTGATTCGAGGGATAAGAGTAGCACCAATAGGTAATAAGATGTGGGAGAGTAGACTTAGAAGGTTCAGTCATGTGCAACAAAGTGTGAGTTAGTACACGTTGAAAGCCCTAGAAGGGCAAGGGGATAGTCTAATCAACAAAGTGTCCAATCAATAGACATTTCCTCATTGAATAGGAATCATTGACCTTTTTTTCCTAACCATCCCAATTTAATGCCACTATCAAAGGGTCAGGATAGTCTGATCCCTACAAGTTTTTAGTTATTGCCCATACACAATGAGGCCTACACTTTGGAAGGGTATTGTGCAACCAGAAGCACTGGAAATGTGATACTATGGAAAAGAAACCTAGCAACACACGTTATGATCCATGGAAACACATATGAAGAGATGGCACTTTCTCAAAGTTCTTCTTAGTATTCAGTCTCTATAAGAGTCACTTGTGCCATAAGAGACTGACAGAACATTGAAAACATTAATATTAAAAAAGTTGTAATGATGGATGAAAAGACAAGAATGCCTCACGTATGATGTCTCTCACTAGAAGCCCATAAGTAGGAGTAATTTGGTCTTTTATCTTTGCTGTTAAAAATAATCTCAAAATAACAACTACGCTAACTCCTCTAACATAGGCCCCATGTGGGCTTAAACACATGTGACAATGTGGATCAAGTGGTGTCACTTATCGGATTGGCAATCCACTTGCATCAATCACCCCCGCCCTCCCCTCAAAAGTACTAGGCCTCAAGTACGGAAGGGAACTTCCAAAATTAGGCCTTGAGATTCTTTTCCCTTGGCTCTAGCCACTATTGATAGGTTGTTGTTGTTTGGTTGGGTACTTTTAAATCTAGAGGATGCCTTTGATTCCTCTTCCTACATCCTTAGATGTAAAGTGGACTCTCTAGTTTATTGTCTTCTTAATTGACAATGGTGTCTTCCTTTCTACTCACCATTCTTGGGGCAAGAGCATGTTATTTTCTTGTCATTTCTTTGTCCACCTGGCATGTGTCATCTTACCATTTCCTGAAGTGCCATTGGTCATCATAGAAACACTCCCCATCTCTTCGTCCTTTTGAGGAGCATCACTTTTTATTTGTCCTGAGAGTGGCATCATTCCTGTCACACACAAGAACATAGGTGCAAGCAAACAAACAATACTGCACGTGATGACCGTACATCTTTGAAGACTAATAGGATGTGAGAAGTTCTTATAGGACAACGTAACACCATACCAACTCGTAATGTTAATGGGCAAGTCACTAGGCATCACTCAGCCAATCGCATAATCTCGCCGCTTGTTCCAACAGCCTGATGTGCTTGTGGGTACTTTCGTGTTCACAGCTACAACCGACTGACCGTTGTCTGTGAAATTATGTTCAGTTCAGGTTGTTGCATTGTTGATGATGACCATCTTGGGCCTTTCCACACATGTACCCCATGTGATGAAGACATTTGCTCATAAATGGTCTCCATTCTCTTCATCCTTATGCACTGCAGGGATGCACCTAATGAAACAAGATATGATATTCCTATAGCCCACCAAGTGATAAATCCAAGTTTTCAATGCGTGGTTTTCTTCAAGCTCTTTCTCATTGACAACCTCTTCACAAAGGTTGATGTTCTTTGTTGATTTTGAGCACAGCTTTTTACTGAGAGTGATCCCATTCCAGTCACACATGAGATTGTGAGTGCTAGTGAACCTACAATACCACACACGACAATCATACATCTATGGACGACCAAGTAGAAGGTGAGAAGCTTTGATAGGCCAACCTAACACCATAATGACTCGGTGTACTTTTTGTCCTAATGGGCACTAGCATTACCCCACCGCTTATTTTAGTAGCCTGATGGAGTTGTGGGTACTTTTCGATTCGCAGTTGCAATTGATCAACAGTTCTCTATGAAGTTATGTTCAGGTTGTTGCAATTATCACCTTTCCACACGTACCGCATGTGTGTAAGACCTTGGTACATAACCAATATCCATTCTCTTCATCCTTATGCAATGTCGGGGTGCACTTAAACAGAACAAGCTATAAGATTTTATTGTAGACATTAAGCAATAACTCTAAGTAACTCTTAAGTCGTTGGTGTTGGTTCTTCTTCAGGCTCTTTGGCAATGACAACATCTTCATAGAGATAAATGTTCTTTGTGAAGCACATGGCTGAAAGGTGACCCTTGCCACCACACTTTTAAAGGTGGCACTATAACAATCGCCCATCAACATCTCTCCTATTTTCTGGCATCCTTTGGTTATATCATGGATTATCATGGGAGGTCGTGGACGATTGCTAGAAGTTTGAGACAATGAAGACCCTACAGATTGATAGTCATCGCACCTATCTGTCATCCATTTGTCATTCTCATGTGCCCACAATACAAATTGATATGCTTCACCCACCAGCTCTGGCTGAATCTCTACCATCTTATTTTGAATGTTCTTCCCGAGCATCTGCAACAAGCTACCTGCTACACTCCTGGTTCCGTTAAACCACATCTCAATGTTAGATCATACCGTTGGTGGGTGTAGCTCACAATTAGGTTATCGTCTTGAAGATATAAAAGTCCTATAAATATTCTACATTCCTAACCTAGCAAAATGAATCTCCACTTCATCATGGCCTTCATTTCCCTCCTGTTTGAAATAGGTGGAAGATTACAAGCCGCAGATCTCTCACAATCCAGATCCACCATTTTAGGGCCTGTCCCTTTATATTCAATATGGCAGGAGGATGTATCTTGACTACCACGACCATCTAGAACCATTCAAAATAATTTCCAATAACTCTACCAAATCTTGGAAAACATTGGGGTCGATGCTACCATTCGATTATTCAACCTCCATTTGCACTCGCTTTGTTGGATCCTTTGCACAAGGAGATTGGATTGCTTTAGCATAATTCGGGCAGTCATATTCAAGCAAATATGATGAGAGGCATTAGATGCTTTGATCCTTGTCTAGGATGTCAATACTGCTAGTCTCTAGGTATGCCTGTGCTCATGCCCATGATTTCCATCTTCTCCACCTAGCACCTGAGTCGAGGTTGCCAAGGAGATCAATTTCCCAACTCCATGAATTCCTTGTGATCATAGGTATTCTATGAGCTTGTTACTGTCAATGTTTTAAATAGCAAATGGCATGTAGCATAGTGTTCTCCCCTCTGAAGCATGAGGCATGAGCTAACTTCTAGATTTGTAATCAAGGCTGCGCTTGGTTGCACCAATTTCGTAATACTAATTAAATTAGAATGATTAATAATGAATTTTAACATCTTATGATATTTGGTGCTACCAAACGCAGCCTAAAGCAATAGGAAAGAGTAATCGTTAAGTATAAAGGTAAAGAAAGAGCAATTGAACTAATTTCATACAGTTACTTACATTATTTTTACTAAAAGTATTGAAAAGATTAACTTATTTTGATTGAAACTAGAAAAATGTAATAATCATTGAAAACATTAAAATTATTTGATTTTAATGTTGTAGTGAAAATAACTTGTAATGTGAGCTACGTAGCATGTAGCTTAGTCTATGAAGCGTGTAGTGTATACTAGCGTAAGGTACATCTGACTTGAGCTATTTTCATGAGCTACGTAGAATTAAGGCTAAGCTACCCGCTACATGGCATAGCTATTTAAAACACCAGTTAAAGTTTTTTTGTTCACTTCCTCAATACCATTCCTTCATCCCTTTAAGGGGATGTTTGTTTTTTAATTCACATGGTAAATACCTAGGAAATATGTAACAACTATTTACTAGTGTAATTCCAATGCTACTCCAAATGCAGATGTTAATGTGTTTGCTTTTTGAATGCTAAAATTGAGGAGGGTGTGAATTTCATGCGAGGCCCACTGTGATGCATATGGCTTATCCACGTTGTCTATCTATTCTCCTAGATGATTTTAGGGCATGAACCAAAAAATGAGGCAGATCCAAAGCTCAAGTGGGCAACACCACAAGAAACTGTGGGAATTGAACGCTTTTTGATAAAAACTTCTTGGGAGCCTTAGAAATTTTGGATCAAGCTGTTATTTGTGTTTTCCCCTTATCCATGTCTATGCGACCTTATGAACAGGTTAGATGACAAATAAACAATCTTGTCAGCCTTACGAAGAAAAAGCCTTTCAATGGTGAAAGTTTTACAGCCATTGTTTCTTGTGATGTATGCCACTGGAGCTTTGGATCTGCCTCATTTTTGGGCTCATGCCCTAAAATGTTCCAGTAAAACAAATGGACAGCGTGGATATGTCACATACATCACGGTGGGGCCCACGAATTTAAGTCAGCCCTTTTCATACTAGTTTTTGAGGCGGAAATACTCATCTATTTTCAAATGGGCGCAATGAGTAATAATGACCTATTTCCTAGGTATTTACCATGGAAATGAAAATTCAAACAGCCCCAAATAGAGCCACCAAACTTTTTATAAATCATAATCTTTTCCATCATTTTCATTATATCATTCTAATAATCACTCTCCATTCCAAGATGTAAGAGGCTCCACTTCTCATGCACACGCAAGCTCAAAGATGATAGACCACACATCGTAGATCAATCAACAATAGAGATCCACTCAATGATTTTTCGCTGGATTGTTTACTAACCTGATTAATTGGAGCATGATTGGTATGATGATATGATAATGGAGAAATCCAATTGTGAATTTATTAATGTATCCTTTCAACCACCCCATCCAACTGACTAGATTACGAATGACACACAAACATGATAGCTAAGAAAATCCAATCACTGATCTGTTGATAGATTGACAAATCTAACTCATATATCGCAAAAAGCTCCAATCTGCAGCACATGTCAGATCTGGCTGTAAATCTAGCCCATAACTATAGCACTAGTCAAATTCAAATGGCTAGATCATGATGAATGTTGATCTGTAAAAATGGGCCAGATCCAATCATTAGAAAGGGCGATGTAGGAGTATGATTGAGATTGAGCAAGGCTACACAGACGAATTTCAAAAAAAAAAAAAAGTAGATTTAGGACGTTGAAGGTAGGTAGCTAAGACCTATAGGGGATCTAGGGTTTGGGGGTTAGAGATGGAACAGTTAGCATTTTATGGGTAAGAGTGGGGATGACTAAGGTTTATAGGTGGGGAATGAGGGGCAGCTAGGGTTTGATTTGAATCCCAAAAGGAAAAAGAAATGAAAATTGAGAAGACAAGGGAAGAAGATGAGTGAATGTAAGAGGTAAAACCTTCGATTCCCAAGAGAAACTTGCTACAATACCACTTGACACAGCTGGAATAACTGGAAATGCAATAAGATGAAAATGCAAGACAGAAAATAATGCAAGAAACACATGTTACGATCAATAGCTACACGCCTACACGTACCAAAAAGCGACACATACAAAGAGAGATAATTTTTCAAACTGTTTATCAATATTCAAGCACCAAGAGATTAACATGCCCAATTAGAGACTTGTATGGCTTTCAAAACAATAAAAGATTTAAATAAATAAATAAATAAGTCATGCTAGATAAAAAGACAAAAAATGCCCTCGTGATGTCTCTCACTAAAAGCCCATGAGTGGGGGTAATTTGATATTTCATCATCATCATCATATATGCCTTATGCCAATCAATTGGGGTTGATCTTTCATCTTCATTTTTAATCCTAAAAATAATAACTACACTACAAGCTATTTGGATGCAGAACAATTTTGGAACCGGTTACAAAAGAAAACAACGGAAATAATAGTTTTATTAGGTCCAAATTTTAAACCCAGTTTTGTAAATGCAGACTACTAATCTGGACAGTTTCAAATTTGTTTGGAAAACAATGTACTACTCTAGACTTGAAATAAATATACAAAACACCATATGGCTATGGTTGGTGGATTGAGAGATGGATACCGGAAGGCCATCAACATGCATCCCCCTTTGTTTGAATGGTGGTGGCGGTGTTAAGGTTTAGGGAGGGATGGAGGGACTATGGAGAGAGTGAAAATGACTCTAAAGAAAAGATTATGTGGGGATTAAAAACTAACCAAGGCAAAAACTTTCTCAATTCTCATTTCATAAACAAACATGGTTAATTAATGGATAATTGTACTTTTTTAACTTAACCATTTATTTCATAGATTCAAGCAAAGTTGTGTCGAGAAAAGTTATGTAGGGACAAATAGCTTGTCCGTGGTTTGTTAAACCCATTTGTTCACAGGAACCTACAAAAATAAGAACAATATATCACATGAGCTAGATCTGCCAAATGTGCAATCAACCTAGTTCAAGTGCCTTACATTTGCACATGTCCCACCATCAATCTTCAAGCATACGCAAATTACCTACAATAGGAAGCTAGTTAGGGCACACCATGACATCCGTGAGAAATCCACCCTGTCCATCCATTTTGTCAGATCATGTTATGAAATTGGCCCAAAAATGAGGCAGATCCAAAACACAAGTGGGCCGCACAACAAGAAATGGTGAGGATTGAACATCCACCGTTGAAACATTTGTGCAGCCATAGAAGTTCTGAATTAGGTTAATATTTTTGTGTTTTCAGTTCATCTCAGTAGGAATGATCTTATGAACTGTATGGACAGCATATAAACATCACGGTGGACCTCAAACCTCAAGGAGGTTTCAATGGTAGGCATCTCCCTACCCACTTTCTCCTGTCGTGCAGCCTGCTTAAGTTTTGGATTTGCCTCATTTTTGGGCCATGTGGTAACATGATTTGTCAAAAACGATGGACAAGATGGATTTCTCATAAACATCACAATGGGCACCAGCTATCTTCCTGTCGCAAGTTCCTGCTACATGCTATTGCCCGCATCCTCTTCAAGCACCCACCAACATGTGACACGTGTCAATGCGCACATGCACTATCAATCATAGACATGACACCATCCAGATTAAGCTCCCCACATGTGCCACGGACCATCCTTATTACATGTTCCAATCTGTTTAACAAACAAGGAATAGAATAACTAGTCCCGAAAGCATGACATTCAATAGCTCTCACGTGGACACCATGTGGGATTAGGCACGTGGTCATGTGGGGCCCACATGCACAATCAACTAGTGTCGACTCATGGGATCAGCAATCCACTTGCATCACGTATGGATCAGCATGGAAATAGAAGCATGTTTTTTATTATTATTGGTTAGCACGTTAGTACACACACCCCACTGCTAGCCACACCCCACTTGGGAATCGATACCATGACCTCTGTGTTGAAACGAGGTTATCTTCACTCAGTTTACCACTTGAGCTATGAATCAGTGTGTATTGAATATACGGCCAGCAAAGACGGCCATGTTGTACCACGCATTATGTATTGAATATCTTTGATTTCTCAAAAAATCTGACTCTGAAAAAGACCCAATTAAAGATAAAAGAAGAAATAGGAAGACTAGCGCAGTAAAAGGCATTGAAGAAACATGGAGTGCATAGGGTCGACGGAATTCGGCAAGAGAAACAATGAAATTACAAGATAACCAGGAAGAGAAGAGGAGAAATAAAGGAAATAAAGGAAATAAAGAAAAGGGACCTTGGCAGTCTGGATATTCCGGGCAGCAAAGACGTTTGCAATGGATTGAGGAAGCCCCATTTGGCTGATAAGCTTGCTCGCCATCCCTCTCTCTACCAGCCCCTTTCCCGCCTCTACCCTCCGAAATCCTGAATAAGAAAATGGGAACATTGCCGAAGTCGGTACTGTGTTGACGTGGCAAAGTTCTATGACCCCCATGATGTCTGTGTAATATCCGCACTGTCCATCCATTTTTATAAATCATTTTAGTGGACGCGGAGTTCCTGCGAAAGCATTTTGCAGGGAGTTCCTGCTCTGTGGGGCCACTGTGATGATTTTGATAAATCTTCTCCGCCCATACATTATGTGAGCTCATTTTAGGACATGAGGCCAAAAATGAACCGTACCCAGTTCTCAAGTGGGCGGATAATGTGAGAGTTGAATTGGGCTGAAAATGTGAGAGTTGAATTTCGACAGTTGAAATATTCGTGGGTCACAAAAGTTTTGAATCATTCTAATATTAGTTTTTCCGTTCATCCCAAATAGGAATGATGTTATTAAGGTACGGATGGCATGTAAACCGTAAACATCACTGTAGAACCCAGGGAGATTTCAACTGTAGGAATTTCACTAACCACCTTTTCCTTTGGGCTTAGTACGGCCCACTTGAGTAGTGGAGCCTGCTCAATTTTAGCCTCGTATCCTAAAATGAGCTCACAAAACGGATGGATAAGGTAGATTCTATACGAACATCACGGTGGGCCCTACCTCGGTTCCCAGCACAGGAACTTCGTGGGAAAGGCTTTCGCAGGAAACTGCGTCCCAATTTCATAAATAAAAGTCATGTCCAAAGGGCAAGTGAACCGCACCACGGGTAGCAACAGACGTCAATGACGTCCACTGTTGAAGCCTTCCTAGGGCAAAACGTGTACCACATCATAGAGTTACAAAGACCTCGATTGATGAAGCGAAAACACAAATATCATCTTAATACAAAACTCTCTGTGTGGCCCTCCTAAGTTTTCAATGGTAAGCATTCAATGCGAACTGTTTCCACTTACGCAGTCCAGTTGAGCTTTGGATGGGCTCCTTTTCAGATTGTACCTAAAATAATGAGGGAAAATGTAATGAATGGATATATATGATAGTGGGCCATAGAGCTTTGCCACGTCAACAGAGTGTGCTGAGAAGCGGATTAGCTACTGACAGGTTGAGTAGGGAGACTTGCTATTTAAGTGATGTCACCTAGTTAAGTAGGTCCCACCAAGATATATGTGTTTTATCCACACCCTCCATCCATTTGGGGAAACCATTTTAGGTCATGAGCTAGCAGATATAAAGCTGGAGTAGGCCCTACCACAGAAAATAGTGGGAAGAGTGACACCCACCATTGAAATCTTACTATGGTCCACCGTTATGTTTATTTGAGATCCAACCTGTTTATAAGTTAGGGCAGGGAAAACACAAATATCAGCTTGATCGAAAAACATTTCTAGCTCTTAGAAGTTTTTAATAGTGAGCGTCACTCTCTCCTTTACTTTCTATGGTGGGGTTCACTCGAGCTTTGGATCTAATTTATTCGATGGCTTATGCCTTAAAATGATCTCTCAAAATGTATGAACGGTGTAGATACAAAATATACATCATGGTGGGATCCACATAACTAGGTGACGTCACTTCAGTAGCTAGTATTCCTGCTAAACCTGTGAGTAGCTAATCGGTGGAAAAACTTATCATTGTAGACGCTACCTTTTATCCAGCTTCTTTTTTGAGCTGTCCAATACTTACATTCATAACTTAGACCTTTCACGCAAAGGGGCATTTTTCAAGGGGGGGTATTTTTGTCCTCAAATGCTCTGTCTGTACATAAAAGGTCTAATGTGAGAGGGTAAGTTTTGAGCGGTCGAGAAAAGAAGCTGAATAAAAGGTAGCATCTACAGTGATAATTTTCTCTACTCGGCGTCCAGTATGCTGTGTTCTGCACCCTAGCGGAATTGGGTACTACACTACCGTGGATGCATGTGTTTTATGGCGCTGTCTATCCGTTTTTTTGAATCATTTTAGCGCATGCTGTGTTCCACACCCAAGCGGAATGCCGAATGAAAACCTAGTATGCTACCATTGATGCATGTCTTATGGGCACTGTGTATCCGTTTTTGCAGGTCATTTTAGTTCATGATCCCAAAATTAAAGTATATACAGAGCTTAAGTGAGCCAAACCACACCAAATAATGGGGATAATCACATTCACCATTGAAACATTTCTAGGGCCCACAGTGATGTTTATTTGTCATCTAACATGTGTATAAAGTCTCATGAACATTGATGAAAGGAAAACACTAATATAAGCTTGATCCAAAACTTCTTTAAAACTTCCTTGGCCTAAAGAAGTTTTCAACGGTTGGTGTTCACACTGTTTCCTATGGTGTGGTCTACTTAAGCAGTCGATATTGCTTCAATTTTAGTGTCATACCCTAAAATGAGCTATTAAAATGGATGGACCGTGTGGATAAAACATATACATTACGGTGGGCCCACAGTTTCATTCTCGATTTCACTATCAGATAAAACCACCACATCTTGCTATTTCCAAGTGACAGTACGAAGATCAAATTGATTGAATAAATCTAGCCTCTAATGTGTGGACTCTTGTCTATGAAAAATAAGAGCATTTGATGTTTTGCATTTTTTTTAACCCGGCGATAAATGTCTATCAATCTGATGGTTGTTGGATTTGGGTATTGAAACAGTTAATACTATGTAATTTATAAATTTAAATTTTAAAAATATTATATCAAAAAATTAATTGAGTCGATCATGTCAAGGTGTGATATGAAGCACTCAACTTGAAAATCAAATTTATCCTCCTTAGACTGTCCCAAGAGTAACAGGATTCTCCGGACAATCAGCCTACATAATACAATGGCTATAACTGGATCTCAACAGTGCACTCACTTTATGTGGGATCAAATCATATGCAACCCTAGCTCAAAAGTATTGAGTCAACTCAAAGACAAACTCAATAAAACAAATATTAAAAATTAAGGAGAATTTTAAAAAAATGCATAGTTTTTTTTATGTGTTTCAAGGTGATCTATTTATAAAATTCTAAAAAGTGTTAAAAATACTATTTTGAAACGGGTTAGGTCCATTGGATTTAAACTCAACTAATGTGACTACCCGAATGGATAGAACTACCCGAATGGACATATCTCTCTATTTTAAAAATAAAACTACCCGAATGGACATATCTCTCTATTTTAAAAATAAAAGGATCTCTCTATTTTAAAAATAAAACTACCGAATGGACATATCTCTCTATTTTAAAAATAAAAGGATGTGAGTGTCAATACACTCGTAGTACACCATAGGTGTGTACCACAACTCGGGCCATTACAAAGAAATGGTCCAACACAAAGCCCAAGTCTCTTCAACAGCTTAAGCCTTGTACTCCATATCCCACATATAACCTTTTTACATTTTCGATGTGGGACTATTTCCAATGCGTAATACACAAGAGACAAGAAATTTCAAATGAAAATTTTTTAGGCAAAGATTTTGTAGGAATTTTTAAAATACTGGAAATTTTAAAATTGCTTTAAATTACAACAATGGTCATTAATGAAATAAACTTAATTATTTATCCATGATAGATCTACATTGGTTACCATAATTTGGATGGTTATTTGGATTACTTGTATGTCTAGTGAGTAATTTTTAAGTGCTTATTTGTCATACATCACACTGCTATTATATTGGAGTTTCTTCTAAAAATATCCACAAATCGTGGATTATTTGTCCCCGGTCACAAGAAGTTCCCATAGTTAGAAGTTGTGTGGGGCCTACAGAGATGCCCATCACAAATTCACTCCATCCATTAGTTTTGAAGACAATAATATGACAAGAATAAAAAAATCAAACAAATCCAAAACCCATGCGGACCACACCACACGAAATAACAGGTATTGAACGTTCACCATTGGAAACTTTATGGGAGCCGTAGAAGTTTTGTATCCAGATGATTTTGTGCCTAAAGTTTTTCTAAGTGGAAATAACCCATTAGATAGCATATAAATGTCATGGTCAGCGCTGAGGAGGTTTCAATGGTGGACGTTTTAGTTCCCACATGAGTTTGAATATGCCTGTTTTTTCTCTGTCTTATTGCAGTGACCTGTCTGATTTTTATACTGTTGTCCTACTGTGGGCCTTTTCTTTTCTTTTTTTAAAACACCCCCACACACTCACGCCCTAGTGGGATTTCACCACATATGGGTACTCAAACCCTTGTCCTATTGTGGGCTTGCAAATTGATGGACAAAGTAGATTTGTTGCAGTATCTTTGTGAGCCCCACACATCTTCTGACTATAAGAAGTTCTTGTGCTCAAGGGCACTTGTGCCCCTCAAAAATAAATTTCTAGTAAGCGTGTTGATGGGAGGAGGATGCACTATGGGTCACGATTGATGGGTTTTTTTGACCCATCTTCGACCGGTCGAGAGCCCTGCTCGACTGGTCGAAGGTTGGTGGTCGACCAGTCGAAGGTTCGAGTCGAGGACTTCGAATCAAAGTCCAGCGAGTATTTTTGCTATTTTTTACTGTAGCTACGACTGGTCGAAGGGATGTCTCGACTAGTCGAAGGGGTCCTACGACTAGTCGAAGACTAGGTTCGACTAGTCGAAGGTTACGCAGTTTGTTTCACGATTTTACGCGAAACTGCGGATTTGAGTCATTTCGCAACAAGGATGCGGAAAGGAGTTTCCTAAACTATAAAAGGGGTTGCTTAGGGTTTTTCTAGGTACAGCAAGAGGGTTTCCTAAAGCTTTACAAGAGATTTGCTAAATGGTTTAGGGCTATCAAAGGTGAGAGAGAGGAAGAAAGAGAGAGAGGAAGCTTATAGAAGGGAGGTTCTGCTCGTGGAGGTTTTCTACTTTGCAATTTATATCTCAGTGCTTTTATGTCCTCGTAATCGGTTAGATCTCTCCGTTTTCTCTATTTCTCTTATTGTTTATCCACTCCTGCGTGAGTGAAGAAGATTGTAACGTTCTACTTCATAGTGGATTGTTGATCTGGACGAGGTCCCGTGGTTTTTACCTCTTTGAGGGTTTTCCACGTAAAAATCTCTTGTATGGTGTGTGATTGATGCTTTGATTTATTTCATTGCTTTATTATCCATAATTCTGATTTGTTTCGAGAGGCTAGATCCTAAGGTTTGTGCAAGGCATCCCAACAAAGTGGTACCAGAGCCAGGTTCATTGAACGGGTAGGATCGGTTTTGAATTATGGAAGGTGGCTCAAGGATGATCAGCCTCAATGGTTCTAACTGGATCATATGGAAGGCTAAGATGGAGGACTTGTTTTATTGCAAGGACCTATATTCTCCAATCTTAGGCATATCAACAAAATCCAAGGATATGACTGATGATGATTGGAAGAAGATAGACCGAAAGGCGGTGGGGTTAATTAGACAATGGTTGGATGATTCTGTGTTCCACCATGTGTCTACGGAAACCTCAGCCGCAAGCCTATGGCTAAAATTATAAGGGTTGTATGAGAGGAAGACAGCTGGTAATAAGATATTTCTGATAAAGCGACTTGTGAATCTCAAGTTCAAGGATGGTGGTTCTGTGGCCGAGCACATGAATGAGGTCAACAATATAGTGAACCAACTCACCTCTATGAAGATGGTCCTGAATGATGAACTGCAGGCTTTACTATTGCTTAGTTCATTACCTGACAGTTGGGAGACATTGGTGGTGTCTCTAAGTAACTCCGCGCCAGACGGAAAGATATCCATGGAACAGGTAACCAATTGTCTCTTCAATGAGGAGACAAGGAGGAAGTCTCAGGGGTCTACTCAGCAAGAGGCCCTTGTGACACAGGAATGGGGGAGAGGAAAGAACAGAAAGGGCGGGAAGGCCCGAGATAAATCAAGAGGCAAGTCGAGTAACAGAAAAGATGTTGAATGCTGGAATTGTGGCAAGAAGGGCCACTACAAGCATGAATGTCGTGTTAAGAAGAACGACAAGAAAGGAAAATGGAAGGAAGATGAATCAGATTCCACTGCGGTCACTTCAGATGGTGACATGATAGTTATTCTTTCTACAGATCATGACGTATGTTTCACGGCTACGAGTCAGGACACCGACCGGGTGATAGACTCAGGAGCTTCTTTTCATGCGACTCCACACAGGGACTCCTTCACAAGCTACAAGTCAGGTGACTATGGGACTGTGAAGATGAGAAATTCTGGCGTATCAAAAATTGTGGGAGTCAGTGATATTTGTGTGAAGACCGATGTGGGCTGCACATTGGTTCTCAGGGATGTGAGGCATATCCCAGACCTTCGCCTCAACTTGATGTCGACGGGAAGGCTGGATGATGATGGCTATAAAAGCCGGTTTGCTGATGGGCGATGGAAGCTCATTAAGGGTTTGTTGATCGTAGGCAGAGGAAAGAAGTGTTGCACCCTTTACAAGGCAAGTGTCAGTATGTGCAAGGGTGGGTTGAACGCAGTGGAAGATTCAGCTATTGACATGTGGCACAGGCGTCTAGGCCACATAAGTGAAAAAGGGCTTCAGCTACTAGCAAGGAAGCGGCTCCTTCCAGACGTGACATGTATACCTCTCAAAACCTGTCTTAATTGTTTATCAGGGAAACAGCATAGAGTTTCATTTATTAAAACTGCTTCTCATGTTAATAAAGTGCATGCATTAGATTTGGTTTATTCTGATATTTGTGGTCCTATGAGGACAAAAACCTTGGGTGGGGCATTGTATTTTGTCACTTTTATAGATGATGCATCTAGGAGAGTTTGAGTTTATGCTTTAAAATCCAAGGACGAGGTCTTTGGTGTGTTTAAATTGTTTCATGCTATGGTCGAGAGAGAGACAGGTATATCATTGAAGTGCATCCGCACTGACAATGGTGGTGAATACATCGATGACTTTCATGAGTACTGCAAGTCCCTGGGTATACGGCATGAACAGACGGTTCCCAAGACCCCCCAGCATAATGATGTAGCTGAGCGAATGAATCGCGCCATTGTTGAGAGAATCAGATGTATGTTATCCCATGCGAAGTTGCCCAAGACGTTCTGGGGAGAAGCAATGCACACGGCAGTGTATTTGATAAACAGGTCTCCATCAGCCCGTTAAATGGAGAAGTACCTGAGAAGGTGTGGACCGGACATGATCCATCGTACAGTCATCTCAGGGTGTTTGGATGCAGGGCATCCGTTCACGTACCAAAGGATGAGAGGTCCGAGCTCGATATGAAGATCAGACAGTGTGTGTTCTTAGGGTACGGTGATGAAAAATTCGGTTACAGGTTATGGGATCCGGTCGAGAAGAAGCTCATCAGGAGCAGAGATGTGGTTTTCTTTGAAGATCAGTGTATAGAAGGCATTGGTAAGCCAGAGAAGAATCAGCCTAGTTCAGGTGAGCTAGAGGACATGGATCCGATTACTCCTCCCGTGGTACCTGATGACGGGGGAGTACAGCAAGGTGCAAAGGACGACGGAGTTCCTTCAGAAGATGGACCAGGGGAGCAGCCCCCACTTGATCCACCTGTTGAGCCACAGGTGAGGAAGTCATCTAGGGACAGACAAGTGTCCAAGAGGTATTCACCACATGAGTACATTATGCTAACCGATGGGGGAGAGCCAGAAGATTATTCCGAGGCCCTAGCTGAAGAGCATAAGGGGGAGTGGTTGAAAGCTATGCAAGAAGAGATGGAATCCTTGCATAAGAACCACACTTATGATATGGTGAAATTGCCTAAGGGCAAGAAAGCTTTGAGCAACAAGTGGGTGTTCAGAAAGAAGATTGAGCAGAAGAATTCACAAACGAGGTTCAAGGCCAGACTTGTGGTGAAAGGGTTTGGTCAGAGAAAAGGCATAGACTTCGAGGAGATATTCTCACCAGTGGTGAAGATGACATCCATACGGATGTTGCTTGGGTTGGCGGCTAGCATGGATCTGGAGATAGAGCAGTTAGATGTTAAAACTGCCTTTCTCCATGGTGACCTGGAAGAAGAGATCTACATGCACCAACCAGAGGGGTTCAAAGTCAAGGGCAAGGAGCATATGGTGTGTAGGCTGAGGAAGAGCTTGTATGGGCTAAAACAAGCTCCACGGCAATGGTACAAGAAGTTTAACTCATTTATGTTGAAACATGGGTATGACAGAATGGAGTCGGACCACTGTGTGTTCACGCGTAAGTTCTCAGATAGTGATTTCTTAGTTCTGCTGTTATATGTTGATGACATGCTCATCATAGGAAAAGACATCAAGAAGATTGACAGGCTGAAATATGAGTTATGCAAGTCTTTTGCGATGAAAGACTTGGGCCCGGCTAGACAGATCCTAGGAATGGAGATAACCCGTGACAGAAGTAGCAGGAGCTTTGGCTGTCATAAGAGTGGTATATTGAGAAAGTCCCAGAGCGGTTCAATATGAATGCAGCGAAGCCAGTCAGTACTCCATTGGATGGTCACTTCAGATTGAGCGGCAGGCAGTATCCCAAGACGAAGGCAGAGGTGGAAGAGATGCAGAAAATACACTACGCGTCAGCTGTAGGAAGTTTGATGTATGCTATGGTGTGTACACGTCCAAACATAGCATATGCAGTTGGTGTTGTCAGCCAGTACCTTGCCAATCTTGGCAAAGAGCATTGGGCAGCGGCGAAATGGATACTACGGTATCTAAGAGGCTCATCCAGGTTGAGCCTATGCTATGGTGACGGAAAACCTGTGTTAGAGGGCTACACAGATGCAGATATGGCGGGTGACATAGACTCTAGGAAGTCTACATCGGGGTTCATGTTCACATTTGCAGGGGAAGCAGTTTCCTGGCAGAGCAAGCTACAGAAGCATGTAAAGAGATGCTTTGGATGAACAGATTCCTACAGGAACTTAGCCTGAAGCAGGAGGAGCACGTGGTCTATTGCGATAGTCAGAGTGCTATACACTTGAGTAAGAATTCAAGTTAGCATTCCAAGTCGAAACACATTAAGATACGGTATCACTGGATCAGGGATACTTTGGAACAGAAGGTGTTACAGCTTGAGAAAGTCCACACGGACAATAATGGGTCAGACATGATGACCAAGGCTTTGCTCAAGGGCAAGTTTGAGGTTTGTAGAAACCTGGCTGGCTTGAAGAAGGTGGATCCCTCCTAGGTCAAAAAGGGGGAGATTTGATGGATTTTTTTGACCCATTTTCGACCGGTCGAGAGCCCTGCTCGACTGGTCGAAGGCTGGTGGTCGACCAGTCGAAGGTTCGAGTCGAGGACTTCGACTCAAAGTCCAGCGAGTATTTTTGCTATTTTTTACTATAGCTTATAGAAGGGAGATTCTGCTTATAGAATGGAGGTTCTGCTCGTGGAGGTTTTCTACTTTGCAATTTATATCTCAGCGCTTCTATGTCCTCGTAATCGGTTAGATCTCTCCGTTTTCTCTATTTCTCTTATTGTTTATCCACTCCTGCGTGAGTGAAGAAGATTGTAACGTTCTACTTCATAGTGGATTATTGATCTGGATGAGGTCCCATGGTTTTTACCTCTTTGAGGGTTTTCCACGTAAAAATCTCTTGTGTGGTGTGTGATTGATGCTTTGATTTATTTCATTGCTTTATTATCCATAATTTTGGTTTGTTTCGGGAGGCTAGATCCTAAGGTTTGTGCAAGGCATCCCAACAACGATCAGGCCCAGCCACATATATTTTCTAACATTATTGTTAACACTATATAGTGAAATTATAAAATGTAGAACTTATAAGTTTAAACAATTACCAAATATAAGTAAGTCTTGCCTTAAAAAATCAACCCTATGCCATCATTAAGGGTTGTTTGGATGCCTTTAAAGTTTTAAAGTATAAACAATTTACACCTAAAAAGAGTCTAAGGTGTAAACTACTTACATGCTATTCTATTTGGCTTTCAAGTGGTAATCTGGTTACTGGTAAATAGATCCTGTGTATAAAGTGCTTGTAATGTATAAAGTGGGTATTCACACCACATGGAGCTTGGGATAGTAAATCCCACCATAATTAGCAAATCACATAAAAAGGACTTGATTTTTTTAGAGTCCTTAAAGAATCAAAGAATGCATGTGATGGAGTCATTAGAGAATCAAAGTATGTATGCATTAGACGGATTGGAGCCCTCCACCCATTATAGTTGGCCTCAAATGCAATTGGAAGTTTTTAATGGTGGATGTCCCATATTTTCCTCTCATGTGGTCTATTTGATGATTAATCGATGTCTTTTTTGGGCCATAGAGGAGTATTAAGGGAAGCGCATGATGGTCATTTAGATATACTATACATGTAACGATGGGCCCCACACATTATGAGTGTTTATCAACTATTGTATTCTATTATATAAAATGACTTTTTAGTAGTAAAGACTTTACCTGTAATTTAAAATATGGCTTTTTGCTATGTTTCAAATTATAACTAAAAGGCGTAATATTTTTACAACTTATAAAGCCTTTATAAGTGAATGTATGTATCCAAATGCCCTTGCAATCTGATTACCTGTAATTTCTTTACAACTTAAGGATTTTGCAGACATCCAATCAATCCCTAAAGTGAGACAAACCATTAAAAATTAAAAAAAATAATAAAAAAACAACAACAACAAATTACTACCCAACATTCAAATTTATATTGTGGTTGTAAGAATTTGAATTTCACTATGGTGCGACCATGATGGACAAGTTGGATGTCATCCACACGCCATGGTAGACCCGTGCACAACACTTGTAGAGTAAGCTTATCCTACGAGTTATCTATTGTTGTACGATTCGTTATTTACTTGTATCTAAAATTTACTTATATTATTCTTTACTCATACACCATTGCTCATGTGAGGCTACCATGATATGAATAAGCCATCTAAAATACTTTTTAATAAGGACCCACCATAATAATGAGATGGCCCTACAAGCAACTGTAACGTCCTAGATTTTTGCTATTTTAAATTTTCAAAAACTCTTAAAAACTTTCGATATGACAAACGTGCCACTTATTGGCCCTTAACGTTCTAAGTGAGCCTATACGCGGGTGGTACCGGTAAAGAACCGTACAAATCCGATTAATCAACCGTAAGAAGCCAACGAATCTGGCTGATCACTTAAACACTAAGTTTAGCCATATAATTTGGTCACATTAGGCCCAAATCTAGCCGACCTATTACTGACTAATTGAGACAATCATAACTAAATAAAGACCTACCAAAAGTTGAGACAATTAAGGGTCAGATCTTAATTAACAAACCAAACTGACCCACTTATCTTTTTAACCTAAGAACCAACGGCTTAGGGTGAGTATAACTGAATCGTCATTTCTGCTGGTTGCGAATAGGCCACACTATGAACTTAGTTAATGCAAACCCTAATAATTGCATACAAGAAATCTCAATACTCAATTCATTCTAAAAATGCTTTGATTATCCAAACAAGCTCTAGACCGCTCATTAGTGGGCCACTAAACCCGATGCTATAGAAATATGTTCGTCTTAGTGGGCTTGACGTCCATCGTGGGACATTGAGCCAAGATCACGTCTCGAATTATTCAACTTGGACTCGCAAGGTGAGTGCTTGAGTTATGCGAATACCTTATATGAAAATCTGAAACTTAAGTTAAATAAGTTCATTGTTCTTTCGTAAAGTTGTAACTTTCAGACCGTCGATTCATGGCCAAATTCGAGGTATCAATTAAAGATATTTCTCCACACAAATCCGTTTAGCCACGGCCCCGATTGATCATCGGTGACCGTTGATCGAAGCTAGGGCCTTCCTGGTTAATCGCCAAGCCCAATCATCAAATGGTTGTGTCCAAATATAGATTGCCTATTGGGACACTTATCTCATGTCTTAGATTGACTCTTACACCTCTAAACGGGTCCCATTGGTTGGAAATAACCCCCTCCAGGGTTAGTATAATGAATAAAGGGTCATTGGGGCCATTTGTACAATATCTGGCACTATATCATTTGGGCACCCCCTTCTCGCCATAAGAATTTGTATTTGTCAAAGGAGAGAGAAAGAGAAAGAGAAAGAATAAGAGAGGAAGAGTGAGAGTAGGAGTGGAGAGGCTTTAGTGCTTCCCTTCATCATTTTCCTCCAATCAAAACTCTTGCCTCGATCATTTTCCTCCCCCGAATCTACCCCATTCATGATTATTAGGTAAGAAACAAACCTACTTTCCAACCTAGGTTTTTCTAGGATGAATTGCATAAATGTCACGTATTTCTTGGTGTTCGTATAGGAATTTATGATTTTTCCCAAATCCCTAACCCTAAGAGCGCTGTGAGTCGAGCGGGTCGTCACAAGGTGCGGACCATTATCCTTAGGTTAATTTTTATCGACCCTTGAGGGTCTCAGTTAATGATCTTTTATGGTGAATGTTTTATTAATTGTTAGTATGTCCAAATTTTGAGTTTGATTGCAACATGTGTGGTTAGTCCTTTATTGATGTTCACATGTTTGATAAAATGTATAAGTGATTGAAAGTGTTGTCTATTGATGCTCACATGCTTGATGGAATGTGTAGGTAGATGTGTCATTTTATTGATGCTTAAATGTTTGATAAAAATGCCTAAGTACATGTGTGGTTCTATCGATACTCACATGTTTGATAAATTGCCTAAGTGGTTGTGTTTTGCTAATGATACTCACATATTTGATAAAGTATCTAAGTGACTGTGTTATTAAATCTATGCTATGACGACATGATGAATTGTTAGGTGGTAGTTATGCTTAGGTTACTTACAATGATGGAAAAGTCGGCTAACCACCCGAACTAAGGGGTGACCCGAGTTAGGTCGACCACCCTAGGCTTGTTTGATCGGCTTGGGTTAAACACAGATGACCAACAGTAGCTGGACTACATGGGTTGCTTGCACCCAATATCGGTTACGTTGAGGTTCTCCCAGGTCAATCAAATTAGTCCACTAGTCGTCTGATCATGTATGACACGACCAATCAAATTAAGATACCCCGTTCCCAATGGATGAGTCCATTCATAACCGTTAGTCCGATACGATTCCACTAAGACTCATGAGCCGGGCATGGTGGTATGGGACACCGTATTCGAGCTATCGGCCTACACTGGGGTGACGAGCCTCCCCGTAGTGACCAGTGAGCACTAATGGAGGTGATAAATCATTGTTCGAACGACCCCCGTCAAATTGTCTGGCCGATGGTTCTGTGCCAGAGTACCGTTCGAACGACCCAGTCGTGAATGGAATTGGGTGATAAGTCATTTTCTTTATGTATTTTAGTTTTACGTGACAAGACCACACCTCGGAACTGAGTGATCATATCCGGTATTGGGTGATGACTCATACCAAGTTGATCCTCATACATTTAGGTATCATGCCATACATTTCGAGTTGTTAATTTGTGATATAAATGGGTGATATCTAAATTTGGATCAAGGAACACTAGTGAGAAGCTGCTACGTGCCGCAACGAGCCATGTGATATGGATAAGACTAGTGATATGATGTCGATATCCTAGCTTCACCAATATGCTGGATGAATGAAACTTAATAATTACTCGGCTAACATACGCATCAATCGCATTGCATTAGATAAGATGTGGCGATTTAGCATTAGAGTTGCGTGATGAGGGAATGTTGGCATAGCAAAATAGGCATTGAAGTCGCTTGTGAGGGAGTGTTGCTTAAAAAGATCATGCATCATGTCATATCTTCATATGCACATTCAACAAGAGTATTTAGGAATTGTTTAATGTCTTGTTTATCATAAACTGTGTTGATTGGGTTGATAACATGTGTAACTTAGAACTAATGGAACCACTGAGTCAGTTACTTACTCACACTTAGGACGATGTTTTAAAACACCAACCAGACATATTATTGATGCAGGTATTTGCAAGAGCTTAGACGGGTGGGCTTATATCAGCTAGTGTCACCTCCATCATGTTTTGGAAGATTGGGTGAAAACTGAAAACTTTACACTTTAATCATCTTGGGTATGTTCATTGTGGCTTGTATAATTTCCATTTTGGGTGATCACTACTATTGGAATTGTATTTTTACCGTTAGCCCTATATTTTTTATTTTTGTTATCTCTACCTCGCTTTGAATCTGCTAAATTGAATTACACTACTCTGAATGTTAGTATGTGAAATAAATGTGAATCTGAACGAGGTCACACATGCATTTTCATTTGGTTAACACCTGAGAACTCAAGATTGGAGTCTATGTACTTGGGTGCCGATTTTCAGGGCGTTACAGCAACCCACCTAGAGCAAGGTAGTCGCATGTGCGAGATCCAGACCTAAACCCTAACTTCTATTAACTTCGGCCTAAGCTCAAACTCGAAACCCAAACCTTAGCCTAAAACCTAAAATCCAAACCTCGACCTAAACCCAAAGTCAGAACAAAAACCCTGAAATCTTCAACTCTAAAATCCTTCATAAGCTTATATAAGTCACTAATGGTCCACAAGATATTCTCCTAGTTCAATTCAGACTTACTCGATGCCTTATCCAAACCTCCAAAACTCTAAAATATGGTTAAAAGAATCTCTCTACATAAGTCAAAATTAGATATCCATCAGAACATTTTCCTAATTAGAAGTTGTCACATAACCTCTAATGATCCAAGAACGTCGAAGACACCTCGGGGTTTGAGCTAAGTAAAATTGAGAAAATCTAAATTTTGCCACCACACGTCTAACATGAATCATGATGTCCTTATTGCAAGACAGCTAATGAAGGCCTCATAAAGACCACCCACTAAACTTGATTGGAACATATCTCATCTATTGAAGGTCCAATTGACCTAAAATTTTATAAAAAAAATTATTATTTTACATAAGGAAGCCGCTTGAAGGTGTGGATTTGACCTTTGGTAATCAAATATGTCCGAGACTAGTTATGGATCATTGATCTATTTTGAATCAATCAAATTCATCTGATATCATATTGGGTTGAAATTATATAGGTACCCTAATGTCGATGTATTTATCACATCTGCTAGTCCTAATTAAGTAGTAGGAGGCCCGATCATGTACTTTTCTTATGTCAGCCCTTTATTGTGCATGTTAGATGGTTCAAGAGTCTTGATACTTAAGCATGATAATCCCATTTATGTGGATGTAAGTTGTATTGTGAGGCCTCACAAATGTATAAAGTATCCTAGAAGTATATTTGGATGTACAATGTAATGCATGAGGGAGAGAAAGATAGTCCGAATAAATATCTTGCGATTCGTTCATATGATTATGCTACATATTGGTTTGTGTTATGAGATGTGATTCAGCTGAATTTTATGAAGGATGTTGTGTTGGAAAACACGGCACTGGTGCATACTCTACATGGAATGTCAGCTTGTAGATGGATATTATAATGCTTGGTTATGCTTTGCTTAGTTGCTTCATGCAGCGAGAATTGTTGGTTGTGTTGGGGACATGACAAGATGAACCCCTCATTTGTGTGCCTAAAAATTCACATTCCCTAGCACAAGATGAAAAAACACTCAAATTTTAATATAAAGTCTAATGGTTATACAGTTATATTAAAGCTTGATACGATCTGTAAAATAATCACTACTTATAAGTTGCTTGGGAAAAGCTTCATCAATTGGTCCTATAAGCTTGAACTAGAACTAACCTATGGGTGAGCATTGTACGTCATTTACGAGCTTGCTCTACTTGAACCTAACCCTAAAACTGATGATGAGCCTTGCCTGTCTCTACCAAATATAGTGAATGGGAAAGAGATAACAAGGTAGCCAAAGTGTCCATACTGGCTCTATAGTTGACGTGCTTCACAAATAGATGCGAAACATACTGAAGGTGATGGATATTTTCCTACACATAAAGGGTATGTTTGGTGCCCAGATAAGTACTTAAGTCCAAGCCCTTGGAAGATAACCATACACTATAAGACTTAAGGAAGGCACATCTATTAGTGAGAATGTCATGAAGATCAAAAGATGCTTGAGATTGTTAATGAATTATCATTAATTAAACATGTCAAGAAAGATGAGATAATCATTAATGCCATCCTTATGTTACTGAAACATATATGTTATAGGTTCATTAACAACTATAATATAATAGACTTCAAGTACAATGAGGAGAAATTGCACAAGCAATTGGTCCTCTACAAGGCAAATAATTTAAAACATCAAAGTCGTGTGTGGTATAACTAGCAGAGGCACTTCTAGTGGCAAGTCTAATTCTCATAAATATAAGAGGGATGGTGACTAAAGGGGTAAGAACCACAACCCCTAAGGGACAAAAAATCTTATTGGTGAGCAAGCCAAGGGGAAAGGAAAATGTAGGGACAAGAAGGAATGTTGGCACTATGACAAATTGAGCCACTTTAAGGCCAAGTGTTGTGCCTACTAGAAGCAACTTACATGGGGCTTGAGATGCTAGTGTAAGTATGACTCACTCCTTTTACCTTCTTTGAATTTTGAGAAGCAATACTTAATATATCATTTGACAGGTTATTATATTATACTCATGTATAAGGTCTAAAAGGATATGATAAGAGGTAAAGTAGAGGATGAGTGTGAATTAGCTAGTAGTTGAAGAGTATCGTAAGTCTTGCTTGATATTAGTATATAGCTTAAGGATGGTATACCCTTTTTTGGATCTTTGACCTTAGTGGATCTAGTTTGGTTTATTAGACCTATTTTATGGATTTGTTATTATTATTCATTTATTGTGAAATGGTGGTTTGATGATTATTTGTCTGATTCCTCATCGTTAACTCTACTCTATAATTATTTATTATTTTTGTAATTTGTTAAAGAATAAAAGGGAGGCCCACTTTGTTAGTGTAATGGGTTGTCAATGTGGACCCATGCCCGGTCTAATTCTTTATTATATAAAATAGGAGGAGAGGGTGAAAACCCTAATGCACGGCTCTCTCTCTCTCTCTCTCTCAGGCTCTCACATCTTTTCTTTCTCTTATCATCTTTCGTTTTTCTTCACTTGTTGCTCATATACAGATCTAGATTGCCCGAGTGTACCTTTGTAACACCCTAAAACCCGACACCCAAGTATAGAGATTCAGATTTTAAATTAGAAGGTGTTAGCTACGTACTGAATGAATGCTTCACAATCACACCTTTTTTTTCCATTCAATTCACTTTTCACCTTAACATTGTATGCATTGCACAAGGGTCAAATTAACTGAACTTTATAATTAGACTTTTAAACATTACATACATTAACTACTTATCGACTCATCTGGGGACTTGTTACAAATGAAAGAATGCATTAAATATCAAATGTTCAACTAAGACATAATATCTATCTATTGGTTAAGCTCAAAGAGTTTCATCTTATTCAAGTAAGGCATCTTATCTACATGGTCCTCAACCTGCTTCTTAGGCGTGTTTATAACTTCAAGTTATACATCATCTAGTGAGTGTTTTAAAACACCAAAAGGGTGAGTGGTCAACTCAGTGAAAACTCCTTCCCCGCCGGTATAGGACGTGGCACAAAGATATTCCTAGCATGGTTGGACCAAAAGAAGGTGAACCGTAAATTGGTTGTAACTTTTGATCTGGGTATCATTACGGGGCGCACAACCTATCAATCTTTACTAAAATGGGCAATCTTAGGTGAACCGACCCACATAGTGTGTCATGTATGCCAGTTTCACCAGAGAACACGCACTTTCAGCTCAAAAACGAAAATTTAAGGAAAAATTACTATTTTTAGTAGTTTCGATTTTTTAAATATTTTCTAATTTTTAGAGTTTTAGATTTTCTTCTTTAAAAAAAAAAACAACTTATAATCATGTAGGACTCTTCTAACAAAAGTTTATTTCAAATTTTTATTTTTATAAATTAGGATTTAAAAGAGTTTTACTAGAATTAGGATTTTTATTAGAGTTAGGATTTTGCTATTTTTGGTAATTACAAATTTTATTTTATTTTTCTTTATTAATGGTGTAATAAGGACACATACAGATCAAATAATTATCAATCAATTTATTTCAGATTTTATTAGAATTTATTTATAATTTTTTTTATATCTCCTCATGGATTCGAGGAATCTCTGCGAGGAGTCCAGAGAAACTCCGTGGATTCGATGTAGTTATCCTTGAGGAAGACGGTGCTCAACCTCATCACGTCCATCCCTGCATCACCCCCTTCCTAAGATTTACTCATCCATTGTCATAGTCCAATATAGCTTACAAATATCAAACAAGGAAGATGCAATATTCACTTCAAATACAAATATTGATTAATGCATAAATATATGAATACACATTAGCCTGAGGATGCACATCCGGCTGGTAGTATGAGTAAAACCTACGATGCAAGTAAATGACTGCACAATAACCCGAAATCACAAGGGACAATCATCAACATTACATGAAATCCTAAGTGACATACATCGGTGTCATCCGGCGAAGTTCTAAAAGTGAACGTCTGCACAATGAGCCATAATCACAATGACATTCATCAAACCCATCAGGTAAATTAAAAAATGAACATCCGCACAATGACCTGAAATCACAGTGACATATATTGAAGTCATTCAATAAGTCCCATAAAGTGTCATACATGCATGATTAACTAAATCTATTATTAGTCTGGTTTACAACCAACCAATTATGGAAAACCTTTATGCTTAATGACCATCCTGTATCATTACACCATGAAGTCACAAGTAGACACAAATAAGGGCTTATCACCGAAACCACATAAGGGGTCACGTAAGTCACAAAGTGATATTCAATTTCATAAACCATTACGATATGAGGTCCATAACAAAGTAGGCCATGAAGTTTTAAGGTATAGTCCCATGAAAAGTGTTCTTATCAAATCAACATATTATTCTCATAATTAGTTTCTCACACACATAATCAACATGGAACATGCCTCAAATTGGGTCCTTGACGGCTTGACGTGGGTAACAATACCACACATCTTAAGGTGTATAATCCAATCCATAATCATGGTCACACTACGCCAAAATCGCGTATTTGCGACGGACCAAATCCGTCGCAAAACCAAATAAACGACGGATTTCGTCCGTCGCTTGGTCCGTCGCTGTTTACTGGGTCGTTTTTACTTTTTCGACGGATAAAATCCGTCGTTTAATTTGCGACGGATAAGGTCCGTCGTTTCATCTGCGACGGATAAGATCCGTCAAAAAAAAAAATCCGTCGATATTCGAAAAAACCCACTTTTATTATTCGTCGTAAAAATTATTACCGACGGATTAGGTCCGTCGCTAACATGAGTAGCGACGGACCCAAATCCGTCGTTTGTCTAACTTTTTCAGAAATTTGCGACGGATTTGGTCCGTCGCTAAATTATCTGTGAATAAAAAAATAAATTCGTAGATTTTTTTTATTTTTTTTTTGAATCTTACACCTGATAGTCATTTAAAAAATAATGCACACGATTTTTTTAATAAGAATCCTATTCACAAAATTGATAGATACACAGCTTTCCTAGAACTTCCTTTCAATACAATAGTACCAAGTACAAAATCAAATTCTCGAGATTTCCTAACTGTGCAGGAATTGAACTAGAAATTTGATTTCAGAGGTAAAAGTGTAAGGTTTCTTAAATTACCTAAAGTAGAAGGGATTGGACCTGTCAGACTGTTATTTAACAATGACAACTGAACCAAATTCTTGAGATTTCCTAATTGTGCAGGAATTGAACCAGAAAATTTTGATTGTTATAGAGGTAGAGGATTGTCAGCCTGGTTAAGTTACCTAAAGATGGAGGAATAGGCCCAGTTATTTCATTAGACGAGATGTTGAGCTCTAAAAGGTGAGAAAGGTTAGCCATTGAAAGAGGTACTCCAGAGAGATTATTCATGGAGATACTGAGGGAGACGAGTCTGGAAAGAGTGCCAATATTAGCTGGGATGGTTCTAGTGAGTGGGTTGTCATTGAGATTGAGACGGAAGAGGTTTGGAAATGAGGAGAAGCTCAAGTTATCAAGCTTACCTTGCAAAGCCACGCACTCGGTAGGCTTATCTCTATTACGCTTCCAAGGCCGTTGCAGGAGATCCCATATCATTTGCATAGAGAGATTGTGGTAGCACTAGCATTAGCGGTGGAAGTGACCATGAATGGAGAGCTTGTGGTGAGAAGATCTTTGGCTTTCCATTCCAAGAGAGCCTCGCTTCTTCGAGTGTGGATCTTCATTCTTTGTTGTAAAGGCATTGGAAGAAAGAAATTCTAATATTAAAAGAAGAAAAGCAAGAGAGATTTTTGTATGGCCATGGTACATGTTGTTGCTTATGGTCTATTGCGAACTTACGATGGATGGGTATTTATAGGAGGTTGATCGTACTACGGACAAGAACACCTTGTCTTACTCTTCGAAAAAGGAAAAAAAAAAAAAAAAAAAAAAAAAAAAAAAAAGAAAAAGAAAAGAGAGTTAATTGATAGAGGCCTTGAAAAATATGATTTGCTAGTAGAAATGCATGTGAACACAATCTAAAACTCACACTGAAAAATGGGATGTGATTGGACCTGTCAGATTGTTATTGTACAACTGAAAAGTATGAATGCTCTTAGAAAGCGCATTTAGTCGGTTGGAGCCCTGACTGTGGGGCTCACAAGTGATGTATGTAAATCCAAAAATGAAACCGACTCAAATCTTAGAGAGCTAAAAAAATCCCTCCACATGTATTAGAAATGTTTCAACACAGTCAGGCCTCAACACTGCAATTATAAACAATATCACACCCGAGCAAGAGATGTGCGAGTGTGCCTTTTGCAGATCATAAACTATAGCCATATTTACGAAGACAGACGGTGAATGTGATTGGGACTAACAGTTCCAGTCCATATTTTTGTTGAGCAGGAGGAGATAAGGGTCTGCAAAGTACATCCAAATGCACAACATCAACTGTTGTTTGGATCAAAAAGGGGTTTAGGCCTTAAAAGCCCCTTCGGAGTTTGCATCCAACAGGCCCTTTGGAAACTGTTCTTGTTGCACGTTTGGACCAATCAAACAAGATCTAACTCTTTAAAACTAAGACCCATCTCTTTTTACACTTTTCTGTAATGAGAATTTCAAACTTAAGATGTTCCAAAACTCAAAAGTCGGGATTCATACAAACATAAACACGACCTGAGATGTTCTAAGAAGGCTTAGAACTTTTTAACATCTGATTTAACATAGACTATTACTCACAATTTCGATAGACCATTACTCACAATTTCTGTACCAATGAAAATAAGAGTAGCTTAGGGTGCAGTTGGTTGCACCAAACATCATGAAATTCGGTTTATACCATTGAAAACTAACCTTCCACTTGAATCTTGCCAACCACTTTCTTTGCCACTCCATATATTCACTTGTATCCAATCATATCATGGCTGCCTCCTACAACAATGTCAGCAAAATAAATGAAAATAACTATACAGTTAAAAGAACTGTTGTAATATAGAACTCTCTCTGGCCATTAAAAAAAGACCGGATTTATTTTTTTTAAAAATCCATACCGTTTTTGCCTAGATTTTTGCATTTTCCACCACCTGCATAAACATAATAAAGATGAGATCCAAAATGAAGCTCTAGCTAAACCATCAAGAACCCAAATTTCTCAGTTTAAAAATGACAAATAGAGTCACAGTAATTACAAAGTAGACTGCAACTCAATCCAATACCTGAAAATCTGTAAACCCCTTGATGGGGTCTACTCCAAAGGCTTCCAAAACCAAGCCAAATGAACATGAAAACCTAGCCATCAACAAGCTCGTCTGTCCTCCTACACCATACTGAAAACAGAGACCATAGCAGCACAGGTTGCAATTCAAAATTTAGTATGGTGCACTGTATATTTCTTAGTAGAGAAAAAAAAAATTGAAAGGATGATGTCACCTGAATTGCATCATCTAAGACATGAAACAAGACAATCATTACAACATGTAAAAGAAGGTAATAACAAATTGACCTAACACATGCAGTCACCAAAATACCCTTCACTTTCCTTCAATCTGCAAATAGTGAAGACATACCTTTTGCATTTTCCGATCATACGAAAAGAGACTTCCCATTTGTACTGGGCATGATCCGAACCTTCCAGTGCTCATGGAACCAATAGGCACGCCATAAACTTCGGAGGACCGTCATACTTGTAGTTCCTACCGCATTCAAATCATAATTCGACTCAATAAAATTGATGGCTATGCTTTTTTCTTCTGAATGTTTTAAAACGGAATTAAGTAGTGAAGCATAGTAGACAATCTGGCGAGTTTTGTGGTTAAAATAACCTTGGAAAACCATCTTTCTAGTGTTTTGGATGTCAAGCCATCAGATCACCCCAACTTTCTACCTAAACAATCCAATTCAGCAGGAATATGCCGTCTGATACAGTCACCGATTTGATTTCCATTTTCAATTTTTATTTTTATTTTAATATGAAAAGTAAAAATGAGAAATCCTAGTTGATTTATGCATAAAAATAAAAATTTAAAAACACCATCTTTAACAAGTTGACTTTACCTGTGTTTTTACTGTCTCATCCCCACTTAAAATAAAGACAGACTGCTTCAGTTGAAGCATTTATAGCATTAATCTGTAAAAGATGGTTTCCATGGTCAATAGTTAATAGTGAAATTAAGTTACCAGTTAACAAATTGAATGTGAGATTGACCATACCTATACATTCAATTCATGTCAAGCCAAACAGTGTTCGCAATCCCAATTGGGCAGATTGTTCCATAGCTTCAACATTTGTCCTTATTTGTTGTCCTGAAAATAATATCCACAGTTAAAAATCCAGTCACAAGATTCACAAGCATGACTTGTGATGCTGTTTTTCGAAGATGAAGAGCGATTAAGGGTAATCAGCTGGGAAAATAATACAGAAAGAAGAGATTAACATGACAGTGGGTTCAGAAAGCAAGCAATATATTAAGAAATTGTTTCATGAAGAGGCCACATGAAAGGCTTCCTCCATGTGTTTGGTGACATATACTCTTGGGCAACATATTGCTAGGGAATTTTGGCAAATGCAAATTTGTTTGGATACTTTCCATGCAAAGCAGGCCATTAGTTACCGATGCATGTGTTCATGTTTGAAGTATTGAATGTAGGCTTTTGCCATTTTACAGATAATGGACATTCTCAAATTAATCAGTGAAGAACTAAATGGAGAAGCTGGTCTTATTTCACGGAAATGAAGGTACTAATGGCCTTTTTTGCTAGCGTTTGGAGACATCAACATCACCAACCTCACTTGGTAGTTTTTCTACTATCAAATCATTTAGATATAAAACCCGAGCAATTTAAAGCCTCAGTAAAGAAACTTCTATTACTCATTCCAAACCTTCCTTTATCTTGGGGACGAACATAACTGAACAAAAGTGCCAAATGGAGCAATTTAAGTGTGTTTTGAACAACATGGCCTACTTAATGGAAAGCTTTGTTCTTGCAAGTTATGCTATATTGACACATGTGGCTGCAAGTTGTTGTGCAAGGCTCCACCCACATGTGAGCATAGCAAACCTAACCCAGAACTTATGCCTAGGTCCAAGAATCAGGTTGGTCGCAAACTAGGTGAACCAAACATATATCAAAGATATGGGACTGCTAGCATTTAATCTATATCTATAGCCTATCAGATGATCAAAGTTTGATTCATGGGGAGCTAGTCCAATTTTATCAATATTCACCAAGTACCTTTTATCAATTTCAATACATTTCCATTGAAAAAATGGTAGGAAATTTAAATATTTTCTTGTGTAGTTCAGTATCTATCTTACATGTAGTGTTGGGACCATGCATATCTTTTTCTTTATTTCTTTCTTCTTTTTTTTTTTTTTTTAAAAAAAAAAACTGAAACAATAACCTCTTGAGATGCACAAAAAACCAAAGAGAGATCAATGACATTTGCCAAAAGACTTGTCAAGCTACCAAAATATCATTTAAAGTTTAGAGGATCTCATACCATGAACATTTGAGGCAGAGGATGAAAAGACTTGCATGTCACAAACATTAGCACATTGACTAATGCATTGATGAACAACAAAGACTCACATGTCACAAACAGTAAAGAAGGAACTCTGAAACAATGCATTGATGAACAATAAAAATTCACATGCCATGGACATTAGTATCTTGATATTCTAATGTTGGAGATGTCAGAATCTTTTGAATTTATTGGTAAGGACTATAACTAACAGAGTAATATGAAACAGAAGTATGGTAGCTCAATCAAGTGTGGAACAGTGAGAACCAGTTATAAGTATCGCGGCTTTAACTATTTTGAGGTTCATCCATACAAAATTACAAGTATGAACACATTAGCTTCTTCTTTCTTTTTATAACAATAAGTTTGAACACATTGGCATTATTGCCAACAACGAAATTCCTTGACCAAACTATTTCCTAATCTCATGTGCAAAAACAAACCAGGTTGCGATTGACTACAATTTCACTGTGGGAGAATCTCTAGTGGCAGAGACATAAATCTGCATGTTTCTCCAAATATCAATTTGTGGAAATGACTACAAAGAATCCTGTTACTGTAAAAAGCTGAAATTATTACTGGCTTAGCCAACACACATGGGCTTTTATAGCATCTATTGTATCTGCATACATATGAGGCCCATAACAAAATCGATACCCTCTATATGTCCATGAAAAGAAGTTTTTGAGTGCATCATGTATCTTGAAAAGGAGGTGATAAGACCTATTTAAAACCAAAAAAAAAAAAACAAAACAAAACAAAAACAAAAACAAAAACAAAAACAAAAAAAAAAAACAAAAACAAAAACAAAAAAACAAAAAGACCCTACAAACTCTCATCCAAAACATTCAATATATATATAAGGATTTTTATGCACCAAGGAGCACACTGTATCCGGTATTGAACTGTCCAAACAGGGACAATTTAAGGATTTTTATGCACCAAGGAGCACACTGTATCTATGCCTGGCCACATAAAAACCCTTAAATGGGTAACTGATTGTCTTAATCCATATACAATCACATCAAAATTTGGATGGCATGAAAACATTAAGATGGCATTTGATAAAATTAATTAAAGGCTCATCAACTGTTATCTAATGTTTTTAATAGTGTGGATTGATGTAAATACACAGGCATTGGATGGGTCTAAATGCTTATGATAATGTTATGCTTATGGGCCTCAGCAAGAAAATCCAATCCCATAAAGTAGGCTGATCCACTTATTAGAAGGGCCACACCTGCACATTGAATCCAGGTGGTTGGCTAATTTTAATTCAAAGTGTTCATTCTCCTATGATGAGGCCCACACCATATGTGGATCAGCATGACATGTCATGCTCAGCTAATCAATGGCCCATGTTTCATCCTTAAGAGGATAAATGATGGACTTTTGAGATTTACAAAAACCACTCCTACAAAGAGTCCATCCATCGGTCCAATAATGATGCATAATTATCTAATCTGTGGCTGGGATGGGGTTGTCCGCCATTAAAAACTTTCCAAATTGTATGGGGCTCATATTATTTTATTTTATTTTATTTGCATAGGCCACCCATTCCAATCATATGATGCGACCTATCAAGATGAACAGACACTCCAAAATTCAGGCCATTCCCAGACTCTAGTAGGCCATGCCACATGACTTTAGATATTTTGAGCATGATTTTGCCTGATGAGGCCAACCTGAATTTTGGGACAGCAATATTTCGGGAAAACAAGGAGAATATGAGGGATTACACGTGATGGACGGATTGGATGTCATGCACACATCACAGTGGGCCTCACACATCACATTAAGCCTCCAAGCAGTACTGAATCATGTTTCCAGCACAATTGCCAATAATCATCCCCATTGACACTGGAGTGCACTTTAAAAAGAGTACTCACCTAACACATGGTAACAAGCCAGACCTGTGTGAGATTAGAGCCTTTCATCATGCAATGACAACAATGTAGATACCACATGTAGGAAATCGGGCTTATGTATCAAGCAGGTCACACTTGTACAAAACTAATGAACAGCTAGATGAAAGAAACATATGTGGCCCACCCAATGGTCATAATATATGCCCCATTTGAGACAGCTGGAATCTACACGGTGAGGATTGCTCGGCAATTGGATCTATCTTGCATGCAATAGAAGAACAAAATCTATACCATAATCATCAATTTCCTGATCAACAAGATCAAGCTGGAGCCTGAGGCGTTGTAAACGGCCTCCTGTCATTATGGAAGGCGGAACATTCAATTGAAACTCTCTATAACCATCCGCTGGAGCATTGCCAAGGCCCAGAAATCCATGACAAATCACATATATCTTAAGAACTGTTATCATCACAAGTGCGACGATCCCCAACCCCGTCTACAAACACAAAAATCAAAGTGAAAAAGAGTAAAATTTATATATTTTCAGTTTCATCTACCATAAGTAATATTTCATCATGATACAGTTGAACTGTCCATCATGTGGGCTTCATCGTGGAGATGGTCTGGCTCAAAAATAAGGCCAGCCAACTCATCAGGCTGGTCACACATGTATTGGAGTGTGGACAGTACAGAAGTCCACATATCCAATATAGGAATGTGCCCACCTGACTAGGCCTGGTCCTATTTATGGGTAAGGTCATCAAAACAGCCGGATAGGCGGCGGATGCGGACTCAATGGAAGTCCACTAATTCTTGAAAACAACATGGTTATGATGCAAGAAAATACCGAGAAAGTTTGTTGAGGCCGGGGTCGAGTATACCATCGTATAGATAAACATTGCTGATGCAAAAAAAAAAAAAAAGAGCATGTGCAAGCATTAGAAGTTGGGAGTGAATACAAAAGCAACAGAGCAAAAACACAATAATCAAGTAATTAAAAAATAATAATAAATAAATAAATACAAGTAGCGATGAAGCCCATCGAGTTGACATCAGTCATCAGACGACTGCCAACCACTGGAGGTTGCCTTGAACGCTGAGACGAAAGGATGGAAAAACAAAGATTAGATCAGATAGAACTAGTACTAAATATCGGAAATTAATTGGTGCACACATTATTTCCCACTACCTAAAGACAATTGGCGGGAATCATGAAATTTGAATATTTAAAAGTCCATTTCAAAATACACAATAAGATTCCTACCCACCATTGTTGGATGATGGGAGATGCGCGCACACTGGGCGGGCACAACCTTTCCTTCTGCAAAATAGCCATTTGGGTCTCACAAACCCTAATAAATAAAACCAAATGCAAGCAAAAGGTTACCATCGCACGCCTCTTAGGGACACTTTCTGGAATTCCGCTTTCTGCGTCTGTTCAATTTCCTCCGTAAATGAAATTCATGGCTCCTGGAATTAGAAGAGATCTCCCTTGCTATATGGAAATCAAATAAACTGAAGTCTCTCTGGAATTTGTTTGTCCTGGTTGCTATCTTTGGAACTAGCTTGTTTTTCTTATTAGGTTTATATTCAAACTGTAAAAGTTGTAGAACATGTGAAACAGATGATAAGAAAAGAACATACATCAATATGGTGATGCACACGTTTATGAACTTAATGAGTAGTAAGTTTCTTCAAGTTAAAAATCTATCAAAGAACTGCAGAGGAAAAAAAACATTAAAAAAAAATTTTGAAAAAAAAAAACAACGAAATTCCTACTCTGTGAGATGAAAAAAAAAACTACGCGGTTTGTAAAAGTCGATACTCAGAAATTTCTGTGTGGGAAAAATAAGAGATGATCCTACTAAGACTTGAATTCTATATTACTAGGATTTTTTTTATATTAGAACTACTCCTCATTTAGCATATAGTATGAATTGTACAGATTGAGCTACAAATTCACTTGTGATATTGTTGGAGAAGCATAGGGAATGACCGAATGGAGTATGGCTCTGGCTCCCTAGTAAGTTACCATGGGGTTGAGCTATGACGGTCCCATTGTGATGTGTGTATGACTTCCATGGCATCCATCTGGTGTGACCCCTCATGCATGTTCACCATAAAGTCCAAAAATTAGGAAGCCTAAAAAATTGAATGATTGACAACTCAAGTGGGGAACAATAAATCACACCTCAAATCTTAAACTCATATTGTGTAGCCCAGCTGAATTTTGGATATTCCTGATTTTTTAGATGCGCCTGATCTATTGGAATTGTGCCATGGAAAACCACTCGTGAAAACCACAGGTGGTCTTGTCTACAGGTCATGATAATCACGGGTCAACATGTCATGGTTCCATAACTAATATTTGGGAGTACTTTAAACATAAGTAAACCTAGGTTAAAGGAGAGATTCTTCTAGTTGTCCTTGAAAACTTGAGATTAGACACAACCAATTTAGTTAGTATATACATCACACGCATCATATATCACATGCATCATGTATACATCACATGCATCATATATTCAGTTACAGATCACATGCATCATATATATTTAATATATATATGAATATCATATCAACATGGGTTCCACTTGGGCTTACCACGTGCACATGATGTGCTATAAGGGTACTTGCATGGTGAAATAAGGGGTGTTTGAATGGATGGACGGTTTGGATATTATCCACATACACCGTTCCTTCTGCAACTGAGGTTCATTGCACATTGTAAAAATTCTCATGCACGTGTATGTGCATTATATATATATATATATATATATATATATATATATATATATGTATATATATATTCAATACAGCAGCGTCCAGGCCTGCTCTGCTGACGGTCGGCCTGGCTGAGCCATGTCATCAGGGTGTGGATGCAGGATGCGGTCCACCAACATCTGCACGGGCCCCAAACCAGGGTAGCCCACCAGCTTTTTGGTGAGGCCCACCTGCATTTGGTGAGGCCCACCTGCAGTTTGGTGACGCCCAGGTTAACTTTTGGTGAGGCCCAAAGTCTGCCTCCTTTACTGACTTGCAAATGCCCCTGTTTTAGTTGTTTTGGAGGCCGTTCTCGGCCTTGACTCTCAGCTCAACCACGGCTCTTTTCCCGGCCGTTTCACACTCACGTCGATGCCCAAATGGTGGCATGGTGACTACCACTTCTCTCAGCCAAAGAACGGTCCGATCAGGGCCGTTTTCATGCCGAAAAATGGCCATTTCTCAGTCTGATTTTTGAGGCATGCAGCAGCTCAACAGAGCCTACTTGTAAGCTGTCCCAGAATCGAGTTTCAGCCCCTAGTTTAAGGTTATTCCCACGCCATTGTTTGGCTCCAAACAAGGCCTGCTCTCAGGTCCGTTTCGGTCTTAATGTGGACAGATTGGATGGCATGAAAACACTAAGATGGTCCCACGTACATAAGTTTTGGGGAAATCTCAAAAAAAAAAAAAGAATAAAAAAAAAAGGAGATTGCTCGTTGATAAAATTAATTAGAACTTGAAATTTTTTAGTAGAGATGGTCTTCTTTATGTGGATTACTTGAACCAAAAAGATTTTTAAGAGGGAAAGAACACCATTGGCCTATCTATATACTTAACAATTACACAAAAAACCCAACACCCAAAAAAAAAAAAAAAAAAAAAAAAAAAAAACAGGGGGTTTCAAATCATGGGGGTTTCGAATCCAGAGGGTTTCCAATCATGGGGGTTCCGAATCCAGGGGGTTTCCAATCATGGCGCTGGGAGAGAGAGATTGAGAGAGAACCACCACCATCAATCGATTGAGAGAGAGATTGAGAGAACCATCGCTATCAATCGATTGAGAGAGAGAGAGATTGAGAGAGAGAACGAGAGCATTACCTGATGTTCGTGAAGAGATCGACAGGAAGAGAGGTGGGAGAGATCTCTAGGGCTGGCGCTGGGAGAGGAACGGACGGAGAGTGTATGAGAGGCAGAGAGGAGTGTATGAGAGGGAGAGAGGAAAGGGGTCTCGTTTTAGGGCAGACGGATTGGCTACACGAGGCTGGTGGTCGGTGCTCTGTGGGCCCCACCATGATGTACGTGTTTCATCCATTCCGTTCAGCAATTTTTACAGATCATTTTATGGCTTTATACGAAAAATAATAGGGATATAAATCTTAGGTGGGCCACACCACAGAAAAAAAAAATGAATGGATATTCAACATTAAAATCCTCCTAAGGCCCGCTGTACTGTTTATTTGAAATCCAATATGTTGATTTAGTCATAAAGACCCAGATGAATGGAAAAAATAATTATTGGCTTGATCCAAAATTTTTATCGCCTCAAAATGTTTTTAATGGTCAAAATTCATTCAAAACTGTTTCCTGTAATGTGGTCCACTTGAGATTGAGATATAATTCATTTTTTTTCTTACATCATAAAATGATATATAAAAATAGATGGACGGCATGGATGACACACATACATCATGGTGGGCCCCACATAGCACCGAGTCAGGGGAGTAGCCAAACCGTTCCCCGTTTTAGGGGGACGCGGATTAGATACTGACGGGTTTGGTAGCGAGAGTCGCTACTGAAGTGACGTCACCAGCTCTGTGGACCCCACTATGATGTATATGTTGTATCCACAACGTCCATTCATTTGGAGATATTATTTTAAGGCATGACCCAGATAACGAGGCAAATCCAAAGCTTTAGTGGACCCCACCAAAGAAAACAAAGGGAAGATTGATGCCCACCGTTGAAACCTTCTTGAGGTCTACCATGATGTTTTTTCAAAATCCAACCTGTTCAAAAGTTAAAAAAGACATTAAAGATGGGAAAACACAAATATCAGCTTGATCTAAAACTTTCATGGCCTTTAGAAGTTTTTAACGGTGGTGTCACTCTCCCCACTGTTTTCTCTGGTGGGGTCCACTAAATCTTTAGATGTGACTCATTCTTTGAGTCTTACCCTAAAATGATCTCTCCGGATGGATGGACGGCGTGGATACAAAACATACATCATGGTGGGGCCCACAGAACTAGGTGACGCCTGGCTACTCAACCTTTCTGTAGCCCATCCGCGCCTGTTGCAGGGACGTGGATTTCCTGCTTAGCCTTTCGCAGGAAGTTCGTGCCCAAGGATGTTGGGTGGGGCCCACTGCCATATTTGTGGGAAATCTATACCGTTAATCTGTTTATAGAGCTCATTTTAGAAAAAGATGCCAAAAACGAAGTGTATCCAAAACTCAAGTGGGCCACACGAAATGAAACAGTGGGGATTCAGTGAGAACCGTTGAAACATTCTTACAGCCATAAAAAGCTTTGTTTCAGGCTCTTTTTTTTTTTCTTTTGTATTTTCACTTATTGCCAGTGTTAATGACCTTATAAACTGTTTGGATGGCATATAAACATCAAGGTGGAGTTCAGAAGGTTTCAACCGTAGGTATTTGTATCCCCGCTGTTTTCCTCTCGTGTGACCCACTTGATTTTTGGATCCAACTTGTTTTTAGTCTCTTGTCCTATAATGATTTCTAAAAACAGATTAACGGAGTAGATTTTCCAAACACATGGTGTTGGACCCTACCCAGCATCCTTGCGTAGGAATTTTTCAATGGTAAAGGTTCAATCACACTATTTCCTGTGGTGTGGTCCACTTGAGCTTTAGATATGCTTCCTTTTTATTCTTTAGACCACAAATTATCTGTTAACATAAATAAACGGAATGGATAAAATAAATAAATAACAATGGACCCCACAACGTTTACTTTGTTAAAGGTAGCAACTAACTCACCTAAATGTAGAGGGCTTCCTTAAAACATTCATAATCATATATTGGGCTTGCCTTAATGTGATTCACATATCCAACCCATTCATTATGTGTGTCCAACTTGGATGAGGGGTCAGACCAAGTTTTAGCCGCATCCAAAACTCATGTGGGCCCCACCAAGTGCTTTAATATTTTTTATTATGTCTTGACATGGTTTTAGATGGTATGGTCCACCTGAGGTTCGTTTACGAATGATTTTTTGAGATATCTCATAACCTAAAGGGGACACATTAAATGCACGGTGTTGATGTTCGACACACATCATGATGGGGCCCACAAAACTTATTAACATCAATTCGTAGGTTTTCGCGAGTTTAATAAGTTGGGTCACAATTTTGACAATAATATTTAGCTCGTTTTATATGTATAGTCCATTTACTCTATTTTATTGATCAATTCCCTCAATTTGACCAGTTACTCGCCCCAACCAAGCTAGCTACATGTGAGAAAGGTATTGAGAATACAAGATTGATCAACAATTTAAGTGAAATTTGATTTAAACATATGAAGTTATTTACTCTTCAATCTGGACTAATTCGATTGTCCAAAAACGGTTAAATGTTCAATTAGTGGATGTGCCTAATAATTTATTAAAAATATTTTTTTCCACAGATAAATATTAATTTCCATTTAAAATTTACATTTTTTTTTCAAAATGTATATTTTTTTACTCTTAATTTTTCTTTGAAAACTTTTAACAAAATATCATTTTTATTATAAAATATTTCAAAAAATAAATTAAAATACAAATTCTGAAATTTTATTTTTAAAATATCTTAAATTTTCACAATTTTTAATTTTTTTCCCAAAAATTCCAAAATGCCGATTTTTTCTTCAAAAGCATCATGTTGTTTTCAACTTTTCAAATTTTTAAAAAAATTATATATATATTTTCAAAATCTTAGTGTTTTTATAAATAACTTTTTCTTTTAATTTCAAAATTTAAACATTTTCAATTATTTTTCAAAATCACAAAATTTTTCAACTTATTTTTCATTTCAAAATGTTTGTTTTTTGATAAAGTATCGATTTTTTAATATCATTTTATTTAAAAAAATTTCAATTTTTTTTCACTTCTCCATTTTAAAAAAAGCATTTTATTCGAACTTGTCAATTTTTATTGAACTTCACAATTTTATTTTATTTTTTTTAATTTCAAACTCTCATTTTCTTTTTTAAAATATTTTCATTTTTCAACATTGTGAAAATTTTCACATTTTTTAAAATCTTTTTAATTTTCTTTTTCAGGATATTATTTTTTCTCAAAATCAAATGCTTTTTCTTTTCTTTCAAATTTTTGAACTTTATTAAATATTCTTTTTCGTTCCCACAAAATAGATTTTTATTAAATCATGATTTTTATTTTTTCAAAATCTAATTTTTTCTCAAACATTGTTAAATTTTTTAAACTTCTCAATATTCTTTTTCATGTGATATTAGAAATCATTTAAATATTAGTTTTAATTAAAAAATAAAAATAAAAATTTCACTTATTTGATATAAAAACAAAATAAATTTTCTTTTTGCATTTAATCAATTGTTAAAAACTAATAATAGTTACAAATATGTACGATTAAACCACTGAAATTCTATTAAAAAATAATTATTAGACTACAAAAAAACGTAATTTTCCACTATATTTTAAAAAAAATTAACAAAAAAATAATGTTAGACAAAAGTCCTTTTACGACGGACCTGATCCGTCGTAAAAACAACTGAAAAGCGCGCCATTTTCTATTCTAGGCGGGAATTTGCATGTTCAATTTCCGTCGCCAAATAAAAGTTTGCGACGGATTTAATCCGTCGCCTAGGTACGACGGACAAAAATCCGTCGTAAATACGTCGTAAATCAGATTTTAGCGACGGATTTTGGTCCGTCGCTAAATTCGGCGACGTTCGGACTACGGATATTCGCGGAAGAGGTGTAGCGACGGACTTTTTCCATTAGCGACGGATTAAATCCGTCGTTAAACCAAGAGCGTCCGTCGCAAAAATACGTCGCAAATTGGCCATTTTCACGTAGTGTCAAATCATTCATTAACATAAATTTTGTATTAATTTTTATCATTTAACAATCCACACGTCTTAATAATAAAGTATAACTTGTAAATAAATAAATTTAAGGCATCTTTAAATGGTTCCTGCTCATGTTAGTACATGTAAAAAATATAAAAATTATAAGAAAGAAACATAAAATAAATAGATATACTTAAAATAAACAATTTGATAAAACTATAACTATTTCATGAATCAGGTGGAAAGCTTGAAGGAAAATCTGCATCTATTGAGTCAGATTGCCTTTTAATGATGTTAGAATTTTGCATTTACACTTTAGGACCGAAATTTAACATGATTAACACAATTCGTGTGGTTAGATCATAGTATTACACAGTTTATATGATTATGATTAATTAGGGTTGGATATATAATCTAGGTATGGGGTTTACATTATTTTGCGATATAAATAAGAAACTTAAACTAGGTACAATGTATATGGGCAACTTACCTCATTCAATGCCTAATCTTAGTCTAATTAAACCCAAAGATCAATGAACATCTTCACTGAGTCGACTCAATTTGACTCGACATGTTAGAATTCTCTCTCTCTCTCTCTCTCTCTCTCTCTCTCTCTCTCGCTTTCTCTTTTGCTAACTGTTATGATCTGATCCTCCAGATGGGCAAGTGGTTTTTATAAGATTTACTTAGGTGTCTAGAAGACTCAGGGACCCTGAGTTACAATGGGAGATTTTGAGCAGGCACGTCAAGTTAGATGCGGGTACACAATAACATGCGAAACTAGGTTTTGCACTATTTTTTATTTTGTTGTTGCTACCTAAGTGTTAGGCCTAATCTTAGTTGGATTTTGTTGATTGGACGAAGCTCATATGGCCCACTTGGCTGTCATTTTGGATCATGGAATCATGCTTGAATGAGATCAGATGGTCATAGTTTTAATGAAGAAGATGACTCCGCCTTTAATGGCAAAATCATGATCATGGGGTATTTCTTTGTTCACTTCTTGTGGGCGGTTTGGATATTACCCAAGAAACTCGTGGGCCATAGAAATCAAAGGTCCAAAGGCTTTAAATTGATGAGTTTGTGTTTTGGAAATCTTGACTGATAGTCGCACGCTAGCGAATTCCAGAATGAAACACGAGTTACATTGTTTCTTTTCAATTCCTTGTACAATAAGGAGCTGAAACGGGTAGTCGGGATCTTATGTAGATCATTATGATTGATTTTAACTCGATTAGAAGGTGCTGGGACACAATTTTAAGTTTAAACCGGTCACAGACTTGGTTTACATTGCACTCGGGATGTAACAAATGCTCTTGGTCTTCCTTTCTTAGACGGTTTGATTCACAGGAGTGGGGCTATGTAGACCCAAAATTGTAGGAGTATAAAAAAATTCAAAAGGGAGAGGTTTTGAGCATGATTTTTAGTCGTTGGAAGAGGATATGTTCCCGGTTATAGACATGAACATGCATGGATAGCCTAGATCTATGTTATTGCATTGCAGGTTTCATAAACCTTTCTTTGTAAGGGTAATGATCATGGAAACTGTGTTCTTTGACAGCAATGCTAGTTGATGTATTTCTCATAATCGGATGGTTACATTGAGTTGGATCCTCATCATTGGAGTAGATAGACGGTGTAGATTACTATCCTAAAGACCTAGGTTTGTAAAAGATGGGTCGAGTTTTTGAATGCAGTAAAAGAAAAAGATTTGGTTCAAGGTCTTGTTCAACATCAACTTTATGACCGTTTACGTGCGATGAAGAACTTTCGAGTTTTTAATCATGCACGCATGTGCACACGGTCTAATGGTAAGTTCCCATGCGTAATTAACCAAAAGTGTGTTATTAGTGGGTTATGGGTTCCTATATTCAATGGCCAGCTGATGTGTGGTTTATATTCGTTGAAAATCATTTTTTGAATCAATTTCCTTGTTTGATTGACTAAGATATTTTATATCCGAAAATCAACAGTTATATCATAGTAAAATCATAAATTGAATGTATCATAGGATTCCTTAGAATTCCCATGTATAAATGTGCTACCGTCTTTCATTTCAACGATTAGTTCATGGTTTTATTGAGCGAGTGTGTACAGTGTACAATGTACGACGACTATTGTATTGTCTTTCAATTTTAGTAATGTAGGAAGCGTAGGATTCTTGAGAAATTTTGAACTCCATAAATAGGTATATGTGTGTCTTGTTATGGATTGTAAACCAGTAGATTCGTTAAGAATTGCATGTGGATCGTAATATAGGGTCGCTATGTGATTTTTAGGCTAGTCATCTAGCAGATACGATGTGAAAACCAATAGATGGTGGATCTTATGAGTTAGATCTCAATTTTTAAGATGTACGGCTCAATTGGACTGATAATGATCATCTGTTGGTCTATATGTATATACACATCAAAAGATTAAGTGACCATCTTAGTGAAAACTCACCCTTAAGATTTCACACCCATCATAACAATCCAATATAGTTTACAAATAGAAATAAAGTAAATACAATAGATATGATTCTACAAACTTAAGGACTTGTTCTTTCACCAACATTGTAAGTTCAAAGTACTTCTTAAAGGAATAAAGATATACATACAAATTAAAGAAGTTGAAACATTGCCTAGTTCGTTAATATTTGGAAATGATGCTCATTACAATCGACAAGTTGTGAGACAACCAAATGAATAAATAAAAGGAAAATGATAAATTGCACATAATGCAACTATCGGAACAAACAATCGAAGCGGGTGTGATAAGTTAAATTAGAACTTAGATGATCATGGTCCTGCAACTTAAGGTTGAAGAAAAATTACTTCTACTCCTAAGATACTGTTGTGGGAGTTGCTAGGCAGTAGATATGTAAAACTAGGCTAGGCTAGGTTAGGCTAGGCTAGGCTAGGCTATTCTAAGATAAATAAAAAGATAGGTTGATATATTTGGCGTAGGGCCTTGATTTCTTCTTTGATTGCTCCTTTTATAGATTATCGAGGCAGTGAAACCCTTGCTAGGTATTCCTTGTTGCTTTTAAATCCTCCATGCTCATGTCATTGTTTTGGATATGAGAATTCTTTTGATTGCTCTGGAACTGGCGACTTGGATTCGAAAAAAGGACTCTAGTTGGATCGGGACTCCTTAGCTTTTCGGATCTTCTTCTCATAGTTAATTTGTAAAGGGGAACTCGTGGTCCACCAAAGACTAGGCCTAAATATGTCAAGATTCCTCTAATCAAGATGGCTAGGTACGTCAAGGTCTAGATCTAGATCAATCCCGACTACTCAACGTCTTTGGTAATAGTCTGTTACATGGATCAAGCTAGAGGCCACTAAAGTTTATATGGATGTAGGCCATCAAATCAAAGTTCAGGAACCTGGAGAGCTAGACCTGGACCAATCATGGCATGTCAACACTTTTGTCAATGGCTCGCCTTATCGACTTTGAGATATTAGATGGTCTAAATAAAGCCTCCCCCTATATCTAATCGCCCACAAGATCATGGTCCAGAGTGAGGTATGATTCAACATCTGACACCAATATACTATCGGGTTGGGTTAGATCTCAATTCTCTTAATTCCGATTAATGTACAGAATGGGGAACATGACCGAACCGATGTGTCTGTCTCCCCTGACCTGTGAGAGACGACCTCACCAAGGATATTGTAACGAGATTTGTGATAGATTTGTTCTCTTAGTGGGTCTCTTATAGATGTGGTAGGTACATTGCCTCATTAATGAGCATGATAAACGTGGTCACATGGCATATGCTGATTCATTCTCTTAAAGGTGGGCATAAGGATTCATGCCTTCACATTTATAACAGAATGCATATCACTGAAGGAAACACAAATGACAATATTCTTAGATGAGAGTATGTTTCATGCTAATGCAGTCACATGGTGTTGGCACATGGTAGCCTTTGATTTGCAAACATCAGGGCACTAAAAATGGGTGTAAACAGATTCTTTGAGATTCAAGCTTGAGATGAGTCATTCGAAATTTAAATGGCTTTTTAACTAAACGAGATTTGGTGACACAATGTTAGCATGTGTGCCAAGTGAGAAAATGTTATAACCATCCATCATATAGGTATGGCCCACATGAATGTACATGTGCGTTTTCTTTGTGCTTTCAGAAAATTTGGGTTTCAAGATACTCAATTGGCAGTAATTAGTATAAAAATTCTAGTAATTTACTAATGCAAATAAATGGCAGTGACTATTTATGGGATTTGATTTATATGAAGACGAAAAGCTTCTAAGTAGACGTGGGAATACTCATCCTTAACACAACTAAGAAAGAGAAATATGGAGAAGGTGGGCTAAGAAGGATCTACACCACAGGATGTGTGGGCCGCCAATTGTGACCATTCATCTTCAAGCTTTAATGTTTCATGTAAGGCCGAGTACTTGAGATCATATGGTGAGACCATATGGTGGGTTAATCAACAATGTAACGGGCATGGATTGGGTACTATCTCGACTTGGAGCTAACTAGAGACCAACGTCAAGTTAGGGGATTTGTGGTGCTCACACTGATGTATATGTTTTATCCACACCATCCATCCATTTTGATAGATAAATTTAGGGCATGAGCCCAAAAAATAGACAGATTGAAGGCTTAAGTGGACCACACCATAGCAAGTTGTGGGGATTGAAAACTCATCGTTGAAAACTTCCTTGCAGGGGGGGGGGGTCACAGATCAAGCTGATATTTATGTTTTCCCTTCATACAGGTCTATGTGACCTTATGAATATGTTGGATTACAAATAAACATCACGATGGGCCTTATAGAGTTTTCAACAGTAAGAGTCCAATCCCCACTGCTTCTTGTGGTGTGGTCTACTTGATCATTCAATATACCTCCTTTTTGGGCTCATGCCCTAAAATGATTTTTCAAATGTGTAGATCTAAGTTAAAATTCATGACATTCGGTAGAATTCTTGATGATTAAAAGACAACATCCCCATTGTAACGCCCTGGATTTTGAGGGTCACACTACGCCAAAATCGCTAATTTGCGACGGACTAAATCCGTCGTAAAACCAAATAAACGACTGACTTCATCCGTCGTGAGGTCCGTCGCTGTTTAGTGGGTCGTTTTTGGTTTTACGACGGATTTCCTCCGTCGTTTAATATGCGACGGATAAGGTCTGTCGCCTAATGGCGATGGATAAAATCCGTCATAAAAATAAAAAAACCGTCGGTGAAATTCCAGAAATTGGTCGTCCCTATAAACATTAGCGACGGATAAGATCCGTCGCTAATATTAGTAAGCGATGGACCTCAAATCCGTCGTAAAAATAAAAAAAAACGTCGGTGAAATTCAAAAAATTAGTCGTCCCTAGAAACATTAGCGACGGATAAGATCCGTAGCTAATTTTAGTAAGCGACGGACCTCAATCCGTCGTTATTTTCAATGTTCAGAGCTTAGCAACGGATTTGGTCCGTCGCTAAAATATCAGCAAAAAAATATATATATATACCAATAAATTATTATTAAAATTTTTTTAAATCTTGCACCTGATAGTCATTCAAAAAATAATTCACACTATTGTTTGATAAGGATCCTATTCACAAAATTGGTAACAACTCAATTCAATAAAAGAGGAAATGACCCAAGTGGCCCATGCAACAAAAATTCACTTCAACCCTCCTAACTAAACACTTCCCCCTACTAAACTAGCTAGGACCCATACAAAAGAAATTACCTGGAACTTCCAACTGTTGGCTATGCATTGTTTTGTATTGGCTACTTAGTATCTGCTCCTGTTCAACCTTCTTTTGAGCCCTTCCTACATATATTACAAGCAACCAAATTTAATCCAAGAAAAGACTAGTTTAGTCAACCCTTCATATATTTCAAATAACCAGCTCAAATCCATGGAAAGTGAATAGTTTAATCAACTGAAACCAATTAACAAAATAAAATATTAGAATTCATCCTACCAATTAGATGTTAAGGTAAGAGCATTTCAATTGGTATGTTTCTTTGTAAGGCCTGTTACAACCGTCGATTAGAAAATCCTAGTGGGAAAAGAGAGCATTTTCAGATACAAATTTTGTCATCTTCCAGATGCCTTTGGATTGCCACATTCAGCAACAATATGCTAACATATGTACAAACTTCATAATATATAAATGCCAACAAAAGATTTAAAAAAAAACTTGAGAAAAATAAAGACCACAATTACTAATAAAACTATTAAAGCTCTGTTTTCTTCAGGGTAGCTTTCCCCTGTTGTTTTTTTTTTTTTTTTTGTTTGATGTTTAGCTTTCCCCAATGTGACACATGATCATATTAGAATATCCAATCAGTGATATTCTTCAGAGCTGGTTCATCTATGGTTGGGCCCAACAGAGATATTCTAGATCACTAATGACAATGAGTATTGTCTTCCTTTTTTTTTTTTTTGGTCATAGGACCACATAACTTGGTCACGTCAACACACTAGCCAGGTGGGTGTTGTATGCTACACCAGCCAATCTGCTTACATAACTACTACTTGTGATATGTCTTGTCAGTCACCTTCATTCCCTTGTTATGTCATTTTATTCCCACACATCTACTACTTTTAATATCTATATAAAGGAGTTAAGCCCTTTGTTGTATTCATTCTCTCTAAGTTAGCCTTCTATATTTCAAACTTAAGTTTTTCAAGATATCCGGAGCAAGTTGTAACCTAGCTCCTTTTCTTACCTGTTGGTAGCTGCCTTTGGTGGTGGTGTAAATCAATATTAATTCGATCCTCATTTTAGGCATTCTTCTTTTGCTTTCTCATTTTCTTCTTTCCTCATTTGCTTCTTTTTTGATAATTTGTTTAGGGTCAGTTTGGGCAGTGGGATTAGAAGGGATTAGGTGGGATGAGATTTAAAAAAGATAATTATTACCCATGGCAGAGATTGTTCCCTATTGCCGTGGGATAAAATTAATGCTATGCTTTGTTGATAATACGAGGGTACATTGAATGGATATACCTACCATCATTTGAAATGACTGAATAACATGCATATGTTATATCTAAACCGTTCATTTGTTTTGTAACCTCATTTTATGGCATGTGCCTAAAAATGAGGTAGATCCAAAACTTATGTAGCTCCAAAGAAGTTTTCAACGGTAAGTATTCAATCCGTGTTGCTTTCTATGGTGGGGTTCACTTGAGCTTTAGATTTACCTAATTTTTTGGCCCATGCTCTAAAATAATCTCGATAAATGTGTGGATGGTGTGGATATAGCCCACACATCATGGTGGGACCTACACAACTTTCCAAACATTGAGTGAAATTGGCACGGACCCAATACAATTCCATTTAATGTAATTCCAAGCTTTTCCATTCTTCCCAAACATGAAGTGGAATTGGCACAGGACCAGATGAATCCCATCCCACCTAATCCCTTCTAATCCCACCGCCCAAACTAACCCTTAGCAACAATGGGTGCATGGCTAATGAACTTGTGGTGCATCCTACGAAGCTACCCAGAAATCCTGTTATTAGCTTTTGCATGTGTCTTCTTCATTTATAGCAAGAATAGTGTTATTCCTGTGAACTGGCCCCTGGTAGGAATGTTTCCTTCCTTCATTTTCAACGCCCATAGATTGCATGAGTGGGTCACTCAAGGTCTCCGGGAATGCGGGTCCACACCCTTGTAGGCCCCACTCCTTCCCTTACAGACGATGGTCCCTAACAGACACGGATTACGTACTAACTCTGCCTGTCCACATCCTGAAACAGGCTGGTTTATCAACACCGTCCGTCCATTTTGTCATGTCATCCAACCTGTTCATTAGGGAAACGAATTGGCTACTTCCCCTGCCAATAGCCCCGTGGCTGTGGCCCCCACCACGATGTATGTGTTTCATATATACACGTTGTTCATTCATTTTTACAGATCATTTTAGGGATTTATACCAAAAATTAATGAGAAGGATATAAATTTCAGGTGGACCACACTACAGGAAAACAATAGTGATTGAATATCTACATTAAGGGCCCGTTTGGCCGGGTGGATTGGAAGGGAGTGAATGGTATTAGGGTGGATGGCGTGGATTTCTAGGTAATGATGGTGTTGTCAGCTGATTGTCTTGAGAACCATGGGATTGCTGCATCCCTGTATTGATACATCCAGTCTGTTTGGCACGCTCGGCCAATCCAGAGATTAAAGCTTCCGATCCCTTCGAATCCCTCGAACCAAACACGTTGCAGGCTAATTTGAACGGATTAGGATGGATTGGATGGGATTTAAAGGTAATGATGGTGTTGTCAGTGGATTGTCTGAAGATCCATCAGATTTGGATTAGATCACCTACACTGTTTGGCACGCTGGCCATTCCTGGGATTTACCATCCAATCCCTTCCACTACCACCTAATCCCTTCCAATCCAACTGGCCAAACGGGCCATAAAATTAATCCTCCTAAGGCCCACTGTACTTCTTATTTGACATCTTGTTGATTAGGTCATACAAACTTAGAAGAAGGGAAAAAACAAATATCAGCTTAATCCAAAACTTTTATGGGCCCCAAAAAGTTTTTAATGGTAGACCCTCATTCAGCACTGTTTCTTGTAATGTGGTCCACTTGAGAATGGTAAATATCTCATTTTTGGTCTCCGGGATTTAAACTACAACTAAAACTTATAGAAATCGTGACTTACTATAAACAGTAAAGTTACTATTTTACTATTTATAGACGGTTATGATTCCTACTAGCGTGCATGGTTTTTGGCCAAAAATAGTGTCCTATTTGCCTTCACCATGCTGTTCTCCTAATTATTCTAAACACTTTTAAAGTTGGGCACAACTCCTAAAGCCCAACAGATGAAGAGTTATATATAATCAAACTAAAACTAACTATGAATAGTAAAAATGAAATTAAAACAGGAATTCGACTGTCGATCTGATGGTATTTCAAAAATTCGGCGTGCTCAACCAACATAGCAAGGTTGGGTGGCTAAACTAGTTCGCCCTACCCCAAAATCATAATTAGTACGTCTAATAGCTTATTCCAGTTTGTGAGATGCGTCCGTTTTAAGTTCTGATGGTCCGGATCACCTTCGTCTCTGATAAGCCTTTTTTGGTCCATCTTGGCCATGAAACTGTCTGTGACCTGCTCTACATCATTGGACATGTGTTGCTTTATATTAATGGTGTTGATGTTGATGGCATGTGAGTCAGTATCAATGTGACCCTTTGCCATTTCCAGTTCCAAGACCTTGGTAAAGAGGAAGGCGAATGTCTAGTTGGCAGCCAATCATAATTTCTTTTTGCTAATCTACCATTTAAAGCCAACCCCAAATTGATTAAAGAAAGGCTCAGATGATGATTGTATAACAGGAATTTGGAAACCGAGAATTGAAGTTTGGATCATGGGTTTTTATATATATATATATATATATATATATATATATATATATATATATATATATATATGTATATATATATATAATGAAAATGTTATTTTTTCTTCTTTTCAACCAGTAGTTTTCATTTTTTTAAAGTTCTAAATCCTTAAAAAAACTGTAATTTGTAGATAAACTACATTCTGTTCGTGAAATAGAAGAGAAAGGAAAGAAGAGACATACCTTCTCTGAAATTTGTTGTTATCTCTGCATCTTTTTGTTTGGTTTGTTGTGGATTTTAGTTGTTCTAGATCCGACATAGCTTCAATGGCGGATTTCAGTTGTTCTAGATCCGACATAGCTTCAATGGCGGATTTCAGTTGTTCTAGATCCGACATTGCTAGAACATTTCCCATTGATGCAAATGCAACGCAGATTAAGGCTTATGAGGTTCTCCTCAAGGCCCATGCGGTAACGATAGGTGCATTGAAGGCTGGGAATAAGGTCAGTGTTGTTTACCAAGTAGCAGTCTCGGTGGTAGAGAGGGATGCTCCTGAATTTGCCTCTCATCTTACAAAGTCAGCAGGAACGGGAATCGGTCTCGAGTTCCGTGAGTCGGTATTGAGTTTAAATGCCAGGAACGATCAGGTGTTGAAGCCTGGAATGGTTTTTAATGTATCTCTTGGGTTTCAGAACTTGCAATCAGAAACCAATAACCCAAAGACTAAGATGTTCTCGTTGTTGCTTGCAGACACCATTATTGTCAATGAAAAAGCTGCAGAAGTTGTGACTTCAATCAGCTCCAAGTTAGTTAAGGATGTTGCATACTCATTCAATGAGGAAGAGGAGGGAGGAGGAAGAAGAGCGTCCAAAGGTCAAAGCTGAATCCAATGGAGCTGAGACATTCTTGTCGAAAGCGACTCTAAGGTCGGATAATGGGCGGTTCTGCAGCTGGAGATGGCCGTGGTTCTACAAAAGCTTCAAGCGATCTCATTGCCTACAAGAATGTCAATGATATCCCACAGTCGAGGGAATTAATGATACAGATCGACCAAAAGAATGATGCTGTCCTTTTGCCAATCCATGGCAGCATGGTGCCATTTCACAATGCTACCATCAAGAGTGTTTCAAGCCAGCAGGATGGTAAAAATTGCTATAGGATGTGCCTTGGGAGTTTTAAATGATCGTCGAGTACCATTCAAACTAAAAGGGAAGTTTTATAGAATAGCTATAAGACCAACTACGCTTTAGGGAACAAATTGTTGGGCAAGGGGAAGGCCTAAAAAGACGTGGATGGAGGTAGTAAGAAAAGACCCGATGACCTATGGTCTAACTGGAGGTATGGCCCTTGATAGAGTGGAATGGTGGAATAGGATTCATGTATACGACCCTAATTAATTAGGATATGGCTTACATGATGACGATGATGACGATTATTTCATATATAAATTGCAATATAATAATTTGCAATATATATATATATATATATATATAACTATATTACATATACTTAGTATATGTATTGGAATTTGGAGCAACCGACATTATCCCACCCCCATTGTACCATGTATTAGAGGAACTAGTGGTGAATGGATGTTTGGTTTATCCAAAAGGTATCCAGTTTGAAGCTGAAAGGCATAAAAAGTGTCTCTTCCAAGTTCTTTTACTCGGTCTTCCACTCAAAACAAAATGTTTACTATTGATCCTAGTATTATCTACTACATACTAGTAACATACAACCAATATTGGGGCACCATACCATAAGCTACAAAATTTCATATCCCCCTAACAAGGCATCCTCCATTGATAACATATATATATATATATATCATAAGTTTTTTATTTTCATTTACATTCACAAATACATTCATCATCCATCCAACTATTAACAACATTACAAAAAAATAAATTATATCCAACCAACTCTTAATAATAATTTGCAACTTAACCTGCTAGGAACCCTCATGCACCGTAATGTCTTACGGCAGAGCGGGTTCTGAGGAGTTACAAGTTGACCCTGACGACAGCATATAAATGAAGCGATAAAGATATAAATGATTCAAGATTAATTATAGGTTTTGAGAACTTACATCCACCTTAACTCTTATTGCTAAGTAGTCCTGATGAAAATGCATCCACACTACAAGAAAGGGAAAAAAATAAAAAATTTGTGGCTGCATTGATACGGTCTAGTATGGACGGCTGCCTACGTACCCAATGTTGGAAGATTGGGATCAAGCCACTACGTAGTTCTTAGTATTTAAATCAGAACATTTTACGCATAAGCAAAGAAAAAATGAAAACAAAACATAATAGAAATATGTGTATCTTCTGTCACGCATAAGAAGATGAACAGCTGAAACAAATCATTAGATTAGTCAATCAAAACTACTCAATAATTCAAGATAAAGATTTATGCTAGGACACTCCATGCACGATGTGGCTTGCTTATATGTTAGAAACATGTCATAACAATAAGCAACCAACCTATATAATCAGCTGAATTTTGTCTTTAGAAATAAATCTATGATTTAATTGAGAACCGTCTTCTTCTTCTTTTTTTGCAATTGTCGGATTACAACTGCTACATAACATTACAAGTTCCTTGGTTGAAAGCCAGAAGAAATATAAATTGTGAGAAATGGAGTTACTTAAATCTAGCAATTTCCCGTCGTGGTCCTCCAATTCCACATCCCACATCCAAAACCTGCATCGACAAACCAAATTAAGCAAAATCCATAAATTCTCAAAGAATCTTGATAATGTATATGCCATTGATTTTCACTTTTAATAAAATGAACCTTCATTCCGGGTTTCAAACCCAGTTGTAAAGCAAGAAAGTGTTCATGCCGTTTGATGCTTTCTCCAAGTGATTCTTCTTTCCATCTGAAATAACAAAAATTCAATCGATTACTTCATTTTCACTGATTGGCTCCAAAGATACAATGCGAGAAATCCTAACCTGGCAAAGAAATGAAAGGACTCCCCCAACCATATTCATAGAAGTGATTGCTTCTTTTGTATATTTAAATGCGATTATAAAATCATTGAAAGAAACCAACAAAGAATTTTCTTTGCATGCCATTTTCAGTTTTGAAATCCTAGGAAATAAGAAAGTTCCATCATCCATATGTTTTGGACTTAAAATGCAGTTTTGAAATTGATAAAGAACCCATAGGATTTTTTTCATGCATGTTGCTTGTGAGTTTAAAATGCAGTTTTGACATCACAGAATGAGACTAGTTCTTTCTTCTTCTTTTTCTTTTTTTGGTCTGTTTATTGGGATGTTGAAATGCAGTATTGAGTCATAAACAAAAGCCATGAAGATTTTTCTCTGTTGGTTTTGAGCTTGAAATACATTTTTGAAACCATAAATGTTTGTTTGAGCTTACTTAAGAAATCAAAACGCTGCTCTAGGACTTCCCATCTCAGGAATTTCATTGCCAACTTCATTGCAAAAATTCCAGCCTTCGAATGCCACTCTCAATCCATCTCTTCTCATTCCTGGATCACCCACTGCCGAAATATACCTTTGTTCTGTAAAACAAAAGAAACTGAAAGAAAGCATTTTCATCATAATAAACAATAAAAAAATGGTTTTCCATGGATCTTTTCAAGCAAGTCTGCTGAGAAAGACTGAGATAGGAAGTGTGGGAATGAGGTGTTTTTTTTCACAAACCGCCCACAATCAGTTTTTTTTTTTTTTTTTTTTTCACAAACCGCCCACAATCAGTTTTTTTTTTTTTTTCACAAACCGTCCAAATGATAGTTTAGAGACTGAGATAGGAAGTGTGGGAATGAGGTGTAAAGCATTGACAGAGCTCTTCAACATTTAAAGAGGTCCTGTAAAGCAAGGTTCCATTACTTCAATCATGCTATGGGATGCTCGCGAGACTGAAATTTGAATTCTTCTCGAGCATCTATTCCTTAGTAATATCACTAGCCATGTTTGGTTCACATGTATGGCTAAATTCAGATTCTGATACTTTTATGTGTACTATGTGATTTCTGTTAGGAAAAATACACATGTATATCTACTGCATGACTATACATAAGCTACATAGATTTGTATTAGCTGTATACATGTACTCTACGTGTAATACTCTTGTATATAATTTAGGTATCTTAATGTAATACAACAGATCCAAGTTTCCATATTTCACCCTTAAAAAGTTATCAGACCAGATACACATGTATCTGTATACATATACATGTATGATGTATCTATCCTAACATTTTCATCTGCATTGTAAATGCCAATGGCCAACATCAGTAGTGACTAATACATTGCTTCTGGCATCAATCACGATCCCATACCCTTTCTTTCCGGAGCCTCTTGTGACGGTTGAAAGATAGAAGAATACGGCAAGGAGATGTACCCTGTGTGATTGGAACCAAAGTATCTGTTAAAATGGATGGACAACATGGATATACAATACATGCATCTAGGTGGTCCCCACTGTCAAGAACTCACCATGTTGGGTGAGGTCTCAAAGACACTTAATCTGCTCTCAAAATAATTCATAAAGTGTCTCTGGTGTTGATCAAGTTCGTAGTGCATTGACGTTTCAAAAATTTTGCAAGCCCCACAATGATATCATATACAAACCGTCCATCCATTTTTATTTTTTGCAAGCCCCACAATGATATCCTGAAGATAGATTATCTATCTTAAAATCGTAAATTTATTCCTACAAAACAGAGATATGTGACTTGCTATGTATGTCTATTGACCCTATAACCATCGTTATATAAAGATTAATAGGCTATGCGTTTTATTACAATGACTTTTAAAACAACAATTTTTCTCTATCAAAATGAATCTCTTCTAATCAGGTGCACTTGGCGCTCAGCTACACTATGCCCTATATAATATTGGCCCCGTATATGATAGACTACTTTCGTTTTAGTTTAGTTACAATTGTGTAAAAAATACATATGTAGTATGTCCTACATCAATAACCCATTCAATAAGTTCACAGAGTGTACCAATAGAGTAGTTATTGAAAACACACTAAGATTTTGATAACAGAAAATGATATCTAATATGATCAAAAGAAATTTTAAGCCCCAATCTCACTGCCTTGCAAACAGAACATCACTATTCTAGTACCGCTTAAAAATTAAGAAAGACGAAATAAACATCAGCGTCCCTTTTACATAACTTCTACAACCACCCCTTTAAAAAAGTTTAAAAGAGGCAAGCAACAATAATAAATGGAACTATATCCACAAGCATAACTGTGAAAAAAACCCAACAAAAAAAACATAAAGAAACTCCCTCAGTAAAAATCACAAGTAGCATATAAATGCGAGGCATGAGATCAAACGGCTAAAAGAAGCATAGCCAACTGCTCAAAGGATGTGGTGAGAAGACACCAAGTATCATGGTTGTGATTGCTATGAAGGAAAGCTGTTGTTGTCCACTATGGAGGACTAACATATACTCCAGATAGCTGAAAATGGGCCAAAATTGTATGGAATGCTACCAGGCTAGTAATACTAGCTATGTAAACTAAACTATCACCCTATAAATAATCTACCCGTAATCACAGACAACAAGGAACCAGAGAGCTGTCACCTAAACAAACTAATACAGCACAAACCTATCATAGATGCAAAGAAAGGTAATAAAAAACAGAACTCTCTTCTAAATATGAACTCCATGAATTTGGATCTAAATTATTGGTCTAAAATGAGGTGGAAAGACTAAATTGTAATTGCCTCTCTCAGCATACGTGTTGAGGGACTACAATCCAAAATATAGTTATATTACTTTCAAATTGGAGACAAAATCTCTGCAATTGTGGTTCAAGAGTGATGCCATCGAACCCCTAGCCATGACTGTGAAGTGGCTCAAAGTTGGTTAAATCATGTCACACATGTGGCCAATCTTCTTACAAAATAATTGCATACCAGTGTATCTATACTGCGGTATATACACAATCTAGTGTAAACATCTATCTACAAACCCATATGGTTGTGTATAGTGTATACAGTTGTACATACCCAAACTAGGGCTCCAATTGGGGTAGGGTGGTCAGGCCAGGTTGCCATGGTCCTTGGGTCAAGTTAGGGCTGGAAAACTCCAATCTGATTTGGAATTAGGGTTGGGTTTGGGTTGAGCAAATTTAGGTTGTGTTAGGCCAGGTTGGGAATAATAACATGTATTTAGGTCGGTAACTCAACCAATACAGCACAAACCAATGGGCTTCATAAGCTGATTGATCTAAGATCTAATCAATCCAACCCTTCATATTGTATTGAATGATGATCTAGACTAAATCAATGGTGGTGAACTGTGAATGTAAACAGTAGTCTAATCCATGAATCTCTACAACATATAACACGAGTAATCAGGGGCAAATTGTGCTATCTCATCTAAATGGGCCTCCCTCCATATTTCCACAGTTTCTCTTTTTATTTTCTGTCCCCCTCCATATTTCCACTGATTCACTTTTATTTTTGTAATTTTCTTCTTACTATATGTAAATTTTCTCCCTCCATATTTCCACAGTTTCTCCTTTATTTTCTTTAATTTTCTTCTTACCATATGTGAATTTTCTATTTTATTTAAACTTCTTTTCATGGACAAAATACAAATGTCAATCCATGCAATCGAAATCATGGCACACATGAATGGCGTGTAGCATGAAAATCAAACTCATCAAGATGTGCTTAACTACTTGATTTCACTTGCGGAATTTGCACTGCTGAATTCCTCTCTTTTAATCACTCATTTGATCGCCACTAAATGTATGATGGCTTGATTCTCACTATGCTCCATCCACAATGCAGGCTGCAATTTCAACCAATTCAAATTCACATTCACACCTACCATATCTGCCACACATACAGTGGATGAATGGCCATCACATCATCAGACATATTTATCAAGATGACCAATTGAATGCATCTATGCCATGCTTGTCCACATGTATGTCAAGTCAGTCTAAAATGCTTGGCAAGGATCTGTGGGCCTAAGTAGGTAGTTTTTTTCATTTCTTTATCTTTTGCTAATAATTGCTTTAGGTGAATTCTATTTTTTTTAATTACTTTTTTGGACAATTTAAATGTCTTTGCTCAAGTGCATTGGAAGTGCACTTCTGCTAGAGTGTATAGAGTGAAAAACCACACAATGCAAACATCTACAAAATTCCTAGCATTAAAAAAGAAAAAAAGAAAAAGAGATTACCAAAATAAAAGAGGCCATCTAATGCAAAGCTCCCAAAATCCATGAACCTCGAATGCCCATCAGATGCTAATGTCCTTGATAGCATTGACTACTCTTTCCATCTGCATTGCACGACTACCCTTCACCAAAACAACATCAGCAGCAGCTAACCTTTCTCTAACTTTGAGGGCGATGGATTTTGAGTCAACTGCGCACATGACATTGTTATTTCCCAGTAAATTCAAATTCTCAGCTGCCTAATGAAACCTTTTCCCAACACACGCGATCAAACCAAAAGATGCATCAAAGCACATACATGTTCAAAAGTATCCTGTGTGCCTCTGCATCTGTTGCGCCCAGCACAGATCATGTTGATGGTTAGACAGAATTGAGCAACTTTTCACATTGGACAGAGGATATTTCCTAATCGAACCAGTGAAGACATACATACACTTGTAAAATTTACCAATATAGTATCTAATGGCATGCATCCTGCAAAAGAAATCGAACCTGCAAATGAAGAACAATTCCCCAAAAAGCCCATGAATAAAATGATGCACTATGCCCCATTTGACCTTTTAAAAAAAGAATGCGATGATACATTCAGTTTTCCTTTTCATTATGTTAGCATCCAGACTTTCGGAGGACAATATTAAGGTGTATGAGGTTGATAAATACTGGAACTCCTGCAGATAGATGGGAAGAAATGAAAAATACCTGTTTGTTACCTCTGGAACCAAGATGAGGGGTAGCAACAGTAATAAAATTCATCACCTCCAGACCAGATATTGTACCTCTAGAATCTTCATCCTGCGCTCCGACTGATTCAATTTCTGAATTTTCTCTTCTACGGTGTCTATATAGTCTCCCAATTGTATATCTTGCTACCAATCCTCCCACAGAATGTGCAATGAAGGAAATCTTCTAAAAGTTTTAGAGGAAATGGATGAAGGTCATTAGTAGTAAAACAGTGGAAATCAGTAACAATTCCTTGATTTTTGGGAAATATAGAAGAAAGCCATCAATCCAACCAAAAGAAAGCAAAGAAGTAAACATTTTTTGAGATTTCAGAAAATGAGCAGATCATGTTGGATGCGGATATACTGTAATCGAATGCACTCCAACCAAAAAGTAAGAGCCGCTAATAGCTTAACAACCAAAAAGTAAGAACATGATTAAAAGAAATGAAAAATCAATCAAAAGAAAGCAAAGAAGTAAACCTTTTTTGAGATTTCACACCTTTGCTGCATGGGAAAATCCAGATTGATGAGCTGAATTTCTTGCAATCTCACAGAGATCACAAGGAGTGAGCTTCCATACCTGAAAAAGTATCACTCTTTAAGTGGCCTGACCTTGGATCTTTGGACAAAATAGCAGGAATAGAAATCAAATAAACCTGTGCAGCAAAACTATACTCCAGAAACAAGTTGCTCAATGGAGACATCGCCAATCCAATCTGAGAAACAAATGTAATAGATAAGCATTAATCACTTTCACAGAAAATGGGAATGGTGATTCAAATAACAGAACTATAAAATAGAGCTTTACAATAAGAATGAAAGGAAAAACCACCACTCAGAGTGGGGAAAAAAAATAATAAATCAAATATCAGCCAAATTCACGACTTTGATGGCCTCGAAAAGGTTTCTAGTAGGCATCCCCATCCCCATTTCTCCTTTATGGTGTGGTCCACTGGAGTTTGGATTGGCAGAATTTTGGGCTCACGTCATAACATGAACTAGGACAAATTATAGGGTGACGTCACAAACACGTTCCAATACGCCCACCAAACTTTATTCACACGTGCTCCCATCACCAGTAGTCAAATTCATGTCGTAGCAAGTCCACTCATTCCCACCTCCAGTACGCCCACCTAACTATAGCTGGCCATGTACTATATTCCATTTTCGGTAGCGGATGCACACAATCATATCACGGCCAATCCCATGCCTCACCATGTAAGATGAACATGGGAAAATATATACTCTTTCCATATTAATTCCAGCTGATATGTGATCAAAGTTTTTTTTGTTTATTATTTTTTTTTGTTAGCTTGTCAGTACATGCACTGTTAGCCACCCCCACTAGGGATCGATACCAAGACCTCAAGTGTTGAAACGAGGTACCTCCACTCAGTCTACCAGTTGAGCTATGGATTAGGGTGTATATGTGATCAAAGTTAGCAATGGACCGGGCTATTGCCACTCAAAATCAATATTTTGAATCGGCCGGCCTGATCCATTCAAAACCCGAGCCTAAACTGGCTTAGCTAGCTCATCACCAACCCTAAGTATACATGTTGGTCTAATCATGTAAGTGCTCTTATATGTTCCCAACCCAACTCAAAACCTAGATCCAATTAGCTAATGAGTCTCTGACCCAAATTGAATCCAGGTCTTTAAGACCTAGGCCCAAACCCAGACTCAAACCTGATTAGCTATAAAACCTAACTCGAACAGTTGGCAGTGTGTAGGGAAACCCAGTCAACTGGACTCAGCCTTTGAGCTAGCCTTGAACCTACTAGTTTGGCTTAGCCTTCAACATGTGTGGTTAATTAAATTTCTGAGTTGGATCGAGCTCAAGTCATTTTAGCCAGACCAACCTGGTTAAACTCACCCCAACATGTGTGGTCCATTAATTTTTTAGGTTAAGTCAGCTCAAGTCATTTTAGCCTGACCTAACTCTAGATGACGTGTTGAATTTGAAAATATTTATTAATCGTGATGCTTTTTTATTATTTTATTCTTTCCCCTGAGATTTCCTGATAATATCTTAAGAATTTGTTAAGAACCAGATTTGCCAACGGTTGGTGTAACCAAAAGCAATTTGGGCCCACCATTATCGGCATGTGAAATCATTCATTTCATCATTTAATTTATGCCAGCTTATGTTAGGACATGCACATAATCAAGCCGACCACACCCACATAAAAATGAAGCATATCTAAATCTTAGGTGGACTATATGACAGGAATCAGTCGTGATTAAATCCACACCATTAAAAACTTCATAGGGGCTACCGGAATGTTTATTTGCCATCCAACTTATTGTTAAGGTCACAAAGACCTGGATGAAGAGACCATGCGAATATTAGCTTGATTCAAAACTTTGTTGGCCCACAAAAGTTTTTAATGGTCGATTACCACTGTTTCTGTATTATGGTCCACCTGAGATTTGGATCTACTTCATTTTTGGAATCATGACCAAAAATGAGTTTTCAAAATGGATGGACAGGTGGATATGATGCAAATACATCACAGTGGACCCCACCTACCTCAATAGATCCACATAAGCTGCGCCCAGGATGTATACACCCACCATTAGGACTGTACACGAATTGAGTTAGCACGGTTAGCTCACTCGACTCGACTCGAAAAAGCTCGACTCGAGTTGAGTCCAGCATAGTTTTTGAGCTGGCAAAAATTTCAAACCGAGTTCAAGGTTGCCCGAGCTCGACTCGACTCGGATCGACCCAACTCAAATCAATTCAGTAAATCGGTCTCGAGTTCCGTGAGTCGGGCTTGAGTTTAAATGCCAGGAACGATCGGGTGTTGAAGCTTGGAATGGTTTTTAATGTATCTCTTTGGTTTTAGAACTTACAATCAGAAACCAACAATCCAAAGACTAAGATGTTCTCGTTGTTGCTTGCAGACACCATTATTGTCAATGAAAAAGTTGCAGAAGTTGTGACTTCAATCAGCTCTAAGTTAGTTAAGGATGTTGCATACTCATTCAATGAGGAAGAGGAGGGAGGAGAAAGAAGAGTGTCCAAAGGTCAAAGTCGAATCCAATGGAGCTGAGGCATTCTTGTCGAAAGCGACTCTAAGGTCGGATAATGGGCAGTTCTGCAGCAGGAGATGGCCGTGGTTCTGCAAAAGCTTCAAGCGATCTCATTGCTTGCAAGAATGTCAATGATATCCCACAGTCGAGGGAATTAATGATACAGATCGACCAAAAGAATGAGGTTGTCCTTTTGCCAATCCACGGCAGCATGGTGCCATTTCACATTGCTACCGTCAAGAGTGTTTCAAGCCAGCAGGATGGCAAAAATTGCTATAGGATGTGCCTTGGGAGTTTTAAATGATCATCGAGTACCATTCAAACTAAAAGGGAAGTTTTATAGAATAGCTGTATGACCAACCACGCTTTAGGGAACAAATTGTGGGGCAAGGGGAAGGCACAAAAAGACGTGGATGGAGGTAGTAAGAAAAGACCCGATGACCTATGGTCTAACTGAAAGTATGGCCCTTGATAGAGTGGAACGGTGGAATAGGATTCATGTAGGCGACCCTAATTAATTAGGATATGGCTTACATGATGACGATGATGACGATCATTTCATATATAAATTGCAATATGAATATATATATATATATATATATATATATAACTATATTACATACACTTAGTATATGTATTGGAATTTGGAGCAACCGACATTATCCCACCCCCATTGTACCATGTATTAAAGGAATTAGTGGTGAATGGATGTTTGGTTTATCCAAAAGGTATCCAGTTTGAAGCTAAAAGGCATAAAAAGTGCCTCTTCCAAGTTCTTTTACTCGGTCTCCACTCAAAACAAAATGTTTACTATTGATCCTAGTATTATCTACTACATACTAGTAGCATACAACCAATATTGGGGCACTATACCATAAGCTACAAAATTTCATGTCCCCCTAAACAAGGCATCCTCCATTGATAACATATATATATATATATACATATATACACACACCATAAGTTTTTTATTTTCATTTACATTCACAAATACATTCACAAATACTATTAACAACATTTACAAAAAATAAATTATATCCAACCAACTCTTAATAATAGTTTGCAACTTAACCTGCTAGGAACCGTCATGCACCGTAATGTCTTACGACAGAGTGAGTTCTGAGGAATTACAAGTTGACCCTGGCGACAGCATATAAATGAAGCGATAAAGATATAAATCATTTAAGATTAATTAAAGGTTTCGAGAACTTACATCCACCTTACTCTTATTGCCAAGTAGTCCTGATGAAAATGCATCCACACTACAAGAAAGGGAAAAAAAATAAAAAATTTGTGGCTGCACCGATACGGTCTAGTATGAACGGCTGCCTACGTACCCAATGTTGGAAGATTGGGATCAAGCCACTACGTAGTTCTTAATATTTAAATCAGAACATTTTACGCATAAGCAAAGAAAAAATTAAAACAAAACCTAATAGAAATATGTATACCTTCCGTCACGCATAAGAAGATGAAAAGCTGAAACAAATCATTAGATTAGTCAAACAAAACTACTAAATAATTCAAGATAAAGATTTAGTCAAATAATATCCAAAATAACCTCAAACACAATCCATATGTCCTGACCAAATTACAAAAATATGTTCTTGACTTAGGAAAAATTTTAAGTAAACTACTTTAATATCTATGTTTTCGTCAGCACTCTAGGCTAAACGAGAACATCACCCACGTCACAATCGGCTAACGTCTTCTCAATGTCACCAAACACATTCGCGCTGTGAACTTCAACGACATCCAATATAACTTTGATGCAATCTGGAGGGATGCCTGCATTATCTCTAATCAGACGCCCACGTGCAACAACTCGACTACAAATATCGTCAAATGACATGATTTGTTCCACCCGTGGAAGTGGAGGTGGAGGTGGAGGTGGAGTTGATTCATCACGATGACTTGAGGTATCGCCAGATCGATAAAACCCCTACAAGAAATAATTTTAATTATTTTCATGGATAAAATAGTAACTATACATTATTCTTTAATTAATTGTTAAAATACCCGAGAACCAGCAGTGCCAGGAGAGCATTGCATTGGTTGAACTAGATTATTTATTTGATTATGAACTTCAAGCAAACGTTCTCTAATGTTCAATATCATGTTCTTACACTCGTTGAACTTGTTTTCCAACTTGTTTTCCATTTGCTCTTGTAATACAATCATCGATGCTTTAATCTCAGCAATTTCGCCCTTTCCTTCTCTAATTTCATTAATGTAAGGGGTTGAAGTGATAATGGTAGTTTTTGGAATATGACCCAACCCTCTTACACATCCTCTTTTATCAAGACCACAAACCTAAATGATAATCAGCCATTATTAGTAATGCATGTATATTAGTAACAAAAAATGTTCAGAAAGCTAAGTATGTCAAAGTGAAGAGAATGAATGAAAAACCTGTGCAACCGGATCGTGATTTAAATCATTATGCATACAAGCCGGGTCATTGGCAACTATTTTGTTTATTTTTTCCGTTGTGATGCTCAGCTCCTGTGAAGGGAGAGACCCATCGGATCTAGTATGAGTTGCCAGAAACAATTCAGTTCTCGTGATTTGAGTTTCTGGATTTTTTTGTTGCTGTAATTTACAATGAGAAATCATGTTAATTATTCTGTATTCTTAAATTGGATTAAAAGAAATTAAAGTTATGTTAAAAACTTACAATCAACTCTGTCAGTCCTAGCAGACTGTCGACGATCGTGTGAGGGAACTTCATCTCTCTTCTGGATTCCTTTCCTTTTCACGACGAGACTTCGCCTCTTCTGTAGATTCGTAATCAACGAATTTGACCCAATCTTCTAGCTTGACACCATTTGGGCAATTTTTCTTTCTGTCTCCATCATTATCATACATATCCAGGACACTTCCTCGTAATCGGTTCTTCCAGTCCTTCCACATATCATTAGCACGCTTAATTATGGCACTTTTACAGTTGTTACTATCGTCAACATCATATTTAGCCTACATATTTCATTACACAGGGCAATTAGTCAACAACAATGATATTATAAACATTAGAAAGTAAAACTCATGTATTTAAATGCTTACCAAAACAGTTGACCAAACATTATCCTTGATGGTATCTAGCACAAGCCGCCAATTTTTGTATGCAATTGAACAATGAGTCCTGACCACATTTCCTAGAAATGAGGTGAATTGATTTTTATTAACTCCAGTAATCTCTCCAAGTGGACTGATTGAAACTTTTATCCTTGTGGTGCTTGCTGGGGCAGAACTAGAAGGCCCTACATACGACATAATTTCTAAAAAAAAAAAAAAAATTAAAATGATTAGTCATTTAATATGTTGCTATACATTATAAAGAGATGACACTATACACATGCATATGTTTTTGCTGAATGAAAAGGAAAATAATCTAATATAGTAAATGTAATTAAATTTACTTCAACCTGATATGAAACTTGATCAGTTTCTTTTCCGCTTTTGAATACGTAGGTTACATTCAACAATTTCTACATATGACCCTTCTTGTATATCTTCACTAGTTGGGTCATACGGATCATCTATTAAGGAAGGGCTTGAGGAACCTGCAGTCAACCTAGCCTCAAACACTAGCGGATCCTCAAATGCATATGCATCTTTTGTCAGTTGCTTCGGAACATCTAAGACAACATGCCAGTCATCTCTTGTCGGATCCTTGCAATAGAAGACCTGAGCCGCCTGAGATGCATGGATAAATGGCTCATCCTCTTCCTTGATATTCCTTCTAAACCTTCCTAGGTTTACAAATATCAAATTTGTTTCAGGATCTACATAACATCCATTTGAAGTATCTTCGATATGCACCCAATCACAGTAGAACAATGTTATCTTGAAGCTAAAGTAGTTTAATTCAAGAATTTGTCTAATGATACCATAGTAGGTGGCTTCCTGTTCTACCAAGTTCTTATCCCTGGCACTCACCCTGAACATAGTTAAGGCTTTCATAGAGATCCCGGTATTTTGTGTTGTCAAGTTTTTTTCAGAGTCTGATGTGCAAAAAACATATCCATTCACTGAGTATGTACTGTATGATGTGGCATCATAGCTAGGACCAATAACGATTCTCTTAAATTGTGACATTTCTTCATTCTCTAATTGTTCCCTTAACTAAGCATTGTAGTTTACTTCTTTTTGCACCGACGGATTGCCCCTCCTGTTTTGTCCCTTACGTGTTTGGCCATGAATATATTCATTGTACTTCTTACAATTCACATACAATATAATATATGAATTAAATTTTTACTTTGCATGGTACAATTTAAAAACATTAAGGATAGAAACATAGACTTTTATCAACATACCCCGGCCATTGAGCATTTTCAGCATGATGTTGTAATACCCATCTGCGTGCTTGTTGATATTGCACATTAGTAAGAAGATAACTTTTCCCTTTTTTATCGATTTGGAAATTATCGGCATTATCATCACCCTCATCATAGAATATCTTTTTCACTCTCTTATGGCTTCCTAACATCTTATCAGGCATGTAGTTGATGCAGTACATCATGGACTCTTCCAATATGTAGCGTTCAACAATACAACCCTCTGGATAAGTTTGATTCATCACATACTTTTTGTATGTTCTCATCATCCTATACACATTAAAATCAGATATAGATATAAATAATAATAATAATAATAATAATAATAAGAAAAAAGAAAGTTGATAAATTCTGATAATTAATGTTACCTCTCAAAAGGATACATCCACCGATATCTGACTGGTCCACAAAGTTGTGCTTCCTCTGCTAAGTGCACCACTAGGTGTGTCATAGGAACAAAAAAAGATGGGGGAAAATATTTTTCGAATACACATAATGTTTCCACTATTTTATGTTTCATATTTTGAAGCTCTTCATGATTGATAACTTTCGAACATATGACGTTGAAGAATCTTGACATTTCACAAATGGCGGTGCGCAATGTCTTCTTCTTTCCCAAAAACGAGTGCATCAACAAAACTGGTAGCAATTGCTGCATCACAATGTGATAATCATGCGACTTGAGGGCCTTTAGCTGATAATCCTCTAAATTGACATGATGTGTCCAGTTTGCACAATATCCTCTTGGAACTTTCAAATTGCTCAGTGTCAGACAAAACATGTTTCTTTCAGATGTGGACAACGTGAAAGGAGCTTTGGGTAAGAATAACCTGCCGTTTCTTTCTTCAGGCCACATAGACTTTCTTATCTTCATAGCCTGAAGATCCTGACGGGCTTGTAAACCATCCTTAGTCTTATCTTTTGTATCCATGATTGTTGCAATGAGGTTCTCGGTGACATTTTTCTCAACATGCATCACATCCAGATTGTGACGAATGGGCAAATGCTCCCAGTATGGCAAGTCAAAAAGGATTGATCTCTTCGTCCAGGCAGTAATGTTGTTCGGGTCATTGTTAGACTTTTTCTTAGTCTTTCCGACTTGCTTTCCAAAAATGGTTTCAATATTATTCATTTTATGTAGTACATCTGAACCCTTCATACGCTTCGGAGCCTTCCTTTTTCCTCTTTCCCATTGAATCTGGTTCTGTCAGTCCTAAAGTTATGACCTGATGGCAGGAATCTTCTATGTCCCATATATGCAAACTTCTTTCCATGTCCAAGCCAAACTGATTCTGTCTCCTCACTACAAATAGGGCATGCATACTTTCCTCCTGTCCTACAACCGGAAAGATGTCCATATGCTGGAAAATCATGTATTGCCCATAGTAAAATTGTCCTCATTGTGAACATATTCTTACTGTGCGAGTCATATGTCACAGATCCTTCCCACAATTCAAGCAACTCTGCAATCAACGGTTGCAAGTAAACGTCAATATCATGTCCTGGACCTTTTTTTCCGGGGATCAAAAGTGTTAACATGGTAAACTCCTTCTGCATGTATAAATGAGGCGGGAGATTATACGTAACAATCATAACAGGCCAACAACTATATGAATTGCTCATATTCCCAAAAGGATTGAATCCATCCGTTGCAAGTCCCAAACGAACGTTACGTGGCTCTGCAGCAAAATCAGCATACTTTTCATCTACAATCTTCCACATAGACGAATCCACTGGATGATGCATGCAAATATCATCTTGAGCCGACTTTGAATGCCATACCATATTCTCTGCAATCTCTGGTATAGTATAGAGTCTTTTTAACCTCGGTGTTAATGGGAAGTACCTTAGCACCTTACAAGGTACACGTGGGGCGGTTGACCTTACAACACTTTTAAATTTCCATCTGCTTGCTCCACATTTTGGACAACACTGCTTATCAACATGGTCCTTCCAGTACAAAATACAATCGTTAGGGCATGCATGTATTGTCTCATAGTTTATACCTAATGAACTGATCAGCCTCTTTGCATTATAAGTACTATCTGGCAAAGAGTTCTCGTTGGGCAAAATTTTCTTGAGCAAGTTTAACAACTTTGTAAAGCTATTGTCTGACCAACGAAACCTAGCCTTCATACTCAACAACTCCATTGTCATTGCACAACTTTGTATGCTCCGGTTTACACGATGGATATAGAGGTTGTTTTGCATCCTCCATTAACTTCCTATACCGAGCCTCATCGCTTAAGTCATCATGAGGTTCAATATCATCTTCATTGTTAACCTCATCCATACATGCATCTAACTCAATGGGTTGAAAATGACTGAAAGCATCATTCACCAAATCAACCATTCTAGGCAACACATCTTCATTACGATTATCGACAGATGTACTCGCACCTGTTTCAAGACGTTGTTCCCCATGAAGAAACCACGTCGTGTACGTTTGATCTATGCCATTAAAAACCAAGTGTTCGGAAATGGTTTCTAATGTCATCTTCCCACGTATATTACAACACTTGGCACAAGGACAGCTGTGTCAGTCTTCCCCATTTGAATTTTGTTTCACGTACTTTAGAAACGTTGCAACACCTTCCATGTATTCAACATTTAACCTTCCTGCCCTCATCCAGTTCTTGCATGGTGTCATGGAAGCCATCTCTGGTAACGTGTACATGATATGTTTAAGTCAGATTACGAATGAGTATGTCTATCTAATTTGTAATCTAAATGAACATGATTCAAAATACAACTCATTTCTAAATGTAGAATCAAAGCAAAAGAACTGGTAACCTGAGTTGTTTTCCTGCAACCAGTCTCACCAGATGCCAGCACCACCTGTTCTCCATACATAAACAGATAAACAAAACTCAGAGCATGACATCAAATAACATTGAATCCTCCTTTCACCAGTAGTAACAAAAAAAAAATGCTCAATACAAGTGTAACAAGTTTATCCTCCTTTCTTTTTATTGAGCATGGTGATGGGGATATTCTTTTCTAACAGATGGGTGTAATCTATATAGTTAGGAAATTGCATTTTGGGTTTTCATCCATGGATGGTTATGAAATAGGATAAAATTTACTACCAACAATTTCTAAGCATAGATTATTCGGACCTGTATTTAATTTCATCCATTGTTCATTCAAATGGTCCACCCCACATGGGGCCACCAAATGGTATAGGTCCCATTGTGAATGAGCATAACCAAAAGAATTATATTGATCCGATGATCCTTCTTTGTCCACTTGGTGGCCATCAACAGGAGAAATTAGACGGTTGTTATCATCTTACCAGTGTGATAATGGTTCATCCAGAAACGCAGCCTGATGTAAATGTATACCACTTGCACAATAAATGTGGTGCTGACCCATTCAACGCGAGAATGGATTAGGTGTTACCTGCGTAACACCATAGTGGGTGTTTCCTGATTGTGGGGGCCACCTTAATGTATGTGTTATAAAAATCAAAATTTTAAGTGGACTACACCATAGGAAATAGTGGTAATTGTACTACCACCATAAAAAACTTCCTAAGGCCCTCTATGGTGTAATCACCTATAGATATGTATCTGCTTCATTTTGGGGGCCATTGGTATATATCCATGCTGTCCATCAATTTTTTCAGCTCATTTTAAGAGACACTCATAAAAATTAAGCAGATCAAAATCTCTACTTTCATTGAGAATCTGGTCTCTTGGGTACGTGTCCTTTCATGATCCAAATACCTAGACATATCCACTATACATGTGGCATACATGTATCTCTATCAACACTGTTCAAATAGTGGGGCCAAATGCAGATGGTTCATATGACAAAAATCGTACTGTAGGACTGTTGATTTTAAATTTTCAATGGCAGCCATCAAATCAACGGTTTAAAATGTAGAGCAGTCCAAACTGTGTGAACAAAGCTCTATTTGTCAGAGGGAATGTTCTGGTCAATCTGATCAAAGGCCCATGAATTGAATGGCTTCTGTTAAGGTATGCACGCACATCCATACACTATTGTATGAACTTTCACAAGCATATATTTCTTTTTTTTTAAAAAATAATAATAATAATAAAATTCTATCATAGTCTAACAACTTGGCTTTATTTCATAGGCATGCAGATGTTTGTAAAAAAAGAATCATTGACAATCTTTTGAAAGTTGGTGGTCCACTCTCTAACAAGCATATGTAATCCAATAAAATAATGCCATGTCTTTGTCTTATGGAATTTGGTGTTATCCAAAAAATACCTAATCTACTCCCTAATAAGGCCGGCCCACAGCTTTTTGGAAGCTTGTTTTGGCAGTCCATTTATTTAGTGCATTAAATGAAACGGACGGCTTTTAGTTGTTTTGGACAGCACATCTAACCAACATGGCCCACCTGATGGTGGTTTTTGTCCTTGGCATTGTTCAAAAACCTGAAAAGGTGTGCCCTTGAAGAACTCGGTGTATAGGCCATCAAACCCATTCATCAGAGAACCCCACCAGATGAAGGCATGCACCAAAGGTGTGCCATTGAAGAACTCTGGTAGGCCAAACCATGTGAATATATAGGTATTAGGCGTGATTTTACATTGCTCCTGTTCATGTCCTATCTGAGTTTTGGATCAGTATTATTATTTGGATGTACGGTGAAAACATTACAATCACAATGAGTTCAAAAGGGGGGTGTATCTATCAAGACCAAGGGGTTGAAAATATCAATTCCCATAACAATTACACATAAACCCAACACCCAAAAAAACAGGGGAGTTTCCAATTATGGGGGTTCCAAATCTAGGGGTTTCCAATCATGGCGCTGGGAGAGAGAGATTGAGAGATGAATGAAAAGGAAAAAAAAAAGAAGATGAATGAACGTTCCGATGGAAATGCATGCAAGAGATTTGGTAAGGATAGTAAGGAGAAGAAAAGGAAGAGATGGATTAGAGAAATTAGTTGTACCTCAGTGGAGGTGAAACGGAACGCAGGGCCTTCCATTTAAGGGTGATGGTTGATGGACGATGACGTGGACGATGACGCTCCAGCGGCCCGGGGAGGATTTCTCGATGGAAGATGAGGGAAAAGTGGAAGAGAGGGAGAAGAGGAGCGGGCGTGGGAAGGTTTCCTGTTGGAAATAAGATAAAATTTTCAAATCCATGTAATGTGAGTTTAACATAATTTATAACACAAGCTCTATTAACGGTCGTACATGCGTGGGACCATTTTCTGCATGGTTAAGATTATTTTACATAATAAAATTATAAATATTTACTATTTGCACCTAGACTGATTATTTGGATGGTTTGGATAACTCTGAATCATAACCACTATTGTTATGGACGAGTCACCACTATTTTACATAAAATACAAGACTCACATTGCAAAACTATAATTCAAAACGGCAAGTTGACGTTTGGACCTGGCATCGCTCTATGGGCCCCACCATGATAGATTTGTTTCATCGACGTCGTCCATCCATTTCACGACATCATTTTGTATGAGATCCCCAAAAATTATATTGAAATAAATCTTGGGTGGACCACACAATCAGAAAATATTATTAGTTAGACGTATGTGGGTCAACTGGAGCTTTGGATTTAAATCTTGAGTGGACCACACAATCTTTGGATTTAACTCGTTCTTTGGATATTGCCTTAAAATGATCTCTCCAAATGGATGGAAGGTGTGGATACAAACCGTACATCATGGTGGGCCTACGGAGTTTGGTGACGTCACTTCAGTATATGGTCTCCAGAGACGCTGGCTTTCACAGAAACTTCCCACGCAAGAATGTTGGGTGGGGCCCACTGAGATATTTTGGAGAAATACACTCCGTTCATCCATTTTAGGAGATCATTTTAGGACACGTGACCAAAAATTAGGTGGATCCAAAGCTCAAGTGAGCCATAAGAGAGGAAACAATGGGGATTCAGTGAGCACCGTTGAAACATTCTTATGGACATGAAAGTTTTGTATCAGGATATTTTTTCAGTTCTTTTACTTTATCCCATTGAGAGTGACGTTATAAACGATTTGGGTGGCCCAAAGACATCAGAATGGAGCCCAGGAAGGTTTTAACCGTACAAATTTCTTTCCCCAGTTTTCCCTCTTGTGTGACTCAATTGAGTTGTGGATCAACTCATTTTTTATCGCATCCTACAATGAGCTATAAAAACATATGGATGGGGTGGATTGATCAAAAACATTGCAGTGGGCCCCACCCAGCATCCTTGCGTAGGAACTTGCTGCAAAATGCTTTCACAAGAAATTCGCGTCCCTAGTCTCCCCAGCACCAACCCCTTGGCTGGTGGTCAGTGCTCTGTGGGCCCCACCATAATGCATGTATCTCATCCATTACGTTCATCCATTTTAAAATATCGTTTTAGGAATTTATTCCAAAAATGAGAGGTATATAAATCTCGGGTGGACCATACCACATGAAAATAATAGTGATTGGATATCCATCATTAAAATCCTCATAAGACCCACTGTACTGTTTATTTGACATCCAATCTGTTTATTAGGTCATATAGGCCTAGATGAAGGGGAAAAACAAAAATCATTTGGATCCAAAACTTTTATGGCCCCCGAAACGTTTTTAATGGTTGACGCTCATTCAACATCAGATCCGTAATATGGTCCATTTCAGATTGGGATATACCTCATTTTTGGTCTCATGCCGTAAGATAATCTTTCAAAATAGATGGAAGGCATGGATGAAACACATACATCATGGTGGGGCCCATAGAGCACCGACCACCAACCATTGGCGGGTGCCAAGGGTAGTAGCCAATCCGTTCCCCTTATTTGTAGCGTGGTCCATTTAATCTTTGGATATGATTCATTTTTTGGATAATTCTCTAAAATGATCTCAAAAAATAGATGAATAATGTGGATTGATTCCAAATTTTCAGTAAATCCAAAACTCAAGTGGACCATGCCACATGGAACGGTGTGGAATAATGATTTCCACGTTGATACCTTCCTTGGGCCCACAATAATGTTTATTTCCCATCCAACCTGTTCATAATATAAAAAATATATGAATGAAGATAAAATACAAACATTAGCTTGATCCAAAACTTCCATAGCCTCCAAGAATTTTTCAATGGTAGAGGTTCAATCACATTATTTCTTGTGGTTTGGTCCACTTGAGCTTTGGATATGCTTCCTTTTTGTTCTTTAGACCTCAAATTATCTGTTAACATGGATGAACGGAGTGGATAAAATAAATAAATAATGGTGGACCCCACAGAGTTTACTCTGGTAATAAGGGTAATGAGTAACTCACCTAAATATAGTAAATATAGTAGAGAGGGGTTTCCTTGAAACATTCATAATCATATATTGGGCCTGCCTAAATGTGATTCACATATCCAACCCACTCATTATGTGTGTCCCACTTAGATGAGGGGTCAAACCAAGTTTCAGTCGCATCCAAAACTCATGTGGGCCCCACCAAGTGCTTTTATATTTTTTAGGATGTCTTCATATTGTTTTATATGGTATGGCCCACCTAAGTTTCATATACGGATGATTTTTGAGATATCTCATAACCTAAAAGGGACACATCAAATGCATGGTGTTGATGTTCGACACACATCATGATAGGCCCCACAAAACTTACATCAATTTTTAGGTTCTCATGATGTTACTAAGTTGGGTCATAATTTTAACTAGAATATTTGGCCCATTTTACATGTCTGGTCCATTCACTCTACTTTACTGATCAATACCCTCAATTTGACTAGTTATTCACCTCGATCAAGCTACATATGAGGAAGATATTGGGCATACAAGATTGATCAACAATTTGAGTGAAATTTGATTTTAATGTTTAAATGTTCAATTAGTGGATGTACCTAATAATTTATTAACAAATATTTTTTATTTCACAGATAAATTTCAATTTCTATTTAAAAATAACATTTTTTTTAAATATATTTTTTTTACTCTTAATTTTTCTTTGAAAACTTTTAACAAAATATCATTTTTATTATAAAATATTTCAAAAAAATTAAAATATAAATTCAGAATTTTTATTTTCAAAATCTCAAAAAATTTCCCAAATTTTATTTTTTTTTCCCCAAAAATTACAAAATGCTGATTTTTTTTTCTTTAAAAGCATCATTTGGTTTTCAACTTTTCAATTTTCTTTTTTAAAATGATATTTTTTTTTTCAAAATCTCATTATTTTTATAAAATATTATGGTAGGGCCCACATTGTCAAAATTTTCACCTTTTAATTTTTTTTAATTTTCTTTTTCAAGATATTTTTTTTCTCAAAATCAAATGTTTTTTTTTTTCAAATTTATCAACTTTATTCAAATTTCTTTTTTCCCACAAAATAGATTTTTATTAAATCACTATTTTTATTTTTTCAAAATCTAATTTGTTTTCGCAAACATTGTTAAATTTTTTAAACTTCTCAATATTCTTTTTCATGTGATATTACAAATCATTTAAATATTAATTTTAAATTAAAAAATAAAAATAAAAATTTCACTCATTTGATATAAAAATAAAATAAATTTTCTTTTTGCATTCAATCAATTGTTAAAAAATAATCTTAGATACAAATATGTACAATTAAACCCCTGAAATTCTATTAAAAAACAATTATTCGACTACAAAAAAAAACTTACTTTTCCACCATATTTCGATAAAAATGAAAAAAATTAATAAGGCAACAGTCCTTTTACGACGGACATGAGGCCTTTTACGACAGACCTTGATCCGTCGCAAAGGCAACCGAAAAGCACGCCATTTTGGTGTTTTAGGCGGGAATTTACGACGGTGACAAAATCAAGTTTTCCGACGGATTTTGTCCGTCGCCTACTAACGACGGACCAAAATCCGTCGTAAATCAGATTTTAGCGACGGATTTTGATCCGTCGCTAAATTCAGCGACGTTCAGACCGGTTTTTCGACAAAGCGACAGACCTTTTCCATTAGCGACGGATTTAATCCGTCGTTAAACCAAGAGGTTTTAGCGACGGACTAAGTCCGTCGCAAAAATATGTTGCAAATTCTCCCTTTTGGCGTAGTGTCGAGCAAAGCTCTACTCCCGAGATCCAGCACATTACTTATGCAACATGGATAATGATGTTCAGATTCTGTCCATATAAATAAGTTAACATGAGTGGGATTATACTAAAACGGTACATCATACTCCAGAGTTAAATTTAAGCAAGTGGAAGACTGAAACATATATATTTGAACATGTAAGTGTTTCACAACCTCCAGAGTATGAGTATGTTACCGGGCTGAATATGTATATGTATTGTTTCAAAATAGATAAAATATCAAAATGTAAGTGTCCAAATAATCCATATGCTCTTGTAATCCCGTCGAATCAGTACAAGGTCTACATAGACTCGCTTGAGAGCTGCACGTAGGAGAATTCTTCCTCCTCGTCCATGAAGTCCGGCTCTGTGGCGTAGACTACATCGTCATTACCTACATTTACAACAGAGTCTGGTTGGTGTTTTAAAACACCGTCCCAGGGTGGGAGTGAGTGATCAACTCAGTGGTACTATAAGGCAAAGGTTAACATGTTATCAAGTCAATCAAGCAGTAATGATAAATCAATACAACAATCACTTCCTAGCTACTCTTATTAATGCAGGAATGATGTGCAGTAATGATGCATGCCCTCGCACAAAGCTCCCTCACAAGCGACTCTGACAACCAATATTGCGCATGACGAACTCCCTAAAGTGCAACTTCCTTGCCAAAGCACATGCAATGCGGTGCATGGTCATGTTAACCAAGTATTTAATTAAGCTTATTCATACAACAGATTTAGGAAGTTAAGGTACCTCCCTTTATATCATTACCCCAAATGAATGATCCATCTAGGGTCGTCAATCCTAGTTAACCACATACGATAGGCAAGTTGTAGGGTATCACCCCTAATGAAATAGCAGTCGATAAGCAAATTCAAAGTTTATACTCGAGGTCACTATGGGGAGGCTCGTCACCTCAGCATAGGCCGACAGCTCGAACGCGGTGTCCCATACCACCATGCCCGGCTTACGAGTTTGAGTTGCTCACTAGTCACTACAGGGAGGCTCGTCACCCCAGCGTAGGCCAATAGCTCGACCATAGTGTCCTATACCACATGCCCGGCTCATGAGTCTTAGCGAATCATGGTACTATAGTTGAAATGGGCTTTTGCATTGGTAAGTGATACCTTGGATTCAAGCAAAGATGTCCATACATGGTAAACAGACAATAGGTCAATCAGTTTGTTTGGAAAGTTCGATTAGTACGAGCACACGTAGACTTGATCGACATGGAGCGCATAAGCACCCCTTGTGGCCTAACCACTATTGACAATCATTGTGCGACTCGGATTCGTCGAGTTACCCAATGTGGCGAGACTAATTCAGCCACCTAGATGGGAATTGTTACCGATTGCCTGGGCTAGGTTGTAGCCCGAATCTTACTCAAATGCTGTAATTTAGTACATGGGATAATCAATTCAGCATTTAACAAACAATCCAAGTGAGAATTCTCATTTGAGCATTTCATCAGACACATTGAACATGTTACCAAACACCTACATTTTATTCATAAATCGCGTAGTGGCAATTATGGTTACATGAAAGAAACTATGCATATGAACAAGGTAATTAAGAATCCTATCTTAATACTATTAATAAATACAAATCATCAACATTTTCTCATTCAGACAATTTATCAAACACTTAAGTTACACTTCAACAAATACATAGACTAGGATAGTTACACCACGAGTTTTAGCAAATCCTCATATAAAGAGGTTAGCGTGCATATAATAACGATGAATCCTAGATCAGTAGACATGGCAAACCCAAATCATATTTTCATGTTCATTCAAACATTTCAACAAACACATGAGATGTATATTTTGTTCAACATAGTTCAACATGTATATTGTATCAAAAACGGCGTAACTAAGATCGTATGGCAACAATTAAGTTAGACATAAATCATTGCTGACATTGAAAGCATTGAAAACCATAACCTAAATGTTTATAGTCTGCACCTTTCGTCGAAATACTCGATTCGGACGCGGTTCGAATTCTACGTTCCTGAAAATGGAACGTTGGGCACCTAAGCAATGAAATAAGTTAGCTATTTCGTTGATTACTCTATTTGGATCTCTAAATCAAGATTAGAGTTAGGTTTTCTTACCCAAATCGAAGTCAAAAACGATCGTGTAGCGAAGTGAAAAGGTGATTCAGTGCGTGGAGTAGTGGGAGAGAATCCCAGCAACAATCTCCCAAAATCTCTCTCCTCTCCTTCCTCTTTTCTCTTCTTTCTCTCTCTTCTCTCTCATAGGGTTAGAGAAATTCGTATGAAATAGAAATGGGGTAGTTTAAGGGCTATATATAGGCCCAGAAGTGAAGCAAATGGCCCTAGGGTCATGGTATACTTAATTTATATCCAAAGGGTGACTGTTTTTAACAAACAGGGCTCATAGGAAGGCCCACTACTCACATACGTCGTAGTATAAGTTCCCTGACAATGGATCCATGCCAGGATGTGGTTTTGGTGCGATCTGACAAGCTGATCGGCCGTGAAGGACCCGTGTCAGATCAACGGTCGTACTTACTCGATTGAGGCCACAAGTATACGGATACGTGCAGGGAAATTTCCTTTTCCCATGGGTGAAGTTTGGTTAGAAACCAACGGGTTGAAATTCCCAATTTCGTGTGTGAGCGAATGACCCAATTCACTTAAGTTTTAATACATTTTCTATAGATATTTGCATTTCTCACACACTTCGCTCAGGGCTTTAGTTGTACATTTTTAGACACTATCTGGACTCGATTCCTGCGATGGTTGTCAAGCCCAGTAAGATGGTCATAACCCTATAATTCTGCGGTCATCGGACTTTCGACATGCGGTCTAGGTTTGATACAGAGTTTTAATATGCACCCGAGAGCAACAAGCTTTTGGAATTTTTTCTAGGTTTTTAAGTAGTGCTATGTAACGCCCCTGAAAATCGGGGGTTGAGCATAAGCTCCACTCCCGAGTTTCAACACATCACTTATGCAACATAGAAAATAATGATTAAATGTTGTCCGTGTTAGTGCATTAAACATGAGTGGGATTACACCAAAACAACATATCATACTCTAGAGACAGTGAAATTACGCAAGCGGAAGAACTGTGAGAGATATTAAAGTATATAAACTGTTGTAAGTCTCCAAAGTGTGAACATGTTACCAGGTTAAATATATATATGTATACTTCCCAAAATAGACCAAAAATAAATATACATGTGTGATTTAAAAAGACAAAATAGCAAGTGTAAGGGCATCTAGTCAACATCCCAGAAGTCCCCATCGATCAGGCCACGACTCACATGAACCCACCTGAAAACTGCATGAAAGAGAATGCCTCCTCGTCATCCTCATAGTCTGGCTCTGCCTTGTAGGCATCGCCTCTACCTGCAACTAAGACAGGGTCTGGTTGGTGTTTAAAATATCATCCTGTAACGTGGGAGTGAGTGATCAACTCAGTGGAACAATAAAGGAAAGGTTAACATATTATCAATTCAGTCAAGCAGTAATGATAAAACAATACAATCAAACATCCCTAAGTACTATGATTAATGCAGGAATGGTATGTATAAATGATGCATGCCCTCACCTGCACTCCCTCCGCGATCTTCATCTAACGGTCGCACATGTCAGTCACTTCCTCAGTGCTCTCTACTCAACGTCAAACGACACATGTAGTGCGGTGCATGAATGTGATTACCAAGTTCTTATTAGTTCTTTTCATACAACAAGATTGGGAAACTAATGTACCTTCCTTATATCAATACCCAAACAATGATCCATTCTAGGGTCGTCAGTCCTAGTAAATATCATACGATGTCGCAGTTCTAGGTCACTGCAAAGGGCTCGTCACCACGATGCAGTGTAGGCCTAGTTATACTGTAGTTTCTACGAAAAGGCTCGTCGCCTCTCCGCAGGCTCAGAGTATGCTCGAGGTCACTACAAAGGGCTCGTCACCTTATCAGTGTAGGCCGACAGCTTGAATACAATGTCCCATACCACCATATTAGGCTCACGAGGTTGCGTTGCTCACTGGACACTACGGGGAGGCTCGTCGACCCAGCGTAGGCCAACAGCTCGACCATGGTGTCCCATACCACCGTGCCCGACTCATGAGTCGTAGCGGATAGAGGTACCAAGGTTAACGGGATTTCCACTGGTGAGTTTGGTACCCTAGGTTCAAGCAGTAGCGTCCAAACATGGTGAACATACATCGGGCCAATTGGCTACTCCCCCTACGACCAGCCCGGTGGTGGTGGTGGTGGTCAGTGCTTTATGGGCCCCACCATGATGTATGTGTTTCATCCATTCCGTTAATCTATTTTTACATATAATTTTAGGGGTTGATCCCAAAAATGAGAGGGATATAAATCTCATATGGACCACACCACAGGAAAATAATGGTGATTGGATATCCATCATTAAGGTCCTCCTAAGGCCCACCGTACTGTTTATTTGACATCCAATCTGTTGGTTTGGTCATAAAGACCTAGATGAAGGGAAAAAACAAAGATCAGCTTGATCCAAAACTCTTATGGCCCCCAAAAAGTTTTTAATGGTCAACATTCACTCAACATTGTTTCATGTAATGTGGTCCACTTGAGATTGGGTTATACCTCATTTTTGGTCTCAAGCCATAAAATGTTCTAAAAAAATAGATGGACAGCATGGATGAAACTCATACATCATGGTGAGCCCACATAGCACGGAGTGGCAAGGGAGTAGTTTCCAATGGAAACCTTGGACGCGGATTCACTGGGGAAAGCCTTTTGCATGAAGTTCCAATCTATTCATCCATTTTTTGAGCTCATTTTAAGACATGTAACAAAAAATTAGGATGATCAAAAACTCAACTAGGCCATACAAGATGAAACAGTGGAGAAAGAAATTCTTACCGTTGAAACCTTCCTAGGCGTCTTGATGTTTATATGCCATCCAAACTGTTTTTAAGATCATTTTTACTAGTATGAAGTGAAAACACCAAAATATTAGACCGATGCAAAACTTTTGTGGCCATATAAATATTTCAACGGTGGTCACTAAATCCCCACTATTTCGTCTCATGTAGCCCATTTAAGTTTTGTATACACCTTAGTTTTAGTATGATGTCTTAAAATGATATCTAAAAATGGATGAACGGGTTGGATTTATCACAAACGTTGCAGTGGGCCCATCCAAAATCCTTGTGCAGGATCTTACTGCAAAAGGCTTTGGCAGGAAATCCGTGCCCCCCTTAGACACGTGAAATCGAATTGCATACCGAGTCTTATCGTACTGAGTAAACTCTATTGGGCCCACTGTGAATTCATGTGGTTTATCCACTCCGTCCATCCATTTTTTCAGATCATTTTAGGGGTTGAGCCCAAAACTAAAGTATATTAAAAGCTCAAGTAGACCATACCAAAGGAAACAGTGGAAGTATTGATTTTCACCATTGAAATGTTTCTAAGCCCCCAATGATGTTTATTTTTCATCCAAACTGTTCATAAGATCAAAAAGACATTTTCGTCGCAAAAAGACATGGATGAATGGAAAAACAAAGAATGGAGGAGAGCGATGGAGGAACGAGAGCGATCACCGAAGCCATCTCGTCTGTAGTTTTCAAATCCCTCTCATTCCTCGTCTCCCTCAAACCCTCCTACCTCCATTTTCGTCGCAAACCTCTCGTATCATACCTCTGAGGAGGATTTGGTCGGATATTTGGGAAGTATGGCAAGCTCTCGGACGTTTACATCCCCTAGGATTGCAGCTGCAACAAATCTAAGGGATTTGCCTTTATTCGCTTCATCAACGAGCAGGACACCCTTAACGCAGCAAATGTCCTGAACGGCAGAAGAGTTGACGGTCGCATTATCTCCATCCAGAGAGCTAAACGCAAGCTACCCCCTCCTAGATCTAAGCTAAGCCCACCTATATCGCATCCTATCCCCTAAAAACCGTAACCCCTTCCTCCTAAACCGCATCCACCTCATTCCAAGTCCTCATCTTATGCGGCCAGCCTAAAATATGGTTCAAACCCAGATCCTTCAAACATCAAACAGAGCCTTATTTCGGGGGAAACAAACCGATCAAGCGATGGTGGACAGTTTGTGCAAATCACTCTCTCTTACCCTCATTGCAACTGCTGAGAATGAATCGATTTCGATCCTCTAGCTCAATGACTCCTTCCGTTCGTCAGATCTATCAGCCTCTCAGGTTGACTTCACAAGGATAGCCCCCAACCGCTTTCTGCTGAAATTCCAATCTAAGGAGGAAATGGAGGCGCTGGAATCAAACTCTTCCTTAATCCGTAAAATGGGGCTACTAAGAGTAGAGCCTTGGTCGTTGAGGTCCTTGTCCTTCAGTCAACGAGTCTGGATCCGACTGCGAGGCATCCCTCCTCATGCGTGGTATCCAGCGGCCATTGACAAATTAGGAAGCACATTCGGTATTGTAGAGGAAATTGATAGGGTGACTTCCCTTGGCATTTTTTAGACCTTTGCCAGGGTGAAGGTTATCCCAACACCTAACTCTCGTTTCAACAGAGCTCACGAGCTTCGAATGAACGGCATTGCTTACCCCATTGCGGGGTTGATTGAAGAAGCTATGGGGAGAAAGCCTCAGGATTTGCAGCACCATCAAGCTAACGAGGGAGATACTCAGGAGGTTTTGGGACAACCCTCCACTAGGGAGTGGGTCATGAGATCCTTTCACACTTCCTCTCAGTTGCCTGCTATTGCTGGCCCACCATCTGTTTGTGGTAATTCCCGACAAAACCAATCCTCTCTTAGTGTTTGTGGAAATGCCAGAAAGGCCCTATCCTCACCTACTCTTGGGTGGAATGACAGATAATATCCTGCTCTCACCAGTCCTATTTGTGGGAATGCCAGCCAGTCAGCCTTGACTCCTGTTTGTGGTATTTCCAGACAGACATTACCCCCTCCTATTTATGGAATTTCCAGGTAGACATTACCCCATCCTCCAGCTCTCCCAGGTCCTGACCCCATTAACCTTATCACTCCCTCTTTGCTTGACTCGACCCCTTCTTTCTCTTCTTCCCGGGCAGACCCCAGCAACCTTATCACCCTTCCCTCATTGGTAGATAGTGAACTGATCAGCTCTGCTCCCCAGGCAACTCTCGATATATCAGTACCTTCCCAGACCCAACAAAGGACCTAGAACCTCATTAAATTTAGTCCCGTGATGTCCAAAGGGGGAGGGCCCAGCTCTAGAACTCCTTGTGTAGATTCAGAATCTTCGGATCCTCCTATCAAGGATCACCTTGCACCCATCCCTCTCTAAGTCAACACTGACATAACTTGTTTTGTTGCTAATCCTTGTAAGGAGGTCCCCAGTTCTGATTGGGCTGATCAATCCAGAGGCCTGTTTGACCTGATCTGCGGTGAGGGTAGCCTTTACAGATCTTTGGAGACGGCAACAGTGCAGAGAAGTGGGGAAGGCAGATTATGCAGATCGGTTGAGACCTCTGAGTATGTAGAGCAGAGAAGTGGGGAGGATAGATTGTGTAGATCAGTGGAGACCTCTGAGTATGCAGTGCAAAGGAGAGGGCAGTCGTCCAAGCAGTCGGGAGCATTTATCCCAACAAACTACCCCGCTGTTCCAGAAACAAACCCTGTTAGATGGATTGATCCTCCTTGGCTCAGAGCTCATATGAAGAAAGGAGACGCTGTTATCTAAGTGCAGCAAGAGGAGCGTGCCGGAGATGAAGAAGCTCGAGCCCAACTGGTTGTAGATCTCTCGCTGTTCTTCCAATTCCAGTCTTCTGACAACTTAGATTCCAGCTCCGCACCAATCAGGGATAAGGAAGAACTGGCTATTGAGACCCAGGCTACATCAAGCAAGGATGCTGTTACATTACGTCCCCTCTTCTTCCCAATGCCCCCTGCTTAAGAGAGTCAGGAAAACTACTGCCAAGAAGTCTAGCAGGACCACTGAAGCAGGAATATGGACTAGCAGACTGAGACGATTAAAGCGAAGGGTTGTGAACTTCGGATGTGTTACGGATGGATAGAGTTATCATTTAGAATGCTCGCGGGGTGGGCAATATACCCACCATGAGAGCGATCAAGGAGCTTAACAGGATGTATAACTCGTATTTCTTTGCCATTCTAGAGCTAACATGTCATTCTAGAGCTAATGTGCGAGAAGACAAAAGAGTCGTCATTGGTTTAAAGCTTGGATTTCACGCTTCGCTATCTAACCATGAGGAAGGGGGTAAAGTCTAGGTATTTCATCATAATTTCCTAAATGTATCCTTAGTTAGTTCGTCGGATCAAATGCTCTCGCTAAGCTTGTCCTTGCAGGTCCATAATGAGTCCATCTTCATTTCCATAGTCTATGCAAGTTGTAAAAGAATTCAAAGGAAAGAGCTTTGGAGAGAGATCTCCAATCTGACAGGTTCCATTAGAGGCATGTGGGCAATTGGAGGGGATTTCAACATAGTCCTAAACGCTAATGAGAAGCTGGGTGCCCGATTGGCTGACAGGGGTAGCTCGGCAGACTTCTTCGAGGCAGTTCAGTTCTCTTCTCTGCAGGATGCAGGCTTTTCTGGAAGTAGGTTTACTTGGTGCAACAACAGAAAGGGGACCACGCCGGTTTCGGCCCGATTGGATATGTTTCTTTTCAACATCAGTTGGGGGGCAGTTTTCCCGTCATTCCAAGTTCAATATTTGCCGAGACATAGGTCTGATCATGCGCCGTTGCTGCTCTCCTTCCCTAGCCAATTCCAGCCCAAGGTGAAGCCTTTCCGTTTCCAAAGAATTTGGACGCTTCATGACTCTTTTCAACCGCTGATTAGAAGAGCCTGGGAGGGGGTCTGTTCTCATATGCACATGGTCAACATTCAGCTGGAGCTGAAGAAATGTAAGCAACTGTTGAAGGTATGGAACAAAGAGACCTTCTGCAACGTCTTCCATCAGATCTAAAGGGCAGAAGAGGACCTTGAGATCATTGATGCTCAGCTGCAAGAGCAAGTTGACGTCCATCTCATTCACCAAAGCATGGCCATCAAACAGAGGATCGATCACCTTCATCTGATGGAAGGAGTTTTTTGGAAACAAAAGGCGAGGAATTCCTGGTTAATGGAAGGTGACAGAAATACTAGCTTCTTCCATGCATCGGCAAGGGACAGGGCTAGACAAGTGGCAATCTCGTCCATCCAGGATGTGTCTAGTGATGTTTTTTCCACTTAGGACGAAATCAAGGAAGCAGCTGTGAGGTTTTTCTAGGATCTTTTCTCAGAGGGAGCAACTGCTAGCTAGTCCAAGTTCACCCAACATATTCCCTGCCTAGTCTCTGATGAAGACAATGAGCTTTTGATGTCTGTTCCGACCGTCCTTGAAGTGAAAGAGGTGGTTTTCTCATTCCCTAGAGATGGAGCTCCGGGCTCGGATGGCTTTTCGGCAACGTTCTTCATGGACTGTTAGGATACGGTGGGGGTAAATATTCATAAAGCAACAGTGGACTCTTTTGAAGGAGGGGAGATGTCGAGAGCCTTCTTCGCGTCTCTGATCTGCCTCATTCCCAAATGCCCTTCAGCCTCTAACTTCTCCGAATTTAGACCCATTAGCCTTTGTAATGTTATCTACAAGATCTTCGCGAAAGTTATTGCTGCTAAGTTGGTTAAGATTCTGCCAAAGCTGATTTCCAAAGAACAAGGGGCCTTCATTCTAGGCAGGGACATCTCTAGCAACTTTGCACTGGCTCAAGAGGTGGTGAGAGATATTAACAGGAAGGTGCGTGTAACGCCCTGAAAATCGGGGGTCGAGCAGGAGCCCAACTCTCGAGTTCCAACGCATCACTTATGCAACATAGAAAATGATAATTAAATGTTGTCCATATTAATGCATGAAACATGAATGGGATTATACCAAAACAGCACATCATACTCCAGAGACAAATGAAATTACAAGCGAAAGACTGTGATAGATATATAAAATATATAAAATGTTGTAAGTCTCTAGAATGTGATAATATTACCAGGTTAAATAATTACATGTAAAGTTTCAAAATATACAAAATGTGTAATGTCATCTAATCAGCAACCCTGCAAGCCCCGTCGATCAGGACACGGCTCACATGAACCCGCCTAATAACTGCGTATAGGAGAACACCTCCTCATCGTCCTCAAAATCTGGCTTCGCCTCATAGGCATCGCCACCACCTGCAACTAAGACAGAGTCTGGTTGGTGTGTACAACATCGTCCCGTAACGTGGGAGTGAGTGATCAACTCAGTAGAGCTATAAAGCAAAGGTTAACATGTTATCAATTCAGTCAAGCAGTAATGATAAAGCAATATAATCAAACATCTCTAAGTACTCTGATTAATGCAAGAATGGTATGTAGTAATGATGCATGCCTTCGCCTACACTCCCTCAGCATCTTCATCTCACGGCGCACATGGCAAACTCCCGAAAGTACTATTCCTTGCCAAAGCACATGCAATGCGATGCATGAGCGTAATTTCCAAGTTCTTATTAATCCTTTTTATACAGCAGGATTGGGAAACTAAGGTACCTCCCTTATATCAATTCTCAAACAATGATCTATTCTAGGGTCGTCAGTCCTAGTAAATATCATACGATGTTGTGGTTCTAAGTCACTACAAAGGGTTCGTCACCTAATCAGTATAGGCCCAGTTTATACTCTAGTTGTTGTGGAAAGGCTCGTCGCCTTAACGCAGTCTCAGAGTATGCTCGAGGTCACTACAAAGGGCTCGTCACCTGATCAGTGTAAGTCGATAGCTCGAATACGGTGTCCCATACTACCGTATTTGGCTCACGAGGCGATGTTACTCACTGGTCACTACGGGGAGGCTCGTCGCCCTAGCGTAGGCCGACAGCTCGACCACGATGTCCCATACCATCATGTCCGGCTCATGAGTCTTAGAGGATCGAGGTACTAAGGTTAACGGAGTTTCCACTAGTGAATTTGGTACCTTAGATTCAAACAGTAGCATCCATACATGGTGAACATACATCGGGTCAATCGGTGTTGAATTAATCGATATGGTACTACTGTCGACAATCATCGTACGACTCGGATTCATCAAACGCATCAGATGTGGTGAGACTAATTTGACCACCCATTGTAAACCATTATCGATTGCCTGGACTACATTGTAGCCCCAAATACACTTCAAGCAATTGTATATGCATGTAGTAACTAAAGACAACATGTGACAACTAAAATCAAATATAAATCTCAGTTGAGCATTTCAACCAACACATAGTATACAAGTTAGCATACATAGGCATTTCAACCATAAAGCACATAATAGTGAGGTAAGTTACATAAAGGAAACTGTAACCATAGATAAGGGGATTGAGAATCTTATCTCAATACCCTCATTACATACATTTAAACGAGCATTTTCTCATTCAGGCATTTTATCAAACACTTAGGCTACACATTTCAGCATACATGTATTAGACTAGTTATAACATATATCCTGGCAAGCCCTTTTACAAAGGAGTTGCTACATACATAACAAGCATATATTCATAGTTAATAATCATGGCAAGCACAAATTCAAATTTCATATTCATTCAAACATTTTCACAAGCACTTTGACTACACACTTCAACATACGTGACGTATGTTGGTTATAACAAGTGTTAAGGCAAATCCTTTCACTAAGGAGTTGTCACACGTATAACAACCATATATTCACGATGAATAATCATGGCAAGTATGAATCCAAATTTCATACTCATTCAATCATATCAACAAACACATGAAATACGCTATATTCAAACATAGCTCATATATATGTGTAAAGTGCGGGAAACATTGTATCTAAGCATGTGATAATAATCAAGTCAGTCATAAATAATTAACTGACAATGAAAGCCTTAAAAACCATAACCTAAACATTTATAGTCTGCACCTTTCACCGATAGACTCGAACCGAACTCAGTTTGAATACAACGCCTTTGTCTACGGCACAACAGCTACCTGAATCACGAAATAGATTAACTATTTCATCGATATCTCTATTTGTATTTCTAAAATAAGATTAGAGTTAGGATTTCTTACCAAATCAGAATCGAAACAAATTGAGTAGCGAAGTAGAGAAGCGAAACGGCGTGTGGAGTTATGGGAAAAGATCCCAACAATAATCCCCAAGAATCTCTCCTCCTTCCTTCCTCTTTTCTCACATTTTTTTTCTCTCTCACCTAGGATTTTTAAGAAATTTATATGGCTTGGGTGTGAGGGGGTTTAAGGGCTAATGGCCTAAGGGCCATGATATACTTAAGTTATAGCCAAAAGGGGTTTGTTTCGGTCCAATGGAGCACTTCTGGAGGCCCCTTTTTTACGTGTGGTCGGACTTAAGCTGCCTGGCATTGGATCTAGGTCGAGTTAAGTTTTTGGTCTGATCAATTCTGGATCGACCATGACGAACCGATTTCGGCTCAACGGTCACCGATACTTGATCAGGGCCACAAGTACACTGACATGTGTACAAAATTTTTCCTGATCTGAGGGTGTAATTGGGTCAGATTCTGATGGTTTAAAACCTTAAATTTAGCCTGTAAGCGAACAGCCCAGTTTACTTAAATCTGAGTTCATTTCCCAAAGATATTCGCGTTTCTCACACACTTCGCTCCGAGCTCAAGTTGTGCATTTATGGGTATCATTAGGACTTGATTTTTGAGTTGTTCGGCAATATCAGTAAGGTGGTCATAAGCGTATAGTTTCGTGGTCATCGCACTTTCGACGCGTGGTACAGGTCCGATACGAAGTTTTAATGTGCTCCCAAGAGCAACTGGGTTTAGAGATTGATCCTAGATTTCAGGGTAATGTAACGTTAACGATTCTACAAGTTTTGGGTCTTACAGTTCATATTTAAAGTGGTTCGAGCTAATTCTACTAAGGATTCAGTTTAGTATTTAACTAAATTATGCCCTAATTACGACAGAATAAGGTCATAGGGCAGTTTTACGTCCTTTTTTGGCACGTTTAGTTGGTATATTATTTTAATTATTTTTTAGTAGTTCGTCAACAAGTTTACTTCATCTCTACCAAATTTCTGTAGAAAAATTCTAAAAATTCTAGGAGCAGCAGCTGTTCAAACTAATAATTTTTAGATAGTTGTCACCACAATTGATATTTAACTATATTAAAATTTTTTATTATATTTTTTACTTATTTTTATATAAAACTAGACTTATCGAGCTTCAATTTAACTTTTGAATCACCTAAATCAGAGTTATAACGAGGAAGATATGACTTTTTGAAGTTGGAAGTAAAAAACTATAGAAAATGGCAGCAAACGGGCCACCCGGCCCGCTGTGGCCCGCTAGGCCCGCTAGCCGGAGGGGTCCTGCCCAGGCGCTGTGGTGTGGGGTGGTGTTTTTGCCATGAGATTTTTGGAACGACGTATCTTGCAAACCGGGATGAGTTATTTAACATGCAATATATGATTTTGGGGTAGGAGAAGCTGATCTATCTAAATAATGTATTTATTTAATGGGATTCCAAAAGTTTAATGGTTAAAAACCTATTTTATTTATTTAATTACTATTTATAGTAAATTTTAGTTTAAGTATTGTTCTTCATTACTTAAACTTTAGGATTCATGTCTAATATGAAAGTACTTGGAAAATTTTGAAGAATAAGGTGGTGAAAGGTGAGATTTTGAAGGAAATGAGTTAAAAAGGGATTTTTAGACTTTGGGATTGAGTTCTGAGAAATCAATAAGGTGTAATGATCGACCTATTGCCTAAAGACGTCTAACTCCAGGTTGACAAAAATCTGGGGCATTACAGTGCATGGGGGGAATTTTATCATCAATTTGAATGTTGAGAAAGCGTATGATAGAGTTGATTGGAACTTCCTGAAAACCGTCCTCTCAAAGTCCAGTTTTAGCATCAGATGGATCAAGCTAGTTGAAAAGTGCTGGGCCAATGTCTGGTTCTCCATTTTGGTGAATGGGGAAGTGTCAGGCTTCTTCAAATTGTCGAGAGGGTTACGTTAGGGTGACCCGCCATCGCCTTTCTTATTCACCTTGCCTCAGAAGCCTTCTCCTTAAATCTAAGAAGGATGGTCGAGTCCAATCAAATCCAACCTTTTAAGCTTCAATGTGGTCCCATTGTCTCTCACCTTCTATTCGCTGATGACACCCTTCTATTTGTCAACGGGAGCTGACGATCTCTCATGGCAGCCATACGATTGCTAGAAAAATACTAAGAGGCTTCAGGCCAAAAACTTAACTGCAGGAAGAGTTGATTCTTCGGGCCTAAGGGGCTCTCAACTGGGAGGGCAGGCAACATTGAGCGCACATTAGGATTTTCGATGGTAGTTGCTGGAGTAAAGTACATGGGAGTGCCTCTTCAGCGAGGTAGAACTAAAGCTGCTAATTTCCAATTCCTTATTGACATGATCAAGCGAAGAATTAGCAGATGGAAGTCAAAGATTCTATCTTAAGCTGGCAGACTGACCCTCATTAAGCATGTTCTGGGTTCTATCCCCATCCATACAATGTCAGCGATGCATGTGCCAGGGAAGGTCATTGGTAAATTGGAAAGTCTCTTTGCTAGCTTTTTCTGGGGTTGGTCAGATGGGAGAAGCAAACTGCACTGGATTGCTAGCTTGGGACAGAATTGCTAGGCCAACCAAGGAAGGTGGTTTAGGGATAAGACGGTTAAAAGAAGTCATGAGTGACCTCAGGATGAAGATAGCTTGGGAAGTGTTGCTTGCTTAAAATGTCAGTCCCTAGGCTTCCTTTATTGTAACGCCCTGAAAATCAGGGGTCGAGCATAAGCTCCACTCCCGAGTTCCAACGCATCACTGATGCAATATAGATAATGATGATTAAATGTTGTCCATGTTAGTGCATTAAACATGAGTGGGATTACACCAAAACAACATATCATACTCCAGAGACAGTTAAATTTCGCAAGTGGAAGAACTGTGATAAATATATAAAGTATATAAAACGTTGTAAGTCTCTAGAGTATGAACATGTTACCAGGTTAAATATGTACATGTATACTTCCCAAAATGGATCAAAAATGAATATACATGTATGATTCAAAAGACAAAATAACAAGTGTAAGGGCATCTAGTCAACATTCCAGAAGTCCTCGTCGATTGGCCATGGCTCACATGAATCCGCCTGAAAACTGCATGAACGAGAACGCCTCCTCGTCTTCCTCATAGTTCGGCTCCGCCTAGTAGGCATCGCCTCCACCTGCAACTAAGACAGGGTCTGGTTGGTGTGTACAACACCGTCCCATAACGTGGGAGTGAGTGATCAACTCAGTGGAACCATAAAGCAAAGGTTAACATGTTATCAATTCAATCAAGCAGTAATGATAAAGCAGTATAATTAAACATCTCTAAATACTCTGATTAATGCAAGAATGGTATGAATAATGATGCATGCCCTCGCCTACTCTCCCTCAGCGACTTCATCTCACGATCACAGCATGAAACTCTTCCTCAGTGCTTAACCTGCTACGCCAAATGCACACGTAATGCGTTGCATGCATGTGATTTCCAAGTTCTTATTAGTCCTTTTCATACATCAGGATTGGGAAACTAAGGTACCTCCCTTATATCATTTCCTAAACAATGATCCATTCTAGGGTCGTCAGTCCTAGTAAATCTCATACGATAGGCAAGTTCAGGTCACTACCACCAATGCCCTACCAACTGGCAGTCTATTTTCAAAGGCTCGTCGCCAACCCAACTGGGGACCACAGCCAAGCTGCACTGGGGTAGGCCTATTTCATACTCGAGGCCACTACAAAGGGCTCGTCACCTGATCAGTGTAGGCCGACAGTTTAAATACAGTGTCTCATACTACCGTATTTGGCTCACGAGTTTGGATTGATCACTGGACACTATGGGGAGGCTCGTTGCCCCAGCGTAGATCAACAGCTCGACCACGGTGTCCCATACCACCATGTCCGGCTCATGAGTCTTAGCGGATCGAGGTACCAAGGTAAAACGGGCTTTCCACTGGTGAGTTTGGTACCTTATATTCAAGCAGTAGCGTCCATACATGGTGAACATACATCGGGTCAATCAAGTTGCTTGACCAGTTCGACTAGTACGAGTATACGTTGAAATAGCCGACAAGGTACCACTGTCAACGACCATCGTACGACTCGGATTCATCGAACGTGTCTTATATGGTAAAATGACCTCAGCCACCTAATCAAGGCCTATTACCGATTGCCTGGACTATATAATAGCCCCAATCACATTCAATTACAACAAGTAATCATATGAGATAATCAAAGTAGTAATGAACAAGTGATTCAAATCCTATGACTATTTAAGCATTTTCTGAAATATAACATAAACATGAATCCACACATATGCATTCCATAAGTAAAACAATTAATATAAAATAAATTTCATGGAGGAAATCATACACATCGTTAAAGCGGTTGAGAATCCTATCTCAACACCCACTTAAAGTACAATTTACCAAGTTCTTACTCATACAAACATTTTTACAAACACTTAGACTACACATATCAACATACATGACTTATGCTAATCACAACGTGAATTAGGGCAAATCCTTTCACTAAGGAGTTGTCACGAATGCAACCCGTATATACCCACGATGGGTTATCATAGCAGGCAGTAATTCAAATTCCATACTCATTCAATCATTTCCACAAATACTTAGACTACACATTTCAACCTATAGGGTACAACTCAACTTTAGGCCATATTAGAGCAAATCATTTCATAAGGAGTTGTCGTATATACAACTATCACATAAACACTACAATTAATCATGGCAAACACAAATCCAAATTTCATACTTATACGATTATTTCAACGAACACATAGATTACCCTATATTCAACATAGTTCATATATAACTGAAAAACGAAATAGACATCGCATTTTGCATGTGAAATGGCACCCACGTCAGTCATAAATCATTAACCAACGTTGAAAACCTTGAAAACCATAACCTATACGTTCATAGTCCGCACCTTTTACCGGTAAACTCGTAACGAACTCAGTTTAAACACTAAGCCTTTGTCTATGGCACCACAACAACCTATAATAGGGAATAGGTTAGCTATTCCACCATATGTTCTATTTAAATCTCTAAAATAGGTTAGGGTTAGGATTTCTTATCCAAGTACGGAGTCAGAATCGCCAGAATAGCGATACAGAAGCAGTAGCTAAGCCCGTGGAGTGATGGGATTGAATCCCAGGAACTTGCTCCCACTTTCTCTCTCTCCTTCCCTCTTTGCTCTCTTCTCTCTCCTAGGTTTTCCAAATTCATATGGAATGAGAGAGAGAGGGTTTAAGCCCTTATATAGGCCCAGAACTTGCCGAAATGGCCCCAGGGTCATTGTATACTTAGGTTATAGCCAAATGAGGGCTGTTTCGATCCAACGGAGCACTTCTGAAGACCCCTTTTCTGCGTGCGGTCGAACTTAAGTTCCCTAGCATTGGATCTAGGTCGAGTTAAGTTTTTGGTCCGATCGAATTTACAAATCGACCGTGGCAGACCAGTTTCAGTTCAACGGTCACCTGTACTCGATCAGGGCCACAAGTGTACTAACATGTGTGGAAAATTTCTCCTGATTTGAGGGTGTATTTGGGTCAGATTCTAACGGTCTGAATTCTTATATTTGGCCCACAAGCGACACATCTCAGTTTACTTAAATTTAGATTTTATTTTTAAAAATATTCACGTTTCTCACACACTTCGCTTCGGGCTCAAGTTGTGCGCTTCTGGGTACTATCTGGATTTGATTTCCGAGATAGTTGTTAAGCCAGTAAGGCGGTCATAATCATTTAGTTTCGCGGTAATCGGACTTTCGACGTGTGGTCCAGGTCTGATATGGAGTTTCGAGATGCTCCCGAGAGCAACTGAGTAATGAGATTGATCCTAGGTTATAGGGTAATGTAGCGTCGATGATTCTACAAGTTTTAGGTCTTGCAGTTCATATTTAAAGTGGTTCAAGCGAATTTCTCAGCTAATCTAGTTTAACATTTAGTTAATTTCATCTAATTTTTAAAGGATTTGGTCCTGAGTGATTTCTGTCTGAGGTGGTACTCGGGTCTTTGTACAGATTTTTTCGTACTACCAAAAAAAGGGCAAAGGCTACAGACTAAATCCGTAGCCATAGACCTATGGCTACGGTTCTAGTCCGTAGCACGGCCATAGTCGTAAGTGCAGTAACAATAGGTCTGGTACCTATAGCTACAAATTTAATCCGTGGCTATAGGTCAAAACAGCCACGGATATAATCCGTAGCAATTATGTCCGTAGCTATAGGTTATAAGAGCTACGGATTTAATCACCACCGCTACGGATTAAATCCGTAGCTATAGCTGGCAAGCGCTACGGATCCAAGCCGTAGCAATTATATTCGTAGCTGTAGGTTACAACAGCTACGGATTTAATCTGTAGCTAGAGTTTACAACAGCTACAGATATAATCCGTAGCAAATCCTATTTTTAAAAATATATATACAATTAGTTATTCATTCAATTTCCACCTGCATAATTATTCATTCATTCCATTACAATCAATTACACTCATTTATTCATTCAATTACAATCAATTACAATCCTTCATTCAATCAATTACAATTAATTGCAATCCTTCATTCAATGAATTACAATCACAATTACAATAATGCTGAAAATACAAATCTTTGGCTTCATTAGAGAAATTTGCTTGACTTCACCCTGAAATTTCAAAGATAAAGAATTGAAAGAGAAGATATATTTTGACGATATGATATTTTTTTCACAAGTAAATAGGCCTTTTTTAGCCATCACCCACCTGAAGAATAAAAAATCGGTTGTTGTCCAAGTCCACTCCTTTTCCTTTCAATATCTTAGTGACCTCTGTAAAATTACTTCCACAGTCATTTACGTAGTACTTTGAAGAGTTGTCTCGAAATGAACCTCTAGTAATGACAAAATCACTTTCTGTAACAGCTTCGTATATTCCATCATCCTACAAATAGTCATGGCATTCATAAATCAGAATGACCATTGGAGGAAAGAAAAACAAAGTGAAAGAAGTGCATCATGTATAACCATTTTCTTCTTCTTTTTTTCTTAATGAATTAATAAAAGCTCAAAGAGGAATGAAATTGACACAAAAGGAATGGTCTCACCATATGGTTTGTAGGGCCAAAATAAACATCAGGAAATCGGGTTCGGGTTGAGGATCGGGTTTAGGTTTGGGTTTTCAAGTTTAGGTTTAGGTTTAGGTTTAGGTTAGGGAGTTGAGATTAGGCTTAGGTGTAGGTTTAGGTTTAGGGATTTGAGAATAGGTTAAGGTTTAGGTTTAGGAAATCGGGTTCGGGTTCGGGATCGGGTTTAAGTTTGGGTTTTCAAGTTTAAGTTTAGGTTTACGTTAGGGAGTTAGGTTTAGGTTAGGTTGTCGGTTAAGGTTTAGGGAATTGAGAATAGGTTAAGGTTTAGGTTCATGAAATCGGGTTTGGGTTCGGGATCGGGTTTAAGTTTGGGTTTTCAAGTTTAGGTTTAGATTTAGGTTAGGTAGTTAGGTTTAGGTTAGGTTGTAGGTTAAGGTTTAGGGAATTGAGAATAGGTTAAGGTCTAGGTTAAGGAAGCGGGTTCGGGTTCGGGATCGAGTTTAAGTTTGGGTTTTCAAGTTTAGGTGTAGGTTTAGGTTAGGGAGTTAGGTTAAGGTTAGGTTGTAGGTTAAGGTTTAGGGAATTAAGAATAGGTTAAGGTTTAGGTTGAGGAAACCGGGTTCGGGATGGGTTCAGGATCGGGTTTAAGTTTGGGTTTTCAAGTTTAGGTTTAGGATTAGGTTAGGGAGTTAGGTTTAGGTTAGGTTGTAGGTTAAGGTTTAGGGAATTGAGAATAGGTTAAGGTTTAGGTTGAGAAGCGGGTTCGGGTTCGGGACCGAGTTTAAGTTTGGGTTTTCAAGTTTAGGTTTAGGTTTAGGTTTAGGTTAGGGAGTTAGGTTTAGGTTAGGTTGTAGGTTAAGCTTTAGGGAATTGAGAATAGGTTAAGGTTTATGTTGAGTAAATTGGGTTCGGGTTCGGCATCGGGTTTAAGTTTGGGTTTTCAAGTTTAGGTTTAGGTTAGGGAGTTAGGTTAAGGTTTAGGGAATTGAGAATAGGTTAAGGTTTAGGTTGAGGAAACCGGGTTCGGGTTCGGGTTCGGGATCGGGTTTATGTTTGGGTTTTCAAGTTTAGGTTTAGGTTTAGGTTAGGTAGTTAGGTTTAGGTTAGGTTGTAGGTTAAGCTTTAGGGAATTGAGAATAGGTTAAGGTTTAGGTTTAGGAAACCGGTTTCGGGTTTGGGATCGGGTTTAAGTTTGGGTTTTCAAGTTTAGGTTTAGGTTTAGGTTAGGGAGTTAGATTTAGGTTAGGTTGTAGGTTAAGGTTTAGGGAATTGAGAATAGGTTAAGGTTTAGGTTGAGAAATTGGGTTTGGGTTCGGCGTCGGGTTTAAGTTTGGGTTTTCAAGTTTAGGTTTAGGTTTAGGTTAGGGAGTTGAGATTAGGATTAGGTGTAGGTTTCGGTTTAGGGATTTGAGAATAGGTTAAGGTTTAGGTTTAGGAAATCGGGTTCAGGTTCGTGATCGGGTTTAAGTTTGGGTTTTCAAGTTTAGGTTTAGGTTTAGGTTAGGGAGTTAGGTTTAGTTAGGTTGTAGGTTAAGGTTTAGGGAATTGAGAATAGGTTAAGGTTTAGGTTGAGGAAACCGGGTTCGGTTTTGGGATTGGGTTTAAGTTTGGATTTTCAAGTTTAGGTTTTGGTTTAGGTTAGGGAATTAGGTTTTGGTTAGGTTGTAGGTTAAGGTTTAGGGGATTGAGAATAGGTTAAGGTTTAAGTTTAGGAAATCGGTTTTGGTTCGAATCGGGTTTAAGTTTGGGTTTTCAAGTTTAGGTTTAGGTTTAGGTTAGGTAGTTAGGTTTAGGGTAGGTTGTAGGTTAAGGTTTAGGGAATTGAGAATAGGTTAAGGTTTAGGTTTAGGAAACCGGTTTCGGGTTCGGAATCGGGTTTAAGTTTGGGTTTTCAAGTTTAGGTTTAGGTTTAGGTTAGGTAGTTAGGTTTAGGTTAGGTTGTAGGTTAAGGTTTAGGAAATTGAGAATAGGTTAAGGTTTAGGTTGAGGAAATTGGGTTCGGGTTCAGCATCGGGTTTAAGTTTGGGTTTCCAAGTTTAGGTTTAGGTTTAGGTTAGGGAGTTGGGATTAGGATTAGGTGTAGGTTTAGGTTTAGGGATTTGAGAATTTGTTAAAGTTTAGGTTTAGGAAATTAGGTTCGGGTTCAGGACCGGGTTTAAGTTTGGGTTTTCAAGTTTAGGTTTGGGTTTAGGTTAGGTAGTTAGGTTTAGGTTAGGTTGTAGGTTAAGGTCTAGGGAATTGAGAATAGGTTAAGGTTTAGGTTTAGGAAACCGGGTTCAGGTTCGGGATTGGGTTTAAGTTTGGGTTTTCACGTTTAGGTTTAGGTTTAGGTTAGGGAGTTAGGTTTAGGTTAGGTTGTAGGTTAAGGTTTAGGGAATTGAGAATAGCTTAAGGTTTAGGTTTAGGAAATAGGGTTCGGGTTCGGGATTGGGTTGAAGTTTGGGTTTTCAAGTTTAGGTTTAGGTTTAGGTTAGGGAGTTAGGTTTAGGTTAGCTTGTAGGTTAAGGTTTAGGGAATTGAGAATAGGTTAAGGTTTAGGATGAGGAAACTGGGTTCGGGTTCGTGATCGGGTTTAGGTTATAGGTTTTAGTTTTGGTTTAGGTTTAGGTTTTTGGATTTGAGAATGGGTTCGGGTTTAGGTTATTGGTTTTGGTTTTGGTTTAGGTTACAAGTTTTGGTTAAGGTTTAGGTTTTTGGATTTGAGAATGGGTTCGGGTTTAGGATATAGGTTTTGGTTTTGGTTATAGGTTTTGGTTAAGGTTTAGGTTTTTAGATTTGAGAATGGGTTCGGGTTTAGGTTATAGGTTTTGGTTTTGGTTTAGGTTATAGGTTTTGGTTAAGGTTTAGGTTTTTGGATTTGAGAATAGGTTCGGGTTTAGGTTATAGGTTTTGGTTTTAGTTTAGGTTATAGGTTTTGGTTAAGGTTTAGGTTTTGGATTTGAGATTCGGGTTTAGGTTATAGGTTTTGGTTTTGGTTTAGGTTATAGGTTTTGGTTAAGGTTTAGGTTTTGGATTTGAGATTCGGGTTTAGGTTATAGGTTTTGGTTTTGGTTTAGGTTATAGGTTTGGGATTTGAGAATGGGTTCGGGTTTAGGTTATAGGTTATGGTTTTGGTTTAGGTTTAGGTTATAGGTTTTGGATTTGAGAATGGGTTATGGTTTAGGTTGAGAAAATCGGGTTCATATTCGGGATTAGGTTTAAGTTTTGGTTTTCAAGTTTAGGTTTAGGTTTAGGTTAGGGAGTTGAGATTAGGATTAGGTGTAGGTTTAGCTCTAGGAATTGAGTTTAGGTTATAGGTTTAGGAAAGGTTAGGTTTAGGTTATAGGTTTTGAGATTTGGAAATAGTTTTAGGTTATAAGTATAGGTTTAGGTTAGGTTATAGGTTGAGGTTTAGGGATTTGAGTTTAGGTTATAGGTTTTGGTTTAGGTTATAGGTTTTGGTTTAGGTTTTTAGATTTGAGAATGGGTTCGGGTTTAGGTTATAGGTTTTGGTTAAGGTTTAGATTTTTGGATTTGACAATGGGTTCGAGTTTAGGTTATAGGTTTTGGATTTGAGAATGGGTTATGGTTTAGGTTTAGGAAATCGGGTTCATGTTCGGGATTGGGTTTAAGTTTTGATTTTCAAGTTTAGGTTAAGGTTTAGGTTTAGGTTAGGGAGTTGAGATTGGGATTAGGTGTAGGTTTAGCTCTCAGGAATTGAGTTTAGGTTATAGGTTTAGGGAAAGGTTAGGTTTACGTTATAGGTTTTGGGATTTGGGAATAGTTTTAGGTTATAAGTATAGGTTTAGGTTAGGTTATCGGTTAAGGTTTAGGGATTTGAGTTTAGGTTATAGGTTTTGGTTTAGGTTATAGGTTTTTGGATTTGAGAATGGGTTCGGGTTTAGGTTATAGGTTTTGGTTTGGTTTTAGGTTCAAGGTTTTGGGATTTGAGAATGGGTTCGGGTTTAGGTTTAGGAAATCGGGTTCATGTTCGGGATTAGGTTTAAGTTTGGGTTTTCAAGTTTAGGTTTAGGTTTAGATTAGGGAGTTGAGATTAGGATTAGGTGTAGGTTTAGCATTAGGAAATTGAGTTTAGGTTATAGGTTTAGGGAAAGGTTAGGTTTAGGTTATAGGATTTGGGATTTGGGAATAGTTTTAGGTTATAAGTATAGGTTTAGGTTAGGTTATAGGTTAAGGTTTAGGGATTTGAGTTTAGGTTATAGGTTTTGGTTTAGGTTCTAAGTTTTTGGATTTGAGAATGGGTTCGGGTTTAGGTTATAGGTTTTGGTTTTGGTTTATGTTATAGGTTTTGGGATTTGAGAATGGGTTCGGGTTTAGGTTATAGGTTTTTAGATTTGAGAATAGGTTCGGGTTCGAGTTTAGGAAATCGGGTTCATGTTCGGGATTAAGTTTAAGTTCGGGTTTTCAAGTTTAGGTTTAGGTTTAGGTTAGGGAGTTGAGATTAGGATTAGGTGTAGGTTTAGCGTTAGGGAATTGAGTTTAGGTTATAGGTTTAGGGAAAGGTTAGGTTTAGGTTATAGGTTTTGGGATTTGAGAATAGTTTTAGGTTATAAGTATAGGTTTAAGTTAGGTTATAGGTTAAGGTTTAGGGATTTGAGTTTAGGTTATAGGTTTTGGTTTAGGTTATAGAAATTTGGATTTGAGAATGGGTTCGGGTTTAGGTTATAGGTTTTAGTTTTGGTTTAGGTTATAGGTTTTGGGATTTGAGAATGGGTTCGGGTTTAGGTTATAGGTTTTGGTTTTGGTTTAGGTTATAGGTTTTGGTTTTGGTTAAAGGTTTTGGAATTTGAGAATGGGTTCGGGTTTAGGTTATAGGTTTTGGTTTTGGTTTAGGTTATAGGTTTTGGTTTTGGTTTAGGATAAGGTTTAGGTTTAGGTTATAGGTTTTGGATTTGAGAATGGGTTCGGGTTTAGGTTATAGGTTTTGGTTTTGGTTTAGGTTATAGGTTATAGGTTTTAATTTAGGTTATAGGTTTTGGTTTTGGTTTAGGTTATAGGTTATAGGTTTTGATTTAGGTTATAGGTTATAGGTTTAGGTTTAGGTTATAAGTTTTGGGATTTGAGAATGGGTTTGGGTTTAGGTTATAAGTTTTGGTTTTGGTTTTGGTTATAGGTTTTGGAATTTGAGAATGGGTTCGGGTTTAGGTTATAGGTTTTGGTTTTGGTTATAGGTTATAGGTTTTGGTTTAGGTTAAGGTTTAGGTCTAGGTTTAGGTTATAGGTTTTGGGATTTGAGAATGGGTTCGAGTTTAAGTTATAGGTTTTGGTTTAGGTTATAGGTTATAGATTTTGGATTTGAGAATGGGTTCTGGTTTAGGTTACACGTTTTGGTTTTGGTTTTGGTTTTGGATATAGGTTTTGGGATTTGAGAATGGGTTCGGGTTTAGGTTATAGGTTATGGTTTTGGTTTAGGTTTAGGTTTAGGTTATAGGTTTTGGATTTGAGAATGGGTTATTGTTTAGGTTTAGGAAATCGGGTTCATGTTCGGGATTGGGTTTAAGTTTTGGTTTTCAAGTTTAGGTTTAGGTTTAGGTTAGGGAGTTGAGATTAGGATTAGGTGTAGGTTTAGCTTTAGGGAATTGAGTTTAGGTTATAGGTTTAGGGAAAGGTTAGGTTTAGGTTATAGATTTTGGGATTTGGGAATAGTTTTAGGTTATAAGTATAGGTTTAGGTTAGGTTATAGGTTAAGGTTTAAGGAATTGAGTTTAAGTTATAGGTTTAGGTTTAGGTCTAGGTTTTGGTTTAGGTTATAGGTTTTAATTTAGGTTTAGGTTATAGGTTTTGGATTTGAGAATGGGTTCGGGTTTAGGTTTATGAAATCGGGTTCATGTTCGGGATTGGGTTTAGGTTTAGGAAATCGGGTTTCGGTTTAGGTTTAGGTTAGGGAGTTGAGATTAGGATTATGTGTAGGTTTAACTTTAGGGAATTGAGTTTAGGTTATAGGTTTAGGGATTTGTTAGGGTTAGGTTATAGGTTTTGGGATTTAGGAATAGTTTTAGGTTATAAGTATAGGTTTAGGTTAGGTTATAGGTTTAGGTTTAGGGATTTGAGTTTAGGTTATAGGTTTAGGTTTAGGTTTAGGTTTTGGTTTAGGTTATAGGTTTAGGTTTAGGTTATTGGTTTTAGGTTTAGGTTAAGGTTTAGGTTTAGGTTATAGGTTTTTAGATTTGAGAATGGGTTCAAAGTTTAGGTTATAGGTTTTGGTTTAGGTTATAGGTTTTGGATTTGAGAATGGGTTATGGTTTATGTTTAGGAAATCGGGTTCATGTTCAGGATTGGGTTTAAGTTTAGGTTTTCAAGTTTAGGTTTAGGTTTAGGTTAGGGAGTTGAGATTAGGATTAAGTGTAGGTTTAGCTTTAGGGTATTGAGTTTATGTTATAGGTTTTGGTTTTGGATTAGGTTATAGGTTTTGGTTTAGGTTATAGGTTATAGTTTATAGGTTATAGCTTTTGGGATTTGAGAATGGGTTCAGGTTTAGGTTAAGGGTGTGGTCCCTGTAAATACAAATATAAACACGGCCTGTTCAAATGGTCAGGCCCTTCCAATGTCATCCATAGGTAATGGACAGCTTCATCATGGTCAGCGGTTCCTACCTTCCAGGGACCCCCGCTCATTCGGATAGCTCCGATGCACATCCGGGTCTACTCCATTAATTTCGAGCAAATACATAAACACGACCTGTCCAAATGGCCAGGCCCCTCCAATGTCGTCCATAGGAAATGGACAACTTTATCATAGTCATAACAGCGGTTCCCACCTTCCAGGGACCCCCGCTCATCCGGATAGCTCCGACGCACATCCGGGTCTGCTCCATCAATTTTGAGCAAATACATAAATACGGCCTGTCCAAATGGCCAGGCCACTCCAATCATGTTCATTCTTGATAAGAGATATACCAGATGCTTGAATCTGAAATACGCAGCTCCAATCCTCCCACATGCAACATCCACCTGAAAGAATGCACATAACCATCATGCTTGAGTAATCAACTACCCACTCAATGAAAAGAGCACAAATACCTTTTCATGATTCAAAGAAGGGAACTCGAGGGTTTTCCTTACCTTCCATTGTATGCTTCTAAGGTTTTCGTTACAGACCAACAAAACTAATAGCAAGAAAGAACCCATCAACAACAATTTATATTCAAAAGAGCCTCAAATCTTAGGAACTGAGGAAAATTTTCTAGTTTAGAAGATGGGTATGTCTAATCTTACTTCACATACTCCTCCATGGCTGTGAGAAATGATATTGGAGGCTGCATTATTAACAAGTAAATGGCCCAATGCCTTGAATTGATTAGGGATAAGCCGATGACAAGTGTCATCAAAGTCTTGGTAAGAAGCATTTCAGAATAAAAAGAAAGAAATAGCTATTCTAAGAGGTATCACTATAAAATTGAAACCTGCTCAATCTTGATGAACTTTTCTCCATGCCCAAGATCAAGGCTTTTACATATTTCATAAAACTCAAACAACCTTTCAGCCTGCAGCACATAAGTAGCTTAAGACATGCCGAACAGGTAAAAAATTCCTCCCAACTTAAATCAACATGTAGTGAATGATCAAGGACATAAGGATAGTTTGGATATGGAGAGTAAGTACCTGCTGCCCTACTTTTCGATATATTTCAAGGGGCTTGGATAGTGTGATGCCGTTGCATCTCAAGAACAGAGGATAGTCTATGTACATGAGAGAGAGAGAGAGGCATACAAATGAAGACTATTAGTGTTTCTTTAAATGAGTAGAATGACATGACTTTTGGGCCATGGTGTTTTGCCCAAAACCTCATGCATCTCAAGGTCATGTAGAAATTCTGGGTCAAATGCAAATAAAAAAAATCAGGGATTACAAGTTTGTTCATCAGTGTTCTGAAGTGTCTATTAACTCTCTATATCAAATTCAGCTCATTCAGATTTTGTTCCCTCATCATGTGAAGTTCTGTGTTGACTCACACTATGTAGCGGACTCAAATTTGAAGTATATTTCATCCCGATCACAATGATGGATTTGGGATACCGTGCAAACTAGCAAGTACCAGAGAGCTTCACATTCTCAAGGGGATCATCTACTTGAAAACTTAAATCAAACACTTGAAAATAAAAATTAAAAAATAAAATAAACATCTGTTTTGCAGCCTTCTTTTGCAACAATCCAAAAACCAAAAAGAAGAAAAAGTAAAAAATCCAAATCAAAATGATTCTTTACTAACAAGTTATTTAAAAAATACATTTGAGGCCTTTGATTGCTAGATAATTAGACAAAAAAAACTAAATTCAGACTATAAACAAAAAATATTTAGGACTGCTACCAATGCAACATGTAGATCCACTTCCAAGAAAAAGATCTAGACATGTTAGTAACAAATAACTATTCATCAATATCATGTAATTGAAATGTTACAAGCTCAGTGAATGATAAGAAATTCTTACTTGCACCCATATTGGTAATTACACAAACTCCTCTTTCCACAGCCAAAGGAAGGAGTAAAGACATCCAATCTGAAATTACACAAGCATTGGAAAGCGGGACTGAAGAAACCAAAGGACATTTTGTCAGAGTGAAGAACCCACATCTATGGGCCCATGTTGATGCATGTATTTTATCCACGCCATACATCCATATGGGGAAAATAAAAGATGTCCAAATGTTCAGATTCAAGAGTGAGGTGTGTAAAAATCAGATGCCAATACGATTTAATTAACAGACATGTACAAGTTATAACAAAGGCAAACAGAAAATGATCGATGGAGACAATAAGCATATAGACCAAATTCAACATTTTGAAACTCATAATGGCAAAGAAAATTGAGCTTCAAAGGTTTAAACGGATATTGCCTCCCAATTGTCTCGAGTTCCTTCTAGCATTTCCCTTTCAAACCGTCCAATATTGTAATGAATAGACGGTCGACATCTCCAAGATCTGCAAGTCCACGAATAGTTTCTCACCAATGCAAATATAAGTTATATAGCTACAAGATATTCACTACAAGAAGCCTAGCCTATGCTCTACCCTAACATTACTTGAGCCAAGGTTTAGCTACGATCCAATTCAATTGGCATGCAGAATTCTTACAAACTAAGTCATGCTTAAAAAATAAAAAAATAAAATCAAAGACAACCTGATAGGGCAAAGAACTCAAAATTGCAAAGGCATGAAACAAAGATACCTCTAATTCAATCATGTGCCGAAAGGCATGAAACAAAGATACTTGTAATTCAATCATGTGCCCAAAGGCATGAAATAAAGATACCTCTAATTTCTTGTAATGGTTGGAAGCATGCTTGCGAGAGTAATTAACGTCAGTAGAGATCCAAGAGTGCCTTTTTGGGTTTCTTTCTCTTTTTACCAAATAACTAAAAGAAAGCAAAATCATGCTAAAAAAGGATACAAATGGTGTTTAAAATGGCTTCGTTATTACATGCCATTTCTTTGCTCTCTCTCTCTCTCTTTCTCTCTCTCTCTCTCTCTCTCTCTCTCTCTCTCTCTCTCTCTCTCTCTCTCTCTCTCTCTCTCTCTTTCTAGAAACATTGGCAAAATAGAGTTCAATTTAAAAAATAAAGATTTTTAGAAAAACACTTTCTCCTTCCAAACAATTGCTTCCATAAGTACTCCTTCCAAATAGTTGCTTCCATAAGTACTCCTTCCAAACAGTTGCTTCCATAAGTAATATAGCCTACATTCCTATCAACTTCATTTCTAATATGTCTATGCTTTCTCTCATGTTTGCACAGGGAAACATCATAGGAATAAGGAATTATAGCAGCATGCGTGCATTGTTGGTGTCCCTTTCTGAATGGAAACGAACTAAATGGTTGTAAAAGGCAAATCAGAAAATAGAATTTTAACCTTCATCATCTAAAGGAGGGATAGATTTGGCAATGGGAGGAAGGTGCATGGTAGTAAAAGATTCAAGAGATGGGACTGCCAAGGGAGTGTATATATATATATATATATATATATATATATATATATATATATATATATATATATATATATGCATGGGTCCTCATCTTCAACAAAAATACAGTCCTTGGTAGGAAGACTATTGATCTGATGGACCCTGTGTCGATGGGAGGCATACAAAATGCCCATAGATTGGAAGATCCTACCCATTTGATTAGCGAGCTAGAAACAATGATTAATCATTAGAAGGAAACAAGAAGAATTCCAACATATTAGGTATCAATACTATTCCTAACCAGCATCTATCTCTAAAATGAAATGCCAAAGAACCGTAAAAATAATAATAATAATAATAATAAATAAAAGGAAAAAAATTGAATAAAACATACTCCCCACATTTGCAACAAAACCACACAAGGGTGCTCCCAATAAACCTCCTGAATTTCAAGTGAGACTAAAATTCCTCTATAATACGTACAATTGAGAAGAACAGAAACATTTCCAGGTTAAATAAGCAGGACATGACAGTATGAAATTCTGTAAAACACAAGTTCTTCATTAGTAGTTAATTGGTGAATCAAGATGGCTCTCTCAGTGGTATATGACTCTTACCTGTATGTGGTGGGACCTGTTTGGTTTAAAAACCACATGGAGGTGAAGTTGATGGCCAATCCAAGTAATCCACTGGCTGTTGCCACCACCCAAAACATCGATGTCCTAATCACATGTCTGCAAATGGAAACTAAGAAGACATCATAATCACATCAACAATGATTCTGAAAAGGTGAAAAGATGCACACAACTAGCAAATTTTTGTTGAAGGGGTTGATTGTGATACATCAGATTCCATCCGGATGACATGGGCTTAGAATTCCCTCTGCGAAGGTCTGGAATGGTGGGATCATTTGAAGTGGCGAGCTGAACTCAGTATTCATTAAGGAAGACATGATTCCATCACCATCTTTTGGTTCATCAAAAGATGGAAGGACTGCCACTGTAAGCTCCTTAATACATTGTGACTAGCTGAAGTAAAAAAAAAATGCAAAGTAGCCACTCCTCTAGCCCCATTCCAACTATACCTGAGACCAAAATCGCTCTCCCGAATCTGGAAGGTGAAATCCCTAATTCTTAAAATTCTCAGATTCCCATCCAATCCACCCTAATCCCTTCAAAATTGCTTGGGACGTGTTTGGTTCGAGGGATTAAAAGGGATTGGAAGGTTTAATCCCAGGATTGGCCGGGCGTCCGAAACAGACTGGAAATAGCAATCCCGGGATATAGCAATCCCATATATCTTGCGCCAATTCACTGACTTAGATATTATTACCTTGAAATCAGTGCAATCCACTCTAATACAATCCAATTCCATCCAATCTGCCCTGTTAAACAGGCCCTAATGGTGGGCGTTCAATCAGCACATTTTCCTATGGTGTGGTCCACCTGAGATTTGGCCCTAAAATGAGCTGGAAAAAATGAATGGCCCAAATATAAATATTATGGTGGAGCCCATAAAGCATTTTTAGGGCCCGTTTGGCCAGGTGGATTGAAAGGGATTGAATGGTATAAGGATGGATGGCCTGAATTTCTAGGTATTGATGGCGTTGTCAGTGGATTGTCTTGAGATACATGGGATTGCTATATCCCTGGATTGATATATCTAGTCTGTTTGGTACCCCCAGCTAATACCGGGATTAAACCTTCCCATCCCTTCCAATCCCTCACATCTCAGGGATTGGGATTAGATCACCGACTCTGTTTGGCATGCCCGGCCAATCCCAGGATTTAACTTCCAATCCCTTCCAATCTGACCGGCCAAACGGGCCCTTAGATTTCACAAACAGAGAGAGGGGAATGCGGATTGAAAGATTTGAGAAACAGATAAAGAGAGAGAAAGAAAGAAACTAACCGTACGTGCTCCTTCTTCTACTCCTTCTTCTTCTTCTCCTTCTTGCAGCGAAAGGGGTTTTTGACAAAAAAAAAGAGGGGAATGCGGCCAAGAGACAGGGAGAGAGGGTGAGGGAGATCAGGAGATCGAGAGAGGGCAAGGGAAAGAGAGAGACTGAGTGCGATAGAGAGAGATGGAGAGAGGGATGGGTTTCGTCAGTCGAGCGGGAGAAAATGGCGGACGGGAGGTTTCATTTTTGGAGGGGTTTGGGATTTTGGAGGGGTGTGTGACGGACGGCTCCCTGGAGGTTTTATGGTTTTAGGACCATGGGACCCACTGTGATGTATTTCAATTATCCACTTCGTCCATTAATTTTAAATTATTATTTTAAGCATTGATAAAAAAAATGAGTTAGATCGAATCTGTAAGGAGACCACACAGCTTATTAACAGTAGATATTTAATTTATATTATTTCTTATGGTGTGGTCCACTTAGACATTTAATCTACATAAATTTTGGGCTCAAAAACTAAAATTATATATTAGAATTGTTGGACGGCTTAGATCAAACACATATATTCCAATGGACCTCATGGATCCCCTTAAGCACCATCTATATTTAATATGTTTTAGGTGAGGAGGTACGTTTTCGCTACAGAGCACTTAGGCTATAGCTACGGATTAAATCCGTAGCTATATTGCTACGGATTTAATCTGTGGCTAAAAGCTCTCGACCTCCATAGCCGTTGCTCGATTTTTTGGTAGTGTCGGGACGTTACACTTATGAGGGTCAAGCATCTTAGGGACCTCACAGAGGACTCTCCGGTCAGAGCCTCATTGATAGCTTCCCCGATGTGGGTTAAAATTAGGCAACATTTCTAGTTTATTCTTTCTAGTGCCCAATGGAAGGTGGGACGTGGAGACATTAACCTGTGGGAAGATAATTGGTCTGGATTAGGCCCCATTCTGAGGCTCCTTCCCTCCCAAATTTCAGTTGAGTTGAGGAGTCTAAAGCTTTGAGATTTCCTGGGTGCAGCAGGTCCCCTCCCGTCGTCATCAGCCCTGAATTTCCTCTCGGACTAGGTCATTTCACATATTTTTAATGGGGGTTTTTGTTGGGGGCCTTGCACAAAACCTTAGGATCTAAACCTCAAGAACAAACCAAAATTATGGATAATAAAGCAATGAAAACAATCAATGCATCAATCACATACCACACAAGAGAATTTTATGTAGAAAACCCCCAAAGAGGTAAAAAACCACGGGACCTCGTCCAAATCAACAATCCACTATGAAGTAGAACGTTACAAACTTCTTCACTCACACAGGGGTAGATAAACAATAAGAGAAACAAAGAAAATGGAGAGATCTCACCGATTACGTGGACATAGAAGCGCTGAGATATAGATTGCACAGTAGATAACCTCCACGAGCATAATCTCCATTCTTTAAGCTTCCTCTCTCTCTTTTCCTCTCTCTCTCTCTCTTTCTCACCTTTGATAGCCCTAAACCCTTTAGCAAATCCCTTGTAAAGCTTAAGGAAACCCTCTTGTTGTCCCTAGAAAACCCTAAGAACTCCTATTTAAAATTTTAGGAAACTCCTTTCCGCATCCCAGTTGTGAAAGGACTTGCGACACGAAATTCGCACAAAATCGCAGAACGAATCTACGTAACCTCGACTAGTCGAACCGAGTCTACGACTGGTCGAGAGCTACCTACGACCGGTCGAGCACCTCCTTCATGGTCGAGCACCCCGGAGAAAAATAGTCCACAGTTGCTGGACTTTGAGTCGTGCCATGACTGGTCGACCACAGCCTTCGACCGGTTGAGCAGGGCTCACAACCGGTTGACGACGGGTCAAAAAACCCATCAAATCTTCCCCCTTTTGACCTAGGATGGATCCATCTTCTTCAAGCCAGCCAGGTTTCTACAAACCTTAAACTTACCCTTGAGCAAAGCCTTGGTCATCTTGTCTGACCCATTATCGTCCATGTGGACTTTCTCAAGCTATAACACCTTCTGTTACAAAGTATCCTTAATCCAGTGATACTGAATCTCTATGTGCTTTGACTTGGAATGCTGACTTGGATTCTTGCTCAAGTGTATAGCACTCCGACTATCGCAATAGACCATGTGCTCCTTCTGCTTCAGGCTAAGTTCCTGTAGATACCTCTTCATCCAAAACATCTCTTTACATGCCTCTGTGACTGCAATGTACTCGGCCCCTGTCGTCTACAATGCTACGACCTTCTGTAGCTTGCTCTGTCAAGAAACCGCTCCCCTTGCAAACGTGAACATGAACCTTGATGTAGACTTCCTAGAGTCTGTGTCACCTATCATATCTGCATCTGTGTAGCCCTCTAACACAGGTTTACCGTCACTATAGCATAGGCTCAACCTGGATGAGCCTCTTAGATACCACAGTATCCATTTCACCGCTGCCCAATGTTCTTTGCCAGGATTGGTAAGATACCGGCTGACAACACCAACCGCATATGCTATGTCTGGGCGTGTACACACCATAGCATACATCAAACTTCCTACCGCTGACGTTTAGGGTATCTTCTGAATCTCTTTCACCTCCGCCTTCGTCTTAGGACACTGCCTGTCACTCAATCTGAAGTGACCATCTAGTGGAGTACTGACCGGCTTCGCTACATTCATATTGAACTGCTTTAGGACTTTCTCAATATACCGCTCTTGTGAAAGCTATAGCTTCCTGCTACTTCTGTCATGGGTTATCTCCATTCCTAAGATCTGTTTAGCCGGACCCAAGTCTTTCATCGCAAAAGACTTGCCCAACTCCTGTTTCAGCCTATCGATCTTCTTAATGTCTTTTCCCATGATGAGCTTGTCATCAACGTATAATAATAGAACTAAGAAATCACCATCTGAGAACTTGCGCGTGAACACACAGTGGTCCGACTTCTTTCTGTCATACCCATGTTTCAACATAAATGAGTTGAACTTTTTGTACCATTGCCGTGGAGCTTGTTTCAGCCCATACAAGCTCTTCCTTAGCCTACACACCATATGCTCCTTGCCTTTGACTTCGAACCCCTTTGGTTGGTGCATGTATATCTCTTCTTCCAGGTCACTATGGAGAAAGACAGTTTTAACATCTAACTGCTCTATCTCCAGATCCATGCTAGCCGCCAACCCAAGCAACATCTGTATGGATGTCATCTTCACCACTGGTGAGAATATTTTCTCAAAGTCTATGCCTTTCCTCTGACCAAGCCCTTTCACCACAAGTCTGGCCTTGAACCTCGTCTGTGAATTCTTCTGCTCAATCTTCATTCTGAACACCCACTTGTTGCTCAAAGCTTTCTTGCCCTTAGGCAGTTTCACCATATCATAGGTGTAATTCTTATGTAAGGATTTCATCTCCTCTTGCATAGCTTTTAACCACTCCCCCTTATGCTCCTCGGTTAGGGCCTCATAATAATCTTCTGGCTCTCCCTATCAGTCAGCATAATGTACTCATGTGGCGAGTACCTCTTGGATGGCTGTCTGTCCCTAGATGACCTCCTCACCTATGGCTCAACAGGTGGATCAAGTGGGGGCTGCTCCCCTGGTCCATCTTCTGAAGGAATTCCCTCGTCCTCTGCACCTTGTTGTACTCCCCCGTCATTAGGCACCACGGGAGGAATAATCGGATCCATATCCTCTAGCTCACCTGAACTAGGCTGATTCTTCTCTGGCTTACCAATGTCTTCTATATACTGATCTTCAAAGAAAACCACATCTCTGCTCCCGACGAGCTTCTTCTTGGTCGGATCTCATAACCTGTAACCGAACTTTTCATCACCGTACCCTAAGAATACACATCATATCAAGCTTGGACCTTTCGTCCTTTGGTACGTGAACGGATGCCCTGCATCCAAATACTCTGAGATAACTGTACGATAGATCAGTCCAGTTCACACCTTCTTAGGCACTTCTCCATTTAACAGGGCTAATGGAAACGTGTTTATCAAATACTGTAAGACCTGTACCCTAGATCGTACCGTTCTGTAGGCTTCCGCGATCCTACCGGTCAAATTTCGGCAACCATCGACTCATTCCGACGTTTGCGCACGATCCTAAGCCGAGTCCTGCTTACCGGAGGTGGTTCAATCCAAAACTCGTATGTTGGCGACCGCGTCGTCGTCGCAGTTCCAACTCCGCGACTCGCGCACTGAACCGATACCTAGGTGGGAAGATGTCAGTCTGCGTTCATTCTGAAGAAACACCGGACATTGTGAATTACGAGGGAATCTTTATGAGATATCTCATCAATCAAGTCAAGTATATCACCATGCTTCCATGCCACCTCACCCAACAACAAGTACAAGTGGCCTCTCTCCCTTTTCCCACAAGTTAAACCTCTCCCCCTCCCTGGTCTGCATGACCTTAGGAATAGGATGGGTAGCAAATAAACATTCCAGTGGGCCCCCCTTGGTCCGAGTGACCTCATAAACAGGTTAGGTAGCAAGTAAACATTACAGTGGGCCCTAGGCCATGTGACCCTATGAACAGCTTGGGTGGAAATTAAATATTATGGTGGGCCCCATGACCTTGTCAACGGACTGGATGGAAAATAAATATTATGGTATGCCTCACATGGGACCCACCATGATGTGTGCATTATTCACACTGTTCACTTGTTTTGTGGGGCCCATCCTATTTATGTGCCCCAAACATGGGCCACCTTAGGCAAGCCCACCGTGATGAATGTGTTGGACGCACTGTCCTTCTAATTTTTGCCAATCATGGGCTGCCACATGAGGCCCATGTGATTAGGCCCATTTTGATGTATTTGTGGCCCGATGTTGAGGCCTACTTTGATATATATGAGGCCCATGTAACTAGGCCTATCCTGATGTACTTATAGCCCGTTGTTGAGGCCCACTTTATCATACATAAGCCCCATGATTATGTGGCCCATTTGATGTAATGAAGGCCTATGGGTTGAGGCCCAATAGGATGTACCTAAGGCCCATTATAGTGTAATTTCACCATGGTATATGTGTTGACCTTTATAGTGGGCTATGCCTTGGGAGCAATGATGGTTTGACGTCCACATTGAAGGATGATGTTAGTTAGATGTCTGCATTATCACTCTCCCTAAGGTCCACTGATAGGCCCATACTTGTAGTGGGTAGGCCGTCTTCACTTTGTTCAGAGCCCATCATTATACAACATGTTTAGTATAGATACATGATTTATGATCATACGCATCATATGTATGCTTGTTATGAGGAGTGACTGATCATAGCATATGCCTTCAGGTAGACTGGTTACGGGCTCCCTAATAGGCGAAGTTGTCTACATGAGCGCGTGCCTCACGCAGGATGGTTGCATGACTGATAGTATGATACATGCACTTGCATTGGTGTGATTGTAATATGCCCTAGCGACACCAGGGCCATAGCCTCTACAGACACACCGTGGGCGGCTGGTTAGATACCGGAAACCGTGTTCTAAGCAATTGGGGTGCCATAAATGTCCCTGGGTGAAAGTCCCTGAACCCGATGGTACCAGAGGATGACTCCAACGTCGAGACCGAGTGGATATATGAGCGCACGAGGGCCGAATACCATGAGGCCATGTCTCCCACTGTATCGTGGTCGGTTGGAAAGGAGTGGTGGCCTTACTCGCCTGAGAGCAGGGGGCATTACTAGGCTGAGTTTGACCAGCTCGGAAGACGTGCCGGATAGGTATTGGCTGACTATTGGCCAGGCGGATAGTGAGGTTTCTTACGCTCACTTGGACTGTGCTGCTTGGAGAGAGACTGCCATTTGGAGTGTACTGAACCCCGGTGATTATCCAGACTGAGAACCGTACTGATTTGATGCTCTAGTGAGGAGTTGCATTGGTATGAGGATTGACATACTTGACTTACATATTACATCACATGGCCTTGGTATGGCCGATAACATTCACATCTTGTACTGCATAGCTTTGGTATAGCTGGTTGCATTTACGTACTCATCAGCATAATTCTGCATTACTCCGGCATTGCATTCTGAGCATGTTCGCATATACTTACACCGCCCTCTAAGCTTTCTATAAGCTTATGCACGATTGATGCGTGCAGGTGACGCCAGGACGCAGTTGTAGTCTCGCCGCAGTTGGAGCGTGCTGCCGAGCTTTTGGAGTTTTTGTTATTTGCACCATCTTGTATTTCCTTTCTTATACACCTTGTACTCAAAGTTTTTTATCATAGTGAATTTTGTGGTGGTGTTCTTGTGGTTATTATTCGTGGGTTATGCTTGGTTATGCTCATTAGGAATCAAATTGATATTAGAAATCCTCCTTGTAGCATCCCAGGATCGGAGCCTGGATATGGGTGCCAGGAGCCGAGAATGGGGTACTACGGAGGCTGTCGGCGCCGGATTCGACAATCAGAAATTTTGTGAGCCCAGTCTCCGAGTTCGGGGCATGACAAATACATTGTCGTGTGCATTGCTTCTCCTCAGAACGTCTTGGATAACTTCGCATGGGATAACATGCATCTGATTCTCTCTACAATGGTGCGATTCATTCGCTCAGCTACACTATTATGCTAGGGGGTCTTGGTAACCGTCTGTTCATGCCGTATACCCAAGGACTTGCAGTACTCGTGAAAGTCGCTAATGTTTTCACCACCATTGTCACTATGGATGCACTTCAATGATCTACCTGTCTCTCTCTTGACCATAGCATGAAACGGTTTAAACACACTAAAGACCTCATCATCATCTATAAAAGTAACAAAATACAATGCCCTACCCAAGGTTTTGTCCTCATAGGACCATAAACATCAGAATAAACCAAATCTAATGCATGCACTTTATTAACATGAGAAGCAAATTTAATAAATGAAACTCTATGTTGTTTCCCTGATAAACAATCAAAACAGGTTTTGAAAGGTGTACCTGTCACGTCTGGAATGAGTCGATTCCTCGCTAGTAGCTGAAGCCCTTTTTCACTCATGTGGCCTAGACGCCTGTACCACATGTCAATAGCTGAATCTTCCGCAGCGTTCAACCCACCCTTGCACATATTGACACTTGCCTTATAAAGGGTGTAACACTTCTTTCCTCTAGCCACGATCAACGAACCCTTGATGAGCTTCCATCGGCCACCAGCAAACCGACTTTCATAGTCATCATCATCCAACCTTTCCGTCGACATCAAGTTGAGGCAAAGGTCTGGAATATACCTCACATCCCTGAGAACCAATGTGCAGCCCACATCGGTCTTCACACAAATATCACCGACTCCTACGATTTTTGATACGCCAGAATTTCCCACCTTCACAGTCCCATAGTCGCCTAACTTATAGCTTATGAAGAAGTCCCTACGTGGAGTCTATCACCCAGTCGGTGTCCTAACTCGTAGCCGTGAGACATACATCATGATCTGTAGAAAGAATAACTACAACGTCGCCATTTGAAGCGACTGCAGTGGAATCTGATTCATCTTCCTTCCCTTTTCTTTTCTTGTCGTTTTTCTTACCACGACATTCATGCTTGTAGTGGCCCTTCTTGCCACAATTCCAACAATCAATATCTTTCCTGTTACTCGACTTGCCTCTTGATTTATCTCGGACCTTCCCGCCCTTCCTGTTCTTTCTTCTCCCCCGTTCCTGTGTCACAAGAGCCTCTTGCTGAGTAGACCCCTGAGACTTCCTCATTGTGTCTTCAATGAAGAGACAACTAGTTACCTGTTCCATGGATATCTTTTTGTCTGGCGCAGAGTTACTTAGAGACACCACCAGTGTCTCCCAACTGTCAGGCAATGAACTAAGCAATAATAAAGCCTGCAATTCATCATCCAGGACCATCTTCATAGAGGAGAGTTGGTTCACTATATTACTGACCTCATTCATGTGCTCGGCCACAAAACCACCATCCTTGAACTTGAGATTCATAAGTCGCCTTATCAGAAAAATCTTATTACCGGCTGTCTTCCTCTCATACGGCCCTTGTAATTTCAACCATAGGCTAGCGGCTGAGGTTTCCGTAGACACATAGTGGAATACCGAATCATCCAACCATTGTCTAACAAACCCCACCGCCTTCCGGTCCATCTTCTTCCAATCATCATCAGTCATATCCTTGGATTTTGCTGATATGCCTAAAATTGGAGAATATAGGTCCTTGCAATAAAGCAAGTCCTCCATCTTAGCCTTCCATATGGTCCAGTAAGAACCATTGAGACTGATCATCCTTGATGAGCCACCTTCCATAATTCAAAATCGATCCTACCCATTTAATGAACTTATCTCTGATACCACTTTGTTGGGGGCCTTGCACAAAACCTTAGGATCTAGCCCTCAAGAACAAACCAAAATTATGGATAATAAAGCAATGAAAACAATCAATGCATTAATCACACACCACACAAGAGAATTTTACGTGGAAAACCCTTAAAGAGGTAAAAAACCACGGGACCTCGTCTAGATCAACAATCCACTATGAAGTAGAACGTTACAAACTTCTTCACTCTCGTAGGAGTGGATAAACAATGAGAGAAACAAAGAAAATGGAGAGATCTCACCGATTACGAGGACATAGAAGTGCTGAGATATAGATTGCACAGTAAATAACCTCCACGAATATAACCTCCCTTCTTTAAGCTTTCTCTCTCTCTCTCTCTCTTTTCCTCTCTCTCTCACCTTTGATAGCCCTAAACCCTTTAGCAAATCCTTTGTGAAGCTTTAAGAAACCCTCTTGTTGTCCCTAGAAAACCTTAGGAACTCCTATTTAAAGTTTTAGGAAACTCCTTTCCGCGTCCCAGTTGCGAAAGGACTTGCGACACGAAATCCGCGCAAAATTGCGGAATGAATCTGCGTAACCTTGACTGGTCGAACCGAGTCTACGACCGGTCGAGAGCCACCTACGATCGGTCGAGCACCTCCTTCGACTGGTCAAGCACCTCGGAGAAAAATAGTCCACAGTCACTGGACTTTGAGTCGTGCCACGACTCGACTCTACGACTGCTCGACCACAGCCTTCGACCGGTCGAGCAGGGCTCACGATCGGTCGACAATGGGTCAAAAAACCCATCAGTTTTGCAGTCTCTGAAGATGGAGCGGATGAACGTTTCTAGCCGTTTGAACCGTCAGGCAGATTCACTTTGAATTCGGCCTGGAAGGTGAGCCGAGTCCCCTCTCTAGCCATCAGTTGGTACAACTGGCCTTGGTTTAAAGGAATCCCCCCAAAGATTTCAATTTTCTGCTGGACGTTGCTCCATGGGGCTATTGCAGTTGACGTTCAAGTGCAGTCCAGAGGTATTTCCCTGGCGTTAGTCTGCTATTGCTGTTCAGCTAACACCCATCGTGACTTGCATAATGTGAAGACTATTAAACACCTCTTCCTTTTCGGTCAGCATGCGGCTACCATTTGGGCCCATTTTGGCCGTGCTTGTGGCATTCCATCCATGCCAAATCAGTCCGTGAAAGGGAGACTGTTGCAGTGGTGTCTTGCTGAGACTGCTGATGGTGCGCCAGCTAACATCAGGTACCTACTCCCTCTCCTCATTTGCTGAGAAATTTGGCGTGCGAGAAATGAAGTAAAATTTGAGGGCCGAAAGATGAGGTTAGCCTCTTCCATTGCCCGTATAAAATGGTAGGCTGTTCTAATTCTTCAAATGGATGAGGCCGATACCTCGAAGGATAGGCAGTGTAGTCAGATTTTGGGAGTTCCCCCTCCCAGGGAAAGACCGTTGAATTGCCACATAATCAAATGGAACAAACCGCCAGTAGGGTGGGTTAAGCTGAACGTGGATGGCTCAGCAAGAGGCAACCCTGGATTGTCCGAAGGTGGGGGTGTTTGTCAAGGAGAAAGTGATAATCTGATTTTCACTTTCTCTTCAGGATATGGGGTGTGCTCTAATAATATTGTGGAGGTGAGGGCTATGCATGACGACATTAATTTCTGTCTTTCGAGGGGTTTGAAAAACATAGTTGTCGAATCTGATTCCGAGTTTGCCCTCAACCTCATCCTCCGAAAGCCCGTCTTCCGTGGAAGATGCGATATTGGGTGTTGAGGACGATTTGCCTGTTCAAGGGTAGTTCGGTGTCCTTCTCCCATATCTTTAGGGAGGGGAATGGTCCGGAGGATGCATTGGCCCGCATGGGCAGCGAGACCCAGGTGGCCTCCTTCCGTGAGCATTCAAGCTCCCTCCCTTAACATATGAGGGGTCTGCTTTTTCTTAACAGGACAGGTCTGGGGGCCTGCAATTCTTTCATGCTTAAAGTGAGTCCGCCTTGTTCCATGCTAGTGTTCTCGGTCCTTTTGTTAGGTCAGCCTCGAGCGGTTCGGTGTTTTTTTTTTTTTTTTTTTAATGTCGGTTTTTTTGGGTTTTCCCTGTTCATTTTGTAGAGCACACGATAGGGGAGGCCCGGATTTTTTTGTGGGAATTAGTTCAACTGTACTTCCGTGTTTTGCAAGTTATAGAAAAGAAGTTTTGTTTTAAAAAAAATGGAAAAAACAACTATCATCTTGATATAAAACTTCAGTGGGCCCCCAAAAGCTTTTCAACGGTAGAATTCAATTCACACTATTTAAGGTGGTGTGGTCCACTTAATCTTTGAATAGGATTAATTTTTGTTTTAAAACCCTAAAATTAGATGATAAAAAAGATGGATGGAGTTGATACAACGCACGAGTGACGGTGGGCTCCACTGACTTTACTCAGTACGCTTACCATAATGAGTTACTCAGCAGGCAAACCGCCTCCGTTTAACGTCTCCATTATACTTTTTATCAGATGTACTTTTTTTAATAGATTAAAAAAATCTGACGTGCCACTTACAGTGACGTGGACCAATGAAAACACTGGAGTCAGGAAGTTCCTGACTCCAGAAACAGAGGATCCGCACTCCATTACGAGGTAATGTGTTACATCCAAATCGGCCATCTATTTGGATGGATCGTCTTAATGCGTGAGCTGAAAAATATGGCAGATATAAGGATCAAGTGGATAAACATGAAATTTGTACGTCCACCACTGAAACCCTTTTGGGGGTCATGGAAGTTTCCGATCCATATGAAATTTGTACGTTTTCCCACTTCATCCAGCAATTTGTGACTTTATTGATTGGGTGGAAAATAACATTATGGTGGCCCTGCTAATTTTTTAACTGTGAAAATCATTATCCTCCTGCTATTTTTGGTGTGGTGCATTTGAGCTAGGGATATCATTTTTTTCCGTCTAATGCTCTACAATGATCTCGAAAGATGGATGAACGGAATGGATATAATAAATACATCATTGTGGGGCCGTGTAACTTTGATCTCTTTTAACGGTTCATACAACTCGGAGTTGGAGGAGCGTCGGCTCTCGTATTCGCACGACACGTGTATAGATCAGTACACCAGCCAATCCGCTTCCACTTTTTTAGCTCGTATTCTAAAATGATCACTCAAATCGGATGAACGGTGGTGGGGCACACAACTTTGCCACGTCAATTCTTCACCGAGCATCGACACGGTTTCCATCACAAAAAGCTTGCGTGTTAAGCTATTGTTGAATGAGGAGACTGGGAGAGTCCACCTTCTTGACACGGTTTGCATGGCAGAGAGCTTACTTATCAAGCTATGGTTGGACATAGAGATGGTAGGCCTCATATGATAACCCTACGCGCCAAACACATTTACCTCCGCATCTTTCCTCTTTTCTTTATTTTGATTTCTATATATATTCAAATGGAGGTAGTGTTGCCCAGTAAGACGTTAAATTATCATATTACTCGTATCTAATGGTGGGCGTGAATTACGTGAGGCAAGGAAAGTAGTGCTAGTGGACGGAGATGGCATGGGAAAGCGAAGTTCATGTGCTGGGAACTTAGGTAGGGTTGGCATAATTTCTGTGATAGATCCATCCTGTTCATCCGTTTTTCCAGTTTGTTTTAAAGAAGTGAGACCAATAATGAAGGGGATCCAAAACTTGAGAATGCCACATGAGAGGAGACAGCGGAGAAGAAATGCCTACCGTTGAAACTTTTTTGGGTTCACCTTAACGTTTATATGCCATCCAAACTTTTTATACACACACACTGAAACGCTCACCTACAAACCAGTTCGTACATACTACATACGAACTTTTTTGAGAACTCATCATATCTGATGAGTCTCGAAAATCTGAACGGTCCACATGAAGTAGAACCTCATGAAACTCCTTGGTACGAATTTTTACTTTGATCCGAAACTTCAGTGGGCCATGAAAAATGCAAACAGTTTCTTCCCTTGATTTGAATTTCTCTTTACTATGGCCCACCAAAATCTTAGATATGGTGAAAATTTACCCTTTAAGGTTTCATGGGATTCTGCATCTTATGGACCGTTCAGATTCGACACCCATGACACGTGTTCAAAGATGCACATGTGCGTAGGTGAGCATGCCTCATATATATATATATATATGGGAAAAGGTATTATGCGCTCGAGCGTAAAGTGGTCGTCCGTGAGGTCGAGCTGAAGTGGGCCCCACCGTGATGTCGTTCGAAAATCTACTCCCTCAGTCAGATGCACCATTCCAGAGGGGGCCCACACGGCTGAAAATCAAGTTAATCCGTGACTTTTGTGGGCCACACCACGTACAGAAGTTGAGAGGGGCCGTGCACCATTAAAACATTCAAAACCATTTGTGGGGACCTTTCGAGACGTGTTTTGATGATCAACACCGTCCATCATGTGCGTCCCACTTGGATGAAATTTTAGACCAAGTTTCAGGTGGTATCCACAACTCAGGTGGGGCCCACCAAGTGCTTTTACATGTTTTTGTGTGTATACTTATGTTTTCCGATGGTATGGCCCACCTGAGTTACGTGGATGGCTGATTTTGGGCCGTGTGGGCCCACCCTGGGCTCGTGCATCTGGTGGATGGTGTGGATCTTCGAACGGCATCACGGTGGGGCCCACACAGCTCGACCTCACGGACGACCGCTTTACGCTCGAGTGCATAGTACCTTTTCCTTATATATATATATATATATATATATATATATATATATATATATATATATATTTGAATTTATTTATAGAACCTATAACAGTCTATAACGCTATCCCCATTGAGATAAATTGAAAAGGAAATGTTGATACAAAACTTCTACGACATTAATGCATTATGAATGTTCCAACGTTGGTCTTTAAATCCCTATTGTTTCCACTCCTTTTGCCTCTCTGGGGTTTTGACCTGCCTCATTCTTCGTTTCATGTTCTAAAATGAGTTGGAAAAAATAGATGAACGGAGTGAATTTATCACAATTGTTACAGTTGGGTCACTTAAATTCTCGGCGTAGGAACTTGGCAGGCAATCTACGTCATACCTGTGGTCTTATACCTGTGGTCTTATTATCAGTCTCTCTCTCTCTCTCTCTCTCTCTCTCTCTCTCTCTCTCTCTTGTTTTATTTAATCCACCGACAGGAATCACACCAGAAAGGAACAATACCGTGAATAAAGGAAAAGATTAATATGATAAATAAAAAGTGAGGTCAATTGTCAAAAAGTACTTTTGAAGACTTATTATTTTAGTATTTAGATAAAAGTCTGGCCAGCTAGTGGGAGTAGCTGTAAAGCTACACCCAATGCTATCCCACCTGACATTTGGTAGAAATTGACGGTTGAAATTGGTGTTATAAAATATTGATTTTATAAATATATATTTTTTAAATAAAAATAATATAGTATATAAAAAAATGTTTGAAAGAATACCTTTTTGTGGGTTTTGGGAATAATCCTATATTGGGAAAAGAGAAGGAAATTGTGTGTTTTAAATGAAAAGTGTGGAGTACCTTAATATTTGCTTACTTAGTCTGAGGACCATGGGACTTGCGTGTCCGCGCTCGTGCTGGGGCACGGGCTCGGTGCGAGGGCGTAAGCATGTGAGGTGCTAGTGGCGCACTTTGCACTTTACACGTGCACATCGTGTCACTCCCTTCGTGAACCGGAACGAGACGTGTGCGAGTTGCAGTGCAACTAAGTGGCTAAGACAGGTGGCTGGTTGGCAGAGAAACTAGAGGACTGAGAGAGAGATCTCTCAGTATATATAGATAGACTGAAAAGAGCTGTTGCAGCAGAAACTGTAACAACTATGCCATTAGTGCAGAGACCAGCTGTAACTGCTCCATGGCTAGTCCAACAGTTAGAAAATGACTAGCTGCTGTCTCACAATAGTCACGTGCAGCAGTGGTTATGACTCATGTACAACAGTTAGAAAACGACCATAAAACGGCTAGCTTTCCAACAGTCAGAAATGACTTAATGAAATTTACATCTCTGGACCATAACCCCCTTGCCATTATAGCCTATAAATAGAGGGTTTGGATGAGTTTCCAACTCACTTCAGCAAACCCATACGAATCAGAGCCCACTGACTAAATACTTCAGCCTATATAGCAAAGTTCTTCTGGTCCATTGCCTGAAGATCAGACTCAGACCAATAGAGTGGTCTAAGAACAAGTTCATCTAAACTAACAGACTAGTGCAGTGGTCTAACATTAGAATTCTTCTTCTCTTTTTTCTGGGATTTTTCCTTTTTTCTTTATTTCTGCCAGATTGTGTAACAGAGTTTCATTAGTGGGCCTTCGTGTTTGCTGAACATAGACCCACACTAGGCTCATCGTATCCTAGAAGCGGTTTGCCTGTAACCTATTAGCATACTCATTTCACTTGAGTAGGGGCAAATAACGCTTTAAGGACAGCGTTTTAGACGTGCTTCAGCCTGTCCCTATTTCAGATTAATTTACAATTTTTGAATTCCATATTTTACTGAACAAAAATATTATTCTGTAAATTTTCCAACAATTGGCTCATGCTATACCTCCTCAGGCCTTCATAGGCACCTCACTTCTCAACCTAGTAACAAAGTTATTTATATCCTATTGTCACCAATTCTTGTGGAAACCAATCAAAGTAAATTATGTGTTCGCGTGGTGTATTTAAAGATCCATAGAGATATATGGAGAGAATTGTGTTGACGGTACAACTGGAATGCATTAGATGGGGTTATAATGTTGTAAGCGGCCGATGAAGAAGTGATGATATAAAAGTGGTTATAAATTATAGGTGATAAGAGTACTATTGATGACAAAATCTGGACCTCCCTCCACTCCGTGCAATACTCCTCGAATAGACCCTGGTCCTGCACAAAGGGTGAGTAAAGGAGACCCTGGCTTAGCCGGGGGACCCTCCGATGCCTAAGTCAGGTCAAGGGAATCGAGGTCTAAGTTGATTTGTAGAGAGAGGGTGCGAGATCTTGCGTACCTATAGCAATGGGGTCCTCATGTATTTATACCTGACTGTAGGATGGTCTGGATCGGTCAATCACGGCACGATCTGCTTAATCAGGGAGATTTTCGGATCATGGAGATATCACGCGCAATCCAAGGATCCATGCTCTACATTCTTCCCATCATGCGTATCCACGAGCGAAATAACCGGCTATGTTCACTTATGGTAGTTTCTAAATTTGGCCTGAGAAGTGCCCGCCTTGGAGTGTGCAATCGGCTTGAACCTTCAGGTAGGTACTGCTCGTAACGGTAGATCTTCATTGGATACCATCTGCTCTCGGAATGCCTTGTAATCTGAACCAATCTGTTAGCTCGGAGGATGTATCCTTCGGATCGGATCAACATGGCCTCCGACCTCAGGATCGCAAGGGACTTAGATCCTCCCATAACAATGGGGATACTGCACGTAATCTGTTGATCATGTGACGAGTCGAGCGCATGCGTATTGACTCGTCTCAACTTAATCGGCTCGAGTCGGCTCACTTGACCGTCGGCTTCGTTGAGCTATGACAGTCATCCTGTCCGAGCTGATCTTAGGACCCGCCCGGAAGTGGTAAACCTAACCTCCTGCGATCGACCCAAGAACCCGCTCAGATCTTCCCATAACATAAGCCTCCTACTCTTCGAGTTTACTTGTGGACTCGGAGAGTATGAAAGGATTTCCCGCCTGTGCTTGAATTAATCATGGTTGGCCTAGTCGAAGCATCACGTCTAGGGATTTCTTACCTACGAACTGTTTCTCGGCTGACGTGTGGCGACGGTTACGATTCGTAATAATCATGAGCTATTAGATGATGCCACGTGAGCCCGAGGAAGCGTGGTTATGACGGCTTCCCCTGCTCGATCGTCGTTTTGTATATCAGTGCGCACTATTCGATGTCAGAATTACGCTGTCCGGTGCAAGCTGGTGTAACGAGGAGGAGCCACGTGTGCTTGGGTATTGGCTCGAGATGATTCGACTGCGGCCATTATGGCTTGACTTTAATGTGGTGATTTCCTGCAGCTTTATATAAACCGCGCCTTGATTCATTCCATTTACTTGTATTTCGAGTTCGAGTGTATCGAAGAAAGTGATTTCCGGCGAAGGCAATTCTGGTCGACTTGAAGTTTCCCATGGGCGATTCCGACCGATCACACTTTCTCGAGAGAAGGCGATTTCCGGTAGCCATCCGGTTAGTCTACTTCATCGATCTTTCTTCTTCATTTCATAATGTCATCCGATCTTGAGACTGTGCGGGAGTATGATGAGGACTCCGAGCTGGAGAGTTCTGATAACGGGAGGGGGGCCTCTGAAGGCCCCTTCAAAGTCGTACCTTTATACCCCCCGCCTCGAAGACAGAAGGGAGCGAGGGCTCGGACTCAACAGCCTGGCAGAAAGAAGGCCACCTGGACTCCTCAGGCTACTACTGCTAGGGCTACTGAAATGCCCGCAAGTGGGCGTGCCACGGAGGTAGTCCCAGGGGGCTCTATCCTGTCAGAGTCTCAGATGGAATGGGTCTGTTTGGAGTTTCAAATTCCGAACTCCATTCAGATAAGGGCCCCTGGGCCCCTTGATATCGTTGGTGCCCCCGTGGAGGGAGAAGTTGCAATCTTCCTCTGTGCACTGCAGTGTGGGCTTCGGTTCCCTCTCCACCCCTTCATTCGAGCGGTTGCCGCTTACCTCGGACTTGCTTGGGACAATTTACACCCAATGCTTGGAGGGTGTTAATTTTCGCATTCATCATCTGGCGACAAGTCGGGAATTTGGAGCTGACTCCGGAGGAGCTGGTGGGCTTGTACCTGGTTAAATATGATAAGCAAGAACCATGGTACTATTTTGCGACCCGAGGCAGCAAAGGGTTAGGGTTGGTGATGAACCTTCCCTCCTCCAATAAGGATTAGAAGAATAAATGGTTCGGTTCTGGGAGGCAGGCGAGTGGGAGGCGGCAGCGGCGGAGCTCGGGACTTTGTCGACTCGGGTTCCGACTCGATTTACAAAACCAGGTCCGATTTTGGTTACTCTCCGAATCTTTCAATCCCCATTTCCATTTACCTTAGCTGGTATAAAGCTCCTCTTCTTATCACAGCTTTCCCGAGGGGTACCCCACTCCTCTACTCGATTCAAAAGAATCGCATCGCCAAGGCTAGGGCGCGATCAGCGAAGCTTCGCTCTTGGACGGACTTGATCAAAACGGATAACCTTCACTGGTCGGGACTTTGTAAGTCTCAACCTTTGCCCACATCCCTCAGTAAGCAATCCTACCCTCTTCAGCGAGATCGATTTCGTTTATTTGGTCCCTGATCTAATTTGCGCCATCTTATGCAGGCATGGCTGAGGTGTCTGGCTCTCGGAGGAGGAACTCCTGAAGAATTGTTGCTAGGAAGAAGTGGGTCCCCCTTAGTGGAGCGGTTCCTTCAGGCCTGACTTTAAGGGCCGGGGTTCAGGATACAGCTCCATTTCCTGTCACTGCGGCTGTTGGCGCAGGGTCAGATGCTGCCGAGGTCCTGACAACTGTTGCCCGGCTTCAACGGCAGCGATAACTCCTTCCCCTGCATTCACGACTCCTGTCCCACCTCCTTCAGCCGCCCTCTTGAATGCGGGAGCTCAGCCTTCAGCCCCTTGCATAGCTGTTCCTTTATCTTCCGAGTGAGATGAGGCTATTCGGATGGCTGATGCCCTAATATCCCTTCTTGAGGTAGGGAATGCCCTTCTGTCCCCTATTGAGGTAGGGAATGCCCTTCTGTCCGAAGCTCAAGCATCGGCTGGTAGCAAGACTGAGGCTACAAAGGAGGGGGGCTCAGCTCACGTGGGGACGAGCGGAGCAAGGTACGAGCCGGGTTTTCATATGTCTTGCCTGGCTCACTGGGCATCTAAGCATGTAACACCCCGTACTTTCAGTACTCAGATGTCACCACGTAGATCCAAATTAGCTTACATATATGCATTTACCCACATAATTTACCTTACACGTCATTACCCATCTTAACCCTTAGATTTTAGACTATGACAACTCACAACATCATAATAAGATTGAGATCAATCTGTCTGTTTGACTATCACAAGTTGAACTGTATTTAAATAAATGAAAATCTTCATTTGGACCCCCAGAGTTATCAAAAATGAGATACTAGGCAATCTAGACGTTGGATTGGTTTATAATAGTCCCAACTCCTAATGACCTACAGTGTGGCCCACAACATGAATTATATATATAGTGTGCAGACAATAGTAATAATAATACAAAAATGATATAAATACATATATGCACATAACAAAATAAATGAAATAAAATAAAATAACTATTATTATATGTGTAGTAACAAGTCTTGCAGTTGTGGACAACCCATAGGGCCACTTTAGCCGTTGACAATCGATTTGGGGTAAATCTGACCACCAGAACAATTATAATCACCCATTAAGGGTCAAGATCTGGTTGGCATGGCCCACCTGGGCTTCACCATCGACCCAAAGTGGGTCAGGATCCCTGGGAATGCCCTCTAATACAAATGGACGGAGTAGATTAGGATATTCACTTTTTATTGGGTCCCTACACAACGCAGGTGCACAAAGAATGCTTACTCACGCGGTACACCAAGACTATTGGCTCGGTCAAACCAGATTTGACCGAGCACCCCCACAAATATCTCTCGCCCCACCACGACCACTTTCTGAGCATTTTGAACCGTTCAAATCTTTCATGGGACCCGCACGATCATAACGGTATAGCCGTTTGATCATTTGATTTCGAACAAAGGAGATTGAACTCCACCGTCCATCCCAGCCCAAAAGCCGCCCGACCGAGAACCTGCAGTGAGAGGAGAAAGACGACCGCCCTTCCTCTTTGGGAAGGGCAAATCTCAACCATCCATTGGGAAGATAATCCCAGCCGTTCCCTCTCTCTCACCCTCCCTATAAAATGGGTCTGGTAGCCCTAGAATATTTGCCAAGAGAGAAGAAGTAAGAGAGTGTGAGAATGAAGAGAGAGAAACAGAGGTCGTGCCAGAAGAAGAACGTGGGGTCAGCATCCACCCACCTCAGGTTATCCATCTTCCCTCCCCTTTTTAGATTGATTCTTAGGCTTCTACCAGACCTTGCATTGACTGAAACCACGATCAAATAATGGCCATGTGTTACGTCATTGGAGGCTCTGTTTTGAGTAAGGATAAACGGCCAAACAATGGCTGGAATTTGGGGCTGAGAATCGACTCAACTAAAGCCTTGTTTTCAGCAGGATCTAGGCCAATCGATGGCCTTGAATCTAAGCTTAAATCCAGGACAAACGAGACCCATACAATAACGCTTTAGACCAGATTTTGCAACCCTGTTTCAGTCCGAGTCCAGGCCAGACAATGGCTGTGATATGGACTGAGATATCAGCTCGATAAGGGACCCTGTTTGGGGCCAAGGTTGAGCCAATCTCCACCTCCATGTGAGTCTAAAACTGGGCCTTAAACCGCTGCAACGAGCCCCGAAGAAACAGCTCCAAACGTAGAAGCAGGGACTGTTCGCGTGGGGTGTGGGATGTTTTCACGTTAAAAAGAAAAGAGAAGGCTGGTGGGCCTTGTACGAATACCGTGGGCCACCTTGCTGCATATCCACACTGTCCACCGACCTCCTCTTGCGATTTCGACCATGAATAGTGAGCTTTGACCATCTAATGATGTGACCCACCTAGATAATCAAGCCTCAAAAGTAGCCAAACGGTCTCCTTTCGGTTGTCGAAGAAACCGCGTAAAGGTGCATGGCCAAGAAAGGTCAACGTGGTATGAAATGACTTTCCTCCCTCTATCGAATGAACGGTTCAAATCCACCGTTTACTCCATGATGGTGGCCTACAACAGAGAAATGGAACCTCTGTTACGAGCAGAGTTGTAACGTGAGGGTTAGTGGGCTGACTGACGGTCTGGGCCCTGCAAAATGCAAGTGGGCCTCGTCCAACGTATGTGGGCCAACCCTGATTGTGAGCCTTGCATCGACCGTGGGCCCCACCAAACGATGGTGGGTTGCTCTAGCAGAGTTGGACCGCCCATCAGGTCCCTGTATCTAGAAAAGAAAACCCTGGGCCGGACGTCCAGATCTGGACAAATCTTGTTTGTTTCTCCTTCTTTATTTTCATATATTTTTATGTATGTATATGTATATGTATATGTGTATATATATATACGTATATAAATATTTTACTTGTTAGTATACACAGATACGTGGTGGGCCCCACATGGGACCACTTGTGAGGTGAATATATGCATGTATGCACCAGTACGTGGATACAGGTACGTGTATAACTGAACCACTCACATACAGATCAGTCCACGTAAACTGATTGCCAAGAAAAAAATGAGATCTCATCATGGACAATGGGTTTGGAAAATCTGAACGGTCCACGTGGAGCAGGACCTCAGAAAATCCCCTGGTGCCAATTTTCATTTTGAACCAAAACTTGGGTGGGCCATGATTAATGAAAATAGTTTCTTCTTTTGAAATACATTTATCTTTTCTATGGCCCACCAGAACCTCAGATTAGGGTGAAAATTCAGTCCCTAAGGTTCCTCGAGATTCTACATCTTATGAACCGTTCGAATTTGACACCCAAGCTTATGTGGAACCCACATATTTGAAAACCCAACTGAGAAGAGAAAAGAAAAGCGGTGCATGCATGCACCCTGACGCTCACATGCCAGTCCACGTGAACCAAAAAAAAGGTGGAGATCTCATCAGATATGATGAGTCCGGAAAATCTGAATGGTCCACGTGGAGCAGAACCTCAGGAAACCCACTGGTTCCAATTTTTACTTTGAACCAATACTTCAGTGGGCCATGATTGATGCAAATAGTTTCTTCCCTTGAAATTGCATTTACCTTTGCTATGGTCCACAGGAATCTTAGATCAGGGTGAAAATTTAACCCTTAAGGTTTCTTGGGATTCCACACCTTATGAACTGTTCGGATTCGACACCATGCTCACGTGGGACACACCAGGTGCTCACGTGCATAATGTATGCATGTATAGGATGAAAAAAGAAACACATGTATATATTACTTAATGCATATGCATGCACTGTGTACTATGTACTCACATATCTTATGAAATATACACATGTGATATACATATATAATTTGTGGTACATATACACTATGTATATAACGTATACATATATACCACGTAATCTACATATATGTTATGCAAAACGTATACACTACGTATATAATGTATACATATATCTTATGAAATATAGCTATATATTATTAGATATACATATATATTTTGTGATGCACATATCCATAATGTATATAATGTATACATGTATATCGTACGATGCAGATATATTATACATAATGTATGCACAGATATACTATGGAATGTATATAGTGTGTAAACTCATCTATATGGCGGTGAGCCACGTATGGGGACCCTACCATGATATAAATGCTTATCTGCACGTCTGGGCAATGGACCCCACCAACTAGGAAACTGTATATTGTGACCGCTCGTCGGACAAGTATTGTTGGGCCTGGGCTCCTCTCAAATAAGGACCAGACCATCATGGCTTGGGTCATTCGACCAACCATTGGTGTACTAGGACCTTAGAACTTATCCGCTAATGTAAGGGATTTCTCTGGGAATCTGTTCAAGTAATGCAGAGACGCTAGCTTCTCGAGAGGGCTCACACCAAAGGACACCCTACAACGTATCTGGTGATGATTCTTCCCCTTGAGCTTTCCATCTTCTCATTAGCTTAAGTTATAGTTTTTATTTAAATTCATAATTGATATCTCTCTTTATAATCACATGTGTTAGCTGGTGAAAATTGAATTGCTGTATTACATGCTTTACGATTATCCTGTATAATTGTTCATGCTTGTGGATTTATTTTTGTGGATTGCTTATGGAACTTAAACTGGTACATTAATGGAAAACTCCCACATATGAATGTACACCCATACTTGGGATGTAACTTGACTAGTTGTGATCGTAATGGACCTTCGACTTGGTGGTTACTGAGTGTGGTCTAGATGGATCATTGATGTGGGCCTACCATCCAGGGTTGTTGTATCCAATGGTTTTCAAGGATGGTTTTTTATCGCATGGTTCTGATACTTGCCCTATGTGGCCTACTTTGATATTGCCCTATGTGGCTTTATTCTAGTATTTTCCCTATATGGGTTGAATGTTTTATACTATACAACCATGCGATGGTAAGTCCCATATACTGTAATATGATTGGCTACTAGTCGATGGGTTTCCATTAGATATCCTAAGATGGTAACCTCATGAGCTGGGGATGGTAGTCATAGGATACTATGCCCGAGCCGTTAGCCTACGCTGGGCCATGTGCTCCCCGTAGTGACCGTGAGCTTATTTAAATTGGCTGGTTGTAATTGGATTAATAATGGATTGACTAATCATGCATACATCGCACAGACCAGCATCTATTGCTATCGTACGTGATGTACGTATTGTTCCGACTGGATGATGTTTCCCAGGTTCGATGATTGCATGGGCGACGGCCCTGTCCGCACAGATGAGCATTCCCAGGGCGTGAACGCATTGCATGGGCAGCGGCCCTGTCCGTACGGATGAGCATCCTCGGGGCGTGAACGCATTCCATACATCCATACACATAATAAGATCTGCATCATGTACTGTTTTGTATGCTTTATTTTATAACTATGCTTACCTAATGCGGCGGTGTGTAATCTTGAGGGGAGTTCACACTGAGTTGGCTACTCATCCATCAAATATATAACCGTATAGGTAGCACAGATGTCTTAAGTGACTTTCAGGTTTAGGCTGATGAGGAGCCGGGTACATGTGCTAGAGTTGTATGACTACATCTACCTCGAGGAGCTGCGCAGTCTTGTGGCTTATGCTTACATTCTTATGTTATTTTTCTTGTACTAGATCAAGTGGATTCTTGTATTTGTTATGTTTGAAACATTGGTTTGTATAAGTCATTATGGGCATTCTCTTATATATTCTAAATGATAATGGAACTTTCCCTTATGCTTATTTGTCCATTCTACGCTTGTCTGCTTACTCTGATGAAAAGAAAAAAAAAATATTACATATCAAATTTAACCATCCTTTAAGGTTAACAACTTGGGTTTTTAGGAAACGGGTCGTGTACTGAAGATTCGGGGCGTTACAAAGCATGCTCCGGAGGAGGAGATTGCTAGCCTGCATTCTAAGCTGGACGACTCCTTCCTAAATGACCTTGCGACAGTTTTTTACAAGGTATTTCTGCCCTTACACTAATCGCCCTCCATTTTTGGATTCGTTTTCCTTATTTCGTTGTTTTTATTTTTACTTAGTCTATCCCGAGGATCCTCTTGGCTTGGGAAAGAGTGCGTGAGCGTCGAAAGGTAGATGCTGATATGGAGGCACTCAGGACTGAGGTGGGGGTCTTACGGGATGAGGCGACCCTCTTGAGAACGAGAAGTCCCAGGGGCTCCAGATGAAGAAGGTTGGTGAAGATTCCGAGGCTCGGCGTGAGGCATCAGAGACTGAATTAACACGAGCTAACATTCACGCAGATTCACTAGTCGAGGAGATCGCTTGATTGGGAGAAGTCTTAGAGAGGACTAAGGCTGAAGTGATAGAAGAGCGGAGCCGAGCAGTCTCAGGCAGTGGAAGCTCAGCGAGCTGAAGACGAGGCCTCTCTGTCAATGGTCGTTGCAACTACGATTGAGGCCTTCAAGACCTTTAAAGAGAAGGACGCCGAGGCCGCTAAGTTTTATGACCGCGATTTTGATGCTTGCATCATTGCGGTCCTGAATTTATATCCAGATCTTGACCTCGATCCTTTGTTGCCCGAAGTCCCTGAAGATGCTAGGGTGTTCGCTCAAATCAAGCTCCCGATGCCCAAGCACCTCCACCTGCATAGTTTTTTCGAATGTTGATCGTAGACCACTTGATTGTCGAACTGGTAGGTTAACCTTTCTTAAGGCGTGGCTGAGCCGTCCCTTTGACGGGTCAGTGTTTTCCCATACCATTTCGTAGAGTTTTCGGAGCTTATGGCTCGTTTATTGAGTTCGGACCCCTAGGGAGTCGACTCGTCCCACAATTGGTGAGAACCTTCCACTTTACCCGTTAGTTCGCGAGCCGACTCTTATATTAAGGGAGTCGGGTCGGTGTTTAGGCTTTTCCCCTAACTTGGAGAGGATACCGTGTAAAATTTTTGTGGGATAATGTACTAACCCCTTCTTTAAGGGATTAGTCCATTAAGTCCACCCCTGCATATAAGAGACAACTTTTCCTTAGTAGATAATTTGTTCATGTAGATGAGAAGAGACGAATTTTATTAGGAGCCTTAAAGGCTTGTCGCTCGGATATACATTCCGCTAAGGGCCTTAAAGGCTTTTCACTCAGAAGCATACATTTATCGAGAACCTTAAAGGCTAGTCCGTCATGGATAATACACTTTCAGATGCTCAGCATTCTAGGGGTGGGGGAGCTGACGACCCTTGAGGTCTTTTAAATGGTAAGACTCTAGTTTGGTTGACCTGACAACCCGATAAGGCCCTTCCCAGTTTAGTCCGGGTATTCCAGTTTAGACTTTCTGGAGTGAGCCTTTTGCGCCCTATTTGAATCTCCTTCACCGGATGAGCCCCCAAAGATGATACGGATTTCGGCGGGCTCCTCCACGGCGTTATTTGGCTGCTTCCGCTCCCTTTCTTCTCTCCGAGCGACTTTTCCTTCCTTTGTGTATCGACGCATGTGTCCTTTTCGGATAAGGGCTTTGATCTCATCTTTAAGGTCTACACAATCGACCGTATTGTGGCCATGGTCTCGATGGAAGCAGCAGTACTTGCGCTTGTCTTGATGGTCCAGATCGGCTCATGCAGACAGGCCAGTTCAGTAGTTTTTCTCCCCGGATGTCTAGTAGGATCTGTTCGGCAGATGTATTAGGGGGCGTAGGAACGAAACCTCCCCTACGGCCTTCTGCTCCGACGACGATCGCGAGGAGCGCGATCGTCAGTCCCTTTGTCAGGCATCTGGGATTCCTCGTTCCTGGGCCTCTTCCCCTTACCATTCAGCTTAGTCACCTGGACACTTTTTCGGGCATTGGTGAATTCCTCCGCGTTGGTATACTTTTGAGCTCTGGCATAAGTTCAGCCAGTGTCTTGGGCGGGTTCTTCCCGATTAAAAAGGTGAACTTTCCCTCTTTTAGGCCGCTGAACACAGCAGCGAGTACCATTTTATCATCATAGTCTTCTACCAGTAATGCTTCCTCGTTGAAGCGAGCGATGTAGTTCTTCAGCAACTCTTTCAGCCCTTGCTTGATAGTAAGCAAGTGAGTGTTTAGCTTTTGACTCCTCTTACCGCTGATGAACTGGGTAAGGAATAGTCGGCTCAACTCTGCGAATGAGCTGATGGAGTTTGGCTTGAGCTGCCGATACCAACTCTGAGTGGATCCCGTGAGCGTGATTGAGAACCCTTGACACATCATAGCATCTATCGCTGTCTGGATCTACATCTAAGAGCGATAGGCCTCCACGTGCTCGGATTGGTCCCCAGACCCAGAGTATTGGATGATGGGAGGTACCCGAAACCTCTGAGGCATCACCTCGCTCATGATTTCTAAGATGAAGGGGGGTTCGGTCTCTTCCATCATCGCTTAAACGACAGTGGGAACCAATGTCGGTTGTTGCTTCTTTTCCAGAGCCAAGAATTTGTTATTGAGCTCTTCGAACCGCTTCTCCCATGGGTCTTTGTTCTCTGCCACGATTTCTTAGGTGTTTCCTATCTCTGGGGTTTTCCTTTTCCTCCTCCATTCTAGCCGATGGCGAAGGTCAGTCGGTGCCAGGGCCAAAGTAACCGAGGCATTGGTTGGAGCTCGCGTTGAGGTGTTCTGAGCCGAGGGCCGGATTTGGGTCGGGAGAGGATGCTGACCCGATATAGGCACCAGGGGATGCTGGGGTGCCTCAGGCCTCACACTCCTCAACACAGAGCGAGCTTCCACAACTGGGCCGACTGGTTCGGGGACAGGATTTTCTTGATCTGGAAGCACTCGCGGCTCCTGTTGTTGCTTCATCCTATTCAATTCATTGCGTTAGGCTTGTATCTCGCCTTGCATGGCGCGATACTTACTCCCCCCAATTGCGAGAACGCTGGGAAGGCCCCGGGACTGACTCTGCGTGGAGTAGTGAGGAGGAGTGAGTTTGTTCGTTCGGCTATGGTTCCGTAGCTACTGCTTTCTTCTTTCCTCTAGCCATTACACTCGGGAATAGGAACCTGACTTTTTGTTTCTGATTCCCACAGACGGCGCCAAAAAATGTTGATGACAGAATCTGGACCTCCATCCACTCCGTGCAATGCTCCTCGAATAGACCCTGGCCCTGCACAAAGGGTGAACAAAGGAGACCCTGACTTAGCCGGGGGACCCTCTGATGCCTAAGTCAGGTAAAGGGAATCGAGGTCTAAGTTGAATTGTAGAGAGAAGGTGCGAGATCTTGCGTACCTGTAGCAATGGGGTCTACATGTATTTATACCTGACTGTAGGATGGTCTAGATCCGTCAATCACGGCACGATCTGCTCAATCAGGGAGATTTTCAGATCATGGAGATACAGCGCGCAATCCAAGGATCCATGCTCCGCGAGCGAAATAACCGGTCACTTATGGCAGTTTCTAAATTTGGCCTGAGGAGTGCCAACCTCGAAGTGTACAATCGGCTCGAACCTTCAGGTAAGTACTGCTTGGGACGGTAGATCTTCATTGGATACCATCTGCTCTTGGAATGCCTTATAATCCGAACTAATATGTTAGCTTGGAGGATATATCCTTTGGATCGGATCAACATGGCCTCCGACCTCAGGATCGTAAGGGACTCAGATCCTCCCATAACAATGGGGATACTGCGCGTAATCTGTTGATCGTGTGACGAGTCGAGCGTATGTGTATTGACTTGTCTCAACTTGATTGTCTCGAGTCGGCTCACTCGACCGTCGACTTCGTTGAGCTATGACAGTCATCTGGTCCGAGCTGATCTTAGGATCCGCCCGAAAGTGGTAAACCTAACCTCCTGCGATCGACCAAGGTAGCCGCTCGGATCTTCCCATAACAAGTACGATCAGAGTAGCTCATGAAGTATTGAACAGTTGTGTGAGCAGAGTAGCCTGTCGAAACATGGAAAGAATCTAGATGATCAAGGTAAAGGTAAAGCCAGAAAAGGACTGCAAAAGGAAGATTTCATTTCATACCAAACCAATCAAACCCAAACATCATCTTTCAATTATCCTTTTTATATTCTATAGTTCAAGTTGCTTTAACTTTCCTGCCAAGTCAAATTACATTTCTTAGTGTAATCCTTTACTTTATGCTTATTGTTTACATTTTGTAGTGTAATCCGTAGCATTAATCAATTAGCTAGTAATTATATCTATGCTTTGAGTCTAAGCTCACACACCGGATTCAATCTTATGCCCCACATGCTGTAATACTACATGTAACACTGTTTTATCTCTAATAACTCTATATATGTGTTACATGTCACAACACACACACACAGAGAGCCCATGCACTTACGGCACATGTGCCACCATTACCATCAACTACCAACATGTATGAAATGTGTCATTGTGTCAGCTTATGTGACATATGTCTTCATACAACCTATGTCATTTGTAACATGATTAAGCTTTAGCACCTACAAGTGCCCAAATCTATTCCAAGCATTCCATATGTACCCATTTTAATTATCACATGCCAACAACAAGCAGGGAAAAAAATTTATTTCACTAAACAATAAACTAAAAAATATACATCAATTTTATAAGTAAAAACATTGAAAACAAAATATCATCCTTTCCTGGAATTCTCTAGAAATATGGTTTCACTATAAAAAAGTAGGCCTTTAGCCTCAATTTTTTAGCCTCGGTTCAAAAAAAGGAGGCTAAATATGGTTTTTAGCCTCGGTTGTAAAGGAACTGAGGTTAAAAATTCACTTTTTGCCTCGATTGATGAGAAACTGAGGCCAAAACTCTACCCCTATTGCCTCAATTGGTGAGAAACTGAGGCCAAAAGTCTGCCCTTTTACCTCGGTTGGTGAGCAACTGAGGCCAAAAGTCGGCCCTTTTGCCTCAGTTGGTGAGCAACTGAGGCTAAAAGTCTGCCCTTTTACCTCGGTTGTTGATAACTAAGGCCAAAAGACTGCCTTTTTACCTCGGTTGATGAGAAATTGAGGCTAAAAGTCTGCCCTTTTGCCTCAGTTGGTGAGAAACTGAGGCTAAAAATCTATCCTTTTGCCTCGGTTGTTGAGAAACTGAGACTAAAAGTCTGCCCTTTTGCCTCGGTTGTTGAGAACTGAGGCCAAAAGTCTGCATTTTTTGCCTCGATTGGTGAGCAACTGAGGCTAAAAGTCCGCCCTTTTGCCTCGGTTGTTGAGAATTGAGGCCAAAAGTCTGCCCTTTTACCTCGGTTGGTGAACAACTGAGGCTAAAAGTTTGCCCTTTTGTCTCGATTGTTGAGAACTGAGGCCAAAAGTTTGCCCTTTTACCTCGGTTGGTGAGCAACTGAGGCCAAAAGTTTGTCATTTTGCTTCAGTTATTAAAAACTGAGGCCAAAAGTCTGTCATTTTACCTCAGTTATTAAAAACTGAGACTAAAAGTCTATTTTTTAGCCTCAGTTACATGGGAACCGAGGCCAAAAGTCTACTTTTTAGCCTCCATTGTATAAGAACTGAGGCCAAAAGTCTACATTTAAGATATTAAAAAAAATTGAGAATATTGAAAGAATTAATAATTTTTAAAATTTTTGACAATTGTGAAAATTTTAAAAATTTTGGAAAAAAATGGCGACAATTGGGAAAAAAATTGAGAATTTTGAAAAAAAAGTTGAGAGTTCTGAAAAAGATTTGAATTTTGAATTTTTTAAGAACTAAGAATTTTTTAAAATTTTGAGAACTTTTAGAAAATTAAGATTTTTTTTAAAAAATTAAGAATAAGAAAATGATAATTATGAAAAAGTATGATTTTTTTTTTTTTAAATTGAGAATTTTAAAAAAATTAAGAATTTTGAAAAATTTTGAAATTTTTGAAAAAAAATAAGAATTTTGAATTTGAGAACCTTGAAAAAAAAAATTTAATTGAAAATTTTAAAATAATTGAAAATTCTAAAAAAAAAAAATTTATTAAATCGGACCTTTTAACCTCGGTTGCATAGGAACCGAGGCTAAAAGTCCAGACGTATATATTCACTAGGCGCATCTCTTTTTCCCCGACTCCTTTTCTCAGTCGCTGAGAGCGAGCAAGAGAGATCTTCGTTCTCTTTCTAGGTTTTCCCCTGAGATTTTCACACCTCGATCGTCCCTCTTTTTTTTTTTGCATAGAAAACCCTAGCTCTGGCTCCTCTTCCTATACTGAGATTCTCCAACGCCGCCGCCCGGCGCAGTTTCCACCGAAGCAGCTAAAGCAAAACCCTTCCATTGAAGCGGAATCCGTTCCTCCGACTACAAGAGACCTCCCGCCGGAGGTCTTTGGGACAGAGACTCAGCCGGAAAAGCCCCGGGGTCGGCTTCTCCCATGCAGATGTTCAGCAGATGGTGATGCTGGAGCTCGGAGCCTCTCGAGCATAATGCAGAAACTATCCAAGGGAGATGAACTTGAAAGCTCGCATGATCGGTATGAATTTTCATTTCTTTAGTTGGTAATAGGGTTTCTGCTTTGAGATGATTATAGATTTAGCGTTTCTGAAGGTTTGTGGTTGTTTATGGGGGTTCATACATGCTGTTGAATTCAAATTGTGCACCCAAAGCAATTGGTAACTGCTTCCTGTAAACCTGTTTCCACACACCTGTCCTCATTGACTGAATTTCAATGCCTGACATCTGAATTTGGATCTCGCTCATCTCCGGATCAGATTTTCTGTTTACTGTATCGAATCATCTGCCTCTGTTGATTCTCAAGTCCAATATTTGTGAAGTAGTTGGTAACTGGTACCTGCAAACCTGTTTCTGCAGACCTATCTTTGCCAACTGAATTTCTGGTGCTTAGCATTTGAATTTGGCCATGATCTGTCTCTGGATCAGGTTTTCTGTTTATTGTTCCAAATCACTTGCCTCCGTTGGTTCAAGTCCAATTTTTATCGTCATTGATCATCAATTGGAGGTGTTTGTCACCAGCATTTGTCTCTCATCACTGGTATCTGTCGCCTGAGGTTTGCTGTCCTTGGCATCTGATCATCAGAATTTTTGTTTGGCACATGTTATTGTTCTGTCTATGGCATTTTGAGTTGAATGTTGCTACTCGCTGCTACTTTGACATCGTCTCTACGATCATTTCAGGTGTTGAAGACCTGATCATTTTACCTCATCAGACTTCATCATTGTAGAAATTTTATTTTATTTCAAAATAAACGTGTCAATGCATTTCAAACTCAAGTGTTCACTTAGCCACTTTGAGTTTGAGGGGGGTTTGTTAGGATAGAGTAGATTTATTTTTTTGAAGGATAGAGTGTGTTAGGATAGAGTAGACTAGAGGTAGATTATTTTCTAGATTGTCTTATTTAGAAATTAAAATTTCATCCATATACATATATTACATGCGCATGTAACTTGGATATAATCTGGTTATTCTTAATGGAATGATACACAAGTTTCAACAATGTAGCTCTCAAGTCAACTAAATAGAGATTCTTCGCTCCGATCGTCCTTCCCTTCCTTGGCCAGACTATGCCATGCTGTGGATATTTCAGTTGCTACTGATAAAACTAGCAAATGGATCTCTTTCTACACCCATCAGAAAAGGAGTCTATCAAATTTCACTATCTTTTGTATCTCCTTAGTCATGCATCTTCCTTCTTTCCCATCTAATTTACCATCTGTTAGTTCCCTCACAAGGCAAATAAATTGCAATGTCACCTTTTTTCCCTTCTTATTTTCTCTTTTAGGAAGTAAAAACGTGAAAGAGGATTGGAAGCGGCCGTGAAGAGAATGGTTTCTATTTGTTCGAGACTAGAGATGGTTCTTCTGCATTTGTTTCTGATTCATCCTTTCCAAATAAGCAACAGGAATACCTGTGGCAGACTCGTTTAGGGCATTATCATTAAACATCTATGGTGACTAAACATGTCAATTGTTAACACACTGTCGAATATTATTCCAACGTAGAGATAATGAGAGTACTAGGCCTTTGTCTACCAATTTTAATGTGTGGAGACTAGCACCAATTGTTTATATATTTGGCTATTGATACTTAACAGACGTGAGTTTTCAATCAATGTAAGCTTACAGCAAGGATCAACAGAGAGCCCTATCTTTTTGTATTGGTTATGGACAACAAAACCTATATTTCATCTGAAAAATGTAGAGAAATGCCTCCTGACCTTGGGTACATGAAGCTGGTCTGCTCCACACCACGAAGATACTCCTGTAACATTCGGGGATGATACTCTAAAATCCGCTTAGTTTTACAAGAAAAGCCATTATAAGTAAAAGGTGGAGTTTCCAAAAACCATAATCCCGTTATGACAAGACTTTTAAATAGGCTGGCCGTACCTCTCGATAAATTAACTCTCTTACATCGTTTTTTCCCAATTTCCTCCCTTCAAACTCAAATTCTAGTTTTGAAATGGGCTGTGTTGACGATTTGTGATCGACATTTGCCAAACCATAAAAGTATGGATCAGCTAGTGCCTGCATGGGTGTATACACAAGCAACAGTAGTATCAGAATATGGTACTGATCAAGATTTCGTCATAAAAAACTCATTTTGAAACACTGATAATCCCAATTTAAGGTTGTGCTTGGATTCACTGGTGAATCGAATTGCAAACATCCAGTGACATTAAGAGAAATGGTAAAATGATGTTAACTAGAGCTCATATTCTTGCAATGAGGAAGTAGCCCTGAGCACTGCAGTTAAGTTCCTTTCAGTGTGGATTCTTATGCATGAGTGCCACTTTTGAGGACATGAATCGAACTTATATCATAAGAGTGGAGATGAATTTGATAATGGTGGGAAGGACTGTAGGGACAGCAGTTTCTTAAAAAAACAAAAAACAAAAAAGGGGAGCGAGCTCATCCCAGCAGAAGCTTCACCTCCAAATTACCTTCTAGCCCTTCACTCTATTTTAAAAACCTTCCATGCCCATTACTAACACAGTTTTTAACCTTTAAAACTAATTGGTGGAAGGACTCTGCCCCTGGCTGCTCGCCATTGTAGAGTCATGCTCACCTGGGAACCGGTTCTCATGAGAACTTATGAGAACTATTTGAGAACTCATCTCATGTCATGTGTATATGCAATCTAGGCCATTTAGGCCCTTCATCTAACTTAAATGAAGGGTTGGGCAAAAAATCAAGTTGTTTCGTAACTCAAGTGGGCCTTGGTGAAAATTTCCTCTCACTTTGCTATGGCCCACCAGATTTTAGGATCAGACTAACTTTTGGCCCCTATGGGTTTCATTATGTGACTTATCTAGTGGACCATTCAGATTTTGTGCTCATATCACGTGAGATGAGTTCTCAAAAAAATTCTCACGAGATATCTTGAGAACCAGTTCCTAGGTGAGCATTTCACTATTTATATAGGAGAGATAAGTGGGATAGCACCATGGTTGTGAGTTTTCTTTAGTTTCTTGCTAGGGTCTATAGGGACTGTTTGTTTGTGATCTTGGAGGTAACTGATTGAATGTTGTTTTCTAGTTTCTCACAAATGTTTGTAGAAGCCACTTGTTTCCATTGTGTACTTTGTGTAGTGTGACTTGCATGAGAGTGGCTTTACCTTAAAAGAATTCTCCTAAGGAAGAACTGAAACGTGAAAATGTAGGTTCTTGACTAATGTGGTAGGTTTGTTGCTTTGGAACAGAGAATTTATTAATCACCAATTCATCATCTTTGTGCTTTGCTGGTACAGTTTGAAAACTGTTTTACATTATATACTGTTCTTTCCATGGTTGGTGTGTTTCTTTCTTTTTTTCTTAAATCTCTTGGCTGAAAACGTATTTACTTGGTGATGGATCAACATAAGCCCGTCAGTGGCGAAATTTAGGACTCTTCTGTGGAACAAGAAAAACAGAAACAATAACTGTTGATGTTATATATCCCTATGAAAAATCCCATTTTTGGTTTCCTAGATGTTTAACATCTGATCTTTCATTGAAATCATTAGAAATGGTCATTTGAGGTAAGGTTTAAGAGATGGGTTTTCATGTCAGTTCCAGAAAACCTAGTTCTTGTCTAGAGGAATTTATGAAATTTGTTTCTTGCTTTTGGATTTGAATTTCCTTCTTTTCTTGAGACTTTATACAGAATCCAACTTGTGGTTATCTGAGATAAGTAGAAGCATGCTTTTTTTGAATTTGAATGCCTTTTCTGTAATTTGTAGACAGTATTGTTTCATGATTGTAGAGAAAAGTGTAAGAGATTTGGAGTTTTCTCTCTTCTGCAAATTGTAATCTTTTTCTGCAATTTCAGAGAAAACCCAAGACATGTTGCAGACGAGTTGGTAAAATTTTGAAGTTGGATGCTTTTTTCACTCTGCAGTTTGTGCTTATTTGCAGTTCTGTGAGAAACCCTTTTCATGATTTTTTCCTGGTTTGGGTTTTGAATATTGTTGGGGTAATTTTGAAGCAATCCAAATCCTTTCTTGTTTCCTGAAAAATATTATCTTTCAGCTATTTCTGATAAAACCCAATTCATTGCAGTGTTTTAGATATTTTTTCCCTTTTCCTTTTTCGAAGTTGGATGTTGTATCTTGGATACCATTTCTCATTTTGGTTATTGGATTGGCATTATGAATGCAGATGGAAGGACAATCCAGTAATACAAGATTCGTGAATTCCCAGTATGTTTGTTATCCTTGGGTTTTCATATTGCTTTATGGGAAGCTGTGCAGGCATTAAAATTAATTTACAAGATCCATCTCTATCTCAATCAAACAGCCTCCAACCCCACCACCCTTATGTTCTGTTTGCAAGCATAATGCACCTATATTCTGTAAGCCTCCAAGGCAGTTCAGCTACGCAGAAATGGAGGCTGTGACGGATGGATTTTCGAATGAAAATTTCTTGGCGGAGGGAGGATATGGGCCCGTTTACAAAGGGGTGTTGGCAGATGGGCAGGTGGTGGCGGTGAAGCAGCACAAGATGGTGAGTGCGCAAGGCGCGTCGGAGTTCTGTGCTGAGGTGGAGGTTTTGAGCTGTGCACAGCATAGGAATTTGTGATGTTGGTGGGTTATTGCATGGAGGAGTGGCTGCTTGTTTATGAGTTTGCATGCAATGGGTCCCTCAACAATCACTTGTATGGTAACTCTGGTGGGCAATGCATGTAGGTTGTTGATTTTGGGCTAGCTAGGTGGCAAGCAGACGGCGACTCGGCTGAGGAGACACGTGTGGTCGGCACACTTGGGTAAGCGGAACTCCTCCCACCATCAAAACCATTAAAATATAATCCCAAGTGGGCCGATATAAACCGTTTCCATCATAAACGATACGGCTATATTTAAAACTTGCAACAATCTTGGAAACTCATGTTGTGTCGCCATTTCTATATTGATAGCTGTTAGTCTTTCTGGTCGGTTATTTTATTTCAGTTTAGTGTTGATTCATTCGACATGGGTTGTAATAGGGAAGATAGCACGGGGAGTTGTGTTCATTTGACATATGGACAGTCGCACACAAAATTATTGCTAGTGGCGAGTTCTTCTTCTTTGCAGATGCTTTCAGACAACCGCACAAGCTGTAGTTGTTTATCAGCCAAGCAAAAGTCATACACAAATCTTGCGTTGTGACTTTGTATTATTTGTTGAACCTAATGTTGTGTAATAGTTTGATTTTGTCTTGAAAACTTTCAATAGAAAACAAGTGAGATTGATTGTTTGATTGAGTTGTTAACTATTTTGTTAGTATTATGGCTTTCATGATTGATTGTTTCATGAGTGGATTGAATGATTGTTTCATGAATGGATTGAATGAATGGCTAAAAAAATAAACATTTTTTTCCTCAATTTGTAACTGAGGCTTGGATTTAGCCTCGGTTGTTGAGAACCAAGGCTGAAATTCTCGTGGCTAGAGGCTTTAGCCTCGGTTGTTGAGAACCGAGGTTAAAAATAGATTTAGCTTCAATTGGAGGCAACCGAGGCTAAAATTTGGATTGAATCTCAGTTGGAAATAATGGAGACTAAAATTTTGATTTAGCCTCATTTCGAGAAAACCGAAGCTAAAAATATCTTTTAGCCTCACTTGAAGAATTGAGGCTATAAAAGTCATTTTAGCCTCGGTTGCTAAAACTGAGGCTAAAGCCTTTAGCCACGGGGGTTTCAACCTCGGTTTGGATAAATGAGGCAAAACTGAGGCTAAAGGCTTTAGCCTCATTTTTTAACCTTTTTAGCCTCAATTTTGAAGTGAGGCTAAAGCTCCCTTTTCTTGTAATTTCTCAAAATATAATGTTTTCTTTCCCGTGCTTTCCACACATCCAAAAACAACTCCTATGATATTTTGGTTATTTCCTCTAGACGCCATCATCCACTCTTCCATGAACTTTCATGATGAGAAGACTAGAAGAGCCCACCTTCTCCACACGACACGTTTTCCATCATCAAAGAGCTTACATGTTAACCTTTGGTTGGAAAAGGAGATCGTGTACCCCATATTAAGGTCCTAATTAAGTGCCAAGCACTTGCACACCTCCATTTCTTTAACCTAGGTTGGATGGTTGTTTTCTTCATTTTAATTTGTTCATATGATGTGTGGTTTTAATTCTCTAGTTAGTTTACTAAATTTCCTTACAGTCATACAAGGTTTGTCAAATTACCTTATGGCCCTTTTGATCTTGGTCGCACAAAGAAAAGGAGCAATATTAAATGGTAGGTGACCTCTTTATGTGTCCATACTTTTTTTTTTTTAATTCAGATATTTTATGACATTATCCCAAAAAACAAAGCAGATCCAATCATCAGTGGACCATATATACCATAAGAAACAGTAGTGATTGACTAACCTTCCATTAAAAACTTCTTAGGGTACACCTTAATTAATGTTTAGGTAGGATTTATTTACCATCATTAAAAACTTCTTAGTGTAACTTAATGTTTTCTTAGTTTTTATTTACCATCCAATTTGTTAATAAGGTCACATAAGCCGATGAATATAAAAAACAAATATCAGCTTGATCCATAACTTTTGTGGCTCATTAATGGCCAATCAATACTGTTTACTATATATGTTAATGTCCACCTGATAATTGGATCTATTTCGTTTTGCGGATAATATCATAAAATAATTTTAACAAAAGGATGGACAGTGTTGATACATAGTAAATAAATCAAGGTGGGCCCCACAGTAACCTCATGGTAAGGGCCCCACCGCCGTGGGTGAGGTCCGAGGACGGGGTCTCACCTGATCCGCTCTCTAATGCTTAGTTGCGCCCGAAACCAGCAACGTGGGTGGTATGCGGTTTGGCTATTGACGCGGTGTTTTGGGCCCCACCCTGATGTACCTATTTTGTCCAGTCCGTCTATTCATTTTTTCAGATCATTGTATGGCTTGATCCCAAAGGCGTGGGAGATCTAAATCTCAGGTGGACTACGCAGGAAATAGTAGTGATGAATGTCCACCGTTAAAAACCTCCAAAGGGTCCACATTATTGTTTATTTGACATCTAACCTGTTGATTAGGTCATACAGGACTGAATGAAGGGCAAGAAAAAAAAAAAAAAACCCAAATATTAGCTAATCCGAAGCCCTAAGAAGTTTTCAATGGTGAGCCTTAAATCGACATTGTTTCATGTGATGTGGTTTACTTGCCATTTAGATCTACTTCATTTTTTGATCAAACCAGAAGATCATCTGAAAACATAAATTGACGGCATGGATTAAACAAATACATCATGGTAGGGCCACATGGCACCAACCATTAGCCATTGGCTAGTGGGAGGGTCGTTAGCCAGTGCAAGTCGGTGTTCCTCTTTGCTGCGTCGACGTACTAAGTTGTGTGAGTACTACGATTATGTATATGCTGAAATCCGATTGCGTACTGAGTTACTCAGTATGCTCTTATCATACCGAGTAAACTCAGTTGAGCCCACCTTGAATGGATGTGGTCTATCACACCGTCCGTACATTTTCCATCTAATTTAATGGGTTGATCCCAAAATTGTGGCAGACTCCCTGGAGTTTCAACACCGGATCAAGGGTTCGAGTACCCACGGTGGTGAAATTGCACGGCATGCGTGTGTGGGGTGTGTGTGCGTGTGGTGTGAGTGTGTGGGGGTGTGTGTGCGTGTGTTTTTTTTTTTTTTTTAAAGCATATCCAAAGATCAAGTGGACCATATCACAGGAAACAGTGGGATAATGATTTCCACCATTGAAACCTTTCTAAGCCCCACGGTGATGTTTATTTGTCATCTAACATGTTAATAAGATCATACAGACATCATGGATGAGGGGAAAGCACAAATATAAGCTTGATCCAAAACTTTTATGCCCCCACTAATTTTTCAATGGTTAACATTCAGTCCTCACTGCTCTCTACGGTCTAGTCCAATTGAGATTCAGATATGTTTCAATATATATATATATATATATATATATATATATATATATATATATATATATATATATATATTTATTATGGTGGAACCTTGTGACGTCAACACACTACCATGCAATCCGCTTCCGTTTCCTGTCACATATGAGTCTGGATCCTTTGCCTCTGCCTCCCGCAATCTCATTGTTCCACCTCACCGCGCCTGCCACGTAGGACTAGCCATCCATTTCCGTTTCATATTACAAAAATAAAAAATAAAAAAAAATGAAAATCGCTTTGCCGTCTTCCCTGACGGCAACGGCACCACGAACGACACTTTCCTTTTCCGGTTCTGGAGATTTTTCAGAGATTTCTTCTTCCGGATTTCATCAATGTGGAAGAAAAGGAGGGGTTTTTTCTTTTGACGATCGGAGGCCCTCTTTCCCCAATCTCTCACAATCCCTCTCGCCCATTTTCCACCGGGGCAGCCGATAGTCGATTTCTACTATTTCGTCTATTCATCCATCGAAGATACACCCCATCTCAGAGGTATTTTATTTTATTATTATTATTATTTTTTTACAGATTATTTATGATCTGCCTCCAATGCCTGCGGTATCTCTTTTTTTTTTTTTGTTCTAATGCAGATTATTAAATGAGGAACATTGGATGCTGTTTTTGAATTGCCTGTATGCATCTAGACTAATAGGAGATTTTCAGGATTCTTCCTATGGCGAATCCGAATTTTTTATGTTTTAAGTTGTTTCCACTCATGCATTGTTTAATAGGAGATTTTCAGGATTCTTCCTTTTTCTTTTTCTTTTTTTTTTGAATGGTGGGTGCTGTGATGGTTGTTGTGCGGTGATGAAGATGGAGGTTTAAAGAGGAGGAGATGGGTGGTGGCGTGAGTGAAGATGGTGATGGTGGTAGAGGGAGCTGCAACAATGGCTGCCTCTGTTTTGATGAATGTGGCTGAATGTGGCTGATGCTAAGGTGGCTGTGTTGAGTGTTGGTTGAATGTGGCTGAATGTAGTTGAATGATGGTGTTGCTGTGCTGAATGATGGTGAATGGTGATGAATGTGGTGATGATGGCTGTGTGGCTGTGTGTTGGTTGATGCTGGATGTTGGATGTGGCTGGACGTTGGATGTTGGTTGAATGCTAGATGTGGGTTTGATAGGAATCTGCCTCCTCAGACGGCCTATGTTTACAAACGAACAACGAACAAGAATGAAATGTGGTCCACTTCGAGGGGAACCAGCCCTCCAATCTTCTGAGAATAGAAGAGATTAATTGAAAATTCGTTGTTCTTATTCACATCTAGGAATGGCCTTAAATAAAAAAGAAAATAACAAAATACAAAAGAAAATAACAACCACTTCGGACACGTGGACTCTACCCTTGGACACGTGGACTTTATCCCAAAGAAAACCCCTTAAAACTAGCAAATAGTTATTGACTAAAAATAACCCAACATACTGACTTGACTGAGTCATACTTGGCACGTAATAACCCTTCCCCCCTTAAGAACCAACCTTGTCCTCAAGGTTGAAGCTTGGAAACCGTTCTTCAATAGACACGAAGCTTTCCCATGTGGCATCCTCGGGTGGAGAGTCATGCCACTGGATCAACAGCTTAGTCACCGCCTTGTTGTTTTTCTTAACCATTCGTCGATCTAGGATCCATTCTGGCACTTTAGGGAAGGAGTCCTCTAGCAACAAAATAGGCGAGGTCGTTTGTAACTGAACAGCTCGCCCTACCCTTTTCTTGAGTTGAGAAATATGGAAAATGGGATGAATCTTTGCACCTTGAGGTAGATCGAGCTTGTAAGCAACTGGACCGATGCGCTGTAGAATTTTATAAGGACCATAATATTGTGATGACAGCTTCATAGAACGGCGTTGACCTACAGAACTTTGACGGTAGGGCTGTAACTTAAGATATACCAAATCCCCTTCATTAAAGTCACGATCTGTTCAATAAGTATCAACATATTTCTTCATACGATTTTGTGCCCTGATGAGATTGTCTTTAAGAATTCGTAGAACAACATCTCTTTGTTGTAATTCAACTTCTACAGCATGTACCTTAGTCGTCCTTGGAATGTAGCTCAAGAGAGTGGGAGGAGATACTCCATAGACGACCTCAAATGGGGTCATCCAAGTAGCTGAATGGGTGGATGTGTTATAAGACCATTCAGCCCATGGAAGCCAACGAGTCCACTCCTTAGGCTTATGACTGCAGAAACAACACAAATACCCTTCAAGGCATCTGTTTAGCACTTCTGATTGGCCGTCAGTTTGAGGGTGATACGCTGAACTCATTCTTCATCGACTTCCTTGCAAACGGAATAACTCTTTCTAAAAGGCACTAGTAAAGATTGGGTCACGATCACTGACTATTGACTGCGGCATTCGATGAAGTTTGAATATGTGGTTCACAAAGGCCTGCGCGACTGATTTAGTTGAGTAAGGGTGGCCAAATGTTATAAAGTGAGTATATTTGGACAATCGATCAACAATCATAAGAAGCACAGATTGGCCTCGTGAAAGAGGAAGGCCTTCAATAAAGTCCATGGCAATGTCGGTCCAAATCTGCGTGGGTATCGGCAAGGACTGCAGAAGGCCCGCCGATGATGTATTTTCATATTTGTTTCGTTGGCAGGTGTCGCATTCCTTGATAAAATTTTTCATTGAATTTATCATTCCTGGCCAATAGAACAATCGCTTGATTCACTGCCAAGTTTTGTGATATCCCATATGACTAGCAGTGGGAGAAGCATGTAATTCAGTCATTAGCTTGGTTCTAGAATGAGCCGAGCCAATAAAGAGATGTTCCTTATAAAAAAGAAGTCCATCCTGTAGTGCTTATCTCTTAGAATCTAGCTGGCCTAGGTTCCAAAGCTGAATGAGCTCGCGAGTAGTTGGATTACCATGAAAATCTTTCTTGATCTCATCCCACCAATCAAAAACTGGTGTGGACAAGGCTTGGAGCTCCCCCTCTTAAGAAGGGTTATCAGTGGGCTAGCGATTTTGCCATAGTCTTTGATGAACTTAAGGTAGTAGCCAGTTAAGCCCAGGAAGCCTCGCAAGGCTTTGGGTGAGTTGGGCTTAGGCCAACCCATCATAGCTTGAATCTTTTCTGGTTCCACTGCTACTCCAGCATCGGATATTATGTGTCCTAAATATTCAACCTCCCTCTTGCCAAACCTGCATTTAAACATTTTCGCATATAGCTGGTGGTCCCGCAGAAGGTCCAATACAGTGGCCAAATGCTCTAGGTGTTCCTGTCATGATTTGTTGTATACAAGTATATCATTGAAGAATACCAATACAAATTTGCGCAGATAAGGACGAAAAATATCGTTCAGGAGACTTTAAAATATTGATGGCGCATTGGTAAGGCCAAATGGCATCACCCTAAATTCGTAATGCCTTTCATGTGTTTGAAAAGCCATTTTTGGAATGTCTGCTTCTGCCACATGAATCTGATGGTACCCCGATCTCAAATCCAACTTGGAGAAATAATAAGATGCATGAAGTTCATCAATTAGCTCGTCTACAACTGGAATGGGGTATTTGTCTTTGACAGTCACCTGATTAAGGGCACGATAATCGACGCATAACCGCCAACTACAATCCGCCTTACGTACCAATAGGATCGGCGAAGAGTATGAGCTTGTATTGGGTCGGATTAAACCGGTTACTAGCATTTCACGTATCATCCGCTCAATTTCATTTTTTTGATAAGGTGGGTAGCGGTAAGGTCTGACACTTATCGGTCGAGCCCCATCAACCAACAAAATTTGATGGTCATGGGACCTAGGAGGTGGCAACCCCTGTGGTTCTTTAAAGACGTCTTGATAAGTGTCAAGTAGAGTCTTTAGTTCAGGTGATGAAAAGGTTGGGTGAGACAACCCTTCCATGCTGCAGAGACGTAACACCATTCCCCATCCCAATTTTTTGGCCTTTTTACTGAAGGTAATTCCATCCACCATTTGAAATGCAGTTAGCTTCGAGCACTTAATAATATATTCTTGGCCCTTAATGGTGAACCGCATCCACATGTGGGTGAAATCCCACAAAACGAGGCCAAGAGTTTGTAGCCAGTGTGCACCTAAAACCACATCACACCCTCCAAGGGGAAGTATATAGAAATCAGTGGAGGCAATGAAATCTTGCAAACGCAACGATAATCCTGTGCACTTCCCTTGGCTTTTTAATCGACCACCATTAGCAACCATTACTTCAAATGAATCTTTAGTTGAGGCCGCGACCCCGACCTTTTTAATGGCCTCAGGGTCCACGAAATTATGGGTGCTACCAGAATCAATAAGCACCGTGACCGGATTTTGATATAGGAAGCCATGAACACGCATGGTCTGAGGAGTCGGAGAGTCGGCTATGGCTTGGAGAGAAATTTCAGGTGGATTGTTGGTATCATGGCTGATTTCGATTTCTTCGTCAGCCTTGATATCAGTATCAAGTGATGGCTCACACGACCCATCAATCAAAAAGAGTTTTTGGGTTTTGCAGTGATGTCTGGGGTGGAATTTTTCATCGCAATTGTAACATAGCCCCCGATCTCGCCGTTCTTTTGCCTCAGTAGGAGTAAGTCGTTTGATGGGCAACAATGGTACTTTGGACTCCCTTTCATTGGCAATTGTGGAAACTGAAGGCTTACTAGAATCAGGGCGGCCCAAATGATGTCTCGTAGCCACCTTTTCTTCATGGAGTCGGGCCAAGGCTATGGCTTGTGTCAAGGTAACTGGCCGAAATATTTGGATATCCAAGCAGATGTCATCTCGTAGGCCGCATACAAAACAACTTATGAGAAATGATTCGGTCATCCCATCGGTCCGATTGGCCAACTTTTCGAACTCTTTTTGGTATTCTCGCAATGAAGAAGTTTGGATCGAAACGCTCATTCAAGGCTAATAAGAACTCCCACTATGACATATAGACTTGCAATTTTTCATACCATTGGTACCATTGCAAGGCATCCCCCTGCAAATGGAATGAGGCAATGGTTAATCGCTCGTCCGCCGGTGTGTGGTGATAGGCGAAGAATTGTTTTGCTCTATAGATCCATCCGGATGGGTCACCTCCATCGAAGGTAGGAAAATTCAGCTTCACGGTTCTGGATTGAATGGAACCTGTGGGTCCTGAGAGTGAGGATCCGCTGGTGTCACCAGGTCCGCCAGTTGCCGGATCTTTCCCTTTCTTTAAAGTATTGGAAATCTCTTCGTAACGGCTGTCGAGAATAGATAGTCGTTGCATGATCTCAGAGAGTGTTTGTTGTAAATTAGCATTGTCAGCTTGAGAATTTCTTGAATCAGCCATGGAACTTGGCTCTGATACCAAATTGATAGGAATCCGCCTCCTCAGACGCCCTATGTTTACAAACGAACAGCGAACAAGAATGAAATGTGGTCCACTTCAAGGGAAACCAGCCCTCCGATCTTCTGAGAATAGAAGAGATTAACTGAAAATTCGTTGTTCTTATTCACATATAGGCATAGCCTTAAATAAAAAAGAAAATAATAAAATACAAAAGAAAATAACAACCACTAAGGACACGTGGACTCTACCCTTGGACACGTGGACTCTATCCCAAAGAAAACCCCTTAAAACTAGTAAATAGTTATTGACTAAAAACAACCCAATGTACTGACTTGACTGAGTCATACCTAGCACGTAACAGGGTTGAATGCTGGATGTGGTTGGTTGAATGCTGGATGCTAGATGCTGGATGTTGGTTGAATGCTGGATGTGGTTGGTTGAATGCTAGATGCTGGATGTGGCCCCACCTAGAATGATCTTTTTCTTTTTTCATTGTCTTCTGCCTTTGTTCATCTTTCTTGCAATGCATTTGCAGCATGAAGGGAAGGAATTTGATTTTTTTTTTTTTAAATGTGATATAAAGATAGGTAACGTGGTTGGTGATAGATTTCTTCGGTTTTTATTTTATATGGTTTTATATTGATGACGATAGATTGATTTCTATGGCACATGTACGTTCTAAGTATGTCTTGTTTGTTTACCCTCATCTGAAATGAGTTGAGCACTCCTCTCGTTTGGTAGACAGCCTCTCGTCTGGTAGACAGCTTGAAAATGAGTTGAGCACTCCTCTCCCTCCAATATTAGTGGACATGAATCAAAAAGATCCATATCGAAATGGGTATTTGAAATTTGTATATTGAATGGTCAGGATCTTCCAAGCCCATTGTGAGGAGCATTAGACAAATAATCTGGATCACCAACCAAGGGGACCCACAAGTATCTAAATAAAAGCATTAGGACCACCCGTCCTATTTATTTTTTTTATACATGCAAGCCTAGCAGATTCCTGAAATAGTGTTTTTGACCCATCTATACAGGAAGCTTACTTGATGACAATACATGTTTATGGTCAAGCATAATGCCAAATCCCCATGTAATAAACATCCCTAACTACATATCTCCCTTAGCTAAAAGTACGAATCTAGAAGTTCTTGGGCGGCATCTATGGATTTTGAATTCTTCCAGCGGTCCTATTCAAAAATTTGATTTTGCTTACATTAAACCCAGCCCATTGACATCCCTATAAGTAACAAACTTGCATGGTTATGTATCTATTTAGAAATTTGAAAATATTTTAGATCTTGAATTAAATCAAAGAGAAACATTAATACTTTATATGAGTGATATAAAGGTAATTAGCATTAAGCTGAGTTATGAGGCCTTGATGGACAAATATTTACGATTGTTTGATTATATGAATATGGGGACATTATTAAGACTGTTAGGAATTAAAAATAATAATAATTTACTTTGATTGGTGGGCCCATTAATTCACATGTCATGTTCTCTTGTGAAGACATGACTATTTGCTGATGTGGGTTGAGACCCACCCGACACATTGGGTGTATGTTGCCAGTGTGTTTGGACTGAGCCTTAAAAACCATGTTGACTCAAAAACTCAAAAATCAGGTGGGCTAAGGAAAACCAAACATGGGAATTAAATGCCCATCATTGGAAACTTTGTGTCGGCAACCATACCACAGTTTATGGGACGAGGATTTCATGCCTTTAACTAGAAGTTAATTAGGTAGGTAGGTGGGGCCAACTACGAAGTTTACAAAAAAAATTATAATCCTTCCATTTTTTTAGCCCATTTTAGGACACGAGACAGAAGAATAAAAAAGGGGGTGCATCCAAAACTTTGTTTTTAACTCAATTACTTAAGGTAAGGAATTGCATTTATGATAAATTTAAATAATGTATATTAATTCTCTTATATTTTTATGATACTAACTTGGATTCATGGAATGATTAATATGCAGAATGCTACAAATTACGCAGCATTCCAACATCCCGTGGCAGGTTGTAGTAGTAGTTCAATAATTGGAAGAGAAGGACAACGACCATAAAGCTTTTGTACTATTATGCAATGATGATGGTTGTTAGAATAAAAACCATAAAGCTTTTGTGGGTTTTGCCTCTTGTTGGGCTGGTGATGATGAGAAGGGCTTATGGTTTTTGAAGAGTTGAATGTGACTGAGATTTCATATGTGGAAGCTTATGGTGTTTCCATCAGGCTTTTGATGATGGACCCCACTCTACTTCAAGGAGCTGCTGCAAAAGGAGTTGTTATAGTGCATTTCGATATTTAGATTTTATTAGCAATAGTATTTTGGTGAACTCTTTTTTTTTTTTTTTCTTTATCCATCCCATAGATTGTTGATACTGGATATTTTATTTTTATTTTTATTTTTATTTTTTTGTGTGTGATATTTGCTAATGGCATTGATTTTAGATAGTCATGAAGTAATTGTTTTAATCCATTTTTTAGGACCATTTGATTTAAAAATTTCCTCCTTATCCATCTTTGCTTGTCTAGGTGAAGTTGAAGTTAGTACATTAGAATTTAGTCTGCATGCATGTAGATTTAGTCTCTTTTTCAACACAAAATGTTGAAGATCCAACCATAATGGGCACTCTAAAGGTCAGCATATCCAACCATAATGTTGAAGATCTACCTTTTTTTTTTGCTATTGAATTTTTGCATTTTTCTGAATTGTGTGAGAACACCCATATCAAATACTTGTTGTAAGTGAATATTCTCCATTTTTTCTTTTGATTTTTCATGAATCATTTGATTTTATATATCAAAGAAGAGAAAAGACTTAAAAGTGAAAGACGAAGAGGGTTCCCACCCTTCCTTTGGATTGATGCATTACCAAATCCAATTATTTGTCTTCCCATTGTCTTCAAAAGCCAAATGGAGCCTAAGCCCCTTTTTAAACATATTAGACTCCATTTGGTCGTCATAAGCCAAATGGAGCCTAAGCCCCTTTTTAACTCCGCCAATGCAACTCCTTGCATTGCCGGTCCCAAGCCCGGGTAAAGGAGGAGGGAGAATGGGTATTAAGGTGAGTTGTGTACTATTCATTCATTTGTATGATTGTAGCAGGTATTTTGAAGATACTGCTTTGATTGATTCAGTTCTGTTTTTCATTGCAGTTTGTGTTGTGTTTGCCATACAATCCATTCATAAGTTCACCCATATCCAGAAAATCAGACCATTCCAAAACGCAGGCGATTCACATGACACCCAATGATTGGGATGGGAAGCCCGCCATGTTTTGTGTTTACCATACAATCCGTTCATAAGACGCGTCCCACAAGGACAGATTAACACCCAAAAGATCATACCATTCCAAAACTCAAATGAGCAACACCATGTGATTTTAGCGAATTTGGGCATGATTTTATATGGTGTGGCCCACCTGAGTTTTGGGTCAGCCTGATTTTTGTCCTCCAAAAGAAAACTGAGGGGGGCACACATGATGGACATTGGAACCTTGCATAGATCATGATGGGCTCCACACATATTGTAGAATAAGCTTATTCTACAATATGTCACTGATGAATCTGCCTAGTTGTAGAATAAGCTTATTCTGCTAATGTTGCATAGAAACCTGCCTACTTGTAGAATTAGCTTATTCTGCTAATGTTGCAGAGAAACCATAAGAAAATATATGGTTTTAGTATATCTTCCGTTAATATAAATCTTATTGCAATGTTGCAACCTGGGTGATTGACTAAATGGCCATATTTAGGGATGCATCTCCTTCATGAGAACTAGTTTATCTGATAAAATGTTCCTTGATGGAAAAATCATTTTAGCTATTGAAGTTCTGTGATATTTGGTGGAGGTATCCAGAAATGGCCTCTTATGATATTTATGTCACTCAACATTAATTTGTTACAGGCTATGATGAGTTTACTGGAAAAGAAGATTGAAGAAATGCAATTGGAAGAGATGCAGCTTCAATTCAAAGAAACTGAAAAGATGATAGTGAGGAACAAGAGGCTATGAAAGAAGCAACAAACCTAATTCCTGTCATACAGGAGGTCCCAGTCATTGAAAGTGTGCTGTTGGATAAACTGACCTTTGAAAATGACATACTGAAGGTGGGATTGCCATCTCAAGGAGTTTTGTGATGATTAACATAACATTTCAAATTAGTTGCATAAATTCCATGGGTGAACATGCATTTGCATTTCTACTTGCGATAATTATGTCACTCACCATTAATTTATCGTAGGCCATGCTGAGCTGAGCTCACTGAACCAGAGGTGGATTATTGTTGGCATGCCCACAGTTGGTTTCCATTGCACTATTTACTCATTTGGTGTCAATGTGTAGTATCTGAATATTTTACAGAATGTTGTCCGACTACAGATTATGTGCAAGACTATATGCATGGCAAGATTTACTTACACATAGCTCGCTAGATCATTTCTCTTCCAAGGAAAACAATTAAATGAGCAAACTAGTAAAATAATGCAATACGAGAGTTTCCTTATTGGTGTCCCCATCCAGTGTAAGGCCATCACGCATATGGGTGGATTACTGAACATGACCCATATCGAACAGCTGTTATCCCCATTTGGTTTGAGTCAAGTCGTCCAGTGCCCAACTTATGTATACATCAAGGTTGTCCAACTGGTGGGCCCACTCATGGATGACCTAATTCTAAAGTTGATAAATATTAGCCAATCCCACCCAATGATTTCCTAAATTTTCGACACTGATTGGGCAGGTGGGACCATCCACTAGAAGTTTATTTTAGAGCAATGTTTGATGTAGGATAAACTAGTTGGATGGTCTCGATTGATATATTACCCTTCCACATGACTGCTCCAGCTTAAAGTTTAGCAAATTAGCCCTAAAAATGATTAAATTGATTTGACAATGAAAATTTTAGAAGAAGAGATGGCCCACACAACGGGAAAGAGTGGGGAGGAAAATACTCACCATTGAAACCTTTCTAAGATCCTCCTTGATGTTTATATGCCATGCAATCGGTACTATTGTGATGAACTGAAAACACAAAATTATCATCCTGATTCACAATTTTGGGTCCCACAAATGTTTCAACGGTAAGTGTTCAATCCGCACTGTTTCCCATCATGCAACACACTTGACTTTTGAATCTATCTGATTTTTGGCATTATCTCTTAACATGAGTTGGCAAACAGATGGACAGGATAAATTTCTCACAAACATCATGGTTACCCCCACATGCCTTCGGCCAACAGGAACATTCTCGCAGGCAACTTCCATCCGGTGCGGATTGGCTACTGACCCTACCACTAGCCAATGGTTAATGGTCAGTGCTCTGTTGACCCCATCATGATGTGTGTTTCATCCATGCCATCCATTAATTTTTTCAGATCATTTTATTAAACGAGCCCCAAACTGAGGTAAATCCCAATCTCAAGTGAACCATATTATAGAAAACAATATTGATTGAACTCCCACTGTTAAAAGTTTCTCGAGGGCCACAAAAGTTTTGAATCAAGCTATATTTGCTTTTTTCCTTTATATAGGTCATTATGACCTAATCAACAGGTCGTACGTATGTCAAATAAAAAGTATAGTGGGCCCTCATTTTTGGGATCAAGCTCTGAAATGATCTGAAAAAAAATGGATAGATGGTGTGGATAAAACACACATCAATGGCCCACACAGCGACCACTAGCCACCTGGGCTAGCCAAACTGCGTCCCTCACTAAAACAGCAGAATATGTACACTTGATAAATAAAGATAGGCCGGAACATTACCTACCGATCTCTCAAAACAGCCCAGATTTAAGCCACAACCTCTCTAAAAGCCCTAGAGACATTGATGTAGGGATGAACGTGATGAGGTCGATCACCGTCTTCCTCAAGGATAACTACTCTGAATTCACGTAGCTCCTCTGGACTCCTCACAGAGACTTCTCGAATCCATGAGTTATCAGAGAAATGCATGCAATCAATGATTTATATCTTGGAGAGAGGATTCACCGAGACAAATAAGTTAGGTCACAGATGTTAGATGAAGGTCTGTCTTACCTCATCATTACTGAGAGATTATTGGTAGTTGTATTGAGAAAGATTTCAAAATAAAGTAAGTTTGTTGATTACTTTCTTAACAAGCTTTAGATCTATATACTTAGTCTTGGATTAGGAGTTTTCTTCTACTGATGGTTTATGCTAAGGAAGGTGTCTTTCTTTTTCTCTACGTTTGCGCTATTTGTATCATGAATGTAGTATGACAAAGATATCATCTTATAATAATAAGAAGATTATTGGGTTACTAAGATGTTTAATCATTGAAATATTTTATAAAACCCTTTTTCGAAATTCCATTACAATCTAGTAGACTCCCATTATGGATTAAGATCTTCTATTGATGTATGTATGCCATTGCCCCATTTTCAAATGCCCATTGATACACTATCAACAAGTGTGTTAGAATCATCCAAACATTTATCCTGCTGCCCATCCTAAATGGGAGGCATGTCTGTTCACACCCCAAGTATAAGGTTGCGATGTAGCAATAATCTCGGTAAGACCGAGGTCAAATCCACAGGGATTGAACCTTGTACGTAATCTAAAAGTAACTAGGACTAGAACTAGAATAAGATGTAATATAAATTAGAGGAATTCAAGAGAATAATAGTGAAGTATTAAACAAAAAATTATAAAATTCAAAGTTAGGAAACTAGGATGTCAGGGATCCACTTGTAGAGATCAGGGAGATCTACGCTTGATTCATGAACTCAACTGGACTTAGAGTCTTATCTTTATCCAGTTGGAAGATAATTCATTAAAACTCAATTTGAACTTCCTTTGATCTACTTTTCAAGAGATGAAAGGTATGAGAATTAGAATTGATTCCATCACAAACCATGCCCATGAGACAAAGTAAACAACAAAATTAAACTAATCTACAACCAATCTAAAAGATGTATGAATGTTAGGAAGAATTCCATCATTCAACCATGTCCAAGGGGCAATAGTGAACAACATGGCTTCCTAACTTCAAAATCAAAATAATGAAAAGGAAATGCTCAAAGCCATCGGAGATCTATTGTGTTAGAATCATCCAAACATTTAACATCTTGCTGCCCATCCTAAATGTGAGCCATGTCCAGATATAATTAGATGAATGCCAACAAATGCAAATGCGACCATGCATGTGAACATATCCTTGTGATCTGTGTATGCATTGATCTGGTTCTAATTGAGGCTGCCCCATTACTTAAGGAATTTTCTCATCTCGCTAATATGTGACGTGTTTGTTAATTGTGATTAGTCTATATGTTTCAAGCTGGTTTATTTTAATTCATGCTTATGTTAGTATGAAAGGTGGCACGGCATTTTACTTGAGTAAAGAGAGTGAGAAAGTATACAAGGTTGGATTGAGCATTTGCCCCGCCTCATTGAATATCACGTGGATGAGAGTCGTTTGGAAAAACTGCCCCATTCGATGATCTAACCAACTGTGCCTGTTAATTTTTTTGAGTTGAGGCCCGGTTCTTTTTGTTGGAGCCCACTCCATTGTCTTATAGCATTTTAAATGGCTAGGATCATTTGATTGGGGAAATATTAGGAATATCCGCTCATGCCGTGGATCACATCTGTCCGTTGGAGTCCTTTAAGTTTCTCTTTTTAAATTATGGGCCATTTTCTGTTACATGTGTTACCCATTTGACAAGTGGGCTAGCATGATTTGTGGGTTGAAGGTCTGCTAGACCTAATCATTGAGTTAGGGGGTGAAGGTGAGCCTATCCCAGCTATTTTTGGTTAGAGCTTGAACTTAAGGTTGTGACTTAGGCCTCAACACAAGATCTAGGCCCAAGATCTGAATGGGCCAAGGTACACCTTGATAGGGTGGGCCTTGATACGCTAAAGTCAAGGTAATGACCCAGATCTGGATATTGGATATTGGTCTGGTATAGGCATGGACCCAGATGGTTAGAACATGACCCCTACAGATATGGGCCTAAATAGTTAGGAAGACCAGCAGGCATGATTTAGAGCATGGGCCTAGATGGTTAGTCAAGGCATGTTGGACTGAGTAATGAAGCCCACATGTTACTTGAACAAAAACGTGGTCCAACAGCTAGCCCACTCTAAATGTGACTGACACATGTGCTTTTTATTTGTGCAGCTCCCCTTAGGAAGTGAGTCTGAAAATCATAACTCAAGTGGGCCACATCACATGAAACGGAGGATGGGCATCAAGATTGCTTGATTTCTCTCAATTGTTTCTTGCAGTAATTTTTCTGTTGCCACCTTGTCTCTTTTTATATTCTTTACTTTTGTCTCTTTAACCTAGAAAATGGAACAAATAAGATAGATGCTAATTATTATTTTTTAATTAAGATAGGAGGTCTCCTAATTCCACACATGTGAAGAATGATGTCCCTGTCCATCCACACTCAGCCACACATTGTGAGTTATACACTGGCCCGAAAATCAGACGACAACACTCTTCAAGAGAGCCACAAAAATGGGAGAAAATATCAACACCTAGAAAAGTGATTACCAACCATTTACGTTCAACAAATGTATGTGGCTCACCTGATTACTAGACCTGACTGCGTCATGTGTTAGGGAATTTTCAAGGTGGACTGTACCAGATAACTGGCCCAATCTCAAGTAAATATTCCAGAAATCTGCCTATCAATCTCTCCTCGCGCTACTCCCCATAGCATGTTGTAGGAAACATGGCACTCCATTTTCTGGATAGCAGTTGCAGGAGGCTATCAATGGGCCCATGGGTGTGTGTTGGCAATGGAAATCCATGTGCCAATTACCCAACACATGCAACCTAAGAAAATCAAATCCGAACATGAAATTTTGATGGCTGACTAGCAATATATCCAAGCTAAGAAAATCAAATTCAGATAAATTTTTATCTGACTAAAAGAATTTTGCTAGATTAACTGATTACCCGAGTAACAGTTTAGTGGTGTCACCCTTACTGTGTGGGGCACCCCACCTTGATTTTGCAGCTTATTTAAGGACATTATCCCAAAACTTAAAAGATCCAAATCTCTGGTATTTGAAACCTTTTTTTTAAAAAGAAAACCAAAAGGTAAATATATCAGCTATCCATGCATTCATAACCACAATCTCCTTTTATATTGGTTTGGGTGAGGAGTGGTTAATTGTTGATTCTTGACATTGTTAACAACTAGCCAGTAAGTTAATACAACAGCTTTTGGAACCTCAAAATTTTCAAAAAATAAAAAATAAAAAATTAATCATGTAAAGTAGAGATTGTATACAAGTATGGGCAAAAGGGGTGCCTAACCCCTTCTTTATCCATCAACGAGGTCCTTACCTAGAATCCTTGATCATAGATTTTATCTAAGAGTCATCTTAGTTTGGAGAATATTCTCTAATTTCCCAACTTAAGGCTATACTACAAGTATAGTGGACCATAAATTCTAGGCCTTTATGGGCTATTGGCAACTTTTAAGTCTTTTATCGGTATCGCTACAAGTTTCGCTAGACAAGGATACAAAAATAATATCGATATCGCCGATAATATCGCTGATAACCTGAAATGTGGCAAAACATAGGAATAACGGTGAAATTTTTAGTGAAACTTCAGGAGATGTTAAAATGTACGTATTTACATATTTAGAAAAAAAAATTACAAAAAGAATACATACGTAACAAGTTTCCATTTAATGTGGCCTTAAAGGCATGTGTTATTGTAAGAAATCAGTCCAACCATCTCCTCCGACCTATTTAACCATCCAACCTTCCATCTAAACATCCATCAATATTACAAAATATCAACAACAAATGATATTTCACCAAGAAATCATCAACAATTGGAAATGAAACGAAAGATTGTGGTATCAATATCTTGAATGTTACGATATCAATAATATCGAGATATTATCAATTTTATCAATGGAAAATTGAACACTACATACAATTATGTGTCCATGAAAAAAAAATTGAATAAAAAATTTCCTAATAAACCAAAATTTGATGATATCAATACATTGGCGATAATATTGAAATATCGTGAATACACATGATACAAGCATTACCTAGAATTTACGTAGTCGAAAATATTGGCGATATTGATGCATTGGTAATATAAGCAACACCTAGAATATACATAGTCAAAAATATTGATGATTAAATTAGCGAGATTGATACCTTGGTGATACTTAGCGATATATTGCTAATACCTTGAATTTCTGATACTACCAGCGTTATCGGTTTCGCTACCAGTGTTATCGATATCGTTGAGCTAGAGATAAAGATAATATTAGAGATATTTTAATAATATCGAATATAATTTGAACACTAAATTTAATCCAAAATACATACTTGCACTTGGTGGTCGAGGTGGATTTCGAATCAATGTTATAGTGGGGCGCACCCAAGCTACCGATCCTTTTGCTCGCACATCCCACCCAAGCCGCCTCTAAGAAATGTAACAGAAGATAATTAATAATAATTACTTAAATTAATAATAATTACTTAAATTAATAATAATTACTTAAATTAATGTAATTTATACAGAAAACCCTTTTGAAAAAGGCACCGGAGTATAAATTCTGAAATAAGAATTTACATTTACATTCCCGTGCCTTTTTCAAAAGGGTTGAACTAACAACTAAATATTATATATATATATATATATATATAAATGCACTTTTACTAAAAAAGAAGAAGATATATTTAATTGTTAGTTCAACTGCTCGTATAAAATGATGGGGATTAATTCTTTTCACACATGACAATGATGCAGAGATATCCAGACCATCCAAATAATTGGATCCTACTGTAGATGGAGAATATTTGTTCATGTACCCACATTAGGCAATCTTAACCATCTATAAAAGGGCCTCTATGTGTACAATTGAGGATTTACTATTGTTGTCAATGGTGCAAAACTTACATTTAAACAAAATGCAATAAAAGTTAAAACTAATGAATTTTGAAAGAGGGACCCTAATACTTAACGACAAACACCCCTAAGGTCCCAAAAGTTGTTTTTTCGATTCCTTGATCCACAAAGCCATTGAAGAAGAGATTTTGGCTGATCAATTGGCCTTACAAGAAGGTCCTTTTGTTTTCAAGAGTACTGGAGCTCAAGCGAAGGTAAAAAAAAATCAAATTTCTCCCCTTTCACGTCTGTATGGCTGTGGAGCTCAAAAATTCAGTTTTTGATTAATTGAATCTCTTCTCAAGCTTGATAGATGCACGCTATTGCCCCTTAGTATCTCTTAGTGGATTCCTTTTCATTTTGGTTATGGTTTCTTTAGAGATTTTTTTTTTATTCAATTGTTAAAAAAAAAAAAATCCTTTTTAGAAGGCGGGTTCCTATGCAATGTTGTAGGATAGGATCGTTCTACAACATTTTTCTGCATGGGGCTTATTGTGGTCAATGTTGTCAAAATCCTACGATTCACAATTTACAATTTAAGTTGAATCTTAAGTAAAATGATTTGAATTCTACCATTGAATCCCTTTTTATATGAATCTTATGATTTTATGATTTGAATCCAACGATTTGCGATTCAAATTATACCTATGAATCTTATGATTTTATGATTTGAATCCAACGATTTACGATTCAAATTATACCTATTTTCTTCTATTTTAAGCTTCACTTGGCTTTTGTTTTATGTTTTTAAATTGCTAGGGGCTTTAAGAATCATTTAGAAAAATCTTTTTAAAAAAAATGAATTGTTTAGAAAAGATAAAGTATTTTATTTTGTTCTTTATAAGAGATCAAATGATATATATATATATATATATATATATATATATATATATATATATATATATATATATATATATATATATATATATGTGTGCTCTTCAATGTTAAATCATAGAGCTTTTTATTTTATTTTATTTATAATGTCTTAGTTTTTAACTGGTTGAAACATCAAATTGATGTATGACTTATCTGGAATGCTTTTATGGATGGTTACAATCATGTTGACTTATATGTATTGTGGAATGATGGTTAGAAATCAAAATATCTTTTTTTTTTTTTTTTTTTCCGTCAGTTTACAAAATCAAATGATGCTTTCCAATATGATTCTATATTCAAGAAAGGTAATAAGAACACAACTCATTAAAGGATCGTTGTATGGGTTTGTAAGGAAAAATTCTTGAAATACAAAAGAAAGAAAGGAAAAAAGAAAAAGAAAAGAATCTTTTACACCATCATGACATGTATTACTTGGTGCATATTGATGGCAAAAGGATGATTGCTAAGTTATTATTTTTTTTGATTTATTTCTATTTTCCTATTTTTGAAAAAAAAAATCATAAAAAATCTTACAATTTACAAAATGATTTTTGATTCAATACGATTCAATCCCTATTACGATTTGTGATATGATAACGATTTTGAAAACTGACTGTAGTGTGCATATGGCATGGCATGCAACCCATCCAACCATCACTTGGGCTACCATGCTTTAATGGAGGTGTTTGGGTGGTTGTGCATTATTTTTTATGGCATTGGCCCACATGATGGTTAGTGTGGGGCCTACTATGGTGTGTGTATGGGATGGAATTCAACCTGTTTGGTCCATCATGTTGACTACCACTCTATTTATCATATTTATTCTTACTATTTACCATATACATATTTTTCTATTTTTAATTAAAAAAATACAAGTATCGTGTAGCCTACGCTACACGCTATAGAGTGTTGAACGCTATGCAATATGCTACGCACTATTTAAAACACAAGTGACAACTCATATATAATTAAATCTTGAAATTTGGATAGTAAGTCCTGAACTTTAGGTCGTGTTGTTATAGCATCATGAGTTGTTTCATATCCACATTCTTGCCCCATTAAAGCGCAATGACTCCATGATCATGGCTTTCCTCAACAAACGAAGACATTTCAAATATTGTCAAATCTGTGGTTTTTCCTTGGGGCTCATCATCCTTCATTGGCTTAAGAGTAATACGCTTACCTAATACCTTTGTACGTGAAGGTATTCATATTCTTGCGACTGGAATGGTAAACTTTTCTGTCATACAACCATCGTCGACTCAATAGAATGTGTGTGCCTTTCATAGGGCTAATGTCACACCACATGCTTTATACAACATGTGAGATAACTTTACCAAACATTGCCTTGTCACTAGAATAAAGTGTCATCAAACCAAGCAACTCTATAGACTTACATTGTTTTTTCTATTTTGGGCTTCAATTTATTGATCATGCCTTGCAAGGATACCTCTATCTTCTCGTTTTGTATACTCCTCCTGAGTGTTGAGAAAAGTCTTAAATCTGAAGGTTTTGAGGTCGTTCGACCGGTCGTGGGAAGCTTCGACTGGTCGTGGGAGACGCTCGACTGGTCGTAGGTTCGAGCCTTGGCATGACTCAAAGTCCAGCTAGTTTTTGCTGTTTTTTTACAGTAGCTACGGCTGGTCGAAGGGATTGCTCGACTAGTCGAAGGGGTCCTACGCCTAGTCGAAGACTCGGCTAGACTAGTCGTAGGTTACGCAGTTTGTTCTGCGATTTTGCGCGAAACTACGGATTTGAGTCCTTTCGCAACTGGGATGCAAAAAGGAAATTTCCTAAACTATAAATAGGTATCCCTAGGGCTTTTCTAGGGCATGAGAATGTATGAGAAGGTTTTCTAAAGTAGTTCCAAGGGTTCCTAAAAGGGTTTAGGGTTATCAAAGGGTGTAGCAAGGGTGAGATTCAAGGTTGTTCGAATCGGGTAAGTCCTTTCTCTTTGTAATTGATGCTTTCATAGTGGTGATCTGTCGCTTTGTGCCATGGTTTTTTTCCGCAAGGGTTTTCCACGTTAAATCTATGTGTTCTCTTGTGTGCTTGGTGCCATTGGATTGCTATCCTAGATCTAGATCTGTGTGATTCCGCAGGTCAAAAATCCCAACAAGTGGTATCAAAGCAATCGGTTGGGGCACAGATCTGAATCTGAGGGATTAGTAATAATGGCAAGCGCTAGGTATGATATTAAGAAGTACTCAGGGAAAAATAATTTTGAGTTATGGAAGATCAAGATGATGAGTTCCTTAATCAAGCAAGGCGAAGATGGTGCTCTTGAGGAGTGGAAGTTCACTATGACTAGTGGTGATTAGAATACTCTTGATAAGAAGGCTTTATCATTGATCCATTTATGTCTCACGGATGAGGTTCTCTACAATGTCATGAGGGAGAAAACTGCGGCTAAGTTATGGGCGAAGCTAGAGGATGTTTATGCGAAGAAATCCTCTGAAAATCACCTGCACTTGAAGTGGCAGTGATACAACTTCAAGATGGCAGAGGGTGGAGATCTGGAGGCTCACATCAGCAACTTTAATAAATTAGTTTGCAAATTACTGGATATGGAGGAAGTGATGAAAGATGAAGAACAAGCATGTATGTTACTGAATTCTCTCCCGGCGTCTTTTGAGGCATTCAAGGACACTATGTGCAGCACGAACAAAACTTTGAGTGTCGATACCGTTATCTCAGCTCTTCAAGGGAAGGCTATGAGACAACTAAACAGCGACATGGGGATGTCTTCTGATGCACTGTTTTCAGTGGGTAGGAATTCTGAACAAGGTACAGGTTCTTCAGGTTCTAGATTCAAATCCAAGGGCAAGAGCAAAGGGAAGGTAAAGTGCTGGAATTGTGGGAAGGAAGGACATGTGAAGAGGGATTGTGAAAATCCTAAATCAAAGAAGGAAGATCTTGAGGCTTCATGCAGGGAGGCCAATGCTGCTACGTCAGATGGATGTGATGGTGATGTTTTGTCTGTGTTTACACTCAGACGGTCATACGATGATCATAAGGATGAGTGGATGCTAGACATAGGGGCATCTTTTTACATGACTCCTCATCGGAGTTGGTTCATCAGCTACAGGGAGTGCGATGGTGGACAGGTGTTTATGGGTAATGACATTGCCTGTAATGTTATGGCTATTGGTACGGTGCGCATCAAGATGTTTGATGGGGTGGAGCGTACCTTAACTGATGTCAGGCACATTCCTGATTTAAAGCAGAATCTGATTTCTCTTGGTATGCTTGAGGCAAAAGGATGCAAGTACACAGGTATTGATGGTGCTCTTAAGGTATCTAAGGGGGCACGGGTAATCATGAAAGCGCAACGACTCAGTAACTTGTACAGGTTGATCGGGAGCACTTCAAACGGTGGAGCTACAGTAGATGTAGCGGATTCCACCTCTGCACGTGTGTGACATGTTGGGCATGGCCACATGAGCGAGCAGAGTAGGAAGGCTGAGACGTGTGGACAGGAATATAGAGCAGGTGAAGCAGCCACCTGTGAGAAGAATCATACGGCATGATCACAGGATATCGGCGAGGTACATGGACGACTCTAATGTCGCAGGAGATTCATCTTCTATTCAGATAGCTCTAGGTGAGCCTGGTGCTGAAAAGAGGAAGGTGACTATGGGTGATGTGATGGATTCTGAACGCCCTGAAAATCGGGGGTCGAGTGTAACTCAACTCTCGAGTTCCAACGCATCACTTATGCAATATAAGTAATGCTGATTAAATGTTGTCTGTGTTAGAGCAATAAACATGAGTGAGATTATACCAAAACAGTAATTCATACTCCAGATCATTAGTATAAAGACAAGCGGAAGACTGAACTGTATATATATGTATGTAAAGAAACAAAAGTCGTTTCATTTTCCAGAGTATGAATCCATCTGAGTCACCCTATACATATGTTTGTTCTATAAACAAAATGTCAAAAATTAAACTAAGTAACAATCCTTGTAAAAACCCGTCGATCCTGGCAGCCTAGTCGAAGCCGCCAGAGTACTGCATATAGGAGAACTCCTCCTGGTCCTCATCATAATCAGACTCCGCCTCCTAAGTCATCTGCTCACCTAAACCTAAGACAGAGTCTGGTTGGTGTGTGCAACACTATTCCGTAACGTGGGAGTGAGTAGCTAACTCAGTCAGACAACGGTGCCAAAAACTTGATGTTTTATTTAAACCAACACGATTTAAATGATATTTAAACTCGCAAGTATACGAATCAGATGCAGATACGGTACGTATTACGAGATCGTTCCCACGAGGACTGGTTGTCACAATTCAAATCTATGATTCTTCTTAACTAATCCAATGAATAATGAACTAAACTACTAAGCACAATTTTAGGAAAAACAATTAAGAACAGGGAAGAAAATTCAATCAGAGAGAAAGCACTAGGACTTTTGAATCCACTCCTAATTATCCTAACCCTTGTTTTGTCTGTTGATTCACCTTGATCTAAATTGATACCACTTATACAGAGAAAGCACAATCTGTGTCCTGGCTCGAGCATACAGAATGTCTAATTCCTTTAAGCAATGCCATGAATAACATATTCCATGTCCTTGGTCGGGTACATGGAATGTACATTCATTAAAGCATCCTGTTTCTTCCTCTATAGGAAACCTGTTCTTGATCAGACCCAAGCACCTGTAACAAGCATCCAAACAACATCCATATATATACTTTGATCAAGTTCATAGATGGAGAAGTATGGAATTTAAACCCATCAAGCCCACTTAGAGAAAGAAACAAATTAATTAATGTTCAAAATAAATCAACCAATACAAGAGCTAATCAAATTAGGGGTTTCATCTCAGCCCTAGCTGAGAGATTAGTGACCCATAAAATCCATAAAAAGAGATGGATAAATAAAATTCAAAAAAAATGGAACACCAAACCAAACGATCTCCCTCTCTTCTTTCTTCTCTTTCTTCTCTCCCTGGCTCTGGATCTCGAATTCCCTGGTTCTGAATGCCTTTCTCACGTCCAAAACTCCCCTTTTATAGCTGTTGGATGGCTGGAATCGGTGGCGGAGTCGTAGAAGGACTCGGAGTACAAATTTTCACAACCGTGATCGGTGGGTCCTACAGAGGTGTTTTCTGAAAAATCCACCCCGTCCATTGGATTCAGGACAAAATTTCAGTCAAGAATGGGTGGTTTTGAAGGTCCATTAACGTGGCCCACAGAAGAAATCTCAAAAAGATCAGATTTGAACGTCGCCGGGTAGCCCTTTTGTGGCCTCTGTACCGCACACGTGTATACGCATGGGAGTGGAATATCAGCATGGTTTTGTAGTATTCATGGCCCTCTACACGATGGACGGATCGGATTGACCGTACAGTTGACGTGCGGAGCCCACTGTCGTTCGCAAAACGGCCAGCGGCCTGGTTACGCGGACGCGAACCTCCTTCCGCTGACAATGGTGGGGCCCATTCCGTTGATTACATGAAAAATCCACTCCATCCATTGTGTGGAGGAGGAAAAACCGGTTGGGAATGCAGATTTCTGCCTTTTGTTGATGAGGTCCGCCTGACTTTCTGCCCGACCGTTCGTGTGGTGTTTGAATGGTTGGAACACCATCTTCTGCTATAGTCTAAGATTCTGCCATCTAGGCAATGGTAATGAACGCCCCAGAAAACAGATGGACGGTCCGGATCAGTGTTTTAGATGAAGGGTGGGACCCACAACTCGATCCAGCGGTCGGACGGCGTTAACGCTGGACGATTTCTCGTTTTGAGAAGAGGAGTCGGGTCAGCGCAAGCGCTGACCCTTCAGCCGTCCGGTGCACGGCTTGCATTAATGTACTCGGTGTACACACTTCATACACAGGGTCCACCGTGATGTTTACGAGAAATCTACGCCGTCCATCCTTTCCTTCATATAATTCCAACCGCCAAAACCAAGTTTGAAGCAGTTCCAACTATCGGTGGGTCCCAAATTGAAGATTACTGGGCTGATCGTCCGTTGGACCACTTTCTGAGATCTTCAATGGCTGAAATTTAATATGTACGGTTAATTTACAGCCCCCATCACATGTATGAAGTTTCGAGTTGATCGGATGGCGGGAAATACGTGATCTTGCATTCTGGACCCTTTTCGAGCCCCTTTGGCTTACTTTCCTCAGATCCCAGGCGTGTATATTCTTCACCATTAGTTTTCTGGAGTACATCCCGTGCTCTGGTAATTTCGGAGCGTTAAATCCATGCTTTTAATATCATTTTGCTATACACGCTCCTAATTTCCTCCTGTAACAAAAATACAATTAAAATCCGATGTTAGGCCTTATCATGTACATAAAATAGGGCAATAATCGGGGTCTGATATACAATATTTGACCCTGATCAGCAACACTCTTCCGTAACGTGGGAGTGAGTAGCTAACTCAGTGGAACAATAAAGCATAGGTTAGCATGTTATCAATACAGTCAAGCAGTGATGATAAAGCAGTAAAATCAAACACTCCTAATTACTCTTATTAATGCAAGTATGAATGCGGTCATGATGGATGCCCTCACCACACCCTCCCTCGTGCGACACCATCTCACGTTCGCAGCATGCTTTCATCCCTCAGTGCTCCACATCTTCCAGGCACATGTATGCATGATGAGCATGATTACCGAGTTTTTAATTAGTCCATTTCAAACAGCAGGATTGGGAAACTAAGGTACCTCCCTTGTATCATTCCCAAACATGATCCATTCTAGGGTCGTCAGTCCTAGTTAATATCAGACGATGGTATGTTTTCTAGGTCACTGTAAAGGCTGCCAGGGCTGTTACGCACAAAGGTTACACCACTCCCTCATCACCTCTTAAACGATTCATCACTATACAGAAACATGCCTAGTTCATACTCTATATACCGCGGCATAACTCTAAGGTTCACCGCGATTTCAGAATATGCTCGAGGTCACTACAAAGGGCTACCAGGGCTGTTGCTCGCATTTGTTGCACCACTCCCCCATCACCTTATCAATGTAGGCCGACAGCACGAATATAGTGTCCCATACCACCATAATCGGCTCACGAGTCTGGTTGCTCACTAGTCACTACGGGGAGGCACGTGGCCCCAGCGTAGGCCGACAGCTCGACCACGGTGTCCCATACCACCATGCCCGGCTCATGAGTCTTAGCGGATCGAGGTACCATGGTTAACGGGATTCCACTGGTAAGTTTGGTACCCTAGGTTCAAGCAGTAGCGACCAAACATGGTGAACATACATTAGACATATCGGGTTACATGACGAGCCTGACTAGCTCGAGCGCACAATCAATTGAACGACATGAAGTGCATAAGCACTTCGCGTGGCCTAACCACTGTCGCCAACTGACATACGACTCGGGTTCGTCAAACGCATCTCACGTGGCGACATGAACCTCAGCCACGATCTCAAATCTGGTACCGATTGTCTGGACTATAGACATAGTCCCAAACTCAGTCAATTCTCATCCATAGCATGTAGAGTAAAGCATGATAAACAAAGTAGTTCAAGCATGCTAGTAGGCATGTTATAAGGCATGTTATAAAGCATGATATAAAGCATGTTGTAAAGCACTACATCAATAGGAATACAAACACATGTATTGCAAGTAAGCGGTTTAAGTGATCAACCTCATGGAGGTAATCATACATGTCGCTAGGGTAGTTGAGAATCCAATCTCAACACCCTCCTAAGGCATCTACATCCAAACACTTACTCACTCTAGCATTTCCACAATCAGTTAACTTACACTATTTCAACATACATAGTGTATGTTAACCAACATGTATTAAGGCAAGTTCTTTCGCCAAGAAAGTATTTTATGCACACATAATATATTTATACAACAATTAATCATGGCAAACACATCGCCAAAATATACATGTATACGGTATTTCTTACAATACAGTATTTCTACATACACAGTGCATATTAGTGAAACATGTATTTAGGCGACTCCTTTCGCCAAATAAGTATTTTATCCATATATCGTATATCCTTACAACAAATAAACATGTCAAACACATTTCCAAAAAAAATACGTATACGGTATTTTCTACGAATACTTAGAATATGTAAAATTCCATATTCTACAACTTTAATCGAAACAGAAAATGGAAAACACTTTGTACATGTGCAATTGCATGCAGATCATGAATCTATCATTATCTGACATTGAAAGCGTTGAAAACCGTAACCTATACACCTAAAGTCCTCACCTTACTCCTTGAAATTGCAACGAATCAGCTAGGTTCGTTAGGCTTCCGTATTCGGCGGTGTTGTAGCCTAAAGAGTGAAACTGGTTAGCTATTTCACAACCTATACCCTTCACACCCTAAAACAGATCTAGGGTTAGGGTTTCTTACCTTAAAACGGTGTCGGTATCGCCGGAAAAGCGTCAAGAAAGGGATGGTGCAGCCCGTGTGGTGATTGGAAACAGTAGGAGAGAGACTCTCCCACAACTCTCAAGCTTTATCTCTCTTTTTCTCCCTTCTTCTTAGGGTTTATCCCAAATTCGTATGGCTGTAAGAGGGGGTGCTCTAAGGCCCTTATATAGCCTAAAAAGTCTCTGAAATAGACTTATGTTTAAGGTATACTTGGGTTATATCCAAATCGGTTCTTATTCAGCTCGAAAGAGGGTTTCTGGCGGCCCTCATTGAGCCAAAAGTCGGACTTAAGCTCACTAACCTTGGATCTACGTGGAGTTATGTTTTCGTCTCAGTCGGATTCCCAGATCATGCGTGGCGGACCAGTTTCAGTTCAACGGTCAGTGGGCCTTGATCCGAAATTCCAAGTACATGTAAATGTTCCTGAAATTTTTCCTGATCCAAGGGTGTATTTGGGTCAGATTCTGACGGTTTGGTTGCTTATAAATTGATCGCAAGTTTCAAGTCTCAGATCACTATTCCAGATATTTATTTTCTAAAGGAATGGTGTATTTTCACACTCCATTCCGAGCTCAAGCGAACAGCCGTGGGACACTGTCTGGGGCTGATTTCTGAGATGGTTGTCAAGCCCAGCGAGGCAGTCCTAAGTCCTTAACCTTGCCTTATTCGGACTCCCGATATGCGGTCCAGACACAATACGGAGTTTCAATGTGGTCCCGAGAACAGTCGGGTAATGAGTTTGATCGTAGATTTTAGGGTAACCTAGCGTCAAGGATCCTACAAGTTTTGGGTCTTACAGATCGTATTTAAAGTGATTCAATTGGATTTCATGGCTAATTTAGTTTAGCACTTAGTTAACTTTGTCAAATTTCTGAAGGATTTAACCCTAAGCGATTTCTGGTCGAGGTGGTACTCGAGCCATTATACGGAAATTTACGGGTCGTTACAGATTCGTTGTACTAGACCGACATATGGGAGCGGGTGGACCTTCCAGTGGGCTAGAGAGCTGTTGGATGTAGGTGGATCTTCAGGAGGATACAACATAGATACATGGCGAGGTTGGTAGCGAAGGGTTATGCTCGGAGAGAAGGGAACGGCTTCTCAGAGATATTCGCGCCGACGGTATAGCAGGTGTCTATTAGATCCGTGTTTGGCGCTGGTTGGCCAACGTGATCTTGAGCTGGAAGGATGGATGTGGAGTCTGCACTTCTGTAAGGGAAAGTGAAGAGCAGATCTACATGAAGCAACCAGAGCGGTTCGAAGTTAAAAGGGCTGAGAAAAGCTTTGCAGGAGGTCGTGGTTCGACCTATCGCCTAGGCAGTGGTTTGATTCTTTCATGGTGGGACATTTAGGATAAATGATCGGGGGGTTGCAAAGATAGTTCTCGGTGTTGAGACTAAAAGAGGAGTAGGCTTTGGTAATCACAGGAGGAATACCTTGTGTGTAGGTATTGATCAAGTATGTGATGGGCCAAGTAAAGCTGGAGAGTGTTTCCTATGCATCTCTCCTCAAGTTTTCCTCAGGACATGTCCCAAAACAAATGAGGAAAAGTAGGATATCTCATGAGCCTTATTTGAATGCGGTGGACAGTGTGTGCCATGGTCTGGTTTAGACCGCTTATTTCACAGGCTATTAGTATTGTGAGCAAGTACCCCGACAAGCAATATTGGGTAGCGATGAGATGGTAAGAAGACTACGTCATTCTTTTGTGAAGACAGGAGCAAAGGTGGTTGGGCATGTGAATTTAGATCCGGCAGACATGATCAACAAGAAATTCCTGTAGAGAAGTTCAAGTTCTGTGAAACTTCTCTGGGCTTGGCGATGACGGAAAAAAAGGATGGAGTGTGATCTTGAGTTATGATGCGATGCAGAGATAAGAAAAGATGTCAAGGAGCTACACGGTTGAAGATTGAAGACTTGGTGGAGATTGTTGAGAAAAGTCTTAAATCTGAAGGTTTTGAGGTCGTTCGACCTGTCGTGGGAAGCTTCGACTGGTCGTGGGAGACGCTCGACCGGTCGTGGGTTTGAGCCCTGGCACGACTCAAAGTCCAGCGAGTTTTTGCTGTTTTTTACTGTAGCTACGACTGGTCGAAGGGATTGCTCGACTAGTCGAAGAGGTCCTACGACTAGTCGAAGACTCGGCTAGACTAGTTGTAGGTTACGCAGTTTGTTCCGCGATTTTGAGCGAAACTGCGGATGTAAGTCCTTTCGCAACTGGGATGCAGAAGGAAAGTTTTCTAAACTATAAATAAGTATCCCTAGGGCTTTTCTAGGGCATGAGAATGTATGAGAAGGCTTTCTAAAGTAGTTCCAAGGGTTCCTAAAAAGGTTTAGGGTTATCAAAGGGTGTAGCAAGGGTAAGATTCGAGGTTGTACAAATCGGGTAAGTCCTTTCTCTTTGTAATTGATGCTTTCATAGTGGTAATCTGTCGCTTTGTGCCGTGGTTTTTTACCACAAGGGTTTTCCACGTTAAATCTGTATGTTCTCTTGTGTGCTTGGTGCCATTAGATTGCTATCCTAGATCTAGATCTATGTGATTCCGCAGGTCAAAAACCCCAACACTGAGCCCTCTACAAGAGCGAGCTACCTGCCACACATTAGTCTCTGCCAAATCACACCTTAATTTAAGATCATAATATTTTTGGGTCTACTCCTCAACAGTTAGGTTGTGCTGTTGCAGATCTAGAAGCTTCTTGAACATCTTGAATTTATAACTGGATGGTCGAAAATAAGGTTTTGGGAGGACGCATGGGTGGAGAATAGGGCTGTCAATGGGCTGGGCCTAGGGTTGGTCTTGGTCCATATATATTTTGAACTGTTTTGGGCTGGGCTGTCGGGTTGCCCTATTAAAAAATTTGATTTTTGTAGGACTCATTGACACCCATAGTGGAGAAACGAAAAATTGAGTGAGGTCTTCTCGCTGCTTGCAAGGCTTTTGGTAGAGGTTAATGTTTTTGGTTGCTAGATGTTTCAATCTACAAGGTGAAGAAGTTTTCTAAGCTCCGGTGTGTAGAAGGAGAGACGATGACGAGCTTGAAGAGTTGGTTAATTTGTTAAAGCTGCTTTCCAGGTTGACCCGGTATTATCAAAAGCGGATTCGCTGCTTTGGTTGTTAGAGAAATCCAGTAAATTTTCAGTTATTATTATTATTTTTTTCAAAATGGTTGTAGGTTGCATTAAGGTGTTAATGGCCAACAACCTTTGCAAGAGGAAGATAATCCTTCCAAATGTTTGTCTAATGTGCTATCGGGATGAGGAATTGGTGGACCATCCATTTCTTCACTGTCCTTTTGCAAGAAGGATGTTGGAATGTTTCTTCAATTTGTTCGGACTTGCATGGGTTTGGTGGAGATCCATTGGTCTTTTTTATTATTATTATTATTATTATTATTATTATTATTATTTTTGAGGTGGCATGGTGGGTGGTTCAGGAAGGATTGGGAAAAAAGTTTGGTGACTATGCTTAGTTGTGGGGATTTGGTCCCTTTGGGAGAAAAGAATAATCATTGCTTCAGGAATCAGTAGGGGCATGTTTTAGAGGTCTTTGTAGGGCCTAAAATGCATATGATGGAATGGACGGTTGCATCTTAAGTTATTGCCCAGTTTCTTGTTAGTTAGTTAGAGTCGTAATTTTTTCTTTCTTTCTTTTGTGTATTCTTTGGCTGCTGCCTTCTTAATAAAATTCCCCAATGTTCCAAAAAAAATAAAATAATAACAATAATAATAACCGGATGGTAGAAGCCTATGTTTTATCTTGCTGTATCTCTTCCTAGTTTGAGATGGGTTGAAGCAGCTACTGTGTTGCAAGTCTCTCCCCCACTGAATTCCACCACTTTAGGGTTGGTCTCTTCAACTTCAATGTTGTAAACTGAAAATTGGCTTCCTCGGCGAGCTGGAAGCTCTCAAAATAATTCTCTATTGACTCTAACCAATCATGCAGAATGTCAGGATCGAAACTGCTACTGTACTATGCAATTTCCACCTTCACATGCTTGGTTGGATCTTCTGTCTGAGTTGATGGATCTGGATAATCATGATGAGGAGCTACAAGTGCCCGTTATCCTTGATGAAGATCTTGGGGCTGCTGATATCCTGGACAAGCCTCACGTTCATATATGAAGTTAGCGTCGCGTCTCCTTGGAGTCTGAGTGATAGGTGGTTGTTGATGAGTGGTAGTACGGTACTATAGTTCTCCTTCTCCTATGGCTGTTTTTAATTTTGAATCCATCTAAATTTTGATCTCATGTCCTAAAATGATCTAGACAAACGAATGGGCTGCGTGAATTTTTCAAAAACACCACGGTGAACCCACGTAGCATCCAAGCATAGGAATTTCCTACCGTTTTCACGCCAGCGCTGCTATATGGCACCAGCTATGTGCGTGGGACCTGATTGTAGCCCTCTTCAGTATGTATGTATTATATCCACACCGTCCATCCATGTGGAGAGATGATTTTAGGGTCCGAGACAAAGAATAAGGCTCATCCAAAGCTCAAGTGGACCCTAACACAGATAACAGTAGGGCCAATGATACCCACCGATGAAACTTGAAACCGCCTCTATGGGGTCTACCTTGATGTTTATTTGAGATCTAGCCTTTTCATAAGTTCATAAAAATATGGACCAAGGTAAAACAAGAATATCAGCTTGATCGAAAACTTTTGTGGCCCTCACAAATTTTTTAATGGTAAGAAATCAATCCCCACTGTTTTGTGTGGTGAGGTCCACTTAAGACTTGGATTCGACCCGTTCTTTGTCTCATGATATAAAATAATATCTCTAAATGGATGGACAGAATGGATATATAATATATACATATATATGAGCCCCACTGTAAGGGCCACACTGTCTTTAGTTCAACCAAGTCGCATGGAATCTACTTTCCCTGAACTTAAGGGGCGTGGATTACGTGTGTTACGCGGCCAACTTCTTCGCGGGTGTTACCCTTACCGTAGGGCCCACATTTGATGATATGTTGTATATCCATCCCGTCCATTTGTTTTTCCATGCCATTTTAGGATGTTTTCCTAAAGTTTAATTAAAAAAAAAATCTCAGGTGGACCACACCACATGAAACAATGATGTTTGAGCATTCACCATTAAAAACATATCAAAGACTACTTTAAATAGATCCGTAATGTCTATTTGTCATCCAGCCCGTTGATAAGGTCAATAAGAACTGGATGAAGGGAATATACAAATATTAGCTTAAACCAAAACTTTCGTTGCCTATAAAACGCTTTTAATGGTCATTCACCACTTTTTCTGGTGTGATCCACGAGAGATTTGGATCTTCTTAACTATTAGTTTAACTTCATTTAATGATAAAAAAAAAATGGATGGACGGTCTGGATAAAACATATACATCAAGGTGGACCCCACAGAGCCGTGACAGACCAAACATATGTACGTCTCTCTCATAAACAGGGTTTCCGAAGCCATTTTCGCAACAGAGATTGGGTTCCGGTCATTCCGGAACCGTAAATCACTAAAATTTCTCCCAAAAAATCCCCCAAATCCAACGATTTTTGGCAGATTTGTTGCCGAAATCTCCCTTTTGTAGGAAATCCCCTCTTACATGGATTTTCTCCCAAAAAATCCCCCAAAAGATTTATTCGACAAAAAAAAAAAAAAAAAAGGAATTTGAAGTTTTTTCACATTTACGGCGCATCACTAGCTCTCGATCGTGTGGCCCTCCAAATTCAGCTTCCGATCACGCATTCTTCTTCCACAGGTACCGAAATCCCCTCTTTCATGGATTGAAAGATTTTCCCTCTCTTTAAAAAAAAAAAAAAAAAATATTTCTGGTGAATCTGCAGATACAACATGATAGTCTCGCTAATATCGGTGATTTCGCAAAAAAATCATGCAATATTGTACGATATATCGCACGATTAAAAGAATTATGGTTTTTTTTTTTTTTTTTTTATAAATTTTCGACGGTATCGGATGGGTTTCGTCTCGCTGACCAGCGATAACGATAATATCGGCCGATAGTATCAATGTTATGAACACTGCACAGGGATATATCATCTTAACTTCCCCCTGCCTCTTAGGACTATAGGAACCTCTTGTGGGAATAAACAATGGGTATTACAGAGGTTTTACGGAGTTATAACAGAAGGAAAGTAGAGATTTATGAAGGCTAGTTTTGGGGTCAATGTTCCGGGTGTAAGAAGGCTGAATTTTATGGCTGGATTTTATAGAAGATTTGGACGGAAACCTGGGCAGGCTATTGTTGGGGCAGAAAATTGGGGCGTGATGAACTGTTTTGGGAATGTTTTGTCCATCATAGTACAACTTTCTGGACTGTTTTGGTTTCAGAAATTGGACTGCAATGAGGCTGAATTGCAAGCAGATACAGGGCAGATTTGAAGAGAGATGGGTTATAGATTTCAGGACTAAATTTCAGCAGGTCGAGGGATGTTTTTCTTTTTGCTTCAGATTTGAGGCTGTGAATGGGATGAGATATGGGACAAATTGGACTATTTTGAAGGCTTAGTGGGGTCTGATTTTGCTGGGGAAAGAATAATTTGGAGAAAAAAAAAAGGTAAAGGGGAAGAAGAATAGAGAAAGAGTGGAGAAATAAAGCCCTTCCCAAGAGCAGAACTTGCTCTTATACCAAAAGTAATGCAACTAGAATCAAATAAAATTGAAACTAACTTACTAGGCTAGGCTCAAACATCCACATGCACAGATAGATAAAAAGAAGAACAAAAATTGAGAGCAGGGCTCAACAATCATCTAGCCTTTATGCTAGAGATCACAAACCCCGCTCTCTTCTACTGTAAGAAAAATTCTCAATGACTCTTATTGAAGAAATTCTCATGAAAAGTTCTATATATGTATGGGCATAAGAGCATACTTATAAGTCATTGAATATTGCTACTTCCAATATACTAAAACTGGATTTTCTAAAAGAGAAAAACAAAATCCTCTGAGAAGCTTAAATAAAAGAAGAAATTGCAGCAAAGGACTCATGCCATGTGTCCTTAAGTGGGCTCTTCTAGACCGCTTCTTGTGCATACGTGTGGAGCATGCACATGTGGGATGAGATACAGTCGCATCACATGTCAATGTTGTAATATACATCTGTCAGCTGTCCATGAGCCATTTACTTGTTATGGCTTGGTGTATATGAAACTCATCTTGTTACACCTGAACTGGGTACATCATTTATGTCATGGACAGTTGGTACCAAGCCCTACATCACTTGAAAAGTCCAGTTAATAATAGTAACAGGTAGAGAATTGATATCTGCACCCATCTCCCTGATTGATGCATACACTCATTCTTTTCTACTTCTGCTAATAATATTGTACTATTGTAATACACATCGCTTTTCTTTTCTATCAGTGATGACATGTGTGAATAGTCTCTCCCTAACACGCAAGTTATGCATTTATATAAATTGTTACTACTGGTGCTCGCAACTGAAATGCGTTGGAGCAATTTTTTCCCCCTCTGTCGCCTATTAATTGCATGGATTGGCCTTGTGGATGTATGTCTCTTCAAAGGAAAAGCATCGTTCTTTTTTGTGCTTTCATAGGTTACTAGTAACTGAAGAGGACATCCTCTCTTTGGTGCAGCTCAATATGGCAACTCTTAGAAACCTGAAAATCAAAACCGGTACATGCAAACGCATCCTTAAAGAGCTTCATTCTTATGAGAAAGAGGTTGAGAAAGAAGCTGCAAAAACTGCAGACATGAAAGAGAAAGGAGCTGATCCTTACAATCTTAAGCAACAGGTATGCACCTAAAGCCTCAGAGATGTCCTGGTCATTCGATGTGCAATTTTATCATCCTTACGAATGAGTTTGGAATGGTACTATGTTTTTAGTGATTTTCTGGAGTGTTAGTCCTTGGTATCCTATCAATGCTTGTTTTTGAGATCTTTAGTGAGAATCTAGCTATTCAAACTTCACTTCAAAGTTATTTTTAGATAAAGTATGAGCCATACACATCCTATCCATGCCTGTTTTTGACTTGCTGTTTTGCAGCTTTTACATTGTAGAGAAATTGTTGCATTCTTATATCCATTCTTTTTATTGGATTTGTTACCAAAATGTAGTTTTGAGTTCTTCGAATCACTATGAGTGGCCTAATTTTGTCTATTACAAGTTCAGTTCTCATCATCATATAGAGACGGTTCTACTTAGGTTTGACATGCTAGTTTTCTTCTTCTTCTTCTTTATTCTTTTATGGTGTTAAAGTGACGTGCCCCATGGTTGTTAAAACCACTGTGATGTTTTGCTGCTAAGTTTCTACCCATCTTTCTCTTGTCATGCTTTGTGAACTTCTGAATGGGATTCCTTAATCCATTGACTTCTTTGCATACCACTCTTATTTATGGCAATTCACAACTTTCATGGCAACTCTAGTTGAAACTCTTGGCTTTGGATGTTGCATTAAGTGCAACATGCCACTTCCAGTCATTGATTTGGCCATAACTCTCTCCTTTCTTTTTCTGTACTGCTGGTTTTGGTTTTGGTTTTTTGTGATTGGACATGTCATCCATCTTCTTAACTGTCTTTCCAGAAGGTCCCAATCATTTTTGAGAAAATAGGAAACCCTCTCTACCAATGGAGAGTGATCCTCAACTTTGGTGGTCCCAAACTGTTGTCCAATGTGTATGAGGGACGCGGAGTCAGTGAACCACTTCATCCATTGCACATTTGCCCACATATTAATGGGGAAGCTTTCTTGCTGTCTTCAAGGTCTCATGAGTGATGCCCAGGTCAATCGAAGAGCTCTTACTCATGTGGCATGGGGGAGGAGAAGGGAGGAAAGATGAGGTGGCTTGGAGGCTGGTTCTAGTGGTGATCTTGTGGGGCTTGTCGGGGGAGTGGAACAATTGGGTCTTTTGGGGTAGCTGCAAGTCAGTTGCGGATGTATTCAGGTGCGTAAAGATTGATGTATTAGACTGGGTTAAGAGTTTGGTTGCTCCCATCCATAGTGACGGGGTCAAGTTGGTGGGGGACCTTGTTCTAAATTTTTTGTATTCTTTGCCTAAAAGGAGTGTTCTCTAATTTTTATCCTTCCCCACTCAGGATCCTTTTTTTTCCCCCTTTTTCCCCTAAAGGTGAAATGCTACTAATGGCATTGAGAAATACCAGCTCAAATGGCTGAAAATCAGAAACTACAGAGAAAAAAAATTGTCCTGGAAACATTCTGGCATAAGTCTGATAGTTGTTGGAATTTCAGCCCAAATGAAACAGGGTGGTTTCACTTTCATTTTAGAGAAAGGAAACATTTCAGCCGAAATAAAATGAAATTAACAACTTTGGTATTTTCCAATTGATGGCTTGTATTAATTCTCTCTGTCCATTGTATTGTGAATACTCATCTTCATATTGAATTGATCACAACTTCTCATTGTTTTGTTGAGCACAATTTAGCTTAGACACATGCATCACAAGGTGACAGACGTGGTGATGTCAAAACCTGCCATGATGAAGCATTTTGTAAAATGATTATTTGTAGTTGTCACATAGATATAAATATATCTAAGCAGTTTTATCTAGTGTTATAGCTATTGCCTTGTAACTTAATTAGGCAGCCTGGTTTTTATGGTGCATTATCTGGGAACTTATAAAACATCAAATGTGTAGACGGTCACTCTTTAGAACTTGTAAGACTCGAGTGATAGCATTCTACTTAATTTCAGTAGCTTTTGTTTCGTTCCAACAGGAGAATGTGTTGGCCGAGTCGAGAATGATGGTTCCTGACTGCCACACGCGCCTGGAGGCTTCCCTTGCTGACCTGAAAGGAATATTGGTTTGTATAACCTACTGAGCTAAACTAGATACACTGATTTAATGAAATGGACCCTTAACATATCCTTCTATTTCAGGAAGAGTTGAAGGAGTTGAATCAGCAAGGTCCTGAGATTGAGGAAGCTCAAAGCATTATTGCGGAGGTTGAAGCATTGTTTCAAAGCTCTGAAGGTTAGTAGTTCAGTCAACTGTTGTAGTTGGTGGCTTGATTGCTGTTGCTTTGGTTTTTGTATCTTGTTCTAGTCTTTTTTCAGAGGCTAGCATGCACCACTTCACTCTGCAGATGGATTTGTAGCCATGCAGTTTTGGATTTGGCTTCTGTTTGTTTCTAAGTAAACGGCTACCTTATACTATAATTGATGACGGTGCTTGCCATCTTCGCAGGGTTTACTCTCCTCATGTCTTTCATTTGTTAATGTTACAATCTAAGGGCTTAGTTTGGATCCTTGATAAAAATGTGGTGTGCATCAGGTGCCCATGGGAATGAGAATGGGATGATATTTGATAAGAACTGAAACCTGTTATAATTCCGCTCCCATTTGAGATGCTTTTTGTGGATGGGGTAATCTGGTATTTGCTCAAAATGGCCTACTACACAGTGTGGATGAGAGGATGCACATTCTATCTTATACATTCTGGTTGCACCAAAATCAGCCCGCAGCTTTTTATTTGTTCTGTTGATTGAACTTGCAAGAGGACATTGACGTTCATGGAACTAGTCAACAACTAAATGCTGAAATTATTCCTTTTTTTTTTGGTCTTGCACGAGTACCATCCCACTGCGACTCTCAGTAACGCTATTAAACTACCAATCAGCTCCCATGTCTTTGAGATTTCTCCAAGCTGAATCTCATGATTGCATCTGTTGCTTTTCCCCCTAAAATTGCCATCCAACTTGAACCCACTCGTACCTTCACACCAATGCAGTTCTTGATCTCTGTTGAAATTCTAAAGCATCCTTCCTTAGCTCTAGCTTTGCATTTATTTACCAACTCCCTCGTTTTGTCAATCAAAACTATGTCATCTGCAATTCCTTGGGGTGTCAGCGGTGATTATATAAAGTTTACCTTTCAGCCCAGCAAAAAGCTGAAGCTTGTTCTGGAGCTTGTTGATTGTGCTATTAGGGAAGCAAGCAGAGATGCTAACTGTTGGGTCAGTGGGGCCGAGAACCATCCTTGGAGTCTAGATTTTATTGTAAAAGAGATTAAGATCTTTGGTTGGGGCGCCAAAAATATCATTTTCTATCTCAACCAAAGATTCATCCTCCTGGGTATCTTGCCCACATCTTGGTATTGGGAATCCTTTCCCTCTCTCTTGGCTTTTAATCAATCTCCTTTGTAAAGGCAGCTTCGGCTGCCTTCCCCTTTAGCTGCTTGTTTTTTGAGATCTTGGGCTTTGTATTCTTTTCTCGCTTTGCGAGTGTTTTAATAAATTTTAGTTCTCTCTCAAAAAATAACATACTTATAGTTCGAAAATATTTGCACCTGCATTTGATTGATCCAACCTGAGTTTGGGTCAGGTTGGGGCAGTGTTTCAAATATCGATACTATCGGCCGATATATCGGCCGATATTATCGGTATCGCACCACTGCGAGACGACATACTCGCGATAACGTCGGGAAGATACCAAAAAATCCCAAATCTAGATATCGGCCGATATTATCGGCGATATCGCACGATATGTCGACGATATCGCTTTCTTTCCTCTCCATTATTGTCGGACATCAACGCACGGACAGTCACGGGTGGATTGCAGGGGACTCACGGGTCCCACTGTAGCTAACCACCCACATGCACCATAAAAATCAGATCCGAGCAATGGAGAATAAAAAAAAAAATTGAATTAGAAAAAAGAGAAACTGAAATCGGAGGGTACTGGTGTGAAGCGGTGATCGGAGGTGGGCCATTCGACAAGGTAAGTGCAATTTTCTTCCGTTTTCTTCATCTTCCCCTTTTCTCGGAGATTCCGGCGAGGAATCAGGCCGAATCGACTCACCGTTGCTTCCGGAACGAGATTTGCGTGGAGGAGTTGGGTCGGACTGCGTGGATGGAAGAGGGAAGATGAAAAGTGGGGCGGATGCAGAAATTGGGTTGCGTACTGAGTCACGTACGCTCTTATCGTACCGAGTAAACTCAGTAGGGCCCTTAGCTTAGCATCTCGAGTTCATCCACGCCGTCCATCCGTTTTTTCAGATCATTTTAGGGGTGGAGCCCAAAAATAAAATATATCAAAATCTCAAGTAGACCATACCAAAGGAAACAGTGGAAATATTGATTTCCACCGTTGAAATCTTTATACGGCCCCCAATGATGTTTTTTTGTCATCCAAACTGTTCATAATATCACAAAGACATGGATGACTGGAAAAAATAAATATCATCTTGATCTAAAATTTCTGAGGGCCCCAAGAACTTTTCAACGGTAGAGTTCAATTCAAACGGTTTCAGGTGGTGTGGTCCACTTGAGCTTTGGATATTATTAATTTTTCTTTCAAAAGCCCTAAAATTATACAGTAAAATAGATGGACTGATTTGATAAAATGCATGAATGACAAGTGGGCCCCACAAAGTTTACTCGTACACAGCGCGCAATCCGCCGGCGGATGGAAATGGGTTTGCGTACAGTCACCCGGTACGCTTTTATCGCATATTGAGTAAACTCAGTTGTGGTCCACCTTGAATGTGTGCGGTGTATCCAATCCGTCCATACATTTTTTCACATAATTTTATACGTTGAGCCTGAAATTGAAGCATACACAAAACCCAAGTGAACCATACCACTGGAAACAGTGGGAATAGTGATTTCGACCGTTGAAATCTTTTTAGTGCCCAAAGTGATATTTATTTCTCATCCACCATGTTCATAAGATAAAAAACACCTGGATGAAGTGAAATAAAAAATATCAGCTTGATCCAAAACTTCGGTGGCCGCTAGAAATTTTCAATGGTAGACACTCATTTCACACTATTTCCTGTGGTGTGGTCTATTTGATCATTGGATATAATTTTCTTTTTTGGTACATGGTACTGAAATTAAATTTTAAAATTGATGGACGGTGTGGATCAAATATAAAAATCACAGTGGATCCCACAGAATTTACTTAGTACGCTTAGCATACTGCGCTACTCAGTACGCAATCTGCTTCTCTCGCCAAATGGGTAAGTATTTACACCGTTGAAACCTTCTTCACTAATTTCTATGGTGGGGTCCACTCGAGCTCTGGATCTGAACCATTTTTTGGCTCATGCTATAAAATGATCTCTTCAAATGTATAGACGGTGTAGATAGAAAAAATACATCATGATGTGACCCACGTAACTTGGTGATGAACCGTGCACCCGTCACTGACGGGTTCACGTTAGGTTGCGTAATCAGTACGCTCCTATCTTACTGAGTAAACTCTTTTGGGCCCACCGTGATTACACGTAATTTATCTACGCCGTCCATCCGTTTTTACTGATAATTTTAGGCTTTGAGCCCTAAATTGAACCGTATCCACAACTCAAGTGGACCACATTACAAGAAACAAGTGTTGAATGAACGTTGACCATTAAAAACATTGTGGGAGCCATAAAAGCTTTGGAACAACCCGATATTTATTTTTTCCCTTCATCACGGGTCTTTAGGACCCAACCAACAGATTGGATGTCAAATAAACAGTACAATGGGCCTTAGGAAGATTTTAATGGTTGATATCCAATCATTATTGTTTTCCTTTGGTGTGGTCCACTTTAGATTTAAATTCGTATGATTTATTTTAACAATTCATAAAATGATCCGTAAAAATGAATAAACGGAATGGATGAAACAAAAAACATGATGGTGGGGCCCACAAAGCACCGACCACGAGCCATGAGGCCGGTGTCGGGGGAGTAGCCAATACGTCTCCCGTTCATCGACGGGTTGCGTAGCCATTCCGGAAGTGACGCACCAAGTTCTGTGGGGCCCACCAAGATGTATGTGTTGTATCTACACCGTCCATACATTTGGGCATATCGTTTTAAGGCATGAGACAAAGAATGAGTCAAATACATTGTTTTAAGGGCCTTAGAATTTTAATGGTGGGTGTCACTCTCTCCACTGTGTTCTATGGTGGGGTCCATTTGAGCCTTGGATTTGACTCATTCTTTGGCTCCTGCCCTAAATTGATATCTTCAAATGAATGAACGGTGCGGATACAACAAATATATCATGTCGGGTCCCACATAACTTGGTAACGTCACTCATCCAAATTTCAAGTGGACCACGGACGCGGTTTGGCTAGTGACGCTGCCATCAGTGGACCACTTGAGATTTCGATCAACCTCATTTTTTTGGTTCATACTATAAAATCATATGGAAGAATGGGTGGAGGGCATGAACCAAAAAAAGAACGGTGGAAATCATTATTCCACACTGTTTCCTATGTAACGGTCCACTTGAGCTTTGTATTTACTTCAATTTTGGGATCAACCCCTAAAATTATCTGTAAAAATGGATGGACGGTGTGGATAAACCACATAAATTCATAGTGGGCCCAACTGAGTTTACTCTGTATGGTCCACCATAATTTATGTATTTTACTCTGGACGGTGTGCTGAGTAAGCTCTGTATGGTCCACCATAATTTATGTATTTTATCTGCTCCATTCATCTATTTTAATAGATAATTATAGGGCTTCAACCCAAAAATGAAACATATACAATGTTCAAATGGACCACACCATAGGAAACAGTTGAATTGAATGTCTACCGTTGAAAATTTCTTGGGGGCCACATAAATTTTGGATCAAGTATAGTTTTATTTATTCCCTTCATCCAAGTCTGTACGATCTTATGAATAGGTTGGATGACAAATAAACATCATTGTTGGGCCTAGCAAGGTTTCAACGGTGGATATCATTATCCCTGTTGTTTCATGTGGAATGGTCCACTTGATCTTGAGTGTTGTAGAGAACTCTACCTCTATCACATCTCTCTCTCTCTCTCTCTCTCTCTCTCTCTCTCTCTCCATCTCCTCCTTGTTCAATGTTTTTCACAATAATAGGGGTTTCATGGTAGACATTCAATTTACATCATTTGCCTTTGTGTGGTCCACATGATTTTTTAGTAAGCTTCATTTTTTGGATAAAGACTTGTATAACATTATTTTACAGAGAAAATATGTCAGGAGGAAGAGGAGGTAGGCAACCTGATATAGGGTGGAGGTACGGTCAGCCCATTCCCGATAATCGATTCGGGAGTATTTGTAATTTATGTGGCCATGTATCGAGGAGTGGTGGGGTAACCCGCTTAAAGGAGCATTTAGCGGGAGGGTATCGCAATGTTGTGGATTGCCCAAAGTGCCCACAAGATGTGCGAGAACAGATGAGGACCATATTGAAAAAAATGTGAAGACAAAAGATGAACGACATGCACGGGAGAGGGAGATTAGGGAGGAGTTGGGGCGGCCACCATATGCAGGTGAGGATGATGTAGTGGATCTCGATAATGATGATAATGATCCCGAATACAGATGCGCAATTCAAGAGTCCATACGGGATCGGTGGGAGAGGGATCAACATAGGAGGTGGGACACAAGTAGGCCTCGATTTGAGGGGTCTATCCATGAGCGTGGTGGGGGAGTGGAGCGGGGGGGAGTGGAGGGGGGGAGAGTGCTTGGGGTGAATCGGGGGAGGGTAGTAGGCGAGGAGGAATATGGGGCATGGGCGGGAGTAGTAGCATGCGGGTGCTCTGGGATCACCTTCGGATCCGAGGATGTACAAAGAGGCGGGAGGGACACAAAAGAAAATAAAGGAGATGTTTAGTGGAGGGGATGTGAGGAAAAAGTTGGAAAATTTATAGCAAAATTTTTATATACGGTCAAATCCCCGCAAATGTCAAGACAGAAGCCCGCACTTCAAAAATATGATAAGTGAAGTGCGGCGTGGGGGTGAGGTGTGTGCGGCCGCCACACCCGCACGATCATGGGGAAATACTTGGATGATGAACATGCGAGAAATGAAGACATGTTGATTCATATCTAAGTCATGGGAGATGTACTGTTTGACCTTGTCATGTGTGACGGTTGGGCCGGACCGACCAAAATGTCAATTATAAATTTTATGGTCTATTCTAGGGACGGGCGGTGTTCTAAAGAGTATAGATGCGAGTAGTAAGATCAAAGATCATAACTACATTTACAAACTAATGCACAACATCATGCAAGATGTTGGGAGGAAAAATATTGTGCAGTTTGTTACGGATAATGGGAGTGCATTTGTTAAGGCGGGGAAGGATATTCAGAGCAAGTATCATATGTATTGGACCCCCTGCGCAGCCCATTGCATCGATCTCATGCTGGAGGGGATCGGGGATAGGCCGTCGGTGAAGGCGTAATATGCGATGCACGGCTCATCACAAACTTTGTATACAACCACGGCTGGTTATTAGCTGCAATGCGCGAGAGGTGTGGTGGGGATATAGTGCGCCCCGGAGCGACGCGATTCGCCACAAATTATATCGCCTTAAGTAGCCTTCTCAAACACAAACAAGGGTTACGAGAGCTTTTCGCCTCTCATGATTATGTAGAATGGAAAAGGAGGTTGACAAAAGTAACCTATAGAATTGAGGAGCTGGTGCTGGGAAAGATATTTTGGGATAAAGTGCGTGGTGTTGTGGGTATTCTAGAGCCCATTTATGTGGTGTTGAGGATGGTGGACAATGAGACAAATCCGTCGATGGGGTCGTTGTATCCGTCTATACAACTAATGAAAGAGGCCATCACGATTAAAGCTCCCAATGCATATAAGTGGGTGCATGCAATAATAGACGACCGTTGGGAAAGGACGCTTTCTCACCCACTACATCAGGCTGGTAAGTACCTAAATGGATTTTTTTTTTCAATATGCAATAATAAGCGAGGGTTGTACTGATGTGTATATGTTGGTTTTCAGCGTATTTCCTAAATCCCAAATACCACTACAGCCGAAACCTCTTCGAAGATAATTCATTAAAGAGGGTTGTGCATGAGGTGTACGATCACTTATTCCCCGACTGTCCGGGGAAAGACACCTTTGGTAGTGAGGTAAATATGTTCCGCACTTACATTCTCTTTATCTTCATCTCAATTATTAAATACTTATTCTAGTTGCTATACGCCATCAATGATTGTTAAATTCAGCGCCTTGGTTGGGATGTTTGGGTGTCACCCTGCGGTGAAGTCAAGGAACGCCATGATGCCATGTGAGTCACTGTAGTAAACTTAACATTTATATTATTTTGGAAAATCTAGGATAATGAAAGAATCTTATGATATGCAGGTGAATGGTGGTCCATGTATGGGACTGACTGCGAGGTTTTACAACGACTGGCTGTCGTGTGCTTGCACAGACGGTGTCCTCGTCACCCTGTGAAAGGAATTGGAGTACATTCTCCCTCATACATACAAATAAACGTAATAGAATAGGGTATGAGAGGCTTCAGAAGCTAGTGTATTGTCACTACAATATGAAGTTACGAGAGAGGTTGCTCCGCTCGGAAGGAAGAAGAAAAGCACAGGAAGACCCACTAGACCTGATGACGGTCGGACAACATGCATATGCTGAGGATGCGGAGGATGACATAGTTTACCAGTGGGTTAGGTCGGATGACTTAGATACCTCGGATGGGCGACCAGAGCCACATATTGCGGCAGAAGCAGAGACACAAGGGATTGATGTTGACAAACATGTGGAGCAACAGAGGTCTCCTGATGAGGCATTCGACCCATTAACGAGGAGTCCAGGAGAGGGCAGCCCGCGGCAATCACTATCACGAGGGACACGTGGTGGGGAAACATGTTGTCGACACCGAGACTCGGTCGAGAGAGTGATGCGGGAAATGAGTCCGGTGATGATGATGGCGGCGATAAGGGTGACGATGACTCGATGACAAGAAGGGATGATGATGATGATGATGATGATGGTGGTGGTGACGGGTGGGAGTCGGGATAAGAGGCCTCTTAGCCCTTTTTTGGGAGGAGAATTTTGATCATTCCACGCGGGATGCGACCATGGTTCTCGTCCGGGAGAACCACGACCTCGTCTTGTTTACAATAAGACATACACGCGTCAAAAGCTCTTTGTGCAGAAAAAGAAGACTCATAAACTTTCGGATTTTGAGGAGGAGTTCTTGGTAAAATGCATGAGGGACACAAGTGTTCGTGGCGGGCGAGGTGGCTCACAGATTTGGATCACGGACGAGGGAGGGGAGCTCGAGCTACGAGGCCACAACATGAATCTGGATCACAAACACCGGAGAGTAGCTCGAGTTCGTGCCCACAAGCATGGGTATGGATATGGACCTAGTGGCTATGCGACGAGTGACTCCAACGATTACGGCACATCATTTTTCAACCCCAGGTCAAGAGTTCACTTACGCATATGGGCAAGGATATGAGCAAAGAAGTATGGATATGGTCGACAATATGGATACCAAGGAGCTTCATATCCGCCCTTCTCGATCCATATCGATTCTGTGTGACGATTAGCGCAGTACCCACGAATGGGCGTATTGATTCAGTTCGGAGAAGATGAGTACCAGCGTTATGTCAGGGAGTATCTTAACTGCTACCACTCTTCTATGACCTGGGTACAATATTGTGGATTAGTGGAGCAGCAGTACTATGCCCAGCCCCGTCGAGATGGAGATGATGATTATGAGCCACCACGCAACTCTATGTGGGTCTAGACCACAACTAGTCCTCATCAAATACATGTATATTTATCAAATTTTACTTATTCAGTTCTTATTTTGCTTTTCAATGAATTGGTTGTGTTTTCATACATGACTATGATATATTTATAAATATCATGCATTCAATTTAAATATAGTTGCATTAGTTCAGTTAAACATCGCATAACTTAGGACCCCATACAAAGGAAATTTATTATGTGCATCTTTTTTTTGAGATGTTATGATTTAAAAGTGTGTATTAAGGGCCTTTTTAACAATCCCCAAAGTTTCATTAAAAAATTCAACCATTTTCCCAATGTTTCCCCATGTTTCCCAAAAAGTGCGATAAACTATGCGATACAAACGATATATCCCGTGCGATAACCGATACGTATCTGTATCCCAAGGGTGCGATACATTGTGCGATACCGATATTTCGAACACTGGGTTGGGGTGGGTTAACAAGGTCCTTGGGTGTGGGGTTGGGGTTGAGTAAGTTCGGGTTGGGTTAGGTCGGGTTGGAATTTGGAAATAATCACATTTATTTAGGTCAGGTAGCGGGTTGGATCCTCTTGATGCTGGGTCAGGCTTGGGCTCACTATCAATTTGACCTAACCCATCCAAGCTGCACTCTTGCTTCTCACCGAACCTTATGTGGGTATCGAGTAAGGAGGGTGGGGTTAACATGGTTCGTGAACCACGTGATCAAAGGTATATGCTGTCGCCTGCCATGAGTTGGGTACCAAGAAATGGACAGCAAGACAGGAAGATTGACGGACACAGTTCGACGTGCGCACGTGTCCCAACTGATGAACCGCATCCCATCACCTGGACGCGGATTGCGTCCTACCCCCGTCCAGACGGTAATCCATCCGGGCAGGTCTGTATGGGGCCCACCGTGATGTAAGTGTTTTATCCACGCTGTTAATTGCTTTTCTCAGATCATTTTAAGTATGAGACAAAAACTGAAGCAGATATAAAGCTCCAGTGGACCACATCAAAGGAAGTTGCAGTGATAATGATACCCACCGTTGAAACCTTTTTAAGGGCCACCGTGATGTAATGAGGTCATGCAGACGTGGATTACCATCCAACCTATTAATAAGGTCATGCAGACGTGGATGAAGTGAAAACACAAATATCAGCTTGTTCCGAAACTTCTCCAGCTCCCAAGAAGTTTTTAATGGTGTTACGTTCAATCCCCACTTTGTGGTCCACTTAAGCCCTGGACCTGGATCATTTTTTGTATCATACCTTAAAATAATCTGAGAAAACCAATGAATGGCGTGGATAAAACACTTACATCACGGTGGGCTCCACAGAGCCCTGCCCCGGATCCGGGCGGGGGTAGGACGCAATCCACGTCCCCCATCAACCAGTCCCGTAGTCCTCACAGTCATAGTAGTTAATTGCGATTTAAATCTCCTTGTGCTCGCCGGTTAATTGTTTTACCACTTATCAAAGTAAATTCATGATGACATGTATCTCTCAGCCGATTAGATCATTTCACATGGTATATTTGTTCTCCAAATTACTACTAATTATTAGAAAATCAAGCAAACCTCTATAAATAGAGGCTCACCATTCGTTGAAAGAGATATACAACAACAACACGAGGAAAATCACAAGAAGATATAACAGAGAGTGAAAGTGAGGGCAGAGTCAGATTATAGTAGAAAAAAGAGTGAAAGTGAGCAACATCCATCCAAACCCTCCAACCTAGTCTATTCTAGCGTCCAAGCCATCTTTATAGTTGAGAATCGACAGAGTAGGGTTGGAATTTGGTATCTCCAATCATCTCCTTCTGTGAGGAGTGTCTTAGCTTTTTTTTTTTCCTCCTCCCGCATCTCCATGTACATGGGCGGCAATCATACCGTTTATTTTATTTCATGTCTTTACATTTGCATATCATCCCTCTCATACACCATTTGCTTATAGTGTGCATATCTGTCAATTGTATGCTCTATACTTCGTCAAACTTTCAAGTCCTGGTGTATTAGAAGTCAAGTCTTTGTCTAAATATTCTTATTTTTATTTGATCATTAACATGTTGTATTTGTTCTTATTTACTTCTCTTTTGTAGTCACTATATTCTCAAATCTAACTCAGTTAGATACCACCATCTCCTTTTATATTAGTTTGGGTGAGGAGTGGTTAATTGTTGATTTTTGACACTGTTAACAACTAGCCAGTAAGATAATACAACAGCTTTTGGAACCTCAATTTTTTCAAAAAATAAAAAATAAAAAATTAATCATGTAAAGTAGAGATTGTATGCAAGTATGGGCAAAAGGGGTGCCTAACCCCTTCTTTATCCATCAACGAGGTCCATACCTAGAATCCTTGATCATAGATTTTATCTAAGAGTTATCTTAGTTTGGAGAATATTCTCTAATTCCCCATCTTAAGGCTATTCTACAGGTCTCGTGGACCATAAATTCTAGGCCTTTATGGGCTATTGGCAACTTTTAAGTCTTTTAAATGCACCATTATGAATCAACACCATACCCATCCAAAATCAAGTGATGAACAATGTAAGATGCATTTTTGGAAGCGCACTCGCCCAACTAAAGGATGGCATCCATAGGTTTACTTGAGCCTTGAATCCACCTTATTTCTGAGTTCATACCTAAAATGACATGAAAAAAATGAATGGACGACATGGCTAAAACCTATACATTACACCGGGCCATTGAGAGCCCTTAACTGGATCTGAGTCGATCCAGGCGAGGGCAGGATGCAATCCCCTTCCATGCCTATGCATCAACCATCATACTATGCCAAATATCAATGGGCTTGGATTACCTACAATGCATCGTAAGAAGTTTCCATGGTCAGAATCAAAGTGCTGCCCATCGTGATGTTTGAGAGAAATCCATCTTGTACATCCGTTTTTCCAACTCATGTTAGGGCATGAGCTCCAAAATGAGACTGATCCAAAACTCAGGTAGGCTGCAAGAGAGAAAAAAGTAGGTAGGGAAATGCCTACTATTGAAACCTCCTCGGGGTCCATCATGATGTTTATATGCCATCCAATCAGTTCATAAGATTATTCCTACTTAGGATGAACTAAAAACACAAAAATATATGTCCGATCCAAAAGCTCCATGAATGTTTCAATGGTAAACATTCAATCCTCACTGTTTCCTACCGCCCGACCCACTTAAGTTTTGGATTTGCCTCATTTTTGAGCTCATGTCCCAACATGATTCAGCAAAATGGATGAACAGGGTGGAATTCTCACAAACATCACAGGGTGGATTACCTACAATGCATCGTAAGAAGTTTCCATGGTCAGAATCAAAGTGCTGCCCATCGTGATGTTTGAGAGAAATCCATCTTGTACATCCGTTTTTCCAACTCATGTTAGGGCATGAGCTCCAAAATGAGACTGATCCAAAACTCAGGTAGGCCGCAAGAGAGAAAAAAGTAGGTAGGGAAATGCCTACTATTGAAACCTCCTCGGGGTCCATCATGATGTTTATATGCCATCCAATCAGTTCATAAGATTATTCCTACTTAGGATGAACTAAAAACACAAAAATATATGTCCGATCCAAAAATTTTGTAGCTCCATGAATGTTTCAATGGTAAACATTCAATCCTCACTGTTTCCTACCGCCCGACCCACTTAAGTTTTGGATTTGCCTCATTTTTGAGCTCATGTCCCAACATGATTCAGCAAAATGGATGAATAGGGTGGAATTCTCACAAACATCATAGTGGGCCCACTTAACTTCTTACCATAGAAACTTCCTCTCAGGGTGTCACATGCAATCCGCGTCCAGCATGAATCAACTCCCAGCCAAAAGGGTAAGGTTGCGTATTAGGTGTTGTTGCCCTCAGAGGTGGGCTTGGGGTTTATCTCAACCCAGAAATTGAACTGTTATGGGCAGGCCGTTGGCTGGGCCTATTCAAAATTTAGATTTTGGTAGGCTCGAGCCCGGCCCATTGACAACCCTAACTAAACTGTTAGGTAACAGCTAAGCCGCTCCCTTGCACGTTTGAGTGCACCCACAGCACCCTATTTTTTGGGTGGTTCTTTTCTGGCCAACAATACCTCCTTCCCTACCTACCTCTCTCTCTCATTTCTTTTATTCCGGGATTCTTGGTTGAACAAAACATCTGCTTTCGGTTAGGTTATCTACTCGATGTGTATGAGCCAAAGCGCGGCGATCCCGCCCATTCATATGCTGCAACCCACTTTAGATTGGCAATGCTTTGGGATTCTCCTCTGCCGGCTGCTGATTTTATGTTACCCACTGGTCGCATGCGATTGGACGGTAGGGTCAACAGTCCACACTCTATGGGAAGAAAATCGACTCATTTCTCATTTCCGGGGCATGGCCCATTCGTGTTGGCACCACCAGATGAGCAGTCTTGATAACAGAAGAGTCAGCCCGCCTGCTTCGTCAACCACTGTTTGTTTCCTCACACTGTAATCTTCTGTTGATATCTTGGTATGCAATTTTTTTTTTTTTTTTTTTTTTTTAAAGGATGCGTTTGGTTTCACTAAATATCATGAAATTGGTGCAACCAAACACACCCTTAAATCAAGCGAGGCCTTACTACAGGAAGAAGAAGGTAAGAGATCCTCTGTGGGTCCCACATTAAAACAGATGAGTCTCCGTTTACTTACTTAGAAGTGACTAGCTTTGATTTCTCTGTTACGCTACTAAGCTTCTTATGATGATACATTCCTTGGCTTTTGAAATTCCAAATGAGTGACTACTTCTTTGAATTGTTTGGTGAATGGCTGATATTGTGTGGTTTCCGTAGTGCCAATTGGACTTTCATGCTTTAATGCCATTTCCAGTGGATGGAAATCATTTTTCTGTTCTCTCTCTCTCTCTCTCTCTCTGGAAATTATGAAATCCTGATTCCATGCTAAGGGGTTTTTTGGCTTTATAAAAACCAATTGATCTTTATGGCAATTCTATACTCGTTCTTTCATTGGCTGATTTTGGCTGCGTTTGGATGCACTTCTGAATTGAATTGAAATAACCAGTTCAATAGAGTGAATTGAGAAAATTGCGATTAGGGGTTGTTTGTATGCCTGTAAATGATTTACAGTCCAGGTTTGGATGCTAACAAATGCCTGTAAATCATTTTCAGCTTTCAGCCCCATTTGATTTACAGGCAAAAACCTGTGATTACATTTACAGGCTCTCCATTTACAGCCCAACAGCTATATCTTCAAAGATTGGCTCTCCCTTTACGGGACTCGAACAATTTACAGGCTATCCATGAGGTGGAAGGTGCTACCTTGACAGAGGCCAGGTGCCAGGTGAGTGCTGCCACAAAGTGGGTTACAACTGACGTCGGTTGTGGAGTGTGGTGGTTTGTTACAATCCCTAATGATTTAAGGGCCTACCTTGATGTGTTCCATCAGTTGTCATCGGGCATCCAATTTCAACGAGTTATTTTTGGGCTACTAAATGTCAGTAATGGTTATATAATACCTTTCCAAATTATCTGGATGGAAGACAAGATTGGCACTTTAATGCAAGAAATTGTATGGCACATTGGTGCTTTCCTGAAATACATGTATTGGTTCTTATTCAATCAGTAAGATGCTTGTTTATATGGAATTTTATGATCCTCAACCCGAGGATATGTATGGGTCCTTCGGTTTGTTGGAGTGGGGCCCATGGTTCAGAAATCCAGACTGTTTGCCTCGTTGTCCCCACTATGGATCGGTAATGCTTCTACTATCTCCTCAATAGGAGATCTCTAATCATTTAGTTTATGGCCTGCAAATAGACAGTTACAAAGGGAAATGCAGCAATGGTCCATTTCCAGCACTAAAACAAATTCCCAAGAATGGTAGCTTTGATCTACCAATTTGGGAGTTTTTCTGTCAGGTCCATCCACAGATAATCATTTTAGAACACAGTTTTGGATGACTGTAACATGTGCCCCAAAATTTGACAAAGCGCAAACTGAAATCTCGAGGATACCGTGTACATTAGTGGGTCAGCATCATATGATTCCTCTTTGTTTATATACTTTGTAGACATATTCAAAAAAAAAAAAACTGCTTTTCATCTTGAAATACCAGCCAAATTTTGTCCACACAAGATAGGGCACTTCTGATAGCATGAACAGTAACTGAAGATGTCAATATCTTATTGCTGAATTGAGGATTGCTTTAATTGGGATTGTATGCAAGTGGTTCCCCCCCCAAACCCTTCTTTTATTTATTTATTTATTTATTTCCGGGAGTGTTTACAGTGGGCTACTCTTAAGATGATACATGCAAGTTTGTTGAGTTTCTCTTGCTTTCTTGTGGCGGTTTATACTACTACTCTTTTGCTTTTGGGCCTTGTGACTTTATTTTTGGGCATATTCTGATGGAAGAATTGGCACCTTAAAGCAATGAATTGTATGGCACAAGGGTGCTTTCGTGAAGTACATGTATTGGTTCTTATTGACTCAGTAAGCTGCTTGTTTATGTAGAATTTTATGATCCTCAATCCAAGGATATGCATGATATGCTGGGGCTTTTGGTTTGTTGGAGTGGGGCCCATGGTTCAGAAATTTGGACTGTTCATCTATTCGGCCCCACTGTACATTGATAATGCTTCGACTATCTCCTCGATAGGACATCTCTAATCTTTCAGTTCGTGGCCTGCAAATGGATGGTTTCAAAGGGAAATATAACAATGGTCCATAGTCAGCACTAAAAAGAAGTGCCCAAGATTGGTGCCTTGGATCTACCAATTTGGGACATTTTTATGTCATGGTCCATCCACACATGATCACTTTACAACACAGTTTTTGATTATAGTATATGTGCCCCAAAATGTTACAAAGTACACACTGAATGCTGATTATACTGCATACATCAGTGTTTCAATATCATATAATTCCTATCGGTTTCTATACTTCTAGACATATTCCTTAAAACCAGCTTTTTTGCCTGCACAAGAACGGGCGCTTCTGATAGCATGATCAAAATTGAAGATGTCAATATCTTACTGCTGAATTGGGGCATTGCTTTAGTTGGGATTGTATGCTAGTGATTTTCCTTTTTTCTTCCGTCCCACCCCCCCCCCCCCTCTACAGTAGGCTACTCCTACGATGATACGATATGTGCAAGTTCATTGATTTTCTCTAGCTTTCTTGTGGCAGTTTATATTATCTCTCTTGTGTTTTCAGGCCTTGCGCCATCTGTTCTCTGCTTTGATTTTAGTTCTCTTTCAATAGACCTGCTCTCTTTGTCAAAAGGAAAAGTGTTAAATGTATCTTTGGCATTCTATAGTTACTAGACACCCAGGGTCTTCTCATGAGTTTGCAAGAAATTAAAAAACCTTGCACTCTTGTACCTGTCTGTTTCATGCGCTTATTTTATCTTTGCAGATCACATTCTGAAAAGAAATCTCACACCCTGTTCGGTAGACGCCTGAAAATGGCTTCAACTTGTTTAAAAAAAAAAAACCATAATCATGCCTTAGAAATCTGAAATGTCTTCACCTTAATTTTTTAATCATAATCATTTATTAGAGATCGTGGTCTTTAATACATAATTATGATTAACTAAAATGAGATGATCTCATTTTCAGTTGTCTTCCTAAAGGCCCTTATTTTCCTGGCTTCTGGCTCTGTAAATTTTTTAGAGGGACCTTTATGATCTTTTCCAATTTATTTGTTAAGCAATACTGACAGAAAATGGTTAAAAACTCAACGAGATGACTTTTCTAGGGGACGAAGCTGTGTGTCAAACTTCAAAAAGATTCTTGGAAATTCAGTAAATTTCCATAGGAGGAATCATATGATACACAACCTGCATCTATGCATGCTGATGCTATATGTAGTTTTTCAATTCTGAGTGGTGCATATGGTCTCGTAATCCAGATCATTGGCCTGTTCTATCCCCATGGATGGACCCTGCCAAAAAAAAATAATCCCAGATTGAAATATTAAAGCGACCAATCTTCAGACTTTTTTGAGCTGAATTTGCACCTTTGTTAGATTTCATTCTTAGCTGCTCTATCTGTAGGCTGCAAAAGGTTAAGATCTTCCTATATTGGAGACATTTGGAGCATAGTCCAATGGTCTGGACTACTGGACCATGCAGCCCACTTGTCTGAATTGAAAACGTGCATGTACTGTGCGAAGACATGGGCTGCTAATTTGCTAATCACATAATTCCTCTTTGGCTAAACATACTTCGGAGAAAAATCTATACACATTCAAAAGGTAGAGAAAAAAGGGGTGTATATCTTAAACTTGGGGTGTAATTGGCATTTCACATGTTTAAGAGTAAACATGCATTAACATTGATGTTTGAGCCTTGGTATGACCTTGTAGCTTGGTAGAAATCGATAGTTCAAAAACTTGGTAGTTCGAGTCAAAACTCAGCCAAGTCCAACTCGACTCGGCCAGATTTTGAACCGAGTCTCATGGAAACTCGCTGAGTGGCATGACTCGGTTGGGACTTGACACAACCTATCAAGTCAGCTAAAAAACTCAGCAAACTTGATTCAACTTGACTTGACTCGACTGAGTCACTCGCTCTTTTGTTTCAAAAGTAAAATGGCAGGAGACTTGAATCAAACAGGCGACCTCGCTTATCTAGGCAAGAAGGTACTGCAAGCGTACTACACCACAAGGTTCTAACCATTTTAATGTACTAAATACTAGAAATATTTTAATTGCTTTAGGTTCTAACCATTTTAATGTACTAAATACTAGAAATATAATTATGAAAACATCAAATCAAGTTGATTAAAGACTTGGTTGAGTCTTTGAGTTGATCAGTGAGTAGTCTTTATGAGTTTTCGAACAAAGGAAATCACAACCAATTATTTTATTGCTATTTTATTTACTTTAGGTTCTAACCATTTTAAATGCGTTAAATACTAGAAATTTAATTATGAAAATATCAAATCAAGTTGATTAAAGGCTCAGTTGGGTCTTTGAGTTGACCCGACCTAGGTACAGTTGGAGTTGACTTTGAGTTTTTTGAACTACGGAAATCACAAACAATTATTTGATTTCTGTTTTAATTATTTTGGGTTATAACCATGTTAAATGCACAAAATACTAGAAATTGATGGATGGAGTGGATGTCGCATGCCGAAAATGGAGGGGGCCCAGACAACTACGGGCTGATTCGAAGAGTCGTTGTCAAGGATTCCAATGTAAGAGACTGGGTTGCTTCTTTCCGTATGGGATGAATTCCATACCCTTCTTTTCATTTCTGTTTTCACTTGGGATGGGATGGAAAGAAGGGGTGCTGTTTGGGTGCATCTCCACCATTGGGGCCCACTGTGATGTATCTGCCTTACATCCACACCGTCCATCCATTTTGAAAGCCCATTTTAAGTCATGATTCCGAAAATGAAGTAGATCCAAATCTTAGGTGGACCATACTATACGAAACAGCGGTGACTGAATCCCCACCATTGAAAACTTCACGTGGGCTACGAGAATGCTTATTTGCCCCTGTAGATAAGGTCATAAAAACCTGGATGAAGAGACCACACAAATATAAGCTTAACTTTTGTGGCCCAAGGTAAGTTTTTACTTGCCGGTTACCACTTTCTCCTATATTATGGTCCACCCGAGATTTGTATCTGCTTAATTTTTTGGAAAAAATTTCTAAAATGAATTTTCAAAATGGATGGACTGCGGATGTTTTTCCTTCATCCATATCTATGTGATCTTATGAACAAGTTTAACAACAAATAAGCATTACTGCGGGCCCTAGGAAGATTTCAACGGTGAAAATCATTATTACTGCTTCCTGTGGTGTGATCCACTTTTGCATATGCTTCAATTTTAGGCTCAACCCCTAAAATGAGCTGGAAAAATGGATGGACGGTGCGGATAAACCACATAAATTTACGGTGGTGATCACAACAGAGTTCTGTGTACAATGAAGCATTCTCATGACTCAGGACAGTGGATCCTGATTCCACCCAAGCCGTGTCCGGGTGACTTCTGTAGACTTACTTTCCACGTCCGTTCAACTGTCAAAGATTCCAAGTAGGGTGATGAAATTGGTAAGTGTTTTCTTTTCGTGTATCACGCTGCTTCCAAAGAGAAACTGTGTGGACCCATACACGTGCATTACATGTACCCACCCAACAAAGCCCTCATTGGGGCCACTTTAATATTTGTCACATCACACCCATTCTGTCCGTCATTTGGGCCAGCTGATATCAGGGCCTGAGTGTGAAAATATGGTTGAGTTAAATTTTAAGTGGGCCAGCCCTATCATTGAAACCTTCTCAAGACCCACATTTTTTTTTTTGTTTTTGTACAAATGGGCATTGTATGGCCCACCTTCCTGAGACCCACAGTTTCTAACCAGGCTACTTCATCCTTTTGAGACTCACATTATGAGCAGATTAGATAGGATATAAACATCACAAACGGGTCCCAAGAAGGTTTTCAGGGTAGGTGTTTATATAGCCATTCACACTCCAGTGGTGTGGTCCACTTGAGTTTCGGAACGTCTAACATGAGCAGGCTCAAATGATGGATAGATTAAATGTCCCTTGCACATTCCGGAAGGCTATCTGTTCTAATCAATGTATTGGGATCGTTTCACAAAAAAAAAAAAAAAATGAATTAAGAAAGAGAGAGAGAGAACAGGAAAACCAGACCCATAAAATGGGACTGCAGTCTTTTGTGTGCAGCAACCAAAACCGTAAAAAGTGGATAGGGATATGCCTGTTGAAACCTCTTGGGATCCACTGTGATGTTTATATGCCATCCATACCGTTCATAAGGTCATTCCTAGTGAGATGAATAATTTGAAACACAAAAATAATAGCCTGACCCAAAACTTATGTGACCCTACAAATTCTTCAATAATGGATGTCCAATCCTCACTGTTTTCTCTCATGCAGTGCGCTGTAGTTTTGGATTGGCTTCATTTTTGGGCCCATGCCATAATATGAAAAAACTTATAGATATTATAGATGTATCACAAGCATCATAGTGGCCCCACATATCTATGGATACGGTAGATATACCACAAACATCATAGTAGGCCCCACATAGCTCTCTGTTGCACGAATTTCTTGTGAAAGCCTTCACAGGGAATCGGCATTCCCTTTAGCTTCAGATTTTTTTACACAAATTTCCTGGAAAAAGGCTTTTGCAAGAAGTTCCCATGTTAGGAAGCTAGGTGGGCCGCATGAGAGGAAATACTGGGGATTGTCACCTGATTTTGGATGGTTTATAAACAACAAGTTAGACCCAAGAAGGTACCCCAGCTTTCCCTTTCCCGGGCCTCTTTGAGTTTCGGATACACCTGATTTTTTTTTTTTTTTGTCTCTTTTAAAATTATCTGAAGAAAAAAAAAATGATGAACTGATGTATTTCTCGCAAACATCAGCCCCATCTAACTAAACCCATTGTCAGGAACTCCCCGTCCAATGTTTGGCCTGTATATCACTGGACCACCATGCAGCGTGGGCTCCAGTAGCTGCGACACATAAAGGTCAGTCGTGACAGAGACAAAAGCAACTCCGTGTTTGGAGTCTTTTGAACGTGTTTAAGTCAAAAGAAAAGTGGAAAAGGAAAAGAAAAAAAACATTTACCCAAGAAATCAAACGACCATTTGTTATTTTGTAGCCTGGTCAAGTCATGAACGGACGAGAAGTGGGCCCTTCTACGTATATATAGAGGGGAATCCACTCCCTATTTCTTTCTACACCTTGGCTTTCCTGCATTCACGAACCCAATAATGAAGCTCCCGCCAATGAGCCTAAGGGCAATTTGGTCATTTCTCCTCCACGCCATCATTTTCTCTCCCATGTACATTCCATGGTCGTTGGGATCTGCTGCTAACTTCTCTAACGAAACAGATCATCTTGCTTTGGTCCACTTCAAACATCTGATAACTGACGATCCTCTCCATTACTTGAGCTCCTGGAACCATACTCTCCACTTCTGCCACTGGCAAGGAGTGACTTGCGGTGGTCGCCGGCATCCTCAAAGGGTCACGGCCTTGAACCTTGTTGGCCAAAACTTGGTGGGCCCCATATCTCCCTACATAGCAAACCTCACCTTCCTCAGGATCATCAATTTCACAGACAACAGATTCTACGGCGGGGTTCCTGAAGAGATTGGCCATTTGTTCCGCTTGCAGTATCTCCGTCTGTACAACAACACATTCACCGGAGAAATTCCAGCAAATCTGACCCGCTGTTCAGAACTCAAATTCCTCGGTCTTCGCAGGAACCAGCTTGTAGGGAGCATTCCAGCTGAGCTAGGTTCTCTGTCCAAGCTCACCATATTGGACCTTGGTCGCAACAGTCTTACAGGAAGCATCCCACCTTCACTTGGAAACCTTTCGTCTCTCACATTCCTTTATCTTTCATTTAACAATCTCGAGGGCAGCATCCCAAGTGAGCTCAGCCAGCTGGTAAGGTTAGAGGTGCTTGCAATTGCTTCTATTAACCTGTCAGGTAGGATTCCTCCCTCGCTATACAATCTTTCATCCATTACCATTTTGGACGTGGGATCTAACAGATTGATTGGAAATCTTCCACCCAACTTAGGCCTCGCTCTCCCTAATCTCCAAAATGTTTACGTCTCAGCAAACCAATTCACAGGACCCATTCCGGTTTCATTACCCAACGCTTCGGGACTTGTATTTCTTTCATTTGCATTCAATAGTTTTAGTGGATCCGTGCCTATGAATCTTGGAAGCCTCAAGGGTCTCACTAAGGTAATTTTCAACGGCAATCGACTTGGAACTGGGAAAGCTCATGACTTGAGTTTTTTCGTTTCATTGACCAATTGTACTAGCTTACAAATGTTGCACGTGGGCGAAAACCGTCTCAGCGGTGCGTTGCCTGATTCCATAGCTAATCTTTCTACACAACTGACATGGCTATTTATTTATGAGAACAGGATATTCGGAAGCATCCCATCTGGGATTCAGAACCTTTTCAGCTTAACAAGCTTGTCTATGGAATATAACTTTTTAACGGGTGCCATTCCCATTGGTGTTGGGAAGCTTAACAAAATGGAGGTACTTGCCTTCGATGGAAATGAATTATCTGGAAATATTCCATCTTCCTTGCAAAACATGTCCCGGTTGTATATACTTTCTTTATACCAAAACAGTCTAACAGGGAGTGTACCTTCAAGTCTTGGAAATTTTACATACATGCAGTTCTTGTACCTCTTTGATAATAATCTTAGTGGTAGCTTACCCAAACAACTTTTCAGCTTTCCCTCTTTAATTGAAATCGATGTTGGAAACAACTCGGTGATCTGCCATTGGAAGCCGGATACCTGAAAGCTCTCCAGAATTTGAATGTTTCTAATAACAAATTGTCAGGTGAAATTCCAAGTACACTAGGTAACTGTCTAAGCCTAGAGTATCTTGGGTTGGATGGGAACTTCTTTCAAGGTTCAATTCCTTCTACATTTAGTACTCTAAGAGGCCTTCGATCCCTGGATCTTTCAGGCAACAACTTGTCTGGAAAGATTCCACAATACCTGGGGAACCTTTCTGCTTTGGAATACCTAAATCTATCTTTCAATAATTTTGAGGGTGAATTACCAAAACAAGGGGTCTTTAGAAATGCCAGTGAAGTTTCGGTACTCGGAAATAGTAAGCTTTGTGGGGGTATTGAAGAATTGAAATTGCCAGCGTGCTCTAGCCAAGCTTCCAAGAAATTGGGGATGTCTCTTGCTTCAAAAGTAAAATTCTCAATAATTGGCGTTGTCCTGTGTCTTATTTCATTATCATGTTTCTTTACCACTCTGTATTGGGTAAGAAAGTCGAGAAAGAAACCTTCTGTTCCGCCGTCCGTGGAGGATCCTTTCATGATCATATCATATGCAGACCTCTTTAAAGCGACAGATGGCTTCTCTTCAGCAAATTTGATTGGCAGTGGAAGCTTTGGTTCTGTATATAAAGGAACACAAGATCGAGATGGAACTGTTTTCGCAGGTGAAAGTCCTGAACCTTCAACAGCAAGGAGCTCCGAGGAGCTTCATGGCCGAATGTGAAGCTTTGAGAAATATTAGGCATCGGAATCTTATTAAAATCTTAACTGGTTGCTCAAGCATTGATTATAAAGGCAACGAGTTCAAGGCTTTAGTTTTTGAGTACATGAACAATGGAAGTCTAGACAGGTGGTTACCCAAAGATGGGTATGACCAGCAAGAGGGGGAATTTAAACTTTATTCAAAGGTTAAATATAGCGCTTGATGTGGCTTCTGCACTGGATTATCTGCATCACCATTGCCAAACACCAATCGTGCATCGCGATTTAAAACCGAGCAACATTCTTCTTGATGATGACATGATTGCCCATGTGGGTGACTTCGGGTTAGCGAGGTTTTTATCTGAGGTTGCTCAAACCATATCGCTTGGGGTGAAGGGATCTATTGGGTACATCGCTCCAGGTAAGATTCATATATTTTCTTTAATTTTATTCTTTTAAGTGTACCTGTGCGATACTTGTGCCCCACTCCTAAGGAAAGCTTCCGTGGGTGTAGGCTATATGGGGCCCAAGGTGATGTCTTTGAGAAATCCAATCCATCCATCAATTTCAGAAGCTCACAATTGGACAGCAACCCAATAATTATTTAGATCCAAGACTCAAGTGAGCCACAAGGCAGGAGTCATTGAGTGTTAAACGCTCAACATTAAAACTTTCATTGAGCCATAAAAGTTTCGCATTACGCTAGTATTTATGGTTTCAGTTCATGCCAGTGGTACCCAGAGATGAACGTTTTGGATGGCGTATAAACATCATGGTGGGCTCCAGTAAGGCCTCCACATTCGGCATTTCCATTCTCTTTGTTAGGTATTGTGTGGTCTACTTGAGTTTTGGATCTTAATATTTATTAAATTGTTGTACCATTATGAGCTTTTGAAATTGATGGACGGATACATTAGATTTCTCATGTTGACCCACGTAACTTGGGCCCACAAGAACTTCCATGGGCAGCTAAATACTTAGCAAACTCATAAAGTTTCAATTAGCATAAATATCAATGAACGTACTCAATATATATTCAAAGGAGAAATTTTCATAAAGCACCATTGGATCAGGCCGAACTTTCACATTTGGTGCTTTCTTTCTACACTGATGTTAGAAATTCCTAACTTAGGATAAACAAAAATGATAATTACTTGTTTAAATGGAATATTTGTTTACATTTAAATATGAGATGTACAAATTACAAAGTATGCGATGGGCGGTAAAGCTTCCACACATGGAGATGTTTACAGCTATGGAATCCTTCTCTTGGAGATGATAACTGGAAAGGGGCCAACTGATGACATGTTTAAAGACAATCTAAGCCTTCATCATTTTGCCAAGTTAGTGTTGCCTGAACGAGTAATGGAGATTGTAGATCCATATCTCTTTGAAGAAGCGGAAGTTACTCAAGGCAATGGAAATCATATCAATGCAAGGAATAGAATGCGTGATTGCTTGATTTCGATGGTCAGAATTGGTGTGTTGTGTTCTTTGGAATCTCCGAGAGAACGAATGGAGATGAAAAATGTTGTCATGGAAATGCATGCAATTAAGGACTTATATCTGAGGTCAGAATTCACAGAGATACAAGTTAGATCACCACTGTGGGGTGAAGGTAACTCTTACCTCAGTCATTACTGAGATATTACTGCAAGTTTGTTAATAAAATTTTGAAATACAATAAGTTCATTGAACAAGCTTTAGATATATATAATCTTGGCTTATGAGTGAGCTTGTAATGATTCTTTATATGTGGGAAGATTTGTTTCTTTTCCTTTATTTTGTCCTGTCTTGTACCTGTGTTAGGCAAAGGAAGAGTGTATCATGAATGTAATAGGATAAAGATAGTCTACTTATAATAAGAAAACTATTGGGTTTCTAAGGTGTTTAATCGCTGAGCATTTTATAAACCCTTTTCAAAATGCTATTATAATCTAGCAAAGTCCCATTATGGATTAAGATCTTTTGCATGATGAATGTGAATAATTTCTTTTTGCAAATGTCCATTGATATACCACCAACAAAACTGTTAGAATCATCCAAACATTGGAATGTCCTGCCGAATGACCTAAATGCATGTACAGATAGACTAGGTGAAAGCTGGCAAATGCAAATGTAGCGATGTTCAAGTGAAGATTTCGTTGTGAGAACCGCATGTGTGTTGTTCTGGTCCTAATTCAGGCTGTCAGATCAGTAAAATAAGGATTTTTTCATCTCTATGTTATGTGATATGTTCTTGTTAATTATGATTAAGCTTCATGTTTGAAGTTGGTTTATTTCAACTTGTGCTTTTGCTAGTGTGAAAGGTGGTACAGAATGAGGAAACATGCAACGGCCTTATAAACTGTTAATGTGGGGCTTTTCTCTATTGCATGATCTAACAATGCCTGTTAAATGTGGATAATTACTTGCAATTGTTCATTTTTTTGTTGAATGGCTATAATCATTTCACTGGGGAAATATTAGGAATGACCATTCATCACTTGGACCACATGTGTATATTGAGGTCGCTTGTGTTTTCTTTCAAAACAGCCATTTTTCTGTACGGGTTCCTCATTTGAGGAGTGGACTAGCATGATTTGTGAGGTTAAAGTTCTACTCTACCTAATCATTGTTTACAGGAAGTAGGCCTACATTGGGCTTGGCCTTAATTGTTTTGGGACGGAGGCCTAAATGATGGTTTTTTTTTTTACCTGTTGCTGACCGTTCGTGAGCCCTGCTCGAACGGTCGAAGGCTGGTTTGACCAGTCGTAGGAGTCGAGTCATGGCACGACTCAAAGTCCAGCGACTGTAGACTATTTTTCTCCGGGGTGCTCAACCAGTCGATCGAGGTGCTCGACCTGTCGTGGGTGGCGCTCGACCAGTCGAGGTTACGCAGTTTCGTTCCGCGATTTTGCACGGATTTCGTGTCGCAAGTCCTTTCGCAACTGGGATGCAGAAAGGAGTTTCCTAAAACTTTAAATATGAGTTCCTAGGGTTTTCTAGGTATAACAAGAGGGTTTCCTAAAGCTTTACAAGGGATTTGCTAAAAGGTTTAGGGCTATCAAAGGTGAGAGAGAGGGAGAAAGAGAGAGAGGAAGCTTATAGAAGGAAGGTTCTGCTCGTGGAGGTTATCTACTGTGCAATCTATATCTCAGCGATTCTATGTTCTCGTAATCGGTTAGATCTCTCCGTTTTCTCTATTTTCTCTTATTGTTTATCCACTCCTGCGTGAGTGAAGAAGGTTGTAACGTTCTACTTCATAGTGGATTGTTGATCTGGACGAGGTCCCGTGGTTTTTACCTCTTTGAGGGTTTTCCATGTAAAAATCTCGTGTGTGGTGTGTGATTGATGCATTGATTGTTTTCATTGCTTTATTATCCATAATTCTGGTTTGTTCTGGAGGGCTAGATCCTAAGGTTTTGAGCAAGGCCCCCAATAAAGTGGTATTAGAGCTAAGTTCATTGAACGGGTATGATCGGTTTTTGAATTACGGAATATGTCTCATCAAGGATGATCAGTCTCAATGGTTCTAACTGGACCATATGGAAGGCTAAGATGGAGGACTTGCTTTATTACAAGGACCTATATTCTCAAATTTTAGGCATATCAGCAAAATCCAAGGATATGACTGATGATGATTGGAAGAAGATAGACCGAAAGGCAGTGGGGTTTGTTAGACAATGGTTGGATGATTCAGTGTTCCACCATGTGTCTACGGAAACCTCAGCCGCTAGCCTATGGCTGAAATTACAAGGGCTGTATGAGAGGAAGACAACCGGTAATAAGAATTTTTTGATAAGGCGACTTGTGAATCTCAAGTTCAAGGATGGTGGTTCTATGGCTGAGCACATGAATGAGGTCATCAATATAGTAAACCAACTCTCCTCTATGAAGATGGTCTTGGATGATGAATTGCAGGCTTTACTTTTGCTTAGTTCATTGCTGACAGTTGGGAGACATTGGTGGTGTCTCTAAGTAACTCCGCGCCAGACGGAAAGATATCCATGGAGCAGGTAACTAGCTGTCTTTTCAATGAAGAGATAAGGAGGAAGTCTCAGGGGTCTACTCAGCAAGAGGCCCTTGCGACATACGAACCGGGGTGAGGAAAGAACAGGAAGGGCGGGAAGGCCCGAGATAAATCAAGAGGCAAGTCGAGTAACAGAAAAGATGTTGATTGCTGGAATTGTGGCAAAAAGGGCCACTACAAGCATAAATGTCATGGTAAGAAGAACGACAAGAAAGGAAAAGGGAAGGAAGATGAATCAGATTCTACTGCGGTCGCTTTAGATGACGACGTTGTAGTTATTCTTTCTGCAGATCATGATGTATGTCTCACGACTATGAGTCAAGACACCGACTGGGTGATAGACTCGAGAGCTTCTTTTCATGCGACTCCACGTAGGGACTCATTCACAAGCTACAAGTCAGGTGACTATGAGATTGTGAAGATGGGAAATTCTGGCGTATCAAAAATCATAGGAGTCGGTGATATTTGTGTGAAGACCGATGTGGGCTGCACATTGGTTCTTAGGGATGTGAGACATATCCCAGACCTTCGCCTCAACTTGATGTCAACGGGAAGACTGGATGATGATGGTTATGAAAGCCGGTTTGCTGGTGGGCGATGGAAGCTCATTAAGAGTTCATTGATCGTGGCCAGAGAAAAAAAGTGTTGCACCCTTTACAAGGCAAGTGTCAGTATGTGCAAGGGTGGGTTGAACGCAGCGGAAGATTCAGCTATTGACATGTGGCATAGGCGTCTAGGCCACATGAGTGAAAAAGGGCTTCAGCTACTAACAAGGAAGCAACTCCTTCCAGACGTGGCAGGTACACCTCTCAAAACCTGTCTTGATTGTTTATCAGGGAAACAACATAGAGTTTTATTTGTTAAATCTACTTCTCATGTTAATAAAGTGCATGCATTAGATTTGGTTTATTCTGATGTTTGTGGTCCTATGAGGACAAAAACCTTGGGTGGGGCATTGTATTTTGTTACTTTTATAGATGATGCATCTAAGAGGGTTTAGGTTTATGCTTTGAAATCCAAGGACGAGGTCTTTGATGTGTTTAAATTGTTTCATGCTATGGTCGAGAGAGAGACAGGTAGACCATTGAAGTGCATCCGCATTGACAATAGTGGTGAATACATTGGTGACTTTCATGAGTACTGCAAGTCCCTGGGTATACAGCATGAACAGACGGTTCCCAAGACCCCTCAACATAATGGTGTAGCTGAGCGAATGAATCACACCATTGTTGAGAGAATCAGATGCATGTTATCCCATGCGAAATTGTCCAAGACGTTCTGGGGAGAAGCAATGCACACGGTAGTGTATTTGATAAACAGGTCTCCATCAGCCCCGTTGAATGGAGAAGTACCTGAAAAGGTGTGGACTGGATATGATTCATCGTACAGTCATCTCAGAGTGTTTGGATGCAGGGCATCCGTTCACATACCAAAGGACGAGAGGTCCAAGATCGATATGAAGATCAAGCAATGTGTGTTCTTAGGGTACGATGATAAAAAATTCGGTTACAGATTGTGGGATCCGATCGAGAGGAAGCTCGTCAGGAGCAGAGATGTGGTTTTCTTTGAAGATCAGTGTATAGAAGACATTGGTAAGCCAGAGAAGAACCAGCCTATTTAGGTGAGCTAGAAGACATGGATCCGATTATTCCTCCCGTGGTGCCTGATGACGGGGGAGTACAACAAGGTGCAGAGGACGAGAGAGTTCCTTCAGAAGATGGACCAGGGGAGCAGCCCCCACTTGATCCACCTGTTGAGCCACAGGTGAGGAGGTCATCTAGAGACAGACAGCCGTCCAAGAGGTACTCGCCACATGAGTACATTACACTGACTGATGGGGGAGAGCCAGAAGATTACTTTGAGGCCCTACCTGACAAGCATAAGGGGGAGTGGTTAAAAGCTATGCAAGAGGAGATGAAATCCTTGCATAAGAACCACACCTATGATATGGTGAAACTACCTAAGGGCAAGAAAGCTCTGTGTAACAAGTGGGTATTCAGAAAGAAGATTGAGCAGAAGAATTCACAGACGAGGTTCAAGGCCAGACTTGTGGTGAAAGGGTTTGGTCAGAGGAAAGGCATATACTTCGAGGAGATATTCTCACCAGTGGTGAAGATGACATCCATACAGGTGTTGCTTGGGTTGGCGGCTAGCATGGATTTGGAGATAGATCAATTAGATGTTAAAACTGCCTTCCTCCATGGTGACCTGGAAGAAGAGATGTACATGCACCAACCAGAGGGGTTCGAAGTCAAGGGCAAAGAGCATATGGTGTGCAGGCAGAGGAAGAGCTTGTACGAGCTGAAACAAGCTCCATGACAATGGTACAAGAAGTTTGATTCGTTCATGTTACAGCATGAGTATGACAGAACGGAGTCAGACCACCGTGTGTCCACGTGCATGTTCTTAGATGGTGATTTCCTAGTTTTGTTATTATACGTTGATGACATGCTCATCATGGGAAAAGACATCAAGAAGATCGACAGGCTGAAACAGGAGTTGGGCAAGTCTTTTGTGATGAAAGACTTGAGCCCGGCTAAACAGATCCTTGGAATAGAGATAACCCATGATAGAAGCAGCAAGAAGCTCTGGCTGTCACAAGAGCGGTATATTGAGAAAGTCCTAGAGCGGTTCAATATGAATGCAGCGAAGCCGGTCAATACTCCACTGGATGGTCACTTCAGATTGAGTCACAGACAGTGTCCCAAGATGAATGCAGAGGTGGAAGAGATGCAGAAGATACCATACGTGTCAGCGGTAGGAAGTTTGATGTATGCTATGGTGTGTACACGCCCAGACATAGCATATGCGGTTGGTGTTGCCAACCGGTATCTTGCCAATCCTGGCAAAGAACATTGGGCAGTGGTTAAGTGGATACTGCGGTATCTAAGAGGCTCATCCGGGTTTAGCCTATGTTATGCTGATGATAACTTGTGTTAGAGGGCTACACATATGCAAATATGGCAGGTAACATAGACTCCAGGAAGTCTACATCAGGGTTCATGTTCACGTTTGCAGGGAGAGCGGTTTCCTGGTAGAGCAAGCTACAGAAGGTCGTAGCGTTGTCAACGACAGAAGCCGAGTACATTGCAGTCACAGAGGCATGTAAAGAGATGTTTTGGATAAAGAGGTTCCTACAGGAACTTAGCCTGAAGCAGGAGGAGCACATGGTCTATTGTGATAGTCAGAGTGCTATACACTTGAGCAAGAATCTAAGTCAGCATTCCAAGTCGAAGCACATAGAGATTCGGTATCATTGGATCAGGGATACTTTGGAACAGAAGGTGTTACAGCTTGAGAAGGTCTACACGGACGATAATGGGTCAGACATGATGACCAAGGCTTTGCTCAAGGGCAAGTTTGAGGTTTGTAAAAACCTTGCTAGCTTGAAGAAGGTGGATCCCTCCTGGGTAAAAAAAAGGGAGATTTGATGGATTTTTTTTACCCGTCGTGAGCCCTGCTCGACCGGTCGAAGGCTGGTTTCGACCAATCGTAGAAGTCGAGTCATGGCACGACTCAAAGTCTAGTGACTATAGACTATTTTTCTCCGAGGTACTCGACCAATCAACCGAGGTGCTCGACCGGTCGTCGGTGGTGCTCGACCGGTCGTGGACACGGTTCGACCAGTCGAGGTTATGCAGATTCGTTCCACGATTTTACGCGGATTTCGTGTCGCAAGTCCTTCCACAACTGGGATGCGGAAAGGAGTTTCCTAAAACTTTAAATAGAAGTTCCTAAGGTTTTCTAGGTATAACAAGAGGGTTTCCTAAAGCTTTACAAGGGATTTGCTGTAACGCCCTGAAAATCGGGGGTCGAGTAGCAACTCAACACCCGAGTTTTAAAACATCACTTATGCAACATAAATGCTTATGATTTAATGTTGTCTGTGTTAGTGCAATAATCATGAGTGGGATTATACTAAAACAGTAATTCATACTCCAGATCAAGTTATAAAACGCAAGCGGAAGACTGAAAGATGTATATAAATGTATATAAAGCCAGAAACGGTCACAATCGGTATCTACAATATGAACACCTTACTGAGTCACCATATACATGTATTAGTTTCAAAAATCAAAATGCCAAAAAAAATGGTACAACTATGATGGTAAACCCTGTAGCCCCGTCATCTGAATGGCCTAAGCGAAGCCTCCAGAGAACTATATGTAGGAGAACTCATCCTGATCATCGTAGTAATCAGGCTCAGCCTCCTGCGTCTCGTCAACACCTGCATCTAAGACAGAGTTTGGTTGGTGTGTACAACACCGTCCCGTAACGTGGGAGTGAGTAGCTAACTCAGTGGAACGATAAAGCATAGGTTAACATGTTATCAATTCAGTCAAGCAGTAATGATAAAGCAGTACAATCAAACACTCCTAAATACTCTTATTAACGTAAGTATGGAATGCAGTCATGATGCATGCCCTTACCAAACTTCCCTCGTGCGACAACATCTTACGTCTGCGACATGCGTTCATCCCTCAATACTCCACCACGCCAGGCACATGCAGTGCTATGTTATGAGCGTGATTACCGACTTATTATTAGTCCTTTTCATACCGCAGTATTGGGAAACTAAGGTACCTCCCTTATATCATTCCCAAATAATGATCAATTCTAGGGTCATCAGTCCTAGATAATCTCATATGACGATGCGGTTCTAGGTCACTATAAAGGGCTACCAGGGCTGTTACACGCACTCGTTGTACCGCTCCCCCATCACCTTATCAATACAGGCTTAATTTATACTCTGTTTACTATGGGAAGGCTCGTCGCCTCACCGCAGATTCAAAGTATGCTGGAGGTCACTACAAAGGGCTGTCAGGGCTGTTACACGCAATCGTTACACCACTCCCCCATCACCTTATCAGTGTAAGCTGACAGCTCGAATCTAGTGTCCCATACGACCGTATTTGGTTCACAAGTCTGAGTTGTTCACTGGTCACTACGGGGAGGTACATCGCCCCAGCGTAGGCCGACAGCTCGACCACGGTGTCCCATACCACCATGTCCGGCTCATGAGTCTTTGCGGATCGAGGTACCAAGGTTAAACGGGATTTCACTGGTGAGTTTGGTACCTTAGATTCAAACAGTAGCGTCCATACATGGTGAATATACAATGGCACATTGGGTTACTTGGCGAGCTCGACTAGCACGAGCGCACATTGCATCAATCGACATGAAGTGCATAAGCACTTCATGTGGCCTAACCACTGCCGACGACCAACATACGACACGGGTTTGTCAAACATTCTTACGTGGCGAATGAATCTCAGCCAAGACTTCAAACCTGTTACCGATTGCCTGGATTATAACATAGCCCCAATCACATTTAATCTGTAACCAGAAAGCATGTATAATAGTCAAAGCAGAATTAACAAAGTAATTCAAACATGTTAATAAGTAGGTTATAAAGCACAATATAAACAGGAAATACAACACATACATTTCATAAGTAAGCGTTTAACTTAAATAACTTACATGAAGAAAATCATACACATCACTAAGGTAGTTGAGAATCCTATCTCAACACCTACCTAAAGCACAATCACCTAAGTACTTACTCATACAAGCATTTTCACAAACACTTAGAATACACTTATTAACATACATAACGTATATTAGCCAAAAGATTAATTAGGGCGAATTCTTTTGTCGAGTAAATATTACACTTATATATAGCATGTTCATACAATAATTTATCATGGCAAACACGGTTTCAAAATTTGTACGTATACGATATTTTCTACAAATATACAGAATACACTATACGCCATAATTTTCATACGTAACTGAATCGCAAAACGAACATCGCATTTTGCATGTACAATAACACCCAGATCATGAATCTATCATTATCTGACATTGAAAGCTTTGAAAACCTTAACCTATATGTCTAAAGTCCGCACCTTACGCCGTAGAAGCGTAACGAAATTAATAGAAACTCTATACTTTCGTCAACGTCAATATGACGACCTATAACACAAGGTAAGTCAGCTACTTCGCTACTTGTACCAATAGAAACCCTAAAACAAGTTAGGGTTAGGGTCTTCTTACCTAGAAATGAAGTCAGAGTCGCCGGAATAGTGATTAGATTGGGGTGGTTAAGCACGTATGATAACAGGGTAGAGTAACAGGATCTTTCTCCCACAACTCTCATACTTTCTCTCCCTTTCTTATCTTCTCTCTCCTAGGGTTTTCTCAATTTCGTATGGTGAGAATGAGAGAGGGTTTAAGGTCCTTATATAGGCTTAAAACTGATAGAAATGGCCCCAGGGCTAAGGTATACTTAAGTTATGTCCAAAGGGCATCTGTTTTAGCTCAACGGAGCATTTCCGGAGCCCCCCTTGAGCCAAAGGTCGGACTTAAGTTCACGGACTATGGATCTAGGTCGAGTTAAGTTTTCAGTCCAATTGGGTTCCCAGATCACACGTGGCGGACCGGTTTCAATTCAACGGTCACCGAAACTCGAACAGGGTTACAAGTACACTGACCTGTATATAAAATTTCCCCTGATCCGAGAGTGTATTTGGGTTAGATTCTGACGGTCTGATTGCTTATATCAGGCCCGCAAGTGACAAGTCTCAGATTACTTAAATTAGGTTACATTTCTAAAGAAATCTTCGTTTTCTCACACTCCTCACTCCGGGCTGAAGCGAATAGCCCTGGGACACCATCTGGTTTTAATTTTCGAGATGGTTGTCAAGCCCAGTAAGGCAGTCCTAATTATATAACCTCGTATTATTTGGACTTTCGATGTGCGGTCCAGATCTGATACGGAGTGCTCCCGAGAGCAGTCGGGTAATGAGATTGATCCTAGATTTTAAGGTAACCTAGCGTCAATGATTCTACAAGTTTTGGGTCTTACGGATCGTATTTAAAGTGATTAGTGCAGATTTCATATGTAATCTAGTTTAACACTTAATTAACTTTATCTAATTTCTAAAGGATTTGATCCTAAGTGATTTCTGTTTGAGGTGGTACTTGGGTCTTTGTATGGAAATTTCGAGTTGTTATAATCTACCCCCCTTAAAGAAAAATTTTGTCCTCGAAATTAGTACCTTTTCGTACTCCTCGAGAAGTTGAGGGTAGTTCTTTCTGACCTCGGCTTCTGTCTCCCAGCTAGCTTCCTCCTTTGTCTGATGCATCCATAGTACCTTCATGAGTGAAATCACCTTACTGCGCAATACTTGCTCCTTCCTGTCTAGGATACGTGTCGGACGTAGCACATATATAGCATCCTTGCTCAACTGTACCTGCTCCCAATGGATGATGTGTGAAGGATCAGGGATGTATTTCTTCAGCATAGATACATGAAATACGTTGTGCATGCCCGCGAGTGGTGTGGGCAAAGCGAGACGATATGCCACCTCTCTCACACGATCAAGTATCTGAAATGGGCCAATAAACCGAGGCGTAAGCTTCTCCTTCTTCCCAAACTGAAGGACTCCCTTTATAGAGGAAACTCTGAGGAATACATGATCTCTAACCTCAAACTTAAGTGGTCACCACCTCCTATCGGCATAACTATTTTGTCTGCTCTGGGCCGTCAGGAGTCGACGCCTAATAATGTCGATCTTCTCTGAGGTCGCCTGTACTAACTCTGGGCCAACCAAACTGCGCTCGCCAACCTCTGCCCAGCAATGCAGTGCTCTGCAAGGGCGCCCATACAAGGTCTTGTAAGGAGCCATGCCAATACTTGCCTGAAAACTGTTGTTGTAGGCGAACTCTGCATATGGGAGACAGTCATCCCAACTATCCTTGAAGTCCAAAACACAAGCCTGCAGTATATCTTCTAAAATCTGATTCACCCGCTCTGTCTGCCCGTCGGTCTGAGGGTGAAACGCGGTACTGAACTTCAACTTCACACCCATCGCTTCCTGGATACGAGTCCAGAAGATAAATGTGAATCGCGTGTCTCTGTCCAACACAATCTCCAAGGGAACTCCCACTACGTGAAAAATGGAAAGAAAGGACAGATTTAGAGACGGTTCTGGACCGTCTCTAAAATTGCTTGGTTTAAAGACGCTTTAGAGACGGCCGTAAACCTTCTCTAAAATTTTAGATGGCCCTTGACCTTCTTTAATATTATCTTAAAAATTTGAACGTCCACAAATAATTTAAGACGGTCGTTGACCGTCATATATGGGTTATCTGAGACGGTCATTGGCCGTCCGCATTAGAGACGGTCCTTGACCGTCTTATATGCGGTCATCTGAGACCATCATTGGCCGTCTGCATTAGAGACGATCATTGGCCATCTTTTACTTGCAATCTGAGACCGTCAAAGACCGTCTCTATTAGAGACGGTCCTTAGCCGTCTTACAACCTTGTCAAAGACCGTCTCTATTAGAGACGGCCCTAGACCGTCTCTATTAGAGACTGTCAACAACGGTCTCTATTAGAGACGGTCCTAAACCGTCTTATAGCCCTGTTAAAGACCGTCTCTAATAGTGCTTAGGTCAAAAATGAAAAAGCTCAAAAAAATTATGAATTTCGAAAAAAAATAAATTTCAGAAGCTTAGAAAAATAATTAACAATGTTTAAGAAAATTTTAAATTTTGAAAAAAAAAAACTCTAATTTTATAAAAATCTAGATTAAAAAAAATTAATAACTTTGAATAATGTTGATAATTTTGAAAAAAAAAAGATTTCAATAAAAAAAGGATATTTTGAAAAGGAAAATTTTAAAAATTAAACAGAATTGTGAAAAAATTGACAAATTCTAAAAAAAATATATTTTAAAAAAAAGAAAACTAGATTTTGTATTTTGATAATAAAAATTGAAAAGTTATATAACAAAAGTGAGATTTAAAAAATGATATTTTGAAAAAGAAAATTTTAAAAATTAAACAAAATTGTGAAAAAATTGACAAATTGTAAAAAAATATATTTTTTAAAAAAGAAAACTAAATTTTGTATTTTGACAAGAAAAATTGAAAGTTAGATAACTATATATGTTTCTCCAACCCATTTTTGGGCCGGGTATAAAAAATTGTGTAGATTTAAATCTTAAGTGGACCACACCATTGGAAAGAATGATAATATAGTACCTCGCCATTAAAAATTATAAAGAGCCCCATCATAAGGTTTTAGTAATGTTTATTTGTAATCCAACTTGTTGATAATGTAAAGAAGACCTAGATGAAGGTAAACTACAAAGATCAAATTGATCCAAAACTTTTGTGACCTTCAAAAGGTTTTTAATAGTTATTCATCATTGTTTTGATTGGTATGGCCCACCTGAGATTATTTAATTCTTATAATTTGAAATCACATCTTAAAATATGATGGAAAAATATATGGACGGTGTTGATATACATAAAATATATCAAGGTGGGCCCTACACAGTTAGAGTAACACCCATGAAGGAGTTGCCTAAATAGTGAAATGGTATTATAAGGTCAAATTATGGGAACTTCCCATGAGGTTAATATGTGTGTGCCCATATATAAAAGCATTTGGTGGGGCCCACATGAGTTTTGGATGTGTATGAAACTTGGTTTGACTCTTCATCCAAGTGGGATATACACATAATGAATGAGCTGGATCTATGAACCACATCTAGGTGGGCCCAATAAATAATTATGAAATGTTTTAATGGGAGGGTAACCCTCTCAACTATAGTATGTGGTGTGGCCCACCCAAGTCATGTATTGACCTTATTCTTAAGCTCGTGGCCTACCATGGAATGGTGCATCTGACTGACAGGGCAGATCCAAAGTTCAAGTAGACCCACCATAAAAAAGAGTGGGATAGTGACAACCACTATTGAAACCTTCTTAGGGCCCGCCGCGATGTTTATTTAAGATCCAACCTGTTTATAAGTTAATACAACATGGATGCAGTTGAAAATTGGTCTGACCCCCTCATCCAAGTGGGACACACATAATGAGTGGGTTGGATATGTGAATCACATTTAGGCATGCCTAATATATGATTATGAATGTTCTAAGGAAACCCCTCAATTATATTATGTGATGTGGCCCACATTTAGGCTGATGTTTGTGTTTTCCTTTCATTCATATTTTTTTGATATTATGAACATGTTGGATGACAAATAAACATTACTATGGGCCCAAGGAAGGTATCAACGGTGGAAATCATTATTCGACACTGTTTTCTGTGGCATTGTCCACTTGGGTTTTGGATTTACCGAAAATTTGGGATCAACCCACACCATTCATCTATTTTTCGAGATCATTTTATAGAATTATCCAAAAAATGAATCATATCCAAAGATTAAATGGACCACACCACAAATAAAGGGAACGAATTGACTCCTCCCCCTACACCATCCAATGGCTTGTGGTTGGTGCTGTGTGGGCCCAACCATGATGTATGTGTTTAATCCATGCCGTCCATCTATTTTTAAAGATTATCTTATGGCATGAGACAAAAAAATGAGGTATATCCCAATTTGAAATGGACCACATTACAAGAAATAGTGTTGAATGACCATCAACCATTTAAAACATTCTGGGGGCCATAAAAGTTTTGCATTGAGATGATTTTTGTTTTTCCCCTTCATCTAAGCCTGTATGACCTAATAAACAGATTGGAAGCCAAATAAAGAGTACAGTGGGCCTTACATAGGATTTTAATGATGGATATCCAATCACTATTGTTTTCATGTGGTGTGGCCCACCTGATATTTATATACCTCTCAATTTTGGGCCCCACCATGATGTATGTTTTATATCCACACATTCCATCCATTTGGAGAGATCATTTTAGGGCAATATCCAAAGATAAATCCAAAGCTCCAGTGGACCCCAGCACAGAAAACAGTGGGGATAGTGACACCCACTATTAAAAACTGTTTAAGGGCCACGGAAGTTTCAGATCAAGCTGATATTTGTGTTTTACCTTATTTCATGTTTTTTTTTTAAAAAAAAAAAAAAAAAAAAAAAAAAAAAAAACTTTTAACAGGTTGGATTTCAAATAAAAATTATGGATGCATTCCCACGGTATTTTAAGTGTTACCCTTACGTTGGAGCCCACCTTGACGATTTCATAAATATCTATCCTGCCCATCTTTTTTTTTTTCCAGCTCATTTTAGGACGTGGTCCTAAAAATTAGGCAGATCCAAATGTCAGGTGGACCACACCATAAGAAACATCGGGGATTGAACACTTACCATTAAAAACTTCCTAGGGCCCACTGCAATGTATGGTTTTATCTAAGTCGTCCATCCATTTTGACTACTCATTTTATGGCATAAGCCTAAAAAAGTTGGCTGATTGAGGGCTCAAGTGGACCACACCATAGGAAGCATTGCATAAGTTCTTACCGGTGAAAATTTTCTTCCCAATGGTGTGGTCTACATGAACCTTCTATAAGACTCATTTCTTGGATCATATCTAAAATGATCTCTTAAAAAGAATGAAAGGTGTGGATAAAGCACATCCATCATGATGGCCCCCATGGAGCTCCTTATAAGACCACCGTTTCTGACTCTGCCAGTATCCAAATTGTATCCTCCAGCAACCTAGGGTGTTACCCTTACCTTGGGGCCTACCTTGATGATCTGATGTATATCCATGCTGTCCATCCATTTTTTCATCCCATTTTAGTTAATGGTCCCCAAAATATAGGCAAATCCAAATCTCAGGTGGACCACACCATAAGACAAAGTAGATATTAAGTTCCTATCGTTGATCTTTTGTGTGGTCAACTTGAGCATTCGATCTGACTTGTTTTTTGGATCATGCCCTAAAAACAACTTTTAAAATGAATGGATGGATTGGATAAACTATATACATAATGGTGGGCCCCACGGAACCCCTGACATGATCGGCTATTTCTAGCTCCGTCCACGCATAAAAACAGAACCCGCCCATAGATTTGGTTTTCATTCCGGCAGACTCGTGGGATGGTTTCCCTCCCTCTCAGCTACCCCTTCTTGCTCGTGGGAAGGTTTCTCTCTCTCTCGGCTACCCCCTCTTGCCACCTCTCTCTCTCTCTCTCTCTCTCTCTCTCTCTCTCTCTCTCTCTCTCTCTGTCTCTTTCTGTCTCTCTCTCTCTTTGTCTCTCTGTCTTTCTCTCTCTCTCTCTCTCTCTCTCTCTCTCTCTCTCCTTTCATTCGAGAGAATGCAGCTGGGGAAGATGATGGGTTTTGGATAGGATCGTGTCAGGTGGTGCGCGATCGGGACTGGTGGTGCACGATTGGGATTTCTCTAGAGTTTGGGGTGGCGGCAATGGGGTTCTTGGTGCATGATTGGATCTAGGACTGGTGGCCGGGGGTCTGTCTGGGCTAGGGTTAGTTGGGTTCGTGGTGGCGGGCCGGAGATGGAGCAGGAAGCTGCTGCGATTTGGGTTGTCTAGGCTGCTGTGGGGTTTGCCAGAACGGGGTTTGCAGATTGGGGATGGGAATCAAAAATTGGATAGGGGTTTGCAGATCCGGCCGTTCATAGATCTGTGGCCGCTAGAAAGAGGTGATCTCCATCTCTTATCTTTCTTTTCAGCTCTATTTCCTTATCGCCTTTTTTTTTCTTAAAAAAATAGTTCCTTTTGAGCTTAATCTTGAAATTTCTGATTTCTATTTCTCTTACTGTCAGTAGATTTAGGTTTTTGTTTCAAAAACGATTTTTTTTTTGAAATTGTTCTAATTAAAAAAAGAAAATTCTATGCTTTTACTTTGATTGCTAGAATTTCTAGTAGGATGGAGAGGGTGGATAACTGAGGCCGTATTGCCTCATCTGCATCCATAAATCCTCAGAATCCTAGGACTTCACATGATTTGGGTCCACAAGCCGCTAGGCCCCTGGAAGATCAGGCCTCTGCTTTGAGGAAATCGGATTGCGTACTGAGTTACTCAGTACATTTTTATCCTACTGAGCAAACTCGGTTGGGCCTACCATGAATGTGTTTGGATTATCCGTGCCGTACATCTATTTTTCCAGCTAATTTTAGTAGTTGAACCGAAAATTGAAGCATGCCCAAATCTCAAGTGGACCACACCATAGAAAACAGTGGGAATAATGATTTCCACCGTTGAAACCTTGGTAGGCCACATAGTGATGTTTATTTTCATCCAACCTGTTCATAAGATCACATAGACATGGATGAAAGGAAAACACAAATAACATAAATCTAAAACTTCTGTGGCTCCCAGGAAATTTTCAATGGTATAATTTCAATTCACACAGTTTCCCGTGGTGAGGTCACCTTGAGATTTGGATATACTTCATTTTTGGTTTAGAGCCCTAAAATTATCTTTTAAAATGGATGGACGGAGACGGAGAGGATAAAATATATAAATCATGGTGGACCCCACAGAGTTTACTCAGTACGCTAAGCGTGCTGAGTTACTCAGTACACAATCCGTGTCCTGCTTTGAGCATGATAGATGTGATACAGGGAGAACTTGGAACTGCCTATACTTCTGCTATAAGTAGTGAATCTGGAGTTGCATATGCTTCTTCCGTAGCTAGTGACACTTCATATTCTCACCTATTGAGAGGAGGAAGGAATGATGTGCCTGGTTCTTTAGATGTGGATGGGAGACTGTCATTCGTCTAGAAGAAGGTTGGAGTATGCCCCATAAATTCACCGACGTAGAGATATTTTCAAAAGAACCTTTTTGGAATTTAGTTTCAACAATGTGGTACATTCTTTCCATTATATTTCTTTTGGTTCTACAGGATCTTCATATTGAAGATTATATAACTCGTAAAAATTCAATTTTTATTGATCTAGGATTTTACTTTTTATTTTTATTTCTTATAATCAGTTTCTTGAGTACAGATTCTATTAATTGATTTATTTAAAAATATTCAGCTTCTATTGATCTTTTCTTATTGTCTTGGCATGAGGTGAATCTCAAAAAGGAGTTGCAAATCCCATGGTATTTATACTTGTTGGCAGGGCTCTAGGCTATTTGGGAAGAAGAAATCATGAGTGTTTTATAACTTTGAGCAAGAGGTTGGGTCGTGTTGAAAGCCATAAGCATAGAGCCTTGAGCTTTTGTGAGGGAATTAATTATTTTTTTTCATGTAAATAGTTGGAGTGGTTCTCACCTTCTCTTTATATAGTCTTTTTCTTTTTAATGTGCTTTTGTTACCTTTAAAAAAATCATTTTATTGTAGCAAATGCAATGTTATCAACTTTATGGCTCTGAAAAGTATGATGCTTCTTTAGGTCTTTTTGTGCTTGCTTCTGCTTTTGTTAACATTTGTGCGCGTTTGGATGCACTCTTGAAATGAATTGTGCAACATTATTCTAATGAGGAAATAAGCAGATTGTGACTTCTTGAGCATTCACACTTAAAAAAGATTGGGCTGTCAAATGCAATCATGTTACTTTTAAGTTGGATTTAAAAGGAATGTAATTGCAACTTCTTCCAAACTAAATGGTATTTACTGTGCTTTGTAATTTCAGTTTTCGAGACAGACGGTATGAATACAAAGGTCTTAATAAGGTCTGGAAGGGAAAATTAGCAGAGGCAAAGGCTAGTGGGAATTTTATAAGGATTCAGGAAGCACAAGTATGATTGATACAGTTCCTTGATCAATCTATATTTAGGATGGGTTCAACACCTATGATGCTCACATACACCATTGTTGATTTAATGCTGGCATCTAGGGCCATGTAGATTTCTATTCCCTTTGTTGGATTTTGGTGTTTGTTTTTAGATTCAACTCCCTTTTTAGGTTTTGTGTATGATGGGTATTAGCAAAGATTATATACCCCAGATGAAGGGAAAAAATAAAAATCAGCTTGATCCAAAACTTTTATAGCCCCCAAAATATTTTTAATGGTCGACGCTCATTCAACACTATTTCCTATAATGTGGTCCACTTGAGATTGGTAAAAAGCAATTCGATTTTAGTAGATGCGTAGTTGTTTTTTTTTTCTTTTTAGAAAATCAGTGAAATTTGGGATGTTTTGAAGCAATTTTATGCATATTTTTTTATTTCGATGTTCATCAAATTTGGATTAGTTTAAAAAAGGAGTATTATGTGGGTTTTTGTCTATTATATGTAACAGAATCTCATTTGAGTGCTTTTGCATTTATTAGTTCTTCAAGTCTGTGTAATCATTTGATGTGAATCCATTTGGATTCTACTGTAATAATTTTTCTATTGTCAAGAAGGAAATCTCATATGGGTATCTCTCCTTTTAAACTTTCTTTGATTTGGTGAAAATCAATGTGACTTTAGGATGATGTGTGGGTTGTTTTCAATTGTTTTGGGATGAAAAAACAATGAAATTTGGGATGTTCTTAAGCAGTTTGATGCATATTGGTTGAAAAATGAAGTGTTATGCAAATTTGTTATAATTTTTTGTGGTTTAGATGATGCAATCTCGTGTGGGTGCTTTTGCATTTATCAATTCTTAAAATTTATGGTAATACTTGATGTGAATCAATGGGAGTTTTTGATGATTAGTAGTTGCTATCAGGTGATATTTAAGATTTTCATTATAAATAGATTAAGAGCCAATGATAATTATAAGTAACTTGCAGCCAAAAATAAAGAATTTGATTTTTTTTCAAAACATGGAAAGACTAATCAGTCCTACTTCTTGTAACTTTAGCCACTGCTTCAAATGGAGGGACTGCACAAAGATTTGGTTAGGGAGACTACTGATGGTGAACTAGCAGCTGCAACAAAATGAGAGTTATAATGGTGAAAAGAAACATAAGGCGGTCGGTAAGATAAGATAGATTGACAGTACTTATTTCAATTTTCTTGGATGGATGATGAATGTATTTGGGAATGTAAATGAAAATAAAAAACTTATAATATATATATATATATGTTATCAATGGAGGATACCTTGTTTAGGGGGACATGAAATTCTTGTAGCTTATGGTATGGTGCCCCAATATTGGTTCTATGTTACTAGTATGTAGTAGATAATACTAGGTTTAATATTAGATAATACTAGAGAATCCCTAAACCTAAACCTACACCTAATCCTAATCTACTCAACCTAAACCTAAACTTGAAAACCCAAACCTAAATTTGTACACAAACTCGAACCCGAACCTGAACCCGATTTCCTAAACCTAAACCTTAACCTATTCTCAATTCCCTAAACCGTAACCTATAACCTACACTTATAACCTAAACCTAAACCTATAACCTTAACCTAAATGTAAAACCTAAACCTAAACCTAAACCTAAACCCAAACCCAAGATCCCGAACCCAAATCTGAATCCCTAAACCCTTAGCCTAAACCTAAAACCCAAACGTAAACCCGATCTCGAACCCGAACCTGATTTCCTATACCTAAACCTTAACGTATTCTCAAATCCCTAAACTTAAACCTACACCTAATCCTAATCTCAACTCCCTAACCTAAACCTAGACCTAAACTTGAAAACCTAAACCTAAACCCGATCTCAAAACCTGAATCTGAATCCCTAAACGCTTGGCCTAATCCTAAAACCCAAACGTAAACCCGATCTCGAACCTGAACCCAATTTCCTAGACCTAAACCTTAATGTATTCTCAAATCCCTAAACCTAAACCTACACCTAATCCTAATCTCAACTCCCTAACCTAAACTTGAAAACCCAAAACTAAACCTGAACCCGAACCCAATCCCGATTTTCTAAACCTAAACTTATGACCTTAACCTAAACCTATTCTCAAATCCCAAAATCTGTAACCTAAACCTAAACCTATAACCTACAACCTAAACCAAACTTATAACCAAATCCAAAGCCTATAACCTAAACCCGAACCCATTCTCAAATCTCATAACCTATAACCTAAACCTAAACCTTAACCTAAACCAAAACCTATAACCTAAACCAAAACCAAAACTTATAACCTAAACCCGAACCCAAACCCAAACCCAAACCCGAATTCCTAAACCTTAACCTAAACATATAACTTATAACCTATAACTTAAGCCTATACCTAAACCTAAAACCTTACTTATAACCTAAAACTATTCTCAAATACTTAAACCTTAACCTATAACCTAACCTAAACCTATACTTATAACCAAAAACTATTCTCAAATCCCAAAACCTATAACCTAAACCCGAATTCAAACCCGAACCCGAACCCGAATTCCTAAACCTTAACCTAAACATATAACCTATAACCTATAACCTATAACCTAAGCCTATAACTTAAACCTAAAGCTAAACCTATAACCTAATCCTAAACCTATAACCTAAACTCAAATCCCTAAACCTAAACCTACACCTAATTCTAATCTCAACTCCCTAAACCTAAACCTAAACTTGAAAACCCAAACCTAAACGCGATCCCAAACCCGAACCCGATTTCCTAAACCTATACCTTAACCTATTCTCAACTCCTTAACCTAAACCCGATCCCGAACCTAAACCCGATCCCTAAACCCTAAACCTTAACCTATTCTCAAATCCCTAAACCTAAACCTTCACCTAATCCTAATCTCAACTCCTTAACCTAAACCTAGACCTAACTTGAAAACCCAAACCTAAACCCGATCCCGAACCCGAACCCGATTTCCTAAACCTAAACCTTAACCTTTTCTCAATTCCCTAAACCTTAACCTATAACCTAACTTAAACCTAAACATATAACCTACACTTATAACCTAAACCTAAACCTATAACCTAAATCTAAGCCTAAAACCTAAACCTTAACATATAATCTAAAACCTAAACCTAAGCCTAAAACCTAAATGTATTCTCAAATCCCTAAACCTAAACGTACACCTAATCCTAATATCAATTCCTAACCTAAACCTAAACCTAAACTTGAAAACCCAAACCTAAACCCGATTTCCTAAACCTAACTTAAATCCCTAAACCTAAACCTACACCTAATCCTAATCTCAAATCCCTAACCTAAGTGTAAACCCGATCCCGAACCCGAACCCGATTTCCTAAACCTATACCTTAACCTATTCTCAATTCCCTAAACCTATAGCTGATAACCTAAACATATAACCTTAACCTAAACTAAAACCTATGACCTAAAACCTAAATGTATTCTCAAATCTCTAAATCTAAACCTACATCTAATCCTAATCTCAACTCCCTAACCTAAACCTAAACCTAAACTTGAAAACCCAAACCTAAACCCGATCCCGAACCCAAACCCGATTTGCTAAACCTAAACCTTAACCTATTCTCAAATCCCTAAACCTAAACCTACACCCAATCCTAATCTCAACTCCCTAACCTAAACCTAAACCTAACTTGAAAACCCAAACCTAAACCCGATCCCGAACCCAAACCCAAATTCCTAAACCTAAACCTTAACCTATTCTCAATTCCCTAAACCTTAACCTATAACCTAACCTAAACTTAAACCTATAACCTACACTTGAAATCTAAACCTAAACCTATAACCTAAACATAAGCCTAAAACCTAAACTTATGACTTAAAACCTAAATGTATTCTCAAATCCCTAAACCTAAACCTACACCTAATACTAATCTCAACTCCCTAACCTAAACCTAAACCTAAACTTGTAAACCCAAACCTAAACCCGATCCCAAACCCGAACCCGATGTCCTAAACCTAAACCTTAACCTATTCTCAATTCCCTAAACCTATAGCTTATAACCAAAACCTAAACCTAACATATAATCTTAACCTAAACTAAAACCTATGACCTAAAACTTAAATGTATTCTTAAATCTCTAAACCTAAACCTACACCTAATCCTAATCTCAACTCCCTAACCTAAACTTAAACCTAAACTTGAAAACCCAAACCTAAAACCCGATCCCAAACCCGATTTCCTAAACCTAAACCTTAACCTATTCTCGAATCCCTAAGCCTAAACCTACACCTAATCCTAATCTAAACTCCCTAACCTAAACCTAAACCTAAACTTGAAAACCCAAACCTAAAAATCCCGATCCCAAACCCAGAACCCGAACCCGAACCCGAATTCCTAAACCTAAACCTTAACCTATTATCAAATCCCTAAACCAAAACCTTCACCTAATCCTAATCTCAACTCCCTAACCTAAACCTAGAACTAACTTGAAAACCCAAACCTAATCCCGAACCCGATTTTCTAAACCTAAACCTTAACCTTTTCTCAATTCCCTAAACCTTAACCTATAACCTAACTTAAACCTAAACCTATAACCTACACTTATAACCTAAACCTAAATCTATAACCTAAACCTAAGCCTAAAACCTAAACCTTAACCTAAACCTTAACATATAACCTAAAACCTAAACCTAAACCTAAAACCTAAATGTATTCTCAAATCCCTAAACCCGAACGTACACCTAATCCTAATATCAACTCCCTAACCTAAACCTAAACCTAAACTTGAAAACCCAAACCTAAACCCGATCCCGAACACGAACCCGATTTCTAAACCTAAACCTTAACCTATTCTCAATTCCCTAAACCTATAGCTTATAACCTAAACCTTAACCTAAATCTAAACCTAAACCTTAACCTAAACCTATAACCTTAACCTAAACCAAATCCTATGACCTAAAACCTAAATGTATTCTCAAATCTCTAAACCTAAACCTACACCTAATCCTAATCTCAACTCCCTAACCTAAACCTAAACCTATACTTGAAAACCCAAACCTAAACCCGATCCCGAACCCGATTTCCTAAACCTAAACCTTAACATATTCTCAATTTCCTACACCTATAGCTTATAAGACCTAAAACCTTAACCTTAACCTAAACCTATGACCATAAAACTAAAACCTATGACCTAAAACCTTAACCTATAACCTATAACCTAAACTTATAACCTATAGCCTAACCTTAACCTAAACCTAAAACCTAAACCTTAACTAATAACCTAAAACCTAAACTTAAACCTAAAACCTAAATGTATTCTCAAATCCCTAAACCTAAACCTACACTTAATCCTAATCTCAACTCCCTAACCTAAACCTAAACCTAAACTTGAAAACCCAAACCTAAACCCGATCCGAACCCGATTCCTAAACCTAAACCTTAACCTATTCTCAATTCCCTAAACCTATAGCTTATAACCTAAACATAAACCTAAACCTTAACCTTAACCTTAACCTAAACCTATAACCTTAACCTAAACCAAAACCTATGACCTAAAACCTAAATGTATTCTCAAATCTCTAAAGCTAAACCTACACCTAATCCTAATCTCAACTCCCTAACCTAAACCTAAACCTAAACTTGAAAACCCAAACATAAAACCCGATCCCAAACCCGAACCCGATTTCCTAAACCTAAACCTTAACCTATTCTCAAATCTCTAAACCTAAACCTACACCTAATCCTAATCTAAACTCCCCAACCAAAAACCTAAACCTAAACTTGAAAACCCAAACCTAAACCCAATCCCGAACCGAACCCGAATTCTTAAACCTAAACCTTAACCTATTTTCAAATCCCTAAACCTAAACCTACACCTAATCCTAATCTCAACTCCCTAACCTAAACCTAAACCTAAACTTGAAAGCCCAAACCTAAACCCGATCCCGAACTCGAAACCGAACCCGAACCGATTTCCTAAACCTAAACCTTAACATATTCTCAATTCCCTAAACCTATAGCTTATAAGACCTAAAACCTTAACCTTAACCTAAACCACCTTAAAACCAAGACCTATGACCTAAAATCTTAACCTATAACCTATAACCTAAACTTATAACCTATAGCCTAACCTTAACCTAAACCTAAAACCTAAACCTTAACCAATAACCTAAAACCTAAACTTAAACCTAAAACCTAAATGTATTCTCAAATCCCTAAACCTAAACCTACACCTAATCCTAATCTCAACTCCCTAACCTAAACCTAAACCTAAACTTGAAAACCCAAACCTAAACCTGATCCCGAACCCGATTCCCTAAACCTAAACCTTAACCTATTCTCAATTCCCTAAACCTATAGCTTATAACCTAAACCTAAACCTTAACCTTAACCTAAACCTATAACCTTAACCTAAACCAAAACCTATGACCTAAAACCTAAATGTATTCTCAAATATTTAAACCTAAACCTACACCTAATCCTAATCTCAACTCCCTAACCTAAACCTAAACCTAAACTTGAAAACCCAAACATAAAACCCGATCCCAAACCCGAACCCGATTTTCTAAACCTAAACCTTAACCTATTCTCAAATCTCTAAACCTAAACCTACACCTAATCATAATCTAAACTCCCCAACCAAAACCTAAACCCAATCCCAAACCCGAACCCGAATTCTTAAACCTAAACCTTAACCTATTTTTAAATCCCTAAACCTAAACCTATTCCTAATTCTAATCTCAACTCCCTAACCTAAACCTAAACCTAAACTTGAAAGCCCAAACCTAAACCCGATCCCGAACTCGAAACCGAACCCGAACCGATTTCCTAAACCTAAACCTTAACATATTCTCAATTCCCTAAACCTATAGCTTATAAGACCTAAAACCTTAACCTTAACCTAAACCACCTTAAAACCAAAACCTATGACCTAAAACCTTAACTAATAACCTATAACCTAAACTTATAACCTATAACCTAACCTTAACCTAACCTTAACCAATAATCTAAAACCTAAAAATAAACCTAAAACCTAAATGTATTCTCAAATCCCTAAACCTAAACCTACACCTAATCCTAATCTCAACTCTAACCTAAACCTAAACCTAAACTTGAAAATCCAAACCTAAACCCGATCCCGAACCGATTTCCTAAACCCAAACCTTAACCTATTCTCAATTCCCTAAACCTTAACCTATAACCTAACCTAAACCTAAACCTATAACTTACACTTATAACCTAAACCTAAACCTATAACCTAAACCTAAGCCTAAAACCTAAACCTATGACCTAAAACCTAAATGTATTGTCAAATCCCTAAACCTAAACCTACACCTAATCCTAAACCTAAACCTAAATGTATTCCTAAACCTACACCTAAATGTATTCTCAACTCCCTAACCTAAACCTAAACCTAAACTTGAAAACCCAAACCTAAACCCGAACCCGATTTCTTAAACCTAAACCTTAACTTATTCTCAATTCCCTAAACTTATAACTTATAACCTAAACCTAAACCTAAACCAAAACCTATGACCTAAAACCTAAATGTATTATCAAATCTCTAAACCTAAACCTACACCTAATCCTAATCTCAACTCCCTAACCTAAACCTAAACCTAAACTTGAAAACCCAAACATAAAACCCGATTCGAACCCGAACCCGATTTCTTAAACCTAAACCTTAACTTATTCTCAAATCTCTAAACCTACACCTACACCTAATCCTAATCTAAACTCCCTAACCAAAACCTAAACCTAAACTTGAAAACCCAAACCTAAACCCGATCGTGAACTCCGAACCCGATTTTTAAACCTAAACCTTACCCTATTCTCAAATCCCTAAACCTAAACCTTCACCTAATCCTAATCTCAACTCCTTAACCTAAACCTAAACCTAAACCTATAACCTTAACCTAAACCAAAACCAAAACCTATGAGCTAAAACCTAAATGTATTCGCAAATCTCTAAACCTAAACTTACACCTAATCTTAATCTCAACTCCCTAACCTAAACCTAAACCTAAACTTGAAAACCCAAACCTTAAACCCGATCCCGAACCCGAACCCGATTTCCTAAACTTAAACCTTAACCTATTCTCAAATCTCTAAACCTAAACCTACACCAAATCCTAATCTCAACTCCCTAACCTAAACCTAAAACCTAAACTTGAAAACCTAAACCTAAACCCGAACCCGATTTCCTAAACCTATAGCTTATAAGACCTAAAACCTTAACCTTAACCTAAACCTATAACCTTAAAACCAAAACCTATGAACTAAAACCTTAACCTATAACTTATAACCTAAACCTATAACCTATAACCTAACCTTAACCTAAACCTAAACCCTAAACCTTAACCAATAACCTAAAACCTAAACCTAAACCTAAAACCTAAAAGTATTCTCAAATCCTTAAACCTAAACCTATACCTAATCCTAATCTCAACTCCCTAACCTAAACTTAAACCTAAACTTGAAAACCCAAACCTAAACCTGATCCCGAACTTGATTTCCTAAACCTAAATCTTAACATATTCTCAATTCCCTAAACCTATAGCTTATAAGACCTAAAACCTTAACCTATAACGTATAACCTATAACCTAAACTTATAACCTATAACCTAACCTTAACCTAAACCTAAAACCTAAATGTATTCTCAAATCCCTAAACCTAAACCTACACCTAATCCTAATCTCAACTCCCTAACCTAAACCAAACCTAAACTTGAAAACCCAAACCTAAACCCCATCCCGAACCCGAACCCGATCCCGAACCCGATTTCCTAAACCTAAACCTTAACCTATTCTCAATTTCCTAAACCTTAACCTAAACCTAAACCTTAACCTAAACTTAAAACCTAAACCTAAACCTAAACCTATAACCTAAAACCTAAACCTAAACCTAAAACCTAGATGAATTCTCAAATCCCTAAACTTAGACCTACACATAATCCTAATCTCAACTCCCTAACCTAAACCTAAACTTGAAAACCCAAGCCTAAACCCGATCCCGAACCCGAACCGAATTGCTGTAATAATGTGGCCAAATCATATGGCAACAAACAAGAATGTATCCCTTTTAACACATGCCCCTTTTTACAAAGCTTTAATTTTTGTTGTTGTTTCTATTAATTGAAAAACTTTTTTGCATTATTTGCTCGTATTAGTTTTATTTTAATGATCAGTTTTATTTTAAAAAAGTGTTTACTTTTTTGGAAGAAGTTTTTGCAATTCTTCATGATTCTGAATTATAATGTTTTGTTGGTTGAATATTTTTTTATCAGACGAAAGACAGAGAAAATTTTTGCTGATCACTCAAGGGTTCGAGCATCCATAGGTGGTGAAATTCCACCAGCGTGAGTGTGTGGGGTGTGTGCGTTTTTTTTTTTTTAAAAAATTTTTTTAATTTGTTGCTTGATTTTTTTTCTTTTTTTTTTTTTTTTTTTTTTTTTTTTTTACTTATTAAGTTAAACTTATATGTATTATGCAGGGATGAATGTAATGTGGATAGGATTGTTTGTGTTTGGATGGATGTAGTTTATGTTTAGATGGATTTACATAGTTTGGGTTTATATGGATGTGAATGTGAATGTGATGAAATATATTGTATAACAGGTGTATATCAGGAAGAATATGATGAATGTAACAGGTCAAATTTGAAAATGTTCTTCAAGGGTCATAAGGGACGGCCCATAGCAGTCCTTTTAAAGGACGGTCCATGACCGTCCTTTCAAGGCTCATAAGAGACGATCCATGACAATCCTTTTTAAGGACGGTCCATGACAGTCCTTTTAAAGGACGGGCCATGGCCGTCCTTTGAAGAGTCATAAGAGACGGTCCATGACAGTCCTTTTAAAGGACGGTCTATGGCCGTCCTTTGAAAGCTCATAAGAGACGGTCCATGACAGTCCTTTTTAAGGACGGTCTATGACCGTCTTTTTTTCGTCAATAAGAATGACGGTTTTCAACCGTCCTTTAAGTAATAAGACACGTCAAAATTTGACGGCCTATGCGACGGTCCATGACCTTCCTTTTTGATCATTTGAGATGGTTTTAGACCATCCTTTTTTCACTGTTTTGGCGTAGTGTCCATACAGATGCACTATCTCCTTAATGTATAATCTGGCCAACTCGTCTGAAGAGTTCGAAACTCTGATCGGAAGGAAATGAGCCGATTTGGTCAACCGGTCCATGATCACCTAAATAAAGTCATAACCCATTCTCGTCTTCGGTAGCCCCGAGATGAAGTCTATAGAGATGAAGTCTCACTTCCATTCAGTTATGGGCATGGGATGAAAGAGTCCAGGAGGTCAACGATGCTCAGCCTTGACCTGCTGACATGTGAGACAACGGGACACGTACTCTGCGATGTGGACCTTCATATTGTCCCACCAATACGACTGCTTCATATCCTGATACATCTTCGTGCTACCAGGATGCATCGCAAGCTTCGATCGGTGGGCGGTCTCGAGAAGCTCCTGTCTCAAGTCCTAAATATCTCGGATGCATAGGTGGCCACGGTATCATCGGCCCCCATCTGTGTCAACTCGGCACTCGTAGTCCACATCATCGCTAGCTTGCTCTTGAAGCTCAGACAACCGCTCGTCGCCCTTCTGGGCCTCGATAATCCGGTCATCAATAAGTGGCCGCACCCGAACGTGTGCGACACACTCAAATGGCTCCTCCACTGTGAGTTTCTGCTCGAAGTCCCGCATGAACTCCAGCATATCCCACTCTGCTATCATTAGCGGAGCAGCAAATGCTATAGCCTTCTTACGACTCAACGCGTCTGCCACAAGATTGGCCTTGCTAGGATGGTAGGAAACCTCGAACTTGAAGTCCTTCAAGGTCTCCATCAATCGGCGCTGCCTCATATTCAAGTCCCGCTGAATGAATATATACTTAAGGCTCTTGTGGTCACAGAAAAGCTCGAACTCCCCTCCGTAGAGGTAATGTCTCCAGAGCTTTAATGCGAATATGACCGCTACTAACTCAAGGTCGTGCGTAGGGTAATTCTCCTCGTGCTTCTTTAATTGTCTCGAGGCATACGCAATCACCCTGTCCTTCTGCATAAGGACACAACCCAAACCAACGCGAGACGCGTCAGTGTATATAGTGTACTTGACTCCTTGCTCTGGCAATACTAGCACAGGGGCGGACGTCAGTCTGTCCTTCAACTCCTGAAAAGCTGCTTTCGCCTTCTTATTCCAGGCGAACTTCAGATCCTTTCGTGTCAACTGCGACAACGGTTTGGCTATCTTCGAGAAGTCCCGGATGAATCGTCGGTAACAACCTGCCAGGCCCAGAAAACTCCTCACCTTGGTAACTGAACCACGCTGCTTCCAATCTTGAACTGCGGCTACCTTAGCCAGGTCCACTGTTATCCCTTCCTTGGACACTACATGTCCCAGGAACTTGACTTCCTCCTACCAGAAGTCACATTTCTTATACTGCACGAACAACTGGTTCTTCCTCAGAGTATCTAAGACTGCCTATAAGTGTTCCTCTTTCTCTTCCCGATTCGTGGAGTATATCAGGATATCATCTATAAATACGATGACGAATCGGTATAGAAATGGCTGAAATACCCAGTTCATCAAGTCTATGAACACGGCCGGTGCGTTCGTAAGCCTCTTCAACTGATCAAACAGGTCGTCTATCCTGGGCAAAGGATATTCGTTCTTCATGGTCAACTGGTTCAACCTGCGGTAATCAATACATAACCATAGCGACCCGTCTTTCTTCTTGACAAACAACATAGGTGCTCCCCAAAGAGACACACTAGGTCGTATGAAGCCCTTCTCTACGAGCTCGTCAATCTGTTTCCGCAGTTCTTCCATCTCACATGGAGGCATCCGATACATGGGTAACGAAATGGGGGTCGCACCAGGCACAAGATCAATAGTAAAATTGATCTCGTGCCGAGGAGGTAATCCAGGGATCGTCCTGAACACACCTCAAATTCTCGAACTACTGGCATGTTCCCTAACGTCGGCCCATCAACATGCTCAAGTATAGCGGCATAACATTCAATACGACATAACCAACTAACCTACACTGGAAAAGTGAAGACCGTGCCGTTAGGTCCATTGGCTGTCACGACCCGATTATCGCAATTAATCTCTGCCTTCATCTCGGTGAGCCAGTTCATACCGAGGATAACGTCGTAGTGCTATAGTGGAGCAATAATGAGGTCAACAAATATTGTCCTACTACCCAAATCTACGGAGCAACCCTCACACACCCGTGTGATATCCGAAAAAGTCCAGTAGCAGTAGTAGTTTTATGCCCTTCGTGAGAGTAGTATGTAAAGCTAGACACTTAACTGCCGCACCTGAAATGATGGAGGTAGTGGACCAGTGTCCACTAATAAAAAGATAGGAGTACCTTGAACATGTGCAGTAACCTTAAAGGGCATAGGTACTGTCTCTGGCTCTTCTGCTGTGAGCGCATGAACATGTGCCTGTTGTGGTCGGTTGGGCTAAGGCACCATGGGTCACTGTGACGGCCTAAAACGAGGTGCAAGTGGTCTGAAGGATGGATGTGCAGGTGTTGTCCGTAGTGGTGGAGCCAATAAAGCCTGAGGACGAGAATGATCAATCCTTTGCGGTAGTGCAAACCCGCTGTCTCTCATCCGTGCAAAGCAACTCTCTGCAGGGTGACTCGATTTTTTGCAGTAAGAACAGGTCACACCTGGACGCCTCATCGGAACTACTGGCTCCGCAATCCAAGGAGGAGAGTCAATACGGGACCTCTTGCCGAGGAATGGCCTGCTCTGGATATCTGGTCGTGACCTAGTAACCATAGGGTCACGAGAACGTGTCAGTCGCTCAGCATCCTGCTCTGCCCGCATAGACATATGCACCAGCTCGGCATAGGAGGGTATGCTGACACAGCACATCTTCGACTAAATGTCAGGTCACAATCCCTCAGAAAAATGTCATATTTGCATTTGCTCATCAGCAAGTATCATAGGGATGTATTTGCCCAACTCAGTAAATCGATGCTCATACTCGGTAATTGTCATGCCTCCCTGCCTGAGGCTCAAGAACTCATTCTCCCTATCATGTCGGTAGGTCTGAGGGTAGTACTTTTCATGAAAACGAAACTTGAAAGCTACCCAAGTCCATATGTAGCCAACTGCGACTGACCGTAAGACACTATCCCACCACATACTGGCCTCCTTCTCAAACATAAAAGTGGCCAACTCAACCTGCTCTGACTCGGTACAATGCAGCATCCGTAACATCTTGGAGACGCGGTCTAGCCAATATTCAGCCTCCTCGGGTCTGTGAGAACCCGTAAAAGTAGGAGACCTCAAGCGCTGGAATCGCTCAAGAAGGCCACTGATACCCAAATTCCGCGTAAGGTATACAGCAGGTGCATGCGGAGGCACATCCTCAGCCTGAGCAGAAGGCTCTGCAATCTTAGCAGGACGTACAGATGGTGAAGGTGGAGTCGCACTCCCACCCTGAGATAAGGCCCGTGCAATAGGCCGGAGGGAGGCTGGCGGTCTTCGCTTGCATCAACATCATCATCTGCTCAAACCTATCAGTAGGTGGGGCAGGCTGAGGCACGTACTGCGTCGAGGAAGACGTACGGTTCTGCTCGCGAACCGGTGGTATATAAGGTGGTAGTCCAGTTGTAGGACCAGTGGAAGGCTGAGACGCAGGTATAGTCTCACGATCCGGTTCTAAAACAGGGTCCGTACGACCATCACTGTGGGAAGGAGCTTGATCCATCGTATCAGTGAGTGCGAGGTGTGCCGTGCTCCGCGTATATTTTCGTAGCATGCCCTATATAATATAGGGTGCAATGCATGTAAGATGAAGCATAGCAACACAATATACAATGTCACGCCCCAAACTCAGAAATCGGGCTCACAAAATTCTCGATCGCCGAATCCGGGGCTGACAGCCTCTGTAGTACCCCATTCTCGGCTCCCAGCACCCATACGCCAGATTCCGATCCCGGGATCCTACAAGGAGGATTTTCAGTATGATTTTTTTTGTAATGGAGCATAACCACAAGCATAACCAAGTCACAAAATAACAACACCACATATTCACTATATCAAAAACTTTAAGTACAATGTGTATGAAAGGAAAATACATATATCGAAATTAAAGCTCCAGAGGATAGCTGCACGCTCCAAGCTTAACGCTGCTGCAACCTAACGCCACCTGCACGCATCTATCGTGCATAAGCTTACAAAAGCTTAGAGGGTGGTGGAAGTGTGTGCACAAGATAAGTGCCAAGTATACCATAAAACACATAAATCATGCATCATCGGGATAAGAAGAAATACTAACAAGATCATGAATCATATGACATCAGAGTAAGCAGAAGTATACTGGTAAGTCCATGAATGTTATCAGTCGTACCAAGATAATGCGATGCAAAACATAATAAGACAATAACAGATGCTGAGAATGCAATGCAATATACAAATCCTGCCGAGTCACAAATACCATCAACTCCATCTAGGTCATATAAGTGTAAAAACATAGTAACCCAAAATGCCAAGTACTATGGATGCAATGTAATATGCGGTGCGAATGAAATGACCATGCAGAAATGTGAAGTCGGGATGATAATACGAAGTATCACAGGCTATGGGGTCCATCACAAGGGACTTCTATCCAAACCAGTCCTATACCTAAATTTATATAGTCAGACACAACGTGGTAAACTCCTGATCTCAGGTTAGTCGCGCGCCCAACCGAAATCGTGGCCATGCGAAGGTACACGTAACAAATAGTTACGCACCACCAGCCCGAGTGGATAGTGAATGAATGAATGAATGGGTATGCAATTCCTGTTCAATAAGTCCATGTATCAGTACGGTTCCTCTCTGGGATCATCACCGGGGTCTATTACACTCTACGCCAGCTTGCCGCCCCTATCCGAGCGCACAACTGGGTAAGTGAAAGAGACCTCACTATCCGCCTACCAATATCGGGCCCGGCTCGTCGATAGCGGACCTATTCCTCAAGCTGGTCAAACTCAACCTAGATATTGCCTCCTCACTCAGGCGGGTAAGGTCACACCCCTTCCCAACCGACCACGACACAGTGGGAGATGCGGCCTCTTGGTATTTGGCCCTCGTGCACTCATATATCTACTCGGTCTTAACATTGGAGTCATCTCCTGGCCACGGAAGTTCAGAGATTTTCACTCAGGGACATCTATGGCGCCCGTATGCTAGAACCAAACATTTCCGGTGTCCTGTCTGGCCATCCACGATATGCCTGTGGAGGCCACGGCCCTGGTGTCGCTAGGGCATACAATGATCAAGTAACATGTATGCGAGATGCATGAATCACACCATACAAATATGCAGCAATCTCGCGCGTATCATGCCCTCATGTCGGGCACTCCATCTCATATGGAGTCCCGTAAATGTCTCAGCCCAACGGCTCATGTTATAACCAAATATTTCTCATATCAAGCATACATATAATGCGTATGGGTATGAATCATGGAGTTACACTAAGCATGTTATAAGGTGATAAACTATCCTTACAACGTAGATGGGCCTAGACGGCCTACACACAATAAGTATGGCCTTACTAATGGGCCCTAGGGAAAGTCGTAATGCGGACATTTAACTAACATTATACTTACAATGTGGACGTCAAACCAACATTGCTCCCTAGGTATAGCCCGCCATATAGGTCAACACATAAAACACGGTGGAATCACATTCAATGGGCCTTATGTATACCCTATTGGGCCTCGACCCATGGGCCTCCAATACATTGAATGGGCCTAAATACATGGGCCATATATATATATATATATATCAAGGTGAGCCTCAACAATGGCCACAAATACACATCCAGGTGGGACTCAACAACGGCCATAAATACACATCCAGGTGGGCCTCAACAACGGCCACAAGTACTCATCCAGGTGGGCCTCAACAACAGCCACAAGTACACATCAAGTGGGCCTCAACAACAGCCATAAATACACATCCAGGTGAGCCTCAACAACGGCCATAAATACACATCCAGGTGGGCCTCAACAACAGCCACAAGTACACATCAAGTGGGCCTCAACAACGGCTATAAATACACATCCAGGTGGGCCTCAACAACGGCCACAAGTACACATCAAGTGGGCCTCAACAACGGCCATAAATACACATCCAGGTGGGCCTCAACAACGGCCAAATGGTTGAACGACTTGGATGCTACACATGCATCATGGTGGGGCCCATAGAGGCCCACCATCATATATATACATATATATTATATATTATAATATAATATATAATTTATATACAGTAAATATATACAATATTATATATAATATAATATTATATATATACATATATATATATGTATATCCACACACACTCACACACACGTGCACACACACATGCATGCACACACGTGCACACTCACACGCATGCACACACATGCATACACACGTGCAGCAGGGAGGGGGGGGACGAACACATACATCAAGTAGGCCCCACCATTCAGACGGACGGTGGGCATGTAACACATACATCACTGTGGGTCCCATGTGGGGCCCACCATAGCGTTTATCTTCCATCCAATCCGTTCATAAGATCACACGGGTCAGAAAGAAGGGGAAAAACAAATTTCAGCTTGATCCGAAACTTCTGTGGACCCCAAATGGGTTTCAACGGTAGAGTTCAATTCCCACTATTTCTTGTGATGTGGGCCACCCGAGATTTGGATTGGCCTGGTTTTTGGAGGGGGCCCACGTCAGGCAGTGGCCCACCAAATGGGCGGTGTGGATACAAAATATACATCATGGTGGGGCCAACGGCTGGAGCCGTGGGACTACCACTGACGCCTGTTGTGACGTCTGACACAGAAGACAGCCGATCTTCTTTGTGGTGTTTGTGTTTTTTTTTTTTTTTGAAATTTTCTTTTTCAAAGGTTTTCACGTGTGGGGCCCGCTTCAGCCAAATCTACCCTGTCTACTGATTTCCACGGCCTGAGATGGACTCAACAAGTCCAATATCGGATATTTTTTCGGCGTGTAGAAGAATTTAGGTGCATTTAAATGGTAAAAATTACTGATTTCAAGGGTTTGGCCCACCAGAAAGTTAGATCAGTTTCTCTTTTTGGCTCAACGCCTAAAATGGTCTGGGAAAAATGGTGGACAGCTTGGATTGAATACATTCATCAAGGTGGGGCCTACATGAGCACCCACTCCAAAGCTTGGTAAACCAAGCAAATATTTGTGTTTTCCCAATGCAGTTTACGTCCAGTGTCCCAGGGACGCTGGACAGTTGGATATAACACATGCATTCAAGGTGGGCCACCAAATGATTTGATGGTGTGGGTACACATATATGAAGTGGATCCCACTTATAGATGGCTTGGATAAAAGTTATGTCTTATGGTGGGGTCCATCCAAGTGGGCCATAAGGCCATAATATCATACAAAATAATAAAATAAAAAGACAGTGGGACACGCGTGATGGAGGGACCTCGACATTATGGGCCCTCCGTTTCAAACATCCAATCATACATCAATGGGTCCCATTGCATATGGGCCCTCCAAATAAAAGATCAACGGTGGAGATCCCTCTCCACCCAAAATGAACGGTCTATGTGACCTCTTTATGCAAGGAAATATAAACATCATGATGGGGTCCATGGAGAATGGCCCTATCATGGAATAATCATGAGGATTAAGGTGGGCCATCGGCCACACCTAGGGTCCCAAGTGAGATCCATACCATGGATCGGTAGGCCTCACTTGGCCCATCATAAAACACAAAAGCTAGCCTATAGAAGCACCCACCGGTTGATCTCTTCGGTCCGTTGGAACGTCACCCTCCTTGTGCTCCTCTTTGATGGTGGAGATGGGAAATGGATGGCTAGGATGATGGGTTTTGGAATGGGAAAGGTGGGCCACACAAACTCTCTTTTCTCACTTGGAAGCTTGGACGTGTGAGCACTTGCTTGGCTTGGGAATGTGGAGAAATGAGAAGGAGAGAGAGAGTTGTAAGGCGATGTGAGAGATGGGAGATGTGAGTGATGGAGTGACGTGTACTTGACTAGGTATGGGTGTGTAAGAGAGAGGGTAAGGAAGAGTTGACTTTGGACAGAGAAAGCATGGGTTGCTTGTACTTAACATTGAAGTGATTGATTGATTGATGTGATTGATTGATTGATGGGATTGATTTGACATTGTGTAGAGATTCTCTCAGGATCGTAAAAGCGCGGCGTTTCTTCGAAATAAATGCTGGCTCTCATCTTCTGGTCAGGGTATCGGATCGGTGCGCGAGTTGCGGCGTTGGAACTGCGGCAACGGTGTGGTCGCAATGATACAGGTCTTGGATTAAACTAACTCAAATCTACAGGATACGACTTATGGTCGTGCGCAAGGTCGATTATCGATCGTGGACTATTGGACTTCGACGGAAAGGATTGCGGGATTGATCGAAACAGTACGAACTAGGATACGGGTCTTACATACAATCACTTAAGCATTCCACACACTACATAGTAAAGAGGTTGCATGCATTTCATTACCAAAATTGTTACAATACATGGGATGTAGAGTTACATGAATCATGACAGAAGATGCATGTGAGCTAATACAACCAAGGCTTCAAACATCTAAAACATTCTACCAACTACTACACCCATCAACATGAAAACATAAACATCCTAAGGCGGTAACCCAAGCAAACTACAAGACAACAGTATGGATGACTAGGCATCCAAGTCTGGCGATGGAGAAGGGGCACCCTTATCCTTCAGGCAGCACATGATAGTTTTCAATGCGCGAGTTACTTTCTTGAACTTGTGTTTTACGAGGCCCCGAAGATCCATAACATCCTATCGTAGGACAGCCTGACCCTGTCGTAGCTCAGCATGATCCTCCTCCAATCGAGCTATACGAAATCCCAAGTAGCCCGATCAATGTCCTACACCGGAGCCATAGGAGGGGAGCTCTCCTCTGTATCTTGGGTCTCCTCTTCCTCTTCTTCTTCTTCCTGTTCCTCCTCTTCAATCTCAGCTCCATCTTCTTCCTCACTCTCTTCTTCCTCGCTCCCTGTCTCATCATCGATCTCCTCAAGTCGAGCTTGGCGTTGTCGTGGCCTGAATCCCATCTAGTTGAGGGTAGTCTCGTCGATATGATGAACCGACAGTGGCATCTTCACCCCAAGACTGTAGCCAAACTCACGTGCAATCTTGTATATGAGTCGGCCGAAGGGGAGCGAATTAGTCCTTCTAGCGGAGTATGCAGTATTAATTATCTGTTGCAATACGAACATAGGCATGCACAGGTTCGCTCTCTGCCCCACTTGATATAGGAAATCTATCATGAGGCGTGTACACTCACTGCGATTGCTCCACCTGGGATAAATGTTGAATGTCAAGATGTGATGGAGCAAACGGAAGTTGTCAGACATATCGGTCGTTAGAAGACTTTTGTTTAACTGCCACTAGACTAGTCGGCCACCACAAAGGAAACATGTGCGATGATTCCTTTCACGTACACTCCTCAGGTTCAGCTCGCCAGCATGCACTTCGCCAAGGGGCACATTTAAAAGCCAAGATATCAATCTGACATCAACTGTGACCAACCGATCCCTTCCACATGGGATCTGAAACTGCAAGGGTTCAAGCGTAGGCTCGTGAATGTTGGCATAAAAAGCTGGAACAGTGCTCGCATTGGCGCGATACTCGCCATTAAATAATGGACCCCAATGAGCCCCTTTCAGGAACTCGAATAACAGATATTCTCCAAAGAGCAGCCCATCCACTTGAGCTTCAAAAAGGACCCTACGGCCCTCATACACTCCATGAGACAGCTCCGCTAACGTAGCCCTTCCAGCAGGAGTTTGGGGATCAAGATCCCGCTTCGTCCGAAACTCCCGAGCGGTGCTTGTGCTAGCGGTGGTGCCTCTCGGCCTCCTTGAACGCGTAGGGTGACTAGGCCTAGCCTCATCCACGGCTCCCTTTCTCTTTTCAATGAGAGAAAGGACGGTGGAAATCGAGAAAATGGCCGCAATGAACTCAAAGAAGGCCATGAAAAGTGAAGATAAGGGGAATAGGGCTGGAGTTTTTGGTTCTCCACGGATTTGAGCCTCAACAGAGGTTGTAAAGGCCCAAATAATAGGGATCGAAGAAAGAAAATGAAGAGATGGGATGGGTTGAGAGCTTACACGAATTTGAGCTTCAAATAGGAGGTGTAGAAGCTTAAATGAAAGAAAACGGAGAGGGTAGAGGGGTAGATATGGCTGTAAACGATGAAGGTGTTTGCGTTGTGGCAGAAAATGAAGGAATGGGTGATTGAAGGGGAGGTTTGAGAGAGAAAACAACAACTTTGAGGGAAAGGGAGAGCTTGGAGGTACATTTTGTGAAGGAGGGGCGACCTAGAAGGTGTTTAAATCGAAAACCCACATACCAGTGGGCCACCCTAGGCCCCAAAGGTGATCACCCTGAGCGGCCCGCCCAGCCGAGCCCACTAACCGGCGAGGCCTTGCCGATTCGACGAGGGCCTCGCCACTCTCTTGACTAATTGGTGATGCATCACCACTTAGGCGAGGTCCTCGTGCCCCCTAAGCCCTAAAAAGGTCTAGGTCCCACCCTGGGTCCCTCTGGAATGGTGTGGGTAGGCCCCCGACTCTAGTTTGAGTTGTTTCAGGTCATTTTGGGAAGTTTCTGGTGCACAGCTGTATCTGTACATTCCTAAGGGCTGGGATGGAGTGATTTGTGATCTACACCCATCGTTTGACAGTTTAGAAGTGGTTTGGGGTCGACTCATGCAATCATGGATGAGTATGGACTCGATCTCGGCGACCGTTTTCAGCGAACTTCGCCAATTAGCGAAATCGGGATACCTATGACTGTTTTTACATTTTTCTCAAATCCACCTAAGTCGAAAGGTGTGTGTCGTGTGACCATAACCCAGGTCTAGTTTAATCCAAATCATGCACTGATACCAACTTGTAACGCCCTGAAAATCGAGGGTCGAGTAGCAACTCAACACCCGAGTTCCAAAATATCACTTATGCAACATAAATGCTTATGATTAAATGTTGTCTGTGTTAGTGTAATAATCATGAGTAGGATTATACCAAAACAGTAATTCATACTCCAGATCAAGTTATAAAACGCAAGCGGAAGACTGAAAGATGTATATAAATGTATATAAAGCCAGAAACGGTCACAATCGATCTCCAGAGTATGAACACCTTACTGAGTCACCATATACATGTATTAGTTTTAAAAATTAAAATGCCAAAAAAAATGGTACAACTATGATAGTAAACCCTGTAGCCCCGTCATCTGAATGGCCTAAGCGAAGCCTCCAGAGAACTACATGTAGGGAAACTCATCCTAATCATCATAGTAATTAGGCTCAGCCTCCTGCGTCTTGTCAACACCTGCATCTAAGACAGAGTCTAGTTGATGTATACAACACCGTTTCGTAATGTGGGAGTGAGTAGCTAACTCAGTGGAATGATAAAGCATAGGTTAACATGTTATCAATTCAGTTAAGCGGTAATGATAAAGCAGTATAATCAAACACTCCTAAATACTCTTATTAATGCAAGTATATGTAAGTGTTATGGTCTTATACTCCTTTGGTTGTCAAATTTTGATGTGTCAAAACATCTATCTGTGTCCTGTGCTTGTATGATGATTTATATGAATTCAAGACACTGCATAAATACTTCAAGAAGCTACAAGTTGAACTTTTCAAGAAGTTACATATTGAAGTTCAAGAAGCTACATGTTGAAGTTTCAAGAAGCTACAATGTTGATGTTCAAGTCTTAAGAAACAACTCATGACTTCAAGATTAATAAGCAATGCATGAAGTAGTTGTTATGCTGATGAAGATCTCAAGTTTGAAGCTACAAGTTCAAGATCTCAAGCCTGATATGGTTCAAACAATCTACATTCGTTGAATGGTTGAAGTTCAATGTCCATACGACATGATTCAGGTTTGAATGACCTTAGGTTGACTCTTTAAGTAGGTCACTTTGGATACATAAATTAAATATTTATTTTATGTAAGTTTGGTCTATTCTACGACCAGTCCTAGCTCTTGTTCGACCAGTCCTGGCATTGGTTCGACCAGTCCAAGAAATTCCACGACCAGTCCTAAGTAGTTGAAGATTTTTCGAAATTTTGAGTACGCCCACGACCACGATCTGGAGGTCCTTCGAGCGGGTCGTAGGTGTAGGTGTAACTGCCCACTTCGTCCCGACGACCCGATCGTGGATCTACGACTCAAAGTCAAGAACGTAATCTATGGTCCTACGACCGGTCGTGTAAGGATCTACGACCAATCGTAGGTGACCCACGACGGTCGTAGGCTACTCCACGACCGGTCGTGGAGCGACTTTCAAAGATCGCGCTCAATATTTCAAAAATGCATAGAAGAGCTACGACCAGTCGAAGGTTTCTAAGACCAGTTGTAGGAACGATTTTGGTTTCTATAAATTGAACACGAAATTCAGAGTTTTCACACTTCAACTCTATTCTATTCAAGAATTTTCAAGTGATCACTCTGAGATAAGTCTGTGTTTATTTTAAGCTACATTGTGCTTATTTAATATTCCTTTTTGCTAGCTTATTTAATTTGATTTTGTTTCTATATTCCAATCTTATTTGAAAAGAGGAATTATCTTATTCCTTCTTCTTGGAATCAAAATCAAATATAGCTCCCAACGAGTTAAATCTAAAATCTATTAGAATTTAGAACCTTATGAATGAGAGTATTGGAAATTGAACTTTGACATTCAATCATCTACTCCGATTGGTTCTCTAGGGTGCTAAGAAAAGGAGAAATCCAGGTATTTTACAATTACGTAAAATTTATTTAGTTTTGGTTTTGTTTGAGGTTAAGCGGAAAAATCTCATTGTCTTGGTTTTGTTTGAGGTTGAACGAGAAAAATCTCATTGTTTGGTTGTCGAGGAAAACCGAAAACTTCGAAAGAGGAGTTTTTGAATTGTGTAAGCCCAAGTGAAAAGACACAATTGTAAAGGTTTTGGTGAAACTGTGAAAACCTATTTCATAGTGAACGCTAATATCCCCCGTGTGAGGATATTAGGAGTGGAGTAGCTTTATGTGTGGCTGTTGAAAGACAATTGGTGTACACACAGGCGAACCACTATAACTCTTTGTCTTGTGGATTGAATGCTTGCTTAATTTTCATATCTTTTACAAGTGGATTGTGTGGAATGTACAAGTGGATGTGAATGTTGTAACTATTTACATTTCAAGCAAGTGTGGGAATTGTTGTAATAATTTAGATCTATACTTCTGCATTTAATTTCAATTCCTTGCTATTTCATTTACTTATATTAAAATTGAGTCCTTGATCCAAAAGAGGTTCTAGAAATAAGGTTGTCCTACCATAAGCCCTTGTTTATTATGGTGTAAGGTTGTCCTTAGAACTGAATTTGTATCAATCTCTCAATACTTATTTATCAAGGTGATTTAAAATTTAGCATTGTGAATTAATTTATATTGTAAGGCTATTGGTTTAATTTATTTCCGCTAATTTTATTTTAAATTTGGCATAGTCCTATTCACCCCCCCTCTAGGACATTTAGCTTGGCCTTTTCAGTATGGAATGCAATCATGATGCATGCCCTCGCCAAACCTTCGTTGTGCGACAACATCTTATGTTCGTGGCATGCGTTCATCCCTCAGTGCTCCACAACGCCAGGCACATGCAGTGCTATATTATGAGCGTGATTACCGACTTATTATTAGTCCTTTTCATATAGCAGTATCGGAAAACTAAGGTACCTCCCTTATATCATTCTCAAACAATGATCTATTCTAGGGTCGTCAGTCCTAGATAATCTCATACGATGATGCAGTTATAGGTCATTTGTAAAAATTTGTGGAAATTTATTACACGCACTTGTTGCACCGCTCCCCCATCACCTTATCAATATAGGCCTAGTTTATACTCTGTTTACTACGGGAGCCTCACCACAGATTCAAAGTATGCTCGAGGTCACTACAAAGGGCTGCAAGGGCTGTTACACGTATTCGTTACACCACTCCCCCATCACCTTATCAGTGTAGGCCAACAGCTCGAATATAGTGTCCCATACTACCGTATTTGGCTCACGAGTCTGGGTTGCTCACTGGTCACTACGGGGAGGTACATCGCCCCAGCGTAGGCCGACAGCTCGACCACGGTGTCCCATACCACCAGTCCGGCTCATGAGTCTTAGCGAATCGAGGTACCAAGGTTAAACGGGATTTCACTGGTGAGTTTGCACTACTAAAAAAATGAGCAAAGGCTACGGTCCATGCTAGCTTTTGGCTACGGATATAAACCGTAGCAATATTGCTATGGCTTAAAACCGTAGCTAAAAATAATAAAACCGTAGCTAAAAGCTATTTCCACCACTCGTGGCTCTACCATGTGGCAACCCCATAAGAGACTCTACGAGGCCCATTACAATGTATGTGCTCCATCTAATACGTCTATCCATTTTTAAATATCATTTTAAGGAAGAGCCTAAAAAAGGAAGTAGATTGAAGGCTCAAGTGGACCACACAGTAGGAAACAATGGAGATTAAATTTGTACATTGATCAATGGTGTGGTTTAATTGGACCTTAGATTTGCCTATTTCTCGGGGTAATTCTCTATAAAATAATTACAAAATTAATTAACGGAGTGGATATGGCAAATACATCTCGATGGAGCCCACAAAGCAGTTGACAGGACCGTCCCCCCTACTCGTTAGAATCGTGCGAACACTGAGGTGAGGTGAGGAATGGCACAAAGGCTACGGTCCAAAGGATTTTAGCTACGGTCGAAAGTCGTAGAAAATAAAAATGCACAAATACTCAACAAGCGTGTCTATTTCTCTCATTCCCCCTCTCACAAACTGAAATTTTCATAGCCCGCGTGTCCATTTCTCTCATTCCCCCTCTCACAAATTGAAATTTTCATAGCCCGCGTGTCCATTTCTCTCATTCCCCCTCACAAACTAAAATTTTCATCTCCCCTACACTCGTGAGATAAAAAACCTAAACCATCCCCTCTCTCTCGATCTCCCGCGCGTCTCTCTCTCTCTCTCTCTCTCGATCTCTCAAACCCTCTCTCACAAATACTCCCCTCTCATAAACCCATCTTCTCTCCCCAGCCACCCCCTCTCTCAAAATCTCATGAAGACTCCCCTCTCACGACATAATCTGCGTCCATTTTAGGTACACAAGACCGATTTTTCTCTTTTGAATATTCAGATTTTTTTTTTGTGGAATTAGATTGGGGGTTTGAGGGGGTATTGATTAGATTGATTGGGGGTTTGAGGGGGTTCAGAGATTCGGGTATACTTTGACTTATGTTTCTAATTTTTGTTCTTTCTAGTTTGGATTGGAAAAATAATGACCTGTTTTTCAATCCTTGTATGTAACTATTAGTTTCTATCTGTTTGTGAATTCATCCCTTGCGAAAACAAATCTTAAGTATATATAATGAAAAGGGTGTTTAATCACATGGTCGAGAGTGGGTTCGAATGGGATTAGTATTTGAGGAATAAAATGTTGTTGATGCATGTGAAGTGTGGGATGATGATTGATGCCCATCGGCTGTTTGATAAAATGCTTGAAAGGAACTTGGTGTCTTGGAACACCATTATAGGAGGGCTGGTTGACTGAGATGATTTTGTTTTTAAGGTTATTCTCGCTCTCTCAGATGATTTTGTTTTTAAATTTTTAGTAGATTCATCGATTCATAGGTATGATTTCTTCGAACCGATAATTAGCAGTTCTTGAGGTTTGCTAACTTCGGTGATTTTTCTACTCGAAATTTTCAGTGAATAGTTTTAGTAATTTCATAACCTTGAATACCGAATGGTTGAGCTGTCTATCAGGTTGGCCCCACTATGGGATCTCCTTTGTCTGAAAATCAGGTTTTTCCATCTATTAGGTGGATGAAAGTAAACTGAAGAAACAGACTAAAGTAGTCTTGAACAAGTTTCTTTTTCGCGGTTGATTTGTTCCATTTGATCTGGCCCTCTGGATGATTAGGCCAGATTATCTTTTTGCCAAAGCATCCACATGGTGGAGTCCAGCTAATGGATATCTTGTATGTTATGCAATCTTGCCACATGGCACATTTGATAGTGTGGATCGTGTTCAGGCTATTCATTGTGTAGAATTGACAAATCACTTCAATGTGATTTAGAGTAATTTGAGTTGATTCTGATGGTGTAGAAGTTGTAATTTGTTGATAGTTGCATAAAAGGATTTATAGAAGTTGTAATTTGTTGATTCGAGCATCCTCTCTTAACATATTAACTGAACTGATTTGATCTGGTACAAGTGCTAGCATATCCACTTGCTGCCTGTAGCCGCATGTAGGCACAGAAAACAAAGATTGCCAGGTGGGCATCAGCTCTATCACTTTTGTAAGGTGTTGAGGTTATTTGTTCTAATGCAACCTAGTAAATATGTAGAATTCCGCTTGTCATTTTATTTTTTTGCAAATGCCAAACTGCTTTATGAATTGTCAATTACATTATTTACTAATCACTAGAATGCATGATTTTCATTTATTTTGGTAATGGTTAAGTGAGATGGAATTCCTATTCCTAATCACACTCTTGGATAAATTCTAGTATGAAAATCTTAATATAAACATGATTTTCTCTTTTCATTCCATGTTATTTCTTCTCTCTCTCTCTGTTTTTTTTCTTTTTGTTTTTTTAAACAATGTCATTTACCTCTTCGCAGCATGTTATGTCAGAACCCTTTGAGCCATCACCTTTCATGCCTCCTGTTACCAAGGGGTTTGATAACGACTTTGATGCAATGACTAGCAGGCAACAAAGAAGCCAAGTTGCTGCCTTAGTTAGATCATCAACTAGTGAAAAAGAGGCCGGTTTGAAGGAGAGCAACCTGGTGAAGATTAGATAAAAGTTATGGTATGCTGCTTCCATTCTTTACTACCAGCCACTCACCATCTGAGACGTTTCTCCGCTAAGCATGGTAAATGTTTTGATCCAGAAAACTTGGTGGTGCTCATATGCTACCTACTTGCTAAATTTTTATTGGGATCCATTGTATTGACACTTAACATCATGGTTTCATACAAGAAAGCAGTCTTGATTTTGAATTAACTCTTGAAATCATAGATTTTTTCTTTCTGCATCATAACTTTTATCTGCACTGCATCCATCACAAACTATAATGCTAACTCATTGGTGGTTTTTTTATGTTTTGAATATTTGAGAGTGCATGCCAAATTTATTGAAATTGTCATCTGTGAGCAAAAACTAATCTGTTGTGCATGCAACTGTTCCGCTGATGCAAGCTGAAATTGTTGCTGCTCCTGCTTATTCAGAATCCCAATGATTTCTGCATGTTGTTCCATTTTGCATGCCAGGTTTGAAAAAGGCCTTTGAACAAGGAGCTGTCTCGAAAAGACGAGGATATTGTAACCGTCTATGATAATGCAAACTTAACTGTTCATGAGCCAAAGCTAAAGGTTTGATTGTTTATCAGTTGCTTCATAATGCTATGTTGAATTATTTATGTATCTCCTTTTTACGGTCTCTGATAAATCCTGTTTGTACTTTCAGTGTTCTACTTAGCATGTTGTATCTATAAAGATGTGCACACTTTTTTCAGGGACAAGGAGCTTGTGGTTTATTTATTTATTTTTCTTTCTAAGGTTTAGGTCTGATATTGGAATCAATGTTTTTTTTATTATTATCTTTTATTGTTTCGAAGATTGGAATCTCATTGGTTTGTTTACTATGCTAAAGTTAAAAAGAAAGTATTGAGTACTTTGGAAAAGAAGACTTGTGATGCATGAAATGGATGATGAATGTATTCGCGAATGTAAATGAAAATAAAGAACTTATAATATATATATATATATATATATATATATATCTGTGTGTGTGTGTGTGTTATCAATGAAGGATACCTTGTTTAGGGGGACATAAAATTCTTGTAGCTTATGGTATGGTGCCCCAATATTGGTTGTGTGTTACTAATATGTAGTAGATAATACTAGGTTCAATAGTAGATAATACTAGAGAATACCTAAACCTAAACCTAAAATAATATTCTTTTAATGGTGGTCGTTACTCTCCCCATTTTTTCTATGTTGGGATCTACTACTGCTGTGGATCTACCTCTTTCTTTGTCTCGTGCCATGAAATAATATTCTTTTGAAAGTATGAGTGCAGGAGCCGACGCTTTCGGAGTCTGAACTCATTCTTTTGAAAAATAGAAAAATGGGTGTAAGTGCTATGATTTGATTCCTCTTTGATTGTCAAATTTTGTGTGTCAAAACGTCCCTGTACGTTGTGTGTTTATATCTTGATAAATCTATTTGAGATACCTCATCAACACTTGAAGTCTAGCTCAAAGAATTCTTCAAGTTTCATGATAGTTTAAGCTACAATATTAAGATTCCGGGTCAAGACTCAAATTCAAGTGCAAGTTCAAGATTCAAATCTAAATGCGGGACTCAAGTACAACTTAAAGTTACATTGAAGCTTCTGAAGTAGTCAAGCTACATCGAGAAGAAATCAAGCTTCGTAAAGATCAAAGTCTAAGCAAATGAAGTGTTCAATGTCCATACTTCATGTTCCAGGTTTGATAGACCATTAGATTGACCTTAGGGTAGGTCACTTTGGATACATAATCTAAATGAATATTATTACATGAGTTTGGTCTACTCTAAGACCAGTCCTAGACTCTGTTCGACCAGTCCTAGTACTGTCTCGACCAGTCTAAGAAATTTCAAGACCAGTCCTAAAATGGTTACAATTTATCGATTTTTTTGGTGCGCCCACGACCAGTCTTGGAGTCTGCTCGACTGGTCGTGAGATGGTCTCGATTCGACCTTCGACCAATCATAATGCTTCGACTCAAACTCCAGCGACTAAATCATGTGTCACACGACCAGTCGTAGAGGGGTCTCGACCGGTCGTGAACTGCCTTCGACCAGTAGTGGACTACCTACGACTGGTCGTAAAACGGTCTGATGCGATCGCACTCAAAAATTCAAAAATCAGTTTATTTCAAGACCAGTTGTGGTGACCCTAGGACCAGTCGAAGACGGATTTCTTCTGCTATAAATAGCACACGAATTTCAGAGTTTTTCATTAAAAATTTAAGTGAGTTCAAGGCTCCACTCTGAGATAAGTTCGTGTTTATTTTAAAGCTATTTTGTACATAATTTCTTTCTCTTTTTGATAGCTTCTTTAATTTGATTTTGTTTCTGTATTCCAATCTGATTTGAAAAGAGGAATTGACTTATTCCTTCTTCTGAATCAAAATCAAATATAGCTATGCCCAACTGGTTTAAATTTAAAATCAATTAGAACTTAGAACCATATTAAAGTGAGTTGTAGACATTAAACTTCTATATTCGAACGTCTACTCCAATTGGTTCTTCCGGGCAGCTACAAGAGGAGAAATCCAAGTATTTTACAATTCTGTAAATTCCATTCCTTTTTGGTTTTTGTTTGGGATTTGCCAGAAAAATCTCAAATTGTGTGGTTATCTGAGGAGAGCCAGAAAACTCAGAAGTGTGGGTTTTTGGATTGTGTAAGTCTAAGTTAAAAAGACACAATTGTAAAGGTTTTGGGTGAACCTGTGAAAACCTATTTGATAGTGAACGCTAATATCCCCTGTGTGAGGATATTAGGAGTGGAGTAGCATTCTGTGTGGCTGTTCAAGAACATTTAGTGTACACACAGGCGAACCACTATAACTCTTTATCTCGTGGATTGAATGCTTGCTTAATTCTCATATCTTTTATCATTCAATTGTGTGGAATGTACATGTGGATGTGAATGTTGTAACAATTTACATTTCAAGTAAGTGTGGAGATTGTTGTAATAAATTAGATTTACATTTCTGCATTTAATTTCAATTCTCTGCTATTCATTTATCTTTATTAAAATTGAGTTCTTGATCCAAAAGAAGTTCTAGAAATAAGGTTGTCCTACCATAAGCCCTTGTTTATTATGGTGTAAGGTTGTCCTTAGAACTGAATTTGTATCAATCTCTCAATACTTATGTATTAAGGTGATTTGATTTCAACATTGATAATTGATTTATAATTGTAAGGCTATTGATTAATTTATTCCGCTGATTTTATTTTTAATTTGGCATAGTCCTATTCACCCCCCCTCTAGGACATATAGCTTAGCCTTTTTAAGTGGTATCAAAGCCTAATAGCTCGTTCTTATTGTTTTTTTTTTTTTGGATTTATTTTATGAGCTAACGATCTAAGCTATAAGATGCCAAATTTTGATAGCCTATCAGTCACTAGGCCTCCACCCGTTGATGGCTCCAACTATGCCTATTGGAAAGCCAGAATGAAGATCTTCCTCAAATCAATGGATGAGAGTGTGTGGCGAGCCACAGTGACCGAATGGAACTCTCCAACCATTAAAGTAACTGAATCTGACAGTTTAAAAATTGTGTCTGTACCTGCTTATTATTTATGAACCACCCTTCAGAAAAGTGAGTATAATGCCAATGTTAAAGCACTAAATGCAATCACTTGCGCACTATCATCGGATGAGTTCAAAAGGATTATATCCTGTGATACTGCAAAGCAAGCCTAGGATATACTAGAAATGACACACAAGGGTACTTCAATTGTCAAAAAGTCTAAAGTCCAACTCCTCACAACCAAATTTGAAGAAATTCATATGAAGGAAAATGAAACGTTTATGGACTTTTACACTAGACTAAATGATATTGTAAACTCTATGTGGGGTCTTGGCGATAAAATTTCAGAAAGTAAAGTGTGTGCAAAGATACTATGCTCATTTCCTGAACGGTTCAATTCTAAAGTAACTGCGATTCAGGAACTTCGTAATATAGATAATATGAGGGTAGAAGAACTAGTTGGTTCTTTACAAACCTATGAATTAAATTTTAAAGCTCCGAAAGGTAAATCTATAGCTTTGAAATCTTCTAAAGGTATTTCCCAAGAAAACTCAGATTTAGAAAATTCTGAAGATAATATGGCTCTTTTGGCGAAAAAGTTTTACAAAATTTTCAAAAGTAAAAAAAGAGTCGACTTTCAAAAGGGAAATGAAAAGAAATGATCTAAACCTAAGTCCAAAACTTGGAAGTCTTTAAAAGACAGTCAGTGTTACAACTACCAAGAGTATGGGCATTTAACAAACAAATGTCCTAAAAAGGATAGACCCAGAAGGAAGGGTTTGTTGGCTACTTGGGATGAATCGTCTGATTCTAAAGCATCTTCTGAAACAGAAAATTCTAAAACCGAGTCGGGCGTGATTTTAAAGCCCTTATGACTCTAAACAAGTTTACTTTTCAGATCACGATGATTCAACAAGTAAAGAGAAATTGAATAGTGATTATGAAAATGAAGAAGATCTTCAAGATGCTTATAATGCCTTATATAAGGAAATTTGTAAAATTGTTGTCAAACTCAAGCTTCAAAAAGAAAAGTTTTCTAAACTCAAAGAATGTTTTGAAACTCTTGTTTTAGAAAAATTGCATATTTCAGATTGTTTGGAAAAATCAAAATGTGATTTGGAATTCAAAATCTCGTTGATTGATGATTTGAAATTTGAAAATGAGAAACTTAAACCAAAACTAAAACCAAAACCTATAACCTAAACCTAAAACAAAACCAAAACCTATAACCTAAACCCGAACCCATTCTCAAATCCCAAAACTTATAACCTAAACCTAAACCTAAACCTTAACCAAAACCTATAACCTATAACCTAAACCAAAACCTATAACCTATAACCAAAACAAAAACCATAACCTATAACCTAAACCCGAACCTATTCTCAAATCCCAAAACCTATAACCTAAACTAAAACCAAAACCTATAACCTAAACCCGAACCCATTCTAAAATCCCAAAACCTATAACCTAAACCAAAATTAAAACCTATAACCTAAACCCGAACCCATTCTCAAATCCCAAAACCTATAACCTAAACCTAAACCTTAACCAAAACCTATAACCTATAACCTAAACCAAAACCTATAACCTATAACCAAAACAAAACCATAACCTATAACCTAAATCCAACCTATTCTCAAATCCCAAAACCTATAACCTAAACTAAAACCAAAACCTATAACCTAAACCCGAACCCATTCTAAAATCCAAAACCTATAACTAAACCAAAATCTAAACCCGAACCCATTCTCAAATCCCAAAACCTATAACCTAAACCTAAACCTTAACCAAAACCTATAACCTATAACCTAAACCAAAACCTATAACCTATAACCAAAACTAAAACCAAAACCAAAACCTATAACCTAAACCCGAACCCATTCTCAAATCCCAAAACCTATAACCTAAACCCGAACCTATTCTCAAATCCTAAAATCTATAACTAAAATCAAAACCAAAACCTATAACCTAAACCCAAACCCATTCTCAAATCCCAAAACCTATAACCTAAACCTAAACCTAAACCTTAACCAAAACCTATAACCTATAACCAAAACCAAAACCTATAACCTAAACCCGAACCCATTCTCAAATCCCAAAACCTATAACCTAAACCAAAACCAAAACCTATAGCTTTAAACCCGAACCCATTTCAAATCCCAAAACCTATAACCTATAACCTAAACCAAAACAAAAACCTATAACCTAAACCCGAACCCATTCTCAAATCCCAAAACCTATAACCTAAACCTAAACCTTAACCAAAACCTATAACCTAAACCAAAACCTATAACCTATGGCTAAAACCAAAACCAAAACCAAAACCAAAACCCATTCTCAAATCCCAAAACCTATAACCTAAACCAAAACCAAAAAACCCTATCCTAAAACCGAACCCATTCTCAAATCCCAAAACCTATAACCTAAACTTAAAGCCTAAACCTAAACCAAAACCTATAACCTAAACCTAAACCAAAACCTATAACCTAAACCCGAACCCATTCTCAAATTCCAAAACCTATAACCTAAACCAAAACCAAAACCTATAACCTAAACCCGAACCCATTCTCAAATCCAAAACCTATAACCTAAACCAAAACCCAAAACCTATAACCTAAACCCGAACCCATTCTCAAATCCAAAACCTATAACCTAAACCATAACCTATAACCTAAACCAAGACCAAAACCTATAACCTAAACCACCCGAACCCATTCTCAAATCAAAACCTATAACCTAAACCAAAACCTATAACCTAAACCAAAACTAAAACCTATAACCTAAACCCGAACCCATTCTTAAATCCTCAAAACATATAACTTAAACCAAAACCAAAACCTATAACCTAAACCCAAACCCATTCTCAAATCCAAAACCTATAACCTAAACCTAAACCTTAACCTAAACCTATAACCTATAACCTAAACCAAAACCTATAACCTAAACGTATAACTCAGTAACCTAAACCAAAACCTATAACCTAAACTAAAACTAAAACCTATAACCTAAACTCGAACCCATTCTCAAAACCTCAAAACCTATAACCGAAACCTAAACCTAAATCTAAACATAAACCTATAACCTATAACCTAAACCAAAACCTATGGCCTAAACCAAAACCAAAACCTATAACCTAAACCCGAACCCATTCTCAAATCAAAACCTATAACCTAAACCTAAACCTTAACATAAACCTATAACCTATAACCTAAATCAAAACCTATAACCTAAACCAAAACCAAAACCTATAACCTAAACTCGAACCCATTCTCAAATCTAAGAACCTATAACCTAAACCAAAACCTATAACCTAAACCCAAACTCATTCTCAAATCCCAAAACCTATAACCTAAACCAAAACCTTAACTTAATCCTATAACCTAAAATCAAATTCCTAAACCTTAACCTATAACCTATAACCTAACCTAAACCTATACTTATAACCTATAACTATTCCCAAATCCCAAAACCTATAACCTAAACCTAACCTTTCCCTAAACCTATAACCTAAACTCAATTCCCTAAACCTAAACCTACACCTAATCCAAATCTCAACTCCCTAACCTAAACCTAAACCTAAACTTGAAAACCCAAACTTAAACCCAATCCCGAACCTGAACCTGATTTCCTAAACTTAAACCATAACCCATTCTCAATTCCTTAAAGCTATAACCTATAACCTTTCCCCAAACCTTTAACCTAAACCTAATCTTAAAACCTAAATGTATTCTCAAATCCTTAAACCCAAACCTATACATAATCCTAATCTCAACTTGAAAACCCAAACCTAAACCTGATCTCGAACCCGAACCCGATTTCCTAAACCTAAACCTTAACCTATATTCAAGTTCCCAAAAGCTATAACCTATAACCTAAACTTAAACCTAAACCTAAACCTAAACCTAAACCTATAACCTTAACCTAAACCAAAACCTTAACCTATAACCTATAACCTAAACTTAATTATAACCTATAGCCTAACCTTAACCTAAACCTTAACCCAAACCTATAACCTAAATCTAAACTAAAACCTATAATCATATGATGAGACCATTTCTTTTGTGTCAATTTCATTCCTCTTTGAGTTTTTTTTTTTTTTTAATTTATTAAGAAAAAAAAAAGGTTATACATGATGCACTTCTTTCACTTTGTCTTTCTTTTCCCTAATGGGCATTTTAATTTATGAATGACATGACTGTTTGTAGGATGATGGAATATACGAAGCTGTTGAAATTTCATGGTGAAGTCGAACACATTTCTCTAATGAAGCCAAAGATTTGTATTTTCAGCATTATTGTAATTGTAATTGTAATTGTAATTGATTGAATGAATTGGATTGTAATTGATTGTAATTGCAATTGATTGAATAAAGGATAGTAATTGTAATTGATTGGATTATAATTGATTGTAATTGAATAAATGAATGATTGCAATTGAATGAATGAATGATTGTACAGGTGGTAATTGAATGAACAAAGGATTATATGTAATTTTTTAATGTACAAAATAGCTACGGATATTAACCGTAGCCACTAATCTGACAGGTGTAGCCTTTATTAAATTGGCATATTGCTACAGACTTTTCGCTACAAATAATATCCGTAGCTGTTTAAAGTTTTGCTACAGATATAATTGTTATGGATTAAATCCGTAGCCATAGGTTCCAGACATATTGTTATGGCACCTACGACTACTGTAATTCTACGAACTAAAATCGTAGCCATAGGTCTATGGCTACGGATTTTATCCATAGCCTTTGCCTGTTTTTCTGGTAGTTATTGCTACGGATTATATCTGTAGCTGTTGGAACCTATAGCTACGGATTAAATTCGTAGCCATAGGTTCCAGACCTATTATTACAACACCTACGACTACGGTCGTGTTACAGACTAAAACCATTTTATCCGTAGCCTTTGCACATTTTTCTAGTAGTGTTGGTACCTTAGGTTCAAACAGTAGCGTCCATACATGGTGAATATACAATGGCACATCAGGTTACTTGGCGAGCTCGACTAGCACGAGTGCACATTGCATCGATCGATATGAAGTGCATAAGCACTTCGTGTGGCCTAACCACTGCCGACGACCAACATACGACACGGGTTTGTCAAACACGTCTTACGTGGTGAATGAATCTCAGCCACGACTTCAAACCTGTTACTGATTGCCTGTACTATAACATAGCCCCAATCACATTCAATCCGTAACCAGAAAGAATGTATAATAGTCAAAGAAAAATTAACAAAGTAATTCAAATATGTTAATAAGTAGGTTATAAAGCACAATATAAACAGGAAATACAACACATACATTTCATAAGTAAGCGTTTAACTTAAACAACTTACATGAAGGAAATCATACACATCACTAAGGTAGTTGAGAATCCTATCTCAACACCTACCTAAAGCACAATCACCTAAGTACTTACTCATACAAGCATTTTCACAAACACGTAGAATACACTTATTAACATACATAACGTATATTAGCCAAAACATGTATTAGGGCGAATTCTTTCGTCGAGTAAATATTACACTTATATATAACATGTTCATACAATAATTTATCATGGCAAACACACTTTCAAAATTTGTACATATACGGTTTTTTCTACAAATATACAGAATACACTATACGCCATAATTTTCATACGTAACTGAATCGCAAAATGAATATCGTATTTTGCATGTACAATAACACCCAGATCATGAATCTATCATTATCTGACATTGAAAGCTTTGAAAACCTTAACCTATGCGTCTAGAGTCTGCACCTTACGCCGTAGAAGCGTAACGAATTTAATGGAAACTCTATACTTTTGTCAACGTCGATATGACGACCTATGACACAAGGTAAGTCAGCTACTTCGCTACTTGTACCAATAGAAACCCTAAAACAAGTTAGGGTTAGGGTTTTCTTACCTAGAAATGAAGTTAGAGTTGCCGGAATAGTAATTAGATCGGGGTGGTTAAGCACGTATGATAACAGGGTAGAGTAACAGGATCTTTCTCCCAGAACTCTCACACTTTCTCTCCCTTTCTTCTCTTCTTTCTCCTAGGGTTTTCTCAAATTCGTATGGTGAGAATGAGAGAGGGTTTAAGGTCCTTATATAGGCCTAAAACTGAAGGAAATGGCCCCAGGGCCAAGGTATACTTAAGTTATGTCCAAAGGGCATCTGTTTCAGCTTAACGGAGCATTTCCGGAGCCCCTCCTTGAGCCAAAGGTCGGACTTAAGCTCACAGACTATGGATCTAGGTCAAGTTAAGTTTTCAGTCCAATCGGGTTCCCAGATCACACGTGGCGGACCGGTTTCAGTTCAACGGTCACCGAAACTCGATCAGGGTTACAAGTACACTGACCTGTGTATGAAATTTTCCCTGATCCGAGGGTGTATTTGGGTCAGATTCTGACGGTCTGATTGCTTATATCAGGCCCGCAAGTGACAAGTCTCAGATTACTTAAATTAGGTTACATTTCTAAAGAAATCTTCGTTTTCTTACACTCCTCACTCCGGGCTCAAGCGAATAGCCCCGGGACACCATCTGGTTTTGATTTCCGAGATGGTTGTCAAGCCTATCAAGGCGGTCTTAATTCTATAACTTCGTATTATTCGGACTTTCAATGTGCGGTGCAGATCTGATACGGAGTTTTGTGATGCTCCCAAGAGCAACCGGGTAATGAGATTGATCCTAGATTTTAGGGTAACCTAGCGTCAATAATTCTACAAGTTTTGAGTCTTGCAGATCATATTTAAAGTGATTAGTGTGGATTTCGTATGTAATCTAGTTTAACACTTAATTAACTTTATCTAATTTCTAAAGGATTTGATCCTAAGTAATTTCTGCCTGAGGTGGTACTCGGGCCTTTGTATGGAAATTTTTGAGTCGTTACATTTGCTAAAGGGTTTAGGGCTATCAAAGGTGAGAGAGAGGGAGAAAGAGAGAGAGGAAGCTTATAGAAAGGAGGTTCTTCTCATGGAGGTTATTTACTGTGCAATTTATATCTCAGCGCTTCTATGTCATCGTAATCAGTTAGATCTCTCCGTTTTCTCTATTTTCTCTTATTGTTTATCCACTCCTGCGTGAGTGAAGAAGGTTGTAACGTTCTACTTCATAGTGGATTGTTGATCTGGATGAGGTCCCGTGGTTTTTACCTCTTTGAGGGTTTTCCACGTAAAAATCTCGTGTGGTGTGTGATTAATGCATTGATTGTTTTCATTGCTTTATTATCCATAATTTTGGTTTGTTCTGGAGGGCTAGATCCTAAGGTTTTGTGCAAGGCCCCCAACACTAAATACAATATCTAAGTCCAATACAGGGCTGGGGTACGCCTTGATATGCATAATGTCAATGTAAACAACCCAAATGTTAATAATGAATAGGGGGCTGGTACAGGGTCATGGACCTAGATGGTTAGAGCATGAGCCCTAAAAGCATGGTCCTAGATGGTTAGTAGCCCAATAAGCAAGCTTTAGACCATCGGCCTAGATGTTCTAAATACTTGGACAGTGGAAATGGCAGTTTTTTTTCTTTTTCTTTTTCTTTTTTCAAACAATATAATTTTATTAACAAGGGATCAACTCTGTACAACAGATTCAGGCGGGGACAGAACCATGCCTATCATATAATCCCTATTACACCGACCCCAAAGATTAGGTAGAGAAGCAAAGAGCTGCACCTGGGGCTCACATTAATGAGCTTTTTTTTATACTCCCTAGCCTTACCTTGTCAAGGAAGATGTCCCTCAGATGTGGGGCAAGACTCACAGTTGACCCATCATCATTTTGTGTCATGCATTAGCGTAGATATACCCAACCTGACTTGGGCTCAGATGTTGGGTGGCAATAGTATCACTGGCTCATCCTGGCCCACATTGGTGGGCTAGGCATCACAGAGAACTGAGTCTGGTTTTTTCAGTAGTTGAGCTACTTCTCACAAGTACTAAAACATGATTAAGTAGACAATGGAGTCTACAACAAAGTCTAATTGGCTGATGCCAAGAGGTGAAGAGGCCGACCTCTATCCCATTGCAGTAACCTCTGAAGGCTCATTACCACCCAACCATCAGCTCCAGTACACATGGTTGTAGGTTAGTGATCTTAGACCTCTCATCTTGTGGGCCCCAAGTATATAAAACCTTAGTAGAAAAGCAAATGGAGAAAAACCTAATCTTAATTAGTTATTGATTTGTGGCTACGGAATTTGGGCCCCAAGAGCTTTCCATCCATTTTGAAAGCTCATTTTAGGGCATGATCCCAAAATTATTGCAGATCCATATCTTAGGCCGACCATACCACAGGAAACAGTAGTGACTGAATCCCCACCATTAAAAAAAAATCATGGAAGCCACAGGAATGTTTATTTGCTATCCAACCTGTTGATAAGGTCACAAAGACCTGAAATGAATAGACCCCAAAAATTCATGCCATGGGTAGCCCACAAATCCAACACTATATTCAAAGGAACGTAATGATCTAGCAGGTTGAGTGTATCAAAAGCTTATCATGCGCACAGTTACATGTGTACTTGTTTGTATCCACATCACCTATCTGGACAGTCCATTAGGTCCAGTCTGCTCTTCATGGTCAGTCTTAAAAAAAGAATCAGACTAATCAAATAATCCATCCTGTCCAGTCAGTGGCTTGGAATAATGGACAAAATTATTCGTTAAAAGATAAGTCCAACTACAAATGTTTAGGACCACCTGATTATTGTAGTTTTTGCATAGTACTAAATGAAAACTGATTAGACCTGATGGACGGACCAGATAGGTGATGAGAATGATAAAACTTCCAAATGCAACTATGTGCATGGCAAGATTTACTAACACATGTTTTCCAAATGCAAAAAAAAAAAAAAAAAAAAAAGGAGAGAGAGAGAAAAGAAGGGTTAGATATCACACGCACTTTAATAGGTTGGATATTATCGGCTGGTCCCACGTTTGTTGTGCTACAACATGCAGCTGTGAAAGCATGTGCCTGAAAAATGGATATGATCTATTTGTAAATTTAAAAAAAAAAAAAAAAAAAAAAAAGTCAATACTCCTGCGATGAACTGAAAACACAAAATTTTGGGCCCCACAGATGTTTCAATGGTGGGTGTTCAATCCCCACTATTTCCCATCATGCAACACACTTTGACTTTTAGATCTATCTGATTTTCGGGCTCATCTCTTAACATAGCTGCCAAACAGATGGACATGATAAATTTCTCACAAACATCATGGTTGCCTCACTTGCCTTTGGCCAACAGAAACATCCTCGCACGCAACTTCCATCCGGGTATTTCGCATATTCGGCGCCGGGTTGGGTGGATAAAGTAGCTCGCACGTCCTACCCCAAAATAATATATGGTTGCCTCACTTCCGATAGCTCATTCCAGTTTGCGTGATACGTCCGTTTTAAGTTCTGACAGTCTGGATCACCTCTGCTTCCGATCGGGCCTTTTCTAATCCATCCGTTTTAAGGTCGGCCTATCCCATCCGTCTTTGGGCAGAGCTTGACCTTAAGGTTGTGACTAAGGCCTGAACAGAAGATGTAGGCCCAACATCTGAAAGGGCCAGGTATGCCTTGATACATATAAAGTCAAGGTAAACGACCTAGATCTGGATATTGGGTAGCGGGCTGGTACAGGCATGGATCTGGATGGTTAGAACATAAGCCCTACAGACATGGCCCTAGATGGTTAGGAAGCCCAACAGGCATTATTTAGAGCATGGGCCTGGATGGTTAGTCAGAGAGACCTTGGACTGAGTGACGAAGACCAAACGTAGCCCAACAGTCCAATTCTAAATGTAACTGACACATATGTGCCTTTTATTTGCGCAGCTCCCCTTAGGAAGTGAGTCTGAAAATCATAACTCAAGTGGCCCACACCACATGAAACGGGGGATGGGGTTCACACTTTTAACTAACCTGGCCCACCAAAGTTTTGCACTAGTCGATGTTTGAATTTTTTTTTCTTCGGTCATCCTAGATGTACTTACCTTGATGATATGGGCCACACGGAGTTTTTAATGGTGCGAGTCCCCATTTCCATTATTCCTCTGTTGTGGCCCACTTGAATTTTGTATGAATCTGGTTTTCTACTCGTGTCCTGATATGAGCTAGATGGACTGAGCAGATGGCATGCGCACACATCAATATTGGCCTCACAGAGCTTCTTGTTGCATGTCCCTACTAAGGGCGAATCGCCATACTATTACACCTCATTTTTATGTGCCTGTGCATCAACCATCGTTCTTTGCCAGAGTATTAATTAATTTGCATGCAAAGGGGTGCAAGAAAATTCATGTGTGATCATCGAGCACCCCCACGGTCAAATCTCACCACATCATTTCACCAGATGTGCTCACCACCCACTTTCCATCCGAATATCATAATATTGTTGATTGCCTGGTGACCCCAGTGATAAGGAACTACATGGAATCAGGAGTCCGTGAGCCCATCCAAATCCTTCATCTTTGCATAGGAGGAATCATATGATACACAACCTGCATCTATGCATGCTATATGTAGTTTTTCAATTCTGAGTGGTGCATATGGTCTTGTAATCCAGATCATTGGCCTGTTCCATCCCCATGGATAGACCGTGCCTAAAAAAATTTCCCAGATTGAAATATTAAAGGGACCAATCTTTGGACTTTTTTGAGCTGACTCTGCACCTTTGTTGGATTTCATTCTGAGCTGCTCTATCTGTAGGCTGCAAAAGGTTAAGGTCTTCCTATATTGGAGACATTTGGAGCATAGTCCATCCATGATGGAACTCAGCTGTCCAATGGTCTGGACTACTGGACCATGCAGCCCACCTGTCTGAATTGAAAACGTGCATGTACTGTGCAAAGACATGGGCTGCTAATCTGCTAATCACATAATTCCTCTTTGGCTAAACATACTTGGGAGAAAAATCTATACATATTCAAAAGGGAGAGAAAAGGGGGTGTATATCCTATACTTGGGATGTAATTGGCATTTCACATGGTTAATAGTAAACATGCATTAACATTGATGTTTGAGCCTTGTTGTGACCTTGTGGCTTGCTAGAAATCATGATAGTTCAAAAACTTGGTAGTTCGACTCAAAACTCAGCCAAGTCCAACTCGACTCGGCCAGATTTTGAACTGAGTCTCATGGAAACTTGCTGAGTGGCCTGACTCGGTTGGGACTTGACACAACCTATCAAGTCAAAAAAACTCAGCAAACTTGATTAAACTTGACTTGACTCGACTGAGTCACTCGCCCAGCCACCCGCTCTTTTGTTTCAAAAGTAAAATGGCAAGAGACTTGAATCAAACAGGCGACCTCGCTTATCTAGGCAAGAAGGTGCTGCAAGCGTACTACACCACAAGGTTGCATGTTATTTTCGTGATTTTAACAACGTCAGCTTTAGCACTTTACATGTATAAAATACTATAAATTTAATTATAAAAATATTGAATCATCAGTTGAGTCTTCCTGTTGACCCAACCCAGGTAGAGATTGAGTTGAGTTTTTGAGTTTTTGAGTTTTTGAACTATGTAAAGCACAACCAAGTATTTTGTTGCTATTTTAATTGCTTTAGGTTGTAACCATTTTAATGCACTAAATACTAGAAATATAATTATGAAAACATCAAATCATGTTGATTAAAGACTTGGTTGAGTCATCGAGTTAATTGGTGAGTTGACTTTTTGAGTTTTTGAACTATGGAAATCACAACCAATTATTGTATTGCTATTTTATTTACTCTAGGTTTGAACCATTTTAAATGCGTTAAATGTTAGAAATTTAATTATGAAAATATCAAACCAAGTTGATTAAAGACTCAATCTTTGAGTTGACCCGACCCAAGTACGGTTGGAGTCGACTTTGAGTTTTTTGAACTATGGAAATCACAAACTTTTTAAAGTACGGAAATCACGAACAATTATTTGATTTCTGTTTTAATTATTTTGGGTTATAACCATGTTAAATGCACTAAATACTAGAAATTGATGGATGGAGTGGATGTGGCATGCCGAAAATGGTGGGGTCCAGACAGCTACAGGCTGATTTGGAGAGTCGATGTCAAGGATTTCCGTGTAAGAGACTGGGTTGCTTCTTTCCGTATGGGATGAATTCCGTACCCTTCTTTTCGTTTCTGTTGTCACTTGGGATGGGATGGAAAGAAGGGGTGTTGTTTGGGTGGATCTCCACCATTGGGGCCCACTGTGATGTATCTGCCTTACATCCACACCGTCCATCCATTTTGAAAGCCCATTTTAAGGCATGATCGATTCCAAAAATGAAGTAGATCCAAATCTTAGGTGGACCATACTACATGAAACAGTAGTGACTGAATCCCCACCACTGAAAACTTCATGTGGGCTACCAAAATGCTTATTTGCCCCGGTAGATATGGTCACAAAAACCTGGATGAAAAGACCACACAAATATAAGCTTGATCCAAAACTTTTGTGATGCAAGGTAAGTTTTTATTGGCCGGTTACCACTTTCTCCTATATTATGGTCTGCCTGAGATTTGCGTCTGCTTCATTTTTTGGAAAAATTTCCTAAATCTAGTTTTCAAAATGGATGGAGGGTGTGGATGTTTTTCTTTTATCTATGTGATCTTATGATCAAGTTATATGACAAATAAACATTACTGTGGGCCTAGGAAGGTTTCAACAGTAAAAATCATTATTACTGCTTCCTGTGCTGTGATCCACTTGAGTTTTTTCTGCTTCCTGTGGTGTGATCCACTTGAGTTTTGGATATGCTTCAATTTTAGGCCCAACCCTATAATGAGCTGAAAAAATGGATGCGGTGCGGATAAACTACATAAATTTACGGTGAGCACAACAGAGTTTTTGTGTACGATGAAGCATTCTCATGACTCAGTACAGTGGATCTTGAATCCACCCAAGCCGTGTCCCGGTGACTTCTATAGACCTACTTTCCACGTCCGTTCAACTGTCAAAGATACTGAGTAGGGTGATGCAATCGGTCAGTATTTTCTTCTCGTGTATCACGCTGCTTCTAAAGAGAAACCGTATGGACCATACATGTGCATTACATGTACCCACGCAACAAAGCCCTCATTGGGGCCACTTTAATATTTGTCACATCACACCCATGCTGTCCGTCATTTGGGCCAGCTGATATCAGGGCCTAAGTGTGAAAATATGGTCGGGTCAAAATTTAAGTGGGCCAGTTCTGTCATAAATTTACGGTGAGCACAGCAGAGTTTTTTTTTTTTTTTTTTTTGGTACAAATGGGCATTGTATGGCCCGCCTTCGTGAGACCCACAGTTTCTAACCAGGCTACTTCATCCTTTTGAGACTCACATTATGAGCAGATTAGATAGGATATAAACATCACAAACGGGTCCCAGGAAGGTTTTTACGTGTTTATATAGCCATTCACGCCCCTGTGGTGTGGTCCACTTCAGTGTAATCGACCCAGATATATTGGATGGTGGGCTGGTACAGGGATGAGCCTAGATGGCTAGAGCGCGAACCTGAAAGCATGGTCCTAGATTATTATTATTATTATTATTATTATTATTAAGAAGAAAAGATTTTATTAACAGGGGAAAGGAACAGCCCCAATTAGACGCAATACTTAATACCATTCAAAACTGCCTTAGCCTCAGCCACTTTTAATTGTTACTTATTTATAACTTAATGTGCTATTTGACAAATTTAATTTTCAACATTTATCACTTATTTTTAGCAAGCACTTGTAAGAATCAAATCTTTTGGCAAATTCAAATGATTAATTACTTAAATTATTTTAAACTAAAAATATAATTTTCTTTTACTTCCACTCCCTTCACTTTTTTTTTTTTCTTTCATGGGACATATACCTCTTAAACTAGAGGTGGGCATCGAGTCGAGTCAGACTAGATTGGGTCTAACTCGACTCGATCTGATTTTTCAAGAACCTGACCCAAACTCGATCCGATCTGGGACCAAGTCCAGCAGGGCTGACTTGATCCGATCTGAATCCTTGTTGGCCTAACCTGAACCGAGTCCGAGTACTCGGTTTGGGAAACTAAATCGAGTCGGATCGAGTTGAATCAAGGGAGAGAGAGGGAGAGAAAGAAAGAGATGTGGGAAACCGGGAGAGAAAGGAGGAGATAAAAAAGGAGATGTGGGAAACCGGGAGAGAAAGGAGGAGAGAAGGAAAGAGAGGAGGGAAAGAGGGAGAGAAATGAGGAGAGATGGGTGGGTGCAACGCCTCCTTCGGTTAAAGAAAGAAGGGTTAGGGTTCGTTCGGATTTCGGATCGGATCGGTTCGGGTTAACCATGTTCCAAAATCGATCCGATGTACGATCGGATCTGAGTGGTCCTACTCGATCCGCACCGATCCAAGCCTTCGGTTCGGTTCGGATCGAGTCGGATTCTACCCAACTCTGTCTTAAACTAATAGCAATCTCATAGAATAAATTCAAAAGAAATGGCATTAGGAAGGCTAAAGGCTGAATGTTGAAAGTCTATTAAAATTTATTTTCACTTCTAGCCAATCTATCCTTAAAAAGTATTTCAAAATTAGAATATATTATTATAAGTTTTAAGAACTTAAAACTTAATTTGCAAAATTTATCAAATGACACCACCGATCATTACTAGAATATAATTGACCATTCCCATCTCTTGAATCTTTAGGTTAAGCGCATCGGTCAAGAGGGAAAAATAAGGTGAAATCTGCTTCCCTATCCTTTTTTACCAAGAAACCCTACTTTCATTTCGAGAATCCAATCCTCTACTTGCCACGAAAGGGATTATCTATTTTCCTACATTGTGATTGTTCCGCATCAACACTGATGTTGTCAATACTGCTGCATTAAATGTGTCAATACTGTTGCATTAAATGTAGTGTATGATGATGTGACCCAATCACTTTGCAACAAATAGAAAATTTCTATTTGTGGTAAGCATAAGATCCGGCCTCTCATTTCAAAAGGGAGGCAAAGAAAGCAAAACCAATATGGTACAGACAGTGGGTAAAACATCCTAACTAAGCAAGGTAACTCTTACATCCACTCCATATGCCAAGTCCGCCTATCTACTTTTATATTTGAGGCGTCTTTAACTAAATCAATTTTAGTCCATAAATCGAAGAAATAGTGAGAACTTTTAATCTCTATAAATATCACTCTCAATTTGAAGATCTAGAATTTGAATTGACGCCAACTTAAATGGACAACACGAGAAAGAACAGAAAGAGAAATCTGAGTAATAGGTGTGTGTCTGTAGCCAACATGGTGTGTATGTTTCATCTAATCCATTCATCAGGCGATCCTTTCAGGGTTGAACAGATATCCAAAAACTCAGCTTGATCCATAGGTCAGGTAGGCCACACTGCATGAGTTTAAATGTTTTAGGTGTGATTTTATGTTCTTCATCTTGTTGGGCCCACCAAAATAACCGGGACGATTTATAGATTTTATGATAAAAATAAGAGTATGCAACTGATGGACGGAGTGGATTCCGCATGCACAAAATAGTCGGCCCCTCATAACTACGGGCTGATTAATTTGAAGAGTCGTTGTCAAGGATTTCAGTATAAGACACTGGGTTGCTTCCTTTCACATGGGGTGAATTCGATACACTTCTTTTCATTTCTGTTTTCACCTGGGAGTTGGGATGGGATGGAAAGAAAGGGTGCTGTTCGGGTGGATCTCCACCAGTGGAGCCCACTGTGATATATCTGCCTCACATCCACACTGTCCATCCATTTTGAAACCTCATTTTAGGACATATATGATTCCAAAAATGAAGTAGAATCAAATCTTAGGTGGACCATACTACACGAAACAGTAGTGACTGAATCCTCACCATTAAAAACTTTATGTGGGCTACCAGAATGCTTATTTGCCCCTGTTGATAAAGTCACAAAACCCTTAATGAAGAGATCACACAAATATCAGCTTGATCCAAAACTTTTGTAGCCCAAGGTAAGTTTTTATTGGCCGGTTACCACTTTCTCCTATATTATGGTCCACCTAAGATTTGTATCTGTTTCATTTTTTGGAATAATTTCCTAAACTGAGTTTTCAAAATGAATGGACGGCATGGATGTAAGACACATATATCACAGTTGGCATCATTGTCAAGGATCCCACCCAGCTCGGTGGGGGAAAGTACACAAACTCTGTTAAACCCATGGTGAATGTATGTGGTTTCTCTATGCCATCCATTCATTTCCAGTTCATTTTAGGCGTTTGGCCTTAAATTAAAGTATATCAAAAGCTAAAGTGGATCATATCAGAGGAAACAATGTGAATTGAACCTATGCAGAAAAATTCTCAAGGACCACAGAAGTGTTTATTTATTTATTTATTATTATTATTTTTTAAAAGATGCAATATATTCATTTTTCAGTGAGATTACAGCAGCTATACAGCCAAAGATTCGGGCCAGGTTGGGCCCACCTATTGTAAGAAGCTAAGGAAAACCGGAAGCAAATAAAAACAAACAAATCAGCCCTCCAGCAGGCTTCCCGCCAATCCAATTTTGTCTAAAAACTGAAAGCCACAAATGTTTGGGGAAGGTCTCCCATTGATCTGTACAGGCGGTCCACTTGACTGTCACTTGCCAAATTTTATTTTATTTTTATTTATTTTTTTTTTAAACGTGGACTCATGCCACATATCATTCATCAGCGCTGAACAAATATATATACAGACTTTCAGGCGGGGCCTGACAAATATCACGGGCCCCCCTTATCGTGTAACAAGAAAACACTCAGGAACCAACAACACCCAGACAAGCGAGATAGGATCTCCTCCCCACCCAAACCAAACCACCACAAAACAGACCCTGAAGAGACAGAGATTGGAGATCCCCAGGGGATCATGAACCAGAGAACGCTAACCAGGGGCTCCACTTGCTCTTGAAGGATGGATCCTGCCTGCAGAAGAAGCCTCCACATAGATGATGCACTCTTGAGTATCCATGACGATGACCAACTCTACTTCTGAAGCCTGGACTCGAGGATTTTGAGTGCAGAAAAAAAAAACCGGAGCATGAAGAGAAGAGCAGGAGAAAGCGGCTGAGGCCTGAACCAAGCTAGAACCTCTCCGCTGAAAACAAATCCTGCTCTACAGCCACTTGGGCAATCCGCAAGACAAAATTCTCCTCTGCTTCCTCTTGAGCAAGCTGCATAACAAAAGACTCCGCATCTCGCCTTTGATTACTCTCCTACCCCGCTCGATTAAACGGAAAAGAGGCACCTGCCTTCAAACCAAAAGCTGCACAGAAAATTTACAGACCTTCGGGCATGGCCAGACAAAAAATTGAGGCCACACCTATCTTGTTAAACATACTATTAGCTAATCCACTACCAACCACCCTGACCCAGACAGAAATAGAAGAGAAGCCGCTGGCTGGGCAGGACTCCACCGCTATCCAGGGGTCTCTCTGACAGAGCCAATGCCTACTCTATCTAGAAAGAGTAAACCACGAACCAGAGGAGGCAGGTCCGGGATATCACCGAAAACTTGAGAATACTGCTTCTGACTGCCCTCCCTGGCCATACCGTTGGCTGGACCATTTCCTTCTCTGGGGATCATTGAAAAAACGATGTCTCCACTTCACCACAGGATCTTAATTCTATTAACCCAGTGACGCCATTGCCAGGGGACAGGGGAAGCCGAGGAAATGAGACTAACCGCCACCTTCGAGTCAGATTTGACCACAATTTTGTTGAGGCTACCCTCCAAACACAAAACAATGCCATCGTAGATTGCTCTCACTTCCGCCTTGTTATTTGTCCCCATCCCATAGCCCACATTAAAAGCAAAAATCAACCTGCCTCCCTCATCTCTACAGACACCCCCGCCTCCTGACCAGCCTGGATTACCAGATGCCGAACCATCGACGTTTAGTTTCACCCAACCCACTGCTGGTTTAACCCATTTTATGACTTGAAAGGGGCATGGATGACGGGAAGGAGGGACTTGCATTGAGCTGGACCCAGAGGACAGCCTCTGATGAATATCATCCTTTCCATCAAACAGGATTGTAACCCACCATCTGATATGGGCAATTGAAGAATTAATCTCCATTGGGTGGTCGTTGTATCTAGCCCTGTTACGGCTGGTCCAAAGCTCCCATAGGATCAGCACCGGAAGAACACGCCGGGCCAACGTAGAGGCAGCCCCTGGTGCATTCGCAGACTTCCAGAGGTGGAGACGATCCACAACTGAGAAATGAGGGTGAGGGGGGACGCCACAGGCAGCAGAGAAGAAACGTCAAATGGCTTTCGCCTGTTGACCAAGCAGAAAAAGGTGAGGAATCGACTCTACCTGCGGGTTTGGCGCACGGCCGGGCAGACAACAATAGCATCTAGATGCGAGATGAATTCCCTTTCCCTGAACCCGACAATCCACTGGAAGTGCCCCCATGAGCAGGCGCCAGCTGAGCAGAGAGATTTTTGGGGGGATATGAGAGTGCCATAGCCAATTATACCACCATAATTCCTTACCTGCTTCCCTTCCCAACCTCCAAGCCATTTTGGTTGAGAAATTGCCTGAGGATTCAAGTGGCCAGAAAACGGATGGAGGGACATCTGATGTCGCAAAGCAAAAACTGACAATGAAGTTGAAGAGATCTTCATGCAGGAAGAGGTTGACAGAAGAGGGAGGGCATGGCCCCATTGGGCCGATATAATCCTTAACTTTCATAGACTGCATTAACTGAGGAATGGGGGTGGTCACCATGGACCGGAGAGGATCCATCCCCGTCCAATTGGAGGACCAAATATTCATATCACCATTGCCAACATGCCATTGCGCAAAGGAAGAGATAACCAGGAATTCATTTCTGACCTCCTTCCAGAAAGGGGACGCTGAGGAAGGGCTGGCCGACCTGCCCTCTGACAGATCCATTCGCTGCTTCGCCCTCATGTACAGCACCAAAGGGCTTTCACCCTTCCCAAAATTTACATTCCAAGCCATTTTCCTTCTGAGGGCCTGTAATACCTCCTTTAATTTACGAACGCCCAAGCCCCCTTCATCAATCGGTCACGTGATCTTGCTCCAAGCAACCCAGTGAACCTTCTTCTTCCCATCGGCCCACCCCCAGAAAAATTGAGCAAACTTACTCTCCAAGTCTGACAGCAGAGCGCAAGGAATTTTTGTGGCTGCCATAGTGTGAATAGGGATACTTTCCAAAACATGCTTGATGAGCGTCAACCGCCCCGCCTAAGATAAAAACCTGGAGCTCCATCCTGCAATTCTGTTCCCCACACCTTGTCAAGCAGCGCTCGGAAAGAGGCCAAGGAAATCCTTCCTTTAAAGAGAGGAATCCCTAAGTAGTGCATCCCCGAACTAGCTTTGGGAATTCCCAAGATTCGTTCTGACTGACGGATTCTCCCGTTGTTCATCTTCGCAGCGTTGAGGAAACTGCTCTTGTGGAAGTTAATCCTTTGGCCAGACGCTTCTTAAAAAGATGTCAAGAATGCCTTAACCGCTCGCAAGGAAACTTGGCTGCCATTTACAAAAAATAAAGTGTCATCAGCAAATAAAAGATGGGAAATGAGAGGGCATCCACGGTGCATCTTGAAAGGACTACACCAGCCCCTCGCCACCAGCTACTTGAAATTTCTGGAGAAGACCTCCGCCGCGAGGAGGAACAAACCCGGAGAGAGCGGGTCTCCCTGGCGAAGACCCCTAGTCGATTTGAAGAAACCAGTAAACTTCCCATTGAATAGGATCGAGAACCAGCAATTACCCCAGCATGCTTCCATCAAGGAAATCCATTTGTCATTGAAGCCAAAGCGCCTCATCACCTTCTTCAGGAAAACCCAATCCACCCTGTCGTATGCTTTTTCTAGATCCAGCTTGATAATGAGGTTGCCACCTCTGACCTTCCTGTTAATGTTGTGCATTGCCTCAATGGCCATTGCCACATTTTCTGAAATGGATCTGCCCTGCACAAAAGCCCCTTGTTCCATAGAGATGAGCCTAGGGAAGACCTTCCCCAGCCTAGTTGCCAGGATTTTGGAGAAGATTTTGTACATGACATTACAAAGGCTAATCGGCCTATAGTCGGCAAACCCGGCCGCCGACGGCTTTTTTGGGACTAAACTGATGAGTGAAGCTGTAAACGCTCTAGGCAGGAGACCCCCTTCAATGAAGAAACATACAGCCTTATGGATATGCTCCCCAACTACCTGCCAGCAATCCATGTAGAAGGACACGGGGAAGCCATCTGGGCCAGGGGCACTATCCTTTGGCATGGATTTTAAAGCTTCAAAAGTCTCAATGGGCGTGGGACTGGCAAGTAGATCTGCATTATCCTGGTGGGAGAGCACTAACGGGATGGTATGTAGGAGATCTTCTGAGCTAGTGGGCTGGTCCGCCTGGAATAGAGATTCAAAGAAAGCCACTGCTTCTCTCTTCATTTGATCGACATCTGTAATAACAACCCCATTACTGTCCTGAATCTCTGTAATAGTAGCTCTCCTGATTCGCTCTTGTGAGACGGCATGGAAGTGGATCGTGTTTCTGTCACCTTCTTGGAGCCAGGAATTTCTGGCCTTCTGCTTCCAATACACTTCTTCCATGAGATGTAATTGGGCCAACTTCCTCCTAGAAGCCAAGCTTTGGAGCATTAGATCCTCCGCTCCATCTTCTTGCATTCTGTTTTCCAACTATATAAGGTCCACCTCAGCTTCGTTAATCTGGTTGAACACATTACCAAACACCTCTTTGTTCCACATCTTCAACAGCTGCTTGGTCTTCTTTAATTTTAGCTGCACATTTGTCATGGGGTTGAGAGAACAGTACCCCTCCCAAGCTTTCTTAATCACTCCCTGGAAAGAGTCATGAAGAGACCACATCTTTTGGTATCTGAAGGGCTTGATGATCGGCCGAATTGTGTGGTGAAAGGAGATCAAAAGAGGAGAGTGATCTGAACTGATCCTAGGCAGATGCTTAACTCTGAAGGAAGGAAAAAGCCACCACCCATCTGTCATTCACTAAAAGTCTGTCCAGTCTTGCCCAAATCCTTGCTCCCCCTGTTCTGCTATTACTCCATGTAAAGGAGTTACCAACAAATCCTGCATCTATCAGACCCGAGTTCTGGATGGCGTCAGAGAATTCTGACATACTTCTTCTACCCGCCATGCTCGCACCTCGCCTTTCACTAGCATTGGTTAATTCTGACATTCTTCTTCTGATGAGCTTTTCCTTCCTGTCACTTGCCAATATTGCTAGGCCATCCGTAGCAAAGTTTACCTCCCCAGGGGTGTGGGCGATGCGGCACTTCCATACTGTGCATGAGGGACTCAATCCTAGCCCTCCAATACCACATGAACCACAAGGATAGAAATGGATTAGCAAGGGCTGACACCATGAGTTTTGGAATGGCCACAAAAGTTTTAGATCAAGCTGATATTTATGTTTTTCCTTCATCCATCATCTTATGAACAAGTTAGATGACAAATAAACATTAACGTGGGCCTTAGGAAGGTTTCAAGGGTGAAAATCATCATTCCCGTTTCCTCTTGTTGTGTGATCCACTTGAGCTTTGGATATATTTCAATTTTAGGCTCAACCCCTAAAATGAGTTGGAAAAAATGGATGGAAAAAATGGATAGACCGTATGGATAAACCACATAAATTTACAGTGAGCCCAATAGAGTTTACTCAGTGCCGTAAAGCACATTCTCACGACTCAGTACAGTGGATCCCTAAACAGGCCGCGTTCGGATGACTTCTCTAGACTTACTTTTTACGTCCGTTCAACTGTCAAAGATTATGAGTAGGGTGATGGAATTGGTAGGCGTTTTCGTTTTCGTGTATCACGCTGCTTCCAAAGATAAACAGTGTGCACCCTTACACGTGCATTACATGTACCCACGCAAAAAACCTTCCTTGGGGCCCACTTTAACATTTGTCACACCACACCCACTTTGTCCATCATATGGGCTAGCTGATATCAGGGTCTGAGGGTGAAATGGTCGGGTGAAAATTTAAGTAGGCCGGTTCTATCATTGGAACCTTCCCGGGACCCCACAGTTTCGAACTAGGCTACTTCATCCTTTCAAGACTCACATTATGAGCGGATTGGATAGGATATAAACATCACAAACAGGTCCCAGGAAGGTTTCCAGGGTAGGTGTTTATATAGCCATTCATACCCCTGTGGTGTGGTCCACTTGAGTTTTGGAACGGCCGTATCTTTTGGTTCCCGTTCTAACATGATCAGGCTCAAATGATGGACAGATTAAATGTCCCTTGCACATCCCGGAAGGCTATCTGTTCTAATCAGGGTATCGGGATAGTTTCACAAAAAAATAATAATAATAATAATAATAATAATAATAATAATAATAATAGTTTAAGAAAGAGATGAGACAACAGGAAAAACAGACCGATGAAATCGGATTGGAGTCTTTTGTATGCAGCAATCAAAACAGCCTAGTAGGCCACCCTGTTGTGCATGTGGCATTTGCTCCATACATTAGGTGGGTCCCTTCCTTTTTAGATCCTAGGGCCAATAATTAGTCCGATCCATAACTCACGAGGACCAAACCCCGTGGAAAATTTTCTTTTCATTTGTTCCAATTCTATCTCCAGTTAGTGATGGCCTCAGTCACCCCTTAACCTGGACACGGATTACCTGTGATGGAAAGCTCAGTGGGGCCTATTGTGATGTTCGTGAGATATTTACTCAGTTCATCCACTTTTCCATATCACGTTAGGTATGGCCCAAAAAAGAGGTAAATCCAAAACTCTAGTGAGCTGTACAACAGGAAAAAGGGGTGAGGAAATGCCCACGGTTGAAACCTCTTGGGTTCCACTGTAATGTTTATATGCCATCCATAGCGTTCATATAGTCATTTCTAGTGAGATGAATTTGAAACACAAAAATAATAGCCTAACCCAAAACTTTTGTGGCCCTACAAATTAATTCTTCAATGATGGATGTCCAATCCTCACTGTTTTCTCTCATGCCATAATATGAAAAAACTGATAGATATGGTAGAAATTTTGCAAACATCATAGTGGCCCCATATAGCTATGGATATGGTAGATATATCACAAACATCATAGTGGGCCCCACATAGCTCTTCATTGCATGAATTTCCTGTCCTGTGAAAGGCTTTACAGGGAATCGGCATCCCCTTTAGCTTAAGCTTTTTGGATACAAATTTTCCGGAAAGGCTTTGGCAAGAAGTTACTATGCTAGGAAACTAGCTAGGTGGGCCCACCATGATGTTTGTGAGAAATTCATCATGTCCATCCATTTTATAAGATTATTTTAGAGTATGCAACCAAAAATTAAGAAGATCCAAAACCCAAGTAAGCCACATGAGAGGAAATTAGGGGATTGTTGAAACATTCAAATGGCCACAAAAGTGACTACTTTATAAATAGTTTGGATGAGGTATAAACCACATGTTGGACCAAGTGAAGGTTTCACTGATATGCTTTTCTATCCCCAGCTTTCCTTCTCCTGAGGCTTTTTGAGTTTTGGATCCACCTGAGTTTTGTTGGACGTAGACCAGTGGGGCCCACTTGTGAGCAATCACTAGTGGGTGGGTCCCATATGGTTAGACTTCTTCTTCCGACTCTTTCCTTTCCGTTGGGATATCAAATTCAATTTTGAATTTGATTTTGGATAGGAGATAGAGAAAAGATCGGATAATCCGTTCTCATTCTATCTCCTTCCTTTCTTATAAAAAGGGATGCGCTCTCTCTCACATTGAATCATTAGAAACACCAAGAGTATACAGAGAGAAATAGAGTGCATTATAGCCTGTCTATTTTGGCTTATCCTTGGGACGATCTGATCCATAGATCGCAATCCGGGGCTACTATATACCGTAGGATCAGAGGCGTGAATAGTTTCATCTGCTCCAGTAGTAGATAGACGGGCCATTGGAACACCGTCCTTCTACTTTGTGAGGGTCCCAATCATCGTGTAGACCATCAGATCTTGAGGGCTCACATTCCGCGCTTCCCAACAGTGGTAATAGAGCATTCAACGGCGGATCTCTGATTCTTATCATCTAAAAAGATAAGTACCCCATGCGTATATAGAATATCCACCAATAGTTGTCGGATTGAACTACACCACATGTATGTAAGATGTTGGTGATGTGTATGATGTGCAAATATACCACATGTTGTGACGTGTTGTATAATATCAAAATCTATATCATTTGTACCATATCACGTGAATACAAATATAACACATGTTGGTGTTTTCTAGTCATAGTACAATACAAATACCATGTCACGTGAATTAATGTGACACGTTGCTTTTTGATATTATCCAACACGTTATCATGATATACATGTGCAGCAACGTGTACATGATATAATGTGCAGCAACATGTACATGATATACAAGTGTACTATTAGTCAACAGATGTACAACATGTAGGCTGACGTACAGCATGTAGGAAACGTGTGATGAACAACTTGTAGGCTGACGTGTTGTATTTTAACACGTTACTATAACATATAATCATATGGTGTGGTCCACCAGATTAGTGGATCTGCCTCATTTTTAACCCTATGTTCATAAGATGATACAGAGAAAATAATGAATAGAGCAGATCCCCAAGATGGCAGCATAAGTGGACCCCACCATTCCATCCCAAATTGGATGGAAACCTTCCACGTACAATCATATGATGATGTATATATATCAGTTATAGTACAACACGTCAGCCCTCCTCACACGTTAACATATGGGTTATAGTTAACATGTTTAGTGATTTTTATTTTATTTTATCCAAAAACCATACTTTTTTTTTAAAAGGAAACGCGCAATAAAAAACTGAAAAAACCAACCAAATCATCAGAAATGCCTTAAGTTACCTAGACCTGCCTGATCGAGAAGAAGAGCGCCTTGGACCTTAGCTGGAAGGCCATACTTGGAGAGAAAAAAAAGAATTAGGATTACCCTCACTGGCTAATCTAGCCAACGCATCAGCCACAGAGTTACCTTCTCTGAAGATGTGGCGGAAAGATAGGTTGAGGGAACTCCTGAATCATACCTATCTTATACCAAATATTCCAAGGAACTGAATCATACCTGTCCACAGCTGCCTTGGCAATTGTCGATGAATCTGATTCAACAATGATGTTGTGGAGGCCCAACTTGGAGTAGATCGTGATGCCATCTAGCATAGCCTGGGTTTCAGCAATAGTGTTGGAGGTGTGACCATAATTGCGATGGAAAGCAAAGATCAGATTACCATGGTGATCCCTATAAACCCCTCCCCCACCACTCGAGCCAGGATTCCCTCTGGAGGAACCATCAACATTCAACTTTAGGAAGCCCCTAGTAGGTTTATGCCAAGTAACTACGGAGTCGTTTCTAGGAAGAGGTGTCTCGGCCTTGGGAATATTGAGGAGCTGAAACGTAATTGAATCCGCCAGAGAATTCCGATCCTCACCCAGGATAGTGCAAGCCAAATCATGCAACCAACGAACAACTTTGAATATAATCTGGAAGGCAGACATTGCGTGACCTTCAAAGCGAGCCTGATTTCTGCTGAGCCAAATTTCCTAGCTGATCACACTGGGAACAAGGCCGATGAGGTGAGTCATTCTGGATTTCCTAGTAGCTGTGGAGATCCAAAGGTTAAAGCGCTGCATAATGGACTGATTCGGGGGGTTGTTGACATCAAAGATCTTGCTAAAATGATCCTAAACGGAGACTGCAATGATACGTTGGCTAAACAGATGGTCCCGGTCCTCCTCCCCACCTATAGCAGGGACAGGGGCAGCCGCATTCTGCTCGGAATGAGGAGAAGCTTGCTGATCTAAAACACGTTAAATCCGTGCATCAAAGGAACTTCCTTCGTGAATCTGATGACTGATCCTAATAGCATGGGGCTGATTGGACTGAAGAGGCAGGGAATCAGGCAAAAATAGGGCCTGCACTTGGCAAGAATTCTGTGCTGGACAAAGGGGTCTTGCGCAGGAGCAGAATTTCGCTGGATTGAGAGGGCCTGAGTACAGCAATCGCAGTGCGATGCCATCGAAATTCTGAGCTGCTGGAGGGATTTGTCTACTGGAATGACATTTTTATAGATCTTCCAGACGAAAATCCTCATCTTAGGAGGGAGAGCCTTAGACCAAACCCAATTAGGCCAGCGAAGAAGGGGAAGGTGGGGCCTGACTTCATCCTAAGCTGACTTCACTGAGAATTTTCCGGAGGTAGAGAGGTCCCAAATCATTCGGTCTTTCCTATTGGAAAACTGAGGGGGAGAGGTTGTAATTGAACGTATCGCTTGAGGGGAGATAATGGATCTGATTTCAGACAGACTTACAGCAGGAGGGTGGTGGAAGAGGTCTCTAACAGTGGCATCTTTCAGGTGCAGCGGGATGGCTCTGACAGATGCGCCAGCTAACATGTTTAGTGATATAGTAAGCTGTATTTCATGTATTATTCATGCATGTTTTATACGTGCACAACATCCACACCATCATTCAAACTACATGTAATTTAGAAGCCATGTGTATTTTAAGCAGTAGATCGCGTAGCCTATATGTATATTCAGCCAACTATATCACACGTGTACAGTAAGCCATATGTACAGTAAGCCAATTCCATGATTGTGGGGCCTACTGTGATGTTTAAGAGAAATCCACTCTGTTCATAAGTTTAGTCTTGTGATTTTACCAAGTGGACTAAAAGATGAGGAAGATCAAGAGCTCAAGTGGGCTTCCGACCATTAAACAATGGACTCTGAAAGCCATCGTCCAACGTTTTCCTTCTGTGGGACACAAATATATATTAGATCAGCCTCGGTTTGCTGTCCACATCCTAAAATTAGATGGCCAAACTATTAAAGGGGCCGGATTTGTCTGACATATCACATAGCTGCACATGTATCTCATGTACACATTGCTGCACATTATCTCCTGTACATGTTGATGTACATGTTGTTGTACATGTTACTGTACACATTACTACACATGTTGATGTACACGTTGTTGTACATATTGTTGTACATGTTGCTGTACATGTTACTGTACATGTTGATGTACATGTTGTTGTAGATGTTGCTATACACGTTACTGTACATGTTGATGTACATGTTGTTGTACACGTTGTTGTACATGTTGATGTACATGATGTTGTACATGTTGTTGTACACATTGTTGTACTCATTGCCAATATGATATTTACATACAAATGCTTATGATTATGTTTTCTTTTATATCAAATTTCTTCACTGTTGATCAAGAGATCATTAGTGATCGAAGTGATCATCAACCATGATGATCAATGTTGATGAAAGGATCCATCATCAACAATGATCATTAACGGTGATGATCAGATCCATCTCTAATGGACATGATCACTAGTGAAGATTGAACTCTCTTCATATTTAGCACTTCATTTTTTTTTATAATGATGTTTATATGTGTGAAATAATTAGGCTTAATGTGTTTAGATCTAAGCCCTCCTTATTTTTCATTTGAACATATAGAAAAACTTAGTGCTTAGATGCTCCCTATAATAAAGGTTGTGCATAACCTGAGTGAGAGTTTATTCTCCTCCACCAAATGATGCGTGCAACCATATCATGGAAGGTTGGATGTTATACAATTTTAATTTTATAAAAGTATCAATTTCATCTTAAATAGAGAACTTAATTGTTCTATACCGCCCATTCGGGTATGTGGACTTTCAGATCTCGTTAAGATGTGTTGACTGCATTCGGGTATGTGAACTTGATTCCCTTATAATGGGATTGTGGGTGTGTGAAATATCTATAGAAATTGGATATCCTTGAACTCAAAATCAATCTATAATCATGACTGTAAGCCCTCTCATGTCAGAAGGATTAATCAGGTTTAGTGCAACCTCAAGGAGTAATCAGCTACGGATCTAATTTGTAGCCAAATATATATTGCTACGGATTTTATCCGTAGCCTTTTTTCCTCTTTCTGTAGTGTATATTTTGAATTTCTTCAAATATTTATTTTCAAATTTCAACTAAAGAGGCCTCATCTCCAAGATTGCTCCGGGTAACACCTGGATGATTGGATGTTCTTTTCAATTTAATTGGCAGCCCCTTCACTTTATCTAATGAACCCCGTCACTTTATCCAGTAATCAATCACTGTCTACAATAACTTTGTTACTTTGTCTAACATCCCTTTCACTTTAACTTGTGAAATCTCGTAACTTTGTCTAGTGAAACCCGTCAATTCATTTAGTGGAACTAGGTCACCCCGTCAATTCATTTAGTGAACCCCGTCACTTTGTCTACTGCAGCCTCATCAGTTCATCTAGTGGAACCAGGTCACTTTGTCCGGCAACCCATTACTTTTTTCAACAATCCAATGGTTGGATTGGATTGCAACCTCGTCACTATGTCTATTGAACCCCATCACTTTGTACTGCAACTTTTTCACTTTGTCTAGTAAACCCTGTCACTTTGCACTGCAACCATGTCACTTTGTCTAGTGAACCCCATCACTTTGTAATGTAAACTCATCAATTCATAAAGTGGAACCAGTTCACTTTGTTCGGCAACCTGTCACTTTTTTCAATAATCTAATGGATTGGATTGCAACATCGTTACTGTTTCTAGTGAACCCCGTCACCTTGTACTGCAACCTCGTCACTGTGTCTATTGAACCCCGTCACTTTGCATTACAACTTCATCACTTTGTCTAGTGAACCCTTCACTTTGTACTGCAGCCTCATCAGTTCATCTAGTGGAACCAGGTCACTTTGTCCGGCAACCCGTCACTTTTTTCAACACTCTAATGGTTAGATTGGATTGCAACCTCGTCACTGTGTCTATTGAACCCCGTCACTTTACACTGCAACCTCGTCACTTTGTCTAGTGAACCCCGTCACTTTGTACTGCAGCCTCATCAATTCATCTAGTGGAACTAGGTCACTTTGTCCCACAACCCGTCACCTTTTTCAACAATCTAATGGTTGGATTGGATTGCAACCTCATCATTGTGTCTATTGAACCCCGTCACTTTGCACTGCAACTTCGTCACTTTGTCTAGTGAACCTCATCACTTTGTCTAGTGAACCCCATCACTTTGTAATGTAACCTCATCAATTCATAAAGTGGAACCAGTTCACTTTGTCCGGCAACTTGTCACTTTTTTCAACAATCTAATGGATTGGATTGCAACATCGTCACTGTTTCTAGTGAACCCCGTCACCTTGTACTGCAACCTCGTCACCGTGTCTATTGAACCCCGTCACTTTGTACTGCAACTTCGTCACTTTGTCTAGTGTCACTTTGTACTACAGCTTCATCAGTTCATCTAGTGGAACCAGGTCACTTTGTCTGGCAACCCGTCACTTTTTTCAACAATCTAATGGTTGTATTGGATTGCAACTTCATCAATTTGTCTAGTGAACCCCGTCACTTTGCACTGCAACCTCGTCACTGTCTAGTGAACCCCGTCACTTTGTATAAGTGAACCACGTCAATCTATACTACAAACTCGTCAATTCATCTAATGGAATCAGGTCGCTTTGTCCATCAACCCGTCACTTCTTTCAACAATCTAATAGTTGGGTTAGATTGCAACCTCGTCACTGTGTCTAGTGTACCCCGTCACTTTACACTGCAACCTCGTCACTGTGTCTAGTGAACCCCGTCAATTTGTATAAGTGAACCTCGTTGATTTATACTACAAACTCGTCAATTCATCTAATGGAATCAGGTCGCTTTGTCCATCAACCTGTCACTTTTTTCAACAATCTAATAGTTAGGTTGGATTTCAACCTCGTCACTATGTCTAGTGAACCCCGTCACTTTGCATTGCAACCTCGTCACTATGTCTAGTGAACCCCGTCAATTTGTATAAGTGAAGCCCGTCAATTTATACTGCAAACTCGTCAATTCATCTAGTGGAATCAGGTCGCTTTGTCCATCAACCCGTCACTTTTTTCAACAATCTAATGGTTGGATTGGATTGCAACCTCGTCACTGTGTCTATTGAACCCCGTCACCTTGCACTTCAACCTCATCACTTTGTCTAATGAACCCCGTCACTTTGCACTGCAACCATGTCACTTTGTCTAGTGAACCCCATCACTTTGTAATGCAAACTCGTCAATTCATAAAGTGGAACCAGTTCACTTTGTCCATCAACCCGTCAATTTTTTCAACAATCTAATGGTTGGATTGGATTGCAACCTCGTCACTGTGTCTAGTGAACCCCGTCACTTTGTATAAGTGAACCCCATCAATTTATACTACAAACTCGTCAATTCATCTAGTGGAATCAGGTCGCTTTGTCCAGCAACCCATCACTTTTTTCAACAATCTAATGGCTAGATTAGATTGCAACCTCGTCACTGTGTCTAATGAACCACGTCACTTTGTACTGCAACCTCGTCACTTTGTCTAGTGAACCCCATTACTTTACACTGCAACCATGTCACTTTGTCTAGTGGACCCCATCACTTTGTAATGTAACCTCGTCAATTCATAAAGTGGAACCAGTTCACTTTGTCCGGTAACCAGTTTTTTCAATAATCTAATGGTTGGATTGGATTGCAACCTCGTCACTGTGTCTAGTGAACCCCGTCACTTTGCACTGCAACCTCGTCACTGTGTCTAGTGAACCCCGTCACTTTGCACTGCAACTTCGTCACTTTTTCTAGTGAAACCAGTTACTTTGCACTGCAAGTTACAATGCAAAATTTTAGGATTAGAATAAGTTGGATGATTGGAGGCGGTTTGCTTTTAGGCGGTGGTAACATTTTTTCTTTCCTCCAATTTGTTCCTATTGCTATGGCATTATTTTGTGTTTAGCTTGCCTTGGGCAATGAAAGTGTCTTCCATCAATTTTTGGATTCCAAACTGTTACTTTGCCTATCTTCTGTTGTCATCAAACATTCTCCACATTTTGTAAGCCATACAACTCACCATTACCTACTTCAATTTGTGATGACAAATACCCATAAAATCAGATCGTAATGTTGGGTTTGATTGCATCATTGAACGTAAGTCTTTTTTGGGTCATCTTTTATGCTTCATAAGTTGTTGTGCTTAAGATGAGTGCATTTAATATGAGTGGATGCTTTTCTCAACAAAATGCAGGAAACGTGTTTTAAAACATGGAACGTGTTTACATGTCCCACCTCATATCTCTACTCCATATAATGGAAGGCACGGGGCCAAGGCAACCTTTTTCTGCACAATTGATTTTCTGAATAGCTAAAATCAGTGCTGTTAAATATTATGAGAAGGGTTTTATAGCAAAAGGATGGGCATTTAGGTTATTAGGTGAGTCGTTGGGCCACTGGATGCATTCCTGCTTTTCAATATGAAGAGACTTTGATACTCTAATAGAGTGTGGTGCTTGACACACAAGCACTAAGAAATTGTTCATATGCCATATAATAAACTCAAATTAAACCATACAAGTCGTAGGCCCTGATTCAGATGGCTTTTAAACCATACAAGCCATAACTAGGATAATCACTGCCATCACAGATGTATGAATCTTGTGCACAGTTAAATCCCACAGGGCTTCCTGCTTTAAAGCAAGAATGAAGCTTGGATAATTAAATTTAGACAATTCAATTCAAAACTTGTAGACTCCAATTGAACAATCTGAGTTGTCAATTAAATCCAAAACACATTTAACAGGCCACCACACAAAAAAGAAAAAAGGAAAAAACAGAAGCCTTTATCAATCCTTGATTTGGCCCTATTGCACTTTTGTTTGATTGGTTTTATTGTATTGATAGGATGATCCAATCCATAACTTGGATACTCCAATTGAACAATCTAAACTGTTATTTTTAACAGGCTACCATGCAACAATTGCATTCATTGGACCTTTAAAATAAATAAAAAAAACACTCCTGAGAAGATCATCCCCGACTACATATGAGCAGAAAGAGCTCCATATAGTCGTTAAACTCCTTGCGAATTGTCATCAACCGACAAACCTGTCAAAAGAAAAAAAAAATGAAAGAAATGAAAGAAGTTATAAACCTGCTTATGAAATGATTTATTTTGCACATGATTTTCTTCCTGCTTATGAAATGATTTATATTGCACATGATTTTCTTCCTGCTTAAAAATGATCATCAACCATAATCGAAGATCCAAAATTGAAGATTAAGATGATCTAATCCTAATGCACCCAATCAATGAAAGCAATAGTTTTCAAACATCCACCTAGCAGGACCTACCATGGGAAAAATAAAAAATCTTAAGGGGCCCTATGTATGCCTATAACTTTTCTAAAATATAAGTTACAAGTAACTTTGTGCAGCAGATGGTGCTTAGGAGAGGAAAATTACCTAGGACTATCTCCAGCCATTGACTTCAACTTAACTCCTCCCTTTTTACTTATATTTATTAGTAGTGCAGGAGAGATTTTTTATTTGACTTACAAAATGTCAGTGCTAAGTAGATGAACTCATTGAAATATGTGCATACACTGATATTGGGCTTAGGAGGATCATCATGGAGCTCAAGTCCCTCAACCTAGCCATCATGTTGTTTGATGTTCTATGCACTACAATTTAGCCTTCATGAATGATTCACTAACAACCTTCAATATCAACTTGGAGCCATTAACATAGATTCTCCCTCTTACAGTACCTGTAAGATACAAGAACATCAATCATATGACAGGTAGCCCCAATGATTTCACTGATGAAGGAGAATTTTGGCCTGAATTCCATCCACAACAAGACCCATCATGAATTCATGCAGAGTATATTTGCATCCCGCAACAACTATGATAATAATAAAAAAATACGATCAAAGCACATACCTTCCATTAAAAGGAGCAACATGATTGTAAGTATGTTTCATGCCTTTACATCCACATGACACATGGCAGGTTTATGTATTGGTCAGGTCCACACATATAGACAGATTGCTCACATTTTAAAATAAAAGCCATGAGACAATCCCAATCCATTACTTCTAACGTTTATCCAGCTTATCCCACTGCAAATAAGCTCCCTCTCTCTTTATTTTTATTTTTATTTTTATTTTTTTGCAGCAGTGTGATTTTTTAATGGTTGCTTACACCAATAAGTAAAAAGGAGCAGTAATGCAAAGGAAGAGAACTCCCAATACACAATGAAGGGCAATGCATGCCCCCTTTAGCTGATCATCAGCCAAATCATTCACCTCTTGACCAATACGGGCAAACGATATGTATAGCAGGTAGGCCAAACGGCGGAATTCATCAAACACATTAGATACTTTCAGAGGATTTGAGGAAGCTCCTTGGGCCCACATGATAACATTCTTTAGTCACCTTCTCCAATGTGTGTAAGTAATACTTCTCCCTCGGATCCATGCACTGCCTGAATCCTAAATTCAGGTTTTGATGATCCCAATACACGATACTTCCCATACTCAAAACTCGTAGCATTTCCTTATTGGCACAAGTAATTTATTCTCTACCATGTGAAAGAGATGATGATAATGGTGCAATCTTGGTCCCTTTTCTAACACACATAATTCACTAACTTCACACCTGCCATTACTTTTTTACCCTTCTAACATAGAAGGCCATGCTACTGGTACCCCATTAATTAATCCATGACAACGAGTTCTTGGCTCCCTCTTCTACTTGTGCAAGAGGCTAAAATTCATGCCCTTTTGGTTCTTCCCCCTTATTTCCAGGCATGCAATCCCCACCATTTAGAACTTTTCACATGCACTAGTCGAAAATAAGATTTCCACAATGAGGGTAAACAAACAAGACATACTTAGAACGTACATGTGCCATAGAAATCAATCTATCATCATCAACATAAAACCATATAAAATAAAACCCAAAGAAATCTATCACCAACCACGTTACCTATCTTTATATCACATTTAAAAAAAAATAAATCAAATTCCTTCCCTTCATGGTGCAAATGCATTGCAAGAAAGATGAACAAAGGCAGAAGACAATGAAAAAAAAAAAGATCATTCCAGGTGGGCCACATCCAGCATCTAGCATTCAACCAACCACATCCAGCATTCAACCAACATCCAGCATCCAACATTCAACCAACCACATCCAGCATTCAACCCACATCCAGCATTCAACCAACATCCAACATGCAGCCACATCCAGCATCAACCAACACACAGCCACACAGCCATCATCACCATATTCATCACCATTCACCATCATTCAGTACATGCAGCATAACACCATCATTTAGCCACATTCAACCAACACTCAACACAGCCACCTCAGCATCAGCCACATTCATCAAAACAGAGGCAGCCATTGTTGCAGCTCCCTCTACCACCATCACCATCTTCACTCACGCCACCACCCATCTCTCCTCTTCAAACCTCCATCTTCATCACCACACAACAACCATCACAGCACCCATGACCATTCAAAAAAAAAAAAAAAAAGGAAGGAAGAATCCTGAAAATCTCCTATTAGCCTACATGCATACAGGCAATTCAAAAACAGCATCCAATGTTCCTCATTTAATAATCTATATTAGAACCAAAAAAAAAAAGATATACCGCAGGCATTGGAGGCAGATCATAAATAATCTGTAAAAAAAAAAAAAATTTTAAGTAAAAAATTAAAATACCTGTGAGGTGGGGTGTATCTTCGATGGATGAATAGACGAAATAGTAGAAATCGACTATCAGTTGTCCGGTGGAAATGGGTGAGAGGGATTGTGAGAGATTGGGGAAAGAGGGCTTCTGATCATCAAAAGATAAAACCCCAGATGAAATCCGAGGGGAGAAGAAATCTCTGAAAAATCTCCGTAACCGGAAATGAAAAGTGCCGTTCGTGGTGCTGTTGCCGTTAGGGAAGTTGGTAGAGAGATTTTCATTTTTTTTTTAAATTTTATTTTATTTTTAATATGAAACGGAAACTGGCTAGTACTACGTGGCAGGCCCGGTGAGGTGGACCAATGAGATTGCGGGAGGCAGAGAGTCTCTGCCCCGGAGGCAGATGATCCGAACTCGTCACTAATATGAGCTACAAGAGTTACAAATATTGTAGGTGAGTACAACTCATCACTGCATTCGTGTTTTTTCTTCTTCATCATCCCATCTCCTATCCACATGATGCAGTTCCCACGTTCCAATCTCAGGGTATTATGGTCATTTATCCTCTTCCATGCAATCTTTCTCTCATCCATCAACCCCTGCTCACCCACGGTATTTACATTGAAAAATGAGACATCGACTCGCATTGCTCTCATTCAAATATGGTATTTCCGAAGATCCTCTCGGAAACTTGAGATCATGGAACGATTCTCTCCATTTCTACAAATGGGAGGGAGTCACCTACAGTCGCCGCCATCATCAAAGGGTCACCATCTTAAACCTCACGGACCACAGCTTGGTGGGCCACGTATCACCTCACATTGGAAATCTCTCTTTCCTGAGAAGAGTCGATCTCTCCACCAACAAATACTAAGACAAAATCCCTCAAGAAATCGGCCGTTTGTTCCGTCTTCAGATTCTCAACCTGACTGATAATTCACTCCAAGGAGAAATTCCATCCAATCTGAGCCACTGCTCAGAACTCGTAGACGGAAAAATTCCCACTGAGCTCGGCTCTTTGTCAAAGCTAATTTCTCTTAACGTCCGCATCAACAATCTCAGTGGAAGCATCCCACCTTCATTGGGGAACCTTTCGTCTCTCACTACTCTTCACGACTCTTCGTCTAACATCTAACAATTTCAAAGGGCAAATTCCAAACCAGCTTGGTCAATTGGCAGGCATTATCAATTTTGGAATAGGTGAAAATCAGTTATCAGGTACGATTCCACCATCGATGTATAATCTCTCATCCATCCAAGTGTTTAGCGTCTCAGTTAACCGGCTACATGGAAGCATTCCCCCCAACCTAGGCCTTGTGTTTCCACACCTGCGTTGGATTTATGTAGACATAAACCATTTCACTGGAACGCGAAACACACCTGCGTTGGATTTATGTAGACATAAACCAATTCACTGGAACGCTACCAATTTCATTGTCCAATGCTTCAAGTCTCGAAGTTGTTGATTTTAGCTCCAACAGTTTTAGTGGACATGTGCCTTTGAATCTAGGAAGTCTTTCGCGTCTCTACCGTTTCAATATCGAGATAAATCAGCTTGGAAGCAGGGAAGGTGATCCTGAGCTTCCTTACTTCACTGACCAACTGCACCAATTTAGAAGGCATATCTACTTATTTTAATAATCTTTCTGGTGAGTTGCCCGGCTCCATTGCTAATCTCTCGACACAACTAAAGATTCTGTATTTAGGAAAAAACAAGATATTTGGAATAATTCCCAAGGAAATCGACAATCTCATCAACTTGTATGTTCTGGATCTGGGAAGCAATTCCATGAAGGGTACTCTTCCGGATGCTATTGGGAAGCTTAACAAATTGCAAGACTTAACTCTCGGTCGAAATAAATTTTCAGGGCAAATCCCACCTTCAATTGGCAACATCACTCGATTAAGCATTCTTGAGTTGGATGGAAATGGTTTCCATGGAAGCATACCATCAAGTTTTGGAAATTGGGGATTTATGGCAGAATTTTTCATTTCTGAAAATAAACTCAATGGTACCATACTCAAACAAGTCGGCACAGCTCAAATCAACCTGTCTCGTAATTCATTCACTGGGTCTCTCCTGCTGGAAGTTGATAACTTAGAAAATATTCGGGAAATGGACGTCTCAGAGAACAAACTATCAGGTGAAATTCCAGATACGTTGGGAAAGTGTCAAAGCATGGAGTTGCTTTATATGCATGGCAACTTGTTTCAAGGAACCATTCCAGAGTCTCTAAAGAATTTAAAAGGTATCAAAGAGTTAGATCTTTCGGGCAATAACTTGTCCGGGCAGATTCCAAAGTATTTCGAAGAATTTCATTTCTTATAGTATTTGAATTTGTCATTCAATAATTTCGAGGGTGAAGTGCCCAAACAAGGAATCTTTAGAAATTACAGCGCAATTTCAGTTGTCGGAAACAGCAAACTCTGTGGAGGTATACCAGAGCTACAATTGCCAGGGTGCCTTAAGCCAGCTTCCAAGAAACGAGGAAAACCTCTTGCTACCAGAGTAAAAGTCACAGTTATTACTGTGGTTTCATCTTCAATTCTCTTGTCGTGTATCATTGCAGCTCTTTATTGGAGAAGAAACTCTCCAAGAGAGCTTCTTCTCCATCTTCTACAGAGAATCAGGGGCTACGAGTTTCTTATGCGGATCTCCTTCAAGCAACAGATGGGTTTTCTTCAGCTAATTTAATTGGCGTGGGAAGTTTCGGTTCTGTATATAAAGGACTTCTAGAATGCTTTGAAACACTTGTTGCAGTGAAGGTACTCAACCTCCTACAAAAAGGAGCTCTTAAGAGTTTTGCAGCTGAATGCAAAGCATTAAGAAACTTCCGGCATCGAAATCTTGTCAAGATCTTAATGGTTCGCTCGAGCACTGATTTTAATGGCAATGATTTCAAAGCTCTAGTGTTTGAGTACATGCATAATGGTAGTCTAGAGAAGTGGTTGCATCCAAACGTAGATGAACAACCTCAACTGAGGAGTTTGAATCTTACCCAGAGGCTAAATATAGCCATTGATGTGGCTTCAGCATTAGATTATCTTCATCATCATTCCAAAATACCAATTGTTCATCGAGACCTAAAACCAAGCAATGTTCTGCTCGATGATGATATGGTTGCCCACGTGGGTGACTTTGGTTTAACAAGGTTCCTCTCTGAAGCTGCAGAAGGTTTCTCCCAAAATCAAACTACCACATCTGGGATTAAGGGATCGATTGGGTATATTCCTCCAGGTAAGGTTTTCAATCCATTTTTTTAATTCATTCATCTTGCAAAATGATTGGTAATTTCCATATAATAATATTATGGTGAAGCTTGTTAATAACGATATGCATAAATTTATCTACTCGATGGATATTTTTAGGTATTAGTGTGTGTGTGTGTGTGTATGTGTGTGTGTGTGTGTAGTTATCTAATTTCTTGAATTTGTTTGTAATAGAGTTTGTTGATGCCAATAACATACTGGATCTTATTGGAAAATTTTAGAAAAATTCTTGTTGATTGATGGATAGTTTTAGAGGTTGCTACTCGATGGTATCGAGGGTTCTTAGATGTCATCGACTGGTTATTGATGGTTGTTGATGTCATCAAAGGTCCCATCGAAGAGGTGGTTCGAATTGCTTAAGCGTGCCATTTGTTTCCTATTTCAGTTGTTGTAGTATATGTATAGGGTGTAATTGGAATTAAGGTATAAATTAGGGTTCTCTAAACATGTTTAAGGGTTTGAGAGGATTTTTAAGAAAAAAGGTTTGAGCATTTTTTTCTTGGAGCTTTGATTGCTAAGATTTCATCTCTTGTAACTTCGTTTTTTATAGCACATTGTCGCTTTGTGCCATAATTTTTTCCCCACTTCAATTTGGATTGCTTTATGATTGAATACGTTTGTACAATCATGATTATCTTGTTAAATTTCTCTTTGTGTGCTTGATGTGAGCCCAAAATATGAACAGTCCATGTGATGTAACACCCCATGAAACTCCCAGCGCGCAACTTTTACCCTGATCCAAACTTTTGGTGGGCCATGGCAAAAGAAAACAGTTTCCTCTCTTGATTTACATCTCTCTTTGCTATGGCCTACACCAAAATTTTGAATCAAGGTGAAAATTGGTCCTTAGGGGTTTCATGGGGTGCCACATCACATGGACCGTTTGGATTTTGGGCCTATGATACGTGTGTAAGCGGAAATGTTAATTATTTAAATGAAATATTTCCTTTCTCCCTCTCAATATCTAACCACTATTTTTATCTTTCTTTAAATAGATGCCTAACATTCAAATATGTGATATTTGTCAATCGTAGAGTATGGGATGGGCGGTAAGGCATCCACACATGGAGATGTATACAGTTATGGGATCCTTCTACTCGAGATGATCACTGGAAAGCGACCAACTGATGACATGTTTAAGGACAATCAGGGCCTTCATCACTTTGCAAAGTCGGCTTTTCCAGAACAAGTAATGGAGATTATGGATCCAAGATTTCTCTTTGAAGATACTAAAGCTATACAAGACAGCGAAAATCATAACAATTTGAGAAATAGAATGCATGATTGCTTGGTTTCATTGGTCAGCGTTGGTGTATTGTGTTCTACGGAATCACCAAAGGAACGAATGAAGATGAGAGACGTTGTCATGGAAATGCATGCAATTAGAGACTTGTATATGGAGGTTGGGATTCACTGAAAAAGACAAAATAGGTCCCTATTGTTAGGTGAGGATTCATCTTACCTCAGTAACTACTAATATTAGATTAGTAGTTACATTGAAGAAGATTCTGACATAAAATAAAACTGTTTGATATTTTTCTTAAGAAGCTCTAGATATATATTGTTTAGTGTTTGAATCTAAGGGGAAGATGTTTTCTTCTTCTTCTTCTCCTTTTTTTTTCCCCTTTCTTTCTTTTACATACCTTGTTTTAGACAAAGGGTGATTGTATTAGAAATATAATAAGAGAAAATGCTTATCAAAATAAAGAGAATATTGGGTACTATGATACTGAATCCTCATAAAAAAAATTATAACCTATTCCAAAAATATCATTATAATCTTACCAAATATTCATCAATGACTTTGCCTGTTGATCCGGAAGGTGTGCGCGCGCATGAAAGAGGTGGATATTGAAAGAAATAGTACCAACAACCCATAGTGTCCAAGCTGTTTTGGGCCTGGCCTACTTTTGTGGGCTTTGAAACTTTGATTTGGGTTGGTCCGACTTTAGCTTTTCATATAACCATTAGGCCAAATCTGAGCTAAATTTTTGGTTTGATTAGTGTATGGTTGGGCTTATGCCCAGGAATGCAGCTCCATTAAAGAACGAGCATTGATGGAGACTCTGCCCATTCCCACTTGCCCTTGCCGTATTTTTGGTCTAGGGAACATTCGTGATAGGAGAACCCTATTTATGAACTAACTCAATGGGTTTGAACCCGTAGCTCAATTGCTTACAACTTGTGTTTCAATGTTGAGGTCATGAGCTCAAGTCTGGCCTATGAACTAGCTAGAGCAGTAAATGGCTCAGTGAAACATGTCCAGATCTAGCCCATTAGCCATACGTCTATGTAAATGCCCAAAAAGACCTGAATTGGGCTTCAACAATCATTTCAGTACATGAGGTGGCTAATTCAGTACAAGAGGTAGCAGGTTTAGCTGATCTAATGTGATAGAAATGTATCAAATGTTGGGAATATCGCAGAAGTAAACTTGAATTCAATCAACCAAGACAATCAAACGCAAACAAAAACATGCTAAGAACACATAAATTTTATGTGGAAAAGCCTTCTTAAGAAAATATCACAGTACAAAATGACAAAGAATCAACCATGAAACGATATTACAAGAGCTAGGGAACTTACAACAATGATCAGAACTCCCTTCAAATCACTCAAAACCTTAACTTTTGCTCTATATAATCCTTAAGAACGTTTTAACATTCACTTAGAATACTCTAAGTCCCAATTGCACCTAATATATATAAATATATATATATATATATATATATATATATATAATCACAATTTGAATCGAAAATAAATTGCTCACTTATGCAGCTCCGCACGTGCCGTCAATTTATTGACATCGGTCGAGCAATCATTGATTCGATCAAAGACGCATGTTTGATCAATTGAACTGCTAAAAACATTCAATGAAATTGAGATATTTTTCGAATTACTATTGATCGATCGACCCGATCATCGATGAACATGTCCAAAGTGTCAAGAGAGCAATCTATCTAATTTTAGGGAGGTTCGATATATCGAGCATTACTATCAATTGATCAATGTCTTCTTCATAAATTGAAGGCATCCATTCAACATCCAACTGCTAATCTTGAAACCATGGTTTGACCATATCTTAGATTCGAAGTGGCGAGCAGCACAAAAGGGCATAGTATTGGGACGCCTCCCTTTAAGAAATCCATAGAGTTAGATCACGTCTGACCAAATCTGAGTTGACTCTGACAAGTCACATTAGACTCACCAAGTCTTAAACCATCCGTCAAGCCTAGCCCATAAGCTGGCATCGCAAATGGGCCAACCTGTAGCTTGTCCAAGTCCAGTACCCCATGAACCATTAACCCATGTCATTTCCTGCACGACCTAAGTTAACTCGAAACAGGCCTAGCTTACCGAATCAAGTCGGACCAAGTTCGAGCTGACTCGGACAAATCTCATCAGGCTCATCCAAGTCATAAAACCATGGTTCAAGCAGCCCATGTGCTAGCATCTAAAATGGGCTAGCCTATATCATGTCCAAGTCTAGCCCATGAATCAAGGTCCACACCCCGCATGACCCAAGTCAGGTTCAAGCTAAGAACTCTGAATCTAAGTCACCAATGCCAAGGTTGTTGCACCAGGCCATGCATAACCCTCAGCCCCGCATTCAACCAACAAGCCACGAAGGTCAGCCCAAACCAAACCCAAAGCTGGGTGGGCCCATTTTCGATCCAGCCAGGTAGCTGATATCAAAGCCGTGTGGTCCCCACCATGATGTATGTGTTTTATCCACGCCGTTCATTCATTTTTCTAGCTTATTTTAGGGCATGAGCAAGGCAGATACAAGGCTCAAGTGCACCCCACCATAGGAAATAGTAGGGATTGAATTCTTCCCTTCAAAAACTCCATAGGGCCACAGGTGTTTTGGATTAAGTTGATGTTTGTATTTTCCCATCATCACTGTCTTGTCTAACCTTATGAACAAGTTGGATAGCAAATAAACTTTATCATGGGCTCTGAGAAGGTTTCAATGGTGGCCAACCCCACTATTTCTTGTGGTGTGGTCGAAGATTCGGATCTGCCTCATATTAGGGCTCATGCATTAAAATGAACGGGAAAAAATTGGAGGGCCAGGATGGAAAAAACACATACATCATGGTGGGGCCCATAGCTTTGACACCAACTAATTGGCTGGTATTAAGGTAACCAGCCAAATCAAATTTTTATCGTACCCAATAAACTCTGTTGGGCCCACCGTGATTGTTGTAATTTATCCATGCCATTCGTCCGTTTTTTCATCTCATATTAGAGGTTGAGCTTAAAATTAAAGCATATTATACAATGGTAGGGTTGAAAGCTTGTGTAGCATTGTTCAGGTTTTTAGTCTGTGCTAGTGGGGCCCGTGGGAACCCTTAGATCTGGGATCCAAACCATTGATATTAGGGACCAGGGGCCCCACTAGAGATTTTTGATACACTAAAAACTTTGAAATGGAAAAATCCCTCTTCATCTCTCAATTGTAGCGTTGCTAGAAAGATATTTTCTTTTCTGTTCTCATTAATGGGAGAAGCTTTGGGTTTTTCCCAAGCTCTAGGGGTCTTCGCCAGGGAGACCACGGCCCTCTCCCCATCCATCTTCATTCTAGCAACTGAAGCGTTCAGCCGAGGCGTCAAACATTTGATCGACTCAGGGAGATGCCAACCTTTTCACCTCCCCAGATCTTGTCCTACCATTACCCACCTATTTTTTGCTGATGACGCTATCCTATTTCTTAATGGCAGGCCATCTAACGTGAAAGTCCTTCTCAGGTTTATTCATGACTATGAAGCTTATTCAGGTCAAAAGGTGAATGCCGCCAAGTCCATCTTCATTTCTCCGAAGAAAACTTCTAAAAGCAAAGCTCAGCGTATTTCCACCATTTCGGGCTTCACCCAAGGTTTCTTCCCAACAACCTACCTAGGCGTTCCCATATCCAGAGGTAGAATATCCAGCCCGCTCCTGCAGCAGCTCGTCCTCAAGATCACCAACAAGATCGAGGGCTGGAAAGCAAAGCTCCTCGACCCAGCGGCAAGACTGGTCCTGATCAGACACGTTCTCTCAAGCATTCCCATTCATCTCCTATCAGCGATCAACATCCCAAAGGCAATTATAAAATCTATTGACAGAGCTATTGTGAATTTCTTTTGGGGAAAGTTCGGCCCATGGAAACAAGCGTCACTGGATCGGTTGGGAGAAAATTTATGCCCCCTAGCAAGAAGGAGGCCTGGGAATCAGGAGGATTATCGATGTTATGCAAGCACTTCGAATCAAATTGGCTTGGAATCTCCTCAAGGGATCGTCGCTTTGGGCTAGCTTCTTCTCGGCGAAATATCTATGGAAGTTTTTCACTCGTCAGGGCCGACCAGGCACTGTCATTTCTCCAAATTGGAAGGAAATTGCCAGAGTTTTACCCTTCACTCTCCGTCACTCTAGATGGCTCATTGGAATGGGCAACATCAGCTTTTGGTTCCATAACTGGTCGGGCAACGGAATCCTGGCTGGTGCAGTGGTATCTATCATCCCTCCCCACTGAATGTACCCCTCGGTCAAAGATTTCAATCCTCTTTCGGGCTGCTTGAAGCTAGCAGATATCCATCATCTGATCACTCCTTTAGCTATGCAGTCTTTACTAGCTTCCAAGGTTGCCTTTTCCAACCGCCAGGACAAGCTGATTTGGGCCTTATCCTCATCCGGTGAGTTCTCCATTAAGTTGACCTGGAATATTAACAGACGGCAGCATGAGAAAACCCCCTGGTCTGCTTGGATTTGGAACAAATTCCTCCCCCCAAAGCTGGCTATCTTTGCGTGGAAAGCAATAAACAGGGTGGTCCCTGTTGACGCCGCTGTCAAGAGGTTTGGAGTGTCTCTGGCCTCCAAGTGTGAATGCTGTAGGTTTTCTCAACCTATCTATTCGATGCCAGCCCATCCGGATCCATCTGATCGGCATCTGCGTCAGCTTCCTTCTAGTGTTATCCCCTCTACGGTTGGCGACTTGCTCCAAACTCTGTTTTCTTCTGCTCAACAGCCTGTTTCTGAGCTGAGGAAGGTGTGGAACACCTTTCTATTAGGGACAGATGGCCAGCCAGGCCTGGGAGTTCTTCAGTAAACTCTTTGATATTCCATTAATCCAAGGTCAACCCGTTCTTCATCGATTGAAATTCTCGACAGCATCGGCCAGCCACCATTCTTGTTCTGCTATTCTAACTGGCCTCCTGCCTAGCATCCTCATTTGGGAGCTCTGGATCAACAGGAACGCTGCCCGATTTGAGGGTATCAACATGTCCATTTCCAATATCATCTCCCGAGTTTCCCGTTGGCTGCAGGAGATTGGCTCCTCCATTGCAATTCAACCAACCAATCCTTTACTGAGAACGCCCTTCTCAGCTATCTTCACATTTCAAATCCTAATCCTGCTCATGCACCTTCTCCAATTATAGTTCGTTGGTCCAAACCGCCAAGGGGCTGGCTGAAGCTTCACATTGACGGATCTTCAAGAGGTAATCCAGGCGAGAGTGGTGGAGGAGGAGTTTGTAGGGACCACTCAGGTAATCTCATTTTTGTGTTTCATAAATACTACGGCCAAGCTTCTAACTCGACAACTGAAGGTTCAAACCATGCTTGATGGCTTGAGCTTTGCTCCGACCTGGGCTTGACCAACATTGTGGTGGAATCGGATTCTAAGCTTATTGTGGATGTAACAGAGGACCTATCATCTTCCTTTCCTTGAAACCTTTGGTATACTATTGGTGAAATTCGGTTTAAAAAAACGAGCCTCAATCTTTCTTTCTCCCACGTCTTCCGTGAAGGGAACGCCATAGCGATGCCCTTGCAGGTCAAGTGGGTGGACTGTATGTTGAATTTTAAGGGGATTTGTGGTAAAAGAGATCTAAGAGCTTACACACACGTGATGCGGCCACACGTGTGTAACATCTGGTCCGTTAGTCAAGTGGGTCCCACCTAAAGCATACCCAAGCATAAGAATTAGGGTAGTACTCATTGAGTGAGGTGGACTGTACGTTGAATCATAGGGCCGTCAATTTATTTCAATATTGTGCACCACCTGATGACTATTTTGGGCCTGATTTGATTGGACCATGCATGCAAGGCCAAGCTTGTAGGTCCAAGCCAACCCAATGCCGGAATGGCTAATGGGCTCATTGGCACCCTCACAGGTAGGGACATTCCACCGATGGCCTAAATATTAAAGGAAGAATGCACAGGGTAACTTGCATCATATTACCATGCAGATACTTACATATTGAACTTGTGGATGATCAGATCATTGATCTGAACCATCCACAAGTAAGACAATCCTAAGTCAATCCTACATGTAGAAATTGTTATCATAAGTCACATAAGTAGCTCATCAAAATCCGTCTAATTAGTGGGTCCCACAATAGATGAACCGTAACCCAAATCGGATACTAAATAAAGGATTCTAACTAGATCATTGGTGTGAATTCAAAAGACAGTTGAAAAATCTTTTTCTCTGGACCATTGATCAAAAGTTTCGGATCTTCCAATCATGAAGATTTTCAAACCAGAGACCATCAGTTGTGTATCTACTTAGATCAACGGTCCAGATCGCCGTTCATGAAGCCATATCAAACTAACATATTTCATCCGTCCGCAGATTGGAGCAAATCCCAGCCGTGAAAGGCGGCAAGATTTAGGTGGGCCCCACATCTAAGAAAGCAAACCAAATTGAGTCAGACCAGCCAAAATTCTCTCTAGCCGTTGAAATTAAACACATCACCTGTTCACGGGGTGGAAACGGAGGCTAACGGAAGTGACGTGAAGGAGCATTCATTACGGGGACAGCTTATTGGTATTCCACCAATGACGATTTGCCACGTCACTTCAGTAGCCAAAAGGCAATCCGCTCCCTCATTATGGAGGGCGGAATACATGAGACCCTGGCTTCACCCAAGACGGGGCCTTTATGTGTGTATTACATATCCATGCCGTCTTCCGGGTTTTCCACATTATTTAATAACATTATCTTAAAAATCAAGCGGATCTAATTATAAGGTACGTCATAAATGGGAAACAGCGTTGATTAAACATTAATGTGCCCAAAAGTTTTAGACCATGCTAATGCTAATATACCTTTTTTTTTTTTTTTTTTTTTTCCCTTCATCTAGGCTTATGTATACTTATCAACAGATTAGACGTTATGTGTGTATTACGTATCCACGCCGGTCTACCATTATTTAATAACATCATCTTAAAATCATGCGGATCAATTTAAGGTAGTTTTAGACCATGCTAATGCTAATATTTGTTTTTTTTTTTTTTTTTTTTTCTTCGTCTAGGCTTTATATAACTACAAAAATATTAAGGTGCCTTTAAGAAGACCACTTTTCTTATGGCATGGTCTACCTGATAATTGGATATACTTCATTTTTGGGACTGCCATAAAATGATATGACAAAAATGAATGAACGGCATATATATATATATATATATATATATATATATATATATATATATATATATGGTAAAAGGTACAATGAGCTCGAGCTGGCCATAAGCTCTCGTGAGGTTGAGCTATGTGGGCCCCACCGTGATGCGTGTCGACCATCAACACCATGCATTTGATGGGTACCCTTTAAATTAAGGGATATCCCAAAAAGCAACCGTATATGGAACTCAGGTGGGCCATACCATATAAAATTATGTGAAGATACCATTAAAACATATAAAAGCACTTGGTGCGGCCCACCTGAGTTTTGCATGCGCCTAAAACTTGGTCTAAACCCTCATTCAAGTGGGACACACATAATGGATGGGCTGGATTTGCAAACTACATCTCGGTGGGCCCTCAAAAATGGTTATGAATGTTTTAATGGTGCACAGCCCCTCCCTACTTCTGTATGTAGTGTGGCCCACACAAGTCACGGATTGACTTGATTTTTGAGACCTAGGCCCACGATAGAACGGTGCATCTGACTGATGGGGTAGATGTTCGAAACACATGACAGTGGGGCCCACACAGCTCGACCTCATGGGACGGATGTGTGCGCTCGAGCTCATTGTACCTTTTCCCTATATATATATATATATATATATATATATATATATATATATATATACACACACACACACACACACACACACACACACACACACATTAATCAAGATGGGGCCACGGTAAACCCTCACTAGTTGCCACACCATCTAGTGAGGCGAAATCGGATTGCGTACTGAGTTACTATGCTTTTATCTTACTGAGTAAACTCAGTTGGGTCTACCGTGAATGTTTGTGGATTATCCATGCCTTCCATCCATTTTTCCAGCTCATTTTAGTGGTTGAGCCGAAAATTGAAACATGCTCAAACCTCAAGAGGACCACACCACAGGAAACAGAGGGAATAATCAATTCCACCGTTGAAACCTTGGTAGGGCCCACAGTGATGTTTAGTTGTCATCCAATCTGTTAATAAGATTTTTTATTTTTTTTAAACATATGGATTAAGGGAAAACAATTGATCCAAAACTTCCATGGCCCCAAGAATGTTTCGGCAGTAAAATTTCAATTCACACTATTTCTAGTGGTGAGGTCCACTTGAGATTTGGATATACTTCGTTTTTCAGCCAGAACCCTAAATTTATCTCTTAAAATGGATGGACGGAGTGGATAAAATATGTAAATGATGGCAGACCCCCACAGAGTTTACTCAGTACGCTTAGCGTGCTGAGTTACTCAATACGCAATCCGCATCCTAATGAGGCCGCGGTCTCAGGAATCGGATTGTGTACTGAGTTACTTAGTACGCTCTTATCGTACTGAGTAAACTCAGTTGAGCCCACCGTGAAAATAATTGGTTTATCCACACCGTCCATACGTTTTTTCGGCTCATTTAAGGGGTTGAGCCAAAAGTTGAAGCATATCCAGCTCTCAAGTGGATCATACCACAGGAAACCGTGGGAATAATGATTTCCACCGTTGAAACCTTCCTAGGCCCTACAGTGATGTCTATTTGTCATCCAAGCGGGTAATAATATCACAAAGACATGGATGAAGGGAAAAAAACAAATATAAGCTTAATACAAAAATTCTGTAACACTCAAGAATTTTGCAATGGTATAAGTTCAATTCACAATGTTTCATGTGGTGTGGTGCATTTGAGCTTTGGATATCTTTCAATTTTGAACCCATGTCATAAAATTATCAAATAAAATAGATGGACGGAGTAGATAAAATACATAGATCATGGTGAACCCCACAGAGTTTGCTGAGTACGCATAGCGTACTGAGTTACTCAGTACGCAATCCACTTCCGCGATCTCACCCAGTTCGCTTTTGTTATTATATTGTATAAGTGTGCCCATACCTCGTTGACTCAGTCGGTATGTTGGCCTCTTATGAATGGACCATCTAACAAACCTAATCTCGGTCATAAATCTTTGGCCATTTTGGTTGAATGCAGACAATTGTTTTCTGTTCATGGCTATTCATCCACACATATGAGTTCTAAACTGTGGCAAATCCAAAAACTCTAGTGGACTAGACCATTGGGGATGGAAACACTCACCGTTAAAATGTCTCCGAATTCCACCAATAATCTTTATTTGCCATCGCAACTGCTCATAGGGTTATTTATATAGAGATGAACTGAGATCACAAATATTAGCCTGATTTGAAACTTCTATGGCCATAAAGGTTTTAATTGATAAAGCACGATATTTACTATTTACTGCCACTACAAGAAAATAGACCTTTACCGGCGGCCAAAACTGCCCCTAAAAGGCCAAAAAACCGCCGCTAAAAGAAATACCGGCGGTCGGGCGTGTGCCATTAAAAGGGGGCGTCGCTATATCATTTACCGGCGGTCACCCCATTTTACCGGCGGTTTTAACGCCCGCTGGTAAAACTTAATCTTTAGCGGCGATTACTATACTATACCGGCGCATCTGTGGCTGCCACTAAAGGTATCAAAGCACCGATAAACCTCTGAATAGCGCCGCTAAAAATTCCCCGTAATGCTGAAATGTACGAAACATGGGTAAAACTAAAAAAACGTCGCCAAAAACTATGAAAAACGCCCGTAAAACTATTAGAAACACTACTAAAAGATGTAACAAGTGCTGAAAACAGATGGTAGAAACGCCGGTAATCATGCCGATAATAGAAACTCCTACTGCTGCTTTACTAATCCTTTCACACAAATTCCTGTTGATTCCGACTAATCCTTTCCTATAATTGCTGTCCTACAATCAAATCTCCATCAATCTGACTATCAAATCTCTATCTACATAACTATCAAAAACTTATGATTGAATGACAAGAATTTGAATTACCCAATAATTTAACATTCATCAAGACAACAATTAGCACAATATCAACAAAACAATTAATGGTCTATTTAAAATTTTCAAAACAAACTATAAATGTCTTCCTTTCCTAGCCTTCCACATGAACTGTTTCAATAAGGTCTCCTTCTGGACCGATCATATGTCTTCCTTTCCTAGCCACATCTTCTGACAAATGTCTACAACACCAACCTCATTGGTGATCATGTGTCCACTATGTGTGATGTAGGCCCTTTTCTTGCAATGAGCCCAAATTCCTCCTTGGGAAGTTTCCCTGCAATGGGCTGAGAAGCATAGCTGATTCGTTAAGTGGCACAGCATTGAGATTATACTGCTTGGAGCTGTAGAGTGCTGCAGAACCAGGCCCTCAACCAGGCCCTCTATTTGTTGAAGACTTGAACCTTTATTGTTGAGAAAATAAAAGGACAATCAGCTTCACAAGTCGCCTCTATATTTGGGAAAATGTCACAGTAAAAAAAAAATTGTCATTATATTAATTGAAACTTTTCTTCTCTTTTCTTTCTTTTTTCATTTCCTTTTTTCTTAATGATTTGCCTTCAATTGGAACTTCAATCACATTAATAAATTGTCATTGTATCAAACTATACGGTGCTACAAGGCTTACAAGCACCACAGTACAACCCCTACTCAATTGCTTGCTGGTAGGTATCGCAAATCATAAGCAACAAAGGAAACAAAAATTGGCCTTGTAAAAGAAAACCAGTAAGAAAATCACACTAAGTATGAAAAAGTTTAGAAAGAAAAAGCAAACAAAAGTCATCACCTGATATTCTTAAAGTGGATTTCGTTGCTAGTCAGGCATGTACAGGAAGCATCCAAAAATAAGAAAACTCAACAATCAGATTGTAAATGATAAATATGATTCATTCAGTTCATTCATATTCGTAAGATTCCATTAATTTACCTTAGGGCCCATTTGGCCAGTCGGATTGGAAGGGATTGGATGGTATTGAAAGGGATTGGAAGTTAAATCCCGGGATTGGCTGGGCATGCCAAACAGAGTCGTTAATCTGATCCCAATCCCATGGATCTTAAGACAATCCACTGACAACACCATCATTACCTTTAAATCCCATCCAATCCACCCTAATCTGTTCAAATTTGCCTAGGACATGTTTGGTTCGTGGGATTGGAAGGGATGGGAAGGTTTAATCCCCGGATTGTCCAGGCATGCCAAATAGACTGGATATAGCAATCCCATGGATCTCAAGACAATCCACTGACAACACCATCATTACCTAGAAATTCATGCCATCCACCCTAATTCCATTCAATCCCAACCCTTGCCTTACATGAAGAGGTTATGAACAAGCCTGGAGTTTTCATGGACACTCTAAGATGTTTTCTTTCTACCCTTGGAACAAGATTCATGATTCCTATTATTGGAGGGCAAGAGCTTGATTTGCGTCTTTTATGTGGAGAGGTGACTAAAAGAGGTGGCTTTGAAAAGGTTCTTGGGGAGAAGAAATGGAGGGATGTGATTGCAGTATTCAAGTTCCCACCAACTACAACAAGTGCATCATTTATGTTGAGAAAATACTACATTAGCTTACTTCACCATTACGAGCAGGTTTACTTCTTTAGATTGCAAGGCCCATTAATCCCTCCAGCTGTGACGAATGCAGTGAAGAGTTCGCCATGCAAACCCGCTAACTACACTTTGGGCATAGCTTCCTCAATTGGGTCGGGACCACATTCTCTTCTTTTTATTTTTTTGCACATAAATAACTAACTTTAATTCCAAAAGTTTGAGATTTGAACATAGAACAAATATCTCAGGCTGCAATCTCAGATTTTGATTGGATTGTCCAAACATCCCAAACAAATCAATCATCCTGCCTAATCCATTTTAACGAGATTACACTTACAAAAGTTACACTCTTGCCCACTGCTGCTCCTGCTGTTGAACTCAGCAATGCCGACTTCAATTCAAGAGAGTTGAACTAGAACATTTACAACAATCAACTCAGAAATCGGATCACTGTCGAGATTTTACACCACCTCGGTGACACTTAAAGGACCGAATCCCTGTTAGCATCTAGATGGCCACCTTAGTGGGCCAAGACTTTGGACTCACCCAAAAATGTGACGGACCCTAGGCGAAGTGGGCCATGCCACGGGAAAAAGTGATGATTGAACGCTTATCATTGAAACCTTCCCTAGGGTCACTTTGAAGTTTTGTATCGTCTAATATTTGTGTTTCTGTTCATCCTTAAGGGTATAATTGAAAGTGTATGAACAGTTTGGATGTCATATAAATATCATGGTGGGCCCAAGGAAGTGTCAATGGTGAGTTTTTCCATCCCCACTATTTTGTGGCCCACTAGAGTTTTAGATGCATTCAATCCCCACTTGTTTCTGTGGTGTGGCACACTTCAGGTTTGGATCTCTGCTTCAAGGCACATGCCTTAAAATAAGTGGCAAAATTGATGGACCGCCTAGATAAAAACACAAATTATGGTAGGGTCCATGGAGCGTTGGCCTTGATTAGGACCGGTGATTGGGTCACTAACCAAGCCACATCTCCATGATACACACCATATGAACAAAAACATTTGCATGGTGATGTTTTCAGAACAAGATAGAGAACTCACAGTTTTGAACTTCTCCATGTTTGTCTCAAGACAACTCTCTAATTTTGACATTTTCCCAGTGCCATAGCTATTCGCCAAGTCAACGTAAGGCTGCCATGAAGAAACATTTTATGAGTGTATTAAACTTAAACTTAAGTGCCACGATACCTGCATTCACTTGCATATGCATTCCATGTTAGCACTAATGCCATTAAGATCTTTCTCAATCAAGTGCAGATTTGAGAACTTGATATGCTCTCGCATCTTAGATAGAAGACTTTATTTATGTCGAGATCTCTCCAAATTAGTAGCACTCCACACTTGCTTTGAAACAAAATTTATAATTATAGAGATGATATCCTGTCATTTGAATGAAGCAAATGGAGCACAACAACGATGTGAGCGTTAAAAAAAAAAAAAAACAAAAACAAAAGTCCACGTACCGAGAGTATCCAATTCGAGGCCCTCTTAAGGCATCATAGTAGTGATCTATTGGTAAAACATCTATTTCAAGCGATCTGTGTCTTGTTAACCTCAGTTCTCATTTTTTTGGAATTGTATAATCATAAAGCAATGGAAATAATGTGAAATTACTGACATTAAAAAACATAAACTTCTTTGGAAATGATATGACTCCAAAAATTCAGAACATTAGTACAAACAGACAATCAAATAAAATAGCTTTTCCACCATGTACCTCGGGTAACAAGCCAATCCGCATCTGTAAAATCAAAGCGAGAGGAGAACTTTAATCGAGCATGAAAGTGGACGGGTCAAAACCTGCAAGCCATAGAAACGCATTTACGGGCAATTTTGACATCCAAACAAAGACTATAAACCATTTACTGTAAATCATTTCTGATTAACCCCATTACTGACATCATCCAAACACATCCTAACCATACCTATAAATAATAAAACTTGTCACCTTCTTCTCTGGCAAAAGAATAAAACTTGTCACCTTCTTCTCTGGCAAAAGAATAAAACTTCTCCTTCTTTTTCTTCTTCTCTGGCAAAAGATTTCAAAGATACCAACACATCCATAGGCAATTCAATGGCTCAGTAGCAAATTGGTGAAGTAAGCCAAAGAAAAGTTCTTACCACTACTAAATCACATGCATGACTATCTTCTTGGAGAAATTGTATAAATACAGTACCTGAGTATGGATACTGACAAGGATCAGTACGGCAGATCCCCTAAATCCAAATTTTCATGACAGATACTGACAAGGGATTGGTCAGAACTCATAAGATAATCATGTTATGGATTGCGCCATGTTTGATTGATGCTTTCTACCTTGCCTAGAACAGATGTAAGAAAGACAAAAGGAAAACATTTATATGGTGTCTCTCCTTTCTAGCAGTCGTGTGGTCAATCTAGAAAGGAAGAAACAACAGTACTTCAACAATTTCTTGGAATCTGTGGAAGAGATCTTTCATAAGCTAAGCAGTTGGATCCGTCTTGGGCAATGGTTTGCCTACGTTTAGAAGTAAAAATGAGGAATTATTGGGTCGTTGGGTCTTTTTCTTCCTTAATGCCATCTTTAGGGGTGCATGCAATGATCTCTCTTCATCCCACATTGCTTATTCTCATTTTTCCCTCTTTTGATGGTTCGATAAAATTTTCTTGTGTTATTGTTCAAAAAAGATAGCCAAGTTCACATGATGCCCCCAACAATATCAAGCAAGTTGGACTTGCAACCCAATCGGTAATATTCATTTAAAATTCTAAATAACTGATAGCTCAACAGTTTACAATATATATATATATATATATATATATATATATATATATATATATATATTGTAAGTTGTTTATTTCTATTCTGAATCGCAAGTATATTCATCATCCAACCAACTATAAATAAAGCAATAAAAATATTATTAAGCAAGATCAATTAACAACTATAAATTATATTTAGATGTTCAACAACTCAGTTGATCTGTTCATGTAAATTAGTCCTACTTCCTCATGAATGTCACAAAGAAATCAATGTTATATAGCAAAATTGCTAGATGCTTTACATTTTCAAGTCATGATGAGCATTAGTCGAACATATTTCAGCTCGTGACAAAGCCTAACACAACTAGCTATGATAAAGGCTTAGGCTTAGATGATGATGACGACTTAGAAAATAAATTTTAAAAAAAAAAAATCAACAAGCAGTACATTCATCATTAAGTAGCAATTTCTAACACAACAAGGAATACCCATTTCCATAGCTAGTTGAAAAAAAAAAAAAAAAAAAAACTGGTCTTTGCTATTTTTATGTGGGGACTGGATGTTAACATCTAGATGATGGGATCAAGGGATAATATGCCCTTCACTCAATGGTTTAATCATTTTCAAACGGGTTCATCCAAACATGACATCAATATTTTATAGAAAAATCAAGTTACTTCCTATTATACAAGCTAGGTCCTTTTTTTCTTTTTTTCTTTTTTTGGTCTTGAACATGATATAGAATTTTCCTACACTTACTACTGCATGCGAAAAATGTCCATGCTTCAGTATGCTTTGTGATGGACAACAACCCATACACCAAAAACACCCACAACAATTAATAGGAAACTTCACATTCATCTGTAAAAATCGCACAAGGAAAATAGAACAAAAAGGAAAAAGAAAATGTGAACTTGTGAAGATGTCAAGACATGATACACAAAGCTCCCAACTCAAGAATACAAACCTGCAGTCAAACAAGGAAAAGCTACATGAAGCACTCCAAATAGTGAAGAAAAAGAAATGTATTCATGGACTTATAACCAATCTGTTTCAGAATTTTCCAATGGGACTCTTGATCCACACATGATTGAGATCCTGACTGTTCATCGGGTGGAGCCACAACTTAGATGTGTTGGCCCAAAACTCGGGTCTATGGGCTAATCATGCGCTCCTCACGTGTCGACAAGAATAGATAGTTAAGAAAACTTGATTCATAGCACATTTGATGTATACATGTGTTCCACCAGATAGCGGGTCCGTTTTACAAATTCCAGGTTGGAATGGAAAACATGACTGTTTCTATGGTGGAGAATCATGAACTGCCTAGTCTTATGCATAGCGGTTAAATTGCGAGACCTATCATGGATATAGCATGGCCTAACCATCATTTAAGTGATAAAATAGACAAAGGGCCTCTGTTTTAGAGAAAACCCAAATCAAACCACTTGAAAATAAAAATTAAAAAATAAAATAAACCTCTATTTTGCAGCCTTCTTTTGCAACAATCCAAAAACCAAAAAGAAGAAGAAGAAGCAAAAATCCAAATCAAATTGCTTCTTTACTAACAAGTTTTATATATATATATATATATATATATATATATAAACAAGTTATTTTAGACTGCTAAAGCTAAAATGGACAATCCTGCAAGTGAACCTGTTAGAATTCTTGCTCCATCTTCATGTCCTATATAACAAAATACATAAATGCGGAGAGGCTCCCAATCAGCTCTTCAACTCTCCAGGAAAAATGGTCTTTGTGAAAGCTCAGGAGCATTGGACTATTAAATCTCCTTCAGCTTTCTGTGTCCAATGCACCTCACAACTTTCTGTGACCAGCTGTGGTCCTTCATTATGGTGTAGAGAACACACAAAATAGTCACTTAAATACATCCAGACAAATCACAGTAGCACTTCCCTAACATTCAAAATTTTCAAAACTGAATTGGAAAAAAGAGAATCAAAGTAAACTAAATCAAATTTGAAAGTTGGTCAAATCATAAATAGGCGTATTATGGACGGAGACATTGTTTTCATTAATAGGCCACCTAGTACTCATAAACATTCATTACAAGCATTTTCTGTCTATGTGCATGACAACCATACTATTAAGATCAATCCTCTCATTTGTACTCCCCTAGGTGCAGATTTTGATGGGGATTGTGTTCATATATTTTATCCAGTCTCTAGCAGCAAAGGCAGAAGTTTTGGAGCTGTTTAGTGTTGAAAAGCAAATCCGTAGTTCTCATAGTGGTAGTCTGAATTTACAACTGGTGCATGATTCTTTATTGTCACTTAAACTCATGTTTAGGACTTTTTCTTAAACAAAGCGACTAGCGCAACAATTGGCTATGTATGTTTCACCGATTTTACCGAGATCTGTTTTGCTTAAGGCTCAACATGCGGGTCCTCTATTATTGTTTTACAAATAGTACAGAGTGCTTTACGCATTTTTGATATTTGCTTGGGAGAGGCATTTGATCAAGATAAAAGTGAAATGGTGAGGATTGATTTCAATAGAGATTTCTTTGCGGTCATCATTCACGAGAGATTGTTACTTCTTCTTGACAAGAAGGAACGGGGAGAGGCATTAAGTTCTTTAATATGTTGCGACCCTTCTTGATGGAGATTCTCTTTTAGAAGGATATAGTGTTGGCTTCAATGATTTTGACATTCCCAAGGTCATTCTTGAAGATATAAAGAAGAAGATTCGGGACATATCACCTTTCTTCTTCACTTGAGATCAAATTACAATGAACTTGTAGAGTTGCAAGTGGAAAGCTACAGCGCAAAGCGCCTATCGTGACTCGTATTCTAAAGTTATCTGATTTGGGTAATTTGATAAATTCTAAAAATGATTCAAACTATCAGTAAGGTTGTTCAAGAACTTGGCTTTTTGGGGCTTCAACTTTATGATGAGGGAAGTTTTATTCAAGGCATTTGGTTGAGGATATAAGTTTCCACTTCCAAAATAAGTATTCTGTTAATGGTGTTGACTATCCTTATAAGGCATTTGGGTTAGTTAAGAGCTCCTTTTTTCAAGGTCTGACCCCCTATGAAGAGTTGGTCCATTCCATATCATCCGAGGGAAGTGTTGATCCGTTCTTCTAGAGGACTTACTTGAACCAGAACTTTGTTTAAAAATCTAACGCCCCATATTTCATCTACAGTGGCGGTTTGTTGTGGCCCCCTGTGATGAAAACGCCCTACTTACTATATTTTTTGTAGTGAATTGAATGTAGGTTATTGTTGTATCTCTCTTCTAACTAGCTATTTTTTAGGCCACAACTCAAAAGAATAGCATTTTCCTCTGAGGAGAGACAGTGCATTCATGGTGGCTCCATGATCACTTGACCGTGGGCACCACTAGTCCAAAACTGAAAACTAGAGTAAAATTTAGAAAAAAGCTGCCCCAACTATACCAATGATGGGTCAAACTGTCAAACAAGAAACCATTTCTTTTAACCAGACATTACAAAGCATGATCAATTGACTCAAGTGAAACAAGAACAGGAATATTTGAACAAACCTCAACATCCATCTTGATGAACTTCTCCAAATGCCTTCGTGCCAATGCCTTCAATTGCTTATCGACGATCCTATAGAGGCCATCAATACAAACCCATTGCATTCAGAAACAAAGTCTATCTTGTCTTTAAGGCTAGCAATAGGACAGGTTGGTCTGTTGGGTTTAGGGTCCCAACATGATATGGGATGGGCTCTCGGCCTTGTAATAGAAGCTAGTGGGTTGAGGATGGATTTGAGGCCTAACTGATGAAGGGATTAGGCCTAGGCACAAGTTTTGCAGATATTTTATATTAAGGTCCAGCCCAATCAATGAAACAAGTCCATTTTTTACTTTAATGGGCATGCTTGGGCATTCAATTGAAGGCTTTACTACTAAATGGGCTAGCTATGGGCTGATTTCAGGAAATAACTAAGCCCATGGGTGCAGCATCAGTTACAGGCTCGTTGTTTTGGAGGAGTCAACAAAATCATTCATAAGGAGAAGAGATTAAATTATGATCAATTTACAATCCACCTTCTTTTGGTCCAACCATGCCAGGAATATATATGTGCCATGTTCTACATCAGTTTGCTAGTTTCTGTTATAATAGTGTAAGCATGCAAAGTACAAACAAACAACTAACCAAAAAGTAAAAAGCTTAGACTATGGAAAAAGTAAAAAGTTTATACTATGGCTGTCTTCTTACAAGGAAGATAGAGTATAAGAAAATTAACATTTGCCTTTTAGGGCTTGTTGTACATAGTTATAATAGAAAAGAAGAAGAGGGGAAAAAAATCTATATTTACTAATTCCTACAAAATCCCTAATCATAATGAAGCTTGATGATCCTATTCATCCATTCTACAGATCTATAATAGGCATATAGAGATTATTGTATGTCAAATAATATCCAAAGTGTTGGTTTCGGAAGATGGAATGTCTAATGTTCCCCAGCCTTGCCAATTCCTTTAATCATCCCTCTCTTTTCTACATGAGACCCACTAGAGACCTCATCAACCTGATTTTTCGCTACATGGAGGGGTCCACTTGATGAATGCCCCAAACTCATACATGTTGCACACTTGCATGTATTGGGAGTAGGAACCAAATTCCTACAATATTTCTTGTAGTGAGAGATCTGTAGAAACAAAATTTTCTCATGAGAATATTGAATAAAATTGACGTAAAATCCACGCCTACTACAAAAACCAATCATTGAGAATAAATACTCTGAGATAAAATCCAGGTTTGAATTCATGTCTTTCAGCCCTTGTCCATACAGGCTCCATGAATCTTGCTTTCCCTGAGGAATAAAGAAACCAATAGAGGCACTCAACATGGATTCACCAAAAAACTAAGCTAGGTTGATCTTTGTAGAGTAATCTTATGAATTCCCTGTTGTTCCGAGGTTTATCTAGAGTTAGTCATATACAGGTTGTTTTTGGTATTAATACTCTTATCTACAAAATAAATAAATAAATAAAAATAAAACACTGAACTAAGCATGCTAGAAGGACTGGAAAACGCTAACTTGCTTAAGAAAAAAAACACACACACACAGCATATAGTCCAAACATTTCCAGGAAACACCATATAATTGAACGTGAATATCATTTTCAAGGATGGGATGCTCATATCTGTATATTGTCCTTGTCTTTCAGAAACTCAGAGTCATACTTCTTTTCCTGTTTCCGTTCTCGTAAGTATTCGAGTATAATAGCTTGAGTTCGGATGCAAAAGTGAATTGAATCTCAAACATTCAATTAAATGAAGGCAAAATGATAAATGTTAATGATTTGAAGTTGCCTTCGAATTGCCATTTCATTTCTTTCATGAGCTATTATCAAATTATGGTTTTCACAGATATGAACCAAAAAGGCAGGGGGGGCTAACTTTGCCAATATTTTATAAACCATCTTTGTTTGTGAAACACTTAGGAATACATATTAAATTTCATTTGAGGTGATAGTAATTTTACTTAAATACAGCGTCTAACAGATGGGACTTCCACATATTGCTCTGTTCTTTCCACAGTTAAAGCAAGTCTCTCATACTCACTAGTTCGGAAAATAACAGTAAATATGTCGAGAATGCGAGATGAGATTACTAGTTAAACTCTTGTCTGTAAGCATTTACGCAACTTGCAATGCTAGAGCCAATTGAATGATCTTGTGATGTATATCGTAAGCAAGGCTTACTTTTTGGGAAAAATATTCGGTGCTTAGAAACGAAATTGTGAGTGGCTCATTCTTGGGAGAAATATTTCAATGCTTTGTGAAAGAAAATACCAAACATTTCCTTAATAAGCATCTATACCATACGAGCTTAACTAACTGAATGTAATCTGCATGGTGAAAGATTTCCTTACGACTTTACAAGTATTTTCCAAAATAAGAATTTTTTTTATTAAAGTTCCTAGCTTGGGATTCTCATTATTTTCACTTTGTGATGCTGTTGTTCTAGCTATTTGTGTTAAGTTTACAAATCCTGATTCACCAATCATTCTAAGGCTCTATCCTCAGTAATTTCACAAGCCTTTATATCCCTTCTCACCAACTTGAGCAAAGTCTTTTTAGTTTTTCCCCTCATCCTCCTTTCTAAGTTGCATTATCGGCATCATCTCTAGCTTTGTAGCACACGATTACACCATCTCAATTGGTTCTCTATGAATTCTTTTTCTCCTTCTATTGGGGTTACTCTTAGGCTCTACTTTGGATTTATTTATTTATCTTGGAATCTTCTTCCTGGAAAATCCATACAGAGCTATATATCTTAGAACCATTCCAAAGACAAAGAAGAGGACAGAAAATGGGAACTAAAAAGCAAAGAGTTTAGATGATCAAGTAGTAGATTCTAATACATGCATCTGTAAGAATTTATATAGACTAGGTGATCTTAGTTTTTTAGAAAAAAGTATAAGTACAGCAAAAATGACAATGGAAAGAGGGAAATTAGGTAAATGAATGAAGTCTCCAGATGTATAACACTGCTAGTTATGACGCCTACTTGTGCTGGCCATTTCTGGGTTCGAATCCTACCAATGGTCTCTTGGAATAGCACTACTTGCAGTCATGGAAGCCTGCTCTCTGGGGGGTTCTAATAGTGTGAATCCAACCAAAAAGGGAAAAAGAAGAAGAGAAAAGAAAAAGATAAATGAGTGAGAAGCAGACTCCATTATGGAGCTTATGAGGACTACTCTATAACTAGTCCCTTTAGGTAAGGGATGGCAATAGTTAGCTATGAGTGTAATAACCCTTAATTTTCATATGCACACGCATGCTTTATTTTTTATACTTATAACTTTATATTTCAATACAAGTAATTGTTTAGCTGAGTGGTTGAGACCCTCTTGGTTATAGTATAGGTTGAAGGATCGATACCCGCTATCACAAAAGAGTGAAATTTATGTGATAGTGGGTATCAATCCTTCAACCTATACTACCACTCAACTAAACAATTACTTATGTTGAAATATGGATTTACAAATATAAAATACTAAATCATGTGTGTACAAAAATTAAGGGTTATTACTAAGAGGGAAATAGCCAATACTGGACAATTCAGAAAAGAAGGTTACTGTTTGGAGGAGCATTTGATTGAATTTGATATCCATCATTATGGCATTGTGCATGTTGATTTTTGTTGCCAGTAACTACCATCTTCTTTCTTTTTGTTCGACTATTTTTTTATTTTATTTTTATTTTTATTTTTGTGGATAAAAGATAGAAAATCATTCAATCGACGTTTATGATCAGTTTATAATTTGTATGAATATTTTAGGACTTCAAAACTTTGGGGTATTTTCCCATTAAAATCAACCATAAATTCTAATGTTAGGCTACATTGGTTATGTATCCAAATTCTTAGAAAATGAGGCGGCCTTTGGTATGTCGAGGGATGTCCATTCATATTGCATGTTCGGGTTGTTGACAAGCTAGTCATTCCAATCACAAACCTTCCGGATCTCCACAAACCTCCATGCACAACCATGATTTTGTAGAGTTATAGATTATTTTGAATGGATCACTGCAAGAATTACTCTTCCGCATTGCATGTAGAAGAACATGTTAGAGATAACAACTTCAATATGTTGCATACATATTTAATGACATGGCATTAGATGTCATGTTGTGGGTGTATGTGCCATGCACTAGTGTAATGTTAGGCGATGAGACTATAATGCATAAGTCAAGCATGATATGTCATATAGATGATATGTGTTAAGCATTAGACGTACTAGGTGATGATGATGCATTTGTTGTATTGGAGCTATTGTAATGCAGGTGAAGGGAATTGAAATGTGATAAGAGGTGTGTAGGGATGTGGCTGTGGGTTGGTGATCCATTCCCCTATATATATGGAGCTACTTCAAGGCATAGTTCAAAAACTCATGACCCGACTTGCAACTGACCAAGTCAACTCAACTCCATTCAAGTTTCGAGTCAACCCAAGACATCTGGAAATCGGTGAGTCGAGTTTTGGGGTTTTTGAAACTATGCTTTGAAGAATGTAAGTAGACAAAATTCCACTCATCTCCACTACTTGAAGCTTAAAGTTTCTATGTAATTGAAGAGAACTTACTTTATCTAATTAAGAGAATTTAGTTATCAAGATAATTAATCTTAATTATAAAGAGAATTCAGTTCTAAGCACAGGTGATGGAAATTACATTACAATATCGAGGGCCTGTTTAGATATATACCACTTAAAATGAGTTCATCTCTTTTTTCTTTTTCTTTTAATTGTAGTTATGTATTAGTCAACATAAATTAGTGACTATCTATCTCAGGTTGGGTTGGGTTGGGTTGGGTTGGGTTGGTCGGTCGAGTCAAGTCGAATTGGTCCAGTTGGGTTGGGCACTGGTGATGTCAGTGGATCCTACCAAATCAGCAATAAATTGGCTTTGATGGACTCAAAGACATGGTGGGGCTAACAAATCAGTGGTTCATATTCTACTCAAATCTCAGCTGTTCATTTTAAAATTTTCATACCGCTTGTCTGGGAGCCTTCAATAGGCCAGCTTGAACCCGACCTGGTCTCATCCAAACCCAACCTAACCAAATTTTTGGATCGTGGCAAGTCGGGTTCAGTTTCAGGGCGACCCATTTTGCACCCTTAGTTTGCCATTGAGACTTTCTTTAACTCTCATCATATGCAGCAGAGATATATTATTTAATTTAGAACCATCATGGTCATTTTGGTGATCTAACTGTTTCAATGGTCCATTGTGGGATAGGTATGATGATGCAAAGTCTCTCTTAGCTAAGATCCCAACCGTCCAATAGGTCAAGATACTTAGGTAATCATTTTATTCCTACAATGATTAACCCTGTCAGGGCTCTAAGATAATATACAGATAGATGACAAGCACATCATTATTTAGTTAAAGAAAGCATACATAGTTTTTCTATGGAATACCTATGTATAATTATGTTAAGTGTGATTTTGTCTTTTTTTTTAACCTTTTTTTTTTAAACCAGTTGTATGTTGATATGGACAAGTATACAATATGACGACTCGGGAGGGCCCAGCTAAACAGCAGGCCACTCCTATCATATGAAAAAAGACAAAATCAGACCAAAAAAAAAAAAAAAAAAAAAAAAAAAAAAAAAACAGGGGAGCAGAAAATCAGAAGATAATGGCACTGCACCCAGCTGCTGGAGAAAGGCTGAAATAAAAGCCACAATATGTTTGCACATGCCATCGATCACCCACATGATGAGCGGCCAATGGACCTCTTTGAATATAAGACAATAAATCCACAGAGGGACAAACCGATGATTGAATATGGGTGATTTGTAGACGTCCATGGACAAAGGCCTCTGCAAAAAAAGCTTTGTATGATCTACATCCCTATTGCAAATCAATGTTATACGAAACCTAAAGGGAAGGTGACACACATTACTAAATAGTTAATCGAAAGAGGGTACCCCAGGTCTAGCCAGCATATTTGCTTTGCGTGTGAGGGCCTATTTGTTTACCAATCGTGGTTTAAGCATTTCTTCAAACATATAGGGGGCCATGGACAGCGGCGGACATGGCTGTTGCCGTGCCATGGATGCTGCCCAATTTCTGGCCATCAAAAGAGGAAAATAGAGAGAAAGAGAGAGTACCTTCAAGTGCCTTCTCAGATTTCTTCTATTCTCTTCACCGTTGATAACCATGTTGGTAGGTTACCGGGCCTACTCGATCTGTAGCTGTAGATCTGATCTAAGAACCTTGAGAATGAGAAGAAAGGAAGAGAAATAAGAGAGAGAATGAGATTTGGAGATGGGAGATGGAAAGTTCCAAATCAAGGATGGGAGAAGCGCAGGAGACGAGAGGGAGAGATGATAAAGGGAGTGCTACAAACGAGGAATAGAAAGAGGGGAGAAGGGTTTTGGAGAGAAGAGGCGCGCGGGAGTAGAAGCGATTTGGGCGCGGGAGGCCATTTGGGGTTCGGGCGCGCGGGAGGCGATTTGGAGTTCGGGCACGCGATTTGGGGTAAAATAGATTTTAGGTTTTTTTTTTTTTTGGAAGGTGCACGGGCGGCCACATAAAAACGCCTCTTATTTGCATCTATAGTGGCGTTTGTTGTGGCCGCCTCTGATAAAAATGCCCCTGATACTAATATTTCTTGTAGTGTGCTATGTGCTCCGCTTGAGTTTGATAAACTTATTTTTGGCCATATGTATCGACATGAGCTGGCAAGATGACGGAGTGGATGCCACAAGGAAGTAATGATGGTTTCCGTATAGCTGTTGGTATATGGAGTTTGAAAAATTATTTAAATAAAATAAATTGAAATTGAAAAAAAAAAAAGAGAGAGAAAACTTATCGGTTTATATAAGTCCAGGTGTGTACGTGAGTCACTCGACTTGAAATTGAATTTGCTCCCTTTGGACAGCGTCCCAAGTGCAACAGGTTTCCAGAGCAATCGACCTCCAGGATACAACGACTATGACCCGGTCCCAGCGATGCACTCACTGTACACGGGCTCGAACCACTTGTAGTCTTAATCCGAACTAGAAAATACTTAAACAAAATTTTTAAAGAGAAAACTAATTTTCTGATCCATTTCAAAACTTAAAATCAAAAGTCTAGTTGTAGACTTTGTGAAAATACCCTTAAGAGTGTAAAGAAACCCTTTCATAAAGGGTTGTGATTATTGAGTTTAAACTCAAGTGGTGCGACCCTTAGGATTAAAAGGGCACAACTTTTCAAAACAAAATATGAAAGGATGCGACCTTTCAAACTTGAGTGAAAAGACACATCCATAAGACACCTATGGCCACAGCCATAGCCCGTCCAAAAGAATATTTTGAAACACCAAATTATTTTAAAATAATTTAAAATACAACAATAGCTTCCGCCGATAGGAAGGAGACCGCGTGGTTACCCGGCCCTTCTACATCGTGACTCACCTGGTAGGATTTGATTGGACAGGTGTCGGAGTAAGAGATGGACGGACAGCATTTTGAAAGATGTAAAGTCGAGTATGTGCTCGACCAAGCATTGCCATGTAGCTTTCTTGTCGTTTGCTCCTGTCGTGGAGACAAAAACTATAATATCTCTATCCCTATTAGACGGTCTTGATGATCCGTATTTAATAATTAAAAAAAAATCAAATTTATGAACTCATCTTCATGGATCGTTTTCTATTGGATTTTTCTCGTGAATGAGGAAAGAAAGAAGAGAAATTTGGGACTGTGGACCCCACCTTTTATCCAGCTGATTTTACGAAACAATACAAACTTTGTTTGGGAACTTAGACCTGCTCGTACGAACAGCGAATTTGAGGACGAAAATACCCCTCCTTTCACGGAAACGGATTAGGTACTCCACCTACCACCAGCCAATGGCGGATGGTCAGTGGTCTGTGGGCCCCACCATGATGTATGCTTTTCATCCATGCCGTCCATATACTTTTTCAAATCATTTTATGGTAAGAGACCAAACATGAGGTATATCCAAATCTCAAGTGTACCACATTACAGGAAACAGTGTTGAATGAGTGTCAACCATTAGAAACTTTTAGGGGGCCCACTGTGATGTTTGTGAGAAATCCTCCCCATCCAAGTTCATTCATAGGGTCACAAAGACCTGGATGAAGAGGAAAAACAACTTTCATAATGATCCAAAACTTCTGTAACCCCTAAAAGGGTTTTAATGGTAGACGTTCAATTCCCCACTGCCTTTTAGAGTGTGGTCCAGTTGATAGTTAGATCTATCTTAAGTTTCGTCTCAAGACTTAATATGAGCACGCCAAATAGATGGACGGTTTGGTTATAACACAGACCTCATGATGGGACCCACATAAGCAACACAACATTTAAAAAAAAAAAAAAAAAACCACGGACTACATTTGTTGCCATACTTGATATGGCTACAGTTATAATCCATAGTGATAGTATATCGAAATTTACGCTTTTTTAGGCAAACTCGCTGGACAGTTCTAGACTTTTTCGATAATATCGAAAGAGCTGATCGAAGAACCTATAGCTACAGATTATAACCGTAGCCATTACTGTCGTCTCCGCCAATATATACAAATTTTATTTTTTTATTTTTTTATTTTATTTATTTTATTTTTTTACATGGAGAACTTTATTCTACCTACAATATTCTCTAATACATATTTATATAAATATGTATATATAAGCATATAAAAAAATTTTCTCTCTTTTTTTCATTTCTTTCTTTATCCATTTAACAAGAATATCTTCTAAACCAAAATTAGTTACTTGAAGTACCCTATATGATTTTGGGGTAGGAGAAGCTACTTTGGCCAACCAACCTAGTTATTTTTCAAGATTCCATCAGGTCGATGGTCAAAAATCCATTTCATTCACTTCGCGGTCAATTTTATTTATTTCATTTACTTCGCAATCAATTTCATGCATTTCACGATCAATCCCAGCAATTCCCCTTCACTTCACGATCAATTCCATGCATTTCATGTGTTGCCCCGCTCAATTTCATGTTTGTCCTGCTCAATTTTATGTTTGCCCCTCTCAATTTTCAGTTTGCCCCTCTCAATTTCATGTTTGCCCCGCTCAATTTCTAGTTTGCCCCGCTCAATTTTCAGTTTGCCCCGCTCAATTTCATGTTTGCCCAGCCCAATTTTCAGTTTACCCCGCTCAATATCTAGTTTGCCCTGCTCAATTTCATGTTTGCCTCACTTAATTTTCAGTTTGCCCCGCTCAATTTCATGTTTGTCCCGCTCAATTTTTAGTTTGTCCCGCTCAATTTCATGTTTGCCCTGCTCAATTTCTAGTTTGCCCAGCTCAATTTCATGTTTGCCTCGCTCAATTTCTAGTTTGCCCCCGCTCAATTTCTATTATGGTGGGCCCTACAAAATTTTTAACAATGAAAATCAATTTTCCCGCTGCTCTTTATAGTGTGGTCTAGTTGATCTTTGGATATGATTCTTTTTATATAATGCTCCCAAATGATCTCGAAATATGGATAAATGTTGTAGATATAATAAATACAAAATTGTGGGGCCCATGTAACTTTGATCTCCTTTGAGCGGGGCGAACATGAAAATTGAGTAGGGCAAATTAGAAATTGAGTGGGGCAAACTAGAAATTAAGCGGGACAAACTGAAAATTGAGCGGGCAAACATGAAATTGAGCGGAGCCAACGAGAAATTCAGTGGGGCAAACTAGAAATTAAGCAGGGCAAACTAAAAATTAAGCGGGGCAAACATAAAATTGAGCGGGGCAAACTAGAAATTCAGCGGGGCCAACGAGAAATTTAGCTGGGCAAACTAGAAATTGAGCGGGGCAAACTAGAAATTGAGCAAGGGCAAACACGAATTTTCAGCGGGTTAAACTGAAAATTGAGCGGGGCAAACATGAAAGTGAGCGGAACCAACGAGCAATTGAGCGGGGCAAACATGAAATTGAGTGGGGCAAACATGAAATTGAGCGGGGCAAACTAGAAATTGAGTGGGCAAATATGAAATTGAGCGGGGCAAACATGAAATTGAGCGGGGCAAACTAGAAATTCAGCAAGACAAATATGAAATTGAGCGAAGCAAACATGAAATTGAGCAAGGCAAACTAGAAATTCAGCGGGGCAAACATGAAATTGAGGGGGGCAAACATGAGGTCTATGTTAGGGACCGAATGCATTTTATATAGGGGAGTAGTTATGGGAGAGAGTTTTGTGAGTCTTATCACGGGGTATATGTTATATCCAGATCGTACATCCATTTGGAGAGCTTGTCTTAAGGCTTAAGATGAAAAATAAGACAGATCTAACTATCAAGTGGACCACACTGCAAAAACCAGTAGAGGATTGAACGTCTACCATTGAAACCATTTTTGGGCTCACAGAAGTTTTGGATCAATATGAAATTTGTTTTTACTCTTCATTCAAGTGTTTGTGACCTTATGAAAAGATTGGATGTAAAATAAACATTACGGTGGGCCCTACAAATTGTTTAACGGTGAAAATCATTATTGCTACTACTATTTATGGTGTGGTCCAGATGATCTTTGGATATGATTCAGTTTTTGGGATAATGCTCTAAAATAATCTAGATATAATAAATACATCACTGCGTGGCTATGTAACTTTGATCTCCTTTGAACCGTTCGTACAACGTGGAGATCGAGGAGCGTCATTGCTCCTCTTCCAACGACACGTACCTACAGCAGTTGTATACCAGCCAATCAGCTTCCCTCTCCGGAACAACACGCTATCATTTGAGGCGCTGACATGTTAAGAAAGTCTAACGGTGGATTAGGTACTGCCCTGCCAGTTCTGAGCTCCAGACAGACTAATGCATCTAGGCCTAACATGTTTATTTGCGATCTAACTGGTTCATAAGGTCTCTTAAACATTAATGAGGGAAAAACACAAATATATTTTGTTTCCCACCATTTGCGCCGCTGAATTTCATGTTTGTCCAGCTCAATTTCTAGTTTGCCCCGCTCAATTTCATGTTTGCCCCGCTCAATTTCATATTTGTCCTGCTCAATTTCTCGTTGGCCCCGTTCAATTTCATATTCGCCCCGCTCAATTTCATGTTTGCCCCACTGAATTTCTAGTTTGCCCTGCTCAATTTCATGTTTGTCCCGCTCAATTTCAAGTTTACCCCATTGAATTTCATGTTTACCCCACTCAATTTCATGTTTGCCTCCGCTCAATTTCGTGTTTGTCCCACTGAAATTCATGTTTGCCCCGCTCAATTTCATGTTTGCCCCGCTCAATTTCTCGTTCGCCCCGCTCAATTTCATGTTTGTCCTGCTCAATTTCATTTTTGCTCCGCTCAATTTCTAGTTTGACTGCAAAGTGATTGAAATTGACCACGAAGTGAATGAAATGGATTTTCGACCATAACTAAGTTTGTTGGCTAAATTAGCTTCTCCTACCCCAAAATCATATGTGGTATGTTAAGTAAATCATTCTAGTTTAGGAGATATGCTTGTTGAATAAATAGACAAAGAAATGAATTAAAAGAGAAAAAAAAAAAATTATATGCTTATATATACGTATTTATATAAATATATATTAGAGAAAAATGTAGGTAGAATAAAGTTCTCCATGTAAAAAATAATAATAATAATAATAATAAATTTTAAAAATATATAAACTACAACGGACTACAGTTATGGCTACGGTTATAATTCGTAGCCATAGCTAAAACTGCAGGAATTTTAAGGCAAACTCGCTGGACAGTTCCGGACCTTTTTCGATATATCAAAAGACTTTCGGTACATATCCAAAAAGTACACGCTACGGCTATCACTACGGTTATAATCCGTAGTGATAGGTTCCGGTTTTTTGTTTTTTATTTTATTTTTTGTTGTTGTAATCTCCACGCCTTTTGTGGGTCCATCATAAGGTCTGTATTATATCCAAACCGTCCATCTATTTGGCGAGCTCATATTAAGCTCGAGACTTAAAATAAGACAGATCTAACTATCAAGTGGTGGGCCCTACAAAATTTTTAACAGTGAAAATCAGTTTTCCCGCTGCTCTTTGTGGTGTGGTCCAGTTGATCTTTGGATATGATTATTTTTTTTGGATAATGCTCCGAAATGATCTCGAAATATGGATGAACGTTGTGGATATAATAAATGCATAGTTGTGGGGCCATGTAACTTTGATCTCTTTTGAGCCGTTCGTACAACTCTCGGTTGGAGGAGCGTCAGCGGTCGTCTTCGAAAGGGAGGGGTATTTTCGTCCTCAAATTTGCAAAACAAAGTTTGCATTGGTTCGTAAAAACAGCTGGATAAAAGGTGGGGTCCACAGTCCTAAATTTCTCAAGAAACAATAAATAAACAAATAAAGTCTCTTCCAAGTCGTCTCGACGTTTTTCAACCACACCTTTCCTCCGGGCTAATCCTAATGATTGCGCTTTCCACTACACAAGTGCGAACTTGCGAGATCTGATCCGCTCATCAGACGGACCCTGCATGTATTCCTGGTATAGAATTCAGGCTCGTACATTAACTTGGCTGGCTTACAGTGTACAAAAGAAGGGAAGGTTAAAACAAACCGTCCACTAGAGGTCCACATTCAAAGTACTTGTGTGGCCCACACGATAAATTACACCAAACTCATTTTCGGATCACCGAATCTGTTCGCTGGGGCAAGCTGGATGAGCGGCTTGGATTTCTCACCTTGGCATGTGCACCGGGCATTTCTCTGATAGCAAATGTACTCGACGCGTGTATGTGCATTCCCACTACAAATAGGGAGGGTTGGATGACCAAGCGTTTCATTCTCTCCAAATCTGTCTTTGGAGAATGGAATTTTAACCATGATTTTTTTTTATTTTTTTTTTTTTGTTAGATCTACACCGTCCAACAATATTTCTAGATAATTTTAGACCATGAGCCTAAAAATTAGTTACATTCAAAACTCAAGTGATTCACATTACAAAAAGCAGTGGGGATTGAACCAACTATCACTGCAACTTAATTTCTCAGTGCCAGCTGTGAGGCTTATATTCCATCTGACCAATTCGTAAGATCACATGTATCTGAATGACCTTAAAATACAAATATTATGGTCATTAGAGTTTTTGGTGATCCTAAGAAGTTTTAACAGATTATATTAGGATACGGGTGTCACGCACCAAAATTTAAAATATCCCTAATTCTAATGTATAAACTAAATTATGTGTTAATTCACCACATTTACATTTAATACATTATATTGTCAGGCGTATCTTATTAAGTTATGTACCTTATATAAATTTTACATTTATGGAATACATGGGTTAGATCAAAACCATTCATAACCTCAGTTATTCAACATAAAAAAGAGTAAATATAATGAATACAAGACGTCAACAGTTTGTATGTGGTGAAAAGAAAGTCTGTCTAATGGCTTATCACGGTGGCTCAATTAATACTAATCTTATTTAATAGCTAATAAATTAATTGGCCTATATAATGAATGGTTTAAATCATCATACGCACGTAACACATGTTTGGTAATGTTGTAAAAAGGAAGGATAAAGGAAGCAGATTGCGTGGTGTGCCACCAATATCCGTGGTGTGTCGAGGTCAGCAAGCTTTGTGGACCCATCATGATGTATTTATTATATCCATACTGTCCATCTATTTTGTGAAATCATTTTAGGTCAAAAGCCCAAAAATAATTCTCGTCCAAAGCTCAACTGGACCACAACACAAAAAGTAGTGGAGACAATGATTTCCACAGTTGAAATTAACATTCCTAGGGCCCACCATGATGTGTATTTGTCATCCAAACTATTCATCAAGTTACACAGGCATGGATGAAAGTGAGAAAAAACAACAAACACCGGATTGATCGAAAACTTTTGTGACCCCAAAAAGGTTTCAATGGTACATGTACAATCCCCGCTTCTTTCTACAGTGTGGTCCACTTGAGCTTTGGATCTTTCTCATTTTTGGGCTCAAACCTTAAAATGATCTTGCCAAATTGACGGACGGTTTGGATATAATACATACATCATGTTGGGCTCACAAAATATGGCACACCAGCCATTCATTGAAAAAGGGTGTGGATTTAAGGCGCATACATGACTGTAAGCCCAGTCAGGGTCCCACCCGTCTTGGCGTGGATCCGGGGTCTCACCTAATCTGCTCACCGGTCGTTGCATTCAATCAAAATTCAAATTGAGCTTTTAGTGCATAATATTTTATTTTTTTGGATTAAAATACATTTCTTTCCTTTGGACTAAATTATGCCCTTACAAGCCTATAAATCAACGTAAAAAACCACAGGTCGGGTCAAGAAATATTTTGCAAAGATATACCATTTTTTCAGTCCTACCAAAAAACCATCTCCTGACACATGACCGATTGCATGATCCAAGTCCTTTATAAGGTGCCCCACGTATAGGCACTGGGCCAAATATCCATGTCCGCTCATCAGGTTGGCCACGTATTATATGAAAGAGAGAGAGAGAGAGAACCGTTTAAAAAATGTCTGTGAGCAGCCCTCATGGAACGTAACTATTGTATGTAGAGTACCGGATGGCTGAAGGTTGATTGGAAAGACTGAAAATCTACACCTGTTTTACCCAATGCCTAAAATGTGTATGCTTGTTGAAGCAATCCACTCCATCTCTTAGGCCCTATCTTGAATTCTAGAAATTTAGAGTAAAGACTCAGTAATATAAACAACCAGGTGGGCCACACCACGGGCAACAATGAGAATCGGATGCCAACTATAGATTGTGTGTGGGGCTACTATGGTGTGTATCTTTCATCAAACTGTTAATTAGATCTGTTATGGGAAGATCCGAGCCTATCCAAGGTCTGAGGGGAAACGTTAAGCTAACTCGACTAAGTACATGAGCATTCAGGGCGACAACTATCCAATCTGATACGATCATCCTCGGAGGAGACGAGTGGTGTGTAATCATCACCATTCCAGGGGTGCAAGATGGGACGGTCTCTACACTCTGATCGAAAGATGTAAGCTACCTCCTTATCATCCCACGACGACGCCACGACGACATACGATCCGTCCCCCGACGTCGACTGATCCGATATCCCGAGGCAAAGGCTTCCGGGGCCGATTGTAGGAGGTTAGATTTACCACTTCGAGGCGGGTCCTAAGATCGGCTCAGATCGAAAGATTGTCACCGCTCAACGAGGCGATAACAAGTGCATACGACAGCCTAGCGAGACCCGAGACGATCTAGTTGAGCCGAGGCGATACATGCGGGTATTCCATCTACCAAATACGGAAACACGGAAACAGCCTTAACTAAACGTGGCCGATAACCTCGCCTGCACGATCGACAGATTATGCGCAGCATCTCCATGATCCGAAAATCTCCCTAATTGAGCAAATCGTGCCATGATTGACGGATCCAGACCATCCTACAGTCAGGTATAAATGCGAGAGAACACCATTCCTATAGGTACGCAAGATCTTGCACTCTCCCTCTACCTTTTAACTTAGACCCCGATTCCCTTGACCTGACTTAGGCATCAGAGGGTCCCCCAGCTTAGCCAGGGTCTCCTTTGCTCACCTTTTACACAGGATCAGGTCCGTCCGAGGAGTGGAGGGTGATCCAGATTTTGACCTCAACATTTTTTAGCGCTGTCTGTGGGAATCTTAATACAAAAAGTCAGGTTCCTATTCTCGAGCATAATAGCTAGAGGAAAGAAGAAAGCAGTACCTACGGAACCAGAGTCGAACGAGCAAACCTTCTCCTCCTCACTACTCCACGCGGAGTCAACCCCGGGGCCTTCAAAACATTCTCGCAATCGGGCGAATAAGTATCGCGCCATGCAGGGCGAGATACAAGCCTTACGAGATGAAGTGAATAGGATGAAGCAACAACAGGAGCCGCGATTGCATCCGGCTCAAGAAAATCCTGTCCCCGAACCGGTCGGCTCGGTTGTTGAAGCTCACTCCGTGCCCAGGAGTGTGAGACCCGAAACGCCTTAGCAACCTCAGGTGCCTGCATCGGGTCTACATACTCTTCCGATGCAAATCTGAGCCTCGGCTCGGAATGCCGCAACGCGAGCTCCGACCAATGCCTCGGCTACTTCAGCCCTAGCACCAACGGACCTCTGTCATCGGCTGGAACGGATGAGGGGAAGGAGAACTCTGAAAATAGAGAACTCCCAAGAAATCGTAGCAAAAAATAAAGACCCGTGGGAGAAACGGTTCGTGGAGTTCAATGACAGGTTCACAGCTCTGGAAAAGAAGCAACAATTAACGTCAGTTCTCGCTGCTGTTCAGGAAATGATAGAAGAGACCGAGCCTCCCTTCACTGCGGAGATTTTGAACGAGGGGATGCCTCAGAGGTTCCGAGTACCTCCCACCATCCAATACTCGGGTTCTGGGGACCCGTCCGAGCACGTGGAAGCCTACCACTCACGGATGCAGATCCAGACGGCGATGGATGCTATGATGTGCCGGGGGTTCTCAATCACTCTTACTGGATCCGCTCAGAGTTGGTATCGGCAGCTCAAGCCAAACTCCATCAGCTCCTTCGTAGAGTTGAGCCAACTATTCCTTACCCAATTCATCAATGGTAAGAGAAGTCGAAAGCTGTAACATCCCGAAAAATCGAGGGTCGAGTAGTAACTCAACTCTCAAGTTTCAGAACATCACTTATGCAACATAGATAATGATGATTAAATGTTGTCTGTGTTAGTATAATAAACATGAGTGAGATTCTACCCAAACAGTAATTCATACTCCAGATCCATGTATAAAGCGTAAGTGGAAGACTGAAAGGTATATATTGAAATATATAAAACAAAACATTCTCGATCTCCAAAGTATGAATACTAACTGAGTCGCTGTATGTATGTATATATATATATATATATATGTATATATGTTGGTTCTGAATCAAAATGTCAAAATAATACAACTGAAATTATCAACCCTATAGCCCCGTAGCACTGGACAGTCTATGCGAAGCCTCCAGCGAACTACATGTAGGAGAACTCCTCCTGATCGTCATAGAAATCGGGCTCAATCTCCTGTGCTCCATGATACCTGCATCTGATACAGGGTCTGGGGGGTGTTTCAAAACACCGTCCCGTAACGTGGGAGTAGTAGTTAACTCAGTGGAACAATAAAGCATAAGTTAACATGTTATCAATATAGTCAAGCGGTAATGATAAAGCAGTAATATCAAACACTCCTAACTACTCTTATTAATGCAAGTATGAATGCAGTCATGATGTATGCCCTTACCATACCCTCCCTCGTGCGACATCATCTTACGTTCACGGCATGCTTTCATCCCTCAGTGCTCCACATCTTCCAGGCACATGCAATGCATGATGAGCATGATTACCGAGTTGTTATTAGTCCATTTCAAACAGCAGGATTGGAAAACTAAGGTACCTCCCTTTTATCATTCCCAAACATGATCCATTACAGGGTCGTCGGTCTAGTTAATCTCGAATGATGGTGTGTTTTCTAGGTCACCGCAAACGCCGAGAACATTACGCACAAAGGTTACACCACTCCCCATCACCTCTTTAACGATTCATCACTATACGTAAACGAGGCCTAGTTCATACTCTACCTACACTGCGGCAAAACTCGTCGCCTCACCGCAGAAGTCGAGTATGCTCGATGTCACTCCACTAACGTCCTACCAGCGCGGTCCCTATTTTGGCCCGACCGGTCCACTTATTGACAATGGGACTCGGATGCAACCCGGACCGGGGACCACGGCCGGAGCTATGCCGGTGTGTAGGCCGACGGCTCGAATATGGTGTCCCATACTACCATAATCGGCTCACGAGTGCGGTTGCTCTTTGGTCACTTCGAGGGGAGGCACGTGGCCCCGAGCGTAGGCCGACGGCTCGACCACGGTGTCCCATACCACCATGCCGGCTCATGAGTCTTAGCGGATCGAGGTACCATGGTTAACGGATTCCAGCGGTAAGTTCGGTACCCAGGTTCAGCGAAGCGTCCAAACATGGTGAACATACATTAGACATATCGGGTTACTTGACGGGCACGACTAGCTCGGCGCACAATCAAGGCGAACGACATGAAGTGCATAAGCACCCGCAGCCTAACCACTCGCCCTAAGCGACGTATGACTCGGGTTCGTCAAACACATCTTACGTGGCGACAAGAATCTCAACCACGATCTCGAGTATAGTCTGGTATGCGGACTATAGACATAGTCCCAAACTCAATCAAACCATATTAGTAGCATGTGGAGTAGAGCATGGTAAACAAGGTAATTCAAGCATATTAGTAAGTTTGTCATAAAGCATGTTATAAAGCATGTTGCAAAGCACTACATAAATAGGAATACAAACACATATATTACAAGAGTAAGCGGTTTAAGTAACCAACCTCATGGAGGTAATCATACATGCCTCTAAGGTAGTTGAGAATCCCATCTCAACATCCTCCTAAGGCATCAACATCCCAACACTTATTCACACAAGCATTTCCACAAACACATAACATACACTATTTCAACATACTTGGTGTATGTTAGCAAACATGTATTAGGGCGAATCCTTTCGCCAAGCAAGTATTTTACGCACACATAATATATTTATACAACAATTAATCATGGCAAACACATCTCTAAAATATACATGTATACGGTACTTTTTACAATACAGTATTTCTACATCTGAGTGTATATTAGTAAAACATGTATTTAGGCGAATCCTTTCACCCAAATAAGTATTTTATCCATATATCGTATATCCATACAACAAATAATCATGTCAAACACATTTCTAAAAAATATACGTATACGGTATTTTCTACGAATACCTAGAATATGTAAAATTCCATATTCTACAACTTTAATCGAAACAGAAAACGGAAAGCACTTTGTACATGTGCAATTGCATGCAGATCATGAATCTATCATTATCTGACATTGAAAGCGTTGAAAACCGTAACCTATACACCTAAAGTCCTCACCTTACTCCTTGGAATTGCAGAGATAATTAGGTTCGTTGAAGCTTAAAAAATTCGGCAGTTTTATAGCCTAAAGAGTGAAACCGGTTAGCTATTTCATAACCTATAACCTTCACACCCCAAAACAGATTTAGAGTTAGGGTTTCTTACCTTAAAATGGAGTCGGTATTGCCAGGAAAATGACAAGAAAGGAGTGGTGCAGCCCGTGTGGTGACTGGAATTAGCAGCAGGGAGATTCTCCCACAACTCTCTAGCTTTCTCTCTCTTTTTCTCTCTTCTTACTTAGGGTTTTTCCCAAATTCGTATGGCTATGAGAGAGGGTGCTCTAAGGCCCTTATATAGCCTAAAAAGTCTCTGAAATAGACTTAAGTTCAAGGTATACTTGGGTTATATCCAAATCGGCTTTAATTCGGCTCAAAAGAGGGTTTCTGGCGGGCCTCCTTGAGCCAAAAGTCGAACTTAAGCTCACTAACCTTCGATCTAAATGGAGTTAAGTTTTCATCTCAGTCGGATTCTCAGATCACGCGTGGCGGACTAGTTTCAGTTCAACGGTCAATGGGCCTTGATCCGAAATTCCAAGTACGTGTAAATGTTCCTAAAATTTTTCCTGATCTGAGGGTGTATTTGTGTCAGATTCTGACGGTCTGGTTCTTACAAATTGACCGCAAGTAACAAGTCTCAGAGCACTATTCCAGATATTTATTTTGTAAAGAAATTTTGTGTTTTCACACTCTTTCGCTCCGGACTCAAGCGAACAACCGTGGGACACTGTCTGGGTCTGATTTCCGAGATGGTTGTCAAGCCCCGCGAGGCAGTCCTAAGTCCTTAACCTCGTATTATTCAGACTCCCGATGTGCAGTCCATATCTGATACGGAGTTTCAACGTGGTCCCGAGAGCAGTCAGGTAATGAGTTTGATCCTAGATTTTAGGGTAACCTAGCGTCAATGATTCTACAAGCTTTGGGTCTTGCAGATCATATTTAAAGCGATTCAAATGGATTTCATGGCTAATCTAGTTTAGCACTTAGTTAACTTTGTCAAATTTCTAAAGGATTTAATCTAAGTGATTTAAAATCGAGGTAGTATTTAGTCCTTTGTAGTTTGTATATAGAGTGATCCAAGTTGTACTACTTACCTAGTTTAAGATAGTGTCTAGGGTGAAAGTGCTTAGAAAAATTGAAAAATCAAGGTGGTGAAGGGTGGGATTTGTGAAGGAAATGGTTTTGAAAAGGGATTTGAGGCTTTAATTGAGTGTTTGAGAAGTTAAACCGATGTTAGAATTGACCAATTGCCTAAGGACGTCTAATTCCAGGTTCGAAAAAATCTGGGCTGTTACAATCTACCCCCCTTAAAACAAAATTTCGTCCCTAAAATTGGCTAAGGGTAATAAGGAAAGATTTAATTATTTCTTTGCCTATGGTTTGCGTAGGGTTTATACTAGCCTGGTTCATTTTAGTCTACCCCCCTTAAAACTTTTTTTTCTTTATCCATTTCTCAGACCCTGATGGTTTGCTACAATGTATTTCTTTACCTATTTGGAGTCTTGACGACAATTCCCAATAAGTTGGAGTAAGATAGTTGTTTTCAATGTTTAACCAACACGGAGAGACAGTTGTAATGGGCTTGATTCCGATACATCGATCATCTACCTTGCCAGGGTAGAAGGCTCATCGTATCCCTTTCTAATCCTGATGGATCCTGGTCTTCTGCTCGGCTAAACAGTGAGTCCATTGGCAGTCGCCCAGGATTGAGAATTGGCTCAAGTCGCGAATACTTCGCAGTTGTATATTTCAGTAACTTCGTAGTTCGATCACTCTAAAAGCTTAGGGAATAGCCATCGCTGAAAGGTTCAAATATCCTCTTTCTAAGGTTGCCTTGTAGGTCTTGGTTTAAGAGAGTCCTTATTATAATCTATATTCAAAGACAAGGTAAATCCATATCCTAATAGATCATCCTAAAGAGGTTTCTAAGAGTATAGAATTGGCTAAGGTTTCTATTAGCATTTGTGAATACTCTAACTCTATTTATTGTGAGCTAACTCGTAACTATTGGTAAGTCTAGTAGTACGAATTAATGTAATACTTGAATCCTAATTGTCTTTATTCCAGTAATTTCAACGTTAACGATCTAAGGGAGGTTTAACCCCTAGCTAGTGACCATCTAGTGACCTACCCTATTGGCAACACGAAGTTATAGAATTTCTTCATTTCAACCCTCCTATTATTTATAACATAAGTGTCACCTCTAGTTACCGTATTGCTTTTGTAGTAATCCAGTGTTAGGCCTTTTTCTTTCATATGAGTTGGTTTAATAGACTCAATGTTTACCATTAGAAAAAACAAGTGTACCTTGAATGTGGGCAGTGACCTCAAAGGCCAAAGGCACTGCAGCTGCGGACTCAGGTGTCTCAGCGGCAAGCGCATTCACACGGACTCGTTGAGGATGATTTGGTTGTGCTGTCATAGTTTGTTGAGGTGGCCTACTCTGAGGTACAAACGAGCAGTAAAATGGCTGCACTGGTGGTGCAGGTTGTAAGGGTGGAGCCGATGTATCACGTGGCGGTAGACGGTCGATCTTCTGAGGTGGCGTAATCCCATTGTCTTTCATCTTGGTAAAACAAAAGGGGTCAGTGTGTCTCCCTCTGTTGCAATACATACACTGATGTTTCTCTCGCCTTTGCTGGGCCAATAGAGCCTCAAGCCTGAGAGGTGAATCTTGAGGTAGCCTCTTGCTGAGGAAAGGTGTAACACCCCGTACTTTCCAGTACTCGAGTGTTACCGTATAACCAAACTTAGCATAAATACAAGTCCGGCCTAAGTATAACGCAACCCATCGCTAGGACTTCAATCACCTTGATAGGCGAATCAAACCATCCTGTGATATTTAATAACTGTATAATCATCTTTATTTATTTATTTATTTCATATAAGTGTTACACAATCGTAGATCAAAAAAAAATTATAAATGGATTTTGGTAATTTAATTATCATATAGAAATGTATGAAAATGTATTACAATAGGGTGACACCCATATATTTAATGTACATTGAATAGTATGATAATAATATTATACTAACCAAGCATTATGGATAATAATTTTACGGTATGTAATTGAATTATAAATGCCAATGTCGTATTGAAATATCTGTCATAAATGTATACAAAATCATTAAATGTTTTAAAATTTATATTATTTAACAATGTGAATCTAAACATGATATTGTAAAATTTCAATTCATATATATATGTATCATATGGTATTGTATATTACAAATCATATAAATATGTGATCAATAGCATGGATATAGTAGTATGATAATATTTAAAATTTTATTTACATATGAATATAAGATTTTAAATATTTTAATACACAAAAATAATAATAAAATTATATTAATATTCGTACTAGTTAGTTATATATGATGAAAGCCTTTCATATGGTCCATTTATATCTTTTAACCGTTGACATTCGAATTCGGGATCATCCGACCGCTGATTGAAGAAAACTGCCATTAGGGCCTGAGGTTGATTCGTATGGCCCTTTGAATTTAGGATCGGCCCATTATTTTGTCTCGGGCCCTCGGCGTGATCGATGAAGAAAATGGATGGTGTGGATTTCTCACAAAACATCACGGTGGGCCCACCTTACCAGTGCTTGTGCATGGTGCCAAAGCACCCATGTGCCACCGAACCCCCCAGGTTCAAATCGGGCCGACCCGCGACTTCCGAAATAGGAGGTCTCTCTCTCTCTTCGTGTTGCCAGCCGACGGACAGAGTCCGTTTGCAACGTGTGGTGGCCCACCAGAAGGACCCACCTTGATGATCCAAACCGTCCATTGGATTCACACAGAGGGCCCCACGAAAACCCAACGGTTATGACAAATTTTCTGGTGCGTTTGGGCACACAAAACTTGATGCAAGGAGGCCCTACTAACACTAGTTTCGAAAATGGAAGCGCCGCCATTCTTTGCCATTTCAACGATCCGAGTGAGGAGAAAATCCTCTTATCTCGAACGTCCATCCCAGAACGATCTCGGCCGTTTCTTTTGCTTTAGGGCGTTCCTTGCAAAACCAGGGATGGTTTTAGTTCCCTCCCACAGTTTTGAGAAAACCGATCGGCTGTATTCAATCCGGGCCATCCAGTCCTCATCCAACGGCCCTGAGAGAGCTTAGGGCTCGATTTAAGTCGAGAATAGGGAGTTGCAACGGGTCTCTCTCCCACTCCCTTGCCTCAACTCGAAAATCCACCATTTTCTTCTCCATTCGAACCCACCAACCAAACGACGTTCAAGCTCCATTCCACCCACCCTCCGAGCTCCAGTGTGCCCCTAGGAACTACCCCATGCTCGCGGAATGAAGGAAGAATCGACAGGAGAGAATCTGCCATTAATGGCTGTCCTCTTCTCCACCGAGGAACCATCAAGCTCTGGCGGTTCTGGCTCTTATCCGGCCTCATCCAGGCCCTGTGGGACACGTCAGCAAAGAAGAAAAAGGAAAGAAATGGAAGGAGGAGAGAAGAAGCAGAGGAGGAGGGCGAGCTCGACTCTAGCTGTCTTTGCACCACTCATTGCCAGAGACCGACTACGACTCGACTCTGTTCAAGCTTGTGGCGGCCAAGTCTCGATCCCGCGTCTGCTGGCGCCGTCCGTGGAAGGAGAGCAGGGGGAAGAGAGTGAGAAAGGAAAAGAGGGAAGAAAGGAAGAAAGAAGGAGAAGGGAGAAGGAGCGGGCAGCTGTTGCCGTGCTGCACCACACCAATCTTACCCGACCAGGTCCGCCGCTGCCTGCATCTCGGACTCGGTCAGATGAGTCCCTGAGTGGTTCTTGCCGTGACAATGAGAGAAAAGGGAGAAGAATGAGGAAGAAAAAAGAAAGAAAGAAAGAAAGAAGGAGGAGAAAATAAGAAAGAGTGCACCCTTGCACTGACTCAACTTAAACCGAGCCGAGTTCGACTCGTTGGTGAGCCTGAACTGAGTTCGGGTTCAGCTGGGTATAGGCTTGGCCTAGTCCTCCAGCATGTGGAAGAAAGGGAGGGTAGAAGAGAAGAAAAGAAGGAGAAAGAGAGAGGAGAGGATGGGTGTTCTCGCCCGAGTTGACTCTAATTGAGTCGACTCAGTTGGGAGGAGTCGAGTGCTTTGCTGACTTCAAACTAGTTGACTGGATTTCCAAAGATAGGGAAAATAGTGAGGAGGAGAAGAAGAGAAAGGAGAGAGTGAGAAAGAGTAAGACGGTGTTTGTGTTGAGCCGAGTCAACTCGACTAACTGAGTCGACTAGGTGAGCCCTCATTTTCTGACCTGATTAAAATTATCACTGTTATTATCATTTTCTTTAGGTTATTAAATTTAGATATAATTAACCATTTGTAAATTAACTATATTGATATTGGATAATACATATAGAAATTATCATTATTAAAATATTAATAATTTATTGTATTTTGCCGCTCTTAAAATAGTAACATTTACGTTAAAGCATACTATTTATTTTATTACAATAACTATTAGTATCTTGATTAGCTAACATTAAGTATATTGTTAATATTAACGATCATTTTGAAATTTTTGTATCGTTGGCCATTAGTCCTTACCATAACACTATAGAAGTCCTATTATTGTTACTTGCACTATTTAAAAGATTATTAGTCGTTATAGAAATGATAGATAGTGTCGGTACATTTAAATAGGGACTTAGAAACCATCATTATGAATGTTGATGGATTAATACTCCTATAATAAATATTATTCGACCAGTTGTACAATAATAATAATGATAATAATAATAATTCAGGATTCAATTTCTAGAATCTAAGTTAAGACTAAACCCTAAGATGAAAACCTAAATCCCACATCAAAACCCTAAACCTAGGTAAAGACCCCAACCCTAAATGGTGAATAAGCTTGGATCTAATTGTACAACCTTACGATTTATGGTAGGGACCGATTCCAAAGGAACACACATTTCGTAGCGATGGTGAAGGTGATTCAAACATAAGGTGATGATTCTTCCCCTTGAGCTTTCCATCTTCTCATTAGCTTAAGTTATAGTTTTTATTTAAATTCATAATTGATATCTCTCCTTATAATCACATGTGTTAGCTGGTAGAAATTAAATTGTTGTCTTACATGCTTTATGATTTTCCTGTATAATTGTTCATGCTTGTGGATTATTTGTGGATTGCTTACGGAACCTAAACTGGTACATTAGTGGGAAATTCCCACGTATGAATGTACACCCATACTTGGGATGTAACTTGACTCTTTGTGATCGTAATGGACCTTCGACTCGGTGGTTTTTGTGTGGTGGTCTAGATGGATCATTGATGTGGGCCTACCATCCAGGGTTGTTGTGCCCAATGGTTTTTAAGGATGGTTTTATCATATGATTTTGATATTCGCCCTATGTGGCATATTTTGATACTCGCCCTACGTGGTTTTATTTGATACTTTCCCTACATGGGTTCGATGTTTTATACTGTGCAACCATGCGATGGTAAGCCCCACATATTGTAATATGATTGGCCACTAGTCGATGGGTTTCCATTAAACATCCTAAGGTGGTAGCTTCATGAGCCGGGATGGTGGAATGGGACACTATGCCCGAGCTGCCGGCTCATTTGGGCCTTGTGCTCCCCGTAGTGACCTTTGAGCTTATTAAACCCGTGGTTGTAATTGAATTAATAACGGATTGGCTAATCATGCATACATGGCATATTTCGATGACTTGGATCACTTTGCCCGCGACACGCTGCATGTTGCGCTTATGACCATCATTCGATTATGATGATGACCTGGATCTTCATGCCCCGCGACATGGCCGAATGTCTTGGCCGATGACCTCACCACATCACCGTCTGGATGTTTTACCCGAGGCACCGACCGTCAGGATGTTTTACCCGGTCGACGATTGCATGGGGACCCGACTGGATGATGTTTCCCATGTTCGATGATCGCACGGATGAGCATCCCCGGGGCGATGATTGCATACTTCACGCATCCATGCACATAATAAGATTTGCATCATGTATTGTTTTGTATGCTCTATTTTATAACTATTCTTACCTAATGCGGCGGTGTGTAATCTTGAGGGGAGTTCACACTGAGTTGGCCACTCATCCATCAAATATATAACCGTACAGGTAGCACAGGTGGCTTCAACGACATTCATATTCATATTGATGAGGAGCAGGCTATGGTTGATAAGGGTGCATGATTATATTTGCTAAGGGTTGCTATAGGATTTCATATCTCAAATTTGTTGTAATTTACTTTATTTCACATGTAATATTACTTCATTTTGTAATTGTAAGAATGAGGACATTGGTTTGTATAAGTCATTATGGGCACTCTTTTGTATATTCTAAATGATAATGGAACTTTCCTTTATGCTTACTTGTCTATTCTACGCTCATCTGCTTACTCTGATAAAAGAAGAAAAGAAAAATATATATTTGACCATCCTTTAAGGTTAACACTCGGGTTTTTGGGAAACGGGTCGTGTACTCGGGTCCTGAAAATTCGGGTTGTTACAAAAGGCCTGCTCTGCGTCTCAGCAGGACGTGCAGGTGGTGGAGGTGGAGTCGCACTCCCACCCTGGGACAAGGCCTCAGAAATAATGGTCATAAGCTGCTAGTGCTACTGCTGCTGCTGCATCTGCTGCTGATGCATCATCAACAACAATTGCTCAAACCTATCAGTAGGTGGAGTGGCCTGCGGCTCATACGGCATCGAAGAGGATTCCCAGTTCTACTTGCGAACCGGTGGTGCATAAGGGGGTAGTCCAACTGTAGGACCAGTGGGAGGCAGAGACTCAGGTATAGTCCTGCAATCAGGGCCCAAACTAGGGTCTCTGCGACCATTACCCAGAAAAGGAGCCTGGTCCATCGTATCAGTGAGTAGGATGTGTGTTGTGCTCTACGTATATTTCCGCGGCAGGCCCTATACAACATAGGGTGCAACGCATGTGAGATGAAGCAAATTAACCCAATACACAAGTACTTAAACATTTTACATGCTCCATAGCAAAAGAAGTTGCATGCTTTTCATTTACCCAAACTTGTCACAATACATGGACAACAAAGTTACATGAATCATGACTGAAGACGCATGTGAGCTAATTACAACCAAGCTTCAAATACTTAAAACATACTACCAACTACTACTACATCATTAACATGAAAGCATAAACCGCCTAATGCGGTAACCAAAATAACCACAACAACAACTTGGATGACTAGGCATCTGAATCAGGCGATGGAGGAGGAGCATTCTTGCCCTGTAGACAACACAGGATGGCCTTCAAGGTGCGAGACACCTTGCTTAGCTTGGTTTGGACCCGCCCGACTTCCTGTTGCAGAGTGGCTTGGCCCTCCTCGAGACGGGCTAAATGCGCATCTATGGAAGCCCGATCGATACCCTGCTCCTAAGCCTCAGGAAGTGAACTCTCCTCTGTATCCTGCGCCTCAGGTTCCTCTTCTTCTTCTCCTATTTCATCGCCACTCCCATGCTCAGTCTCTTCTTCTTCACTCTCTATTTCATCCTCTCTCTCCACATGTCGGGCCCGTCGTCGCCGCGCCCCGAGTTCCATCTGATAGAGAGTACTCTCATCAATTTGGTGAATCGGTACTGGCCTTTCCACCCCCAGACTGTAGCCAAACTTCCATGTAATTCTGCATATGAGTCAGCCGAAAGGAAGCGAATCTGAGCTCCTGGTGGAGCGTGCAATATTCACAATCTGTCGCAACACGAATGTAGGTACACACAAGTTCGCCCCCTGCCCCATTTGGTACAGAAAGTCCACCATGAGTCGCGTGCACTCGCTGCGATTACTGTGCCTGGGGTAGAGGTTGTACGTGAAGATATGATGTAGTAGGCGGAAGTCGTCTGACATGTGGGATGCTAGCAGGCTTTTGTTCGGCTGCCACTCAACCAATTTGCCACCACAAAGGTAACGTGTGCGACGATCCTTTTCACGAACAGTCCCCAGATTCTGCTCGCTAGCATGTACGTCACCAAGAGGCATATTCATAAGCCGCGCAATCACTCTCACATCAACAGTGACAAACAGATCCACCCCAACTATGAGTCGAAATTGCAAAGGGTCCAGTGTAGGCTCATGAATATTGGCGTAGAAGGCTCGGGCAGTACCAGGATTTTCGTGACCTCTGGCCTCAAATAGCGGACCCCAGTGGGCCGCCTCCACTTACTCAAATAAGTAGTATTCCCTGAAGAGCCGACCATCCACCTGGGCTTCAAAAAGAACTCTGCGGTCCTCATACACTCCATGAGGTAGTGCCGCCAACTAAGCCCGTTCAGTAGGGATCCGGGGATCAAGGTCCCGCTTCGTTCGAAATTCCCGGGCAAAGCTCGAGCTAACGGCGGTATCTCTCGGCCGCCCTGATCGTGTAGGGCGACTAGGCCCAGCCTCATCAGCGGTGCTCTTCCTCTTAGCCATACAAGAGAGGATAGTGGAGATGGAGAAAATGGCCAAAACAATTTCGAGAAAGTCCATGAAAATGAAGGAAAATGAGAGAAGGGGCTGGAAAAATGGGTTCTCCATGAATTTAGGGCCCAACAGATATTGTAGTGGCCCAACAGATAGAGGTTTAAGAAAGAGAATGAAGGAAACAGGTGGGTGAGGAAGCTCACACGAGTATTGAGCTCCAAGTGGGCGTGTGGGGGTCCAAATGAGAGAAACGAAGAGGGGAAGGAGAGGAGGACTGCAATGCACGATGGGAAGGGATGGGTGATGGTCGAAAATGGGAGATTGAGCGTCTGGAAGGGTGTTTTATGAGAAAGGACAGCAATGCAAGAGGAAAAACGGCTTGGGGAGGGAGTTTGTGAAGGAGGTGTGGGTTTGGGTAATGGAAATGGGACGGAAGGTAGGTCAGGGGGTTTTAGGGGCCACCAAAGGTGATCAGCCCGAGCCGCGGGCCCGGCCCAGCCAGAAAAGTGGCGAGGCCTCGCCGATCGGGCGAGGGCCTCGCCAAAAAAATTTTGGATTTTTTTAAAAAGGGGGCCCCATGGTCTTGTTCCTCTAGTCCCCTAGGCCCCAAAAATCACTGGGTCCCACCCTGGGTACCCCTGGATTAGCGTGGGTAGGCCCCCGACCCCGATTCGCTCCATTTCGGGTCGTTTCGGGCAATTTCGGATGTAACTTGCAATCCGGAATGAGTTATCTGATGTACAATATATGAATTTGGGGTAGAACGAGCTAATGAAGCCAACTAACCCTGCTATGCCGGATTACATAACCCGGAATTGTAAAAAAACCCTGTATCGATGGTCGTTTTCTTGTTTCAATTTCGGCTTTACTATTAATAGTAGTTTTAGTTTGATTACTCTTCATCCGTTGGGCTGTAGGAGTTGCGCCCAACGCAAAAAGAGCTTAGAACAATTAGGAGAACGGTTTGGTGAAGCCAAATAGGACACTTACTATTTTTGGCTGAAAACTTTGCGCAGTAGTAGACATCACGACCCTATAGTAAATCACGAATTCTAGGAGTTTTAGTTATAGTTTGTTTCTGGTTTCTTTTCCATTACTTGGTATCCCTATTTAAAGGGTTGTGAACTCATTTTTAGTCATTCATTAATCAATTTCGAATGTATTAGAAATTAGTTCTATTTTCTGCTTTCTTCCTCATGGATTCGAGAAGTCTCTGTGAGGAGTCCAGAGAAGCTCCGAGGATTCGGAGTAGTTATCTTTATCACACTTATCCCGTATTCTATCGATTATCAACGGTTAGGGTGAGGTAGATTGTAATCTAGACTCATCAATAAACGGCCTAAGCATGTTTTAAGGTCGACCCGTGCGACCATGGTTGAATACAGACTCGATTTCGGAGTTCGTTTTCAGTGAACTTCGCCAATTGGCGAAATCGGGATACCTATGACTGTTTCTACGTTCCGTCGCTCCCTCTTAAGTTAGAGTGCATCAGAGTGCGTCGTGTGACCATAACCCAGGTCCAGTTTAATCCAAATCATGTTCTGATACCAACTGTAACATCCCAAAAAATCAAGGGTCGAGTAGTAACTCAACTCTCGAGTTCCAGAACATCACTTATGCAACATAGATAATAATGATTAAATGTTGTCTGTGTTAGTATAATAAACATGAGTGAGATTCTCCCAAAATAGTAATTCATACTCCAGATCCATGTATAAAGCGTAAGCGGAAGACTGAAAGGTATATATCGATATATATAAAACAAAACATTCTCGATCTCCAGAGTATGAATACTAACTGAGCCGCCGTATATATATATATATATGTGTGTGTGTGTGTGTGTGTGTGTGTGTGTGTTGGTTCTGAATCAAAATATCAAAATAATACAACTGAAATTATCAACCCTATAGCCCCGTAGCACTGGACAGCCTATGCAAAGCCTCCAGCGAACTGCATATAGGAGAACTCCTCCTGATCGTCATAGAAGTCGGGCTCAGTCTCCTGTGCTCCAGTGATACCTGCATCTGATACAGGGTCTGGTGGGTGTTTCAAAACACCGTCCCATAACGTAGGAGTGAGTAGCTAACTCAGTAGAACAATAAAGCATAGGTTAACATGTTATCAATATATTCAAGCAGTAATAATCAAACACTCCTAACTACTCTTATTAATGCAAGTATGAATGCAGTCATGATGTATGCCCTCACCACACCCTCCCTCGTGCAACACCATCTTACGTTCGCGACATGCTTTCATCCCTCAGTGCTCCACATCTTCCAGGCACATGCAATGCATGATGAGCATGATTACCGAGTTATTATTAGTCCATTTCAAACAGCATGATTGGGAAACTAAGGTACCTCCCTTGTATCATTCCCAAACATGATCCATTCTAGGGTCATCAGTCCTAGTTAATCTCAGACGATGGTGTGTTTTCTAGGTCACCTGCAAAGGCACGCTGTGGAACATTACGCACAAAGGTTACACCACTCCCCATCACCTCTTTAACGATTCATCACTATACGTAAACATGGGCCTAGTTCATACTCTACATCACTGCGGCAAAACTCGTCGCTCACCGCAAATTCGCAGTATGCTCAAGGTCACTCCACTAACGTCCTATCAAGCGCGGTCTATTTTCGAAGCTCCGGTCCACTTATTGACAATGGGACTTGGATGCAACCCGACCGGGGACCACGCCTAGGCTACGCTGTGTGTAGCCGACACTCGAATATAGTGTCCCAAACTACCATAATCGGCCACGAGTCCGGTTGCTCACCGGTCACTACGTGGGAGGCACGTGGCCCAGCTAGAGGGGCCGTAGGCCGACAAATTTCGACCACGGTGTCCCATACCACCATGCCCGGCTCATGAGTCTTAGCGAATCGAGGTACCATGGTTAACAGGATTCCACTGGTAAGTTCGGTACCCTAGGTTCAAGCAGTAGCGTCCAAACATGGTGAACATACATTAGACATATCGGGTTACTTGATGGGCCTGACTAGCTCGAGCGCACAATCAACTGAACGACATGAAGTGCATAAGCACTTCGCCTGGCCTAACCACTGTCGCCAACTGACGTACGAATCGGGTTCGTCAAACACATCTTACGTGGCGACAAGAATTTCAACCACGATCTCGAGTCTAGTACCGACTATCTGGACTATAGACATAGTCCCAAACTCAATCAAACCATATTAGTAGCATGTGGAGTAGAGCATGGTAAACAAGGTAATTCAAGCATATTAGTAAGTTTGTCATAAAGCATGTTATAAAGCATGTTGCAAAGCACTACATAAATAGGAATACAAACACATATATTACAAGAGTAAGCGGTTTAAGTAACCAACCTCATGGAGGTAATCATACATGCCTCTAAGGTAGTTGAGAATCCCATCTCAACATCCTCCTAAGGCATCAACATCCCAACACTTACTCACACAAGCATTTCCACAAACACATAACATACACTATTTCAACATACTTGGTGTATGTTAGCAAACATGTATTAGGGCGAATCCTTTCGCCAAGCAAGTATTTTACGCACACATAATATATTTATACAACAATTAATCATGGCAAACACATCTCTAAAATATAAATGTATACGGTACTTTTTACAATACCGTATTTCTACATACAGAGTGTATATTAGTAAAACATGTATTTAGGCGAATCCTTTCGCCAAATAAGTATTTTATCCATATATCGTATATCCATACAACAAATAATCATGTCAAACACATTTCTAAAAAATATACGTATACGGTATTTTCTACGAATACCTAAAATATGTAAAATTCCATATTCTACAACTTTAATCGAAACAGAAAACGGAAAGCACTTTGTACATGTGCAATTGCATGCAGATCATGAATCTATCATTATCTGACATTGAAAGTGTTGAAAACCATAACCTATACACCTAAAGTCCTCACCTTACTCCTTGGAATTGCAACGAATCAGCTAGGTTCGTTAGGCTTCCGTATTCGGCAGTTTTATAGCCTAAAGAGTGAAACCGGTTAGCTATTTCATAACCTATAACCTTCACACCCCAAAATAGATTTAGGGTTAGGGTTTCTTACCTTAAAATGGAGTCGGTATCGCCGGAAAAATGACAAGAAAAGGGTGGTGCAGCCCGTGTGGTGACTGGAATTAGCAGCAGGGAGATTCTCCCACAACTCTCTAGCTTTCTCTCTCTTTTTCTCTCTTCTTACTTAGGGTTTTTTCCAAATTCGTATGGCTGTGAGAGAGGGTGCTCTAAGGCCCTTATATAGCCTAAAAAGTCTCTGAAATAGACTTAAGTTCAAGGTATATTTGATTATATCCAAATCGGCTTTAATTCGGCTCAAAAGAGGGTTTCTGGCAAGCCTCCTTGAGCCAAAAGTCAGACTTAAGCTCACTAACCTTCGATATACATGGATTTAAGTTTTCATCTCAGTAGGTTTCTCAGATCACGCGTGGCAGACCAGTTTCAGTTCAACGATCAGTGGGCCTTGATCCGAAATTCCAAGTATGTGTAAATGTTCCTGAAATTTTTCCTGATCCGAGGGTGTATTTGTGTCAGATTCTGATGGTCTGGTTTCTTACAAATTGACCACAAGTAACAAGTCTCAGATCACTATTCCAGATATTTATTTTGTAAATGAATTTTGTGTTTTCACACTCCTTCGCTCCGGACTCAAGCGAACAACCGTGGGACACTGTCTGGGTCTGATTTCCAAGATGGTTGTCAAGCCCCGCGAGGCGGTCCTAAGTCCTTAACCTCGCATTATTCAGACTCTCGATGTACGGTCCAGATCTGATACAGAGTTTCAACGTGCTCCCGAGAGCAGTCGGGTAATGAGTTTGATTCTAGATTTTAGGGTAACCTAGCATCAATGATTCTACAAGTTTTGGGTCTTGCAGATCGTATTTAAAGCGATTCAAATGGATTCATGGCTAATCTAGTTTAGCACTTAGTTAACTTTGTCAAATTTCTAAAGAATTTAATCCTAAGTGATTTCCGTCTGAGGTAGTATTTAGTCCTTTGTAGTTTGTATATTGAGTGATCCAAGTTGTACTACTTATCTAGTTTAAGATAGTGTCTAGGGTGAAAGTGCTTAGAAAAATTGAAAGATCAAGGTGGTGAAGGGTGTGATTTGTGAAAAAAATGGTTTTGAAAAGGGATTTGAGGCTTTAATTGAGTGGTTTGAGAAATTAAACCGGTGTTAGGATTGACCCATCGCCTAAGGACGTCTAATTCCAGGTTGGAAAAAATCCGGGCTATTACAAAAGCCCAACACCCACTTACTATCAAGCAAGGGACGAAGGAGTCATTGAAAGACTACATCGCGCGCTTCAACAAGGAAGCATTACTGGTAGAAGACTATGACGATAAAATGGCACTCGCTGCTGTGTTCAACGGCCTAAAAGAAGGGAAGTTCACCTTCTTCATTGGGAAGAACCCGCCCAAAACACTGGCTGAACTTGTGGCCAGAGCTCAGAAGTATACCAATGCGGAGGAATTCACCAATGCCCGTAAAAGTGTCCAGGTGACTGAGCTGAATGGTAAAGGGAAAAGGCCTAGGAACGAGGAATCCTGGACGTCTAACAAAGGGACCGATGACCAGAGGGAAAATTTTGCTCCTACGCCCCCCTTAACAAGTCTGCTGAGCAGATTCTATTGGACATCTGAGGAGAGAAACTGTTGAATTGGCCTGTTTGCATGAGAGCCGATCCAGATCATCGAGACAAGCGTAAGTACTGCCGCTTCCACCGAGATCACGGCCACAATACGGATGACTATGTAGATCTTAAAGATGAGATCGAAGCCCTTATTCGGAAAGGGCACCTACGTCGATACACGAAAGAAGGAAAAGTCACTCAGAGAGGGAAAAGGGAACGTGAGCAGCCAAACAACGCCACAGAAGAACTCACTGAAATTCGTACTATCTTTGGGGGCTCATCTAGTAGGGGAGATTCAAACAGAGAGCGGAAAGCTCACTCCCGGAAGTTCGAACTAGAACACTGTGTTCACTTAACCGAACGGCCCAGCAAAGAACTCCAGATCAGTCTATGCACTCTGACCTTCACGGAAGAAGATGCTCGCGGGATTCAGCACCCGCATAATGACGCTCTAGTTGTGATTATGACCATAGCGAATAAAAAAGTATACCGCATCTTGGTCGACACCAGAGGCTCAGCTGACGTGATTTATTCCGAAGCTTTTTAAAGAATGGGGATTCCGTGGTCTCATCTCAGACCTGTAAAGACCCCCCGCATGGATTTGCCGGTGAAAGAATGATCTCCGAAGGAGCCATCTCCTTCCCCGTGACAGCGAGAAAAGGACAATATCAAGTCACACTTATGGTGGACTTTCTAGTTGTTAATGTACCATCTGTACACAATGTCATCCTGGGCAGACTTTCTCTTAACGCAATGAGAGCAGTTGTCTCCACCTATCACCTGATGATGAAATTTCTCGTCGAGGGCGGGATAGGCTACCTCCGAGGCGATCAACGAGAGGGTCGGAGATGTTACGCAGTGGCGGTAAAAAAGGGGTCGGTTAAGCAAGTGCTCACCTTCAAAGCTTTAGACCTCCGAAGGCCCGCGGAAGGCTCATCTGTGGAAGATCTGGAGGAAGTGCCGCTTGATGAAGCCAATCCAAGCAGAACCGTTCAACTCGGAACATCACTGAATCCTGTGCAACAGACTAAAATCTTAACATTTCTGAGACAACATAGGGATGTCTTTGCATGGTCCCACCAAGATATACCCGAAATTTCTCTGGAAGTCATGGTCCACAGGTTGAATGTGAATCCAGACCATAAATCTATCAAGCAGAAAAGAAGGTCACTCGATGCCAAACGATACAAAGCAATAGCCGACGAGGTCTCCGATCTGCTCGACGCCGGGTTTATAGAGGAGGTGCATTATCCCGATTGGATCGCAAATGTGGTCCTCATAAAAAAAAGTCAACGGAAAGTGGCGGGTCTGCGTGGATTACTCGGATCTGAACAAAGCTTGTCTGAAAGATAGTTTCTCATTGCCTCGAATCGATCAGCTGGTGGACAGCACAGTGAGACATGAATTGCTCTCTTTCCTAGACGCATATTCTGGATATAATCAGATTGCGATGCACCCCCCAGATAGGCAGAAGACTACCTTTGTCACGAACAAGGGACTCTACTGTTACCGAGTCATGCCATTTGGCCTGAAAAATGTTGGGGCCACGTATCAAAGGCTAGTGAATCAGATATTCTCTAAAGAGATTGGACGCACCATGAAAGTGTATGTCGATGACATGTTAGTGAAGAGTATTAAAGCATCCGACCACCTAACGAATCTCGGAGAAACGTTCGCCGTCCTCCGAGAATACCAGATGAAGCTGAATCCGATGAAATGCGCTTTCGGAGTCGGTTCAGAAAAATTTCTTAGTTTTCAAGTCAATCAGAGAGGTATCGAGGTGAACCCCAATAAGATCAAAGCACTCTTCGACATGAGTTCGCCTCGAACTGTCAAAAAAATAAAATGCCTTACGGGGCAAGTTGTGACATTCAGACGTTTTATATCTAGAGTAACGGATAAATGTCTCCCCTTCTTCCAACAGTTGAAATGTCATAAGAAGGCGGAGTGCACATCGGAGTGCGAGCAAGCCTTCCAACAACTGAAACAGTACCTGGCTTCACCCCCTCTACTGTCCAAACCTGAGGAAGGTGAGCCCCTATTTCTCTACCTCGCGGACTCAGCCTCAGCCGTAAGCTCAGTCCTGATCAGGGAGGTTGGACGTAAACAACACCCCGTTTATTATGTAAGCAAGGCCATGGTGCCGGCAGAAATGAGATACTCGCCCCTGGAAAAGCTAGCACTCTGCCTCATTGTTTCAGCTCGGAGGTTGTGCCCATATTTTCAAGCTCATTACGTGATCGTGTTGACAGATTCCCCTCTCAGGCAAATACTTCAAAAACCCGAGGTGTCGGGTCGGATGACAAAGTGGGGGTCATCGAACTTGGTGAGTTCGACATTTAGTTTCGTCCGAAAACGGCAATCAAAGGCCAAGCCATAGCCAACTTCATCGCTGAATTCACTACTCCGAGCACTAGAGAAATCAATACTGAAGTTGAAGCAAGTTCACCCGCTCTGAGTGACCAGAAAGTGGTATCGGACTCAGGATGGGTTCTTTACACGAATGGGTCGTCTAATGTCAAAGGGGCCGGGGCCGGGATCGTTCTGATCGCACCTGACTCCACAACTGTTCAATACGCAATCAGACTAGGGTTCAAGGCTTCGAACAACGAGGCAGAATATGAAGCTTTGCTAGCCGGACTCAGATTGGCGGTGAGTCTGGCTGTCCAATCTCTTCAAATTCGATGCGATTCTCAGTTAGTAGTAAATCACATCTCTACCGAGTACAAGGCTAAGGAAACAAGGATGATTGCTTATCTCAACGAGGCGAGGAAACTGATTGAAAGGTTCTAGAATTGTACTATCCATCAAATTTCAAGAGTGAAAAATTCATGGGTTGACGCCCTAGCGCGGCTCACCTTAGTCGTAGAAGGGAAGATTCCGCAGATCATCCCCGTTGAATTCATAGAGCATCCGAGCATCAACAAGGAGGAGAAAGAAGTTAATCCAGTTCAATCAAGTCTGAGCTGGATGGACCTAATTTTTAATTATCTCACGACAGGTGAGATCCCTTCAGACAGGCTGGAAGCCAGGCGGCTAAGAGTTCGAGCAGCCCGATATATCGTCCTAGATGGTATCTTGTACAAGAAAGGACATTCCCAGCCTTATATCAGGTGTCTCTGAGCCGATGAGGTAGAATACGTCATACAGGAGATTCATGAAGGAATCTGCGGTAATCATTCCGGCAGCCGGGCCTTGGCCCTGAAGATACTCAGACAAGGGTACTTCTGGCCGACTATCAAGGAGGACACCATGGACTATGTGCGAAAATGTGATAAATGTCAGCGCTTCGCGACCGTGTCGAGGCAGCCCGCCGAAGAGATGACCCCTATGTGCGGCCCGTGGCCATTCGCTCAGTGGGGAATCGACATTATCGGTCCTCTACCCACAGGGAAAGAACAAGTCAAATTTTCCATTGTCGCTGTAGACTACTTCACCAAATGGGCCGAGGCTGAGCCTGTCGTCAAAATCACAGAGCAGAAGGTGATCGACTTCGTCTGGAAAAACATTGTCTGTCGGTTCGAAATTCCGCGAACTATCGTGTCAGATAATGGTCGACAGTTCGACAATGACAAATTCTGAGGCATGTGTCGAGGGCTTGGCATTACGAATACATACTCTTCCCCTAAACACCCCCAGTCCAATAGGTAGGTAGAGGCAGTCAATAAAGTCATCAAACACCACCTTAAGACAAAATTGGAAAAGGCGAAAGGCAGTTGGGCCGAGGAACTTCCGTTCGTTCTCCGGGCCTATAGGACCACTGCTCAGTCCTCGACGGGAGAAACTCCATTCTAACTCTCTTATGGCTCGAAGGCAATGGTGCCAGTGGAAATTGGTCTCCCTACGGCTCGGGTTGAGTACTACCAAGAAAATAAAAATTCTGAGCAGATTGGAGTAAGCTTGGATTTGCTCGAAGAAGTCAGAGATATCTCGAAGCTCCGAGTCGCTGCTCGGCATCAACAAGTGGTGCGATTCTACAATTTAAAGGTTAAGACTAGGCGATTCTGACCAGGAGACTTAGTCCTCCGCCGAGTGTTTTAAAATACTGCTGACCCGGGAGCTGGGACGCTCAAACCGAACTGGAAAGGGCCTTATCGGGTCATCCGGTCAACCAAACCAGGATCCTACCACCTGGAAGACCTCGAAGGTCGTCAGCTCCCTCACCCTTGGAATGCCGAGCATCTGAAAGTTTATTACCCATGACAGACCAACTTTTAAAGCCCTCAATAAATGTACATATCCGGACAACAAGCCTTTAAGGCCCTCATCGAAGTGTACACCTCCGAACGACAAGCCTTTAAGGCTCTTAATAAAATTTACCTCTTCTCATCTACATGAATGAATCATCTACTAAGGAAAAGTTGTCTCTCATATGCAGGGGCGGACTCAATGGATTAATCCCTCGAGGGGTTAGTACATTATCCCACAAAAATCCTACATGATATTCCCTCTAAGTTAGGGGAAAAGCCTAAACATTGACCCGACTCCCCAAACATAGGAGTCAGATCGCAAACTAACGGGTAAAGCGGAAGATTCTCGCCAATTGTGGGACAAGCCGACCCTCTTTGGGACCGAACCCTATGAACGGGCTGTAAAGTCCTTAATAGCTTTGGAAGCTCTACAAAAAGGCAGTGGAGGGAGCCAACCCATTAAAGGGCCGGCTCAGCCATGCCTTAGAGAGAATCAACCCATCAGGTCAACGATTAAACAGTCTACAGTCAACATTCGAAAAAACCAAGTGCAAATCAGCGCATAAGGAAAAGTCATCATTCATACGCTCTTTCTAAAAGGACAAAAAATTATATATCATCTGTTCAAAAAAGTACATGTCATCCGATTAAAAAAAAGAGAGAGAAAAAACTATGCAGGTGGAGGTGCTTGGGAATCGGGAGCTTAATCTGAGTGAACGCCCTCAGCGGGAGCATCTTCAGGGCCTTCGGGCAACAAAGGATCGAGGTCAAGGTCTACATATAAATCCAGGACCGCAGCAATACAAGCATAAAACCACAGTCATAGAACTAGGCAGCCTCGGCGTCCCTCTCTTTAGAGGTCTTGAAGGCATCGATCGCAGTTGCAATGGCCACTACAAGAGAGGCCTCGTCTTCCACTCGCTGGGCTTCTACCACCTGAGAGACTGCTCGGCTCCACTCTTCTATCGATTCAGCCTTAGTCCGCTCTAAGACTTCTCCCAGTCGAGTGATCTCCTCGGCTGGCGAATCTGCGTGAGCCCTAGCTCGCGTTAATTCAACCTCCGACGCCTCACGCCGAGCCTCAGAATCTTCAGCAACCTTCTTCATCTGGAGCCCCTGGGTCTTCTCGTCCTTAAGTTGTCGGCGCAATTCACCTTGCTCCAGTCGGATGAGGGTCGCCTCGTCCCGTAAGACTCCCACCTCAGTCCTGAGTGCCTCCACATTGGCATCTACCTTCCGACACTCACGTACTCTTTCCCAGGCCAAGAGGATCCTTGGGACGGACTAAGCAAAAACAAAAACAATGAAATAAGGAAAATGAATCAAAAAATGGAGGGCGGTGAGTGCAAGGGCAGAAATACCTTGTAAAAAATCGTCGCCAAGTCATTTAGGAAAGAGTTGTCCGGCTTAGAAAGCAAACTGGCATTCTCCTCTTCCAGAGCATGCTTAGATGCCCAATGAGCCAGGAAAGACATATGAAAGCCCGGCTCGTACCTTTCTCCTCTCGTCCCCATGCGAGCCAAGCCCCCCTCCTCTGCAGCCCCAGTCCTACTATCAACCGATGCTTGGGCCTCGGACAGAAGGGCATTCCCTACCTCAATAGGGGATATCATGGCATCAGCCATCCGAATAGCCTCCTCTCACTCGAAAGACGAAGGAACAGCTATGCAGGGGGCTGCAAGCTGAGCCCCTGCATTCAAGGGAGCGGCAGGAGGAGGTGGGATAAGCGTCGTGAGTGCAGGGGAAGGAGTTATGTCTGCTGCTGAAGCCGGAGCAATGGTTGTCAGACCCCAGCAGTATCTGGCACTGCAACAACAGTCGCAGCGGCAAGAAATGGAGCTGTATCCGAGACCCCAGCTCTTGAAGTTGGGCCTGAAGGGACCTCCCCACTAGGGGGACCAGCTTCTTCCTAGCAACCTTCTTCAGAGGTTCGGCCCTCAACAACTCTTTTGCGGTCGGAGCGGTCTTTCTCCTCCAACAGCCAGACACTTGGACCATACCTGTATAAGAAGTCACAGATCAGATCAGGGACCGAATAAACGAAATCGATCTCACTGAAGAAAGTATAATTACTTACGGAGGGATGTGGGAAAAGGCTAAGACTTACAAAGTTCCAACCAATCCGCTGTGATCAGGTCCGTCCAAGAGCGAAGCTCTGCTAATCGCGCCCTAGCCTTGGCGATACGATTCTTCTGAACCGAGTCGAGGAGTGGCGTACCCCTCGGGAAAGCTGTGATAAAAAGAGGAGCTTTATACCAGCTAAGATAAATAGAAACGGGGATTGAAAGATACAAAGAGTAACCAAAATCAAACTTGATTTTGTAAATCGGGTCGGAACCCAAGTCGACAAAGCCCCGAGCTCCGCCACTGGCGCCTCCCACTCGCCTGCCGCCCAGAAGCATTTATTCTTTCAATCCTTATTGGAGAACAGAAGGTTCATCACCAGCCCTGACCCTTTGCTGCCTTAGGTCGCAAAGTAGTACCATGGTTCTTGGTTATCGTGTTTAACTAGGTACAAGCCCACCAGCTCCTCTGGAATCAAATCCGAATTCCCGAATTGTCATCAGATGATGAATGGAAAAATTAATACCCTCCACGTGTTGGGTGTAAATTGTCCCGGAGCAAGTCCGAGGTAAGCGACAACCGCTCGGATGAAGGGGTGGAGAGGGAACCGAAGCCCACACTGCAGTGCACAGAGGAAGATTGCAACTTCCCCCTCTGCGGGGGCACCAGCGGTGTCAAGGGGCCCAAGGGCCCTTATCTGAATGGAGTTCAAAATTTGAAACTCCGAACGGACCCATTCCATCTGAGACTCAGACAGGATGGAGTCTCCTAGGACTACCTCCAAGGCATGCCCACTTGCAGGCATTTCAATAGCCCCAGCAGTAGTAGCCTGGGGGGCTCGGGCGGTCTTCTTTTGGCCAGGCCGTTAGGTCCAAGCACTTGCCCCCTTCTGCCTCCGAGGTGGGGGGTATAAGGGTACAGCTTCGAAAAGACCTTCAGAGGCCCCCCTCCTATTATCAGAACTCCCCGGCTCGGAGTCCTCATCATACTCCCGCACAGTCTCAAGATCGGACGACATTATGAAATAAAGAGAAAAGATCGATGAAATAGACTCACCGGATGGCTACCGGAAATCGCCTTCTCTCAAGAAAGTGTGAAAGGTCGAAATTGCCCGCCGAAAACTTCAAGTCGACCAGAATTGCCTTCGCCGAAAATCGCCTTCTTCGGTACACTCGAATTCGAAATGCAAGTAAATGGAGTGGATTAGAACGCGGTTTATATAAAGCTACAGGGAATCTCCACATTAAAGTTGAGCCATAATGGCCGCAGTCGAATCATCTCGAGCCAATTCCCAAGCACATGTGGCTCCTCCTCATTGCACCAGCTTACATCGAACAGCGTAATTCTGACATCGAACAGTGCGCTCCGATATATGAAACGATGCTCGAGGAAGAGAAGCTGCCACAATTACGCTTCCTTAGGCTTACGTAGCATCATCTGGTAGGCTGATGATTATTACGAATTGTAACCGTCAGTCCCCAGATGTGACGCCTCGACTTGGCCAACCATGATTAATCCAAGTATAGGCAGGAGGCCATTTACTTACTTTCCGAGTCCACAAGTAAACTCGAAGAGTAGGGGGCTTCTGTTATGGGAAGATCCGAGCCTATCCGAGGTCCGAGGGAAAACGTTAAGCTAACTCGACTAAGTACATGAGCATCCAGGGCGACGACTGTCCGATCTAATACGATCATCCTCGGAGGAGACGAGTGGTGTGTAATCATCATCATTCCAAGGGTGTGAGATGGGACGATCTCTGCACTCCGATCGAAAATGTAAGCTGCCCCCTTATCATCCCACGACAACGCCACAGCGACATACAATCCATCCCCCGACGTTGACTGCAATGAATTCCATTCGGCAAGTCTAATCCGATATCCTGAGGCAAAGGCTTCCGGGGCCGATTGTAGGAGGTTAGATTTACTACTTCAGGGCAGGAACTAAGATCGGCTCGGATCGAAAGATTGTCACCGCTCAACGAGGCGATAACAAGTGCATACGACAACCGAGCAAGCCGACCCGAGACGATCAAGTTGAGTCGAGGCGATACGTGTGAGTATTCCATCTGCCATATATGGAAACACGGAAACAGACATAACTAAATGTGGCCGATAACTTCACCCGCAGATACACGCAACTCATCGCACGATCGACAGATTATGCGCAGCATCTCCATGATCCGAAAATCTCCCTAATTGGCGAATTGTGCCGTGATTGACGGATCCAGACCATCCTACAGTCAGGTATAAATGTGAGAGGACTCCATTGCTACAAGTACACAAGATCTTGCACTCTCCCTCTACCTTTCAACTTAGACCCCGATTCCCTTGACTTGACTTAGGCATCGGAGGGTCCCCCAGCTTAGCCAAGGTCTCCTTTGCTCACCTTTTACGCAAGATCAGGTCCGTCCGAGGAGTGGAGGGTGATCCAGATTTTAACCTCAACATGATCTAAATTATGAGGATGAAGTAAATATACAAAAATTAGCCCGACTCAAATATCAGGTGGGCCACATTATGTGAACTAAAAGATTTCAGAAGTAGCTTTATATTTGTTCCAATGATATTGCCTAGTGGATATTTTTTATGAGTCAGATCTTTAGTATGTACGACTCAAATAATGCTTCTCACTTTAAGGGTGGAGTGAATTTATATTTAAAGTATGGTGGGACTCATAAAGAAGGTAGGGTGTTTTACGAAGGTGTTGTCCAGCGATGACTACTCCAGGCCAGTTGGAAAGAGATTTCAGAATTCTGGATCTGGAGGACATGCACAACAAGACCGTGTTATTACGGAAGGCGGAATACGTGAGACCCTGGCCTCACCCAAGACGGTGCGGCTCTTACGTGTGTATTACATATCCATGCGGTCCACCTATTTTTCCACATTATTTTATAACATTATCTTAAAAATAAAATATATCCAATTATAAGGTGGATCATACCATAGGAAACAGTGTTGATTGACCATTAATGTGCCACAAAGGTTTTAGATCATGCTGATATTTGTTTTTTTTTCCTTGATCCAGGCTTATATGAACTTATCAATAGATTGGATGGTAAATAAACACTACAGAAACGTTAAGGTGCACCTTGAGAAGTTTTTAATGGTAGGGAGGTCAATCACCACTTTTCTTATGGTATGGTATACCTGATAATTGGATCTACTTCATTTTTGGACTGCCACAAAATGATACGAAGAAATGAATTAACGGCATAGATACATAATACATATATCAAGATGGGGCACGGTAAACCCTCAGTAGGAGCCACACCGTCTTCAGTGAGGCCGCGGTCTCACCTAATCCGCTCTGGTTATTATATTGTATAAGTGTGCCCATGCCTCACTGACTCAGTTGGTTTGTTGGCCTCTCATTAATGGCCCATCTACCAAATCTGATCCCAGTCATAAATCTCAGGCCATTTTGGTTGAATGCAGACAATTATTTTCCATTCAGGGCTGTTCATCCACACATATTAGTTCTAAACTGCGGCAGATCCAAAAACTCTAGTGTGGGCTAGACCATTGGGGATGGAAACACTCGCCGTTAAAACCTCTCTGAATTCCACCGATAATCTTTATTTGCCATCCCAACTGCTCATAGGGTTATTTACACAGAGATGAACTGAGATCACAAATATTAGCCTGATTTGAAACTTTCATGGCCCCAAAGATCGCACAGACATGGATGAAGGGAAAACATAAATACAAGCTTGATCCAAAACTTCTGTGGTTCCCAAGAAATTTTCAACGGTAGATGTTCAATTCACAATGTTTCCCATGGTGTGTTCCACTTGAGATTTGGATATATTTCATTTTTAGGTTCAAGCCCTAAATTTATGCGTTAAAATGGATGGACAGAATGGACAAAATACATAAATCACAGTGGACCCCACAGAATTTACTCAGTACGCTCAACTCAGTATGCAATCTGCTTACTCAATTGATAAAGCACGTGTTAGAAAAGTAAGTGATTCTTGTACACAATGGAGGATAGAAGAAAACAATAACGAAACGATTAGATCTATCGGGTTCAAGGCTCAACTTGAATAGTCAATTTCTCAAGACAAATTTGCTGCCCTTTTTCTAGAAGTTCCAGCAAGTGCAAATAAAGGAAATCTGCAAATTATTTTCAGGATACAATGAACTCTCAATCCGATTTTCAACACAAAAATTTGCACATTTAAGTGTTGAACAGATCTCTAGTTTTGACAACGATATGCCTTAAGACGTTCAGAAAAAACTCAGCAAGAGAGTAGATCGAGAGTAATTGCACAGAAGATGATATAATTTTAAGGATTAAGAGTATTAACTTCTGGATAATAGAATTCAAGATTTATATCAATTGAAAGGTTATGGATTTCTTCCTGAAGAGATGCTAAAGTGCCTCTTCAAGAAATCTATACCAATTCACAGCGAACAGTAGCCTTTCATAAAAGGACATGACCCTTTATCCTATGACAGTTATTTCTGTACCCATTCAAACAGAAACAGTACAATCATGTCACAATTACTCTCAATCATACAAAAAATAATAAAACATCAGGGTAGACCCCGGTTCAATACCAGTTGAATCATGGCCCAAAAAGTTTAAACCGTGTGCCAAAAAGACTAAGGCTCTTATTGCTCCTTCCCACGTGCGAAGTGGTAAGTGCGTCTAATAAAGCGCCCAACCAGCACGCACATGCTGTCCTCAAAGAGATTTGAACCCTGGTTGCATAAGCAAAAATCCCTTCTCTTACCAACTAGCTATACACACTATTTATGAAAATTTTAAATAATTAATATATTTATTTACTTTCTAAAAATAACTTTTATTTTTGAAATTTATTTTTATTCTAAAAAACACAACAATACGATATTTACTATTTACTTCTGTGTGCTCCGCTTGAGTTTGATAAGCTTATTTTTGGGCATATGTATCGACATGAGATGGCAAGATGGACGGAGTGGATGCCACATGGAAGTAGTGATGGTTCAAATAGGAAGGAGGCGGCCAGGTTACCCGGCCCTGCCAGCTTCCATCGTGACCCAGCTGGTGGGATTTGATTGGACAGGTGTTGGAGTAAGAGATGGCCCGACAGCATTTTGAAAAATGTAAGGTCGAGTATGTGCTTAACCAAGCATTGCCACGTAGCTTTCTTATCATTTGATCCTATCGTGGAGACAAAAACTATAATATTTCTGTACCTATATATGACTATTAAACTGTTGTAATGATCCATATTTAATAATAATAATTGTTAAGGTCAAAATCTGGATCATCCTTCACTTCGCGCGACACTCCTCAAATGGGCCCTGGTCCTACACAAAAGGTGGACAAAGGAGACCCTAACTAAGCCGGGGGACCCTCCGATGCCTAAGTCAGGTCAAGGGAATCGGGGTCTAAGTTATAAGGTGGAGGGAGTGTGCGAGATATTCCCTCCCTATAGCAATAGGGTCCTCTCGAATTTATACCTGACTGTAGGATGGTCTGGATCCGTCAATCACGACACGATTTGCTCAATTAGGGAGATTTTTGGATCATGGAGATACTGCGTATAATCTGTCGATCGTGTGATGAGTTGCGCGTATCTGCGGACGAGGTTATCAGCCATGTTTCGTTATGGTTGTTTCCGTGTTTCCGCATTTGGCAGATGGAATGCCTGCACGTATCGCCTCGGCTCAACTTGATCGTCTCGGGTTGGCTCGCTCGACTGTCGTATGCATTCATTATCGCCTCGTTGAGCTACAACAGTCTTTCGAATCGAGTTAATCTTAGGATCCACCCCGAAGTGGTAAATCTAACTTCCTGCAATCGGCCCCAGAAGCCTTTGCCTCAGGATATTGGATCAGTCTTTCTGAATGGATTCATTGCAGTTGACGTCGAGGGGATTGCTCGTATGTCGCTGTGGCCTCATCCTGGGATGATAAGGGGGCAGCTTGCATCATCCGATCGGAGTGCAGAGACCATCCCATCTCGCACCTCTGGAATGGTGATGATTGCACACCACTCGTCTCCTTCGAGGATGATCGTATCGGATCGAACAGTCGTCATCCTGGATACCCATGTACTTAGTCGAGTTAGCTTAACGTTTCCCTTCGGACCTCGGATAGGCTTGGATCTTCCCATAACAGAAGCTCCCTACTCTTCGAGTTTACTTGTGGACTCAGAGAGTAAGTAAAGAGCCTCCCAACTATACTCGGATTAATCATGGTTGGTCTAGTCGAAACGTCACATCTGGAGATTTCGGGCCTGCGAACTGTTTCTCGGCTGACGCGTGGCAGCGGTTACGATTCGTAATAATCATCAGTCTATCAGATGACACCATGTGAGCCCGAGGAAGCGTGGTTGTGGCGGCCTCCCTTACTCGAGCGTCATTTCGTATATCTGAGTGCATTATTCGATGTCAGAATTACGCTGTCCAGTGCAAGGTGATGTAATGAGGAGGAGCCACGTGTGTTTGGGAATCTGCTCGAGATGATTCGACTACGGCCATTATGGCTCGACTTTAATATGAAGATTCCCTATAACTTTATATAAACCGCGTTCTAATCTACTCCATTTACTTACATTTCAAGTTCGAGTGTACTGGAGAAGGCGATTTCCGGCGAAGGCGATTATGGTCGACTTGAAGTTTCCGACGGGCGATCCGACCGATCACACTTTCTCAAGAGAAGGCGATTTTCGGTAGCCGTCCGGTGAGTCTATTTCATCGATCTTTCTTCTTCATTTCATAATGTCGTCCGATCTTGAGACTATGCGGGAGTATGATGAGGACTCCGAGCCGGGGAGTTCTGATATCGGGAGGGGGGCCTCCGAAGGCTCCTTCGAAGTCGTACCCTTATACCCCCCACCTTAGAGGCAGAAGGGAGCAAGGGCTCAGACCCAACAGCCTGGCAGAAAGAAGGCCGCCCAAGCCCCTCAAGCTACTACTGCTGGGACTACTGAAATGCCCGTAAGTGGACGTGCCTTGGAGGTAGTCCCAGGGGGCTCTATCCTGTCGAAGTTTCAAATTCCGAACTCCGTTCAGATAAGGGCCCCTGGGCCCCTTGATACTGCTGGTGCCCCCACGGAGGGGAAAGTTACAATCTTCCTCTGTGCACTGTAGTGTGGACTTCGGTTCCCTCTCCATCCCTTCATTCGAGCGGTTGCCGCTTACCTTGGACTTGCTCTGGGATAATTTACACCCAATGCCTGGAGGGTATTAATTTCCGCATTCATCATCTGGTGACAAGTCGGGAATTCGGAGCTGACTTTGGAGGAGATGGTGGGCCTGTACCTGGTTAAACACAATAACCAAGAACCATAGTACTACTTTGCGACCCGAGGCAGCAAAGGGTCAGGGCTGGTGATGAACTTCTGTCCTCCAATAAGGATTAGAAGAATAAATAGTTTTGAGTGGAAGGCGAGTGGGAGGCGCCAGCGGCGGAGCTCGGGACTTTGTCGACTCGGGTTCCGACCCGATTTACAAAACCAGGTCCGAAATTGGTTACTCTTTATATCTTTCAATCCCCATTTCTTATCACAGCTTTTTCGAGGGGTACACCACTCCTCGACTCGGTTCAGAAGAATCATATCGCCAAGGCCAGGGCGCGATCAACGAAGCTTCGCTCCTGAACGGACCTGATCACAACAGACAACCTTCACTGGTCAGGACTTTATAAGTCTCAACCTTTGCCCACATCCCTCAATAAGCAATCGTACTTTTTTCAGCGAGATCAATTTCGTTTATTTGGTCCCTGACCTGATCTGTGACTTCTTATGCAGGCATGGCCGAGACGTCTGGCTCTCGGAGGAGGAAGACCTCTCCGACAGCAGAAGAGTTATTGAGGGCTGAACCCCTAAAGAAGGTTGCTAGGAACAAGCGGGTCCCCCTAGTGGGGAGGTCCCTTCAGGCCCGACTCCAAGAGCTGGGGTCCGGGATACAGCTCCATTTCCTGTAGCTACGGCTATTGCTGCAATCCCAGATACTGCCGGGGTCCTGGCAACTGTTGCTCCGGCTTCAGCGGCAGTCATAACTCCTTCCCTTGCACTCATGACTCCTATCCCACCTCCTCCTGCTGCCCCCTTGAATGCGGGGGCTCAGCCTGCAACCCCCCGCATAGCTGTTTCTTCATCTTCCGAGTGAAAAGATGCTATTCGGATGGCCGATGCCATGATATCCCCTATTAAGGTAGGGAATGCCCTTCTATCCGAGGCTCAAGCACCGGCTGGTAGCAGGACTGGAGCTGTAAAGGAGGGGGCCTCGACTCACGTGGGGACGAGCGGAGCGAGGTACGGGCTGGGCTTTCATATGTCTTGCCTGGTTCACTGGGCATCTAAGCATGCTCCGGAGGAGGAGATTACCATCCTGCTTTCTGAGCTAGACGACTCCTTCCTAAATGACCTGGCGGCTGTTTTTTACAAGGTATTTCTGCCTTTGCACTCATCGCCTCCACTTTTGGATTCGTTTTCCTTATTTCGTTGTTTTTGTTTTTGCTTAGTCCGTCCCGAGGATCCTCTTGGCCTGGGAAAGAGTGTGTGAGCATTGGAAGGTAGATGCTGATATGGAGGCACTCAGGAGTGAGGTGGGAGTCTTACGGGATGAGGCGACCCTCATCAAATTGGAGTAAGGCGAACTGCGCTGGTAACTTGAGGACGAGAAGACCCATGGGCTCCAGATGAAAAAGCTTGCTGAAGATTCTGAGGCTCGGCGTGAGGCGTCGGAGGCTGAATTAACTCGAGCTAAGGCTCACGCAGATTCGCTAGCCGAGGAGATCTCTCGACTGGGAGAAGTCTTAGAGCGGACTAAGGCTAAAGCGATAGAAGAGCGGAGCTAAGCAGTCTCTCAAGCGGTAGAAGCTCAGCGAGCTGAAGACGAGGCTTCTCTGGCAGTAGCCGTTGCAACTGCGATTGAGGCCTTCAAGACCTCTAAAGAGAGGGACACCGAGGCCACCAAGTTCTATGACCACAGTTTCGATGCTTGTATCGCTGCGGTCCTGGATTTATATCGGGACCTTGACCTCGACCCTTTACTGCTCGAAGGCCCTGAAGATGATCCCGCCGATGGTGTTCACTCAGATCAAGCTTCCGACTCCCAAGCACCTCCACCGGCATAGTTTTCACCCACTTCTTTTTTTTAAAATTAAATGACATAATTTTTTGTTCTTTTTGGAAAGAGCGTATGCATGATGGCTTTTCCTTGTGTTGATTTGTACTTGGTTTTTTCGAATGTTGACTGTAGACTGTTTGATCATCAACCTAATGGGTTGATTCTTTCTAAGGCATGGTAGAGCTTCCGAAGCTATTGAGGCCTTTACAGCCCGTTCGTAGGGTTTAGTCCCATAGAGGGTCTGCTTGTCCCACAATTGGCAAGAATCTTCCGCTTTACCCGTTAGTTTATGATCCGACTCCTATGTTTGGGGAGTTGGGTCAATGTTCAGGCTTTTCCCCGAACTTAGAGGGGATACCGTGTAGAATTTTTGTGGGATAATGTAATAACCCCTTCTTTAAGGGATTAATCCATTGAGTCCGCTCTTGCATATGAGAGGCAACTTTTCCTTAGTAGATAATTCGTTCATGTAGATGAGAAGAGACAAATTTTATTAGGAGCCCTAAAGGCTTGTCGCTCGGAGGTGTACATTCCGCTGAGGGCCTTAAAGGCTTGCCGCTCGGAGGAGTACATTTATTTAGAACCTTAAAAGTAAGCCCGTCATGGGTAATAAACTTTCAGATGCTCGGCGTTCCAAAGTGGGGGGAGCTGACGACCCTCGAGGTCTTCTAAGTGATAGGAGCCTAGTTTGGTTGTCCGGACAACTCGATAAGTCTCTTCCCAGTTCGGTCCGAGCGTTCCAGCCCCCGACTCAGCGGTATTTTGGAATACTCGGCGAAGGACTAAGTCCCCTGGTCGGAATCACCTGGTCTTGACCTTCGGATTGTAGAATCGTGCCATTTTTTGATGCCGAGCAGTGACTCGGAGCCTCAAGATATCCCTAACCTCTTCGAGTAAATCTAGATTGGCTGCAATCTGCTCGAGATTTCGATTTTCTTGATAACTCTAGACTCGAGTTGTAGGGAGACCGATTTCAACTGGCACCATTGTCTCCGAGCCATAGGAGAGTGAGAACGAAGTCTATCCCGTTGAGGACTGAGCTGTGATCCTATAGGCCCAGAGGACGAATGGAAGTTCTTCGGCCCAGCTGGCTTTCGCCTTTTCCAACTTTGTCTTAAGATGGTGTTTAATGACTTTGTTGACTGCCTCTACTTGTCCGTTCGACTGGAGATATTGGGGAGAAGAGTATGCATTCGTGATGCCGAGTCCTCGACACATGCTTTGAAACTTGTCGTTGTCGAACTGCCGGCCATTATCTGACACGATGGTGCACGGAATCCCGAACCAGAAGACAATGTTTTTTCCAGATGAAGTCAATTACCTTTTGTTCAGTAATTTTGGCGACAGGCTTGGCCTCGACCCATTTAGTGAAGTAGTCGACGGAGACAATGGAGAACTTGACTGGTCCTTTTCCTGTGGGTAGAGGGTCGATAATGTCGATTCCCCACTGAGCGAATGGCCAGGGGCCGCTCATAGGGGTCATTTCTTCAACAGGCTGTCTCAGCACGGCCGCGAAGTGCTGGCATTTATCGCATTTTCAAACGTAGTCCCTGGTGTCCTCCCTGATAGCCAGCCAGAAGTACCCTTGTCTGAGTATCTTCAGGGCTAAGACCCGACTGCCGGAATGATTTTCGCAGATTCCTTCATAGATCTCACGTATGACGTATTTTGCCTCATCGGCCTGGAGACACCTGAGGTAGGGCTGGGTGTATCCTTTCTTGTACAAAATACCGTCTAGGATGATGTATCGGGCCGCTCGAACTCTTAGCCGCCTGGCTTCCAGCTTGTCCGTAGGGATCTCGCCCGTCGTGAGCTAATTAAAGATCGGTCCATCCAGCTCGGACCTACTCGAACTGGATTGACTTCCTTCTCCTCCTTGCTGATGCTTAGTTGTTCTATGAATTTAAGAGGGATGATTCGCGAGATTTTCCCTTCCACGACTGAGGCGAACCGTGCTAGGGCGTCGGCCCATGAATTTTTCGCTCTCGAGATTTGAGGGATAGTGCAATTCCAAAACATTTCGACCAATTTTCTCACCTCGTCAAGATAAGCAATCATCCTTGTTTCCTTAACCTCGTACTCGGTAGAGATGTGATTTACGACCAACTGAGGATCACATCGGACCTGAAGGGATTGAACACCCAGACTCACCGCCAACCTGAGTCCGGCCAATAAAGCTTCGTACTCTGCCTCATTGTTTGAGGCCTTGAATCCCAGTCTAATCGCATATTGAATTGTTGTGGAGTCAAGTGCGATTAGGACGATCCCGGCCTCGGCCCCTTTTGCATTTGACGATCCGTCTACGTAAAGAACCCATCCGAAGTCCGATACCACTTTTTGGTCACTCGGAGGAGCGGGTGAGCTTGCTTCAACTTCAGTACTAATCTCTCCAGGGCTCGAAGTAGTGAATTCGGCGATGAAGTCAGCTACGGCTTGGCCTTTAATTATTGTTTTCGGACGAAACTGAATGTCGAACTCACCAAGTTCGATAGCCCACTTTATCATTCATCCTGACACCTCAGGTCTCTGAAGTATTTGTCTGAGAAGGGAGTCTGTTAAAACGATCACGGAATGAGCTTGAAAGTATGGGCGCAACCTCCGAGCTGAAACAACGAGGCTGAGTGCTAGCTTTTCCAGGGGCCAGTATCTCATTTCCGCCAACACCATGACCTTGCTTACATAATAAACGGTGTGCTGTTTACTTCCGATCTCCCTGATCAAGGCTGAGCTAACAGCTGAGGCTGAGACCCCGAGGTAAAGAAATAGGGGCTCACCTTCTTCAGGTTTAGACAATAGAGGGGGTGAACTTAGGTACTGTTTTAGTTGCTGGAAGGCTTGTTCGCACTCAGATGTCCACTCTGCCTTCTTGTGACCCTTCAACTGTTAGAAGAAGGGGAGTCACTTGTCCGTTGCTCTGGATATGAAACGTCCGAGTGCCGCGACTTGCCCTGTAACGCATTGTATTTCTTTGATAGTCTGAGGCGAACTCATGCCGAGAAGTGCTTCGATCTTGTCGGGGTTCGCCTCGATGCCTCTCTGACTGACTTGAAAATCAAGGAATTTTCCTGAACTGACTCCGAAAACGCACTTCGTCGGATTCAGCTTCATCTGGTATTCTCGGAGAACGGCGAACGTTTCTCCGAGATCTGTTAGGTGATCGGATGCTTTGATACTTTTCACTAACATGTCGTCGACATATACTTCCATTGTACGTCCGATCTGTTTGGAGAACATCTGATTTACTAGCCTCTGATACGTAGCGCCAACATTTTTCAAGCCAAATGGCATGACCCGGTAACAGTAGGTCCCTTGTTTGTGACAAAGGTAGTCTTCTGCCTGTCTGGGGGGTGCATCGTGATCTTATTATATCCAAAGTATGCGTCCAGGAAAGAAAGTAATTCATGGCTCGCCGCGCTGTCTACCAGCTGGTTGATCCGAGGCAACGGAAAACTATCTTTCGGACAAGATTTGTTTAGATCTGAGTAATCTATGCAGACCCGCCACTTCCCGTTGGTTTTCTTTACGAGGACCACATTTGCAATCCAGTCGGGGTAATGTACTTCTTCTATAAATCCTGCATTGAGTAGAACGGAGACCTCGTCGGCTATTACTTCATATCACTCGGCATCAAATGGCCTTCTCTTCTTCTTGACAGGTTTGTGATCTAGATCCACATTCAGCCTGTGGACCATGACTTCCGAAGAAACTCCGGGCATATCTTAGTGAGACCATGCGAAGATGTCCCTATATTGCAGCAGAAATACTAGAACTTCAAGCCGTTGCTCAGGACTCAATGATGTCCCGAGCTAAACGGTTCTATTCGGATCAACTTCATCAAGCGGTACTTTTTCCAGGTCTTCCACGGAAGAGCCTTCTGCAGCCTCTCTGGGGTCTAGAACGTTGATGGTGAGGACCTGCTTGACTGATCCCTTTTTTATTGCCAAAGCATAACATCTCTAAGCTTCTCGCTGATCGCCTCGGAGGTAGCCTATCCCGCCCTCGGCGGAGAATTTCATCATCAGGTGATAAGTGGAGACTGCTGCTCTCATTGTGTTGAGGGATGGTCTGCTCAGGATGACATTGTGTACTGATGGTACATTGATAACTAGGAAGTCAACCATAAGAGTGACTTGATGTTGTCCTTCTCCGGCGATCACAGGGAGGGAAATGGTTCCCTTGGAGATCACTTTTTTCCTGGCAAAGTCATGCAGGGGGTCTTCACAGGTTTGAGATGAGACCTCGGAATCCTCATTCTTTTGAAGGCCTCGGAATAGATCACATCGACCGAGCTCCCGGTATCAACCAAGATGTCGTATACCTTTCGGTTCACTATGGTCATTGTAACAACCAGAGCATCATCGTGTGGATGCTAGATTCCACGTGTGTCTTCTTCTGTAGAGGTCAGAGTGCATGGGCTAACGCGAAGTTTCTTGCTAAGCTGCTTCGTTAGATGGATGTAAAGCTCTGGCTCAGACTTCCGAGAATGAGCCTTTCGCGCCTGATTTGAGTCTCCTCCACTAGACGAGCCCCCAAAGATGGTACGGATTTCGGCGGGTTCCTCTGCAATGTTATTTGGCTGTTCTCGCTCCTTTTCTCCTCTCCGAGCGGTTTTTCCTTCTTTCGTGTATCGACGCAGGTGTCCTTTCCGAATAAAGACTTCGATTTCATCTTTAAGATCTACATAGTCATCCGTGTTGTGACCGTGGTCTTGGTGGAAGCGGCAGTACTTACGCTTGTCTCGATGGTCCGGATCGGCTCTCATGCAAACAAACCAATTCAGCAGTTTTTCTCCTTGGATGTCCAATAGGATCTGCTCGGCAGATGTGTTAAGGGGGGTGTAGGAACGGAACTTTCCATCTGGCCTTCGGCTCGGACGACGATCGCGAGGAGCACGGTAGTCGGTCCCTTTGTTAGACATCTAGGATTCCTCGTTCCTAGGCCTCTTCCCCTTACCAATTGGCTCAGTCACCTGGACACTTTTTCGGGCATTGGTGAATTCCTCCGCATTGGCATACTTCTGAGCTATGTCCACAAGTTCAGCCAGTGTCTTGGGCGGGTTTTTCCCAATGGAGAAAGTGAACTTCCCTTCTTTTAGGCCGCTAAACACAGCAGCCAGTGTCATTTTGTCATCATAGTCTTCTACCAGTAATGCTTCTTCGTTGAAGCGAGCGATGTAGTCCTTCAGTGCCTCCTTTGGCCCTTGCTTGATAGTAAGCAAGTGAGTGTCGGGCTTTCGACTTCTCTTACCGCTGATGAACTGGGTAAAGAATAATCGGCTCAACTCTACGAAGGAGCTGATAGAGTTTGGCTTAAGTTGTCGGTACCAACTCCGAGCGAATCCTGTGAGCGTGATCGAGAACCCCCGACACATCATAGCTTCCGTCGCTGTCTGGATCTGCATCCAGGAGCGGTAGGATTCCACATGTTCGAACGGGTCTCCAAACCCAGAGTACTGGATAACGGGAGGTACCCGGAACCTCTGAGGCATCACCTCGCTCATGATTTTCGAGATGAAGGGAGGTTCGGTCTCTTCCATCATCGCTTGAACAGCAGCGGGAACCGACGTTGGCTGTTGCTTCTTTTCTAGGGCCAAGAACTTGTCGTTGAGTTCCTCGAACCGCTTCTCCCACGGGTCTTTGTTTTCTGCTACAATTTCTTGGATATTTTCTATCTCCGGGGTTCTCCTTCCCCTCCTCCGTTCCAGCCGATGGTGAAGATCCATCGGTGCCAGGGCCAAAGTAACCGAGGCATGGGTCGGAGCTCGCGTGATGGTGTTCTGAGCCGAGGGTCAGTTCTGGGTCAGAAGAGGATGCTGACCCGACACCGGCACCTGAGGATGCTGGGACGCCTCGGGCCTCACACTCCTTAGCATGGAGTGAGCTTCCACAACTGGACTAACCGATTCGGTGACAGGATTTCCTTGAGCCGAATGCAATCGCGGCTCATGTTGTTACTTCATCCTATTCACTTCGTCACGTAAGGCTTGTATCTCGCCCTGCATGGCGCGATACTTACTTGCCCGATTGCGAGAACGCTAGGACGGCCCCAAGGTTGACTCCGCGTGGAGTAGTGAGGAGGAGCGAGTCTGTTCGTTCAGCTCTGGCTCCGTAGCTACTGCTTTCTTCTTTCCTCTAGCCATTATACTCAAGAATATGAACCTGGCTTTTTGTGTCAGATTCCCATAGACGGTGCAAAAAATGTTGAGGTCAAAATCTAGATCGTCCTTCGCTTCGTGCAACGCTCCTTGAATGGGCCCTGGTCCTGCACAAAAGGTGGACAAAGGAGACCCTGGCTAAGCCGGGGGACCCTCCGATGCCTAAGTCAGGTCAAGGGAATCAGGGTCTAAGTTGTAAGGTGGAGGGAGCGTGCGAGATATTCCCTCCCTGTAGCAATGGGGTCCTCTCGCATTTATACCTGACTGTAGGATGGTTTGGATCCGTCAATCACGGCACAATTCGCTCAATTAGGGAGATTTTTGGATCATGGAGATACTGCGTATAATCTGTCGATCATGTGATAAGTTGCGCGTATCTGCGGGCGAGGTTATCGGCCACGTTTCGTTATGGTTGTTTCCGTGTTTCCGCATTTGGCAGATGGAATGCCTGCACATATCGCCTCGGCTCAACTTAATCGTCTTGGGTCAGCTTGCTCAACTATCGTATGCATTCATTATCGCCTTGTTGAGCTACGATAATCTTTCGAACCGAGCCGATCTTAGGATCCGCCCCGAAGTGGTAAATCTAACTTCCTACAATCAGCCCCGGAAGCCTTTGCCTCAGGATATCGGATCGGTCTTGCTGAATGGAATTCATTGCAGATGACGTCGAGGGGGCGGCTCGTATGTCGTCGTTGCCTCGTCGTGGGACGATAAGGGGGCAGCTTGCATCATCCGATCGGAGTGCAGAGACCATCCCATCTCGCACCTTTGGAATGGTGATGATTGCACACCACTCGTCTCCTTCGAATATGATCGTATCAGATCGGACAGTCGTCGTCCTGGATGCCCATATACTTAATCAAGTTAGCTTAACGTTTTCCTTGGGACCTCGGATAGGCTCGGATCTTCCCATAACAATAATAATAATCGAAATTTATGGACAAATCTTCCTGTATCGTTTCCTATTGTATTTTTCTCGTGGACAAGGAAAGAAATAAAGAATAAATAATTAAATAATTAAATAAAGTCTCTTCCAAGACGCCTTGACGTCTTTCTACCACACCTTTCCTCCGGGCTAATCCTAATGATTGCGCTTTCCACTACACAAGTGCGTGCGAACTTGCGAGATCTGATTCGCTCATCAGATCGACGGACCCTGCATGTATTCCCTGGTATAAATTCAGGCTCGTACATTCGCTTGGCTTGCTTACTGTGTACAAAAGAAGGGAAGGTTAAAATAAACCGTCCACTAGAGGTCCACATTCAAAGTACTGGTGTGGCCCACAAGATAAATTACACCAAACTCATTTTCGGATCACCAAATCTGCTCGCTGGGGCAAGCTTGATGAGCGGCGTGGATTTCTCACCTTGGCATGTGTGGCTGACCGTGTAGCAAGTGCACTTGGCATTTCTCTGATAGCAAATGTACTGTGATGAGGAATCACATGAGGCCCAACGTGACTCCGTGACGATGAGATTCCCACTATTAACTATTATTAGTGAGGGTTGGATGAATGCAATCATCGGAGCCACCACACCGAGCGTAATCTCTGTATGTAGATAATGGAATTTCCATGTGTGCGGAACCGGTGTTTCCTTCCTGGACGCGGATTTCCTGCGAAAGCCTTTCGCAGGAAGTTCCTGCACAAGAATGCAGTGTGGGGCCCACCACCATGTTTTTGAGAAATGTACTCCGTTCATCCGTTTGGTGAGCTCAGTTGAGGAAAATCAACCAAAAACGAAGTGGATCCAAAACTAAAGTGGGCCACACGAGAGGGAAATTTGGGGAAAGAAATAAGTACCATTGAAACCTTCCTGGGCTCCACCTTGATGTTTATATGCCATCCAAACCGTTTATAAGGTTATTAACACAAGGATGAAGTGAAAATACAAAAAATTTAGCCTGAAATAAAGCTTTTATGGTCATAAGAATGTTTCAACGGTTCTAACTGAATCCCTACTGTACTTGGCCCGAAAAAGCCCGACTCGGCCTGACCCGGAACTGAGTTCGGATCAGGACGGGCCAATTTTCTAGGTCCGAAAGTGAGTTCAGGCCGAGTTCGGATACCTCTCAGTTCGGACCGACCCGGTCCGAAATCCGACTTGCCCCGGCCCGACCCGACCCTGCTCGGCCCGACCCGTGTATGACTGTATTTAATTTGTATAAAATGTTTTATTTTATACTTTGTTAAATGTATGTAAATGTCTGTAAATGTCCTGACTAGTTAGATTTTTTGTGGAGTCTATAGTTTAACTATCTAAACCGTTGATCGAGGGCCTTGTAATGGGACGCGGATTACCTGCCAAAGCCTTTCCCATGAACTTGTTATAAGGTTCGAAACTGGCCTGAACTCAGGTTTGAAACTAGCCCGAACTCGAAGGTTCAAAACTGGTCCGAACTCGGCCCGAACTCGCGCCGGGCCCGGTTCGGGCTAGAGATGTTGGCCCGGTCGGGTTTGAGCCTTGTGTGGCTGTTGAACGGGCCTGGACGGGCTGAGGCCAGTTCGACTCGGCCCGACCCGTGTACACCCCTAATATAAACATCAAGGTGGAGCCCAGGAAGGTTTCAACGGTACGTTTTTCTTTCCCCAAATTTCCCTCTCGTGTGGCCCACTTTAGTTTTGGATCCACTTCGTTTTCAGTCGATTTTCCTAAAATGAGCTCACCAAACGGATGAACGGAGTACATTTCTCAAAAACATGGTGGTGGGCCCCACACTGCATTCTTGCGCAGGAACTTCCTGCGAAAGGCTTTCGCAGGAAATCCACGTCCCTTCCTGGAGTCAGGTAATCCCTGACTTCAGCATTTTCATTGGTCCACGTTACTGTAAGTGTCCATCACGGAAACGGATTGGCTACTCCCCCTGACACCATCCAATGGCCGATGGTCGGTGCTCTGTGGGTCCCACATGATATATGTGTTTCATACATGCGGTCCATCTATTTTTTCAGATTATTTTATCTCATGAGTCCAAAAATTAGAAATATTCAAATCTCAGATGGACCACATTACACGAAACAGTGTTGAATGAGTTTGGACCATTAAAAACTTTTTAGGGGCCATAAAAGTTTAGTATCAAGTTATTGTTTGTTTTTTCCCTTCATCTGGGCCTGTATGACCTAATCAACATATTGGATATCAAATAAACAGTACAGTGGGCATCGGGAGGATTTTAATGGTGGATATCCAATCGCTATTGTTTTCATGTGGTGTGGTCCACCTGAGATATATATACTCCTCTCATCTTTTGGATAAACATATAAAATGATCTTTTAAAATGGATAAACGGAATGGATGAAACATATACATCATGGTAGGGCTCACAGAGCACCAACCATCAGGGATTGGTGCCAGGGGGAGTAGCCAATTCGTTTCCGCCCATCACCTGTTTTTTTAATATATTAAAAAAAATTACATTTAATATATATATATATATATATATATATATATATATATATATATATATATATATATATATATATATATAAAACGGACACGTTAGACACGGAAACGGATTGGCTAACAAAAGCCAATGGCTGGTGGTTAGTGCTCTGTGGGCCCCACCATGATGTATCTACTTCATCCATGCCATCCAACTATTTTTACTTATCATTTTATGGTATGAGACTAAAAATGAGGTATATAAAAATCTCAAGTGGACCACATTACAAAAAACAATGTTGACTAAGCATCGACCATTAAAAACATTTCGGGGATCATAAAAGTTTTGGATCAAGCTGATTTTTGTTCTTTCGCTTCATCTGAGCCTGTATGACCTAATCAACAAATTGGATGTCAAATAAACAGTACAGTAGGCTTTAGGAGGATTTTAATGGTGGATATCAAATTATTATTGTGGTGTGGTCTACCTGAGATTTATATCCCTCTCATTTTTGGTATCAAGACCTAAAAGTATCTGCAAAAATTGATGAACGGAATATATGAAACACATACATCATGTTGGGGACCACAAAGCACCGACCATGGGCCTGCAGAGCACCGACCTTTCGCATAAAGCTCCTGCGCAAGGATTCTGGATGGAACTCACTGCAATGTTTTTTGATAAATCCAACCCGTTTATCCGTTTTTAAATATCATTTTAGGACATTCTACCAAAACTAAGATATATACAAAACTTAAATGGACCACATGAGAGGAAACAATAGGGATTTAGTAACTACCATTGAAATATTTATATGTCCACAAAAGTTGTATCGGTCTAATTTTTAGTGTTTTCATTTGGTCCCAATAAAAATGGCTTTATAAACAGTTTGGATAGCAAATAAACATCAAGACGGAAAAGAAGGTTTCAACTGTAGGAATTTCTTTTTACACTGTTTCATCTGTTGAGTTTTCAATCATCTTAATTTTTGAGTGCCGTATGCTCTGTTTCGCGGATACAGCGAGCGGCCGAATTCAGCTTTGTTACTGGTACACGTCACTCTAAGTGCTACGTCACCAATTTTATTAAATATATTAAAAAAATTATAATTCACGGGAAGTCTAACCGAAACGGTAGACGGTTTGCACTTGGAAATCGGACTGAGCACTGTGTACAGTACGTTCTTATTGTCCTGCGTAAACTCAGTTGGCCCCACCTTATTTGTATGTGGTCTATCCACGCCGTCCATCCGTTTATAATTTAATGGGTTGAGCCCAAAATTGAAGTATATCCAAATATCAATTGGATCATACCACAGTAACGGTGGGGATAATGATTTCCACCGTTGAAACCTTGCTAGGCCCCACAGCGATGTTTATTTGTCATCCAACCTGTTTATAAGATCATACAGACCTAGATGAAGGGAACACACAAATGTAAGATTGATCCAAAACTTTTGTAGCCCCTAAAAAGTTTCAACGGTAAACGTTCAATTCAATTGTTTCCTATGGTGTGGTCCATTTGAATATTGTATATGCTTCATTTATTGTCTCAAGTCCTAAAATTAACCAGTGAAATTGATGGACGGAGCGGATAAAATATATAAATCATGGTGGACCCCACAGAATTAATTACTCAATATGCTAAGCCCAGTGAGTTACTCACTGGGCAATCCGCTTCCTTCCCTCCGGGATTCAGCGCATGGGTTGAGTAGCTAGACTGGATATTAATTATATTGGTCCCATCATGATGTATGTTTTGTATCCACACCATTCATCCATTTGGAGAGATCATTTTAGGGCATGAGCCAAAGAATGAATCCCATGCAAAACTCCAATGGATCCCACAACAGAAAACAGTGGAGAGAGTCACGCCCACAATTAAAAACTTCTAAGGGCCACAAAAGTTTTCGATCAAGCTGATATTTGTGTTTTCCCTTCTTTAATGTCTGTGTTAACTTATGAAGAGGTTGGATCTCAAATAAAAATCACAGTGGACCTTAGGAAGGCTTCAACGGTGGATGTCACTCTCCTCACTATTTTCTATGGTAGGGTCCACTCCAGCGTTGGATCTACCTCATTCTTTTGATCATGCCCCAAGATGATCTCTCCAAATGGATGGATAGTGTGGATACAATACATACATCATGGTGGGCCCCACAGAACTTGGTGGCGTCACTTTAGCAGCGAGTCTAGCTACTCATCGTGTCGGTAGCTAATCCGTTTCTAATTTCTTTCTTCTAAAATTTAATTATGCCATGTCATCTCATACCAATTTTATAAGATAAAAAAATAACTACAAAATCTTCTTGATTAGCAAAGAATATTAGCTGCGACCCAGGATGAGTGATGTCCGTATGATCCTCACCGTAGGCCCACCTTGATCTATGCGTCGTATATCTACTCCATCTATCTGTTTTCTCACAGTATTTTAAGACTCGACCCCAATCGGTACTTGTGATCGAGTCAGACTCAGTCTGGATTAGTCCAACCCAGACCCGGACTCGGATCGAGTTAGGCATGCTGGACTCGGTACCAAGTCAGGTTGAATTCAAGTCAAGCGTATTTCAAAACCGAATAGAGTCGGGTCAACCCTAACTCGATCCAAATCGACTCGATGCCCACCTCTAACTATGATGGTTGTTTTTTTTATCTACACTGTTTATCCATTTTGTCCACTTACATCAGGGCAAGTTTAAAAATAGATCGATATCTCAAGTAGACCACACCAGATGAAAAGTGGTGATTGAACGCATACCATTATAAACTTCTTAGAGCCCAATGTAATATTTATTTTCCATCCAACCAACTGATAACGTCACAAAGACATGGATGAACTGATAACATCACAAAGACATGGATGAAGAGAAAATACAAATATAAGCTTGATCCAAAACTTTTATAGCCCCAATAAGTTTTTAATCTTCTAATCATCCATGTTTCTTGTGGTGTGGTCCACCTGAGATTTGGATCTTTCTCAATTTTGTGCTCATGAATTACAATGATCTGTAAAAATGGATAGACGGCGTGGATAAAATTATGCATCATGGTGGAGCCAATAGAGCTTTTCCAATAACACACAGTACTGCAGTTGGTGGTATATGTTACCAGTGTCCCCTTTGTCATATCCACTTGTACGAGCAAATAGTTTGTGGCTTAGGAGGGCCATACTTTGATGTTTTCTGAAAAATCAACCTGGACCACAAGGCGCGTCACCCCGTTTTAGGCCACACGTCGAAAAAATCAATTTTATCTATAATTCAAGTTGACCACATGATTGTAAACAGTGTATGGACAATCCTCACCTTCCAAATTGTTTCCATTAGTCTGGCCCAAGTGATTCATGTATCGGTATAATTTTTGGCAAAATACTTATTATTATTATTATTATTATTATTATTATAAACTAGTTGTTGAAGTGGATTTTGATGTAAGTATAATATTTGACCCTTTAAAATAAAGGGTAGACATCTCTCTCCCAGCTATTTCCTTTAGTGTATATCTCTAGGCTCAATATGGGATTTAATAACAAATGATTATAATAGATATTACATAAACACCGCAGCGGCCCCTAGAAAAATCAAGAGTCACACCCCATACAATATATATATATATATATATATATATATATATATATATATATATATATATATATATATATATATATATATATATATATATATAAACAAACTCTCTTTACAATTAGAGAAATATGGGGGATTGAATTTTTGGCAGGGGCCCACCATGATGTGTATGCAAAATTCATTTTAACAATTAAATGTGTAATCGTTTAGGCCCGAATCTAAAAAAAAATTAGGTTAACACGAGATTCATGTGAACCACACCAAAGAGAATATTTGGAAGAGAGACATCCACCCTTGAAATTTATTGGACCCACCATGATGATTATATAAAATGGACACATTTATTTATCTAATGGAACCCCATCATTTTGTCTAATGGAACCCTATCACTTTGTCAAATGAACCCGTCACTTTGTCTATTGAAACCCCATCATTTTATTTGATAAGCTGTCACTTTGTCTAGTGAAATCATGTCACTTTGCACAATAATATCGCCAATTTGTCTAGTGGAACCAAGTCACTTTATTCAAAAACTCGTCATTTTATCAATCAAAATCCTATCAATTTGTCTGGCAACCCCATCTTTTTATCTAGTGGAACATCGTCACTTTGTCTCCCCCGTTACTTTGTCCAATAATCACGTCACTTTGTCTATTAGAACTTTGTCACTTTGTCTAGCACTCCTTTCACTTTATCTGTTGAAATCCCATCACTTTATCCAACAACCTGATCGCTCTCTGTCTAATAGAACCCCGTCACTTGATACAGTAGAACTTTGTCACTTTGACTTACTACATAGTCTCTTTAACCTCATCACTTTGTCCAGCAACCCAATCACTTTATCTAGTGAACCTCATCACTTCGTCCAACAACCTCGTCACTTTGTCCAGCAACCTCATCACTTTGTTAAGTGGAACCCAGTCATTTTGTCTTTCAACCTTGTCACTTCGTATAGTGGAACCAGGTCACTTTGTTCAGCAACCCATCACTTTTTCCAACAAATCTGTAACTTTGTCTAATGGAACCCTATTTGCTTTGTCTCGTTTAACCTTATTACTTTGTTCAGTGGAATCATGCTACTTTGTCGAGCAACCTCGTCACTTTGTTTAGTATAACTCTATCACTTCATCTAATAACCCCGTCACTTTGTCCAATAAACTCCATCACTTTATCTAATGAGTAGCAAAAAATTATCGACAATGGATGGTCTATATTGTCAGTGGCTCTACATGATTTAAGGCCCACATTGAATTGTCATATTACCATGAAAACTATTCATCATATATTGTTCCTGAAAATTATGCTTAATTATCTTGATGTTTGGTAAATCTTGGGGGTTGTACCTCACTGGGATAGTCATTGACGCTATCAAACCATATTCAGTGTGCAGGATACGCAGTTGATGAGCATGTTGGTGTTCACTCGGGTTTTTAGAAAATGAGTAGTATACTCGGGTTTCGAAAACCGGGGTGTTATAGAGGTGATTATTGGTCAAAGTAATGGGGTTCCATTAGAAAAAGTGACAATATTCCACTAGAAAAAGTGATGGGGTTGTTAGATAGATTGATAGGGTTTCGCTTGATAAAATGACGAATTTTCGAATAAATTAAGTGACTTGGTTTCACTAGACAAAGTAACGATGTTATTTCGCAAAGTAACAGGATTTCACTAGATAAAGTGGCAGCTTGTCAAATAAAATGACGGGTTTTCAATAGATAAAGTGACGGATTCATTTGACAAAGTGATATGGTTCCATTAGACAAAATGATGGGGTTCCATTAGATAAACTAATGTGTCCATTTTATATAATCATCATGGCGGGTCCTATAAGTTTCAAGGGTGGATGTCTTTCTTCTAAATATTTTCTTTGGTGTGGCTCACATGAATCTCATATTAACTTCTTTTTCTTTTCTTTTTTTGGATTCAGGCCTAAATGATTACGCATCTAATTGTCAGAGTGGATTTTGCATACACATCATGGTGGGCCCCCGCCAAAAATTTAAACCCCCATATTCTCCAATTGTAAAGAGAGCTTATATTTGTGTTTTTCCTTCGTCCGGGCCGTGTGAACTTATCAACAAAAGATTAGATGGCAAATAAACATTACGGTGGACAATGAAGTTTTCAATGGTCGGCATTCAATGACCATTGTTTCCTATAGTTTGGTGCACTTGAGATTTGTATTTGCTTCATTTTTTGTACAATTCTCTAAAATAATATGAGAAAATGGATGGATGGGATAGATATATAACGCATAGATCAAGGTGGGCCCACGGCGAACATCCTACTGATATCACTCATCCTGGGTCGCAGCTAATATTTCTTACCAATCAGGTAAATTTTGTAAATATTTTTTTATCTTATAAAATTGTTGTGAGATGACGTGGCCTAATTAAATTTTAGAAGAAAGAAATTAGAAGCAGATTAGCTACCGACATGATGAGTAGCTAGACTCACTGCTGAAGTGACGCCACAAAGTTTCGTGGGGCCCACCATGATGTATGTATTGTATCCACATTGTCCATCCATTTGGAGAGATCATTTTATGGCATGATCAAAAGAATGAGGTAGATCTAACGTTGGAGTGGACCCTACCACTGAAAACAGTGAGGAGAGTGACGTCCACCGTTGAAACCTTCCTAAGGTCCACCGTGATTTTTATTTGAGATCCAACCTCTTCATAAGTTAACACAAACATTAAAGAAGGGAAAACACAAATATCAGCTTGATCAAAAACTTTTGTGGCCCTTAGAAGTTTTTAATGGTGGGCGTGACTCTCTCCTCTATTTTCTGTGGTGGGGTCCACTCAAGTTTTGGATCTGATTCATTCTTTGGTTCATGCCCTAAAATGATCTTTTCAAATGGATGGATGGTGTGGATACAAAACATACATCATAGTGGGACACACATAAATAGGTGACATCACTTCAGTAGTGAGTCTCACTACTCAACGTGTGCGCTGAATCCCAAATGGAAATGGAAGCGGATTGGCTACTACCCCTGCCACCTGCCCGGTGGTGGTGGTGGTCAGTGCTCTGTGAGCTCCACCATGATGTATGTGTTTCATCCATTTCCTTAATCTATTTTTACATATAATTTTACGACTTAATTCCAAAAATGAGAGGGATATAAATCTCACATGGACCATACCTAGGAAAACAATGGTGATTGGATATCCATCATTAAAGTCCTCCTAAGGCCCACTGTACTGTTTATTTGACATCCAATCTATTGATTTGGTCATAAGGACTCAGATGAAGGGAAAAAACAAGGATCGGCTTGATCCAAAACTTTTATGGCCCCCAAAAATTTTGTATTGGTCGACGTTCGTTCAACACTATTTCATGTAATGTGGTCCACTTGAGATTGGGTTATACCTCATTTATGGTCTCATACCATAAAATGATCTAGAAAAATAGATGTACGACATGGATGAAACACATACATCATAGTGGGCCCACATAGCACCGAGTGGCAGGGGAGTAGCCAATCCGTTTCCAATGGAAGCCGTCTAACAGATGCGGATTCGCCGGGGAAAGCCTTTTGCTGGAAGTTCCATCACTGAGATGTAAGGTGGGGTCCATAGTGATGTTTATAAGAAATTCAATCCATTCATCTATTTTTAGAGATCATTTTAAGACATGTAACCAAAAATTAAGATGAACAAAAACTCAACTGGGCCATACAAGATGAAACAGTGGAGAAAGATATTCCTACGGTTGAAACTTTTCTAGGCGTCTTAATGTTTATATGCTATCCAAACCGTTTACAAGGTCATTTTTATTGGGATGAAGTGAAAACACTAAAAACTTAGACTGATACAAAACTTTTGTGGTTATATAAATATTTATAATGTCTAGCATGATATCAAAAAACAGATCAACGGGTTGAATTTATCACAAATGTTGCAGTGGTCCCATCCAGAATCCCTGGGCGGGAGCTTAAAAGGCTTTGACAGGAAATTCACGTCCCCCTGTCTAACGAAAACGGATTGGCTACTCCCCCAGTCACCAGCCCCGTGGCTGATGGTCGCCCCAACATGATGCATGTGTTTCATACATTCTATTCATCAATTTTTGCAGATACTTTTAGGTCTTGATACAAAAAATGAGAGGGATATAAATCTTAGGTGGACCACACCACAGGGAAACAATAGTAATTGAATATCCACCATTAAAATCTTCTTAAGGCCCATTGTACTGTTTATTTGACATCTAATCTGTTGATTAGGTCATACAGACTCATGCATATGAAGCGATAAACAAAAATCAGCTTGATCCAAAACTTTTATGGTCCCCAAAATGTTTTTAATGGTCAACACTCATTCAACATTGTTTTTTGTAATGTGGTCCACTTGAGATTTTTATATACCTCATTTTTGGTCTCATACCATAAATGATATGTAAAAATAGATGGATGGCATGAATGAAATAAATACATCATGGTGGGGCCCACAGAGCATCGACCACCAGCCATTGGCTGTTGTTAGCCAATCTGTTTCTGTGTCTAATGTCTCCGTTATACTTTTGTAAATTTTTTAATATATTAAAAAAATGGGTGATGTGGCACTTACAGTGACGTGGACCAATGAAAATGCTGGAGTCCAAGAAACACCAGATCCGCACTTGAGCTACAATAGCTACAAATATTGTAGGTGAGTACAACTTGTTATGGGAAGATCTGAGCCCCTTTAATTCCAAGGTCTGATGCTACACTAATCAGATCGGATATATAAGAGCAAAACTCTTGGGATAACCTGGAGGAAGATGCTCGGCTCGGTTCCGGTCAAACTTCTGCGTTGAGGTTGTCAGTTCGGGGTGATCCAAGAGCAGGGCAGTCGGTAGGAGGATTATACCAGAACCTACTTACAAGATCTCGGAGCGCCCTACTACTGCCTGACCAGAGTCGAATCATCCGACCGCTCACATCTATGTCATCCGTCGCTGAGAATCTAAGGTTGATGGGTTAGCCCACCGCCCGCCTCGAGACTCGGAGGGGAGACCTCCAAAATATCAGATGAACAAGTAGAGCTAGGTCCTTCACAAGCCCAGGACCGAAGCTCGGCTCGAACTTGGGACGTATTCCTCGCTTAACAACTCTCATGTATGTGCATGTCTAAGTCCGAGGTTCGGAGTCAGGGCTTCTTTGACCTGGGATTCCGAGCTGAGACTGAGACTCGATGAGGGCGTTTCATGCGCTATACTAAAAAACTACCTTAAGAAGACATGGCCGATGGTTTCGCCCGCACATACGCAGGATTCACTACACGATCCCCGGATTACAGACCATATCTCCACAATCACAGTATCTCATTGATTGAGTGAATTGTGTCGAGATTAACAGACCCGGACCATTCGATATCAGGTATAAATACAAAGAGACTCCATTACATAAATACAAAGAGACTCCATTACTATAGGTACGCAATAACTTACACTCTCCCTCGACCTTTGAACATAGACCCTGATTCCCTTTACCTGACTAAGGCATCGAAGGGTCCCCCGGCACCCTCCAATGAGTGGAGGGTGATCTAGATTTTGTCATCAACATTTTTTGGCGCTGTCTGTGGGAATCTAATACAAAAGTTCAGGTTCATATTCCCGAATATAATGGTTAGAGGAAAGAAGAAAGAAGTAGATGCAAAACCGGAGCCAAATGAGCAAACTCGCTCCTCCTCACTACTTCACGCTGAATCAGCTCCGGGGCCTTCCCAGCGTTCTCGCAATCGGGAAAGTAAATATCGTGTCATGTAGAGCGAAATATAAGCCCTACGTGACGAGGTGAACAGGATGAAGCAACAACAGGAGTCACGATGTAACGCCCCGAACTTTTCGATGCTCGGGCATCGAAAGTCCTCGAGCGTTACCATAAGATTCAACGTGACATATACATATGTACGATACCAATCCAATTACTCTAGCCTTACATCCTTGCCCTGACATAAACTTAACCGTTGGGGATGATCTTTATTCATAAATCAAGTCATCTGACCGTTGAATTTCAAGACAAGCTCACCCTGCATCAGCAAGTGGACCCCACCCTACCACAGTTAGGTGGGCCGTGTATGTGGCCCCACTTTGATGATGTGGCTCGTCCAGGCCGTCCATCAAAGGCCATCAGCCCTGGACTTTTGTTTCAAAAAAATAAAATAAAATAATAATAAAATATATGTTAGTATATATGCATGCATCTGTGCACGCATAAAAATTATAAAGTATTATATTACACCTCTAATGCAGGAAGCATTGTGTGTACGGATTGCATTCAGAACCGTCCATCCCATTTCTCACCTCATTTTAGGCGTTGACCCGAAAAATGAAGCCAACCTAACTCTCTGGTGGGCCACACCAGCAGAAAGACTGATTTAATAGTGATAATCATTAGGGCCCTTTGTGATATTTCGGTGCATCAAGACATATCCAAAATTGGACATTGGACCTTTCCTTAGCCCTAGAACCCAATCAACGGAGTAGATCCTCCTTAGGTGGGCCCCACCTATCAAAACAAAATAAAATAAAATTATAAGAAACATGCACGTTAAACGTACAGAGGACGCTGCCTCATTTTACTTGAAATTTTGGCTTCAACCATAGCCCCACCACAAGCTCTACCATGATGTGTGTTGAACATCAACACTGTCCATTTAATGGGTCCTCTTTTTATATGGGGTGCCCCCAAAAATCAGCCATACACAGTGCCCAAGTGGCCCACATCATTTACAATCTTTTGAATACATGTTAAACCATATGAAAAGCACTTGTCCGGGTCCATCTGAGATTTGGATGCACCTGAAACTTGGTTTGACCCCTTAAACTAGCGGGACACACTTAATGAATGGGTTGGATTTGTGAACCACAATGTGGTGAGCCAAACAAATGATTATAAATACTTTAACGGTGGATTTTAGTATATATTACCATGATTGAATCCACCGTTGATACTTGATAACTATCATTATTATATATTAGTAATTTAATTATCATTCTTTGGTACAATCATTAATAGTAGATCATACCATTACTTGCATTATAATGACTATTATTAATAAATTAGCTAACGTTAATTATAACACTAATATTAACAATTACTCTTCAATTATTAAAATTATCATACGCTAACTACAATCCAAATCCTAAAAACTTATCCTAGACCTAAACGTACGGATGAAAACCCAGTTCTACATCAAAACCCTAAAACTAAGGTAATCCAAACTTTATGTTAAGACCTTGACCAAGAATATCGTATAAAGCTTGAATCTAACGGTGTAACTTTACAATTGATGGTAGGGTTTGGCTCTAAGGAATCATGCATTCTCTAAACTACACTAGTAGGTGATCCTAAACATAAGGTGATGATTCTTCCCCTTGAGCTTTCCATCTTCTCATTAGCTTAAGTTATAGTCTTTATTTAAATTCATAATTGATATATTCCTTTATAATCGCATGTGTTAGCTGGTGGAAATTAAATTGCTGTCATACATACTTTATGATTATTCTGTATAATTGTTCATGCTTGTGGATTATTTGTGGATTGCTTACGGAATTTAAACTGGTACATTAGTGGGAAATTCCCACATATAAATGTACACCCATACTTGGGATGTAACTTGACTAGTTGTGATCGTAATGGACCTTCGGCTGGGTGGTTATTGAGTGGTGGTCTAGAAGGATGATTGATGTGGGCCTACCATCCAGGGTTGTTGTGCCCAATGATTTTTAAGGATGGTCTTTATCATATGGTTTTGATATTCGCCCTATGTGGCATATTTTGATACTCGCCCTATGTGGCTTATTTTGATATCTGCTTACGTGGTTTGTTTTGGTATTTGCCCTATATGAGTTTGATGTTTTATATCGTGCAACCATGCGATGGTAAGCCCCACATACTGTAATATGATTGGCCACTAGTCGATGAGTTTCCATTAAACATCCTAAGGTGGTAGCCTCATGAGCCAGGGATGGTGGAATGGGACACTATGCCTGAGCTGTCGGCCTACGCTGGGCTATACGCTCCCCGTAGTGACCTTGAGCTTACCTAAATTGGCTGATTGTAACTGGACTAATAACGGTTTGGCTAATCATGCATCCATAGCATATTGGCGATGACGGGTGGCTAATTCTGGATGCTGTAGCACATGCCCCAGAGTTGTTGGGGTATCGTTTCGCTAGCTCCCAGACCACCGACTATCGACCCTTGTTCCGACTGGATGATTTTCCCAGGTCGATGATTTGCATGGGCGACGAGCCCAAGTCCGACTGGATGTGCATCCCCAGGTCGATGTGCATTCACGCATCCATGCATTTAAAAAGACTGCATCATGTATTATTTTGATTGCCTTGTTGTTTATAACTATGCTTACCTAATGCGGCGGTGTGTAATCTTGAGGGGAATTCACACTGAGCTGGCCACTCATCCATCAAATATACAACCGTACAGGTAGAACAGGTGGCCTAGATGATGTATATGATCAGACTTGATGAGAAGCTGTGCAGGTGCCATGGATACACGGCCGTATTGCTAAGAGGAGCTGTGCGATCTTGCGGCTCTCATTTATATGTTTTATATGTTTTAAATTTCTCATATATGTAATCTTGTAATTGATAGTGTAGAGACATTGGTTTGTATAAGTCATTATGGGCGACCACTTGTATATGCTAGATGAAATTGAAAATTTTCCTTTATGTCGATTTGTTCACACTACGCTCATTTGCTTACTCTGATAAAAGTAAAGAAAAATGTATGTACACTCGAATTTGACCATCCTTTAAGGTTAACACTCGGGTTCTCGGGACATGGGTCGTGTACTCGGGTCCTGAAGATTCGGGGCGTTACACACGACCACACCCGGCTCAAGAAAATCTTGTTCTTGAACCAGTCGGTCTGGTCGTGGAAGCCCACTCAACGCCGAGGAGTGTGAGGCCTGAGGTGCCTCAACACCCTCAGATGCCGATGTCAAGACAAAATCCTTTTCCGACCCAAATTCGAGCCTCGACTCGGAACACCACTACACGAGCTCCAACCAACGCTTCGGTCACTTCAGCCCTGGCACCGACGGATCTTCGTCATCGACTGGAATAGAGGAGGGGAAGGAGAACCCCGGAGATAGAAAACACCCAAAAAATTGTAGCAGAAAACAAAGACCCGTGGGAGAAACGGTTCACGGAGTTTAACGACAGATTCATAACTCTGAAAAAGAAACAACAACCGAGGTCAATTCACACCGCCGTTCAAGCAATGATGAAAGAGATCGAACCTCCCTTCAACTCAGAAATCATGAACGAGGTGATACTGCAGAGGTTCCAGATACTTCCCGTTATCCAATACTCTGGGTTTAGAGACCCATCCGAGCATGTGGAAGCCTATCACTCGTGGATGCAGATCCAGACAACGACGGATGCTATGATGTACCAAGGGTTCTTGAACACGCTTACAGGTTCCGCTCGAAATTGGTACCGACAGCTCAAACCAAATTCCATCAGTTCCTTCGCAGAGATGAGCTAACTATTCCTTACCCAGTTCATAAGTGGTAAGAGAAGTCGAAAGCCTAACACTCACTTGTTTACTATTAAGCAAGAGTCGAATAAGTCGTTGAAAGACTACATCGCTTGCTTCAACGAGGAAGCATTATTGGTAGAAGACTACGACGATAAAATGATACTCGCCGCTGTGTTTAGTGGCCTAAAAGAAGGGAAATTCACTTTCTCCATTTGAAAAAATCCGCCGAAGACACTGGCTGAACTTGTCGCCAGAGCTCAGAAGTATACCAACGCGGAGGAATTCTCCAATGCCCGTAAAAATGTCCAAGTAACAGAGTCGAGTGATAAAGGGAAGAGGCCTAGGAATGAGGAATCCCAGCCGTCCAACAAAGGGACCGATGACCGTGCCTCTCACGATCGTCGTCTGAGCAGAAGGCCGGAGGGAAAGTTCCGATCCTGTACCCCCTTAACACGTCCGCCGAGCAGATTCTATTGGACATCCGAGGAGAAAAGCTGTTGAATTGGCCTGTTTGCATGAGAGCTGATCCGGATCATCGAGACAAGCGCAAGTACTGCCGCTTCCATCAAGACCACGGCCACAATACGGCTAACTGTGTGGATCTCAAAGATGAGATCGAGACCCTTATTCAGAAGGGACACCTGCGCCGATACGCCAAAGAGGGAAAAGCCGCTCAGAAAGAAGAAAGAGAGCTAGAGCAGCCAAATAACACCATGGAAGAGCCCGCCGAAATCCATACCATCTTCGAGGGCTCATCTGGTGGAGGAGATTCAAATGGGACGCGGAAGGCTCACTCCCAGAAGTCTGAACTGGAACATTACGTCCACTTAACCGAGTGACCTAGCAAGGAACTTCGAGTCAACCCATGCACTCTGACCTTCATAGAAGAAGATGCGCGCGGAATTCAGCACTCGCACGACAATGCCTTAGTAGTTACCATGACCATAGCGAATTACAAGGTATACCGTAACTTGATCGACACCGAGAGCTCGGCCGACATGATCTATTCTGAAGCCTTTGAAAGAATGGGGATTCCGAGGTCTCATCTCAGACCCGTGAGGACCCCCCTACACGGCTTTGCCGGGGAAAGAGTGATCTCCGAAGGAGCCATCTCCCTCCCTGTGACTGCGGGAGAAAGACAACATCAAGTCACACTCTATATATATATATATATATATATATATATAAGTTTTACTTTTAAAAAATCTAAACACGACCCGACCCCACCCAACCCTATCTTCCTTTCCCTTTCTTCTCTTTCTCTACCTGCCGCACGCCTGCCCGACGCCCGACCATCAATCCACCGGACCACCACCACTAGCGCACGACCAGCACGCCTCCGCTGCCTGCCCGATTGATCCCACCGAGCGAAGAAGACCACATGGCCGCGCGCCCAATCCCAACTCGGTTAGCACTTAGCGCTCATTTTTTTATCCATTGATTTTTGTCCAAAGTATGGCCCACTGATTAGAGCCATTTGATTATTGATAAAGAAAGCTTGAAGAAGTTTTTAATGCTGGGTATTCAATCACGACTAGTTACTGTGGTGTGGTCCACCTAATATGTAGATCTTCTTCATTGTTAGGAATGACCAAAATTGTTCTTTTGAAAAGGATGGACAGCGTGGATGTAATGAACGTACATCAATCTTGGCCCTACAGTTAGGGATCCACCCACCTTGGTGGACTCCGGGGATCCACCGAAGCTGCGCCCTCATGTGCACCTGGTTGGACCATTCTTTACGGTCCATCCTATATTAATTTCGAACCTATCATTTTTGTGTGCAATCCAACCCTTCCAACAAGTTAGCCCCAACATGAAGATAATATTTCTTAAAAATTAAATCCATACACATATCAGGACGGCCCCAGCAGAGAAAACAAATGTACACCATTGAAAGAACAAAACCTCCTAATCAATAGATATGGTTGATTATGAAAAGCTCGAGCTCGAGCTCGATGTAAACTTGACTTGACTCGAACCACTAGCTCGACTCGACAGCTTTGGCATACAAGCCAAGCTTCAATGTTGAGCTCGAGGCCGAGCTCGAGCTCGAACTTGAGTACAACATGGACAAGCCGAGCCGAGCTTGGCCCACCTCGACTCGACTCAACTCGACTCGGCTCAATGCCCACCTCTAGGTGGGTGTACGCACCGAAATTAGTGAGTGATGCGGCAACTGGCTTTGGGTTAAATTTTTTCTTCTAAAAAATGACAACGAAAAGACTCCATTTTGACATGGCAAAGTCATGTGAGTTCTAATTATGATGTATTTACAATAACCACACTATCTATCCAATATTCTAGATCATTGTAGGGCATGACCTAAAAAATGAAGTAGATCCAAAACTCAAGTGGACCACACTACAGAAAGAGTTAGGACAATGAGGTCCACTATTGAAAACTTCCTAAGGTCCATCCTGATGTTTTTTTTTTTCCATCCGACCTATTCATAAGGTCACACGAACCTGGATAAAGGGAAAACACAAATATAGCTCGATCCAAGACTTTCGTGGACCTTAGGAAGTTTTTTAACGATGGTGTTCAATCCCCACTGTTTTATGTGGTGTGGTCCACTTGAGCTTTGGATTTGTCTCATTTTTTTAGCTTGTTCCCTAAAATGATTTGACAAAATAGATGGACGGTATGGATCTAACTAGAGCTGGGCATCGGACCGAGTCGGATCGGATTGGGTCCAACTCGATTCGATCCGAAATCTACATGGGCTGACCCGAACTCAATCCGATCTGGGACCGAGTCCGGGACATTTGACTTGAATCGATCCGATGCACGATTGGCTCGACCGGATGAAAAATGATTAGTCCGACTCGGTAACATTTTGAAACCGAGTCGATCGGGGTCCACATTTTTTTTTTCATTTTTTTACACACGCACACACACCACCACACACTCATGCCATGGTGGGATTTCACCACCTATGGGTACTCAAACCCTCAACTAGGTGTTGAAACTCCTAAGAGTCTACCACCGGAGTAAGACGGGTATGATTCGAATCGAATTTTTTAATGGTGAAAATCATTATCCTCGCTGCTATTTTCGATGTGGTCCATTTGATCTTTAGATATGATTCATTTTTTTTTCAAATACTCTAAAATGATCACGAAAAATGGATAAACGATATGGATATAACAAATACATCATTGTGGGGCCCATGTAATTTTGATCTCATTTGAGTCATTCGTACAACTCGGAGCTCGAGGCGCGTCTCCGCTCGTCTTTGCACGACACGTATCTACACCAGCTGGCAGCTGTAAGTTGCTGCCTATGTTGACGGGACGCGGATTAAATAATGACAGGTTGAGCGAGTCAACAACTGAAGTGACTTCACCAAGTTCTGTGGGCCCCACTATGATGTATGTGTTGTATCCACACCGTCCATCCATTTTGAGATATCATTTTAGGGCATGAGCCAAAGAACGTTGCAGATGAAAACTTGTAGTGGACCCCACCACAGAAAACCGTGGGGAGAGTGATTCCCACCATTAAAACTATCCTAAGGCCCACCGTAATGTTTATTTGAAATCTAACCTATTCAAAAGTTAAAAAAGACATGAAATAAGGGAAAACACAAATATCAGGTTGATCTAAAACTTTTGTGGCCTTTAGAAGTTTTTAATGGTGGGCATCACTATCCCCACTACTTTCTGTGCTGGGGTCCACTGGAGCTTTGGATTTAATTCATTCTTTGGATATTGCTCTGAAATGATCTCTCCAAATGGATGGAAAGTGTGGATACAAAACATACATCATGGTAAGGCCCATGGAACTTGGTGACATCACTGTAGTAGGGACTCTCACTACTCAACCTATTAGTAGCTAATCCGCGCCCGTGTTCACGTGCTGTGCACGTAACTCAATGGGCTCGTCTTTGCACGACACGTATCTACACCAACTGGCAACTGTAAGCTGCCGCTGTGTTGACGTGCTGTGCACATAACTTAGTGGGCTCTTATCGTATTGAGTAAACTCTGTTGGGGCCCACCGTGAATGCATGTGGTTTATCCATGCCGTCCATTCATTTTTCTACATCATTTTATTGGTTGAATCCAAAATTGATGTATATCCAAAGCTCAAGTGGACCTTACCACAAGAAAAGGTACAAGTATTGATTTCCACCCTTGAAAATTTTATAAGGCCCCAGTGATGTTTATTTGTCATCTAACCTGTTCATAAGATAAATATATGTGATAAATATTCATAAGAATCACTCCAGATCAGATCGGATCGGATCCATTCGGTTTGGATTTCGGTTCAGATCGGTCCAAATTGACCACAATTCGAACTCGATCTGAAAAACTGTTGGATCTGAATGGCCCTATTCGATCCGCCCCGATGCAGGCCGTTGGTTCGGTTCGAATCGGGTCGGATTGGGTCGGATCCACCGGATTGGGTCAACATGCCCAGCTCTAGATCTAACAAATAAATCATGGTGTGGCCCACTTGAGTTTTGTATGGGCCTGGTTTTTGGCTTTTTGTACGGTGTGGATCTCGTGCATGTTCCTTCCTTGGCGTGGATAAAAGAGTCGAGCTAACATGGTTCTTCTCAAAATGGGTCGATTTTGAATATTTTTGAATGCAATTGATTACATAATGGGTCAATTAATGCTAGAAAAGTGGCATGTAACTCTAATATTTTACTAAGGGGTTATTTCTTTCTCATTTAATATGTCATTAAGATCTTAAAATCAAATTTCAGTCGCTTAAATTGCTATTTTAGGCATCTGTTTAGCACACTTAAAAAAATAAAATAAAAAATCCTTAAAGTGATGTGGCCAGTGATTTTGGGTTAAATTTTTTTCTAAAGATAATGGCTTTGCTCCTTTCATGCGGATCCGATTCTGGAATGGCCTCAATTTTGAGACGGCAAAGTCCTTCGGGCCTAATTATGATGTGTTTCTAATATCCACACCGCCCAACCAATTTTCCACATCATCGTATTTATGGAAGGACAATGGGGTCCACCATGTTTATTTTCCATCCGACTGATTCATAAGGTCATAGACCTAGACGAAGGGAAAACACGAATATCAGTTTGATCGAAAACTTTTATACCCCCGAGAAGTTTTCAATGATAGTGTTTAATCCCCACTGTTTTCTGTGGTGTGGTCCACCTGAGATTTTGATCCGTCTCATTTTTTAGTTTATGCCTTCAAATGATCTGGAAAAAATAGATGGACGGTATGGATCTAACACAAATTATGGTAGCCCATAAAAGTTCTACACGGTAAAAGTTATAGTGTGCATTATGCAATCTTGGAGAGAAAATGGGCGTGTTTGGTAGAGCGGGAGGCGTTTTGCGTCCTGCCCCGCCGGTCTCCAGCTGGTCTTATCCACACCGTCCATTCGTTTTTTCGTTATACAAAAAAATGAGGCAGATCCAGGGCTCAAGTGGACTACACATGGGGATAAACTCTCACGGTTGAAAACTTCTTGGGAGCCACAAAAGTTTTGGATGGAGCTGATATTTGTGTTTTCTCGTCATCCAGGTATACGTAACTTTATGAATGGGTTGTATGGCAAATAAACATCACGGTGGGCCATAGAAAAGTTTCACCGGTGAGAATCATTATCACCACTGCTTCCTGTGGTGTGGTCCACTTGAGCCTTGGATATACCTCATTTTTAGGCTTATACCCTGAAATGATACTAAAAAACATGAATGGACGGTGTGTATAAGACCCATACATCACGGTGGCCACTCAAAGATCCTGCCGTTCCCAGCTGGAGACGGGCGGGGATAGGACGCATTCCGCAGATTGCCTACCATGGGATGTGGCTACTACTGATTAGGTCACACAGACCTGAATGCAGGGAAACCACAAATAGTATGCGTTCAATCACCTCTGTTTCCTGTTGTAAGGTCCATGTAAGATTTGGAACTTTATGATTTTTAGCCCATGCCCCTAAAATGATCCGGAAAAATGGACGGATGGCGTCGATAAAAGAAATATATAACGGCAGGGGCCACAGAACACCGTCCAGTAGACAGCACCATCATGCAGGCTATTGTCGTTGGCAATTGTACAGAAATTCCCTGTGACTTCAACGAGAACTATCTACGCTCTTCTGGTGGGCGATCCGAAGCTCACATACATCCAGCAAGAATTAGAAGAGCTTAACCATTGGATGTTTCTCTCTCTCTCTCAATTTTTTGGCGGATATGACTCTTTGCTGTGAAATTCCATGCGTCTATATTTCTTATAAGATTTGGAAAAAAAAAAAAACAGTGGGCTAACTTCTACTACAAATTGCAAACACCAGTCCCTTAGAGGCGGCTTTGACGTTGTACTATGAAATGGTTGGATTCAGGCCAGGTTGGATTTGGGTCAACCTCCTTAAGGCCCACCATCATACGAGGGTCTTATCTACACTGTCCATCCATTTTTCCGGATGATTTTAAGGTATGAGCACAAAAAAAATAAGCAGCACCAAGGCTCAAGTGGACCACACAGTGGGGATTGAATGCTCACCATTGCAAACTTCTTGAGAGCTGCGAAAGTTTTGCAAGCGGATATTAGTGTTTTCCTTTCATCCAGGTCCATGTGACCTTATGAACAGGTTAGATTGGTTTAAGGGTAGGCGTCATTAGCATGAAACAGCAGTTTGGTCCTCTTGAGCCTCCGATGTGCATATTTTTTTAGCTCATACCCTGAAATGATATTTAAAAAAAAAAAAAAAACAAATGGAGAGAGAGCGTGGATAAAACTCATATGTCACTGTGGACCACCCCACAGACTCCGCATGGACCAAGTTGATTCAGCAGGGAAGGATGCCATTCACTTCCATTTATTTCCAGTGAGAAATCCACCCAGTCCATCAGTTTATCCAGATCTTGACATGGGCCATTAGGTAGAATCGTCAAAATTCAGACATTTTTTCTAAACAGAAAATTTTGGATTCAGTTCTAAATGTCAGAGTTCGATTTTTTTTCAGACAGTTTACCAAACAGGCATTCCATAACATATCAGTGCTTAAAATGAGTACACAATGGATCCAGCACTTAAATTAATTTCGGACATTTTTTTATTCAGTTTACCAAACGCACCCTAAGAATGCTTATGTTGCCAAATGCAAGATTGTCAATATGATTCGTGCCTTTAAAGGGGGGAAAAAAAAAAAAAACACTATGAACAGTCTGAACAGACCCTTGGTCCCCACGTTACTTTCATAAATAAAGGAACAAGTAATTATGTGGATAGTCCAAGGAACTTGAACGAATACTTTCACACATCAACCCATCTTGAAAGAGGTGGGTGCAATTTTTTCAGAAATGCTTCATCCATGGTTGAGTTAGCCGTTGGGCCATCTTGGATTGTCATGCAACCATGACGTGTACAATCTTGGATTGTCATACAACCAAGTTCACGTAAGTTTTTTTTTTTTTGTTAGCTTGTTAGTACACCCACTGTCAGATCACACTTTCACTGTTAGCCACCCCCCACCCACTGTCAGATCACACTTTCACTGTTAGCCACCCCCACCAGGGAATCGATGCCAAGTCCTCAGTGTTGAAACTAGGTATCTTTCACTCGGTCTACCACTTGAGCTGGGCGTAGTTCATGTAAGTTGAAGGCGTCGGAATGACATGCATACAATCTTGGATTGTCATACAACCAAGTTTGCATAAGTTAAGGCGTCGGTATGACATGTATACAATCTTGGACTGTCATACAACCATGACACATACTATTTTATAACTATGTGCATCAAACACCACACTCAACCAGCTAACGGGGGGGAACAACTTGTGTGAACGAGAAACCTATGCAACATTCATGTAATGGAGTCCCATCTTAGTTTTAGAATGACATGATTTTTGGGGAACCGAATCAACCATTTATGGATGATTTCCATGAGAAATGGTATATACCCCATTGTCTATTATGATTTAGGCTGCATTTAGCTGCATCAAATTAGACTGATTAATTACGAAATTTCATGATGTTTGGTGCAACTAATCACAGCCTCACCTAGTATTGCTTCGGCATCATTGTGGCCATTTGTCCCAGCTATCTGGGTAGGATTTTACAAATTCTGATTCGCCATTCCAAACAGAGGCTCCTATCAGTTATTTTGGCAAAGGATCTGCGACAAGCTTCCTGCCGGGTGGAGAATCACTTTTAGGTATGGTTCTCGCATGTTCCTACTGTATTATGAACGTAAACCATCTAAAAGAGAACGTCATCATTCATATTCCCCACATTGAGATTTTCTAAACATTTTGTTCCCGAGGATGATGCCAACATTTCATCCTGTTTTTTAACGTCTTAAAATGAAAATAAAAAAAATTTATGCAGAGAAAAAAAAAAATTTGAGATTACTTGGTCTAAACATTTCAATCCAACAAGCCTCTAACACCAAGCCAAAAAGGGAACGAGGATGATGTGCCAACATTTCATCCTATTTTTTAACGTCTCAAAATGAAAATACTCCTACTGTAATACTAACTGCAAAACAACTCAACTGAATTTACTGGTAGAAAACGAAACACAACCTTAGCTTCACTCGGTGACACCAAGCCACTTGGAGAAATTCTCAAATTCTGTGTAGTCGCTGTCCGATATCATTGTCTCGTACCATGCTTTTCCCGCAGCTTTGATTGCATTTGCATCACCCTGCCAACAAAAAAGACCAGGATCTTTCATCAACGACTCTGTAACAGTCATTCATCAACAACTCTGTAACAGTCATTCATGGGTAAGGGCATACTAGGGAAAAGAAATACATCTTTGTGCAAACAGCCATCCAGAACAAATGAGATTGGAAAGTCCTCAATTATATTAGTTTCTTTTATTAAAAAAGCAAAGAGAGGGAGAGAGATGAAAAACATATTAGTTTCTTTTATTAAAAAAGCAAAGAGAGGGAGAGAGAGTGAGAGAGAGAGAGAGAGATGAAAAAACATATATAAGAGAAACAAAAAGTCTCCAATTACAAGACGAGAGATCAGATCAGACCCCTTTTTCGCTGGATCAGCTATCTTAGTTTGGACTGGCTCTTCCTTGACTAGTCTGTCCTCATTACTCTCCTGAAGCAAAAGGCAAATAGGGCATTTGCCCCTTTGGAGGACACCCCAAACTTCCATGATTGCTCTCCACCACCACTATTCCTACCATACCACAAGTCCACAATATCATTCTTACCCATTATCACAAGTCCGCCACTATTCCTACCATACCGCACATCCACAATATCACAATTACCCATTATCACAAGTCCGTCGCTATTCCTACCATACCACATGTCCACAATATCAGTCAAATCCTGTACTGCCAATTGAATCCAATCAAATTGGCAAAGGCCTCCCTCCCCACAGATAATTGCTTGGCAAAACAAGTCCCACACCTTTATGGCTATAACCAGTTTAGTTACCTTCACAAGCATTCACAGCCATTCCAAGCCTTATCCATTATCAACCCTAACAGCATCTAATTCCCCCATCCAATATGAACTTCTGGAGATGTTCCAACTTATCCACATCAGACTCTGAAGTCTGAACCCAAGAAAAAAGACAATGAAGTAGACCACTACAATCGCAAGAATGGTTTATTCAAGTATACTCTGCACACCAGAGGGGAGAACTTGACCAGTTGAGAAGCAAAGTATCTGCTCAAACCTTTCCACTACTGGACATAACAACTTTAGCAGACCCATTGATGAATGAACCAAAGACCCAAACATTATGCTTAATTTTCTCTCCCACACCTGAAATGTATCATTTCTTCACATTCACACGCTGCCCTAGGCATTGGTTAATAGCTTGTGGACCCCTTTCAAGTGAAGAACCCAATAGGGATAGAAGAATAGGTGTAAAAATCTAGTCCACATTCGCTGGCAGCATCAAGGCTAGTAGCTATCAACAGTAAAGACTATGGTCTCTAGCAGCAGTAAGGCTAGTAGTAGCTATCAAAAGGTTGGAAGCAAGATCTGATTCTGTCAACATACAAGCAGCTCACAAAAACCCATATTCTCTTTGATACCAAAGAGCCAGCTTTTAACGGACCCCCTTCCACGACTAAGAGACTAACCAAAAGAATTTCATACACCCTTCGAAAAAAAGGAAAAAAAGAGGGAATTTCATACAAGTTCTCAAGTGAGAAGTCTGCAATCATTTGGAAAAAGAAATGAATAGGAAAGAATTTTCCAATTGATATGCCTATATGAGATTGTGGGCAATGTGATCTGTAAATCATATAAAGCCTGCAGAGAGGATGACCAATATCCTCTGATAGTCTTTTTGAGTAATAAAGTGATGATGTTCATAATTGTAATATCTTTCCAAAAGATACATTCATAATTGTTAGCAATTTCTACATGGAAACATTGTCTTACAATACACGCATAGCAATCCTAAAAGAAGGTAAAATACCAAAGAATTAAAATAAAGAGAGAACAAACTTAAAAATAAAGTGACACTAAAATAAATTAAAAGAGCAAATGATAGACAGTAGAAGGGTATGGGGTAGGGCAGCAACTTGGTTCTGGCTGGCTGGGTTGTTTAGGTTCTCAGGTTGCATTCGGATTGGAAAATGCCAACTCAATTTGAATTCGGGTTGTGCTCGGATTGAGCAAATATGTGTCGGGTTGGGTCGAGTTGGGAATAATCACATGTATTTGGGTCAAGGTTGGGTCAAGTATAGAGGACTTCTGCTTGGGTTCCAGTTGGATACCTCAGGTCAGAATTCGCATTGCATGCAATTGCAGGTTGGGTCCTCTTGAGGTTGGGTTGGGCTTGGGTATCAATCCTCAACCTGATCCAACCCGCCCTAGTTGCACCCCTACTATGGGAGTACTACAAGGACCGCATTAACAAATCCTCAAAATCCAAATTCTCAATATACAGGCACAAATCAAGGATTGGTCAAATGCCCATAAGCATAATCATGTTGAACTACTTCCCTAAGAACATCACAACTTAGATTTGTTGCGCAATTGGATTGATTTGCAACAAAATCTAGACAACTGACAATTCTGGACTTCAAAATCCCAGTAAATATGGATTTCAAGTCTTGAAAAGGAGGATAGCTTATCCAAGGATGAATGTAGCAAACACAGGGAGTAAAATTCTTTTTAGGATTCAGATATCCTTAGCAGGATACCATAAAGGGGACTATAATGTGGCAGGTTCATGTATCCAAACCATATAATGGTTTTAGAGAAACAATAATTTTTAGAGTTCATAGAATCCAAAAGAAGATTTTGTAACTCACCAAAACAAAGTTGACTCAATTTCGGTGGAGAACCATTCATTACAAAAAAGTTATTCAGAAATGGACAACCATTTGCTTTCTGATGGATCCAGTGATGCTAATGCAACTACCAAAGCTTCCCAACGAGACGAGCTGAGCATGAGGGTTCCCTTTGATGTAGCTTTCACTTTCCTCTTTTAGGGTTAAGGAATGTCTTTCCATGGGAAAGACATTTCCATAAAATGCATAGAAATGAAAATGTCCTTTTTTAACTATTTGGTTTCATAGCTGCATTGACCTGGAAAATTTTGATTTTTTTTTTTTCTGTTTGGCAGGGAATTTCAGAGGAAAAATTTGAGTGCTAGAGCAATGGTCGAAAGAAATGATGATTCTCTTGGAAGGCTAGGATCTTTAAAATTAATGACTTCAAGGGGTTCCAGTTCCAACATCCACATTGGGAACCTACAAGTCCAACAGTTTGGATGCAATGACCTAGGCCCTGCTTGCCCAAACACCCATAAGTGGTTGAAAACAAGACAAAATCAAGCCACACTACTTGTGTGGCAGCCCAAAATATCAACCAGTTGCTGGATTCATGCTGTGCACAAACATACATCAATAATCACCTATGCAGTTTTTGTAATGGTTAATACAGCTTTACAGTTGTATTGGTTACATGATTTGAAGATTTTATACAATAGAATACTAATCTGTGTGATTGCATATAAAGCTCAACTGGACGGATGGACTTTGAGGCATTTGGAATGGATATGAAGTCTTTGGAGATAACTTTTGATTTGGAAGTTACGCGAATCATACAGCTTAGAAAGGGGGTTTAGAAAAAGTGCAGTTTTCTACAGATAATTGATGCAAATGAGTGGAAAACTGCACTTATGGAAGCCTCACTCTCATAAAAATATGCAGAAACAAGCTGCATAAACGTTTATTCCAAGGAAATGCAACTCCCACAAGAACAATTCTGCATTCCACAGGAACCTAATGTGTGCCTGTTGTGCATGCCTGGTTTAAGGTTATGCAGTTGATGAGGGTAAACATGGGGGAGAGGAAAGGAAACCGTTCAAAAAAAAAAAAAAAAAAAACCAGGGAAAGGAGGGAGCCCCCTCCCCCAACTACCCCTAAAGTCCCCAACCCCCAGTCACTATGCGTCTACCCCCGGGTTTCTCTCGATGGCTAGCCTTTTCACTTGCTGAACTCAGGCACATTTTCCTTCGCAGTTCTCCTTGGGGAAGCCATTGAGGAAAGTATTTCCTAAGACGCCATGCTAGCTCTTCTCCTTATGTGAAGCCCTTTGCTTCGCTGCTTCATACCTTATACCAGCAGCATGCTCCATTGGCACCTAGGGCCATAGCCTTCTTGGACTGCTTTTGATTGTGGTATGGGCAACAAACGATGATAAAAGCCTAGATCATCATTCATATATCTGTGGCAGTTCATTCTAATTTCTAGAAACATTCAAACACACAGCTCCAACTCAAAGAGCAAAATGCACTTTCTCCATCAAGAAACAGAATCAGTACGCATGCTTAGCAGCTTGATATTTCCAATTATATGCAGATATATAAAACAATGGAAAGAACATCTAATTACCTCTATAACAAGTTATAAAGTTGAATATACACAAACATGAATGAAAACCTACATAGAGGCATACTCAAAAAGCAACAAGCAGAATTTGCAAGACGTGCATGTAGACAAACAGGTATATGTGTGTGAGATCACCAAGGAGAAATACGCAAAGTCAGACAAACTTATTGGATTCTCATTCGGGCTGGTATTCAGTAAAGGTGGGCCATCTTGTAGTAAGCCAGACAGTTCATCTGGTAAGCCACCATGACTGTTCAATGGTGTAAAAGAATCCCCTAGGACAATCCTACATATCTCACTCTTGGCTACCAAATGAATGTTTCAAAGAAAATAAACATTAGAAGTATGTGTATATACGTGAAAGTATATTTGAATGGTAGATGAGAGAGTAGATATACCTTCAGCACCTTCCTCTTCTTATCAAGCTTCTCTTTCTTTGCCTTAACACGCTGCGCCTCAGCAAGGAGAGACATCCTCCGGGCCGTTTTCGCATACGGATTGAGCTTCAGAAGCACGTTCAGATTCTTGAGCGGGTTCTTCTTCAGCGGTGGCCTCTTGATGTCCTTCTTAATGGGCCGCACCACCGACTGCACCTCATCGGAATTGATGATCCTTGACAGATCAGCATTCACCATTTTCGACCGTGGAAGCAAGTACCCCTTCTTCTTCTCTGAGGCCTTCTCGAACGAACCATAGACCGAATCAAGCTTCTCAAATGCCGACTTGGTCCAGATGATGAACCGGCCAAGATGCCCGCCGGGAGCCAGCTTGAGAAGGTTGAGGCGGTCAACGGACGCGACATCAACGCCCGGGATGTTGCGGAACGCCTTGACAAGCTTCGATCCCTCAGTGCCATAAACAATGAGCGGACCCTTGCGGGAGACATACCGACGGTTGCGCATCTTCCCCTTCCCGGCGCGGATAGCGTGGCTGTCCTTGGCCTTCTCGGCGTCGGGGAAGGCGCCGATCTGCTTGAGGGCCTTGATGGCGGAGGAAGTCTTCTCGATGGATTCCACGGAGTCGCCGATAACGAGTGGGATCTCAGGGACGGACTCGATCCGGTGGCCACGAGCCATCACAAGGGAAGGGACGGCGGATGCGGCAAGTGCCGACACGACAGCGAAGCGCTTCTGATTGACGTTGATCTTACGATGCCAGCGGCGCCACGTCTTGGTGGGGGCGAACATGCGGCCACCGCGGCACATGTTGCCGAAGGCGCCCTGGCCCGCTCGGTGGGTTCCACCACCAGGGACGCGGGGGATACGTGACACGGCGCGGCCCGTTCCCCACGACTCGGCCGAGGTCTGGTGGCCGGCGCGCTTGCTGACTGCGTACGGCTGACGACGGTTCTTTGAGATGTTGGAGTGGACGAAGGAGACAATATCCGGTCGGATCGTGGATTTCAGCACATCCGGAAGAGGGATCGAGGTGGGCCCGTCGGTGGACATGTCCGCTTCTAATGGATGGACGGTGACGAGGGGGCGGACGGCTGCGACAGAAGGAGCGGCCATCGAGATGGAGGGGAAATGGTTGACGTTAGGGTTAGGGTTGGGGTTTTAGAAGTGGGGAAGAGGGATTGTTTTTTTTCTGGTGTTTATATTTATACGTTAGGAGAAATGAGATGCGAACTTGGGAGACGCGAATTGCGTCCTACCACGCCCGTCTCCACCTGGGAACGGGCAGGAGCTTTGAGTGGCCACCGTGATGTATGATTCTTATCCTAACCGTCTATCCATTTTCTCCTATCATTTTAGGATATAAGTTCAAATTTGAGGTAGATTCAAGTCTTAAGTGGACTACAAAATAGAGATTAAATTTTTACCGTTGAAAACTTTTTAGAGGCCACGGAAGTTATTTTACGGAGATTATGTTTGTGTTTTCTCTTTATCCAGGCCTATAGAACTTTATAAATAGGTTGGATGGCAAATAAATATCACCGTGGGCCGTATAAGAGTTTCAACGTAAGAATCATTATCACTGGTGCTTCCTGTGGTGTGGTACACTGGAGCATTACATCTTCCTCAGTCTTGAGATTATTCCCTAACGTGATGGATGGACGGTGTGGATTAGACACATATATCACGGTGGCCAGTCAAAGCTCCTGCCAGGTGGAGATAGGCCGAGTAGGACGCAATCCGCGTTGCAGACTATGGTTACCACAAGTGCCGTACGTGCACCGTAGTTCTCCTCATCTAGCAGGTCTTCCGCATGTTGCATGGGCCAAAAGTGTGATAAAATGAACTGTTGCGTAGGTTGAACAAGGATTGATATTGGCTGGACGAGCTTGCCCACTTGATGGCCATTTCTTTAAAGGCCACTTTATTTAATTAGTTTGTCGCACCTGAACCTCGATCAAATCCAGCAAGTACTTACTCGGAGATGGTAAATCCATATTGGCTAGATGAGTTTGGCCCACGTGATGGCCATTTCTTTTAAGGCCACTTTATTTAACTAGTTTGTGGCACTTGATGAACGACCTTGATCAAACCCAACAAGTGCATATTCGGAGATGGTAAATCCATGTTGGTGGACGAGTTTGGCCCATTTGATTGCCGTTTCTTTTCGGGCTACTTTTGTTCGTAGTTGTTTCGACATTTCTCTTTCTAGCATGGGTGACAAGTGCATGAGCGTGCTAGAACTGGGATTTCGATTTCAATTAGGGGTGTACATCAAGTCGAACAGAGTCGAGCTGGCCTCAACTCAACTTGGCTCAGCCACTAGCTAACCTTAGCTTGAACTCGACTCGGCTCGTTCCTCGAGCCTGATTGCCCAGCTCAACTCGGTTCGATCAGCAGCTTGGGTCAGTTCGAGCCGAGTTCGAGCAAAGATCGAGTCGAGTTCGCAAGTGCAGCATTTTCACAAATACCCAGACTGCACCTTCAAAATATCACGGTATGTAAGACAGCAACAATGATTTTACAAGTATTTTATCAAACACCTTTTAAGCAACATAAAAATCAAGAAAAAAAAGGGTATTGGTTTCATATACATACCTTCCTTGCCACCTGCCACACTTTGTTGAGTCATGTCATCAAACACTTGGTGAGCAACATCAATATCAAAGTAACCGAGTCACCAAACTTGTTCGATCCGAGTTCGATTCGAACTGGGTTTGATCCGAGTCAAGTCGAGATAGGGCCAGCTCGAACTCAGCTCAAACTCATTTTCGAGCTAAAAAAATCAGCTCGACTCGGCTCGAACTCAGCTTCGAATCAGATTGAATCGAGCTTTTTCGAGTCGAGTCAAGCGAGCTAACCGAGGTAGCTCAGTTCGTGTACACTCCTAGTTTCAATTCAAACCGAATAATAATGACCCTAGCATCAAAGTAGACAGACATTAGGTATGACCGAGGTCTAAGAAGATTATTGCCTATTCAGCTACTTTCTCAATGTGTAAATGGATTAGGTAATAGTCAGGGGATGGGGTTCGTCCTCTGATGTTGGTTTCTCCTTGACTTCTGTACGAAAGGACTTTCTTAATGCATAAAGAGTGAAACGTAAAGTGATAATTTAAAATCGATCGCTAAAGAGTTCTCAGATTTTAGCTATTGACTACTGTATTTATGTTAAGGATTATTGTAAAGAAAGTAAGTGTAATAAGTAAATGATTACTCCAAAGGAAAAAAAAAATGACTTGACAAAAACCGCGATTACAATATGGAATGTAAATTCAATAGGATAATTGAAAAATAATTTATTTATTGATTTGTTTGGGTAGGTGTGAAACAATTTTTCCTGTTGAAATATTCTTCTATATGTAACTCTAATCCAACCATTCTGGATCCTTATCACGATCTGATGGTTACCATAATCGTTTATGCCCTTATTCTGCTTCCAAATTCTTCCCACGATCTTGCATTTCCTGAATCTTTAACCCATGTTCAGCATTCGCAATAGCTCAACCACTAACTAACTAATTGTTTGGTTACTTGAACTCGATTGCGCCTCGGTGATTGTTTATCATGTGCAAGGCATGTGATAGCATTCTCCTGAAATTTGGTCGCACATTCTTATTGTAATCTTTCGACCGTTAACCTCATATATGTGTGACCCACACGAATCTGACCGAAATGAGATCCGGTCAAATAGGGTATAAACAACTTTATTTTACTAGTTTGTCCCACTTGATGGACGGCCTTGATCAAATCTAGCAAGTCCATCTTCGGAGATTGTAAATGGAGATGAGTAATAGCATTTCTTCGGCCCGTCTAATGCACATGGGAAAGTAGAGCAGCATGGATGGCCGGAGTAAAATGACCGGGGCATTTCGGGGAGTGTATTAGGTGTTAGTCGAGTACTACTTTGGTGGGTGTTAGCACTTTAGTTTATTTTTCATGGAGTGTAGTATGTGTGGGCGTGCTAGAGTCGATAAAGTGGCTTCATCCAAATTGATCAACCTTCAACTCCAAGCAGTAAAGTAAGCACATACACACGATGTGAACGTGTATGCCTAAATTCTAAGTTTTGAGAAGATTAATCACTTAATGGGCCACTTAGAAAATTTTGTAATGATCGTACGATAATCAGAGGATATAGTTCTTCCTCCAAAAGTGGATTATTTGTAAAAGAAAGGACTTTTCAGAATACTAAACAAAAGGAAAAATTCACTATCAATCCTTATAAGCAATAGGAAGAATGTGTCTTTTGAAAGAACTGCGTGATGCTGGATAAAAGACAAATCCAACGTATGAGCGTAGATTTGGATTATAATTAAAAACTATAGCTAAGAATTATTGCTATTGAATTATCACTACTCCAAGGATAAGCTGAGATAAAATATAAATTTGTTTGATATTGAATTTTATGTTGGATTGTGTTCTATAAGTGCAAATGTTTTAAGCACACAAGCAGTTGTCAAATTTCGTAGACAAAATGTATACAGTACAAAACTTCAACATACTTCAGCTCTCTTCGATACTTCAAAACTAAAGTGCGGCTCAACATCTCAAGAGTAGAAGGTTCGGAACGATTTCAAGAGAATGATAAATTTTATACCAACCTACAAGTAAAGATGACCTTAGAAAAGACCCTAGGATAAAAGTGCAACATTATGGTTTTTCAAACTTTAAATTGTGTATAATTTTACTTGAAAAATCGAGGGTGTTCGGCTAGCTCAACCACACATTCAGCCAGCTGAACCATCTCCAGTCAGCCCGAGATTAACTTAGATCAAGTTTCCAGCAACTAAAATTTTTATATCTTATGGATCATCGTCCAACCCGATCCTGCCTTTAGCCAGCTGAACCTAGCTCGGGTCAGCCTGAGGTCGACCCAGGTCAAGTTTACAACAATATATTTTTTTTTTATTTCCTAAAGCTTAGGCCAGTCGAACCTTGTCTCCGACCAGCTAAAGATTTTCTCGAGCCAGCCTAAATTTTGATAAAATCAAATCTCGCGAAATCTGATAGCCGTTAGAATAGTATCGTGGAAATCCGGCTAGCCGATAGGATTCTTAAGTTGATCGAAGATCCAAAATTATAGCTATAAATAGAGACTATTTCTCATTGTTTAAAACACGAATATTAGAGATAATTCATCCACAAACAAAAGAGAAAAATTATAGTATTTTTCAAGCAATTTGCTTAGTCATTCTTATATTTCCTTTATAACTTATTCAATTCACTTCTCAAGTATATTTAAATTCAATTAGAGAGTGTTTTATACCCAACTTGAGATTAGATAATTGAATCTGCAACTTTTAGGATTTTATTCTTTGAGAAATCATATATCCCTAAATCTTTCTTGGTTGAGCATACATTGGTTCATCATCATTTAAGAAAAAGTACCAATGCATCTATTGAAGCATCTACTTCAAGAAGGCTTCATCAGTTTCTTCGCATCGACATTTGTCTACGAGAAGATGAGTGTTTACTTTCAGTATATTACTTTCATTTTTGGTTTATTGTGATTACCCATAAATCTCATTGGGTTGTGGAGTGGTTAGCCAGTGAAAATCACTTGAAGTTTTATTATGGTAAAGCAGTGAAAATCACAATAACTGTAAGAGGTTATTGAGGTGATCCTGTGAAAACTTCGAGAATAGTGAAAAACCAAAATCACGTGGAGTAGTAATTTTGAGATTGGAGTAGGTGTGTTGTAAACATCGAACTATTATAAATTTGTGTATCGTCCTGATTAATAATCTTATTCTCTATTTTATTATCTTGAAATATTGGATTCAATGACGTTGTGGAATAAGGTTGTCCTACCTAGGATTTTAGGTGAAGGTTGTCTTATGACTCAATTGAAATTAAGATTTCAATATCTATTGCTATTATAAATTTATTTTCCACGATTGATTATCAAAAGTTCGTTTAATCGTATTCATCCCCCTGTAGGATGTATATAACTCAACTTACAATGAGTATCAGAGCAGGGTTGCTCTTATTTAGATTCACCTCCTATAGCTAGATCCAAAGCTATAAGATGTCAAATTTTGAAAGCTTATCCATATCCAAACCACCTCCCTTTGATGACTCGAATTATTCATATTAGAAAGCCCGAATGAGATTTTTCCTCAAATCCATATATGAAAGTGTATGGCAAGTCGTTGTGACTCAATTGTCTCCTCTTACAATGGAGTAGACGAGGATAGAACCACGTCCATAAAGGAAATAACCTATAATATATGGAGAAGTACTCAGAAAGATAAAATAATGATAATGCAAAAGCCTTGAATGCTATAACTTGTGCCCTATCACCGGATGAGTTCAAAAGAATCATTTTGTGTGATATAGCAAAACAAGCTTGGGATATACTTAAAATGACACATGAAGGAACAAATATTGTGAAAATGTCTAAGATCCAAATCTTCACAAGCAAAATTGAGAAAATTCGTATGAAATAAAATGAGACATTCATGGACTTCTATACAAAATTAAATGACATAATTAACTCTATGTGGTGTCTTGGTGAAAGCATCACTAAAAGTAAGGTTTGTGCAAAAATACTAAGATCACTTCCTAAAAGGTTTAATTCCAATCTTACTGCTATACAAGAATTTATAGATAACAACAAAATGAAGGTTGGGGAATTGGTTGGATCTCTTCAAACTTATGAGTTCAATTTTAAAGCTCTAAAGAACAAGTTCATCGCCTTCAAATCCTCTAATTCCAAATTAAAGATTTTGAATGAAAATTCTGATAATGAGAAAAATGAGGATGATATGGCATTGTTGGCAAAGAAAATTTATAAGAATTTAAAAAAAAATGATTTTCAAAAACCTTTTGACAAGAGAAGAAAATTCAAGTTATTGGAAATCAAAATCCAAAGACACAATGTTACAACTGCTCTGAGTTTACGCATCTTGCTTCAAAATGTCTTTAAAACAATAAATTGAAAAAGCAATGGTATGATTGCTACTTGGGACCAATAATCAGAATCTGAAACTAATTTAGAAACTAATGAATCAGATCAAGAAGATGTAAAAGAACGTAATGTCTTTATAGCAATAGCCAAAGTCGCTACTTCAGAAGATAATGAAACATCTGAATATGAAACTCCTAAAAGTATATATGAAAATGAAGAAAATCTTCAAGAAGCTTATGATGATATTTGTAGAGAAAGTTGCAAAATTGAAAACTCAAAAGAAAAATATGTGAGGAATTGCAATTAGAACTTGAAAAGGCTATATTGGAAAATTTTCGATTTTCTAATTGTTTTGAAAAATCAAAATTAGATTTAAGTTCGAAAAATATAAAATTGGAAAATCTTAAATCTGATTATGAGAAATTAAAAATTGAAGTTTCTTCACTTTAAAGTTCAAAGGACACTTGGAAGTACATCCAAGGAGACTAGAAACTTGAAAATTTAATAACTTCATCTTGTCGATATGGTGACAAGTCTGGCCTTGGTTATAACAAATATAATAGTCCAAAGCCTAAGACTTCTACTCTCACTTTTGTGAAAAGGAGAATCCTCGAACTATAAAGTAGAAACTCTAAAAGGGAATGAATTGGATCCCAAAAAGAATATTAAAAAACAAAAAACCTTTTCAAGAATTTTCTAAAGAGAAAACCTTTGCAAACAACCACAACTATCTAAGGAGAGAAATTAATAATCATCCTCTTGCTGATAAAATTGTGGACTTGTGTAAAGAGTTGTTGAAATCCAATTCAAGTAAGAAATGAGTAAATAGTATGTAACGCCCCGGATTTCGGGGGCCGAGTAGATACTCAACTCCCGACATCTCGGGTCCCACTTATGCTTTGTGGAAGCGAGATTTTACAATTCATCATGCACCCATACGACAAGCAGAAGACAACCTCTGTCATTGACAAGGGGCTCTACTGCTACAAGGTTATGCCCTTCGAGCTGAAAAATGATGGGGCCACATTCCAGCGGCTCATCAACAAAATGTTCACTGAGCAGATCGGACACTCTAAGGAAGTTACGTCGACGACATGCTTGTCAAGAGCGTTAAAGCGGCAGGTCATACCACCGACCTCGAGGAGATGTTCACAATCCTGCGAGAATACCATATGAAGTTGAACCCAAGCAAGTGTGCCTTTAGCGTTAGCTCAAGAAAATTCCTCGGCTTTTTTGTGAGTTAGAGGAGAATCGAGGTAAACCCCGACAAAATACAAGCTCTACTGAACATGAGCTCGCCCAGGACAACGAAAGAGATTCAATGACTCACTGGAAGAGTTGCTACCCTTAATTGCTTCATCTCCCGGGCCACTAACAAGTGTCTTCTATTCTTATAGTAGTTGAAAGGAAAAATGAAGATAGAATGTACCGAGTAATGAGAGCAAGCGTTTCAATGACTCAAGCAGTACTTGGGCTTGCCTCCTCTGCTCAACAAGCCCGATCAAGGAGAGCCACTGTCACTCTATCTGGCAATCTCTGATGCAATAGTCAGCTCGGCCCTCATCCGAGAATAAGGAGCGAAACAACTCTTAGTTTATTAGTCAGCAAAGCATTGGTCCCAGCAGAGACCAAATACCCCGACATCGAAAAGCTTGCCCGAGCTTTGATAGTGTCATCTCTTCGCCTCTGCCCCTACTTCTAGGCCCACACGATAATAATCCCGACTAAGCAACCTCTCCGTAAGTGCTTCAAAAACCCGTGGTTTCGAGAAGGCTCGCAAAATAGGTAATCGTGCTCAGTGAGTTCGACATCAAATATCAGTCTCGGACCGCCATTAAGGGCTAAGTAGTGGCCGACCTCATTGTTGAATTCACCAAAGAACAGGACCTGAAAGCATCAACCGAGCCGAACAGTGAAGCTAACCAATAGGTCTGGATGTTGTACGTCGATGATTCTTCCAACTCTAAAGGCGGCGAGGCTAGAATAGTCCTTGATGCACCCGACTAGATCTGCACACAATATGCCTTGAGATTTTGATTATAAACGTCAAATAATGTGGTGAAATACGAAGCACTACTCGTCGGACTCGGGTTGGGGGCAACAATAGGGGCTCAGACTCTAAAAGTCCATAATTATTCGCAGCTCATCGTTAACCAGGTCACCAGAAAATATCAAGCCAAAGAAGAGAAAATGATCGCTTTTCTCCATAAATCCCGGAACTCATCAATCAGTTCCGAAAATTAGAAGTCGTCCTGTTCCACAAGGCAAAAAACTCTAAGGCGGATGCACTAACAAAGTTGGCCACGACAACTGAAGACGAAATCCTGAAATTAATTCCCGTTGAGTTCCAGTCAGATCCGAGCATCTGTGAGTCCGACCAAGAAACGACTTGTCCCGTCATCTCGACCCCGAGCTGGATGGACTCAATCACCAAGTATATTCGGGAAGGTAAGTTACCCAAAGACAAGCTTAAGGCACGCAGAGTCCGAACCAGGTCGGTTCGGTATACCATGGTGGGAGACACCCTGTACAAAAAATATTTTTTGTTACTTTATCTGAGGTGTCTCCGATATGAGGAGGCTATAATGTCTCGAAAAAATCCGTACAAAAATCCGAGTACCACCTCAGGTAGAAATCACTCAGGACCAAATCCCTTAGAAATTATATGAGAATTAACTAAGTGCTAAACTAGATTATCTATGAAATTAGCACTGACCACTTTAAATACGAACTGCAAGACTCAAAACTAGCAGAACCACTAACGCTATATTACCTGAAAATCTATGATCAATCTCTAAACCCAGTTGCTCTCGGGAGCATATTGAAACTTCGTATCGGACCTAGACCGTGCGTCGAAAGTCTGATGACCCCGAAACTATGGTTATGATCGCCTTACTGGACTTGACAATTAACCATCTCGGAAATCAAGTCTTAATAGTATCCAGAAACGCACAACTTGAGCCTGGAGCGAAGTGTGTGAGAAACGTGAATACCTTTGGAAAATGAACTCAGATTTAAGTGATTTAGGCCATTCACTTACAGGCCAAATCTAAGGTTTTAGACCGCTAGAATTTGACCAAATACACCCTCGGATCAGGAAAATTTCCCTGCACATGTCAGTGTACTTGTGGCCCTAATCGAATGACGATGACCGTTAAATTAAAACTGGTCCACCACGGTCAATTCATAAATCTAATCGGACTGAAAACGTAACTTGACCTAGATCCAATGTCAGGGGACTTACTCCGGATCGTACGCAGAAGGGAGGCCTCCAGATGTGCTCTGTTGGCCCGAAACAGGCGACTTTTGGCTATAACCTAAGTATACCATGGCTTTGGGGCCATTCCCATCAGTTCTAGTCCTATATAAGGGCCTTTACCCATCCCTCTCTCATTCCATACGAATTCCAAACCCTAGGAGAGAGAAGAGAGAGAAAGAGAAGAAGAGAGTGAGGAGAAGAGAGTGAGAGTAAGAGAAAGTTCCTGAGATTCGATCCCATCACTCCACGTGCTTAACCACTGCTCCTGTATCGCCGTGCCGGCGATTCCGATCCTATTGTTGGGTAATAAATCCTAACCCTAATATGTTTTAGGGATCCAAATAGAGTAAGCAATGAAATAACTAACCTCTGCTTCGGCAATTTTGGTTTGAAGCATTGCCTTTGCTTCCTCACATTCCCTCCTGACACAAATCATTATTCGGCTGGCGGATAGGATAACGGGGCCGAGCTTAAGAGGAAACAAAGAATATAAATTAGTTACATTAAAATTTGAAAGCAAGTGTAATGCGAAGAGAGAGCTCTACCTTATAAAAAGTTGCAGCCACCTCGCCCAGGAATGTGACTGGATGAGTCTGCGCCATAGTAGTGATCTTGGCCTCGAGGACATGTCAAGCTACCCATAGGATAAGACCCTGCGTATAGTACCCTTGCGGAAAGGGGCCCTCTTGAGCTTCATTCGCCTTCTGACCAGATGAACTGCCCTCTTGAGTTGGGGCTGAGGGGGGCTGAGCCTCGGTGGTGGGAATGACCTCTTGTATATGGAAGGGTTCCAAGTCCACCACTCCGGAGCCACCAGAGGATTTGTGCTAGTAGGGGCATCCTAGGCACCCCCTCTGATGGCAGCAGAGCTCGACTACTCCATCGCAGGCCGACTAGTGCCTGACGTCGATCTCCCTTCCACGACAATGAAAGAGCTCGCCCATTGCTTGGCGGGGGGTGGTGTACGACCACCCTCCTCTTTGAAGGTGGTTTCTTCTGAGTCAACTTGGCGTCAAAGGGGACATGAGCTCTTTCAGTGGGACAGGGGGGATCAGACATTCCTACATAAATGACAAATGCCGATCAAAAATTGAAAAGAAAAGTTAAGTTCAGAGGTTAGTTAGTTTACCTCCCGAGATGGATGAAGCAAGATTGGACTGATGAAGCAGCTCAGGGGTAATCAATCGCTTCCAAGATCTCTTAGAAGCGTTTACTAGCCTCGCGTGAGTAATCCGATTACGCTTAGAGTCAGTTGCCATGATAGGCTTACTAGGTAGAACTGAAAAAGGCCACTACAGTTAAAAGCAAAATGAAATGAATACAAACTACAAGGTCAGGAGTTCGGATATACCTGACTTGGATTGCCAAAGTGGGTTGGAACCAAAGGCCATAGTCTAGCAGTCGTCGGAGCTTCCCAGTCTCCAGACGCCCAAAATCACTTATCCTTCCAATTCTTGTTGGAGGATGGGTTGTCGGTGATGAGGGCCTTACCTTTGCCGAGCCAAGTCGAGAAGTAATACCAACCCATGTGCTTGGGGTTGGCCTTCGCCTGATAGAGATGGAGGAACTCGTCGGCGGTCAGCTCGGGCTACCCAAGTTGAAACCACATAATGAAGGCCCCCAGCAAAGCCCTCCAGGCATTTGGGATTATCTAGCTAGGGGTCAACCTCAAACAAGAGATGACCTCCTTGATAATGCGGTGAAAGGGAAGCCTAAGGCCGCACTGCAAGGCGACTAGATACATAGCCATCTCGCCTTCACGGGGAACACCCGGAATTTCGCCTAGTACGGGAGCTTGGAGTTTCACTAAATCAAGGATGTGATACTCTGACCTTATTTGCACCAAGTTAGATTCCTCGAGCCTCGATCCAAACAGGCCGATCTCTTCGGATCCCTCGCCTCTCTCTGCCGGAGCAATCCCTGCCTCAGCATCTACAGGCCGCTCGGCTGAGGACTGACGGTTACCCTCTCTGTGGAAGTAGGGGTCTCCCTATCACCCAACAATGGGATCAAGGATGGTGGATCATGAAAAGCCTTCAGCGGAAAATCCCAATCTTCTGGCTCCGAATCGCCCTAGTAGGCCATGGGTTCTTCCCATTCATCTGACATATCAAACATCACAGATCGAAAAATGGCTGGAATGCATAAACGGGAATGGAAAATGAAAGAAGAGGAAGAAACAAAAGAGATCGAAGGAAGTAGAGCTCGTCGGAGGAGAGATTTTTGATTTATAGGAAATCATCGAGTTTGGAAGTCGGGGAGCAACAGCAGAGGCAAATGGCTCGGAACGCTAGGGCATCCCCTTTTTATAGGGAGCTCAGTTGCCTGCATTAATTGCTCACATTTAATGCGGCTACCAAAGAGGCTCCTCGGCACGTGCATGCAGCCACATAAAGATCTCCCACTCGCTAGATAACCCGACTTCCCAGGTAATGCCACGTGTCCGCACCCCATAGGTCAGGAACAAAAAAAGGTACTTTGTCAGCCAGTTGTAACGCCCTGAAAATCGGGGGTTGAGCATAAGCTCCACTCCCGAGTTTCAACGCATCACTTATGCAACATAGATGATGATGATTGAATGTTGTCCATATTAGTGCAATAAACATAAGTGAGATTACACCGAAACAACATATCATACTCCAAAGACAGTTAAATAAGCAAGTGGAAGACTGTGTTAGATATTTATAATATATAAACCGTTGTAAGTATCCAGAGTGTGAACATGTTACCAGGTTAAATATATACATGTATACTCCAAAAATGAACAAAAAGAATATACATGGGTGCTCCAAAAGTGCAAAATAACAAGTGTAATGGCGTCTAGTCAACATCCCTGTAACCCCGTCGATCAAAACACGGCTCATATGAACCCGCCTGAAAACTACATGAAGGAGAATGCCTCCTCGAAGTCCTGCTCCGCCTTATAGGCATCACCACCACCTGCAACTAAGACAGGGTCTGGTTGATGTGTACAACACCGTCCCGTAACGTGAGATTGAGTGATTAACTCAGTGGAACTATAAAGCAGAGGTTAACATATTATCAATTCAGTCAAGCAGTAATGATAAAGTAATACAATCACACATCTCTAAGTACTCTGATTAATGCAAAAAATGGAATGTATAAAGATGCATGCCCTCGCCTGCACTCCCTTTGTGATCTTCATCTCATGGTCATGCATGTCAGTCACTTCCTCAGTGCACTACCCAACCCGAAATGGCACATGCAATGCGGTGCATGAGCGTGCTTACCAAGTTCTTATTAGTCCTTTTCATACAGCAGGATTGGGAAGCTAAGGTACCGCCCTTTTTATCATTAACTAGGGTCACCAATTCTAGTTAATCACATACGATAGGTAAGTTCAGGTCACTACCACCAATGCCCTACCAACTGGCAGTCTATTTTTGAAGGCTCGTCACCAACCCAACTGGGGACCACAACTAGGCTACACCGGGGTAGGCCTATTTCATACTCGAGGTTACTCCACCAACGCCCTACCAACTGACAGTCTATTTTTGAAGGCTCGTCACCGACCCGACTGAGGACCACAGTCAGGCTGCGCCAATGGAGGCTGACAGGTTGAATACAGTGTCCCATACCACCGTATTCAGCTCACGAGTTTGGGTTGCTCACTGGTCACTACGGGGAGGCTCGTCACCCCAGTGTAGGCCGACAGCTCGACCACAGTATCTCATACTACCATGCCTAGCTCATGAGTCTTAACGAATCATGGTACCATGGTTAAATGGGCTTTTCACTGGTAAGTTGGTACCTTAGATTCAAGTAGGAGCGTCCATATATGGTAAACACACAATAAGCCAATCGGTTGATTAGACAAGTTCGACTGGTATGAGCGTACACTGAATTAGCCGACAAGGTACCACTGTTAATGATCATCGTACGCCTCAGATTCATCGAACGTATCCAATGTGGTGAGACTAGCTCGGACACTCAAACAGGAATTGTTACTGATTGCCTGGACTATGTCGTAGTCCCAATCACAGTCAAATGCGAAAAGCAAGCATACATGATAATCCTACGTCATTTAACAACCAATTCCAACATGCATATCACTTGAGCATAGTATTCAACACATATAACATAATATTTTACATATACATAGGCTACACAAAACATACCATTAAAACTAAAGCTAACATGAAGAAAAGTATACATATGGCTAAGGTAGTTGAGAGTCCTATCTCAATAACCCTTGTAAATACAAAGCATGAAACAATTACTCATACAAGCATTTTATCAACATTTCAACATACCTGTATTAGACTAGTTAGAACATATATCCTGACAAGCCCCTTTTCAAAGGAGTTGCCACATACACAACAAGCATATATTCATAGTTAATAATCATGGCAAGCACAGATCCAAATTCCATATCCTTTCAGACATTTTTACAAGCACTTAGACTACACACTACAATATACATAACGTATGTTAGCGATAATAGGAATTAGGACAAATCCTTTCACCAAAGAGTTGTCACACGCATAACGGCCATATATTCACGACGAATAATCATGGCAAGCACGAATCCAAATTCCGTACTCATTCAGTCATATCAACAAACACATGGAATACACTATATGCACATAGTTCATAATATTTGTAAAGGGAAACAGGCATCGCATTTAGCATGTGAAATGACACCCACATCAGTTATAAATCATTAACCAGCATTGAAAGCCTTGAAAACCATAACCTAAACGTTTATAATCCGCACCTTTCACTGATAGACTCGTAACAAACTCATTTTAAACACTAATTTTTTGTCTACGGCACCACAACAACCTATAACAGGGAATAGGTTAGCTAATCCACCATCTGTTCTATTTAAATCTCTAAAACAGGTTAGGGTTAGAATTTCTTACCCAAATACGGAGTCGGAATCGCTAGAATAGCAATACAGAAGCAGTAGCTAAGCACGTGGAGAGATGAGATTGAATCCTAGGAAGTCTCTCCCACTTTCTCTCTCACTTTCTCTCTTTCCTTCTCTCTTTGCTCTCTTCTCTCTCCTAGATTTTTCAAATTCATATAGAATGAGAGAGAGGGTTTAAGGCCCTTATATAGGCCCGAAACTGATGAGAATGACCCCAGGGCCATGGTATACATAGGTTATAGCCAAATAGGGGATGTTTCGATCCAACATAGCACTTCTGGAGGCCCCCTTTCTACGTGTGGTTGTACTTAAGCTCCCTGGCATTGGATCTAGGTCGAGTTAAGTTTTCGGTTTGATCAAATTTGTAGATCGACCGTGGCGGACCAGTTTCAATTCAACGGTCACCGGCACTCGATCAAGGCCACAAGTACACTAACATGTGTTAAAAATTTTTCCTGATCCGAGAGTGTAATTGGGTCAGATTCTGACGGTCTGAAAGCTTAGGTTTGGCCCCCAAGCAAACGACCCAAATCACTTGAATCTGAGTTCAATTTCTAAAGATATTCGCGTTTCTCACACACTTCGCTCCTGGCTCAAGTTGTGCGCTTCTGCATACTATCTGGATTTGATTTCCGAGATGATTGTCGAGCCCAGTAAGGCGATCATAATCATTTAGTTTCACAGTAATCGGACTTTTGACGCGCGGTCCAGGTTCGATACGAAGTTTCAAGGTGCCCTCGAGAACAACTGAGTTTAGAGATTTATCCTAGATTATAGGGTAATGTAGCGTTAATGATTCTATAAGTTTTGGGTCTTGTAATTCGTATTTAAAGTGGTTCAAGCTAATTTCACAGCTAATCTAGTTTAACACTAAGTTAATTTCGTCTAATTTCTAAAGGATTTGGTCCTGAGTGATTTCTACCTGAGATGGTACTTGGGTATTTGTATGGATTTTTCTGAGACGTTACACCAGCGAACGCCTCCTCGAGCGTATCGTACCATCATTGCAGATCTTCCTCGATCTCCGCACCGACTGCCCTTCTCCACAGTAATGACGAACTGACTCGACCTTTCATTCGCAAGATATCATTGATCTGACCTCGCGACACCGACTTACTTCTCAAGCTTACGTAGTCAGCTCGGAAGTAGGGGACTACTGTTATGAGTAGGAATGAATTGGTCAAAAGCATGAGGTCAGATTGGATGTCTGAGCATGTCATGTGGTCGGCTAGTGCTAATCATGACTAAGGACCTCCTCAACGAATAGAATGCAGTAATGTATTGTGCAAAATATGTATATTTCCACTTCCTTTGGAGTGGCCCTGTCTATGTTCGAGCTACTGTTCAGATCTCCTGGAGAAGCCTCTGAAGCACGATCTTGTACAGGACCGAGCACAACCTGCTCGAAGACCTACAAAGGAGTCCTTACACCAGACGATAAGATGAAGAGGATGGTCATCCCCGATGTCATCTATGCTCCACTAAGAAAGGGAGCTCGCCCTCAGTGCTCAAACACTGCCTTCACGGGCAGGTCAATAATATGGTCAAGGCGTAGGGATTCGATGCCAAAGATATGGTCCCGTGGCATGAACTACAAATATTGGAAGGAAGCTCGACCATAGCCCACCAAAGAGCCCAGCTTGGGGATTTCTCCCTCAGGACGGCTATAAAGGTCAGCTTGGATGCTCGACCTCGGTGTACCTTCCGAACCCGACCACTTGATTTAATCGTCATCGAGGATCTCGCAAAACAGTTGAGAAATAGCTGCTAGACGCATGCTTATGATTCAAGAAGCATTTCTCTCCACATAATTGGCTCGTGACCTATAAATGGAGGCTCTATTTATAGTGAAAGGTATGCACCATTTAACTATCAATTCTATTGAACCTAATTTGGTTGATTCTGACTTAGGCATCGGAGAGTCCTCTCGCTACCGTCAGGGTCTCCTTTATCTTCTTCATGTGTAGGTACTAGAGGTCCAGAGAAGGTCTACATGTTTCTGCATCAACAAGTACATCATGACACTGCGTATACATGGAACCAACTCAGCCTGATAAGTTGGCATGGATGTATGGTGTGAGCCCGCTGACCCCCTCATAATTGGGTGAGAAAATGAGCCGCGCTAGAACTGGCGAACATGCTGGGCCATCTGTAGGCCCATAAGTTCCACATAGGGTAAGAAAGACCCAGGCCCGAACAAAAGCTTCAATCCAAGCTATTTGTATTTAGTCTTCTAGGGTCGTGCCGTTCTGCACTAACCTATTTGCTTGTTATGCCTCTGCCCGTTTGACTGGTAATACGAATAGAAGGATGGCCATTTTCGTAATTCCATCCTCATTTCTCTTTGGGGAGTTATATGATTCTCCGGCTGCATATGACACTTGATACACAATCATTAGTAAACAGTACACTTGGGGAAATGTTAACTCAAACCAAAACCACTAAATTGTGGAACCCACAATTGATGAGTTGCAATTAACCAAACCTCTAATTCTTCTACACTTGTTTATTAATATAAAACCATTGAATTTTTCCTTTTTAACGTCCAATAAATGCCTAAGGATCAAACAGATAAATGGTCAAACAAGAAGAATTTTTGGTTCATCGCATATCTAAATCGGTACCCATAATTGGTGATTCGAAGTAGTTTTTTTTTTCCCCTTGCAATCCCACACTACGGGGAATGATTCTTATGAGGGTAGATTTATGAGATGATTTGAGAGCTCACATACAACACAATATTATGCGTGTGCTAGATTGGAGCCACTGATCAGGAAGGATCATTGTATCCATGTGTGATACAAAAAATTAAAATGTCCACCCATGAGGTGGTCCACATTAGTGTATTTCGTATGAACCATTGATCATGTCTGCCATACTTGTCTGGCCCAGATTACGAGTGGACGACCAGTGGTGGGGTTATCGACAGGTCATGTCTGAATAGGTTCCTATAAGACTTGTACCTGGCGTCTTGCCCCGAACCGAGGTCCGATTAGGTAGGGTACACCATTTAGGTATCCTTATTGGGAGCAGATTAGGTGTTACTCGAGTAACACCCACTAAGGTGTTACCCAACCCTGCGGCCCACCTTGATGATGTGTTGTATATCCACGCGGTCCATCCGTTTCTCTAGCACATTTTGGAAAGTAGTCCCAAAAATCAAGCATATCCAATTCTCATGTGGACCACACCACAGGAAACAGTGGTGTTTGAGTGCTTCACCATTAAAAATTCTAAAGGGCCCATCGTAAGATTTTCGTAATGTTTATTTGCAATCCAACCTCTTGGTAATGTCAAGAAGACCTGGATGAATGGAAAATACAAAGATTAGATTGATCCAATACTTTTGTGGCCCATAAAATGATTTTAACGGTAATTCATCATTATTTCCAGTGGTATCGTCCACATGAGATTTGGATCTTCTTTAATGTTTGAGATCACGACCCAAAATGAGATGAAAAAAATAGATGGACGGTTTGTATATACAACATATACATCAAGGTGGGCCTAAATCCAGGTGACAGCTAATACTAGAAAGCCACTCCGTCCATCTATTTTTCGAGTTCATTTCAGGACATGCGACCAAAAATGAGGATGATCAAAAGCTCAAGTGAGCCACACGAGAGGAAATAGTGGGGATTTAGTGACCACTGTTGAAACATTTATATGGCTACAAAAGTTTTATATCGGTTTAATTTCTTGTCTTTTTCACTTCATCTAAGTTAAAATGACTTTATAAACAGTTTGGATGGAATATAAACATCAAGGTGGATTCTGGGAAGGTTTCAACGGTAGGAATTCCTTTCCCCACTATTTCATCTGGTATGGCCCACTTGAGTTTTGGATCCTAATCATTTTCGGTCCCATGTCCTAAAATGAACTCAAAAAATGGATAGACGGGTTGGATTTCTAACAAACATCACAATGGGCCCCATCCAGAATCCTTGTGCCGGAACTTCCTGCGAGATCCTTTCGCAGGAAATCCGCGTCCCTTTTCGGATGAACCGGCGTGCAAATAGGCCCTCACGTGTATGAACCCTTGTTGCATGATTAATTAATATAATATTTGATATAATATTTTATGAGAACGTCGGTCCATACAATGGATACTTCTAGCCTGCTAAGTGCTTGCGATGTCCAACCTTTCCGTATCCGTTAGCCCTAACATAAGGATCTCATACATTGCAAAAATTAGTAGTATCCATGATCAATTTAGCTATGACAGATCCAATGGCTAATGAGGCGACAGGTAGCAACACCACTGTTTTGAAGATCAAAACAATATCCTCACAACCTATTAGATTAGCAAGAGGAGATTGTGAAGAGCAAGATAAATTTTTACCCTGAGATACATGTCATTGCATTTGTGTAAAAGTTGTTACATGTCATGCTTTGTAATGGTTTAAATAGGACATGCATTGTCGCTATTTTAGCTTGTAGTGATTTTTCCATATAGCCAGAAGTGGAAAGTTCAAATATGCACTCTTAGTTGAAGCAGTGACTAACTATGATACATGGTGTGACATAATTGGCCACACACGTCCAAAAGTAAGTTGGTTATGTGAAGATCACAAAGGCATATTTCGAGATAAAAATTTAATCAGTTATGCTTATTAAATGATTGCCCAATTAGAGTTAGTTCTCACAAATTCATCTTGAGTTAAAGGTATAATCTGTCACATATGTTAATTGGTCAATCAATCAAAAGAAGATATGAAAGGTTAATTCTGATATGACTTTTTAATAAATTGCCTTATGCATCTACAAATTTAGTAAAAAATGAAGAGCTTGGAGCTTGCATTACTCCAATACAACACTACTCTTTTCAGTTCAATGTTGTCTATCATTTATTTGTGGGACTTAATCTATATGCAGAATAGGCCCACGGATCTGTCTGTGCAAGGGACATGATGATCAGGGGTTCAGATAGCTTACCTAGTTGAGATGCCGTCATGGAAGCCGGATAAGAATACCAGAATTCCTGTAGAGCTTAGGTTCTTCCTCTCCTTCACACCCTTTCTGCAATACAATAGATGGGACTCGAATTTTGTTGTTGGTGTAGGATTGGGGACCCATCTCTCTTTTATAGAGTCTGTGGAGAGAGAGTTTGAAACCCATCACAACTCTCTCCCTCTCACGCTCCACATTGTAGTATCCCAGTTCAACTCAAACTGTTGTCTGCGTAAGACAGCTATAGCATTCTGGCCCTAGTATGCAGAGCTGTGCAAATAGACTGCGCAACGCATCACCTGAAGTGGGGCCCACTTGTCTACTTAATCATCCAGTCCAACTATATGACAATCCAGACCGCTAATCAGTGAGGCCCACTAAATAGAGTTCTTACATTATTCACCATGACAATTATTATTATTGTTATTATTATTCAATCTAAATCCTCCACTGTTAGCCAACAATGTTACAAACTAGTCTAGATCAATTATATTAGAATATGATAGCTAAACATTCTATTTCCACAATCACATCATTGGACCTAAGAAGATTTTTTTGTCATAGACTAATGGCTGACGGGGCCATTATGCCACGTGCTTAGAGATTACAATCAACCATCCTGCCATGAAATTTGATCAAAGCTACAACACAAGTCACTATTTAACTACACTCGTCCTGCCATAAAGCCTAGTCGTGCAACAAACGCGTGGTTGTCTTGTAATGGCCTTTCTCAAGGAGTCTGGTTTCAGGCAATGAATAGATGGTCGTCACGGTTTCTATCTTTCCACAAAATGAGGACCTGAGGCAATGAACAAGTTATTATCACCATCGACCTTCCCACTACGAAGTACGTGGTTTAATGACAAATGATCGATCAATGACAAACTTGTTCATAAAGTTTAGCCGTGCAAGGCAATGAATGGACTATCATTTCCAACAATTATCTTGCCATGAAGCCTAGCTGGGCAACAAATGGATTGTTTAAGATCCACTCAGCATCGACCATCTCACCACGAAACTCAGTCCCACGTGACAAACAAATAGCCACCACAACGACTGTCTAACCACAAAGTCAACCTTATGACAAACAAATGTCCACCCCTACACACGAACCGCGATTGTCTCACATAACGAAAATGTAAGACCCGTATCCTAGTTCGTACTGTTCCGATGAATCCTGCGATCCTTTCCGTCGAAGTCCGGCAATCCGTAACTGATAACCGACGTTGCCCACGACCGTAAGTCATTTTCTTTAGATTCGAGTCGGTTTAATGCGAGACCTGTATCATTGCGACCACACCGTCGCCGCGGTTCCAATGCCGCGACTCACGCACCGATCCGATACCCTGACCAGAAGATGTGAGCTGGCGTTTATTTCGAAGAAACGCCGCGCTTTTACAATCCCAAGAGAATCTCTACACAATGTCAAATCAATCCCATCAATCAATCAATCAATCACTTCAATGTCAAGTACAAGCAACCCATGCTTTCTCTCTCCAAAGTCAACTCTTTCTCACCCTCTCTCTTACACACCCATACCTAGTCAAGTACACATCACACATCACTCACCCTTTCACCCATCACCTCTCCTTATCTCTCTCTCCCTCTCTCTTCCCATTCACATTTTCCAAGCAACCCCAAAGGAGAAAGAAAAATCCCACGTTGGGAGCTCTTCCATGAGAGAAAACAAGCAAGTGTGAGGCCCACCTTTTCCAATATTGAAAAATACCCAATATTGGGCTTGTTATCCTTGTTATGAGCTATGGGGACCAATGGCTGAGGCGGCTGTAACCGATGCGGGCCCTACACTGAAAAAACCACGGAAAAGGCGATTTCAAAAAATAAAATAAAATAAAATAAAGAGGTATGGGCAAGAGTCGGCCGCTTCTCACTGTTGAAAGCGCCAGAGGCGCAGGCCGCCGCTGCTTGTTGTGGCAAGACGGCGAGCCACGGGCCTCCTACCGTGGGCCCCACTGTGATGTGTATGTGATATCCACTCCGTCCATTTGGTGGGCCACCTCCTGAGGTGGTCCCCCTTTAAATTTTAGATATATCCAAGACTCTGGTGGCCCACATCATTGGAAACAGTGTGAATTGGCTAGCTGCCATTGAAACCCATTTTTGGGTCCACAGCAGTTTCGGATCAAGCTGAAGTTTGTTTTTCCCCTTCTCCCAGGTCCGTGCGACCTTATGAACGGATTGGATGGAAGCTAAACATTTGGGGTGGGCTCCATATGGGACCCGCAATGATGTACGTGTCTTGTACCACCGTCCGCCTAGACGGTGGTACTGCTGTGATGTGTTTACCCCACCGTCCCTGGACGGTGGGCGTGTACGTGTGTGTGCATGCGTGTGTGGGCATGCACGTGTGCGTATGCGTGTGTGGGTGTGCACGTGTGTGTGCATGTGGGTGTGAGTGTATGCATGTGTGTGTGGATATATATATATATATAATATTATATATTATACTATATACAATATATACATGGGGGTGGGCCTTCATGTGGGCCCACACCATGATGCATGTGTTGCGTCCAAACCGTCCACCATAAGGAAAGCCTGTCTTAAGTCTTGAGGCTAAAAATGAGGCAGATCTATAATTCAAGTGGACCCCACCTTGGTGTATATATAAGGCTCAAGTGATCAGGCCCACTATGTCCTGCGTATGACCCATTGTTGAGGCCCACATTTGATGTATGTGTGGCCTGTTATTGAGGCCCACCTTGATATTTATAAGGCCCATGTGATGGGGCCCATTCGATGTATTTGTAGCCCATGGTTGGGGCCCACTTTGATGTATATAAAGGCCATGTTACGAGGCCCATTGTGATGTATTCAAAGGCCCATGGGATATGGCCCATTGCAATGTACATAAGACCCCTTTTGATGCGGCCCACTTGATTTATAAAAGGCCCATATGATGTGGCCCATTTGATGAATATAAGGCCCATGGGTCGAGGCCTAATAGGATGTCCTTAGGGTCCATTGCAATGAGGGATTCCTCCATAGTGTGTGTAATAATGTTTGATGACAGGTTATGCCTTGGGAGAAATGTTGGTTTGACGTCCACGTTGTAAGAATAATATTGGTTAAATGTCCGCATTATAACTCTCCCTAGGGCCCATTAGTAGGCCCACATTTGTTGATAGTTCACCACTTTATAACATGCTTAGTATAGCTCCATGATTCATACCCATACGCATCATTTGTATGCTTGATATGAGGAATGTTTGATCATAGTATAAGCCGTTGGACTGAGACATTTACGGGACTCCTTATGAGACGGAGTGCCCCACATAATCGCGTAGTACGCGTGAGATTTCTGCATGATTGTATGGTGTGACTCATGCATCTCGTATATGTGTGACTTGATCACTGCACGCCCTAGCGACATCAGGGCCGTGGCTCCACAGACACATCGTGGATGACCGTATCGGATACCGGAAATACTCTGTTCTAGCATTGTGGGCACTTAGGATGTCCTTGGGTGAAAGTCCCAGAACCTTTTTGGTACCAGGAGTTGCTCCAACGTCTAGACCGAGTGAAAACACGAGCGCCCGAGTGCCGAATACCAGTAGGCTGCATCTCCCACTGTGTCGTGGTCGGTTGGAAGGGGGTGTGGCCTTATCCGCTTGAGTGAGGGGGCTATAAGCTAAGCTGAGTTTGACCAGCTCGCAAATGTGTCCGCTATCGACGAGCCGGGTAGGTATTGGCAGACTACTGGTTAGGCAGATAGTGTGGTCTCTTCCACTTGCTTGACTGTGCAGCTAGGGAGGAGGCAGTCAGTGTGAGGTGTATTAGACCCTGGTGATATCCAGAGAGGAACTGTACTGATATGTGTACTTGATGAGTACTGGCACGCTTGCTTTGCATCTCGCATATGACATTTGGCTACATAATCCTCGCATCGCATGACCTTGGTATGGCCGATAGCATTCATGTCTTGCATCCAATAGCTTTATTATAGCTGATAGCATTCATGGACTTACCGCATATTTCCTCATTACTCTGATATCGTATACTTGGCACTTGCCTTACACACTTTCACCACCCTCTAAGCTTTTGTAAGCTTATGCACGATAGATGCGTGCAGGTGGCGTTAGGTTACAGCAGCGTTGAGCTTGGAGCGTGTAGCAGTCTTCTGGAGCTTTTGGAGTTTTCTTTGATATCATTATATTGTATTTCCCTTCCCGCATTGTACTTAAAAGTTTTTGATATAGTGGATATGTGGTGTTGTTGTTTTGTGACTTGGTTATGCTCCATTACAAAAAAAATTTTCATGCTGAAAATCCTCCTTGTGGGATCCCAGGATCGGAATTTGGCGTATGGGCGCTGGGAGCCGAGAATGGGGTACTACTGAGGTCGTTGTTGGCCGGATTCGGGCCGATTGGGAATTTTGTGAGCCCGGTTTCCGAGTCTGAGACGTGACAGAAGACCGGCCCATGTCAATCAAATTGTCATCCATAAGAACCGTCCAACCACAAAACTAGTTAAGTAGGTGATGTAGCTTTTATGCTCGAAATTCTTCTTGCTATGAACGTACAATCGTTTCCAACATTTGTCTTGTTATGAATAGATTATCATTAATTACTTTTTTCTTTTTCTTTATATCATTTACTATTTCGCTTAACTATAGTTAAAATTTATTTATTTAATTGCATGACTTTGGCTTAGTTTTTATTTTAACGTTATATTATATAAGCTATCACATGCTTAATTGAAAGTTATATATATATATACACACACACACACACACACACACACTTAATAAAAGAAATAACCCTGTCCCTTGTAAACTGCTTGATTCTGCATAGTTGATGGTTGGATAATCAATCGATCTTCAAGATCCAATCTTAATTTATCTATTTCAACGCTTCGGGTCATAAGGTATTCGATTCGAGTTGAGTTGTTATTGGCTCTGGCACATCCAATGTTAGAGTATATATATATATATTTTTTTCTAGGAGAACTTTTTATCAGCTAAATGTGGCCCACTTTTCTTTCATGTCTCTATACTGTGCCATATTTCAACATGTGTGAACTGTGTTTGTGTATGCGTGTAATATTAATATCATAGTGGGATTTGATCTCTCTCTCTTTTTCTTTTGTTTCTATAAAAGGGGTATTCGTTTCTTGAGTTTTGATGGAATATCTCCTCCTTTTTTTAAATTAAAATTTTCCATTTTCTATTTCTCCCTGGTCATATGAAGGTCTGGTGGTGCTTTTGCTGTTGGATTTTGCTCGAAGTGTGCACATTGATGAGATTGTATGGGCGATTATATTATAGGGATGGCAAGCTGCAAATGTTCCCCACTAGAGAAATTTTACCAAGTGACACTATCTCAAAGAGAGGAACATGATCCACATATCATCTAACAAGAAAAATGGCTCCTAGATTGGCTAAGATTTTTGCATTTGTGATCTTCCAAATAGGTGTGAAGTTTTATATTTTTTGATTTATTCTATTTTAAATATTTTTCCTCTACCACTGTTTCCAACACCTGGGCACACACACATGACATGTGCGATTGGATTTGACACCAACATCCACCCATCAAGTGGACCACATCATAGAAAACTATGTCCGGCCATGATATTTACAAGCGTGGTTCAACAAATGAGTGGATATGGCTGAGTTTTATAAAAGGTGATCTCATGGTAGGCCCAACTTATTGGATTTCTTAGAAGTCGCAAAAAGTGAAAGGTTCACTTATTGGATTTCTCAGAAGTCGCAAAAAGTGAAAGGTTCGAAAGTTATCCACTGGGTGGACTATAAGTCATAGTGCAAACTTAATAGATTTTCATTTGGGTCCACGGTGTTGGCTAGATTGCTATTTGATAAACTAAAAAAATAAGAACTGAAAATTAATTAAAGTATTAAAAGCTTATAATGCTAAATTGTAATTTTAAAATAATTTTAAAAATATTTCAATCAAAAGTAAAATGAAATTTTAACACATCACTAATTTCACCATTTTGGCTTGGAGGGGTTGTTAAAAAATGAGCTATATTTTTGATGAAAATTAATTTAAACACTTAATAAGTGAGATTTGGCAAATGATATCAACAAGTGAAAATCGCTTAAATATAAAATTTGAGTAACAGTGGTCTAAATAGGTTTTATCAAATAACCCTAAAAAAAAAAAAAAAAAACCCAATTAAAAATCGTGTCCAAAATGGGTAGACCTGAACCTGACCTGATTTCAGATTTTCCTAGAAAATTGGACCTGGATATGTTAGAGTTGAGTCGGGTCCGTCTGAAAAGACAATGGCCCGGCCAGAACGGCCCATCTGTTACACGTTTGACTTTGGACATGTCTTCACGCGAGTCGAGTGAGACACGTGCGGTTCTCTCTCACCGAGGTGGGGTAAGTAATGAGAGTGCGGGGCGCACGATCAAAAGTGACGGGAAATTTCCGCTTCCAATGGCAGTTGAGAGAACGCAATACTGAAACCCAGGCGACCTTCCCCTTCGATAGAGATCCCACACCAACAACACCTTCTTATTGGAAGCGATCCCCTCAGATCTGAAGCTGAAGCTCTTCTATGACATCTTTCTCCATTTGATATAAGATGCAGATACTGGAGAGATTGCCAGCCATGGATTATCTCCGGTCCGAGAAGATGAGCTTCGTCCAACTCATCATGCCCGTCGAATCTTCCCACCGTGCCATCTCTTACCTCGGCGACCTCGGCCTCCTCCAATTCAAAGACGTAAGATCCACTTCTCCCCAGATCTCATTCTCTCATTCCATGCTTTCTCTCTCCCTCTCATATCGATTCCACGTCACTTCTTTTGGATTCCCGTTGAGATTGGGATCTTTTCAGGTTCGTATTTCCTTAGGTTTGATATACGGATCTTGAATTTGTTTTTGGTTTATATTATTCGGTGTCGTCTGTGTGTGTGTTGAGGGATAATCCTGTTTGGTAGATCTGCTGCTGGATCACGGCGAGAGCGTGCTTATGCTCTTTGCTTACACAAGAATTCGAGATGTGGAGTTCGAGATCTGTGATGTTTGCTGTGTTGATTCCAATGTAGATCCACCATACTAGTCTAGTATCACTGATCGACCGGTTTTAACTGTCTGGCTGGTGACCATCAAATGGCGATGACAGGAATCAATAGTGACATTTTCAACTGGAAAGGTCCAATAATTTGATGGTTGGGATTGCCCAAAATTTGTGAGTTGAGGATAGCCGTCCTTCCATGGTGGGATGCATCTAATAAATGGTCTGGATCTTCAACCATTTTGCCACGTGTCCAATTGTAGAAGAGTGCACCAGATGGTGAAATTGGTATTCTGCTATCAGGTTATATTTTTGTAGTCTTAAAGTACCCGAATTTTAGGGTCTCGGGTTGTGAGGTTATAGTGATTTGCATTGAGATCTACATTAATGTTTATTGTTAAAGCTTACAGAAATATGCAGACTGAGGCGAGTGGAGATAAAAATGAAGACCAAGGGTGCGTTTGATGACTGCCTAAATCCCCATTTGGTCAGATCCAGTAAATTGGAATGTGGAAAATGTTGTTTGGGATGAAGACCATTTGTAGATATTCATTTTGATAAGCATGCAGATATATTTTTTTCTTTGTTGGGATTTGTCCAATTCTTGCAATTTGAGGGCAGTGGTTCATTCATGGTGGAGTGAACCTGATGAATGGTCTGGATCTTGGACCGTTCTGCCACTTTTCAATTTGTGGTGCAGTGCACCAGATGATGAAATTTATGTTCTCACTCAGGTTATCTTTCCACAGTATCCTCTACCTGAATTTTAGGGGCTGGGATTGTGAGGTTATCGCGTCTTTTTTTGAGATTTACATGAACGTTTATTCTAATAGCTCAAGAGAAGTATGTAGACTAAGGTGCTGTTTGATAAAACTTATTTTCAGCACTAATATGATTCAGATTGTTTGGCGAATCCAGATTATTAAGTGCTTAAATTAATTTTCAATGAAAATATGAGTATTTTTTTTTGGCTCCTCTATCTTCACTCTCAAGCTGAATGCTGAAAGTGGTGGTGCGTTCCATTTATTTGGAATCGAACTCGACTTGTGAATCGAGGGCGGTAGCAATTCCTTTCCTAGTGAAGAGGGAAGCAAGCTTGGGACGGATACAAAAAAAGAAAAAAAAAAAGAGGATAAGCAAGTCGCGTAATCAAAGGTTGTGACACTTCACCGATTGAGAACACATGCCTCGCCGCTTGAGAGTACCTGGAAATAAGATGTCCGAAGAACTCATTAGTTTGGTTGTTACTAGGAGTGAATGAACAGAGTGATAGCTCAATGATGCAAGGACATGTGATGACCTAATCCTAGATGCATGTATAATCAGGTTAAAGAATGTTTAAGTAAATACACGAATCAACTAGCCCTTTCCAATCTAAGGGATTAGGTAAATTTCAACCCAAAGATGAGGTCATTTTGTTAGGATCATGCCCCTTAGCATAAAATCACGTAAACAATAAAAATGGATGACATGGGGATATGAGGATATCCCAGATCTAGCATAAGTCAGTCCACGGTTAAGTTTGGATCTGATTTTATTGACTAACCATCCCTCTTTTCCGTTCAAACTAGAAATAAGGTGTCCAGAGAGGAACGAAATGGTTGAAGAATGAAGGGTTCGAGATGAAGAAAGTACAAGTCCTTTCGTCGTCAAAAGAAAAGGAGGATGATTCTTACATTTTCTTGCACTTCGAAGATCTAGAAAGAAGGAAACTTGAAATCATGGTGAAATCCTTAACACCGAAGGACCAATCCTGAAACCGTAATCTCTTGAATAAAGAGGAAGAAAAAATATGAATTTCTATTCATTTAATAATAGTGAAAATAGGGTTTCTCACAACGTATATATAAGCTATGGAAAAAGTAAAAGTGCACTAAAGCCTCTGAAAATAAGAAAAATAATAAAAAGACGAAAAAAATAAAGAAAGTGCAATAAAGCCCTTGAAATAAGGAAAAAGATAAAAATGCCTAAAACTAAAACACCCGTGTGGTAGGGTGTGAAAATCCGACTCATGGATATATGGTCAGGCTGCGGTCATGCCGCTCTTGCACTAGTAGCGCGTCAGAAAATGTATTCGATGGACCCCGCATCCATCCATATCAACTCTTCTGCTCCTGTACTCTGTCGGCGACGCCTCCTTTGGTACACTCTAATGGGTGCACCACTGATGTCCGCATCACTCAATCCCCGTAGCAAAAACATGCTCCGGTTTTCCATTCTTATATAAGATCGGAAAGTTTATTTGCAACAAATCGGCATAGCCCATTGGAAATATGAGACCAGAAAGTTTATTCGCAACAAGTCGACACCATTTTTAAATTTTCTTTTCGCTTTTGACTAAAAATCCCTAAAAGTATTTCAAAATTACAATTCAACACTTTAATTTTTAGAGCTTTTTTTTTTTTTTTTTTTTTTTTTCTAGTTTATTAAACGGCACTTGAGGAGAGCACATAAATATGCAAAGGGTGTGTTTGATATACATCCAAAGTGCTATTTGGCTAGATCAATAAATTGGAATATGGCAAAGCTGTTTGGGAGGAAGACCTTTTCCAGATATTCTTTTTCATCACTTCAAAACTTTCTTTTTAATTTCATGATTTGAAACCAAAAAGGCTTATTTCTACTTCAAACAATCTCTAAACTAGACATGAGGACCCGAATTGGCAATTATGCTGCTCATATTTTGGTGGAAAGCTTTTGTTCTGCCTATCAATTGATGACTGCCTAGATGGGCCTAACGTAATTCAAGAGATCAACATGTAGGATATGTAGATCAATAATTCATAATAATGTAGAGATTTAGAAGGAACTCGTTGATTGTAATCAACCTATATACTAGATTATTAGATGACACTCGATTGTAATAAACCTATGTACTAGATTATTAGATGACACTCGATTGTAATCAACCTATGTACTAGATTATTAGATGGCACTCAATTGTAATCAACCTATTTAATAATCTATTACATTGCCTCTGTGGGAGTTCCGTGCTCTAATTGCTTGTCCCAAGCTCGAATAAAGGAGGGTTCGGTCAGGTTAGTCAACGTTAAACTTATGCCATAACTTCCATCATGATTCCAAACAATATGATGATGTAGAGATTGAGAAGGATGTTGCTTGGTGAATTAGACTTGGATGGATAAAGTGGAGATGTGACTTATGAGTTTTATGTGATTGTCGCATACCAATCAAATTGAAGGGTAAGATTAGCCATGCTTTATGAGATAGAATGTTGGGCAATCAAAGAACCATGTGTTCATAGAATGACTGTAGCTGAGCTGAGGTTGTTAAGATAGATGAGTGGCAGGACGAGGAAGGATAAACTTAGAAATGAATACATATAAGGGAACTTAGGAATAGCCCTAATAGGTAATAAGATGGGGCAAGTATACTAAAGATGGTTTGTCAATGTGTGTTGGAGACCAAGAATTGCACCAAGAATTCCATCATTACCAGATCAAATTCAATCTTGTAAGTTGGCATCTTTGATGATATGAAATACTAATGCATTTTTCTGGGTATTGAAATTGGACTCTACTAGTAGTTATTTTGAAAACATAGGGCCAAAACGTATTGGGAATGTACTCAGAAATGAAATGGGAAGGTTATCTATTCTTAGGTTATGTATTCTTTTTTGATCCAATTAGAATAAAGGAATCCATGAGAGCGGAAGCTAGAGCTCTCCACAGGACATCAACCGTCTTCTTGTACTTCGCAACAACTTTTGTGCATATAGTAGAAGGGCCTTTTTTCTAAAAAAATCTAGGAGGGATTGTAATGCAGGGGGCATTTTCACACCGGGCTCGAGTGGGGTGGCCTGTTGGATGCGGGGTCACACTCGGGGTGGGCGACCTGTGTGAGGTGAAACCCATGCGATGTGGGGTCCATGAGGGGGGTTTGGCTGAGGACCTAACTCATGGGATGTGGGGCGTGGGCTATGAGATGAAGGAATTGATTTGCCACGCTCTATTAGTTCGAGCTTTTAAAGCAAGTGGTTAGTTGTCCTGCGTCCAAGTGGTATCAGAGCAGGAGGTCTTATGTTCTAGACTCCTCACCGGGAGTGATTAATGCAGGGGCATTTTCACATGGGGCTCGAGTGGGGTGGCCTGTGGGATGCGGGAGCACATTTGGGGTGGGTGGCCCGTGTGAGGCGGGCCCCATTCATGGGAGGTGGGTGGCTCATGTAAGGCGGAACCCATGTGATGTGGGGCCCATGAGGGGAGTTCGGCCGAGGACCTAACCCATGGGATGTGGGGCTTGGGTTATGAGATAAAGGAATCGATTTGCCACACTCTATTAGTTCGAGCTTTTGAAGTAAGTGGTTAGTTGTCTTGTGTCAGATTGTAGAGAAATCTAGAAGATCTAAAATCCTGGGAAGGTCTAGAAGGGGTATAGAAGACTCTAGAAGATCTACAAGGTATAAAAAACTCTAAAAGGGCATAAAAGAGTGTACTAGTGTGCAAAGCCCTCTAGAAGCTTTGAGAATGCTCTTATAATTAGATGTATGTAAAATTGAGTTGAGACCTCTAGAATATGGAGTTTAAGTATGAAAGATTCTTAGCAGGATATTACATAGCAGTATCTACTGTTGTATTGACCAGCTTGCTGGCTAAATACGATACGGGCCTTATTAGTCAACACGACCCTATAACGACTACAAATTTTCTTGGGAAAAAATCTAAAAAAACATTGGTAAAATTCTAAAACATGTGAGGATCTCAAATATGTTATTAATTTTTTATTGGTGTTTTGGACATGTATTTGATGGTTCACCCAACCATTTTTTAGTAAGAACGCTATTTGTTGGGCAATTTCGGCTTGACTTGCTATAATTTGGCTAAAAGGGCCCCGATCAAACAACTAATGGATGTACTTATTTGGTAAGAATGCAACATGATTTGGTAGTTTAGGGCTTGTTACATATAAATACAACAAAAAAAGATGGTAGAATGAACATAAGCGATGGTTTACCCTTATGATATTCTCTAAAATGGGCCACTTAGCTTTCATTCATTGAATCCTACTCAAAATTTTGTTTTAATCGTCAAAATAGGCCTTAATTTAGTTTAAAATTGGTTTTTAAGCTTCCTTCATGGTTGAAATGAAGAAAGAAGTGGAAAACGAGAGAAACTGAAATAAATTTTCAACCGTGAAGAAGTGGAAAACAAGAGAAACTGATATAAAATTTTTTTTTCAAAATGGGCCCTTTATAGCCTTATTGGCCTTTAATAGTCGTCTCCTCTCCGTAATTGCACCGATACAACCCATTTTTTCATAATGGATCGACTTAACCTTGTATTGTGTAACAGGGCTAACCGTTTCCTTTACATATCGGCTAATACGTAACTGTTTTTCAATACCATGATTCTTAGGCCATTGGACAAGTACAATGTGGCAAAATCTACATCATTCACGAAGTCCATGAACTTATAGATATTTGGGGATCTGCTCTTTAGTGTTGTAACATTCTCCTCATTAGCATTATGTAGTTTTGTAGATTAAGAAAGAATAGAATAGAGAGAGAGAGAGAGAGAGAGAGAGAGAGAGAGAGAGAGAGAGAGAGAGAGAGAGAGATTATAACTAAATACACATCTTAATTGCGTGATAGTAATGAGAGAGAGAGAGAGAGAGAGAGAGAGAGAGAGAGAGAGAGAGAGAGAGAGTTGGGTGAAGAGAGTTAGGGTTGAATTGAGGTTGGACGTCCTTCCCTCCCCTTTTATATTATTCAATAAAATGATTAAGACAAAAATATCCTTAAGTGGAAAAAGTTAGAATCTCCACTAAGTCCTAACAACTAATTAACAAAAGGAAAAGACTAGGTGGGTTGTATAGTGTTACGACTCACATTCACATGTCAACATTATCCCTTAAGTTGGAGCATAGATGTTGTTGATGTCAAGCTTGGAGTATAGATTGACTATGATTAAGGGCCTTGGTGAACATATTAGCAAGCTGATCTTGAGATTGAATATGTGGCGTAGAGATTTCACCACTAGAGACTTTTTTCATGTATGAAGCGACAGTCGACTTCAATATGTTTAGTTCTTTCATAATAGATTGGATTATTTGCAATGTGGTACGCTGCTTGATCATCACATAACAACTGCGTTGGTAAATTCACTTGAAACTCCTTTTCCTGCAATGGCTTCTTGATCCACATCAAGTCACAAATAGTATGAGATATTGCTCTATATTTTGCTTCAACTCTTAATTGGGCCACAACACTCCACTTCTTACTCTTCGACATGACTAGATTTCCTCCCAAAAACGTGCGGTACCACTAATAGATCACTTATCTGTTAAAGAACCTGCCCAATCTGCATCATAGCTATCATCTCCCATGTATGAATCCTTTCAAAAGCTATCATCTCCTCCTCTATAGCTCAGCCTTGGTGCCATAGAGGAAAAAGAAGAACCTCCTTGAAATTTTTTGAAATGGTGGATTAAGAACACTTAATGGTCGAAACAAAGGACTAATGTTGAGGGAACATGGAATGAAGGAGATAAACCTTTGAATAAGATGATACGTACATTGTCTTTTTGCTTTTTTGACAATAAGAGGTAAATATAAGGCATGTTCTAAGTAAGTATCATCATAAATAGGCAATCGAGTAGGAACACTATCAGTACTTGTAGCCGAAGGGGCATGCTTTGTGGTGTACTGGGAAATACTGGGTTCACTAACATTCTCGTGTTCATAGACTATCAAGTTTGACTTAGTGGAATCAGTAACAACCTTATTTCTAACATTGTCAGGTTCAGAAGACAGACACTATCTAATCAGACTTGAGTAGGAATAGGAAGAATCATAGATTGTGTCACCCCTTTTCTATCAGAAAAGTATGGAGCATCTTCTACAAATTTAACATCCATAGATACAACTTTTTAGTAAGAGGATCAAGACATTTTACCACTTTTTTGAAGACACATATTCCAAGAAAATGCATTTGACAACTTAATGCAGGGGCATTTTCATACTGGGCTCAAGTGGGGTAGCTTGTGGGATGCAGGGGCACACTCAGAGTGGGCGGCCTGTGTGAGGTGGGTGGCTCGTGTGAAGCGGAACCCATGTGAAGTGGGGCCCATGAGGGGGTTTCGGCCTAGGTCCTAACCCATGGGACTTGGGGCCTGGACTATGAAATAAAGGGATTAATTCACCATGCTCTATCAGTTCGAGCTTTTAGAGCAAGTGGTTAATTGTCCCGCATCACAACTCTATTTGGCAATTTGTTTCTAAGAGGATCAATGTTATAGACAACTCTATTTGACAATTTACCTCTTTACGATACGGGTTGTAATGGACGTTGCAACCAAATTGAAAAAAACCAAAATACCTATGTCGGCTCCGTAATGGACCGTTACAACCTTTACGGAGGGTGTAACGGGCCATTACGGGGTTGTAACGGGACAAGTCATTTTTTTTGTAACAACCATTACGGTTGTTACATGTGTAACGGTTGCCGCCATTACCTTTACATAACGACTGCCACCATTACCTTTACGTAATAGCCGTTACGACATACCATGCATAACATATACATGCGAAGGCACGTAAGGGAATGCCATATATTGGATAAGAGTCCGAAAAATATGGAATAGCAGACTCTCCAATAAGAACTTTAGTGAGAAGACGATTGATCGGATGTTAGGCTATAATAATAACATCTGACAAAAAAGATTTAAGAATAGACATTCCAACCAGAAGAGCATGAGTTTGAGTGACTTCGAAAAGTTGTCTATTCTTCCTTTCAGTCACGCCATTATATGCACATGTGGTCTAAGAGTTAATACCTCCTAAAGATAAGATATAATTGTATGGGAAATGTATTTTTTTGCATCATCTGTACAAGGAGTGCCAACACTCACATTAAATTGATTTTTAACCCAACCATGAACACATTGAAAATAGAGTTAACCACATCTCTAGATTCTATCAAACGAATCAATGTCATATAAGATGCATCATTAATAAACAAGATAAAGTATTTAAATCATTAGAAACAATAGGAATTGGACTCCAAACATTCAAATGAACAAAAAAAGGAAAAAAAAAAATCCACTGGAACATTTCTCCGTAGGGGGATAGACAAACTTATGGTGTTTGACTAAAACATAAGCCTCACACTTTAAAATTTTAACATCACTAGACTAATGCTGGTAATAAAGATTGGAATACAAGACTCGAAAGATGACCAAACCTTTATTGTTCGAGATAAAGGTCTTCCTTTTGGACACTAAGACACTCGAAGTATTTAAACAAAAAAGGTATCCATCCTCCTCATGTCCCCACAAAGCAACTTCTTTGTCTTCAGATCCTAGAAAATACAATGATCAAGATAAAATGTCACACTACAATGCAAGTCATTAGTTACCTTACTAATTGATAACAAATTAGGCGTAATCTTAGGCACTAACAAGATAGATGACAGGAAAAAAAATGGGGAAATAGATATAGTATCCTTACGTCCAATAGGAGTTAAGACTACCATCTGCCAATTTAACACGGCCTAAACTTGAATTGGGAGTAAATGAAGAAAAAGAGCCAAATGTACATGTCATATGATCGGTAGCCCTTGAATCAATGACCCAAGGGCTTGATGTAGAGGTAGTTTGAAGAGTAGTAGATGTATTACCTGTCTGACACAAGGAAGTGGATGAGGAGGCCTTATTTTGAGTGGTATCTTAACAAAGCATTATACTCAGAGTTTGAGACATGAACAACGTCATCAGCAGATGGAACCGCAAGTGAAGTTGAGTAAGGAACTGTGTCCCTGGTAGTAATCTGAGAATCTCTGCCATATGAAGTTGCAGAGTTAGCAGCTCGGCTTGGAGGTCTACCATTAAGAATCCAACAATTATCCACACTATGTCCCTGTTTACCACAATGAGTACATAATTGATCGATGCCACGGCCACAACCAATGCTACGGCCACCATCACGTCCTTCTTCTTGACCCTCTACCACAACCAACATTAGCATTATTGAAGTTTCAAAAACTTGTCATTAGAGCAAATTTCTCAACTACAACCAATCCCATAGCAGTGCAGCGCTTCTCAACATGCGACAATAGTGCATAGACGCTATTTAGTGATGGTGAAGAGGGTGAGCCAAGCATCTGGGTATGAATTAGTTCAAACTCTGTATTAAGGCTTGTTAAAACTCAAAAATTAGTTTCTTCTCGATGCTCAGATGCTCATCTTATATGACTTAGCATTTGTGGAACACACAAAATGAAGATTATCTAGAAAGGATAATTCCTGCTTAGATCATGCATCTTGACATAATAATCAGGCACTGATCGTTCCCCATCTCAGATTTCCAATCTCCTTATAAATATTATAAATTCGAGCCTTATTATTTTGATATGCATACAATTCATGGGCAGTTTGCTAGATGTCACGAGTAGTAGATAACAAAAAAGGCCTTTGCTTAGGGCTCTATTTGAACATACCATTTCTAAATGTGCCTTCACAAGCTTCCTCATGTGTTCTTCATGCTTGTTTTCCTTATCACCTATGGTTGTATGGTGCTCCTTCTCGAGTTGCCGCTTTTGTATGGTTAGTGGGTAAGAAACGAATATTAATAGTGGACAATTTAAAACGGTAGGCCTTTATTCTTCCAAATGTATGTTTGTTGTGTATGGGGGATGCAGAACATTTGATCATTTATTCATCCACTGTAATTATGCAAGACGAATTTGGGACCGTTATTTTGCCGCTCTTTGTACAAAGTGGGTGATGCCAAGTTCAGTTTTTGATCTTTGATGGGCCTGGCATGGTGGGGGGCTAGTAAATCTACAAAGGCATTATGGTGATTACTCATCATGGCTATATTTTGGATAATATGGAGAGCTTGAAATGATCGTTGCTTTAACAATGGGGAGGTTACAGTGCTGGACTGTATACATAAGATCAATGTCTGCGTGTTGGGATGGACTCCTTGTGTAAATATGATAGACTTTGACCAGCTTCATTCAGTATTCCATTTGTAATTTTATTTGTGTTTTTGTTTCTTTGTATTTTTAGCTTGCTTCTTGTGAGTTTTTAATAAAGTTTTGTGGTTAATAAAAAAAAAACCATTTCTAAAGATATGTTGGTCAACTCATAAGGTGAGCCACGTGTACTATGAATCAGTGTTCGTAATATCGATACTATCGGCCGATATATCGGCCGATATTATCGTTATCGATGGTCGGCGATACGAAACCCCTAAGATTTCCCTCAGAAATACAAAAAAATACGGAATCCTGTGTATCGTGCGATATATCGCACAAATATCGTAAAATATCATGCAATATTGCCGATATCGATGATATATCGACATTTATCATGACTTTTCCCCTTGATTGCATACCCAATATCGTCGGAATATCGTCATAACCACCTACGATTCCAGAAATTCGAAAAATAAAAATAAATAATAAATAGGGAAAAAATCTCTTACCTCAAACTAGATTTGGTGGGCCAATCGTCGACAATGCCGGATAAGCTTCAAACCTTTTTTTTTTTTTTTCCTTCTGGATAGAATCGCTCTAAAAGAAATCAGATTTTCATCGAGGTTTTTGGGATTTAGGTTGGGATTTTGACAAAAGAAAAAAAGAAAAGAGAAATTTTTCGGATTTTGAATGGATTTGAAATTGCAGGGCTCGTAGCGGGTTGCGCCTTTAACGGAGAAGATGAGTTGGTTTCCTCTTTTGATTCGGAGGAAATCGGATTGCGTATTGAGTTACTCTTATGGTACTGAGTAAATTCTGTTAGGGCCACTGTGAATTCACGTGGTTTATCCACACTGTCCATCTGTTTTTGAACATCATTTTAATGGTTGAGCCCAAAGTTGAAGTATATCAAAAGCTTAAGTGGACCATACCAAAGGAAACAATGAAAGTATTGATTTCCACCGTTGAAACCTTTCTAAGGACCCCAATGATGTTTATTTGTCATCCAAACTGTTCATAAGATCAAAAAGACATGGATGAAGGGAAAACACAAATAGTATCTTGATCTAAAACTCTTGTGGGCCCTTAAGAAATTTTCAATGGTAGAATTCAATTCACACTGTTTCAGGCGCTGTGGTCCACTTGAGCTTTGGATATGATTAATTTTTGGTCCAAAGCCCTAAAGTTATACGATAAAATGGATGGACGGAGTTGATAAAATGCATGAATGACGGTGGCCACACAGAGTTTATTCAGTACGCTTAGCGTATAGATTTACTCGGTCCGCAATCTGCTTACCCCTACGTGCCCCACCTTTTATCTACGAAAATTGTGTTTCCGTAGACGTATGGCTACGAATTATAACCGTAGCCATAGAGGTTAGCCCTGACTACAGGGCCCACCTCCATAGATGTATTATACATCCATGCCATCCATATGTTCTTTCATATTATTTTAGGATATGATCCAAAAAATGAAGGTGATAAAAGTTTAAGGTAGACCACACTACTAGAAAAAGTGATCATTGAACTTCCACTATTAAAAGCTTCCTAGTGTCCACAATAATGTTTATTGAACATCCAACCTATTGATAAGGTCATACAGATCTAGATGGAAAGAAAATGCAATATCAGCTTGATCTAAAACTCTTACGGCACATAAAAGGTTTTTAACGGTTATTAAGAACTATTTCCTATGGTGTGGTCCACCATTAAAAACTTCCTCAGGCCCACTGTTTCTTGTGGTGTGGTCCACCTAAGAATTGGATCTGCTTCATTTTTGGGCCCATGTCCTAAAATGAATTGGCAAGAAGGATGGACAATGTAGATATATCACACACATTGAGGTGTGGCCACATAATAATAATTATGTCTAATGGTTTCATTTTAACAATTAAGTGTCCACTAATTAGATATTAGAATTTTTTTGCCCTAATAATAATTGTGTTTTTGTACATCTCTTAATACATTTATAAATATTATGCATTTTATGTTAATATAGTTGCCTTAGTTCAATCAGACAACGCTTGGCTCAGGACCTTATACAAAAGAAACCTATTGTGTGCAATTTTTTTCGCAATGTTATGATTTAAAACTATGTATTAAGATCTTTTTTGACAATCCCTGAAGTTTCATTGAAAAATTTAACCATTTCCCCAATGTTTCCCCATGTTTCCCAAAAAGTGCAATAAATTATGCAATACAAATGATATATCTCGTGCGATAATCAATACATATTTGTATCCCAAGGGTGCGATACATAGAGCGATACCGATATTTCGAACACTGCTATGAATATAAGGCTGTTTGTGATTTTCCTTCTGTCCATTTTCCTCATGTGAGTGTGACCCAACTCATGACTAGATTGAAATAGTCTGTGGGCAAGGGCCAAGGGGTGTAGTCACCAAATCTCACTTACTTTTGCAGTGATTCACTCATCAGCATCTCCTCTCATGAATGAACATAGCATTTCTCATTACACGGTGCTCAAGCCAAAGTTCGTATAGAACCATCTTGGTTTTGAGTGTACAAGTGTGGTCCATGGTTGAATGATTCAAACCATTGATATCATGGGTGCCATTTAGGACAGCCTCTGCACCAAAATTCCTGTGGAAGTAAAAATCTAACCCTCCTAGGTGACCAACAAAAAGAAGGCTAAAAAGAAATTACAAGATTGGTTCTTTTCGAACCAACAATAGAAGGCCAAATATCCTATTGCTAAGATCTTCTAGTTGGGTTTCTTTTGACACATTGACCATCCACAGCGAGTCCCATCATATCAACAGTTTGGATCAATGAACCATAGGCCCTACTTGTACAAAGTAAACACTGGATGGTGCTTTACGGACTTTTGGTGTGAGCATATTTTAATGATAAATGCTGTGGTCACTCTTTGGGAAAAAAAGAAAGATAAATGCTATGGTCACTTCACAGGAGTGGTTGAACAAGCAAATCACTGCACATACGTGAACCTGGCGGACATGTAAGATCTGGCCAATCATTAAGGTTAGGGCTGTCTGCGGACATGCGCTGGCCGATAAACCATGCCAATAATGCATCAGGTGACCACCCTTGTATGATGAAAATGGATGGTTAGAAAGAAATCATGAACGGCCTTTATGCAATGTACATGTGTGGCCCACTTGATGAGTGTGCCACACAGACTTTTGGGACAGGGCATGTTCGCATAGCGCCAACCTGGTACATTGACAGCATCTTGCACACACTTGCCATGTATAGCCCAATCGGAAAGAGGATTCTATGAAGTCTTACCCTAGTTCTTTTAAGTTGATATGACTTATCCTATTCCTCCCAAGCTAGGTCATGTTGGCTGCTTTAGAAGATCTAGGTAGTAGAAATAAAAGTGAGGTCTAAGATTTAGTAGAAAGTTCTATGCTAGTGGTCAAAAATAAAAATGAGCATCATTGGGTCTACAAGGATTCGACTGACTGTGCAAATAAACTTACATATCATGTGTTTACAAGAGGAAAGATAAAATTTTAAATTTCTTGACACACAAAAGAATTCATTGAAGACATGGAGAGAAGGAATTCCAGGGCAGTAAGGGAAAATGAGGTACTCTTGAGAAGGAAGAAGATGAAGAAGAAGAAGAAGAAGAAAACTCGGGTAAACCAATGATAGCAGACCTACTTGATAATATACACTAAGCATGTGAGTTGACTTCTTATTTATTTTCTTGGTAGGGTCGCTGTTGCATAAGAGTTTTGTCTTACTGTGATTTCTGACTATCATCTGATTAAAATCCCAGCATAAGCTTGTAATTACCAATAAATTGCACAGAGCTGTCCAGATAAACTTGTATCATTGTGTCCCTTGGCTGGACAAACTCTTTTGGCTTCTTGATTTATTCATTTGTTAGAGAGAATCTTGAACTATATTTTTTTTCTTTTTGATTTACCTTTTATTTTCCAAAGTACTCTTCCTGATGCATTTTACATTTTCTTTAAACATTAAATTGCATTCTGAACTTAGTTTGTTGCTTTTTACATTTTCATTAAACATTAAATTGTATTCTTAACTTATGAGTTAATTTATCCAATGTCCTCACTTTCTTTTCTCTTGCCAGTTAAACGCTGATAAAAGTCCTTTTCAACGAACATTTGTCAATCAGGTACACACTGTTCATAATTTTCTATGCTTGCTGAAAGGTTGTCCTTTTTAATTGAGAAACTAGTGGGAAGGCTTACACTAATTGGCCGTAAACGCGATGTTCATTAAAATAGTTCCATCAGTAGCTACATTTCTGATTCCTCAGTTGCTACCTGATCTTAATGCTCATCATGCAACATGTATTGTTTGTTCTTGTACAGTAGCTTTCTCATCAGTAAAACTCTATTGTTTGATCATTGCTGGAAAGAGCAGCTTAGCTTGTGATAGTCATTCTTAGTTTCTAGAAATGGCAGGAAGCAGAAGCATGGGTGGCACGAAAATAATCATTAGCTATGTTAGAACCCTAAATGCCTAAGAATCATGGCATTCCAAGGCAAGTACTAGGTGGAAGTTATGTGCAACTTTAGATACACATACACCAATGTGTTCCAAAACAGTTACGGCGGCCGTAACGGCCACCGCTGTTACCATTATGATACGAGCCGTAACGGCCCTTGTATCGGTTCTTACAGCCTTTTTTATTTTTTGAAAAAACTGTTACATGACCATTATGGGACCGTTACGGGGCTGTTACAGGGCCGTTACAGGGCGTTATGGGACCATTACGGGGCATTTACGGCCCTTTTTTTCTGTAACGGCCGTTTCGACCCCGTAATGCGTAACGGTTATGACCGTTACCATTACGTAATGGCTAGTACATAACCGATTTTGAATACCTTGACATACACATTAAATATTTGCTGTTTCCTGATTTGTCCAGTCAAGTGGGACTGAGAAAGTCTGTAATTTTTTCATGTCTACCATCTTTGATTAGTGAGATGCATCTTTGACTTTATAGTCACATGCCTTCTTTTGAGTCTCTATGGTTCCTATTTTTTTTTTTTTTTTTCCATAAATGACGACATTTTCATGTCATTACAAGTATCTCAAACAAGAGTTAAACCAACAGCCTTGTCCATATGGCCTTGATGCAAAGCAGTATTTTGGTGCTCTTTTTTATTTTAAAAAACGCACCCTTAGAATTATTGAGCTTTAAAATGTCATAGTATGCATCAAAGTTGATCGAGACTTTCCAATTTGATTTGCCATTTCCTGTAGAAACTGTACAGTATTTATTTTATTTTATTTTTTGTGTTGAACTAATGTAGCATGTGTTTACGGTACTTGATTAGGTCTCTACAGGTTTAATTTGTACGTGATTTAGCATTCAAGCCTTCTATTTGTAGTTATTCTTGAGTTCTTTCCTTTTCTTTTGGGTTTTTTTTTTTTTGTAAGAAAGGAAAAAAGATCTCTTAAATGGTTCAAGTTGCAACTATGGTACATCTTTTCTGGAATTCATCTGTGGGACTTTTGTCAGCTGCTTTCACTGTTTCACTAGAGATTTGCTGATAGCTGTTCCTCAGGTTAAACGATGTGCGGAGATGTCACGGAAGCTTCGGTATTTCAAAGATCAAATAAGTAAGGCCGGTCTATTATCTTCTGCTCTTCCTGCGTTGCAACCAAATATTGACTTGGAGGCTCTAGAGGTGCGTATGTATATGATTTACTCTGGAAAGATGTTTATGAAATCTTTATCTCTGTAAGAACAGTTGAATTCAAAATGCTACTGCAGATTAATGTTGTAGACTTTCTTGATTTCAGATACAACTTGCTGAGCATGAAACTGAACTTCTTGAAATGAATGCAAATAGTGAGAAGCTGCGGCATACCTACAATGAGCTATTGGAATTCAAGCTAGTATTGCTGAAGGTACTTTTTTTACGTGTACTATTTCCTTGTTGTGTGTTTCTGCTTGCTGCTGCTTGATGTATACTCATGTACTGAAATCTCACCTTTACCCATTGTTATTCTATAAGATTTGCGATATTTACTGCTTAATTGAGAGCTGTCATCTTTAGGATGTGGGGTTATTATGATTTAGTGACTGCTATATGAATCTAAAAGTGCTTCTTGCTATCCATAATGTACAATTTCTAATTACTGCTACTAATTAATAAAGAACAAGGGAGCAAGTTAATTCAAGGAGAGTTTGTCCAATCCCAAGAGAGGTGCAGGAAACTCCCTCTTTATCTAAATAGTTGGCTAAGCTACTAACATCTTGGAGCTACAAATGTCTTTCTTCAGATCCTGGTCCCTCTTTCTATGTAAATGGTGTGCGTGCTGCATTCACTTATTTTGGGAAATTCTCATCTTAAACATTGGAACGTTTTCTTGTATGAGTTTTATTTTTAATCACCTTTTCCATAACTCCAATTGGATTTATTTAGAAAATCAAGTGCTGTCTACAATGAGTGCAACTGATGTAGGAGTTTAGCTAGGAGTTTGTTCCAATATAGCGAGTCATGTGGGATTTTGTATCCTTTGATCAATAATGACGTTACTTGGAAAGAAAAGGATGTAGAAGCATAAAAAGAATGGTCAGAATTACAAGAATGGAAGCTGAACCTTGAGTACTAACTAGGTGCAGTAACTCCATCTTCATCAAGTGAATCAGCCTCCAATTAGCTTCTCAGTGGATGTGGTGCATCAGGCCCCCCTAGTAGGTGACTATCTCATGAATTTTCTCAAAGACACATGGCAGCCTGTAAAGGAACCTCTTATGAACAGACCCCCAACCTCTGATGGCTCGAAATTTTGTCATAATTTCATAACCTGCAATAGGGCAGGCACTTCAATAGTTCATGAATTCTTTATACCAAATGGCCACGATTGGTATGCTTAACTTGTCCCAAATCATCTTTGACAATGCCTCCAATGCCTGTAGGGATCTGGTTTCAAAAGGAACTAGCAACAAAGTTGAGCTCCACAGACCCATCATTGGAGGTCTGCAAGAATCAGCCAGAGACTTAGAAGGCCCTAAGTTTCTCAGTTTCAGGAATGACCCGATTCCCCAAAGAAATTTCTTACCTGTATATGCTGGACATGTTAGTTATTCATCTCTTTTTATATTTTATTACAACTTTCTGAATAAGGTCTTGACAAATTAGGCAAGGAAAAAGGTTGGAACAAAAGGCTTCAGCATTCGCATCTTTAAGTAGGATTTTGTAAACACGACCATGAATGGCCATATATGTGGAACATTTTGGGGGCATGCTTATGATTAAATTGATATTGAATATTTATTTTCCTTTTCCTTTTATGGTTACTTGAGACTATGGCATAATTTTGACTCTAGCTGCCAACCTGACACAACCCTCCTTTATCCAGTCTGGGGACCGGCTATGAGAGCATAAAATTCTTGCAGGCGCAATGTAATTGACTATTACATATGTTGATTACAGTCAAGTGCTACCTAATAGTCTATTACATAGGTTGATTACAGTCAATAAATTGATTACAATCAACGAGTTGATGACCAATGGTCTAACTGAAGTTATGGCCCTTGATCGAGTGGAATGGCTGACAAGGATTCATGTAGCTGAGCCCAATTAGTTGGGATAAGGCTCCTTTAAAACAAATTACTTGGGGTAAGGCTTAAATGATGATGATGATGATGGTTTCTTGAGATTGGAAGCTATCTTCAAGAGGTGTGATTCTTCTACAAACCTAGGAGGGAGATCTCTTTAGGGTTTTGCGTGGCAAGACTTCACTTATTTATCCTGTTTAAATATTATTTTATTTGTTTTCTGCTGCAATTACTGTTATTGAAGAGCTTTGAAGCATCTAAGTTGGAATTATATCAGCAAAGTGGTAACTTTTCTTGTCCCAATTAAGTAGATTCAATTTTGTAATAGTTGCTTCCTCAATTTTTGGTAACTTCCATCTTATGGAATTTTTTCATTGTCTTTCCCTTTTCCCCTTTGCCCTTGATCTGTCCAACATCCTACTCCTAAACCCAAAATTTCCCAATTTTCCCCAAATTAACCCTAACCCTGAACCGCAAAATTCTTCAACTTTCCCAAAACCCAATCCTGACCCGAGTTTATTAAACTTTCCCTGAATTGAGAACCAACACCCTAATTCCCTTCCAAAACATAATCCTGACCTTCTATATCCCAGCTGAAACTGCAGCTCTTATTCTTCCTAAACCCTAACCGAAACCTAATTCCATCTCTTAGCTTTGAACCCTAATCCCCATGCTCAATCGTAGCATATATACAAATCTCATACGCAACCGTTTGCCTGGTACTTCAAGCTATCTTATTTTATAGCACCTTACCACCCTTGGAAATTCTATTTTACACCAAATAACCCCTTCATTTTACACCCTAGGCCTCCTTAACCTCTATGCAACCCCCTCTTTTAAAGGCTAGACTACATAGTCTTTAAACTCACTTGCAACCTATCACTACTACTACTAATGACTCAAAAGCAGTCTCCCGTAACCCAGATCTTTGCTTTAAAATCAATCTTATTTACAATCAAGGTATTACATGATGGTATCGGTTGGTGTTGGCTGATATGATATGGGCTGTATTGGCCAATATGGTCTTTTAATGGTCAATTTTTGAGAAAAATCATCATTACCATCATCATCTAATCCTTAACCCAACTAATTGGGGTTGGCTACATGAATCCTTTTTCGTTATTCCATTTTATCAAGGTTCATAACTTCAGTTAGACCATAGGTCATCTAGTCTTTTCTTACTACCTCTACCTACGTCCTTTTTGGGCCTACCCCTTGCCCTTTTAGAGCCTTCATGATGCATGGGCATTTTCACACCAAACTCGAGTGGGGTAGCTTGTGGGATGTGGGGACACACTCGGGGTGGGCGGTTTGTGTGAGGCGGGCCCCACCCATGTGAGGTGGGTGGCTTGTGTGAGGCGGTACCCATGTGAAGTGGGGCCCACGAGGAGGGTTCGGCCGATGTCCTAACCCATGCGATGTGGGGAGTGGGCTATGAGATAAAGGGATTAATTCGCCATGCTCTATTAGTTCGAGCTTTTAGAGCAGATGATTAATTGTCCTACATCACTTCAACTTGTACCAACTCACTCTCAAGTCCTAACCAGAACAGTTCTTGGTCTCTGTTGCACATGACCAAACCTTCTAAACTCTAAAGTCTACTTTCATTCATCTTGTTACCTACTGGCGCTACTCCTAAATTCCCTTGAATGCATTCATTTCTTAGTCTATTTTTTCTTGTCTTGCCACTCATCCATCTCAACATCCTCATTTCAGCTACATTCATCTCATGGACATGTTTTTCCTTAATTGCCAAACATTCTATCCTATAAAGCATGTCTGGTCTTGTAGCCATCTTGTAAAATTTCCCTTTCAATTTGAGTTGTACATGCCAATCACATAAAACTCGAAAGGGACATCTCCATTTTTTGCTTGAATTCTGTAGGCACCATCCTTCTCAATCTCTCCACTCATGAATTATCGGTCTAGGATATTGAAAGTGGTCTTTTTGGGGAACTTCTTGGTCAACAATCTTTATCGATTCCATGTTCCCTATGCTTCTTTCTTTGGGAAATTTCTTGGTCAACAATCTTTACCAATTCCTCGTTCTTTATGCTTCTTTTCTTTGGGAAACTTCTTGGTTAACAATCTTTACCAATTCAATGTTCCCTATGCTTCTTTTTCATTTGTTAAGGTGAACAACATCTAGAAGCTAGCTCTTGTCTTGTAAGTTGTAAGCAACCGTGCTTATATTATATAGTTGAATTCTTCTTACCAAATTGGTCCTACTAGAATGTAAGTAAGCTTACAGTTCCATTCCAAGTGACATGAGGGGAGAATTTTCCCATGTGAAGAATCATTCATATGACGAGAGGGCATAATGACTAGTTTCCGTAGGAGGTTTGTTCGTAGGTGAAGGTGAAGGTGAATAAGAGATCCATTTTAGGGGCTATTCCCAGAGCCCCTCTTATCTCCCCTAGAAGCCTTGCAAACCTCTTTGATAGTAGATCCCTTCTCTAGCCTCTCCGCAAAGGCAACTTCCAACGTTCATATCCTCATACCACTCTCAGTCTGCTGATCATGAATGTGCCCTGGTGGTAGTCGACCCAACCACTCAGACCGTCGTCTCCTTTTCCCACCTCCACTTCAATATTCCTAGTTCTTTTACTGCTTCGTTTCCTATTACCCAGGTCCCTCCTCTTCAATCCTTTCCGGATTCCCAACCTCTTCAGGAACCCCATGATCTCTCTCATCCGGTTGATCTCTATGGTCCAGGCTCAATCCTATCTACATGCAAGAACTCCTAAGGTATTATTGTAGCCTTCATGGAAGTCAGGACCTCAATGGGTATGTCATTTGGAGATAAGGAGGATGATTATATTACTTTGCTCCCATTTATTAAACAACGTGAAGCCATGATAGCTTTGGAGACCAGGAAACATGTGAAATCCCCAAGAGGATGGAGGGAATTAGTGAGCCTAGAGTCCCTGGTCAACTACAAAGCAAGTTCTAGCTCACGTTCCACCAAGAAAGGTAGAAAGGGCAAGTTAGTTGTCCAGTGAAGATCATCTCTTGGAATGTTAGAGGCCTTGGGTGCGGAAGGAAGAGGACTCAGGTTAAGGACATGCTCTGCAAATACAAACCTTATATCGTCGCTATTTAGGAATCCGAGCTCTCGTCAGTAGGTCATTCTGACATAGACTCCATTTGGGGTTTAAGGATTAAGGATTGGATCTCCCTAGATGCGGAGGGCTCTTCGGGGGCTATTCTCTTAGTCTAGGACTCTTGAGCCTGGGTCAAAGAAGACTCTTTGGTTGACTCTTTCTCTATCTCAGTGGTTCTCAGGAGTCCCTCCTCTCACTTCAAATGGGTCTTCTCCTCTATTTATGGACCTTGCTATGCTTCTATGAGACATTTGTTATGGGATGAATTGAATTCTATTAAGGATAAGTGGTCCCTTCCTTCGGTGATTTCAACATTGTTAGGTTTTCTTTAAAAAAAGTGAACAGTCGTAGAATTACCAGGAGCACGAGAATGTTTTTTGAATTGGGGGGGGTGGGGGGGTAATAATCTCTTTGATCTCATTTGAGTTTTGAAGGATCGTTAGATTTTTAGATATGGAATTAGAATTTGAGTAGAAATGCGTTTTAGCTTGATTAAAAAAAAAACATATTTTTGCTTATTTTCTGTTTGTTTGATGGTTCTGATTTAGATCTTGAACATGAAATTGAGGAGAAAATCATATCAGTAGGGGAGAAGAGCTAAAATCTCAAAGTACATCTTGTTTTCTCAATGTTGTCTCAAATCTTCGAGTTCTTCTTTCCCCCTCTCTTTGAAAGGCCGGGCATGGGCCAGACCTTGAACTTGTATCTCGGGCTCGAGCTGGACTATTTTGGCCTGTCACGGGCTTGGGCCAGGTTTGGGTATATATTGAAGAAGGCGGGCCGGGCTTGGACAAAGCTTGGCCCGGCCCATTGACACCCCTACACGTGACACTTGAGTTGCATGTGAATATAGGTGATTGACATTAGTTATGAAATTTGGTCGAAGAGCTAAAATCTCAAAGTACTTGTTTTCTCAATGTTGTCTCAAATCTCCGAGTTCTTCTTTCCCCCTCTTTGAAAGGCTGGGCATGGGCTAGACCCTGATTTTGTATCTCGGGCCTAGCTCGGGCTCGAGCTCGAGCTAGACTATTTTGGCCTATCACGGGCTTGGGCCAGGTTTGGGTATATATTGAAGAAGGCAGGCCGGGCTTGGACAGGGCTTGGCCCGGCCCATTGACACCCCTACATGTGACACTTGAGTTGCATGTGAATATAGGTGATTGGCATTAGTTATGAAATTTGGTCCGTTGTTTACAATTTCAGCAACCACCAAATGCTGGTTTCACGTAATATAGTGCTTTTCCCAAAGGAAGAATTTGATCCCAAACATGAGATTGGATGGTCAAAATACCATGGTATTGCTAGACATCTAGTCATTGTGTAATAATGGTGTTAATTCCATCTAATGTAATGCAATACCACCTAATCAGCCCAATCCATCATCATTTGGTCGTCCATGTCCCCATCAAATACCAAATGAGGCTATAGCCATACATATGGAACTTTGGTGGCATGGTTATGATTGCTTCGAATGAAATATTTCTTATTCTTAGTTTCTCAATACTATCTTTTAGATGTGAGATCTTCTATAAACCTATTGAAGAAATTCCTGTAGGAGGCTTTTGTGTGTTGTGTCTCGAAATATTTATCCCATTTACAATATTATTCTTTGTTTTCTGTTGCAATTGGTGTTTTATTGAAGAGTTTTGAACATCTAAGTTCAAATCATATCTTGAAATTCATACATTTCCATATCCTAATTGAGTAGATTCGAGTCCACAATACTTGCTTTTTCAAACCAGTTCCAAATGGCAAGTGAGCTCAATGCAGGAAAGAACCGAATTGAGCACAATGGTAATTTACACTAATGGCCATTCCACTCAATACAAATATGGTAACTTCCAAAAGCCTTAATGTACTTATGCAACTTGGAAGATTGCTAGTGTACGTGGTCTTCAGCATGTATTTTTTCTTTCAATTATCTTATTTTTGTTAGCTAATGTGCTAATCTATGTGAATGTATAGTATCCCAGGAAATTCTCTATGTGTGCAATCTAATCACTATTTGAGATTTCTAGCGGCCATGTTGTCTAATCTGCTTGTTATTACGACATGGATTATTCTAAATTGTTAACCTCCTTTTCTTGGATGATGATACTTTCATGCCATTTATGGTTTTCTAGCGTAAGCATTTGTTCTGACTTTTTGAATACCTGTTTTGAGCTGCTTGTCCTTTGCCTTCTCATATTTTTTTTATTCCAGGCAGGTGGCTTCCTTGATTCAGCACAGAACCATGCAGTTGCACAGGAGAGAGAATTAGATGAAAATGTGTACTCCAAAGATGATTATGTGGAGAGTGCATCATTACTTGAGCAGGTCCTTTTCCTATATTTCACTTGAATGGTTGGTTTCATCAATCTGTCATTATGATTTGTATTTTCATTCAACCTTTTTCTGTTTTACAGGAAACGCAGCATGAGCCTTCGAACAAAGCTGGCTTGAGATTTGTAAGTGGGATTATTTGCAAGTCAAAGGCTTTAAGATTTGAGAGGATGCTCTTCCGTGCTACTAGGGGTAATATGCTTTTCAATCAGGCACCTGCTGGGGAACCCGTCATGGATCCAGTCTCCACGGAAATGGTTTGGTTCCCTTATTGTCCTTACATGTTCGATTATCCCTTTTACTGTCTAATCTAGAAGCTATTCTTCTCTCTTATTTTATTTATTTATTATTATTATTATTATTTTTGTGGTTGCAACGCAGGCCTTTTGCTTTTGTGCGTGTGCTTGTGCTTGTGTCTTTTACTTCTCAAACAATCTGGACGCTATTCTCTCTTTTCTTCACATGTAGCTCATGTGTGTGTGTGTGTGCGCCCATTGATTTCAATGGTGTGGCCCACCTTTTGAGTTAATCAACCAGATTTTCCCACCAAGTAGCATATAGGCAACAGGGTGCCCCGTATCCGTTACGATACGGCCGTATCGGCCAATACGTAACGGGAACGGCCGACACCATTACGCGATACGGGGTCGAAACTGGCACCCCCCCAATTTTGTGACTGTAACGGCCGTTACACCCCCGTAACGGCTGTTACGGGCCTAAAGAAAATAGGAAAAAAAATAGGGAAAAAAAACATACATTTTTTCTTTCTTTCTTTTCTTCTTCTCTTCTTCTTCTTCTTCTTCTTCTGCTGACGTGCTGCGGCCCTGCTGCGGGCCTTCTTCTTCTTCTTCTTCTTCTTCTTCTTCTCTCTCTCTCTCTCTCTCTCTCTCTCTCCCTCTTTTTCTTTTCGGTTTCCCTCTCTGTCCCTTCTTTTCATTTGGTATCGGAAAAAGAAATCGGAAGCGGATTGGCTGGTGTACCACACACCAGCTATATAGCTGCTGTAGGTACGTGTCATGCTAAGACGAGCGCTGACACTCCTCGAGCTCCGAGTTGTACGAACGGTTCAAAGGAGATCAAAGTTACATGGGCTCCACAATGATGTATTTATTATATCTACACCTTCATCTATTTTTAGAGATCATTTTAGAGCATTACCCAAAAAATGAAACATATCCAAAGATTGTTTGGACCACACCAAAAATAGCAGCGGAGATAATGATTTTCACCGTTAAACAATTCGTAGGGCCCACCATAACGTTTATTTTCCATCCAATCTGTTCATAAGGTCAAAAAGACCTGAATGAAGAGGAAAAACAAATTTCATATTGATCCAAAACTTCTGTGATCCCAAAAAGGGTTTCAATGGTAGACGTTCAATCCCCCACTGCTTTTTGTAGTGTGGTCCACTTGATAATTAGATCTATATTATTTTTCATGTCAAGCCTTAAGACGAGCTCGTCAAATGAATGAACGGTTTAGATATAACACATACCTCATGATCAGACCCACAGGACTTGCTGACATTAAATGAATGGACTGCGTACGAGTTACGCAGCATGCTTTTATCGCACGAGTTAATAAAAGGTCCACGTGCCACGTGGGCCCCACCATGATGTATGTATTTTATCCATGTCGTCCATCCATTTTGCCACATCATTATAGGTCATGATCTAAAAAATTAGTAAGATCCAAATCTCAGGTGGACCACACCATAGCAAACAGTGGTGTTATGGAATGCTCACCATTAAAAATTTCTTAGGGTCCACTGTAATGTTTATTTTCCATCTAACTTGTTAATTGGGTCACATTGACGTGGATGAAGGGAAAACACACGTGTCAGCTTGATCTAAAACTTTTGTAGCCCCCAATAAATTTTTAATGGTGGACGTTTAATTATTGTTGTTTCTTATGGTGCGGTCCACCTGAGCTTTGGATCTGCCTCATTTTTGGGCTTATGCCCTAAAATTATTTGGCAAAATGGATGGACGGTGTGGATATAACACATTCATCACGGGTGGGGCCCAAAAAACTTTGACACTCGTGTGCTACACTTCACAATCCGAGTCCCACCTAATTCGGGGCCTTAAAAAATTGTACATGAGACATGTATTAACTTAAAATCTACCAATTAAATTATGGACTGTAATTGCTAACTTACAATGCCAAAATCAAATTGTTTGAATAGTTTTAATTGTTAATTTGTGGACGCTTATTTTTTAAAATAGGGCATTTTGATTTTTTTCATGATTCACTATCCAATAAATGTCCACCAATTCATAAGTGGGATAATGCCAATAAATTGCATGAATTTGAGGCTGATTTGGGGCATGGATTGGTCCTCCAAGTCAGCCCAAAATTGGCAACGCCATCTACCTGAATTTAATTTCATTTTTTTAAAGAACTATTAGGAGAAATGATATCAAATTGTTAAGTATATAAATTAGATATTTAGAAAATTAAATATATGAATTTTGTAGTCAAATTCAGATAATTCAGGTTATCTGGTTCATAAATTCATCAGATAGTCCGATACAACTTCTCACTAAAGAGTGGACCATTACACCACCATAAACATGTTCCAATTTATAAACGAATGTATATTTGGAATGCTTAGAATAATCCGGATTTAATCCATATTTTTTTGGCAAAAATAAAAATAAAAATGCACCGTTATGGGCCGTTACGCCCCCGTATTACCGTTACACCCTTGTATCGCCGTTACACCTCCGTATCCGTATCGGTATCGGATGGCACCATTACGCCAACTGCTACCGATACGGGATACCTTGGTAGGGAGTGATCACCTTGTGCATGGGTCTGATGATGATGACATGCTGTGTGTGATTTTCTCTTCCCTTCCATCCTCCTCTGACTACACGCATACACACATACATTTATATTGGAGGTGATCACGTGAACTCAACTCCACAATTGTGGTGGATTCGTGTCCAATCTGGAGATTCTGGACACTTGGATATACCATCATAAGATTATATGGTTGATTAACTCTAGCTTGTTTCATGGGCTATAGTGAGAAAACGACACTGATCAGACCATTCTAACATCTGATCAATAGTCCATAAAAGGGATAGTTAATATCATTTATATAAATTAGGTCCACTCAACAATTTGATATTTCTATTTAATGGGCCTCATCTTGGATCGCTTATGATTTTAAAGCATCCCTGTCATTAGCTCATCCTAACCACCCACCTAGTGCTTGGAATGACTTTAAAATCGAAGGCCATGTTATGGATGGATTTGATCATCCAATTGGTGTAATTTTTTCATGGTACCCCATGAAATGTGTATGTTTCACCTTATGGGCAGTTTGGACCAGTTGTTTAGTCCAAGTGTCCTCATTAAACTCAACTACACCATAGTTGTGGAGTCGATTCCATGTGATCATCCCAACCACACCCTGATGCAACCAAATCGAAAGGAAATCTCAATTCGGATACCTATCTTTCTTGAATATCAAACCAGAAAGTTTGGTCACAGATGCAATGAAAAGATGAAAATAAGGGTTGTGGATGAATTTCCAAAACCTACTGGCCAGTATGCTAGTAATCATAATAATCCTTTCTTTTACCATAAGGTAATACATGCCTAATGAATGCAACTCATGCTTTAAACCTAAGAGAAATAGTTTTATTTTATTTGGTATAATGATCATAACTCTTTAGAAAAGACTCTTCACATGTATATATAATAATTCTTGGAGCAAAGGAAACCCGAATATGATCCTAACCATCCATCACTTCTAATCCTAACCATTTGTTTAAAATATTAAAATGAATACCCTTGAATCCCGTCACAAGATTCACAACCCTCCCTATAGTCTCTCACTCAAATGGTGCCAGAATTGCAAGATCATGGGCTCGTCTAAAAGTTTACTCAGTAGGCTTTCGAATGGACCAATTTCGCATCATTCAGACATTGTTTGATATCCGAAAAATGACCCACAAAAGAGGTGACGAAAATACAAAGGGAAACATTGAACAAGTCATTGACTAAGGCCCCGTTTGTTAAATCTGAAGTCTAAAGCCTGAATCTGAAATCTGAAGCTGAATCTGAAATCTGAAGCTTGAATCTGAAATCTGAAGTCAAAAAACTTGTTTGATAATTATGGCTGAAGTCTGAAAATTAAGTACTGAATTTGAAACAATCTGTTTGTTAACAAACATCTGAAATGTCTGAAATATGTTAATTTGACACATTTGCCCCTATCTCCTATTTGGAAATCCGGGTCCATCCAATCTGCACCCGGTGTACCACATGGAAAACCGATTGGCTACTCCCGCTGCCACCCACCAATGGCTGATGGTCAGTGCTCTATGGGCCCCACCATGATGTATGTGTTTCATCCATCTTGTCCATATATTTTTCTAGATCATTTTATAGTATGAGACAAAATGAGGTATATCCCAATCTCAAGTGGACCACATTACAGGAAACAGTGTTGAATGAGCTTTGCCCATTGAAAACCTTTTGGGGGCCATAAAAGTTTTGGATCAAGCTGATTTTTGTTTTTTTTTTTTTTTTTTTTTTTACTTCATCTGGGAATGTATGACCTAATCAACATATTGGATGTCAAATAAACAGTACAGTGGACCCGAGGAGGATTTTAATGGTGGATATCCAATCACTATTGTTTTCCTGTGGTGTGGTCCATCTGAGATTTATATTCCTCTTATTTTTGGGATAAAGAGATAAAATGATACATAAAAATAGATGAATGGAATGGATGAAACACATGCATCATGTGGGCCACAGAGCACCGACCACCACCAACCGGGATGGTGGCAGGGGAGTAGCCAATCCGTTTCCTTATCCACCAATATAGCTAGTGTAGATGGGCGCGGATTAGATACTGACGAGACTCGCTACTGAAGTGACGTCACCAAGTTATGTGGACCCCACTATGATGTATGTGTTGTATCCACAACGTCCATTCATTTGGAGATATTATTTTAATGCATGCCCCGGAAAATGAGGCAGATCCAAAGCTTTAGTGGACCCCACCACAGAAAACAATGGGAAGATTGATGTCCACTGTTGAAACCTTCCTAAGGTCCACCATAATGTTTTTTCGAAATCCAACCTATTCAAAAGTTAAAAAAGCATTGAAGAAGGGAAACCACAAACATCAGCTTGATCGAAAACTTTTGTGGCCTTTATAAGTTTTTAATGGTGGTGTCACTTTCTCCACTGTTTTCTATGGTAGGGTCCACTGGATCTTTGGATGTAACTCATTCTTTAGATCTTATCCTAAAATGATCTCTCCAGATGGTTGGACGACATGGATACAAAACATACATCATGGTGGGGCCCACAGAACTTGGTGACATCACTTCAATAGCAATCCTGCCGTCGCCCATCCGCTCCAACGCGGATTGCGTCCTACCCCCGCCCGGACAGATTACCATCCGGGCAAGCTCTATGGAGCCCACCGTGATGTAAGTATTTTATCTAAGCTGTTCTTTGTTTTTCTCATATTATTTTAATATATAATCCTAAAGATTAAGCAGGTCCACAACATCAGTGAACCACCCCAAAGGATGCTACAGTGATAATGACATCCACCGTTGATACCTTTCTGAGGGCCACTATGATGTTTTTTTACCATCCAACCTATTCATTAGGTCATGTAGACATGGATGAAGTGAAAACACAAATATCAGCTTGATCCAAAACTTCTCCAGCTCCTAAGAAGTTTTTAATGGTGGACGTTCAATCCCCACCTTGTGATCCAGTTAATCCTTGGACCTGACTCTTTTTTTGGCTCACACCTTAAATAATATGAAAAAGTTGATGGACAGTGTGGATCAAACACATAAATCATGGTGGGGCATAAAGAAATTTCAGAGGTTAAAAGTTCGTTTTGCATTGCGCAAACAATTTAAAGAGAGACAATTGCTGTATTAACTTAAAAAGGGGATAATTTTGGAAACAAAAAATTTTGTTTAATAAAAAATTCGCTGAGCGCATTCCGCGTTCACCATTAAGCCAGACTCCTATCACGGAAAGAATTCAGTGAAAAACCTCTTAGTGCTTTCCTTCTTCCGCGTTACCGATGCATTAACAAACACCACTAAACACAGAATATTTTCCCCATTCCGCGTTAAGTGCAAAAATTCAGCGTTAACAAACAGGCCCTAACTCTAAATATCTAACAACTAATTGAATAATTGCTAATATGATTTGGAATACATGTAAGGACTATTGATCTTTCATTGGATAAATTAGACTCAGTGGTTCAAAACTTCAATCTTGCTGTTTGGATGGTCTATATTGACCTTGATCACGACTCTTGGATGGGCCTGATCTTTGACCAACCAGCCTGTGTGGGCGGCCAAATGCATCATTTCCCCCGGCTTTGGAAAGAAAAAACTCATCCGCAAGTTTCGGTGGTGGTAGATGGTGAAGGCCCCCACATCATATCGGGATCTTTAATGTGGTGGTGTTGTATATCATGTTGTTCCTTCTTTTGCGTCTTCACGTTCCTCCGCGTGTTAGGTGTCAACTTCCACTTCTGCAAGATTGGATCTGTGAACTTGGACTGCTGGAAGGTTGACTGTGGCTTCGTTCCCCTTTGTGGATTGGTTCTTTGATTTGTGTCCTCCCATTGTCACTGAGACACGACCAAAGCGTCCATCACAGCTTCGATATTCACCATAGAATTCACTGATGTCATCATTGAGCGACTTATCCTTTTGGTCACCTCAATGCGTGAGTTTTCTGCCACTTCATACTTTGATTCAGATCCACTTGCTCCTGTCAATTTATCTGTTAGTTCCTCTTCTGTTTCAGTTGATTCCTCATTTGATCCTGTTGTGTTTTTTTTTTTTTGGTTGAAAGGTAACGATGCTATTATAAAGAAACTGCTGAAGGCAGGAAACGACACAGCCAAAAGCAACTACAACCCAAAAAGAGAAGGAAATTTATAAATGTCTATAAACTAAGAAGAAGAGGCCCAATCCACAATGTGACATTTTACAGATCCAATGGCCCCAAGGAGCGAGTTTGTGATCCCATTGTTGATCCATCAATAAGGCTATTTGTGGATCCATTGATCAATCCAATGCGGATTAATCATGAGCATCGCCTTAGATTAAGATGTTGATAGTAATCCAATAATGTTCTTCTTGCCAGTTCTTCCTTTGACAATTTAGAGGATGACTAAAGCTCTTTAGACATTGGGCTCATTGTGAATTTTATTCTATCACAAATTTATAGGTATTTCTTTTATCATCATGGATGGCCTTTTGATGTTGTATCCATGGTGTTCCAAGTTGATGTGACAATGTTCCATGGGAGTGACTTTACACCACAGATCTTCATATTACTTTTCTTGGAAGGAATATGTCAAAAGATATTGTTGAAGGGGCCTTCTTCATACTCAGAAAAATATCCCAACTGGAGCAATCTTGCAATCACTCTCTCTGATACAAAGTTCTCACGACTATTTCCATTGATTTTCATCTGAACAGTGTTTCCAATTTCCATTCACTGCTAATTCATTTTAAATACTTCACTTAGTGGAGTTTTAGCAGGCACCGACCCACCATGGCATTAAAATTTTCAATCATCTATTGAATCATTTTTACTGTGTTACTCGATTTTCTAAAATTGAGTTTGGGTGATGGTATAGGGCTGATTTTGGATGTAGGGCTAAAATTGAGTTTCTAATTTGGCGAAGATGGGAATTTAGGTTTGGGATTTGCGGATATTGACAAATTGGGTATTCATGAGAGAAAATTGGGAACTTTGCAAAATTGTATTTATAGGGTTTTGAAAATTGGCATTAAAATTTTCTATCATCTATTGAATCATATTTACCATGTTACTTGATTTTCTAAAATTGAGTTTGGTGATGGTAAAGGGTTGATTTTGGATTTAGGGTTAAAATTGGGTTTATAATTTGGGGAATTTTGGGGAATGGGAATTTAGGTTTGGGATTTGGGGATTTTGACAAATTGGGTGTTCAGGTTGAGAGAAAATTGGAAAGCTTCACAAGATTGGATTTATAGGGTTTGGAAATTTTGGGGATTTTGGCATAATTGCGATGATGGGTCGAAATTTGGGGAAATTGAGAAAATTAGGGTTTGGGAATGGTGAAGGGGTTTTATTAAATTAGGGTTTGGGTGAAGGAACTTGGGAAAATTTGTAAACCTTTGTTTAGGGAATTGGGGAATTTTGGGTATTGGGAAACTTTTAGGATTTCGTGATGGGGAAGAATTGGAGAATAAAAAGGAAACGAAAAGAAAACAAATCCTAAGGAATGGAACTCTCTTTGATACTGAAATTGATGTAACCAAATGGAAAAGGAAGAATCTCAATTTGGGTTTGTACCTTTTCTTGAATATCAAACCACATACTTTTCTTCATAGGTGTAATGAAAAGATGAAAATAAGGGTTGTGGATTAATATCCAACCATGTACTAACCACTAGGCTAGTAACTGTAATAATCCCATGTATGTGCCCAACATGGTATGCCGTAAAGGCTGTTACGTAAAGGTAACGGTGGCAACCGTTACACGTTACGAGGTCGTAATGGCCGTTATGGAAAAAAATGACCCAAAAGTGCCATTAACGGCACGTTACGTCCCCCATAAAGGCCATACCAGCCCCGTAATTGTCTGTTATGGGGCAGATACATGTTTTCATACTTTTTAATCAACATTATGGGGAAAATACATGTTTTTAAGGAATTTTTTTAATAAAAAAAGAGACCGTAATGGCCATTATGGCCCCCCGTAATGGCCGTTACGACCCGTATCGTAAAGTAATGGCCGCCGTTACTGTTACAGAGCACCTTGGTGCCCAAAGAAAGCAACTCATTCTCTAAATCCAAGGGAAGTAGTTTTAGGGCCTGTTTGGATTGTGAGAAAAGAAAAGAAAATTTTGTAATTACCCAATTATGATTTTTGTGAGCATTATTTGATATCGATTCCCATGGATTCCATTTTTAGGGGTCTTTTTTGGATTGCAAATGATTTTTGTGAGACAATGCTTGTATTGTATCTTGGGTGAGGGAGTTGACTATGCAAAAGTATAATTGTTGCTATGTGATATCCTCTACTAATTTTGCTATCCAAACAATGTGAAATTCCTCATCATGGGAAAAGTTCTTCATTTTACTTTCATTTCCATTCTTTTCCTCCAATCCAAACAGGTCCTTGCTCAAATAACCATCATAAGTATTTAGAAAAGAGTCTTTACATGTATATATACCAATTCTTTAAGCAATGAAAACCTAATATAATCCTAACCATTCATCAGTTCTAATGTTAACCATATATTTAGATAAAATGTTAAAATGACTAAAATACCTTGAATCTCATCACAACCTATTGGCTCTATGTAAATTTGCTGTAATTCATTCAAATGGTATCATAATTGTATGATCTTGGGCTCATTTGATAGTAACTCAATAGGAGGCTTTGAAATGAGACCAATTTTGTGTTACTTGGGCATCATTTGATACCTGAAAAATGGCCCTACAAAATAAATGACGAAAATTCAATGGGAAACTTATTGAGCTGGTCATAGGCTAACCCTAACAACTAATTAAATAACTGTTGGTATGATCTAGAATGCACATCAGGACCATTGATTTTTCATTGGGTTAAATAGACCCTCAACATGGTTCCACTCTTCAATATAGATGGTTGGATAATCTACGTTTTCCTTGATCAGCACCCGTGGATGGGCCCGATCTTTGATTGGCTAGCTTGTGTGACCCAAAAACATGACACTCCCACCCGCCCACACACTCATATCATAGTTAAATTTGCGCTACTAGTTAACCTTGCCCCATCCTATCTTCAGCCTAGGTTAAGGGCTGTTAATGTCAGATAGTAGCTAGTTGTTGAACTTTTGCCAAAATCATGAGAATGCTTTTCTGGGGAAACATGATTCATAAAGCTGATGCCAAATAGCTTGGACAGTGCTATGGCGATGGTGATTTTACTCAGCAGAAAGTTTCTATTTCTTCATTCTCTTCACGTACCAAGTTTTGTAGTACACACGGAACTTGATAAATATTTGAGCTCATGCAACCTCATAGTAGTATTAACAGCATCTTGTTTTCATAGTCCATTTCTATGGATCTTTAAAATCTAGATAGCATCTATGAATTATTGCTAGACCAACTCTTTTCTTTCCTATTGCAGGTTGAGAAAACTGTCTTTGTAGTTTTCTTTTCTGGGGAGCAGGCTAAATCGAAAATCCTGAAAATTTGTGAAGCATTTGGTGCAAATTGCTACCCTGTTCCTGAGGCTTCCGATAAGCAAAGGCAAATAACTCGAGAGGTATGGGGGCTCTTAAGGAGGTTAACTATTGCTCTTATGCATTGTGAAAAAGTTTTCGGCATGAGATTTTCTTTCTATATTCGTTCTCATCATCATCATCATCATCTCCTCCTCCTCCTTTCCCTTTTGAAGAAACAATGAATGTTGAGTGTGGCATATGAGTTTCTGCCTAGATATTGTTAGCTTCTACACCATGAGTAAAAAAGGGCAGATTTTAGAGTGTGTGGTTTTTATTTATTTATTTTTATATATAAGGTTAATATCGGATCATAGGGAGGATGTTTAAAGAATGATCAGGATGGAGCATATCTTGCTTGGATATGGTGATTCATTTATCTGGGGTGTGCCACATGTAACACTGGACTCTGTTTGATCACAAAATGGATGTGTGAACTCAAAATCTTCCAAACATTCTCCAGGCTGTTTTCTTTTCTTCTCTGTGTGTGTGTGTGGATAGGCAACCAAAACTTTATTAGGAGAAAAGAAGCATGGTAAAAAATGAGGAATCCATGCCCCCTGTGAAAACAACTAACAAGACCAAAGTGAAACAAAAGACTCAAGAGTTCAATTGGCAAATTGCCTAAGTGACATCAGGTCACCACGTCCAATTTGGTTCTCAAACACCTCATTGGGGCATTGGTGATGGTTGTGGAAGCATATATTCTCTTATACCAAACTGACTAAAGACCTAGTACCAGAGAGCAAAATTCTCCTTTTTTGGCCACCGCCTTCCTTTGCCATGCGAAGAAGAATGAATTGATTGGAGAAGGCATCACCCAGGTGCACTGAAACAAATCAAAGAACCTTCCCCACATGGCTCTAGCGAAGATGCAATGCAAGAGTAGGTGATCCACGGACTTTGCATTGTGAAAACACATGTTACACACATTAGAATTGATCATGTTTTTTCCGAAGGTTATCAATTGTCAGCACCTTGTCTCGCTAGCCAAGGCTGACCCTTATATGACCAACTGGACTGTTCGATCGTGGTAAGCCCAATAGGATGGAAAGCGAGTTGCTGCATTGAAAGAACAAAGATAGATCTACATCTTTCATATCTCTCCAACTTACAAATCAAACCATCCCTGTCGAGCATGGGAGTCCACACTGCAAAAGATTCAACAATCTCATCATAACATCTAGCTCCTCATCGGATAAGTCCTTGCCACAAGGTGCCCAAACTCCTTGGTCCCTCAAGAGTGAGCAACGTTGGGAGATAGATACCTCCCGCTCAGAAGCAATGTTAATGAATCCCAAGCAAAGAGACATTTCCGTGCACTGGACATCCTGTCAAAATTGGATATGAGAGCCATCACCCACTGCGTATACAATATTCTTCTCGAATAGGTTAGTGACTCTAAAAATTGCCTTACATAGATGAGGGATTTTTAACCTCCGCCATCCCAAATTTGCAGGAAATAACTTGTTTCCTTAAGCTGCCTTCTTTTGTCCCTAATCTCCACAACTATTCCCCAATAATGCTATGCTCATAGATTTCAAGTCTCTGATGCTGACTCCAACATAGCCAATAGATCCACACATACCGCTCCATTGCATGGGAGATGAAATTTATGCTCATCTTCCTTGACTTTCCAAAAGAAATCCCTTTGGGTCTTTTCTAGCTTGCTGAGGTCCTGAGGACACTTGCTGGCATTGAAACAGAACACGAAGTAGAAAGGCATATTAGGTATGACTCCCTTGACCAACATAATTCTTCCTCCCAAGCAACAACTACCTGCTCTTCCAGCTAAGAGAGTTTCCTCTCTAACCTCCTGACCACCTTATCTGGAAGGTGTTTGGCAGGCTTATGGGAGACCCAAATTTGATGAGGGAAGTCTACCAGTCTTGCAACCAGACATCCTGGCCAATCTCTCAACTTTTGCCAAGCCCAAATTTGATGCCTAAAGTCTGGCTTTTATGGATGTTGATCTTTAGACCTGAAACAACTTTAAATCACTAAATAATCTTCCTGAGGTTATCAATCCAAGCTATGCCAGCATCATAGAAGAGTGTGTCATCAACAAATCGAAGATGAGAAATATGAAGAAACCAGCAATTTCTACCTTGAACCCAGTAACCAAGCCAACTAACCTGCTTTCTGCAGCATTATGTAAGAGCCTCAGGCATATCCACAGAGAAATGGGGAAAGTGGTTCACCTTGACACAGACCTCTCAGATGCTTGAAGGATCCTTTGAGCCATTAACCAGACCAAAATATTTGGCAGCGCACACACTCCTGACCCATTTTATCCATCTACTTCCACACCCCATCAATGCCAAAATGTAATCAAGAAACTTCCAATCAACGTGATCATTAGCCTTATCCATATCCAGTTTGCAGATAACTCATTTTTCCCTATACCTCGAATGAATGCATTTATTCATGATCAAGCCTCCATCTGAAATCTGCCTGCATATGTGAATGCCCCTTAATGCTCAGAGAAGATGCATAGTTTGGAAATGAGAATTCATTTATGCATGATCAAACCTCCATCTGAAATCTGCCTGCATATGTGAATGCCCCGTAATGCTTAGAGAAGATGCATAGTTTGGAAATGATAATTTTGGCCATGATTTTATACTTCCCCAATCAGAATGATTGTTTTGAAGTCCTTAAAGCATTTAGTCCCCTCTTTTTTCAGGAATGATTGCAATTAAAGAGTCTCTAACTCCATTGGCAGGTGACCTATTTTGTTCTTTTTTGTTGATGAATGGAAAGAGCTTCATTAAGCCACCAAAGGCAAAAAGAAATAACAAAGAAACAATGGCCCGACTGCCAACAATAGCCAAAAAGCCCAAGAAAACCAAAAACTAGAATGAAATGACAAATAAAAAAACCACGCCCAAGACAGCCAGTGACAAGACAATGAAAATACACTGAATGGATGGCATTGTGGCAAACACAATTGACAGGTTAGCACCCAATACAGAGAGATTCGAACTAATTTGTGAAGGACCAGGGGAATCCACTCATTTACATGTGATGGGAGCCCAATTCCACTTTAAAAAAAAAAAAAAATTTTTTTTTTTATAAGTAACAACAAATTTATTAAAAACCCGCGAGAAGCGAGCTAAAAATACAAAGAGAACAAAATGACAACAAAATTACAAATGAAACACTGAATGAAGCTGGACAGTGTCTATTATGTTTACGTGAGTAGCCCATTCCAACACACACAGATTGATCTTACGAATACAGTCCAGCACTGTAACCTCCCTTTTGTTAAAACAACTGTCATTTTTAGCTTTCTATATTCCCCAAAATATAGCCATGATAAGTAATCACCACAAGGCCTTTGTTGATTTACCAGCCCCCCACCATGCCAAGCCCATAAAAGATCGAAAATGGAACTTGGCATCATTCCACCATTGACACAATCTTATTGAAGATCACAGGTTCTGATCAGAGTTTCCCTTCAAAATTTCTTTTTTTCCTTTCCAACTGCAACCAACAAAGGGAAGCCTTTGGGACTGGCTGCCATGACAGTTTGCCAATCGGATCCCAACCCAACACCCCCTTGACCTTGATCAAAGGTCCACTTGGCATCACCCAACTGATTCTGAAGTTAGAACCGTTGCTCAAATCTTACCAGCAAATTTGCAATGAATTCGGAGAGGCTTAGCATTTTCTTCCACCTGTCCACGCATTTCATATCCATTTGGCATCATGAACCACTTCTTTGGAGCTGGATTATCATAGGAATCCTGCTTTGGCATGCCAGTCAAGGGAAAACGTTAACCTTCATGGTCAGACCACTTCTCAAAATAGACGGAGTCCACTCCACATCGTTCCCACTACTCATGGTAAATATCTTACAATACAAATGAACTGGGAACATATGATCTGCTTCAAGGGTTCACAACCGACAGTCAGCTGAGATCCTCTCCACATCCGGATCCTCTAGTAAGGACAATAACTGAACCCACACTTCCGGTCTTGATCTGTGAAAATATTGAGAGATCAGACTGTCCTTCTATTTGGCAATGTGAAGAAACTTCTGTGAATTAGCTGTCCTTCCAAAATTGCGTTGAACACCCATCTCCTACCTCTTGCTGAATGTGGAAAATGAAATTGCTGTACACCTTGGATATAACCTTCCAAGCTGCTGAACCCCTGTTGCTACCGCATGCTTGGATATCTCAGCCGTTTTCTGACAATTCGTATTTGCTCACCAAGATTTCTTTTAGGCTAGGGGAGTTTCCACGCCCAATATGCCCCTACCACTTCGCTAGCATAGCCGAATTCATCTCTCTCAACAGCAGGGTATACCAAATCGGTTACGTATCGGCCGTAACGGCCGATACGTAACGGTAACGGTGGGACCCGTTACGCGATACGGGGTTGAAACAGCCGTTACAAAATTCTGTGACCGTAACGGCCGTTACAGACCCGTAACGGCTGTTACGGGCCTTAAAAAAAAAAAAAAAAAAAAAACAAAAAACGAAAAAAAAAAAAACTAACCTTTTTGCTTTGTTTTCTTCTTCTTCTCTTTCTTCTTCTTCTTCTTCTCGTCCATAGATGCTTGACATGCCATTTCTTGTTCTGCTGGCCTCTGCCTAGGCTGTGGCCATGGTGCCCATATTGTCAAGCCATCTTTGTGTTCTTGGTTCTTGTTAACGTGGTCATGCTGTGTTGCTGCACCTTCATTCTCTCTTCTTCTTCTTCTTCTTCTTCTCTCTCTCTCTCTCTCTCTCTCTCTCTCTCTCTCTCTCTCTTTCTTCTTTCCCTCTTTCCCTCTTTTTCTTCTCTTCTTTCCCTCTTTTTTCTTTTGGTTTCCCTCTCTCACTTCTTTTTTTTTTTTTAGAGGTACGTGTCACGCTAAGACGAAATGACACTCCTCGGCTATGAGTTGTACGAACGGTTCAAAAAAGATCAAAGTTATATGGGCTCCACAGTGATGTATTTATTACATCTACACCGTTCATCTATTTTCAGAGATCATTTTAGAGCACCACCCAAAAAATGAATTATATCCCGAGATCATCTGAACCACACCAAAAATAACAGCGGTGATAATGATTTTTACGGTAGGCGCAGGCGGTAACGTTTATTTTCCATCCAATCCGATCAAACTCAAGTGGGCCCCACCATGATGTATATATTTTATCCATGTCGTCCATCCATTTTGCCACGTCATTTTAGGCAAGGATCTAAAAAATTAGTAATATTCAAATCTCAAGTGGACCACACCATAGGAAATAGTGGTTATAGAATGCTCACCATTAAAAATTTCTTAAGGTCCACTAGTGTTTATTTTCAATCTAACACACTAACATGGATGAAGGGAAAACACACATGTCAGTTGATCTAAAACTTTTCTAGCCCCCAATAAAATTTTAATGGTGAACGTTTAATTATTATTGTTTCTTATGGTGCAATTCACCTGAGCTTTGGATGTGCCTCATTTTTGGGCTCATGCCCTAAAATTATTTGGCAAAATGGATGGATGGTGTGGATATAACTAATTCATCACGGATGGGGCCCAAAAAACTTTGACATGCGTGCTGCGCTTCACAATCCGAGTCCCGCCTAATTCAAGCCTTAAAAAATTGTACAAGAGACATATATTGACTTGAAATTTAGAAATTAAATTATGGACTACAATTGCTAATTCACAATGCCAAAATCAAATTCTTTGAATAGTTTTAATTATTAATTTGTGGACTTTTATTTTTTAAAATAGGGCCTTTTGATTTATTTTTTTATGATTCACTATCCAATAAATGTCCACCAATTTATAAGAGGGATAATGACAATAAATGGCATGAATTTGAAGCTGATTTGGAGCATAGATTGGTCCTCCAAGTCTGCCCCAAATTGACAACGCCAACTACCTGAATTTAATTTCATTTTTTTAAAGAACTATTGGGAGAAATGATATCAAGTTGTTAAGTATATAAATTACATATTTAGAAAATTAAATATACGAATTTTGTAGTCAAATTCAAGTTACCTAGTTAAAAAATTAATCAGACGATCCGATAAAACTTCTCACCAAAGAGTAGACCGTTACACCACCATAAACATGTTCCAATTTATAAATGAATGCATATTTGGAATGCTTAGAATATTCCGGATTTAATCCATATTTTTTCATATTTTTTTGGCAAAAAAAAAAAAAAAAAATGCACCGTTACGGGCCGTTACACCCCGTATCGCCGTTACACCCAGATCAGTATCGGTTTGGAGGACAGATTACGCCAACCGATACTGATACGGGACACCTTGCTCAACAACCTAATTCCAAGACTGCCATCTTTGATAGGCTTACATATCTCCTTATTGCCATTAGATGAAGTTTGCTGTTACCTCATTGATTATTCCAGAGAAGTTTCTTCTTAAGCGACTCTAACTTGGTTAGCATCTTGGCAAGGCACCTGAATAATGAGAAACATGTTGATTGGAAAACCCTCTAGAACTGATTTTATAGGCATGAATCGGCCTCCAAGTTCCATCTCCCTTTCCACACTCCAACTTTTGATTGCATTTTTTGAGCGCTTCATCCCTAGCAACTATAGTGGGTTTACCAACTCCAACTAGCATACCCAGTAGTTGAATAGGTAGCTGAGTGACTACATACATCCTGCAAGCCTGATTACTTCCCCTTCGTCAAGGTTAATGTCGGATAAGCTACTTTTTAAGCATGGTTCAACCACCGATTGACCTCCACGTCCTTGTTATCATCTGGCTGCAGCTATGAAATGGGTGTTGCATATTCATAATATCTAGTGTTAAAGGGAAAGATCAGGTCAACGAAACCAGAGGACTGATCCTGAGTAGGTAATGACTCCAACCCCGAGTAAGGATATCCACTAGTGCTAGACGAATAGTCGTACTGCTGCTTGTACTGTTGAGACTAAGATCGTGTTTGTGATGAATAACTTGGATCTAGATCTAGATATTTGCATTTATATGGAACATGTGGATTGGGAGGACTACTCCAACATGAATGTGGCGCAACAAGCTTTGTATATTGCCATTGGCCGTAAGAATATCTATAAATGTCCATGATTGTAAGCTTGATGATGTCCTGGTGCTTCACTAGTGCCAACCTTCCCTTAATGCTCCTCCCCCTTGGTTGGTTGTGTTATGACTCATTGGACTCATAAGTCTGGCATCGTGTACACTGTCGATGCTCATTGGCTTTGCGATCTATAGACGACTGTATGGTGTGTTGAGCAATACCAAAAGTGGGACCAAGATCAAATGCACCACCACCACCACCATGATCATCTATCCCTGTCTCGCTACTATTAATGCTCGTACTCTTATGCCGAACCGGGCTCTAGATGAAATCTGCCCCTCTTTGTGGGTCTGAGATAGTTGCATGACTCTCTTACTATGCCGTGCATACCATTGGGTCATCCACTTTTAATTTTTCATTGTCCTCTTTTATACGTTTCTCCCATTCTCCAACCAAAGCATTAACGTGAGTTTATTGGACAGTAGTCGGTATCATTGTCAGCTGCTGTAATGCTCTTATGATGTCTCTGCATTCTTAGCCTTATATTGTAGTGCATGATGATGGGTCGATCCAATGTCCCAATCTACAGTCTATACTACTTGATTATGGTTGTAAATGAATGTCGTTGCTTCGCTTGCCCTTTTGACTAATGTCGTAACACTCTTTTTCTTCCAAATATCTTCTAATATAAGATCAATATAATGTGCAACATATGGCGACCAAACTGTATGTAGTCTCTTCAGCATCAACATATTACCCGTAGCTTTATATGTTGCTTCGTTATCGGTCACAATTTGCATCACATGCTCCTCTCCAATCATCCGCCACTTTCTCCATTAGGGAGAATATAATTAGCATTTTTTTGTTTCATCCAATGCATCGGTCGACTTATGCAACACTGTTCCCAAGTGGCAGTACACTATGAAATTGATCATGCTGCATTTGGTTGGGCCAGTCCAACCATTGCAAATGATTGTGCATCGTATGACATGCAATACGGGTCTAAAGGTTGCCATATCTTCACATTCTCGTACTTTGAATTTGTCCATTTCCCGTAATCTCCCTAGTCGTGGGGTGCCTGAATTCGTTCATGTACTTGTGCTGTTATATTGATTACCACTTGTCAATATGGAGAGTTGGCCGCATTTGGGGGTATGTTGGCATGTATAAATAACGTAGCTGTTGCCCTACCTAGATTCTCAATGGAAGTTTTACTCCATATTTGTTTGATCTTCTTTTGTTTACTTGACTCATTCCTAAACAAGATTGGATCAGCAGGGGTCTATTGGGCTCCACATCTATGTTCATAAGGGCATCATGTGAAGATGTCTCCCGTTGGCTGCCAATCATACTCCGTAATCCACTAAACCTACCCACACTTGTAGTTGCACCTCGCCCCCCCCCCCCAGTATCATGTACAGACCTCCTCCCGCCAAAAATGCATTGACATTCTTTATCTTCATGTGCAACATGCACACTCTCTCTTAGCCATAGTCACGTCTCTATCTGAATCTTCATCTGATTCAACATTCTCTTCATCTTGAAGTCTTACATAATCAGGACCAAACACCTACTGCTAGGCTGCTTCCAGAACCTCACTTCTCTTCTTCTGTATAACAGGTTGTTTCCCCTTCGACTCATATAAACTATCGCGCATCAAGAGCATTATCTCCCTTGACACTATTGTACACCCCACGACTTAGCCCTTTCAGTGTGCCAAATGTTATTTAAGTTGCGTGATTCCACCAGTAATTAATCTGTCACGATAGTTGTGCTTTATTTTGTGCCTAGTACTACACACCTACTCTCAATATTGCCATCTGATACCCTCATTTCCTTGTTGGCTAGCTATTTTCTTGCTTGTTATAGCCTATGAGAGCCTAAGTCTAAAATCCAAATATAATATGGGAGTCTTAAGTCCAAAAAGATTATGGCTTATGAGAGGCTAATTAAAGTCCAAATGGGAATCCAAGTACTAAAGTCTAAAAGAATAATCAATAACCCTAATCAACTAATCAATTCTAAAATCCAAATGCTGAAGTGAAAGACTAAAGTAAATAAGTATTTCTTAATTAAGAATGAATCAACCATGATTTATGAAGCTCCAAAACCTATTCAAAATGACAAAATGTAAATGTATAATCATTATTCACCTGAAAATAGATAATCATTAAAAATTCAAAATTGATTAAATAACAACATGGTAAAACAATATGGTACAAAAACAACATGCATCTAATGTATACACATGATAATGAACCATCACAATTACAAATTGGAAAAAAAATATTTTTCATTATTTTTCCTTTTCAGCATATTAGTCCCAAAAATAGAAAAAATAAAAAAAAATGAAAATAAAATAAAATAAAAAACTGATTAATACACAAAGACAACATTGTTATATGCCTCTAGTGTATACACATGATAATCAACCATCACAACTACAAATCAGAAAAAAAAATATTAAATTTTTTTTTTTTTCCTTTTCAACATTATTTTTTAGAAGTAACAACAATTTATTAAGAAACCCGCAAAAAGGGGGAACGAATACAAAGTAAAACTAACCAAAAAAGAAGAAATAGTTGCAACATTAGCTGCCTTTACATGAGTAGTCCATCCTGAAAGAAGCCATTTGACCCTACAAGCAATTTCATCCACCAAGCAACTCTTATTAGAGAAGCATCGATCTTTCCACTCCTTCCAAATGGCCCAAAAGATAGCCATGTTAAGAAGCCTCCATAATGCTTTTTTGGCTTTGCCAACTCCTCTCCTATGCCACATCTATAGGAGATCCTCGACTAACTTCGGCATAACCCACGACATGCATTGCGACAAAGAAGAAGTTCCACACTCCTCGAGTGAAAAGGCAATGAATGAATAGGTGATCAATAGACTCCGCATCACTCATACACATCAAACAAATATTAGGAAGGATGAGGGATCTCCCTTGGAGATTTTCAATCGTTAGAACTCTCTTTCTTCCCATCAAACAGATGAAGACCGCCACGGAGCCCCATAAAACGAATGGTGGAAAGGATGGGGAGAGGCCAGAAACTCTATCTGGCGAGTGCAGACTGGAGAAAAAAGATCACATAGAAAATTTCCTAGAAGGGTGGCCTTTCCAAAGGAGGGAGTCCTCTTCCAAGGAAGAAGGGATCAGTAGCTTCAAACGGTTCAAAAGATCTAAAAACTCGCAAACCTGAACATCGGTCAAGTTCCTATGGCAAGGAGGATTCCAAACCATGGCTCCACCGACAATAGAGCAGCATCTAGCGATCGTAATGGAGTGATCTGGAGTGAGGAGGGCTAATCTAGGAAAGACCTCTTGGAAAGCCACATCACCATGCCATAAATCCATAAAAAAATGAATGTGGGTCTTGCTGCCAAGAGCATAAGCAATCTTACTCCGCATAAGGTGTTCTGTTGTTGTTACACCTTTCCAAATGCCCAAGGCGTGGTATAGAGATGACCTCTTCACAAACCATCTACCTTCAACTACTCCATATTTAGCCACCACAACCTCCCTCCACAGTCTTCCGTGCTCTGTCCCAAATCTCCAGTGCTAGTTGCTATGAAGAGCAATATTCATGGGGCCCAGGTTCTTGATTTCGGCACCCCCCTTATCCACTAGCTTACATATCTTCCCCCAACAAAGAAGATGAAATTTCCTACCCTTGTTTGCCCCTTTCCAAAAGAAATCTTGTCTCATCTTTTCAAGCTTATCAATCACCGGACTTGGACACTTAAATAGTGGCATGAAATAAACTGGCATGTTGGCGAAGACTGCTTTGATAAGAGTCAGCTTCCACCCATAAGATAAGTAACGACATTTCCAACTAGATAGCTTCTGCTTGATTTTTTCAATGATCTTGTCCCACAAATGTTTGGCTAGCTTCCCAATACGAAGAGGCACACTGAGATATGTAGAGGGAAAAGCTCCTGTCCTGCATCCGAATACTCTCGCAAGAGAGAGAAGCTTGTCATTAGGAACATGGACTCCTAGCATCTAATTTTGTCGACATTAATCTTTAGCCTTGACACTGCTTCAAAACAAACGATGATTTTATGCAGATTATCCACTAAAGACGCATTTGCATTGCAAAATAACAAAGTGTCGTCCGCGTACTAAAGATGACTGATTTGAGTCTCGTTTTCTTATACTTTGAAACCCTTTACCAGGCCTATAACCTCTACTCCAAACATCATTTTGCTAAACACCTCACCGACAACCACAAAAAGATAAGGGGAGAGGGGATTGCTCTGTCTGAGGCCCCAAGAAGCCTTGAAAAGCCTCTGCGGCAAACTGTTAACCAAAATAGAAAAAGAAGATGCCTAAACACAGGACTAGATCCAGCCCCTCCACCTATCTCCACAACCCAACCGAGCAAGCATGTAGTCCAAGAACCCTCACTCGACATGGTTGTAGGATTTTTTTTTTTTTCATATCTAGATTGCACTCTATACCACTTTGCTTCTCTTTGTATCTAGAATTGAAACACTCGTGAGCAACCAAGGCACTATTGAGAATTTGTTTGTCTAACACGAAAGCCCCTTGATTTTCTGCAATAACCTTAGATAGCACTCCCTTGACATGAATCAATGTAATTAGTTCCGAAAATAAAAAACAAAAAACATATTAATACACAGACAACATTGTTACATGCCTCTAATGCATACACATGATAATCAACCATCACAACTACAAATTGGGAAAAAATAGTTATTTTTCATTTCTTTTCATTTGAAAGCCTTTGGAATCAAAATACAACAAAACGAATGCCAAAATGACATTTAAATAGAAAAAAATAGTCGTTTTCTGATCATTATGGGTCCTTTTCGACCGTTATGAGTAGTAATGGCTGTTATGCCCCTCAATAGCCGTTACAACCCTTGTAATAAACATTATCGTCCCAAATTTCAGAGGGTCACCATTTTGGACCTGTATTATGTAACGGTATCAACAATTATCGTTACGTATTGGCCGTTATGGCTGATACGTAACCGTTTTTGTATACCTTGGCCTATTGCCTCATCGATGCCTCTCGATCCAAGTAATAGTCTCATTTGCATATTGCATGTGCGTATAGACAACATTAGAATTGTTTGGAGATAAGCCTTTCACAAAGCTTAGCTCTTTTTGTCCTTCTTTAGCAACTTATGGAGACCTTCCATCCACCAAATTAAACAATAACGATGATAGGGGTCTCCTTGATACCATGAAAACTCGTGAAAAAAAGAACAGGAGACTTGTTGGTTAGTTTAGAAAATCAAACTGAATCAATGCATCCTTTGATCCACGTTCTCCATCTTCGTCCAAAACCCATTCCATCGTCATCATCATCATCATCATCGTCTATGTTTTATATCCCAATTAATTGGGGTTGACTGCATGAATTTTGTTCCTCTATCCCACTGTATTAAGGGCCTTACCGTTAGTTCAACCATAGGTCATCGAGTCTTTTCTTACTTCATCCACATTCTTTTGGGCCTTCCTATTGCCCTTTTAGTACCAACTCACTCCTAACCTGCACGGTTCTTGGTCTCATTGCACATGTCGAAGAAACCATACAAGTCTACTTTCTCTCATCCTATCACCTATTGGTGCTACTCTTGAGTTCCTCAAATGCATTCACTTCTAATTCTATCCTTCGTCGTCTTACAGCTCATCCTTCTCAATATCCTCATTTCAGCTACATTGACATTTTTGTTCCTTGATTGCTTTGCCCCATTAATCATGGCTTGTGTTATGGCTACCTTATAAAATTCCCTTTTAGTTTGAGTCGTACATGATCACATAAAACTTGATCACATAAAACTTCAGAGGCACATTATCATTTCTTCCACCTAGCTTGAACTCTATAGGCGGCATCGTTCTCAATCTCTCCACTCTTATGAATTGACCCTAGGCATCAAAAGTGGTCATCTTCGGAAACTTCTTGGTTAGCAATCTTAACTAATGCCTCGTTTCACTAGGGTATCTAAAGTGGTCATCTTCCGAAACTTCTTTGTTAGCAATCTTAACTAATACCTTGTTTCACTCTATTGTTACTAAAATTGCAATTTGTATACTCTGTTATATTTCGACTAATTTTAAATCCTTCAGATTCTAAAGCACCCCTCCATAAATCTAGCTCTATGTTTGTGCGCTCCTTTGTCTTGTCAATCTAAACCATGCCATTTGCAAACAACATATACCATGGGATCTCTTTCTACAAATGCCTCGTTAACTCGTCTATAACCAATGGGAAAAGGTAGGAGCTCAATGCCGATCCCTGGTAGAAGCCCATAGTAATTGGTAACTCCTCTCCACTAGTGGTCCTCAAATTTGTTATCGCTCTCTCATACATATTCTTAATTATGTCAATATATCTTCTTGTAACTTCTTCCTTCCCAACACCCATCAGATTAACTCTCTACGGACCCTAATATATGCTTTCTCTAAGTCAATAAAGTCCATGTGGAGATCCTTTTTCCTCTCTCTATATTTCTCTATTAATTGTCCAAGTAGGAAAATAGCTTCAGTGGTAGACCTCCCTGGCATGAAACCAAACTGATTTTTTGATACACTCATCTCATGTCTCAATCTTTGCTCAATCACCCTCTCCCAAAGTTTCATAGTATGACTTATAAGTTTAATCCCACGAAGTTAGTGCAACTCTGTATGTCTCCTTTGTTCTTATAAAAAGGTACTATAGTACTTTTACTCCATTCTTTTAGCATTTTTTTGTTCAATCTTACAATATTGTTTGACAACTTTGTCAGCCAAATAACCAAGCATCTCTCATACACTTCCAAACCTCTATTGATATACTATCTTGTTTGAGGGCCTTTCCTGTTTTCATCTATCTCAAAGCTTCTTTCACTTCAGATATCCTAACCTACGGAAGTATCTATGGTCTTGAACGTCATTTGAGTGTGGTTTCTTCTATCCTTATGCTCTCAAAGTGGTTGTCTTTTAACAAGTTCTGAAAATAGCTTCACTTTAATGTAGCTTCCCCACCTTTCATTGGTTTCATTGTCTTATCACTCTTACTCCAAAGCACATCGCTGAAAACCAATCTAAAACACAACGGTACTAAGTCTCTTGAACCAAGTGCGAGGTGACTGTCTAAGGCCATATAAAGCTTTCTTAAGATGTCATACTTTTCCAAGTGAGCCCTGATGCTGGAAACTAGGAGGAGGTGGCATGTAGATCTCCTCATGAAGATCACCATTCAGGGAGGCCTTTTTAATGTCCAGTTGATAGCAAGGTGTCCCATATCGGCATCGGTTGATGTAATGGTGACCTCCAAAACCGATACGGATACGGGGGCGTAACGGCCCGTAACGACGCAAAATTTTTTTTTTTTTGCCAAAAAAATATGAAAAATATGGATTAAATCTGGAATATTCTAAGCATTTCAAAGATGCATTCATTTATAAATTGGAACATGATTATGGTGGTGTAACGGTCCACTCTTTGGTGAGAAGTTGTATCGGACTGTCTGATGAATTTATGAACCAGATAACCTAAATTTGACTACAAAATTCATATTTTTAATTTTATAACTATCTACTATCAATGATAGATATATTAGAATGAATTTAATATGAAAATATCTTATATTAGGTGTTTGCAATTATTTTTGAGGAATTTCTCGAACATACCTGTGCACGTGACTGTGATTCCTGTCTATAACCTGTCATCCTCAAGTCAAAAATATTAAAAAAAATAAATTAGTAGTGTCTGATATACTCCCTTGCAACTTGATTAAGGATTACTTGATTGGTTGTCAGGGGAGTTATTTTAAATACAAATTCGACAGTGTCAAGTGTGTGCATGACTGCATGGCTTCTTGCAATATCTATCACAAAGTTTGTCTGCATTGCAAATACTTACCTTAATACAAATATATACTCACGATCACAAGTCACCACCAAAATGAAAATCTGCTTTTTTGTGGTTGCTCGTTCTCCACATCATTGTCATCGTCACCATCACCATCACCATCACCATCACCATCAGGTTGAGGCTGTCCAATAGGTGTAGGTGCTGCATATCCATAATATCCAGTGCCAGAAGGAAATACTAGATCAACGAAACCAGAGGATGACTGATCCTGACTAGGCAACGACTCTGACCCCGAGTAAGGATATCCACCAGTGCCCGTCGAATAGCTATACTGGTACCCATACTCAAGTTGTCGAGAATCTTGAGATTGAGAGCGTCTGCTGTGATGAGTAACTTGGATTTGGATCTGGATATCTATAATCATATGGATATTGATCGGGAGGGTTACTCCAACATGAATGTGATGGAACAGGCTTAGTATAACCATCATAATCATAATCTAATTGACCATAAGAATATCTATCATAATAACCAAGACCATGAGCCTGCTGATGTTCCGGACTCCGTGCACCACTAGATGTACCCTCCTCCGGCTGGCTATATCGTGACTCGGTACACTCGTAAGTCCGACCTCGTGTACCATGTCATCGATATTCATTGCCATCGCGATCTGTAGACGGTTGTATAGGGGGGTAAGCAACACCAGAAGTGCCAGCACCAGGGGCAGGGGGGTCGTCATCATCCGACACGATCACTCTACCACTGCTCGTACTCTTTTGTTGATCTTGAGCCGTATCCGTACGTGGCATAAACGCTGCCCCTCTCACTGGGTCCAACACATCTGCAGGACTCTCTTGTTGCGCTTTGCGTATTTCTGGGTCATCAATTTCCAATTCTTCACTATCCTCTTCAATTTGCTTTTCCCTTGTTTCCAACCAAGGTAGAAGTGGGTCATCCTCATCATAAATATTGTCCAAGTTTATTGGAAAGTAGTCTCCGTCATCGGCAGCTGTAATGCTCCTATGACGTCGTCGCATTCTTAGTTTTATATTATAGTGCATGAAGACAAGTCTATCTAATGTTCTAGTCTGCAATCTATTTCTATTCTTTGAATGAATGAGCGCAAAATAACTCCAATTCCTTTCGCAGCTAGAGGAAGATGTTGTCTGGCTCAAAACTTTTACTGTAATTTTTTGGAGAGCCTTCGTACTCTCTCCGAAATTAATCCACCATTAGGCCGGTTGCAACCTAGACACTGCATGCTGTGCAAGAGCATCTCCAAAGCTACCAAGGCAATTTCCAAATGTATCTAATTCATTCAACGCCTTTATTTGCAGATCTAAGTCAGGCTCTAATGTCTTTATCACAATTTTTAGCCCGACATGAACTTCATCATTCTCAACAAATGATTGGGCATATCTATACCTAGGATTTAGGTAGTAACCTGCTGCATGAAGATCGTGATAGAGTTGTTTTGTCCATCTCCTGTCGATCATCTTCCAATAAGTCTCCCAGCTTCTACAATCACGTTGAATTGCAAGCTTTGCCTTATCCATGACATCATATAGGAAGCCCATGGTAGGTGCTTCATCGGTTTCAACAAGACGGAGTACCCTCATTAGTGGCTCCATCACCTTTAGGATCGCCTTGACCTTCTTCCAATATTTGTTGTCCCGTATGGTGTTCGCAACGTCGATCGGTGTGCCTGATGTCTTCTTCTCATGTTTTGTGTTGAACCATTCTCGGGAAGCGAACATTTCACTCAACTCTCCCCTATGCTGGAATAAACTCTCTAATGCTATAAAATTTCTTGCGAATCTAGTCGCCGCAGGCCTCAACAACTCTCGTCCTTTCGTGAACTTTCTCATTATTGCGACTACTTGATTATGGTTGTAAATAAACATTGTCACTTCCTTTGCCCTTTCGACCATTTCCTTAACATTCTTATTCTTCCCAATATCTTCCAATATAAGATCAATACAATGGGTAACACATGGTGACCAAAAAAGATGTTTTCTCTTATCCATCAACATATGTCCTGCAAGCTTATATGATGCTTCATTATCTGTCACAATCTGCACTACATTCTCCTCTCCAATCTCATCCACAACTTTATCCATTAGGCCTATAATATATTGAGAATCTTTTGTTGCTTCTGAGGCATCAATTGACTTGTGATATATAATTCCTAAGTGGCAGTACACCATGAAGTTGATCACGCTACGTTTGGTTGGGCCAGTCCAACCATCACACATGATCGTGCATCCTCTGGCTTGCTATATAGGTTTAAAGGTAGCCACGTATGCTTTCACATCTGCATACTCTGCATCTGTCCATTTCCCCCTAATCTCCTTAGCCGTGGGAGCTTTTATTCCTTCACCTGTTTCTGCTGCTGCATCGATTACCACCTGCCAATATAGAGAATTGGCCGCGTTAGGAGGTATGTTGGCATGTATAAATAACTTTGCTGCTGCTCTACCTAATTTCTCAACGGAAGTTCTACTCCACATTTGTTTTATCTTCTTTTGTTTAGTTGATTCTTTCCTAAACAGGATTGGATCAATAGAGGGTCTCATAGGCTCATTTACTTATTCATCCAAACGTATAGGGGTATCACGTGAAGATGTCTGTCGTCGGCTCCCAAACATACGTCGTAACCCACCAAACCTACCCCCCCCCCTCGGCCCCACTGCGAAGATTGGGTTGCACTCCTGCACTCCCTGTCCCACTCCCACTCCCACTGCCCTCCCTCCGTATCACGCATTGACCCATGCGTGCCAAACATGCGGCGGCGTTCTTCCTCTTCACGAGCTAGACGCACGCTCTCTCTCTTAGTTATAGTTAATTTCCGATCTGAATCTTTGTCAGAATCAATAATATCTTCATCACGAACGCCCATATATTCAGGACTAAACACCTCCTGTCGAGCTGCATCCAAATTATCATCTTTCTTCTTTTGTACAGCAGCACGTTTACCCTTCGACTCATCCAGACTAGCTTGCATTAAAAGCATTATCTCTTTCGGTACTCTGACACGTGGCACAATTTGACCCTTTCGATGTACTAAATGTTGTTTGAGATGGGTAATTCCACCAGTCACTAGTCTATCACAATACTTGTACTTCATTTGGTGCCTAGTACTACCAACCTTCTCACAATGTTGCCATCCAATATCCTCACTTGTTGTTGGCCAGACCCAGACATTTCTTTAGGTTTAGGATATGAGTATGAGTGTATGACCTATGTTAATAAAGATAATTTTATGTTCTAACTAAACCCTAAGAAGCTCCAAAACCTGTCCAATATAAACAAATAAAAATATAAAGTAACTAATTTGAAAATACAAAAAAAAATTTATAAAATGACACCACAAATCTGTAAAATGCACATTAACATGTTCTACACTTCTACTATGATTAACACATCATATGACATGATTAAAACAGCAAAACAACCATTAAAAATTGATCTTTCGAATTTTCAAAAAAAGGGCCAAAATAAATGCGTAAAAAAAAATATAAAAAAATTATAAACTGGCACCCCAAATCTGTAAAATGCACATTGACATGTTCTATTATGATTAACACATCATATGACATGATTAAAACAACAAAACAACCTTTAAAAATTGATTTTTCGAATTAAAAAAAAAAGGGTAAAAATTCATGCGTAAATAGAAAAAAATATTAAATGGCACTCCAAATCTGTAAAATGCACATTAATATGTTCTACTATGATTAACACATTATATGGCATGATTAAAACAGCAAAACAACCCTTAAAAATTGATTTTTCGAATTAAAAAAAAAAGGGTCAAAATTCATGCGTAAATAGAAAAAAATATAAAAAAATATTAAATGGCACTCCAAATCTGTAAAATGCACATTAATATGTTCTACTATGATTAACACATCATATGGCATGATTAAAACAGCAAAACAACCCTTAAAAATTGATTTTTCGAATTTAAAAAAAAAGGGTCAAAATTCATGCATAAATAGAAAAAAAATATAAAAAATATAAAATGGCACCCCAAATCTGTAAAATGCATATTAACATGTTCTACTATGATTAACACATCATATGACATGATTAAAACAGCAAAACAACCCTTAAAAATTGATTTTTCGAATTTAAAAAAAAGGGTCAAAATTCATGCGTAAATAGAAAAAAAATATAAAAAAATATTAAATGGCACTCCAAATTTGTAAAATGCACATTAATATGTTCTACTATGATTAACACATCATATGGCATGATTAAAACAACAAAACAACCCTTAAAAATTGATTTTTCGAATTTAAAAAAAAGGGTCAAAATTCATGCGTAAATAGAAAAAAAATATTAAATGGAACTCCAAATCTGTAAAATGCACATTAATGTGTTCTACTATGATTAACACATCATATGACATGATTAAAACAGCAAAATAACCCTTAAAAATTGATTTTTCGAATTAAAAAAAAAGGGTTAAAATTCATGCGCAAATAGAAAAAAAATATAAAAAAATATAAAATGGCACCCCAAATCTGTAAAATGCACATTAACATGTTCTACTATGATTAACACATCATATGGCATGATTAAAACAACAAAACATATTAAAAAAAGTAAATACCTATTTGTGACGAATTTTTGAAAAATGGCCCACCAAGCTTTGATTCAACCAAATCCGTAATATAATGTGTTTTTGTCCCAAATAACCAGCCGAAGTTGGTTGAAATTACTATTAGAAGGAATGAAAAACAGTTTGGAAGCAAGAAGTTTGGAAAAAACAACAAAAAAAGTCTTTAAAACGAAAAGAAAGAGCCATTTTCTGACCGTTACGGGTGGCCTTTACGGCCCGTACTGGCACCGTATCGGCCGATACGCTTACAAAAACGGTAACGGCCGATACGATCCCGAATGGCGTATCGGCCATCACCGTTTCCGTTACGTATCGGCCAATACGGCCGATACGTAACCGATTCCGCACACCCTTTGATAGATGAGCCAATGGTGATTAGCTGTTATTAATAGTAGGGCGCCCAGCGAATTAAGTTTGGCAATTGGAGAGAAGGTGTCATGATAATCAACGCCAAACTTCTGTGTGAAGCCTTTAGCAACAAGAGGAGCTTTATAACATGCAACTGATTCATCTAGGTTATACCTGACAGTATATACCCACTTGCACCCAACCACAAGATGACCTTCTGGGAGATCTTCCAACTGCCAGGTGCTTTGCTTCTCAAGACTAACCCTCCATCATAGCTGCTTTCCACCAGGGGTCTGTTACTTTGGAGGGAACTGAACAAAGGAGAGGGCGGCAACAAAGTTATGAAAAGACAGAGATAGACATTAATAGGAAAACAAAATTGCTAATATGATGAGGAGAGGTAGAGTGATACCATGCTGGAGCTATGATGGTTCGCTTCACCTTATGAACAACAATAAGAAGGTCAATAGACTGTGTAGAAGATTAAGGATCTGTAGTCGGTTGTGGGAGGTGACTTCGGGAGGCATTAGAGTGGTCCTCATCACTAGGGCTGCATTCATCTGTGACAGGAAGAGGAAAATTAGCAACTGGAGAGCAGCAGTGGACTTTGCCCCAAAGTGAGGAATATCATTGAAGGAGGTAGCATCCCGAGAAACATACCAGTGCTTGGGAGCCAGGCAGTAGCACTTATACCCTTTTTGCGTTGATGGGTACCCAAGGGAAACACGCTCGAGACCTATAGCTAAGACCTGATGATCTTGCGGATATCCAGGAGTATGGATTCTGTGAACAGATGCTGGACTTAGATATCTATGGCTGAGACCTAATGATCTTTGAATGATACATCAACAACAATGAGGAGATGCTAGTACAGGGTGAGTTCTGCATGATGAGTTTGGAAGGCAGATATCTGAATTGGACGAGGGGTCGAGATGCACTCTGAAACCCATTCCATTTAGTAAATAATTGGGAAAAACCCAATCGATGCAGTAATAGGCCTTTTCCATAACTATTTTTAACAAAAACTGCTTCCTTCTTTTAATGAATTCATCAATGCTCTTGTGAGCTAACGACCCATTTTCTACGTATCTCCTAGCCAGTGATTTAAATATCAATAATATTGTCAGATATTATAGGTATTACACAGGACTGATATGAAACACCTAGGGAGTTGTACTGGTATCTCATAATTTATCGCAATATATCACCTACATCGTGCTATATCGATATATCATGTGATATATAGGCAAAACCCATTAAATTCCCCTGTATTGTTGATACACGCGATATAAAAGTCCTTTGTATTGTCAATGCATGCGATATGTGTCGATGATATGAGGGTAGAGCACCTCCCAAAAATTCGAGAAAAATAAAAGCCCCACAAAAACATGCAATCGTTCCACTTTGCCACTTCTACAATCCTCAATCATGAAATTTATGGTGGCTATTGTGAGAGATTTCCACTTGCAAATCAAGCATAACATTGATAATGGAATCCATTGCAATCCATTTCTCACCAGTACCTTGGGAAATAATTATTAAGAATTCCTTTCTTTTTCTCCATGGATTCCCACTTATCAAACATGAACTAAGATCAGAAGGTTCCCACAAGGATTCGTCATACCTTCAACAGGGCACATCTTATATCTTGGTTGAAATAAGAATATATGGGAGCTAAGTCTCTGGCTTGTTTAACAAGCTAGTAGAGACAGTGCGGTGTGTGTGAGTGATGTAGGGTTCAATCCCCGGTAGTGTGTTACCTTTCAAAATAAAATTTTTAAAAAAATGTGGGAGCTAATTCCTGCATTCAACTCGGGATAAATCTCAAAATAAGTTCTTAAAAGACCCTTAACCTCATGACACTAGTGTCATATACTTATGTCTGGATCAAGTATCTTACTCTTGTGAAAGGTTATCGTCAGGTAAGTTATGCAGTAATTTCAAGTGGGAAATACATCCAGCATCCCTCGTCCAAGTGGCGACCAATTCTTTTAACATTAATTCCTCAAGCCATCAACTTGTTCAGTAGATGACATAGGACTTGCTCAGTTGCAGGATCCTTATAAGTTATAACTACGTATCGCTCCCGCTTCGAATTGTGTTCCCGGCTCCTTCCTTTCTATTTATGCTGGAAAACATTTTGAAACAGATGCTTCCTGCACCCACACCTGAATCTGTTGCCGCTTGGCTTCACGCTGCGCTCAACTATACATCGGAGTGACGAGTGATACAAGAATATATGCTCATGGTGTATGAGATTTCATTGATTTAAGTATGGCAGCCCAATAAGACAAAAATATTGGAAAACATTTCCTCTCAAGGTCATTGATTAACATTATATGTGAATTGCTTCGATTAAGACATCATGTTTAAAAAAAATCAGACCAGCGTTCATAAAAGTTGTTTTGCTTGTAGGAATTTTATGTGAGCTTTGTCATATTTATATCTGCTAGAGGGAAAGCTTTTAACTGGCTGTAGAACACTTCACATTTCAGAGGAGCTTATCCATGCTATTGTGGGCTCTAGTATTGGGCCTCTTTTGTCATCAACCAGAGGTTTCTGGTGGAAGCACAAAATTTGAATATTTTCTTCTTCTGTTATCATCCAAAGGTTTTTGGTGGAAGCTTCAAATTCATATGCTGCCTTTCGTTAGTTGTTACTTGTTACATGTTCATTTATTTTCTATTAGAACTATATTTCTAACTTTATTGACAGACTACACTTAAACTAATTTCTCATCATCATCATCAAAAGCTCATCCCAACCAAATGGGTCGGCTGCACTTCTAATGCAGACGGGGTTGAGAGAAGAGAAAGGGTTTCACTATGGTGGATGGGTACAAGCTTCCCCAAACCTCACCCTCTTGACAAAAGCCCCCTCAAACACAAAATAGTAAAATGCCAAAAGTCCTGTACATCCTCTACGACCCCTCTTTTGTAGAGGCTAAAGCACCATGAAATTACTTAGTTATCCCTACTGACCAAACAATCCAACAAAACCACATAGCCCTGCGCCACCCCCCCCAAAAAAAAAAAAAAAAAAAAAAAAAAGAAAAAGAAAAAAACATTATGGCCATCCATTTGCATCTCTGTTTCTGCACCATATTAAGTCTTTATGTTCAGCATATGTTCTTTTTTATGCTTAATCATTTCTATTCATGTACATTCATTACTACATCCAATTTATGAGAGCAATTACATGAATGTGAAAGATGGCCACTTTGAAGAAATTCTCTTTAGGGCTCCCTACTTTAAGGGAGAGATGGACTAATGTTGTCAGCATTTCTTCAAAATGCTTGTATCTGTTGCATACAAAAATATGACCATCCTTTGTTATTGTTATTATTATTCTAATACTTCCAAAATGACTTCCATTGCAGGTTTTATCCCGTCTATCTGATTTGGAAGCCACTCTGGATGCTGGGATCCGTCACAGAAATAAGGCCCTTAATTCCATTGGATTTGACTTAAGAAAGTGGATCACTATGGTGAGTAAGCTGTAGCTGCTGTCAGTATAACGCCTTATGTTAATGTATGACCTGTATTTATTGTGTAAAAAGACGTAAATCTGCATCACAATAGACAATCAATTGATGTTAGTTATATATATATATATATAAATGGGAAAAGGTACTATGCGCTCGAGCTGATGGGACCGTCCCATGAGGTCGAGCTGTGTGGGCCCCACCGTGATGCGTTTCGAATATCTACCCCATCAGTCAGATGCACCATTCCATCGTGGGCCTAGGTCTCAAAAATCAAGTCAATCCGTGACTTGTGTGGGCCACACCACATACAGAAGTGGGGAGGGGCCGTGCACCATTAAAACATTCAAAACCATTTTTGAGGGCCCACTGAGATGTGGTTTGCAAATCCAGCCCATCCATTATGTGTGTCCCACTTGAATGAGGGTTCAGACCAAGTTTCAGGCGCATGCAAAACTCAGGTGGGCCCTACCAAGTGCTTTTATATGTTTTAACGGTGTCTTCACATAATTTTAAATGGTATGGCCCACCTGAGTTCCGTATACGGCTGATTTTTGGGATATCCCATAATTTAAAGGGGACCCATCAAATGCATGGTGTTGATGGTCGACACGCATCACGGTGGGGCCCACACAGCTCGACCTCACGGGAGCTTATCGTCAGCTCGAGCGCATAGTACCTTTTTCCACACACACACACACACACACACACACACACACATATATATATATATATATATATATATCGGTATTTAACAAATAATATGCAGGAAAGGAAATGTAATATGCAGTCTTATTTGATATATTTTTTTCCTGTTTCCTTTTCTGTTGACTTGCCATCCTCCAGGTAAAGAAAGAGAAAGCTGTGTATGATACCTTGAATATGCTCAATTTTGATGTTACCAAAAAGTGTTTGGTTGGAGAAGGCTGGTGCCCTTTTTTTGCAAAACCTCAGGTAACGTTCTTGCTACTAACTTGGGCATATTATTAATGCTTGCATGTTATTAATGCTTTCTCCTTGGACAAATTTCCTTACATAATAAAATTCAATATTTTTGAGAGATGGATTGTAGTGTTGGCTGATTAACATTACCTTTTAACTGTAATTCTATCTTCTTGTGCAACAGATTCAGGAAGCACTACAACGTGCAACAATTGATAGCAATTCTCAAGTGGGGATAATATTTCATGTGATGGATGCTGTGGAATCACCACCCACGTATTTCAGAACTAACCGCTTCACACATGCATTTCAGGAAATTGTTGATGCATATGGGTCTGTCCTCGAACTTATACCCCATGTGGCTTAACCTCTAAATAATATCTTGTGCTTAGGAACTTTTTTATTTTAGGAAGGTATCTTGTGATTAGGAACCTCTCAGAAAAAAAATCTTATGCTAGAACCTAAATTTGTAAATGTATGGCATCTGTCCTGAAAAAGGTTTATCCTTTGTGAACTGAACAATCTTGTTGACTGAAGTGCCAACAATCTAAGAAGTTGCATATTAATGCCCTTGATGGTTGAAAATTTTCTAGTGTTGGAATTGCACAAACTGCCTAGCCTCTTGCGCTGCCACATTTAGATGTATTCTACATCCAATGTCATTTATGTTTGAATGTCAATTAAACTTTATTTCAAAGGTAAAGGCTACGCAAGAGAAAGCAAGAATGAGAAAAGAAAAAGAGTGATGATAAGAAATCATCTCCACCAACATAAAAGCGTACACTATGAAAAACAGAAGCCAAAAAATAACTTGAAAACTTGTCAAAATTGCATGATTTACCATTCAAAGTGTACCTTATTTCATGTGAACCGCACCTCCAAATTGCAAATCCATGAAAATCGTACAAATTATATATTACTTGCATTGATTTGTACAATTTTTGCAGGCTATCCCCAAAACTTAAATATGCACTTTATTAATGAAAATGAGATTTATTACTATTTTTTGTTTTTATTACTTTTTTTTTTGTTTTTATTACTTTTTTTTTTTTTAAAAAAAAAACTTCTTGCTTTTAGAACATATAAAGTCCCTGCCTAGCTCATCTCCACCCAGTGTTCGAAATATCGGTATCGCATTACGTATCACATCCTTGGGATACAGATACGTATCGGTTATTGCAAGGGATATATCGTTTGTATCGTGTAATTTATCTCACTTTTTGGGAAACATTGGGAAAATGGTTGAATTTTTCAATGGAACTTAAGGGATTGTTAAAAAAGACCTTAGTACACACTTTTAAATCATAACATCTCAAAAAAGAAGGGCACATAATAGGTTTCTTTTTTAGAGGTCCTATGCGATGCGTTGTCTAACTGAACTAATACAACTATATTCAAATTGAATGCATAACATTTAGAGTGTATGTGATCATTTCATCAAACACTCCTAAATACTTCGAAATTAGTCTAAATTGACAACTGGTTGAAGGGAAATTTCAAAAAAAAAATTAATATTTTAATAAAATTTAATAAAAAATTTATTTTTATTTTTCGAAAATTGACAAGGACTTAACAAATTAGTAGACCAGCCCTCATATATGCTTGATTTCATGTTTGGAGTCCATCTATCCCAACACTATCTTCTCTTTTCTTCCCCATTTAGGTATTTTCTTCAGGTTCTTAATTCTCCCATCCCAAATCTTTGTCTTCTCCCAAACCCAACTTTTCCATACCCATCCACAATCCAAACCCTAACCGACCTAAACCCATCCACCCCACGCCACACGTGTGACTGTACGGCTACACGTGTGAATCCCACCTTGCTGCCTTTTGGTTTCCCATCATCAGTATATCAAAACCCCTTTCTTTCATCCCTAAAACCCTAACCCTAAACCTAAAATTCCTAAATTTTCTACTTTCCTAAATTACACAAACCCTACTTTTCACCCTAGGTTGTATTAGGTTTTCTATTTTGAAATAGACTATATCCTGCTAATTAGGTGTCCCTACATCCATTAGATTCTGGTTTCTTTTTATTTAATGATCTTGTGTTACGATGTTGGTAGCTTATGATAGGATTATGCATGATGCTCTTTTGATTTTCATGATATTTGTGATGATTATAGTGATGTTTGTTTTTTTTTTTTTTAAATATCTTAATTCGCCTACTTGATCTCGCAAGTTAATTGGTTCATGCATCAGTCCTCCATCACCATCTTTCCTAAGTTTGGCCCATTCGTCTTTCCTCTCTAAACTCTCTATCTTGGGAAGAGCTCCTCTTTTTTTTTTTTTTCCTGTTGTCTTGTCCAAAATTCAAGTTGTTCCATTCCTTTAAAATTGCTTTAATGAACTGGAGCTTTTTGATAAACCTTTAACCTGTCTAACCTTTTAGCCTTCATTCTAACTACCTCATCTCAGTGAGCTCCAAGAATCCATCCTGCTTTATCCACTAATTATGAAACCTAAAAGGGTAAATCCTAGTTGCAATTCCCAAGGACTTAAAAGCAGATTGGCGGATCGTTGGAAGCTGGTCTAGGAAGAAACAGATTGAACTAATCCTTAGTAATGAATCTCCCATTCAGATGTAATAAGAAATATGTCCAACCTACAGATTGCCGCATGTTGCTGATTATTGGTCCATATAAACTGGCTGCTGCCAAGAGGAAGGTCAATCATGCTTATGAGCTACAGAATCTGCAAACTTTCACACGGAAGTGGTAATTTTACTGCTGCTCAACTTCTCAAATGCAAATTTTTTTTGTGTTGAAATCACCCTGCACGCACCACGGCAGATTCCCCTGCTCTTCAAGGATGTGCTCAGCGTCGAGGAACATGTACTAGGGTGTATGTGTGACTCGTTCAGATCATGAGCTAGAACAAATGAGACGATTTTTCCAGTATCTTCTATTGGCAAAGGATAATTTCATCCTTAGATGATGCAGGATGAGGTTTTCTAACTTAAGATGATACGAAATTCAGATTTCAGATTTCGTGAGCAATAAACATAAAATTCAGCAACCTCATATCTATTCAAACAACAATCAAATAACTATATGTAAAGCCGTAGGCTACCATATGCTCGAAGTAGGAACTATTAAAATACTATCACCATAGGTCCCAATAGAATTAAGGAATTCCACAATTAACATAGGGGTACTCTAATAATCAAAAAGAATTATTTGAATCTAAAAGGGATTAACAAAAATTAGGGTTTAAGATGATCTAGGGTTAGGGTTTTGAGAGAAACTCAGAAAACTTGAAAATTAGGGTTAGGGTTTTGAGAAAAGGGGAAAAAGTAATGAATTAGGGTTAGGGTTTTGGTTGAATGATAGGGGTAAAGAGGGGAAACCAAACACGTGCAGGGGGGGCACGTATGGCTTGTCCGTACGGATGGGCGTGTTCCCACACTCGCGGGTTAGGTTATGGGATGGGTAGGTTTTGGGATGTGAGGGTTTGAGGAGAAGTTAGGATTGAGAAAAGGGAAAAGAGAAGTAGAGTTTGAGAGATACCTTGTAGAGAGAAGAGAGGGAGAAGAAAAAAGCTTGGATTCACACCAAATAGTAAACCTTTGGAATCACACCAAGGGAAGGCTTCGCACCAAATATACGAAAAGCTTTGTAAATTGAAACTAAACATCTAAACCACTAAATAACATAAAAATAAAACAATCCTAAAATAACATAATGTCATTTGATGAAGATGGTTCACGATTAATGGTCCAATCATGTGCACCATGTGATCCAATGGTCCGATGGTCCGATCGTCGTGCCCATCTAATCTAATAGTCCAAATATCTCCCTCTAGCAACCCACATGCATCTTCCCGATGTTGGGTCTTCCAAATGCACTCACCTAGCCATAGAGAGACTGAGACCCACCTCCTCCGATATGTGTGTAAAGGTGTGCATAATGTGATGTCCCCATCATTAGAGCTTCCTACTGGCTAGTTCATTTAGATCATAGGACTTCCATTAATGTGCATCAAAATCCATCTTATTGCAACATATTTGTGGAAATTGAGAATCCTCCTTACATTCGCAATCAACTTCTAGGCTATCAGTGTTCCACATGGTGGTTATGCCCCTTTCCAAAGCCAGAAAGAAAGAAAACTGTTTTATATTGATTCTCCACATTCACTTATTTCTCTACTTGATGCACTTTCCAATTTTGATTCCTCGAGAAGGACTACGTCACAATTTCTTCTTCTCGACATTTCCTTTACAACTTGCAGATGATTAGGGTTGTCAAGACCCCTGATGTTCCATAAAATAATCTTCATTTGTCCACCACTTATTTATCCCTCCCTCCTTCCTACTATATATATATATATTTCTTTCATCTAAAATTGTTAAGAAGGAGAAAATTTGAGACATAGAGCATATGGAGCTGGGATGTCCAGCCTTCTCTTATTTATAATAATAGAAGAAAAGGTAAAATTACGTGTATGCCCTAATATGAAGGAAAAAACTTTAGGAAGGCTGAGGGGCATAAGGAAAGCATGAAACAAAGATAAAATGCTTAAAAATTAAGGACAAAGGTCCATAACATATAAGTCCTAGGTTTATGTACCTGTGGGCCTAGTCATAGATCCACACACATATAATACCCACTCTTGCTTAAGCTGAGGCATAAATATCAACCATGCCCAGCTTGCCAATAGCATGTCGTCCAACTTCCACCATAAGAGCCTTTGTGAAGATATCTCCTAACTGCTTGGAGAATGGAACAAATAGAGTGGAAATAACACCTACAACAACCTTCTCATGAATAAAATGACAGTTGGCTTCAATATGTTTTATGCGCTCATGAAAAACTGGATTGGAAGCTCTGTTAATAGCAGCTTGATTGTCACAATACATAGGCACATGAGTCTTCACATGAAATCCCAATTTAGAAATAAAGCTTTTTAACTACATAATTTCACATATTGTGTTCGCCATAGCACAATACACAGCCTCAATACTAGACTGTGTCATAACTGTCTGCTTTTTAGTCTTTAAGGTGACTAAATTGTCGTTGAAAAAAGTACAGTAGACTGATGTAGAGCGACGATCATTTGGAAAACCTGCCCAATCTGCATCAGAATATTCTTCAATATAAAGTTTATCACAACAACTAAATAGAGGCCACGCGCGGGAAATAATTTGATGTAGTGTAAGATGCGACGAACTGCTTCAAGGTGGATAGAACGGGGAGCATGCGTGAATTGGCATGAGACAAATCTGAATGAGTAATCGTCTAATATATTAATCTCCCAACCAAGTACTGGTACGTGCAAGGATCATTAAGAAGTTTCCCATTTTGTCTTAAGCTTGTTATTGACTTCCAATGGAGAATCAATAGGTTTGACACCAAGATTACCAACTGAAGACAAAAAATCAATGGTATATTTTCTTGAGACAACTATGCCCTTTTTGGAATGAGAGACTTAAATTCCAAGAAAAGATTTTAGCAGTCCTAAGTCTTTGATATCAAACACCTTGCTCAGATATAATTTCAACTAAAAGTGGCATTAGTATCATCACCTCGAATAAGAATATCATCCAAATAGACACTCACAATAATAGTCTCCTTCACATGCCTCTTGACAAATGAAGAATGATTAGAATGAATATGAGAAAATTCAATACGAATCAAGGCCCCATTGAACTTATCAAACCAAGCTCGAGGAGCCTACTTCAAACTATATATCGCCTTCTTCAGACGACATACCTTCTGTTCATTCTCCTTTTGAGTAAATCGAAGAAGAGGAAGCATACATATCTTCTCAATCAAATCACCATTCAAAAATGCATTCCTAACTTCCAGTTGATGTAAGCACCAATGCAAATGGGCAACAAGAGAGATAATCACCTAAACATAGTTCATCTTAGTACTAGGAGCAAAGGTCTTAGAATAATCCCTCACTAAGCTTGCATAAAGCCTTTAGCTATAAGGCGGGCTTTATGTCGAGCTATACTTCCGTAATGATTGTGCATAAGTGCATGCACCCAATGACAACCCACAAGATTCTTCTCGACTGGTAACACAACTATCGCCCATGTATGATTCTTTTCAAGAGCTACCATCTCCTACTCCAGCTTATCGCCATAGAGGATAAATAAGAGCCTCAATATTTTTAGTAATAGTGGAGGAAGAGCACTCAAATGCAGAAACAAAGGACCTACCTATGCTAAGGAGATAAAGAATGATGGGAAACAAAGTGTTGAATGGGATGAGAGGTGCATTGTCTTTTTTCTTTTCTAATAGCAATAGGTAAGCCCATGGAATAGGATTAGGGACATTCCTTTGTTCATATACTTTTAAGTTGGACTTACTAGAATCAATATCAACCTTATCTCTAGTATTATCGGTTTTGAAAGGAACAAACAATATTGCACCAGACTCAAAGATAGGGACGGGAAGAACCATATAATGTGGCTCCCGCTTACCACTAGAAAAATACAGAGCGTCTTAAACAAATTTCGCATCCATAGTAACATAACGCTTTTTAGTAACTGGATCAAAGCATTTATACCCCTCTTGTGAAGACGAATATCCCAAGAAAATGCATTTGATAGTTCGATTTGACAATTTATTTCTAAAAGGATTAATATTATAGACATCACATAACACACTCCCAAATACCCGTGATGGAATTTTAGGGATTGGATAGAAGGCCAAAAATATTGAACAAGTGACTCTTTAACTATAACTTTTGCAGGAAGACAATTAATCAGATAACAGGCTGTGAGAACAGCCTCTGGTAAAAATGATTAAGGAATAGACATACCAATGAGGAGATCACGAGTAACTTCTAAAAGATGTTTATTTTTCTTTTTAGCAATTCCATTTTGTTTCGGGTTACATGCGCACATGGTCCGCGAAGTAGTATTATGCTCCTGAAGATAAAGATAACATAGTATGGGAAAGAATTCTTGTACATCATTTGTACGGAGAGTTCAAATATTCACATTAAATTGATTTTTGACCCAACTATGAAACACTTTGAAAATAGAGCCAACATCATTTCTAGTTTTCATTAAATAAATCAACGTCATATGAGATGCATCATCAATAAACGAGTAAAATATTTAAATCCATTAGAAATAATAGGAATTGGATCCCATACATCTAAATGAACCAAAGAAAAAATTCAACTGGACCATATCTTGGTCTGCACAATAGGATAAACAGACTTATGATAGTAGAGAATGATTTGATGATGATAATGTGAAGAAGAGAGGAAAATATTGAGAGAGAAGAAGAAGGAGAGTTTGGAAGAGATATTGTGTTAGGCTTGCTTGCCCTAACACATAATATTTTATTATAATAAAGCATATAGTACACCGCAGGAGAAAAGGAAAGTGTGCACATGCACTTACACTAACCATCAAACCACATACATAGTACACTAGCATTCTATACTCCCCCTCAAGTTGGAGCATAGATGTTGATCATGCCCAACTTGTCACGAACACGATGAAGAGCATCTCGACTCAAGGACTTTGTAAGAACATCAGCAAGTTGATCTCCAGATCGAACAAATGGAGTGACGATTTCCTTAGAAGCGACTTTCTCTCGAATAAAGTGACAGTCGACCTCAATATGTTTGGTTTGGTCGTGGAAAACTGGGTTACGAGCAATATGAATGGCCGCTTGGTTGTCACAGTGGAGAGGAACAGGATCCGAAAGAGGATAGCCAAGTTCTTCAAGAAGGTTGCGAAGCCACACGAGTTCACATGTCGCATGAGCCATAACACGATATTCTGCTTCAGCCGAGGACCAGGCAACAACTGGCTGCTTTTTGCTCTTCCAAGTTATAAGATTGCTACCTAGGAAGGTACGAAAGCCGGATGTAGAGTAGCGATCAAAAGTACTACCTGCACAATCAGTATCGGAATATCCAGAAAGATGAAGATGACCATGGAATTGAAAGCGGAGGCCAAGACCCAGGGATGATTTTAAATACCGAAGTTTGTGGTAGACAGCTGTGAGATGGGAACTACGGGGAGCTTGCCTGAATTGGCTAACAACCCCCACCGCAAATGAGAGATCTGGGCGAGTAATAGTCAGGTAAAAAAGCCGGCCTATAAGTCGTTGATACATCTCGGGATCAGTAAGGAGAGCACCATCATCTGGTTGAAGCTTCTGTGAAGTATCTATGAGAGTGGTAGCAGGCTTGCACCCTAACATGCCGGTCTCCATGACAAGATCGAGCGCATATTTTCGTTGTGACAAGACCAATCTGGATGATGAGCGAGCAACTTCAATTCTGAGGAAGTAGCGAAGATGACCAAGATCCTTGATCTCAAACTTAGTCTTCAAAAAATCTTTGACCTCCCTCATTCCAGCAGAATCACTACCGGATAGAACAATATCATCCACATAGACAATGAGAACCATGATGCCCGTCGATCGTCGACATAAAAAGAGAGAATGATCGGCATGAATACGAACAAAGCCAAACTCCAAGAGAGCCTGACTAAATTTTTTGAACCATGCACGTGGGGATTGTTTGAGTCCATAAAGAGCCTTCTTCAACCGGCAGACAAGTGCAAGATTGTGAGAAGCAACAAAGCTAGGAGGTTGATGCATGTAAACTTCCTTTGTAAGATCCCCATGGAGAAATGCATTCTTAACATTAAGCTGAAACAAGGGCCATGATAATTAACGGCCAAGGAGAGCACAACGCGAATCGAATTAAGCTTAGCCACCAGAGAGAATGTCTCGAAGTAATCCACACCATGAGTCTGTGTGTAACCTTTAGCAACAAGACGGGCTTTATAGCGATCAATTGAGCCGCTTGGAAGAAACTTGATCGTATAAACCCATCGACAATCAATAGGTTTATGGCTTAAAGGAAGTGGCACAAGGTCCCAAGTATGATTTTTTTCAAGAGCAGACATTTCTTCTATCATCGCCTTCATCCAATCAGGACTCTGAAGAGCATGTGAGAGAGATTTAGGAATAGTCTGTGATGAAAGGGAAGCTGCAAACGACTGAAAAGACGGTGAAAGATGATCATATGAAATGAAATTACTAATGGGGTGTTGAGTACAAGATCGTGACCCTTTGCACAAGGCAATGGGAAGATCTAAACTCGAGGTGGGAGAGTCACCTGAGCCAACATCCAAAGTGAGCGGAAGAGTGGATGGCTGAGCGTGTGAAAATTTATCTCGATGATGATATGCCTGCAGAGGCTTAGGCTCACCCATATCACCAATAGGATGCTGAATAGAGGAGAGAAGAGTTTTCCCATGATCACTAGTAGAAAGAGGATAAGAGTCATAGTCATACTCCCCCTGACTCGCAATAGGATCACAAAGGGATTGGCCGGGAGCGGAGAAAAAAGAAATATCTTCAAAGAAAGTTACATCGGTAGAGACATATTTCTTGCGAGTCAATGGATCAAAGCATTTATACCCTTTCTGACTCCGAGGATACCCTAGAAAGACACATTTAATTGCCTTGGGGCTAAGTTTATCATTACTCCCATCCAAAATTTGAACAAAGCATGTACAACCAAAGACTTTAGGTGGTAGAGGAAATGGATTATCATGAGGATACAATATAGTAAATGAAGATTTGTAAGATAGGATACGTGAGGGTATACGATTAATAAGAAAAGTAGCAGTTAGGAGAGCATCACCCCAAAAATGTTTAGGTAGATGCATGCCAAGCAGAAGGGTGCGAGCAACGTCAAGAAGATGACGATTCTTTCGTTCTGCAATACCATTTTGTTGAGGTGTGCGAGCATATGACATCCGAGACAAAATACCACGTTCCTGTAAGAAGGATAGAAAGATAGTAGACATGTATTTCCCCCATTATCAGAATGGAGGGATTTGAAGGAACAATGAAATTGAGTGCACACTTCATGATAAAAAACTTTAAACACATCAAACACTTCACTTTTAGATTTCAAAAGATAAATCCAAGTCATGCGTGAATAATCATCAATAAAGGTAACAAAATATCTAAATCCAAAAGTCGAGGTAACTGGAGTTGGTCCCCAGACATCCGAGTGAACCAGAAGAAAAGGTTGAGATTTCCTCCCAGAAGAGTTAGGAGGAAACGTAGCGCGATGATGTTTAGACAATTCACAAATATCATAGCATAATAGTTTAGTGATTGAAAAGGATGGAAACAAAAGTCTCAATCTAGCTATGGATGGGTGGCCTAAGTGGCAATGCCACCGAGTCATGGACTCTCGGTCTAGAGAAAGGGAACTAGAAGCGACAACGGGTGTATCATCGAGAAGATAAACGCCTCCTCGTTCATGCCCCCCACCAATTACTCTCTTTGTCTGTAGGTCTTGAAACAAACAATAAGAAGGGAAGAAAGTAATGAAACAATTGAATGATTTAGTAAGAGAGCTAATAGAAAATAAGTTTAATGGAAAACGAGGCACATGTAAGACTGAGGACAAAGACGAGGAAGAAGAGAGGGATGAAACTAATTCCAGAGATGGGAGATTGGGTTCCATCTGCGACTGTGACATACTGAGTGAGAGTAGAAGGAGAATAAGAAGAAAAGAATTGAAACTTATCAGTCATATGGGAGGAAGCTCCAGAGTCGATGACCCAGGAGGTAGGAGAGAATGACGTAAGAAGGGCAGTACCTGACTGGGCCAAAGCTGCGTGAGAAGGCTCATGAATATTACGAATGTGAAGCCGCATAAGGGCATCATATGCAGCCCGAGAAATGATAAGGGACTCCCCTGAAGTAGACTGCTAAGCTGTCGGAGTGGAAGACTGTCTCAGGAGCAACGGTGGATGCAACAGAAGCAGCAACATACGTAGGACGACCATGTATCTGCCAGCAATAATCAACAGTGTGATTAGTTCCACCGCAATGTGAATAAATGTGGGAACCATCACGTCCTCGTCCACGTCCACCACGACCACGAAGACTACAGCTGCCACGACTGCGATCTCCCTCACGGCCTCTACCACGACCACCAAAACCAGAAATGCGCCTTGAACTCAAGGATGGTATCCGAAGACCAAGAGAGGACTGATCGCCAGCAAGATGTGTCGAACGCTCTGGTGGCACAAATGAATGAGAAGAAAGAGTAGAGACAGTAGCACGCTGACACATGGCATAGACTGTCGTCAATGGGGAAAGATGATCCTACATAACAACCTAATCTTGAATATGAAGATAATCAGAACTCAACCTAACTAGGAACTGCATGATACAAGTATCATCCCGCTGCTTATGAGCATGTTCATGATCCTCTTTATATTTGGAAGGAAGAGGTTGATACATATCCAACTCATCCCACATACCCCGAAGCGTCGAATAGTAATCTTTTAAGGATCTTGAGTTTTGTTGAAACCGACCAATTTCTTGAATAAGATGGATACCCGTGAAAAATTCTGAGATTCTGAGAACATATCATGAAGCGTATCCCAAATGCCTTTAGCCGAGGATAAAACCAGCACTGAGTGGCTAATCGAGGAATCCATACTATTCAACAACCATACAATAACTTGATAATTCTCCTTTGTCCAAGACTTGTAAGTAACATCTGTAGAGCTTGAGGGATCATCCAAAATATACGACAACTTGTCACGGGCTCTTAAAAATACTTTTACAGATTGTGCCTATTGAAGATAGTTGTCACCATTCAACTTAGTGGAGGTAATCTGCAAGGGGTTGGATTCAAGAGATCCTATGCCAAGAGATGAGGGCCCTTTGTCAGCCATATGAGAGTCCAAGAGAGATAAATCTATGCCAAGAGAGCCCCTACGCCAAGAAAGATTGATTCAAACAACTCTATCTCACTCAATCCTTCAAGATAATAAGAGATAAACCTCAAATAAATATCAATCATCCAAAAATACCATGAAACACAGTAAGAAAAGCCCTAACTGAGTGAAAAACGGCCTTGTCGCACGTCCGTTTGAGGTTAAAAACCTCTCAAACAGTGATCTTAAGTAAAAAAATCCACCATGGGTAGCTTGGGAGGAAGATTTCGGTCCATCTTGAGCAAAGAAACCAAAGAAAAGCTTACCGATTTGAGGTAGATCGAAGAAAAATGGAAGATGGGGCCGATTTTCGAATTTCTCTATTTTGCCCAAAATACCATGAAAGGAGATCTAATAAATTCTGAAAAAATCATGACAAATCTTCTAAAATCAAGATCTATCAAACTCCTAAACTTTTAGCTCAAACGGAGTCCATATGTCCGTACAACGCTGACGTCAGCCGTACGGCTGCTGACGTTAGCAAAGTGACGTGTCGTCTCTCAATTTGTTGGATGCGGAATGCCTGGATCTATGCTCTGATACTAAGTAGAGAATGATTTGATGATGATTATGTGAAGAAAAGAGGAAAATATTGAGAGAGAAGAAGGAGAGTTTGGGAGAGATATTGTGTTAGGCTTGCTTGCCTAACACATAATATTTTATTATAATAAAGCATATAGTACACCACAGGAGAAAAGGAAAGTGTGCACATGCACTTACACTAACCACCAAACCACATACACAATACACTAGCATTCTATAATGATGTTTGGCTAAGATTCAAGTCTCATACTTTTAAGTTTTTAATATCATTAGATTCGTAATAAAGACTATAAGACTAGACGCGAGGGACGACCAAACCTATAATTCCAAATGTAAAGGTCTTCCTTCTTAACACTAAGACACTTGCTAATATGACTTGAAATATTTAAACGAAAAATATATAAACCATTCTTCTCATGTTTACCACCAAGCAACTTTTTCGTCTTTAGATCCTAAAAAACACAATGATTAGGATAAAAGAGTCACACTACAATTCAGGTCCTCTGTAACTTTACTAACTGATACTAAGTTAGATGCAATATTAGGAACCAATAAAACAGATGATAAGGAGAAAGACAGAGAAGCATATTAAGTACCCTTATTAGCAATAGGTGTTAGGGTATCATCTGTTAATACACGACCTAAATTTGGATTATAAGTAAATGAAAATAAATAACCGGATGTACCTATCATATGATTAGTAGTAATTCAAGGACTTGATGTGTAAGTAGTATGAAAGACAGTGGATGTGTTACCTTTCTGGGCCAAGGAAGTAGATGAGGCCTTATTATGAGTGGCATACCTTAATATAATATCATATTGGGATTTTGAGAAATGAACCATATCACCAATTGATAGAATTACAGGTGAAGTTGTGTAAGTTGTCACCTCCCCAACAGTAACATGAGAGTCCTTACCATTCGAGGTAGCATAATTGGCTACTTTATCCTGAGGACGACCATGAAGAACCCAACAATAGTTAATGGTGTGCCCTTGTGTGCCACAATGAGTACACATGGGAGGGGGGCTTGTGGCAAAAAAAAAGGGGGTGAAAAATAAGATCAATAACCCAATTGCTGTCCAAAAATATGCTTGCTGGAAATTAGGGCACAAAATACAAAAATAAAAAATAAAAAATCTGCCTTTAGAAAAAAAATCTTCGAGAAAGGAACTGAAGAAGAAATTCTAGCAACATCTTCAATTGGACAGCAGAAAAATTAGCAAGCGCTTCAAATCAAGCAACCCATAATTTAAAACCCTAAAAGAAATTGAAAAAACCCCATATGAAGAAGAAGAAGAAGAAAACCTAGGATCACCTAGGCTCTAATACCATTTTAAGAAGAAGGAGAGAATTTGAGAGAGAGAGAGAGAGAGAGAGAGAGAGAGAGAGAGAGAGAGAGAGAGCATGTGGACCTCTCTTATTTATAATAATAGAAGAAAAGGTAAAATTACATTTATGCCCTTATGTGAAGGAAAAACTAAAGGAAGGCTAGGGGGCAAATAAGGAAAGCATGAAGCAAAGATAAACGACTGAAAAATGAAGGACAAAGGTCCATAACATATAAGACCCTGGTGTATATACCTGTGGGCCCAGTCATAGGCCCACACGCACATACACCCACACTTCTCAATTTGATTATCTGCTATCAGTTACTGCTTGTTCTGCCTGATCTCCGGCATTCATCACTTAAAAGGGCGTTTCGTGATTTCTTTGGAAGGATTGTCCAAGATTGGAACCCAGATTCATCGTCTGCCTTGCTACCACTAGACTGTGAAACCCATTCACTGTTCTCTTTCTGCTTCCTGGTTCCCTTTCACCGTATCACACTGATTCAAGTAAGAGATTAGCTTGACATGGAAGTAACAGCAAGATTAGATCTTCTAAACCATGTAGATGAATCCATTTGATGCTGATTGCCGACAGATTGAGATGTAGAAGATCGACAATCAGTCCAAGAGAGAAATTCACTACCTGCTACCTCTGGTTTGATCATCCGGCTCTTGTCACCATTGTTGTTCTGCTCCTGGGTTGAGCTTTGCTGGGGTTGGGGATCTTAGCAGGCTTGAAAGAGGTTGAATTCATGCCCATTGATCTCCCACTGGTTGCTCAGGTCAGGAGTCAGGAGAACTGAGATCCATGAGAAAGTGGGCTTCTGTGGAACTATCTTACGAACAGAAGGGGCCTTTGATATCACCTCATGGCAAGGGGCATTTTACTCTGTTTGCAGTAATAACCATTCTCTTAGAATTAAATTTCTGTGGATATCTTGTATGAACCTAGATATCATGGTGTGGTTCCATATTTTCTTCATCTATTATCTTCAGGAGAGCTATTCTATGCCAAATGATTAGGCTGATTGTGCTGTGGAGTTTCCAGATTAGTGTTGTTTAGAGTTGTTTTGTTCTTATTATTTATTTATTTATTTTAAAAATTTCTATTGTGAAAGGTGTATTTTGGTTGATATAGATTGTTTCTGTGGCAGAGAATATCAAGTTGATCTGAACTGTAATATGTATGACTCAGTGGTTATTATGCTTATTTTTGTTACTTGATTAAACTCTTCAAAAAACTTGATAGCTACTTTGCTGATGATTTGTTCTTCTTCCTTGGATTTAAGCTTTCTATGACCTTTCAAATGTTGATACAGCTACCTTGTCATGCAGTGTTGCTCGATACCAAGAAGCAAATCCGGGCGTTTACACTGTTATTACTTTTCCATTTCTTTTTGCTGTGATGTTTGGGGACTGGGGTCATGGAATATGCTTGTTATTGGGGGCATTGATCCTGATAATCCGTGAGAACAAACTTGGATCTCAGGTATGCTATATATATGTATGTATGTATGTATAATTTTACTTATATATATATATATATATATAATTTTTTTACCACATTCTGGTGCCATGATGTGAAAGAAAAGAAGTTGTTGATAAAAAAAAAAGGTAGTGAAGAAAAGAATATCTGTTACATCACTTTGGATAAGCAATACTTATGTAGCAACATGACTATGTTTAGAGGAAAGCTTTCATCTTGCTCATAGTATTAGAGTGGGGTGGATGGAGTGGAGATTTGCTCTGGTGTTTTATGTGATCGCCGCATACCAATCAAACTGAAGGGAAGATATTATAGGCTAGCTATAAGACCAGCCATGCTTTATGGGATAGAATTGCTGGACAGAAGGAACAACATGTTTGTAGGATGTGTAGCTAAAATGAGGATGTTGAGATGGATGTGTGAGGAGAGGAAGGATAGAGTTAGAAATGAACGCATTCAAGGTGACATGAAAAGTAACAATCAGAATTTGCTAATCCCTTTTTTCACTGCTAGGATCTAGGATTAGACACGGTTCAAAGAATATCAACTATATATATATATATATATATATACACATATATATATATATATATATATATATATATATATATATACACACACACACACACACACACACACAGAGGGAGGGTGTAAGTTTAACAATTGGGTTCATTTAAAATAATCTAATATAAGTGCTAATAGGATTTCAAGTGTTCGAAGTTTCTATTTTTATTTTTCGTTTAAAAATTTTAAGGTTTCTTAAAACATGATGTCACTGCAAGCATTTCGCCAAAAATGCCTGGCACGATGTAGATTCTCTATGTGCAAGTTATTTATGGACTATATTCTTAGAAATTTTGGCATGAACCATATCTGAAAATTTCATTATATGGACTTCTATTATTGGAAGTGTTGCACTATTTGCAATGAGCTGCAGCTGTCAACATATTAGTTATGGGTGTCTAAGACTGTCACATGCATCCTGTACATTGGTAACTATCTGTCATTCTGTATCCATTTCTATCCATTCAAGTGATGCTTCATAACCATAATTTCCAGTATGTAAATCTTGACTTGAATACCATTCCGTTGAGGCTGCTGGTTCTTCAAATCTGCCAATGATGAATTTGGCAATTATCTCTCCATATGGAAGTTCCTGATTTCATTGACATATGTGTTGGATTACAGTTATGCCCCCTTAGACAGCTGCTAGGCTTGGATTTTGTTATGACCCTGCAAGAGAGATTGTTGTATATGTCATATATGTGAGAAACAGGCTAAGGTGCATGGTTGTCGTTTATATGTGGAGATAATGGGTTGACTTACGGAAGGTCCAACCTTAGCTTGCTAGGCGTTTACGGACCTTATCCCATTTCTATTATTGTCCTTTCCTATAGTCTAAAGTTTATATTCATCAATTTCTCTAGTTTTGGCCCCCTTCCACTTGGTCTCCTGGATGCAAACAGTGTTAACTCTCCTTCATCTCTAAATTATATAATCTATTGACACCTTTGCTAAGGAAGTGCTTTAGCACAGGAAAGCACATAACCTAGTCTGCCGAGCACAGTGAAGGCACTTCCCAATTACGTGTGCATGCGCACATGCACGCATGCCCGTACACACGTGTGTGCATGGTTCTTTGTCCGCTGTCGGCTGTCTTGTTCTCATCACTGAGCTGTCTGCTGGCTAGTGGTCTTTGCTTTGTCTATTGGATGGTCCTGGTTTCACTGTATTTACCAACTCTCCATACTTTTATCTGTTAATGTTCCTATATTCTATGTGGCAAGATTACTCGTATTCTCCCGGATAGCTTCATTATTCACGTGCATCCAGAATGGTGCGGGAACCCTTGCCTGCTTCTCACAACAATCAGAGATGGTTGTGCCCATCACTTTGGGGGGACGCCCTAGCCATTGAATGATATTTTGTTGTTAAATGATTATTATTATTATTATTTTTAATGAAGGGAGCAAATGTTAACGTGGGCCATTTGGAGTCTGCTTTCTATCCTTACATGCAAGGGGAGAATATAATGATGTTCTGTTCTTACATCTGGCAGGGTTTATGTTGAACTACTGATTCATTTTACATTCTTTATTCATGAATATTTCCAGTATTAAGGAATTAAAACAGAACCAATATGAGAATCCATGCGTTGTATGTGATTGTATTTATTTTTATTAAATTTCATTGAATTAAATATGTTGTTATCAATTCTGCTAGATACTTGTGAATTTGAACACTAGGACACACACCATGGTTGGAATAATGGTTCTTAGCTCCTTTAACTTGTAGTTTTAATCTGCGTTTTTTCATTTTGTCAGAAACTCGGCAACTTCATGGAGATGGCATTTGGGGGGCGCTATGTACTTCTTTTGATGTCATTGTTTTCAATCTATTGTGGGTTGATTTACAATGAATTCTTCTCTGTTCCTTTTCATATATTTGGTTTGTCTGCTTATAAATGCCGGGATCTTACATGCAGGTATCTTTACAGCCTCTCTCTCTCTCTCTCTCTCTCTCTCTCTCTCTCTCTCTCTCTCTCTCTCTCTCTCTCTCTCTCTCTCTCTCTCTCTCTTCTGTATGTAAAATGAGACAAGTAAAATATGCTGCTATGGAAGATCAAAATGCCATCTTTCTTAAGGATGATTTTTTCTTTTCTTTTTTCTTTTTTCATTATCTATAATTTTGTCAATTCTCAAGGAAAAAAGGGGCAAGAACTACCAAACCAAGTTTTCTAACAAATCTTGCAATGGTTATCTTTATATAGTACGCTTGTTAATATTAGTATGAATGTGTAATTTGTCAAGTAATTTATTTCAACAATATATCCATTGTCTATTTCTTGCAAGTTGTCCCGTCTCCGTTACGATATGCTCGTAAAGGCTAATAGGCCAAGACGTATAGCCATGACCGTTATGTGATACGGGGGCGAAACGGGGTAGTTGTTTTTTTAGGACCGTATCGAGTCTATCGACCATTACGGGGCATGACGAACGTTACCCTCTAGCGATAAAAAACGACCGTTTTTTTTTTTTTTTTTTTTTTTTTTTTTTTTTAAATTAATTTTTTTTTTTAATTTTTAAAATTTTAAATTTAAATTTATTTTTCTCCTCATTTTTCTTTTCACTTTTCTCATTCCAAAAACTCTCCTAAATCATTTTACAACAGATTTCGACCACTTTTTCTATAGTTTTTAAGATTAAAACTGTATATTGAAATGTTTGAGCAAATAAAAGCTCCGAGGGCCATTTTTTTTCAAAAATTGAAAAAGTAGTATTTATGCTTTTTTTTTTTTTTTTTTTCCCGATTTATAGTTCTAATGCTTGATTGCGATGTGTAAACATTAGAGACATAATCATGTTCATAAGTTCTCTAGATAGCTTGATACAACACTCTCACCAAAGAGTGGACCATTACACTATTGTAAACAATGTTCAAAACAAAAAATGAATACAAATCTGGAATATTTACATTATTCTGGATTTTTTAGATTTTCTTTCTTTTCTTTTTTTTTTTTTTTTCCAGAAATTTTCGGGCAAAAGAAAATTTTCAATCATTATGGGGGTTGTAATGGTTGTTATGCCCCCTTATCGGTAATAGTAGTGACCATTGAGCCTCCTAAGATTATCTGTTTTGGTTGGTTGTCGGCCCGGATTCGGATTCTTACCATCGACAATCTGCAAAAGAGAGGCATGCAACTTCCTAATATATGCCATTGTTGTATGAATGATGAGGAGTTAGTGGATCATTTATTGGTCCACTGTCCTTTCATCTCCTGCATCTTCCTGGATTTTTTCTAAAGATTTGAGGTTTCGGGCTACCTTCCTGGCATTGCTTCCTCCTTATTAACTTACTGGCATGGTTTTTATTTGGGGAAGCCTAAATCGCGTATCTGGAGACTGGCGATTCTTGCTATCTGGTGGTCCGTTTGGTTGGAAAGGAACGATCGATGTTTCAATAACAAGCACTCTTCTGCTCAAGCTGTAGGTTCTCGGGCCAAAAATCTTCTCATCGAATGGACATCTTCTGTCCCTTCTCTTAAGGGTTGTAATCTCTTGTTCTTAGGCATGTAATGTTGGTTCTGCTATCTCGGCAGATCCTTTTCTTTGATGAATCATTACTTTTGAAAAAAAAAAATAGTAGTGACCATTACGGCCACTGTTACCGATATGGAATACCTTGGTTTCTTGACCTTTTTGTAATGTTTAATTGCTTTCAATCTTTCCTGACTTGTAGCTATTGTGCACTTGTCCTATTTTGATCATGTAATGCCATACCCTCTGGAGAATTGGTACACTAGGGATACTTTGAGTGATGATTTACAACATCGGGGTATCATAGTTTTTATGTATTGGTTGTACACTAGGGATACTTTGAGTGATGATTTACAACACCGGGGTATCATAGTTTTTATGTATTGGTCATACATAGTCAACTATTAACCTATTTGAGCCTTGCAGTAGCCTTCATCTTCTTGTCAGTGATGACACTTTGTAGGTCCTATTTATCTTGCTAAGGCTAACTTTATTAAAAGAAGAAATGAAAATTTGTGTGAACACAACCCCCCCTTCCATAGACAAGGTTTCTTTCTTGAGACCAACGTGGTAGCAAACTCTGAGTCACCTTCCACAATAAGCTAATCCACCAAAACAAGCGAATCAAAGAAAATCTTAGTCCAACTTTGGTTGTTTCTAGTTATACCTAATTAGAGTCCCCAGTAGAGGAACACTGGAGAAAATGAGTTTTATAATACCCCTATCATCTCTTAGTATGCTACTTGGTCCTGAAGCCCCAGGATTACCTACCGAATTGCCATCTATGTTTAGCTTCCAGCTTTTCACCATCCCAGTAGAGTAGCAGAATAAATTCAGAAGGTTGAGGGAGTTTGACTCATTTCCACTAAATTCTAAGGGTCTCTTAATTATATGCTTCCTACTAAGGATGGCTTCTGCGGTGTTACCATGGCGAAAGTGAAAGAGAGATTTTGAGATTTGATTTTAGTTCATTAATTTTAAATTTTTATTTTTCTCTTAGCTTGGTAAATTAGATAATCAATTTTTGAACTTTTATTCATGAGTTATCTTCTTTTCAGAAACACATCTTAGAGGGGTACTTTTGAGAGAGTATTGTAGTTCCTTTGAATTAGGGTTGAGTTTGGGCTTAAACAAGGATGTTTGGATTGTTTCTATAGTATGTTGTTTGTGAGGCTTCAGACTTTGGATGTGGAACACTTCTTCAGATTTTTAGTCGTATCAATGTTTTCATCATCGACAACATCGGCCAATATATCTTATATCCCACCTATGTGATACGAAACACACGTGGTGCTGATATATATCACTTATTCGATCAAGTGAGCATTTTGGATTTTCAATCCTTTTTTTTTTTTTTGTAAATCATGTTTAATCAGCGTCAGATGATTATAAATCCATGATTCTTCATTTTTTGCATGAAAAATCATGGATTTAGAGCTTCAATTTTGAGATTTGGGGGAGATGGGCCGAGTTGCAGAAAATTGGGAAAATAACAAATTTTCAATTTCTTGCAAATTGGTTGCAATCTGTGTCCAAACACAAAATCAAACATGTATAGAACTTGATCTAGTGATTCTTCCTTTGCTTTTGAATGTATTGCTAGTGTTTGCATTCACGTCTTCTAACATTTATAAATTATACGAATAGACTTTGAATATACTTGCATCAGCTTAGTTAGACATCTAATAGATTAGGATGCCATACAAAGGAAACCTATTTTGTGCACTTGTTTTTTGTAATGTTTTGATTTCTAGGTGTTTATTGATGTCTTTTTTAACAATCCCTGAAATCTCATTGAAAAATTCAACCAAATTTCCAATGTTTCCCCATGTTTCCCAACAATAGCGATACATTAGGTGATACAAGTTACAACTTATAATCTCATGCGATAACCAATAAATATCCGTATCCCAAGGTTGCGATACATTATGCGATAGCAATACGGATAACATTGATCATATGAGCTCTCTTTTTGTTCTTGATCTGAAGAGGGATTGTTCTTGATATGAAAACAGATTTGTGGGTTGTTTCTGTAGTTTTCTGTTTCAAGCTCCAGGATTGGGGCATGTAGCTTTTTATTTTTATATTTATTTTTTATTTTTGGATGATTGGCATAAGTTCTATTAAGAAAAAAAAGGAAGAGGATATAAACTGCAGCTCAGATCAGCCAAGGAACAATACACCTGCCAGAAAAGCTAAATATACGAAAAACAGCATAAACTCTAATGTAACAGGGAATCCTCATCTCTTATCCACAACCATCTGCTTCCTTTATCACCTTTCTTTGCCAGCTAGCTAATCAGCCTCTGAGTTTGCGATATGATTCACATGAGAGAATGGCATGAAATGGCTGAACACAGGTCTAATGCTTCCTCGCGAGGTTTGCAATGCCCTAAGGGAAGCTGCTACATTTAATCCATTTGATTGCATTGCATGAATCCCTTCATTATTATTGGACTGAGGTTGCTGTTAACAACTAATCTTACGAGTGGCAGCTTCGACATAATTTCAATACTGCACTCCCAACAGAACCAAAATTTCCAGTATTGTTTCTCCCAGATGATTCCTTTCTTAACTACCAACCTCAGTGGCACCCGGGTTCCCCACTGAACTCCTGCCAAAGTTGAGATTGAAAAATCCTTTTGGAGGATTTTGCCATTTTCCTTTGATAATCACTGGGCCCCAGCCACACCTCAACATTTCTGCCCAGTTGGACCTGAGTGGTTGGATTGGAATACCTCTCAACACCTTATCTTGCTTATATTATTCCATGACCAGCCCAAAACTTTTAACTGATATAGCACTTGCCTTTCCCTTTAAAAATCTTCCTTTGTAGCTGTAAGCATCACAGAGTTTCCCTGGTAACCAGCTGTCACAGAAACCAACTTTACCCTAAGCATTGGACCACTAGCCTCAAATTCAAGAGCTCACCAAATCTGGAATCATCCTAGCAGTACCAAACTTGGCAGAAAACAAAAACCAGATGTGCAAAGCGAAAGAGCTGAAAGGTGTGGTATATTCTCTTTTGCTTCAAGACACATTGATGTAGAGCGGGTCGCGGACACTTTCATGTCCAAGATGGAGCAGAGAAGCCCCGATCGGAGGCGGAAGTGGTCAGGACCCTCGGAACCCTAAAACAGGCATATCTCGCAAACCGGAATGAATTATTCGACGTAACATGTATGATTTTGGGGTAGGAGAAGCTACTCTAGCCACCCAACCCCGCTATGCCAGGTTGCCCATGCGGAATTTTCGAGATTCCATCAGATCAACGATCGAAAATCCTCTATAATTTCGTTTTTGCTATATATAGTAAGTTTTAGTTCGATCATAACTCTTCATCCTTTGAGCTTTAGGAGTTGTGCCCAACATGAAAAGGGCTTAGAAAACTTAGGAGAATAATGTGGTTAGGCCAACTAGGACACTTACTATTTTTGACAGAAAACCATGATGTCTAGTAGGAATCATGACCGTCTATAATACTAAGTTTACTATTTATAGTAAGTCACGAATTTTAGGGAGTTTGATTCTGAAACTTCTTCTTAGGTTTGGTATCACTATTTAAAGGATTGCAAATTCGTTTTTATCATCAATCAATTTATTTCCGATTTTATTAGAATTTATTTCTAGTTTCTATTTTTCCTCGTGGATTCGAGGATTCTCTATGAGGAGTCCGGAGAAGTTCCGTGGATTCGGCGTAATTATCCCCTTGAGGAAGACGTTGATCGACCTCATCACATCCATCTCTGCGTCACACATCAAACATCTGTTGGGTAAAGATAAGCCCTTGCTCTTGAGATGATCTAGTGTTACTATTTTGTTCAAACAAGCCATCCAACACCATGTGCTGAGTTTCAGGGGACCCCACTTGTTCAAACCAATGATACTGAAATCGCCAACCCCCAAACATTTTTTTGTTCCAGATCCCACAATCTGGATTATCTGTCATTTATGATCCAAATTGCTATTTTGACTCACTAGAAGTTACAATATGCATTCTTATTGTTGGTTGTGTTTACACTTATATCAGTGTTTTAAATAACAGTAACGTGCTGTATAGCGCTCAACCCTCTATAGCGTGTAGCGTAAGCTACACAATACTTCTATTTTTTAATTTAAAAATAGGACAAATATAATAAATAGTGGAAAAAAAAGGAAAAAAAAATATAAAAATGCCTAAAAGATGATTCATTTTATCAATTATAAGCATGTTCAAAAAAGTTATTAGTTATCATTTATCAAAAGCCAATCCACATGTGTAAGCCAAATCAAATAATTATCACATCAACAACTTTCTAAGCAAACCACTTTAATTAATAATGTCTAATTGAAACCACCAGTTACAATTATGAAAAGAAATAAAAATCCCATAGGTTATAAGTATCAAGTACAATACAAGCGTCACATTTCGCAACATTAGAAACAAAGAAAACCTGAAAAAATAATAAAAACTAAAATAGTAAAAAAATTCATTGTAGCTTACGCTACGTAGCTGTAGCGTATGTTACGACCGCTACAGGGGATTTACGCTATTTGGGACGCTACGTAGCGCTACGGCCACGCTACCGCTACGCTACGGGCGCTATTTGAAATACTGACATATATTTACAATGTAGTGATTTTATTATTTGATTCATGTAACATCAGGCATACATAACATAATATTAGCCATGCAGATCATAACTATAACATTCTACTAGGCATGCAGGATTTATAATTCTAACATTCATCATGCCATAAATAAATTGGAATATCGATTCTGGACATATATAAATATAGCATGCATACTCAGTAGTATGTATCGAAGTGACCAGCATGATCCTACCCCTAGTGTATCATGTACAGGCGGAAATAGTGTACCTGTACCGGTTCATGAACCACTCATCGGAGCGCTCCACGGTCCAGGTAACCTTGGATGAAACTGCAGAGGGCAATCTAAGGATGATCAGAAATCAGGTAGAGAGGCTTGATAGAAGGATCAAACTGAATTTCTGCTGTCAGCTTCAACATCCCATATCCTTCTGTCAACTCATGTTCACTGAGTGTAGTTTTTTTTTCTAAAAAAGCTGGCATTTGGATGCAAGATTCGTCTCAAAGATCACCATCCCCCCCCCCCCCCCCCCCCCAAACACACACATTTTATTTTATTTTATTGAAAGGTAATGAGATTTTATTGAAAACGGAAGCTTAAGCTGTAGCTAGAAAAAAGAGAACAAGAAACCCAAGAGAACTCCAATACATCAGGTTTCGCTCTTTTAAAGACTTCCAAAGTTGACCCACTACTGTTCCGAAAGCAGTGGTTATTCCCCTCCCCAAAGAAGCCCAAAGGCCGTCCAACAAAGCTAACCTCCACATTGCCCTTCCTTTTTTTCCTGGACCTGTGTCCATGTCATGGGTAAAGAAGACCTCGATAGTCCCCCATACTATTTTGCCTGCTAGCCTCTGAAAATAGCTGACTATTGAACTTCCTCTGTTTTCTGCAATCTCAAAAAGCGGCTCAAAAAGGATGGGAAGTGTATCTCTGAACAATGGTTTTCCCCAGAGCTGTCTTCAATCTCCATCCCCAACCCAATATTTGGTATGATTATAGAAATCAGTATAAACTGATGAAGTAGTTCTGAGATTTTATTGAAAACGGAAGCTTAAGCTGTAGCTAGAAAAAAGAGAACAAGAAACCCAAGAAATGAAAAAAGAGAGAACTCCAATACATCAGGTTTCGCTCTTTTAAAGACTTCCAAAGTTGACCCACTACTGTTCCGAAAGCAGTGGTTATTCCCCTCCCCAAAGAAGCCCAAAGGCCGTCCAACAAAGCTAACCTCCACATTGCCCTTCCTTTTTTTCCTGGACCTGTGTCCATGTCAGGGGTAAAGAAGACCTCGATAGTCCCCCATACTATTTTGCCTGCTAGCCTCTGAAAATAGCTGACTATTGAACTTCCTCTGTTTTCTGCAATCTCAAAAAGCGGCTCAAAAAGGATGGGAAGTGTATCTCTGAACAATGGTTTTCCCCAGAGCTGTCTTCAATCTCCATCCCCAACCCAATATTTGGTATGATTATAGAAATCAGTATAAACTGATGAAGTAGTTCTGAGATTTTATTGAAAACGGAAGCTTAAGCTGTAGCTAGAAAAAAGAGAACAAGAAACCCAAGAAATGAAAAAAGAGAGAACTCCAATACATCAGGTTTCGCTCTTTTAAAGACTTCCAAAGTTGACCCACTACTGTTCCGAAAGCAGTGGTTATTCCCCTCCCCAAAGAAGCCCAAAGGCCGTCCAACAAAGCTAACCTCCACATTGCCCTTCCTTTTTTTCCTGGACCTGTGTCCATGTCAGGGGTAAAGAAGACCTCGATAGTCCCCCATACTATTTTGCCTGCTAGCCTCTGAAAATAGCTGACTATTGAACTTCCTCTGTTTTCTGCAATCTCAAAAAGCGGCTCAAAAAGGATGGGAAGTGTATCTCTGAACAATGGTTTTCCCCAGAGCTGTCTTCAATCTCCATCCCCAACCCAATATTTGGTATGATTATAGAAATCAGTATAAACTGATGAAGTAGTTCTGAGATTTTATTGAAAACGGAAGCTTAAGCTGTAGCTAGAAAAAAGAGAACAAGAAACCCAAGAAATGAAAAAAGAGAGAACTCCAATACATCAGGTTTCGCTCTTTTAAAGACTTCCAAAGTTGACCCACTACTGTTCCGAAAGCAGTGGTTATTCCCCTCCCCAAAGAAGCCCAAAGGCCGTCCAACAAAGCTAACCTCCACATTGCCCTTCCTTTTTTTCCTGGACCTGTGTCCATGTCAGGGGTAAAGAAGACCTCGATAGTCCCCCATACTATTTTGCCTGCTAGCCTCTGAAAATAGCTGACTATTGAACTTCCTCTGTTTTCTGCAATCTCAAAAAGCGGCTCAAAAAGGATGGGAAGTGTATCTCTGAACAATGGTTTTCCCCAGAGCTGTCTTCAATCTCCATCCCCAACCCAATATTTGGTATGATTATAGAAATCAGTATAAACTGATGAAGTAGTTCTGAGATTTTATTGAAAACGGAAGCTTAAGCTGTAGCTAGAAAAAAGAGAACAAGAAACCCAAGAAATGAAAAAAAGAGAACTCCAATACATCAGGTTTCGCTCTTTTAAAGACTTCCAAAGTTGACCCACTACTGTTCCGAAAGCAGTGGTTATTCCCCTCCCCAAAGAAGCCCAAAGGCCGTCCAACAAAGCTAACCTCCACATTGCCCTTCCTTTTTTTCCTGGACCTGTGTCCATGTCAGGGGTAAAGAAGACCTCGATAGTCCCCCATACTATTTTGCCTGCTAGCCTCTGAAAATAGCTGACTATTGAACTTCCTCTGTTTTCTGCAATCTCAAAAAGCGGCTCAAAAAGGATGGGAAGTGTATCTCTGAACAATGGTTTTCCCCAGAGCTGTCTTCAATCTCCATCCCCAACCCAATATTTGGTATGATTATAGAAATCAGTATAAACTGATGAAGTAGTTCTGAGATTTTATTGAAAACGGAAGCTTAAGCTGTAGCTAGAAAAAAGAGAACAAGAAACCCAAGAAATGAAAAAAGAGAGAACTCCAATACATCAGGTTTCGCTCTTTTAAAGACTTCCAAAGTTGACCCACTACTGTTCCGAAAGCAGTGGTTATTCCCCTCCCCAAAGAAGCCCAAAGGCCGTCCAACAAAGCTAACCTCCACATTGCCCTTCCTTTTTTTCCTGGACCTGTGTCCATGTCAGGGGTAAAGAAGACCTCGATAGTCCCCCATACTATTTTGCCTGCTAGCCTCTGAAAATAGCTGACTATTGAACTTCCTCTGTTTCTGCAATCTCAAAAAGCGGCTCAAAAAGGATGGGAAGTGTATCTCTGAACAATGGTTTTCCCCAGAGCTGTCTTCAATCTCCATCCCCAACCCAATATTTGGTATGATTATAGAAATCAGTATAAACTGATGAAGTAGTTCTGAGATTTTATTGAAAACGGAAGCTTAAGCTGTAGCTAGAAAAAAGAGAACAAGAAACCCAAGAAATGAAAAAAAGAGAACTCCAATACATCAGGTTTCGCTCTTTTAAAGACTTCCAAAGTTGACCCACTACTGTTCCGAAAGCAGTGGTTATTCCCCTCCCCAAAGAAGCCCAAAGGCCGTCCAACAAAGCTAACCTCCACATTGCCCTTCCTTTTTTTCCTGGACCTGTGTCCATGTCATGGGTAAAGAAGACCTCGATAGTCCCCCATACTATTTTGCCTGCTAGCCTCTGAAAATAGCTGACTATTGAACTTCCTCTGTTTTCTGCAATCTCAAAAAGCAGCTCAAAAAGGATGGGAAGTGTATCTCTGAACAATGGTTTTCCCCAGAGCTGTCTTCAATCTCCATCCCCAACCCAATATTTGGTATGATTATAGAAATCAGTATAGACTGATGAAGTAGTTCTGTGATGGTGGAATCTCTTTGATTAGGACTGTTGACATCCCAACCATTGTCTGATGAACCATATTTTGCTATCAGAATATTCTTCAGAAGTATAACCTTACCATTTCTGATCCTCCATTACCATTTTCCAGGTAGTGCTGAATTTACATGTTGGATGAGCCTTTATGCCTACACCTCCAAGGTTAATAGGCTTATACTCTTCTTTCCAAGCCACGAGATTATATTTGTGGCTCTCCTCCCGGTCATTCCACAGAAACTTCTGCATTGATTCTATTTTAGCAACTACTTTGCTGGGCAGCTGAATGGAGAGAGAAGCAGCTCTTTTGGACATCTTCGGCTGCATGATCTCTCTTTCGTTTGTTCTCGATGTTTGTTACTTAATTGTGGATTTCCAGCATTAGTTCTTCAATGCTACTGGTACTTGATTGCTGTAATTTTTCCCATATTTCTGCAGCTTGATGGACTTCCAACTAGTGGATTTTCTTAATTTAGTTGGGTGCTGCCATAGTTTTACATAATATTGGCATTTCAATGAGGTTTCTACAGGATATCATTTTTGTCATTCAGTCTATTTTGGTTCATCACATTCTGGGATCTGGGTGGTAAATCATCATTGTCTACGGAAGTTTTAAATCTGATTTTAAAATGCTTCTATCCTTTATATTACCTTTTTTTTTTTTGGCTTTCTTCTAATGCTTTAAACCACACCATTATTCTTATTGAAATTTTTTTATCGCCGTTTCACTTGCTCAATTTTGGAGCACTGTTTTCTTGCTTCGTGATTTCTTGAGACTGCTATATTTGTTGCTGCTTGGATAATACTCGTGTTGAAAATGTTTCAATTTCCTTTCTGCAATTTAAATGCAGTATCTTGTTATTCATTCCTTTCAACTTTTTTTTTTTCCGGTCATCATATTTTAAGAATCTAAAGATAATTTCATGTTCCCTTGTCAGTGATGCTAATACTGCTGGTCTAATCAAATACCGGGAGCCTTACCGGTTTGGTGTGGACCCCAGCTGGTATGGAAGTCGTTCTGAGCTGCCTTTCCTGAACTCCCTCAAAATGAAGATGTCTATTCTATTAGGTGTGACTCAGATGAACGCAGGAATTCTTTTAAGTTACTTTAATGCGAAGTTCTTTGGGAGCTCCTTAGATATAAGGTGGGTGTTACTTCCTTTCGTTACTTTTCTCTTCTGGTTATTGCTACATCTTTAAAAAGGAAATAGCAAAGAAAGTTCCAATTTTTCCTTCTTCTTTGTTAGGTACCAGTTTGTGCCGCAGATGATCTTTCTTAACAGCCTCTTTGGGTATCTCTCTCTTCTAATCATCATCAAGTGGTGCACTGGCTCCCAAGCTGATTTGTATCATGTAATGATTTACATGTTCTTGAGTCCCACTGATGATCTTGCGGAGAATCAGTTGTTTTGGGGCCAGAAACCACTGCAGGTTTGAATCTTACACTTATCAGCCATTGCTTTTCAAATGTCTATGCAATTATTTTCACTTATTTCTTGTTTTTAGTGTCCAACTTTGTTAGAGTGTGTGTGGCTCCTTTATTTTATTTTATTTTATTTTATTGCAGATCTTGTTGTTGTTTTTGGCTATTATAGCTGTTCCTTGGATGCTCTTTCCGAAACCATTCATCTTGAAGAAGCTTCATTCAGAGGTATTTTGATCTGACACATGGATATCACTGAAGGCAATGGCCCTTATTTTGAAGATCCTATGATTTATGTTTTGAATCTTCTGATTCGTAGCCGAGAAGCTTCATTTGCAGTTGAGATACATTGCATAAAATGTCAATAACATTATTTTGAGATCTTATGACTTGAAGTTAGAATCTTCACTTTAAGACATTTTGCTCAAAATTAAAAAATATTGTAAATTAGAATAGGCATAAAATCGGAAACAGCGCAAATTGAATATGAGATTCTATTTAACTGGGCATACCAGTTATCCAGTGATTTTGATCTCTCAAGTTCGATACAAGATTACCCATTTGTCCTACTAAAAGAGCTATCAAATGATTTTTTGGTGACTATAAAGTTGATTTTTTGAGAGATATTTCGATCATAAATTTATTGAAAGAATAAAACAAGAGTACAATCAAAGCAAAGCATCAAATAACAATCAGAATAAAGTGCCCATACAAAGCTGTGAATTGAGAATGCACATTTTACCAAGGGAATCCGCAATTTCCTTAGGCTAAAATCAACATGTAGCAAATGCCCATGCGAAGGTTGTACATTATATTTTTTTCAATGGTGGCATCAATCTAGATACAACCTACTCTACCTCCAAATTCTCCAAAGCCACAATTTGTCAAATTCTCAACAATCCTTGGTAAGAGGCTGATAACATAACCTACCCAGGGTTTGGGCGAATGGCTAGCCTCGTGGGTTTGCTCCCCACATACATGAGTTCGATTCCCCTTCCTGTGCTTTACCCGATGCACGTGGTTTGCGGGTGATAGTGTGCATCTGCAAGGATTAGTCTCGCCTTAAAAAGGGGGCGGGGATACCTTGTCATCTTAAAGAAGAAGAAGAAGAAGAAGAAGAAGAACAAGAAGAGGCTGATAAGATATTAGTGGATGAGTTTCCAGGTTATAACCACTCTTGTAATCCTGTAAAAGCCAAGGGTTCCTAATATTGTTTTCCTCTCAAAATCTCCAAAGGGTGACATGATTGTGTCACCTTAATAGTAGCAAACAAAATTTCCTCCTAACAATTGGCTCCTTAGAAAGCCAAAGAGACCCAGCAAACTTCACACTAGGAAAATTTTAATTCATACGTCTGAGCAGTGAAAGGGAAATAGTTGAAAAGGTTCTTCAGTGTTTCCTCCATCAAACATCTCGCTGGATAATGATTTAGAAAATTCAATCATGGTGATGAAGGTGGTAACATTGTCAAAATATTATAATACTTGGATTATGTAATTTCCAAAATGTCTCATAGGACCCCTAGAAACCCAAGTTGTGGCCTAATTATCATTCGTCTCATTACATGAAAAAATTAGGCTTAAATTTTAATCTTTCTAAAACTAACAAAATGACAATTACATCCCTGTACTTACTAAAATTGTGCCTTAAAATATCATCTTCATATCTTTGCAGTCATCATCATATCAACTATTTGTGGGTCGACACAGAATCCTGTTTCACCAATCGTTTTAGCAAAAGGCCCTATCTTTGGTAAGTGATACCTTCATATCCCTCATCACCACCGACCCAAGTCCTTTTCGGCCTCTCTTTTTCCTCTTTTGAAGCCCTTCAGCCCTAATCAACGTTCCTCTCCTTACTGGAGCCTGGAGCCATCTCTAGTCTTCATTGCACATGACCCATCATTATATGATCTCCATCACTTTCATCTTTTGTTGGAAGTGACCCATCTCAATATGCTCTTCATCATTTTTATTTACAGGAAGTACTATGCTTCTGTCGATCTCCTCATACATAATTCTATCCTTCCTAATCATCCCACATCCAGCTGAGCATCCTCATCTTTGTAGCACTCAATCTCTGGTCATGTTGCCTTTATACTTCCCATCACTCCAACTTCATATTTCGTAGTTGGTTGAATAAGTCTTGTAAAATTTACCCTTAGTTTCAGAGTCATGCAACGATCACTTGATCACACAACACTCTAGACGCATCCATTTGATCCATGTAGATTTACTTCTATTGGAAACATGCTTGTCAATCTCCCCATTATTTTTAATAATAGAGCCTAGGTAATGAAACAAATCTCTTTGAGGAATATATTGACCATCATGTTTGTACTAAAGCCTCGCTTTCTTAACTATTCCTACTAAAGCTGCATTCCAAATACTTGGTTCTGCTAATTTTAAGCCTCTAGACTCTAGATCCTTTAAACCTCTAATTTAGCATTTATACCCTCTTTACTCTCTTGGACAACAAACACAATGTTATCCACACCACGTTCTGGCAATAATATTTATGTGTTTCCTGGAAATTAGGAGTTTCCAAAATGTGTATTTATTCATTCTAAAGTTGTTTATGTTTAATTATCTGAATGGCACTCTCAAAACTCTTAAAATCCTAGTGATGAATTTATGTGCTAAGAAAGAAATTTTAGCTTCTGCTATGCAATTGCATGTTTTCTTACCATGATGATAGTTTTTTTGTGATACTGTGTCTACAATGTCAGAAGAGGAGGATGAATTAAAAATTCTCCAAGGTGTTGGGAAGTTTGTAAAATAGTTGTTGGTTTCTTTTTTTCCCTGTGGCATGTTTTCTAGAGATTTCAAGGTCGCACTTATGGCATCCTTGGTACTTCTGAGATGGACCTTGATGTGGAACCTGATTCTGCACGCCTTCACCATGAGGAGTTCAATTTCACTGAGGTATTTGTGCATCAAATGATACATTCGATTGAATTCGTGTTGGGTGCGGTATCAAATACTGCATCATACCTTCGGCTCTGGGCTCTCAGGCAAGTCATGGTTTCTCTCATTTCAGTTCACTGCCAACTGTCAAAGAATATATATATATATATATATATATATATATATATATATATATATATATATATATATTCAGCTAATATTATGCTAATATTATCTGTTGTTCCTCAGCTTGGCTCATTCAGAGTTGTCAACTGTTTTCTACGAGAAAGTCCTTCTCCTTGCTTGGGGGTGAGTTGTGACCTAAATCTTTCCTTCCACAATGCTTATGGTTTTTATGGGAACCTACATAAGTTGCCTTTCAATTCCTTGCAAGAATTAGAATAGACATTGAAAGGGGCACATACATTAGGACAGCGAGTATATTAGATGAATGACATCTTTAAGTATGCACTGCATGATAATTGCGTGCTTATAAATTATTTGCGTAATTTCAGCTAATTATTTGTTACAGTTAATGACAAGATGTTATCCGTTTGTTAATCTAAGTCCCTACAAAATGTGCCCCCATCTCCCAAAGAACACAATTTTTCACTTGCAGCATTCATTTCTGAGATAAAGTGCTCGGCCTTCTTAATTCAGTGTCCTATCTTATTTGAAGAAGAATTCTGTAAATTCAACTCGTTTTATGTCATGTCTACTGGATATATGAATGGGCAGATTGCATGACCATGATTATACATTTGGTAGATTTTCGTGGATTGACCAATCATCCACTGTGACTCACACCTAGTGTTTAAAATATCGGTATCGCGTTACATATGGCATCCTTGGGATACATATACGTATCAGTTATCGCGGGGAATATATCGTTTGTATCGGGTAATTTATCACACTTTTTGGGAAACATGGGGAAACATTGGGAAATGGTTGAATTTTTCAATGAAACTTCAGGGATTGTTAAAAAAAGACCTTAATACACACTTTTAAATCATAACATCTCAAAAAAGAAGTGCACATAATATATTTCCTTTGTATAGGGTCATAAGCTATGCACTGTTTGACTAAACTAATGCAACCATATTCAAATTGAATGCGTAACATTTAGAGTGTATGTGATGATCATTTCATCAAACAACTCCTAAATACTTCGAAGTAGAAGGGAAATTTTGGAAAAAAAATAATTTAGTAAATTATATATTTTTTAAATGAAAAAATGGTTTTTATTTTCCGAAAATTGACAAGGACTTAACAAATCAATAGATCCGCCCTCATACATGATTAATTTCATGATTGAAGTGCAACATTGCATGCAATTTGGGAGAAATTGGGAAAAATTTGAAATTTCCCTAATTTTCCCAAATCTGACCACTTACACTTAAATGTTGAAATTAGAGTGTATGTGATGATCATTTATCAAATACTTTGAAATTAGTCTCAATTGTCAGCTGGTCGAAGGAATTTTAAAATTTTAAAAATAAAAAATAAAATATGAAAAACCAATGTATATCGAGATCAAAACTCCATGATTTTCCATGCGAAACATGAAGAACCGATGGATTTGTAATAATTTGAGATTGATTGAACATAATTTCAACAAAAAAAAGGGGTTAGAAATTGAAAATGTTCACCGGATCGAACATGTGGGATACATCGGCACTACTTGTACATTTCACATCGCACGTGGGATACAAGATATATCGTGGGATATATCGGCCGATATCATCGATATTTAAAACATTGCTCACACCTGATGATCGGTCTAGACTCTAGATTGATGATCTGACATTCCCCATGACAAATAACTTTATGAGTTCCTTATGCCATGACATGATGCAAATGAGTTGCACAAGAGCACCCTTCATTTTCGAAAGGTCAATAAATGATGGTAAGAAACCAAATAACATTTGAAGCACCTTGTTCTAGTACACCATCTGTGCATAGTTGAAGTCATTAATGTGCACTTTGATACTAGTGAATGAATTTGGTGGTTGTAACAGGTATGACAACGTTATCATCAGGCTAGTGGGCCTTGCAGTTTTTGCCTTTGCTACAGCATTCATATTACTCATGATGGAGACTCTCAGCGCCTTCCTTCATGCCTTGCGTCTCCATTGGGTTGAATTCCAAAACAAGTTCTACCAGGGTGATGGCTACAAGTTTAGACCCTTTTCTTTCACCACACTGGCCGATGAGGAAGATTGATCCCTTCAGAGAAGCCTATCTGCTAACCAGAAAAATACAAACAACCAAGCAACAAGAATGACCAATGTATGCAATCAGATCGAGCTCGGCTTTTGTTGCTGCTGCACCAAGTGAAATTCCTATTCAGATATTTCTGGGAGCCGTTACCATAGGGATCCGAATCCTAGAAAAATCAACGGTTGAGAGCTCTTGTAAAATTCTAGGCCATGAATCTCTTGTTTTAATGTAGACGAGATCGGAGTGGCTCGTGCCTTAATGGAGAAACATATTGAAATATTTCAACACACAAATGTGTGGATTTTGCGGGAAACTGATCTTTTCTTTTTTGTTTCCTTTTAGTCAGTTAAAGAGACCATTGTTACTCTATTTGTATAGCACATGAAGAATAAGATGGAAATGGCATTTTTTACTGTAGTTGCCGCTTGAACTAAGGTTGCCAAATTCGGGACTTCGACTTCGTCCGCCTAAAAAATTTCACTCGAGCTTATATATATATATATATATATATATATATATATATATATATATATATATATATATATATATATATATGGGAAATGGTACTACGAGGTCCCTCATGGGAACTTCCATGAGGTCCAGCTGTGTGGCCCCATCAATCAGATGCACCGTTTCATGGTGGGCCACGGGCTTAAGAATCAAGTCAATCTATGACTTGGGTGGGCCACACCACATACAACAGTTGAAAGGAGTTATTCTTCCATTAAAACATTCATAATCATTTATTGGGCCCACCGAGATGTCGTTCACAAATCTAGTCCATCCATTGTGTGTCCCACTTGAATGAGGGGTCAGCCCAAGTTTCAGCAGCATCCAAAACTCAGGTGGCCCTACCAAGTGCTTTTATATGTTTTAGGCATGTCTCTACATGGTTTTAGATGGTATGGCCCACCTAAGTTTTGTATACGGCTGATTTTTGGGATATCCCACAACCAAAAGGGGACCCTTCAAATGCACATCATTGATGTCCAACACACATCACAGTGGGGCCCACAGTGCATGGGAAGTTCCCATGAGGTCGACCTCATACTCTCTCTCTCTCTCTATATATATATATATAGAGAGAGAGAGAGAGAGAGAGAGAGAGAGAGAGAGAGAGAGGAATGCTCACCTCTTTACATGAGTATCTTTGTATACGTGTCATGGTACAAAATCTGAACGGTCCACGTGATGTGGCACCCGTTGAAACCTCACAAGCCCAATTTTTAGCCTCATCTGAAACTCTAGTGGGCCATGGCAAAAGGAAACAATTTCCTCTGTTGATTTGCATTTTCTCTTTGCTATGGCCCACTAAAGTTTTGGATCAGGCTGAAAATTAGGCCCATAGAGTTTTAAGGGGTGCTACATCACGTGGACAGTTCAGATTCTATGCCTATGACACTGTGCAAAGGTGCACATCTCTCTCTATATACATAGAGGCATGCTCACCTGCCCACGTGCATGTGTCATGGGCATCTAATCTGAATAGTCCAGGTAAAGGGACCAATATTTACCTTGATCAAAAACTTTGGTGGGCCATAGCATAGAGATGCAAATCAAGGGAGGAAACCGTTTTCATTTTTCATGGCCCACCAAAGTTTTGGATCAAAGTAAAAGTTGGTCCAATAGTTTCATGGGGTGCATCACCTGGCCGTTTAGATTTTAGACTCACATCATGCATGATAAGCTTTCAGTTCGCATGAGTTTATATATATATATATATATATATATATATATATATATATATATATATATATATATATATATATATATATATATATCCACAGGCCTAAAATCAGGCCAATCCATCACTTTAGGTGGACTGCAGCACATACAACAGTTGAGAGTGGATGCTTGCCCATTGAAATTAATTGTTTATAGGGCCAATGAGATGTGGTTTGGACATCTAGATCATCCATTGTGTCTCTTACTTGGATGAGTCAAGTGGTAACACCAAATTTTAGGCCATTCCTAAACTCAGGTGGCCCCACCAAGTGCTTTTAGATGTTTTAGGCATGATTTCACCTTAGTTACGGATATGGCTGATTTTTGGCACATCCAATAACCTAAAGGGAGTCCTACCGAATGCATGGCATGGATGTCCACCACATATCATTGTGGGGCCCATAGAGCTCAACCTCATGGAAAGCTCCCATGGTCAACCTCGTAGTACCATTTCTCATAGATGCGTGTGCACGTGCGTGTAGATATCTACATGTGTGCGCATATGCTGACGGGAGTGGCTCGAGTGAGTCATCTTCTGCGTTTTTACTTTGACCTCTACTCTTTAGGGCTTGTTTGAATAGAACGCAAAGTAGGGAAAGCAAAGCATGGCAAGCATCTGACGCAAGCAGGAAGTAAATTGACATTAGCGGTAAGGGAAGCAAACTCTTCGAATTTGTTAGTTTTTGCGAAAGAAAAGTCTCGGAAAATGTTTGTCTTTCGCATTTGAAACTTTTGTATTGCAATCCCACAAAGGGAAACATTTTATCTCCAAATTGCCATTTAAAATGTTATATGGAACAAACTCTTTTTTTTTTTTCCACTCCATTTGACTCAAAAAAAAAAAAAAAAAAAAAGAAAAGAAAAAGAAAGAGGTTTGATATCTTTGTTGAGCAGGGAAATGGAAAAGCAAAGCATTTGCTACATTATCCTTCACTTCCTGAACGAGGGTAAGCATCTTGTCAATGTAAATTGAATATTTACCCTAGTTTGTACTCTATTCAAATAGGAAATTACACATACTATACTTTTTTAGTAAGAGAATTTAACAAAAAAACTACCTACTTAATATAGAATTTATATTCTAGTACCCTTCTCAAAAGGTTTTGAATAAGCTACCTCCTTAATCAAAGTAATTATCATCAGAGTATTTTATGTTAGATTTACGATGGCTTTGGCGAGTGAGTCCAACCACAAGGGCATCACCACCTACTAGGCCCAGGGCCCACCTAAATCAGGTCAACTTATTTTATTGGACCTAGGCTTAATTTAGGATTACACATCTAATGGTCGGAGTGGATCTCACATACACATCATATGGGGCTTTGCAAAAAATAAGGGTGGGTGAATTTCCCGGATTATATGTTTTTTTTTTAAGAACAATTAAAAGAGGGACTCTGTTTTTTGGAACAATTGGGAGAAATTTTTGATGGGTCTACCACGATGTGTCTGTGACATCTACTTCGACCATTAGATGTTAGTCCTAAATTTTTATAGGGCCCACCGTGATGATTATATGAAATCTACTCCAACTATTAAATGTCACACTAAAATTTAAGCATGTGGGCCAAAAATTAAGCCTATCCATGATTCAGGTGGGCAACACCAAGGGAAGAAATTTGGAGGGTGAGCACCATCCTATACATAGTTTCCAATCATGTGGTCCATTTGAATCATGGTGGTAGCTGATTTTGGACCTAGGCCTAATAGGGGGTTGACATACCTAGGGGTCGAGGTGGATTTCACATAAACATCGGAGTGGAGTTTATCTAAGCTCATCTCTTCTTTTCTTGCTCGGCCTACCCAAGCCTTCCGTAAGAAATCTATTAGGAGGTACAATACTAATAATTACTAAGATTAGTGAGGTAGCTTATTGTAAATCAATTTGTAAACTCTAAATTAATTAGGTATTTTGTTGTTGTAAAATTCCCTTTTAATAATTTCAATATAAATATCAACTCCTTGTGCCTTTTTAATTGTCTATATAATTACACCCTGGTCCATAGCTCAAGTGGTAGATTGAGTGAAGGGTACCTCGTTTCAACACTGAGGTCTACCCTCGTTTCAACACTGAGGTCTTGGCATGGATTCCCTAGTGGGGGTGGTTAACAGTGAAGTGTGAAGTGACAGTGTTGTGTACTAACAAGCTAACCAAAAAAGAAAAAAAGAAAAGAAAAAAAAAAGTCCATGTAATTGATAATTCCTAAAATATCTCCAAACCCACTCATCTCTACCATTTTGAAAAGGTCGTCATGTTGCACATGCTGATTGCATGATTGGGCAACAACGGATGAGTACTTGAAACTAGCTGTGCAAAACTATGTCATAGGTGTGTATATGTATTGGTTGGCAAGGAAAAAACTCTCCTATTACAAACCAAAGGCAATAACCCAAGAATTACAAAGAAAGAAAGGACCAAAAAAGGCCTCACCACGGAAGTAAAAAACAAAGTTGATATCAGGCCAAGGGAAACCCACACCCATGGGTCAGGGAGAGTCCACACCTTGGGACAAGGCTCACGCTCTAAGCCAGGGAACACCCACACCTTGGGCTAGGGACAAAAAAGGCCACATCCTGGGTTAGGGAAATTCCTACATGAATATATGAGAATTGGCAAGCAACATGAAATGTACCTTAGGCCCAATTAAAAGGAAATACACAAGCTTAACAATAACCCTCCTACTTGAGGTAAGGGGAGAAATAAAACCTTGAGATTTGAATAACGAGCTCTTAATAACTATGGCTAATTGGTGCAACTTCCATGGGGAAACCGAGGGAATCAAAATAAATTTCTTTATCACAGAGCTAGGCACTTCTACTTGGATACATATACTGTCAGCTTCAAAGTCTCATCAAACCAAGAGATATATAGAAGAAAGGAGGGATCTATCAATGTTTTCTCCTCCTACTTCTGAGATAATATCCAAGCAAAATATTCTTGAAATGACACACGAAGGAAATACTATTGTCAAGAAATCTAAAGTTTAAATTCTCGTTACAAGGTTCGGGGAAATTCGTATGGAAGAAAATGAAACTTTCATGGACTTCTATACAAAATTAAATGACATAGTTAATTCTATGTGGGGTCTAGGAGATGGAATCCCAGAAAGCAAAGTCTGTGCTAAAATACTGCCATCTTTTCCTAAGAGGTTTAATTCCAAAGTAACTGTCATTCAGGAACTAAGAAACACTGATTAAATGAAGGTTGAGGAGTTAGTTGGTTCTCTTCAAACATACGAGTTAAATTTCAAAGCATCAAACCCACATAGTTTTTGGGTAATCTCCCGACACTCAGACTCATACATTCTATCTGTAAGTGGAGGAATGAGTATGCCTTTATTATTTACATCCACATCAAGCAATCCTGAGATCAGGTGCTTATCAACTGGAAATATCCCTTCCCTAAAATTAATACAGAATGTAAGGTTTTCAAGAGACAATTCCCCTATTGATGCATACATTCCTTGAGCGACGGAGCGGTAAGCCGTTCCGCCTCAACCCAGAATATTTTTCCAACCGACGATAGACAAGATGGGCAAGAGTTTGAATGGAGCAATGTGATCAAGATTCACAGTCCTTTCTATGATTATATCTCTAGTGCGGAGATCCCTTATATGCTCCGAATCTTTTTTGGGAGCTCTCAGGGTTCTCACCCTAACTGGAGTCGTCCGGGAGGAGGGGCCATTAGGGCCCTTGCGAGAAGCCTTCCTCTTAGACCGATGCTTCATATAGAGTTTACAAAAAAAGATGTAAATGATGGGTTTGGCTTAAATCAGATTTTTACCCAAAAACCCTCTATGGAAAGGATGCAAATTTCAAATCAACTACAAAATAAAGATTAACTAGCATACAAAAACCCAAATCTAAAAGAAAATAAAAAATAAAGCACTTATAATGATTCTATGGAGATGGGTTTTGTCGTGTGAAGCCACGACTAGTCGAGGAAGATGAAAGAAATGACATGAAAAAAGGATTTTTCTCTCTTTTAATGGGTTGGCCCACGGTCCACGACCGGTTGAGTGCTGTCCTCGACTCATCGAGGACGTACTCGACTGGTCGAGCAAATGGAAAAAGATCTTATTTTTATTATTTTAAAATGTTTTACAATTTTTATTTATTTGTAATAAAATAATAAATACACAACATGATTTAATTAATTAGAAATACACATACCAATAACACGTTTTAATTTGGAATATCTTTTCCTATCAAGCGGTTTAGTCAATATGTCAGCAAGCTGATTTTTAGTCTGGATATTTTCCAATGAAATGCTTTTATCCTCAACTAATTCTCGAATATATTGTGTTGAATAAGATTCTTTGAAATATTGATTACGTTAGAATGATCACAATACAGGATCATTGTATCTTGCGCAATTTTGCAATCAGCTAACATTCTTTTCATTCAAACCAGCTGGGTACAAGCATTACTGGTTGCAATGTATTCAGCTTCAGCTGTAGATAAAGATACAGAACTCCGTTTTTTGCTGTGCTAGGAAACTAAGCAATTTCCAACATAGAAACATTCACCACTAGTAGATTTTCTATCATTAATGTTTCCTACCCAGTCAGCATCGGTATATCTGACAAGTTGTACATTTGTATCATGAGGATACCAAAGACCGAAATTAGCAGTACTTACTGAAAATGCACCTGCTAGAGCCCTAGTTTGTCAAGTTACGTGAATGGTAAGTCAGACTGACTACAGAACTTGATAGGAAGATTATTTCAAGCGTCTGCCTCAACCGGATGTGTGGAAGCTTGCAATAGGTAAATTATAACCTCACATCCCATGTCCCAAAACACCAGGTGATTAAAACCCTTAAAACAAGATAGACATCTTAAGGTTTTTGACGTGAGAAAACTTTTGCAAAATAGGAAAATCTCTATGTTTTTCTCGCCTTGTCGATCTTATCGAAACACCCTCGATATGATCAACCTGTTCTGTTGATGTCCTCGATACCTCAACGATATTATCGATGAGAGGACCAAAAGTGTCCAGCAACTAAATATTCATCTGGACGGATTTATCGATGTATCGATACACATATCGATATCATCGATATAAGTACAAATATGTCCAGCAACTTCATAACATATCTGGACGAATTATTGATGTATCGATACACCTATCGATATCATCGATATTCAAATTTCGAGTCCATCGAGAGTGGCTCGATAAAATCGACATGCAGATTTTCGGTACCCCTATTTCTTAATGAAAATCTCAAATTCCTTCGATATATCGATGACCGTCCGATATGATTTGAATTCAAATATCGATAAGATCAGAGGTCCATCGATGATATCGATTGTAGGCGCGCATTTCCTACAGCATATATCTCAGGTTGTTTTTAACTATGATCGGGGGCCCTTTGATAGAATCGATATTCAAATATCGATGATATTGGCACCAGGTTGATTGCATCGAACAAGGACACAAATCATCCAGCAAGCTTAAAGACAAATCCGCTGGATTTATCGATGCATCGACTCTGATATCAATATCGTTGACATTCAAATTCCGATGATCTCGATGGTTCCCCCGATCATTCATGAAAACCTAAAATATCTCAAAGTCAAGTCTCTCTCATTTTTCAAGTGTCGATTAATCGAATCGGTCATCGATGAAATAGGAGTTTGAAATCCGATGACATCGACAATAGTTTCGATTCATTGACCTATTGGCAAGAAATTTCAAAAGCGTATGACATTGAGTCCGAGTCATCGAGCAGACCATCGATGCTATTGAGAGTATACGCTCGATGTTATCGAACCTGCTCGATGATATTGAACTTTGTCATAAATGTGATCGTTTTATATCCGTTGGAACTTTTTGCCTATAAATAGAGGACTTGTCTTTTGTTGCTGTGAGAGAAAGAAGAGAGAGCTTTTGAGTGTTTCAACTTATATCTTATATTTAAAGCCCTTTCTCTCAAGGGAGTTCATCCTCCAATCCACCCTCATCATTGATATTCAATAGAGTGGATTGGGGAATGAACTTTCGCATTCAAGGATCCTCCAGCTACTACCTTAATGGCAAATCATTATGCTGGGATGCCTTGAATGCATAAGAGTGGAATTACTCTACCTTCCTTATAGGAAAACCTTTAGAGAGTAGGATTCCATCTCAAGCTTGACCCAACCTTAAGCCTATTCTTGGTATATCTTTTGTGTTGCGGATCAAGGGAGCAGAAGACTCTTCGTCAACAAGGAGGAGGAGATCTTCGGCATTGTACTTAACGGAACTCATCAACTTATCTGTAAGTATCTAGAATCTAAGAGGACACTTGCGATCATTCCTTTCTAGGATTGAGTCTTAAGTGGTTCTCGCCCTTTGAAGTCCTCAAGGAGGCCTCTGGCGGGAGTGTACGTGGTGGGTGCATTGTGTGGACCCCTGCTCAGTGGAGAGCATAAACATCTGGTTAGGAGTGAACCAGTAAAACTCCTGGGTGCGTTGTGTGGACCCTTGCTCTATGGAGAGCATAAACATCTGGTTAGGAGTGAACTAGTAAAACTCCAGGGTCAGAGGTGAACCGAGTAGAAACCTCCGTGTAAAGGTTGAAGGTGAACCTGATTTAAAACCTTAGGTTTGAGATGAACCCTGAAAAACCTCCTTAGTGAAATTCGGTATACTCAAGGGTTGAGTGTGGCAGCCGAGTGGAGTAGACTTATCGTCGAACCACTATAAAATGACTGTGTTTGTGATTGCTTTTCTATATGTGTGATTCATGATAATGCATTCATATTCATATATCTGATCACATCTTACACATATACACAGTCACATCCAACATAGACTAAGTTGCATATTACTATATCTTGATTAGTTTGTGATTGGATCCTCTATCTGGCTTGGAAGCTAGTAGAGTTACATTTGTGTAATCCTGAAAATTGCATGCATGATAGGATTAGAGTGATAGGATTTTTAATATAACTCATAAATCTTTAAAAGTCCTATTCACCCCCCTCTAGGAGATATTGACATATTCCGACTTCAACTCAAGCGGTCTTCACCGCTATTTCACTTACAACATATCTGACTATATGTTTAACAACAATAAGATAAGATTCTTTTGGATCAGATTGATATATAGCACAGATTCCAACACTAAACGTAATATCAGGTCTACTGGCTGTTTAGTATAAGAGACTTCCAATCATGTTACGATATAAGCAAAAGTCTATACTTTTACCTATTTCATCCTTTGAAAGTTTGAGAGTTGTATTCATAGGAGTATCAAACTTTTTACTGTTCTCAAATCCAAATTTCTTTACCAAATTTAAAGCATATTTGGTTTGAGAAATGAAAATATCATCTTCCTGTTGTTTTACTTGTAAACTTAGAAAGCAATTTAATTTTTCAACCATACTCATTTTGAACTTAGATTTCATAAGGTCTACAAACTCAATGGACAAGTTAGTACTTGTAGATCCATAGATAATATCATCAACGTAAATCTGTAAAATTAATATGTGTTCATTATATTTTTTGACAAATACAATTTTATCAACGTTTCCCATGATAAAGTTATGACTGAGTAAGAACTTAGTCAATTTCTCATACTATGCCCTGGGAGCTTATTTTAGACCAGAAAGTGCCTTTTTAAGATGATATACATGATCTGAGAGTTTAAGGTCCTCAAAATCCTTAGGTTGTTTAACATAAACCTCTTCTTGTAAATCATCATTTAAAAACTCACTTTTAACGTCCATTTGATACATCTTAAATTTTTTAAAGCATGCAATTGATATAAATAATCTAATGGATTCAATGCAAGTAACTGGTGCAAAGGTTTCATAATAATCGATTTCTTCGATCTGAGTGTATCCTTATAGAACCAGTCTAACCTTATTTCTAATTATATTTCCCATTTCATCAGATCTGTTCTTAAAAATCCATTTGGTTCCAATTATATGTTTATCAGATGTTCTGGGAACCAAATACCAAACATTATTTCTTACAAATTGATTTAACTCTTCTTGCATGGCTACTATCCAATTTTCATCGGTAAGTGCTTCTTTTACATTAGCCGGTTCAATTTGGGAAGTGAAGCAAACGTAGTTACATATATTTTCTAATTATTTTATTATTCGCACACGAGTAAGAGGATTACCTAATATCAGATCAGTAGGATGATCTTTGACTGATCTCAGTTCAACATTAACTGGATTAGATGAAGAGTCAGGTTTCTCAATAAAGTTGAATTCATCATCATCTAGATTTGGTGAGGGTGTGATCAGGTGGTCGTTAATTACAACGTTAATGGATTCCTGTATCACTCCCGTTCTTTTATTAAAAACAAGATATGCTCGACTATTCAGAGCATAACCCAAGAATATTCCTTCATCACTCTTAGCTTCAAACTTCCTTAAATTTTTTCAGTCACGTAATATGAAACACTTACTTTCAAAAATTCAAAAGTACTTGACAGTTGATTTTTTATTAAACCATAACTCATAGGTAGTTTTATCTTTTGATTTTCTAATATACACATGATTTATAATATAGCATGCAGTATTAACAGCTTCAGCCCAAAAGTTTTTTAGTAAACTCATGCTATTTAACATAACATTGGCCATCTTTGTAGCACTTTATTCTTCCTTCCAACAACCCCATTTTGTTGAGGTGTTTTAGGAGCAGAGAACTCATGTGATATGCCATGATCTGTATAGAATTTCTCGAAATTGCTATTTTTGAATTTAGTACCATGATCACTTCTGATCTTGATTATATTTATTTCTTTTTCAGTCTTAATTCGTTTCAGTATTCTTTTGACTTCATCGAGAGTCTTATATTTTTCTCTCAAGAAGGCTACCCAAGTAAATCTGGTAAAATCATTAACGATAACCAGAAAGTACTTCTTTCCACCTCTACTTTCCGTTCTTGTTGGTCCAACTAAATCCATATAGAGAAGTTCAAGAGGTTTGGTTGTGGCTAAGGAGTTCACTTTCTTGTGACTACTCTTCGTTTGTTTGCCAATTTGGCATGCGCCAAATATATTATCAACCTTTTTTAATTTGGGTAGACCTTGAATAAGATTTATTTTGTTCATTTTATAAAGATTTAGGTAGTTAACATGTCCAAGACGTTTATGCCATAATTCCGTTTCTTCTGTTTGGACTATGTAACATGAAAAGTTAGAAGAGCATGACTCATTGATAATATAGCAATTTTTAGAAGTCCTACGACCATTTAATATCACACAGCCTTTCTCATTTGTAATCTCGCATCCGTGGTTAGTAAATTTCACACTGTGTTTCTTATCGCAGATTTGAGATATACTTAGAAGATTGTGTTTAAGTCCTTCAACATATAAAACATTTTCAAAAGGAGGAAGATTAGAAAGTTGAACAGTACCTTGGCCTATAATTCTGCAGTTGCTTCAATCACTAAAAGTAACCGAACCGTCATTCATTTCTTTGAAGTTGGTGAATTTTTCTTTGTCACCTGTCATATGTCTTGAACATCCACTGTCCAGGTACCATTTTAAATGGCTAGAAGCTTTGAAGGCAGTATGGGCAAAAAGACAAGTAACTTTTGAAACCCATTTCATTATAGCTCTGGGTTTAGGAGTTCAATTAGTTTTTCTTTGTTTACAAGAGTTGTAATTTCTCTATCTATTAACTCCGAATTCATTTGAGTTAGATTTAAGAAGCTCTTTGAGTAAGTCCACTATTTTTTAAGTTAAAGGATTATATCTTTGATTTCTATAGCTGATGACATTAGAATTAATCTTAGAAGTTTGAAAAGATTTGGATTTTTGAAATCATTTTGGTTATAGTTTCTTAAATTCTTACCTTTTGAGTTTGAGATTCTCCTTTTATAAATATAGGAGATGTATTTTTATTTTTTAGCGAATTATCTTTGATATAGCCCAAACCCAATTTATCACCACATTTTTTGGAGGCAGTTAATAGTTTTTCCAACTTAGGATCTCCATGAGCATATCTCCAAGTATCCTTAGAACTCAAAAGAAAAGAAACTTCGAGTTTTAGATTCTCATTTTCAATTATGAGTTTTTCTAACTTAGAGATTTTGAAATTTAAATCAAGTTTTGCTTTTTCAAAACAATAAAAAAGATGAGATTTTTTCAAAATATTATTTTCAGGTTCTTCTTTTATTTTAAGATATTTTTCCTTTTAAATTTTTAGTTTGACAACAATTTTGCAAGTTTTCCTGTATAGGGCATTGTAGGCGTCTTGAAGATCATCTTCATTTTCATTTTCAGGGTCACTCCTGAGATTATCATAATCAGATAAATTACAGCTGTCTGAGGAGGTGACTCTGGCTATAGTCATCAGGGCTTTTACTTCGTTTGAAATTTATTGTTCTGAATCATCTGACTCAGAAGAACTTTCAGAGCCGAATGATTTATCCCAAGTGGCAATCATACCCTTTCTTTTTTATTTATCCCTTTTGGGACATTTATTCACCAAATGCCCGTATTCATGGCAGTTGAAACATTGACTGTCTTTTACAGATTTTCAAGTTTTAGATATTCATTTTCTTTTATCAGATGGTTTTTGAAAATTAGTTCTTTTTTTATTTTTGAAAATCTTGTAAAATTTCTTAGCAAGTAAAGCTATATCATCTTCTGTATCTTCAACATTAGAATTAACACAGTTATCTTTTGAAATAGATTTGGATGACTTAAGAGTAATGGACTTACCTTTAGAAGCTTTAAAATTTAACTCATATGTTTGAAGAGAACCAACTAACTCCTCAACCTTCATTAAATCAGTGTCTCTTAGTTCCTGAATGGCAGTTACTTTGGAATTAAATCTCTTAGGAAGAGATCGCAATATTTTAGCACAGACCTTATTTTCTGGGATTCCATCTCCTAGACTCCACATGGAATTTACTATATCATTTAATTTTTTACAGAAGTCCATAAAGGTTTCATTTTCTTCCATACGAATTTTCTCAAATTTTGTAGTGAGGATTTGAACTTTAGATTTCTTGACTATGGTAGTTCCTTCATGTTCATTTCAAGAATATCTCAGTCTTGTTTAGCTGTATCACATGAAATAATTCTATTGAATTCATCAGGTGATGGAGCATAAGTAATGGCATTTAAGGCCTTAGCATTTGCACTGCTTTCATTTTTCTGAGGTGTAGTCCATAAATAAAACGGAGTTTCTTTCATGGACTTAGTTCCATCATTGCCTAGAGCTTTAAACACGGGTGGTTTGCATTTGGTTACCGTGGCTTGCCATACGCTTTCATTTAAAGATTTTCAGAAAATTCTCATTCTGGATTTCCAATAAGCATAGTTAGAGTCATCAAAAGGTGGTGGCCTGCTAATAGACAAGCTATCAAAATTTGACATAATAAAAGCTCTAGATCTTTAAACTCAAGAAACTTAATCCAAATAAATGAACAACTTAGCTTTGATACTACTTGAAAGAGACGAGCTAATAGTCCTGGGGAGGGGTGAATAGGACTATGCCAAATAAAAATTTCAATGTACTGAAATAATAAATAAATCAAAATAAATCACTAATCTCAATAGCAGTAGTATTGAGAAGTTGATTCAAACTTTGTTCATAGGACAACCTTATACCAAAAACAAAGTTTTAGGTAGGACAACCTGATTTTATGAACGTAGTAAGGATCAAGATCACAAACTAAGCAAGAGACAAGAGAGAGCTATCTATTACAAGCATTCACCACATAAGCATAAACAAATTACAATTATTCACCACAGATACACAACTTAAACCATTCACCATAAACACTAGGAGTTATAGTGGTTCGGTGTGTACATCAACTGTTCTCAAATAACCACACTTACTCTACTCCCAATAATCACAACCCATGTGATATTGGTGTTCACTAATAAACAAGGTTTTCATAGGTTTACCTTAAAACCTATACAGTTGTGTTTTTAGATGGGCTATCATAAACAAAACCCCACGCTGGGATTTTCTGGCTATCTCAGTTAAAACCAATGTATGAGATTTTCTGGATATCTCAAAAAAACCAAAAAATAAAAGTACAGAATGATACTTATCTTCTTCTTGAAGACGTTCTTGATGTACCTCGTAGAACCGCTTCGTTTGATGTAGAATATTCAATGTCCAATAATACAATCAAGGGTTCTAGGTTCTAAATTGATTTTAAATTAATTCAAACCTCAGGCTACTTGTTTGAATCCTTTAGATCTCAAAAGAAGAGTGATTACTCTCTTTTTAAAAAGGTAAGATTCATAAAACGAGAGATCGAAGAATCAAAACAAAAGCTATATAAACAGAAATATAAAATACCATGCAATAACTTAATAATAGTGGAGACTTCTCTCTTTCTAAATGAAGGCTTTTCTTAGCTTGGATTGGTAATTTCAAAATGAGAGAAGGCCTCTATTTATAGGATGAGATGTTGTTGCTTCGACTTGTCTAAGGTTTCATTCGACTCGTCTAAGATCCAACCAAATTTCAAATTTTGGGCACGATTGGATAAAACAGTTCTTCGACTGATCGAAAGCCCTGCTTGACTGGTTAAGCATAGCCTTCAACTAGTCGAGGGTGCTAAAATTTAGTTGCTGAATTTTGAGTCGAGCATCATTCGATTGATTGAAGGTGTCTCTTCGACTGGTCGATAAACTACCAGAAATATCCATTTTTTGAGTTTAAATCTTGGACTGGTCGAGTCATAGCTTAGACTAGTCGAACTATAGCTTAATCAAAGTATAAAAACCCGTATAAGTTTAACATTTGAAGGTACCTAAGTCTAAGGTCTTTCTAGAGTCATTTATACCTGAGAAAACTAGACATTGATGTGTATAGGATGAATCTTCTACTTAAAGGTGGAGCTTGATCTTCTACTAGAAAAGTAGTAGAACTTGAATACTCTTTGGCTTGAATTATCCATGACTTGAACTTGTGCTTGCACTTTCCAACTTCATGGTTTGTTCTTAAAGGTAAACTTTCCATCTTTCTTGAAGGTAAACTTTCCATCTTGCTTCTCTTGAAGATTCACTTGAAGGTTCATTTGAAGGTCCATTTGAAGGTGAAATTTCCATCACTTAAGTTGTTTTATCTCATTGAAATTTGCCAAGAAAAAGTATGCACAACACTTACACTAACGAATTAGATTCGATTTATGATGGGCCCAAAGACTAGACCAAGATGATCGATGCTTGGTTTTAAGCATTAGGAATCGTGAGCGAAACATTCCGCCTTTTCTCATCATTTTTTCTGTACTTACGTGCGATTTATTGGAACGGTACAAAGTAAGATATGTGGGGCCCAAAGTGATGTGTATGTGTCATCTAACCTGTTCATTATATGTAATATACGTATATAAAGGGATAACATAAATATAATGTTTATCAGAAAGGTGTATGACCAACTTACTCAATGCTTGATAACTATTTATTTGGGTGTGGTCCACTTCATCTGTGAGTAATGTTCATAATTTTGGATAAAGATTACAATGAACTCATACTCATGAACTGTGTAGATTGAAAATTTACATCGCATTCGTCCCACAACCGAGAGATAACCAAGGCCATATGAGACATACAAGCACCACAAAAGACTTCCTGCGCCGACGTGTCATCTTCATCATTACCTCTCTTAATGAGACATATGAGACATACAAGCACCACCATTAAAAGGCATTTTGGACCGAAAAAAATGATAACCACGATCTATATAACATGACAACCACGACCCATATAACATAATAACCACGATCAATAACAAATGACAACCACGACCCGTATAACATGACAACCACGATCCATAACAACTGGCATCCACGATCCATGTATTGTGAAAACCACGACCCATATAATGTGACAACCATGATATAAAGTTATGGGCTAAACAAGTTGGGCCTTGCAAAAGGCCCTGAAAAGCACGATCCTTATAACATGACAACCACGATCCATATAACATGACAACCAAGACCCATAACAACTGACAACCATGACCTATGTAACCTGAAAATCACGACCCATATAATATGGCAACCATGACCTATAACAACTGATAACCACGACCTATGTAACATGACAACCATGACCCATGTAACATGACAACCACGACCCATATAACATGACAACCACGATACCACGTTGCGGGCCAAACGAGTTGGGCCTTGCACATGGTCCTGAAAAGCACGATCCTTATAATATGACAACCACGATCTATATAACATGATAGCCACGATGCAACAGTGTGGGGCCCAATGAGTTAAGGCTCACGCACAACGTTGAAAAAAATGACCCATGTAACATGAAAACCACGACCCATGTAACACGACAACCACGATACAATGTTGTGGGCCAAACGAGTTAGGCCTTGCACACGACCCTGAAAAGCACGATCCTTATAACATGACAACCACGTTCCATATAACTGACAGCCACAATGCAATAGTGTAGGGCCCAACGAGTTGAGGCTCATGCACGACACTGAAAATAATGACCCATGTAACATGAAAACTACGACCTATGTAACATGACAACCACGACCCATAACAAATGACAACCACGACCCATGTAACATGAAAACCATAACCCATATAACATGACAACCATGATGCAATGTTTTGGGCCAAATGAGTTGGGCCTTGCACATAGCCCTGAAAAACATGATCCTTATAACATGACAACCACGATCCATATAACATGATAGCCACGATGCAATAATGTGAGGCCCAATGAGTTGAGGCTCACGCACGATGTTGAAAACAATGACCCATGTAACATGAAAACCACGACCCATATAACATGATAACCACGACTCATCCAATGATAACCACGACCCATGTAACATGAAAACCATGACCCATATAACATGACAACCACGATTAGAGCTAGGCATCGGACCAAGTCGGATCGGATTGGGTCAAACTTGACTCGGTTCGGATTCTACATGGCCCAACCCGAACTCGGATCGATCCAGGACTGAGTCTGAGTCATCTGACTCGGACCGATCCGAATCCCTGCTAGTTTGAACCGATCTGAGTCTGACTCGGTTAGGAAAACCGAGTTGGATCAGATTGGGCAAGGTTCGAATTGGATTTGGGCATCAGATTCTCTGCGACGTCTGCAGGAGTGATTTTGGCCTCTTCCAGCAGGTATTGCAATCCGTGCAATCTCCAGGCATAGCTCATCCTTCTTGAAAGTACTCCTGGTAATTCCATTATTAAAATAGGGAGTAGTTTACAAACCTACAACCACACTCTGAAAATTTAAAAGTAATCAAGAAGCCTGAAATAAGGCTTAGATGATGAATCTAAAGCAATTGGTAGACAATTCCAATTAATTGATTATATATGATGATGATGAATAAAGAAGCCTGAGAGATAAACCCCATAAGCATTAGATGAATCTACTTCATTACATATCTTTACATTTGAATTTTCATTTTGAAGAACAGAGTGAAATGGTAACCTTGCATCAATGAAAAAAAGATGAAAGGGGCTCTTAAGTCCAATATTTCCAGATGAATCAACGTCAGTGTCTTCAGGCATCGCTGGGGCTTCTGGGTCATTTGGCATAGCTGCTACAGCCTCACTCTCCTTGGGCATAGCTGGAGCGTCCATTTGTTATAACTAACTCCTCTTGAGGACGACAACTGCAAGGGAAGAAGAGAAAACTCAACTTCTGACAACACGATTCTTTCTTCTTCTGGATTCATCATAGACGAAAAAGTAGAAAACAAGTGAAAAATCATCAGATCATAACAATCGACGGATGTCCTCTTCTGAGTCTCCATGCGCGTTCATTAGCTTGAAAGAAGATTACCAGGAGGCGAAGAAGAGGGTATCAGTGAAGGAGATTATTGGGTTTTGTAGGGAACTTAACTACTTGCTCTGGAAAGAGGCGGATCGGGTTTTCGAATCAGATCGGTCCGGATAGACCACTATTCGAACTTGACCTAAAAAATAATCGGATCTGGATGGCCACACTCGATTCACACCGATCTAGGTAGTTGGTTCGGTTTGGAATGGGTCAGATCGGGTCGGATCCATCGGATCGGGTCAAACATGCCCACCTCTAACTACAATGCAATGTTTTGGGCCAAACGAGTTGGGTCTTGCACACGGCCCTGAAAAGCACTATCCATATAACATGACAACCACGATCCATATAACATGACAACCACGATCCATATAACATGACAACCATTATGCAATAGTGTGAAGCCCAACGAGTTGAGGCTCATGCACGGCGCTGAAAACAATGACCCATGTAACATGAAAACCATGACCCATATAACATGACAACCACGATGTAATGTTTTGGGCCAAACGAGTTGTGCCTTGCACACGGCCCTGAAAAGCACTATCCTTATAACATGACAACCACGATCCATATAACATGACAGCCACGATGCAACAATGTGGGGCCCAACGAGTTGAGCCTCACACACGACCCTGATAACCACGACCCATGTAACATGAAAACCACGACCCATGTAACATGACAACCATGACCCATAAAAAATGACAACCACGACCCCACGACCTATATAACATGACAACCATGACTAATAACAATTAACAACCATGATCCATGTAGCATAAAAACCACGACCCATTTAACATGACAACCAAGACCCATTTAATATGACAACCATGACCCATAACAACTGACAACCACGACCCATATAACATGAAAACCATGACCCATAAAACATGACAATCACGATGCATCAGTGTTGGCCTAACGGGTTGCGCCTTGCACACGGCACTAAAAAGCACGATCCATCAAACACGACCCTTACTACATTACATAATATTATAATAATGTTATTAATATCAGGACTAGAGCACATAATATCAGCCTAATCCTAATAATATAATAATGTTATTAATTACATTAACTTTTACAACCACAACCCTTACTACATTATAAGTGGGACCATTACCACATTACAACCATGACCAATACCAAATAATTTTGGGTCATGGTTATAATGTGGTAAGGGTTGTGGTTTTCATATGGTACAGGTCGTGGTTATCAATTGTCATGGATCGTGGTTGTCATGTTATATGGGTTGTGGTTGTCATCCACGATGGTTCGTGGTTGTAAACCATCTCCTTTGTCATCCACATTGGGTCGTGATTCACATACACAATGGTTTGTGATTATAATCCACATTGGGTCGTGGTTCACATGCACAATGATTCATGATTATCATCCAACATCAATAAGTAGATTACAATTCATAAGCCCAAAATTCTTATTGGTGTTATTACATTACATTATGACAAAAAAAGAAAAAAAATTGAAAGTAATAAGTCCTCATCAGCCTCAACCTGTCGGGATGAAAGTGCATCGACGTCGATTGTGACATATTCGATTACATCTCGAGCATCTGGGTGTTAGGCTATCTTCTCCATGGGATGTAATTCGAACCTTTTTCGGTATTCCAGCAGACCTCATTTCTGGAGGTTTCATATTCTCACATAAAATGTTCACTTCATCTGGAATGTTCCATTGTGTCTCGTCACTGGGTAAACTGACTCTTGGTGTGCTTTAGAATATAATTCTTTTGAGTAAAATGGAGAGCAATATTTATAAATATCAAGCTGATACTTATCGCAGGCCGTTATCACATGAACACAAGGCAGCAACATAGAACTAAGCTCACTGCACATACACTTCATTCCTCGTAGCTTCACTACATCGGTCATTCCACATGCTATCACTTAGAACTCATCTGTTGAAATGTAATACATTGTGTCTTTCGCACTTCTGAGTGATAAAGTTCGCTCATTTTTTTTGCCCAAGGAGTCAAAATTCCCTTGCGAGCTGAGGCCTCATCTCATTTGTGGAGGAAGAAGTCTTAGATTTTACTCCTTATTGATTCAATAAGTTTCATGACAGGGTACTCTCGTGCATCTACGAATAATGCATTTATGCTCTTGATGATGTTGGCGATAACGATGTTATACCTCATGCCGAGAAAGAATATGGATGCCCATCTTTTTTTTTCTATACCGTTAAGGAACTGATATACTATGGGATTCAACATTTGAATGTATCACATCATCTCCCAAAACATGGATATCCTGTATGTCTTAATAGCACCCCAAAAGTATTCCCTCACAAAATCATCCGAACACACCTTCTTCATGTTTTCAAGAATATGATGAGCACAATATCCATGGATTGCATAGGGAAAGATGTTAGAGACTTTATTGGCCAACCCTTTGTGACGATCTGACACTATAACTAGTCTTGGAAGAATCCCGATTGTTTTGGACAAACTCCCAAGGAACTACCTCCAGCTACTATTATTCTCCGATCCCATATGCTATAGGGAGGATGTGATTATTTCCATCCAATGTAGTAGCCACGAAAAAAACACCCTTGTACTTCCTATCAAATGTGACGCATCAACACACAAAATTCTTCGAATATGCAGATGTAGGATTCTGATGCACTGTCAATTACAATGAAACATCTTTTAAAACTATTTATTTTTTCATTCACCTGTAACTCCGCCACTGTCCCTAAATTAACATTTCTCAACTCATGAAGATAAGCTGGAAGCTTATTATAAGAACCCTCATAAGATCCCAAGACTTGTTATGTTGTAATCTCTTTACCTTTCAATGCTTTCTTGTAGTTGATCTCAACCCCGTACATCTCACTCATTTAATATTGAATTTCTTTTGGTGCGTAAGTTGGTCTCGAACTCATACGACTAACGCTAAATTCACTACTTATCAGACTGGTGGTTTGGTAATAATCTCTTCCCTTCCTCTTCGAAATTACTATATCATGTCCGTCATCCACGATCGTTGACTTGGAGCGACGTATCGCCTCAAACAACATGCCACATGTATGCTTGGAGTTGTAAGTCTTTATCTTGAACATCCCTGTGCCATACAATTTTAAAGTGTGCATCCTCCAACTACAATTTCATATAATACACCTAATCATATATCTCAACTTGTTAGACTTCAAGACCTTATACTGGAAGTTGTGGCGCATCACATATTTACATAGAAAATATTGTAATCAGCCTTTGTCCTTAAACACATGTCTGACAGATATTTCGATTAGATCTTCCACCAATTTCGGATATCCTTGATGATCTGAATTGATAAAAGCTTCATTAGATGGAGCAAAGACAGTATACAATGATATAGGAATATCTTCATTTTCTTCATAGACCGGTATAAGTAAATTTAAGTTTATAGCCTGTGGATTGAACTGCACAGAGGGATCAAAAGATGCATCATTGACGAATGGGATTTGGAGATTGCAGTCGTCAGTTGTTCCTTGAAACTGATTGTTACTTGAAGGGCTGAGTATATTGCAATCGTCGAGTCCTCGATCATGATATCTATCATTACTTGATGGGCCAGGTATATCACAGTCATCATTTCCTCGATCATGATGTATATCGTTACATGAAGGGTCGAGTGTATCACAATTATCAAGTCCTCGATCATGATATCTATCATTACTTGAAGGGTCAGGTATATCAGAATCATCAACTCTCCGATCATTGCTTGAAGGCTGCAAATCAAGAGACGATAGGTTCGAATATAAAGTAGAATGTATGGTATTATCTTCAATGAGAGGTCTACGCCTCACTTTCTCTACATACAATGGTATTTGTGTTAGTGGAGTTTGTCTATAGAATAACATATATGCTTCAAGATCTTCATCGTCTCTGATTCTATGTGGACAGAGGAATCCATGTAGTGTATCACCGTACATAACTTTAATTATCAAATCAAATTCATTTGATGTAGTCTTCATAATCTGATGCATTTTATCTAGGAGTTGTCGATACGTAATATCATCACTCACAACAAATCCTTTTGAGTCTCCACTATCGTACATAAAATTTCCCATGTCATATGCACTCTCTCCATCATAATAGCATAATATGGGCTTACGACCCCATATTCTTCTAATATTTGTTAAGCCATAATAAAAATGAATGAGTACAACTTGTCAGAAACGAAGGGTCGTGGTTGTCATTTGTAAAGGGTCGTAGCTGTCACCCACTCTGGATCATGGTTGTCATCCACACTGGGTCATGGTTGACAACCACGACCCACAGTGGATGACAACCACAATCCAATCGAAGGGTCGTGGTTATGACAAATAATGGGTCGTGGTTGTCATCCACAATGAGTCGTGGTTGTCAACTACGACCCTATGTGGATGACAAACATGACCAATAGGAAGGGTCGTGGTTATTATGAACAATGGGTTGTGGTTGTCATCCACATTGGATCGTGGTTGGGAACCACCACCCATTATGCATGATAACCACGACCTGGACAAAGGGTCATGGTTCACATTAACAATGGATTGTGGTTGTCATCCACATTGGATCATGGTTGTCAATCACGATCCACTCTGGATGAAACCATGATCCATTGCTCAAAAAGCTTCCATCCACATCACATTCTCGGGATTGAAATGAGAGGTAACATCTTCCGCACTCTAAAATCATACAACTACTGATCCAAGGACAAGGGCATTTTCGTCTGAAATAATTTATAAAAGTTGTCAGAAGGTCACACTCGGAATATTTGGAAGGTAGTAACTAACTAGGAAATTTGACCATGTATCGAGGGTAGTACGAAGGGTTGTGGTTGTGAAGAACAATGGGTCGTGGTTATCAACCATGACGACTATATGTGGACGACGACCGGCCGTGGTTATGATGAACAATGGATATTGTTCATTATAACCACAGCCCTTCGTCTGGGTCCATTGTTCATCATAACCACGGCCCTTCGTCTGGGTAGTAGTTGTCATCCACATATGGTCGTTGTGGATGACAACCATGATCCATTGTGCATGTGAACCGTGACCCTTCATTTAGGTCGTTGTTTTACAACATGAAGGATCGTGGTTTTCAACTATGAAGGGTCGTGGTTGTCACTATCAATGGTTGATGCTTGTTTTCATGAAGGGTGAAAGGTTTTAAAACGTGAAGTCGTGGTTTTCAACTATCAATGGTGGAGGTTTGATCAAGGTGTTTCCTAGAGTAAGCTCCCTTCATATGACAACTAAAACCCTCACATTCTTCACTTTGATCTTCCTTTACCTTAGCATATGCCAAGAATAAAATACTAAACTCATAGTGGAAGAAACTTTCAGATGAGAGAAATGACAAGGAGAAACAACATCCCTCTCTGGCAGTTAGTCCCTTGATCTTCACTTTTCTAGGAAAATGATAGAAGAAGAAAGTATGTATAAAGTGAATAAAGGCAACATTTGGCCCTTTCTCCCAGTTTCAAACAGGCTTCCGTCCACGTCACATTCTCAGGATTGAAATGAGAAGTAACTTCTTCCGCACTCTAAAACCGTACAACTACTAATCCAACGACAGGGGTATTTTCATTCGAAACAATTTAAAAAAGTTGTTAGAAGGCCACCCTTGGAATATCTGGAATGTAGTACCTCTCTAGGAAATTTGACCATACATCGAGGTCGGTACAGTTAATTTCCCAACTTGAGTCAGCTCGACAAGTTAAATCACCCAGTCAACTCGCTAAGTTAACTCACCCGATCAGCCAACCCATTCCAACAACCTAATCAACTCACCTAGTTAAGCCCATAACCAAGCTCAAACTAAAGCCTAAAAGCAAGCCTAATCGGAGAAATATGCAAAACCTCAAAGTAACGACCTTCATAGCAGAGCCTCCACATGCTTGGAGGAGACTGCCTACTAAAGTAGGGAGTCCAAGTGGGGACTGGCGACGACCTGCTTACTGCAGGCCATGTGACACTCCCCCTCTTCGGGGTGGCGTCCCTCAAGCATGTGGACTCTTCCTTTTTCAGACCCTTAATGTGAGGTTGGGGTGTATTTACTTTGATGCCCATCTCTTTACCCAAAATTATACTTTTACCACCTCATCCAACTCATAAGATGATGCCACTCATAACCCTTCAACCACCTTTTACCCATAAGATTGCCAATAATTATAAGAAAAATGGGTTTGAAGACTATAAATAGCTCCCTCCCCTTCTCATTTCAGGCACCTATTAGATCCAAAAGCACCCACTACATCTAAAAGCATCAGGAATTCAAAGGGAGTCCCCCATCACATCGAGTAGATCCTGATCCATTCCTCCACTAAGGAGAGTTAGAGTGAGAGAGAGAGAGAGAGTGTGTGTGTGTGAGAGACCCATAATCTAGACCGTACCGTTCCTTAGACTCCCGTGGTCCTCCCTGTCAAATTCCAGCGACTTGCGATCTGTAATTGGCATTTACGCATGACCCTGAGTCGCGTCCCGTATATCTGAGTCCACTCGACCCGAGACTTGTACCCTAGCGACTGCGCCACGTCTTGGGCATCGATGCGATACCCAGGCTAGGAGTTGTGGGCCCATTTATATTTTGAAGAAACGCTGCACATTTCGAATTCTGAGAGAATCTCTACAACCCATCAAATCAATCCCATTAATCAAGTTAAGTACACATCTCATACCCTACCCATCCCTCTCTCACCCAAAAGTCAACAACACCCTTACCAAGCCATTCTTTTCTTACCAAAAAGTCAAGGCAACCCATACCTTCCCATGTCATATCCCTTACACACCACTCCTCTCTCTCTCTCTCTCTCTCTCTCTCTCTCTCATTTCTCACTCCATCCCTAGCAACCCAAGGAGAGGAAATCGTCCAAGCATTCTAAGGGAGGAGAAGTTAAGTGTGGCCCACTCCCTACCACCCTATCTCCCATCTCCACCCATCAATTTTCATCTTCCACCATCAAAGGGAAAGTCATAGAGTTGAGGAGTCTATGGAGCTAAAGAAGGAGTGATATAGGTGGGTGAACCACCATTGATTTCATTTGAGGGCCCACTTGTGGTGGGACCCATCTTGATGTATGTATGTGCATGGAGGAGCTCATAGTGGCAGAGCTCCTCCCATCTCCACCTTTTTCTCTCTCTCTCTCTCTCTCCATCCCTCTCTTTGTGACGATGTGTGTGGGCCACCTATGTGATGATATGGCAATCCAGACCATCCAGGTCATGAGGGCCACACCTAACGTAAGCATTTTATCTACACCATCCGTCTGTTTGGACGTGACCCACCTGAGTATGGATTTCAATCTATGCCATCCATCCGTGAAAGGTACACTTGATGTATGTGTTTTATATCCAGGCCGTCTAGGGCCTGGATGATGGCAGCGAACTCCAGCTGCATTGTATTATATATATATATATATATATATATATAATATCTTATATGGTGGCCACACGTGGGATGTGGACCTCACCTTGATTTATATATATGATGTGTATTATATACACCGTTCATCCATTGCTGATGTGGGATGCACCATAACAGCAGCAGTGCTGCTGACAGTGATGAAGAGAAAACATAAATATTAGCTTAATTTAAAAGCTGGTGGGTCCCACACATGTGGACCCACCTTGATGTATGGTTTCATCCCCACCGTCTAGCTGCTGGACGGTGCGACTCCAATGTGATGTAACTGTATATCCAGCCGTCCATCTGTGGGTGGGTCAGTAGCCCACCAGCTATATAGCTGCTGTATATAATGTCATTAAGATGGTGGGTCTGATCAGTTAAATCCAAACTGTCCGTTTGATGGACGGTGGGCCATGTTGCTACTATATTTGAAGTTAGGGTTTGGTTGTGATGTATGTGATGTAATCTAGACCATCCATTGCTGGCTGACCCAACTTTATAACTGTTGTATATAACGTTAGCAAGACCTGAGGGCCTGACCATGAGATATGTGTTATATCCCAGCCGTCCATCTGGATGGTGGGGACCCTATTTGATGTATTGACGTCAGCGGTTCTGTGGTTCCCTCATGAGGTTTGTGTTAAATCCAAATCGTCCATCCACCTTACGATCTCATCTTAAGGCTTGAGATTAAAAATGAGGCAGATTTGCCTATCTGATGGACCACATTGTAAATACCAATAGGGGGTTGAACGACTACCATTGAAACCCTTTTTAGTATTCCAGAAGTTCTGGATCAATGTGAAATTTGTTTTTCCTCGTAGTACAGGTCTTTGTGACCTTATGAGCATATTAGATGGAAGATAAACGTTATGGTAGGCCCTGGAAATTTGAAATGGTGAAAATAATTATCTCCACTGTTATTTGTGGTATGATCCAGATGATCTTCCAATATAATTCATTTTTGGGTAATGTTCTAAAATGATCTCTAAAAATAGATGTAGGGTGTAGATAGTTCACGTAGAATGGTGAGGCCCATTAGTGTGGCCTATGTGCATGACCCACTTGATGTATAGGAGGCCCATTGGTGTGGCCCATGTAATGTGGCCCACTTGATCTATATGAGGCCCGTTGGTACGACCCATGTGATGTGGCCCACTTGATCCACACAAGGCCCATGCGATGCGGCCCATTATGACGTATATTGGACCCGTGTGATCGGCCAATTGTGATTTATATTAGGCCCGTGTGAGCAGCCATTGTGATGTATATTAAGCCCGTGTGAGCGGCCCATTGTGATGTGTATTAAGTTAATGAGATGCGGCCCATTGTGATGTGTAAGGCCCATGTGATGCGGCTCATTGAGATGTGTTTGAGGCCCAGATATCAGGCCTAATGTAATGTATTTGAGGCCCATTTGGTGAGGCCTGATATAATGTATATGTGGCCCTTGAGTGAGGCCCATTGTGATATATGTTAGGCCCTTGTGTGTGGCCATGGGCCCACTATAGTTTGGCCCTATGAGGCCCACTCCTTGGGAGTAATGATTGGTTGAATGTCCACATTGATGGGTAATGATGGTTAAATGTCCACATTGTGACCTTCCCTTAGGCCCTTTATTAGGCCGATTATTGAGTCTAATTATCAAGGCTGATTATTGATGTTGATTATCGATGCCGGTTATCGATACCGATTATGAGTATGTGACATCATAGCATCATGATACATGCATCATCTACATGTTTGTTATGAGATGTGGATGACTATTGCATATGCCATAGGGCAGGTTGTTTATGGGACTCCCTGATAGGCAGAGTTGTCCCACATGAGCGCATGGTATGTGGAGAATTGATGCATGATTGGATTGTGTAACTTATGCATCTCACATTTTGGGATATGACTACTGTACGCCCTAGTGACATCAGGGCAGTGGCCTTCACAGGCGTATCGTGGATGGCCAGATGGGACACCGAAAATCTTTTCTACATGGGGTGTCATAGATGTCCCTTGGTGAAAGTTCCTAAACCTCTATGGCTAGGAGACGCTCCAACGTCTAGACCGAGTGGATACATGAGTACCCGAGTGCTAAATACCAGTAGGCCGCATCTCCCATTATGTCGTGGTTGGTTGGAAGGGGGTGTGGCTTTACCCGCCCGAGGGTAAGGGGCATAACTAGGCTGAGTTTGACCAGCTCGTAAATGGTTCCGCTATTGACGTGCAGGGTAGATATTGGCCGATTACTGGCCAGACGGATAGTGAGGCCCTTTCACTTGCATGGTTGAGCGTCTAGTGGGCGGCGATCGCGTGTAGAGTGTACTAGACCCCGGTGATGATCCTGAAGATGTACAGTACCGATATGTGGACTTATTGAGCAGGAGTTGCATATTCAACATCTTACTCATTTATTCATTCATTCACTATCTAATCGGGCTGGTGGTGCACAACTAATTGCTATGTGTACCTTTACAATGGCTAGGATTTCGGTTGGGGCGCGCTACTAACCTGAGATCAGGAGTTTACCTAATTGAGTCTGATTATCTAAATTTAGGTATGAGACTAGTTTGGATAGAAGTCCCATGTGATGGACCCCATAGCCTTCGATACTACATACTATCATCCCGACTTCACACTCTAGCTTGGTCATTTCATTCGTATCGCATATTGCATTGCATCCTCAGCACATAACATTTGGTTTACTGTGCTTTTGTATTGCATAACTTGATTAAGGTTGAATGTATTCATGGACTCAATATCTGATATTTGGCTTACTATGTCTCCGCATTGCACAGCTGATCTACATTGCTTTCTCAGTATATGATATTGGCTTCTTATGTTTTTGCATCACATAGCCTAGATAAGGATGATGATATTTATGAACTTGGTAACATGTTTCCACATTACTCTGATATTGCATTTTAAGCACGCTTACCTTGTGCACACACTTACACCACCCTCTAAGCTTTCTATAAGCTTATGCACGATAGATGCGTGCAGGTAATGTTAGGTTGCAGCACCGTTGAGCTTGGAGCGTGTAACTGTCTACTGGAGCCTTAATTTACGATATAGGTATTTCCTTTTTAGTACTGTATTCAAATGTTTATATTAGTGGATATGTGACGATGATTTTGCCTTTGTGATTTGGGTAAACTTGTCATTATACTTCTTACAAGATAAATGTACGTTAGAAAATCCTCCTTGTAGGATCATAGGATCGGAATCTGGCGTATGGGCGCTGGGAGCCCAGAATGGGGGACTACGGAGACTGTCGGCACCGGATTCGGTGATCGAGAATTTTGTGAGCCCGATTTTTGGGTTTGGGGCATGACAGAAGTTGGTATCAGAGCATAACTTGGGAATACCTAAGGATAACATCACATACCTACTGATAGCTACCCTGCACTATGCGATTATTGCGAACTTAGAATGATTAAATCCCCAAGTTTGAATAACTTAGAAACTTTCTAATATAGCTCCCTACCGTTAAGATTGTGATCCTACATAGTACCCCAGTTTTGATCGTATCTGATCCGAGGTTCAGTAGGGGTCACTATAGTATTAATGATGTGTCTTGGGAGCACGAAGTTGAGAATAGATAGTGCTATCTTCATCCTTTTATAGATTGATTATACCTTGACATATGTTTATGACGATGCTTTCTCTTCCCTTGCTTTGTCCTGCGTGATAGTGCAAATTTCGAGGACAAAATTTTTATTAGGAGGGGAGAGTTGTGAGACCTATATCCTAAACCATACCATTTCTTAGACTCCCGCGGTCCTCCCTGTCTAATTCCGGTGACCTACGATCTGTAATCGGTATTTGCACGCGACCCTGAGTCACGTCTCGTATATCTAAGTCGACTTGACCCGAGACTTGTACCCTAGTGACCGTGCCGTCGCCGCGGTTCTAACGCCGCGTCTTGTGCATCGATGCGATAGGCCAGGAGTTGTGTGCCCGCATATATTTTAAAGAAACACCGCACGTTGCGAATTTCAAGAGAATCTCTATAACCCATCAAATCAATCCCATCAATCAAGTCAAGTGCACATCGCATACCCTATCCATCCCTCTCTCACCCAAAAGTCAACAACACCCTTACCAAGCCATTCTTTTCTTACCAAAAAGTCAAGGCAACCCATACCTTCCCATGTCATATCCCTTACACACCACTCCTCTCTCTCTCATTTCTCACTCCACCCTCGGAACCTAAGGAGAGGAAATCGTCCAAGTATTCCAAGGGAGGAGAAGCTAAGTGTGGCCTACTCCCTACCACCCTATCTCCCATCTCCACCCTTCAATTTTCATCTTCCACCATCAAAGGGAAAACCATAGAGTTTAGGAGTCTAAGGAGTTAAAGAAGGAGTGATATAGGTGGGTGATCCACTGTTGATTTCATTTGAGGGCCCACTTATGGTGGGACCCATCTTGATGTATGTATGTGCATGGAGGAGCTCATAGTGGCAGAGCTCCTCCCATCTTCATCGTTTTTTCTCTCTCCTTCCCTCTCTTTGTGATGATGTGCGTGGGCCACCTGTGTGATGATATGGCCATCCAGACCGTCCAGGTCATGGGGGCCCCACCCGGTGTAAGCATTTTATCTACACCGTCCGTCCATTTGGACGTGACCCACCTGAGTATGGATTTCAATCCATGCCGTCCATCCGTGAAAGGTAACGTGATGTATGTGTTTTATACCCAGGCCGTCCAGGGCCTGGACGATGGCAGCGAACTCCAGCTGCATTGTATTATTATTTATATATAAAATATCTTATATGGTGGCCACACGTGGGACATGGACCCCACCTTGATTTATATATATGATGTATATTATATACACTGTTCATCCATTGTTGATGTGGGATGCACCATAACAGCAACAGTGCTGCTGACTGTGATGAAGAGAAAACATAAATATCAACTTAATCTAAAAGCTGGTGGGTCCCACACGTGTGGACCCACCTTGATTTATGGTTTCATCCCTACCGTCCAGCAGCTGGACGGAGGGACTCCACCGTGATGTAAATGTATATCCAGCCGTCCATTTGCGGGTGGGCCAGTAGCCCGCCAGCTATATAGCTGCTATATATAACGTCAGCAAGATGGTGGGTCTGATCAGTTAAATCCAAATCGTCAGTTTGATGGACGGTGGGCCATGTTGCTGATATATTTGAAGTTAGTAAGTTCTATGGGTCTGGTTGTGAGGTATGTAATGTAATCCAGACCGTCCATTGCTGGCTGACCTAGCTTTATAGCTGTTCTATATAACGTCAACAAGACCTGAGGGTCTGACCATGAGATATGTGTTATATCCCAGCCGTCCATCTGGACGGTGGGGACCCTATCTGAAGTATTGACGTCAGCAGTTCTGTGGGTCCCGCATGAGGTTTGTGTTAGATCCAAATCGTCCATCCACCTTACGATCTCATCTTAAGGCTTGAGACTAAAAATGAGGCAGATCTGCCTATGTGATGGACCACATTGTAAATACTAGTGGGGGGTTGAACGACTACCATTGAAACCCTTTTTGGTATTCCAGAAGTTCTGGATCAATGTGAAATTTGTTTTTCATCGTAATTCAGGTCTTTGTGACCTCATGAGCAGATCAGAAGGAAGATAAACATTATGGTAGGCCCTGGAAATTTTAAACGGCAGAAATCATTATCTCCACTGTTATTTGTGGTATGGTCCAGATGATCTTCCGATATAATTCATTTTTGGGTAATGTTCTAAAACGATCTCTAAAAATAGATGTAGGGTGTTGATAGTTCACCTAGAACAGTGAGGCCCATTGGTGCGGCCTGTGGATGCGGCCCACTCGATGTATATGAGGCCCATTAATGCGGCACATGTGATGTGACCAACTTAATGTATATAAGGCCCATTGGTGTGGCCCATGTGATGTGGCCCACTTCATGCACATGAGGCCCATGAGATGCAACCCATTGTGACGTATAATCAACCTTTGTGAGCGGCCCATTGTGAGGTATATTAGGCCCGTGTGAGCGGGCATTGTGATGTATATTAGGCCCGTGTGAGCGGCCCATTGTGATTTGTATTAAGCCCATGAGATGCGGCCCATTGTGATGTGTATTAAGCCCATGAGATGCGGCCCACTGTGATGTGTATTTAGCCTATGAGATGCGGCCCATTGCGATGTGTAAGGCCAATGTGATGTGGGCCATTGAGATGTATTTGAGGCCCAGATATTAGGCCCAATGTAATGTATATGAGGCCCATCTAGTGAGGCCTGATGTAATGTATATGTGGCCCTTGAGTGAGGCCCATTATGATATATGTTAGGCCTTTGTGTGTGGTCATGGGCTCACTATATGTTTGGCCCTATGAGGGCCACTCCTTCGGAGCAATGATTGGTTGAATGTTCACATTGATGGACAATGATTGGTTGAATGTCCACATTGTGACCTTTCCTTTGGCCCTTTGTTAGACCGATTATTGAGGCCGATTATCAAGGCCGATTATTGATGTCGATTATCGATGCTGGTTATGAGTATGTGACAGCATAGCATCATGATACCTGCCCATATGCATCATCTGCTTGTTTATTATGAGATGTGGATGACTATTGCATATACCACAAGGCAGGTTGTTTATGGGACTCCCTGATAGGCAGAGTTATCCCACATGAGTACACGGTATGCGCAGGATTGATGCACGATTGGACTGTGTGACTTATGAATCTCGCATTTTGGGATATGACTACTGTACTCCCTAGCAACATCAGGGTCGTGGCCTCCACAGGCAGATCATGGATGGCCAAATGGGACACCAAAAATCTTTTTCCACATGGGGTGCCATAGATGTCCCTGAGTGAAAGTCCTTAAACTTTCGTAGTCAAGAAACGCTCCTACGTCTACACCGAGTGGATACATGAGCGCTCGAGTGTCGAATAACAGTAGGCCTCATCTCCCACTATGTCGTGGTCAGTTGGAAGGGGGTGTGCCCTTACTCGCCCGAGGGTAGGGGGCATAACTACGCTGAGTTTGACCAGCTCATAAATGAGTCCGCTATCGACGTGCCGGGTAGATATTGGCTGACTACTGGTTAGGTGGATAGTGAGGTCTCTTCCACTTGCATGGTTGCGCGTCCCGTGGGCGGCGATCGCGTGTAGAGTGTACTAGACCCTGGTGATGATCCCAGAGATGTACAGTACTGATATGTGGACTTATTGAGCAGGAGTTACATATTTAGCATCTTACTCATTCATTCATTCATTCACTATCCACTCGAGCTGGTAGTGTGTAACTAATTATTATATGTACCTTCGCAATGGCCAGAATTTTGGTTGGGGCGCGACTAACCTGAGATCAGGAATTTACCACATTGAGTCTGACTATCCAAATTTAGATATGGGACTGGTTTGGATAGAAGTCCCTAGTAATGGACCCCGTAGCCTGTGATACTACATATTATCATCCGTACTTCACACTCCAGCTTGGTCATTTCATTCGCATCGCATATTGCGTTGCATCCTCAGCACATACATTTCATTTGCATCGTATATTGTGTTGCATCCTCAGCACATAACATTTGGTTTACTATGCTTCTTTATTGCATAACTTGATTAAGGTTGACAGTATTCGTGGACTCAGTATCTGATATTTGGCTTACTATGTCTCCACATTGTATAGCTGATTTATATTGCTTCCTCAGTATATGATATTGACTTATTATGTTTTTGCATCACATATCCTAGATTAGGCTAATGATATTTATGAACTTGCCAACATATTTTCGCATTACTCTGATATTACATTCTGAGCACGCTTACCTTACACATACACTTACACCACCCTCTAAGCTTTCTTAAGCTTATGCACGATAGATGCGTGCAGGTGATGATAGGTTACGACAACGTTGAGCTTGGAGCTTGCAGCTGTCTACTGGAGCCTTGATTTACAATATATGTTTTCCCTTTTAGCAATGTATTCAAATGTTTATAATAGTGGATATGTGATGATGATGTTACCTTTGTGATTTGGGTAAACTTATGGTTATGCTTCTTATGAGATAATTTACGTTAGAAAATCCTCCTTGTAGGATCCCAGGATCGGAATTTAGCGTTTGGGCACTGGGAGGTGAGAATGGAGGACTAGGGAGGCTGTCAGCACTGAATTCGGCGATCGAGAATTTTGTGAGCCCGATTTCTGTGTTTGGGGCATAACAGAAGTTGGTATCAGAGTATAACTTGGGAATACCTGAGGATAACATCACATACCTACTGATAGCTACACTGCACTGTGTGATTGTTGCGAACTTAGAATAATTAAATTCCCGAGTTCGAATAATTTAGAAACTTTCTGATATAACTCCCTACCATTGAGATTGTGAGGCTGCATAGTATCCCAGTTTCGATCGTTTCTGATCCGAGGTTCAGTAGGGGTCACCATAGTATTGATGATGGGTCTTGGGAGCGCGAGGTTGAGAATAGAGAGCGCTATCTTCATCCTTTTGTAGATTGATTGTGCCTTGACATATGTATATGACGATGCTTCCTCTTCCCTTGCTTTGTCCTGCGTGATAGTGCAAATTTTGAGGACAAAATTTTTATTAGGAGGGGAGAGCTGTGAGACTCGTATCCTAGACCGTACCGTTCCTTAGACTCTCGGGGTCCTCCTTGTCCAATTTTAACGACCTGAGATCTATAATCAGTATTTGCGCGCGACACTGAGTCACGTCTCATATATCTAAGTTGACTCGACCCGAGACTTGTACCCTAGCGACTGTGCTATCGCAGCGGTTCCAACGTCGTGTCTTGCGCACAGATGCGATACCCAGGCTAGGAGTTGTGGTCCCGCGTATATTTTAAAAAAATGTCGCATGTTGCAAATTTTAAGAGAATCCTTACAACCCATCAAATCAATCCCATCAATCAAGTCAAGTACACATCCCATATCTTACCCATCCCTCTCTCACCCAAAAGTCAAAACACCCTTACCAAGCCATTCTTTTCTTACCAAAAAGTCAAGGCAACCCATACCTTTCCATGTCATATCCCTTACACACCACTCCTCTCTCTCTCATTTCTCACTCCACCCTAGCAACCTAAGGAGAGGAAATCGTCCAAGCATTCCAAGGGAGGAGAAGCTAAGTGTGGCCCACTCCCTACCACCCTATCTCCCATCTCCACCCTTCAATTTTCATCTTCCACCATCAAAGGGAAAGCCATGGAGTTTAGGAGTCCGAGGAGCTAAAGAAGGAGTGATATAGGTGGATGATCCACTGTTGATTTCATTTGAGGGCCGACTTATGGTGGGACCCATCTTGATGTATGTATGTGCATGGAGGAGCTCATAGTGGCGGAGCTCCTCCCATCTCCATCGTTTTTTCCCTCTCCTTCCCTCTCTTTGTGACGATGTGTGTGGGCCACCCGTGTGATAATATGGCCATCTAGACCGTCCAGGTCACGGGGGCCCCACCTGGCGTAAGCATTTTATCTACACCGTCTGTCCGTTTGGACGTGACCCACCTGAGTATGGATTTCAATCCATGCCGTCCATTCGGGAAAGGTACACGTGATGTATGTGTTTTATATCCAGGCCGTCTAGGGCCTGGAAGATGGCAGCGAACTCCAGCTACATTGTATTTTATATATATATATATATATATATATATATATATATATATATATATACACATATATATATATATATATAATATCTTATATGGTGGCCACATGTGGGACGTGGACCCACCCTTGATTTATATATATGATGTATATTATATACACCGTTCATCCATTGCTGATGTGGGATGCACCATAACAGCAGCAGTGCTGCTGACCGTGATGAGGAGAAAACATAAATATCAGCTTAATCTAAAAGCTGGTGGGTCCCACACGTGTGGACCCACCTTGATGTATGATTTCATCCCCACCGTCCAGCTGCTGGACAGTGGGACTCTACCGTGATGTAACTGTATATCCAGTCGTCCATCTGCGGGTGGGCTAGCAGCCCACCAGCTATATAGCTGCTGTATATAACGTCAGCAAGATGGTGGGTCTGATCAGTTAAATCCAAACCGTCCATTTGATGGACGGTGGGCCATGTTGTTGATATATTTGAATCAGTAAGTTCTGTGGGTTTGGGTGTAAGGTATGTGATGTAATCCAGACCGTCCATTGCTGGCTGACCCAACTTTATAGCTGTTGTATATAACGTCAGCAAGACCTGAGAGTCTTACCATGAGACATGTGTTATATCCCAGCTGTCCATCTGGACGGTGGGGACCCTATCTGGTGTATTGACGTCAGCGGTTCTGTGGGTCCCGCATGAGGTTTGTGTTAGATCCAAATCGTCCATCCACCTTACGATCTCATATTAAGGCTTGCGACTAAAAATGAGGCAAATCTGCCTATCGATGGACCACACTAAAAATACCAGTGGGGGGTTGAACGACTACCATTGAAACCCTTTTTGGTATTCCAGAAGTTCTGGATCAATGTGAAATTATTTTTTCCTCGTAATTCAAGTCTATGTGACCTTATGAGCAGATCAGATGGAAGATAAACGTTATGGTAAGCCCTGGAAATTTTAAAAGGCAGAAATCCTTATCTCCACTTCCAGATGATCTTCTAATATAATTCATTTTTGGGTAATGTTCTAAAATGATCTCTAAAAATAGATGTAGGGTGTAGATAGTTCACCTAGAACGGTGAGGCCCATTAGTGCGGCCCACTCGATGTATATGTGGCCTATTGGTGCAGCCCATGTGATGTGGCCCACTTGATGTATATGAGGCCCATTGGTGCAGCCCATGAGATGTGGCCCACTTGCTGTATGAGGCCCATTGGTGCAGCCCATGTGATGTGGCCCACTTGATGCACATGAGGCCCATGCGATGCGGCCCATCGTTACGTATATTAGACCTGTGTGAGCGGCCCATTATGAGGTATATTAGGCCCGTGTGATCGGCCATTGTGATGTATATTAGGCCCGTGTGAGCGGCCCATTGTGATGTGTATTAAGCCAATGAGATGCGGCCCATTATGATGTGTATTAAGCCCATGAGATGCAACCCATTGTGATGTGTATTAAGCTTATGAGATGCGGCCCATTGCGATGTGTAAGGCCCATGTGATGGGGGCCATTGAGATGTATTTGAGGCCCAAATAAATGTATATGACGCCCATCTGGTGAGGCCCGATGTAATGTATATGTGACCCTTGAGTGAGGCCCATTGTGATATATGTTAGGCCCTTATGTGTGGCCATGGGCCTACTATATGTTTGGCCTTATAAGGGCCACTCCTTGGGAAAATATTGGTTGAATGTCCACATTGATGGACAATGATGGTTAAATGTCCACATCGTGACCTTCCCTTAAGCCCTTTGTTAAGCCAATTATTGAGGCCGATTATTAAAGCTGATTATTGATGTCGATTATTGATGCCGGTTATCGATACCGATTATGAGTATGTGACAGCATAGCATCATGATACATGCACATATGTATCATCTACATGTTTGTTATGAGATGTGGATGACTATTGCATATACCACAAGGCAGGTTGTTTGTGGGACTCCTTAATAGGCAGAGTCGTCCCACATGAGCGCACGGTATGCGCAGGATTGATGCATGATTGGACTGTGTGACTCATGCATCTCGCATTTTGGGATATGACTACTGTACGCCGTAACGACATCAGGGTCGTGGCTTCCACAGGTATATCATGAATGGTCAGATGGGACATCGAAAATCTTTTTCTACATGGGGTACCATAGATGTCCATAGGTGAAAGTCCCTAAACCTCTGTGATCAGGAGATGCTCCAACGTTTAGACCGAGTGAATACATGAGCGCCCGAGTGTCGAATACCAGTAGGCCGCATCTCCCACTATGTTGTGGTCGGTTGAAAGGGGGTGTGGCCTTATTCGCTCGAGGGTAGGGGGCATTACTAGGGTTACCCAGCTCGTAAATGGGTCCGCTATCGATGTACCAGGTAGATATTGACTGATTACTAGCTAGGCAGATAGTGAGGTCTCTTCCACTTACATGGTTATGCATTCAGTGGGTGGCGATCGCGTATAAAGTGTACTAGACCTCGGTGATAATCCCGGAGATGTACAGTACTGATATGTGGACTTATTGAGTAGGAGTTACATATTCAGTATCTTACTCATTCATTTAATATCCACTCGGGCTGGTGGTGCATAATTAATTACTATGTGTACCTTCGTAATAGCCAGAATTTCGGTTGGGGTGCACGACTAACCTGAGATTAGGAGTTTACCACATTAAGTTTGACTTTTCAAATTTAAGTATGGGACTGGTTTGGATAGAAGTCCCTTGTGATGGACCTCGTAGCCTGTGATAGTACGTACTATCATTCCGACTTCACACTCCAGCTTGGTCATTTCATTCGCATCGCATATTGCATTGTCTCCTCAGGACATAGCATTTGGTTTACCGTGCTTCTGTATTGCATAACCTGATTAAGGTTGACTGTATTCGTGGACTCGGTATCTGATATTTGGCTTATAATGTCTCCACATTGCATAGCTGATCTACATTGCTTCCTCAGTGTATGATATTGGCTTATTATATTTTTGCATCACATAGTTTGGATAAGGCTGATGGTATTTATGAACTTGTCAGCATGTTTCTGCATTACTCTGATATTGTATTTTGAGTACGCTTACCTTGCGCACACACTTACACCACCCTCTAAGCTTTCTATAAGCTTATGCACGATAGATGCATGCAGGTGACGGTAGGTTGCAACAACGTTGAGCTTGGAGTGTGCAGTTGTCTACTGGAGCCTTAATTTACGATATACGTATTTCCCTTTCAGCATTGTATTCAAATGTTTATATTAGTGGATATGTGATGATGATGTTGCCTTTGTGATTTGGGTAAACTTGTGGTTATGCTTCTTATGAGATAAATGTACGTTGGAAAATCCTCCTTGTAGGATTCCAGGATCGGAATTTGGTGTATGGACGCTGAGAGCCGAGAATGGGGGACTAAGGAGGCGTCTGCACTGGATTCGGCGATTGAAAATTTTGTGAGCTCGATTTTCAGGTTTGGGGTGTGACAGAGAGAGCGTCCAACCTTGGTCTAGCTCAACTTAGCCAGAATGCAAGCCTCCCAAGTCACTCGATTTAGCCTTGCGATACTACCGTTCATCGAACCATTTAAGCTTTAAGCAGTTTCATCAAACCAGAGTATTAACATCATGCAACACTCATTCCCTTCTTAACTCCCTTGCTCCTCATATATATTATTATTATATTGCATTTTATTATTTTCTCGTATCTAATTAGCCAGCGTATGCTTTGAGGCTTGCCAATATAATTGGAGCAAGTCCACTAGAAACTCTAACCAATTAGCCATCATTTTATTATAATAATTAATAAAGCTTCAAACATCCCATACATAAACTTTTTACATACTTGCACTCTGCACTCGATCGTTTTGAACGTATGCTCTATGACTTGTCAATATAATCAGATCCCATCCATCAGAAATTCAGATTGATCAATCGTCATTGCCATTATATCACATTATATTTTTATATGCGAGAACTAGTCACATTCCTAAAAAATTAGTCGGATCTTATGAAGTAAAGACCGTACATACACACGGGCAAAGTGGGTGCTTAACACCTTCCCTCTGTAACTACAATCTCTTACGTGGAATCTCTGGGACACAAACTCACGAGTTGTCGTAGGGTTAAGGATCCTCAAGTTCTCAATCCTAAGCATTTCTATAGGATCTAACCGACTATAGGATCGTAATAATTGGTTAGTGATGACTTTGGTCAAATATAACACCCTTTTACCCCAAACAAAAGCCCTTGAATGAGGTAACCAGTGAAAGAGAGAGTTGATCTCCCATCCACTTGGAAAATCTTCCCTTCAACATCCATAATAATATATAATATATAATTTATTTAAATATGTAAATATTTATAAAATATTTATATTAAGTGAACTCGATCTTAGTCAAATCGATTCAAACCGAGTGAAGTTCTAAGCCGAGCCAAGTCGAGTCGAGCTTTTTCGAGTCAAGTCCATCGAGTTAATTGAGCTAACTCAGTTCATGTATAGTTCTATCGTAGAGGTTCCATCACCATTGTCTTTCCTTCTCAACTGCTCCTCATGAAGGGCTAAGATGACAGTCTTAACATCGATGGTATCCCTACTGTGGGTCAACATATCTACCATATTCTCAAAAGACGATGGAAGAAAATTTGAAAGAATTAAGGCTCAATCTTTCTCTTCAATCTTAACCTCTGCATTTATCGGTTTATACAATAAATCGCTGAAAGTGCTCGTGTTCATTTATATCAAACCCCTATGTCATCTTAAGATCATAGAACTGTTTCTTAAGATACAGATGACTACTTAGGGATTTCTTCATATAAAAACTTCTAGTTTCGTCTATATTCTTGAGGCGGTCTTTTGATCTAAAACATTAAGAAAAAGTTGTTCGCTAGACACAATTGGATCAAGGTTGTAGCCCTCTCATCATGTTCATCCCACTCTTCGCTCATAGATGCGAGACGCTTTGCCTTACCAACAAGAGCATGTTGCAATCTTTGTTAAACTAAAAGGCCTCTCATCTTCACCTTCTATAGTTTAAAATGATTTCTATCAATGAACTTCTTCATTTCGTACTTAACGTTAGACCCTTTCGTCGACATATTTCAAATTAGAACTCGAAATCCCAACATTAGCTTTGATACCACTTGTTAGGGATCATGCAGAAGCAAACCTGAATTCAATCAAACAAGACGATATCAAATGCAAATAAAACACACAGAAAACATACGAATTTTACATGGAAAAACCCTTACGAAAAAAAAAAACAGGACACAAAGCGACAAGCAATCCATTATGAAATGATATTACAAGAGATAGATGGACACAAAATGATTTCTATCAACGAACTTCTGCATTTCGTACTTGACGTTAGACCCTTTCGTTGACAAATTTCAGATTAGAACTCGAAATCCCAACATTAGCTCTGATACCACTTGTTAGGGATCATGCAAAAGCAAACCCGAATTCAATCAAATAGGACGATATCAAACGCAAATAAAACACGCAGAAAACATATGAATTTTACATGGAAAAACCCTTACGAAAAAAAAAACACAGGACACAAAGTGATAAGCAATCCACTATGAAATGATATTACAAGAGATATATGGACTTACTGACCCGAACAATCCCAAAATCCTTTCTCAAAACCCCATCTTTGTTCTAGAACACCTTAAGAACATCTTAACATTTACTTCTCATACCCTAATCCTGATTACACTCGATATATATACTATCACAACTGAAAATAGAAACAAATCAGGCACGTACGAAGTTCCGTGTGCTCCGTCAATGGGACCTTTGATGGCATCGAGTAGAACATTACGAGAAAAATGGGCAAAGGCTACAGATTAAATCCGTAGCCATAGACCTATGGCTACAGATTAAATCCATAGCAGGACCGTCGTCATAGGTGCCGAGCCAATAGGTCTAAAATCTAGGGCTACGGATTTAATCCGTAGCCATAGTTTAGAATAGCTACAGATCTAATCCGTAGCAAATATTTCTGTAGCCAATAGCACCTACAACTACGGATATTATTTGTAACATCCTGGATTTTTGCCAACCTGGAATTAGACGTCCTTAGGCGATGGGTCAATCCTAACATCTGATTAACTTCTCGAACATTAAATTCAAAGGTCTTAAATCCCTTCTTCAAACCATTCTCTTGAAAACCTCACCTTTCCTTCACAAATCCCACCCTTCACCACCTTGTTCTTTCAATTTTTCTAAGTACTTTCACCCTAGACACTGTCTTAAACTAGCTAAGTATTATAACTTGGATCACTTTATATACAAACTACAAAGGCCCAGGTACCACCTCAGACAGAAATCACTCAGGACTAAATCCTTTAGAAATTAGGCGAGAACTAGCTAGTGTTAAGCTAGAGTACCTGTGAAATTAGCACCAATGTAATGCCCTGAAAATCGGGGGTCGAGTATAACTTAACTCCCGAGTTCCAACACATCACCTTTGCAACATAAATAATGGTGATTAAATGTTGTCTGTGTTAGAGCAATAAACATGAGTGAGATTATACCAAAACAGTAATTCATACTCCAGATCAATCGTATAAAGGCAAGCGGAAGACTAAAACTGTATATATAAGGTATGTATGGAAACAAAACCATCATGATCTCCAGAGTATGATCACTAACTGAGTATCCATATACATGTATTGTTTCTGAATAAAAAGGGTCAAAATACAACTAAAGTTAGGTCCTGAAATCCCCGCGATCCAGTCGGCCTAAGCATAGTCGTCAGAGTACTGCATATATGAGAACGCGTCCTGGTCCTCATCGTATTCCGGCTCTGCCTCCTGAATCGACCCATCCTCTATACCTACGACAGAGTCTGGTTGGTGTGTACAACACCGTCCCGTAATGTGGGAGTGAGTAGCTAATTCAATGGAACATTAAAGCATAAGTTAACATGTTATCAATTCAGTCAAGCAGTAATGATAAAGCAGTACAATCAAACAATCCTAACTACTCTTATTAAATGCAAGTATGAGATGACATGATGAATGCCCTTACCAAACCACCCTCATGCGACATCATCTTACGTTCGCGGATGCATACCTCCCTCAGTGCTCCACATCTACCAGGCACATGCGGTGCGATGATGCGCATGATTACCGAGTAGTTATTAATCCATTTCAAACAGCAGTATTGGGAAACTAAGGTACCTCCCTTGTATCATTCCCAAACATGATCCATTCTAGGGTCGTCAATCCTAGTTAATCTCATATGACAATGTGTTTTTAGGTCACTGCAGAGGCTGCCAGGGCTGTTACATGGAATCGTTGCACCACTCCCCCATCACCTCTTTAACAATTCATCACTATACAGATACAGGCCTAGCTCATACTTTATATATTGCGGCAAAACTCGTCGCCTCACCGCAAATTCAGAGTATGCTCGAGGTCACTACAAAGGGCTGTCTGATGTTTTATTTAAACCAACATGATTTAAATGATTTTTAAACTCGCAAGTATACGAATCAAATGTAGATATGGTACGTATTACGAGATCATTCCCACGAGGACTGGTCATCACAATTCAAATCTATAATTCTCCTTAACTAATCTAACAAATAATGGAGTGAATTACTAAGCACAATTCTATGAAAAACAATTGGAAACAGGGAAGAAAATTCAATTAGAGAAAGAGCACTGGGACTTTCGAATCCACCCCTAATTATCCTAACCCTTGTTTTGTCTGTTGATTTACCTTGATCTAGATTGATACCACTTATATAGAGAAAGCACAATCTGTGTCCTTAATCGGGCATACAACATGTCTAATTTCTTTAAGCAATGCCATGAATAACATATCCCATGTCCTTGGTCGGGCACATGGAATGTACAGTTCATTTAAGCACCCTGTTTCCTTCTCTATAGGAACTTGCTCTTGATCAGACACAAGCACCTATAATAAGCATCCAGACAACATCCATATATATACTTTGGTCAAGTTATAGATGGAGAAATATAGAATTTAAACCAATCAAGCCCACTTACAGAAAGAAACAAATCAATTAATATTCAAAGTAAATTCAACCAATACAAGAGCTAATCAAATTAGGGGCTTCATCTCAGCCCTAACTGAGAGATTAGTGACCCATAAAATCCATTAAAAAGATGAATAAACAAAATTCATAAAAAAGGAACATCAAACCAATCGATCTCTCTCTCTCTCTCTCTCTCTCTCTCTCTCTCTTCTTCCTTCTCTTTCTTCTCTCCCTTGCTCCAGATCTGGAATTCCCTGTTTCTGAATGCCTTTCCCATGTCCAAAACTCCTCTTTTATAGCTGCTGGATGGCTGGAGTCGGTGGCAGAGTTGTAGCAGGACATGGAGTGCAACTTTTCGCAGCCATGATCGGTGGGCCCCACAGAAGTATTTTCTGGAAAATTCACCCCGTCCATTGGATTCAAGATGAAATTTCAGACAAGAATGGGTGGTTTTGAACGTCCATTGACGCGACCCAGAGAAGAAATCACGAAGAGATCAGTTTTGAACATTGCAGAGCAGTCCGTTTATGGCCTTTGTATCATGCACGTGTGCACGCATGAGAGCAGAATATCAGCATGGTTTTGAAGCTCTCGAAGCCCTCTACACGATGAACGGCTTGGATCGGCTGGACAGACTATGTACAGGGCCCATTGACTTCCGTAAAAACAGACAACGTCCGATTCGTTCTACGTTGGAGGCCAGCGAAAGCAGTGTGGTGATGGTGGGGTCCGTGATCGAATCCTTCAGCGAAATCCACTCCGTTCACCGAATTTCTATCGAAATTTCGGTCGGAACTACATAATTTTTCTCCGTTTTGGTCTGGGCCACAAAATATCTCATTACACCGTCCATTCCATGTTTGAATGACTAGATTTCACTCATGATGATCATTTGCAAATCTGCCACCTAGGCAGTGATAATATGGGCCATTATGGTCTAATGGACGGTCTAGATCATGCATTTGGACAATGTGTGGGGTCCACAACTGGATCCACTTCCTGGACGACGTTAACGCTGTAACGGAGTTTCCGTTTTTTGAATTTTGAGAGAGAAAGAGTCGGTCAGCGCACGCGCTGACCGCCTCAACCGTCTGGTGCACGGCTCGTCTACATGTGTATGGTGTACACTCACCACAGCGTGGGGTCCACTATAATTTTTATGAGAAATCTGCACCGTCCATCATTTTTCCCATATTATTTAACCCGTCAATACTCAGTTGAGGCAGTTTCAGATGTCAGGTGGGCCCCAAATTGGAGGTTAATGGGCTGATCTGTCCGTTGGCCCACTTCCTGAGATATTTAATGGATGAAATTTAATATGTACGGTTAATATATGGCCCTCATCCCATGTATGAAGTTTCGAACTGATCAGATGGCGGAAACCATGTGATCTTGCATTCTAGACCCTTTTCGGACCCCTTTGGCTTGCTTTCCTCAGATCCCAGGCATGTAAAATCTTCATTATTGGTTCTCTGGAGTCCATCCCGTGCTCTGGTGACTTTGGATCATGAAATCCATGCTTTTAATTCTCTTTTCAGTCTAACGCTCATTATTACGTCTTGCAATGAAAACACGATTAAATCACTCCATTAAACCTTATCATGTACGTAAAATTAGGCAATTACTGGGGTCTGATATGCAATATTCGACCCTGATCACAACCCCCAACTGATGAGTGTCGAATATTACATATTAGACCCCGATTATTGCCCTATTTTATATACATGATAAGGCCTAATATCGGATTTTAATTATATTTTTGTTACAGGAGGAAATTAGGAGCGTGTATTGAAAATTAATGTTAAAAGCGTGGAATTGACGTTCAAGTCACCGAGCACGGATGGACTCGAAAAACCAAAGATGACGATTTTACACGCTGGGATCGGAGGAAAGCAAGCCAAAGGGGGCCTGAAAAGGGTCGTAATGCAAGATCACATGGTTCCCGCCATCCGATCGGAGCTTAAAACTTCATACATGAAATGAGGACTATAAATTAACCGTACATATCAAGTTTCATCTCTTGGATCACTATGGAAGTGTTCCAACGGTCAGATCAGCCCCTAAAATCATCATTTCAGGCCCACCTGATAGCAGGATATGCCTCAAACTTGGTTTTGATGGTTGGAATTATATGAAGAAAAGGATGGACGGTGCAGATTTCTCAAAAACATCACAAGTGGGCCTCAGATGGGATGCACGTACACCACACATACATGCCACATGCTACACAGCCGTGTACCAGATGGCTAAGAGGGTCGGCAGCGTGACTGGCCGTCTCGTCTTCACAAAACGCGTTCTGACATTCCGGCGTCAGGCCGAAGCTCGAACGGTCCTCGGTTGTGGGGCCCACCTAATCTCCAAATGGATAATCCGGACGTCCATTAGCTCTCTAAGGCCCATGTTACCAAGGTGTAGGTGGCCTTATTTCAAATAAAAGCGGAGACAAGATCCTAGCCGTTTAAACATCAGATGGACGGTGTATTTAAAACTCAATGGGCCGCACTCAAGCTCATTGAAAACCGTGCATATCTGGACGGTTTTCTGAGCCAAATCAAATGGACGGAGTGGATTTCCCAACAAAACATCACAGTGGGCCCCACCATTTCGCGAGAAAATCGCGCTGGCCCGCATTGCGCGTTGTGAAAGCAGAACGACCGGCCGTGGCCGTTTTGCGAGCGTTGTGGGCCCCACACGTCGCTCGTACGGCCCCGATCCGAGCCGTCCATCGTGTAGAGGGCCACGAGAACTACAAAACCATCTTGAGATTCCACTCCCATGCGTACACACGTGTGCGGTACGGAGGCCACAAACAAATGTGTCGCTGCTCGGCGACGTTCAAAAGCGATCTTTTCGAGATTTCTTCGTGGGCCACGCCAATGGACCTTCAAAACCACCCATTCTTGACTAAAATTTCGTCACGAATCCAATGGACGGGGTGGATTTTTCGAGAAAACACCTCGTGGGGCCCACCGATCACGGTTGCGAAAATCGCACTTCGAGTCCGTCTCACGACTGCCACCGATTCCACCATCCGGCAGCCTATAAAAGGGAAGTTTTGGACGTGGGAGAGGCATTCGGATCTAGAGAATTGGAGATCAGAGCTAGGAAGAGAAGAAAGAGAAGGAGAAAGAGAGAGATTGTTCGGTTTGGAGTTTTAATTTATGAATTTTATTTAATACTTTTTATGGATTTTATGGGCAACTAATCTCTCACTAAAGGTGAGATGAAGCCTCTAATTTGATCACTCTTGTATTGGTTGATTTACTTTGAATTTTATTTAATTTGTTTCTTTCTCGAGTGGGCTTTATGGGTTTAAATTCCATACTTCTCCATCTATGAACTTGACCAAAGTATAGATGGATGTTGTTTGGATGCTTATTACAGTGCTTGGGTCGATCAAAACGGGTTTCTATAGAGGAAGGAACAGGGTGCTTTAATGAATTTTGCATACCATGCGCCGGACCAAGGACATGAGATGTATTGTTCATGGCATTGCTTAAAGGAATTAGAGTCTGTATGCCCGATTTAGGACACAGATTGTGCTTTCTCTATTTAAGTGGTATCAATCAAGGTCAAGGTGAATCAACAGACAAAATAAGGGTTAGGATAATTAGGGGTGGATTCGAAAGTCCTAGTGCTCTCTCTCTGATGGAATTTTCTTCCCTATTCTTAATTGTTTTTATTTTTTTTCCTAGAATTGTGCTTAGTAGTTCATACCATTATTTGTTGGATTAGTTAAGGAGAATCATAGATTTGAATTGTGACAACCAGTCCTCGTGGGATTCGACCTCGATCTTACCGAGTTTATTACTACATCACAACCCTATACTTGGGGAGTGAACAAGTTTTTAGCGTAGTCTTGGTGATTGTTTCATTCCAAATTGAATTTAGGATTCTCTCTTATCATAATTCCTAGTCTTAGGATTTTACTAACTTTAGGTTAAAGTTTTTATTTTATTTTTAGAAACTAACCTATTTCTTGTTTTGTAGGATTTTGAGATAGAAACTTTTAATTTGGTTTTTAACATAGGAACTTCTACTCTGGTAACATCTTTCTAACTTCTCTGTTACTTTCGATATTGCTGTAGGATTTTGCTTTCTTCTAGGATTAGACTCAGAGTAAGGTTCTACCATGGAATCGTGGGTAGATGCATATGCTGAATTGGATAGGTTTCTTGGGAAATGCCTGAAGGTTGTGGAATCAACGTATACCTCAAGATTTTTCTCCATCGAGAACAGACATTGAGAACCGACTAGAACGTTATGTTCCATCGGTTAATAGGGCCGTATACGATCATAATTATGGGAATGGGGACTATTATCAACCATCATATTCTCCCATGTATGATCAGTATGATTATAACCAGTGGAACCATCAAAACTGGGGAGATGAACCAACAACAAATTGCAATAATCATTCTCTTGGATCTCATACCTTTGAGATCCAACCAGAAACGATCCAAGAGGATTCATGTTTTGATCAAGAACTATTCAACCAACATGTTGCGAAATTGATGAAATCATTAGAAGCACTCAATTCGCGCATTGAAAGGATAGAGGAAGCTCTCTCATCCCAACCACAATCCAATCCAGAAATACAATGCGAGGAAAGTGATCCTCACTCACTTTTAACGAAATCTGGAATTTGGAATGAGGAGTTGGATTCCATTAATGAGCGGACGGTTCAATTCCCCGATGAGTCGATCTCAATAACTGTTCAAAAGAATGGGGAAGAAACATGGGTGTCTTTTAAATACAGTGATGATGACACACTTTCCTTACATGACACACAGGATCTCAATGATGAGGTTGAGGTTAGTTTATTCGAACCTCAACAAAATTTAGAATGTGAGGAAAGCGATCTCATCCCAAGTGTGCACTGCACAGAATTAGACAATGATGCGTATTGGGACGATGATCATGGATGTTCAGCCCCAATTCCCTTGGAATCAATCTCAAGTTTGGTCCAAGTCGATGATCAGGACGTACACGAAGTGGTTGGTCATAATGAGCCACTCCCCTCACCTAACATGTCTGATTTTAAGGTAGAGGACGGGCCCCTTACAACCGACCCTTCTAACTCTTGTGAAACGTATTTGGACCACTCCTCTGAATTACATGATGATATGATTCGGGAGATGGATGAGCTACTCGATATGACTCTTGAATTTGAAACCACCCAGTTGAGGCCACCATCTGAACTGTTAAATAATGACGATTCGTCACCTCTTCTGAGTAGTATCGATGAACAGAGTTCATACATTAATGCTTCGTGTGCGATCTTCAATACGTGCGTGCGGTGGAGCAAGAGAGCACACCTCCGTTTACCTTAAAAAACGATGGATTCCTTGGGCAAATCATCACGAGCCCTAATGTAGAAAATGAGTCACCCTCAGCTGAATGTCCCACCTCTTTGGATGATTGCTTGGCACACTTTGCAGATTCAAACGATCCCATGATAAGAGACATAGTGAATGCCTTGCAAAACAATATCTCGGTAGTCATCACTGAACGAGAGGACCCTTACTCTGAAGCCCCTCCTTCCACAAATCCTGAATATTTACCATTAAGGGAGGAGGAGCTAACAATTGAACCGGAGTCTGCTACTTCGGAATGTGTTGAGACTACGTCACTTTATGAGAAATTTTTTGATTTTCATTTATGTGTAGTCTCTAATTCACCATGAGATACTAACTTCGAAATTTCTTCTGTCACAGGTGAATCGTATATACTCTGGATACCTCAGGCGAATCAACGAAAAATTTCTTATGAGGTACATAAGTTTCTTTGGAAAGTCAAGCTCCAAGGCATCCAAGCCTATTGCAAAAATGGCTTTTGGATGATCCTGTTGAGAAATCTACTGAGAAACTTATCAAGATCTTGTGCCAGGAAGAGGAACCTTGCAAACATGCATGGTGAGTAGTTTTTCCCTGCTTTCTTAGGACTAGGGTAGTTTCCTTTATGTTGTTTTAAGATAGACAGTAAACTTAGCGCTCCTGGGAGGCAACCCAGTCTTTTGTTTGATTATTTTCATTTTCTAGTTAGTTCCATCAATGTTTGTGGGTAACATTACTGCAAACCCTCACGAGACTACAACTCGTCCACTAGGGGTAACCTAGGGGTTTAAAGGCTTGTTGCATACGCTAAATGCAATCGAGAGCACCTGCGAAAGTGGTATAGGTAGGATCTTCTTTTTATTTTTCTTTTTTGTTATTTTTACTTCTGTTGATCTCTCTCTTGTGCTAACTCACTTTTATGATGAAATTTTTTTGCGAAAGCTTCTTGATTCTCCAATCCAGGTACGATCTTTCCATCACTCATATTTTGTTCTCGTGGTCCCATGTGCATTGCATGATTATTTCTTTTACATTGAGGACAATGTAGACTTTAGGTTGGGGGTGGGAGATTAGGTTACCTAATCAGTATTTTCTTGGTCTTGAGCAAAATTTGTGAAAATTTTAAAATTTTTTCTGGAATTTCTATTGAATTCAAAGTGATTTTGAAGGATAGTTGTGATTTTAACATTATAAGATTCGTGATGGGTAATTTATGACTCTTGGATCTGGCCACCTGCCTGATTTCACAGTCAATTTTGACTTGTTAATCCATGATTAGAAGTGGTAAACATTGATTGAGCCATGATTTCTCATATTACATCTCGCTTACACATTAAGTTTTCGATTCGATGACTGAATGATTAACTGGAAAAAGAAGAATTAAAAGGCTAAGTCACATAATCTTCCCCATAGGTTTGCTCCCTATAGGTGAGGATTTGATTCTCCATAGTTGACATAAAAAAAAAAAAAAAAAAAAAAAAAAAAAAAAAAAGTTAAGCGACAAGTTTTCACCATAGGTTTGCTCCCTATAGGTGAGGATTTGATTCCCCTCAGTTGCGTTACTGCTTGTAAAGAAAATATAAAAGATGGTAACATGAAAAGTTAATCTGTGAGATAAGTGTTGGTATCAAGTTTTGATTGTCATGAATTATCATGAAATTGACAATTGGATCTCTTACGGGTTGTAAGTCGAGATTATACTTTACACTCGTGGAACTCAATGTTTAGGAATGTTCTCATTGATGGATTAATAGTTTGAAATTAATTATGAAATCTGCTGAAAGTTTGATTCCAAGAGAAATATTCCACACACCAATCATGAATCTTAGATTTTTCGCATCTCAGCTATCTGTTCACAAGTCACTTGAGTTTACAGGAATTGTCTTTTATTTCTGAAATTATTTTTCGCATGTTTTGCTCGGGACTAGCAAAATGCTGGTTGGGGGTTGTGATGAGTGTCGAATATTACATATTAGACCCCGATTATTGCCCTATTTTATATACATGATAAGGCCTAATATCGGATTTTAATTATATTTTTGTTACAGGAGGAAATTAGGAGCGTGTATTGAAAATTAATGTTAAAAGCGTGGAATTGACGTTTCGAAGTCACCAGAGCACGGGATGGACTCCAGAAAACCAAAGATGACGATTTTACACGCTTGGGATCGGAGGAAAGCAAGCCAAAGGGGCCCGAAAAGGGTCCAGAATGCAAGATCACATGGTTCCCGCCATCCGATCAGCTTGAAACTTCATACATGAAATGAGGACTATAAATTAACCGTACATATCAAGTTTCATCTCTTGGATCACTATGGAAGTGTTCCAACGGTCAGATCAGCCCCTAAAATCATCATTTCAGGCCCACCTGATAGCAGGATATGCCTCAAACTTGGTTTTGATGGTTGGAATTATATGAAGAAAAGGATGGACGGTGCAGATTTCTCAAAAACATCACAAGTGGGCCTCAGATGGGATGCACGTACACCACACATACATGCCACCGGCCGTGTACCGGATGGCTAAGAGGGTCAGCGCAAGCGCTGACCCGTCTCGTCTTCACAAAACGCGTTTACAGCGTTCCAGCGTCCGAAGCCGAACTGCCGGTCCTCGGTTGTGGGGCCCACCTAATCTCCAAATGGATAATCCGGACCGTCCATTAGCTCTCTAAGGCCCATGTTACCAAGGTGTAGGTGGCCTTATTTCAAATAAAAGCAGAGACAAGATCCTAGCCGTTTAAACATCAGATGGACGGTGTATTTAAAACTCAATGGGCCGCACTCAAGCTCATTGAAAACCGTGCATATCTGGACGGTTTTCGAGCCAAATCAAATGGACGGAGTGGATTTCCCAACAAAACATCACAGTGGGCCCCACCATTTTCGCAGAAAATCGCGTCCGCGTTAACGCGACGGCCGAACGGAACGGCCGCCGGCCGTTTTGCGGCGTTGTGGGCCCCACACGTCGCTCGTACGGCGATCCGAGCCGTCCATCGTGTAGAGGGCCACGAGAACTACAAAACCATGCGAGATTCCACTCCCATGCGTACACACGTGTGCGTACGGAGGCCACAAATGTGTTTTGCTCGGCGACGTTCAAAACTGATCTTTTCGAGATTTCTTCTGTGGGCCACGCCAATGGACCTTCAAAACCACCCATTCTTGACTAAAATTTCGTCCTGAATCCAATGGACGGGGTGGATTTTTCAGAAAACACCTCTGTGGGGCCCACCGATCACGGTTGCGAAAATCGCACTTCGAGTCGTCTCACGACTCTGCCACCGATTCCAGCCATCCAGCAGCTATAAAAGGGAAGTTTTGGACGTGGGAGAGGCATTCAGATCTAGAGAATTGGAGATCCAGAGCTAGGAAGAGAAGAAAGAGAAGGAGAAAGAGAGAGAGATTGTTCGGTTTGGAGTTTTAATTTATGAATTTTATTTAATACTTTTTATGGATTTTATGGGCAACTAATCTCTCAGCTAGGGCTGAGATGAAGCCTCTAATTTGATCAGCTCTTGTATTGGTTGATTTACTTTGAATTTTATTTAATTTGTTTCTTTCTCTGAGTGGGCTTTATGGGTTTAAATTCCATACTTCTCCATCTATGAACTTGACCAAAGTATAGATGGATGTTGTTTGGATGCTTATTACAGGTGCTTGGGTCGATCAAAACGGGTTTCCTATAGAGGAAGGAACAGTGGTGCTTTAATGAATTTTGCATACCATGTGCCGACCAAGGACATGAGATGTATTGTTCATGGCATTGCTTAAAGGAATTAGACAGTCTGTATGCCCGATTTAGGACACAGATTGTGCTTTCTCTATTTAAGTGGTATCAATCAAGGTCAAGGTGAATCAACAGACAAAATAAGGGTTAGGATAATTAGAGGTGGATTCGAAAGTCCTAGTGCTCTCTCTCTGATGGAATTTTCTTCCCTATTCTTAATTGTTTTTATTTTTTTTCCTAGAATTGTGCTTAGTAGTTCATACCATTATTTGTTGGATTAGTTAAGGAGAATCATAGATTTGAATTGTGACAACCAGTCCTCGTGGGATTCGACCTCGATCTTACCGAGTTTATTACTACATCACAACCCTATACTTGGGGAGTGAACACCAACCAGCATTTTGCTAGTCCCGAGCAAAACATGCGAAAAGTAATTTTAGAAGTAAAAGACAATTCCTGTAAACTCAAGTGACGGGTGAACAGATAATTGAGATGTGAAAATTCTACGATTCATGAATGGTGAGAAGATTGTTCTCCTGAAATCAAGCTTATAGTAAACTTCATAATCAAGTTTAAAATATTAATCCATTAATTTGAACAATTTTAAACATTGAGTTCCATGAGTGTATAGTGTAATCTCGGCTTATAAACATTAGAAGATCCAATTGTCAATTTCATGATATCATTAGTAATTCGTGACAACCAACCTGAAACCAACACCAGTATTTTAGATAATCTTTTCGTTCTATCAGCCTTTGATTTCCTTTATAAACAGTGGTGCCAAGGAGGGGAATCAAATCCGCACCTATAGGGAGCAAACCTATGGTGAAAACTTGTCGCCTAACTCTTTTCTCATGTCAACTATGGGGAATCGAATCTTCATCTATAGGGAGCAAACCTATGATGACGATTATGCGACTTACTCTTTCAATTCTTCTTTATAAACTGATGCTAAAATTTTTTGTTTTTCAGGCTGGTTCCTTTAATCATTCAATTTTCGAATCAAAACCTTAATGTGTAAGCGAGATGTGATATGCGGAATCATGACTCTATCAATGCTTAAAACTTCTAATCATGGGTTAACAATTCAAAATTGACTGTGAAATCAAGCAGATGGCCAAATCCAAGAGTCATAAGTTACCAACATCATGTATCGTATAATGTTAAACTCATAACTATCCTTCAAAATCACTTTGAATTCAATAGAAATTCCAGAAAAAATTTTAAAATTTTCACAAATTTTGCTCAAGACCAAGAAAATACTGATTAGGTAACCTAATCCCCCACCCCCAACCTAAAATCTACATTGTCCTCAATGTAAAAGAAAGAAGCAAGCAATGCACATGGGACAACGAGAATAAAAGAAGAGTGATGGAAAGATAATACCTGGATGGAGAATCAAGAAGCTTTCTTAAAAAAAAATAAAATTTCAACGTAAGAGCGAGTTAGCACAAGAGAGAAATTAACAGAAGCAAAAATAACAAAAAGAAAAATAAAAGAAGATCCTACCTATACCACTTTCGCAGGTGCTCTCGATTGCATTTAGCGTATGCAACAAGCCTTTAAACCCCTAGGTTACCCCTAGCGGACGAGTTGTAGTCTCGTGAGGGTTTGCAGTAATGTTACCCTCAAACATTGAAGTAACTAACTAAGAAAAAGTAATACAATAAAACAAAAGGCTGGGTTGCCTTCCAGGAGCGCTAAGTTTAACGTCTTCAGCCAGACAAGAACGGACCATGAATGAACTAATCTTTATAACTAGGGTCCGCCAAAGAAATTACCTCAACACCTTAATTAACCGATCCCAGACAAGTGATGTGAGTTCCCATGAGCTGTGCTATCTGCAATGAGGTAACTGACACTGTCGTCAAATAATTTAAGGACTTCTTCTTGAACGACCTCTTCCATGTTAGGATCACGCTTCCTTTGCATTTCACGCGACATTTCCGCAGCATGATCCATACATACAATGGGGCATACTCCCTGTATTTCAGCTATCTTTCGTGCAATTGCTGCCTTATATGCTCTAAGAACATTAAGCAGCCTGCTCGCCTTTGTCTTCTCAGAGTTAAAAACTGTGCTGTCAGGAAGAGTCTCGGAGGGATGAAGAGGTTCCACTTTCGCTCTCCAATTTTCAGTCTCCAATATAGGAGTAGAGTCGAGCAGTGCATTGACTTCGTGGATGGGACTATTGATGTCAAAATCCATGCCATATTGTTCTAAGCAGGTCTCAAGTGGATCTTCAAAAGATTTGCGGAAGGAGTCCTGCACTAGACTCTCGATCATGTCTACTTCAGATATGTCATCCAAATCTGCGGATTGTTGTCCTGCATTAAAGACATTGAGTTTAATATTCATGTTACCAAAGGACAATTTCATAACTCCATTCCGGCAATTTATAATAGCATTAGATGTGGCCAAAAATGGACGACCCAAGATGATTGGGATCTGACTATGAAGATTCTGGACAGGCTGAGTATCTATAACTATGAAATCCACTGGAAAATAAAATTTATCAACCTGGATTAACACATCTTCAATAACACACCGGGGCACCTTGATAGATCTATCAGTTAGTTGTAATGTTACTTTAGTCGGTTTCAACTCACCAAGTCCTAGCTGCTCATAAACCGAATATGGTAACAAATTGACGCTCGCCCCTAAATCAAGCAATGCCTTCCCGATCTTATGATCTCCTATGCCGCAAGAAATGGTGGGAGCTCCTGGATCCCTAAATTTAGGAGGGGTGTTATGTTGAATCATGGAGCTGAGCTGCTCTGCAAGGAAGACTTTTTTATGAACATTCTGCTTACGCTTTTGAGTGCATAAATCTTTAAGAAACTTAGCATAAGCAGAGACTTGCTTGATAGCGTCAAGCAACGGGATGTTGACTTGCACTTTTTTAAACACATCTAAGATTTCATCAAAGTTGTTTCTTTTCTTTATTGGTGCCAGACATTGAGGAAAGGGTGCTTTGGGCACATAGGGTGGCACATTAGTGGTTGTTGGAGAGTCAGAGAGCTTTTAGACTTTGGATGCATTTGTGTGTCTCTCTGCTTCATCTTGATCTTCTGCTTTAGAATTTGATTCATCCCTAGGCATCTCTATTCTGTTATCAATCTGCTTGCCTGACCTAAGGGTAGTGATCGATTTGGCCTGTTCATGATATTGCCCTTGGTTGGAATTAGAGCCAATCTCATACTGTCCCTTTGGATTAGCCTCAGGTTGGCTAGGGAACTTGCCCTTCTCTCTCTCACTCAATGTGGCGGCTAGTTGACCCATTTGTACTTCCAGCTTTGCAATGGATTGCACATTTGCATGTAAGCTTTGCTGGTTGGCTAGTAAGGTTTGTTGGGTGTCTTTTTGGAATTGGAGAGAACTCTGCATAAAAAGATGGAGTGTATCCTCAAGAGATGGTTTCCTTGATTGTGTAGGTAGTTGTTGATATTGCGGAAACTGTTGAAGTTGTTGACTGCCAACTTGGAGGTGCGGTTGCATGGGAGGATTTCCAGATGGTCCTCCTTGTTGTGGTCCTTTTGCCCAAGAAAAATTTGGATGTCTAGCCCACCCTGGGTTGTATGTGTTCGAGTAAGGATCATTCCCAGGTTTTTGAAAAGTGTTCATAACATGTACTTGTTCAGAGAGAAGTTCTGGGGATGCTGCACCAGAAGGACAAGACTGCATAGAATGGGCTGGACTAGAACATATGGCATAAGCCTCGGCTTGAGTTGTTTGTGGAGGTCCATTATTTAATACCAGAGCATCAACTTTCTTTGTCAGGTTATCAAGCTTGGCGCACAGATCTGGCATGACTCCTATCTCATATATACCACCTCTCTTTTGTGGTTGGGGACTTTCGTCACCTCTATTTGAATAGTCCCATTGCTGGGAATTTTCGCACAAGGTTTCAAAGAAGTTCCACGCTTCGACATCACTTTTGGTCATGAATGACCCTCCACTAGTGGCATCAACCATGCGACGGTTCTGGGGTGTCAGACCGTCATAGAAGTATTGAACTTGTTGTCATTTCTCAAAACCATGGTGAGGACATTTAAGAAGCAAGTCCTTCCATCTTTCCCAACATTCATGAAAGTGCTCGCCCTCTTTTTGTGTGAAGTTAGTAATTTCTCTACGGAGGGCATTGGTTTTGTGAACGGGGAAGAACTTGTTTAAGAACTTCTTAGACAGTTGGTCCCATGTAGTGATAGATCCAACTTCTAGAGAATTCAACCATGCTTTCGCCTTATCCTTCAAAGAAAAAGGAAACAGGCGTAGGCGGATCGAATCGTCTGAGAAGTTTTGGAACTTAAAGGTGGAGCAAATGTCTAGGAATTCTTTCACATGATGATATGGGTCCTCCTTGTCTAAACCATAAAAGGAAGGCAACAACTGTATGACCCCAGTCTTGAGTTCAAAGTGTGCTGCCGTGGTGATGGGCAACACTATGCATGAAGGCGCATTGAATTGGACGGGAGCTGAATAATCTCTAAGAGCTTTAGTTCCATTCTCTTCCGCCATTTTAAATAGGATGTTTCTAAATCTTCTACGAAAAGTTCTTTCTATTTCAGGATCAAAGGGTGCTAGTTCTATGTTTAGAGATTTACGTCCTAGCATAAACTATGTTATTGCAATGTAAGAAAGAAAACTAAACTAAGAAGCAACCTAAGAGAAATAAAACTAGAACTAGAAACTATGAGATTCTAAAACAAGTTAAAACTATGTAAATAAGAATGGGAAGAAAGAACCCGGAAAAGGAGATGATTGATGTCAGAAAATTTAAGAAGCTCCTCCTTCACTTAGTAGCTTCCTTCCTCAATTCCAAATTAGAAGTTTATTTCAGGACCCTACAAAACAGGAAATAGGTTAGTTTCTAAAATAAAGAAAAGAACTCTAAGTTAGTAAAATCCTAAGCTATGAAATATGATAAGAGAGAATCCTAAATTCAATTTGGAATGAAACAGTCCCCGGCAACGACGCCAAAAACTTGATGTTTTATTTAAACCAACATGATTTAAATGATTTTTAAACTCGCAAGTATACGAATCAAATGTAGATATGGTACGTATTACGAGATCGTTCCCACGAGGACTGGTCGTCACAATTCAAATCTATGATTCTCCTTAACTAATCCAACAAATAATGGAGTGAATTACTAAGCACAATTCTATGAAAAATAATTGGAAACAGGGAAGAAAATTTAATTAGAGAAAGAGCACTAGGACTTTCGAATCCACCCTTAATTATCCTAACCCTTGTTTTGTCTGTTGATTCACCTTGATCTAGATTGATACCACTTATATAGAGAAAGCACAATCTGTGTCCTTAATCGGGCATACAGAATGTCTAATTCCTTTAAGCAATGCCATGAATAACATATCCCATGTCCTTGGTCGGGCACATGGAATGTATAGTTCATTTAAGCACCCTGTTTCCTTCTCTATAGGAACCTGCTCTTGATCAGACACAAGCACCTACAATAAGCATCCAGACAACATCCATATATATACTTTGGTCAAGTTCATAGATGGAGATGTATAGAATTTAAACCAATCAAGCCCACTTACAGAAAGAAACAAATCAATTAATATTCAAAGTAAATTCAACCAATACAAGAGCTAATCAAATTAGGGCTTCATCTCACCTAATTTGAGAGATTAGTGACCCATAAAATCCATTAAAAAGATGAATAAACAAAATTCATAAAAAAGGAACATCAAACCAATCGATCTCTCTCTCTTCTTCCTTCTCTTTCTTCTCTCCCTTGCTCCAGATCTGGAATTCCCTGTTTCTGAATGCCTTTCCCACGTCCAAAACTCCTCTTTTATACTATTTGGATGGTGATGGTCGAGTCGGTGGCAGAGTTGTAGCAGGACATGGAGTGCAACTTTTCGCAGCCATGATCGGTGGGCCCCACAGAAGTATTTTCTAAAAAATCCACCCCATCCATTGGATTCAAGATGAAATTTCAGTCAAGAATGGGTGGTTTTGAATGTTCATTGACGCGGCCTAGAGAAGAAATCACGAAGAGATCAGTTTTGAACATTGCAGAGCAGTCCGTTTGTGGCCTCTGTATCATGCATGTGTGCACGCATGAGAGTAGAATATCAGCATGGTTTTGAAGCTCTCGAAGCCCTCTACACGATGAACGGCTTGGACCGGCTGGACAGACTATGTACGGGGCCCACTGACTTCCGCAAAAACGGACAGCGTCCGTTCGTTACGCTGGAGCGAAAACTGACAGCTGTGGTGATGGTGGGGTCCGTGATCGAATCCTTTAACGAAATCCACTCCGTTCACCGAATTTCTATCGAAATTTCGGTTGAAACTACATAATTTTTCTCCGTTTTGGTCTGGGCCACAGAAGATCTCATTACACCGTCCATTCCATGTTTAAACGGCTAGATTTCACTCATGATGATCATTTGCAAATCTGCCACCTAGGCAGTGATAATATGGGCCATTATGGTCTGATGAACGGTTTAGATCACGCATTTGGACAATGTGTGGGGTCCACAACTGGATCCGCTTCCCGGACGGCGTTAACGCTGTAACGGAGTTTCCGTTTTTTGAATTTTGAGAGAGAAAGAGTCGATCAGCGCACGCGCTGACCGCCTCAGCCGTCCGGTGCACGGCTCGTCTACATGTGTATAGTATACACTCACCACAACGTGGGGTCCACTATAATTTTTATGAGAAATCTGCACCGTCCATCCTTTTTCCCATATTATTTAACCCGTCAATACTCAGTTGAGGCAGTTTCAGATGTCAGGTGGGCCCCAAATTGGAGGTTAATGGGCTGATCTGTCCGTTGACCCACTTCCCGAGATCTTTAATGGATGAAATTTAATATGTATGGTTAATTTATGGCCCTCATCCCATGTATGAAGTTTCGAACTGATCAGATGGCGGGAACCATGTGATCTTGCATTCTAGACCCTTTTCGGGCCCCTTTGGCTTGCTTTCCTCAGATCCCAGGCATGTAAAATCTTCATTATTGGTTCTCTGGAGTCCATCCCGTGCTCTGGTGACTTTGGATCATGAAATCCATGCTTTTAATTCTCTTTTCAGTCTAACGCTTATTATTACGTCCTGCAATGAAAACACGATTAAATCATTCCATTAAACCTTATCATGTACGTAAAATTAGGTAATTACTGGGGTCTCATATGCAATATTCGACCCTGATCACTGTCAGGGTTGTTACACGGAATCGTTGCACCACTCTCCCATCACCTTATCAATGTAGGCTGACAGCATGAATATAGTGTCCCATACCACCATAATCGGCTCATGAGTCTGGTTGCTCACTGGTCACTACAGGGAGGCACGCGGCTCGAGCGTAGGCCGACAGCTCGACCACGGTGTCCCATACCATCATGCCCGGCTCATGAGTCTTAGCGGATCGAGGTACCATGGTTAAAAGAGATTTCACTAGTAAGTTTGGTATCCTAAGTTCAAGCAGTCGTGACCAAACATGGTGAACATACATTAGACATATCGGGTTACTTGACGAGCCTGACTAGCTCGAGCATACAATCAGTTAAACGACATGAAGTGCATAAGTACTTCGTGTGGCCTAACCACTGTCGTCAACTGACTTACGACTCGGGTTTGTCAAACACGTCTTACGTGGCGACATGAATCTCAGCCACGATCTCAAATCTGCTACCGATTGTCTGGACTGTAGACATAGTCCCAAACTCAATCAAACCTTATTCGTAGCATGTGGAGTAAAGCATGATAAACAAAGTAATTCAAGCATGTAAGTAAGCATGTTATAAGGCATGTTATAAAGCATGTTATAAAGCACTACTTAAATAGGAATACCAACACATATGTTGTACAAGTAAGCGGTTTAAGTAAACAACCTTATGGAGGAAATTATACATGTCTCTAAGGTAGTTGAGAATCCCATCTCAACACCCTCCTAAGGTATCAACATCTAAACACTTACTCACACAAGCGTTTTCACAAATACTTGACATATACTATTTCAACATACTTAGTATATGTTAACAAACATGTATTAGGGCGAGTCCTTTCACCAAGCAAGTATTTTACGCACATATAATATATTTATACAACAAATAATCATGGCAAACACATCTCTAAAATATACATGTATACGGTACTTTTTACAATATAGTATTTCTACATACATAGTGTATATTAGTAAAACATGTACTTGGGCGAATCCTTTCACCAAATAAGTATTTTATCCATATATCGTATATTCATACAACAAATAATCATGTCAAACACATTTCCAAAATTTATACGTATACCGTATTTTCTATGAATACCTAGAATATGTAAAATTCCATAATCTACATCTTTAATCGAAACAGAAAACAAAAAGCACTTTTTACATGTGCATTTGCATGCAGATCATGAATCTATCATTATCTGATATTGAAAGCGTTGAAAACCATAAACTATACACCTAAAGTCCTCACCTTACACCGTGGAATCATAACGGATCAGCTAGGTTTTCCAAGCTTCCGGATCTGGCAGTTTGGTAGCCTAAAGAATGAAATAAGTTAGCTATTTCATAACCTACAACCTTCACACCCCAAAACAGATCTAGGAATAGGGTTTCTTACCTCAAAATGAAGTCGGTATCGCCGGGAAAGCGGCAAGAACGGAGTGGTGGAGATAAGGTAGGGATAGGAAGCAGCAACAGGGAGATTCTCCCACTTCTCTCACTCTTTCTCTCTCTTTTCTCACTTCTCTCTCTAGAGTTTTTCTCAAATTCGTATGGCTGTGAGAGAGGGTATTCTAAGGTCCTTTTATAGCCTAAAACCTCTCCAAACTAGACTTGAGGATAAGGTATACTTGGGTTATAACCAAAGCAGCGCTATTTCAGCTCAACGGAGGATTTCTAGCGGGCCTCCTTGAGCCAAAAGTCGGACTTAAGCTCACTAACCCTGGATCTTCGTGGAGTTAGGTTTTCGTTTCAGTCGGATTCCTAGATCACGCATGGCGGACCAGTTCCAATTCAATGGTCAGCGAGTCTCGATCCGAAATTCCAAGTACATGTAAATGTTTATGAAATTTTTCCTGGTTCGAGGGTGTATTTGGGTCAGATTCTGACGGTCTGGTTACTTACAAATTGACCGCAAGTAACAAGTCTTAGATCACTATTCCAGATATTTATTTTGGAAAGAAAACAAGGGTTTTCACACTCCTTCGCTTCGGACTCAAGCAAACAGCCGTGGGGCACTCTCTGGATTTGATTTGTGAGATAGTTGTCAAGCCCAGCGAGGCGGTCCTAATTCCTTAACCTCGTATTATTCAGACTCCCGATGTGTGGTCTAGACCTGATATGAAGTTTCAATGTATTCCCGAGAGCAGTCGGGTAATGAGTTTGATCCTAGAGTTTAGGGTAACCTAGCGTCAATGATTCTACAAGTTTTGGGTCTTGTAGATCATATTTAAAGCGATTCAAACGGATTTCATGGCTAATCTAGTTTAGCACTTAGGTAACTTTATCAAATTTCTAAAGGATTTATTCCTAAATGATTTCTGGTCGAGGTGGTACTCGAGCCATTGTATGAAAATTTACGAGTCGTTACAATCTACCCCCCTTAAACAAAAATTTTGTCCTCGAAATTTGTACCTTTTCATATTCCTCGAGAATCTGAGGGTAGTTCTTTCTGACCTCAGCCTCAGTCTCCCAAGTAGCTTCCTCCTCTGAATGATGCGTCCATAGTACCTTCACAAGTGGAATGATCTTGCTACGCAGTACCTGCTCCTTCCTATCAAGTATACACGTTGGACGCAGCTCATATGTAGCATCCTCGCTTAGCTGTACCTGCTCCCATCTGATGATATGTGAAGGATCAGGAACGTACTTCTTCAACATAGATACATGAAATACGTTGTGTACAACTGCAAGCGGTGTGGGCAGAGCGAGACGATAAGCCACAACACCCACTCGATCCAGTATCTGAAATGGACCGATAAACCTCGGTGTGAGCTTTCCCTTCTTCCCGAACTGAAGAACTCCCTTCCTAGGGGAAACTCGGAGGAATACGTGATCTTCGATCTCGAACTCGAGCGGTCGTCGCCTCGTATCGGTGTAACTCTTCTGCCTACTCTGCGCTGTAAGAAGTCGATGCCTGATGATGTTGACCTTCTCTATGGTCACATGTACCAACTCTGGGCCAATCAGACTACGCTCGCCAACCTCAGCCCAACAATGTAGCGCTCTGCAAGGACGACCATACATGGCCTCATATGGTGCCATACCAATACTCGCCTGGAAGCTGTTGTTGTAGGCGAACTCTGCATAAGGAAGACAGTCATCCCAACTGTCCTTGAAGTCCAACACACATGCTTGCAACATATCCTCCAGAATCTGGTTCACCCGCTCTGTTTGCCCATCAGTCTGAGGATGAAATGCCGTACTGAACTTCAACTTCACACCCATCACTTCTTGGATACGAGTCCAGAAGATAGATGTGAATCGAGTGTCTCTGTCCGACACGATCTCAAGTGGAACTCCATGTAGACGGACGATCTCCTTGATGTACAATCTAGCCAGCTCGTCTGCAGAGTTCGTAACTCTGATAGGGAGGAAATGGGCCAATTTGGTCAACCAGTCCACAATCACCCAAATGGAATCACGTCCCTTCCTCGTCTTCGGCAACCCTGATCTGAAGTCTATGGAGATGAAGTCCCACTTCTAGTCTGCTATGGGCATGAGCTGAAGCAGTCTAAGAGGTCGGGGGTGTTCTGTCTTGACCTGCTGACACATCAGACAATAAGAAACGAACTCAGTGATGTGGGCCTTCATGTTATCCACCAATATGACCGTCTCATGTCCTGGTACATCTTCGTACTACCAGTATGCATTGTAAGCTTCGAGTTATGGACAGACTCGAGAAGCTCACGTCTTAAGTCAGGCATGTCAGGAACGCATAGGCGGCCACAGAATCCTAGACCCCCATCTGAACCAATTCTCCACTCGGAGTCCTCGGCGTCGCTAGCTTGCTCTCGAAGCTCAGACAACCGCATATCGCCCTTCTGGGCCTCAACGATCTTGTCATCAACAAGTGGTCGCACCCGAACGTGCGCAACACACTCAAATGGCTCCTCTACGGTGAGTCTCTACTCGAAGTCACGCACAAACTCAACCATGTCCCACTCCGCTATCATCAATGGAGCCGCAAATGCTATAGCCTTCTTGCGGCTCAACGCGTCTGCCACAAGGTTCGCCTTGCCCGGATAGTAGGAAACCTCAAACTTGAAGTCCTTCAAGGTCTCTATCCATCGGCGTTGTCTCATATTCAAGTCTCGCTGCGTGAATATGTACTTAAGGCTCTTGTGGTCGTAGAAAAGCTCGAACTCTTCTCCGTAGAGGTAATGTCTCCAGAGCTTTAATGCAAAGATGACAGCTACCAACTTAAGGTCGTGTGTAGGGTAATTCTCCTCGTACTTCCTTAATTGTCTCGAGGCATACGCAATCACCCTGTCCTTCTGCATAACGACACAACCCAAACCAACGCGAGACGCGTCAGTATATATCGTGTACTTTACCCCTTGCTCTGGCAATACTAGCACAGGGGCGGACATCAACCTGTCCTTCAGCTCCTTTAAAGCTGCTTCCGCCTTCTCATTCCATGCGAACTTCAGATCCTTCCGTGTCAACTGAGACAACAGCCTGACAATCTTCGAGATATCCCGAATGAAGCGCCTATAATACCCTGCAAGACCAAGGAAACTCCTCACCTCGGTAATTGAGCCAGGCTGCTGCCAATCCTGAACCACGGCTACCTTAGCAAGGTCCACTGCTATCCCATCCTTGGACACTACATGTCCAAGGAACTTGACTTCCTCATGCCAGAAGTCGCACTTCTTATACTGTGCGAATAACTGATCTTCATCAATGTATCCATCACCGCTCTCAGGTGCTCCTCGTGCTCCTCCCGACTCGTAGAGTATATCAAAATGTCATCAATAAAGACGATGACGTATCGGTATAGGAATGGTCGAAGTACGCGGTTCATTAGGTCCATGAACACGGCCGGTGCGTTCGTAAGACCGAACGACATCACTAGAAACTCGTAGTGCCCGAAGCATGTCCTGAAAACCGTCTTCTGCACATCCTCATCTCTGACGCGCAACTGATGATACCCTGATTGCAGATCATTCTTCAAAAAATACTTTGCCCCCTTCAACTGATCAAACAAATCATCTATCCTGGGCAAAGGATATTTGTTCTTCACCGTGACCTGGTTCAACCTACGGTAATCAATACATAACCGTAGTGTCCCGTCCTTCTTCTTCACAAATAGGACAGGTGCTCCCCAGGGAGACACACTAGGACGTATGAAACCCTTCTCTACTAGCTCGTCAATCTGCCTCCGCAGCTCCTCCATCTCACATGGAGGCATACGGTAAGTCGACAATTAGATGGGTGTCGCACCAGGCGTAAGATCAATGGTGAAATCGATCTCGCGCTGAGGAGGCAAACCAGGAATCGTCTTAAACACATATGTAAACTCCCGAACCACCAGCGTATCTTCTAATGTTGGACCATCGATCGACGATAATAAAGCAGTATAACAGTCAACACGACAGGGCCAACTGACCTGCACTGAAAACGTGAAAGCTGTGCCGTCAGATCCATAGGCCGTCATGACTCAAGTATCGCAATCTATCTCTGCCCTCATCTTCGAGAGCCAGTCCATACCGAGAATAATGTCGTAATGCCATAGTGGAGCAGCAATGAGGTCGACGGGCACTGTTCTGCTACCAAAATCCACGGAGCAACCCTCACATATTCGTGCGACATTCGAAAAAGTCCCAGTGGCCGTAGTGAGTCTCAATCCCTTCGTGGGAGTAGTACATAAAGCTAGGCGCTTAACTGCCCTATAAGAAATAATAGAAGTAGTGGACCCAGTATTCACCAACAAGGAAACGGAAGTACCGTGAATGTGAACCGTACCCTCAAAAGCTGTCGGGACCGAAATCGACGTCTCAGGTGCCTTGGCAACAAGCGTATGTACTCGAGCCTGCTGCTGACGGTTCGGCTGTGGAACCAAGGGCCGTTGAGGCGGCCTGAAGCGTGATACAGGAGGTCGGAAGGAAGGATGAGCAGGGGCAGTCTGTAAAGGTGGTGCTGATATGGCCTGAGGGTGAGGGCGATCCAGCCTCTATGGTGGTGAGAATCCACTAGCCATCATACATGAAAAACAGCTCTCTGCAGGATGACCCAGCTTCCTGCAGAAAGAACAGGTCACACCTGGGCGCCACATCAGAACTACTAGCGCCGCGGCCCTGGGGGGAGAGTTGATACGAGGCCTCTTGCCTAAGAAAGGCCTGCTCTGTACGTCGTGGTCTCGTAACTATAGTACCACGAGAACGGGCCAGCCGATCAATATCCTGCTCGACCATCATAGACATGTGCACTAGCTCCGCATAAGAAGGTATACTGATGCAGCACATCTTCGACCGTATATCAGGTCGTAAACCCCCAGAAAAACGACGCATCCGCATCTGCTCATCAACCAGGATAGTCGGGACAAAGCGGCCCAACTCTGTGAAGTGGTGCTCATACTCAGTAACCGTCATGCCTCCCTGCCTGAGGCGTAGAAATTCATCCTCCCGCTCATGTCTGTAGGTCTGCGGGTAATACTTCTCGTGGAACCGGAACTCGAATGCCGCCCACGTCCACATAGTCATCTGTGACAGACCGCAGCACATTGTCCCATCACAGACTGGCCTCCCTCTCAAACATGAAAGTAGCAAACTCGACCTGATCTGCCTCAGTACAGTGTAGCATCCATAACATCTTGGAGATGCGGTCGAGCCAAAACTCGGCCTCCTCAGGTCTGTGAGAACCCATGAATGAGGGAAGCCTCAAGCGCTGGAATCGCTCCAGCAGGCCACGTGTACCAACATCTCCAGTAGGGGGTGTAACGGGTGTGGGCAGAGACACATCCTCAAACTGAGCAGGAGGTTCCGTATGCTGTCCTCGACGTGCAGATGTCGGAGGTGGAGTTGCACTCCCACCCTGAGATAAGGCCTCAGCAATAGTGGCCAAAAGCTACCGGTGCCGCTTCGTCTGCCAGATCTCGCCGTTGATGCATCATCGATGCATCATCAACATCAACTACTCAATTCTATCAGTAGCTGGAGCAGCCTGTGGGTCATGCTGTGTAGATGATGATGCCCGGTCTTGCCGCATGCGAACCGGGGTGTATAAGGTGGCATCCACAAGAGGACCAAGCAGAGGCCGATCGAGTCTAACCCTCGGTCCGCAGGACCACCTCTACCAGAAGGAGTCTGGTCCATCGAGCCAGTAAGCAGGAGGTGTGCCGTGCTCCGCGTATACTGCCGCGACATGCCCTACACAACATAGGGTGTAACGTTGGTGAGATTAAAGCATATCAACACATTATATAAGCATCTTAGGCATTCCACACATCTCATAACAAAAGAGGCTACATGCTTTTCATTTACCCAAAATTGTCATAATACATGGACTACAGAGTTACGTGAATCATGACAGAAATTATATGTGAGCCAATTACATCCACAACATCAAACACTTAAAACATACTACTAACTACTACAACATCAACATGAAAGCATAAACCACCTAATGCGGTAACCAAAACAACCATAAACAACAGCTTGGATGACTAGGCATTTGAATCAGGCGATGGAGGAGGAGCATTCTTGTCCTGTAGATAGCATAGGACAAGAACACATGGACTACAGAGTTACGTGAATCATGACAGAAATTACATGTGAGCCAATTACATCCACAACATCAATACATGGACTACAGAGTTACGTGAATAATGACAGAAATTACATGTGAGCCAATTACATCCACAACATCAAACACTTAAAACATACTACTAACTACTACAACATCAACATGAAAGCATAAGACGGTAACCAAAACAACTTAAACAACGGCTTGGATGACGAGACATTCGAATCGGGCGATGGAGGAGGAGCATTTTGTCCCGTAGACAGCACAGATGACCTTTTGCGAGACATCGCGAGCTTGGTTTTGACCCGCCTCCTATCGGCTTGGCCCTCCTCGAGACGGGCTAAACGCGCATCTATGGAAGCCCGATCGGTGCCCAGCTCCTGAACCGCTGGAGGTGAACTCTCCTCTGTATCCTGGGCCTCAGGTTCCTCTTCTTCTATTTCATCACCACTACCATCCCCAGTCTCTTTTTCTTCACTCTTTATTTCATCCTCACTCTCCTCATGTCGGGCCTGTCTTCGCCGTGCCCCAAGTTCCATCTGATGGAGAGTACTTTCATCAATTTGGTGGATCGGTACTGGCCTTTCCACCCCTAGACCATAGCCAAACTCTCGTGCAATCCTATATATGAGTTGGCCGAAGGGAATCGAATCAGAGCTCCTGGTGGAGCGTGCAATATTCACGATATGTCGCAACACAAAAGTAGGTACGCACAAGTTCGCCCCCTAGCCCACTTGGTACAGAAAGTCTACCATGAGTCGCGTGCACTCCCTATGATTACTATGCCTGGGGTAGAGGTTTTACGTGAAGATATGATGTAGTAGGCGGAAGTCGTCTGACATGTGGGATGCTAGTAGGCTTTTGTTCGGCTACCACTCAGCCAGTTGGCCACCACAAAGATAACGTGTGCGATGATCCTTTTCACGAATAGTCCCCAGATTCTGCTCGCTAGCATGAACGTCACTAAGAGACATATTCATAAGCTGCACAATCACTCTCACGTCAACAGTGATAAACAGATCCACCCCAACCAAGAGCCGGAACTGCAAAAGGTCCAGTGTAGGCTTACGAATGTTAGCGTAGAAGGCCCGGACAGTACCAGGATTTGCGTGACCTCTGGCCTCAAATAGCAGACCCCAGTGGGCCGCCTCCACTTGCTTAAACAAGTAGTATTCACAGAAGAGCCGACCATCCACCTGGGCTTCAAAGATAACCCTCTGGTCCTCATACACTCCATGAGGTAGTGCCGACAACTGAGCCCGTTCAGCAAGAATCCGGGGTTCAAGGTCCCGCTTCGTTCGAAATTCCTGGGCAAAGCTCAAGCTAGCAGCGGTGTCTCTCGACCGCCTTGATCGTGTAGGGTGACTAGGCCCAGCCTCATCAGCGGCATTCTTTCTCTTGCCCATCAGAGAGAGGATGGTGGAGATGGGAAAATGGTCGTAACAACTTCAAAAAGGGCCATGAAAAATGAGAGAAGGGGTTGAAAATATGGGTTCTCCATGGACTTGGGTCCCAACAAATGTTGTAGGGGCCCAAAAGATAGGGATTTAAGAAGGAAAATGGAAAGATCAAGTGGGTGAGAAAGCTCAAGCAATTTTTGAGCTCCAAATGGGCGTGTGGGCGTCCAAATGAGAGAACGGAGAGGGAATGGAGGAGAGGACTGCTGTGGAGGATGGGAATGGGTAGGTTGTGGTCGAAATCAGCAGGGTGGACGATTAGAAGGGCGGTTTTGAAGAGAAACAGTAAGGTTGGAGAGAGAAAATGGCTTGGAGGGGAGGTTTGTGAAGGAGGTAGTGTTTTGGGAGATGGAAAGGGAACAGGAGCTAGGTCAGGGGGTATATCAGACCCCCCAAGATGATCGGCCAGAGCCGTGGGCCCGGCCTAGCCCAGAAAGTGGCGAGGCCTCGCCGACCGGGCGAGGGCCTCGCCGAAAAATTTTCTAATTTTCAAAGGGGGGCCCACAGGCATGGTCCACCAGTCCCCTAGGCCCCAAAAAACATTGGGTCCCACCTTGGGTACCCCTAGATCAATGTGGATAGGCCCCCGACCCCGATTCGCTCGATTTCGGGTATTTTCGGGTACCTTTAGATACATACAAGTATTTATAGATTTTGACTGCTGGGATGAGGTGTATTGTGATCTAGACATATCAATAGACGGTCTAGAAGTAATTTGGAATAGACTCAAGTGATCAGGATCGAGTACGAACTCGATCAAAATGCTCGTTTTTGATGAACTTCGCCAAATGGCGAAATCGGGAAAGCCTAAGATTATTTCTATATTTTTGCGCACCCTCCTAAGTTGTAATGTGTCAGCGTACGTCATGGAAACATAAATCAGGTCCGGTTTAATCAAAATCATGCTCTGATACCAACTTGTAACGCCCTAAAAATCGAGGGTCGAGTATAACTCAACTCCCGAGTTCCAACGCATCACCTTTGCAACATAAATAATGGTAATTAAATGTTGTCTGTGTTAGAGCAATAAACATGAGTGAGATTATACCAAAATAGTAATTCATACTCCAGATCAATCGTATAAAGGCAAGCGGAAGACTGAAACTGTATATATAAGGTATGTATGGAAACAAAACCATCATGATCTCTAGAGTATGATCACTGAGTATCCATATACATGTATTGTTTCTGAATAAAAAGGGTCAAAATACAACTAAAGTTAGGTCCTGAAATCCCCGCGATCCAGTCGGCCTAAGCATAGCCGTCAGAGTATTGCATATATGAGAACGCGTCCTGGTCCTCATCGTATTCCGGCTCTGCCTCCTGAATCGACGCATCCTTTATACCTGCGACAGAGTCTGGTTGGTGTGTACAACACCGTCCCGTAACGTGGGAATGAGTAGCTAACTCAGTGGAACATTAAAGCACAAGTTAACATGTTATCAATTCAGTCAAGCAGTAATGATAAAGCAGTATAATCAAACAATCCTAACTACTCTTATTAAATGCAAGTATGAGATGACATGATGAATGCCCTTACCAAACCACCCTCATGCGACATCATCTTACGTTCGTGGATGCATACCTCCCTCAGTGCTCCACATCTACCAGGCACATGCGGTGCGATGATGCGCATGATTACCGAGTAGTTATTAATCCATTTCAAACAGCAGTATTGGGAAACTAAGGTACCTCCCTTGTATCATTCCCAAACATAATCCATTCTAGGGTCGTCAATCCTAGTTAATCTCATACGACAATGTGTTTCTAGGTCACTGTAGAGGCTGCCAGGGCTGTTACACGGAATCGTTGCACCACTCCCCCATCACCTCTTTAACGATTCATCACTATACAGATACAGGCCTAGCTCATACTCTATACACTGCAGCAAAACTCGTCGCCTCACTATAAATTCAGAGTATGCTCGAGGTCACTACAAAGGGCTATCAGGACTGTTACACGGAATCGTTGCACCACTCTCCCATCACCTTATCAATGTAGGCCGACAACACGAATATATTGCCCCATACCACCATAATCGGCTCACGAGTCTAGTTGCTCACTGGTGACTACGGGGAGGCACGCGGCCCCAGCGTAGGCCGACAGCTCGACCACGGTGTCCCATACCACCATGCCCGGCTCATGAGTCTTAGCGGATCGAGGTACCATGGTTAAAAGGGATTTCACTAGTAAGTTTGGTACCCTAGGTTCAAGCAGTGGTGACTAAACATGGTGAACATATATTAGACATATCGGGTTACTTGACAAGCCTGACTAGCTCGAGCGCACAATTAGCTAAACGACATGAAGTGCATAAGCACTTCGTGTGGCCTAACCACTGTCGTCAACTGACGTACGACTCGAGTTCGTCAAACACATCTTACGTGGCGACATGAATCTCAGCCACAATCTCAAATCTGGTACTAATTGTCTGGACTGTAGACATAGTCCCAAACTCAATCAAACCTTATTCGTAGCATATAGAGTAAAGCATGATAAACAAAGTAATTCAAGTATGTAAGTAAGCATGTTATAAGGCATGTTATAAAGCATGTTATAAAGCACTACTTAAATAGGAATACCAACACATATGTTGTACAAGTAAGCGGTTTAAGTAAACAACCTCATGGAGGAAATCATACATGTCTCTAAGGTAGTTGAGAATCCCATCTCAACACCCTCCTAAGGTATCAACATCTAAACACTTACTCACACAAGCATTTTCACAAACACTTGACATATACTATTTCAACATACTTAGTGTATGTTAACAAACATGTATTAGGGCGAGTCCTTTCACCAAGCAAGTATTTTACGCACACATAATATATTTATACAACAAATAATCATGGCAAACACATCTCTAAAATATACATGTATACGGTACTTTCTACAATACAGTATTTCTACATACATAGTGTATATTAGTAAAACATACATAGTATATACTTAGGCGAATCCTTTTGCCAAATAAGTATTTTATCCATATATCATATATTCATACAACAAATAATCATGTCAAACACATTTCCAAAATTTATACGTAAACGGTATTTTCTATGAATACCTAGAATATGTAAAATTCCATAATCTACATCTTTAATCGAAACAGAAAACAGAAAGCACTTTGTATATGTGCATTTGCATGCAGATCATGAATCTATTATTATCTGACATTGAAAGCATTGAAAACCGTAACCTATACACTTAAAGTCCTCACCTTACACCGTGGAATCGCAACGGATCAGCTAGGTTTTCCAAGCTTCCGGATCTAGCAGTTTGGTAGCCTAAAGAATGAAATAAGTTAGCTATTTCATAACCTACAACCTTCACACCCCAAAACAAATCTAGGGTTAGGGTTTCTTACCTTAAAATGAAGTCGGTATCGCCGGGAAAGCGGTAAGAATGGAGTGGTGGAGCTAGGGTAGGGATAGGAAGCAGTAACACGGAGATTCTCCCACTTCTCTCACTCTTTCTCTCTCTTTTCTCACTTCTCTCTCTAGGGTTTTCCTCAAATTAGTATGGCTGTGAGAGAGGGTGTTCTAAGGTCCTTTTATAGCCTAAAACCTCTCCAAACTAGACTTGAGGACAAGGTATACTTGGGTTATAACCAAAGCAGCGCTATTTCAGCTCAGTGGAGGATTTCTGGCGGGTCTCCTTGAACCAAAAGTCGGATTTAAGCTCACTAACCCTGGATCTTCGTGAATTTAGGTTTTCGTTTCAGTTGGATTCCCAGATCACGCGTGGCGGACTAGTTCCAATTCAACGGTCAGCGGGTCTCGATCCGAAATTCTAAGTATATGTAAATGTTTATGAAAATTTTCCTGATCCAAGGGTGTATTTGGGTCAGATTCTGACGGTCTGGTTGCTTACAAATTGACCGCAAGTAATAAGTCTCAGATCACTATTCCAGATATTTATTTTGGAAAGAAAATAAGGGTTTTCACACTCCTTTGCTCCGGACTCAAGCGAACAGCCGTGGGACACTCTCTGGATTTGATTTTCGAGATGGTTGTCAAGCCCAGCGAGGCGGTCCTAATTCCTTAACCTCGTATTATTCGGACTCCCGATGTGTGGTCCAGACCTGATACGAAGTTTCAATGTGTTCTCGAGAGCAGTCTGGTAATGAGTTTGATCATAGATTTAGGGTAACCTAGCGTCAATGATTCTACAAGTTTTGGGTCTTGTAGATCGTATTTAAAGCAATTCAAACGGATTTCATGGCTAATCTAGTTTAGCACTTAGGTAACTTTGTCAAATTTCTAAAGGATTTAATCCTAAATGATTTCTGGTTGAGGTGGTACTCGAGCCATTGTACGAAAATTTACGAGTCGTTACAACCAATCACTTTAAATACGATCTGCAAGACCCAAAACTTGTAGAATCATTGATGCTACATTACCCTAAAATCTAGGATCAATATCATTACCCGGCTACTCTCGGGAGCATCTCGAAACTCCGTAACAGATCTGGACCGCACGTCAGAAGTTCGATTAACACGAAGTTAAGGAATTAGGACTGCCTTGCTGGGCTTGACAACCATCTTGGAAATTAAATCCAGATAATGTCCCAGCGCTATTCGCTTGAGCTTGGAGCGGGGAGTGTGAGGAATGTGAAAATAGTTCTAAATTAAATTCAAAATAAATAAATCTAAGACTAGTCGCTTACGGGTCAGTATTAAGCAACCAGACCGTCAGAATTAGGCCAAATTACATTCTCGGATCAGGGATATTTCCCCAAACATATCCGTGTACTCAGAATCTCCGATCGAGAGCCACTGACCGTTGAATTGAAACTAGTCCGCCATTTGCTATCTGGAATCCTGACTGAAAAAAACTTAGCCATACCTAGATCCAGTGTTAGTGAGCTTAAGTCCGACCGCACACAGAAAAGGGGCCGCCAGAGTCCTCCGTTGAGCTGAAACTAACCCACTTTAGATATAACCTAAGTATACCTTCACCTTAGGTCTATTTTGGTATGATTTTAGGCTATATAAGGACCTTAAAACCCTCTCTCATTCAGCCATACGAATTTGAGAAAAACCTGAGGAGAGAGAAGAGAGAAAAGAGAGAGAAAGTGTGAGAGAAGTGGGAGAACCTCCCTACTATTCTCCCCTGCCATTCTACAAGCTCAACCACACGATTCTTATCGCTTTCCCGGCGATTTCGACCTCGTTTCTAGGTAAGAAAACCCTAACCCTAACCTGTTTTAGGGTTTGGATTGATTCAAGTAGAGAAATAGCTAACGTATCCCGTGCTATAGGTTGATATACTGTCGTAGACAAAGACTTAGAGATTCTATCGACTCCGTTACGATTCTACGACAAAAGGTGCAGACTTTAGGTGTATAGGTTATGGTTTTCAACACTTTCAATGTCAGATAATGATAGATTCATGATCTACATGCAATTACACATGTACAAAGTGCTGTCTATTTTCCGTTTCGATTAAATACGAAGAATATGGAATTTTGTGTATTCTAGGTATTTATAGAAAGTACCGTATACGTATAAATTTTAGAAATGTGTTTGCCATGATTATTTGCTGTATGAACATATTATATATGTGTATAACACTTACTTGGCGAGAGGGTTCGCCCTAATACATGTTTTTGCTAATATACGCTATGTATGTTAAAAGAGTGTATTCTAAGTGTTTATGAAAATGACCAAATGAGTATAGAATTCGCATTCATGCTTGTCATAACTAATTGTCATGGATACCTGATTGTTGTATAGGCGATACCCCTTTGATGAAAGGATTTACCCTAAATCACGCCACAGCCAATATACACTAGATATGTTAAAATGTGTAGCCCAAGTGTTTGTGGAAATGACTGAACGAATATGGAACTTGGATTCCTGCTTGCCATGACTATCCATCGTGGGTGCACTCGTGTTATCCATAGGGCAGCTCCCTAGTGAAAGGATTTGGCCTAATACCTATGTGATCAACATACGTCAGGTATGTTGATATTTGTAATCTAAAGTGTTTGTTGAAATGTTTGAATGAGTAGTAGTTAGTAAATTGTAATGTATAAGGGTGTTGAGATGGGATTCTCAACTACCTTAGAGATGTATATGATTTCCTCTATGTTGTTTGTTTAGTTTAACTGCTTACTTATGAAATATATGTGTTTGTATTTCCCGTTTATATTGTGCTTTATAACATGCTTGAATTACTTTGTATATTCTGCTTTACTCTATATGCTTCTGAATAAGGATTGATTGTGTTTAGGGCTATGATTATAGTCCAGGCAATCGGTAACGGGATTAAATTCGTGGCTGAGATTCATTTGCCACGTGAGATGTGTTCGACGAACCAGAGTCGTACTTCGGTTGGCGATAGTGGTTGGCCACGCGAAGTGCTTATGCACTTTATGTCATTCAACTTGTCATGCGCTCGAGCTAGCCGAGCTTGTCAAGCAACCCTATCTGTCTTATGTATGTTCACCATGTTTGGATGCCTCTGCTTGAACTTAGGATACTAAACTTACCAGTGAAATCCCGTTAACCATGGTACCTCGATCCGCTAAGACTCATGAGCCGGGCATGGTGGTATGGGACACCGTGGTCGAGCTGTCGGCCTACGCTGGGGCCATGTGCCTCCCCGTAGTGACCAGTGAGCAACCAGACTCGTGAGTCGATTATGGTGGTATGGGACACTATATTCGAGCTGTCGGCCTACACTGATTGGTGACGAGCCCTTTGTAGTGACCTCGAGCATACTCTGAATTTGCGGTGAGGTGACGAGTTTTACCGCAGTGAATAGAGTATGAACTAGGCCTGTATCAATTTAGTGATGAACCATTAAAAAGGTAATGGGGGAGTAGTGTAACAATTGCGTATAACAGCCCTGACAGCCTTTGCAGCGCCCTAGAACCACACTATCATATGAGATTATCTAGGTTTGATGACCCTAGAATGGATCATGTTTGGGAATGATACAAGGGAGGTACCTTAGTTTCCCAATCCTGCTGTTTAAAATGGGCTAATAACAACTCGGTAATCATGCTCATCATCGCACTGCATGTGCCTGGAAGATGTGGAGCACTGAGGAATAAAAGTATGCCGCAAACGTAAGATGGTGTCGCATGAGGGAGTATGTGGTGAGGGCATACATCATGATTGCATTTCATACTTACATTAACAAGAGTACTTAGGATTGTTGATTAGACTGCTTTATCATTACTGCTTGACTGTTTTGATAACATGTTAACCTATGCTTTACTGTTCCACTGAGTTGATCACTCACTCCCACGTTACGGGACGGTGTTGTACACACCAACCAGACTTGTTTGAGTTTTAGATGATGGGGATGCTACGAAGCGGAGCCGGACTTTTATGAGGATGAGGAGGATTCCTCCTTTCTGCAGTTTCAGGCGGGTTCCTGTGAGCCGTGTCCTGATCGACGGGGTTACAAGGATGTTAACTAGAGGACCTTACACATTTGGTATATTTTAAAATTGAACTTGTAATTATTTAACCTGGTAATGTTATCAACTCTGGAGACTCACCACAGTTTATATATTTCATTTATCTATCACAGTCTTCCGCTTGCTATCTCACTTGTCTCTAGAGTATGATATGCTGTTTTGGCTTAATCTCACTCATGTTCACTACACTAATACAGACAACATTCAATCATCATTCATTTTGTTGCATAAGTGATGCGTTGGAACTCGGGAGTTGAGTTTATGCTCGACTCCCGATTTTTAGGGCATTACATTATTGGTAGCTAAAAGTAGTGTTAGATCCGTAGCAATATGTGGAATTTTATAACAGCTACGGTTGTTAGAATACCAGCTACGGTTAATATCCGTAGCTATTGCCTATAATAAAAATTTTATAATCATTCATTCATTCATTCAATTACCACCTGCATAATCATTCATTCATTCATTCAATTACAATCATTCATTCAATAATGAATCAATTACAATCCTTCATTCAATCAAAAGAAAGTGAGCATAGAGAGTAATTGACATCTACTGTTTTTCCTGGTCATCGAGGAGTTGTTCCTGTGACCCCGACGCGAACTAAGCTTCCACCACCCTTGATGGCTTCTACTGTTTTTCCACAATAAAAACAATTTGCACAATAAGAGAAATTGAGAAGAAAGATAAGAACAGAAGGTTATGCGTTACATGGAATGAATGGCATCTCCAGAGCATTTGATTCCTTCCCAGCTTTCTCCATAGGGGTCGCCACCAACAAAATACCATCCAGTGAGTTAGGGTGGGAAGTTCATGGAGATGTAGAGGCCCTGTAATGAGAAAAGAGAAGGGGTAACTCAGGAATTCCATTTGATCTGCTGAGTGGAAGTGTTAGAATTTCTGTACTAAGAAAAAGATCAAGTGTGAGAATTTCATTTGGTCTTTAGGCATTATTATGCACAGTATTCTTTGGGATTTCAGTTTCTACAAATGTTGCTTTATTTCTCTCTCTCTCTCTCTCTCTCTCTCTCTCTCTCTCTTTTGAAAGCATGACAAGTATTCCATTTCATGAAACATGAAAGCAGAGAAGTTTCACTCAAAACAATCTTAATATGGAAGCTGTACAGTATCTTCCTCAAGAAGAGAATTCCCTCCCCTGGACATTAGATTTGGGCCTTGTTCAATGATACAAACTGTTTATACAAAATGCTTGGTAAGCATAAGGTCACCTGAATTAGAAGAGCTGGCATCCACGATGGGTAGAAGCTTCTTCATCTCATTCTGGCTGATCTGGCTTTAGTTGACCTTTGTAAACAATCGTCTTACAAAATCAGAGCTATCTAGTTCTAGTAAACTCAAAAACTATAACAGCTTTAGAAAATGGAAGAAAAAAAACATAACTCCTCTTTGTTGATGTAGGTTTTGAGTGAAATAAGAGCTATCTAGTTCTAGTAAACTCAAATCCACAGTGATGGCCAAATGTAAATTCATATATCTTTGTTATTGTTTTTTTTTTTTTTTTTGCCTAAATCTCAATCTAACTTATTTTCTTGTTTAGTCCCTGCACATCTGCATGCATACACATATATGCCTTATATTGCATTGATAGGTGATCATGATCTCAGGCACTTGCAAAAAATGATTTGCATTTTAAGTGACAATCAAGAGATACATTGATTTGAATAGGTAGTAATGTTTTCTGCACTCAACTAGAATTTTCATGGTAAATGATGATTCAAAGGGAGATCTATATGAATCATATTCTTGATCCTAATCTTAGCTGAGATTGTATCACCATGTCCCTCCCATAATATAAACAAAGCAGACATTAACTCATCATCTCACCTTTGTCCATAAGGTCTTTTCCTCCTAAGCAACCTTTCATCCAAAAAAATTCCAAAATCAATCCAATAACAACACAACAACTAGCTACGATGTGACGATTGCTCCAGCTAATAGCCCATTGTCACCACCTGGATCAGGTGCAAAGTCCATATGGAGAAAAGATCAGATATCATGACAAGGAAGGCTATGAAAAGAGAAAAGATCAAATCTTCATGTCCAAGGATGTAGAATGATATATGAAAGGAAATTCACTTTTTACAATGAGATGTATACGTCATTTCCTAACAGCAAAAGAGTGCATCCAGAGGGTGGGAAACACCTCTCATTTTCATCCAAATTCAACAATTGGTAAAAAAAAACTTCATGACAACATAACAAGATGAAATTTTGAAACAGAAGTGGCACCCTAAATAAAGGCTTTCAACTATTGGAAACCACCATTGGTTGCATAAAGTGACATGAGGTGCAAAAAGTAGATAACAACAATGAAGACTCCATGACAGCAAAGCTCAATTTTAAAAGCAACTAATATGGAGAACAACTAAGATGTGGTTTTTATTTTTTTATTTTTATTTTTTTTAACACAGACTATACCATCCAAAATTTTCGGTAAAAAACCACATCTAAGGATTATCCTGTCAAAAGATTCTAGCAAATCAAAACTGCACAAAAATATTTCATTTTTTCTTGGCATCCATTAATTCAAAAAACATGACAGCCATCCAATAGTATCTAAACTAGCCTTCTAAAACTTGTAGCATCTTAAGAATCAGGAAATGGGAAAAGATCTTTACCTGTCAATAGATGAGATTGTCACAGACATCCAACTACCTATCCACATTTTTTGCCCACTTTTTGAAAAACTAGCATTAATAGAAACTGTATCTATCGGGCTCTTTGTCAACTACCTGGCCCCACTTGGATGTTAATCCATCCAGGCAGGGGCTCTTTGGGGCTAACTGTAATGTATGGATTTTATCTACATTATCCATTTATTTTTTCAGATCATTTTAATATATGAACCCAAAAATAAAGCATTTTCCATATTCAGCACAGAAATCAGCCTTTTGCTGCCCCAACAATTAATCCCCCTAGCAGAAAATCTTTGTAGCATTTTCTCTGTAAGTTCTACAGTAATTAAACAACAACACCTTGTAATTACAGATTCTTGAGAAATCAAAATATTTCTAAAATCTTTGGGTACTGAGTTGAGGAAAATAAGTTTGAAAACAGATATTCTTTGAGTTTTCACTTACATGAAATTCTTCCGGTGGACGATCCTTCCGCTTTGGCTGATGGATGGGTCACTGCTTGCGGCAGAGATCAGTGGGGCAGCATCACGTGGGAGTTTGGACTTGTACTCCCTTGGGTAAGGATAAATGACAGCCAATTCTTTAACGTGGGGTAGAACAGTTGGTGGTATGGGAAGCGACGCATGCTCCTTCTTCTGCTCAACCTGCAAAAGAATAATATGTCAATTCCATTAAAGTAGGCCCAACTTTGTAGTACTCAGAAATTGTAATTCTCTGACTTATCATGGCCTACATTGGATTGCTGAAACAGGGGCTCACTACATTGTGGGGTCTCATCATACTTCGGGTCAGATCCAAGCCTTCCACCAACGGCAGAGTCGGGGCCACTGTTTTTATTAACAATCTCATTCTAAAGCCCTTCTCCCTCCTCCTTTACCCGGGCTTGGGACCGGCAATGCAAGGAGTTGCATTGGCGGAGTTAAAAAAGGGCTTAGGCTCCATTTGGTTTGAAAAAAAAATGTATTCATAAATACTAATGTGATGACCAAATGGAGCCTAAAATTATAAATAAGTTCATATTTAGAGTACAAAATTCATTCAATATTAAAAAAAAAAATCAAATAACATCTAGTGTAACTAGAAAGAACATGCAGACTATAACCATGTTGAACTATAGAGTGCCAAAATTAGTTCAAAATTAAGAAACCAACAAGCCAAACATTATATAAAGTAACTAAAAAAACATGCACACTACACATGTTCAATTATAGAGTACCAAATTTGTTTAATATTGAATTCTCAAAGCCTCTTTCCCCCATTGCACAAATGATCCGAGACCGGCCTCTCCAAGTGTAGATGCGAACCCATCTTCTTTTCACAAAGGAGCGCCAGGTTGTATAACCTCAGTCAGGACAACAACAAAAGCTCCATCCTCCAACGGTTCGCAATGGACAGTTGCATTTGCATTAACTTCGTGTACTTGACCACGAGCAACTACACCATGTTTTCCAAAGCCAAGCAAGTCGCATTTCTTACCGATACATATAATATCCGGCTACATTTAAACATAAAATGACATTGGTATTGTTAGTGTTTATGATATAATTGAAAGCTCAATATAGTAAAAAATTTATACTTGCATACCGACGATGCCTGAGTAGATTTAGTGACTGCTGGTGATGAGAAATTTTGATTATACTATCCCTCTTTCTGTGTATCCACCCACATTTTCTTTATCTCCAAAAACTCTTGAGTTAGATCGGCCAATGATTTCTTCATCTTAGATATATCTTGAGTTAGGATCTCTTTTTCTTTTGTCACATTCTCTACCTTTGAAAGAGCAGGGGCTGACTTCTTCAGTACTGTCTTGCTTATTGAGCAACCTAGACTCCACATTCGCCCTTTACTGTCAGAACCAACCAACTGTAAAACATTGTAAATCAAGTTATTAGGATATTCATAATTACCATAAAACTTAAGTAATTTTAAATTTTATTAGTACCTCATTAAGGGCATCATCTACACCGGTCATCCTAGAAGCAGGATTGCTACTATAGAGCTCATCTAGTTTTTCCTGTGGAAAAATAGAAATGAATTTAAAATAATTCAAAGTTATACATAAGCTTTTCATAAGGCTACTAGTTAGTGGTATGTATTAGTTGGGGCTTTGTTACTAGAAGGTAACACCTTCTTTAGTAGTTGAAGGAGCTCTGTAAAGCTTTTTTCACTCCATCCATGATTCACCTTTAATTTGAAAAGCTATACAATGAAAGTCAGCATGGTGAAATCTTGGGTCCCAGGGTATAGCTCAGTCATCGTGTCTCGTAGATTTTCTTCAAACTCATTAGTTTCATTTTCTCCAAAGACGCCTTTGACTACAAGGGTCACATTCAGCTCATCCTGTACAACTTCATCTAGGTTATTACCACTAAGTTCTTGAACGATCGTGTTGTGCAACTCATTTAAGTTCGGGACACTATGATATTGTTGGGAACTTGATTCACGCACAGAATACTTTGGTGATACATGCTCCCCATGCATGTTCCAAACCCTATAGCTTGGGTCGAATCCATTTTTCATTAAATGTATTTTCATATCATCATAAGAAACTGAAAAACGTGCACATCTACAAGTGGTGCATGGACAAGGAATGGATTCTCTACCAGGAAGGTTTTCTTGTGCAAACTTTGAAAAACTTCTAATTCCAGAAAGAAAACGTGGGTCTGGGAAACTTAGTGTCATCCACTCCTTATTCATTACACCCAAATCTCAATTAACCAAGGGGTCCATTTTCAACCTGCACCTTACTAAAAATTAAAGTTGAAAATTAGCCTCATGCACCATCCTCCTCAAAAGTTGGAAATGAAGGAAGAGCTATTAGATGATTGAACCCATACAGATATTATCTACCAAATACAATGTATTAAGGAGTTTGCAATCATTGTATTTTTACAACAAATTAATAATTATGCTAACATTTTGCTCTACCCAATGTGGTTTCTGTGAAACCACTACAATGAGATATTTCATAAAAAGTCTCTTAATAGATAAAATATATATTGCAAGATGAGTCAATGTACTAACTTTATTATCATTTTTTATTTTTATATTGCAAACGTAGTTATTATATACATGGGTACAACTAGATGCACTCAACATTAAGAAAGTTACGCTTTCACATCCTCACCATTGAAAGACAGAGGAGGGAATCCGGTAAGCATTCATTAGCAGTACATCAGTGGGAGTGAAGCCCAGGTCACCCCACTAGCAGGGAGATTCACTAGCAGCTCAACTAACATGCATACATTGGCTGTGTCGACAAGGGAAAACTAGTTTTCAAATCATCTTAACACAAATCAACAATGACGGAGGGTAAAATGAAACATTCCAAACCTCGATTTGTTAGTGTTACAATGTAAAACTTGGTTATAGAATACAACAAGATTTGGAGTTCTCCCTATGTTTTCCCAATTTTTCTACTTATATATTTGTAAGAACATTATAAAATTTCACAACAACTCCGACCCGCTGGGAAAAGGCTATGATTATGATGAAGACAATACTGATGGTGATTGGGAAAAGGCTATGATTATGATGAAGATAGTACTGATGGTGATTATTTCCAAAGATTCAATGGATAATACCCCATTGTAGGTTAGGGATGCATTAGTCCAATTCTAGTTTCATCATCTTTCTAAAATTCTAATAATGCACAAAGATGGACACGCAAAGTCCATATGCTTCCCTATAGAATGGATTGTTCTCTTTGCACAACAACTAATCAAATGGGCTTAAATTAATACCCATACCTGCACCCCACCCATTTAACCATCCCCATACCCAACCTGTTTCGAGCTAGGTTTGTGTACCCAGCCTATTGCCACCACTACCTTTTTTTTTTTTGTTTTCTTTCCTTTTTTGACGATTCTATTGCTACCCTTTCCTATAATAGTGGAATTTTTTGCCATTACGACGGGTGTGAAGATCTTTGCAATGCCTAATGAGGTGTCAATTGATTGTGGAGGGGAAGCTCACATAATATTCCAATTGAATTGATTTCCATGTTCCCCCATGGGCCCATAATGCAAATACTTCTCTTTGGTCCTCTTTTTCTTTTAGTTAGCTTATCTAATAAGAATGACAATTTTCTTGTTGTTTTCCCTTCCATAACCGACATATAGAGAAGACAAACTGAAATTTGTTAATCTTGATACTGTTTACTCAATCTATAACCGACATATAGAGAAGACTAACTGAAATTTTTTAATCTTGATATTATTTACTCAATCTATAAATTCCACTCAATGTATCTTGTTGAGGACCATATAAGCTTCATGTCCTTTTTGGTCCAACCATTTACCAAGTAAGGGCTCCTATGCAAAACCTTTGAATCCTAATAAATTTGCATATAATTCAAAAAAACCCAACTGAAATAACAGCCCCCCACTTATATACATCTGAACTGCCTCAGTGAATTGTGTTGTCGAAATCAAAATAACCATGGAGTCGCATGAACCAAAGACGCGTAATCAAAATAAAAGATGATAACAAGCAATCAATTTTATATCAATGAACTCAATTTTCATCACCAAGCACCACACAGATTTTAAACATAAACACCAAAAACCCCAAATGTTTGATAGATGGGCCACAGCATATGTGGGTGAATTACTTGAGCAACATCCAGATTAGAAGATCTTAACCTTTCAAAAGATGGCCTAGGAATAGGTGGTTAAGGAGAGAAGAAACGCTTTGAAAAGATGGCCTGAAATTATCAATGTAATGTATATATATATATATATATATATATATATATATATATATATATATATATATATATATATAAATTGAAAGAACCTAAAAAGCATATCTATTCAGTTATGCGCCAACAGGATTACTTCTAAAATTTTCTAATGAACACGTCTCAAGATATAGTTTGTTTTTGCAGGCTTAATAAAAAAGCAACAGATAAATCTCTAAATGAACAGATGACAATTTTTTTTTCCCGAATAGTCAATTGCTAATGAACAGATGACAAAATAACTCCTACATGCAACTGTCTGACAAACCATGCAGGTGGAACACAAGCAACCATACCAACCGAAAGAACATGAACTGGGCTCAAAGTATCTTGAGTTCAGCAGCATTATACCTCATGGCCTCGGTTAGCAATTGAATGAATCAGATCCCTCCAACAGTTTTTCATGCCCGCCCCCATTTAAAAACTTCAAAATTGGCGCAGGTATACATCTGATTCCAATCTAGAAAGCGACATCTCCAGTCCCAAAATCTGCTTTCATCTGCACAAGCTATCCCTCCATGAGTGTGACAACGATCCAAACCAGATTTCGGGAGAATAGATATGAAATTATCAATGTAATGCAGAATAGATATGAAAATTGCATTATTCTGATGATTTCTTACTGTTGGGTGATGTTTGGGTCTGACCTATGTAGTTCACAATGTCAGGGGATGGGTTTGAAATAAAAAATAAAAAACTAAACAAAATAAAACAGAAACAAAGATTTCAATGGCGCATCCGACCACAACTAATTTCGAAAATAGAGAGAGAGAGAGAGAGAGAGAGAGAGAGAGAGAGAGAGAGAGAGAGAGAGAGAGAGAGAGAGAGACCGTACTTCTCCTTCTTCGGCGAAAGGAAACAGAGACGGGGAATGTGGCCGAGAGACGGGGAGAGGGTGAGGAAGAGCGGGAGATCGAGAGATGGCGAGGGAGAGGCTGAGTGTGAGAGAGACAGAGAGGGTGAGGGAGCCTGGGAGATGGAGAGAGGGAGTTGTTTTGTTTTGGGAGGCACGCGGGCGGGAGAAAATGACGGAATGAAATTTTGAGGGTGGGGCGCGTGACGGACGGGTCATAAAGGACGGTGGGTTTTAGGACCGTGGGGCCCACCATGATGTACGTTATTCATCCACTCCGTCTATTAAATTTAAAATATTATATTAAGGGTTGATGTAAAAAAATAAGTCAGATCGAAGTAGTAACAAGACCACACAACATATTAACAATAGATATTCAATTTTTATGATTTCTTATTGTGTGGTCCACTTAGACCTTTAATCAACATGAATTTTGGCCCGATCCACTGAAATTATATATCAGAATTTATGGATGGCTTAGATCAAACATATATATATATATTTCAATGGGCCCTATGGATGGCTTAGATCAAACATATATATTTCAAGAGGGGTTAGCTGTAAGTACGGAGCCATTAGGTTTTAGCTACGGATTAAATCCGTAGTAATATTGCTATGGATTAGATCCGTAGCCGAAACCTTTTAAAGTCCGTACCCTTTGCTCGATTTTTTGGTAGTGAAAACTCTGAAGCTGTTTAACGAGCAACTGAAAATTTTCTAAATTTTCTTAATGGCATTGAGTGGTCTGTCGATGACATCTACAGACCCTTAATCTTAGTCAGATTGAAGACATCTAAGAGCAAGCACAATATTCTTATGGTACAAAGCTACCACCGAAGCAAAGGAAGGCACGGTCACATGCACATGATCGATCACCATGTGCATACTCTAATATTGAGATAGTCATTTTTTCTTCGGCTGCCACCATCTAACATCTAGATTAGTTACAAAGAACAGCATTTCCACATGTAAGATACATCAATCAAATATGGTGTGTTCATTTTCTGGACGGAAAATTGGATGCCGACTCCACGTGTAAGATACATCAATCAAATCTGGTGTGTTCACTTGGATCGAGTAATCCCATATTTTGTTTTGCAATTGGAAAATTTTCGACCCAGACAGTCAATACTCAATTGGAAAAGGGTCCTCAACTTAGATGCTTTAATCACAGGGGTTGTAATGGGCTGACCTGACAACTCAACTCGGGCGATCTGGCCGTGCAGGGCGACCTAAAATATGTGCCTGATGATAAGTCTGGGCGCCCAATCCAATCATTAACTGTGTCCCATTACAATGGATGCGGATTAGATACTGACAGGTTGACTAGCCAGTCAGGGAGTGAAGTGACGTCACCAAGTTCTGTCGGCCCCACTATGATGTATGTGTTGTATTCATACCGTCCATCCATTTTGAGATATCCTTTTAGGACTTGAGCAAAAGAATGAGCTAGATAAAAAGCTGTTGTAGATCCCACCATAGAAAACAGTGGGGAGAGTGATTCCCACCCTTGAAAATATCCTAAGGCCCACCATAATGTTTATTTGAAATCCAAACTGTTCAAAAGTTAAAAAAGACATGAAATAAGGGAAAACATAAATATCAGCTTTATATAAAACTTTTGTGGGCTTTAGAAGTTTTAATGGTGGGTGTCACTGTCCCCACTGTTTTCTGTGCTGAGGTCCACTGGAGCTTTGGATTTAACTCATTCTCTGTGAATTGCCTTAAAATGATCTCTCCAAATGGATGGAAGGTGTGAATACAAAACATACATCATGGTGTGGCCCACGGAACTTGTTGACATCACTTCAGTAGCTAGTCTCGCTACTCAACCGGTCAGTAGCTAATCCGCGCCCCATTACAATAGTTTACACAGATTTAATAATTGTTGCTTATCGGCCTGCATTGCATGTGTAGTTTAAATATATTTATAGGATCTTTAGTCATGTTTCCGTTATCCAAACCTGAGAGGATTTATTGTAGAGGGCAGTATGAGGGATATTGTAGAGAACACTGTGATGTATCTGTTTATCCACGCGGCCCATCCATTTTCCTGGATCATTTTAAGGTACGATCCCAAAAATGTGGCAGATCCAACGCTCAAGTGGGCCACACCAAATAGTGAACTTGAGTTGCATCAAATGCATGCAAGATCATCTCTGATATGGTCCACTTGAGCGTTACATCTGCCTAATTTTTGGGCTCGTTACCTTAAAATGATATGAGAAAATGGATGGACGGTATGGATAAACAAATACATGACGGTGGGCCCCACAAGAGCCCTTATATGGACGGATTATTTTCCTGCCTTGTCAGAAGGAATCCACTTCCCAGTATACAAAAGAAATTCTAAAATTAGGTTTATTAACATTTAATAACTTAACTTGGCATATGCAAAATACAGGGAAGCCGATTATGTCCTTCCCCTGCGGTCCATAATGGTTTGTGGGGCCCACCTTGATGTATAAATTTTATCCATGCCGTTCATCCATTTTTATATATCATTTTAGGCTATGAATCCAAAAATTGAGGTGGATCAAATCTCAAGTGGACCACACAGTTGGGATTGAACGCCCACCATTAAAAATACAATTGGGATTGAGATTCACTCCATCCAGTTGGGATGAGACATCCACCGTTAGTTTTGAACAGGGCCCACCGTGGTGTCTATATACAAAACAAAGGGTGTTGTAACTGATGGACGGTGCAGATCTCTACCATCCTGGTCCAGCTCAGGAATGAATGATCACGATCCCAAAGCAGAGAGTTACCTCGAGTGAAGAGGCATTGCGTATATTTTGAACCGCGTGAGTCACACATATGAGGTTCACGTGGCAATACTAAGAAGATGCATGTCGACTCACAAGCCAACATGGGCATGAAAGAACTATACATGCCGGCCACGCTCCTGCACCCAAATCCAACTTGGATATGATTTGGTATTTTGGCAGAAAACATGGAAGATCCATACCGAACTCAGTGCCTGTCTCATATCATCCTTAAATTATAATCTGACATTTGATTTTTTATAAGAAATTCTCGTTTGCAAATGAACCGCCGCTTGGGTAACTCGCGCTAGCTGCGCGCATTAGGTTACTTGTACCGAAAGCTGCGTCTATGGAAATTTCATGAGATCCAACCCGTAAATCAGCTACGCTGCCTCATTTTAACTGTTAAACTCAAACCTCGTGATCATTCAACATAATAAGGTAGGCCATTCCAAAAGAAAAAGTAGGAATTGGACACCCATCATTATCCTTATTATTATTATTATTATTATAGTACTAGCCGTGGTGTTTATGTATCATCTAATCCGTTCATATGATGTGCCTCATTAGAATGAAATAATTATTCAAAAATCAAAGTATTCTAAAACTTGGTGAGCCATGTCACCTGAATTTAGAGGTTTCAGGTGGAAATGTTATTGGATTGGTCCACCTGAGTTTTTAATCATCATGATTGTTTGGGTAAAGTGCCAAAAGTGGGTGATGCAAGCGATGGACGGTGTGGATCTTACTTGCACTAAGTCGTTCATGCAGCGTTAGTGAAAGTAACCCCGTCAGGTATTAGGGTGAGGTTTGCAAGTATTTTCCTCGTGAAATAAAAATATTTAAATACTACGGGACAAAAGCTTTGATACTCTGGCAGAGTTTGATTGCTATCACGAACACGTATTAAATGTACAGGTAGCATGTATGCATTTCAGACCAAACCGTGGACCTACTTCAGGTAACATGATGAGCTGTGGATATTTAAGGGACGGCTAGCAGGGAAATAAGCAGCGACCGTATATCGACATAGAATTTCCATAATCATACGTTGTAATCTGCTGGTAAATTTGGTTTGGGGTTCATGTATAATGAGTCACACGATCTGGACGATTTGGTTTAAGTTAAATTATAGTTGGTGGATAATCTTTTAGTGCATGCGTATGAAGAACAGCACTGTGCGAGAGTATTAAGTCACTGAATATAGACTGTAGCAATCATGAAGAGAATATGTTAGAGAATATGTTGGAAAGGGCACCCATCCACTCCCATCCAAAATCCTGCAAAATCCTAACAAACTATATTGCTACAAAACCCAAGAAGAAACAGCACTCCTCTCTTTCCTAAAATAGAAAAAGCAGGACACTCATCCAACACCTTCACATTCCTTCCTCGGTTAAAAAACAAATCTCAAAACTCCATTAGTATTTTATAATGTATCAGCCCCATTCCCAGAGAGAGAGAGAGAGAGAGAGAGAGAGAGAGGTTACAAACACAATGGATGAAAAGAGAATAGCAGTCTCTTGAACACCAAAGAGAGAGAGAGAGTGTCCCAACGTATGAGAATACTAGACGAGCAAAAATTCTACACAAGAGAGCTGTTCATGAGACCATGCCAAGAAGAACCAATACCACTCCAGTAATCTCTTCCTGAATCAGCAACAAGCATGTTTCCATCTCCTCCAAGCTGCCATTGCATGCCCCAAGACACCCTACTCTCCCCATCTCTACCTTTGCATGGCTCTTGTTTGACTATAGTTGTTGTTGTTGTTGCTGTGGTTGGTGCACAACCCATTTCCTCAAAAGGAAAAACCACCTCACCACCACCACCACCACCACCAACACCAACACCACATTCCACATCCCCCATGTTTCCATTCCCAAACCCATAATAGAAATTATGAAATGCATTAGGAGCATCAAGAAAGCCACCCCTCAAAGCATCAAGGAAGCCAGGGGTAGTATTGGCATTGTGGTGTCCTAAAATATCTGGATGCATGATGTTGGTATTTCCCAAAATGGAAGTCTCATGGTCATCCATACCCAACTGCCCTGTAGGTTGTTTGTGGAGCCTTGCAAAGGCAAGGCTGAGGTCATTGGAGTCATATGTTAGGGATGGGAGATTAGGAAGGAGTGGATTGGAGTTGTTGGCTGTTGTGATGAGACCTTGATCTTGTGTCCTTTTCGAAGAGGAGGACCTCTTGTTTTTCCTACAGCCTCCTCCAACAGGAACATTCCTCAACGAACCTCCTTTAGTCCAATACCTCCTACAAGCCTTGCAAAAGTACCTTGGCTGTGAGAGGCTGTAGTTGTTGTAGTAGCAGAACTTGGTGTTGGTGGAATCACACCTTGGGCACTTGAGAGCTTGTTCTGGTTGGGGTCTCAGCCTCCTTTCTTGCTGGGGTTTGGGGCATACCAATACATCTTCCAGTGATTCAGCACCCATGGCCTGGAAACAGAAAAAGAAGGAAAGAATGACATTGCAATTCATGGACTTGGTGGATGTGGCAGTGCAATTGCACTATAAAAGAAAATTAATTGGATTATTCGGTTTGTTTCAGAAGGAGAGATTTTTATTTTTAAATTATGTGCATGTAAATGAATTTAGGGGTTTCATGTTATAGTTTCCATGAAGATAAGAAGACAAGAAAGAAAGAAAGAAAGAAAGAAGAAGAAGAAGAAGAAGAAGAAATAATGGAAAATTAAGAAGGTTTGCTACAGGGGGTTAGGGTTTTGTAGTGACCTTTAGATTGCATCAAAGGCTTTCTTTGGAAACACTCATTTTCCACCACTAAGACTGATTCAATCCAAATCAAGGTCCACCACCTCTCTCTCTCTCTCTCTCTCTCTCTCTCTCTCTCGGAAATCAAAGCAACTTTTATAAGACATACATCCTGTTATTTTAAAAATTGGTGTCAAATAAATGCATGATTTCCAAGGTTTCTTTGTTATGATGCCTAAAATGCCAAACCTTTTGAATAAATGTGAAACTCCTCAAAATAAAAATATAATTAAAATAAAAAATCAATGCCATGAAAATGCCTTTCTCTCTCTTTTTCCTTCTTTTTCTAAGAACCCTCCAAATTTAGTGGGAAGGCTATCTTCTGCTTTGAAACTCGAAACTAGATCATTTTGAGCTATATCCAAAAAGAATTTAGAACCCATTCACAAAAACACCCCACCAAAGGGGAAAAGTCAGAAAACACCTAAATCATCTGATTTTCCTTTTTCCCCTTTCTCTTTTGGTTCTTTTGAAACCAACAAGAAGGAAATCAATCTCATACTCGTGAAACTCTTTAGAAATTCAGCAACTATATTAAAGATTTTTTAAAAAAATAAAGAAAAGGTTATAAAAAGAAACAAGGAACAACAAGAGGTTGGATTGGAGAGAGTTTTTCTTACCTGGTGTTGAGCATTTGAAGGGTCCATCCATGCAAAACCACCCCCCTGTGAGAGACAAAAGAGAGAGAGAGAGAGAGAGAGAGAGAGAGAGAGTCAAGACATGCAAATGAAGGAATAGAAGCTGAGGTGATATATATAAACAAACAAAGCTGGCAGAGGGAGAGAGAGGTGACTGTAATGATTACTTTCCGTACGATGATCGATGTGTTTGGCTTGCACGCAGAGAAAGCATGGAAAATTCGAGTCGATCTGAAACGGATTCATGAGGTGGATGGGGCCCACTGGCGTGTCTGCACCACTAGTTATAAAAAGAAAAAAGAAAAACCCCGATTAATCGGCCACCTCGTCCGAATATCGGCTGCTATTTTGATGTCTTTGTCCATACCTCCTGGACTAGACTCTGCCACCGAGGCGCCACTCCAGCAGTAAGTTAATCCGCGCACTGTGTTTCCGTACTGGTGAACCAGATCACCACCGTTCATCCACTGGCTTCCGTCTCCATCATCTGTGCCAAAAATAAGAAGAGGCCAGATCTTATGCAACGCTTGTAGAATAAGCTTCCTGGATAAACCTTGTGCAAGGTCCGACCGGTAAAGAAGGTATAACCCCACCATGAAATTGCTGCATGTGAATAATATGGCCCATGTGAGCTTCGTATGGCCCATCATGTCAATTCGAGAATTTTGAGCGGTCTTGTGTTTGTTGTCTACGTTGTCATCCACCATGTTTTCATGTCATCCAACCTGCATATCAGGTGAATCCCACCATAATTATAATCATTAATACATAGGCGGCGATATTGTAGGAAACAACAGACAACCCTCCAAAACTTTTAAATTCTCACCTCGTCTTACAGTGTCTTACATGTCTAGAAAATATGAAAAATATGGCCAATGTGATCAACATGTGATCCACCATGTCAATCCAAAAATTTTGAGTGGTCTTATGTTTGTTATCTACAGTGATATTCCCAATGTTTTTACGTAATCAAACCTGCATGTCAATTGAATCCCTTCCTGATTATAATCATTAATGACACCGGGAAGGACGCGTTGAAGTCGAGCATCATCTTCCTCTCAAAGGGATAACTGTTCCAATCCATGGAACTTCTCTAGACTCCTCACGAAGAAACCTTGAATGCACGAGGAAAAAAGAAATAATTCTTAAAAAATTGAAATAAATTGATTGATGATTGTCTAATCTTTATGTCCCTGGTACACTATTAAAATAGAAAAAAATTAAAATTCGTAATTACCAAAAATAGCAAAATTCTAACCTTAATAAAAATCCTAATTCTAATAAGACTCTTCAAAAGCCTGATTTCCAAAAAAAAAAAAAAAAAACTAAATAAACTTTTATTAGAATAGTCCTATCATAATTAGAAGTTATTTCTAAAAAAGAAGAAAATCTAAAATTCTAAAAATAAAAAATATATATATTAAAAATTTGAATTACTAAAAACAGTATTTTTCCTTAAAAATTAATTTTTAAGCTAAAAGCGTACATTTTCTAATGAAACGGATAGATGTGGTTCACCTCGGATGGCTTGTTTTAGTAAAGATTGATACCTTGTGCGCCCCGTAACGATAATCGAATCAAAAGTTACGATCAATTTATGGTCCATCTTCTTTTGGCCCAACTAAGCTAGGAATGTATCTGTGACATGTTCTACATCAGATCCCTCCACTAGAAGAAAAAAAAAACTCGCCCTCAAGTTACATAAGGGACTTGACTCATGATTATCAGATAACTTCTGATGCTGATGTTTATTAGCTCTCCTCTTGTACTTGGCATTAGGTTCTTGAGTTGACACAATACATGTACTCATACTCTCCTTGATTTGACTAATATAGATCAGCTCATTTACTTGTGCGTGCAAGATCTTATATTCTTTCTAATAATATTGTGGGCAATTAGGCAGACTTGTCCCTATGACAAGATCAATATGGTTTTGCATATCTTATATGGGAGGCAATTTATTAGGGAGTTCATCGAGTACAATCATCTTGAACTCCTGCAATACTGGTTTCAAATCCTCTGCGATGTTCTCAGGCTTCATATATTTTTCATTTTCAACTAATGCACATATATCTCATGTTTCCTTAAATTGTTTAATAAAATCGTGTTTAGTTATGAGAGACAATCCCTCCACTTTAGAAGTCTTGGGTTTGTTCTCCATTCCCATAGGGGCCACATGTCTGCCACTGATAAATCATGTGGCCTATCGCAACTCTATTTCAATACGGTCATCTCTCGCCATCAAATAATGGAATTTCTTTGCATAACCTATTACTGATTGGTTATCCTTCCAATAATTTTGATTTTGTTGGAATAATACCTGATCGTAGTTGCTATGAAGGAATCACATGCGCAACAACTGCTTCATCCGCGACCACGTGCAGATTGATGCCTTCATTTGTCTCATCCGCTCGAGTAGAAATTGTTTTCACCAAGCTGAAGCTCCACTCTTCAAGTTATGGGCCACAAGCTTAACTTTCTTTGCTTCATGAATTTCCATATAGTCAAAGAATCATTCAATTTTAGAAAGCTAATCGAGAAAATCATCAATGTGAAGTTAGTCATTAAAGCTAGAAAGATCGAATCTCATCTTGAATTCTTGATCCGTTCATTCTATTCGATCAATGCCCAATTCAAGATGTTATGGAATCATGTCACTGGATCCCACCTGCTTAAGAGTGATCATGTAGTTTACTGCCGGCATCGTCCTACGATCAATGCGATTACGAGTTCTAGTGCCTACTGTAGATGGATCACCGCCATGAACATGGAACAACTTTATGGCCTCCGTCAAGAGATCGATAGAAGCCTGCAACCCTTGCATGACTTACTGATCCTCTTGCTACATTGATTCGAAAGTTGCTGTCGTTAAAGCTAAATTCCCTAGAGTATCGTCCATGGGATTGTTGCCTGACCCGTCATTAGAAGCCATATATACAAGGAAAAGCCTTACTATGATACCAAACCGATGCAGGGGAGGATGTGCTGAGGTCGAGCATCGTCTTCCTCAAAGGGATAACTATTTTAAATCCACGAAACTTCTCTGGACTCCTCACAGAGAAACCTCGAATCCACAAGGAAAAGAAGAAAATAGAAATATTTTTTTTAATGAAATAAATTGATTAATGATTGTCTAATCTCTATGTGTCACTGCTACACTAATATATATATATATATATATATATATTAAAAAAACTAAAATTCATAATTATCAAAAATAGCAAAATTCTAACCCTAATAAAAATCATAATTCTAGTAAAACTCTTCTAAAGGTTAATTTCTAAAAATAAAAATTTCAAATAAATTTTTGCTAGAAGAGTCCTATCATAATTACAAGTTATTTCCAAAAAAGAAAATCTAAATCTCTCTCTCTCTCTCTCTCTCTCTCTCTATATATATATATATATATATATATATATATATATATATATATATATATATATATAATGGAATTACTAAAAATAGTAATTTTCTTTGAAATTTTGTTTTTAAGCTGAAAGTGTGCGTTTTCTGACAAAACGGACAGACGCGACCCACTCTGTGAGTTGCTTCACCTCGGATGGCTCGTTTTAGTAAAGATTGATAGGTTGTGCACCCCGTAACGATACCCGGATCAAAAGTTATAGTTAATTTACTGTCCACCTTCTTTTTGGCCCAACCATACTAGGAATATATATGTGACACGTTCTACATCAATTAATCATCGGGTAGCTTATTTATTCACAATAATGAACAACCATCCAAAAACTTTCAAATTTTTATGATGTTCCACATGATAGTTAGATGGATATAATTTTTGTGGTGTCCCACTTCTTGATTGAGAGACGCTTCTAAGCAGGTACACTCCATGCATACATCATAAAAGGCCCCACTCACGACATCCCGAGAATGAGGTTGATCTATTACCAATGTAGGACAATCGATTAATGAGCTTTGGCAAAGTAATGTCTATCAATCATAGAACTTTTACTTTTATCATTAATAATAGAACTTCTATTTTTATTTTTATTTTTATTATCAATTTTCTTTTTATACACTTCGAATAGGATCCTCCCCCAATAAGTAGAAATGACCAACCAAGCCATGGAATTTTTCAAGGCATGGCCCACTCATAGAACTCCAATAGATGGACATTCAGGATTTTATCCAAACATTCAACGCATTGGAGATTTGATTGTGCCATTCTCGAATACAAGCCTAGTTGATACAGTATGGCATGTATGAGATTGCACGGGTAGCATACATGTACCTCAAATTGAATTGCTCGAGTTGTGGGCTCCTAGGACAAATTATCCTAGCTGGACATACAGGTGGACAACTGACGGACAGTTAAGATTGCAAATTCAACAAATAAGTTTCCAGAAATCACGCGTAAAGGATAATCTTACAGGTCCAATAAAGAAACTTAGGGCCCTGGGTGGCAGTAAAAAATGAATCAAGGCCCATTTTTTGCTGATAAGCACTACAATGATCGTCTGCACATCCACCACAGAACACTGAATGGTCAGGATTATCAGGGCCGTTGTGGCACACTGAAACTGAGATGAAATTAATACTTGGGCTATGATATTTTGGCTTGATGGCATGACCTGTGGATGGTATGGATCTTCTGCAAATGTTGCGTTTTGACAAGGTGAAAAGATAAGGCAAACATAGCTCAATTGAATTGCAATATTCCTTTTAAATTAATAAGATATCTTTAAAACTTTGTATTAGCTGATACCTGTCTTTCTGCTATTGGTACTATAACCGGGGCTAATCGCATCTACCTTCCCTTATTATCTGACAATTACACATACCTACCCTCAGTTTTGCCTTATTGCAGATAATTGACCTCTATTTCACAGATCATGTAGATTCCCAAGGACAAGAAACCACCCTCTATTACCTCCATCATCCCTGAGAAAATGGCCATTTTACCCCTATCCTGTAGACAACTAATTGTAGATGCTTGTGCAGCTTATAATGGTGTGTCTATGTCATCTAACCTGTCCAACTGAATAACCAAAAAATGAAAATGGGATGCCCTAATCCAACCATCAGAGATAGGCCACGACATAAACTTCGAGGTTGGTTTTATGGGTGGTTGTTCATTGTTTCTATGAAGTGGCCCACTTGGTGATTAGATCATCATAATTTTTTATATTCAATTTTTTTTTTTAAAATGGAGCAACCTTGATGGATGGGTTGGATATATATGTATTATAGGAAATGCTCACCTGTGCACCAGTTCGCACAGAACTGGTGTAAACTTTTTTGAGAACCCGTCATACGGGATCCAAAATCTGAACCATCCATGTGAAGCAGCACCTCATGAAACTCCTAGAACCAAAGTTTTACTTTGATCCAAAGCTTTGGTGGGGCATGAAAAATGAAAACAGTTTCCTCCCTTGATTTGCATTTCTCTTTGCTATGGCCCACAAGAATTTTAGATCAGGGTGAAAATTCGTGTTTTGGGGTTTCATGAGATTCCGCATCACATGGACCGTTCAGATTAGACACCCATGACACGTATGCAAAGGTGCGCACGTGCGTAGGTGCACAGGTGAGCATGACTCATTATGTATTATATATGTACACAACAGTGTGTGCAGCACTAGTGTCTTTGTACACATTGGAGGTTATTTTGGTATATATTTCTCTAACATCAGATAACTAGAGTGACAGAGGCACCGAGAATTTTTATTTTTAATTTTTAATTTTTTAAAGATAATCTATTCTATATATAACAAAATTAGGGACAATTCTTGAGGTGAAGAACTTTGAGTATTCAAATGATATAGGAAGATATTTAAATGAAGTATGAGATCTTTTAAGTACTGAAAATTGTGTTTGTTGTATAATATATGATTCAAATTTTACCTACAACAAGCTTGCAGTCAGCATGAATTTTATCCGCACACTTACAAATCAGCATTGGCTCTCTTCTGCATGTACGCATGTATCCTCCATCCTTTCCCTCCGAAATAAAGTTTTCTTGAATACATCAATGATCCAAATCCAAATCATTTATATGACGAGTTTTTCTTTTTATGATTTAAAATCAATAAATGAAAGCTCTCATTTGGATTATTTCAACCTTTTGATAATTTGTTCTTTTGCTTTTAACATGAATAATATTGGTCCATAACCTTTGTTCAATTAATAGGTTGAAATATTCTATCCGACATTTATCTAAGAAATTCCCCATCAAGGTGAGCCTTGTGAAATTAATTATTTGGATTTAAAAAAGAAAAAGCAAAAAAGAATCCAAATGTAATAGTCCTGAGTTATCTTATTGCAATTCATTTGAACGTATGCCTCAATGGTAGACTCACAAGAGTTTCAAGGCGAGATCATGGGTGTGAGTGCATGAGCCTACTCTCTCCATGTGCATTGCACATGTCCTACCCCTAGTATGTATATAGTAAGCACTCCCGCCAGATGGACAATAGGTCGAGTACGCAAATGAAAGATTTTTGGTGCCGAAAATTATAAGCTGTGGAATCTTTGCCCAGCATGGCCCAAAGTGGACATCCCACCTCGTGGAAGTCCAACTGATGCGCATTGGTCCAATGTGGATATCCCACATTGTGAAAGTCCAACCAATTTGGAAAATCTACTGGGCCATGAAAAGTATTTTGGCTGAATGTTAAAATATTGTTGAAAGAATTAAAAGACCAAAAACAAAACAAAAACAAAAGAAAGAACAAGTTATGTTTCCCAAGCAAAAATCCATTGTTTGTGTTTTTAAGATTCCAATTGTCTCTTTTTAATTGTGAGTTATTCATACAAGTCTTAGTAGATATTGTATGGTCCCAACAATGAACAGTACTGGTCCCATGGTCCACATTTTCAAGTGCTTCCATTGACTACTAAACATAATGACAAATCTTATTCTTGGAAATTTCTCTACTCCGTAATTGCTCGTACTATAATAAAAATTAAATCAGATCCTCAACTTGTCATAAGCAGAAAAATCCTACTTGTTGCAATTTAATTGGACCACATCATCACACACTGCATTTAATGCAGCAGTGCTGACAAGGTCAGTGATGACATGGACCAATCACGATGTAGGAAAGTAGGATTTTCTTACTTGTGCCAAGCCAAGGATCCAGATTCTTAAAATTTTTATCTTTTTCATACGACATTGTTGAGAAAAGCTTGCTGAAAAGGAAGCATTAAAAAAATATTTATTATAAATTAATAATGATTTATTTCAACTCTCAAACATTTTTTTTCATTAAACTCACAATAATTTTATGATAATATCGCAAGATTTTCAAAAGCTAAGAATATTTTTCAAATTACTACTAAACCTATGAGAGGAGAGCAAAAGGTTTGCGTGCACATAGTGTGCACTGAGGATCGCTAAATGAACAACTTCCACAGTCCTATGATATTGGTTGGAAAAAGAAAAACTTTGATAATCTGGCAATTATGATGGATGCATGATATACGAATGCACTAAGAAATTATTTAGAAATTGCACACTTGGCATATAAGTAATCAAAATTTCTTTTTCTTTTCTTTTTTTTGGGAAGACCAGTAGAAATATTATTACTTCCAAAATGCTAGAGGTTGAAAGAACAAGGCAAGTAAGCTCAAAGAAAGCAAAAAGACTTACACACGGGCCACCCACAACCCGGGCCAGAAGAGAAAAGAAAAGGCAAAAAACCTACATCCCAGGCCAAGAGAAAAAAATCACAACCCGAGCTAAGAAAAAAACAAAACAAGCCCACATCTCAAGTCAGGAAACAAAGAAATGATCACTTAATCTTGGAGAAGAAGCTGGGGAAGGCAAGCCTACTAAGAAACTATTGAAGCAATTTTCATACTTGAGACAAGTCGGGCATCGAAGGAGGGTGGAAGAAAGTAGGTGAGCTTAGAGATTGACTAACGACACCTAACTAAGACAACGGTGACACTAGCATTGGCATAAGAGATCATGACATACATAAATCTAGCATAGATGTGCATGGTTCAAGAGAAAGAAGGCGGATCCATAATAGAAAGAATAATCTAACTATTGTGAACGTCTATCATAAACTCTGAGAGATTAGCCCCGCAAAATTTATACAAATCAATGAGAGTAAGCTTAAAGCATCTTTTAGGCAAATATAAAATAGGATCATGAAGAAGATAGCCTTAGCAAGCTATATGGCAATTTGGAGTGAAGCAAAGTAGACTAAGCATGACATCATTCACTTGAGAACACGCAATGATCCACCTCCCCAACAACAGATGGCGAAGCGGGAGGACAAGGGGACAGGGGCACCTATTGCAAGCGGCTGCTGGGAAAGCCTAATGGGCAGAAAAACAAGTATTAGGTGCTTCCATGAGATGCGAAGGCCCCAAAACAAAAACTGTCACATGTTGTAAAAATAGAGCGAAGAATCCTTTCCTTAGAGGCTATGACTCTAAATATTCTAGAGTTCCACTCCCTTCAAATATACCAAGCAAGCACAGAAAAAGATAATTGAGTTAACAGGCTATAAACCGGAGTGTTGGGTAAGAAGTTCATAAGGGGGACTGACTCTCTCAAGAAAATGTTACATAGAGTACCGAACTTAACATACAACTATGCCCAAACCAAATGAACAATGGAGCAATGGAAGAAAATATGCTAAATAGTTTTATAACCATAATTGTAAAGAGAATAAGAGGTATCCAAAGAGCTGCCAAATTTCGAGATCTAACCCTTAGTCTTGAGGCTACCAAAAAAACCCATCTAGACTATAATAGAATATTTGGGGATACAACCTTTAAACCGCACAAGATCAACTTGACACATATGCTGCTAGTAAATGTTAATTAAAGAGAAAAAGAGAGCCGTCCATTTGTGATCTGATCATCATCCTCAAAATTGAAATGGTGGAAATCTCCCAAATGACTATGAGCTTAACCGAGATACCAGGGGTAAGTTTTAGGATCCATCAGAGATGAGATCACTAAAATAAACGCCTCTCTCACGAATGCCTCTAGTTCCCATGCCCTAGATCATAGATAACTTTATTTCCAAAATGATTAAAAGGGAAGTCATTACTAACCCAAGTATCAAACTAAAAACTAGTATTTTCCCTATTATCAATGAGGTATTTAACATGGGGCTTGGTAAGAGGGGGAATACCAAGAATACTTTTTCAAGCCCAAAAGGCATTGGAAGTCACCTTAAGGTTTCAAATGGATCCATTATAAACATACTTTGTTTGGACTTAAAGACCCCAAAGACTAGAGTCTTGAATAACAACTCTTCAAAGTTGCTTACGAAGACAAACTTGGTTAGAGATGTGGAGGGAAATAATCCCAAGCATGACTTCAACTTTGGGATAACTATCAATGCAACTATTAATGTGATTATTCCAACTATATTTAGTATCATACATGTCACAATCATAGTAGCGATTGTCACTCTTAGACCCATTATTCAGATAACTAGAAAAAGAACTTTCTAGTTCACTCAGAAAAGAACTATCATTGTCAATCTCAAAAATCTGATTTTCAATATCAAAATATACGGAATAACCGTTACCATTACTATCCCTAACTAAAAAAGTTTCATCAGAGATGAAACTCCAAATGTCCCTGACACCTAAAAAATGATCAACATTACTGCAACTATAACTGCCACTATCGCTCCAACTAGGAATGTTTTTATCCGTATCATTTAGAATGGGGTCTTCACTTCCACTGGTATTTCCAATAGGACAGCCAAGACTGTCCATTGATTTACTTAGCCCACACCTGTGTTCTAACTCCTCGTTAGACAATATCGAATTGAACCACCATTTTTCCATAGAGCCTTCCTGCCCCCTATTTGAAAATACAATAGATGAATAGTCATTCGATGAATAATCATTTTACTATTTCATTTCCTATCGGAATAAGCATATAGATCCAATTACTAGGATCATTAACTAATAACGAGTTAGCATTGAAAGAAATGATTCTGGGAATCCGGGGTATCAATTCACTATATATGATGGAACCTTTTCTTCAATTAAAGAGGGGTTTCTCCCATGTCATGTACAAATTCTCATCGAAAAGATAAATATTTGCTCCCTCCTATGAAGAATTCATTTTCGTAGAATCTTGTATAATAGAATATTAAGTGCCTATGTAAGAGAAAGTCCCAAATATTTTAATGGAAGCTACATTCTTTGATATTCAAGATAGAGCTGATAACATCCTTCTATTGGCAAGATCTGAAAAAATATTGTGACACTCTAGCTAAAATTTATACATAGACTAGAATTGATGCTAAAATTAGAAAATAGTATTTGACATTTATAGCATCAAATGGATCAACAAACGCAAAGACCATAAGATCATCTGCAAAAGAAGATGCAAGATAATAAATCCATCCCTAGAGAAGGGGAACCTCACCAATTCATTGGCATGGCATTTGGAGATCAATGTTGAGACTATCAGACACCTTCCTAAAATCCACCTTAACACACATTCTAAGAGACCCGGCATCCCTATGGATGCCTCTCATAAGATCGTGGCTAAGGAGAATATTGTTTAAGATGTCTCTACCCAAGATGAAAGTATATTAAGAGTTGTCAATAAGCTTTGGTATGATATTTTTCATCATAGCAATGAGAATCCGAGCAATGATCTTGTAAAGCTCATTTGTTAAGGAGATAAGCTTAAGATAATAAGGTAACCACATTTTCACCCTTATGGACAAGGAGGATGTTAACAAGCTTGAGCATGATCAATGATTTTTTTTTATTTTTTATTTTAAAGTTGGTATAATTACCTTTGTAATGTCAGCACTACTAACAGGCCAATAAACTTTTATAGAAAAGAGCATTAAAGTCATCTAACCCTAATGCCTTATTTAAGTCCGCAAACTTAATTGTCATCTCAATTTTAGACCGGATAATTGACTTACAAAGGTCTACCCCTTGGTCAACAGACAAAGTAACAATGTTATCAAGCAAGCTAACATGCATCAACTTTAGGAAAAGATTGCCCAAAGTAAGAATAGTCTTATAATGGTAAATTAACATCCCTTATTTCCTCATGACTAGTACAATAATGACAGATTGATTTTGATGTCCCAAAATTTGGAGGTATGAAAAAAATTAGAGTTTCAATCCCTAAAATTAAGATTTTGGATACTCGCTTTTTTACTTTAACATAAACACCTCAACTTATATGCGCTAACTCAGCATTAATTGGCAAGCTTTTCCTCCAAAAGATTAACTTTCATATTATTTTCCTAAACCAAGGTTTGTGATACCATGAGATATACTCCCTAGCACAAACGATGCGAAAGTCAATTTTAGTTTTAGCATAGGCCCAAGATTTAAGCATAAATTTGACCTTTTTTTAGTTCGGTAGTAATCAATGTTCAAAATATCGGTATCACTTTTACGTTACATATCGAATCCTTGGGATACAGATACGTATTGGTTATTGCATCGGATATATCATTTGTATCAAGGAATTCATTGCACTTTTTGGGAAACATTTGGGGAATGGTTGAATTTTTTTAATGAAACTTCAGGGATTGTTAGAAAAGACCTTAATACACACTTTTAAATCATGACATCTCAAATAAGAAGTGCACATAATAGGTTTCCTTTATATAGGATCCTAAGCTACGTACTGTCTGACGAACTAATGCAACTATATTCAAATTGAATACATACATTTAGAGTGTATATGATGATCATTTATTCAAATAGTCATAAATACTTCAAAATTAGTCTTAATTGATAGCTGATTGAAAGGAAATTTTGGAGAAAAATAATTTTTATTTTTCAAAAATTGACAAGGACTTAACAAATCAGTAGATTAGTCCTCATGCAAGCTTGATTTCATGTTTGTAGTGCAACATTGTAAGCAATTTGGGGGAAATTAAGAAAATTTTGAATTTTCTCTAAATCAAACTACCTACACTCAAATTTAAAAATTAGAAGTATGTGATGATCATTTCATCAAATACTCCTAAATACTTTGAAATTAGACTTCAAAATTAGTCTTAATTAATAGTTGGTTGAAGGAAAACTTTTTTTAAAAAATAAAATTGAAGAACATTAAGAACCAATGGATATCGAAATCAAAGCTCGAACTCCATGATTTTTCATTCAAAATATAAAGAACCAATGGATTTATAACCATATGACAATAATTTAACATAATTTCAACAAACAAATGGGATCGAAAATTAAAAATGCTCATCGTATCAAACATGTGAGATATATCGGCACTACCCGTGTATTTTGTATCGCATAGGTGAAATACAAGATATATCATGGGATATATCGGCCATATCATCTATATTTAAAACATTGGTAGTAATCCCAACTATAGGGATACTCCTAGCAAGTTCACACCAAGCCATGGCCACGACATCAAAGAATTTGTCCCTGCATTTTATACTAGTAGTTAAAAAATGAAAGGGAACTAGATTTAATAGATGTATTATAAGTAGCAAGCTCAATAAAGATGCACTACACCAAAAATCCTGTTTAGGAACGACAATGGTTTTGGTTCTGAAACGGATCAAAACCGTGCCAGAACTAAAAAAAATCCTATTACATACCTTCCTCTCGATCTCCAGTCGCACCAACACAACCCTATTCTTGATCTCTCCCTCTCTCTCTCTCTCGCTCCCTCACTCCCTCAATCCCTGGTTCTCAATCTCTCTAGCCTCGCTCCCTCACTCCCTCAATCACTACCTCTCTCTCTCTCTCTCTCTCTCTCTCTCTCTCTCTCTCTCTCTCTCGATCTCTCTCCCTATCTCTCTTTTGCCTCCCTCCCTCTATCTCTCTCGCTCCCTCACTCTAGATCTCCTGAGTTGTGGGTTCTCTAAATATAAAATCTCAAACTAGGGTTAATCTCCCTCAAGTCTTGTGCCGAAGAACTCAAAAGAAAAGCAGTAGCCGCACTTGCATTCTTCTCTCCGCCTCTCTAACGTGCGCAATTGCCTAACTTTTCTTCAAGAACATCATGCATTGACTCTATGTTGCATCCACACTTGTATTTATTTTTTTTTACAGCAATTATACAAAATTTCTTGTCGAAGATTGATTTTTTGACCTTTGTAGGGCCCATCATGATGTGTACATGAGATCCAACCCATCCACTAGATGTACCCTTTGAAGTTAGGCCATCGGTTAAAAAATCACCCGATCTGAGACTTAGGTGGGCCACACCATAGGGAACAATTCGGAGGGGACTCTCAACCAATAAAACCTTCCAGACTGTTTGTGGATCCCACCTTGTTGTGCATGTGCCATACAAGCCATTCATCAGATCCACCCCCCCGGCTATGTGATTTTAGAGGTTTTGGGCATGAATTTTACCATGTTCCCTTTTGTGTGGCCCATCTGAGTTTTGGATTGACGTGTTTTTTGGGCTCACGAGTGAAACTAGTTCAATGCACATGATGCCTTAATCTCCCTCTTTATCATGTCTTAATGTTTCTCTTTCTTGTATTTTTTTTTCTTTTTTGGTCTGTCTTACTCTTCCTTAGTATTAGAAAAAACAATACAAGGGATTAGTTTGTTAAAATGCCAAAGAGATGTGATTTTGTGGAGAATTTAAGATCCGCTTAATACATGGCACGGATCATGTGTAAGTGTGCCACAACTCACCTCTTAAATATTCCAATGTATAATTTTTTTTAGATTCTTATTCAAGAATAAGACTAATAAGAGTGGTTGAAATTCTTATTTTGGTATAATTTTTTTGTGTTAGTAGTTATCATATGGTTGAAGGCGTGATTGGAGCTTGGCTGGTGGCTGTGTTAGTAATTGTATGTAGTTGGTGCTTGGTCGGTGGATTATTTGAAGGGTGCTCTTTAGAGGCCAAGCTATTTGATATAGCTCCTACTAGTGGCTGAAGTTGCAGTGGCTTCAGCATTAGCTTCTGCTGGGAGTAGTCCCTCGGAGTTTTAACATATTAAAACAAAGCATGAAACTTTGAAGGACTTTGTCAGCCCTCTTGAGAGGCTATGCACGCTGGCCTTCTTAGATGGTAACCCTCTTGAGAGGCTATGCATGCCAATCATCGATCATACCCAATCATTAAGTGCTCAAGTTCGAAATTCACAAATACAAAAAATTGAGTTGAACTATGATGGAATTATGAAGCATTTTGGACTCAATATTGGGAGTCTAATCGAAGGAGTTGCCTATGTAATTGTTATCCCAGGTATGGTTTTCGATTCTTCTGATGTAGAGCGGGTTGCGGATAGTTTTAACATATAGTTAGCTACATATTCTTTCATGTTTATCTCGATGTTTTCACTTCTTATTGTACACTCATCATCTCCAAGTTTTACTTCCCATCAATATTCAATCATTTTATTATGGCTTAATTGATTAAAACTCATCAACAGCAACTGCTTTCTTTTTCTTCCTAATTTCTCTAATAATCAATGTGTTAAATTAGTATTATAATGCAATTTACTTCAAGTTATCCTGTGCTTGAATATTTTACAGGTTTGAGAGGAAGCTGAAAAATACATATGATCAGTTACATTTCAACAAGTTTGCATACTTACTGCCATCAATACATATGTTGGCATGTGTATTGACCCGTAGATGGGTTGCTTTTTTTTTTTTTTTTCTCTCCCCTAATATGAAGACTTGGTAAAATTTAATATTGTAGATGTTTTAAAACCCAAATTAAATTATTGTCAGAGTCCATCTGACCATTTGGACAAAAACCTGAAACTAAAATGGTCTGGGTCACCTTAAAACGCTGTATGCTATTTGATAATATTTTAAATAAATAAATATAAGTAACTACGTACATCTGTCAAAGCTCAAAACCACAACTTTCTTGAAAATCAATTACTCTTAACCACTATACTAACAGCAGATTGGATATTAGTTCTCTCTGCCTTTAATGATTTTGAGTGAAGTAGATTAGGCACATTTGGCATCATGTGCTGCTGGAGTATCAAATAACTTCCTTGTACGATGTTTGGTATGATTTGCTTCACCAGCATTTACAATTGGTGTCGTGATGTGTATGATGTGTGAATAAAATGCATGTGTCTGATTTTTGTTTTTGGATATCTATAGGCCCAGAAGAATGTTAGCTGAAATCGGGTTGGTCGACAAGGCATAAGATATGTGTCGGGCTAGCTAGAGGTTTGGCATATCTCCATGAAGAATCAAGATTGAAAATTGTTCACAAAGACATCAAAGCTACCAATGTACTGTTGTATAAGGATCTCAATCCTAAGATACCGGACTTTGGTTTGGCAAAGCTTGTAGGATGGCCTTTGGTGGTTGCTGTCCCAATTGCAAATTCCCAAGCAATGACTGCCCACTAAGTGAGTTCATGCCACTTGTGTCCCTTCCTAGCATGAGCTTCATGCTTTGTTTTCACCATCCTTCATCAAAATCATGAGCTTCCTTTACAATCTTATAAATAGTTCTCTGTTCATCCATCAAGTGATGGCAATGAATACTCATATAGATATGTTTTGTTTTAGTTTGGAAAATATATCATCGAGTCGGTACTTTTGTAATCCAGTTATCTTGGCCATATTACATTCTAAATCTAATAATGCCTTTTAATGTTTACATAATTAATATTTTACATTTATCAATTCCTCAAACGTTTCTCTTAATTAAAACAACAGTGGAATGTGCACATTCTACATATAATAGATTTTGCACCTGTTGCCCATAGGGAATTTTTTAATGGAATGTGCATCTTCTACATATAGAAGTTACTACTAAATGCTTCAGTAGCCAGCCAGGTGCCAAATCCTACTGGCACTTAAATATTTTGATTTGGCTGGATCCTTTCTTATTATTTTTGATTTGTCTGGTGACTCTTATCAACTTACCTATGGTCAATGACAGTAATGTTATTTGTATTTTTTGATATTATAAATTTGTTTAATTGGAAAAAAAAAAAAAACATGACTTGTGTTGACCCACCCAAATCAAGTTTTATGGGCTGACTAAGTCAGGTCTGAGTCCTGAGTCTACCAATCTTTAGTTAATCCTTCTGATACATTTTCTTCTCCATTTGTCCTTAGAAGAGCTCAATTCATCGGGTGTGAGACCTATTCATATTCTGTCTTTGCTTTGTAACAAGTTGAGCCCCGGCATACAATAGTAAATAGAATGCTATTTTGCAAGAAAAAATGAAAATTGTTTGATAAAATTGCGCTTTCAGAAGAAAACTACTTCTAGGAGAAAATTCTCTCTATTTAAATTCACATCCTCATCATAGGAATTTGCTTTCTAGTTAAAGTATTTACTGAAAAATACTCTCCTCTAGTGAAGTAGAATGCCTCTCCACTAAACATTAACGGTAAAACTATAGCTATATACTCGAGCATGTTCAACATAGGAGTTCTATTAAAATTTTTATTAGTTCTTGTGTTGAGTACGTGTTGTAAATGATAGTTACCAAGAGAATTGTAGTCTTTTTCCCCTCCTTTTTTTGGTATTAGATTTATAATATTCACCTAGCTCTAGTTAACTTTTATTTATGCTTGGAAGATTGTTCATATAGTGCATGGTTCTAAAATGCCATGTCCACGTGTTTAACATGGCAATTTTTGGAAGTTACAACATTCTTTTTACGTAGGTCCTAAAACTCCCTAGTCCTTGGAGGTTCACATATCTCCATATGCAGCTTGGCAGAACTTTGCAAACTTGTGCTGCAGTTCTGTTTTTCACTCCCTTTCTTCTAATGGTTTCAAGGTTTTCCCATTGATAGTAGCCTAGCTGATATGTTTTGTTTATTCGTCTTGATCTTCATCAAGTTCAAATAAGTTTGTCATTGGTGGTTTCTGATATGCTATACTGCTCTTGTAGGTTGCCTTCCTGAAATCAAGAAAGGGATTCATACGCATAGCCATGCAGATGGGCAAGCCTCTAATTCTAGTATGATTTTTATGCATAATATAGCATTTATAAAAACTTACACTGAGAAGATAATATTACCTGCGTGATTTTTCACTTTGAATTTAGACCACTCGGCATTTTATTTTTATAGCCATCTCTCGGTGGCATTGGGCAGGAAATTGGAACAGGAAAGTGGAAATTGAAAATTTTTTGCGACGGTTTTCAACCGTCCCTAATTTTTTGCGACGCCCTATTTTGCCATGGTTAAGAACCGTTCCTAATTGATTTAGGAACGGTTTTCAACCGTTCCTAAAGAGGGATTTTAGTTTACTTATGGCCATATGGTTAGGAAGCTCAAGCCTAAAATAAAAGGGGATGATAATTAAGGAGAGAATAAAGGAAGCGGGAATTAGCTCAAGCTCTATCCAATCTACTCTCTTTGCGCGTGTTATCCAAACTAGAGTTAGACCAAGTTATTACTAGAAATGGAGAGATTATCAATGGCAGAGTCGGTGAATGTTTGGACTTGCCCACCATGATTTTCTCCCAAATATTTGACACAGTTAATAGAAACTGTCCAAGGCAAATGTCCTTCCGAAGAGTGAACCTACAGATTGGGTCATTAGCATCATAACCATCAAAATTATGGTACGTAGTATAGATGTCCCATAAACAAAACAAATAAGCTTATCTGACTATCTAACTACCTGATTAGCGACATTTATTAGACAGTTAAAATGAAAAGAATATCCAGCGGTCCTATTTCATGAAAAAGTGTCCACAAATAAGATGATAGGATTGTTCAACCAATCTGATCCTAGGCTAGCAACTTGGTGACAGTGTTCCACACAATCTAGTAAGTTTTGTTTGAGTATATATATGCCATGTATACAATTTCTGAGTGCCTGCATGCAAAGCGTCATACTCAGCCCGAGTATAATCATATAACTCGTCAGTTGGAAATTTCAACAGGTATTTCAAAATGGTTCTCATAAACTCATATTGTGGAATGCTTGTAGGATTGCAAGAAACCGTCCTTTTTTGGTGGGAAATATGGGTGCATGGTAAGTCCGTGCGCGCGGTGTGTACCGAACACGAGAGCTGTGAATTAAGAAAAAAAAAAATGATCTGATGGCTATACGGGTTAAACGCCGTCGCCATTGCGTATGGTTCGACCAGGGCGCGGATTCAGTCAGGTCTGGACCTGAACGAGTTTTGTGACCGTGGGACCCAACTCTATGTATGTGTTGTGTATCCACGCTGTCCATCCTCCTTTCCATCTCATTTTAGGGCATGAGCCAAAAAAATAAAGAAGATCTAAATCCCAGGGGAACCACACCCTAGGAAACAGTGATCCTTGAAAGCCCACTATTAAAAACTTATTAGAATTTTCGATGATATTTATTTGCCATCCAACCTGTTGATTAGGTCACATGGACCTGGATCAAGGGAAAACACAAATATTATATTGATCCAAAACTTTTGTGGCCCTCAAAAAGTTTTTAATGGTCAATCGCCACTGTTTCTAGTAATATGATCCACCCGAGATTTGGACCGATTTGGACCGACAGCATAAATACACAACACATACAACAAGGTGAGCCCATAGTCATGACTTGACACAACAAGGTCAGGTCCCAACCTGACTCAATCCACGCCCCGTTGGACCCTAAACCCGACGCCACTTTGAGCTATATATGTATGCCCCCACTCATTCGTATGTATTTGATACAGCGGCTGTTCATCATTTTCCCACAAACGTAACACATGTATATTATATCTTATAGTACAAGAAATGGGACACCATGATGATGAAATGGTATGAAAATCGTGTTGTTCTGTTCATTAGGTGGGCCACATGAGTACGCTTAGGATATGATTATGTGTACATTGATATTGATGGCACTACGTCATAACAATGGCTGTACATTAATATTTATGTTGTGTTATGCTGTACGTGTGGATTGGCCTAATTTTCATAACAATTTATCATGATTGTTCAGGCCGGTTTTTGTACAGATGAGTGTTCTAACATGTGACACGTTGGTAGGAGAAATGGCTTTATCATGACTGATCATGATTCATGATACAGCGGATGTATCTTATCATTTATTTTTTGGTGTTCCCACTTTATTTCTCCTGAAGGAATGCTTGGTGCAGTCACTCGAGTGTACTTTTGAAAGGGAACTCACCTCACACGTAGAAATGCAAGGACAAGTGCGAAATTGGAGCCACTAACAGCGGATTTCCACTGCGTCTATTTGTAAATTTTCACATGTATATGAGCAATCTTGTGGGACACGTGTACCAGAAAAATGAATGTTCCTAGGCAATCGGCCAATGCTCCAAAACTTACAAAAATGTACGGTCCACCTTCCACATCTATGTAGTGGATATTGCCTCGTGAATGGATCAGATTTGGCAGAGACTTCCTCATTTACGTATGCAAGTGCACTTTCAAAGAGAAACTCAAGCGAGTCCACTTAGCATTTCTCTCTCTATAAAAACTCCGGAGAAGTTATTTAATACTCTCGCAGAGTCGCAGGGTACGATGATGGATGGGCGCTCCTTGGATCCACCAATGTGGGTGGGATCCCTGACTGTTGGCCGGGCCCATATTGATTTATATAGTTTACATCCACGCCGTCCATCCGTTTTGAAAGCTCCTTTTAGCGAATTATGTCAAAAATAAAGAAGATTCAAATCTATGTTGAACCACACCAAAGTAAACAGTGGTGATTGAATTCTCACCATTAAAAACTTCTTGACTAATGAAATGTTTATTTTACACCCATCCTTTTGATAAGGTGAAAAATACCTGGATGATGGGCCCACATAAATATCATCTTGATCCAAAACTTATTTGGCGGACAAGAAGTTTTTAGTGGTCAATCACCACTTTTTCCTGTGACATTATCCAACTGAAATTTGGATCTACTTCAGTTCTAGGATCATTCTTAAATGATCTGTCAAGACGGTTGGACGGCATGGATGTAAGGAAAATACATCAAGGTGGGCCCTACAGTCAGGGATCCCACCCCCCCTTGGTGCATCCGGAGATCCACCGAAGCCGCGGCCATGATGGATCACATGCAGGTACTTTTAATTATAAACGTGGAATATTCGTAACTCAAATTACGCCGGCCAAATCATTGAACACTATATATATATATAATATATATATATATATATATATATATTATATATATATGTGTGTGTGTGTGTGTGTGTGTGTGTGTGTGAGAGAGAGAGAGAGAGAGAGAGAGAGAGAGAGAGAGATAAAGACAGATTAATGATTAAAATTTTTAATCTATATCTTATGAAAAAGTGTTTGACATATCGCATATAGCACCCCATTTTGCTATATGTCAAATACCCTCTCCTTTTTCAGGATTTTGATATACACCCCTCCATTGTTAGATATGGTAAAAACTACTCTAGTTAACTTTCACAGCCAAACCATGACAGGGTCGTGAGGATGATCTTGTAGTAATTGACTATTATAAAATAATTTATTTATTTCTAAGCTCTATGATAAGATTTTAAAAAAGAAGAATAAGGAGAAAATGACTTTTTTGATTTAAATTATGAGTTCTTGTCAAATATCGTGCTAGTGACTTTTGAGATTGGGCTTTGTAGACACGTGTCAACACGTGGCAGATCAGGGTCTTGCTGCACACGTGGCACATATGAGTGAGATATCAAGCGCTTATAACATGGTCCCACCCTTGTGACATCGTTTGAGTACTGAACCACTTTCAAATATACTGTGCAGCCCCATCTCTAATAGTGGCTCGTGGTCTAATTAATCCTCACCGAATTTGGTGCTTCTCTGGCCTTACTGGATCCAGTTTCATTTTTCAGTGCATGCATATCTTTTTCATAGATGAGTACAGGTGAAGAAAAAATTGAAAACAAGGATGTAATAGAGTGCAGCCCCATTTAACAGCTCTTGTGATCATATTTTAATGATATAGTAATAAATTTTAATTAAAGTTTATGATATTTTAGGACATTGAAAATGAAGTTAGTAATGGTTGATGCATGGTTCAGATTTCACCCCAAATGACTTCTATTTTACCTGAAAAAGCCTCAGCCACCGACTTTTTCTCACCCTATTTCTCTTCCTTTCTCCACACACTTTAGTAGAGTCTATTTTAATAGAAAAAACGATAAAAGTGGGGAACTTTGAAACTGCACTTGCTTCGCACATGTAAAAGAGGAACACGTGAATCAGATGGGACTGGAGCTGTTCATGATGTTTACCAACGGCAACCATGGGAAATCTCAGAAGAAGGGCGAGCTGATCATCAGGTTGGAAATAGCCTTACATGAGATTTAGAACGGTGCTCAGTTCCTCTTAACCGTTCATTGATTTTGCAAACGTCTCAGCCGGTGTAAGTGGGGTCGGCCAAGTGGCGTTGTTATCAGATACATTTATCAATGTTCCACATGTTTTACTCGTTTCTACGTGTGCCGTACGTGCCAATGCATAAAACATTCCTCATTTTAATGTATTTAAGTGCGAGCTAAAACATGTACGGTGATGGCTAACATTTGATTTGGTAGGCCACCACATAAACTGCCTTTGGGAGGGAGCGGATTAGGTGAGACCCAGATCCACCGACGTGGTCGGAACCCTGACTTTGGGTCTCACAGTGATGTGTGTACCTTAAATCCACACCGTCTAACCATTTTAAAAGTTCATTTTAGGGCATTAGCCTAAAAATGAAGCTGACACAAAATTTAACCGGACCACACCATAGGAAATAGTTGATATTTAATCATCACCATTAAAAACTTCATGGATTCCACCTAAATATTTATTTTCCATTAAACCTGTTGATAGGGTCACAAACACCTAGATGAAGAGACCACACAAATATCATCTTGATCTAAAGCTTTTGTAGCACATAAGTAGTTTTTAATGGTCAATCACCATTGTTTCCTATACTATGGTCCATTTGGAATTTGGAGCTGCTTCATTTTTTGGATCATGCCCTAAAATGAGCTTTAAATATGGATGGACGGTGTGGATGTAGTCACATACATTACAGTAGGCCCCACAGTCAGGGGTCTCACCCACCTCGATGGATTCGGGGTCTCATCTAATCCGCTCCTTTGTTCGGGAAACATGGACACCAATCTCCAATGACTCGGAAGACCCAATGGTGCCCACCGTAATACGCATGTTCTATCCACTCCGCCCATTTATTGCCCTAGGTCATGTTAGGGCTCACCGTAAAAATTATACAAATTCAAAACTCAAATGGGCTACACGACATAAAAATATGGGAACGAAAACAACGACCATTGTGACCGTTTTCGGTCGCCATGATGTTTTGTGACCGTTTTGGGTCCCCATAATGTTTATACGACATCCAACCTGTTCATAAGATGATTCTCACCACCAGCCTGAAGAGAGAACTTAAATATCAGCCTGATACAAAACTTCGATGGACCTAAGAAAGTTTCAATGGTTGGCATTCAATCCCCACCATTTCTATGCTGTGGCACACCTAAGTTTTGAATGTGCATAGTTTTTCTACAGTTAACTCCTAACTAGGCTAGTATAATGGATGGACAAAGTGCATATAATACATACATTACAGTGGGCCCCATAAAGCTTGGGTTTGGGTTTATCAGGGTAATGGAAAATTTGGGTAGATAAGTGTTGGAGAGAGGATTGGGAGTTTACTAAAATTACATATTGTTTGCACAATTCAATCATACACGAGGTCACATGTGTTAGCGATGACCTTCATTCGATTAACGTATGAGATTAGGGAAGTGCGAGTATGCCAAAGTCATACTTGACTCAATGTTTAATTGAACGCGATGCCCCTGTGCTGAGATGGATCATTTAAGACTGAATTCTAGGACTCAGTTGCCCTCTCAACTATCGGTTGTAACATAGATCAAGCAATTTACAAAAGGGTAGGGGTTAGTCCTTTCAGATGGATTTCTTTTGCCATATGCCTTAAGGACTTGTTCTTTCACCAATAATTGCGGCCAATGTATTTCTCAATGCAACAAAGATAAACGGATTAATTAAACTATAAGGGGCTAAAATAATGCCAATATTATTAATGTGTAATTAATGTTTAATATAATTGAGAGAGTAACAAATAAACCATAGAATAAAAATAACACGAGAAATAAATACCTATATCGCCTGTGTGGATAGAAGATGTAGGCGAATGATCAACAAGATGTTACCAGGGTGTTTGATCTTAATGACTCGGTTGATCGAGATCTGACAATGAAAAGTTGCAGATATTTATACTACTCCTAAGCATACTACAGTGTGGCACTGAATAGTAGTGATCTATACTATTATAAACCTCAAACGTTATATAACATAACTAGACAGAAACAGTGGGATTAAAACTAAGCTAAGATAAAAGATAAAGACAATGTTGTGCTATGGACATAAATTGTGTTTGGCATGAGCTTGGAGCCCTTCATTGCATTCTCATTTTATAGTTTTAGATGCACATAAATTGTCTTTGGCATGATCATTAGGTTTCCTTTCCAGTCTAGGATCCTTCATAGCCACGACGCTCGGTTGTTCTCTTATCATTCCTGTATGGCTTAGAGATCTCTGGATATCAGAAACTTTTTTCAAATATTTTGCAGCATAGCTATAGAGTTCCGTTTATCTTTAGGGCTATCTCCCATCCGATTAGGTCATAATCCAAACTATTTTCAAATTTGCCCTTATTATGACCATGAAAATTTGTAAATTTGATGGGACCAGTCCCGCTGGATTCGGATCAAGACTCAATCCATTAGTTCCTATCCGCTCTGATGTTGGCTCAATTCTTTAATTTTCATAATCACCATGAGAGCGTCGAATGTCTTAATTAGGAAGATCTCCCATTACGCCACATGCCATATTTTTAAATATCTGATAGGATCATTGCCTCGGTGGGTCTTTTATAGACTTGTCAATTATGCTGCCTTGGTCATGCGATATATTAATTAAGGCTACGTGTCATTCATTGCTTCGTCTCCTCTTGAGACATGCATATAGTTATGCACCACTTTACTTTTGACAAGTGACGTGTTGTTGAAAAATAAGTGACAAAAGATATCCTCAGATGCAAGTACGATTCTGTCATTATTAGGCATGTAGTTCCAATACATGGATGCATTTTATTGGTCCACGAGGGACTGCCAAAAATGGGTGTAAACCACCCCTATATGTATTACTACTCTTGAACATAAAAGTCCTAATGATTTCAATTAATTTAGTTTTTGAACATTTGTCCTCGTGATTTTAATTAATTTTACATTTTTATATATTATAAATCATTGGCTACTCCTTTGTTAGTATAGCACCATTTTGAAAATGGTGGTGATTCTTCCTCTTGATGATGTTTGGTGCTAATGTATAGCTATCTTGATCATTCATATTGTCAATCCTATTTTGGGTGGGCATGTGTCTAAAGTGACATTAATTAAGCAATTGTAGTGTAGTGCCCTGAAACCTGGTACTCGAGTACAAAGACTTGGATCTTGAGTCCTAGGGTGTTAACACTACAATAGTCAATTGCATTGGCATTGACACTGATGAAGCCTTTGTTTTCATTGCTTGAGTATGATGTTTTTAGCTGCGCAAACCCGGGTGTTGCGTAAGAATGCCACATGGGAGAAAAATCTCTCATGCGTGTACTCAATCAAATTAATATTCATCCCATATGCAGAATAAAGCAAAGTGGCGTATATCGAAATCAACTAATATCAAACAGAGAACAAGATAAATAAAGCATTAAGTGCAGCGCAATCATCCAAATAAAGTCTGTAAATCCAAAGGTGCTTGTAGGAACCCTCAAAAACTAAAAACAAATTAATGTATGATAGACATTAATATTAAGGGAAAGCCATAAAAAAAAAAAAAAAACTAACGGCTCGAGCTCCCAAAGCTCAGTCAGCTAAGGCCGATCATCCATCTCTCCATTGAGCTCCACCATGGCAATCCTATGCTCTACACTCATCTACCTGCATCCATTATTTGGTTTTTGAATTTAAGATGTGAGTGGCCAACTCAGTGAAAAATTCCCTTAAGATTACACAATGACATATTAATCAGGTATAGTGTCAAAATTGAAAATATACAACTCAAAACAACCATAATATAATTTTAATTAAGTGTGTGGATGTGTGCACATGTTCTTCACTTTCAGAATGCACATCCAGCTGGATCAAATGCAAATGAATGGGTCTTTTAAATAGTTAACTCATTCACATAGTAACAAGAGACTGGGTCTTTCAAACAGTCAACTCAACTTACAGTTATAAGAGATGGGTCTTTCAAACAATCGACCCAGCTCACAATGCAAGGGATTAGGTATTTCAAATAGTCAACCCAAATCACAATAAATAAAGGGATTATGTCTTTCAAACAGTTGACCCAACCCACCGTCATAAAAGACTAGGTCTTTCAAACGGTCTACCCAACTCACAATTTCAAGAGACCGGTCTTTCAAACAATCAACTCGGCTAGCAATGTAAGGGACGAGGTCTTTCAAACAGTCGACCCAACCCATGTATCATGAATGGATGATTAATCCAATCTTTATTAATCTGATTCACAAATAGCCATCCCAAGCTAAGCCAACAAGGCATAAATGAAATTCTACCCAAACAAAGCCAACAAAGGCACAATAATTCACTAGGATGGTAAGCCTACAACTCAATTCCATTTAATTTATTTTAAAGTGGCCATTAGTTTAAGGTGGATGATAAGCCAATAAGGCACAATACAAGTATATGATATGTCCACACAAATCACATATAACTTCACTAAAACATGTCATAATCTATTTCTCCATAATTTCCACAAAACAAGGATTATGTTAATATAATTATACATTTAAGGGGTGCACGTGTGCATTAACCTAAGAAATGGGGTAAACATATTATATGTGATCATATACATGATTCTAAATATGTTATGTATTTTGTCACGGAGCTAAGCATGTTATATATTTAGTAGTTCGTCCTTAATTGAACACATGAGAGATAGATTATATAAGTTATTGCATTATCCATAGATTAATTAGCATAATTATCAAATGTTAAGACAATATTGCAAGGCTAAAAATGTTATAGGAAAGTTTGAATGGTAAATCTCACCCTAGAATCAAAGTTTTTCAGATCCGATGCAACCTAGGTGTAGAGAATTTAGGAAAAATAACTATAAACCTTAATTAATTGGCATTTGCATCGTTAATTGCTCAGATTCTAAAGTAATTAAATTTTTAACAAGAGTTTAAGGGTTTTACCTATCTCGATTCAAAAAATCCCTAACTCGATCGAGCAGAGCACAAGATCTACATACACAACCGACAACTATCCCAAGCCACTGCTCATGAAAACAATGAACCACCATGAATTGCTTGTGAGGTCACAAAACCTAGCATGAGCAAACCCTAACATGAAAAATCCTAAATTCATATGAAAATAATGGGTTTCTAACCCTCATAATTCTAATGTTGCTAGAAATTGGGGAAAGACGCACATGTGTCGTAGGACTCCTTACTTGGCTAGTCGATTGTTTTTTTTTTTTTTTAAACTAGGGAAGATGCGGAATGGCCTGCACAACCCGATTTTGATGAGAAACAGCTGAATGCAGCGATCCACACCAAATCTCCTCGATCTCAATCTCTCTTTCACTCTCTCAATTTCTCTTCATCTCCCAATCTCCTTATTTCCTAAACCCGGGAAATGAAGGAAATGAGCAAAACCCTTATATAATGCCACTTGAAAAATTCAGCAATTGCAAGTGTATTTAAATTAAGAGGTTGTCGATCGAAACAATGAAAAATGTCAATCAGACCGACAAGAACTGACAGTTAGTTGGTTGGACCGACATATGTCAATTCTATCCTATTTTCGTGCTACTCAAGTTAGTTGATCTGACAAGGGCTAAATCACCATGAATTGGCCTAATTGCTGCTCTTGGGTCCTAAACCCTACATGTCATGTGATCATTCACTCATACCGAGTAACTTGTTTATTGTAATGAGGTGATAGCTTCCACTAATTACATGCATTAAGGCCTAATAGTCTGGAGATTCAGGGAATCTGATGCCTTAGGTCATGGTTCTTGGGGCTCTAGGTTTTTTTTTTTTTTTTTTTTTTTTTTTTTTTTGTAAAAGCATTGCAATTTAAAGTATTCCTTTTTTTTTTTTAAAGGTGGAGATCCCCACCAAATATTATTCATGAAAGGAATGTACAACCATTCAGGTGGGCCCCAACAAAAAGAACCGGGCCTCGCCTATCATATGGAGAACAACGGGCAAACGAAGGCCCCGACAAACAAAGAAAACACAAAAGCGGAGAAAACATGAGCCCCACAAACTAGGGGTACACCGTGGCAAAGGGACGGACTGAGCCCAGCCCAACTTTATCCAGGAAAATGCAACCTCTAATCTCCCAGGGAAGTGCCGCGAGAGCCACGAACAACAAGGACGCTTGAGACTTGCTCCCAATCTTCGCAAGACCATCCGCAGGGTAGTTCCCTTCCCAGGCACGTACTGAAAGATAACTCGGCTACAATTCCCCAACTTAGCAATCCTATCCTTCCAAGTCTTCCAATACCATGCCGGGCATGAGGCATTATTAAGGATGTCAACAACTAACTTAGAATCGGATTCAATAATGATGTTAGATAGTCCTTTTTCCACGCACAGAACCAGCCCATGCCACATAGCTCTGAATTCAGCAAGATTATTAGAACCAATCCCATAACCCTTCGAAAAGGCAAAGAGAAGAACATCACCAGTGTCTGACATGCAAATACCACCCCCCCCCCCCCCAAGCTGGTCCTGGGTTACCGTGAGAAGACCCATCCACATTTAGCTTGGTCCACCCAGTTGGGGGCCTGATCCACCTAATAATTTGGGTGTTAATAGTGAGTGGTGGGGATCCTCAAGTTTTGGAGGGTCAACTCCTCCATCAGGTTGACGGGAACAGGGATGGCCATGGCTGAAGCAATCACCTTAATCCACCAGCTAATCTGCCTCACAATAGCATTGTTGGACATAGCACGGCCCTCGAATCTGGCCTTGTTTCTGGCCTTCCAGATCTCCCAAAGAAGCACGCATGGAACAAGATGGTGGATAGCAGAGAGGCCTCTGCCAACAGCACTAGGCATCCACCACTGGTTCAACTTTGCCTCAATTGACGTGGCTTATAAGGACGACACCCCAAACACTCTACTAAAGTGAGCCCAGGTGTGGCCCGCGATTGCACCATGCATAAACAGATGGGGTAGACTTTCAATTGCCGGTTTGCTAAGGGTGTCCAAGCTGTAACAGGAGCACCTAGACATGAGAGAAATGCCCTTCGCTTAGATTCTCTCATCAAGAGGGACGACTTGAAGAAGGAGATGCCAAAGGAAAAGTGATATTTTTGGCAGCATCTTGCTGTGCCAGATTTTTCGCATCTAAGGCTGCTGCGGTTCGCTCGTCCTACAAAGCTCCCAAGCGGATTTGACGGTAAACCTGCCCGATGGATCCCTAGGGCAGAAACAGGAATCGTTATCATCTAAAGTGGTGAAACCTCCTTGAAAAATTCCTTCTAGAACCTGCTGAGGGAGAGAAGCAAGGACCGAGGATGGAGGGAGAGGACCAGCAGGTCCCTGAAAATCTTTGACTGTTAGGCACCGCAGGTGGACCGGAACAGGCTAACTGATATGATTGGCTAGAGTCCAAGACCTATCCAATTGTCATTCCAGAGGCTGCAGTTACCTTTTCCCACAGCCCATTGCAGGTTTTCTTGCAGGGTAGGAAACGTACCCTTAATCTTGTTTCATAGAGGATTGGGAGGTGTTGGCGTCTACTACCCTATTTGAGGGGAGATATCGTTGCTATATTTAGCCTTCATCAGCTCAGTCCAAGGAGAGATGTGAGAGCCGCTTTTCACTATCCAAGTGAGTTTCATATAGAACGCTTCCATGACCTCTTTCAGGAGTCTAATCCCAAGCCCGTCTTCCACCCGCGGCTTAGTGACAGCTTTCCAACAGAGCCAATGCATCTTCTTAACCCCTTCGGCCCAACCCCAAAGAAAGTCGGCAAACAGCTTTTCTAACGACTCAATCAGAGACATCGACACATGTACAACTGATAGCACATGAATGAGGATGCTAGTGAGGACATGCCTAATAAGGGTAGCCCTTCCTGCTTGAGAAAGCAACCGGGATTTCCAACCTTCAATCTGCCCTTTGATTTTCTCTATGAGGAAACGGAAAGGCAGCCCTATTAATTCTCTCACTGTTAATAGGAACACCTAGATAAGTGACTGGAGGGGTGGCCTTCGAAATTTCCAAGATTCTTTTGATATTTCTAACCTTGCTCAGGGGATTATATCAGCGCAAATAAAGGAGCTCTTGGAGAAGATTTTCAGCTCGAAGATGGATTAAAAGCTTAGGAGAAAGCTCTTAGCCGCATGCACCGATCTACTACTGTCCTTGAGAGGGAGCAGAGTGTTATCGGTGAAGAGAATATGGGAAGGGGATGGGCAGCCTCTCCGAAGTTTGAACGGGTGACAGACTCCCGACTGCACTAGCTTCTTGAAACCTCAGCTAAGGAATTCTACCGTGATGACGAACATCCCTGGCGAGATAGGGTCCCCTTGCCTAAGACCCCTGGACGAAGGAAAATAGCCTGCTGGCTCACCATTTATCAGAACCGAGAACCAATTGAATTTTCAGCATGTTTCGATAAGGGTGATGCTCGCTACGGAGAAGTCGAAGCAGCTGAGGACTCCTTTGAGGAAATTCTAATTTAGACGGTCATAAGCCTTCTCAAGGTCCAATTTCAACATTAAGTTCCCACTGCGAACTTTCTGTTAATATCCTAAATTAATTCCTGGGCCAACACCACATTTTTTATAATTGAACGGCCCACAATGAACGCCCCTTGCTCCGACGAAATGATCTTGGGAAGAAGTTGGCTCAGCCTTGAAGCCAGAATTTTGCAGAAAATCTTATATATTACGTTGTAGAGACTAATGGGTCTATAATCTTTGAAGGAAACCGACGAACTCCCTTTAGGAATGAGACAGATAAGGGATGAGCAGAAGGCCCTAGGCATGGGACCTCCTTGGAACCAAAATAAGGCTACCTTGCAGATATCAGGACCCACAATGGGCCAGCACGAGAGAAAGAAGGCAGCAGTAAAACCGTCGGGGCCCGGCGCCCTGTCAATCAGCATGGAAGAGATGGCTTAGTAGACTTCTTGAGAGGAAGGCGGGTGGAGCAATGCATCATTATCCTAGGCAGAGATCAGCTTCAGAATAAAATCAAATAGGTCCTGGTTGGAATGTGAGAGGTTATCCTTAAACACGGCTTGAAAGAACAAAATTGTGTCTGCCTTAATTCTCCTAATATCGGAGGAGACTTGGCCCTGGTTATCCCAGATTTGAGTAATGTCGGCCCTTCTGATTCGATCTTGCACCTGAGCTTAGAGGAACTTAGTGTTTTGATCTCCTTCTGCGAACCATGTGTTATGGGATTTTTTTTTCAAAAAATCTCCTCAAGGAGTTTGGCTTGGGCCAGCTCACTGTGTGCTTGCTCCAACTTGATACTCAGGTCCGCACTTGGGTTATCTTGCCATTGCATATCCAGAGCCTCCGGTTTGTCAGCGGCCTATTGAAACTTCTTGAAGACGTTTCCAAAGACTTCGCAGTTTTAAGCTTTGAGGGCTTGTTTAATTTTCCTAAGGTTGATCTGTAAATTTAGCATCGGCTGCTGCGATAGCTCCCCTGACCACGCATTATGCACGGTACCCTGGAAACCGTCATGGAGTGTCCACATGCGCTGAAACCTGAAGGGCTTTAGCTAGAAGTTAGGGCTGCTAGGAAAGACCAACCTCAGCGGGGCGTGGTCGGAATTGATTCAAGGGAGGTGTTCCACACGGAAGAAGTGGAAGAGATTCATCTACTGAGGCTTAATCAACGCCCTATCTAGCCTCGCCCATCTTCTAGACGTCCTTGCTTGGTTATTGGACCAAGTAAATTTGTTACCCGAGTAGCCTGCATCATGAAGGTTAGCCCTGTTTATGGCATCACTAAACTCTGATGAGCTGGCCAGGTCATTTGATCTGTACCCCCTCTCATGGGGTAAAAGCACCACATTAAAGTCCCCAACAACTGTCCACGGCCCACTGATGTTTAGGCTGGTAGATGTCAACTCCTCCCACAATTCCCTTTTAAGGATCTTGTTACATTTAGTATAAATAACTGAAAGCACAATAGTATTAGGGAAGTTAGGAAGGGTGACCTTAATGGAGAGCATTTGAGAAGAAGCAGCCATCTCTGTAGGTTGTAGATGAATGTTCGCAAACACCCAAATTTTACCGCCCTCCCCTACATTCAAAAAGGATTGGTGGAACTCTAACTTCACCCAAGACCCACTCTTTTAGAGTCAGATAACATTGGTTTGAGGACTACTAAACACCAAGGTTTGAATTTGCTGGTCAGTCAGGACAACAACCTGACAGTGGCTACGTTGCCCACACCGTGGGCATTCCAAGATAGAACGCTATTCATCAGTAACACATCAAGAGTTGACCGCCCTACATTTGAGCTTCCTCAGCCGGCTGAGCCATTATCCTTGTTCCCGGAACGTGTCCTTCCTGTCGGTGGCCTTCTTGCGCCCTCCTTGGCCCGAGTTTTCTTCTTGGAGTTTTTTGTTAACCAGTCAGTCATTTGGTGATCTTTAAGGGGGCTCTCCTCAGTGGAAAGTCATTAAGAATCCCAACTTGAGGAGTCGTGGGTTCAGAATCTCCCATGGATGCACTTCCATATTCTGGTTATGTAGGATAACACTGGTTGCGCTCCAACCTACCTATGCTAGGCAGCTAGTATTCCTCTGTTCCTGTATTCCTTCTTTCTAGGAGTTGAATTTTGTGCTAATGCAAGCTGCCATCAATATCAGCTGACATTTGTCTTGTAACAAACTTAGTAGTTTTGAAGTTAATGTCGCCTTCCAATCTGCATTCTCTCACACCGTTGGCCCACTTCCAGGGTTCAGAAATTGAATTGATTCGGTCCTGAGAGAGGTATATCTGGGCTGCCATCCTTCCTGAATTAGTCTCAGGAAAATAGGGAGAGATGTCCACCTTGAACTCTCCTATGTTTTGGGTTTACTCTGATTCGGCACTGGAGAAGTGGTTAGGTTCTATAGTGTAGTTGCAGTCTTTCTCAACAGAATCAGTTACCTGATTAAAGTGGATCACCACTTGTTCCTGAGCGTTGTGGACTACTGCCTCCTCAGGAAAACGCAGCCTTCCAAATAATCTTGCTGGGCTCTTCGAACCACTTTAGTCCCTGGCATTCATGCAGTCACACCTGGGTTGATGACCCCATTTGCTAGTCTTTCTATCTAGAAAATAATGTCTTGTGCCTCCCTATAGCTCATCTTTCTGAGGAGACTTACCTCCCCATTGGCCGTGAGTTGACAAATGCTTAGAGACATACCATTGTTCGGATATCTATTGCTTTGATTAGCCCCACTATCATGGGTGGCTACCGTATCACTTTGAATCCTCTGAACTCGCTGAGCGGATCCTCCAATCTCCGGAGAGTGGGGGCACCTGTTGAGTGCTTGTCGTAGGGGCAAGACGGTTTCTAATGACTCTGTGGATCCCCTATCTCCCTCATGTATGGCCTGACGTTGACTCTGTTCCAGGAATTGGACTGGGAGATGGGAATTGTGAGAGTAACTGATTATGGCATTTCGTCGAACAGGAGACAAATGGTCCTCACACCGAACAGGCTGAGGTGGGACCAGTTCCAACTACCTATCCTCAAATGGATACCCATCAGGATGTTCTCCTCCTAGCTCTGGCTCCTCCATCGGCTAGTTTTGATCCGTATCACCAGCATTGCACCCACTTCCATGTGGACGATCCGGTTCTAGCTCTGCTGAAATTTGATATGTATCGTCCTTAACAATTTGACTAACTAGCTTTTTAATTGCTTGATTGTTGTGGAGGTTAACCTTAATGCGGGCGAACATCTGGAAGATGCCAAACTTAACATTTGAATCCACAAAACGTCTCCAAAAGCATTCCCTAGGTCCAGAATCACCGATTCGAACCAAGCATGGGCAGGAATCCCATATAATCTAATCTAGGTTCCCTTTCCTACCGGATTAAAGGCATGAGACCAGGGGACCAAGCTCACCAGCCCCATAGCTGCTACCAGTTGTGTCTCTACAATGAAGTTGGACAGTTCCACTTTAGATTTGAACACTATGAGGAACTGGGACCATGATAGTCGAGCAATGTCTACCAAAGACAAGGCAAAACGAGACTTACGGAGAGTTTCTTGCAGATGGATGACATAAATGGCTGACTATGCCACTGTACCCACCAACCCTAGCTGTAGTTCATGGAGTTTGGTAGCAACTGAATCTGGGTTGACAAAAGCCGCCTCTACCGCAGAGACAGACTGTGTTGGAGGTCTTTGGATGTTTATTTGATGTTGCCAAATAGGAATCTTCCATGCCCTAGAAGCGTGTCGAGGGTCCCCAACGAAAGGGGGAAAATCCCTCCTCCTCTCTGTTTGGGTCTGATGAGCAGGAATAGCAGGGCCAGCTGGAGAGGCGCGTCGGTTGGATTTAGGTTTTGCAATCTGGACTGAGGCAACCCTACCGTCAATATGCTGGCCATTTAACACCCCTTTGGCCCCTCGAGCGTCATCTTCATTCATGAATCTGACAAAAGCATATCCCCTAGGTTTGACGAACTCTGGGAAGTAGGGGAGAAACACCTCTGAAAGTCTCCCATATATATCGCTAGAAAATTTTGTAGAGATCTTCGGAAGAGCAGCTGAAGGGTAGGTTTCCAACTAACAGGGTTTTCCTGTCCGTGGCTGGAGCTTCGCGATCATTTCTCGAGGGGGCTCTTCCCCTCGAGCACCCTCTCATGGCATCCGCCCTCCTTCGTCCATCCTCTCATGGCGTTGAGAGGCGCATCCTCATTGTCCACCCTCTCTTTTTTCTTGGATCTTTTTAATGATTAACTTGTCCTTGAGTTAAATCTAGTTGACTATAGCAAGTTTTATTACTATTCATTTTGTAAAATAATTCAGTTTTTCTTTGTTCTTGTTATTTTTGTTGTTTATGATATTGTTATTTGTGTTGAATAGGAAGTTTGATCTTTGTTCTTGGGGCTTTAGGGGTGAGTGAGATACTTCATCACCAATTCGAGACTCAGGGGTTCCAACTCGACGAGATCAAGCGAGGATTTCGACCGACTGGTCACTGAGGTCCGGTCGAATGCATCTCATGGATTAACTTAAGGCTAAATATTCAATCTGATGTAATTTAGAATGGATCCTAATAGGATGAGACATTTCGGGCTAACGGGCGAGGGATTCGGGGAGTCGGGTTCCATTGGCAGTTTAATGTGGTTTGTTCAATTAAGGCACGAAGTTTTATTGAGTTGCCGGTTTTTAGGTTTTGGTTCACAATCCCGAGTTTTCGAGCATACGTATGTGTATGCACGTGTGACTACATATATTTTAATTGAAATTTCATTAGTAACGATCAATGACATCTAATACCTAAGTATTGGAGAGTTAGGATGTTACACGTGTCCATCCAACTAATAGATATATTAAAAATGAATGAGAAGTCCAAATACGAAGGGAAAAATTAAATGGAACATACTATCTTTTCATATAGTTTATCAGATTATGCTCTCTCTCTCTCTCTATATATATATATATAGTTGGGTTAGTGACTTGAACGGCCTGTCAATGACATTTAATACCTAAGTATTGGAGAGTTAGGATGTTACACGTGTCCATCCAACTAATAGATATATTAAAAATGAATGAGAAGTCCAAATAGGAAGGGAAAAAATTAAATGGAACATACTATCTTTTCATATAATTTATCGGGATATGCTCGATATATAGTTGGTTTAGTGACTTGAATGGCCTGAATCTCCATTCCACTATACATGACATGCATGCAGTCGAGGATTCACCACCGTTCTTTAGATGGTGGATAACAAGGGAGTATAACCTATCTCTCTCTGTAGTAAGGAGTCTAGCCTCTCTCTCTTTCCCATGAGGTCGATCTTATAGTACTATATATATATATAGTACTATATATATATATATGGGTTTAGGTACTATATATGCATACGATCTTATACCAAAAAAACGGGCAAAGGCTACGGATAAAATCCGTAGCCATAGACCTATAGCTACGGATTTAGTCCGTAGCACGACCGTAGTCGTAGGTGCCATAACAATAGGTCTGGAACCTATAGCTACGGATTTAATCCGTAGCTATAGGTCAAAATAGCCACGGATTTAATCCGTAGCAATTATGTCCGTAGATATAGGTTACAACAGCTACGGATTTAATCAATACTACTACGGATTTAATCCGTAGCTATATCTGGCAACCGCTACGGATCTAAGCCGTAGCAATTATATCCGTGAAATGTAAGTTATAATAAACTACATGATTTAAGCATAACATGATTAGGATTTAATCAGTAGCTATAGTTTATAAATGTACGGATATAATCCGTAGCAAATTCTATATTAAAAAATATATATACAATTATTTGTTCATTCAATTACCACCTGCATAATCATTCATTCATTCCATTACAATCAATTACAATTATTTATTCATTCAATTACAATCAATTACAATCCTTCATTCAATCAATTACAATTGCAATTAATTACAATCCTTCATTCAATCAATTACAATTACAATCAATTACAATCCTTCATTCAATCAATTACAATTACAATTACAATAATGCTGAAAATACAAATCTTTGGCTTCATTAGAGAAATTTGCTCGACTTCACCTTGAAATTTCAAAGATAAAGAATTGAAAGAGAAGATACATTTTGATGGTTTGATATTTTTTTCACAAGTAAATAGGCCTTTTTCAGCCATCACCCACTTGAAGAATAAAAAACCGATTGTTGTCCAGTCCACTCCTTTTCCTTTCAATTTCTTAGTGACCTCTGTAAAATTACTTCCACAGTCATTTATGTAGTACTTTGAAGAGTCGTCTCGAAATGAACCTCTAGTAATGACAAAGTAACTTCCTGCAACAACTTCGTATATTACATCATCCTACAAATAGTCATGGCATTCATAAATCAGAATGACCATTGGAGGAAAAAAAAAAAAGTGAAAGAAGTGCATCATGTATAACCATTTTCTTCTTTTTTTCTTAATGAATTAATAAAAGCTCAAAGAGGAATGAAATTGACACAAAAGAAATGGTCTCACATATGGTTTGTAGGGCCAAAATAAACGTCAGGAAATCGGGTTCGGGTTCGGGATCGGGTTTAGGTTTGGGTTTTCAAGTTTAGGTTTAGGTTTAGGTTAGGGAGTTAGAGATTAGGATTAGGTGTAGGTTTAGGTTTAGCGATTTGAGAATAGGTAAAGGTTTAGGTTTAGGAAATCGGGTTCGAGTTCGGGTCTCGGGATCGGGTTTAGGTTTGGGTTTTCAAGTTTAGGTTAAGGTTTAGGTTAGGGAGTTGAGATTAAGATTAGATGTAGGTTTAGGTTTAGGGATTTGAGAATAGGTTAAGCTTTAGGTTTAGGAAATCGGATTCGGGTTCGGGATCGGGTTTAAGTTTGGGTTTTCAAGTTTAAGTTTAGGTTTAGGTTAGGGAGTTAGGTTTAGGTTAGGTTGTAGGTTCAAAGTTTAGGGAATTGAGAATAGGTTAAGGTTTAGGTTCGAAAAATCGGGTTCGGGTTTCGGGATCGGGTTTAAGTTTGGGTTTTCAAGTTTAGGTTTAGGTTAGGGAGTTAGGTTTAGGTTAGGTTGTAGGTTATGGTTTAGGGAATTGAGAATAGGTTAAGGTTTAGGTTGAGGAAACTGGGTTTGGGTTCAGGATCGGGTTTAATTTTGGGTTTTCAAGTTTAGGTCTAGGTTTAGGTTAGGTAGTTAGGTTTAGGTTAGGTTGTAGGTTAAGGTTTAGGGAATTGAGAATAGGTTAAGGTTTAGGTTTACGAAACCGGTTTCGGGTTCGGGATCGGGTTTAAGTTTGGGTTTTCAAGTTTAGGTTTAGGTTTAGGTTAGGTAGTTAGGTTTAGGTTATAGGTTTTTGGATTTGAGAATGGCCTCGGGTTTAGGTTATAGGTTTTGAGATTTGAGAATGGGTTCGAGTTTAGGTTATAGATTATGGTTTTGGTTTTGGTTTAGGTTATAGGTTTTGGATTTGAGAATGGGTTATGGTTTAGGTTTAGGAAATCAGGTTCATGTTTGGGATTGGGTTTAAGTTTTGGTTTTCAAGTTTAGGTTTAGGTTTAGGTTAGGGAGTTGAGATTAGGATTAGGTGTATGTTTAGCTTTAGGGAATTGAGTTTAGGTTATAGGTTTAGGAAATGTTAGGTTTAGGTTATAGGTTTTGGGATTTGGGAATAGTTTTAGGTTATAAGTATAGGTTTAGGTTAGGTTATAGGTTAAGGTTTATGGATTTAAGTTTAGGTTATAGGTTTAGGTTTAGGTCTAGGTTTTGGTTTAGGTTATAGGTTTTGGTTTAGGTTTTAGGTTTTAGGTTTAGGTTAAGATTAAGGTTAAGGTTTAGGTTCAGTTATAGGTTTTGGATTTGAGAATGGGTTCGGGTTTAGGTTTAGGAAATTGGGTTCATGTTCGAGATTGGGTTTAAGTTTTGGTTTTCAAGTTTAGGTTTAGGTTTAGGTTAGGGAGTTGAGATTAGATTAGGTGCAGGTTTAGTTTTAGGAATTGAGTTTAGGTTATAGGTTTAGGAAAAGGTTAGGTTTAGGTTATAGGTTTTGGGATTTGGGAATGGTTATAGGTTTTGATTTAGGTTATAGGTTATAGGTTTATGTTAAGTTTAGGTTTAGGTTATAGGTTTTGGGTTTGAGAATGAGTCCGGGTTCAGGTTATAGGTCTTGGTTTTGGTTCAGGTTATAGGTTTTGGTTTAGGTTATAGGTCATAGGCCCAGGATTTTGGTTATAGGTTTTGGGATTTGAGAATGGGTCCGGGTTTAGGTTATAGGTTTTGGTTTAGGTTTAGGTTATAGGCCCAGGGTTTAGGCCTAGGTTACAGGTTTTGGGATTTGAGGATAGGTCCGGGCCAGGTTATAGGTTCTTGGTTTTGGCTTAGGTTATAGGTTTTGTTTTAGGTTACAGGCCCAGGTTAAGGTTTAGGTTTCGGCCATAGGTTTTGGGATTTGAGAACGGCTTGAGTTTAGGTTATAGGTTTTGGGATTTGAGAACGGCTTCGGGTTTAGGTTATAGGTCATGGTTTTGGTTTTGGTTTAGGTTATAGGTTTTTGGATTTGTGAACGGGTTATGGTTTAGGTTTAGGTTAGGAGCCGAGATTAGGATTAGGTGTTGGTTTAGCTTCAGGAACTGAGTTTCGGTTATAGGTTTAGTGGGAAAGGTTAGGTTTAGGTTATAGGTTTTGGGATTTGGGAATGGTTATAGGTTTGATTTAGGTTATAGGTTAGGAGTTGAGATTAGGTTTAGGTGTAGGTTTTGATTTAGGTTAGGTGTAGGATTTGGGAATGGTTATAGGTTTTGATTTAGGTTTAGGTTTTGGGATTTGAGGTTACAGGCCAGGTTTAGGTTATAGGTTATAAGTATCGGTTTAGGTTAGGTTATAGGTTAAGGTTCAGGGATTTGAGTTTAGGTTATAGGTTTAGGTTTAGGTCTAGGTTTTGGTTTAGGTTATAGGTTTTGGTTTAGGTTTTAGGTTTTAGGTTTAGGTTAAGATAAAGGTTAAGGTTTAGGTTTAGGTTATAGGTTTTTGGATTTGAGAATGGGTTCGAGTTTAGGTTTAGGAAATCGGGTTCATGTTCGGGATTGGGTTTAAGTTTTGGTTTTCAAGTTTAAGTTTAGGTTTAGGTTAGGGAGTTGAGATTAGGATTAGGTGTAGGTTTAGTTTTAGGAATTGAGTTTAGGTTATAGGTTTAGGAAAGGTTAGGTTTAGGTTATAGGTTTTGGGATTTGGGAATGGTTATAGGTTTTGATTTAGGTTATAGGTTATAGGTTTATGTTAAGGTTTAGGTTTAGGTTATAGGTTTTGGGTTTAAGAATGAGTTCGGGTTTAGGTTATAGGTCTTGGTTTTGGTTTAGTTTATAGGTTATAGGTTTAGGTTTAGGTTTTGGTTATAGGTTTTGGGATTTGAGAATGGGTTCGGGTTTAAGTTATAGGTTTTGGTTTTGGATTAGGTTATAGGTTTTGGTTTAGGTTATAGGTTATAGGTTTACGTTTAGGTTTAGGTTATAGGTTTTGGGATTTGAGAATGGGTTCGGGTTTAGGCTATAGGTTTTGGTTTTGGTTTAGGTTATAGGTTTTGGTTTAGGTTATAGGTTTAGGTTAAGGTTTAGGTTTCGGTTATAGGTTTTGGGATTTGAGAATGGCTTCTGGTTTAGGTTATAGGTTTTAGGATTTGAGAATGGGTTTGGGTTTAGGTTATAGGTTATGGTTTTGGTTTAGGTTTAGGTTATAGGTTTTGGATTTGAGAATGGGTTATGGTTTAGGTTAGGGAGTTGAGATTAGGATTAGGTGTAGGTTTAGCTTTAGGAATTGAGTTTAGGTTATAGGTTTGGGAAATGTTAGGTTTAGGTTATAGGTTTTGGGATTTGGGAATAGTTTTAGGTTATAAGTATAGGTTTAGGTTAGGTTATAGGTTAAGGTTTAGGGATTTGAGTTTAGGTTATAGGTTTAGGTTTAGGTCTAGGTTTTGGTTTAGGTTATAGGTTTTGGTTTAGGTTTTAGGTTTTAGGTTTAGGTTAAGGTTAAGGTTAAGGTTTAGGTTTAGGTTATAGTTTTGGATTTGAGAATGGGTTCGGGTTTAGGTTTAGGAAATTGGGTTCATGTTTGAGATTGGGTTTAAGTTTTGGTTTTCAAGTTTAAGTTTAGGTTCGGGTTAAGGAGTTGAAATTAGGATTAGGTGTAGGTTTAGTTTTAGGAATTGAGTTTAGGTTATAGGTTTAGGGAAATGTTAGGTTTAGGTTATAGGTTTTGGGATTTGGGAATAGTTTTAGGTTATAAGTATAGGTTTAGGTTAGGTTATAGGTTAAGGTTTAGGGATTTGAGTTTAGGTTATAGGTTTAGGTTTAGGTCTAGGTTTTGGTATAGGTTATAGGTTTTGGTTTAGGTTATAGGTTATAGGTTATAGGTTTAGGTTTAGGTTAAAGGTTTTGGATTTGAGAATGGGTTCGGGTTTAGGTTATAGGTTTTGGTTTTGGTTTAGGTTTAGGTTATAGGTTTTGGATTTGAGAATGGGTTATGGTTTAGGTTTAGAAATCGGGTTCATGTTCGGGATTGGGTTTAAGTTTGGGTTTTTGAGTTTAGGTTTATGTTTAGGTTAGGGAGTTGAGATTAGGATTAGGTGTAGGTTAAGGTTTAGGGATTTGAGTTTAGGTTATAGGATTAGGTTAAGGTTTAGGTTTAGGTTATAGGTTTTGGGATTTGAGAATGGGTTCGGGTTTAGGTTATAGGTTTTGGCTTTGGTTTAGGTTATAGGTTTTGGTTTAGGTTATAGGTTTATGTTATAGGTTTTGGATTTGAGAATGGGTTCGGGTTTAGGTTATAGGTTTTGGTTTTGATTTAGGTTATGGGTTATAGGTTTAGGTTAAGGTTTAGGTTTATGTTATAGGTTTCGGATTTGAGAATGGGTTCGGGTTTAGGTTAAGGGTGTGGTCCCCGCAAATACAAATATAAACATGGCTCGTCCAAATGGGAGCCCTTCAATGCCGTCCATAGGAAATGGACGACTTCATCATGGTCATAACAACGGTTCCCACCTTCCAGGGACCCCGCTCATCCGGATAGCTCGACGCACATCCGGTCCGCTCCATTAATTTCGAGCAAATACATAAACACGGCCTGTCCAAATGGCCAGGCCCCTCCAATGTCGTCCATAGAAAATGGACAGCTTCATCATGGTCATAACAGTGGTTCCCACCTTCCAGGGACCCCCGCTCAACATCCGGATAGCTCCGACTCATATCCGGGTATGCTTAGTTAAATAAAATGGATTATCAAGATCATTTAAATAAAATCAGGTCCAATCAACAATCTGACCTGGAGGATTCTGTTAGCATTGTTGACGACATCTCGAACCTTGTTTAAATCCATGTTGCAATCTGTGGCCACTGATGTTATTTGTCTTTCTGTGAAGTTGGCGACGATTTCTGCATCAAACCTATTAAAGCAAATTTCTAATGATAAAGAACATTTCTGCATCACACCTGAAATTCCCATCCATTAGTTGTGTGTGAGCATATATATATATATGTGTGTGTGTGTGTGTGTGCGTGTGTGTGTGTGTGTGGGAAAAGGTACTATATATATAAAAAAAATCTCTTTATGTTTTTTCAATCCATCTTCCATTTTCTTCTTAACAAGAAAATCCATATTTACTAATATTCTCATTTTTCTATTTTTCAAAAGAATGAGTTCGGACTCCAAAAGCGTCGGCTCCAGCACTCGTACTTTCAACCCAATCCCTAACCAAGGACTCCAAAATTACCAAGTACTCATAAACATTCATTGCAAGCATTTTCTGTCTATGTGCATGACAACCATATTGTTAAGATCAATCCTCTTATCTTCATTTACAGAAACTAGTGGATGACAAATTATGTGTAACATATAGAGTTGGTTCAACCACTTATGCAATTAGGAAGGTTCAAAAGGGCCGATTTCCACATCAAGCATCGATTGCATACATATGATACTGAAGGACAAAAGTATTACCTTCAACAAACAAGTAATAGTTGTCTTTGTTGTAATCCCTGGATGACACTTCAAGCAAATGAACATATGTCAAAAAATTTATGAAGAGAATTAAAAAAAAAAAAAAAAAAAACACAAACATGTCAATCTCCATAATGTCCAATCGAGGGTCGAGTCCCTTCCCTATGCCATCTAATACTGCATAGATGAAATTTTCTCTTATGAGCAAAAAGTTACGGATAATGTTATCTAGCAATGAACTGACTAGCTTTCCTAACTCCTGTACCTGAAAAGGCTCTAACAACAAATGTGAAAGTGGCAGGGAAACGGAAAGGTTGATCGGCAGCAATGGCCAGTAGATCTTCTCCTGTTAACAGAATACAATAGGTCGTCTTTAATGTGCATGAATATATTTTTAGTGAAGAATAATGGTCTAGAAGGTGCTAACCTGAAGAAAGGATCGATAATAACAAAGAAACAAGACATGGGAAGGAGAAATAGAAAATTGACTAGAATTTGTTCATTAGGGTTCCTGCCACCTCCAGTTCCTTTCAGAGATTCCTGGAGCCTTTCCCAAACATTCTGCAGCATCAGCAAGTTCAAAAAATTATATAGACGTAGATGCATTCAACAACTCAATCTCCTTCTGTGTTTGAAATCTTATACTGCAATCATATCCACCCCCAAACATGTGAGAAAAGGCCATACATGCATGCCAACCATAGTAGCATGAAGAAAAGCAGCAACAAAAACAAAAACAAAAATGCCCACTTAATGCAGGTCCATAGCTAAAATTTCGCAAAAAAAGTGTTATATTTGTTATTTTTTGAATTTGTTGCAACTGATAGTCATCTCATCCAAATTCAACAAAAAAAATAATCATATCTTTCAATTGAATATTCCCAACAAAAAACAGTTAGATGATTTGAACCTGAAATAAATTTCAGAGGTAAGGGCAATTAGAACACTTAGTATCTGGACTTTTTAAATGTAATGGAGCACATCAAAATGCAATGAAGTTGAACTTCAAAATGCAATGGAGTACATCATGATCATTTAAATGAATGCTTGATACACAGAAAAATTTTAGAGGGAATGCTACAAACCTGAAATAAATTTTAGAGGTAAGGGCAACTAAAACAAATGGCTATGGAAAGAACCTGAAATAAATTACTTAGCTATAAAAGATAAACATCAATAATTTTTATATGTTGGTGGCAATATTACTATAAACCAAGATTGTATATATACCTGTACAATAATATCTGATGTGTAATTTGTAATTCCATCTCAATGAAAAGAAGCATGGAAGAACAATTCTATTGCTTAGATGATCATGGGCCGAGCATGTCCAAGTCATTGTCACTAAGACTAGCTAGCTCTGTTTATAGATGTCCTATGGTTGATGCAGTAGAGTAACTCCCTGTTCACTATCAGTTTCTCAAGTATTTCTAACATTACGCTAAGGAATCAAGTCTATTTAATGTGAGGTGCATCATCATCATATCAAACTTAAATTAATTGAAGGGAAAATGCCAGTCATATACTTATATTTGCAGTATAGTTACAGTTATCCTGACAATCTGGCAGAGTGGTGGACGATGCACATACAGAAATTAGTTACAAGCTGCATACGCCGTATACAATTAATTCAAATTAAGCTAGCCAAATTATGGGTTCCTGTTTCAATGTATCATGAACCACAAATCAAGATTATTTGTTATCTATGAATATTAGAATGGTGAATACTAATTGGGTGGTTAAAAATAAAAATAAAAATGGTCAATGTCAATTTTACAGAATGATACATTAGGCGCTTTCTTATATTCTCTAATGTGGAAGGTTGGGCAATTTAAGTGAGTTGAAATTTTAGGGGTAGTTTGCAATTTCGTGCTTAGTTGGCTTTATAATTTTGGATTGTAGGATTTCACAAGTCCTTAGGACTAGAAATTAGAAATATATCAGGTTCCTATTTGGGTTGCAGAAGGTTTTTCTAAGTCCATCAATATTTACCTTCAATGTACTACTTTCATCAGGAAATGCCACTATGGTTTGAAGAGGCAATTCAAGTTGCACATGCGTGAGATCCAGGCTATTCATTATGTGCAGCCCACCATGATCATGACCTAGCACAAAGCCCAACACAGTATAATCATCAAGTGGACAAAGGAATGAGAATGAGTGTAAGTATCCTTGCTAATAAAGGAATGAGAATGCCCATTGATCTGTATGATTGTGTAGGCCACTACATATGGGACAAATTGATGGCTGTCCAAGCATGTTTTAGCTGTCCATTTGTTTTCTAGACTTTGCTCCATCTGATGGATCGACTGCTAATTTGACTAGGAACAGGGCCCAACTGATGGACAGCTTGAATCTTGCAGTTGTTTTCTATCTAGGCACATGTGATGGCATGTAAAGCGGTTGTTGGATTGTAAATGCTTGAGATTTTCAAGTCTCATTACATCTTCAAGCATTCAAAGAAAGGATAGTAAGTGTATGACTGCAGTTATGGCCCTTGATAGAGTGGAATAGTGGAAAAAGATGTATGTAGCCAACCCCAATTAGTTGGTATAAGGCTTAGATGATGATGACCAGCTTCTGGTTGGAGCCAACATGGTCTGGCATGCATTTGGTGTATGTGGAAAACAACACTCACAGTAATGGGCTTCCATTCTTCCACATTTTCCCCTCCAAATTACAAGATATCCACTTGGAAGTTCGAGAAGATATCTCACTCAGGAACTAGGAATTTCTTTCTAATATATCCTTAGAAAATTGAAGCTTCCAAAAACTAATAAAACTGAAAATTATTAGACACCCGTGTAAATCATGAATAAGCAAAATGCATGAGAGGAGAATTGATTTCAGAAAGTGAAGCTTCCAAAAATCACTCAGATTGAAAGATCCCAGTTGTAAAATATTCCGACTTTTTCTTGATAGAATGTGAACAAGTGCTGTACTTTCTCTCTTAACCATCTATTTATTGATAGCCTAATGGAAAATATTTGGTTTGTGGCCCGCCCACAGAGGTGCCTATGATGTCAACTATTAGAATCTTTGGACAGTGGGTCTTCCACTTGCACCACTTGTGCGAAATGAACACCCAAATGAACACCCAAATGGTATTTGCAAAACTTTAATACCTCTACTTCAACATCCTCATCTCCATAATCTGGGAGAAATACCATTGACCCACTTGTAACATGTACAGATGGGTATGTGACCAACAGAACTATTTCATTCTCGCTCTAAATAAACTCATCCAAACAATGGTAGAAGTTGGAACATAAAAGAAAGTGCATATACTCATGGTGATCCAAAAAAAATAAAAAATGCTAGTCAGTTAAGGAACAACATGTTCTAAGGATAAGCATGGCTGAAATGAGGATATTGAGATTGATGATCGGTGGCGAGATGAGGAAGGATAGAATTAACCTAACCACCAAATCAGTGAATTTACAGAAGTTGGAGAGCTAAAGATACCCAAATAAAAACTCTCCACAGATTTAAGTTGGAACTCGCTCTTTCTCTTTGTTCCATTCCCTTGATTTGCTGCAACCACTTCATTCTCCATGAAAGTAGATTTCTCCATTGTAAGAATCTCAAACAGAAAAGTTCTGAACTCAAAGAACCGTAACAATGCAAAGGTGCTTGTTAAGATAGCGATTGAGTAAATAGCGAGAATCAGAACCAAATAACAGGGACATTCAAACGTAGCAGTAAATAAAGAAATTTATAGGGACATTCAGAGGTAATGTAGGCAATAGAGCCTTTATCTGTTCTGGTTCTCCAGCTGCTATGTTAGTCAGACACCAGGCTGCTTCAAGCAACTGTAATATAACAACAAAGAAATAATGAAAAATTCCCTTAATGGTGCATTGTCTTTTTCTTTTCTTTTCTTTTGTTCTTTTTTCTTTTTCCTGTGAGAGGCATTAGAGAAGTAGAATATTGCACACAACCATAGATGCACAAGCACGCACCCACAATATGAATGAACATTATCAATTCATGCACTCCCAAAAGCATGTAATTAACAGGAAAATTTTACTCCTAAGTTGTGAATGTTGAATAAGTGATTAGCTTCTGATTTCTAACAAGAATGACCTATACAAGAAATGTTTAAACTAGCTATATACTACCACAACAAAAAGTCAAAATTTCGGACTGCTCATCCTGGTGATCCAAATGAAAGACACTGCACAAGAACAGAATTGCCCCTATTTGAAAGAAATTGCCAACCACTTGAAATGCATAACATCAGTCATTAAACAACCCCCTGTGGCTCCCTTTGGAACCTCACGCATGGCACCGATTGGTCTATTGTACCACTTGCAACATTGATATGCCATGAGTTTCATATTTACACTTGAAATTGAAGTATAGGATGATATACAATGCAAACATGTTAACTATTTGGAGTATCTTTGTATCCTAATTGTAAGAAGGAGAACAAATGATGTGTCTTAGCTCAAAAATGCAGAACAGACGAGCCCACATCAAGAGAAATAAAAATACTTTCATTTCTTACTGGACTTGGAACAGGATGGATCACAGCAATAGGGACCTCAAACTGTGGAATATCATCAGCGAAGGGCTCATTTTTGGGCACCACCATGAATAGCAGCCAATATCACATTATTTTGAACCCAACACCACTCCGGCCAATATCTTTTTTTTTTTCTCTTCTTCTTCTTCTTCTTTTTTTTTGTGAGAATTTACTAGCATTCATAATGAGGCAGGAGCCCTCAAATTGTTGTTACCTTTCTTTCAAGTCCAACTTCAAAGCAAACAGTGAACCTAGTACAACAGGATTTAGTTAAACCACATCCCAGCTTGATATTCCGGCCAATATCTTTATCTGAAACACATTTATAAAATCAGCAATTTCATTTTATTTAACAAAATCCAACCCATTTATAAAAGTACACGACCCGTTTATAAAATCCAACCCATTTCTCTTCACTGCAGGTATGATATGAAAACAACAGATGGACCAAAACAATTTACAACTTGAAACTGTTCTAGACCATCCAATTTTATTTTTTAGAAAATGTATGGTCTACATGACAATTAACTAGCCTGAAATGAAATACACTGTTGGTTCCAGCCTGACAATCTTACAAGTTTTTTTTTTTTTTAATTTTAAACCCACTTATTTTCCTTACCCAAGAAAATGTGAGGATATCTGCAGTTTCATAACGACCCGTCAATCTTCTCTCATTGCCCTCTCCATATGCGAGAAATGTGTTCCTTGTGTCACAGGCCCAGTTTCTCGATGGCTTTCTTGATCACATTAATTCCTCCATCATCTCTCATCAACGTGGTGCTGACAGACAAAAAATAATAATAATAAATAAGAGAGAGAGAGAGGAGAAGAAGATTGGATGGATGTGTTAATGTTTAGACTACTAGTAATAGGTCCTTGTAAGACCAATGTGAATGTTAAACTTCTTTTAAAAAAAAAAAAAGAAAAAGAAAAAAAAAAGCCAGTTATACTGATACAAATTACTATGCCTTAAGATGATTCTCGCATGATTGTTTATGTTTCGTCAATCAATAATTTGTCGGCGTAGACTACAAGTAGTAGGTCCTTACAGGATCAATGTGAATGTTCTTTCTAGGTTCCTCTTTTTTTATTGTTTTCTTTCATTTCAAGGAAGTGGCACAAATTTGAGTGTAGGAGCAGGGAACCATCCATTTCAAATGTTAGCAAGCATAAACAATGAAGAAGTAGGAGAAGTTGGAAGCATGATTCAAAATGGGAGCAGCACATATCATGAGACTTGCCAAACCCTGGAGGCCCCAAACATTGGATCTGAGGCAAATCCTTAGATTAATGACTCCAAGATTGACGGATGCAAGCATCCAAACAGGATCTTATTTTCTGCAGGCAAAAAATATCATGAATGTTTCCCAGCTCTTTGATTGACTCCACATTATGCATTCTTCTCTACCTCTATTTCTTCTTTCCACTTCTTAATAAGATTTCTTGCTGTTGATCGAATAAAATAAGTGAACATCGAGTCTTTTGTTCTTATCGGCAACAAATAGATTTTGTTGAAAGGAAAGTATAACTATCCATCAAGCTAGTGTTGAGTCTGATTCCAAAATGATAAATGAGCACAAGCTGAAACCTAAGTTCAGAATCAAGAATGTCCATGGATCCCCATAAAGGAGTTAATTCACAACTCAAGAATTAAATATAAATGTGAGGGTTATCTTGATAACCTGATGGGTGTTAATCATAGATAAAGATGAGAAGTGTACAGCCTGAACATAATTCTAGCATCACACTCCTACAAATTACAGAAACACCGCTTGCAAGTGAAATAGAGACCGCAAAATATTAGAATACACCACAAGCTAAAATAAATGTGTGATTCAGTAGACGAGTGATAAACCGAACATGGACTGTATAACAAAATGGAATTTGTAAGAACTAAATGAAACTCGGTTAGGCAACCAGGGCTCATGAATAGCTTCCCACACATAATCTTATGTATAAAATATCAGTTGAGTGAAGGATCAACTTTCACAACTTTGTTTTACATACTTATCAAAAAAAGAAAAAAAGAAAAGAAAAGAGTTGCATGATATTTTGTTATCTTGGTGAGTTTTTCATTAACTTGAATCAAACAAACTAGGAACTAGAGAACCCTTTTCAAATCTCAGATGAGTTTCTCGAAACGAATACAATGTTTCCAAGACTCGAATAGGAGAACTAAACTACCTAAGTGTGCTTAGAAAATCTTTTTTGAGAAAAAAATAACATGCCTGGAAAATCTTTTTGCGGACAAAAATATCAAAGAATCTATTTGGAACATTCATCTAGACATCAGTTCATGGGAAACATAATACAAAGAATTATGTCATATACTTATATAAATCTCATATCATGCCCAGGTACCAATAGTCATTGAGAAGCTACTTACCAATTTTCGCACATCTGCAGACGGGACATGAGTGAGAACAAACAAACCATGGAGGTATTGATCCATTAATAGCAGTAAAGCCTGCATCATGGTAATATGATAACTAACACTTCCACTTAAAAACACTAACAAACTTTAGAATGTCTGTGTAAAAGGACAATAGGATCCTAAATATACTTACCGTTGGCATCACCACAATGAACTGATTTACAGAACTAGGAAAGTTTACAAATTAAATAGCATGCCATTTCATCTAGCCATTTCATCAAACATATATCATGTCATCATTACAACAAATTAGACTTTTTGCAACGATTTTTTTTAGCGACGAGTCTAATTTCATTGGGAAATGTAATTTTTTACAATGACATTTCAAATCGTTGCAAAAAATAGATTATTTACGATGACAGTTTAAATCGTCGCTAATAGTTAAGGTTTTTACGACGAGCTTCAATTATCGTCGCCAAAAGTTGTCGCAAAAAGTTGTCGAATGAATTTTTTACAACGATCTTAACCGGTCGTCGCTAATAGCCACTTTTTGTAACAAATTAGGTGTCGTAAAAAAATATATATTTTACGACGATACAAAAGTTGTCGTAAATAGTAGCTTTTACAATGACTAGTTCAACTCATTGCAAAAAATACTGAATTATACATTTTGCGACGAATGTAGTTTTATTGCGAAATGTTAGAGTATTTGTAACAACATTTTAAATCATCGCAAATAGTCAACGTTTTTGCGGCGAGTTATAATTATCATTGCTAAAATGTTTCCCACCAATTTCTCCCAGGAAAATTACATGGCGGGAAAGACATTTTGCCACGCATTTCTATGGTCATGGCTAATGTCCACTTTATGCGACGAATTGAGAGTCATGGTAAAAAAATAATTTATTACAACGACATAAAAGTCGCTGCAAATAGTTTGTTTTAGCGACGACTAGTTAACTCGTTGCGACAAATACCAACTGAAAGTTTTTGTGATGAATGTAGTTTTATGGCAAAATGTTAAAGTATTTGCAATAACATTATAAATCATCGCAAATAGTTAGCGTTTTTGCAACTAGCTATAATTATCGTCGCTAAAACGTTTCCCACCAATTTCTCCTGAAAAATTACATGGCGGGAAAGACGTTTCGCCACGCATTTTCATGGTCATTGTTAATGTCCACTTTATGCGACGAATTGAGTGTCGTGGCAAAACATTAATTTTTGTCACGACACAAAAGTCGCTGCAAATAGTCTGTTTTAGCGACGACCAGGTTAACTTGTCGCGAACAATACAAACTAAAACTTTTTGCGACGAACATTGTTTCATTGCAAAATGTTAGAGTATTTGCAACAACATTGTAAATCATCGCAAATAGTCGACGTTTTTACAACGAGCTATTATTATCGTCGCTAAAACGTTTTCCACCAATTTCTCTCAGGAAAATTACATTGCGGGAAAGACGTTTCGCCATGCGTTTCCATGGTCATCGCTAATGTTCACTTTATGCGACGAATTGAGTGTCATGGCAAAAGATTATTTTCTGCCATGACACAAAAGTCACTGCAAATAGTTTGTTTTAGCGACGACCAGGTTAACTCGTCGCGACAAATACAAACTAAAACTTTTTGCGACGAACGTTGTTTCATTGCAAAATGTTAGAGTATTTGCAACAACATTGTAAATCATCGCAAATAGTTGACGTTTTTACAACGAGCTATTATTATCGTCGCTAAAACGTTTCCCACCAATTTCTCTCAGGAAAATTACATTGCGGGAAAGACGTTTCGCCACGCGTTTTCATGGTCATCGCTAATGTTCACTTTATGCGACGAATTGAGTGTCATGACAAAACATTATTTTTTGCCACGACAAGAAAGTCGCTGCAAATAATCTGTTTTAGCGACGACTAGGTTAACTCGTCACGACAAATACAAACTAAAACTTTTTACGACGAATGTTGTTTCATTGCAAAATGTTAGCGTATTTGTAACAACATTGTAAATCATCGCAAATAGTCGACGTTTTTGCGATGAGCTATAATTATCATCGCTAAAACGTTTCCCACCAATTTCTCCCAGAAAAATTACATGGCGAGAAAGACGTTTTGCCACGCATTTTCATGGTCATCGCTAATGTCCACTTTATGCGATGAATTAGGTGTCATGGCGAAACATTATTTTTTGCCACGACACGAAAGTCACTGCAAATAGTCTGTTTGAGCGACGACCAGGTTAACTCGTTGCAACAAATACAAACTGAAGCTTTTTGCGATGAACATAGTTTCATTCTGAAATGTTAGAGTATTTGCAACAATATTTTAAATCATTGCAAATAGTCGATATTTTTTACGACGAGCTATAATTATCGTCGCTAAAACGTTTCCCACCAATTTCTTCCAGAAAAATTGTAATAGGAAAGACGTTTTGCCATGCATTTCCATCATCGTCGCTAATGTCCACTTCATGCGACGAATTGAGTGGCGTGGTAAAACATTATTTTTTACAATGACACAAAAGTCACCGCAAATAGTTTATTTTAGCAACGACCAGGTTAACTCGTTGCGACAAATACCAACTGAATTTTTTTACGACGAATATAGTTTCATTACGAAAGGGTAGAATATTTGCAATAACATCTTAAATTATCTGCATGTGTACTTTTATGAATAATTTTCCTTCATCTGTCTGTGTGCTCATCAATTAAACAGTGAAAACTAATGTATATTACCTCATTAACTTCTTGATCGATGATCGAACAGTGCACATTACTGATGATCAGTCGATCGACTTCCTAATCAACAAATCGGACGACAAGAAGTGTTGTTGAACATCTGATGAACCTCCAATTAATGATTGAACGGTACAAACTAACATAAATCTTGTTATCAATTCCCCTATTGACGATGGAATGGTGCACATCGACAATCGCTTGATCGACCTCCAATCAATAATCAAACGATAGAAAGTGTTATTGACCATTCGATCAACCTCCAATCCTTTATCGGATGGTGGAAATCATCATACATCACTTCATTGATTCTCCAATCAACAATCGAATGTTGCACATCACCGACACTCACAAGATCAACCTCCCAATCAATGATCGTACAACACAAAGTGCTTTCGACCATTAAATCAACCTCCAATCATCGATTGAATGGTGGATGGATGGGATGGCTGAATGGTTAGATGGATGGATGTTTGGACGGTTGGATGGATAGATGGGATGGAATAGTTAGATGGATCGATAGATGGGATGGTTGGATGGTTGGTTGGACGAATGGTTGAATGGGATGGTTGGTTGGATGGATGGTTGACTGGGATGGTTGGTTGGACGGATGGTTGAATGGGATGGTTGGTTGGATGGATGGTTGAATGGGATGGTTAGATGAATCAATATTTGAATAGATGGGATGGATGGTGATGAATGAGATATTTGGGATGGATTGATGGGATGGATGGATGTTTGGATAGGATGGTTGGATGGATGGTTGGATGAATCAATTTTGAATAGATGGGATGGATGGGTGATGAATGAGATATTTGGGATGGATTGATGGGATGGATGGATGTTTGGATAGGATGGTTGGATGGTTAGATGGACAGATCTGATGATTGGATGGATGGATGGATAGATTGATCAATGGGATGGTTGGATGGGATGGTTAGATGGTTAGATGAATGGATATTGATAGATTGCTCGATGGGATGGATGGTTGGATGGAATTGATGGATGTTTGGATGGGATGGATAGATGATTGGATGGTTGGGATGGGAATGGATGGGTGGTTGTTTGGATGTATAGATGATATGGATGGATGGATGTTTTGATGATTGGATGGATGGGTTGGTTCGATGGATGGTTAGATGGATAGTGGGATAGATGGATGAATGGATGGATGGGATGGATGTATGGATGGATGGATGGGGTGGTTATATGGATAGATGGCATGAATGGATGAATGTTTTGATGATTGATGGGATGATCAGATGTATGAACGAGATGTTTTCAACTTCTTTACAATGTTTGAGAAAAATTGAGATTTTGAAAAAAAAAACCATGATTTAATAAAAATCTTTTTTTTTTTTTGGGGGGGGGGAATAAAGTTGATAATTTTTTTTTTAAAAAATTGATTTCGAGAAAAAAATAATATCTTGAAAAAGAAAATTAAAAGATTTTAAAAAAATGTGAAAATTTTGACAACATTGAAAAATGAAAATATTTTGAAAAAAAAATGAGAGTTTGTATTTTGAAAAATAAAATAAAATAGAGAAGTTCAATAAAAATCGACAAGTTTGAAAAAAATGCTTTAAAAAATGGAGAAGTTGAAAAAATTGAAAATTTTAAGATAAAAGCGATATTAAAAATTGATACTTTAACAAAAAATAGACATCTTGAAACAGAAAGTAAAGAGGTTGAAAAAATTTGTGATATTGAAAAATAATTGAAAATGTTCAAAATTTGGAATTAAAAGAAAAAGTTATTTATATAAATACTAAGATTTTGAGATATATATATATATATATATATATATATATATATATATATATATATATATCATTTTAAAAAAGAAAATTGAAAAGTTGAAAACAAAATAATGCTTTTGAGGAAAAAAATCGGCATTTTGTTATTTTTGAGAAAAAAATAAATTTTGAAATTTTTTTTGAGATTTTGAAAATAAAAATTGAGAATTTGTATTTTATTTTGAAATATTTGATAATAAAAATGATATTTTGTTAAAAGTTTTGAAAGAAAAATGAAGAGTAAAAAAATATACATTTTGAAAAAAATGTGATTTTTAAATGGAAATTGAGATTTACCTGTGAAAAAAAAAAAATTTACTAAATTATTAGGCACATCCACTAATTGAACCTTTAACCTTTTTTGGACAATCTAACCCGTCCAAATCAAAGAGTAAATAACTTCAGATATTTAAATCAAATTTCACTCAAATTTTTTAGCAATTTGTATGCCCAATATTTATCATATATAGCTTGATCGGGGCAAGTAACTAGTCAAATTAAGGGTATTGATCAATAAAATAGAGTGAATGGACGAGACATATAAAATGGACCAAATATTCTGGTTAAAATTGTGACCCAATTTACCGACCTCATGAAAACCTAAGAATTGATGTAAGTTTTGTGGGCCCATCATGATGTGCGTCGAACATCAACACCATGCATTTGATGTGTCCCTTTTAAGTTATGAGATATCTCAAAAATCATTCGTATACGAAACTCAGGTTTTTGGCAGTGGGGATGAGATAGTGTGATTGAACCTCTACCATTGAAAAATTCTTGGAGGGCACAAAAGTTTTGGATCAAGTTGATGTTTGTGTTTTCTCTTCATCCATGTCTTTTTGATATTATGAATAGGTTGGATGGCAAATGAACACTACTATGGGCTGAAGGAAGGTATCAATGATGGAAATCATTATTCCACACTGTTTCATGTGGCATGGTCCACTTGAACTTTGGATTTACTGAAAATTAGGTATCAATCCACACTGTTCATCCAGTTTTTGAGATCATTTTAGAGAATTATCTAAAAAATGAATCATATCCAAATATTAAATGGACCACACCACATATACCAGCGGGGATGGGGAATAGATTGGCTACTCACCCTGCTACTCTGCTTAGGTGGTTGGCATTCGGTGCTCCGTGGGCCCCACCATGATGTATGTATATCATCCATTATGTTCATCCATTTTAACAGATCAGTTTAGGGCTTGATCAAAAAAATTATAGGGATATAAATCTAAGGTGGACCACATCATAAGAAAACAATAATGATTGGATATCCACCATTAAAATCTTCCTGAAGGCCCACTGTACTGTTTATTTGACATCCAATCTGTTGATTAGATCATACAGGCCCTGATGAAGGGAAAAAAAGAAAGATCAGCTTGATCCAAAACTTTTATGGCCCCAAAATGGTTTCAATGGTAGACGTTTAATCCCCCACTGCTTTTTTCAGTGTGGACCATTTGATAGTTAGATCTGTCTTATTTTTCATCTCAAGCCTTAAGACGAGCTCACCAATTGGATGGACGGTTTGGATATAACACATACCTCATGATGGGACCCACATAACTTGCCGACGTCAGCCACCTATTCCCTACCTTTCATATAGCCAGCCCTAAACCGACTCTCTGTCTCTCCCTCTCATACGCTCTCCTCTCCGTCTGTCCCTCTCCCAGCGCCGGCCCTACAGATCTCTCCCACCTCTCTCTCTTTTCCTGTCGATCTCTCCACGAACATTGAGGTAACTCTCTCTCTCTCTCTCTCAATCGATTGATAGTGGTGGTTCTCATTCCCTGTTCCCCTGTGGCGTGGCCCACTTTTGAGTTTTGTGTTGACCTGATGGATTCGAAACCCCTATGATTGGAAACCCCATGGATTCAGAACCCCCATGATTGGAAACCCCCATGATTGGAAACCCCCTGGATTCGGAAACCCCATGATTGGAATCCACGGTGCCAAATGACCCTAAGGGCCTGTTTGGGAGCGTGGATTTGGAACCCCTCGATTCGGAATCCCTAGGAGTGGAAACCCCTTGGATTTGCAATCCTCCAGGCCTGTTTTGGCGGGCGAATCCCATGGGATTAGGAGGGATGGGATGGATTTTAAGGTAATGATGGTGGTGTCGGTGGATTGGTTTAAGATCCATGGGATTGCTATATCTGGTACAAGTTCATTGGAGTGCTGTTTGGCACGCCCGCATATCAACAAAGGATGGGATCAATTTTAAGGTAATGATGGTGATGTCGGTGGATTGTTTTAAGATCCATGGGATTGCTTATATCCCGAGACAGTTCACCAGTCCGTTTGGCTCGTCATGCATATCCGGGATATCCTTCCTAATACGATGGGATAGGTCGGCCAAACAGGCCCTAGTGTGTTTGGCACCCTGGAGTGTGAATCAACTTTAATCCAAAAGGGAGGCTCCACACAGTACACAGTCTAATGTACATTGTGTCCATTTTGTATGGTCTTAATTTTTGGCACAAGGTCAACTCCATAGTGAGGGCTCAAAAGTTACACCATTTGGCATACTGTCCTATGCATGGCCTTTTTTGGATGGTCAATATATCCAAAGAAATGGTCCTCAAAATTGTTTATGGATTGAATAGTTGTGTAAACACCCATTTGTTGCATTTTTTTTCGAGAAACGGACCATCCATGAGGTGGACTGAATTGGTTTGTCCAACAGTTAGTCTAATGTACATGTGTCTTCATTTTGTCCAACAGTCATACTTGATAGTGTAATACTTGATTGTGTCTTCATTTGAGGATTCCATACAGTCTCCTTACTTTGGATTATCTCTATCTAAATAGACTTATGTCAAAATTTGCAAAGCTCTTCTATTTGGACACATTTCATCAGTATATTCAATTCTTCCTCAGCTCTTGCTCTACCCAAATCAATCAGATCCGTTGAATGGCGAAGCCGTGTCTCTAATGATGAAAGAACAGATGCAATAAAACTGACCTTCGCAAAGATCATAAAACCCAATACAAACTATCAAACGATTGATTTTCCGATACTCTATTTGTTATCGAATTAGCAAATGCATTGAACTGCTAAAACCTCCTTATCTGCATGTAGAGCACTGCACAATATGTATTTAAGGCCAAAGACATCTAAGCCCAACAAGAAAAATATGTGAATGATGACGTGTTGATAATGAAAAATACAAAAGTAGAGACAATAAACTAAGGTTAGTAGACATTTAAGTAGATCTCTTGTAAATCACATTTGTAGTTTATTGTCATTTCTCATTAGACACTAGCAACTCAATGCTTGTCTACCATTCTTTGCACTGCATATATGGATTTAGATTTTGACATATGTGACCCATGGTTCAGTAATCCAGATGGTTGGTTGGTTTTTTTTTTTTTTGTTTTTTTTAATTTCTTATTTTTTTTTAATTTTTTTATTTAATGAAGGGCTCAGATGGTTGGTTGGTTGGTTGACTTGGGTAAGACATGATCCAAAACCTCTCACATCTGTACATGGACTGCTTTTCTCTTTCATTTTGTAGTTTTCTATCCATGGGCCAGAAACCAGAAGATTAAGATTGTTCTATCTTGGGTTGGACACATAAAGTAAATTGCCTGGATTAGTGATCAGATTAATCATTTCTACAAGTGCACTGCCCAAGGTTTGGTAACTGTGGAGGGTTTATGCATCAGGTCCCAAGAGTGGACTTGAATACTTGCGCTATGTTTGGAAATCATAGATTCCATGCAAAACAGCAGAAAAGAAAAATGGTTTTTCTTTGATATGATTATTTGTGATTTGTATTGTTTTAATAGCAAAGAAAAGAATGAATTCCACCAAGCAACCGTATGCTTTTTCTTAATTTGGATTCTTGACAGTATTTGTGAGAGGAATATGGGATTTCTACTTTCGTCCCAAACAAAGACTCAAAATAAGAGAGAGTCCATGCTCCAATAGTTCTCATAGAAATCATTATTGAATTATTCGAATTATCCTAGTGTGTTTGGCACCCTGGAGTGTGAATCAACTTTAATCCAAAAGGGAGGCTCCACACAGTACACAGTCTAATGTACATTGTGTCCATTTTGTATGGTCTTAATTTTTGGCACAAGGTTAGCTCCATAGTGAGGGCTCAAAAGTTACACCATTTGGCATACTGTCCTATGCATGGCCTTTTTTGGATGGTCAATATATCCAGAGAAATGGTCCTCAAAATTGTTTATGGATTGAATAGTTGCGAAAACACTCATTTGCTGCATTTTTTTTTCGAGAAATGGACCATCCATGAGGTGGACTGAATTGGTTTGTCCAACAGTTAGTCTAATGTACATGTGTCTTCATTTTGTCCAATAGTCATACTTGATAGTGTAACACTTCACGGTCTAAAAGATTAGAACAGAATTTTTTGCACCTTTTCCATCTACCCCTCCTATATTATCTTTTTAATACATTGGTAGTCATGAGAGAAATCTAGTAGACCCAAAGTGGATGGCATATATGCAATGACCGAGGAAAGACTGCTAGAATCTACATTGTGAAGTTAAATAGGGCTTGGCTAAGATAATCTGGTGAACCTAGGTCTTACATGGGATTTTCTAGCAAAGTTTGTGCCCTCGAGATGTAATAGATTGAGCTTCTCTTCTCTGGTCATGTTGGGGTCGAAGGCTCTAATAAAGTTAGAGCCTTTCTTTAGGAGTTCCAACTGGTTGAAGATGTTTTTAACTATCACACGATAATTTTGGTTGGAGGTGATTCAGAAAATGGTACTGCTTGGTGAACAACATAGACGAGGAAGTGTGGTGTCTTGCTTTCATTGTTGATGAAATCCAAGACCTTGCCATTGATCTTAGTAGTAGATATTTTCAATTCCTAGGGAGGTTAATGATGTGGCCAATGGTTTAATCAATCAGGTGCTTTGAAGCTTTTTGTTTGGAGAGAAAACCAGGCAAATGAATACAAATTCCCCTGATGTGACAATTTCCTAACCTTTCCTTGAAAATGAGCAAAATCATTTCCCAAAAGACCTCTTAAACATAGATTTCCACAGTTACAAGAGACCTCTTAAGTAAGTTTGGTTTATGATCAATCGTAAGTAGCTTTTTTTTTTATTTAAAGTTACTTAATCACTTCAGTTTAATAAGTAGAAACCAAGATAAATTACTTAAGGAATAAGCAACTTAAGGATTTATTTTTTTTTAAGAAAGGAAAACGGATATAGACTTGGGCCAGAAATTGAGCTTAGTCACCATGACTTGGTACAGACTCGGGCTGATTCATCGTGTTGGCTGGCCTATTTGTTTGACTCAACACTACTCAAACTGAGTCACTGGCGGTGTAAGTCATTTTTTAATAAAAAGATACACTGTCAGTAGGATTTGAACTCCACACCTCAAACAAACAACCTCACAATGTCTAGACAGTGTGCCACACAACAGTTTTGTGCTTTTATTTGCCTATTTATGTCCTCCTGTTCTAAGTATTTAATATTAATGAAATATTAATTGTGGTTTAATATTTAAATATTGAGTCGAGTTGAGTCTTTGAGTCAACCCGACCTAGGCTGATATCAATTCAAGTCAAGTTTCAAGTTTATAAACTATGCATAGAACTCCTTGGCTAATGCATCAGCCATACAGTTGGCCTTTTTAGGGACAATTGCTAAGAAATTTCCTAGGAATTGGAATGCAAGCCTAAATAATTAAGAATAAAACTAGAGTTCTGAAACAGGAAATATTTTCTAGCTGCCCAAGAGATTGCTGAGGAGGAATCTCCTTCAACCATTAGGGGCCCCACCCAATTGGCAAGGATTTTCACCACCCTTTTAATAGCTGACAACTCATCACTATTTGAATTACCAAATCCATCTGGCCTTGAATGGGAGCTTGATAGATCCATGCTCATCTCTAACAACACCACCTATACTAAAAAATCACACGAGATAAAAAAAAAAATCTGTCTAATTGATGGCTATCAAATGGATAGTTAAAAGAAAAAGAGTCGCTGGTCCAAATTCGATGTGCAAAATCAGACATTACTATCATTTTCTCAATGTAATCTTTGGTTTTGATCCATTATGATTGGTTCAAGAATTGCAAAACTTTAATACGTATTGTTGTACATGCTATGTTTGTGGTTGAAGAGTCTTCAAGCTGCCAAATTTAAAATGGCGTTGAACTGTCACAGGAGTCTTAACCTAATTACATAGGAAGCGCTTCGCTAAGCCCCATGTGTATACATTGGAGCACATCTACATGCCAACTGTGTGCTAACGTCCCAACATGGTACCCCATGTGTGAGATCCAATTTCTTAAAGAGAATCATGGGAAACAGATTTTCATTTCTTACTGTTTTCTAGATATGGAGTTTGAAAAAACTCCATTTTCTTCAAAAAAATAAAATAAAATCCATAAATCCAAATAGTCCTTAAAGTAGGCTTGAAGAGATTGCTCGATTCATTGATAGCTTGATCAAATCAGATTAAAGAGTTTGAAAGCGTAGAGAGAGAGAGAGAGAGAGAGAGAGAGAGAGAGAGAGAGAGAGAGAGAGAGAGAGAGAGAAGCCGGATGATCGTATGAAGATAAGAAGATCGAGTGAAGTGGAGGTATTTGGAAGAAGTGGAGCTGGAGAAGGAATTTGATGCTAAGCTGACCCAACTGATGGACAAGTGACTATTGTAAATAGGTCCAATCATTGTCTTTTTTTTTTTCCATCAAATTTCGATTGTTATTTCAGCCTTTTCTTAATCGTCTGTTTGCAAACCATCAGTTAAGAAAAAGATGCAAGAACAGTCCATGGTTTGGTGAGCTAGGCTATTGATCTGAGCCAGCTACAGATGTGCTAGCTGCAAACAGATCATTAAGAAAATGCTTGCAACAATATTAAATCTCCCATTTATTAAAGAAAGATCGAGTAATCTTTTTTTTTTTTTTTTTTAGTTTTGTCTAGAAATTGATCGATTTCACTTTTAGCACAATATTGAACTTGATATGTAATTATGAATCCTGATGCATGTCAAAGCAACATGACTTGTGGGCCTTGGTTCTTGGATGCTCTCTAGGTTAAATGAGTTCAAGGCATGAGGCAAATTCATTCATGTGCAATGCTTGTTTTCTTTGTTCAGGCTAGTATATATCGGGAGGAGAATAATCTTATAGACTTGTATATTATCCTTCTCAGATTTTCAAGGTAAAGAAAGTATCATTATGGGAGTTCTGCTTGCCTTTTCCTTGTTTTTATTGTCACTTTCTCATTGTTATGGAGTATTGCTTTTTGAATATTCTTCTTTTTGTAAATTTTGTAAGAATCATATATTTTACAGCTCAATTGCATGGAGCCTTGCTGCTACCTTGAGGTTGTGGGTTCAATTTGAGACTATTATCACATGTTTCATTTGTGATTTTAAAGATTGTGAGAATATTTGAATTTCCTTAAAAATTCAGTTCTTTACTATCTGTTTAGCTGGGTTTAATAGTTCCATATTTGCATTTGGACAGGTATTCAATCTTCCCAATTTACTATCCGCAATCCCATTCATTCAATTGCTCTCTAAATGTCAGCGATTTCCTTCATCTAATTGCTGACCAATCAGTGATTACGCTGTCCAGAACAGATTGCTGAGCTTTGTAATATATTCATTTCTCTACAGTTCATCTCTAACTTATTATTTCACTGAAATCATTGCTCTTTAGAGGACATCAATTTTGTGATTTTGTCCTTTAAAATTGTTGCCTACAGCTGTTCATGTTTTTTTGCTCATGCTTCAGGATCATTACTACCGGATCAAACATGAGACTAGCATCTTTCCAAAAATGTGACATGCAACAGATGGTGTTGTAGCCAAGAGAGTAGATTTGTCCTTATTCCTTGAGCTAGCAGCTGCCCTGTCTAGAAGTCACTCGAAATTGCCATGCTATGAATTTAAAGGAATGGTTCTCTAATGTAAACTTTCCAACCCACAAATAGTTATTTTAAATAGAAGGAACATGCAAAAAAATGTCTTAAATCTATTGTGGGCCCTTAACTTAATACTTTTGTGATCTGTTGTCATTGCTAGGATTCTAGGCGCTGCCCTCGTTGTTCCGATCTTGCAAGTGAATGTGATTTAGGGAGATGAAAGGTAAGACACGAACAGCAGTGGAATTTCTTTCCGAGTTTTCAACTTTATGTTTTTCCTTTCTTGGGAAATTTATGCATTTGAATTGATATATTGAATTGGATTGAAAAAAGTAAATAATATTGGAGTGATAATAGGTTTCAAAATTTTTGAAAGGAAGGAATTTCCCTGCAATTTACAAATTTTCTGCATTTTAATTCTTCACAGGAGAAGTTATCGATATAGTTGTCAGATGTGCAGGTGGACTACTCGCATCCATTTTCTATCTATGGTGTATGAAGGATGCACTTGGCCATTTGCGAGTGCACAGATTTACCAAGATTTGTATTTTTAGCATTATTGTAATTGTAATTGATTGAATGAAGGATTGTATTTGATTCATTATTGAATGAATGATTGTAATTGAATGAATTAATGATTATGCAGGTGGTAATTGAATGAATAAATGAATAATTATAATTTTTTTAAAATGTAGGCAATAGGTACGGATATTGACCGTAGCTTAGTTTGTAGTTATTGTTATCTATTGTAACGGATAAAAACCATAGGCATATGTCTATGGCTACGGATTAAATCCGTAGCCTTTGCTCAGTTTTTTGGTAGTGAAGTTATATTTAATGACAGTTTATTAGGTCGTTGCAAATAATTAGTATTTGCAAGAAAATTGGTGACAAGCAACACTCGCAGCAAAAAAGCTTTTGCGACAAGTGTGAGGTTATTAGTGACGATAAAGACTTGTCGCAAAAAGTCTTTATTCGTAAGGACTTTCATATTTAGCAACGTTTTACGATATGTAATGGCAATGTGTAAAATTGTCGCAAATAAAAGTTATATTTAGCGACGACTTATTAAGTCGTCGCAAATAATTATTATTTGCAACAAAATTGGCAACAAGCCACACTCGCCGCAAAAAACTTTGTGATAAATTTGGGTTTGTTAGCGACGATGAGTTCTCATTGCAAAACATCTTTATTTGCGATGAGTCTCACATTTAGCGACGTTTTATAAAATACAATAGCAACGTGTCAACTCGTCGCAAAATGTCTTTATTCGCGACGAGTCTTATATTTAGCGACGTTTTATGATATGCAATGGCGACGTGTCGCCTCATTGCTAATTAACTATATTTTGTGACAAGTTATTAGGTCGTCGCAAATAGTTGAGTTTTTAGCGACGAGTTGCTGTTTTCGTCGCTAAATAGAATTAGTGACGCCGTATCTGCATCAAACGTGGCGACGAACAACACTCGCCGCAAAAACTTTTTGTGACAAATTTGAGTTTATTAGCGACGACGAGGACTCGTCGCAACACGTATTTATTTGCGACGAGTCTCATATTTAGCGACATTTTACGATATGCAATGGCGACATGTCAACTCGTCGCTAATTAACTATATTTTGCGACAAGTTATTAAGTCGTCGCAAATAGTTGAGTTATTGGCGACGAGTCGCCGTTTCCGTTGCTAAATAGAATTAGTGACGGCGTATCTGCATCAAACGTGGCGACGAGCACACTCATCGCTAAAAGTTTTTAGCGACGAGTTTGGAGTTTTTAGCGACGAGTAGACTTGTCGCGAAAAGACTGAATTGTTGTAGTGCATTTCAAAAAACAGTTTGCATGCCATTTCATCAAACAGATAGCATGCCTGAAATCTAGCCATTTCATCAAACAGATAGCATGCCATTTCATCCAGCCATTTCATCAAACAGTTAGCATGCATCAAATCTAAAAAAGAGAAAAATATACATAATGAAAGGAAGATATCAAACCTATACCTCAAAGATATGAGAAGGGTTTTGAATGGCATGTGTTTCTTCGGGTAGGATTCTTTACGGCTGCTGCAATGGAGAGAGATAGAAGAGACGGCGGAGATATTGGAGAGAAAGGGAGGAGAATGAGAAAGATGGAGCAAATAGGGTAGGCGAGGTTTGAGGGGGTTTATCCTCTATGGCGGCAAGTGAGATCGAGTTGGGATTACGATTTGGGTAGTCGATTTGAGCGGTGCGATTTTGAGAAGGGCAAGGGTGATTTTTTATTTTTATTTTTTAATAAAAATAAACCTTCTATAATAACAATGCATGAACACAGATCCAAATGAGCAATGAGTCATATCCACGTTGGAAATCCAAACCCCAAATTAAACCCAAACCCAATCCTATCCCCCGCCAACAATCGAATTCCAAACCCTATTTGAACTCATCTCCATTCGTCACACCCATTGACCGCAAATCCCTTCCGAACCCATCCCCAATCATCCCATTCTCTTGCATCCTACCAAAAATCCCAACCCTAAACTCATGCAAACCCCTGCCCAAACCCATCTCCTTCCCTTGTAAAACCCCGCCTGAATCCATCTTCATTTTCCCACACCCATCTCCATACCAAAAAAACCCATTTACAACTGCCATTAACGTTGTTAGACCCATCTCTTACCCCGACAAACTCCATTCCCAACCGCCATTAACGTTGCCAGTTAAACATGCGTGTCTTCAATCACTGTTGCAGCTGGCCATCATCTTTGGCATACTCTACAATGACATTCGTCATAAGGGTTTGCTGACAGAAACGGGTTGGCCACAAGAAAAAAGGGGCAGCACCATTTTCATTTTTGTTTTTTGGCTGAAACGGCAAGGGCTGTGATTTGGGGAGGAGCTTCACGGCTGCATTGGAGAGATAGAGGGAGGAGAATGAGAGAGATGGAGCAGGTGAGGTAGGGAAAAAGGAGAATCGGGAGACAGAGGGTTAGGGAACGGGAGAGAGAGAGAGAGAGAGAGAGAGAGAGAGAGAGAGAGAGAGGACTAGGGTTTTGGATGGGCGCGGCTCTGTTTTGAGCGCGCGCCCCTTTTGGGCGTCGAATTTCAAGAGCCGTGTGACGGTCCCGTCAGGGGCTCCGTGGGGCCCACCATGATGTATGCGTTTTATCTATGCCGTTCATTAGTTTTAATAATCTTTTTCAGTTCATAATCCAAAAAATTAGGTAGATTGAAGGCCCAAGTGGACCACACCATAGGACGCACATGTGATTTAATCTCCATGTTTTCTACCGTGTAGTCCACTTGAACCTTTGATCTAACTGATTTTTGGTTTCATGCCCTAAAATGATATTTCAAGATAGATGGATGGCTTAGATAGAATACATATATTTTTCTGAGCCCTATAAAGCCCCTTACACGATGGTTAATTATTAATGGTGTGGCAAGTTTTTAGCTACGGATTAAATCCGTAGTAAATATAGCTACGGTTTATATCCGTAGCAAAAAACTTACATAATCCGTAGCCTTTGGTCAATTTTTTGGTAGTGATAGTACTATATATATATATATATGGGTTTAGGTACTATGCGCTCGAACCCACGATAAGCTCCCGTGAGGTCAAGCGGTGTGGGCCCCACTGTGATGCGTGTCAACCATCAACACCGTGCATTTGATGGGTCCCTTTTAAATTATGGGATATCCCAAAAATTAGTCGTATACGGAACTCAGGTAGGCCATACCATCTAAAATTATGTGAAGACCGTTAAAACATATAAAAGCACTTGGTGGGGCCCACCTGAGTTTTGCATGCCCCTGAAACTTGGTCTGAACCCTCATTCAAGTGGGACACACATAATGGATGGGCTGGATTTGCAAACCACATCTCGGTGGGCCCTCAAAAATGGTTATGAATGTTTTAATGGTGCACGACCCCTCTCCACTTCTGTATGTGGTGTGGCCCACACAAGTCACGTATTGACTTGATTTTTGAGACCTAGGCCCAAGATGGAATGGTGCATCTGACTGATGGGGTGGATGTTTGAAACGCATCACGGTGGGGCCCACACAGCTCGACCTCATGGGGCGTTAAAATCAGCTCGAGCGCATAGTACCTTTTCCCTATATATATATATATATATATATATATATATATATATATATCACAGAGAAATGATTTAAGTGGGCTATGCAGTTTCTCTAATGTGTTGTGTACAGAAATCTTGCCACGCACCAAATTGCATTTGGATCGTATTATTGGCATAACCTATCTGTCCATTCATTGAATTTAATCTAATCTTGTTTTATTACTATGGAAAGGCCACATCAATCTGATGATCCTAGACATCACTTAATAATCCTGTCCATCAATTTCTGCAATGCAACGATGGGACTTTTGTATCATCCGATCAACATAAAATTTTCAATGGAGAGCGGGGAAACGGATTGGCTACTCCCCCTGCCACCAACCAATGGCTGGTGGTCGGTGCTCCGTGGGTCCCACCATGATGTATGTGTTTCATCCATATCGTCCATATATTTTTCTATATCATTTTAGGTATGTGACCAAAAATGAGGTATCTCCCAATCTCAAGTGGACCACATTAGAGGAAAAAGTGTTGAATGAACATTGACCATTAAAAACTTTTTGGGGGCCATAAAAGTTTTGGATCAAGCTGATCTTTGTTTTTTCCCTTCATCTAGGTTTGTATGACCTAATCAACAGATTGGATGTCAAATAAACATTACATGGGCCTTAGGAGGATTTTAATGGTGGATATCCAATCACTATTGTTTTCTTGTGGTGTGGTCCACCTGAGATTTATATACTTTTAATTTTTGTATCAAGCTATAAAATGATCTTTAAAAATGGATGAAACACATACATTATTGTGGGTCCCACAAAGCACCCAACACCAGCCACTGGGCTAGTGGCAGGGGGAGTAGCCAATCCTTTTCCGAAGAGCAGACTAGACCTATTGGACCATTCAAGTAGGTGATGATATATGTGGATGCAAACGAATCCAAATACAACTATGTACATGGTAAGGTCCTGATACGCACCAGATCATTACTCTATATATATAGATACAACCAAACATCTACACATATAGCCACTATGCCACATAACTTTTTGAGTTAAAACCATATCAACCTAAAATTTTCCTTCTCCTACACTACACTAAAAACGTCATTTAGGAACAGTTTTAAACCGTTCCTAAATCCCTTAGGAATGGTTTTAAACCGTTACTAAAAGAGGCATTGCATATAATCTAGAACGATTCCATACTGTATCAAGTGCCGTTTCAAATTTTAAGAACAGAATCTTAGGAACGGTTTCAAACCATTCTTAACGGTCAAATTTTAGGAACGGTTCTAAACCGTTCTCAACGGTCAAATTTTAAATTTACCTGTATTTTTCATTATTTCGAATAGCCAATAAAAGAAATACACCTGTTTTTATATTTAAAAACCAAAGAATATTATATACAATTAAAAATTAATACTAAACAAATTGCTTACAACTTTATAATAAAAATTATATATATTTACAACAATTAAGTTTACAATTGAATGAATACAAAAAAAAAAAAAAATCCTCCATGATGTGCTATACTCCTAGAGAAAACACATGGTCCTCTGTGGTTGCACGATGACTTGCGATGACACTCTGAAAGAGGAACTTGTCTTTGCATTGCATATCAGGTAGAGTTTTTTGGGCTTGCATTGTAACTATAAAAATCAAAACAAAGACCATAAGCAATTTGATTAGCCAAAAAACAACATAAAGATTCAAAAACTAAACACGCAAAAGAGTGACTATTCAACAACGAAAACCAGAGGATCACCTATAACGTTGCATGTCGTCCTAGGCAAAACAATGCATGTGTTAGGATGCGATGTTTCTTTGGATTGGTTATTTTAACATGAAAACAATAAGGCAAAAAAAAAAAAAAAAAAACCATGATGGGTAATATCAGATCAAGAGGCGGAACCACCAGTACCATTACAGGGTCAAACAAAAACAAGTCAAGCCTTTCGATTAAAGCATCACATGATACCTCAAAAATAAAACATATAGATTTCTTCTTTTGTTCTAGCAAGAAATCTATACGTGTCAATGTATAAATATGCGAGATATCACTGAAACCATACACCTTCACCCATAGCGAAAACATTTGCAGTAGAGATGGCCAGAATTTCTTACGTGTACTGTTTCCTTCTCATCCTCTGTCTTTTCCTTAGGTTTTCTTCTAATCTATCTTTAAAGAAGTAGATCCAAGCCGTTCATTTGGTGGTAGACCTACTATGAATATGCACTGCTGAGGAAAAGGACCACTCCACTAATCAAGTGCGGCACACATCTAACTTGTCGAGTGGAGAAGACCATCGGATAGGATGAGCCTAACATAGAAATTACATGGCCCAAAAATAATCCTAATTGGATAATCACAGCCACAATTAAGGGAAATCACAGGTGTACCATCCATTTTCTAGGTCTTCATTCAGATGGTTGTGATCATCTCATCAGATCATTTTTGGGTCCTTGTTGAATCCCATGTCCAATTTTCCAGCATGATTGTAGGGTGTATTCATGTATCTAAGGATACAATGCATCACCATATTAATACTCTCTCACTCTATAAATACATGAGATTTCCACAAACCATACACATCCACCCACACTACAAATCTGTTGTAGTAAATATGGCCAAGCTCTTTTTCTTTTTCTCACACACATACACACCCCACACACTCACGCTGGTGGAATTAAGCTTATCCCATGGTTACAGGGAACAATCCCTGCCATGAATCTCATCCCACCTAATCATTTCCAATGCAACTGGCCAAACAGGCCCTAAGTGTAATCTTCCAAACTTATTAACAAATTCCTTTTTTTTTTTTTTTAAAGGGTGGTCTTGTGATTTGTGTGAGGTTGTTTTGGCTGTTTCTATTTGGTAGAATTATTAACAAATTCCGTTATTCAGCAAAACGGGCAGGTGAAGATCTTTACATCATCTTCATCTGGGAATTTAGTGGTGCAAGGAGACCCCCAAAATGCTATCAAATGGCAAGTTCTACAGGTTCTGAACTGTGGAAATTGCCTTCTATTTTTGGTGAAATTCATGATTTAGCTTCTAACCATGGTAGATGCACAAGAAACATAGCAACAGTGTTCATGTAAGCCTGGTAGATGCACAGGAAACCAGTTATTGAAGCCGGTCTTTTTCTTTGTTTATGGCATGGATTCATCAATTGTCATATACTTTTGCTCATCTAAGAAGCCACGATGCTCCCATCAACAAGCACACATCACTATCTTCTGGCATGAAAACATAACTCTTAATATAAAACACACCTCATAAGTTTTTCCTACGAGAACAATTGCCTCCTTATAGTCATCCTTTTTCCTATAAGAAAGATCACAGGAAGCAATTTTCAGTTGAAGTGTGATGTCTAATACCACAAACCACATGCTAATACAAAATAAGCCAAACCATAAACACTACAATGAGTAAAAATCTACCTTGATTCTACTGCACCAGCATCCTCTGCTGAAATAAAGAAGGGACCTAAGACTTGTAACACTAAAAGTTATGATAGGAACTCTTATACTACAAATATGATGACCAAGTGACCACCTGTAAAAAGAAAAGAAACAGAATAATTTTACATAATGTGTTGGTGCCAAAAGGATGGAGAACATAAATAAATACTCACCAATCACATTCCATTCCAGCTCCAGATGGAATACCGAATATGCACAAAAATCATCTAAGCAGAAGCCAAGATCATCCACAAATGAAGGTTAGCAAGATATTGAAAATTAAATTAGAGAGTGATTGAGTATGAACATTACAACTGCAAACATCAGTGTATGCAAACAGCTACCTCCCAAAAATAAAAAATTAAACGGGAGTCTGGTTGTTGAGATCACTTCAAATAAGAAAAGAAGAAGAAGAAGAAGAAGAAGAAGGTAGTAAGGATGATTAATTTGACATGACAAATATTAAAAACTAGCATTAACAGTGCCAATCTTCGCTTTTGGAATGAGACGGCCCTTGGATTCATGCTTCATGTCAACTGTAGACATCAAAATCGCTATTGAAGATGGACGGCTGCCCCAGCTTAGTGTACCCCTACATATACACCAGAAGCCACATCACTGCATCTATTAGAATTTTAAGCCAAAAAGAGCTTACTGGACCAGAATACATGATATCAATTTCCAAATCGATAAGGATGTGTGGAAGGAGACAACTATCAACACCCAAACGATCTGCTAAATACACCCAAACGATCTATTCTTTGTTATACAGTAGTACAAAGTGGTAGTATTGTATAATATATGTAGAAATCATTAGATTATTCAAGAGTCAATACACTCATCACCATCAACATCCGTATTAAAGCATGTTGTCCCAGCTGTTTACCCATGCGTGCATTCTTCCATTTCACATCATTCATCATGACCTTGTCCCACCTTTCCTTCGCATGTGCATGTTTATGTGTCGTGTGTATATGCATATAACATGCCCACTCATGGGCAGGTTAGTATTGAGCCCAAAGACTTCAAGTGACACATGGGGCAGTTCAATCATTGATCTGGAATGTCCAATCATTCCATACCACCATTGGTAGGTCAAAATGCAAAAAACACACTGATTCAGTGATTCTAACTCATTGAATGTGAATATTTTATTACAACCATCCATTTTTATGAGCCATAGATAGGATGGGTGGCATCATATGTCCATAGTGCTTGCCGTTGATTGATTTCCTCAATCCAGCTACAAAAACAGAGTGCCCATATAAAACTAGTCCTAGAACTTCATTTTAAAATATTGCAATAAGCTTTATATGGAAGGTTGCAGGCCATGCCCTCTGTCAGCTGCACACCATAAAACAGTGAAGGTTTGATCTTCTGTCTGGCATCCGTACTACATGAGTGTCAAATTCAAGAACACAAATACAAAAGAGCCCAAGTTACTATCACTGACCATAGTAAACGTCTTCCCAGTGCCAGTTTGACTATATGTGAAAATGCATACATTATGCCCATCAAGTGCAGATTTGAGAATGGGCTTGACTTCTATGAAAACATCTTCTACAAAGTTTGAAAGAAGCAGAATCTTTTATTTTAGGAAAAAAAAAAAAAAGGAAGAAAGAAAGAAAGAAAGATTAAGAAAAATAGTCTAATAAAAAAAAAATCCTACTACCAAATCAGGAGTACGTATTACGCTTATGAAAATAAGCTTTTGTGGAGAAAATTAACCAACAAAATGGTTTGCAGTATTCAAAGAACTACAGAATTGAATTCATATCAGACTAGCATTATTCAGTATGAAACTGAAATCAAGTTTCAGGAAAATAACCATTGATCTTACCAAAACTTTTGGAAGTCAAAGATAGCTACCATTACACAAAATCAAAGTACAAAATCGAAGATAGCTACCATTACCAAATGCATCTAATGTCAAGTCTCAAGAAAAAAGAAAAGGAGAAATCTTTAGAAAAAAGTAAAATGTCCATCATAACCCTCCAAAATTGTTAGTTAGTCTAATGATAATCCTATCATATTGAAGAAAATTTCAAGTTTTAGAACATGCAAGAGGACTGAAAGATTTTATTAGCATGCTTACTTGAAAAGAGATGCAATAGTATCAATGGTACGAGAAAATGCAAGCGATCTTATCATGGCCTGATTTCATAAAGGCCTTGTGCATCCATGTTAGAACAACTAAATACAGAGATTTTTCATGTTCTATTATCAAAATGGATGCCTCTACGGATGCGAAAACACAACTATCAAACAACTTTCGAGGGGCTCACAAATCAAGTTAAAAGATGGACGGGAACGGGGGTTGTGGGTTACTTCATTAGATGGTTAAAAGAAAATTAAATGGTCTGAAAGTCAAATGTTCCAAAATAGATATCCTCATATAAATAGACGATAGAAATTGAGTTGCTAATAGTGGAAAAAGCAATCTTTAGTTGAAGATATCCTCATATAAATAGACAATAGAAAATCATATGCTAGAAGGGAACACATAAACAAAATAGACAAGTAACACTTCAACAACGGGATGAATTAACACAACTTCTCGCATTTTCAATTGCACAATTGTCAAAAACCGCATATCACGATTCACCAACATTCCAAATTCCAAATTTCAATTGTAGGTTGTCAAGAAGATGAGATTTGAGTCTCAAGAAGATGCATTATCTTGCCTTCCAAGAGCAAGCATTACGCATCTCCTTAAATGATATAATCTATGTGATTTGATCAAGGACTGCATATATTTAGAAACATCACATTAATCAACAATAAGAAACAGAAAACAAGAAAATACCACTTGAAAGTTGAAATATTATGATTCATCCGTCACACATGCAACATACAAAGATAGTTTTCTCTCAGAAAATCAACTCCACATAGGTTATAATGCACACCTAAGTCCTTTTATATGATGATCCAAGGAAGTACTGATCCTCCATATAGATGAAATGTTGCGCTGCTCGGATAGCCTTTACAAAAGCGGAATGAATGCTCATATCAATCAATACATTTTTTCCATGAGACCAAGTTTCAGATCATTAAACATAGAAGTTAAGACATGAAAAATGTAGAAATCATAAAAAGTAAATAAGATAGCCGATTAAAAGGTTTTCTCTTACCCTGCTAGTGGCATCTTTTGGGTCCTTTGGGAAGCCTTTCACTGAATTTGAATCAATCGAACGGAAAACCTGCACAAGTTGGGCAAGTGAACAAATGAATATAAACTCATTTAAGAATCATGTGAAAGCAAACTCCACCAATGATGTTGGGAATCCTTGCCTGCACATGAATTTCCTCTATAACATATCCAAATCTCAAATTTCAAGTAGAAAACCTTTTTCATCTACAAGTCCTTTTTTTTTTTTTATCAATCTTGGTCAGATTCCTAGCCTCTTGATTGTGAATATGCTTATCATCTACAAGTCCTTGTAGAATAATCATATTCTAGAAGTTATTCACCTATGTGTAAAAGGTTATTCAACTGTCTATTCATCTGCTTATTCATACACTATATTGCATGGGAGGGGGGCAATTGAATTATACGCATTCTATTCAGCCTGTGTATTAAGTTAGTCACATCTGTTCATTCGTTACGCGGCCACACCATAGGAAGACCATAGGAAACAAGTGACAATCACCTATATATAAAAGCTTTCAAATTCACATGGTAGTTTACATGATAGTTTGATCGGTCTAATATTTAGGCATCCAACAATCAAGGCGGGATGACCTGCTATACAGGTTGGATGTTGTGCACACACCACAGTGGGCCCCACCTGGTAGAATAAGCTTATTTATAGGTACTTGCAGAGGAAACAGTACCTCTTGGATTCATGTCTGTTGGGCATGAATGTGAACACTAGGCATATTTTTTCGACTGTAGACTTGGGATTCGGGTCTCCAACGTATCATCATGACAGAGGAGGTAGGATGAGCAAAAGATAGCTGATTTTTACACCCTCACTTAACAATCAAACACCCCTTTCTCATGCTTTTGCAAGTAGATCAGTTCCTTGAATGTACTGATGCACTGAAAAAAATGGTTCTAAAGGTGAGCATGCATGGAAAAGGTGGAACTGATCAAATAGTCTACAACACCTGCTTTAGACAGTTGCATATAACACCCACGCTCTGTGGGGCCTGCTATGTTTTATATTAAATCCACTCCGTTCATCAGGTGAGAAACCATATGTGAACCATAATACAAAAGATCAGCCAAAGATTTTTTTTTTTTTTTTTTCTTATGGGCCATAACAATGAGAACCATGTAAATTTGCTCATAAAACTTCTAATTCACGCTGTGTGGGCCCACCTGATATGTGGCTCAGGCTGGTTTTGTATTTTCACTTTACTCTAGTAGATTCACATTTCAAGAACCGTTTTCGATCAGAAACGGCTTAAAGCCGTTTTTGAACCAGAATTTAACATGTTCCAGTTCACTGATTTTGGTGTAGTGCTAAGTTAATCGCATTTCCGTTCTTTGATTGAACTGTCCACCGCTGGGCTAAGAGAAAAAAATATTTCACATTAATTAACAATGGGAACGCTCGCTTGATGAATGGCCCACATCTCCTACACGTTTATCCATGTTAGCATGTGCAATGAAATTTACAACTAAGAACTAAGACGTGGCTGTTGATTTATTTTATTTTATTTATTGAACATTTTACACTGGTTATAGCCTGTTCGTCTGAGACAGAGATGAGTAAGCAGAATGTTTGACCCGGCTGTTGAGAATGATAAGATATGAAAAAACAGCAATATAAAACCTTGATTTGATCTGAGTGAATTTTATATCCGTTGGGGCTACTAAACTTAAATTAATTTTCACTAATCACCAAGTAGATTTGTGGCGCACCCATATCTAGCTAGCTCAAGGTGGTGGATGGCACGCTCATCATAGTGTCAGTCCAAATGTTTGACTGGTCAAACATTCTTCTTCAGTCAAAGAAGAAAAAAGAAGAAACAAAAATAAACAATTTTTTAAAATGTTGCCTAAGATACTTCCTCTATGTAAAATTCTTCCAACTACGACTGTGACATATCCATGCATGCTCAGCTGCTGGAACCCATCACCACAAGGTGGGGTCCAGTTGCAGAAGCCAATGGGACTGAGTTGGGACATGTGTCGGAGCTGTCCATGCACCTTTTCTCTTTATTCTTCTGAGAATCGCTATATGAGCTTGCATATCACCCTTTTCCATTGAAAATTGAAGAATCGGACTGTTTGATCTCTCAAATTTTAATAATAATGATAATAATAATGGTTGTATGCACATGAACGACGGTGGTATGGTACATATAGGTATAGAACAGAGCACATCAGTGCTGGCACGTGTGTAAATATGAAACATGTGTTTGAGATCTGAGCTTTCCATAAGGTTAGAAATAATGTTTAGATATTTTGCCTAAAAATCAGACAACCTCATTCTTCGTGTGAGTGACAATTTACAATTTACAACTTTTATTTTTTTTCTAGCCATTCATTTTTGATAATGTTTTGGTCCACCTGAGATGTGAAATGGCATGATGTTTTTGCTACAATATCTAAACAGTGTAGATCATCTGATTGAAAGGTTAGCTCTCACACGTGACACATTATGACACATGAGATTGTCCCACACGTGTATGGAATTAGCAAACCTATGTTATTTGATATTAACAATCACAATTTGAGCTATATATGGGCAACACATAAGTGGACCACAGTTCAGCAGTCAAGATCATGTTGAATACATGTGGGTGGCCCATCTGTAGTCCAAATCACGTTCTAGGGCAGGTTTTAAGCTTTATAATGTACTTAATTATCCAAGTTCAGTCGAAACACCTTTGATCTAAACCGTTGATTTGATACGCCCCTCCCCTGATGGAGGATGAACAGAAGCCTTCCTGATAAAACAAACCTAATCTTTCAATAGGCAATCAAAAGGCATGATATTGCCTTGGGATCTTGCAATAAGGATTTTTGAAATATAATTCTTTGGCAATGGGGCCACCAGATCAATCACCCACGACGACGACCATTTACTCCCTCTTCGTAGACATGATGGGGCCACACATCTTCATCTACGACCAATGAAATATACTGGTGGGTCCCATGCTTAAGACCACGGGAGCGGATTACCTTTCCCTGGAGGCCCACATTTTCATGCATCCAGATTGTTTATCACACGCATGGCACGTGTATGATGATCTCAACTAGGCAATCTGGAGGCTTAGCTTTTTTTTTTTTTTTTTTTTTTAACACACGCACACACCCCCCACACACTCACGCCAGTGGGATTTCACCACCCATGGATACTCGAACCCTTGACGGGGTGTTGAAACTCCTGAGAGTCTTACCACCCGAGCAAGAGTAGGCTTAACCTCTGACTGGACCAAACAGTAAATTGTGTCATAGTTTGGAACCATCAAATAAATGGGCCGTTCTTTGTCATTTTGTATCCATTTATATGCTACCAATCAAAGGCTTCGATTCATCCAAGCACTATGGCCCATTCATCAAGGAGATAGGAAATTGACGGTTTTGAATGACAGGGAGACGCTCCCTTTTGACAGTTACTGAGGGGCCATATATATAATTCGCTGCTCCGGTCTCCTTTCCCTCTTCCTTCCCCGAGGAAAATATTTAAAAACTCGGACGCGGGACGAGGAGGTGGGCGAGGAATCTCTGAGCCGATCCAAGGAAGTGGGCCAACCCAGCTGACGTCCGTCTGTGGTGGGCTGGGGCCCACGCCAGATGCCCAATGTCGAGCTGGGAACGTGGCGGCGAGAGGAGAGTGGCAGCAAGCAAGCGAATATTTCGGTTTCCGAGAAAAGGACGGCTCCCCTCTCTCTATGGGGCCCGCGCTTCTCTCCCCCGCCAAGCAAAGGATCATGCGCCTCTCGAGTCCCTGCCGTTTAAGCGGACACCCGCGTCCGAAGATGCAAAACGTTTCCGAAACCTAACGGCGTCACTACGTACACGTGACTTGCACTTCAAAGACAGGGCCCGCCCCGTTCGGTTGCATGAAACAGACTGCGCGTTTCTTCTGGACGCGTATTGGGTATTACTCCGCCCGTAACGAAATCGGATTGCATACTGAGTTACTCAGTACGCTCTTACCGTAAGAAGTAAACTCTCGTGTGCCGAGTAAACTCTGTTGGGCCCACCGTGAATGTATCTGGTCTATCCACGCTGTCCATCCGTTTTTCATCTCATTTTAGGGATTGAGACCAACATTTAAGCATACCCAAAGATCAAGTGGACCATCCATAGGAAACAGTTGGAATAATGACTTCCACCGTTTAAACCTTTCTAGGACCCACAGTGATGTTTATTTCTCATCCAACTTGTTAATAAGATCACACAAACATAGATTAAGGGAAAATACAAATACAAGCTCAATCCAAAACTTCTGTGAGCCCCCAAGAAATTTTCAACTGTAGATGTTCAATTCACACTGTTTCCTATGGTGTGGACCACTTGAGGTTTGGATATACTTTCTTTTTAGGTTCAAGCCCTAAAATTATCCAGTAAAATGGATGGACGGAGTAGATAAAATGCATAAATCACGGTGGACCCCATAGAGTTTACTCAGTTCGCTTATCGTACTGAGTTACTCAGTACATAATCCGCTTCTGCCCGTAAGCGATGGAAACGGATTGGCTACTTCCCTGCCACCAGCCCGGTGGCTGGTGGTCGATGCTATGTGGACCCACTATGGTGTATGTGTTTCATCCATTTTTATGTATCATTTTAGTCCTTGAGACAAAAAATGAGCCATATAAACCTCAGGTGGACCACACCACAGGAAAACAATAGTGATTGAAGATCCACCATTAAAATCCTCCTAAGGTATATTGTACTTTTTATTTGACATTCAATCTGTTGATTAGTGTTCATAACCCTAAGTATAGGGTCGCGATGTAGTAATAATCTCGGTGAGACCGAGGTCGAATTCACAAGGACTAATCTTGTGCGTATTCTGAAAACAACTACAATAAGAACTAGAAAAAGACGAAAACCTAAATTTGGAATATTTGAGAGTAATTGTCAGAAATTTAATGAAAAACTTAAGAAATTCAAAAGTGGAAAACTAAGGTTTCCAAGGATCCACTTGTAGAGATCAGGGAGATCTGTGCTTGATTCAAGTCACATGATTGGAATCAGAGTCTTATCCTATCCAATTGGAAGATATCTCAGTAAAATCAAATCTAAACTTCCTTTGATCTAGTTCTCAATGGATGAGAGGTGCAAGAATTGGAAGTGATTCCATCACAAAACCATGCCCATGAGATAAGGCAAACAACAAAATTTACGAATCCCAAAACCAATCTGAGAGATTTGTGAAAGTTAGGGAGGATTCCATCATCCAACCATGCCCAAGAGATGATGGTGAACAACAGGATTTCCTTATTTCACAATCTCAATATATGAAAAGAACATAATCAAAGCTATCGCAGATCTATTGTAATTTGAGTCACAACAAATCATTAAAAACTTAAAGTATTTCTTATAATCAAACTAGAATAAAAGAGAGTTCAATATAAACATGAATCAAAACAATAGAAACATCACATCACGCTACAAGCTTCACCTCTTAGCCCGAGCTAATAGGTTTAGCTAATTATATATCGACATGATTGAACTAAAATCTCTTAAGAAAAGCATAAAAACAACTAAAGAAAAGGAAGAAAAACTCTTGGTGACGGCTTCTCCACACTTTTGCTTAACTCCTCAAAACCTTAGATGATGCCTAGGGGTACCCTAGGGACCCCTATTTATAGTTTTAGGCCTTAGACTTTCGCACCAAGTAAAAATTTTTGGAAACCGTCTCAAATTTATGCAGTCCGCGCAAAAACTGCGTAACCCTTGACTGGTCGTGGGCCATCCCCGACCGGTCGTGGGACGTCCTCGACTGGTCGAGGGTCACCTTCAACTGGTCGAGCAACATGAGGATTTAGAAATTTTACATGCTAGAGTTCGAGTCAAGACACCTTCGACCGGTCGAGCAAAGCCCAGGACTGATCGTGCGTAGCCAGGACTAGTCGAGCCGGAGCCAGGACTAGTCGAAGATGACCGAATTTCACTTCAAAACTCTGATTTTTTTCATTCTTGCCTTAATTTTCTTGGATCTTTAGTATGTGCATTCCTCATTCTTGGTTTCGTCAGATCCAATCTTGGCTTTGGTGATTCTTGAGCGTTAAATCCATGCTTTTAACATCCTTTTCAATCCAAGCTCTTAAATTCACTTTGCAACACAAACATGATTAAAATAGAACATTAAGCATTATGATATTCATAAAACCAAGTAATAGATGGGGTCCAATATGCAATATTTGACCCTCAACACAATCCCTAACCAGCATTTTGCTAGTCCCTAGTAAAGTATGCGATAAATGAACCTTAATGCGCAATGTTCAAACCTTTTTTAGAAAACGATCTTTTGTGTAGTCAAGTATGAATGAGTAGACTCAAGATGAGAAATTAATATTTTGAAAACCTAAAGTTGAATCACATAAGCAATCAATTAGATAAGTCCTTTATCCATTAGGTCAGAGCTTAGTTCGCATATCAAGTTTTTCAAAGTGTTCAGTGAAAATACTATCTTTTCATAATGTTGGCCATGCTCATCACTTCAAGATTGGTTGAAAACACAAGTACTGATTTCGAACTTATCCCCTTTTCTTTTTTTTTTTTTTTTTTTTTTTTTTTTTTTCCAGTTTTTTATTTTATATCCACGGTCATTTGTATTCATTTAGTCTTTTAATTTTTTTTCTCAGACATTACATCTTTTTCAAAGACATTTTTCATTCTCCTCAAAGATGTTGTCATTCTTCATTCTTTATGACCTCTTTGTCGATCTCCTATTTTTTAACTGGTTCTTTTTCTTCTTTTAAGGTGGATAAAATTCTCTAGACTCGGTTCTCAATATATTTCAATGATCATCATACTAACAATCAGGAAATTTAGTACTATTCATAGAAAATAATTTGAATAACATAATATTCGAACTTACTCCTAAACAATTGAATAAGAACCATAAGTGATAGGTTCCTTAGTTGCTCCAACTCCAACAATTCAAAATTCGATTTCTATCTTATCATCATACTCAAAACAGTCTTAAATACACAACTTATCGCTTTCCAAACAGATAAGCATGAATTTTTTTTCAAAATTTTGCTCAAAACTGAGAAAATACTGATTAGGTTACCTAATCTCCCACCCCAACCTAAAATCTACATTGTCCTCAATGTAAAAGAAATAAGCATGATTTGCAAAAGAGACAATATAATTGCAGGAAAAGTAATGGAAAGATAGTACCTGATGAAGGAATTTTGTAGATTTTTCCAAAGGATCTCATCGTGAAGGTAGGTTAGCACAAGAGTTAAACTAACAAAAAACAAACTATCCTAAAACAAACAGAAAGCAAACTATCCTAAACAGCATAAAGCCGACTATCCTAAACATAACATGAAAGCAATAAACCTAACTATACCTCTGTCAGACTAGGAGATCAATCCTGGTATACAGGATCAGTCAGAGGTATGGACATGTCCTTTGAATCAAATTTCTCAACAAATGGCTTTAATCGATATCCATTCACTTTAAATTCTTTGCCATTGTTTGGATCTTGTATCTCGACGGCCCCATGAGGATAGACATTAGTAACAGTGAAAGGAACGGTCCAACAAGATCAGAGTTTGCCCGAAAATAGATGTAACCGAGAATTATACAAGAAGACTTTCTGACCTGGTGTGAATGATTTTCGAAGAATGTATTGGTCATGAAACACTTTCATCCTGTCCTTGTAAATTCTCGCGCTCTTGTACGCATCATTCTGGATTTCTTCAAGTTCATTCAACTGAAGTTTGCATAGCAAGCCAGCGTTGTCCAGATTGAAATTTAAATTTTTGATCGCCCAGTAGGCTCTATGTTCCAACTCCACAGGTAAGTGGCAAGCCTTCCTATAGACAAGTATAAAGGGAGACATTCCAATAGAGGTTTTAAATGTGGTATGATAAGCCCATAAGGCATCGGTTAATCAGATTGACCAATCCTTACGGTCAGGGTTAACCGTGTAAGTGCTATATTGGAATTCCAGCACCTGGATTTGTCAAATTTTGTTGTGCCAAACCATTTAGAAGCTGTATCGTGTTTTGATAAGTTGGAAAGATCATGCATTTTAAGTTGTCCACGTCATCATCAAACTTTTCTATATATTCAAGTTGAAGAACGTTGACAAAGTTTAAGACTACAAGCTCAAGTACAAGAACAGAAATTTGAAGCTCAAGCTAAAGTTCAAGATCACTACCTTAAGTCTAGCTCAAGTTCATGACTTCAAGGACAAGCTTCATGTATTTCAAGCAATTGAAAGCGATCGATGTTTCGATGTTTCTAACTCCCAATCAAGGCATGAATGACCCTAAATTGACCATAGGTTAAGTCATACTTATTGCATATTAAATTTGGGTCAATGTATAAGTTTATAGGCTTTTCTTTGACTAGTCCTAGCCTTTGTTCGACTAGTCCAAGCATTCGCTCGACCAGTCCTAGAAGTTTCTCGACCAGTCCTAGATTTGTTGAGAATTTTTGGAAATTTTTTGTTATGGCTTGACCAGTCGTGGACACTGTTCGACCAATCGAGTGAACAGTCTCGACCAGTCGTGCAGTTCTCGACTCAAAGTCCAGCAAGCTTTTATAGTCCTACTCGACCAGTCGAGTACATTGCTTGACCATTCGAGTAGGTCACTCGACTAGTCGAGTAACGGGTTTATCTTATCGCGTCAGAAATTTTAAAAATTGGTTGGTGCTTCGACTAGTCGAACCGACCCTTAGACCAGTCGAGGGAACATAATTTTTACCTATAAATAGAGGACAAATCTCAGAGTTTTTCATTCATTTTAAGCATAATCAAGCCATCACTCTAAGAGATAAGTTCCTGCAATTTGTGAAGCTATTACTTATTCATTTTAGATTCTATTTATAGCTTTCTGTATTTGATTTTGTGATCTGTATTCAACTATATTGTATTAAAAAAGGGAATTGTGATTTACCCTTTTGAGATCAAAATCAAATCAAGCTAGCCCCAGGTTGATTTAATTTAAAAATCATTTAAACCTAGAACCCTTTTATTTGTTGGATTAGACATTGAATATCTACGTCTACATCAAACTGGTTCTACCGGGCTACATCGAAATCTTCAGATAAGTATTTCAATTTTTTGCATTTTTGGTTTGTGAGATTTAGCCGGGAAAACTCATTGTGAGATTTTTGTAATTGTTTAAGCCCATTTGAAAGACACAATTGTGAAGGTTTTAAGGTGAACCTTGGAAAACCTTATTTCATAGTGAAAACCAATATTCTGTGGGTGAGGATAATGAGAGTGGAGTAGTTGTGTGGCTGTTCTTGAACAGTTGGTGTACACACACGAACTACTATAATTCTTGGTGTTTGATTGATGTTGATGGTGATGTATGTGTGGTGAATGTTGTAATTTCCTTTTATGTACTTGTGGTGAATGTTGTAATAATTTAGTTTATTTCCTTTGCCTCTTTCTAAGTTTGAGTTTTTGATACTTACCAACGTTCTAGTAAGGTTGTCCTGCCATAAGCCTTTGGTTTTAGGTGTTAGGTTGTCCGTAGAACTCAGTTTGTATCAACCTCTCAAGACTTGTGCATTTGAGGTTGTTTTTATTTGTGCTATCTATTTTTGTATATCGTTGTATTCCGCATTTATTTTTTAATTTGGCATAGTCCTATTCACTCTCCCTTTAAGACTTAGAGCTTGGCCTTTTCAAACTGTCTTTTCCAAGATATGTTTAATTTCCCTATTGGAAATCTCAGCTTGCTCACTTGTTTGTGGGTAATATGGAGAGCTCACCTTGTGAGAAATGTCATATTTCTTCATTAGGTTTGTGAATGGCCTATTACAAAAATGTGAGCCCCCATCACTAATGATGGCTTGAGGCGTTCCGAACCGGGAAAGGATGTTCTTTTTAAAGAATTTAATGATCGTTTGATGGCCATTGTTCCGGCATGGAATCGCTTCGACCTATTTAGTGACATAGTCTACGGTGAGCAAAATATATAAATTTTCAAAAGATTGGGGTTATGGTCCCATGAAATCAATGCCTTAGCAATCAAATGCCTCAATAATCAAAATGGGGTTCAGAGGCATCATATTTCGACGGGACAATGCTCCCAACTTCTGACAACACTCATAAGCTTTGCAAAACTCATGAGTATCCTTGAACATAATAGGCCAGTAAAAGCCACTCTGCAGAATCTTGGTTATGATCTTTTTAGCAGAAAAGTGACCACCACGGGCCTGAGAATGACAGAAGGAGATGATAATTTGGTGTTCATTATCTGGCACACATCTCCTTAAGATTTGTTCTGGGCAATATTTAAACAAATATGGATCGTCTCAGAAGAACTTACGAACCTCGGTGAAGAATTTTTTTTCTTATCTTGCGCAGTCTAATGTGTCGGTGTGAAACTTGTGGTAAGATAATTAGCAATATCAGTAAACCAAGGTGAATGGGAGACTTTAAACAACTGTTCGTCAGGGAACATGTCATTTATATATGTTGTCTTAAGGGAATCAGAGAGATCAAGGCGGGAAAGATGGTCGACCACTATGTTCTCTACTCCCTTTTTATCTTTTATTTCCAAATCAAATTCTTGGAGTAGGAGGATCATCTTATCAGGTGGGGCTTAGTATCATTCTTAGAAAGAAGATACTTGATCTGTGTAAATGACGATCTTGGATCCGATCAAGTAGGACCTAAATTTATCCAAAGCGAACACTACGGCTAAGAGTTCATTTTCCGTAGTAGAGTAGTTCACTTGGGCAGGATTTAGAGTTTTACTTGCATAATGAATAACGTAGGGCTTCTTGTCTTTTCTCTAGCCTAGGACTGCCCCAATAGTATAGTCAGATGTGTCACACATAAGTTCAAAAGGAAGGCTCCAATCGGGTGGCTGCATGATTGGTGTAATGGTTAACATGCCCTTGAGCTTAGTAAAAGCTTCCTGGCATTACTCAATCCACTCGAATGGTGCATACTTTTGAAGTCAATTACATAAAGGACAAGGGAGGTGACTAAAGTCCTTTATGAATCTCCCGTAAAAACTGGCGTGTCCTACGAAGGATTGCACGTCTCGTATGTTCTTGGGTAAAGGTAGGTTAGAGATAAGATCAATTTTAGCCTTATCTACCTCAATTCCCTTAAACGAGATGATATGTCTAAGGATAATTCCCTTACGAACCATGAAATAGCACTTCTCCCAATTGAGTACCAAATTCTTTTCTTCACATCTTTTCAGCATACATTTAAGCTTCTCTAAGCAATCGTCGAAAGATGAACCAAAGACAGAGAAGTCATCCATGATGACTTCTAGATATTGCCCCACCATGTGAGAAAAAAATACTCATCATACATCGCTGAAAAGTGGCGGGGGCATTACATAGTCTGAATGGCATCTTCGATAAGCGAAGGTGTCAAAAGGACATGTGAATGTGGTCTTTTCCTGATCTTCAGGGGCTATCTCTATCTGGTTGTAGCCCGAATACCCGTCAAGGAAATAATAGTACGAGTGACTAGTTAGCCTTTCCAAGATTTGATCAATGAAGGGCAAAGGGAAGTAGTCCTTTCTCGTGACGGTATTCAATTTCCTGTAGTCAATATACATTCTCCAACTAGTAGTAACTCTAGTTGACACGAGTTCATTATTGGCATTGGCTACGATGGTGATTCCGGACTTCTTAGGAACCACTTAAGTTGGACTCACCCATTGGCTATCGGATATTGGGTATATGATACCTACATCCAATAGTTTAAGAACCTCGGCCTTAACCACTTCCTTCATGTTTGGATTTAGTCTACATTATGATTGTCGAGAGGTCATCGCATTATCCTCAAGATAAATGCGATGAGTACAAATCGAAGGGTCAATTCCCTTGAGGTCCACAATCAACCATCCAAGGGCTCCTTTGTGCACAATGAGAGTAGAGATGAGCAAACTCTCTTGTTCTTGCTCAAGGTGGGAAGAAATCATCATCGGGTGTGTCTCATTTTGACATAAATAGACATATTTCAAATCAGAGGGAAAAGGTTTTAGGTCAATTTTCTATGCCTTGAGGTTAGACGATAGAGGCACTACATTGGTTTAAGGCAACTCTTCAAATTGTGGCCTCCGCCGGTTAACTTCAAGTACCGGCACATCATCAAGCATGGCACCCGTCTCCCAAATCGTATCATCATCTAAATCATAGAAGTGGGTCAGGCACGTCTCTAGAGGGTTAGAGGATAAGGTTAGAAGTGCTCTATCTTCCATGAAAGAAGCAATCAGGTTAATATCATGAAAATCATCTTCATCCTCTAACTGTTTGCCTATGTTGAAAAAAATATTCAAATCCAATGTCATATTCCCGAAAGACATACTTATGAGTCCGTTCCTACAATTAATGATTGCATTTGAAGTTGCAAGGAATGGGCGACCAAGAATGACGGGAATTTGAGTGCTCATATCTATGATGGGTTGAGTATCCAGGACGATAAAATCTATCGGGTAATAGAATCTATCAACCTAGACTAACACATCCTCGATTATCCCTATCGGTACACAAATTGAGTGATCAGCAAGTTGTAATGTAGTTCGAGTGGGTTTCAATTCACCCAAACCTAGTTGTTCGTAGACCGATTAAGGAATCATGTTTACACTCGCTCCTAAGTTAAGAAGTACATGCTCAATCCGGTAGTTCCCAATTATATAAGCGACGGTTAGGTTACCGGGATCTTTGTATTTTTATGGCAATTTTGCTTTAGGATGGCACTCACTTTTTCAGTTAAAAAGATTTTCTTTTGAATATTTTGCTGTCTTTTGGTCATACACCAGTCTTTCAGAAATTTGGCATATGAAGGTATTTGTTTAACCGCATCCAGTAGAGGGATGTTGACCTTCACTTATTTCAACACCTTTAAAATGTCCTGAGAGTTAGAGAGAGGTTTTGGTGCAACCAACTGTTGGGGGAATGGGGCAATCGGCTTACCTTGAAGTTCCTGTTGCAATTCTTGTGGAGCAGTGCTAGGTCTATCATTGTTGTCCTCTTCTGGGTCCTTAGGCTTTTCAGCCCTAACCGGAATGATTTTGTCAATGGTCTTCCCACTCCTAAGAGTGGTGATAGATTTAACTTGCTTCATCTGATTTGAAGAGCTTGGATCACTTATCTCGTATTGCGGTTTAGGATTGGAGAGAGGTTGAACAGGAAGTATCCCCCTTTCTATAACTGTAACATGTGAATCCATCTTTTGCATATATTTTGTAAGTTCTTGTATTACTTGAGTAAGCTCTTGAGTTTATGTGGAATTTTGAACCAGTTTTTCTTAAGGTTTCACTTGAGGGGTAGCAGTTTGTCCATTCCTCCAACTGAAGTTTGGATGATTTCTCCAATTAGGATTGTATGTATTGGAGGTAGGTCCATTGAAAGGTCTTTGGTAATTATTCACAGCATTGGATTGCTCATTCAACACCTCTTGAAAGGCAGGTATTGTTGGATAATTTTCAGTTGTGTGAACGTTGTAAGCACAAATACCGCAAATAGTTTCCTTAACCTTATCCTTATTTCGTTCCATGGCCTCAAATTTCATTATGAGATTAGACACTTTAGCATTGATATCATCATCCTCTTTCAGAAGGTATAATCTGCCCCTCTCCTTTAATTGAGTGGGATTGAAAGTGGTGCTTATTTTGGGTAAGTGTCCCATGGTTGTGCGTTTTCAGCAAGTCTATCCAAGTAGTCCCACACATGATCGACATTTTTATTCATGAATTCTCCATTGCACATTGTCTCAACCAATTGGCGCATGGAAGATGTTAGTCTATCAGAGAAAAAGTGTGTAATGCGCCATGTTTTAAAACCGTGTTATGGGCATGAACTGACAAGATCCTTGAACTGCTCCCAATATTAGAAGAATGTTTCATCCTCCTTTTGGGCAAAGTTCATGATTGACTTTCTAAGGGTGTTCGTTTTATGATGTAGAAAATTTTCTTTATGAACTCCCTTATCATGTCATTCCATGTGCCAATAGATTTGAGACGTAGTGAATGCAACCACGTCTTAGCTTTCTCTTTCAAGGAAAAGGGAAAGAGTTTCAGTCTGACCGTGTCCTCATACATGTCACTACGCCAAAACAGCGAAAAAAGGACGGTCCAAAACCGTCTTAAATGACCAAAAAGGACGGTCATGGACCGTCGCATAGGCAGTCAAATTTTGACATGTCCTATTACTTAAAGGATGGTTGAAAACCGTCATTCTTATTGACGAAAAAAAGACAGTCATGGACCGTCTTAAAAAAGGACGGTTATGGATTGTCCTTAAAATGGACTGTCATAGACCGTCTCTTATGAGCCCAAAAAGGACGGCCATAGACCGTCCTTTAAAAGGACTGTCATGGACCGTCTTTAAAAAAGACTGTCATGAACCGTCTCTTACGGGCCTTCAAAGGACGGCGATAGACCGTCCTTTAAACGGACGGTCATGGACCGTCCTTTAAAAGGACTGCTATGGGCCGTCTCTTATGACCCTTAAAGGACTTTTCAAATTTGACCTATTACAGTCTTCTTCCTGATATACACCTGTTATACAATATATTTCATCACATTCACTCTCACATCCATTTAACCAAAACTACGTAAATTCATCCAAACACACAATCTTCCTGATATACACCTGTTATACAATACATTTTATCACATTCCCATTCACATCCATCTAAACCCAAACTACATAAATCCATCCAAAACACAATCTTCCGATATACACCGTTATACAATATATTTCATCACATTCACATTCACATTCACATCCATCTAAACCCAAACTACGTAAATCCATCCAAACACAATCTTATCTACATTACATTCATCCACGTATAATACATATAAGTTTAACTTCACAAGTAAAAAAACAATCTTATCCACATTTCATCACATTCACATCCATCTAAACCCAAACTACGTAAATCCATCCAAACATAAACTACATCCATCCAAACACAAACAATCTTATTCACATTACATCCATCCACGCATAATACATATAAATAAGTTTAGGTTTAGGTTAAGTTATAAGCTATAGGTTTAAGGAATTGAGAATAGGTTAAGGTTTAGGTTTAGGAAATCGGGTTCTGGTTCGGGATCGGGTTCAGGTTTGGGTTTTCAAGTTTAGGTTTAGGTTTAGGTTAGGGAGTTGAGATTAGGATTAGATGTAGGTGTAGGTTTAGGGATTTGAGAATAGGTTAAGGTTTAGGTTTAAGAATTTGGGTTCGGGTTCGAGATTGGGTTTAGGTTTGGGTTTTCAAGTTAAGGTTTAGGTTTAGGTTAGGTTTAGGTTTATATTAGGATTAGGGAGTTTAGATTGGGATAGGTTAAGGTTTAGGTTTAGATTTGGGAATAGGTTTAGGTTTAGGTTTCAAGTTTAGGTTTAGGAAATCGGGCTCGGGTTTGGGATCGGGTTTAGGTTTGGTTTTTCAAGTTTAGGTTTAGGTTTAGGTTAGGGAGTTGAGATTAGGATTAGGTGTAGGTGTAGGTTTAGGGATTTAAGAATATATTTAGGTTTTAAGTTTATTTTTAGGTTTTAGGTTATTGGTTAAGGTTTAGGTTTTAGGTTTAGGTTAAGGTAGGTTATAGGTTATAAGTTTAGATTTTGGGACATAGGTTTTGGTTTTAAGGTTATAGGTTTAGGTTAAGGTTAAGGTTTTAAGGTCTTATAAGCTATAGGTTTAGGGAATTGAGAATATGTTAAGGTTTAGGTTTAGGAAATCGGGTTCGGGTTTCGGGATCGAGTTTAGGTTTGGGTTTTCAAGTTTATGTTTAGGTTTAGGTTAGGGAGTCGAGATTAGGATTAGGTGTAGGTTTAGGTTTAGGGATTTGAAAATAGGTTTAGGAATTCGGGTTCGGGTTCGGGATTGGGTTTAGGTTTGGGTTTTCAAGTTTAGGTTTAGGTTAAGGTTAGTGAGTTTAGATTAGGAATAGGTGTAGGTTTAAGTTTAGGGATTTGAGAATAGGTTAAGGTTTAGGTTTAGGAAATGGGTTTGGGTTCGGGATCGGGTTTTAGGTTTGGGATTTCAAGTTTAGGTTTTGATTTAGGTTAGGGAGTTGAGATTAGGATTAGGTGTAGGTTTAGGTTTAGAGATTTGAGAATACATTGAGGTTTTAGGTCATAAGTTTTGGTTTAGGTTAAGGTTATAGGTTTAGGTTAAGGTTTAGGTTTAGGTTGAGGTTAAGGTTTAGGTTTAGGTTATAAGCTATAGGTTTAGGGAATTAAGAATAGGTTAAGGTTTAGGTTTAGGGAATCGGGTTCGGGTCGGGATCGGGTTTAAGTTTAGATTTAGGTTAGGGAGTTGAGATTAGGATTAGGTGTAGGTTTAGGTTTAGGGATTTGAGAATACATTTAGGTTTTAAGTTTAGGTTTTAGGTTATTGGTTAAGGTTTAGGTTTTAGGTTTATGTTAAGGTTAGGTTATAGGTTATAGGTTATAGGTTAAGGTTTTAGGTCATAGGTTTTATTTTAAGGTTATAGGTTTAGGTTAAGGTTTTAGGACTTATAAGCTATAGGTTTAGGGAATTGAGAATATGTTAAGGTTTAGGTTTAAGAAATCGGGTTTGGGTTTGGGATCGGGTTTAGGTTTGGGTTTTCAAGTTTAGGTTTAGGTTAGGGAGTTGAGATTAGAATTAGGTGTAGGTCTAGGTTTAGGGATTTGAAAATAGGTTAAGGTTTAGGTTTAGAATTCGGGTTCGGGTTCGGGATTGGGTTTAAGTTTGGGTTTTCAAGTTTAGGTTTAGGTTTAGGTTAGAGAGTTTAGAATAGGATTACGTGTAGGTTTAAGTTTAGGGATTTGAGAATAGGTTAAGGTTTAGTTTAGGAAATCGGGTTCGGGTTTAGGATCGGGTTTTAGGTTTGGGTTTTCAAGTTTAGGTTTAGGTTTAGGTTAGGGAGTTGAGAGTAGGATTAGGTGTAGGTTTAGGTTTAGAGGTTTGAGAATACATTTAGGTTTTAGGTCATAGGTTTTAGTTTTGGTTTAGGTTTAGGTTAGGTTAAGGTTTAGGTTTAGGTTATAAGCTATATGTTTAGGGAATTGAGAATAGGTTAAGGTTTAGGTTTGGGGAATCGGGTTCGGGTTCGGGATCGGGTTTAGGTTTGTGTTTTCAAGTTTAGGTTTAGGTTTAGGTTAGGGAGTTTAGATTAGGATTAGGTGTAGGTTTAAGTTTAGTGATTTGAGAATACATTTAGGTTTTAGGTTTAGGTTTAGGTTGTAGGTTATTGGTTAAGGTTTAGGTTTTAGGTTTAGGTTAAGGTTAGGTTATAGGTTATAAGTTTAGGTTATAGGTTATTGGTTAAGGTTTTAGGTCATAGGTTTTGGTTTTAAGGTTATAGGTTTAGGTTAAGGTTAAGGTTTTAGGTCTTATAAGCTATAGGTTTAGGGAATTGAGAATATGTTAAGGTTTAGGTTTAGGAAATCGGGTTCGGGTTCGGGATTGGGTTTAGGTTTGGGTTTTCAAGTTTAGGTTTAGGTTTAGGTTAGGGAGTTGAGATTAGGATTAGGTGTAGGTTTATGTTTAGGGATTTGAAAATAGGTTAAGGTTTAGGTTTGGGTTTTCAAGATTAGGTTTAGGTTTGGGTTTAGTTTAGGTTTAGGTTTAGGTTAGGGAGTTTAGATTAGGAATAGGTGTAGGTTTAAGTTTAGGGATTTGAGAATAGGTTAAGGTTTAGGTTTAGGAAATCGGTTCGGATTCGGGATTGGGTTTAGGTTTGGGTTTTCAAGTTTTGGTTTAGGTTTAGGTTAGGGAGTTGAGATTAGGATTAGGTGTAGGTTTAGGTTTAGAGATTTGAGAATACATTTAGGTTTTTGGTGATAGGTTTTAGTTTAGGTTAAGGTTATAGGTTAAGGTTAAGTTTTAGGTTATAAGCTATAGGTTTAGGAATTGATAATAGGTTAAGGTTTAGGTTTAGGTTTAGGGAATCGAGTTCGGGTTTGGGATCGGGTTAGGTTTGGGTTTTCAAGTTTAGGTTTAGGTTTAGGTTAGGGAGTTGAGATTAAGATTAGGTGTAGGTTTAAGTTTAGGGATTTGATAATACATTTAGGTTTTAGGTTTAGGTTTAGGTTGTAGGTTATTGGTTAAGGTTTAGGTTTTAGGTTTAGGTTAAAGTTAGGTTATAGGTTATAAGTTTAGGTTATAGGTTATAGGTTAAGGTTTTAGGTCATAGGTTTTGGTTTTAAGGTTATAGGTTTAGGTTAAGGTTAAGGTTTTAGGTCTTATAAGCTATAGGTTTAGGGAATTGAGAATATGTTAAGGTTTAGGTTTAGGAAATCGGGTTCGGGTTCGGGTTCGGGATCGGGATCGGGTTTAGGTTTAGGTTAGGGAGTTGAGATTAGGATTAGGTGTAGGTTTAGGTTTAGGGATTTGAAAATAGGTTAAGGTTTAGGTTTAGGAATTCGGGTTCGGGTTTGGGATTGGGTTTTGGTTTGGGTTTTCAAGTTTAGGTTTAGGTTTAGGTTAGGGAGTTTAGATTAGGATTAGGTGTAGGTTTAAGTTTAGGGATTTGAGAATAGGTTAAGGTTTTGGTTTAGGAAATCGGTTTCGGGTTCGGGATCGGGTTTAGGTTTGGGTTTTCAAGTTTAGGTTTAGGTTTAGGTTAGGGAGTTGAGATTATGATTAGGTGTAAGTTTAGGTTTAGGGATTTAAAAATAGGTTAAGGTTTAGCTTTAGGAATTCGGGTTCGGGATTGGGTTTAGGTTTGGGTTTTCAAGTTTAGGTTTAGGTTTAGGTTAGGGAGTTTAGATTAGACTTAGGTGTAGGTTTAAGTTTAGGGATTTGAGAATACGTTAAGGTTTAGGTATAGGAAATCGAGTTCGGGTTCGAGATCGGGTTTTAGGTTTGGGTTTTCAAGTTTAGGTTTAGGTTTGGTTAGGGAGTTGAGATTAGGATTAGGTGTAGGTTTAGGGATTTGAAAATAGGTTATGGTTTAGGTTTAGGAATTCGGGTTGGGTTCGGGATTGGGTTTAGGTTTGGGTTTTCAAGTTTAGGTTTAGGTTTTGGTTACAGAGTTGAGATTAGTATTAGGTGTAGGTTTAGGTTTAGGTAATTGATAATAGGTTAAGGTTTAGGTTTAGGAAATCGGGATCGGTTTCGGGATCGGGTTTAGGTTTAGGTTTATGTTAGGGAGTTGAGATTAGGATTAGGTGTAGGTTTAGGTTTAGGGATTTGAGAATACATTTAGGTTTTAGGTTTAGGTTTAAGTTTTAGGCTATTGGTTAAGGTTTAAATTTTAGGTTTAGGTTAAGGTTAGGTTATGAAAAGGCCAAGCTATATGTCCTAGAGGAGGGGTGAATAGGACTATGCCAAATTAAAATAAAATCAGCGGAATAAACTTAAACAATAGCCTTACAATTATAAATCAATAATCAATGCTGAAATCAAATCACCTTAATACATAAGTATTAAGAGGTTGATACAAATTCAGTTCTAAGGACAACCTTACAAGGGCTTATGGTAGGACAACCTTATTTCTAGAACTTCTTTTGAATCAAGAACTCAATTTTAATAAAGATGAATGAAAGCAGAGAATTAAAATTAAATGCTTGCTTAAAATGTAAATTGTTACAACATTCACATCCACATGTACATTCCACACAACTGAATGATAAAAGATATGTAAATTAAGCAAGCACTCAATCCACAAGACAAAGAGTTATAGTGGTTCGCCTGTGTGTACACTAACTGTTCTTGAATAGCCACACAGAATGCTACTCCACTCCTAATATCCTCACACAGGGGATATTAGTGTTCACTATCAAATAGGTTTTCACAAGTTCACCCAAAACCTTTACAATTGTGTCTTTTTAACTTGGGCTTACACAATCCAAAAACCCACACTTCTAAGTTTTCTGGCTCTCCTTAGATAACCACACAATTTGAGATTTTTCTGACGAATCCCAAACAAAAATCAAAAAGGAAAGGAATTTACAGAATTGTAAGATACATGGATTTCTCCTCTTGTAGCTGCCCGGAAGAACCAATTGGAGTAGTCGTTTGAATATAGAAGTTTAATGTCCACAACTCACTTTAATATGGTTCTAAGTTTTAATTGATTTTAGATTTAAACCAGTTGGGCATAACTATATTTGATTTTGATTCCAAGAAGAAGGAATAAGTCAATTCGTCTTTTCAAATCAGATTGGAATACAAAAACAAAATCAAATTAAATAGGCTATAAAAAAGAGAACGAAATTATGCACAAAATAGCTTGAAAATAAACACTAACTTATCTCAGAGTGGAGCCTTGAATTCACTAAAATATTCAATGAAAAACTCTGAAATTCGTGTGCTATTTATAGAAGAAAAAATTCGTCTTCGACTGGTCCTAGGGTCACCACAACTGGTCTTGAAATAAACCGATTTTTGAATTTTTGAGCACAATCGCATCAGACCATTTTATAATCGGTCGTAGGAAGTCCACGACTGGTGGAAGGCAGTCCACAACCGGTCGAGACCCCTCTACAACTAGTCGTGCGACCCTTGATTTAGTCGTTGGAGTTTGAGTCGTAGCATTATGACTGGTCGAAGGTTGAGTGGAGACCATCTCACGATCGGTCGAGCGAGACTCAGGGGATCGGTCGTAGGCGCAACAAAAAAAATCGATAAATTACAACCATCTTAGATTTGGTCTTGAATTTCTTAGGACTAGTCGAGACAAGACTTAGGATTGGTCGAGCAGGTCTAAGACTGGTCTTAGAGTAGATCAAAATCTTGTAATAATATTCATTTGGATTATGTATCCAAAGTGACCTACCCTAAGGTCAATCTAATGGTCTATCAAACCTAGAACATGAAGTATGGACATTGAACACTTCAATTGCTTAGACCTTGATCTTTACGAAGCTTGATTTCTTCTCGATGTAGCTTGACTACTTCAGAAGCTTCAATGTAACTTTAAGTTGTACTTGAGTCCCGTATTTGAGTCTTGAACTTGCACTTGAACTTGAGTCTTGAACCGGAGTTCTCTCTTCATATTGTAACTTGAATTATCATGGAGCTTGAAGAATTCTTTGAGCTAGACCTCAAGTATTAACGATGTGTCTCGAACAAATTTATCAAGATACAAACACACGACATACGAAGGCGTTTTGACACATAAAATTTGACAATAAAAGAGGAATCAAATCATAGCACTTACATGTTATAGGTTATAAGTTTAGGTTATAGGTTATAGGTTAAGGTTTTAGGTCATAGGTTTTGGTTTTGGTTAAGGTTATAGGTTTAGGTTTAGGTTAGGTTTAGGTTTAGGTTATAAACTATAGGTTTAGGGAATTGAGAATAGGTTAAGGTTTAGGTTTAGGAAATCGGGTTCGGGTTTGGGATCAGGTTTAGGTTTAGGTTTATGTTAGGGAGTTGAGATTAGGATTAGGTGTAGGTTTAGGTTTAGGGATTTGAGAATACATTTAGGTTTTAGGTTTAGGTTTAGGTTTTAGGTTATTGGTTAAGGTTTAGATTTTAGGTTTAGGTTAAGGTTAGGTTATAGGTTATAGGTTAAGGTTTAGGTCATAGGTTTTGGTTTTAAGGTTATAAGTTTAGGTTAAGGTTAAGGTTTAGGTCTTATAAGCTATAGGTTTAGGGAATTGAGAATATGTTAAGGTTTAGGTTTAGGAAATCGGGTTCGGGTTCGGGATCGGGTTTAGGTTTGGGTTTTCAAGTTTAGGTTTAGATTTAGGTTAGGGAGTTGAGATTAGGATTAGGTGTAGGTTTAGGTTTAGGGATTTGAAAATAGGTTAAGGTTTAGGTTTAGGAATTCGGGTTCGGGTTCGGGATTGGGTTTAGGTTTGGGTTTTCAAGTTTAGTTTTAGGTTTAGGTTAGGGAGTTTATTAGGATTAGGTGTAGGTTTTGGTTTAGGGATTTGAGAATACATTTAGGTTTTAGGCTTAGGTTTAGGTTTTAGGTTAAGGTTTAGGTTTTAGGTTTAGGTTAAGGTTAGGTTATATGTTATAAGTTTAGGTTATAGGTTATAGGTTAAGGTTTTAGGTCATAGGTTTTGGTTAAGGTTATAGGTTTAGGTTTAGGTTTAGGTTTAAGTTAGGTTTAGGTTTAGGTTATAAACTATAGGTTTAGGGAATTGAGAATAGGTTAAGGTTTAGGTTTAGAAAATCGGGTTTGGGTTCGGGATCGCGTTTAGGTTTGGGTTTTCAAGTTTAAGTTTAGGTTTAGGTTAGGGAGTTGAGATTAGAATTAGGTGTAGGTTTAGGTTTAGGGATTTGAGAATACATTTAGGTTTCAAGGTTTGGGTTTTCAAGTTTAGGTTAGGGAGTTGAGATTAGGGTTAGGTGTAGGTTTAAAGTTTAGGGATTTGAGAATACGTTAAGCTTTAGGTATAGGAAATCAGGTTCGGGTTCAAGATCGGGTTTACGTTTGGCTTTTAGGTTTAGGTTTAGGTTATAGGTTATAAGTGTAGGTTTAGGTTTATGTTTTAGGTTTAGGTTTAGGTTATAAGTTTTGGGATTTGATAATAGGTTTAGGTTTTATGTTTAGGTTAACGTTATAGGTTTAGGTTTAAGAAATCGGGTTCGGGTTCGGGATCGAGTTTAGGTTTGGTTTTCAAGTTTAGGTTTAAGTTAAGGTTAGGGAGTTGAGATTAGGATTAGGTTTAGGTTTTAAGGATTTGAGAATACATTTCGGTTTAGGTTTAGGTTTAGTTATAGGCTTAGGTTTAGGTTATAAGTGCGGGTCATAAGTTTAGGTTTAGGTTAGGTTATAGGTTAAGGTTTAGGGAATTGAGAATAGGTTAAGATTTAGGTTTAGGAAATCGGGTTCGGTTGGATTTAGGTTTGGGTTTTCAAGTTTAGGTTAGGTGTAGGTTAGGGAGTTGATATTAAGATTAGGTGTAGGTTTAGGTTTAGGGATTTGACAATACATTTAGGTTTTAGGTTTAGGTTTAGGTTTTAGGTTATATGTTAAGGTTTAGGTTAAGGTTTAGGTTTTAGGCTTAGGTTTAGGTTTAGGTTATAAGTGTAGGTTATAGGTTAAGGTTTAGGGAATTGAGAAAAGGTTAAGGTTTAGGTTTAGGAAATCGGGTTCGGGTTCGGGTTCGGGATCGGGTTTAGGTTTGGGTTTTCAAGTTAGGTTTAGGTTTAGGTTAGGGAGTTGAGATTAGGATTAGGTGAAGATTTAGGTTTAGGGATTTGAGAATAGGTTAAGGTTTAGGTTTAGGAATTCGGGTTCGGGTGGGTTCGGGATCGGGTTTAGGTTTGGGTTTTCAAGTTTAGGTTTAAGTTTAGGTTAGGGAGTTTAGATTAGGATTAGGTGTAGGTTTAAATTTAGGGATTTGAGAATAGGTTAAGGTTTAGGTTTTTAGGAAATCGGGTTCGGGTTCGAGATCGGGTTTTAGGTTTGGGTTTTCAAGTTTAGATTTAGGTTTAGGTTAGGGAGTTGAGATTAGGATTAGGTGTAGGTTTAGGTTTAGAGATTTAAGAATACATTTAGGTTTTAGTCTATAGGTTTTAGTTTAGGTTAAGGTTATAGGTTTAGGTTTAGGTTATAAGCTATAGGTTTAGGGAATGAGAATATGTTAAGGTTTAGGTTTAGGAAATCGGGTTCGGGTTTAGGATCGGGTTTAGGTTTGGGTTTTCAAGTTTAGGTTTAGGTTTAGGTTAGGGAGTTGAGATTAGGATTAGGTGTAGGTTTAGGTTTAGGGATTTGAGAATACATTTAGGTTTTAGGTCATAGGTTTAGGTTTTAGGCTTAGGTTTAGGTTATAGGTTTAGGTTATAGGTTTAGGTTATAAGTGTAGGTTATAGGTTTAGGTTAAGGTTTAAGGAATTGAGAATATGTTAAGGTTTAGGGAATTGAGAATAGGTTAAGGTTTAGGTTTAGGAAATCGGGTTCGGGTTCGGGATCGGGTTTAGGTTTGGGTTTTCAAGTTTAGGTTTAGGTTTAGGTTAGGGAGTTGAGATTAGAATTAGGTGTAGGTTTAGGTTTAGGATTTGAGTTTAGGTTATAGGTTTAGCTTTAGGTTTAAGTTATAGGCTTAGGTTATAGGTTATAGGTTATAGGTTATATGTTTAGGTTAAGGTTTAGGAATTCGGGTTCGGGTTTGGGTTTGATTCGGGTTTAGGTTATAGGTTTTGGGATTTGAGAATAGTTTTAGGTTATAAGTATAGGTTTAGGTTAGGTTATAGGTTAAGGTTTAAGGATTTGAGAATAGTTTTAGGTTATAAGTAAGGTTTTAGGTTTAGGTATAGGCTTAAGTTATAGGTTATAGGTTTAGGGTAAGGTTTAGTAATTCGGGTTCGGAGTTCGGGTTTGGATTCGGGTTTAGGTTATAGGTTTTGGGATTTGAGAATAGTTTTAGGTTATAAGTATAGGTTTAGGTTAGGTTATAGGTTAAGGTTTAAGAATTTGAGAATAGTTTTAGTTTATAAGTAATGTTTTATGTTTAGGTATAGGCTTAAGTTATAGGTTATAGGTTATATGTTTAAGTTAAGGTTTAGGAATTCGGGTTTGGGTTTGGGTTTGGGTTCGGGTTTAGGTTATAGGTTTTGGTTTTGGTTTTGGTTTTGGTTTTGGTTATAGGTTTTGATTTAGGTTTAGGTTATAGGTTATGGGATTTGAGAATGGGTTCGGGTTTAGGTTATAGGTTTTGGTTTTGGTTATAGATTTTTGTTTAGGTTATAGGTTATAGGTTTAGGTTTAGGTTACGGGTTTTGGGATTTGAGAATAGGTTTAGGTTAAGGTCTTAAGTTTAGGTTTAGGAAATCGGGAGCGAGTTTGGGTTCGGGTTTAGTTTTTGGTTTTCAAGTTTAGGTTTAGGTTTAGGTTAGGGAGTTGAGATTAGGATTAAGTGTAGGTTTAGGTTTAGGTTTAGGTTTAGGTTAGGGAGTTGAGATTAGATTAGGTGTAGGTTTAGGTTTAGGGATTTGAGAATACGTTTAGGTTTAAGTATAGAAAATTGGGTTCGGGTTCGAGATCGAGTTTACGTTTGGGTTTTAGGTTTAGGCTAAGCGTTTAGGGATTCAGATTTGGGTTCGGGATCAGGTTTAGGTTTGGGTTTTCAAGTTTAGGTCTAGGTTTAGGTTAGGGAATTGAGATTAGGATTAGGTGTAGGTTTAAGTTTAGGGATTTGAGAATACATTAAGGTTTAGGTATAGGAAATCGGTTCGGAGTTCGAGATCGGGTTTACGTTTGGATTTTAGGTTAAGGGTTTAAGGATTGATTTGGGTTCGGGATTGGGTTTGGGTTTAGGTTTAGGTTTTACGTTTAGGTTAAGGTTCTGAGTTTAGGTTATAGGTTATAAGTGTAGGTTATAGGTTACGTTTTAGGGAATTGAGAATAGGTTAAGGTTTAAGTTTAGGAAATCAGGTTCGGGTTCGGGTTTGTGTACGGATTTAGGTTTGGGTTTTCAAGTTTAGGTTTAGGTTAAGGAGTAGATTAGGATTAGGTGTAGTTTTAGGTTTAGAGATTCTCTATTATTATCTACTATTGAACCTAGTATTATCTACTACATACTAGTAACATACAACCAATATTGGGGCACCATACCATAAGCTACAAGAATTTCATGTCCCCCTAAACAAGGTATCCTCCATTGATAGCATATATATATATATATATATATATATTATAAGTTTTTTATTTTCATTTACATTCCCAAATACATTCATCATCCATCTAAAAAAATTGAAACAAGTACTGTCAATCTATCTTATCTTATCGACCGCCTTATGTTTCTTTTCACCTTTGTAGCTCTCATATTTGTTGCAGCTGCTAGTTTACCATCAGTAGTCTCCCTAACCAAATCTTTGTGCAGTCCCTCCATTTGAAGCAATGGCTGAAGTTACAAGAAGTAGGACTGATTAGTCTTTCCATGTTTTGAAAAAAATCAAATTCTTTATTTTTGGCTACAAGTCTACTTATAATTATCATTGGCTCTTAATCTATTTATAATGAAAATCTTAAATATCACCTGATAGTGCTCCTTTGATAAATGTCCTGTTTGGAACAAATAATTTGTTTTATCATAAATGTCCTGTTTGGAACAAATAATTTATTTTGTACATACATGTGTTTTATCATAAAACCATACATGATGCATCCATACAAAAAAAATCAAATGGAAATTTTTTTTATATAAACAGATTTTTTTTAATATTATTATAAACAAAAACTGATTTCCCACCAACAAATGTAACCTATTGATCATAATCATATACCATAAATAAGAAAACATTGAAATAAAATAGATATCTAAAAAAAAAGGTTGCAATTATTCTTATTCTTATTAAACAGATTTTTTAGAAAAAAAATACAAATAGTTAAAGTTTTTCAAAAAATTGAGAGATGAACATGCTTCATCATCATATTAAAAAAGTGGGGCCCCAAATACTTTAGAAAAGAAAATTTCCCCTACACAAAGATGAAATGGGTTATACTGAAATGGGTTATACTGAAATTGCTATTAAATAGAAAGAAATATATTATAACATAAACAATCAGAAACCAAAAATCAGTAAAGTTTAATGGAACTCCCAATACACAAAGATGATCATACATAACATGAGCATGAACAAAAGAAACCTAGGGTGTGTTTGGATGTACAACTCAGCAACCTAGACGGAAATTAGATGAATGACCAAATTGTAATCAATTTTCTGAGCTAGCTTCACGTTGCATGCATTGGAATTCCAATTTGGAAAGAACAAGTCTCTTGGCCATCATTTTTTATTAGAAAAATTGCTGAAGTGCATGTATGAATGGATGTTCCATTTGAAATGGATTGCAAGAATTGAAGATAGAGAGTTGCAATTTGAGCATCCAAAGGACAGGCCATGTAGAAAATTATTCAACCATGCATGTATGAATGGATGATCTGAATTGCAATAGTTATTCTGGTAAAGTGAAAATTACCAATTTGTAATTATAGTATGGCTGGTATGGGTTTGGGACTTTGGCTCCTAAGTGCAATCACTATACTTTGAAGATGGACCTGAAATAACTGGAGTTGAAATTTGAGGGTGAGTTACTCACTAATGAATGCTAGGAAATGTAACCAGGATTTGGTTGTTTCATCTTTTTTAAACTGAATATTTTCAATTCAATTTAGTTGCTCATCCAAATATAACCCAAAATGTATTATGTTATTTTTGTAAAAACTAACATGTAGATGAAGGAATTGGCTAATGGAAATAACTGGAAAAGGATGACAATTGCAACTAACATTTGGCTATTTGTGACTGATTTGAAACTCAGTATGAATCAGGGTGACTGATTGGAAACTCAGTATTTCAGGTATACAGAGATCCTGGTATCCATTGACACCCCCATTCATGAGCATAAAAGAAGCATGCAGAACTCGAGGGGGAAACTAGCTTATGACATAATAAAACGGAGTTCAATCATACCTATAGATCTGCCCACAAACTGGTTCCAGACTTTGGAACAATTATTGTGACGTTTGACATGCGCGGCAGCGGCCGTGAGAACATCACTTGCTCCATCCAACATCAACCCACACATCTCCTACTCCAAATGCCTTTAGGTAGTGCACACTGTCAAATAGTCGAACCTATAAAAACCAAAGGAACATGAATACCTCATTACTATCAAAAGATTTGTTACAATGAAGCACTGGAGTCAAATATCTTCAACTATGCATTTTTCTTTGGTCTATGGAACATATTGTACAATACAATTTCTGATCCCCATGTACCCCATACTATGGAATCAGAATCAATAAGAATTATGAATAGGGGAGTGCATATACAACTCTTAAACCAAACTCAATCTTAGAAACAGCATGCAAGATGAATTTTTAGTAAAAATGAAAACTTTATAAGAGATCAAAGAGTCAGCCAGGCACATGACAAGCAACAAGCTGAAAAACATTTTCATCTCAGTACTTGTCTTTGAAGCATTGCCAAGTTCTGCATGGTAGCATTCCTTCCACCACTAACTTGTGACTCAACGTCCTTTGTGTTGTATGAGGCCCCCATATACTTTAAAACCGCACCAACAACTTCCCTGGGAGCATCAACCATCGAAATTTATCTTTTCTAAATACAATAGTGAAGAATGCCAGGAGAATATGGATACATTGAAAAAATAACCCCAAAATACAATAGTGAGATGTTTTTAGTGGAAAATTTTGCCTTGAAGATATCAATAGAAAAGATAGCTGAATTAGGGAACCAATATAAAGAGATGCTGAAATGTAGCATATGCTAATTGGATTGCACCTTGGAGCCCACTCAAAGCAACCACAAAAGATAACATTACAGATATGCCCGCTGTACTTGATTGATAATTGGCCTGTGCTTCATTATGCAGCCCAAATCCCTATATAGACTCTACAGATGCCAACCCAAAGTAAATGAAATAGCTGACATTACATAAAGCCGTGTGTTTGAAATAACCACATCATCACCTGGTGAATCTCAACAATATGATGACCACCAGTGTCGTGAGGCAGATGACAAACAATTTAACTGCCTGTTAGTCAATGTGCTCCTTTGTAGAGTACTTGTCATAAGCATGCATGATTACCAGATAAATAGCAACAGCCACAACCACATAGATCCAAGACAACAAATAGACGGCAATAAGATCAAACCTACAATCTTTGCCTTTGTAGTGCCCATGTGGCGCAGGAGTGGTTATGTTTAAAAAAACATAAAAGTTTCACAGGCAGACATCCTTATTCTACTCTTTGGACTTGTGTTTAAAATGAGCGGGCAAAACGTATAAATGGCAGGGACAAAATGCACTGATCATGGTGGGCCCACATAGAGCATGGGGCACGTTATCCCTTGTGTCAGTCCAGCAGCGTCCACAGATGGACGTCCCTGCTGGCCTGGATAAAAAATACATCACGGTGGCCCAGCTGCATACAGCAGGTGGTCGGTGGGGATAAAACATTTGCATCAGGTGGGGGTCCTCATGGGCTTCCAATCAGATCACAAACAAAATTTGGAATGATATTCTCACAAGCATATCAACATACACCTTACATGCAAAAATCCTCAAAACAACTTTCCATGATCCAGTCATCCAAATAGAGATTCATAACCAAAATGAAGACTAAAAATCAAAATGAAACATCACCTTTTCAGATTGGCAACAGGTGGGAGCTCTACAACTTTCTATTGTTGTTGATGACTAGAGATGCGGTAGGTTTTAACGGCTGGTGGATGTGGATTAAGGCTTGCAAATCGAGAGTCTGAGAGAGAGAGAGAGAGAGAGAGAGAGAGAGAGAGAGAGCGGTGTAAGAGAGAGGGGGGAGAGAAGCGGATCGCAGAGAGAGAGAGAGGGAGAGGCATATTAAGAGAGAGATCGAGAGGGAGAGGGAGAAGGAGAGACAGATCTAGAGAGATCTAAGATTGAGAAGGAGAGAGATCATGGGAGAGGAAGAGGGTGAGAGAGAGAGCTAGATCATCGCGCGCGGAGGGCAGGGGTGAGAGAGAGGGAGAGAGAGGGAGGGCGGCGAGAGAAAATGGGGCTAGGTTTGGGCGTGGCTCTGTTTTGAGCGCGCGCCCAATTTTGGGTGAGACTGGACGGTGCTTTGTGGGCCCCACCATGATGTATGTGTTTCATCCATGCCGTCCATCCATTTTTATAAATCATATTAGGGCTTTATGCAAAAAATTATAGGGATATGAATCTCAGGTGGTCCACACCACATGAGAACAATAGTGATTGGATATCCACCATTAAAATCCTCCTAAGGCCCACTGTAATGTTTATTTGACATCCAATCTATTGATTTGGTCATACCAGACCAGATGAAGGGAAAAAACAAAAATCAGCTTGATCCAAAACTTTTATGGCTATTGATCATATTTTTAATGGTCGACACTCATTCAACACTGTTTCCTGTAACGTAGTCCACTTGAGATTTGCATATATCTCATTTTTGGTCTCATATTGTAAAATTATTTGTAAAAGTTTATGGACGGCATGGATGAAACACATACATCATGATGGGAGCCATAGAGCACCGACCACCAGTCATTGGCAGGTGTTAGGGGGAGTAGTCAATCCGTTCCCAAGCGTACAGAGTAAATCCTATGGGGCCCACCATTATTTATTCATTTTATCCACTCCATCCATCCATTTTAACATATAATTTTATTACATAAGCTCAAAAATAAAGCCTATAAAAATCTGAAGTGGACCACATCATAGGAAATAGTATAAACTGAACGTCTACCATTAAAAAAATTTGGGAGGCCACTGAAGTTTTGGATCAAGTTGATATTTTAGTTTTCCCTTCATCCATGTATTTGTGATCTATTGAACAGGTTAAATGACAAATAAAAATCACTGTAGGCCATAGGAAGATTTCAACAGTGGAAATCGTTATTCTCACTATTTCCTGTGGTATGGTCCACTTCATCCACGTCATCCATTTGAGAGAGAGAGAGAGAGGACAGAGAGCGAGAGAGTGAGAGAGGGCGCGAGAGTGAGAGAGAGAGGACAGAGAGCGAGAGAGACTTCTCACGAGCGGTCGTGGGTCACGTGGTCGGTGCTCTGTGGGCCCCACCATGATGTATGTGTATGTTTCATCCTTACCATCCATCTATTTTTCATTTCATTTTATGGTATGAGACAAAAAATGAGGTATATCCCAATCTCAACTGGACCACATTATAGGAAACAGTGTTGAATGAGTGTTGACCATTAAAAACCTTTTGGGGGCCATATAAAGTTATGGATCAATCTGATATTTTTTTTCCCTTCATCTGGGCCTGTATGACCTAGTCAATAGATAGGATGTCAAATAAAAAGTACAGTGGGCCTTGGGAGGGTTTTAATGGTGGATATCCAATCACTATTGTTTTCATGTGGTGTGGTCCACCTGAGATTTATATCCCTCTTATTTTTGGTATTAGACCCTAATATGATTTGTAAAAATGGATAGACGGCATGGATGAAACACATACATCATGGCAAGACCTATAGAGCACCGACCAACATCCAAAAACGGTTACTCGTCTCGATCATACTACATATGAGAAAGATATTGGGCAAACAAGATTGATCAACAATTTGAGTGAATTTTGATTTAAACATCTGAAGTTATTTACTCTTCAATTTGAACTGATCAGATTGTCCAAAAATGGTTAAAGGTTGTTCATAATATCAAAAATATATGAATGAATAGAAAACACAAACATCAGCTTGATCCAAAACTTCTATGGCCTCCAAGAAATTTTAAATGGTAGAGGTTCAATCACACTATTTCTTGTGGTGTGGTCCACTTGAGCTTTGGATATGCTTCCTTTTTGTTCTTTAGACCTCAAATTATCTGTTAACATGGATGAATGGAGTGGATAAAATAAATAAATATGGTGGACCCCATAGAGTTTACTCTGGTAAGGGTAACGAGTAACTCACTTAAATGTAATGGAGAAGGGTTTCCTTAAAACATTCATAATCATATATTGGGCCCCACTATGATGTATGTGTTGTATCCACACCGTCCATCCATTTTGAGATATTATTTTAGGGCATGACCCAAAGAATGAGGCAGATAAAAACATGTAGTGGACCTCACCACATAAAACAGTGGAGAGAGTGATTCCCACCATTGAAACTATCCTAAGGCCCACCATAATTTTTATTTGAAATCCAACCTGTTCAAAAGTTAAAAAAGACATGAAATAAGGTAAAACACAAATATCAGCTTGATCTAAAACTTTCATGGCCTTTAGAAGTTTTTAATGGTGGGTGTCACTGTCCCCACTGTTTTCTGTGTTGGGGTCCACTGGAGCTTTGGATTTATCTTTTTTCACCATTTTGTTTATTTTTAAAACTTTGCTTTTTCAAAATATCATTTTTTTATTGAATTTTTTTTCAAAATTATCAACATTATTCAAAGTTCTTAATTTTTTTTAAAAAATCTAGATTTTTATAAAATCATTGTTTTTTTTTTTTTTTTTTTTTCAAAATCTAGATTTTTATAAAATCACAGTTTTTTTTTTCAAAATCTAAATCCTCCTTAAACATTGTTAATTATTTTTTCTAAGCGTCTCAACTTTTTTTTCTTAAACATTGTTAATTAGTTTTTGACTAGTTACCCTCAATTTGACTAATTACTCGCTCTAATCATGCTACATATGAGAAAGATATTGGGCAAACAAGATTGATCAACAATTTGAGTGAATTTTGATTTAAACATCTGAAGTTATTTACTCTTCAATCTGGACTGATCAGATTGTCCAAAAACGGTTAAAGGTTGTTCATAATATCAAAAATATATGAATGAATAGAAAACACAAACATCAGCTTGATCCAAAACTTCTATGGCCTCCAAGAAATTTTAAATGGTAGAGGTTCAATCACACTATTTCCTGTGGTGTGGTCCACTTGAGCTTTGGATATGCTTCCTTTTCGTTCTTTAGACCTCAAATTATCTATTAACATGGATGAATGGAGTGGATAAAATAAATAAATAACCGTGGACCCCACAGAGTTTACTCTGGTAAGGATAACGAGTAACTCACCTAAATGTAGTAGAGAATGGTTTCCTTAAAACATTCATAATCATATATTGGGCCTGCCTAAATCTGATTCACGTATCCAACCCACTCATTATGTGTGTCCCACTTGGATGAGGGGTCAGACCAAGTTTCAACCGCATTCATGTATGTATTAACTTAAAAACAGGTTGGATCTCAAATAAACATCGAGGCGGGCCCTAAGAAGGTTTCAATAGTGGGTGTCACTTTTCTATGGTGTGGGTCCACTTGAACTTTAGATCTGCCCCGTCGGTCAGATGCACCATTCCCATGAGCTTAAAAATAAAGTCAATCCATGACTTTGGTGGGCCACACAGTTTTAGATGCTATGGCCCACCTGAGTTTCGTATATGACTGATTTTTGGACTTAAAGGGGACACATCAAATGCATGGTGTTGATGTTCTACACACATCATGGTGGGGCACACACAGATTAACCTCATGGAAGTTCCCATGAGGTGACCTTATAGTACCATTTCACTATTTTAGGTAACTCCTTCATGGGTGTAACTCTAACCGTGCAGGGCCCACCTTGATAATTTTATGTATATTGACACCGTCTATATATTTTTCCATCGTATTTTAGGATGTTATTTCAAATCATAAGAGGTGGTGAAAAGGCCAAGCTATATGTCCTAGAGGGGGGGTGAATAGGACTATGCCAAATTTTTAATAAAATCAGTGGAACTAAAATAAACCAATACCCTTACAATATTGAATCAATACACAATGCTAAATTTAAATCACCTTGATAAATAAGTATTGAGAGATTGATACAAATTCAGTTCTAAGGACAACCTTACACCATAATAAACAAGGGCTTATGGTAGGACAACCTTATTTCTAGAACCTCTTTTGAATCAAGGACTCAATGTTAATAAAAGTAAATGAAATAGCAAGGAATTGAAACTAAATGCAGAAGTAAAGATCTAAATTATTACAACAATCCCCACACTTGCTTGAAATGAAAATAGTTACAACATTCACATCCACTTATACATTCCACACAATCGAATGATAAAAGATATGAAAATTAAGCAAGCATTCAATCCACAAGACAAAGAGTTATAGTGGTTCTTTGTGTGTACACCAACCTGTTTTCCATGACCACACTGAGAATGCTACTCCACTCCTAATATCCTCACACATGGGGATATTAGCGTTCACTATCAAATAGGTTTTCTCAGTTCACCAAAAACCTTTACAATTGTGTCTTTTCACTTGGGCTTACACAATTCAAAAACCCCTTTTTTCGAGTTTTTGGTTTCCTCAGACAACCAATACAATGAGATTTTTTCGCTCAATCTCAAACAAAACCAATACAATGAGATTTTTTAAAGCTTAACCTCAAACAAAACCAAAAATAAATGAATTTTCTGAATTGTAAAATACCTGGATTTCTCCTTTATGCGGCAGGTAGAACCAATTGGAGTAGATGATTGAATATCAAAGTTCAATTTCCAATACTCATATTCATAAGGTTCTAAATTCTAATAGATTTTAGATTTAACTTGTTGGGCGTAGCTATATTTGATTTTGATTCCAAGAAGAAGGAATAAGATAATTCCTCTTTTCAAATAAGATTGGAATATAGAAACAAAATCAAATTAAATAAGCTAGCAAAAAGGAATATTAAATAAGCACAATTTAGCTTAAAATAAACACAGACTTATCTCGAGTGATTACTTGAAAATTCATGAAATGGAATGGAGTTGAGATGTCAAAACTCTACGAAATTCGTGTTCAATTTATAGAAGAAAAAATCGTTCTCCTACGATTTGGTCTTAGAAACCTAGGATGGTCGTAGCTCTAACAATTTTTGAAAAATTGAGTGATCTTTGAAAGTCGTTCCACGATGGTCGTGTGTACCCTACGACCTAATCGTGGGTCACCTACTGCCCAGTCGTAGATACCTACGTTGATCGTAGGACCATGAAATAAGTTCTTTGGATTTTGAGTCGTAGCTCCACGGTGATCGTGGACTAGTCGAAGCCAACCTACGACCGGTCGAAGGACTTCAGGAGTCGTGGGCCGTACTCAAAAATTCGAAAAATCTTCAACTACTTAGATGATCGTGGAATTTCTTGGACTAGTCGAACCAATGCTAGGATTTGGTCGAATAAGAGCTAGGACTGGTCTTGGAATAGACCAAACTTATGTAAAATAAACATTTGATTTATGTATCCAAAATGACCTACTTAAAGGGTCAACCTAAAGTCATTCAAACTGAAACATGTCGTATGGACATTGAACTTCAACCATTCAACGAATATAGATTGTTTGAACCATATCGGAGCTTGAGATCTTGTAGCTTTAAACTTGAGATCTTCATCAAAGCATAACAACATGCATTGCTTATTAGTCTTGAAGTCATGAGTCGTTCTCTAAGACTTGAACATCAACATAGTAGCTTCTTGAACTTCAACATCTTGAGCTTCAACTTGTAACATCTTGAAGAATCCAACTTATAGCTTCTTGAAGTATTTAAGCAGTGTCTTGAATAAAAATCATCATACAAGCACAAGACACAGATAGATGTTTTGACACATCAAAATTTGACAACCAAAGGAGTATGAGACCATAACCCTTACAATCTCCCCCTTTGTCAAATTTGTGACAAAACACCCAAGTAATAATATTTCCAAGAGAAACACAACATGTGAGAAGCATGCACAGATATATAGACATGATAAGCAATAACTAGCATCATTCATTTTCCCATAACTCTTGAGAAGTTTAACTCCCCCTGAGTAATAGGAAGCACATCAAAATTTAACTCCCCCTGAGTAATAGGAAGCACATCAAAATTTAACTCCCCCTGAGTAATAGGAAGCACATCAAAATGAATAACAAAGTTCACCAAACTTCTCCCCCTTTTTGACACAAAATGACAAAGGAAGAAGAGCAGTAATGAAATCAGGAGTTGAAGCAAGAGAAAATTGTGCATAACCAACAAAAAGGTTTTGAGATGCATGCTAATATCAGTAAATATTACAGACCCGAAAAAAAATTCAGTCAGAACCAGAAGAGGGTGCAGGATTAGATGGATCAATTTTGTGTAAACCCTTAGCAATTCACCTCATATATTTACGCAAATAAGAAAATTGTGTGTCTTGAGTAACACGAATTTGAGCCACCTACTCTTGAAGAGAATTCAATCTTTCATCAAAATCAGAAGGCTGAAAATCAGGATCATCGGTGAGTCGACTCAAGTTCTTCAAATAAGTCATCCATATTCACGTCTTCGGAAGATCACTAGCTTGACATTACCTGCTTCAAAGACCCTGCTACCTGACAAGATCCACTTGGCCTTTAGCCAAATCTAAAGTCATCTTATTAAGATTGGAATTATTAAAAGGGAGATGATGGATGGGTTTTTCTCTAGTAGGCATAGCTATGAGCATATGATTTGCTAACATAGTCAATAAATAGCCAAAGGGTATATCACTATGTCCAGGATGGTGACGCGACAGAATAATGGAATGCCGATTAAAGAAGGAAGACATATTTTTGCACAGAGACAACAAAATGCAAAACACGAACCATGAAAGCGGTGAGTTCGGTTTATTACGAACGTGGATAAAGATTAGAGATGAATATCTTATGAAGTACTCTGTGTCTGGGTAACAAATACCTTGAGGGAAGTGTATGACCTTTATGAGTCCAATGAACATCCAAATTACATAAATCTCTAGTAAGCATTCTTCGTTCAGATTCTGAGAGACTATCATGTAAAATATTAATTGGAATGCTTTCATCATTGACAGGTATTTCCATAATGTCTGCAATCAAACGTCGATCTACTACAAACAAACCTTCTTGAGTATCAACATTAAAAGTTAAATTCTCAAGAGAAAAATCACAGATACATGCAAACATGGATTGGGCAATGGACTGGTATGCAGCTCCACCCCAATGTAAGATGTTATCCCATCCCATAGATTCCAACAAAGAAGGAATACCAAAAGAAGCAATGTGATTGACATTAATATGACGCTCAACAATAACATTGCGCATACGCAAATCCTGAGCATCAGAAGGATCATTTTCAGGAGAGCGAAGATGACGTTGAACAATAGAAGCTGATCTAGAAGAAGATGGACCTCGAGTAGTTTTCTTTTTACCTCTAGCATCCATTTTCAAAGAAAGATTTCAAGGATACAACAAGTTGGAAGAAATGAGGTTTAAATAAAACAGATTTTTCAAGATAAAACCCCAAACCTGCAATGAATGATCAAATAGATTCCACAACAATGAGATTTGAAACACTAATAGCAAGAATCTACAAAAAAAATGCAAAAGAACCACTAACCTTGAAGAACAATGAAGGTGGGTTGGGTCGGTCGTAGCTAGAACCGTTGGAGAGAAATGAAGAAGAAGACAAAATCCCCAATTTTAAGTGGAATCCGAGATTCACTGACAGGTCGATGTACGTGTTCGACCGGTCGTGGCACGACCGGTCGTGTACACTCACGACAGGTCGAGTACGACATAAAATTTGCAAATTTTTAAATAATTTCAAATTTAAACACATAAAACATCAAACTTATGTACATTATGATACACAAAAACATGCAAACTCAATTTAAATTGCACATACCGAGATCAAACTTTAATTTATTAAACCTGCTTTTGTCGAGCGGTTTAGTGAAAATGTCCCTTGATTGAGTCTCGGTTGGAATGTAATCCAAATATATTAATTTATCTTCCACTAATTCACGAATGTAATGAAATCTAATATCAATATGCTTAGTACGTGAATCTTTGAATCTGGATTTTTAGAAATATTTATCAGCCTTTGGAATTATCACAAAATAAAATCATAGAATCTTGAGTAATTCCATAATCGCTTAACATTCGTTTCATCCAAACAAGTTGAGTACATGCATTTCAAAGAAGAATGTATTCAAACCTCAATGATTGATAGCGATATAGAACTTTGCTTCTTGCTAAACCAAGAAACAAGACAATTTCCAATGTAGAAACAACCACCATTGGTTGATTTCCTATCATCAATGTTTCGACCCATTTACCAAGATCATCTGCGTGCAGGCTATTAATTGAACATTAGTCTCATGTGGATACCGGAGACCCAATTTAGTAGAACTTGCGACATAACGCATAATCCGCTTAACAAGAGTTAAGTGAGATTCTTTAGGATTTGATTGATAACGAGCACAAATACCAACACTCAAAGCAATATACGGTCTACTAGCGAGTTAGATAAAGTAAACTACCAATCAAACTACGATACAATTTAGGATCCACATCATTACCCTGTAGAGTCTTTTGAGAGTCTTACAATTGTACTCATAGGAGTATCAAAATTTTTACCTTTCTCAAATCCAAATTTCTTAATTAAACTCTGAGCATATTTAGTTTGAGAAATAAAAATTCCATCAGGTTGTTGTCTTACTTGCAACCCTAGGAAATAGTTTAATTCTCCAACCATGCTCATTTCGAATTTAGACTTCATTAAATCTGCAAACTCAACAGTCATATTAGTACAGGTTGATCCATAAATAATATCGTCAACATATATTTGAACCATTAGAATATCATCGTTATGTTTCTTAACAAAGAGCGTCTTATCAACACATCCCATCTTAAAATTATGACTCAAAAAACTTAGTCAATTTTTCATACCATGCTCACGGGAGCTTGTTTGGACCATAGAGAGCTTTCTTAAGACGATACACATGATCAGTAAATTTAGGATCTTCAAACCCTGTAGGTTGTTCAACATATACCTCTTCATGTAAATCACCATTCAGAAAGGCACTCTTTACATCCATTTGATAAATTTTAATTTTCCTATAACATGCAATGGAGATAAAAAGTCTGATTGACTCAAGACGAGCTACAGGGGAAAATGTTTCATTATAGTCAATACCTTCAATTTGTGTATATCCCTGTACAACTAGTCTTGCTTTATTTCGAATAATATTTCCAAGTTCATCAGATTTGTTTTTGAAAATCCATTTTGTTCCAATAATATGTTTATCTTTAGGTCTAGGAACAAGTTGTCAGACATCATTTCTGACAAACTGATTAAGTTCTTCTTGCATCGCAAGAATCCAATTTTCATCTGAAAGTGCTTCTTTTACGTTACCCGGTTCAATCTGGGATGTAAAGCATACGTAGTTACATATGTCCTCTAATTGTCTACGAAAAGTGCGCACACCAGTGAGAGGGTTTCCAAGTATTTGAGAGGTTGGATGATCTTTAACAGTCCTTAATTCAGAATTAGTTTCACTTGATGAAATTTCTTGTTTTTCAAGTATAAGAACTTCATCATTATCTGAACTAGGGACAGGTGTATTCAAAAGATCGTCAATCACAACATTTATTGACTCTTGAATTACACCGGTCCTATTGTTCAAAACACGATATGCACGACTGTTTAAAGAATAACCTAAAAAGATCCCTTCATCACTTTTAGTGTCGAATTTTCCCAAATTTTTACGGTCACGCAAAATATAGCACTTGCTGCCAAAAACTCGAAAATATTTGACAGAAGGCTTTTTCTCAAACCACATTTCATAAGCCGTTTTATTATTAGATTTACAAATATAAACACGGTTAATAATGTAGTTGTGTCGTATTCACCGCTTCACCCAGATTCTAGGAAGCTTCATGCTATTTAACATAACACTTACCATTTCTTGAAGCACTCTATTCTTCCTCTCGACAATTCCATTTTGTTGAGGAGTTTTAGTGTCTTGAGAATTCATGCGATATTCCCGATCGCTACAAAATTTCTCAAAACCGCTATTTTCGAATTCGGATCCATGATCACTACGGATCTTCTTGACTTGAGAACATTTTTTGATCTGAATCCGTTTTATAATCTTTTTCACTTCATCAAGGGTTTCGATTTATCTCTCAAGAATGAAACCCAAGTGTATCTTGTATAATCATCTACAATAACTAAGATGTACTTTTTGCCACCTCGACTTTCCGTTCTTGTTGGTCTATAAGATCCATATGGAGAAGCTCGAGTGGTCTTGTGGTGATATTGGAGTTCACCTTTTTGTGAGAGCTCCTAGTTTGTTTACCATCCTGGCATTCACCACAAATCTTGTCTACTTTTTGCATTTTAGGTAGACCTTTAATTAGTTCACTTTTGCTCAATTTGTATAAATTTCGGTAGTGTACATGTCCAAGGCGTTTATGCCATAAATCAGTCTCATCGGTATGGACCATGTAGCACGTTTGATTAGATGAGCTACCATTGCTTACTATATAGCAGTTTTGAAGTTCTGCGACCAGTTAATATTACAGAACCCTTTTCATTAGTAATTTCACAACCTTGATTAGAAAATTTAACATTATGGTTGTTATCGCATATTTGAGATATGCTCAACAGGTTGTGTTTTAAACCCTCAACATATAACACATTTTTAAATAAGGGAAGGTTATAGAGTTGGACCGTACCTTTGCCAATTATCTTGCGATTGCTACCATCACCAAATGTGACTGACCCATCAGTCATATCTTTAAGATCGGTGAATAGAGCTTTGTCGCTTTGTCATATGTCCTGGAGCATCCACTATCTAGGTACCATTTTGAATGGCTTGTAGCTTTGAAAAAGTGTGAGCAACCAAACAAGTAACCTTGGGAACCCATTTGATCTTGTTTTGGGTTTAGGAGAATAATTGGTCTTCTTTTGTTTATAGTTATAAGAATGACCTACGAGTTAGATTTTAATAGCTCCTTAAGTAAATCAACAATTTTTTCACTAACGGGTTTGAATCTGATTTTTGAAATTTATATAGTCGCTTTTGTGTTTTTGAAAGGTTTTTGTATTTTTAGAAACAACTTGATTAGTACCTTTTCCATTTGAGTTAGAAGTCTCTCCTTTCACAAAATTGGAAGGAGCATTCTTTGTTTAGGAGATGTGTTTTTATCAAAGCCCAACCCGGATCGATCGCATACATTTTCTTGATCCAGGATAATAATTTTTCTAATTTTGGATCACCTTGGGCATATCTCCATGTGTCCTTCAAACTCAGAAGAGAAGATACTTCATTTTTAAGTTTCTCATTTTCAGATTTCAAATTTTCAATTAGGGAGGTTTTGAATTCTAAATCACATTTTGATTTTTCAAAACAATCTGAAATTTGAGATTTTTCTAAAACAAGAGTTTCAAAACATTCTTTAATTTTAAGAAACTTTTCTTTTTGAAGTTTAAGTTTAACAGCAATTTTACAACTTTCCTTATATAAGGCATTGTAAGCATCTTGAAGATCTTCATCATTTTCATGATCACTATCCAAATTTTCTTCACTTGTTGAATCATCGTGATCTGAAAAGGTAAACTTGGCTAGAGTCATAAGGGCCTTAAGTTCTTTGCCCATTGACTCGGTTTTGAATTTTCGATTGAAGAGGCTTTAATCGACGATTCATCCCAAGTAGCCAACATACCCTTCCTTTTGGATCTGTCCTTTTTAGGACATTTGTTTGCTAAATGCCCATATTCTTGACAGTTGTAACATTGACTATCTTTCAATGACTTCCAAGATTTAGACTTAGGTTTAGAACGTTTCTTTTCATTTGCCTTTTGAAAGTCGACTCTTTTCTTACTTTTGAAAATCTTATAAAACTTTTTCGCCAAAGGGCCATATCATCTTGAGACTTTTCGAATCTGAATTTTCTTGAGTAATACTTTTAGATGACTTCAAAGCAATAGACTTACCTTTAGGAGCTTTAAAACTTAATTCATAGGTTTGCAAAGAACCAACTAATTCTTCTACCTTCATATTGTCCAGTATCACGAAGTTCTGGATTGCGGTTACCTTTGAATTGAACCGATTCGGGAAGAGAAGCGTAGTATTTTTGCACACACTTTACTTTCGAGATCTTCTCGCCAAGACCCCACATTGAGTTTACAATGTCATTCAATCTAGTGTAAAAGTCCATAAACATTTCATTTTCCTCCATATGAATTTCTTCAAATTTAGTTGTGAGGAGTTGGACTTTAGATTTCTTGACAATTGAAGTACCTTCGTGTGTCATTTCTAAAATATCCCAGGCTTGCTTTGCAGTATCACAGGATATGATTCTTTTGAACTCATCCAGTGATAGTGCGCAAGTGATTGCATTTAGTGCTTTAGCATTAGTACTACTCTCACTTTTCTGAAGTGTGGTCCATTGGAAATACGGTGTAATTTTCATAGATTTTGAACCATCAACACCAGTAACTTCCATGATAGGAGGTTTCCATTCGATCCTTTGTGGCTAGCCACACACTTTCATCCATTGATTTGAGGAAGATCCTCATTCTTGCTTTCCAATAGGCATAGTTGGAGCCATCAAAAGGTGGAGGCCTAGTAACTGAAAGACTATCAAAATTTGACATCTTTTTTTTTTTTTTTTATATAGCTTAGATCGTTAGCTCAGGAAATAAATCCAAATAAAAAGCAACAAAAATGAGCTATTAGGCTTTGATACCACTTGAAAAGGCCAAGCTATATGTCTAGAGGGGGGTGAATAGGACTATGCCAAATTTTTAATAAAATCGTGAACTAAAATAAACCAATACCCTTACAATATTGAATCAATACACAATGCTAAATTTAAATCACCTTGATAAATAAGTATTGAGAGATTGATACAAATTCAGTTCTAAGGACAACCTTACACCATAATAAACAAGGGCTTATGGTAGGACAACCTTATTTCTAGAACCTCTTTTGAATCAAGGACTCACTGTTAATAAAAGTAAATGAAATAGCAAGGAATTGAAACTAAATGCGGAAGTAAAGATCTAAATTATTACAACAATCCCCACACTTGCTTGAAATGAAAATAGTTACAACATTCACATCCACTTGTACATTCCACACAATCGAATGATAAAAGATATGAAAATTAAGCAAGCATTCAATCCACAAGACAAAGAGTTATAGTGGTTTCTTTGTGTGTACACCTTGTTTTCCATGACCACACAGAATGCTACTCCACTCCTAATATCCTCACACAGGGGATATTAGCGTTCACTATCAAATAGGTTTTCTCGGGTTCACAAAAACCTTTACAATTGTGTCTTTTTCACTTGGGCTTACACAATTCAAAAACCCCTTTTTCGAGTTTTACGGTTTTCCTCGGACAACCAATACAATGAGATTTTTCGGCTCAATCTCAAACAAAACCAATACAATGAGATTTTTCCGCTTAACCTCAAACAAAACCAAAAATAAATGAATTTTCTGAGAATTGTAAAATACCTGGATTTCTCCTTTAGCAGCCCGGTAGAACCAATTGGAGTAGATGATTGAATATCAAAGTTCAATTTCCAATACTCATATTCATAAGGTTCTAAATTCTAATAGATTTTAGATTTAACTTGTTGGGCGTAGCTATATTTGATTTTGATTCCAAGAAGAAGGAATAAGATAATTCCTCTTTTCAAATAAGATTGGAATATAGAAACAAAATCAAATTAAATAAGCTAGCAAAAAGGAATATTAAATAAGCACAATTTAGCTTAAAATAAACACAGACTTATCTCAGAGTGATTACTTGAAAATTCATGAAATGGAATGGAGTTGAGATGTCAAAACTCTGAAATTCGTGTTCAATTTATAGAAGAAAAAATCGTTCCTACGACTGGTCTTAGAAACCTAGGGTGGTCGTAGCTCTAACAGATTTTTGAAAAATTGAGCGCGATCTTTGAAAGCCGTTCCACGACCTGGTCGTGTGTACCCTACGATTGGTCGTGGGTCACCTACGACTGGTCGTAGATACCTACGACTGATCGTAGGACCATGAAATAAGTTGCTGGATTTTGAGTCGTAGCTCCACGACTGATCGTGGACTAGTCGAAGCCAACCTACGACCGGTCGAAGGACTTCGGGATCAGTCGTGGCCGTACCAAAAATTAGAAAAATCTTCAACTACTTAGGGACCGATCGTGGAATTTCTTGGACTAGTCGAACCAATGCTAGGGCCGGTCGAACAAGAGCTAGAATTGGTCTTGGAATAGACCAAACTTATGTAAAATAAACATTTGATTTATGTATCCAAAATGACCTACTTAAAGGGTCAACCTAAAGTCATTCAAACCTGAAACATGTCGTATGGACATTGAACTTCAACCATTCAACGAATATAGATTGTTTGAACCATATCAGGCTTGAGATCTTGTAGCTTCAAACTTGAGATCTTCATCAGCATAACAACATGCATTGCTTATTAGTCTTGAAGTCATGAGTCGTTCTCTAAGACTTGAACATCAACATAGTAGCTTCTTGAACTTCAACATCTTGAGCTTCAACTTGTAACATCTTGAAGAATCCAACTTATAGCTTCTTGAAGTATTTAAGCAGTGTCTTGAATAAAAATCATCATACAAGCACAAGACACAGATAGATGTTCTGACACATCAAAATTTGACAACCAAAGGAGTATGAGACCATAACCCTTACAGGTGGGCCATACCAATCAAAACAATGATGAATAACCATTAAAAACCTTTTGAAGGCCACAAAAGTTTAGGATCAATTTGATCTTTGTAGTTTACCTTCATCTAGATCTCCTTTACATTATCAACAAGTTGGATTGCAAATAAACATTACTAAAACCTTACGATGGGCTCTTTATAATTTTTAATGGCGAGGTACTATATTATCATTCTTTCCAATGGTGTGGTCCACTTAAGATTTAAATCTACACAATTTTTTATACCCGGCCAAAAAATGGGTTGGAGAAACGTATGGGCGGCAAGGATATACAACACATCATCAAAATCTCACTTTTGTTATCTAACTTTTCAATTTTTCTTGTCAAAATACAAAATCTAGTTTTCTTTTTTAAAAAATATATTTTTTTACAATTTGTCAATTTTTTCACAATTTTGTTTAATTTCTTAAATTTTCTTTTTCAAAATATCATTTTTTAAATCTCACTTTTGTTATTTTACTTTTCAATTTTTGTTGTCAAAATAAAAAATCTAGTTTTCTTTTAAAAAAAATATTTTTTTTTACGTTTTATCAATTTTTTCACAATTTTGTTTAATTTTTTAAATTTTCTTTTTCAAAATATCATATTTTCATCGATTTTTTTTCAAAATTATCAACATTATTCAAAGTTCTTAATTTTTTTTTTCAAAATCTAGATTTTTATAAAATTAGTTTTTTTTAATTTAATTTTTTCTTAAACATTGTTAACTATTTTTCTAAGTTTCTCAACTTTTTTTTTTTTTTTTTTGGAAATTCATAAAATTTTTGAGCTTTTTCATTTTTAACCCGAGTATCTAATAGTCTAATAGAGACGGTCCTTGACAGGGCTATAAGACGGTTTAGGACCATCTCTAATAGAGACGGTCCTTGACAGTCTCTAATAGAGACGGTCTAGGGCCGTCTCTAATATAGACAGTCCTTGACCGTCTCTCATAGAGACGGTCTTTGACAGGGCTGTAAGACGGCTAAGGACCGTCTCTAATAGAGACGGTATTTGGCAGTCTCAGATTGTAAGTAAAAGACGGCCAATGACCGTCTCTAATGTGGACGACCAATAGCCGTCTCAGATAACTGCATATAAGACGGTCAAGGACCGTCTCTAATGCGGACGGCCAATGACCGTCTCAGATGACCCATATAAGACGGTCAATGACCGTCTTAAATGATTTATGGACGTTCAAATTTTTAAGACAATATTAAGGACGGTCAAGGGCCGTCTAAAATTTTAGAGAGTTTATGGCCGTCTCTAAAGTGTCTTTAAACCAAGCGAGTTTAGAGACGGTCCAGAACCGTCTCTAAATCCTTCCTTTTTTTTTCCATTTTTTACGTAGTGTGTTTGGTAAATATAAAGTGGTTATGATCTCATTAAACTCTTTCAAGTGTAAATATGGATTTTCAAATTCAAGTCCATGGAATTTTGGGAGTTGGATCACCCCTGGCTTGATATCCATGTGTCCCGTATTTTCTAGAAAAACCATGCATGAGGGCGTGCTCACCACCATCGGTTGTAAATAATCTTGCAAAGTACGAGGTGGGGGTGCTTGATGCACCTCATTCTCATCCTGGACTTCCTCAACCCTTGGTTGAGGTTGTCTTCCCAGTTGATTGACCGATTGATTTGCAGTCATTACTTCAATTAACTCTGAGGATCTTGAGTGGTGTCTAATCCTGTGATGGATAGATAACCCTTCAACTAATCCTCCTTCACTCAAAAGACGTCGAGTGTTGTCACGGACCCACTTGTACATGAAACACTCTCAGCCCTCAATTTCAGATTCTAACCTAAACCTAAAAGAGAGAAAGGAAATAGAAGTCTAGAAATAGAAAGAGAGAGGGAGTTGGAAAGAAGTTACCCAATTAGAAGTTCCTAATTAAAATCCTGTAAAACAAAACAAAACAAGTCAGTTTCTAAAAACAGAAATTCTAAAATTAGAAAGTTCCTAAAAATAAAAAATAGAAAGTAAACTAGTTTCTAAAAACAAAAAAGGAAAGTTTCTAAAAAACAGAAAATAGAAAGTTTCTAAAAACTGATTAGGAAAGTTTTAAATCTAAAATTATAAAGTAAGTTAGTTCCTAAAAATAAAAGAAATCCTAGAATTAGAAAGTTTCTAAAAACAGAAAACAAACCCTAATCTTAACCTAATTCTAAAATTAGCTAATCTCAGAAAAATGCAGCCGTTAGTCCTAGGCAACGGTGCCAAAAACTTGTTCATAACCCCAAGTGTAGGGTTGCGAGGTAGTAATAATCTCGGTGAGATTAAGGTCGAATCCACAGGGACTAATGTTGTGCATATTCTGAAAACAACTAGAAGAAGAACTAGAAAAAGACGAAAACCTAAATCTGGAATATTTGAGAGTAATTGTGAGAAATTTAATGAAAAACTTAAGAAATTCAAAAGTGGGAAACTAGGGTTTCCAAGGCTCTACTTGTAGAGATCAGGGAGATCTATACTTGATTTAAATCACACGATTGGAATCGGAGTCCCATCCTATCCAATTGGAAAATATCTCACTAAAATCAAATCTGACCTTCCTTTGGCCTAGTTCTCAATGGATGAGAGGTGTGAGAACTGGAAGTGATTCCATCACAAAACCATGCCCGGGATACAAGGCAAACAACAGGATTTAAGAATTCCAAAACCAATCTGAGAGATTTGTGAAAGTTAGGGAGGATTCCATCATCCAACCATGCCTAAGGGATCATGGTGAACAACAGGATTTTCTTATTTCACAATCTCAATTCATGAAAAGAACATACTCAAAACTATCACAGATCTATTGTAATTTGATTCACAACAAACCATTAAAAACTGAAAGTATTCCTTACAATTAGACTAGAATCAAAGAGAGTTCAATATAAACATGAATCAAAGCAATAGGAACATCCCATCATGCTAAAAGCTTTACCTCTTAGCCCCAACTAAGAGGTTTAGCCAACCATAAACATGATTGAAATAAAATCTCTTAAGAAAAGTACAAAAATAATTAAGGAAAAAGAAGAAAAACTCTTGGCGATGGGTTCTCCACGCTTTTGTTCCACTCCTCAAAACCTTAGATGATGCCTAGGGGTGCCTTAGGGACCCTATTTATAGTTTTACGCCTTAGACTTTCGCACTGAGTGGAAATTTCTGGAATGTAAGACCTGTATTCTAGTCCGTACTGTTCCGTCAACTCCCGTGATCCTTCCCGACGAATTTTCGCAATCCGTGACCTATAATCGACGTTTGCACGCGACCCTAAGTCGTATCCTGTAGATTTGAGTCAGCTTAATCTGAGACTTGTACCATTGCGACCGCATTGTTGCTACGGTTTTGACGCCGCGTCTTGCATACCGATCCGATACCCTGGCCGAGAGATGTAGGCCCGCGTTCAGTTCAAGGAAAAACACCACGCGTTTGCAATCCCAAGAAAATCTCTACAAAATGTCTCATTAATCAATCAATGTTTTCTTTCTCCTTAAGTCAAGCAACCCCAAAGTCAACTCTTCCTCACCCTCTCTCTTACACACCCATACTTGTCAAGTACACTATCGCCTCACATCCATCACTCACATCCATTACTTCTCTCTTACAACCATCCCTTCTCTCTCTCTCTCTCTCTCTCTCTCTCTCTCTCTCTCTTTCTCTTCACAATTTCCAAGCAATAAAGAGAGCAAAAGAGTGGACGTCCATGGCTTTCCCAAGTGAGAGAAAAGTGTGATGTATGTGGCCCACTCCCTATTCCAAAATCCTTCATCCTAGCCATTCACCTTTCATCACCCTCCATTAAAGTGAAGCACAAGGAGATCGGCGTTCCATCGGACCAAGAAGATCGAACGGTGGGTGCTTCTATAGGCCTAGATTTCTTGTTTTTATGATGGGCCAAGTGAGGCCTACCGATTGATGGTATTGATCTCACTTTGGACCCTAAGATGTGGCTGATGGCTCACCTTGATCCTCATGATCGTCCCATGATGAGACCATTCTCCATAAACCCCATCATGATGTTTATTTTCCTTGCATGAAAAGATGTCATCTAGACCATCCATTTTGGGTGGAGGAGGAATCTCCACCGTTGATCTTTGATTTGGTGGGCCCACATGTATTGAGACCCACTTAATGTATGATTGAATGCAAGGGAGGGCTCATATTAGCGGAGCCCTCCATCACACGTGCCTCTCTCTCTCTCTCCTCTCTCTCTTTTTTCCCTTTTTGTGATGATGTAGTTGTGTGGCCCACTTGGATGGACCCCACTTTATGTGTTGTATACACCCCATCCATCATTTGGTGGCCCACCTGATAGGGCCCACCTTCTGTACTTGGAATGCCCAGACCGTCCAGCGTACCTGGACTCTGGACGTTATTGAAAACATAAATATTAGCTTTGGTTTAAAGCTATTTGGGTGGGCCACATGTGTAGGCCTGCACCTTGATGTATGAATCCAATCCACACTGTTTATTCCGTTCCCCAACTCATTTTAGGCGTTGAGCATCAGAATGAAGCTAATCCAATTTTCGTGTGGGCCATAGTATAGCAAATAGTGTGTCTACTATTGAAATTCACCCTGATGTTTTGATACACCGAAATATGCTCAATATTGGGCTTGTTTGGCTTGTCTTGAGCCATAGCGACCAATGGTTGGGTCGGATCCACCTGATGCGGGCTCTACCTATGAAAAACCCCAAAAATTCCATTTTTTTAAAGAAAAGAAAAAATAATTTATAAGCGGTGAACGCTTCTTCTTCTTGTCTGATGTGCAAAGAAGAAAACGCCGTGGTGGCAAGCGGACAGGGACCACGATCCCATATGTGGGCCCCACCGTGATGTGTTTTGAACATCCACGCCATGCATATGTTGGGTCCCCTTTGGGACAATGGACCCCCCAAAAATCAGCCCGATTTGGATCTCAGATGGCCCACATCATAGCAAATAATGGGTTTGATTGTCTGCAATTGAAACCCATTTTTGGGTTCACAGAAGTTTCAAATCAATATAAAATTTGTTTTTCCTATTCAACCAGGTCCGTGCAACCTTATCAATGGTTAGATGTCAAATAAACGTTGTGGTGGGCCCCACGTGGGACCTGAAGATGTATGTGTTCTATCCACACCGTCCACAACAGTGGACGGTGGAACCCACTATGATGTATGTGGTTTAGTCACACCATCCACAGCAGTGGACGATGGAAACCACCATGATTTATGTGTTTTATCCACGCCGTCCACACCTGGACAGTGGGACCCACCATGATGCATGTGTTGCATCCAACCGTCCACCATTTGACAAGCTGTCTTGCAGGCTTGAACTAATAATAAGTTAGATCCAAAGTTCAAGTGGACCCCACCCCAATTTATGTATTTGATCTCCACCATCCAGATATATGGGACAATGAGATCCACCTGATGAACATGTTACATCCTCACCGTCCAGACAGCATGGGACGGTGGGGCACACGTGATATATATGTTATATCCTCACTTTCCACATGTGGGACGTGGGACTCACCATTGATGTATGTGCTTTATTCACACCATCCACTTGTCGGGCCCACCTTGATGTGTATGAGGCCCATTTTTGGGGCCACCTTAATGTGTATGAGGCCCACCTTGATGTGTATGAGGCCCATTGTTAAGGCCACCTTGATGTGTATGAGGCCCATTGTTGAGGCCACCTTAATGTATATGAGGCCTGTGGGTTGAGGCCCATTGTGTTGTGTTTGGAGCCCATTGTGATGTATTAGGGCCCGTGGGTTGAGGCCCATTTGATGTATTTGAGGCCCATGGGTTGAGGCCCAATGGGCTGTATACAAGGTCTATTGCATTGTGTGATTCCACCATGGGTTATGCAATGACATTTATGGCGAGCCATGCATTGGGAGCAATGTTGGTTTAATGTCCACATTATAAGAATAATGTTGGTTGAATGTCCGTATTATAACTCTCCCTAAGGCCCATTGATAAGCCCATACTTGTTGTGTGTAGTCCATCAAGGCCCATCTTCGCTGAGAGGATAATTTATCACCATATAAAATGCTTAGTATAACTCCATGATTTATGCTCACACACATCATATGTATGCCTGATATGAGGAATGTTTGATCATAGCATACGTGTAACATCTCAAATTTTTGTCAACTTGGAAATAGACGTCCTTAGGCAATGGGTCGATCATAACACCTTATTAACTTCTCAGAAATCAATCCCAAAGTCTCAAATCTCCTTTTCGACCCATTTCCTTAAGAATCTCACCTTTCACCACCTTGTCCTTGAAATTTTTCTAAGTACTTTCACATTAGATACTAATCCTAAAGTTTAAATGATGAAGAACAAGACTTAAACTAAAACTTACTGTAAATGGTAAATACATTGTAAATGTAAATACATAAATAAAATAGGCTTTTGACCATTAAAATTTTGGAATCTCATGAAATAAATAGTTTATTTGGATAGAACAGCTTATCATACCCCAAAATCATATATTGAACGTCATGTAACTCATTCCAGATTGAAAAATACACCCGTTTTAAATATCGGGTGGCGAAATCACATCAAACGAACTCGGGGGGCCAAATGACTCAAATCTGGAGGACCCGAGGTGGGGTCCCACACATTTTCGGCACCCTGGGGGAGGGGGGGGGGATGCCATTGCCCCCAGGGTGAGCCATTGTCACGCCCCGAACTCGGAGACTGGGCTCACAAAATTTCCGATCGCCGAATCCGGCACGGACAGCCTCCGTAGAACCCCATTCTCGGCTCCCAGCGCCCATACGCCAGGTTCCGATCCTGGGATGCTACAAGGAGGATTTCTAATAATCTATTTGATTCGTAATGAGCATAACCAAGCATAACCCATGAACAATAAGCACAAGAACACCATCACAAAATTCACTATGAACAAAAACTTTGAATACAGTGCGTAGAAAGGGAAATACAAGGTAGTGCAAATAACAAAAACTCCAAAAGCTCGACGGCACGCTCCAACTGCGGCGAGACTACAATAGCGTCTCGGCGTCACCTGCACGCATCAATCGTGCATAAGCTTATAGAAAGCTTAGAGGGCGGTGTAAGTGTGTGTGAACGTGCTCAGAATGCAATGCCGGAGTAATGCGAAATCATGCTGATGAGTACGAAATACAACTAGCCGTACCAAGGCTATGCAGTACAAGATGTGAATGCTATCGGCCATACCAAGGCCATGCGATGCAATATGTAAGACAAGCATGTCAATCCTCATACCAATGCAACTCCTCACTAGAGCATCAAATCAGTACGGTTCTCAGTATGGATAATCACCGGGGTTCAATACACTCCAAATGGCACTGTCTCTCTCCAGCAGCACAGTCCAAGTGAGCGTAAGAAACCTCACTATCCGCCGGCCAATAGTCAGCCAATATCTATCCAGAGCACGTCGATAGCGAACCCATTTCCGAGTGGTCAAACTCCTAGTAATGCCCCCCTCGCTCTCGGGCGAGTAAGGCCACCACTCCTTTCCAACCGACCACGACACAGTGGGAGACGCGGCCTCATGGTATTCGGCCCTCGTGCGCTCGTATATCCACTCGGTCTCGACGTTGGAGTCATCCTCTGGTACCATCGGGTTCAGGGACTCTCACCCAGGGACATCTATGGCGCCCCAATTGCTTGGAACAAGATTTTCCGGTATCCAACCAGCCACCCACGATATATCTATGGAGGCTATGGCCCTGATGTTGCTAGGGCATATCTCAGTCATACAGATGCAAGTGCATGAATCATACTACCAAACATGCATCAATCCTGTGCGAAGCATGTGCTCATGTAGGGTAACTCCACCTATCAGGGAGCCCGTAACCAGTCTGCCCGAAGGCATATACTATGATCAGACACTCCTCATCTCAAGCATACATATGATGCGTATGATCATGAATCATGGGGCTGTGCTAAACATGTTATAAAACAATAAACTATCCTCTCAATGAAGATGGGTCTATATGGCCTACATGAAACAGATACAGACCTAACGGTGGCCTTAGGGAGAGTTATAATGTGGACATCGAACCAACATTACTCGTACAATGTGGACGTCAAACCAACATTGTCCCCAAGGCTCGACTCACCTCAAATATTATTAAATAAATCCTAGTGGAATCACACATTGCAATGTGCCTTAGGTACATCCCACTGGACCCTAAATACATCAAATGGGCCGTATCTCATAGGCCTTATATTCATTAAGTGGGCCACCTCAATGACTCTCACCAATGGGCCCTAGGTACATTGCAATGGGCCTTCATCCATAGGCCTGAGAATGTATTAAAATGGGCCCAATCACATAGGCTTTATGTGAATCAAACGGGCCTAATCACATAGGTCTCATATTTATCAAAGTGGTCCTCAACAATGGGCCACAAATACGTCCAATGGGCCTTATACGTGGGCCTATATATATCAAGATAGGCCCCAACAATGGGCCTATAAATACGTCAAGATGGCCGACATATATGGGCCTATATATATACCAAAATGGGCCTCAACATGAGCCCATATACATGCAAGATGGGCCCATATACATGAGCCCATATATCCAAGTGGGCCTCATATGAAGCCTACTATAATGTTTATTTTCCTATCCAATATGTTGGTAAGGTTACATGGATAGGGGCCCACCGAAATGTTTATTTGCCAAGCCCGATTTGTTGATATGGTCGGGCCCACCGTAATGCGGTTTGCAAATTCACCAGTCATTGTGGGTCCCACTTGAAAGAGGGTTCGGACCCGGCCACCGCACCAAATTTCAAGTGTGTCCCACCGCCGGGGAGGCCCACCGTAACGTTTATTTGCCATTCAACCTCTTCATAAGGTCACATAAGCTTGGGGCCCATCGAAGTGGGGACCACAAATCCAGCCCGGTCATTAGGGGTGTCCCACCTGGCTGACGGTCCAGACAAGTCTCACCACTTCCAAAATGCAAATAGGCCCCACCAAGTGCATTTATATGTTTTAGGCATGTCTTCACATGTTTTTAGATGGTATGGCCCACCTGAGTTCCGTATTTGGCTGATTTTTGGAGGGGACCCACTTCAAAGAGTGGCCCACCTCATGGACGGTTTGGATTTCGAAACGCATCACGTGGGGCCCACGGTTGGAGCCGTGAGGCCTGGCTTCATCCGCCGCCGTCGTGCGGCCTGTGTGGCCGGCACTGCGCCTGTCGAAAGCGGAATAACAGCAGCAGTTGTTTTTTTTTTTTTTTTTTTGTAGCAGGTGGGGCCCATCTTGGACGGATCCAGCCCACCCATTCTGAGTGTCCTACAAGTCTGGCCGTCCAGACCAAATTTCAGATGCATCCAAACTCCAGGTGGGTCCCACCAAGTACTTTTATATGTTTTGGTAGGTCTTCACATAGTTTTAGAGGGTATGGCCCACCCGGTGATCAGATCACCCTAAAAATCTGGCTCAAGGCCTAAAACATTATGAGGAAGAGGATGGACGGCGTGGATTAAACACATACATCAAGGTGGGAGCCTATACAGGCAGCCCACTCCAACTTCCCCTCTTTTCATCTTTTTTTTTTAAACTGGCGCTGCCAGTCCAGCGTCCAGAGACACTGGACGGCGTGGAATAGCAGATACATTCCGGTGGGTCCCACATGGACGCGCATCATGGTGGGTCCCACCCACATTAGCCACCTCAACTAGGGATAGATACCAAGGCCTCAAGTGTTGAAACGAGGTATATCCACTCAATCTACCAGTTGAGCTATGGATCAGGGTATTTCATGGTGGGTCCCACCATTCATGATGAATGGTATGAATAGAACACAAAATGGTGGGGCCCACTACATCCAATGCATAAAGAGAGAAGAAGAAGAAGAAGAAAAAGAAGAAGAAAGAGAGAGACGGTGCAGGAGGGAGGGACCCCGCCACTAATGGGCCCTCCCTAAAACAATGCATACATCATGTGGGTCCCACAACAAGTGGGCCCTTAAAATTGAAAGCAACGGTATTACACCCACCTCTTGCACTCCACCTTGCTCCCTTGGCTTGGAAACTCCTCACCTACGGTTCTTATGGACGTTGATCGGGTTTTAACGGTGCGGATGATGATCGGACGGTTGAGATGGAAGATGAGGAGGTGGGCCACACTTAAGATTTTGGGAATTTTTTTGGGAAGCTTGGAGATTGCTTGGACGTATGAGAGGGAGAGAATGGGAGAATGAGAGAGAAAAAAAAGAAATAAAATAAAAGGAGAGGGAGGAATGGAGGGATGATGTCATGGGCATGGGTAGAGTTGAAAAAGAGAGAGAGAGAGTGGACTTGGGCTTGCTTGTGTAAGAGAGAGGCATGGGTTGTTGTACTTGGGTAGGTGTGACTTGACATTGATTGATTGATTTGATTGATGGGACATCTCGTAGAGATTCCCTCGAGATTCGCAACGTGCGGCGTTTCTTCGAACCGAACGCTGACCGACATCTTCTAGCCTGGGTATCGGGTCGGTGCGTGAGTCGCGGCGTTAGAACCGCGGCGACGGCGCGGTCGCCAAGATACAGGTTTCGAGTCGAGCCGACTTCGGCATGCGAGACTCGGCTTAGGATCGTGCGCAACGTCGGAAATGGGTCGAGGGTTGTCGGAATTCGACCGGTAGAATTGCGGAAGCCGACCGAATGGTACGGTTTAGGTTACGGGTCTTACAACTCTCCCCTTCAAATAAAAAATTTCGTTCTCGAAATTTGTTTAATCATCGCAAGAGAACATAACTCAGAATAGAAGAGGAAACAAGGCATCGTCATATAAAGTCGAAGACAACATACAAGATGCAACATAAGATCAATCATCAAAGAGATGGGGATAGCGCTCTCGAATCTCAGCCTCGCGCTCCCAAGATGCCTCATCAGCAGAATGGTGACCCCACTGAACCTTCACCAAAGGAATGACCTTGGTCCGGAGGACCTGCTCCTTCCGATCAAGGATACGAACTGGCTGCTCAATGTAAGAAGCATCCTCACGAACCTCCAACGGCTGCCAATCAATAACAGGAACTATGTCTGACCCACACTTCCTCAACATAGAGACGTGGAAAACGTTGTGGACGCCAGACAACTGCGGCGGCAAGGCAAGCCGATAGGCCACAGCGCCAACGCGCTTAGTGATCTCGAAAGGTCCTATAAATCTCGGGGCAAGCTTGCCCTTCGCTCCAAATCGAACTACGCCCTTCATGGGCGAGACCTTGAGATACACATGGTCCCCTACATCAAACTCCAAGGGACGACGTCGGCGATCAACAAAACTCTCTTGCCGACTATGAGCTTTGCGCATCCTCTGCCGATGATATCAATAGCCTCTGAAGTCTCCTGCACAAGCTCGGGACCTAGGAGACGCCGCTCTCCAACCTCGGTCCAACAACTCGGAGATCCGCACGGTCGCCATACAAGTGCCTCAAAAGGAGCCATGCAATGGTCGCCGATACCAGCATTGTTGTATGCGAACTCAGCCAATCGTAGATGCTCATCCCAGCTACCACCGAAGTCAATCGCGCAAGCCCGAAGCATATCCTCAAGGATCTGGTTGACCCTCTCAGTCTGGCCATCGGTCTGCGGATGATACGCTGGTCGAGGCGCAAATCAGTCCCCATCGCTCTCTGGAAGCTCCCCCAAAACTGAGACGTAAACCTCGAATCTCGGTCAGAAACGATCGAGACTGGAACGCCATGCAGTCTCACAATCTCTTCGATAAATAACCTCACAAGCCGGTCCATAGACAAGGTCGCACGCATCGCGAGAAAATGTGCCGACTTCGTCAGACGATCCACAACAACCCAAATGGCGTCATGACCGCGCTGAGTCCTCGGCAAACCCATAATGAAATCTGTCGACACATGCTCCCACTTCCACATCGGGACGCTCAACGGCTGCAATAGACCAGGAGGTCTCTGATGATCGGCCTTGACACGCTGGCATGTGTCACACTCGCCACAAAACCGGCAATCGGCGCTTCATCCCCACCCGGAAATCTTGTCTCCTCATATCACGATACATCTTCGTCGAGCCAGGGTGGATAGAAAACCGCGATCGATGTGCCTCGGTCATAAGATTTACGCACAACTCGGAATATCCAGGGACACATAATCGGCCTCGAAATGAAGTCCACCATCGGCACCCATCGCACGTGTCTGTCGACTCTCGAGATGCTGCCTCGCTCGGTAATCTTGTAACGACTCATCGTCTGTGAGCCTCGATCACCCTTGCGACAAGAGAGGGTTGAATCGACAGGCTCGATAGCTGAACGATAGAAGACTGCAGACCAAAATCGAAGTCGTACTCTGCGATATCCTCGAGCATCCTCCACTCCTGAATCATCATGTGTGCCACCAGGCCTCGCGGCTGACGGCTGAGGGCATCCGCCACCACGTTTGCCTTGCCTGGGTGATACTGGAGGTCAAAATCATAGTCCTTCAAAAGCTCCATCCAGCGTCTCTGTCTCATGTTCAGCTCGGACTGAGAGAATAGATACTTCAAGCTCTTGTGGTCAGAGAAGAGCTCGAACCTGACCCCATAGAGATAGTGTCTCCACACCTTCAGTGCGAAGACAACTGCTGCCAGCTCCAAATCATGCGTAGGGTAGTTCAGCTCATGGACCTTGAGCTGACGAGACGCGAAGGCTACGAGCTGCCGTCTTTGCATTAGGACAAACACCCAATCAATACGCGAAGCATCAAGAATACAACAAATCCATCACTCCCAGGAGGGAAGAGTGAGACGGAGCGGACGTCGAGACGGTCCTTCGGCTCCACGAATGCCGCTCACATGCGTCGGTCCAAACAAAATCTGCGCCCTTTCGAGTCAACTGGTCATTGGGGCGCGATACGGGAAAAGCCCTCTATGAAATGCCGATAATAGCCCGCCAAACCAAGGAAACTGCGGATCTCGGACGCAGTCGTGGGCTGGTTCCACTGACGCACTGCCTCAACCTTCGAGGGGTCCACAGCGACACCCTCCCTCGTCACCACGTGACCGAGGAACTTCACCTCCTCCTGCCAGAACTCGCACTTCTCCAGCTTCGCATACAGCTGGTGGGCACGGAGGGTCTGCAAAGCGATCTCCAGATGCTGCATATGATCCTCACGAGTCCTCGAATATATCAGAATGTCGTCGATGAAGACCACAACAAACTGATCAAGATATGGACGGAAGACCTCGTTCATCAACTGCATGAAGACCGCGGGTGCATTGGTCAGTCCGAAGGACATGACCTGAAACTCAAAATGACCATAACGCGTCCTGAAAGCTGTCTTCGGGATGTCCTCCTCTCGGACACGAATCTGATGATAACCAGAACGCAGGTCAATCTTCGAAAAGAACTGTGCACCCTGCAGCTGATCAAATAAATCATCTATCCTCGGGAGTGGGTACTTGTTCTTAATCGTGACTCGGTTGAGCTCGCGGTAGTCGATGCAGAGCCTCAACGAGCCATCCTTCTTCCTGACGAAGAGTACCGGCGCTCCCCAAGGCGAACTGCTTGGACGTATAAATCCCAACTCACGCAACTCGTCCAACTGCCGCTGCAACTCATGCAGCTCCGTCGGTGCCATACGATACGGGGCCTTCGAGATAGGCGCGGTGCCAGGCACAAGATCAATCCCGAACTCAATATGGCGTCAAGGCGGCAATCCCGGAATCTCCTGAAACACATCGGGGAAGTCGCAGACAATCCGAATATGATCGATACAATCGACAACGGGCTCCACATCGGCGCAGGACATCAAGCATGACAGCGACTCTCCTCGGGGCTCGGCAACAAACTGAAACTGCGGCAAGCCGGGTATGCAGAACGTGACTATCCTCGCGGAACAGTCCATGATGGCGTGGTACTCGGCAAGCCAATCCATGCCCAAGATGACATCGAAGTCTGTCATCGGTAACACCAACAAGTCAGCGGGCAAAAAGATATCACCGACCAGAACAGGGCAAGACGAACAGGAACGGCCCAACACTGTAGTCTTCCCCAATGGCGTCGATACGGTCAATCCATCGCTAGTAGACTGGGTCGGTAATCCAGTCGATCGGTAAAAATCCTCAGACATGAATGAGTGCGAAGCGCCGGAATCAAACAATACTCGGGCGATGCATGAAGAGACAGGAAGTATACCCTCAATAACTCCTCCTGAGGTCGTGGGTCTGGCGAGCGACATAAAACCTAACTTCGAGTGGGCTGGGGAGGTGCTGTCCCCTCGAGGTCCCCTGGTGCCGATCTTGCCCTCTGCCATTTGCCTATCTCTCTTGTCTCTCGCTATTCGCCGGGGCCTCGGTGGCTGAGGTGGCCGAGGTCGCCTGCCGATGGGCAGCCGCTTTGTCTACCGAAGAAAGGCGCTTCTTGTGGTCGCGGTTTGCATCTGGAGGCCGCCGCGGACCCTCTGGCTACTGAGATGAGGACGGGGGCACTCGGATATGCGGTGTCCAGGTAACCGCCACATCAAAACACGTCCCCTGAAGCATTTCTTGGGGTGGCGCAGAAGGTGCCGCCGACGCCGCCGGTCTTCTTGATGTCACCGGTCTTTGGTACTCTAGCAGTGGATGATCCCTATACCTGCGTGGTCGTCGATCTTTCTTGAGAACTCGGACCGGGTGGCCTCTTTCGGCCTCTCCTTTGATCTCGACCGCTCTGAGAGTCAGCCCACTCAGTCTCGTAGATCTGGGCCCTCCGTACTACCGCCTGAAAGGTCGAGAGCTCGTGCCCAATAACACGGCCTCGAAGACCGTAACGTAAGCCGCTCTCGAAACGGCGGGCTTTCCGCCCCTCATCATCAACCATATATGGCACATACCGTGACAGCGCCACGAAGTGAGCTGCGTACTGCGCCACAGACATATCTCCCTGTACTAGAGTCTCGAACTCTCGTGCTCTCTGACGACGAATGTGGTCAGGGAAGTACTGCTCCTCGAATCGGTGACAAAATCCTCCCATGTCCAGACATGATCGGGTCTGCGACACGGGTAACAGAGGTCCACCAGTGCTCGCCTCACCCTGGAAAAGGAATGTGGCCAATCGGACTCGCTGCTCGGTCGTACATGACATAATATCGAAAATCTTCTCCACATCGGAGCGCCATCTCTCAGCTGCTGTCGGATCTGGCTCGCCCTGAAATCGTGGAGGATCCATCCGTCTGAACTCGCGGAGAAGGGCACTCGCGCGCTCCTGCTCTGCACCCGAGCTGCCGCGAAACAATCGGGCGTACGCCTGCCCCCGAAGTGCGGTATCCACACTGTAACATCTGCTGTAACTGCGAGGCACTCACAGGCACGGTCGGATCCGCACCGGCATCAGGCGAAGGAAAGTCATCCTCAGGCAGAGGAGCAGGAATCTCTGGGGGTGGAACGGGAGGCGCGGGTGGTAAGGCTGGAGCCTCAGGTGGTGGATCGGGGCGCGCTCGGGTCGCTCTCCTAGGCGGCATGTCCTATGGAAAAGATAAGGCGCCAATAAATTTCGAGAATCGCACGTTAGGGAAGTCAAACGGAAGGTTTCGCACTTGGAACCTAACCGCCTTCAACTCATAGCAAACATGTGATGCCGTTCTCGGTTATTCCCAAGTTATGCTCGATACCAACCATCACGCCCGAACTCGGAGACCAGGGCTCACAAAATTTTCGATCGCCGAATCCTAAGACCGACACCTCCGTAGAACCCCATTCTCGGCTCCCGGCGCCCATACGCTGTGTTAGATCTGGGATGCTACAAGGAGGATTTCTAATAATCTATTTGATTCGTAATGAGCATAACCAAGCATAACCCACGAACAATAAGCACAAGAACACCATCACAAAATCCACTATGAACAAAAACTTTGAATACAGTGCGTAGAAAGGGAAATACAAGGTAGTGCAAATAACAAAAACTCCAAAAGCTCGACGGCACGCTCCAACTGCGGCGAGACTACAACTGCGTCCTGGCGTCACCTGCACGCATCAATCGTGCATAAGCTTATAGAAAGCTTAGAGGGCGGTGTAAGTGTGTGTGAACGTGCTCAGAATGCAATGCCGGAGTAATGCGAAATCATGCTGATGAGTACGAAATGCAACTAGCCGTACCAAGGCTATGCAGTACAAGATGTGAATGCTATCGGCCATACCAAGGCCATGCGATGCAATATGTAAGACAAGCATGTCAATCCTCATACCAATGCAACTCCTCACTAGAGCATCAAATCAGTACGGTTCTCGTATGGATAATCACGGGGTTCAATACACTCCAAGTGGCACTTGTCTCTCTCCAAGCAAAGACACGGTCAAGTGAGCGTAAGAAACCTCACTATCCGCCCCGGCCAATAGTCACCAATATCTATCCCAAGCACGTCGATAGCGAACCCATTTCCGAGTGGTCAAACTCGGCCCAAGTAATGCCCCCCTCTCTCGGGCGCAGTAAGGCCACCACTCCTTTCCAACCGACCACGACACAGTGGGAGACGCGGCCTCATGGTATTCGGCCCTCGTGCGCTCGTATATCCACTCGGTCTCGACGTTGGAGTCATCCTCTGGTACCATCGGGTTCAGGGACTCTCACCCAGGGACATCTATGGCGCCCCAATTGCTTGGAACAAGATTTTCCGGTATCCAACCACCCACCCACGATATATCATGGAGGCTATGGCCCCGATGTTGCTAGGGCATATCTCGGTCATACTGAGATGCATGCAAGTGCATGAATCATACTACCAAACATGCATCAATCCTGTGCGAAGCATGTGCTCATGTAGGGTAACTCCACCTATCAGGGAGCCCAGTAACCAGTCTGCCGAAGGCATATACTATGATCAGACACTCCTCATCTCAAGCATACATATGATGCGTATGATCATGAATCATGGGGCTGTGCTAAACATGTTATAAAACAATAAACTAACCTCTCAATGAAGATGGGTCTATATGGCCTACATGAAACAGATACAGACCTAACGGGGGCCTTAGGGAGAGTTATAATGTGGACGTCGAACCAACATTACTCGTACAATGTGGACGTCAAACCAACATTGTCCCCAAGGCTCGACTCACCTCAAATATTATTAAATAAATCCTGGTGGAATCACACATTGCAATGTGCCTTAGGTACATCCCACTGGACCCTAAATACATCAAATGGGCCGTATCTCATAGGCCTTATATTCATCAAGTGGGCCACCTCAATGACTCTCACCAATGGGCCCTAGGTACATTGCAATGGGCCTTCATCCATAGGCCTGAGAATGTATTAAAATGGGCCCAATCACATAGGCTTTATGTGAATCAAACGGGCCTAATCACATAGGTCTCATATTTATCAAAGTGGTCCTCAACAATGGGCCACAAATACGTCCAATGGGCCTTATACGTGGGCCTATATATATCAAGATAGGCCCCAACAATGGGCCTATAAATACGTCAAGATGGCCGACATATATGGGCTATATATATATACAAAATGGGCCTCAACATGAGCCCATATACATGCCAAGATGGGCCCATATACATGAGCCCATATATCCAAGTGGGCCTCATATGAAGCCTACTATAATGTTTATTTTCCTATCCAATATGTTGGTAAGGTTACATGGATAGGGGCCCACTGAAATGTTTATTTGCCAACTGACCTGTTGATATGGTCGGGCCCACCGTAATGCGGTTTGCAATTCACCCAGTCATTGTGGGTCCCACTTGAAAGAGGGTTCGGACCCGGTTTCCACCGCACCAAATTTCAAGTGTGTCCCACCGTCGTGGGGAGGCCCACCGTAACGTTTATTGCCATTCAACCTCTTCATAAGGTCACATAAGCTTGGGGCCCACCGAAGTGGGGACCACAAATCCGACCAGTCATTAGGGTGTCCCACAGTTGACGGTCCCGGACAAGTCTCAAACCACTTCCAAAATGCAAATAGGCCCCACCAAGTGCATTTATATGTTTCGAGCATGTCTTCACATGTTTTTAGATGGTATGGCCCACCTGAGTTCCGTATTTGGTCGATTTTTGGAGGGGACCCACTTCAAAGAGTGGCCCACCTCATGGACGGCTTGATTTCGAAACGCATCACGTGGGGCCCACGGTTGGAGCCATGAGGCTCGGCTTCATCCGCCCGCCGTCGTGCGGCGCAGAAAGGCCGCCTACGCTGTCGAGCGAAGAAAGAATGGTACTGCTTTTTTTTTTTTTTTTTGTAGCAGTGGGGCCCATCTTGGGACGGATCCAGCCCACCCATTCGAGTGTCCTACAAGTCTGGCCGTCCAGACCAAATTTCAGATGCATCCAAACTCCAGGTGGGTCCCACCAAGTACTTTTATATGTTTTGGCAAGTCTTCACATAGTTTTAGAGGGTATGGCCCACCCGGTGATCAGATCACCCTAAAAATCTGGCTCAAGGCCTAAAACATTATGAGGAAGAGGATGGACGGCGTGGATTAAACACATACATCAAGGTCGGGCCTGCCTATACTGGTGACCCACTCCAACTTCCCCTCTTTTCATCTTTTTTTTTTTTTTTAATCGGCATGCCCGATCCGGCGTCAGAGACACAGGACGGCGTGGAATAGCAGATACATTCCGGTGGGTCCCACATGGACGCGCATCATGGTGGGTCCCACCCACATTAGCCACCTCAACTAGGGATAGATACCAAGGCCTCAAGTGTTGAAACGAGGTATATCCACTCAATCTACCAGTTGAGCTATGGATCAGGGTATTTCATGGTGGGTCCCACCATTCATGATGAATGGTATGAATAGAACACAAAATGGTGGGGCCCACTACATCCAATGCATAAAGAGAGAAGAAGAAGAAGAAAAAGAAGAAGAAAGAGAGAGACGGTGCAGGAGGGAGGGACCCCGCCACTAATGGGCCCTCCCTAAAACAATGCATACATCATGTGGGTCCCACAACAAGTGGGCCCTTAAAATTGAAAGCAACGGTATTACACCCACCTCTTGCACTCCACCTTGCTCCCTTGGCTTGGAAACTCCTCACCTACGGTTCTTATGGACGTTGATCGGGTTTTAACGGTGCGGATGATGATCGGACGGTTGAGATGGAAGATGAGGAGGTGGGCCACACTTAAGATTTTGGGAATTTTTTTGGGAAGCTTGGAGATTGCTTGGACGTATGAGAGGGAGAGAATGGGAGAATGAGAGAGAGAAAAAAAAGAAATAAAATAAAAGGAGAGGGAGGGATGGAGGGATGATGTCATGGGCATGGGTAGAGTTGAAAAAGAGAGAGAGAGAGTGGACTTGGGCTTGCTTGTGTAAGAGAGAGGCATGGGTTGTTGTACTTGGGTAGGTGTGACTTGACATTGATTGATTGATTTGATTGATGGGACATCTCGTAGAGATTCCCTCGAGATTCGCAACGTGCGGCGTTTCTTCAAACCGAACGCTGACCAACATCTTCTAGCCTGGGTATCGGGTCTGTAAGTGAGTCGCGGCGTTAGAACCACGGCGACGGCGCGGTCGCCAAGATACAGGTTTCGAGTCGAGCCGACTTCGGCATGCGAGACTCGGCTTAGGATCGTGCGCAACGTCGGAAATGGGTCGAGGGTTGTCGAAATTCGACCGGTAGAATTGCGGAAGCCGACCGAATGGTACGGTTTAGGTTACGGGTCTTACAGCCATCGCCCCAGGGTCTAGTAAGTGGCGATGGCATCGCCGGATCGGCGAGGCCTCCCTGGGCGGCCCGTTTTCTGCCCCATTTTTTGCAATGTTCATCCAACTTCGAAAAGTCATATCTCCCTCGTTATAACTCTGATTTAGGTGATTCAAAAGTTAGATTGAAGTTTGATAAGTATAGTTTCATATAAAAATAATTAAAAATATAATAAAAATTTTAATGTAGTTAAATATAGGTCATTGTGACAACTATCCGAGAATCATCAGTTTGGACAATTGCTGCTTCTAGAATTTTTAGAATTTTTCTACAACATGAAATCTAATGAAATTTGGTAGAGGTAAAATAGACTTGATTACAAACTATTAAAAAAATAATTAAAATAATATACAAATTAAAAGTGCCAGAAAGGGACGTAGAACTGCCCTAGGACCTTATTCTGTCGTAATTATGGCATGATTTAGTTAAGTACTAACCTAAATAGTCTGCAGAATTACCTTGAATCACTTTCAATACGAATTGCAAGACCCAAACCTTGTAGAATCATTAACGCTACATTACCCTGAAACCTAGGATCAATCTCACAGCCCAGTTGCTCTCAGGAGCACATTGAAACTCCGTATCAGACCTGGACCACGCGTCAAAAGTCCGATGACCGCGAAGCTATATAGTTATGACCGCCTTACTGGGCTTGACAACTATCTTAGAAATCAAATCCAGATAGTGTCAAAAAATGTACGACTTGGGCCTGGAGCGAAGTGTGTAAGAAACGCGAATACCTTTAGAAATTTAACTCAGATTTAAGTAAACTGGGTCATTCGCTTGTGGGCCAATTTTAAGGTTCCAGACCGTCAGAATCTGACCCAAATACACCCTCGAATCAGAAAAAATTCTATACACATGTCTGTGTACTTGTGGTCCTGATCGAGTGGCGGTGACCGTTAAACTGAAACTAGTCCGCCACGGTCAATTCACAAATTCGATCGAACCGAAACCTTAACTCGACCTAGATCCTACGTTAGGGAGCTTAATTCCGACCGCACACAGAAAAGGGGCCACCAGAAGTGCTCCGTTGGACCGAAACTGTCGCCCTTTGGCTATAACCTAAGTATACCCTGGCCCTGGGGTCATTCCCATCAGTTCTAGGCCTATATAAGAGCCTTTACCCACCCCTCTCTCATTCCATACGAATTTCTAACCCTAGGAGAGAGAGGAGAGAAGAAAGAGAAAGAAAGAGAAAGAAAGTGAGAGAGAGAGTGAAGGATCGTTCCTGGGATTCGATCCCACCATTCCACGTGCTTAACCACCGCTATCGTATCTCTATTCTGATGATTCTGATTTTTCAGGTAAGAAATCCTAACCCTAATCTGTTTTAGGGATTCAGATAGTGTAAGAGATGAAATAGGTAACCTATTTCATACTGTAGGTTGTCGTTATGTCGTAGACAAAGACTTAGTGTTTAAACTGAGTTCGTTACGAGTTACCGACAAAAGGTGTAGACTATAAACGTTTAGGTTATGGTTTTCAAGGCTTTCAGTGTCGGCTAATGATTTATAACTGATTTGGGTGCCATTTCACATGCTAAATGCGAAGATTCCTTCGCTTTATAGATATATATGAACTATGTAGAGTATAATGCACTCATTGTGTTAGTTAAAATGATCGAATGCATATAGAATTTGGATTTCTGTTTGACATAATTATCCATCGTGGATATAGGGTTGTTGTATGTACGACAACCCCTTAGCGAAAGGGTTTGCCCTAATACATGTTATGGCCAATATACATCATGTATGTGATAGTGTGTGGTCTAAGTGTTTGTTGAAATGACTGAATGAATATGGGATTATGATTTGTGTCTGCCGTGTCTATGGAATGCAAATACATGATTGTTGTGTACGTGACAACTCCTTGTTGGAAGGATTTATCCAAGTATATGTTATAATCAACATATGTTATGTATGTTGATATGTGTAGTCTAAGTGTTTGATAAAATGCCTGAGTGAGGAAATGCTTAATGTAATGTGCCTAATGAGGGTGTTGAGATAGGATTCTCAATCCCCTTTTTTAGGGTTATAATTTCGTTCAGGTAATCTATTTTACTACTATGTGATTTATGGATTAAATACTCATGTACATTAACATGTATTATTGTGTTCATTGAAAGACTGATATGGAATCTATATTTAATTATATTGTTCCATGCTGTCTTGGTTATTACATTTGAATGCTATTGATCTGGAGTGTGTTTGGGACTATGGTATAGTCCAGGCAATCGGTAACAAATCCTAGGTAGGTGGCTGAAGTTGTTTCGCCACACAGGACGTGTTCGATAAATCCGAGCCATACTTTAGTTGTCGACAGTGGTTAGGCCACACAGAGTACTTACACACTTCATGTCGATCAACTCGACGTATGCTCGTACCAGTCGAGCTCGTCAAGTAACTCGATTGGCCCAATGTATGTTCACCATGTATGGACGCTACTGCTTGAATCTAAGGTACTAACTTACCAGTGAATAGCCCGTTTAACCTTGGCACCTCGATCCGCTAAGACTCATGAGCCGGATATGATGGTATGGGACACCATAATCGAGCTATGGGCCTATACTGGGGCGATGAGGCTCCCCGTACTGACCAGTGAGCAACACCGCCTCGTGAGCCGAATACGGTGGTATGAGACACTGTATTCTAGCTGTCGGCCTACAATGATCAGGTGACGAGCCCTTTGTAGTGACCTCGAGCATACTCTGAGACTGCGTTGAGGCGACAAGCCTTTCTGTAGTGACTAGAGTATAAACTAGGCCTACACTGATCAGGTGACAACCCCTTTGTAGTGACCTAGAACTGCAACATCGTATGATATTTACTAGGACTAACAACCTTAGAATGGATCATTATTTAGGAAATGATATAATGGAGGTACCTTAGCTTCCCATCCTGCTGTATGAAAAGGTCTAATAAGAACTCGGTAATCACGTTCATGCACCGTATTGCATGTGCCTTTGGCGTTGGAGTTGAGCATTGTGGAAGGGGTGCATGCCGCGACCGTGAGATAAAGTTCACAGAGGGAGTGCAGGCGAGGGCATACATCATTAATACATATCATCCTTTCGTTAACAAGAGTACTTAGGAATGCTTGATTGTATTGCCTTATCATTACTACGCGACCGAATTGATAACATGTTAACCTTTGCTTTATAGCTCTACTGAGTTGATCACTCACTCCCACGTTCTGGGACGATACTTTAAACACCAACCAGACTCTGTCTTAGCTACAGGTGATGACGATGCCTACGAGGCGAAGCCAAATTTCTAGGACGATGAGGAGGCGTTCTCCTATATGCAGTTATCAGGCGGGTTCATTTGAACCGTGTCCTGATCGACAAGGCTTGTAGGGTTGCTGATTAGATGACATTACACATTTTGTATATTTTGAAACTTTACATGTAAATTATTAACCTGGTAACATGATCATACTCAGGAGACATACAATTACTTATACGTTTTATATATCTATCACAGTCTTCTGCTTGCTTAACTTAATCGTCTCTGGAGTATGACATGTTGTTTTGCTCTAATCTCATTCATGTTTAATGTACTAATACAGACAACATTTAATCATCATTATCTATGTTGCATAAGTGATGCGTTGGAACTCGGGAGTTGAGCTCCTGCTCGACCCCCGATTTTCAGGGCATTATAATATGCCATTGGACAGACCATTTACGGGGCTCCTTATAAGACGGAGTGCCCACATTATCGCGCAGTACACGTAGGATTGCTGCATGACTGGATAGTGTGACTCATGCATCTCATATATATGTGATTTGATCATTGTATGCCCTAGGGACATCAGGGTCGTGGCCTCCACAAACACATCGTGGATGGCCAGATGGGACATCAGAAATGCTTAGTTGTAGCATTGTGGGCACGTAGGATGTCCTTGGGTGAAAATCTCAGAACCTCCTTGGTACTAGGAGATGCTCCAACATCTAGACAGAGTGGAATATCAGCATCGGTGCCTATACCATGAGGTCGTGTCTCCCATTGTGTCGTGGTCAATTGGAAGGGGTGTGGCCTTATCCGCCCTAGTAAGGGGGTTATAAGCTAGGCTAAGTATGACCAGCTCATAAATGGGTCCGCTATCGATGAGCCGAGTAAGTATTGGCAGACTGCTGGCTAGGCGGATAGTGAGGTCTCTTCCACTCGCAGAGCTGTGCAGCTAGGGAGAAGGCAGTTGGTGTGGAGTGTAATAGACCCCGGTGATTTCTCTAGAGAGCAACCGTACTGATATGTGGACTTATTGAGTCAGAATTGCATATTCATTCATTCATTCATTCACTATCCACTCGAGCTGGTGGTGCGTAACTATTTGTTACGTGTACCTTCGCATGGCCAGGATTTCGGTTGGGCGTGCGACTAACCTAAGATCAGGAGTTTACCACATTGAGTCAGACTATCTAAATTTATGTATGAGACTGGTTTGGATAGAAGTCCCTTGTGGTGGACTCCGTAGCCTGCAATACTACATACTATCATCCCGACTTCACATTCCAACATGGTCATTTCATTCGCATAGCATATTACATTGCATCCGTAGCACTTAGAATTTTTGGGTTACTATGTTTTTGCACTTATATTGCCTAGATGAGATTGATGGTATTCGTGGCTCATCAGGATTTGCATATTGCATTGCATTCTCAGTATCTGTTATTATCTTATTATGTTTTGCATCGCATAGCCTTGGTACGACTGATAGCACTCATGAACTTACCAGTATGTTTTCGCTTACTCTGATATCGTATGATTCATGATCTCGTCAGTATTTCCGCTTATTCCAATGATATATGATTTATGGACGATATTATATACTTGACACTTATCTTGGGCACACACTTTCACTACCCTCTAAGCTTTTGTAAGCTTACGCACGATAGATGCGTGCTGGCATTAGGTTGCAGCAGCGTTGAGCTTGGAGCGTGCAGCTGTCCTCTGGAGCTTTGATTACGATATATGTATTTCCCTTTCAGCAATGTATTCAAATGATTATATTAGTGGATATGTGATGATGATGTTGCCTTTGTGATTTAGGTAAACTTGTGATTATGCTTATTACGAGATAAAAGTACATTGAAAATCCTCCTTGTAGGATCCCAGGATCAAAATTGGGCATGTGAGTGTCGGGATCCGAGAATGGGGTACTACAGAGGCTATCGGACCGGATTCGACGATCGAAAATTTTGTGAGCCCGTTTTCTGAGTTTGGGGCGTGACACGGAAACCGTCTCAAATTTACGTAGTCTGTTCAAAAATTACGTAACCCTCGACTAGTCGTGGGCCGTCCTCGACTGGTCGTGGGACGTCCTCGACCGGTAGAGGGTCACCTTCAACTGGTCGAGCAACACAAGGATTTAAAAGTTTTACACGCTGGAGTTTGAGTCGAGACACCTTCTGAAAAGGCTAAGCTATATGTCCTAGAGGGGGGGTGAATAGGACTATGCCAAATTTTTAATAAAATCAGCGGAACTAAAATAAACCAATACCCTTACAATATTGAATCAATACACAATGCTAAATTTAAATCACCTTGATAAATAAGTATTGAGAGATTGATACAAATTCAGTTCTAAGGACAACCTTACACCATAATAAACAAGGGCTTATGGTAGGACAACCTTATTTCTAGAACCTCTTTTAAATCAAGGACTCAATGTTAATAAAAGTAAATGAAATAGCAAGGAATTGAAACTAAATGCGTATAAAGATCTAAATTATTACAACAATCCCCACACTTGCTTGAAATGAAAATAGTTACAACATTCACATCCACTTGTACATTCCACACAATCGAATGATAAAAGATATGAAAATTAAGCAAGCATTCAATCCACAAGACAAAGAGTTATAGTGGTTCGCTGTGTGTACACCAACTGCTTTCCAACAAACCACACAGAATGCTACTCCACTCCTAATATCCTCACACAGGGATATTAGCGTTCACTATCAAATAGGTTTTCTCAGTTCACCAAAAACCTTTACAATTGTGTCTTTTTCACTTGGGCTTACACAATTCAAAAACCCCTTTTTCGAAGTTTTCTCGGTTTTCCTCGACAACCAATACAATGAGATTTTTCCGCTCAATCTCAAACAAAACCAGTACAATGAGATTTTTCTGGCTTAACCTCAAACAAAACCAAAAATAAATGAATTTTACAGAATTGTAAAATACCTGGATTTCTCCTTTAGCAGCCCAGTAGAACCAATTGGAGTAGATGATTGAATATCAAAGTTCAATTTCCAATACTCATATTCATAAGGTTCTAAATTCTAATAGATTTTAGATTTAACTTGTTGGGCGTAGCTATATTTGATTTTGATTCCAAGAAGAAGGAATAAGATAATTCCTCTTTTCAAATAAGATTGGAATATAGAAACAAAATCAAATTAAATAAGCTAGCAAAAGGAATATTAAATAAGCACAATTTAGCTTAAAATAAACACAGACTTATCTCGAGTGATTACTTGAAAATTCTTGAAATGGAATGGAGTTGAGATGTCAAAACTCAAATTCGTGTTCAATTTATAGAAGAAAAATCGTTCCTACGACCGGTCTTAGAAACCAGGACCTGGTCGTAGCTCTAACTGATTTTTGAAAAATTGAGCGCGATCTTTGAAAGCCGTTCCACGATCGGTCGTGTGTACCCTACGACCGGTCGTGGGTCACCTACGACTGGTCGTAGATACTACTACGACCGGGTCGTAGGACCATGAAATAAGTTTGGATTTTGAGTCGTAGCTCCACGACCGATCGTGGACTAGTCGAAGCCAACCTACGACCGGTCGAAGGACTTCAGACTGGTCGTGGGCGCGTCAAAAATTCTGAAAAATCTTCAACTACTTAGGACTGATCGTGGAATTTCTTGGACTAGTCGAACCAATGCTAGGACTGGTCGAACAAGAGCTAGGACTGGTCTTGGAATAGACCAAACTTATGTAAAATAAACATTTGATTTATGTATCCAAAATGACCTACTTAAAGGGTCAACCTAAAGTCATTCAAACCTGAAACATGTCGTATGGACATTGAACTTCAACCATTCAACGAATATAGATTGTTTGAACCATATCAGGCTTGAGATCTTGTAGCTTCAAACTTGAGATCTTCATCAGCATAACAACATGCATTGCTTATTAGTCTTGAAGTCATGAGTCGTTCTCTAAGACTTGAACATCAACATAGTAGCTTCTTGAACTTCAACATCTTGAGCTTCAACTTGTAACATCTTGAAGAATCCAACTTATAGCTTCTTGAAGTATTTAAGCAGTGTCTTGAATAAAAATCATCATACAAGCACAAGACACAGATAGATGTTTTGACACATCAAAATTTGACAACCAAAGGAGTATGAGACCATAACCCTTACAATCTCCCCCTTTGTCAAATTTGTGACAAAACACCCAAGTAATAATATTTCCAAGAGAAACACAACATGTGAGAAGCATGCACAGATATATAGACATGATAAGCAATAACTAGCATCATTCATTTTCCCATAACTCTTGAGAAGTTTAACTCCCCCTGAGTAATAGGAAGCACATCAAAATTTAACTCCCCCTGAGTAATAGGAAGCACATCAAAATTTAACTCCCCCTGAGTAATAGGAAGCACATCAAAATGAATGACAAAGTTCACCAAACTTCTCCCCCTTTTTGACACAAAATGACAAAGGAAGAAGAGCAGTAATGAAATCAGGAGTTGAAGCAAGAGAAAATTGTGCATAACCAACAAAAAGGTTTTGAGATGCATGCTAATATCAGTAAATATTACAGACCCGAAAAAAAATTCAGTCAGAACCAGAAGAGGGTGCAGGATTAGATGGATCAATTTTGTGTAAACCCTTAGCAATTCGCCTCATATATTTACGCAAATAAGAAAATTGTGTGTCTTGAGTAACACGAATTTGAGCACACGCTCTTGAAGAGAATTCAATCTTTCATCAAAATCAAGGTGAAAATCAGATCATCACCGAGTCCGACTCAAGTTCTTCAAATAAGTCATCCATATTCACGTCTTCAGAAGATCACTAGCTTCAAGATTACCCGCTTCAAAGACCATGCTACAAGATCCACTTGGCCTTTAGCCAAATCTAAAGTCATCTTATTAAGATTGGAATTATTAAAAGGAGATGATGGATGGGTTTTTCTCTAGTAGGCATAGCTATGAGCATATGATTTGCTAACATAGTCAATAAATAGCCAAAGGGTATATCACTATGTCCAGGATGGTGACGCGACAGAATAATGGAATGACAGATTAAAGAAGGAAGACATATTTTTGCACCAGAGACAAAAGAATGCAAAACACGAACCATGAAAGCGTGAGTTCGGTTTTATTACCAGAACGTGGATAAAGATTAGAGATGAATATCTTATGAAGTACTGTCTGGGTAACAAATACCTTGAGGGAAGTGTATGACCTTTATGAGTCCAATGAACATCCAAATTACATAAATCTCTAGTAAGCATTCTTCGTTCAGATTCTGAGAGACTATCATGTAAAATATTAATTGGAATGCTTTCATCATTGACAGGTATTTCCATAATGTCTGCAATCAAATGTCGATCTACTACAAACAAACCTTCTTGAGTATCAACTTTAAAAGTTAAATTCTCAAGAGAAAAATCACAGATACATGCAAACATGGATTGGGCAATGGACTGGTATGCAGCTCCACCCCAATGTAAGATGTTATCCCATCCCACAGATTCCAACAAAGAAGGAATACCAAAAGAAGCAATGTGATTGACATTAACATGACGCTCAACAATAACATTGCGCATACGCAAATCCCGAGCATCGAAGGATCATTTTCAGGAGAGCGAAGATGACGTTGAACACAAGTAAGCGATCTAAAAGAAGATGGACCTCGAGTAGTTTTTTTTACCTCTAGCATCCATTTTCAAAGAAGGATTTCAAGGATACAACAAGTTGGAAGAAATGAGGTTTAAATAAAACAGATTTTTCAAGATAAAACCCCAAACCTGCAATGAATGATCAAATAGATTCCACAACAATGAGATTTGAAACACTAATAGCAAGAATCTACAAAAAAAATGCAAAAGAACCACTAACCTTAAAGAATAATGAAGGTGGGTTGGGTCGGTCGTAGCTAGAACCGTTGGAGAGAAATGAAGAAGAAGACAAAATCCCCAATTTTAAGTGGAATCCCGAGATTCACGACAGGTCGTGTACGTGTTCGACCGGTCGTGGCAAGACCGGTCGTGTACACTCACGACAGGTCGAGTACGACATAAAATTTGCAAATTTTTAAATAATTTCAAATTTAAACACATAAAACATCAAACTTATGTACATTATGATACATAAAAACATGCAAACTCAATTTAAATTGCACATACCGAGATCAAACTTTAATTTATTAAACTCGCTTTGTCGAGCGGTTTAGTGAAAATGTCCACTTGATTGAGTCTCGGTTGGAATGTAATCCAAATATATTAATTTATCTTCCACTAATTCACGAATGTAATGAAATCTAATATCAATATGCTTAGTACGTGAATGCTGAACTGGATTTTTAGAAATATTTATTGACTGGAATTATCACAAAATAAAATCATAGAATCTTGAGTAATTCCATAATCGCTAACATTCGTTTCATCCAAACAAGTTGAGTACATGCATTTCAAAGAAGAATGTATTCAAATTTCTAGATTGATAGCGATATAGAACTTTGCTTCTTGCTAAACCAAGAAACAAGACAATTTTTAATGTAGAAACAACCACCACTGGTTGATTTCCTATCATCAATGTTTCCAAATTTAGTCAAGATCTGCATTCTAGCTAATTGAACATTAGTCTCATGTGGATACCAGAGACCCAATTTAGTAAAACTTGCGACATAACGCATAATCCGCTTAACAACAGTTAAGTGAGATTCTTTAGGATTTGATTGATAACGAGCACAAATACCAACACTCAAAGCAATATCCTGGTCTACTAGTTAGATAAAGTAAACTACCAATCAAACTACGATACAATTTAGGATCCACATCATTACCTGTAGAGTCTTTTGAGAGTCTTACGATTGTACTCATAAGAGTATCAAAATTTTTACCTTTCTCAAATCCAAATTTCTTAATTAAACTCGAGCATATTTAGTTTGAGAAATAAAATTCCATCAGGTTGTTGTCTTACTTGCAACCCTAGGAAATAGTTTAATTCTCCAACCATGCTCATTTCGAATTTAGACTTCATTAAATCTGCAAAATCAACAGTCATATTAGTACAGGTTGATCCATAAATAATATCGTCAACATATATTTGAACCATTAGAATATCATCGTTATGTTTCTTAACAAAGAGTGTCTTATCAACACATCCCATCTTAAAATTATGACTCAAGTAAAAACTTAGTCGGGCTTTTTCATACCATGCTCGGGAGCTTGTTTCGCACCATAGAGAGCTTTCTTAAGACGATACACATGATCAAGAATTTAGGATCTTCAAACCCCGTAGGTTGTTCAACATATACCTCTTCATGTAAATCACCATTCGAAAGGCACTCTTTACATCCATTTGATAAATTTTAATTTTCCTATAACATGCAATGGAGATAAAAGTTCGATTGACTCAAGACGAGCTATGTGGGCAAATGTTTCATTATAGTCAATACCTTCAATTTGTGTATATCCCCTGTACAACTAGTCTTGCTTTATTTCGAATAATATTTCCTAGTTCATCGATTTGTTTTTGAAAATCCATTTTGTTCCAATAATATGTTTATCTTTAGGTCTAGGAACAAGTTGCCGACATCATTTCGACAACCGATTAAGTTCTTCTTGCATCGCAAGAATCCAATTTTCATCCGAAAGTGCTTCTTTTACGTTACCCTTGCTCAACTGGGATGTAAAGCATAATGTAGTTACATATGTCCTCTAATTGTCTACGAGTGCGCACACCAAGTTGAGAGGGTTTCCAAGTATTTGAGAGGTTGGATGATCTTTAACAGCCTTAATTCAATTAGTTTCACTTGATGAAATTTCTTGTTTTTCAAGTATAAGAACTTCATCATTATCTGAACTAGGGACAGGTGTATTCAAAAGATCGTCAATCACAACATTTATTGACTCTTGAATCACACCGGTCTTATTGTTCAAAACACGATATGCACGACTATTTAAAGAATAACCTAAAAAGATCCCTTCATCACTTTTAGTGTCGAATTTTCCCAAATTTTCACGGTCACGCAAAATATAGCACTTGCTGCCAAAAACTCGAAAATATTTGATGAAGGCTTTTTCTCAAACCACATTTCATAAGCCATTTTATTATTAGATTTACAAATATAAACACGGTTAATAATGTAGCAGTTGTATTCACCGTCAAATTTCAGAGATTCTAGGAAGCTTCATGCTATTTAACATAACACTTCCATTTCTTGAAGCACTCTATTCTTCCTCTCGACAATTCCATTTTGTTGAGGAGTTTTAGGTGCTTGAGAATTCATGCGATATTCTCGATCGCTACAAAATTTCTCAAAACCGCTATTTTCGAATTCGGATCCATGATCACTACGGATCTTGCCGACTTGAGAACATTTTTCATCGAACCGTTTTATAATCTTTTTCACTTCATCAAGGGTTTCGATTTATCTCTCAAGAATGAAACCCAAGTGTATCTTGTATAATCATCTACAATAACTAAGATGTACTTTTGCCACCTCGACTTTCCGTTCTTGTTGGTCCTATAAGATCCATATGGAGAAGCTCGAGTGGTCTTGTGGTGATATTGGAGTTCACCTTTTGTGAGAGCTCCTAGTTTGTTTACCATACCGGCATTCACCACAAATCTTATCTACTTTTTGCATTTTAGGTAGACCTTTAATTAGTTCACTTTTGCTCAATCGGTATAAATTTCAGTAGTGTACATGTCCAAGGCGTTTATGCCATAAATCGATCTCATCGGTATGGACCATGTAGCACGTTTGATTAGATGAGCTACCATTGCTTACTATATAGCTTTTAAGTTCTCACACCGTTAATATTACGAACCCTTTTCATTAGTAATTTCACAACCTTGATTAGAAAATTTAACATTATGGTTGTTATCGCATATTTGAGATATGCTCAATGTGTTGTGTTTTAAACCATCAACATATAACACATTTTTAAATAAGGGAAGGTTATAGAGTTGGACCGTACCTTTGCCAATTATCTTGCAGCTTGCTACCATCACCAAATGTGACTGACCCATCATCATATCTTTAAGATCGGTGAATAGAGCTTTGTCGCTGTCATATGTCCTGGAGCATCCACTATCTAGGTACCATTTTGAATGGCTTGTAGCTTTGAAAGCAAGTGTGAGCAACCAAACAAGTAACCTTGGTAACCCATTTCAAGATCTTGTTTTGGGTTTAGGAGAATAATTGGTCTTCTTTTGTTTATAGTTATAAGAATGACCTACAGAGTTAGATTTTAATAGCTCCTTAAGTAAATCAACAATTTTTTCAGCTAACGGGTTTCGAATCTGATTTTTGAAATTTATATAGCTGCTTTTGTGTTTTTGAAAGGTTTTTGTATTTTTAGAAACAACTTGATTAGTACCTTTTCCATTTGAGTTAGAAGTCTCTCCTTTCACAAAATTGGAAGGAGCATTCTTTTGTTTAGGAGATGTGTTTTTATCAAAGCCCAACCCGGATCGATCGCCACATTTTCTTGATCCGGATAATAATTTTTCTAATTTTGGATCACCTTGGGCATATCTCCATGTGTCCTTCAAACTCAGAAGAGAAGATACTTCATTTTTAAGTTTCTCATTTTCAGATTTCAAATTTTCAATTAGGGAGGTTTTGAATTCTAAATCACATTTTGATTTTTCAAAACAATCAAATTTGAGATTTTTCTAAAACAAGAGTTTCAAAACATTCTTTAAGTTTAAGAAACTTTTCTTTTTGAAGTTTAAGTTTAATGTTAATTTTACAACTTTCCTTATATAAGGCATTGTAAGCATCTTGAAGATCTTCATCATTTTCATGATCACTATCCAAATTTTCTTCACTTGTTGAATCATCGTGATCTGAAAAGGTAAACTTGGCTAGAGTCATAAGGGCCTTAAGTTCATCGCCTTTTGACTTTTTCGAATTTTTCGATTGAAGAGGCTTTAATCGACGATTCATCCCAAGTAGCCAACATACCCTTCCTTTTGGATCTGTCCTTTTTAGGACATTTGTTTGCTAAATGCCCATATTCTTGACAGTTGTAACATTGACTATCTTTCAATGACTTCCAAGATTTAGACTTAGGTTTAGAACGTTTCTTTTCATTTGCCTTTTGAAAGTCGACTCTTTTCTTACTTTTGAAAATCTTATAAAACTTTTTCGCCAAAAGGGCCATATCATCTTCAGACTTTTCTGAATCTGAATTTTCTTGAGTAATACTTAGCTTTAGATGACTTCAAAGCAATAGACTTACCTTTAGGAGCTTTAAAACTTAATTCATAGGTTTGCAAAGAACCAACTAATTCTTCTACCTTCATATTGTCCGTATCACGAAGTTCTGGATTGCGGTTACCTTTGAATTGAACCGTTCAGAAGAGAGCGTAGTATTTTTGCACACACTTTACTTTCTGAGATCTTCTCGCCAAGACCCCACATTGAGTTTACAATGTCATTCAATCTAGTGTAAAAGTCCATAAACATTTCATTTTCCTCCATATGAATTTCTTCAAATTTAGTTGTGAGGAGTTGGACTTTAGATTTCTTGACAATTGAAGTACCTTCGTGTGTCATTTCTAAAATATCCCAGGCTTGCTTTGCAGATCACAGGATATGATTCTTTTGAACTCATCCGGTGATAGTGCTAAGTGATTGCATTTAGTGCTTTAGCATTAGCACTACTCTCACTTTTCTGAAGTGTGGTCCATTGGAAATACGGTGTAATTTTCATAGATTTTGAACCATCAACACCAGTAACTTCCATGATAGGAGGTTTCCATTTAGTCACTGCGGCTAGCCACACACTTTCATCCATTGATTTGAGGAAGATCCTCATTCTTGCTTTCCAATAGGCATAGTTGGAGCCATCAAAAGGTGGAGGCCTAGTAACTGAAAGACTATCAAAATTTGACATCTTTTTTTTTATATAGCTTAGATCGTTAGCTCAGGAAATAAATCCAAATAAAAAGCAACAAAAATGAGCTATTAGGCTCTGATACCACTTGAAAAGGCCAAGCTATATGTCCTAGAGGGGGGGTGAATAGGACTATGCCAAATTTTTAATAAAATCAGCGGAACTAAAATAAACCAATACCCTTACAATATTGAATCAATACACAATACTAAATTTAAATCACCTTGATAAATAAGTATTGAGAGATTGATACAAATTCGGGTTCTAAGGACAACCTTACACCATAATAAACAAGGGCTTATGGTAGGACAACCTTATTTCTAGAACCTCTTTTGAATCAAGGACTCAATGTTAATAAAAGTAAATGAAATAGCAAGGAATTGAAACTAAATGCGAAGTATAAAGATCTAAATTATTACAACAATCCCCACACTTGCTTGAAATGAAAATAGTTACAACATTCACATCCACTTGTACATTCCACACAATCGAATGATAAAAGATATGAAAATTAAGCAAGCATTCAATCCACAAGACAAAGAGTTATAGTGGTTCGCACTGTGTGTACACCAACTGTTTTCCAACAAAACCACGTATCGAATGTTATCGCACTCCTAATATCCTCACACGGGGGATATTAGCGTTCACTATCAAATAGGTTTTCTCGGGTTCACCAAAAACCTTTACAATTGTGTCTTTTTCACTTGGGCTTACACAATTCAAAACCCCTTTTTCTCGAAGTTTTTCGGTTTTCCTCTCAGACAACCAATACAATGAGATTTTTTCGCTCAATCTCAAACAAAACCAATACAATGAGATTTTTCCGCTTAACCTCAAACAAAACCAAAAATAAATGAATTTTACAGAATTGTAAAATACCTGGATTTCTCCTTTAGCAGCCCGGTAGAACCAATTGGAGTAGATGATTGAATATCAAAGTTCAATTTCCAATACTCATATTCATAAGGTTCTAAATTCTAATAAATTTTAGATTTAACTTGTTGGGCGTAGCTATATTTGATTTTGATTCCAAGAAGAAGGAATAAGATAATTCCTCTTTTCAAATAAGATTGGAATATAGAAACAAAATCAAATTAAATAAGCTAGCAAAAAGGAATATTAAATAAGCACAATTTAGCTTAAAATAAACACAGACTTATCTCAGAGTGATTACTTGAAAATTCTTGAAATGGAATAGAGTTGAGATGTCAAAACTCTGAAATTCGTGTTCAATTTATAGAAGAAAAAATCGTTCTTACGACTGGTCTTAGAAACCTAGGAATGGTCGTAGCTCTAACAGATTTTTGAAAAATTGAGCGCGATCTTTGAAAGCCGTTCCACGATCGGTCGTGTGTACCCTACGACCGGTCGTGGGTCACCTACGACCGGGTCGTAGATACCTACGACCGGTCGTAGGACCATGAAATAAGTTCTTTGGATTTTGAGTCGTAGCTCCACGACCGATCGTGGACTAGTCGAAGCCAACCTACGACGGTCGAAGGACTTCCAGATCGGTCGTGGGCGTACTCAAAAATTCGAAAAATCTTCAACTACTTAGACTGATTGTGGAATTTCTTGGACTAGTCGAACCAATGCTAGGACTGGTCGAACAAGAGCTAGGACTGGTCTTGGAATAGACCAAACTTATGTAAAATAAACATTTGATTTATGTATCCAAAATGACCTACTTAAAGGGTCAACCTAAAGTCATTCAAACCTGAAACATGTCGTATGGACATTGAACTTCAACCATTCAACGAATATAGATTGTTTGAACCATATCAGGCTTGAGATCTTGTAGCTTCAAACTTGAGATCTTCATCAGCATAACAACATGCATTGCTTATTAGTCTTGAAGTCATGAGTCGTTCTCTAAGACTTGAACATCAACATAGTAGCTTCTTGAACTTCAACATCTTGAGCTTCAACTTGTAACATCTTGAAGAATCCAACTTATAGCTTCTTGAAGTATTTAAGCAGTGTCTTGAATAAAAATCATCATACAAGCACAAGACACAGATAGATGTTTTGACACATCAAAATTTGACAACCAAAGGAGTATGAGACCATAACCCTTACACCTTCGACTGGTCAAGCAGATCCTAGGATTGGTCGTGTGTAGCAAGGACTGTTCGAGCCAAAGCTAGGACTGGTCAAGCGTACGTAAGACTAGTCGAGCCGGAGCCAGGACTAGTCAAAGATGGCTGAATTTCACTTCAAAACTCCAATTTTCTTCATTCTTGACATAATTTTCTTGGATCTTCAGTATGCGCATTCTTCATTCTTGGTTTCATCAAATCCAATCTTGGCTTTGGTGATTCTTGAACGTTAGATTCATGCTTTTAACATCCATTTCAATCCAAGCTCTTAAACTTACTTTGCAACACAAGCATGATTAAAATAGAACATTAAGCATTATCATGTTCATAAAATCAAGTAATAGATGGGGTCCAATATGCAATATTTGACCCTCAACAATTAGGCCATATAGACCCAGATGAAGGGAAAAAACAAATATCAGCTTGATCCAAAACTTTTATGGCCCCCAAAAAGTTTTTAACGGTCAACGTTCATTCAACACTATTTCCTGTAATGTGGTCCACTTGAGACTGTTATATACCTCATTTTTTGTCTCATATCATAAAATTATATAGAAAAAATAGATGGATGGCATGGATGAAACACATACGTCATGGTGGGGCCCACAGAGCACCGAGCTAGTGGCAGGGGGAGTAGCCGTTCCGTTTCCGTAACTGACGGGGAGGGGCTCTGATGGAGGGTCCACCATGATCTATGGGTTTTATCCACACCATCAATCTATTTTTCTGTATCATTTTAAAGTACAATCCTAAAAATGAGGCAGATCCAAGGCTAAAGTTGACTACACCACAGGAAGCAACGACGATAGTAACACCCACCAGTGAAATTTCCTAGGGCCCACCGTAATGATTATTTTCCATCCAACCTTTTATAAGGTCACATAGACCTGGATGAATGTAACAAAAAATTATATCAACTTGATAGAAAATTATGTGGCCACTAAAAGGTTTTAGGTGTTTAGTCCTCACTGCGTGGTACACTTAAGGCCTGGAATTGCCTCATTCTTGGGCTTATACCCTAAAATGATATCGTAAAATGTATGGATGGTGTGGATGAAATCCATACATCACAGTGGACCCTCAAAGATCTGTCCATTTCTAGCTGGGAACAGGCAGGTAGTATCCAATCTGCATCCGTTTCTTTTAGGGCATGTTTGGCCGAATGGATCCCATGGGATTAGGAGGGATGGGATGGATTTTAAGGTAATGATGGTGGTGTCAGTGGATTGGTTTAAGATTCATAGGATTGCTATATCCCGGGACTAGTTCACCGAGTCTGTTTGGCACGCCCGGCATATCCCAGGATTTTACCTTCCAATCCCTTCCAATTCGTCCAACTAAACACGCCCTAGGCATGATTAAACAAGATTAGGAGGGATGGGATCAATTTTAAGGTAATGATGTTGATGTCAGTGGATTGGTTTAAGATCCATGGGTTTGCTATATCCCAGGACAAGTTCATCGGGTCTGTTTGGCTCGTTTGGCATATCCCGAGATTTTACCATCCCATCCCTCCTAATCCCCCTGGATCCGTCCGGCCAAACATGCCCTTTGGAGAATTATTTGATACTCGGCGAGGGAATGATGCTTGATATACGGGCACTTACAAGTGGTACATGTGATGTATGTTAACCAAAATTAAACAGATGGATTGTGAAACCCGCTGCCTTTTAAGTTACAGTACGGAAAATCAAGTTGGTTAAACATTTCTAATCTCTAGATGCTTGTTTATATGTATAAACACACACACACACACACACACACACACAAAATAATGACTTGCGGTGATACTTTCGTACTCTTGTGGGATTGCATGTTGTACGCAGCTCAAAAGCTATTGGACAGTGCTCTTTGGTTCGATTATGATGTACCTATTTTATCCATGCTGTTCATCTAATTTTTCAAATCATTTTCAAGCATGAGCCCAAAAACAAAGTAGATCCAAATCTCAAATGGACCTCACCCTAGGAAAACAGTGGTGATTGAACACCCATCGTAAAAAACTTCCTAGGGTCCACTATAATGTTTATTTGCCATCCAACTTGTTCGTTAGGTCACACAGACATGGATGACGAGAAAATAAAAATATCCAATTCATCCAGATTAAACTTGTGGCCCTCAAGAAGTTTTTAACAGTGGGCCAATGATTCTCATCATTAAAACATTCGTAGGGCCCACCGTAACATTTACTTCCCATCCAATTTGTTCATCAGGTCACACAAACCTGGATGAAGAGAAAAATAAATATCATAATAATCCATGATTTTTGTGAACCAAAAAAGGGTTTCAATGGCAGGCGTTCAATCCCCACTGCTTTTTACAGTGCAGTCCACTTAGTTTTTGGATCTGTCTTATTTTTCGGCTCAAGTATTACGAGTAGATCACCAAGTAGACGGATGGTTTGGATATACCTCATACCTCATGATGGGACCCACATAACTTGGTGATGTCAACACACCAACCACATCGATGGTGTGTGGTACGCCAGCCAATCCGCTTCCTTTGCACACACGATGAAATTGGATTGCATACTGAGTTACTCAGTAAGCTTTTATTGTTTTAAGTAGACTCTGTTGGGACCACCGTAAATGTATGTGGTTTATCCATGCTGTCCATCTGTTTTTTCATCTCATTTCAAGGGTTGAGCCTAAAATTGAAGCATATTCAAAGCTCAAGTGGACCATTCCACAGGAAACAATGGAAATAATGATTTACACCGTTGAAACTTTTCTAGGGCCCACAATAATGTTTATTTGTCATCCAACCTATTCATAAGATCACACAGATATGGATGAAGAGAAAAATACAAGTACTAGCTTGATTCATAACTTCTATGGCCCCCAAGTATTTTTCAATGGTATTCATTTAATTCGCACTGTTTCCTATGATGTGGTCCACTTGAAGTTTTGATATACTTTATTTTTGGTCTCAAGCCCTAAAATTATCTATTAAAATAGATGTACAAAGTGGATAGAATACATTGATCACAATGGGCCCCACTGCAGGCAATGACAATGATGGTGGAGCGATTGGTGTGATCCAACGACTTTTATTCTAATGTGAATAAATGTTGCGTGTGGTCATGCTTCATGTGGTGTGGTCCACTTGAGTGTCTGATGTGCCTCATTTTTTTGCTCATGCACTAAAAATAATCTGTCCAAAATTATGGACGAGTGGATAAAACATATAAATCACAGTGGGCCCCAAAGAGGCACCACTAGAATCGTCCGTCTCTTGCTGGGTTCGCTGAAATCAAATTGCGTACTGAGTTACAGAATAGGCTTTTATCATGTTGAGCAAAACTATGTTGGGCCCACCATGAATGTGTGTGGTTTATACATGCCGTCCATCCATTTTTCTAGCTCATTTTATGGGTTGAACCCAAAATTGAAGCATATCCAAAGCTCAAGTGGAGCACACCACAGGAAACAGTGTAAATTGAATGTCTACCTTTGAAAAATTCTTTCGGCCAAAGAAGTTTTAGCTCAAGCTGATATTTGTGTTCATCCATGTCTGTGTAATCTTATCTAGTAAATTGGATGAAAGGAGTGGATAAAATAGGTAAATTATAGTGGCCCCACAGAGTTTACTCTGTACAGTAAGCGTACTTGGTTACTCACTAGGTAATGAGCTTTCGTCCTGATGAGGGTGGTACCCATGCATCCAGGGGACAGATTGCCTTCTGAGGTAGTGTCACCAGATGGCTACTACAGGGTACTTTGTGGGCCACACCATGATGTACATGTTTAATACATGCCATCCATTCATTTTAAATGCATATTTTAGGGCATGACCTAAAAACGAGGTATGTCCAACTCTCAAATGGACCACACCACAAGAAACAATGGTGATTCGACACTCACTGTTAAAAACTTCTTAAGGGCCACAAGTTTTGGATGAAATTAATTAAATTTTTTTTTTTGTTTTCTCATCATCCAAGTCTTTGTGACCTAACGAATAGATTGGATGGCAAATAAACCCGACAATGGACCCTAGGAAGTTTTTAACGATGGGTGTTTAATTAGCACCGTTTTCCTATGGTGTGGTCCATTTGAGATTTGGATCTACCTTTTTTTTTTTTTTTTTTTTTTTGCTAATGTTCAAAAATGATCTGAAAAATTAGATGAATGGCATGGATAAAACACATACATCATGATCGGCCCATGGAGCACCGTCCAAATAGTTACCTAACTGCGTACATCATGCCATTCCCGTGAGCATGAGAGTCTCGGCGCGAGTCATAATTTTCGAGACTCTTATTCTCAATGTTGTTGAATCCCAGTCGTGAGTGTTATCTAATAGCTCACATGAATGCTCACATGAAGGCTCTGTGCGGCCTTGTGCGCGGGAGACCAGGACTCTCTCTCTCTCTCTCTCTCTCTCTCTCTCTCTCTATATATATATATATAAAAGACCATTGGATACTTTTCATTTCTAACAGTTCAATAAACGTCCTGAAATATAATATTTTTATAATAAAATAGAAGCTATATTTAGCTCGTAATACATCTAAACTGGTACGCACAGTTTGGACGGTTTAGATTGAATTATTTAGATGCAACGTAATCAATTTATGTGTAATTTATAACTGCATGCGTATGGTCCATCACATTCTGCCAGAGAATCAAAGTATTTATCTTTCTTGTATGAGAAATTTGCGACTGTGGACCCCACCTTTTATCCAGTAGTTATTTTTATGAAGCAATACGACAACGAATTTGAGGATGAAAATACCCCTCCCTTCCTTTCGAAGACGAGCGATGACGCTCCTCCAACTGAGAGTTGTACAAACGGCTCAAGAGAGATCAAAGTTACATGGCCCCATAGCTAAGTATTTATTATATCCACAATGTTCATCCATATTTTGAGATCATTTCGGAGCATTATCCAAAAAAAAAAAATCATATCCAAAGATCAACTGGACCACACCAGAAAGAGCAGCGGGAAAATTGATTTTCACCGTTAAAAATTTTGTAGGGCCCACCATAACATTTATTTTCCATCCAATCTATTCATAAGGTCACAAAGGCCTGGATGAAGAGGAAAAACAAATTTCATAATGATCCAAAACTTCTGTAACCCCTAAAAGGGTTTTAATGGTAAACGTTCAATCCTCCACTGCCTTTTACAGTGTGGTCCACTTGATGGCTAGATCTTTCTTATTTTTCATCTGAAGTCTTAATACGAGTTCGTCAAATAGATGGACGGTTTGGATATAACACATACCTCGTAATAGGACCCACAAAAAGCAGTGGGGATTACAACAGAAAAGAAAAAAAACAGGAACTTATAGCTAAGGGGTTCTTATCGCTACTGATTATAACCGTAGCCATAACCGTAGCCCCTACTTTTTCGATATGTCCTTTGATATGTATCGAAGGTCTTTTGATATGATCGAAAAAGATCCAGAGCTGTCCAACGAGTTTGCCTAAAAAATCCTGCAATTTCCGAAACATATCGAAAAGTATTCATATTTTTTACCTATGGCTACGGATAATAACTGTAGCGATAACTATAGTCTGTGGAAATCTGTTCAATTTTTATTTTTTATTTAAAAAAAAATTTACATGGAGAACTTTATTCTACCTACAATTTTCTCTAATACATATTTTATATAAATATGTATATATAAGCATATAAAAAAATTCTCTCTTTTTTTCATTTCTTTATTCATTCATTTAACAAGAATATCTTCTAAACCAAAATTAGTTATTTGACGCACCCTATATGATTTTGGGGTAAGAGAAGCTACTTTAGCCTACTAACCTAGTTAATTTTCAAGATTCCATTAGGTCGATGGTCGAAAATCCATTTCATTCACTTTGCGGTCAATTTCAATCAGTTCGCAGTCAATTTCATTCATTTCATTTACTTCGCGATCAATTCCATGCATTTCACAGTCAATCCCAGTGATTCCCCTTCACTTCACGGTTAATTCCATGAATTTCACGGTCAATTCCCTTCACTTCACGGTCAATTCTGTGCATTTCACGGTCAATTCCCTTCATTTCACGGTCAAATAGAAATTGAGTGGGGCAAACTAGAAATTGAGCGGGGCAAACTAGAAATTGAGTGGGGCAAACATGAAATTGAGTGGGGCAAACTAGAAATTGAGCTGGGCAAACATGAAATTGAGCGTGGCAAACTAGAAATTGAGCGGGGCAAACATTAAATTGAGCGGGGCAAACTAGAAATTGAGCGGGGCAAACTAAAAATTGAGCGGGCTAGCAAACATGAAATTCAGCAGGGCAAATATGAAAGTCAGCGGGGCAAACTTGAAATTGAGCGGGGCAAACTAGAAATTAAGCGAGGCAAATTAGAAATTCAATGGGACAAATATGAAATTCACCGGGGCAAACATGAAGGTTGAAGGTTATTAAAAAAATTTAGACAATTTTTGGAGTTTTCGACATATCGAAAACTTTAGTTAACATGTTGACCCGATCGATCAAAGTGTTTCGACCGGTTGACTCGATGGATAGATAGGTTACATAGTTTTGAGTGTTTTTATGCAAATTGTTTCTATTTCTAGTTTTGATTATATATACTGGTGTAATTGTTATTAGGGTTACTGCTAGACATGCTTAAGGGTTTGAAAGGATTACACCCTGGACCATATCTCAAGTGGTAGACTAAGTGAAGATACCTTCTTTCAACATTGAGGTCTTGGTATCGATTCCCTAGTGGGGGTGGCTAATAGTGGAGTGTGCACTGACAGTGGATTGTACTAACAAGTTAACACCCCCCCCCCCCCCAAAAAAAAAAAAAAAAGAGGGTTTGAAAGGATTTTTTAAGAAAGAAAAAGATAGGGTTTTTCTCATGGGTCTTCAAATCGGTAATATAGTACAAATGAGCATACACTAAGGTTCTTTTCAAGAAAGATGATCTGTAATCGTCAAATATTATTTGTAAACCCTATCTGATAATTGTATTGTAGGATGCTCATGTTTAGTGTGAGTACAAATATTAAGTTGGCATATGCATTTCAGTAAATTAAGATTTAACCGCTGATTCAAGTTTCAATTTTTATTTATTAAGATATACTCATTATGCATGCATAAGGTGAAATGAACAGTTATGAATGGCTATGATTGAAGCTAAGGCATCTCTTGATAGAGATGATTGGACCACTTAGAAGTGTGCATGCCAGTTACACCTAGCATGAGATTTTCATGTTTTACACTAATGTTTTCAGTATTTATGTCATTGGAAATGCTGACATTGTGATCACACCTAGTCCCACTTTGATAAATGAGGTGATGATTACCGTGGTCTAATGTCGATAGTTCCAATCGACCAAATAATTTAGGATACTTTATAGGATCCATTAAAATATCTAGTAGAATCTCGATCGTTAATGAATTACCATATAATACATTGCATATTGAAGAATATCATGATTATCCCAAGTTAGAGAATGTTGGAATCATTGGCCACGTATGGCATGTTTTCATCTGGTAATGCAACGATTGGTTTAAATTAATCACATTGGGGTATATACGGTTTTATAGGCATGAAGTACTATAGACAATTCAAGATAGAATTGTATTGAAGAATGACTTCTCTCCTTGTATGTGAGAGATTGAGAAGACGTAAGAAAGTGAAAGAGTTCTACAATGGGTGGACTCTCTCCCATAACCACTCCCCTATATAAAATGCATTCGGTCCCTAACAAAGACCTCATGTTTGCCCCGCTGAATTTCTAGTTTGCCTCGCTCAATTTCATGTTTTCCCCACTCAATTTTGTGTTTACCCTGCTCGATTTCATGTTAGCCCCGCTGAATTTCTAGTTTGTCCCGCTCAATTTCATGTTTGCCCCACTCAATTTCATGTTTGCCCCACTGAAATTCATGTTTGCCCCACTGAATTTCTAGTTTGCCTCGCTCAATTTCATATTCGCCCCGCTCAATTTGTAATGACTCGGAAAATTCTGTACAATGGCCTAAGTACCACCTCAGGCAGAAATTACTTAGGATCAAATCCTTTAGAAATTAGATAAGTTAACTAAGTGCTAAACTAGATTAGTTACGAAATCCGTTTGATTCACTTTAAATCCAATCTGCAAGACCCAAAACTTGTAGAATCATTGACGCTAGGTTACCCTAAAATCTAGGATCAATCTCATTACCCGGCTACTCTCGGGAGCACATTGAAACTCCGTATCAGATCTGGACCGCACGTCGAAAGTCCGATGACTATGAAGTTATAGAAGTAGGATCGCCTTGTTGGGCTTGACAACCATCTCAGAAGTCAAAACCAGATAGTATTTCGGAACTATTCGCTTGAGCCCAGAGCGAGGAGTGTGAGAAAACCAAGATTTCTTTAGAAATTAAACTTAATTTAAGTAATCTGAGACTTGATGTTTGTGGGCCAAATAGAAGCAATCAGACCATCAGAATCTGACCCAAATACATCCTCGGATCAGGAAACATTTCCCATACATGTCTGTGTACTTGTAACCCTGATCGAGTTTCTGTGACCGTTGAACTGAAACTGGTCCGCCACGTGTGATCTAGAAACCCGATTGGAATGAAACCTTAACTCGACCTAGATCCAAGGTCAGTGAGCTTAAGTTCAACCTTTGGCTCAAGGGGGGCTCTAGAAGTGCTCCGTTGAGACGAAACAGACTCGCTTTGGAAATAACCTAAGTATACCTTAATCCTGAGTCTAGTTTAGTGAGTTTTAGGCCTATATAAGGACCTTAAACCCTCTCTCATTCTCACCATACGAATTTAAGAAAACCCTAGGAGAGAGAAGAGAGAAAAGAGAGAGAAATTGTGAGAGAAGTGGGAGCATCTTCCTATTACTCTACCCTACTATCGTACGTGTTTAACCATCCCGATCTAAGCGCTATTCCAACGATTCTGACATCATTTCTAGGTAAGAAAACCCTAACCCTAACCTTTTTTAGGGTTTCTATTGGCACAAGTAGTGAAGTAGCTGACTTACCTTGTGTTATAGGTCGTCGTATCGATGTTGACGAAAGCGTAGAGTTTCTATTAAGTTTGTTACGTTTCTACGGTATCAGGTGCAGACTTTAGACGTATAGGTTATGGTTTTCAATGCTTTCAATGTCAGATAATGATAGATTCATGATCTGGGTGTTATTGTACATGCACAATGCGATGTTCATTTTGCATTTCAGTTGCGTATGTAACTTATGGTGTATTGTGTATTCTGTATATTTGTAGAAAATACCGTATACGTATAAATTTTGAAAGTGTGTTTTCCATGATTAATTACTATATGAACATGCTATATATATGTGTAATACTTACTTGGCGAAAGGATTCACCCTAATACATGTTTTGGCTAATATACATTATGTATGTTAATAAGTGTATTCTAAGTGTTTGTGAAAATACTTGTATGAGTAAGTATTTAGATGATTGTGCTTTAGGTAGGTGTTGAGATAGGATTCTCAACTACCTTAGTGATGTGTATGATTTCCTTCATGTAAGTTGTTTAAGTTAATCGCTTACTTATGAAATGTATGTGTTGTATTTCCTATTTATAATGTGCTTTACAACATACATATTAACATGTTTAAATTACTTTGTTAATTCTGCTTTGACTATTACACATGCTTTCTGGTTACGACTGGAATGTGGTTGGGGCTATGTGATAGTCCAGACAATCCGTAATAGGCTTGAAGTCGTGGCTGAGATTCATTTCGCCACGTAGGATGTGTTTGACGAACCCGAGTCGTACTTCGGTTGGTGACAATGGTTAGGCCACGCGAAGTGCTTATGCACTTCATGTCGTTCAGCTGGTTGTGCACTCATGCTAGTCGAGCTCATCAAGTAACCCGATCTGTCTAATGTATGTTCACCATGTTTGGACGCTACTGCTTGAACCTAGGGTACCAAACTTACCAGTGTAACCCCGTTAACCTTGGTACCTCAATTCGCTAAGACTCATGAGCTGGGCATGGTGGTATGGGACACCGTGGTTGAGCTGTTGGCCTACGTTGGGGCCACGAGCCTCCCCATAGTGACCAGTGAGCAACTCAGACTCGTGAACTAAATACGGTGGTATGAGACACTATATTCGAGCTATCGGCTTACACTAATTGGTGACGAGCCCTTTGTAGGGACCTCGAGCATACTCTGAATCTACAGAGAGGCGACGAGCCTTCCCATAGTAAACAGAGTATAAACTAGGCCTGTATTGATAAGGTGATGGGGGAGCGGTGTAACGAGTGCGTGTAACAGCTCTGGCAGCCCTTTACAGCGACCTAGAACCGTATAATCGTATGAGATTATCTAGGACTGATGACCGTAGAATGGATCATTGTTTGGGAATGAATAAGGAAGGTACCTTAGTTTTTCAATACTGCTATATGAAAAGGACTAATAATAACTCGGTAATCACGCTCATAACATAGCACTACATGTGCCTGAAAGATGTGGAGCACTGAGGGATGAACGCATGCTGCGGACGTAAGATGTTGTCGCACGAGGGCTCATTGGTGAGGGCATGCATCATGACTACATTCCATACTTGCATTAATAAGAGTATTTATGAGTATTTGATTGTACTGCTTTATCATTACTGCTTGATTGAATTAATAACAATAACATATTAACCTGTACTTTATTATTCCACTGAGTTAGCTACTCGCTCCTAAGTTACGGGACGGTGTTCTGGACACCCACCAGACTCTGTCTTAGATGCAGGTATTGATGAGACACAGGAGGCTGAGCCTGATTACTATGATGATCAAGGTGAGTTCTCCTACATGTAGTTCTCTGGAGGCTACACTTAGGCCATTCAGATGACGGGGCTACAGGGTATACCATTTTTGGCATTTTGATTTTTGAAACAAATACATATATATGGTGACTCAGTGAGGTGTTCATACTCTGGATACCGATTGTGACATTTCTGGCTTTATATACATCTATATACATCTTTCAGTCTTTCGCTTGTATTTTATAACTTGATCTGGAGTATGAATTACTGTTTTAGTATAATCCCACTCATGATTATTGCACTAACATAGACAACATTCAATCATAAGCATTTATGTTGCATAAGTGATGTTTTGGAACTTGGGTGTTGAGTTGCTACTCGACCCCCGATTTTTAAGGCGTTACAAGTTGGTATCAGAGCGTGATTTGGATTAAAACGGACCTGGGTTATGGTCACACGATGTATACTGACGCATTTCGACATAGGAGGATGCGAGAAAATGTAGAAAATAGTCATGGGCATTCCGATTTCGCCAATTGGCAAAGTTCACTGAAATCGGTCGTTTTGTTTGAGTCTGTACTCAATCGCGATCGCACGAGTCAACCCCAAAACACTTCTAGACCGTCAAATGACGGGTTTAGATCACAATTCACCTTATCCCAACCATTAGAAATTGGTACATACAGGTATGTGTCAGAAACATCCCAAAACTACCCGAAACGACTCAAAACGGGGTCGGGGGCCTACCCACACCATTCCAGAGGGACCCAGGGTGGGACCCATACCTTTTTGGGACCTAGGGGTCATGAGGACCTCACCCAAATGGTGAGGCATCACCGAACAGTCTAAGGAGTGGCGAGGCCTCGCTAGTTAACGGGTTGGCCCGGGCGGGCTGGTCGGGCCGACACACTCTAGGGCCTAGGGTGACCCCTTGATACATGGGTCGTGGTTTAAAACCACCCTAAATGCATACCTCCTTCATAAAACCCCCCTCAAAGCTCTCCCTTTCCTTCAAATATTCAGTTTTCTCTCTCAAACCTCCCCTTCAATCGCCCATTTCGCCATTTTCTGTTAAAACCCACACCCCTCCATTTTTTACAACAACACCTACCCTCTACCCTATCCATTTTCTCTCATTTGAGCTCATACACCCCCTCATTTGAAGCTCAAAAAAGTGTAAACTCTCAACCCATCCCACCTCTTTATTTCCTTTCTTCAAACCCTGTCTTTTGGGCCTTTACAATCCCTGTTGAGGCTCAAATTCGTGAAGAACCAAAACTCCAGCCCCCATTTCCCCTCATCCTCATTTTCCATGGCCTTCTTTGAGTTCATTTCGGCCATTTTCTCAATTTTCACCGTCCTTTCTCTCATGGGAAAGAGAAAGGGGGTCATGGATGAAGCTAGGCCTAGTTGCCCTACGCGTTCAAGGAGGGCGAGAGGTGTCGCCGCTAGCACAAGCGTCATTCAGGAGTTTCGAACGAAGCGGGATCTTGATCCCCTGATTTCTGCTGAAAGGGCTCTGTTGGCGGAGCTGCCCCATGGAGTGTATGAGGGCTGTAGGGTCCTCTTTGAAGCTCAAGTAGATGGGTGGTTCTTTGGAGAGTATCTATTGTTTGAGTTTCTGGAAGAAGCCCGTTGGGGTCCACTATTTGATGGCGGGTATCGCGCCAATGCGAGCTCTGTCTAAGCTTTCTATGCCAACATTCACGAGCCTACGCTTGAACCCTTGCAGTTCCAGATCCCATGTGGAAGGGATCGGTTGGCCACAGTTGATGTCAGGTTGATATCTCGATTTCTGAATGTGCCCCTTGGCGAGGTGCATGCTAGCGAGCTAAACCTGAGGAGTGCTCCTGAAAGGGATCATCGCACACATTTCCTTTGTGGTGGCTGACTGGTCGAGTGGCAGACAAACAAAAGTCTTCTAGCGACCAATATTTCTGACAACTTCCACTTGCTCCATCACATCTTCACGTTCAATGTCTACCCCAGGTGGAGCAATCGTAGTGAGAGTACGCGCCTCATGGTAGATTTCTTGTATCAGGTGGGGCAGAGAGTGAACCTGTGTGTGCCTACGTTCGTGTTACGGTAAATAATTAAGACTGCACGCTCCGCTAGAAGGACTGATTCGCTCCCCTTCGGCCGACTCATATACAAGATTGCACATCAGTTTGGCTACAGTCTTAGGGCGGAGATGCCGGTATCGGTTCATCACATCGACGAGACTACCCTCAATCAGATGAATATCGGGTCACGGCAACGCCAAGCTCGACTTGAGGAGAGCGATGATGAGATGGAGAGCGAGGAAGAAGAGAGTGAGGCAGAAGATGGAGCTGAAATAGAAGAGGAGGAATAGGAAGAAGAGGAAGAGGAGGCCCAAGATATAGAGGAGAGCTCTCCCCCTACGGCACCGGTGCAGGACACTGGTCAGGCTGCTTGGGATGCTCGTATGCTCGACTAGAGGAGGATCATGCTGAGCTATGACAGGGTCAGGCTGTCCTGCGACAGGATGTCATGGATCTTCGGGGCTTATGAAGCACAAGTTTAAGAAAGTAACTCACGCGTTAAAACTATCATGTGCTGCTTGAAGGATAAGGGTACCCCTTCTCCATCGCCAGACTCGGATGCCTAGTCATCCATACAGTTGTCTTGTAGTTTGTTTTGGTTACCGCCTTAGGATGCTTATGTTTTCATGTTGATGGGTGTAATAGTTAGTAGAATGTTTTAGATGTTTGAGGCTTTGGTTGTATTAGCTCTCATGCATCTTCTGTCATGATTCATGTAACTCTATATTCCATGTATTGTGACAATTTTGGTAAATGAAATGCATGTAGCTTCTTTTGCTATAAAGTGGGTGGAATGCTTAAGTGATTGTGTATTGTGTTGTTATACTTCATCTTACATGCGTTGTACCCTATGTTGTATAGGGCATGCCATGGAAATATACACGAAGCACGGCACACTTCGCACTCACTGATATGATGGATCAGACTCCTTCTCGCAGAGATGGTCGTATGGGCCCTAGTTTGGGCCCGGATCATGAGACTATGCCTGTGTCTCAGCCTCAGCCTTCCACTGGTCCTACAACTAGACTACCACCTTATACACCACCGGTTCGTGAGCAGAACCATGTGTCTTCCTCGACGCAGTACACACCTCAGCCTGCTCCACCTACTGATAGGTTTGAGCAGATGATGATGCTGATGCAGCAACAACACCATTAGCTCTTGACCACCATTGTAGGGGCCTTATCTCAGGGTGGGAGTGCGACTCCACCTTCACCATCTACACGTCCTGCTGAGACTGTAGAGCCTTCTGCTCAGGCTGAGGATGTGCCTTCACTTACACCTGGTGCATACCCTACGGGGCATTTGGGTACTAATGGCCTTCTCGAGCGATTCCAGCACTTGAGGCCTCCTACTTTTACGAGTTCTCACAGACCCGAGGAGGCTGAATATTGGCTAAACCGCATCTCCAAGATGCTGCAAATGCTGCATTGCACCGAGTCAGAGTAGGTTGAGTTGGCCACATTTATGTTTGAGAAGGATGCTAGTATGTGGTGGGATGGTGTCCTACAGACAGTCGCAGTTGGCTACGTATGGACCTGGGCGACTTTCGAGTTTCATTTTCATGAAAAGTACTACCCTTTGACCTACCGACATGAGAGGGAGATGAGTTCTTGTACCTCAAGTAGGAAGGCATGACAGTTACAGAGTACGAGCATCGATTTACTGAGCTGGGCAGATACGTCCCTACGATACTCGTTAATGAATAGATGCGGATACGACGTTTTTCTGAGGGCTTGCGACCTGATATTCGATTGAAGATGTGCTGTGTCAGCATACCCTCTTACGCCGAGTTGGTTCATATGTCTATGCGCGCAGAGCAGGGTGTTGAGCGACTGACACGTTCTCGTGGCCCTATGATTCCTAGGCCACGACCAGATATCCAGAGAAGGCCATTCCTCGGCAAGAGGCCCCGTGTTGACTCTCCTCTCAGGATTACGGCACCAGTAGTTCTGATGAGGCGACTAGGTGTGACCTGTTGTTACTGCCAAAAATCGGGTCACCCTGTAGAGAGTTGTTTTGCCCAGATGAGAGATAACGGGTTTGCACCACCGCAGCGTATTGATCGTCCTTGCCTCAGGCTTTATCGGCTCCACCACTACAGACGGCACCTGCACATCCATCCTTCAGACCACCTGTACCTCATTATAGGCCGCCACAGCGACCTATGGTGCCTCAACCCAACCGACCTCAGCAAGCACGCATTCATGCACTTAGGGCGGAGGAGCCAGAGACAGCACCTTCAGCACCTATGGCCTTCGAGGTCACTGCACACATCCAAGGTATTCCTGTCTTCTTATTAGTGGACATCGGGTCCACTACCTCTATGATCTTATGCACGGCAGTCAAGCGACTGGGTTTAGATACTGCTCCTACGAGAGGAGTGAGGGTTATCACTGCCACAGGGACTTTTTCTGATGTTACTAGTATGTGTGAGGGCTGCCCGATAGACTTGGGTGGCAGAACGATATTAGTCGACCTGATTGTCATCCCCCTATTCCATTACGACGTCATTTTCAGTATGGACTGGCTCACTGAGATGCGAGCAGAGATCGATTGCAAGACTAGGATGGTTACAGCCCACGGACCAGAGGGCACGGCTTTTACTTTCCCTGTTCAAGTCAGTCATGCTTCTTGATTATGGTGTTTCGCTTCTTCATTGGAGGCTACTGATGTTTCGACGCTTGTGGATACGCCTGTAGTTCAGGCTTTTGTGGGCGTGTCTGAACCGATTCCTGGGTTGCCTCCTCGGCGCGAGATCGACTTCACCATTGATCTTGTGCCTGGTGCGGCACCCGTTTCATTACTAATGTATCGTATGCCTCCATGTGAGATGGAAGAATTAAGGAAACAGATTAATGAACTCGTAGAAAAGGGCTTTATACAACCCAGTGTGTCTCCTTGGGGAGCACCTGTATTTTTTGTCAAGAAGAAAGACGAGTCGCTACGGTTATGTATTGATTACCGTAGGTTGAACCAGTTGATCGTGAAGAACAAATATCCTTTGCCTAGGATAGACGACCTGTTTGATCAGTTGAAGGGGGCAAAGTATTTTTCGAAGATCGATTTACAGTCAGGGTATCATCAGTTGCACGTCAGGGATGAAGACGTGTAGAAGATGGCTTTTAGGACCAGTTTTGGGTATTACGAGTTCCTTGTGATGTCGTTCGGTCTTACGAACGCACCGGCCGTGTTCATGGACTTGATGAACCAGGTATTTCGGCCATTCCTATACTGATTTGTCATTGTGTTTATCGACGACATCCTAGTATACTCTACGAGTCGGGAAGAACACGAGGAACACTTATAGGCAGTCCTTGATACTCTGAGGAAGAACCATTTTAGCAGTGGACCTGGTTAAGGTAGCCGCAGTTCAGGACTGGAAGCAGCCTGGTTCAGTCACTAAGGTGAGGAGTTTTCTGGGCCTGGCAGATTATTATCGATGATTCATCCAGGACTTCTTGAAGATAGCCAGACCATTATCATAGTTGACATGAAAGGATCTGAAGTTCGCTTGGAATGAGAAGGCAAAAGCAGCTTTTTAGGAGCTGAAGGACAGACTGACATCCGCCCCTGTGCTAGTATTGTAAAAGCAAGGGGTTAAGTACACTATATACACTGACGCGTCTCGCGTTGGTTTGGGTTGTGTCCTTATGCAGAAGGATAGGGTGATTGTGTATGCCTCGAGATAATTAAGGAAGCACAAGGAGAATTACCCTACGCACGACCTTGAGTTAGCAGCGGTCATATTCGCATTGAAGCTCTGGAGACATTACCTCCACGGAGAGGAGTACGAGCTTTTCTGCGACCACAAGAGCCTTAAGTATATATTCACTCAGCGAGACTTGAATATGAGGCAGCGCCGATGGATGGAGACCTTAAAGGACTTCAAGTTTGAGGTTTCCTACTATCCTGGCAAGGCCAACCTTGTGGTAGACGCGTTGAGTCACAAGAAGGCTATAACATTTGCAGATCCGCTGATGATAGCAGAGTGAGATATGTTGGAGTTTGTTCGCGACTTCTAGCAGAAACTCATAGTAGAGGAGCCATTCGGGTGCATCGCACATGTTTGGGTGCGTCGCACATGTTCGGGTGCGGCACTTATTGATGATCAGATTATCGAGACCCAGAAGGGCGACGAGCGGTTGTTTGAGCTTCGAGAGCAAGCTAACGATGTCGTGGACTCCGAGTGGAGAGTTGGCACAGATGGGAGCCTACGATACCATGGCCGCCTATGCATCCCAGATATTCAGGACTTGAGACAGGAGCTTCTCGAGACAGCTCACGGTTCAAAGCTTGCGATGCATCCTAATAGCACAAAGATGTATCAGGATATGAAGAGGTCATATTAGTGGGACAATATGAAGGTCCATATCGTTGAGTATGTGTCCCGTTGTCTCACGTGTCAGCAGGTCAAGGCCGAGCCGACCTCCTGGACTCCTTCAGCCCATGCCCATAGCTGAATGGAAGTGGGACTTCATCTCGGGGCTACCGAAGACAAGAAAGGGTTATGACTCTATTTGGGTGATTGTGATCGATTGACCAAATCGGTTCATTTTCTCCCTATCAGAGTGATGAACTCTGCAGATGACTTGGCTAGGTTGTACATTAAAGAAATAGTGCGTCTGCATGGAGTTCCCTTGGAGGTCGAGTCGGACCACAACACGCGGTTCACGTCTATCTTCTGGACTCATATCCAGGAAGCGATGGGTGTGAAGTTAAAGTTCAGTACCGCGTTTAACCCTCAGACCGACGGGCAGACAAATCGGGTGAATCAGATTTTAGAAGATATGCTGCAGGCTTATGTTTTGGACTTCAAGGACAGTTGAGATGACTGCCTCTCGTATGTAGAGTTCCCCAACAACAACAGTTTTCAGGCGAGTATTGGCATGGCTCCTTACGAGGCCTTGTATGGGCGCCCTTGCAAAGCACCTCATTACTGGGCAGAGGTTGGCGAGCGTAGTTTGATTGGCTCGGAATTGGTACAGGCGACCTCGAAAAAGATCGACATTATCAGGCGTCGACTCCTGACGGCACAGAGCAGATAGAAGAGTTATGCCGACACGAGGTGGCGACCACTTGAGTTTGAGGTTGGAGATCACGTATTCCTCAGAGTTTCCCCTATGAAGCGAGTCCTTCGGTTTAGGAAGAAGGGGAAGCGTACGACGCGATTCATTGGCCCATTTCAGATACTTGATCGAGTGGGTGCAGTGGCATATTGTCTCGCCTTTCCTACACCACTCGCAGGCGTGCACAACGTATTTTATGTATCTATACTGAAGAAACATACCCTTGATCCTTCACACATCATCCATTGGGAGCAGGTGCAGTTGAGCGAGGATGCTACCTATGTACTGTGTCCGACTCGTATCCTAGACAGGAAGGAGCAGGTGTTGCGCAGTAAGGTGATTCCACTCGTGAAGGTACTGTGGACGCATCATACAGAGGAGGAAGCTACCTGGGAGATTGAAGCCAAGATCCGAAAGAACTACCCTCAGCTTCTTGAGGAGTACGAAAAGGTACTAATTTCGAGGATGAAATTTTTCTTTAAGGGGAGTAAATTGTAACGACTCGAAAAATTTCGTACAATGGCCCAAGTACCACCTCAGGTAGAAATTACTTAGAATCAAATCCTTTAGAAATTAAACAAGTTAACTAAGTGCTAAACTAGATTAGCTACAAAATTCGTTTGATTCACTTTAAATATGATCTGCATGATCCAAAACTTGTAGAATCATTAACGCTAGGTTACCCTAAAATCTAAGATCAATCTCATTACCCGGCTGCTCTCAGGAGCACATTGAAACTCCGTATTAGATCTGTATCGCATGTCAAAAGTCCGATGACTATGAAGTTATAGAAGTAGGACCGCCTTGTTGGGCTTGCCAACCATCTCGGAAGTCAAAACCAGATAGTATTCCAGGGCTATTTGCTTGAGCCCGAAGCGAGGAGTGTGAGAAAACGAAGATTTCTTTAGAAATTAAACTTAATTTAAGTAATCTGAGACTTGATGTTTGTAGGCCAAATATAAGCAATCAGACCATCAGAATCTGACCCAAATACACCCTCGGATCAGGAAACATTTCCCATACATGTCTGTATACTTGTAACCCTGATCGAGTTTCTGTGACTGTTGAACTGAAACTGGTCCGCCACGTGTGATCTGGAAACCCGATTGGAATGAAACCTTAACTCGACCTAGATCCAAAGTCAGTGAGCTTAAGTCCGACCTTTGGCTCAAGAGGGGGCTCCAGAAGTGCTCCGTTGAGACGAAACAGACCCGCTTTGGATATAACCTAAGTATACTTTGATCCTGAGTCTAATTTAGTTAGTTTTAGGCCTATATAAGGACCTTAAACCCTCTCTCATTCTCACCATACGAATTTGAGAAAACCTTAGGAGAGAGAAGAGAGAAAATAGAGAGAAAGTGTGAGAGAAGTAGGAGCATCTTCCTATTACTCTACCCTGCTATCATATGTGCTTAACCATCCCGATCTAATCGCTATTTCGATGATCTGACATCATTTCTAGGTAATAAAACCCTAACCCTAACCTGTTTTAGGGTTTCTATTGGCACAAGTAGTGAAGTAGCTGACTTACCTTGTGTTATAGGTCATCGTATCGACGTTGACGAAAGCGTAGAGTTTCTGTTAAGTTAGTTATATTTCTACAGCATAAGGTGCGGACTTTAGATGTATAGGTTATGGTTTTCAATGCTTTCAATGTCAGATAATGATAGATTCATGATCTGGGTGTTATTGTACATGCACAATGCGATGTTCGTTTTGCGTTTCAGTTGCATATGCAACTTACGGCGTATTGTGTATTCTATATATTTGTAGAAAATACCGTATATGTATAAATTTTGAAAGTGTGTTTTTCATGATTAATTACTGTATGAACATGCTATATATATGTGTAATACTTACTTGGCGAAAGGATTCGCCCTAATACATGTTTTGGCTAATATACGTTATGTATGTTAATAAGTGTATTTTAAGTATTTGTGAAAATACTTGTATGAGTAAGTATTTAGATGATTGTGCTTTAGGTAGGTGTTGAGATAGGATTCTTAACTACCTTAGTGATGTGTGTGATTTCCTTCATGTAAGTTGTTTAAGTTAATCGCTTACTTATGAAACGTATGTTTTGTATTTCCTGTTTATAATGTGCTTTATAACATGCTTGTTAACATGTTTGAATTACTTTGTTAATTCTGCTTTAACTATTACACATGCTTTCTGGTTACGACTGGAATGTGGTTGGGGCTATGTGATAGTCCAGACAATTGGTAACAGACTTGAAGTCATGGCTAAGATTCATTTCACCACGGAGGATGTGTTTGACGAACCCGAGTCGTACTTCGGTTGGCGATAGTGGTTAGGCAACGCGAAGTGCTTATGCACTTCATGTCGTTCAGCTGGTTGTGCGCTCGTGCTTGTCGAGCTCGTCAAGTAACCCGATCTGTCTAATGTATGTTTACCATGTTTAAACACTATTGATTGAACCTAGGGTACCAAACTTACCAGTGTAATCCCGTTAACCTTGGTACCTCGATCCGCTAAGACTCATGAGCCGGGCATGGTGGTATGGGACACTGTGGTCGAGCTGTCGGCCTACACTGGGGCCACGAGCCTCCCCGTAGTGACCAGTGAGCAACCCAGACTCGTGAGCCGAATATGGTGGTATGGGACACTATATTCAAGCTATCAGCCTACACTGATTGGTGACGAGCCCTTTGTAGTGACCTCGAGCATACTCTGAATCTACGGAGAGGCGACGAGCCTTCCCGTAGTAAACAGAGTATAAACTAGGCCTGTATTGATAAGGTAATGGGGGAACGGTGAAATGAGTGCGTGTAACAGCCTTGGCAGCCCTTTACAGCGACCTAGAACTGTATCATTGTATGAGATTATCTAGGACTGATGACCCTTGAATAGATCATTATTTGGGAATGATATAAGGAAGGTACCTTAGTTTCCCAATACTGCTGTATGAAAAGGACTAATAATAACTCAGTAATCACACTCATAACATAGCACCGCATGTGCCTGAAAGATGTGGAGCACTGAGGGATGAACGCATGCCACAGACGTAAGATGTTGTCGCACGAGGGAGCATTGGCGAGGGCATGCATCATGACTGCATTCCATACTTGCATTAATAAGAGTATTTAGAAGTATTTGATTGTACTGCTTTATCATTACTGCTTGACTGAATTGATAACATATTAACCTATGCTTTATTGTTCCACTGAGTTAGCTACTCACTCCCACGTTACGGGACGGCGATCTAGACACCCACCAAATTCTGTCTTAGATGAAAGTATTGACGAGACGCAGGAGGCTGAGCTTGATTACTATGATGATCAAGATGAGTTCTCCTACATGCAGTTCTCTGGAGGCTATGGTTAGGCCATTCAGATGACGGGGCTACAGGGTGTACCATTATAGTTGTAGCATTTTTGGCATTTTGATTTTTGAAACAAATACATGTATATGGTGACTCAGTAAGGTGTTCAAACTCTAGAGACCGATTGTGACATTTCTGGCTTTATATACATCTATATACATCTTTCAGTCTCCTGCTTGTGTTTTATAACTTGATCTGGAGTATGAATTACTGTTTTGGTATAATCCCACTATAACAGCCCAGATTTTTCCCAACCTGGAATTAGACGTCCTTAGGCGATGGGTCAATCCTAACACCGGTTTAACTTCTCAAACACTCAATTAAAGCCTCAAATCCCTTTTCAAACCATTTTCTTCACAAATCTCACCTTTCACTACCTCGTTCTTTAAATCCTTTTAAGTACTTTCACATTAGACACATCTTAAAGTTTAGGTGATGAAGAACAAAACTTATACTAAACATTACTACAAAGGTCTAAGTACCACCTCAGACCGAAATCACTCAGGACTAAATCCTTTAGAAATTTGACAAAGTTAACTACGTGTTAAACTAGATTATCCATGAAATCCGTTTCAATCACTTTAAATACAATCTGTAAGACCCAAAACTTATAGAATCATTGACGCTAGGTTACCCTAAAATCTCAGATCAATCTTATTACCCAGTTACTCTCGGGAGCATCTCGAAACTCCGTATCAGATCAGGACCGCACGTCGGAAGTCCGAATAACACGAAGTTAAAGAATTAGGACCGCCTCGCTGGGCTTGACAACCATCTCGGAAATCAAATTCAGATAGTGTCTCACGACTGTTCGCTTGAGTCTGGAACGAGGAGTGTGAAAACACTTGATTTTCTTTAAAAATAAATATCTCAAATAGTAATCTGAGACTTGTTACTTGCAGAATTTTGTAAGCAACCAGACCGTCAGAATCTGACCCAAATACACCCTCCGATCAGGAAAATTTTCATAAACATATCCATGAACTTGGAATTTTAGATCGAGACTCACTGACCGTTGAACTGAAACTGGTTCGCCACGTGTGATCTGGGAATCCGACCGAAACGAAAACTTAACTAAACCTAGATCCAGTGTTAGTGAGCTTAAGTCCGACCGCACACAGAAAAGGGGCCGCCAGAAGTCCTCCATTGAGCTGAAACAGATACCCTTTGGACAAAACCCAAGTATACCTTGACCTTCAGTCTAATTTGGTGAGTTTTTAGGCTATATAAGGACCTTAGAACCCTCTCTCTCACAGTCATACGAATTTGAGATTTGAGAGAGAGAAAAGAGAGAAAGTGTGGGAGATGTGGGAGAGTCTCCCTGCCCTTCTTCCCTGCTGTTATCCATGCTCCACCACTCCGTTCTAATCACTTTTTCGGTGATTCCAGCTCCATTTCTAGGTAAAAAACCCTAACCCTAATCTAATTTGGGGTGTTGATAGTTGTAGGTTATGAGATAGCTAGCCTATTTCATTCTATTGGTTGCCAAACTGCCGAATACGGAAGCTTAGCAAACCTATCGACTCCGTTACGATTCTACGACAGAAGGTGCGGACTTTAGGTGTATAGGTTATGGTTTTCAATGCTTTTAATGTCAGATAATGATAGATTCATGATCTGCATGCAATTGCAAATGTACAAAGTGCTGTCTGTTTTCCATTTCGATTAAAGACGTAGAATATGGAATTTTACATATTCTAGGTATTCGTAGAAAATACCGTATATGTATAAATTTTGGAAATGTGTTTGCCATGATTATTTGTTGTATGAATATAATATATATGGATAAAATACTTAGTTGGCGAAAGGACTCGCCATAATACATGATTTGCTAATATACACTATGTATGTAGAAATAGTGTATTTTAGAAAATACCGTATACGTATAAAATTTGGAATTGTGTTGGCCATGATTTACTGTTGTATATGTATGCTAGATTTACTATTTACTAGTATTAACTTCTGGGTGAACGGATTAGCCCTAATACATGTTTTTCTCAACATACGTTGCGCATGTTATAAAGTGTGTAGTTTAAGTGTCTGTTAAAATGTTGAATGAGTAATAGTTAGTAAATTGTAATGTATAAGGGCGTTGAGATATGATTCTCAACTCCTGTAACTATGTGTATGCTTCCTTTAGATATCTGTGTGATTAGGAATTGAATATGTACAAACTCATGCTTGTGTTGTACTTTATAACATGCTCAACTGATTGTATGATTTTATGTATTTAATGCGTATGTTTAAATTCATATTTACATTGTATGATCCGTCATGGGTGATGGGGGAGTGGTGTAACGATTCCGTGCAACAGCCCTGGCAGCCTTAAATGGATAATACTAGACTTTGATTTTATGATTTGAATCTTGATCCATTACTGCTTTACCTATCTGCAATTGAATGTGATTGGGGCTATTGTATAGTCCAGACAGTCGGTAATGAGACCGAATTCATGGCTGAGATTCATTCGCCACGTAGGACGTGTTTGACGAACCCGAGTCGTGCGTTGCTTGTCAGCAGTGATTAGGCCACACGAAGTGCTTATGCACTTCATGTCGTACAACTCAATGGGCGCTCGTGCTAGTCGAGCTCGTCAAGTAACCCGATCTATCTTATGTATGTTCACCATGTTTGGACGCTACTACTTGAACCTAGGGTACCAAACTTACCAGTGGAAATCCCGTTAACCATGGTACCTTGACCCGCTAAGACTCATGAGCCGGGCATGGTGGTATGAGACACCGTGGTCAGGCTGTCGACCTACGCTGGGGCCATGTGCCTCCCCGTAGTGACCATTGAGCAACCAGACTCGTGGGCCGATGTAACGCCCCGGATTTTTGCCAACCTGGGATTGGACGTCCTTAGGCGATGGGTCGATCCTAACACCTTATTAACTTGTCAGAACTGATTCCCATAGTTTGAAATCGCTCCTTAACCCATTTCCTTCACAAATCCAACCCTTCACTACCTTGCTCTTTCAATTTTTCAAAGCACTTTCGCCCTAGACACTATCTTAAACTAGCTAAGTAGTATAACTTGGATCACTTTAGATACAAACTACAAAGGACTAAATACCACCCCATGTAAATCGCTTAGGACTAAATCCTTTAGAAATGAGACAAAGTAACTAGGTGTGAAACCGCATTAGCTACGAAATACTGTTCGAATCGCTTTAAATACGTTCTGCAAGACCCAAAACTTGTAGAATCATTGACGCTAGGTTACCCCAAAATCTAGGATCAATCTCATTACCCGGCTGCTCTCGGGAGCACATCGAAACTTCGTATTAGGTCTAGACCGCTCATCGGAAGTCCGATTAACACAAAGTTAAGGAACTAGGACCGCGTCGTTGGGCTTGACAATCATCTCAAAAATCAGCCTTATCCGATATTCCACGGCCATTCGTTTCGAATCGGAGCGAGGTAGTGTGAAAAACACTATTCATAAGCCAAAATAAATATCTGGAATAGTGATCTGGCATCGTTCGTTGACGCGTCAGTATTAAGCAACCTGACCGTCAGAATCAGACCAAATTACACCCTCGGATTAAGAAAAATTTCAGGAACATTTACATGTACTTGGAATTTCTGATCGTGGCCCACTGACCGTCGAACTGAAAGTGGTCCGCCACGTGCGATCTGCGTATCCGAATGAGTCAAAAACGTAATCCCACGTAGATCCATTGGTGGTGAGCTTAAGTCTGACGTTTGGTTCAAAGGGGGCCACCAGAACTTCCCTTTTGAGCTGGAAAAGCGGCGAATATCCTATATAAGCAGTACCCCATGAACCTAAGTCTATTTCCGTAATGTTTGAGACTATATAAGGAGCTTAGAGCACCCTCTCTTCCAGCCATACGAATTTGGGTTTTGGGAGAGAGAAAAGAGAGAGAAAGTGAGGAAGAAGTGGGAGAATCTCCCTGCCGTCGTTCCCTGCCATCCAACGGGCTGCACCACCACTTCCTTGACGTTTTTCCGGCGTCACCGACTCCGTTTTAAGGTAATAAACCCTAACCCTAGGTCTGAATTTTGGTAGGATCGTTGTAGGCTATGTAACAACTAACCGATTCCGCTCTTTAGGCTAGAAAACTCCCGTATACGGAGGTTCTTCCGTCCTTGCTGATTCGTTGAGTTTCAAAAGGCAAAGGTGAGGACTTTAAGCTTATAGGTTACGGTTTTCAACGCTTTCAATGTCAGATAATGGTAGATTCATGATCTGCTTGCAATTGCACATGTACAAAGTGCTTTCCGTTTCCTGTTTTGATTAACGGTGTGAAATATGGAATTTCACATATTCTAGGTATACGTAGAAATACCGTATACGTATTTTTTTGGACAAATGCTTGACATGTTTATTTAATGTTTAATTATATAACATATGAATAAAATACTAGTTTGGCGAAAGGAATCGCCAAAATATATGTTTACTTGTAAATGCGCCGTATGTCGAAATTACGTATTGTAGAAATACCGTATACCTATTTCTTTTGGAATAATGTTTGACATATGTATTTAATGTATGATTATACAATACATGATTAAAATACTAGCTTGGCGAAAGGAATCGCCGAAATCTATGTTCCTTTGTAAACACTATGTATGTCGAAATTGGGAATACGTGAAAGTACCCTATACGTATAAAATTTGCTGATGTGTTTGTTATGTTTATTTGCTGTATGAATATGATGTATATGTATAAAATACTAGTTTGGTAAAGGGACAACCCTAGTACACACTTCCCTAGCATACGCCATGTATGTTGTACTAGTGTACTTAAGTGTTTGTGAAAATGCTTGTGTGAGCAAGTGTTTGAATGTTGATGCCTTAGGAGGATGTTGAGATTGGATTCTCAACTACCCCAGCGACGTGTATGATTACCTCCATGAGGTTGATCACTTAAACCACTTACTTACAATACATGTGTTTATATTCCTATTAATGTAGTGTTTTACAACATGCTTTATATCATGCTTTATAATATGCTGTTAACATGCCTACTAGCATGTTTGAATTACTTTATTTATCATGCTTGAATTACGTTGTCTATCATGCTTTACTCTACATGCTATGGATGACAATTGATTGTGCTTGGGGCTATGATTATAGTCCAGACAATCGGTACTAGATTGGAGATCGTGGTTGAGTTTCATGTCGTCACGTGAGATGTGTTCGACGAACTCGAGTCGTATTTCGGTTGGCGATAGTGGTTGGCCACGCGAAGTGCTTATGCACTTCATGTCGTTCAAACTTGTTGTGCGCTCGAGCTAGCCGAGCTCGTCATGTAACCCGATTTGTCTAATGTATGTTCACCATGTTTGGTCGCTAATGCTTGAACCTAGGGTACCAAACTTACCAGTGAAAATCCCGTTAACCATGGTACCTCGATCCGCTAAGACTCATGAGCCGGGCATGGTGGTATGGGACACCGTGGTCGGAAATTAGATTCGGCCCACGCCGGGGCTACGTGCCTCCCAAGTAGTGACCAAAGTGAGCAACTCAACTCGTGAGCCGATTATGGTGGTATGGGACACTATATTCGCGCTGCTGTCGGCCTACACCGATAAGGTGATGGGGAGTGGTGCAATCTTTGTGTGTACGTACTGGGCGACCCTTTGTAGTGACCGCGAGCATACTCTGAAGTTGCGGCGTGCCTTAGGGTTCGCCGCGATATATAGAGTATGAACTAGGCACTGTTTTACGTATAGTTGTATCGTGATGAATCGTTTAAGGGGTGATGCGGGAGTGGTGCAACCTTCGTGCGTAATGTGACCACAGGGCGCCTCTGCGGTGACCTAGAAAACACACCATCGTCTGATATTAACTAGGACTGACGACCCTAGATTGGATCATGTTTGGATATGATACAAGGGAGGTACCTTAGTTTCCCAATCCTGCTGTTTGAAATGGACTAATAACAACTCGATAATCATACTCATCATGCATCGCATGTGCCTGGAAGATGTGGAGCACTGTGGGATGTAAGCATGCGCGAACGTGAGATGGTGTCGCTTGAGGGAGTATGTCGGAGAGGGCATCCATCATACCTGCATTCATACTTGCATTAATCAGAGTAACTAGGAGTGTTTGATTTACTGCTTTATCATTACTGCTTGACTGTATTGATAACATGATAACTTATGTCTTATCGTTCCACTGAGTTAGCTACTCACTTCCACGTTACGGGACGGTGTTGTACACACCAAACAGATTTGTTGAATTTCAGATGATGGCGACGCTTATGAAGCAGAGCCGGACTACTTCTATGGTGACGAGGAGGAGTTCTCCTATTTGTATCTCTCTCGACAGTCTATGAAGACCTGGTATTGTATTGACGGGCTATGGTATTTGGGATAGGAGACTTTACACGTCATCACATTAGGTATATTTTAGAACTGTACTTGTATTTATTTAACCTGGAAATGTTATCACACTCTGGAGACTCATCATAGTTTATATATTTTATCTATTTATCATAGTCTTCCGCTTGCAAAATTAACTGCCTCTGGAGTATGATATGTCAAGTTTTGGCTTAATCTCACTCATGTTCATTGCACGAATACAGTCAACATTCAATCATCATTCATTTTGTTGCATAAGTGATGTTCTGGAACTCGGGAGTTAAGTTTATGCTCGACCCCCGATTTTCAGGCCGTTACAGCCGATTATGGTGGTATGGGACACTATATTCGAGCTGTCGGCCTACACTGGCGTAGCCTGGTTGTGGTCCTCAGTCGGGTTACATCCGAGTCTCATTGTCAATAAGTGGACTGGTCGGGCTTTGAAAATAGACTGCCAGTTGGTAGGACGTTAGTGGAGTGACCTCGAGCATACTCTAAAATCTATGATTAGCAATGAGCCCTTCGCGATAACTAGAGTCTGAGTTGAGCTGAGTACGGTAAGACCTGTATTCGAGCTGACGGCAAGCGATTGAGTCGAGTACGGTGAGACCTGTATTCGAGCTGATGGCCAGCAATTGAGCCGCATACGGTGAGATCTGTATCCGTGCTGATGGGTGACGAGCCTTTTGCGATGCATTCGCGATGCCTCTCGAACCATAATATCGTATGAGATTATCTAGGTCTGACGACCCTAGAATGGATCATGTTTGGGAATGATACAAGGGAGGTACCTTAGTTTCCCAATCCTGTTGTTTGAAATGGACTAATAATAACTCGGTAATCATGCTCATCATAGCATTGCATGTGCCTGGTAGATGTGGAGCACTGAGGGATAAACGCATTCGCGAACGTAAGATGGTGTCGCATGAGGGTGGTTTGGTAAGGGCATACATCATGTCATTTCATACTTACATTAAATAAGAATAGTTAGAATTGTTTAATTGTACTGCTTTATCATTACTGCTTGACTGAATTGATAACATGTTAACCTATGCTTTATTGTTCCACTGAGTTGGCCACTCATTCCCACGTTACGGGACGGTATTTTAAAACACCCACAGATCCTATATCAGATGCAGGTATCACTGGAGCAGAGGAGACTGAGCTCGACTTCTATGACAATCAGGAGGAGTTCTCCTATATGCAGTTCGCTAGAGGCTTCGCATAGGCTGTCCAGTGCTACGGGGCTACAGGGTTGATAATTTCAGTTGTATTATTTTGACATTTTGATTCAGAACCAACTTGTATATATACAGTGACTCAGTTAGTGTTCATACTTTGGAGATCGAGAATGTTTTGCTTTATATATATCTATATACACCTTTTAGTCTTCCGCTTACATTTTATAAATGGATCTGGAGTATGAATTACTGTTTTGGTAGAATCTCACTCATGTTTATTGTACTAACACAGACAACATTTAATCATCATTATCTATGTTGCATAAGTGATGTTCTGGAACTCGAGAGTTGAGTTACTACTCGACCCTCAATTTTTCAGGGCGTTACACCCACTCATGATTATTGCACTAACACAGACAACATTCAATCATAAGCATTTATGTTGCATAAGTGATGTTTTGGAACTCGGGTGTTAAGTTGCTACTCGACCCCCGATTTTCAAGGCGTTACACAATTTTTAGTTTGCCCCGCTCAATTTCATGTTTGCCCCGCTAGATTTCATGTTTGCCCTGCTGAATTTCATGTTTGCCCCGCTCAATTTCATGTTTGCCCCGCTCAATTTCTAGTTTGCCCCGCTCAATTTCATGTTTGCCCTGTTGAATTTCTAGTTTGCCCCACTCAATTTCTCGTTTGCCTCACTCAATTTCTAGTTTGCCCCGCTCAATTTCTAGTTTGCCCCGCTGAATTTCTAGTTTACTCGGCTCAATTTCTGTTTGACCGTGCAATGAAGGGAATTGACCATGAAATGCATGCAATTGACCGTGAAGTGAAGGGAATTGACAGTGAAATGCATGGAATTGACCGTGAAGTGAAGGGGAATCACCGGGATTGACCGTGAAATGCATGGAATTGATCGCAAAGTAAATGAAATGAATGAAATTGACCGCGAACTGATTGAAATTGATCGCGAAGTGAATGAAATGGATTTTCGACCATCGACCTGATGGAATCTTGAAAAATAACTAGGTTGGTTGGCTAAAGTAGCTTCTCCTACCCCAAAATCTTATAGGGTACATCAAGTAACTAATTTTGGTTTAGAAGATATTCTTGCTAAATGAATAAAGAAAAAAATGAAAAAAAAAAAAGAAAAAAAAAAAAATTTATATAAATATGCTTATATATACATATTTATATAAATATGTATTAGAGAAAATTGTAGGTAGAATAACGTTCTTCATTAGGCAAACTTGCTGGACAGTTTTGGACCATTTTCGATCATATCGAAAGACCTTCTATACATATCGAAGTACATGTCAAAATACCTTTGATATATATCAAAGGACATATCGAAAAAGTAGGGACTACGGTTATGGCTACGATTATAAAACTTAGACGGGAAGGATTTCTCACAAACATCACAGTGGGCCCCCAAAAAGTTGTTAATGGTCGACGCTCATTCAACACTCTTTTGTGTAATGTGGTACACTTGAGATTTGGATATACCTCATTTTTGGTCTCATATCATAAAATGATGTGGAAAAATATATGGACGGCATGGATGAAAAGCATACATCATGGTGGGGCCCACAGACCACCGACCATCCGCCATTGGCTGGTGGCAGGGGGAGTACCCAATCCGTTTCCGTGAAAGGAGGGGTATTTTCATCCTCAAATTCACTGTCCGTACCAGCAGGTATAAGTTCCCAAACTAAGTTTGTATTGCTTCATAAAAACCGCTGGATAAAAGGTGGGGTACACAGTCGCAAATTTCTCTCCTTGTATCATCAGAATCCGTTGCGGGATTGCGAGGGGTTATTGATTATTTATACTCTGTCAGCGTATGACTTGATGCGCAGTCACTCAGAAATGTACACATGGTGTACATCGACTCAAATTGAACCGTCTAAATCGATGAATGCACTGTGACGAAGTCAAAGTCATAAAAATCAGTTTGGTTCAACAAATGCAATCACTGGTTCGATGACAATTGTTTGCCCAAAACATGATTGTGGGATATTTTCAACTTCAGTCGTCCAATAAATATCCAAAAATCTGATGGTTAGATAGTAAAAAAAATATATATTATTTTTTGTCATATATCTAAACTGGGACCATAATTTTAACATTTCAAGTTGAATAACCTCTGTGCCACATATATGATACCTCTGTGCTGGAGTATTATTCACTATCCTCTGCCAGACTATCTAAGTTTTAAACTGAAAATCCCAATTTCGGTGCGAGGCACGAGGTCCGCACCAGAGATTTTACGCACATCCTACGATTTATCTTGTCCTCGGCCCATGTCGTCCTCGAGTTTTTAACTCGCAAAAGGTGGGCCCTGGTTCAGTGGTCCAGGCTCGTTGATATGATGGGGCAAAGGTACTATGGATGCAACGTGCTCCCTTGAACCCCTCCAGAGTAAATCTTTAAGCCTTGGTTGGCGAATTGCTAAGTGATGGTCTGGAAAAGACAGAAAACAGTCTATCACATCAATTGTTTCTTTATCACTAAAACAAAGCCTCTCTTTACTAATACAAATTTAAAAGCTGAGGATGCCATTCCAGTGTCTACTCCGTAATGCAACGTAATTTAGATGGTCTTGGAATGTCCGTTGATTCCTCTGAGAAGGTCAGGCCACTTATCAAACCAAGTGGGGCCATGGTCAGATCATCCACACTCTTGATCCGGTGGGTCTTTGTCGTAGTGGAGTATGTGCTAAGTGTCAGGAAAAATGATTTTTTTTTAAATGACTTTTTTTTAAATTTTATATTTTTCTTATTTTGTCCCGCAATAGTGTTGGTTATCTTCCTTTGTCTTTTAACATTAGTTTTAGTCACACGTTAGAAAAGAAGAAAGGAAGTGAGTTGAGAAATACTTAAATTAGATTATTTATCTTATTATTTGTACTAGAAATCAAGAATATGCTGTGTGGTGTAGTTTTTGTTGGAAAATGTTTCATAAATGGTATTGAAAACCGAAAAATAAAATAAAATTGACAACAAGTTCAATCACGTATGTAATACATTGTCCTTAAAGCTTGATTTGCCCCCTTCTCAATTGAAATTAAGACTGCTGATGAGATATAGGTGAACTGCTTTTAGGATAAGACAAGCACTTTTTCTTAAGGTCATGCGTACGACAATCATGAAGGGACCTAATCAGGGATTCGGTTAATGCAGTTGGAACTTTGTTATATTTGTTGAGTGATCGAACTCAATGATTGAAACAAGATTCGAGCCACTTAGTGAGTTTTTCTTGAATAATCGTAAAAGGAAAAGCTTACAGAGATCAAATCGGGTTGAATTGGTTGGACTCAAATGATTCTGAACCTAAAGGGTCCAATTCATATAGCATGTGAAGTGTGGACCGTTGCCAAGTGATCATCGATGGTTCAAAATATTTGTGAAACGTTTCTAACCATTGATACTAAATTCCAAATGTTTCAGATCGTTAGATCAACAATCTAACCATTGGATCATCAAGGGTCGTCCGTTTTCAAACCGTTTTGGCTATTAAGGCTAATAACGGTTCTAAAAAAAAAGGTCGACAATTTTGGATCCATTAATCGGACCATTTCTAATAGCTTATAAAGCCCATACCACTTTGCACCTCTCTCTTGCACTGCGATCACATCGTATCACGATGGTTCGCATAAGGTTGTAGGGGAACGACCACTTTACGATAAGATGCGCACATGCGAAGTGTAAAGTGCGTCATCTAACACTGCTACATCTGTACTACTCACGCCCTTCACACCTCTCTCTCGCACTACGATCGCCCTGTATCGTGATGGTTCGCATAAGGTTGCAGGGGAGCGACCACTTTATGATATGATGCACACATGCAGAGTGTAAAGTGCGCCATCTAGCACCGTTACATCCCTATTGCCCACGCCCTCGCCGGTGCCCGAGCCCAAGCACGCGCACTGGAACATGCAAACCCAGCATCTCTTCCTCCATTTCTCTAAGCTCCATTTCTCTAAGTAAGAATACTTTACACTCAAATACTTATAAATAAAAAGTTTTCTCCCACTCTATTTGATGTGGGACTAAACAAAAAAATAACGTTCCCTTAGTTTTTTGTTCAAATTCATTTTAGTGGGAAATGAAAATTTTAAAAATTAATTTTTTTAAAAATCAAAATCTCAACAATCCCCCACTTAGTTTTAAAATAAATAGTAGAAAAGTATGCTAGAGATAGAGGACAATTCTTATGCATAGAGAAAGGTATCTTTATAATTTAAATATTTCCTTAGTGTAAGTATTTTGAAGTTTTGTCAAAAATTCTAGTAGAGTGCAGCTTTTGAATCAGTTATTCCTTAATGATACAACCGAAGATACCACACACATAATAGTATCTGCGTTATATTGGTTTCCTTATATTACAAGCTTAACACTTTTAATGGCCATGTGTTTATCCTTTTTCTTGAATGATCCCGTGAGAAACTCTAACTCTCATGAGAAGCGGCACCACTTCTATGTCTATATAGGTGAAATCATTCAAGTGTTTCCATTACTATTTAAAACACTTATCTTGTAGACTATTTCATTAAGAGTTCTAAGACTCAACCCTTTAGCTGTATTGGTCAGTACTCTTCATCTTGGATGAGGTTATTTACTATTTTAGTGCTGAAACTTTTCACTTAACAGTGATTTGTTTATACACTGAACTCGAACTTTAAAGATTATATAATTTTGGGTTGGGTTTTCATCACTGGCGGAACTTTGGTTGAAAAGTTACAACCCCATCACTTTAAACGTTGTCTTTACTACCTCTCTTGTTAGAGGTTTAGTAAAAGGATCACCCAAGTTATTATTGGACTTCAGAAATGAGATCACAAGGATTCCATCTTGAATCAATTACATCACATAATCATGTCTAAGACTTATATGAATGAACTTTCCATTATATGCACGATTGTAAACTCTTATTAAAGTGGCTTCACTATCACAATAAAGTAAAATAGTCGGTATAGGCTTCGCACAGAATGAGATTTTTAGTAGAAAATTTCTTAATCATTCAACCTCTTTTTCAGTTGTGGCCAAAGCTATGAACTCAGACGCCATTGTTGAGTGCGTTATATAGGTTTGTTTCTCGGATTTCCAAAAGACAGCTGCACCTCCTAAGGTGATTATCTACCTTATTGTGGACTTATTGTCCCCTATACTCGATATCCAACTCGCATTGGTATATCCTTCTAATATGGCTTGAAACTCTAAGTAAAATAGCCCCCCCTTTTAGATAACTTAAAACTCTTCTTATAGCTTTCTAGTGGTTTACACTAGAATTACTAATAAACCTACTTAGTTTACTTACAATGTATGTTATATCTAGTCTTGTGCATTGTGTATCATACATAAGACTACTTATAGCACTGACATACTCTAGTTGTACAACTGCTCTACCATCATTTTCTTTTAATTTGATACTTGGGTCAAATGAGGTTTCCACCTCTTTATTTTTTAACTGATTAAACTTGTGTAGTATCTTCTCAATGGAATGTTATTGACACAACGCATAACCCCCGCTATGTTATATATATATATATATATATATATATATATATATATATATATATATATATATAAATTTGATGCCTAGTATAGTATCCACTTGTCCAAGATCCTTCAATTTGAAAAAGGATGAGAGAAACTTCTTTGTTTCAGTTACACTCTCTATTCTATTGTTGATAATTAACATGTCATTTACATATAGACATATAATAACAATATAATAATTACAAACTTTAGAGTATATGCAGTTATCAGTTATGTTATGTACGAAACTATAAGATAGCACATTTGAATCAAAGTTTTCATGTTACTGTTTGGTGCTTGTTTTAATCCATATAGAGATTTAATGAATGTATATACTTTCCTTTAATTTCCTGCTAGAACAAACCCTTCGTGTTGCTCCATGTATACCTCCTCATTGAGGTCAACATTTATGAATGTTGTCTTCGTGTCCATTTAATGGATATGAAGATGATATATGGATTCTAAAGCAAATAAATCCTAATTGATGTTATTGTAGTCACTGGTGAATGTGTCAAAATAATCAATTTCATATTTTTAATGAAATTCCTTAGCTATTAATCTAGCTTTAAAGGTTTGTATTGTACCATCAAGTGGTATTTCTTCTTAAATACCCACTTACACCATATAAATTTAGAACCAAGAGGTAGGTCTACCAATTCTCATGTTTGATTTGACACAATAGAATCCATTTCATCATTAATGACTTCTTTCCAAAAAAGTGAAGTCTCTTGAAGTCATAACTCCACTAAAGGTTTTAGGTTTATCTTCTGTAATTAAAATCATATGTATTTTCCTAATAAACTTCTCTCTATTACCCTCTACTAGATGAAAAGAGAGATGATGATAGTCTATTTTATCATGATCAAGATTCATTTTTATTTTTTTCTTTAACTCCTTCAAGGTTCACTATGATTCTTGCCTCCAAGTGCAGAGGTTCGTAAGTAATATCCCATGAATATAAGGTCGATTCTACAGGGAGATGAATTGTGAGAATGAGAAAACAAATGCAAAACAAACTAAGTAATAAAATATACTAAACTGATGATTTGATTTTAGGAGTTTTGAATGGATGTAATTCAACTGAATTAAAATAACACCCAAGCTTCAAAGTTCCACACATAGGTTAATGTTCTAAAATCATGATGACTTGGATAACACAACTAGAATCCGAGAACTATGGTCGGCCTAATCGAAAAATAAAATAATTTTAATATTTTAATAAATGATATAAAAGATTAGAAAATCATAGATTTGCACCATTGATATATATTCTCAAGCGCCAGTGATTTTAAGAATTCAATATCAATGAGATAATGAAAATTAAAGAAATATAACAGGTTGAAAACATCTCATATCTAGGAAATCTAATTGATCTAAGGTAAGCCTATCCACCAATGTGGATCTCATATGATGGAAACATATGGATCTCACATTAGGAGAAAAAAAAAACTAAACCTAAACAATAGATAGTATGCATATACCTTTTCTTCTCATCATTAAAATAATCAATCATCATAACCTAAAGAATTATTAAAGCCATGTGCTTCCCTTCTAGCTTAGGCTAGAGGGAACTTGGAAAAATATAATTAAATTGTAGAAATAAAAAGTAAGAAGAAAGAAATAAATGCAAATAGAAAATATCTAAAATAAAAAAATAACTTATAAAACTTTAATAAAATTAAAAACTCTTTAAAAACCTTAACTCTTGCTTTGGGATGCCTTTAATGATGCTTAAGAATGCCCTAGGAAGCCGTATTTATAAGTGAGGAACTCCAATTTTCGTACAAAGTTGGAAAACTCTAGAAACTGCCTCAAATTTACGCAATTTTTTAAAATAGACTTCTCACTGCACAGTTTCATTAAAATAGTCTTCACACTGCGCAGTTTTCTAAAATAGACTTCAGAGTTTCAGAATACACTTTTTCAGAACGATTTCAGGATTCTTCAATTCAAATCTTCGATTGTCTTCATTCCTCATTTGGTTTTCTTGGATCATTGGCATATGAATTCTTTAATATTGATCTCCACGATTCATCCCTTGCCTTGGTGATTCTTGAGCATCAAATCCATGTTTTTAGCACAATTTTTTAATCCAAGCTCTTAAATTCACATTTCAACACATACATGAGTAAAATAAGACTTTAAGCTGATTCATGTTTATAAAACCAAGATATAAATGAGGAAAATTATGTAATATTTGAGTCTCAACACACCCCCAACTAGCATTCTGATAATCCCGACCAAAATAAGCAAAGAAAAATAAAAATAAAAATAAAAATTAATTTTAGAAATAAAATTAAAACGAAAAAAATTCTAACTACACCACTTTCGCAGGTAATCTCGATTGCATTTAGCATTTGCAACAAGCCGTTAAACCCCTACGTTTCTCCTAATGGACGAGTTATAGTCTCGTGAGGGTTTCTAGAAATGTTAACCACAAACATTGAAAACATGAAAAATAGTTCAACACTCAGAAATTTATACAATTATGCCTCCATTCATCCTATGAATTACAAAACAAAACAATACTTACCCTAAGCCTGAAGTTAGTTAGAATCTCAATTTCCTAATCCATTACATCCTTGAGTTCAGAGACCTAATCAAAATTTAGAATAGTTATGATCCAATATACTTAGGTGCTCCGTGACACTAGTTTAACTTTGAGAAATATGCATGTTCCCTATCCTAACTCCTTTCAATCATCCCAAGAATATGAAATCTCTAGTTATCTCATTTCCTTCATGACATTTCTTCTTTTATCATCATATCCTCATTATTATAGACCACCCTTAGATGAAGATTCCCACCAGGTTTGCTTCATAACATAAGGTATCGTACTTGTAATGGTAACAGTAATGGATACTTAGGTATCCTTACTCTAGATTACTGACACGATTGTTATGATTATTGCATTCATTCTCTATAATAAAATTTTCTTTTTCCATCACTTTTTTTTCCTTCAATATTCTTTCTTTTAAACATATATCAATGGTACTAGTTCATTCAACCTTGTTTGAATCAAAACTTATTATTTTAGTTCACATATCATATTCCTCACTTAGTTGGCTAGGGTGTATTGTAAATTCAGTACATCAAATTACAATTCACTTTAAACTAGTGATTAGATAATTGAACTCAAGTTTATAATTTTTAGTTATCAGAATTTTGACTACTATCGATATACACTAAGTATTAACTTTGCCTTTGGAATTCGCATAATATTATGTTCACATTCTTGTATATATTATTTTGAAAATGTTAAAAAAATTTCCCCATAAACCTTTAAAAAAAAAACTGAAACCTAAAAAAAAAACCTCACATGGATGACTATCCACACCCAACCTAAAATCTACATTGTCTCCAATGTAATGATAATGTAATGTAGAGAACAATAAAAATAAAAGAAATGGTGGATAGTACCTACCATGAAGAACTCACCTGCTAGGTGACACTAAAAAAAATTGAATATGATACAGATCCTACATAAATGCTCCGTCAGACTAGGAGCATCAATCTGAATATTCTGACTCATAAAGAGGGAATGACTCCTCTCCCAAATGAAAGTTTTCCACATAAGGCTTCAATCTCTGACCATTAACCTTATACACATTGTCATTACGTGGATTCTCAATTTCAACAGCCCCATGAGAATAAACATTGTTCACAATGAATGGGCATGTCCATCTTGATCTTAACTTTCCCGGAAAGAACTGGAGACGAGAATTGTACAATAGGACCTTTTGCTGAGGTTCAAAATTCTTCCTCAAGATGTTTTTGCCATGAAAAGCTTTGGTCCTCTCTTTGTAGATTTTAGAATTTGCATAGGAGTCTCTCCTCAACTCCTCTAATTCATTCAACTTTAATTTCATTTATCCACTTGCTTGGTCCATATCAAAGTTTATTTTTTTTATTGCCCAGTAGGCTCTATGTTCTAATTCCACAAGTAAGTGGCATGCCTTCCCATACACCAATCTATATGGAGACATTCCAATCGGGGTCTTATAAGCAGTCTTTTAAACCCATAAAGCATCGGATAGTTTGAGGGGCCAATCCTTCCTATCTGGCCTTATAGTTTTCTCTAAAATGTGTTTAATTTTTCTATTAGAAACCTCAGTTTGCTCACTCGTTTGTGGGTGGTATAGGGTGCTCACTTTATGCATGATGCCATATCTCTTTATCAAAGCTTTAAATGTCTTATTGTAAAAGTGAGACCCGTCATCACTGATGATGGCCTTTGGAGTTCCAAATCTAGAAAAAATATTTTTCTTGAGGAATCGTATGACCACTTTGTTGTCATTGGTCCTACTTAGAACTGCCTCAATCCACTTTGAAACATAGTCCATACAAACCAATATATAAAGAAATCCAAAAGAAGATGGAAATGGGCCCATAAAATCAATACCCAAACAATCAAATATCTCCAATGTTAAAATTGGGGATAAAGGTATCATGTTGCGCCGGGACACTCTTCACAACCTTTAACATTTATCACAAGCAACACAGAAAGCATGGGTGACTTTAAACATGGTAGGCTAGTAAAAACCACACTGCAAGATTTTTACAGTGGTTTTCTTAGCAGAAAAATGGCCACCACATGCTTCTATGTCGCAAAAAGAAATAACACTCTAAACTTCATCCTCTAGGACATAACATCTAAAAATTTGATCAGTCTCATATTTATATAAATACGGGTCATCCCAGAAAAGGTTCCTAACCTCGGTTTCAAAATGCTTCATATCTTGTGACTTCTAATGATATGACATTTTTCCCGTTACAAGATAGTTCACTATATCCGTATACCAAGGCAATTTGGAGATCACAAATAATTATTCATTAGGGAGAGTATCTTGGATATACATCTCCTCAGTGGAATCATCTAACATTAATTTAGTAAGGTGTTCGACTACTATGTTTTATACTCCTTTCTTATCTTTTATCTCTAAGTCAAATTCTTGGAGTAGGAGGATCCATCTCAAAAGTCTCGGCTTTGCATCCTTCTTAGATAACAAATATTTCAAAGTTGAGTGGTTAGTGAAAATAACCACTTTGGATCTCAGCAAGTAGGATCTAAACTTATCCAAAGCAAAAACTAATGTAAGTAACTCTTTTTCAGTTGTTGAGTAGTTCACTTGGGCCGAGTTTAGAGTTCTTCTCGTATAATGAATAACGTAGGGCCGTTTATCTTTCCTTTGGCCCAAAACAACCCCTATACATCGCACATTAGTTCAAAAGGAAGTGTCCAATCTGATGGATGCATGATAGGTGTAGTGGTAAGGGATGATTTAATTTTATTAAAGACACTTACACACTCATCTGTCCACTTAAATAGAACATCCTTTTGAAGAAGATTAGTCAATGGTCTAGTAATGACACTAAAGTCCTCGATGAATCTTCTATAAAAATCGGCATGTCCTAAAAGCGATCTAATATCTCTAACAGTTCGGGGGATAGGTAGATTAGCAATAATATCGAGTTTTGAGCGATCAACCTCGATTCCATTTTTGGAGATAACATACCCCAAAACAATTCCTTTTTGAACTATGAAATGACATTTCTCTCAATTTAAGACAAGGTGCTTCTATTCACACCTAAATAAGATAAGAAATAAATTGTTGACGCCTTCCTCAAAACTACTCCCAAATACAGAGAAGTCGTCCATGAAAACTTCAAGAAACTTTTCAACCATATTTGAAAAAATACTTAACATACATCATTAGAAAGTTTTTGGGGCATTACACAATCCAAATGGCATCCATTTGAAAGTAAATGGCCAAATGGACAAGTGAACGTGGTTTTCTCTTGTCTTCCAGGGCTATCTCTATTTGATTATATCTGGAATATCCATCAAGAAAACTATAGAATGAGTGACCTGCTACCCTCTCTAAAACTTGATCAATGAATGGTAGAGGAAAATGGTCTTTTTTGTGACCTGGTTCAATTTTCTATAGTTAATGCAAACACGGCAACAAGTAGTGGCACGTGTTGGTATGACTTCATGATTAGAATTATACACAATAGTTATTCCAGATTTCTTTAGGACTACATGAGTTGGATTCACCCAAATACTATCGGATATTGGATAGATGATTCCCACATCCAGTAATTTGATCACCTCATTTTTTACAACTTCCATCATGTTTGGATTGAGACGCTTTTGAGGTTGTAATTAGTTTGACGTCCTCTTCGAGGTGGATCCGATGGGTGCATATGGAAGGACTTATACCCTTGATGTTAGAAATGGTCCAGCCTAAGGCCCCAAGGCTCCTTTGTGGTCCCTTAGAACATCCAACAATTTAATTTCTTGATCCTTGTCTAAAAATGAAGAGATCACCATAGGATAAGTTTTATTTTCACCTAAGTATACATACTTAAGCTCATTTAGTAGTGGTTTTAAATCAAGCTTTGGAACATTGGTTGGTGATGGTAGAGTTGCGAGTCCTCGATAGATAGGATTTGAGTGCGCGGTCTCCATTGGTACATACCAATGTCCTTGGTGGTAGTACTCTCATTATCATCACAAATTTCAGCAAACACTTTTTCTAAATCAGAATTTTTCAAGTCCCCAAATACTTGAATCAATTCCTTAGTCAGACTAGGTTCTAATTCCTCTTCTTCTATCAACCAGTCCATGAAATTCAGCTTATGGATTTCATTATTATCAATGGGCTGCTTACATAGATTCAAAATATTTAGCTCTAGAGTCATGTTACCAAAAGATAAGTTCATCATTCCATTCCTACAATTTATGGTTGCATTTGAAGTTGCTAGGAATTGATGGCCTAAAATGATGGGAACTTGAGCGCTAGCGTTTACATATGGTTCAGTGTCTAGTACAATAAAATCCACGGGGAAGTAGAATTTCTCCACTTGGACTAACACGTCCTCTAAAATTTTCCTTGATACCTTAATGGAGCGGTCAGCGAGTTGGAGTGTAATCGTGGTTGGTTTAAACTCACCTAACCCCATTTGTTTGTAAATTGAATAAGGTACAAAGTTGACACTTGCACCCAAATCTAGCAAAGTATGCTCAATTTAGAAATTTCCAATAATATAAGGAATAGTGGGACTTCTCGGGTCTTTGTATTTGGGTACGGCTCTTTATTGAATGATAGCGCTCGCTTTCTCAGTAAGGAAGGCCTTTTTGTACACATTTAATTTCCTCTTTACAGTGCACAAGTCATTGAGATATTTAGCATATGATAGAATTTGTTTAATGACATCAAGCAGAGGAATATTGACAGTAACCTTTTGGAGCACATCCAACACCTCTTAATATTTCATGAGGACAGTTGGATTCCGAAATCTAGATGGGAACGGAACTGGAGGCTCATATGACTTAGTCTCTTTATCCTTTTGTTATTGCGACTCTTGAACTATAGCCAGTTTATCATTCTCTTGAGAGGGTGGCTCGTCCTCCGGTATTTCTATCGGTTGCATTATCTTATTATCGACCTCTTTTCCACTTCTCAAGGTAATGATGGCCTTAGCTTGTTCATGATGTAGCTCACTTAGATTTGAGTCTCCAATGAAATGTGTGTTTCTAGAGTTTGACACAGGTTGAGAAGGAAGGGTGCCTTTTTCCCTAGCATTTAGTCGAGTCTCAATCCTAGCCACGGCCGTTTTTAATCCTGATTTGATTGGATTAGAGACTGATTCATTTGAGCTTGAGAGTTTACGAATGCAACAATGCATCATCCATAGATGATCGCTTTGGCGGGGGCACATATGGTGCATTGTTAGGTGCCTTAAAGAAGTTATTTTGTGGAGGCATTTAAGGTGCATTGGGCGCATTAATTTATAGTTCATTCCTCCAACTAAGATTAGGATGGTTAAACTAATTTGGATTATACGTGTTTCCCATTGGTTGCATAACTGACCTTTGGTAGTTATTTATACCATTTGCTTACTCATGCTCATGCGTAATATTTTGTACAACTGAGATTATTGGATAATCCTTTGTGTCATGGTTTATACTACCATAAATGTTACAAAAATTACCTAAGAAAGTGTTTGCTTGAACCATATCAACCTTCCTAATTTTCAAGGCTTCGACCTTTCTAGCCAATGCAGCGAATTTTACATTAAGGTCATCTTCCTCTCTTAAGACATACATCCCCGCTTTCTCTTAGGAATGGATCTAGTTTGGTCTGGTTTAGCAGAGACATCTCATGTCTGCGTATTTTTTGCTAACATATCTAGAAAATCCAAAGTCTCATTATGATCTTTGTCAAGAAAGGTTCCACCACACATCATCTCTATGAACTGATGGGTATCCATGGTGAGCCCCTTTCGGAATGCATCAATCACGTGTCATGGTTCATAACCATGATGTGGACAAGTAATTAGAAGGTCTTTAAAGTGCTCCCAAGCTTGAAAAAATAGTTCATTCCCCTTTTGGGAGAATGACATAATTTCTTGTTTTAGCGCATTTGTTTTGTGCACGGGAAAAAACTTTTTCAAAAACTCTCTACTTAAGGCTTGTCATGTAGTGATGGTATTAGGTCTTAAAGAGTTAAGTCATACTTTGGCCTGATCCTTTAGAGAAAATGAGAATAACCTAAGCTTAAGTACATCCCTATTGTTATTGTTTACATGTAATGTTGCAATTACTTCCTCAAAGTCCTTGAGGTGTAAGTAGGGGCTTTCAGAATCCAAGCCATGAAATTTAGGAATCAATTGAATCATACCTGGTTTAAAATCAATGTTCCCTGTGTGAGCAGAGAACACTATACAATATGGTAAATTTGATCTCTCAGGGTATAGATGTTCACGTAAAGTCCGTGGTTGGTTTAACACATTCCTATGAACTTCATTTTCATCCTCAAGAGGAGGATTAGGTTGATTTTCTCTATTTTGATTTATAATTAGATCTGGCAGATTTGGATTTGGATTATCAACTAGGTCTGCCATGGAATCCAAGTGATGTTGAGTGCCTCTTCTAAGTGAATGATCAAGGCCTGGAAATAGTCTGTCTTCGGAAGAGAGTCGATTATTTTGATCCCTACTCCAACAGGACATAAACCATCTACACTACACAATAAATACCAATAATTCAAATAGCAAGTATGATACTTAAAATAAAAATAAAAATAAAAACTTAAACAACAACCCAGGCGGCAGGGCCGACCATGAGGGTTCAGTCCACAAAGCAAAAATAAATCAACAATCCAGGCGGCAGGGCCGACCATGAGGGTTCAATCCACAAAGAAAAAATAAAAAATAAATCAATAAAAGTAAAACTAATGCAGAAATTAAACTATGCTAATCTGGAAAATAGATTCAGGGGATGATCTTTGTGATCAAACATCAACTGTAGGACAATCATAGCACTTAGGTGATAAAATCTCAAGCAAGGCAACCTTATGTCATAGTTAGTGCTTAAAAGACCCAACTGAATTTACTTTCAAAGAAAAAATGAAAATCTATAGAAAATTTAGAGGGTTTAGAAGAGAACTTACCTTAGAAAAGAACTTACCTTAGTTATCTTGCACAGATCTAATCTATCTCAGTCTCTCCCTGGCAACGGCGCAAAAAACTTGATTGCTTACCTCTAAGTGCAGAGGTTCGTAAGTAATATCCCGTGAATAAAGGGTCGATCCCACAGGGAGATGAATTGTGAGAATGAGAAAATCAAATGCAAAACAAACTAAGCAATAAAAAAAACTAACTAATAAAAAAAAAACTAACTGATGATTTGATTTTAGGAGTTTTGAATGGATGTAATTCAACTGAATTAAAATAACATCCAAGCTTCAAAGTTCTAAACATAGGTTAATGTTCCAAAATCATGATGACTTGGATAACACAACTAGGATCCGAGCACTATGCTCGGCTTAATTAGAAAATAAAACAGTTTAAAATTTCAATAAATGATATAAAAGATTAGAGAATCATGGATTTGCACCATTAATATATATTCTCAAGCGCCAGTGATTTTAAGAATTCAATATCAATAAGATAATGAAAATCAAAGAAATATAAGAGGTTGAGAACCTCTCCTATCTAGAAAATCTAATTGATCTAGGGTAAGCCTATCCATCAATGTGGATCTCATATGATGGAAACATATGGATCTCACATTAAGATAAAAAAACTAAACCTAAATAATAAATAACATGCATACACCATTCTTCTCATCATTAAAACAATCAATCATCATAACTTAAAGAATTATTAAACCCATGTTATTCCCTTCTAACTTGGGCTAGAGGAAACTTAGAAAAACATAATTAAATTGTAAAAATAAAAAGCAACAAGAAAGAAATAAATGCAAATAGAAAAGATCTTAAATAATAAAAAAATAACTTATAAAACTTTAATAAAATTAAAAACTCTTTAAAAACCCTAAATCTTGCTTTGAGATGCCTTTAATGATGCTTAAGAATGCCCTGGGAAGCCCTATTTATAAGTGAGGAACTCTAATTTTCATACAAAGCTGGAAAACTTTAGAAACTGCCTCAAATTTACGCAATTTTTCAAAATAGTCTTCTCGCTGCACAGTTTCATTAAAATATTCTTCACGTTGTGCAGGATCTCAAAATAGACTTCAGAGTTTTAGAATACACTTTTTCAGGACGATTTCAAGATTCTTCGCTTCAAATCTTCGATTCTCTTTATTCCTCATTTAGTTTTCTTGGATAATTGGCATGTGAATTCTTCAATCTTGGTCTCCTAAGATCTATCCCTTGCCTTGGTGATTCTTGAGCATCAAATCCATGCTTTTAGTGCCCTTTTTCAATCCAAGCTCTTAAATTCACCTTACAACACATACATGAGTAAAATAGAACATTAAGCTGATTTATGTTCATAAAACCAAGATATAAATTGGAAAAATTATGCAATATTTGAGTCTCAACACACTGGGAGTTTCAACTTCTTGTTAAGTTCCCTCTATAATCTTATTAGGAAATAGAATGTCAGTATTATTTTTCTCCATGGATAACAAGTTCTCCAAGAACTTTACATCTCTAGATTATATGATCACATTGGATTTTAAGTCCAAGAGTCTATAAGCTTTACCATTTGTTGCATACTCTACAAAGACACACTTTACAACTCTTGGTCCCAACTTGGTTCTTCTAAGTTCAAAAGTTCTACAATACACAAGACACTCCCACACTCTAAAATATCCTAAGTTTGGTGTTCTTTCTTTTCATATTTCATATGAAGAGGTCTTGGTTTTCTTAGATGAGATTCTATTCAGGATGTGGCATTTTGGTAATGGTACTTCTCCCCATAAGCTTAATGACAACTTTTCTTGTATTAGCATTGAGTCGACCATTTTAACTAAAGTCCAATTTTTTTTCTTGACCATACCATTTTGTTGTGGTGTGTAGGGTGTTGTGCACTGGTGTACTATTCCATGCTCTTGACAATAGCTAAAAAATTCATTAGAAAAGTATTCTCCTCCTCTATCACTACGGATTATTTTATCTTTTTAACTAATTGATTTTCTACTTTAGATTTATAGTCTTTGAATACATTAAATGCCTCATCTTTAGATTTTAATAATTACACATACACATATTTTTAACAATCATCTATGAACGTTATGAAGTACCTCTTGCCCTACTGGGTAAGAATGACATTTAGCTCACTTATATCAGTATGCACTGGGTCTAACATCTAAGATGATCTCTCAATACTAGGGAATGGTTTCTTATTCATTTTAGACTGTATACATATTTCACATTTATCATTCTCACTATCATTGTATGAGATTAAGTCATTCTCATATATGAGTCTTATGGTACTATAGCCTATATGTGCTCACCTACCATGCCATGAAGTTACATACTCAACCATATAAACAGAAGAATTCCTTTCATTCAATGTAAATTTTTCTATTACAAGCATATTCATTTCCCATAAAGTTTCCATTTTTAGACAAGATCAACTTGCCTAATTCATATACAACCTTGATCCTGGGTTTGCTCAAAAGAACTCCTGTGACTAAGTTCCTCCTTATGTCTGGGACATGTAGCACGTTGGTCAAGATTACTTTCTTTTCAAAGATAAATATTATTTCCACAGTTACTTTGCCGATGACCTTTGATCAACATTCATTTCTCGTTGGAACCTCTTAACCGTTGGTCACATCTTCATAGGTTTTGAAGGAAGATCTGTTGTTGCAAACATGAACTGTGACACTTGTTCATACGACCAACCAAGGACCTTCTCTTCAACTGCATTCACTTCCGTGACCATTGCTACGATATCATCGTATACTGCATAAGCGTCTTTCTTAGGCTTTTTGCGATCCCTACAGACTCGAAAAAAAATGTCTGGTCTTGCCACAGACATAACAAGGATCCTTGGGTTTACCATTTTTATTCTTTTCAATTTTCTTGAATTTCCCTTTATATTTGTTGGGTTTTAGGGATTTGTTCTTCTCGGAATTATTATTTTGGGATGGTTTTTCTACTACATTCATCTTGGATGGGGATACACCATTGACGTCATCCATGTTTCCTCAGTTATGATATTCTTCCTCAATATAAAGATATTTTTGGATTTGTTCCAAGGTGAACTCTTTTGATTTATGCAGCAACTTCTTCCTATAGTTTTTTCATCTTGGAGGTAGTTTGGCTATAATAGTTCCGACTTGGAAAAATTCAAGTAAGTCAATTTTTAATGCCTTTATTTGGTTTAGGATCAACTATAATTCATGAATTTGGGTCAACAGAAGCTTATTATCTGCCAACGTGAAATCGAACTACCTCGTGATTAAAATTTATGTGTTCCTTCTTCTTTGGCCTTGTACTTGTATTCCAATCCATTCTAAATTTCTTTTGCTGAAGTTTTTCATGTGTACAGGTCATACAACCAATTAAAAAGCGCATTTAGAATATTGTCGAGACACAATAGTTTGTCTTCTTGTTGTTTAATTCTGGCAGTGATCTGTTCTTGATTGTCATTGTTGGTCACCTATAATAGAGGTTGTAGATTGGGGTCAAGAATGTAAAATATTTTCAAGGCAATGAGAAGAAACTTCAACCTTTCTTGCCATTTGGTGAAGTTTGTACGTCAAATAGGTCTATTCTGATCAGATCCTAGTTCATCAGTTTGACTAATGCAATATTTTGGTATCCATGATCAAGCTTTAAGAATGTTGGAAATTAATGTTTCATAAATAATATTGGTGTTTCGACCAGAAACAAGTATTGGAGGTTGGAATATCCACATTTAATAATAACAATGGAATATCAAAGAGAAAACACCATTACTTACTTTACTAATATGAATTCTTATTACATCTCTTATATTTCTCTTGATTCTAAAACAAAGTACATTTAATCAATGTAATGAAAAAATAATTAAATGATGGTTTCAGCAACATCTCGACTTGTATAGCTTTCGTCATAATGACAGAAGAGTTGCGCTGGTTCAAAACCCTTGCTTCACGCCGATAGACGCAAAATATATAAATAAAAAATCAAGTCACAGGACATTATGAACTTTGTGGAGAAACATGATTGCCAAATACATATATCGGAGGCTCCTGTTGCCCCGTCGCGCAAGCAGTCCCTATTGTGCGGTTGAACAACAGGCTTGCGCTGCTCCTTGCGTCTCATTCCTACTATTTACTTCTCCCGTGTCGCACCACTGGATATGTGAATGCAGCAACTTTGAACTCTCAAAGACTCTAAAAAATTATTATGATCTCTCTGAGTTCTTCACTTATGAATGAATGAAATGAGAAGGAGAGGGGGTATTTATAGGCCTCCACATGTGCGAACTGAAAAAATTGCACAACGGAGTGTAGTTATGTTGTCGCGCATCATACTCCTATTATGAGGTCACCCAACAGGCCTCTCATCCAATCTGGGCAGTCTGCTTTAAAACCAACATTATGGGCTATTGAGCAGTCACGCAACTCATCCCTGTTGCGCGGTCCACGCAACAGGGCTTAGTTAATACATTTTTTTATTATATTTTTGTGCTCCAACAGATGACCCCTCGATCCTCTTTTGATTTTCTATAGAATTAAATGGGGATTGATCACTAATCTTGTGCAAAAGGTTTACTTTGGCTCATTGTGTGATTGTGCGAACCATGTTGCGCAATCAGTCCTGCGCAATGCGTCTCGAGTTTGATTGGCTACATAAATCAAATCTCCTTTTACTCTGATCACTTAACCTTTGACTCCTCCCATATTCTGCTTATTCATTGCACGACCATGCAATAGACTCCTTTTGTGCGACCACCCAACACATATATGCCTTGGTAGAAAATTCTCTAAGTACTGAAACTCTGCCATATTTTTTGTCTCATTTTCCCTTGTACTCAGACCCCATGACAAGGAGTAAGAGATTGTCTAGTGTTTCTCAAGAACGCACAACTTCTTCTTAGCGCCCCAAACTCGAGAGTTCTCAACTTTCCCAAACCGAAGATTGCCTTAGCAAGAAGGCAAAGACCACAATGAACATCCATCATTCTTTAAGGAGCCCAACCTCCTAATCATAAATTTTTTCAATCGCATAGCCCTCCTAGCCAATCCCATCTGCCAGACAATCATTATGGGAGATGTAGAAAGACCTCCCAGGGAAGGTCAAGAGGCTGACTCAAAAAATTGATTAAAGGCAACCGCAAATCTTCGGACAGATAATACAAGATCGACCGATAGAGAATCCACCCCACCCCCTTATTTCTCCAAGAAGAAGCCTTCAAAGAGCAAAAGTCAACAACTCTAAGACAAAATTAAGGAGTTTATGAAGAAGCACCCTCAAAACACCTAAGATTACATGAAAGTTCACTAAGAGATGATCAAGTTTAGCAGCCCTTTCCAAGATGAGATGATTATTATACCGATGAACCTTCGTCATCATTTATTTATCCTTTATAGCGAGCCAACAGACCAGACGACACACAATAGAATCTTGTACACTGCTAACTAGGCCATGAGGGAGTCACAAATTCTGGATGGTTTTCTGATGGAAAGGAGCTCGAAGCAAAGAACTAACAGAATCTCCTTAATGAGGTTCTTTTTTCATGTTATAACCCTCATACCCTCCACCCACGCATTTTTTTGAGACTGTTCAGCAATGATTTTCCACTAGAGATTCCCTATGAGGCACGGAGGAGTTCAGGGCTCGTGGTTTCTTGTCTTCGCGCAACTATTATAGTGCATAGGCCAGGGCCATTATTGAGAAACATTCGAAGATCCTTATTAAAATTGATCTCCTAAATGTGATCGAGGTCACTTTTGACCACTTCTGCAAGGATACAATGATTTTCAAGGGCTTCCTCAAATACAGGTGCCCAACTAGCAATTCTTTCCACTTGCCTTTAGGTGAGGTTAGCGTCACTTTATGGGAACTGCATAGGATGACGAGTCATCCCATAACAGGTCATTTCTTTGATGAATACATGCCCACCAACTAGGAGTTTACGCACTTTTCACCAACCAACCACCAATCGAAGGTCTCGAAGATGACTATCGAGCTGTTCAGAGAAATGTCAAAATTCCCTGACATTCACAAAGTTCCACACCTCACTTGGCTCGCTCATTTCACTAGGGACTTGTGGTACGCATTCTGTTCCCTCTCTATCTTGTTTGGATTTTCCATATATTTATTCATCACCTCTTCCTTTTTAATGACTGTACGTTTCTTTTTTTATCTCGCAGCTTCGCAAGAAACCACTCATAAAAAAATAGAGGGCATTCGGCATAAGATTAAGGGACCTACTGAATATGACACCTCTGACGAGTTATTTGCTTTCCTGGCCTATTGGCTTAGTTTGGTAGTGTCACCTACCTCCAAATGGGTCGACGCCATCCGATCAATCCTATTCGTGGTCATAGAAGCGATGATAGATGATAGAAAATGTTTACTGGCTCCTTCAGTCCTTTACTCTCTTTATCATGCCTTCGGTGACGTGTCTATGCACTATAAAAGCTCGGCAGTTGGAGCATCCTTAGCCTATGTGCCATGGCACTACTTTATGGGTTGTCTTGACATGTATTTCCCCCGGACATATGACGAGTCGAAGAAGACATATGTGAACCCGGACAGTCTACCATTATGGCACTACCAAGGGCATAAGATGATAAAGAAGTCATATGAGTAGGTTGTAGATAAAAGCAAGAAGAATGAATCTTTCGACTTCTTCTAATTTTCACTCTCCAACGTGGCCGAAGATAGGGATGTAGCGGATGAAAACTCATTGTCTCCAATTGAACGCATAATTTTTATTTTTTTTATCTGCATCCAGTCAAGCAGTCTTCCACTAAGGGAGGGCAGTGAGTTCTGGTGCGAATCTTATTACCCCAGTAGGTTCACACGCCAGTTTGGCTATGAACAAACGGTCCTAGAAGATTGTGGAGCAGTAACCCGCATAATGAGGAGCTATGGAGTAAGCCCATATATTGGGCGCTCATATGGAAGCAATTGCTGATTGTGCTCACAAGCTCCCATTTTGTTCTCCCCGGCTACAACCACTCTGTTCCTGAATCCTATTGCTAGATGTGATGGTGGACGCATCCGTTCTTTCTCGTCCGCCATTGCCATTCGGTAAATTACCCAGTCTGAGTGCCTCCTCCACAATTGAAGATTTACATGTTGAAACAAGGTATCGGCTACATAGTGGAGAGAGATCACGCCCCTACCCCCAACCAAGTGTGCCTGAAGATATCCCTAGAGGAGCTCATTCGACAAGTAAAGTCAGCCAATACTCTGGAAAGTTGGATTAAGGGACTCCTTTGGATGTTTTGAGGAGGCCAGGTCAGCAATCAGCTGAAATCACAACTCCAAGCCCGCTGGAGAGGGATACTGAGCCAATTCCATCAGCACCAGCAACTGGTCTCTATACTCCCACCAGGAAAACTACGGAAGATGTTGAACAGAGTTGGCCCTTCAGCAACATCACCTCTACTGAGGTCGGAACGGTAAAGTTTTTCGTCTTTGATGACCCGCTCCCAAATGTAGGATCTCGTGACCCGCAAGTACCACAGAGCCAACAGGGCATCTCTCCCACCCCTGTGGAAGCGAAGGCACAAGCGAGTGAGGTTGGCCCCTCCTGTAAATGCAAACAAATACTTATTGAGGAACCAACCAGGGAAACTTCATCGACAAAAAGAGAGAATGAAGAGTCATCCTCTATAGCAGCTCGACTGATGAGAGCAACTCTTTTGAGGGTGGCAACTTTGAGGAAGAGGGAAAGGTGGACATCGGTGGGGACGATGATAGCTGCTATGACTAGTCAAGAAGCACCGCAAAATGTGTCTACTCTGCTTGATCCAGCAGCTACTCCCATGTAAGAAGAACCACTTGATTATGGAGAATTCAGCTATTTTTGGTGGCCAATATCTTCATGTCCTTCAGTGCTAACTACTCCCCTCTTCCTCGTGAGATGCCACTCATTTCACCGATCAACATCCCATCACCTGGCCCAAATCCTCACTCGGATCACGGAGGTCTCGTCGTCAAGGGAAGCAGAACTCTCTGCACTAGTGGTGCAGGTGGTAGCCAAGGCGTTAATTTTCCCGCACCATGGCGATCCACGCTGCCCAGCTTGTTGGGCAGGGGCGTGGCACTGCAATGTGCATTTTATCCATGTCGTCCGGCTGTGTGGGCTCACTTTGATGTGTATTTTATCCATGCCATTCGGCAGTGGTACCCACCTTACGTATGTGCCACATGCACGTTGTCCACCAGCAGCGCCCACCTTGAAGTGTGTAAGAACATGTTGTCCAGCAGCGTACGTCCTACACCCTGGGACCAACCCTGATGTATGTGTTTTCTGACACGTTGTCCAGCAGTGTGGCCCCATCCTATTGGGCACCGTCTGTCCACTAGGTAGGGATGTGGGCCCACCTTGATGCCTGTGCTTGATAGACACCGTCCATCCATTTTGCTAGCTCATTTTAAGGCCCAAGCCCAATTTGGACAGGCCCAAAAGTTCAGGTGGACCACGCCGCAAGAAACGGTGGGTGACTGCCCACCATTGAAAACATCCTAGGGCCACCACGGTGAATGGGTTTACCCACACTATCCATCCTTGTGCCAGCTCATTCGTGGGCACGCGAGACAGATCCATGGTCCAGTGGACCCCACCAAAAAAAAAAAAAAAAAAAAAAAAAGGCAATTTATCAGCTACTGTTGAAATGTATTTTGGGGCCCAACATGATGTTTATTTGACATCAATCATCAAACCTAAAGGTAGACCTGGATGAAAGGGACAGCATAGAGATAAGCTTGATTCAAAGCTTCTACGTATAAAACAGCGGTGATTCATTTGCCACCATTGAACAATTCCTTGGGGCTTACTGTGATGTTTTGGTTTCCATCAACCCGTCCTCAAGGTCACTAAGACCTGGACGTGAGCCAAATCAAAAGCTTAAGTGGGCCCCACCACCTTAAACAGCGGTGATCATACCACCACCGTCGGAAACGTCTGTGGGGCCCACTGGACATAGCGTCCACCGTGATGTACGTGAATTGTGGTTTATTCAAGTATGTATGTGGGTTGTCCACGTGGCCCATTGGACAGTGGGGTCCACTGTGATGTATGTGGGTTGTCCACGTGGCCCACTGGAAAGTGGGTCCAGCGTAATGTGAGTTATCAACGTGGCCACTGATGGTGGGGTTCACCATGATGTATGTGGGTTATACACGTGGCCCACTAGATCGTAGGGTCTACCGTGATGCATGTGATTTATCTGCTGTCCCTTGGACAGTGAGATCTCCTGTAATCTATATTTTTCATCCAACTTGTTGTTGAGGTCACACAGACATTGATGGAGGGAAAAACACAAACATCAGCTCGATCCCAAACTCCCGTAGGGCACATCATGTGGTGTATATGGGTATGCCGTAAGGCCCACCGGGTCAAGAAGCCCACCATGTAGTGCACGTTTTTCTGCCGTGAAACCCACAAACCTGTGCAGCCCACCGTGTTGTTTTTGGCTGAGGAGTCCACCGTGTTCATGTGCACATGCGGATCCAAATCGGGTTGGCACATGCGGGTCCACCATATCGTTTTGACGTACTGGCCCTAAATGGGCTAATTGAGTAAGGTTTCGAAAGCAGCAGTTGGCCAGTGGAGTCCACTGTAACGCCATGACTGTGGGCCCACTGTTTTGGATAGTTCGGCCCACCATGATTGTATGAATATGCGACCCACCACCCACCCCGTGGTTTAGGTGAGTCCATTATCTGAGGTCGACAAGCTAAAAACAAAATGCTTATAGTAGTTATTACAATTTGATGTTTAATCACTACAAAAAAAATAGGCCTTTAGCCACAATTTTTTAGCCTTAATTGAAAAAATGGAGGTTAAATCATGAGGCTAAAAGTTCATCTTTCACCTCAATTGATAGGTGAAAAGTCTACCTTTTTCGATTGCATAGAACCGGCGAAAAGTCTCAGTTTTTGGTTATAAGAACCGAGGCAAAAAGTCTACCTTTTAACCTCAGTTGCATAGGAGCCGATCGAAAAGTCTACCTTTTAGCCTCAGTTGCATAGGAATCAAGGCGAAATGTCTAGTTTTTAGCCTCAGTTACATAAGAACCGAGACAAAAAGTCCACCTTTTTGCCTCAGTTGCATAAGAACCGAGGCGAAAAATCTAGTTTTTAGCCTCAGTTGCATAGGAACCGAGGCGAAAAGTCTACCTTTTAGCCTCAGTTGCATAGGAATCGAGGCGAAATGTCTAGTTTTTAGGCTCAATTGTATAAGAAGAGGCAAAAATGCTTTTACATAGGAATGGCGAAAAATCTAGTTTTTAAACATAAGGAGGGGAAAAGTCTACCTTTTAGCCTTAGTTTGAACCGAGGCGAAAAGTTACCTTTTAGCCTCGGTCACATAGGAACCGAGGCGAAAAGTCTAAGGATGTGAACCGAGGCGAAAAGTCTACCTTATAGCATCAGTTTCATAAGAACTGAGGCGAAATGTCTAGTTTTTAGCCTCAGTTGCATAGGAACCGAGGCAAAAAGTCCACCTTTTAGCCTCAATTGCATAGGAACCGAGGCGAAAAATCTAGTTTTTAGCCTCAATTTCACAGATAGCAGAACCGAGGCGAAAGGTCTACCTTTAGCCTGGGTACACATAGGAACCGAGGCGAAAAGTCTACCTTTTAGCCTCAATCGCATATGAACCGAGGCGAAAAGTCTACTTTTTAGCCTCAGTTGCATAGGAACCGAGGCGAAAGGTCTATATTTTAGCCTCTGTTGCATTGGAACCGAGGGAAAAATTTTACTTTTTAGCCTCAATTGCATAGGAACCGAGGCCAAAAGTCTACTTTTTAGCCTCAGTTGTATAAGAACCAAGGCCAAAAGTCTATATTTATGAATATTGAAAAAAAAAATTGAGAATATTGAAAGAATTAATAATTTTTAAAATTTTTGAGAATTGTGAAAAAATTGAGAATTTTGAAAAAAAAAAAATGGAGACAATTGGGAAAAAATTTAGAATTTTGAAAAAAAAAAATTGAGAGTTTTGAAAAAGATTTGAATTTTTTAAGAACTAAGAATTTTTAAAATTTTTGAGAACTTTTAAAAAATTAAGAATTTTTTTTTGAAAAATTAAGAATAAAAAATTGATAATTATGAAAAAGTATGAATTTTTTAAAAAATTGAGATTTTAAAAAAAATTAAGAATTTTGAAAAAAAAAAAAAAGAATTTTGAATTTGAAAATCTTGAAAAACATTGAGAAATTTCAAATAATTGAAAATTCGGAAAAAAAATTAAGAAATTCCAAACGAAATCGGATGGGCGAAAGAAAGATTTCACACAAAGGCCTCACTTTTTTAGCCTCGGTTGCCAACCGAGGCTAAAAGTCTAATTCTGAAAAGATAATTCGACTTCACGGGCGCACATGGATGCTGACTCCTTTTCTCACTCGCTGTGCGAGTGAGCGAGAGATATCTTCGTTCTCTTTCTAGGGTTTTTCCTTGGGATTTTCACACCTCGATCGTCCTTTCTTTTTTATTTTTTTCATTTAATTTCCTACAAATCTCTTTGATTTCTTCGATCTTTGAAGAACCTGTCAAGACCTCGATCTCTTTCTTCGCTTTTTCGCCTAGGGTTTCTGCTCCCGATTCGTAGATTTTACTCTCTCAGCTTCAATCTCTGTAAAAGAGTGGAATCCTTCTTCGCCGCTCCTTTCTAGGGTTCCTGCCCGAGATTTGTTTTTTCTAGGGCATCAAAGACGGTGATTTCCGTTCCACACCTCATCGATGTATTGACGATGATGAGAGATTCAATGGATTTTCCACCATGGATCAAAACAGGGATTTTCTTGTGAACGGTGTTGGATTTCAGCAGGAGAGGGCTCGTACTGGGAGGTTTTCTTCCTAGTATTCGTAGTCGATCCCTTTTCGGCCAAGGCAATTCTAGCTCGCATCCCAAAAGGGCTAGCCCAATCCAAGAGGATTATTTCGTCTGCCATTAGATCAAAAGAGATTTGAAATCGGTGGAGAAATGGGATAGAAAGGGGTTCTGCTGGCAAGGTGTTTGATCTTTGGTATGTGAGAAATAGGAAGTTGGGATGGAGAGCGTTTGGATGGCCTGACGGGAATTTATAGCATTTAGTGAGGTCGGTTTGGCAGTTTTCCTTCGTAAATGGTATTCAATGGTCAAAATTCCCATATGGAATTGCAGGCGGATATTGAATTTTGGTGAACGCAATGTTAGAATATGCCACGTTACAATCCGGCAATCCAAACGTGCCTTAAAAGGATATGGTTTGATTCGGTTGTGACCCATCTATATCAGGTCCGTGAAAAAGCTCCATGACCCCACCATAATGTATGTCCTTCTCAAACAATTTCTCGACTATAGGTCCCCTGCAGGGTAAAAGGAGGGTTGATGTCATGTAGGTAGTCAGTGGCACGAAGTTACATACAATCATGAGAATTCCTGTTTCAAATCTTGATAGAAGAAACACTATTTGAGTTATGGAACATCTTTGTTTGCTTTTAATTTTTAAATTTTTTTTTTTTGATGCAATCTGTTCATGTATGACAAACATAATTATTGGTCTTTCATCATGGACTTGATGGGAGCAAAAGTCCAAAGTGACCATGTTCTCATACAACTAGAATGCTAAGGTTAATAACATAAAATTCCAAGTTTCTGCACGCTCAATTGACTTTCCAGTTTAACAATCTTATTATATCTCTTTCTTCAAGTCATTTTGAGTCCTTGATCGAATTTATTGAGTTTTGAAAGCTTTTGCATGATCTTATTTTCTCAACTTTCAAAGACAAGATAAAGTTTTTTAGTACTTGATTTCTCGTGTGCTCTTATCTCTTTCTTTTTCTTGTAACTAAAATTCCCCCTTTAGCATTTCTTAAGACGAGACTTTCTTGGGCACTAAACACTGTTGTTTTTAGATGTAACTTCTCACTAAAGATTCACAGTCTTCTTGAAAAATAATGTAAAACCAACCCCAAATAAAGGACCCAAAATGAAACACCCACATTTGTTTGAAAAGTTATGTTTGCTGATAATATGAAAAATTTTGGGGTTTTTTTCTTCATTCTAGGGGAGATTTATTCATATGTATTTTCTAATTTGCCAAAAGCTACAACATTTTAAGTTAGTGGAAAGATTTTGATGTGGACATCAGAGCACCATTCATTAGGCTTTGGTTGGAGTAGGGAGCATTCATTAGGCTTTGGTTGGAGTAGGGAGGCAAACTGCCTTAGTGGGAATTTAAATGCTGCCAACTCTCTCTCTCAGACGAAGCTCTGAGTTCTAACATGGACTGGTTGGTCTTTACTTTGTTCTGCTTATTCTAATGTTCCGGAGAATAATTGACATTTTTCTATCTATCTCTCTCAGACGAATGCTATCTATCTCTGAATCAGGTCAAAGCATCCAAAATCTGTGTTGATTATGGACGAGGTTGATCGTATGTCTGCTAGTATTAAGATTTCCAAAATTCCTATCATTTTTATCTATAATGACCACTACAGTCAGAAGCTTAACTACTGTTTGCTTCTCAACTTCAGGAAACCTACGAAACAACAGGTTCTTTGTTTGCTTGATGTTGATGCAGAATAGCCTATGAAGACTTTTCTAACCTCACTTTCATCTTTTTCTACCTTTTTTTCTACCTTTTTAGGCTTGCTTCTTAAAGGTGTCACCGAAGCAGTAGAAGAAGAAGCAAAAGCAGCAGGTATGTATGTACATGCTTTTCCCTTGTCATTCTTGGCTCAAATACCTTCAGGCAATCTTAGTTGTCTGGAAAACATTACAAATGCCACATATTTTGTGTCTACTATACAACTCTTGAGTTTTTGTCTTGGCGGCATTAAGCGATTGCTAAAAGATGAAAGCTTTGATGTTTTGGCAGAGTGTGATAGATGATACACATATTCTTAGAAATTACTTAGAATTGCATACATGGAAATCAGAATACAAGTAATTTAAATGAAACCATCCAAATTCTGGATATCAGGTTCTATATATCATGAGCCAAAAGATTACTTATTTGAGTGACCCCAATTATTAGGGTTAAGACCTAGATGATGATGATGATGATTTGATTACTTGATCATCAGATTGGTGGATGTTTACCTAAAATTGGAAAAAAAAAATACAATGGTTGGATTTTAGAAAATAAGTGTCCGTGAATCAGTGGTTAACATTATTCAACCAATCTGATTTTCGGATGGTAACTTCACGATGTCGAGTTTCAAAATCTAGTTGGTTTAATTTGGGTTAATGTGTCCCACTTGTACCATGTCTAAGGGCCTGTGTATCAAGTGCCATACACATCCAGCATATTGAATAACACTCTTGCTTGAACTGTGTTTGTTAGATTTGGTTGTGGAGTCCTGGTGCAACATAAGATTTACAAAATTTCGAAACCAAACAGTTAAATGTAAGTTGAATAAAATCTTCAGAGGGAGACTATTGAATGATATTAAAGAAGAGCTCCTATCGAGTAATATTAAAGAATGTAGTTATGCAAAGAGCTATTTGCGAAGTTACATAAAACAATTCAAGGCTTCTGAGGAATCAACACAACATAATAATATTCTTCCATGGTAGGTCTGTTGAGGTCTGTCTAGGCCCTACCCACAAAGTAAAATGTAGGTCCAAGCCCAGCCCAGGTGGTGACTGGCCAAAATAGATAGGCGCGCCCACTGTGCATGTACCATGGCCCATCCAATCGTAAGCTAGGTTATGGATTTACAAAAGAAAAATCATCCGATACCCACGCACATGTAATATATGATATATTACAAAATGTCCTTCGAAGCACCAAACAGGCTTGGTGGGTGGACAGGCTTTTAGATGCAACCAAAGCTTGACTTAATTGATAAACCGGCTTGAATTTTAGGCCCAGGACCAGTCCGCCCCGGTCCTGGCCCTCAAGCTTGATAGCCATCCCTAGTCCAACCCAAAGTGGGCAAGGCTTCAAAGTGTAATTCAGACTCATTCACATCGACTTTAACCTCAAGGTCATTAGAAGAGTAGCCAAGCATCTCTACCTCAATAACTTGGAATCCAAACTATATGGAAGTCAAGAACAACTTCGACAATTGTACATTGTAACTTTTAAATGTGGTTAGCGGGTGCATTAAATTAATGTGTCATTACTGTTGATTCTTTATCGGTCAACTGTGGTACTGTGAATTTTATGTTGATTCAACATTATGATGAGGAATTATATGATATGTGGGCGCATCTTTATGCAATATTATGTGCTATAAATTATGAGAAGTGGGGCCTGTGGTTTGATAATCCAAAGCCATTTGGTCTGTTGAGTCACACCATGGAAGCACCGAAGTCCCCGGATAGAAGACCGATGACCCATATTAGGACCTTCAAATGAATGCGGGTTGTATTTATCTTTGTAACTACGTATGCGTGCCACAAATCAAAATGTTAAGACTACTATATCGATGAGGTTTCTCGGGATGGCTTGTCGATGGTTGACACAATGGACCACGGGCCCCACTTACGCAAAATTGAGAACTCGAGAAAACGCCATGCGAAGTTGGAACGTGAGCTTGAGGCCATCTCTCGCCATTGATTCCGGGGAATTATGTTATTCCTAGTGAAGAAGTTCTTACAGTGTATTGATTTAGTTTAATCGCTTCATTGAGGTTGAGTTTAAATGTTGTTGGTGGTTATCTTCCTTTGGCAGAATGTTTGGAGGATCTAGCAGGTAAAGATGCCCAAGAGAAATCTGATGCTGCTATAGAAACCCTTTTACAAGAGCTTTCAGGTGAAAGAAATGTCAATAAAAGACCGGATGATTCAAAACAGATGCAGGAAAAGTCAAAGAAAAAGAAAAAGAGAGATCATAGAAGAGATAAGAATATAAATATTTGTGGAACCTAATGTTGTGTAACAGTTTGATTGAGTTTGTTTTGAAAACTTTAAGTAGACTGTTGTTAACTATTTTGTTGGTATTATCGCTTTCATGATTGATTGTTTCATGAGTGGATTGAATGAATGGATTAGTAGTTTAAATAAATATTTTAAAAAATTAAACATTTTTAGCCTCAATTTGTAACCGAGGCCTCGGTTGTTGAGAACCAAGGCTGAAATTCTCTTGGCTAAAGGATTTAGCCTCGGTTGTTGAGAACCGAGGTTAAAAATAGGTTTAGCTTCGGTTGGAGGCAATTGAGGCTAACATTTGGATTTGGTCTCAATTGGAAACAATAGAGGCTAAAATTTTGATTTAGCCTCATTTCGTAAAAACTGAAGCTAGAAAGGTTCTTTTAGCCTCACTTGAAGAACCGAGGCTATAAAAGTCATTTTAGCCTGGGTTCCTAAAACTGAGGCTAAAGCCTTTAACGGGGTTTTCAACCTCGGTTTGGATAACTGAGGCAAAATTGAGGCTAAAGGCTTTAGCCTCAGTTTTTAACCTTTTTAGCCACTGTTTTGAACTAAGACTAAAGCCCCCTTTTCTTGTAGTGAATCATGAGAACGATAGGTGGATTAGCGGCTTGATCTCATGGTTATTAAGCCTAGGCTAGTTCACCCAAGCATGTGTTAAGGACTAAATGGGTGTACTTGAAACTTGGTTGACCATACTTAGAGATGATGCTTGTACATATGGCAAAACAGGCTTATTTGACTTATAAGATGTACCTTAAAGGATGTGCACAAGAACTTATGTTCAAGTACACATCCAGATCCATCGCTCAACTGGCGGACTGAGCGGAAATACCTCGTTTCAACACTTGAGGTCTTGGTATCGATCCCTAGTGGGGGTGGCTAACATGGAGTGTGTGTACTGACATGGGTGTGTACTAACAAGCTAACCTAAAAAAACTAAAAATAAAAATAAAAAAAAACCCTTATGTTCAAGTACACTCTTAAAGCAATATCAGACTAATGAAATGTGCACATGGAGACTAATGTTCGAGTATACCAACGTTGCTCATTTGATTTATAGGATGTATACCCATATGGTGTACAAGCGGCCCCATTCGGGTACACTAGTGTAATCCTTGCGCAATACATAAATAGACACTTGCATTAAAGAGGCCTATTGCAGTATATTGTCTTCTTCTTAAGGAGGACCTAAGTGTACGGGGATACATATACAAATAGACATGAATTATGATATTGTGAATTATGAGTGGACTACTATTATAGACTGCAAATATACCATACATTAACTTTGATAAATGTCAATTTTAGTATTATATGCAAACTTGTAATATAATAGATGCATTTCAAACATTATATGATGATGATTTATACATATGCATTATGATTAACGTGTAGGGTGGTGGACTCATGGAGTTGGACTTTTAGACCTTGTGATAGGTCAGAATTATTTTTGCCCCTGAACTTTGAACCTTCGCTATCAGGCCAAGTGGGTGAGTACAGAGGTACCCCACTGCCGAGGTCAGGTAGTGGCAATACCGTCGGACCGAGTGGGTGAGTACAGAGGTACCCACTGTCGAGGTTAGGGAATATCAGTACTGGCAGGGTAGGTGGGTGAGCACAAAGGTACCCCACTATTGAGGTCAAGTGTTATCAGTACTGGCAGGCCGTGTCATGCTCTAAAATTTGAAACCCGAGTATGATGACCCTAATCCCAACTTACAAGGTGTGAATTAAAATTTGAGTAATACATTCTTTGAAATCTCATTCCATACATCGAATATTGAAATTAAATTCAAATAAACTTTATTAAACTATAAATTACAAAAACTTAAAATTTAAAACTCAAAACTAACTAATCTACTTCTGCTAAATTCTTTACTAAAGGATAACTTTATTAATGTCTTATTATAGTGAATTTAATAAAAATAAAATAAATTGACCTAAATTATGGGTGACACTTTTAGTAAAAGTATCCGTCCAAGTATTCATCATCGCATAAGTCTTCTTCTTCTTGAAAACTTACATGTGTTGAGGATAACTTTATTAATGTCTTATTATAGTGAATTTAATAAAAATAAAATAAATTGACCTAAATTATGGGTGACACTTTTAGTAAAAGTATCCGTCCAAGTATCCATCATCGCATAAGTCTTCTTCTTCTTACATGTGTTGCATGTAGTATTACCTAAATTATGGGTGACATCAAGTATCATCATCGCATAAGTCTTCTTCTTCTTGAAAACTTGCATGTGTTGTTTAATTGGGTGAGATAGAAGCCTAGTGAGATCATGTTCATTACAGGAAAAGTTCCAGTTGATATACAATAAGATCCGATTCCATTTTAAATAGAGTTGACAAAGTATTAATAGAATAATGTTATGGATAGGGTTTCTTACAAGATTATCATGAATGAAAACATAATATCATGATGTTATGTTCGGTAAAATTAAATCAACAAATGCCCATGAACGTGCATCTAGACATTAGGAACCAGTCACAAATCAACCATGCTCACCTAATTGTTATAGTGAGTTATGTATATAAAAAAAAAATACTCTAGACATTAGTAACTTGTCGCAAATAAATCATGCTCACCTAATTGTTACAGTGAGTTATGTGTGTGTGTGTGTGTGTGTATGTGTGTGTGTGTGTGTGTGTGTGTATACTTTTCTATGATCTTTCTCGACTCCAGACATGAGTAACTTGTCACAAATAAACCATGCTCACCTAACAAGTCTGGCAAGACGTATACATAAATAAGGATCTCGTATAGCTCTTGACATTAGGAACCTATCACAAATTAATCATGCTTACCTAACTAGTCTAATGAAGCAGCAAATCAATCATGCATTCTAGTCAGCAAATCAACCACTTATTACCAATCTAATTGAGCAAATCAACCATGTTCAGTAAACAAATGGAATGATCATATCTTACATGCACTACCAAAAAAAGAGTCAAAGGCTATGGATAAAAGCCATAGCTAAAGATCTATGGCTACGATTATAGTCCGTAGCAAGACCATAGCCATTGGTACCATAGCGATCGCTTTTAAGGCAATAGCTACGGATTAAATCCGTAGCTATAAAATCAATGGCTACGGATTAGATCCATAGCCATACATTCTGTAGTGAATTTTACATATAGCTACATATAATATTTGTAGCTAAATATAAAAAGAGATCTGTAGCAATGTGTTGAAGTTAGCAACAACTACAGTTTTCAGAACTAGGGCTACGTCCAATATTCGTAGCCACTACCTATTTAAAAAAATATAAAAATTATAATAATGGCGTCTCTTACCATTACTAGTACATGCCCTAATAGATTAACTCATCTAAGCTAATACAGATAAAGACTTCATTGCTTACAAAAACATCTACCCATATAAACTAATATAGATAAAGAATAATAAAAGAATCTAAAGTACGAAAAGATGAACATACGTAATGATTCACACCCATCTTACACATCACTTCACTTTGTAAAAAAAAAAAAAAACGATTTGTCCATCCAAACACCACCATCCTATCATCACCATCCAGCGATCCATATTCAATATAGAAAAGCTCATCAATTGAAGAATTAAAAGGAGAAAGAGACAAAGGCTCAACATTTTCAGACCACATTCTTGAAAGAATTCTTGCATATCAAGAACAAATATTTGAAATGTTAGTATTGATTTAAGAATTTTAGAATTTGTATAGACATTGAAGAAATTGTCTTAACCTACATCTCTATTTCGAACTGGATATAAAACTACTTACAGTGGAAATATGGATTGAATTTAGATATTCACAGGAAACAACTTGCATTCAATTCAGAGAATATTTGGGCTTGCTTCTCAGCAATGGAATCTAACGGTTGTATGTCCTTGGTTATCTGCTCATCAAAACTCCAAGTGAACATGGATTTCGTATTAGATTGACAATGGCATTGACAAGTTAAAATCAAAGAAATGAAAAACTGGGAGTGGGTTGTTCTTGAAAGGCAGACCTGCATAAAATCATTCGCCAAATAAATGAATATTTTACACCACCTTCAAGCAATTGATGAAGGAAAAAAAATAATCTTTCTATACACTTTAATTACGCCCTGTAAAAACCAAAACAAGCTTAACTTAGAAGTAGAGAATGCAATCTCGAATGCAGAGAAAGCACAATCGATAGAATTTTTCATCCTGACATTCATAACAACGGATGTCGTGGATGGTCACTTATCAATATCCAAAAGAAGAATGCAATCTCGAATGTATTTTGGAAGAGGATGAAATGGATCAAGTAGAGGACTATCTTGGGACGGTCGAACCAGAAATGGTCGTCTAAAGGTTGAACTACCAAGTCCCCTTATAGCGTTGTGTGTTTCTCTACAACCTCATGGGCTAACTGATGGATAATGTGTTCTAACTTCGTGCTCATAGCAAGCAGAAGCTACAAAAACCACTTGGAAAAATCACATTTTGGTTCCTAATGAAATTTGCACATGTATGTATGATCAATAAAAAAGGGACCCAAATGAAATACAAAATATTTGCAAATCGAAATGAATATATGACAATACTTGAGTTTGTAATGCATGGACTTAGAAAGAGTAATTCCAAACTGAGTTTTTAGCCAGATTGATAGTGCTTTCACTGTCACAGTTGATTGATATAACCTTTTACTAAAGCCCCAATTGATTTATCATTCCCCTTAACCAAAGACTTTCCTTGAACACTTTTGTCACCGCCATTATACTAAGCTTCAGTTGTGGAAAGAGCCATCATAGATTGAAGTTTTAATATCCAACTGATCGCTCCACCCGCTAGTACAAACGAGTAGCTAAAGGTCAACCTTTTATTCTTCATATTGCCCGCATAATCTGAATCCACATAGTTTACTAGCTTGGCCCTCTGATTTTTCAAATGTTAAGACGTAGTCTTGTGTACCTTGAATATATCGATGTAGACATTTCACTATCTCATAATGTTTCTTGTCGGGGTTAGACATGTATTGCTAACAACACCCACTGTATGTGAAATATCTAGTCTTGTACAAACCATGGTATACATCAAACTACCAACTTCACCTGAATAAGGCACACGAAATATATCCTGCTTTTCTTCATCTGTTTTAGGACATTGTTTAGAAGATAGCTTAAAATGAGCCATGTGGGGAACGCTGACCAACTTTGTCTTGTCCATCGCATACTTCATCAATACATTCTTAAGGTATTCTGCCTACTTATTTTCTTGTCTCTATGTATGTCCATGTCGAGAACCCTCTTTACAACCTCCAGATCTTTCATCTCGAATATCCCTGATAGTTGAGTCTTCAGGATGTCGATCTCAGACATGTTATAACTGGATATAAGTGTCATCGACGTACAAAACCAAGATAATAAATTTTTCATCACTAAGTGTCTTGTAATAAATACAATGATCATATTTACTCTTGGTAAAACCCTAACTCATCATGAAAGAATTAAATGTCTTATACCATTGCTTAGGCGACTACTTCAGGCTGTACAACGACCTCTTTAACCTACAAACATTGTTCTCTGCAGCTTATTATTCGAAACCTTCTGGTTGCTTTATATAAATCTATTCTTCCAATTTCCTATGCAGGAAAGCAATCTTCATATCTATCTATTCCAGCTCAAGATTGTATTAGGTAATCAGCGCCAATACGAATCTGATGGATACTTACTTCACTACCGGTGTGAATATCTCAGTGAAGTCCACACCTTTTCTCTGAGCATATCCCTTCACTACCAATATTGCCTTATACTTATCCTATCTCTTTTTGAAGATCCACTTGCACTAAATTACTTTATGGCCGACAGGAAGCTCCATTGCCCCCACATCTAATTTTTGTACAAGGAGTCCATATCATCATTCATCCCCGCTTTCCACTTCTTGACATCTGTCTCATCAAGAGCATCCTAAAAAGTAGATGGATTCCCCTCATCCATAATGAGGGCAATATCATTGGTAAAATGCGATCTTGTGGAGGATTCTTTGTTACAGGAGACTACTTCACCTGCTCATGTACCTGTATCTGCATCTCAGTATCAGACTGTTGTTGAGTGTCAAATATTGCATATTTTTTCCTGTTTATATCTTGGTTTTATAAACATGATAACGCTTAGTTGGTATATTTGTGCATGTTTGCCTTGCAAGGTGAATCTGAGAGCTTGGAATGAAAAGAATGTTAAAAGCATGAATTTAATGCTCAAGAATCACCAAAGCAACGGATGAATCTTAGGAGACCAATATTGAAAATTTCAAGACCTCAAGTGTCACAGCCCAAATCTAGAGACGGACAGCTTCCGTAATGCCTCGAATCCGTTACTTGACTTCCATACACCAAGTCCCGAGTTCGGTGCACCACAAGGAAGATTTTTTATTGAATTTTTTGTATATACATATAATAATACCTGAGCATGAAGATCCATAATCAAAATACCAAGCAACACTCTCCATTATAAATCCTAATGGTTACAAGTACAATGTTTTCTAAAAGGTACACGACGTCAACATTGCCAAATCGAAAAATAGATACAATGCATCAAGAAAGCTAAGTCTTCCAAGCTACTCCTGCCCTGAAAAAAAAAATGGAAAATAGGAAGCTTAGGCAAAAAGCCTAGTGAGTACACTCGTGTGTGCAGTGTGTCCTACATGCAAGCAAGATAAATATGCCACAAATAAATCATGTACGGTGAAAGGCGTGTGGTACATAAGGTACGATGCCAATGCTAATGCAATGCATATGCATATAGTAATATTCTGAATCAATGCTACCAGCATCACCAAGTCATATTTTCATTTCTCCTATATCACAACCATAACCGTATTACGCATCCGTAATCACATCATCATCATCATATTGTCATGTCATAATCATACAATATTGGAAATACTGGTAAGATCATGAATCATATGATATCAGAGTAAATGGAAATGCTGACAAGTCCATGAGTCATACAATATCAGGGTATGCAATACAGATCAAGTATGCAAGTGAGGAGTCATAAAGAGTCAAGTATCAGATACCGAGGATGTAATGCAATATGCGGTACGAATGATCATGCAGGAGTGTGAAGTCGTGATTATGTTACATAGTATTGCAAGCCATGGGGTCCACCACAAGGGACTTCTATCCAAACTAGTCCCATACCTAAATTTGGATAGTCAAACACAATGTGGTAAACTCCTGATCTCAGGTTAGTCGCACACCCCAACCAAAATCCTGGCCATTGCGAAGGTACACGTAACAAATAGTTGCGCACCACCAGCCCGAGTTGATAGTGAATGAATGAATGAGTATGTAACTCCTGCTCAATAAATCCACATATCAGGATTGTTCATCTCTGGGATCATCACCGAGGTCTATTACACTCTACATGCAAATCGCCGCCCACTGACGCGCGACCATGCAAGTGGAAGAGACCTCACTATCCGCCTAACCAGTAGTCAGCCAACATCTACTCGGCAAGTCGATAGCGGACCCATTCATAAGGTGGTCAAACTCAACCTAACTATGCCCCCTACCCTCAGGCTGGGAAGGCCACACCCCCTCCCAACCGACCACGACATAGTGAGAGACGCGGCCTCCTGGTATTCGGTACTCGGGCGCTCATGTATCTACTCGGTCTCGATATTGGGGTGTCCTCTGGTATCAAGAGGGTTTAGGGATTTTCACCCGGGGCTATCTATGGCAGCCCGATGCTAAAATAGATTTCTTGTGTCCCATCTGGTCATCTACGATATGCCTGTGGAGGCTACAGCCCTGATGTCACTAGGACACATAATGTAAGGTGCATGAGTTATACAATCTAGTCATGCATCAATCTTGCGCATATTATGCACTCATGTGAGATAACCTCTGCCTATCAGGGAGTCTCATAACAACCTGCCCAATGACATATGCAATGGTTAACCACATCTCATAACAAACATGCAGATGATGCGTATGGGCATGTATCATGACGCTATGCTGTCACATACTCAAAATCACTATCAATAAATGACATCAACAATCGACCTCGATAATGTAGACATCTAACTAACATTGCACCCAAGGAATGGCTACATAGAGCCATACATATAATGGGCCCACGGCCCCACACAAAGGCCTAATATACAACAGGTGGGCCCTGCTCATGGGCCTCAAATATATGACATGTGGGCCCTACACATGGGTCTCGAACACATCAAATGGGCCACGCATCATGGGCCTAGTACATATCACAATAGGCTTTACCCATAAGCCACAAATACATCGCAATGGGCCTTGCCCATGGACCATGAATACATCACAATGGGCCTTGCCCGTGGGCCATGAATACACCACAATGGACCTTGCCCGTGGGCCATGAATAAACCACATGGGCCCCATCACATAGACCTCCTATTCATCACATTAGGCCTTAAACACGGCCTGCGTATACATCACACAGGCCGAACACACATGGACCATAAACATGAGCCCCAAATATATCATAATGGGCCTCATATGCATCAAGTGGGCTGCATCAATGGGCCTCATACATATCAAGTGGGCTGCATCAATGGGCCGCACTAATGAGGCAACCGCTTTACTAAACTTTCACATAGTCAGGCAGCCAGTACCACAATTTCACATAGTTTAGTATGTATACGATTACTATCATGATCTAGTGTCCATATTTTAAAATATCCAAACATAATTGAGCAATCATAATCCTACATACGAATACAAGGCTACACCAATTATGACAAGTCTTATACTGCAACCACTTCACATGTCGCATGGTTAATGACTTACATTCGGTGTCACATGGTTAAGGGCCAAGAGGCACATTTCATCATACCATTTATGGTTTAGAGATCACATCACATAAAATCCAAGACCTTGATAGCATTAGTTTGGGTAACATAACCCTACATCACATTCAGTTTAGTGTACAACTTGGTCATATATGATTCAAATGGCGGTATCTATAACAATAAGCACAAACCTGCGTTGTTGAATGGTCATCAATGCCACTTGATTTCATATGGTTAGGTGGCCTTGTACGTATTTCACATTCATACAATTAGATGACTATATATACTACATATACTCCACCATTACCTATGATTAGGTGGAGTATATCACACCCACATGATTAATGGGTCAAACAGGTATATCACCCCCTCACACCACTAGAGTCTACATATTTGTTATAATTAAACATGTTTAAGGGTTTAAACACAAGTCACATGATCCTATTACTTGGGCCGCACTCTAACCAAAGTGCCAAGTGATTAAGGGTTGTCCACAATCAGCTCATTTAAGGGATTTATCATCATTACTTCAAAAAAATCACAATACCAGTTCGTCATACATTCAACACATGGAGATTACAAAGTCTTGTCAAAGAGGCTCAATGGTTGGCCCAAACAAGGCTACCACTGATGGGCCCCCATGGCATTCACTTAAAATGGGCCTTAACATTCTTGGGCCCACACACCAATGGAATTCACAATGGGTCCTATGTGGTGGAGTCCATGGGAATTTTCCATGAGGTTGAGTTGTGTGTGACCCACCTAAAGTTAAGTTCCGCTCCAACAATCCGGTGAAGTCAATGGATGGTGTGGATATACATCGCATCATTAACCTCGGCCCTAGGAAAATTTTAGTGATAAGAGTTCGTTCCTTACTGTTTCAAGTGGTACAGTCTAGGTGGACCTTGGATCAACCTGATTCTTGAAACCATACCATGCAATGGACTGGTCAAGGATGATGTATGGACTCAATAAATCAGATGCATCGTGGTAGACCCATAGGGAGTCTTTAATGGTAAATGTTCAATTTCTACTGTTCATGTGGTGCAGCTTACCTAAAATTTGGGATCAGCTTTATTTTTTTATTTTTTTGGGCTCATGTACTAAAATGGTCTATCAAAGTCAATGTACAGTGTAGATCTGATATAAACATTACATGGGCCTCTTAGCTTAAAATCAAGTTAATCTGTGGCTTGTGTGGGCCACACCACAGACAAAAGTTGAAAGGGTTCAATCCAAGTTTCCGATGCATCCAAATTTCAAGTGGACCTCGGCAAGTGTTTTTTTGTGCTTGAGCTCCGAGTTGTACAAACAGTTCAAGGAAATCAAAGTTACATGGGTCCCAAAGTAATATATTTATTATATCTACACAGTTCATCTATTTTTTTTTAGAGATCATTTTATAGCATTATCCAAAAATGAATCATGTCCAAAGATTATCTAGACCTCACCACAAACAGTAGTTGAGATAATGATTTCATTGTTAAAATAATTTACAGGGCCCACCTTAATGTTTACTTTCCATCCAATCTGTTCATAAGGTCACAAGGACCTGAATAAGGGGGGGACAATTTCATATTGGTCCAAAACTTCTGACCCAAGAAGGGTTCCAATGGTAGACGTTCAATCCCTGCTACTTTTGTAGTGTGGCCCACTTAATAGTTAGATCTATCTTATTTTTCTTCTCAAGCCTTAAGACAAGCTCGTCCAATGAATGGATGGTTTAAATGTAACATATACCTCATGATCAGACCCATGAAAATTGCTGATTTATTCAGCTTCATAAATTTAGTTTTATTTTTATTTTTTTATGGTGTGGGCCACCTGAGTTTTGTGTACGGCTAAATTTTGGGGGTGACCCATTTTTAAAGGGGACCCATCAAATGCACGGTGCTGATGTTCCACATACATCATGGTGGGGCCTATGGATGGGACCCACGGTCCTACCTATCCAAGCAACAAGTTGTTGCTTCCTCTGGACGTTGGCGCTATTGCAGCGAGCATCTAGCACCACTTGCCTCTTTTTTTTTCTAAGGTTTTTCATAGGTGGGGCCCATATCCTGACGATCCACTCTATCTGTTGGATTTTATGGCCAGAGACAAATCTAACAAGCCCAATATTCAGTATTTTTCTTGGCGTACAAAAAAATCACAGCGGGCCCTAACAGTTTATTACTATTAAAACAGTCTTTTTGATGGTGTTGCCTACCAGATATTTGGATTCGCTTCATTTTTCAACTCAGTGGCTAAAATAAGCTTGGGAATCGGATAGATGGCATGGATTAAATATATTCATCATGGGTGGGGCCCGTTATGGGCCCACAGCCCCTGCCCCTTTGTACTAAGCTGCTGGGACGCTGCTTGCTAGCAACGGTGTCTTTCCCCCTCTTTTTTTGATACGTGCACGTGTGTGCATGGGTGTGTGTGTGAGTTTAGCCAGCCCAATTGGCCAATGCTTGGATGATTTGGATGTCATACAAACATTTTGGTGGGGCTCACTATCAATGGGTCCCACATGATAACTATAATAAATTGATTTTATATGTTTTCTCCTATGCATCCATACTATTAATAACATCATCATCATTATTGCAATTATCTTCACCATCAATCATACTATCTTCATCATCCTCACCATTAATCACATCAAATCGTCACCACTAATAATCACACAAATAATAAAAAAGAAAACAAACTAAGAGTGGAGTGGGTGTACTCACCTTGATGAATTAGATGGATGGTTGAGATGGATGGAAGGGATGAAATTGATGGTTGAGATGGATGGAAGGGATGGGATTGATGGAGTTGATGGCCCACCAAGATCACTCCTCTCTCTCTCTCTCTCTCTCTCTCTCTCTCTATGTGTGTGTGTAGAAAAATGGTGAAATGTTAAGGAATGAAGGGATATATGTAGAGAAATTGTTAAAATGTGGTTAAATTCAATGAATATGATCTTGGTTAGCTTAGACTAGGATTATGATAATTAATTTATGATTTGTAATTAATGGTGGATTAAAGGAGCATGGGATGGCATGGTGTGATGATGTCATACATGAGGTGTGGCATAGAGGAGAGTTGACTTGAGGTGTACATGAGAGCGGGAGGGGTATGGGTGTGACATCACACACATGGGTAGAGATTCTCTCACCCATGTGTGGCATATACATGTGTGCATGGCATGTGTTGTGCACATGTGTGAAGTGGAATACATGGCGCCATGCGCACATAATACAACAATGATTCTTCGCGGCGTATCTCACTAACGGAGTATCGTACAGACGCATATGTGGTACCTACGCGATCGCAGCGATGGGGCGGTCGATATGAGATAGGTTTCGAGGTCCTGGGGTTTCAGTCAGTTGGGTATGTACTATGAACGGCCAATCCAGGTTTACCTAAGGGCGTCAATCATCGTACGTGTACATAAGCATAGAAAGTCATACAGAATAAACGGGGTCTTACATTAAGAGTCAAGGAAACCAAGTGGAGAATGAAGGATGTCAAAAGTGCAAAGTGCAGAAATTCAGAGAATTGAACTTCACTGTTTATGTCATCGACCACCGGTCGATGACATTAAAGACACTGTTCAACAATATCAAAGCATTACATGAAAATCGAGTTTGATTGCTAGACATATTAGATGCAGTTCTCGATGACATCAAAGCCATATTCGACTGCTCGAAGACCAGTTCGATGACATCAAAGGCAGTTCGATGACATCGAGAGTTTTGAAGATTTCTAGAGTAACTTGATGGAACACTTTGGACACATTCTCGATTGAACGAACACCCTTCAATGACATCGAAGGATTGTTAATGACATCGAAGGAAGGTTTGATAACATGAAAAGTTACGGTACGAGAAAAAGGCGCGACTTCCATATTCGACTTGCATTCAATGACATTGAAGGTTTTTCGGTGACATTGAAGGCGTTACGAAGAATTTACGCGGAGTGCGTAAATTTGAGGTGGTTCGTGGATTTTCCTAACTCAGTGCGAAAGTTGGAGTTCCACAACTATAAATAGAAGTTCCTAAGATACTCGAAACCATCTTCTAAGGTTTGGAAAGGGATAGGAGGCCTAATTAGAACGCCAACAACATTCTTCTACTTCGATTTCTTCATTGGTTCTACTTGATCTTTTTGTTCTTCTTCTAAGATGTTAGTTTTCACAAGCTAATCTCTTAGCTAAGGCTAAGGGATGAAACATGTAGTTTATTTTGATGTTTATCTTACTTTGATTTTAGTTTATGTTAAACATCATTGATTTCTAGTTTAATTTGAGGAATATTTCCAGTCTTCTATGATTTATTGTGACTTTAATTACAGTAGATGTTGTGGAGGCTTTTGATATCTTCTTGATCTATTTAGAATTGTGGAGATTGGTAAATCCTATTGTTCACCATCGTCTCTTAGGCATTATAGGATGATGGAATCCCTTCCAATCAATACAATGGATCTTCATGTGTGAACCAATCCAATGAAAGTTCAGATTCTGTTTTAACCACTCCATCATCCTATTGGATAGGATAAGACTTCGATTCTAATTGAGTTATCATTGAATCAAGAAGATTGAATATTGAGATTGTTATAGATGGATTTCTAGATCCTTAGTCTTTTTATCATTATTATTTCAAAACATTTTTCTAAATCGCTAGATTAAAAAACTCAGACCAACCAAGTTAGACTTAGATTAGTTCTAGATCGTGTTCCCCATTCCCACTGGATTCGACCTCATTCTTGTCGAGTTATTACTACATCGCGACCCTACACTTCAGGTTATGAACAAGTTTTTGACGCCGTTACCGAGGAATGGCATTGAACACGATTAAGTTTAGGTTTTCTAGGTTTAATTTCTATTTTAGGTTAGATTTTTCTTATTTTTTGAATTTGTCTAATTTAGAGTTTTTAGGATTTTTCAGTTTTCAAATTTTTGTTTTTAAGATTCATCTTTATTTTATTTTTCTCTCCTCTTTCTTCTTCTAACATTACTGACATAGTTTGATTGTTTTTTATTTTGTACGATCTTCAATTATAATTCTTCTCTTTTGGTAACTTCTTCCCTCTACCCACTTTCCATATTGCTGTAGGAATTTTTTATAATTTTTTTTTTTAGGAATGGATTCAGAATTAAGGTTTCACCATGAACATGCAAGAGTGGGCATGTAAGTATGCTAATATACTTCTAGAATATGAGAGATACCGTGAAGGGCTGTTAGATGATTATGTTAGGAAACAACATATGTCTCAAAAAAATTTTAAAACCATTATCGAGAACCAACTGGAATATAATGCTCTACTAGTTAAGAAATATATATGCAATCATATGCGGGAGAATAATTACACTTCACGGATTAAGAAAATATTACGTGATTATTGGAGTGAGAAGAATTATCATTCATCCCGTAAGAAGAAAACAAGGGGTGATTACATTATGGGTGAAAATGCATACCAACAACCATCAAACTCTCTCGCATATGACCCATATGACTATGATTAGTGGAAACATCAACATTAGAGAGATGAACCAACAATCGATTATAGTGACTATTCTCTTGGATCCCCTATCCTTGAGATCCAACCGGAAACAATCCAAGAGAATTCACTTTAGAAATACATGGATGCTCAAAAATAAATCACCCAACAACTCAACCAATTCGTTGCAGACATTAGAAAATCAATAGAAACAATTCAGTTGTGCATTATTGATGAGGAAAAGGCTAGTTTATCCCGGCCTCAACCCAATCTAGAAACACAATGCGAGGAAAGTGATCCTAACTCGATTGTGGAGAATATTGAAAGTGAGAATGAGGAGTTGGATTGTGTTAATGAGTATATGGTTCGATTTTTCGAAGAGTCGATCTCGATAATTGTCCAAAGGAATGATTAAGAGACATGGTTATCTTTCAAATATAATGATGGAAACCCACTCCACCTACATGACACGCTTGATTCCAATGTGGAGGATGAGCCCCTTTCAAGTAAACCACATGACTCTTTTGAGGCGTGCTAGGCCCACTCCCATGATTTAGATTATAATATGATTAAGGAGATCGATGACTCGCTTGATATGACTCTGGAGTTTAAAACTACCCAGTGGAGGCCACCAATTGAGAAGTCATCCCTTAACAATACAATGCCTCTACTGATTAGTATCAAGGAATTGAGTCTTCATATTAAATCTTCGCCTTCTGATTCACAATTTGTCTATGCAGGGTAAGGCGAGATGTATCTAGTGATGATTGACTCTCACCAAGATGAAGAGCAAGAAAGCATGCTTCCATCTATTTTCAACGACGATGAAGGAGTCCTTGGGCATGTCATCATAGACCTTAATGTGGAAAATAGGCCCCTCTCAACTGAATGTCTCAACTCTCTGGAAGATTACTTGGAACACTTTACAAATTCAAACGATCCTATGATACAAAACAAAGTGAACACCTCACAAAATAATACCTCGGTATTGTTACCGACTGAGGGAATCCTTATTCTAAAGAGCTTCCTTCCACAAGTCCTGAATATTTACCATTAGAAGTGAGCTAGAAATTGAGCCAAAGTCTGAAACTTCCGAATGTGTTGAGACTACACAACCCAATGAGAATTTCTCTGAATTTTACCTACTTGTAGTCTCTAATTCACCATATTGAATTAACATTGAAATTTTTTCTGTCACAAGTGAATCGTATATACTTTGCATATCTCAGGGGATTAAACGACAATTTTTACTGAGGTCCATAAATTTCTCTGGACATTCATGCTCCAAGGCGTCCAAGCCTATTGTAAAAATGGCTTTTGGATGATCTTGTTGATAAACCTACTGAGAAATTTATTAAGATCATGGTTGGAGGAGGAACATTGATATATAATTGAGTAGTTTTCCCTTGCTTTTCTAGTTTAGGATTAGCGTTTAGTTGCTTTTGTAGGATTAGTTTGCTTTTTGCAGTTTAGTTTAGTCACTAGTACTAAATTTTATTGGAAGATCGTATTCACTTCACGGGTACTCTTCATCTACTTCCCTTTATTCTCATTGCTCTCAATTTTGCCCGCATTTCATATACTTATACATTGAAGACAATGTAGATTTTAGGTTAGGGGGTAGGTTTCCTATCGAAAATTCTTCAAATTTGAGCAAAATCATTAAATTTTTGTACTAAAATTCTGCAAAATCCTTGGAAATTTCTGTGAATTTAAGTGATTTTTAAGATAATCCATAGGGTAGAATTATAAGACACTTAATGTTGATGATTTATGACTCTTAGATTTTAGTTATCTTGATAAATTTTAAAATTAAACTGAGTCATTAATTCTTAATTATAAGTTTTAAACATTGATTGAGTTAGGATTTCACATGTCACATCTAACTTACACATCAAAGTTTTAGTTTGATATTGAATTGTTAACTTGATGATTATTAAGCATGATAGGAACCAACATGGTAAATTTGTCCATCATGTTCAATAAAAAAAATTGAAGAAAAAGAAAGAAATAAATAAAGAAGTAATACCCAGCAAAATAATAGTTGTTGTTAAAAATGGCTACCTATTAAAGTTCATTAAGAACTGTTGAAAAGAAGAAAAAAGTGAATAGTGTGAAAGTCATCGATGGAAAAATCAAAAGTTGGAATGATGAACTGTAAAGTAAGTTTTGGTTTAGGTTTTGGTTATCTTGAATGATCTTTTAATTATCAATGTTATCATGAAAATAAAGAATTGAACCTTTAATTATGATAAGTCTAGATTTCACTATGCACCCATGGAGCTCGATGTTTAGATTTGTTCTAATTGTAGAATTAATGCTTTGAACTTGATTAAGAAATTTACAACGTTCTAGAGTTTAGGAGAAATTAGTTCTAAATATTAATGTATTTTAGATTTCTATACTTTGGATTATTTTTAGAATCGCTTGAGCTCATGAAAATTATTTAATTGCTTTTGAAATATCTTTTGCATGTTTTGCTTGGGACTAACAAAATGTTGGTTGGGAGGTGTGTTAAGTGTCAAATATTGCATATTTTCCCTGTTTATATCCTAGTTTTATAAACATGATAACGCTTAGTTGGTATATTTGTGCATGTATGCCTTGCAAGGTGAATCTGAGAGCTTGGAATGAAAAGAATATTAAAAGCATGAATTTAATGCTCAAGAATCACCAAAGCAAGGGATGAATCTTAGGAGACCAATATTGAAGATTTCAAGACCTCAAAAGTCAAGAAAACCAAGTGGAGAAGGAAGGAAGTCGAAAGTACAATGTGCAGAAATTCAGAGAACTAAACTTCATTGTCTATATCATCTACCACCGGTCGATGACATCGATCACCAGTCGATGACATCGAAATATTACATGAAAATCAAATTTGGTTGCTAGACAAATTGGATGTTGTTCTCGATGACATCGAAGCCATGTTCGATTGCTTAAAGACCAGTTTGATGGCATCGAAGGTAGTTCGATGACATCGAGAGTTTTGAAGATTTTTAGAGCAACTCGCTGAAACACTCTGGACACATTCTTGATTGATTGAACACCTTTCGATGATATTGAAAAAAGGTTCAATGACATAAAAAGTTACGCAACGCGAAAAGGCGCGACTTCTAGATTCGACTTACGTTCGATGACATCAAAGGCGTTACGCAGAGTTTACGTAAAGTGCATAAATTTGAGGTAGTTTGTGGATTTTTCCAACTCGATGCGAAAGTTAGAGTTCCACAACTATAATTAGGAGTCCCTAGGATACTCCAAACCATCTTCTAGGGTTTGGAAAGGGATATTAGGCCAAGGCGGAGTACCGACAATGTTCTTCTACTTCAATTTCTTCAAGGGTTCTAATTGATCTTTTTGTTCTTTTTCTAGGATGTTAGTCTTCTCAGGCTAATCTCTTAGCTAAGGCTAAGGGATGAAACCTGCAATTTATTTTGATATTTATCTTACTTTTATTTAAGTTTATGTTGAACTTCATTGATTTCTAGTTTGATTTGAGGAATATTTCTAGTCTTTTATGATTTATTGTGACTTCAATTATAATAGATGTTGTGGAGGCTTTTGATATCTTTTTGATCTATTTAGAATTGTGGAGATAAATCTTGTTGTTCACCATCGTCTCATGGGTATGATAAGATGATGGAATCCCTTGTAATCAATATAATGGATCTTCATGTGTGAACTAATCCAATGAAAGTTCAGAATTTGTTTTAACCACTCCATTATTCGATTGGATAGGATAAGACTTCGATTCCAATTGAGATATCATTGAATCAAGTAGATTGAATATTGAGATTGATATAGGTGAATTCCTAGATCCTTAGTCTTTTTATGTTTATTATTTCAAAACTTTTTTTCTAAATCACTGGATTAGAAAACCTAGAACAACCAAGTTAAACTTAGATTAGTTATTGACCGTGTTCCCCATTCCCTTTGGATTCGACCTCGTTCTCACCGAGTTATTACTACATTGCGACCCTACACTTCGGGTTGTGAACACCTATGTCTCAACTGTGTCTAAGTAAACGTCCACAACCAATCTTTTGGCTTCCTTATGCTCATTCTTACGGAACAAGAATCTATCGCTGAATTTGACGTCGCTACTAAAGATAATTTTCCATGTGGTCCAGTAGCATATACCCCTTCACATCATTTCCATAGCTGACAAAGACATACGTTTTAGGCTTTTAGTTCGGGTTATCTTTCTCATCTAATGGTATATGAGAGTAAGCATCGCAACCAAATACACATAGTCCCGAGTAGTCTACTTACTGATTACTCCATACTTCATCTAGAATTTTACATTCAATAGTCGTAGAAGGGAATCGATTCACCAAATAACAAGCTGTGTTAACAGCCTCAGTCCCCAATTCTTTGCCCAACCCAGTATTACTAATAATGTATCAGGCCCTCTTCAAGAGAGTCCGATTCATTCGCTTAACCACACCAGTTTACTCTGGTGTATGGGGCACTGTGTGATGCCTCACAATCCTTTCATCTTTACAATACTGATTGAATTTTCCAAAAGTTGTCTGTCCTTAACACTTTCACGTTTTGTTTTGACCATTTTTCACTATCACCTTCCACTGTTTGAAGTTGGTAAAAACGTTAGATTTATTTTTCATAGAATAAACCCACACTTTTTGTAATAGTCGTCAATGAATGTGACAAACCATAACAACCCTCCACCAGAAACTATAGACGATAACCCCTATACATCAGAATGCACATAATCTAGAACCCTCTTACAAATATGTTTCCCATACTTAAAAGACAATATTAACTATTTACCATATATACAATGCTTGCATATACTAAAATTAATGCTTTTAAAAAAATAGAATTAAACAACAGTAAAAAAGTACCTTCATCCCTCACTCACTCATGTGGCCTAAGCATGCATGTCACATACGAGTAGACGTGGAATCTATCACAGATGTTGCAGCTCCACTCGGTGAAGTACTCCCGATTAACCTATAAAGGTTTCCATTCCTCTGCGCCTTCGTGACTATGAGTATCCCCTTTGAAACTTTAAAGACACGATCAAAACTGGTGAATTTGTGCCCTAATGCCTCGAGTGCTTATAGAGATATCAGACTCTTTCTCAAATCAGGAACATTTTAATCAATATACGCTCCATGCCATCAAACATCGTGATGCGCACCGATCCAAAGCCTACCACTTTATAGGCATTATCATTGCCCATAAATACCTGGCCACCATAGCACTCACTGTAATTGGTGAACCACCTCCGATGAGGTGTCATGTGTTACGAAGCCTCCATATCCAAAATCCATTCTTCGTCAAAGTACCCAGATTTTGATGCAGTCAGCATGTCACTACCATTCGTTTTCTCACTAGATTCAGCAGTATTGGCTTCCCTGAAAGAACTATCTGAATTCTCCTTTCTCAGCTTAGGATTCTGACAATCCTTCTCCATCTGCCCTAACATGCCACAATTCCAATTAGAGGTGGGCATCGAGCCGAGCCGAGTCGAGTCGACGTGGGCCAAGCTTGCCTTGGCTTATCCATGATGTACTCCAGTTTGAGCTCGAGCTCGAGCTCGAGCTTGGCCTCGAGCTCAACATTGAAGCTTGGCTTGTTTGCCAAAGTTGTCGAGTCGAGTTCGAGTGGAGCTAGTGGTTCAAGTCGAGTCGAGTTTACCTTGAGTCGAGCTCGAGCTTGTTGGGTGAGAGAGTAATGGATTCTGTTCTTGATCCTCCTCCATTGATGAAAAATTCAAAAATCTTAAGAGAATTAAAGCAAAACCCGATGAAAAAATCAAACGAAGCTTCGAATCGGATGAGGAAACCTATAAGAATCGATCTGCCCTTGATCTTCTTCCACCAACAGAAATCCAAGTACTAGAAAAGAAACAAAACAGAACACAGATCAGAAATCCAAGTAAAGAGCTCTAGCCAATCAGATCATTGGATTTCCTTGAAGCTCTAACAAATCTAAGAAGAACCCATCTCGAATTTCTTGGGTTTCTCGCCTAAGAAGTAGATCTCAAGAGATTGAAATCATACTATTGTGGAGATGAAATGAAAACTGGTGGTGGTGGTCGGGGCGGGCGTGCAGCTGGCAGTGGGCAGAGAAAGAGAAGAAAGGTAAAGGGAAGGGGGTGCGTGCGGTCGGGTAAAGACTCTATAGTTTGTTTTTTATTTTGTATTTTATTTTTAAGTTTAAACTTAAAACTTATATATATATATATATATATATATACACACACACACACACATATATGGGAAAAGGTACTATGTGCTCAAGCTGATGGATCGTCCCATGAGGTCGAGCTGTGTGGGCCCCACCGTGATGCGTTTCGAACATCTACCCCATTAGTCAGATGCACCATTCCATCGTGGGCCTAGGTCTCAAAAATCAAGTCAATCCGTGACTTGTGTGGGCCACACCACATACAGAAATTGAGAGGGGCCGTGCACCATTAAAACATTCATAATAATTTTTTAGGCCCTCCGAGATGTGGTTTGCAAATCCAGCCCATCCAGTATGTGTGTCCCACTTGGATGAGGGTTCAGACCAAGTTTCAGCAGCATTCAAAACTCAGGTGGGCCCCACCAAGTGCTTTTATATGTTTTTGGCATGTCTTCCCATGCTTTTAGATGGTATGGCCCACTTGAGTTCCATATACGGCTGATTTTTGGGACATCCCATAATTTAAAGGGGACCCATCAAATGTACGGTGTTGATGGTTGACACGCATCACGGTGGGGCCCACACAACTTGACCTCACGGGAGCTTATCGTGAGGTCGAGCGCATAGTACCTTTTCCCTATATATATAATATATAATATTTAATATATTTATCAATCAAGCCGAGTCGAGCTCGAGTTCGAGCTTCGAGTCGAGTCGAGCTCAAGTTCGAGCTTCGAGTCGAGTCGAGTTGAAATGCCCCCTGGTCGAACTTGGCTTGAACTCAACTCGAGCTTCAAATAATTAGCTTGGCTTGGCTCGAATCGGCCATTCAAGCCGAGTCAATCCGAGCTGTCTCAAGCCGAGTCGAGCTAGCTTGACTCGTGAACAGCCCTAATTCCAGTAGTTCAACTTACTTTTGCCATTGCCCTTAGATTTGGACCTCGATCGTGAAGATCCACTGTCCCCCTCAGAATTTCTCTCCCTCGTAGCCAGTGCATCTTTAAAAGCACCCACGTCGCTATTTTCTTTCTCATCGCCTTCAACTGAATAGCTAAGATAATGATCTCAACACTAATGGTCATTCTACTAGTACACAAAGTCCTTGAACGACTCATACAAAGTTGTGAGACAATTCAAAAGTATATATGCCTGATCCTCATCTTTCATCGTCTCTTCCACATCCAACAATTTACAAATAAACCTATTGAAGTTACTAATGTGGACTTCAACGTCAACCCCCTCGCTATCTTCATATTGAACATTGTACCTTTAAGTACAAGCAATTCTCAAGAGATTTCTTCACATAGATATTCTTTAATTTCTTCCACGTACTTGCTACAATTTTCTCTCTTATGACATTATAGAAGACCTCATCCGTTAAGCACAATCGGATAATCTTGTTCCATTCTTCTTTTGTCATATATTATGCTCGCTTTTCAAGGAGAGCTTCATCTAATCTTTATTGAACTAAGATACCATTCATCTTAACTTTTCATAGTTCGAAATTATTTTTACTGGAATATTTTTCTACATCGAACTTCAGATTAGATGTTATTGATACTTTACTTTCATATTCGATCTACTTCTCAACGTTAGCTCTAATACTAGTTAAAAATCGTAGAAATACCCAGAGACGAATCAAGCAAAGTACATGTAATCACACAACTAAGTCCAAACAATAACAATCCGAATTTTACGTGGAAAGACCCTTATGGGAAAACAAGAGATAGAGTCTTACTAATTCGAACAAGCCTCAAATCTCTTTCCACAAACCCCAGCTATGCCCTTGAACCCTTAGGAACGATTTGGAAAGCCCTAAAACACCTCTCTCTCTCTCTCTCTCTCTCTCTCTCTCTCTCTCTCTCTCTCTCTCTCTCTCTCTCTCTCTCTCCCAAAACCCGATTACACTTTATATATATATAGTGTTACAACCGGAATTGAAAACAACTTACGCACTTACACAATTTTGCGCACATCTTTGATGAGACCTTTGATGGCATTTAACTCCTTTGATTCCATCGAATAGCAACACCAAAATGTTCCAGCAACCAACATGGATTTTCCATATTTTCTAGATGGCATCGAATGGTCTGTCAATGCCATCGACGAACCCCTGTTACTGGCAGATTTAAGACATCAACAACACTTTGTTGGGGTGAGGTTGGCTAAAGTAACATCTCGCTCTGAAGAGAAGAAGTTTGCCAACATGTTTTGCATCCGCTCCCAGAAATGGATTGATTCAGGTGCCAAGAAGGCGTGCCACCTAAAAGCTTTTGTAGTTGAGAAGAATCTAAGCACCCGAAGGCAGAATTGTGGCAATGTTGAGAAGTTCCCCATAGTTGTAAGGAAGTGGGTTAGGTGCTCTTTTAGCAAGCCACTTTGGAAGTCCGGACGCTTGTAATTGATGGGAACGACATCTCTTCGATCTCATGATGATACAAGATTCGATAAACGAACTACTCCTTTCTTTCACAATCATTCTCTTGGCGAACCGCATTGGTCAATACCTATTTCAGGTCTTCCTGGGTGGCCATGGGATGGGTGCTAGCACGGAGCCATGAGACCCAATTCCTTGATGATGTGATGATGCCGATGCACTCTGAGGAGCTGCAAGTAAATCGTTTATCCATGAGGAGCCGCAAGTAAATCGTTCAGCACTTCGGCTGACTGATGGTTCAATCCTACAGTTTAATTCATTTGCAGAAGGGGCTACAAGTGGAGCTATTGTTTGGGGGAAGGGGACTAAAACACATCGCAAATCCGCCTAAACTTGGAAAACCCTGGTAAGAGGATCCTCATGGACCCAAGGGTGGATTTGTTGAGGGTTGAACACGTGATGTGTTATATATGATTCGGGACCTTTCGTAAACATTCATAAAGCATTTAGAAATACACAAGAGACGGGCACAAGCAAACCAAATGATATTTTATTTCTCTAGATTTATGCACATACCACATGCCCTTAATTACATTCTAGGCAAATAAATCTTTATTCTGAAACAAAGCTCAGTAAGCTGTCATGCAGTGTATGATGAGAGGCATGCCATACCCAAGAGCATTAGTTGATAAATGGATCACTTGATCTTTTGATGGCATTGTATCCACAATGCAAGCTGCAATATGTGCTGCTTTGGCGAATAACACCCAGAAGATAGGTGATCACTCAGTGAATAATATGATTTGTCTCATTATCGACCTATATGAGTTGGCTTATTTCAAGATTAGCTAGGGTAATGTTGGCCTCGGAGGATGTATCACACGATAGCGTATAGTGACTACGTCAGTGTGGCTGACAAAGAGCTTACTGTATCTACTGGCTAGGCTCAAAGACCGTATGACAAGAAGTCTAGGCCTCATAACCATATTGTATAGCTTTTTTAAGAGTTTACCCGTTCTATCATGTCGTATGACTTAGACAGATATATATATATATATATATATATATATATATATATATATATATATATATATATATATATATATATATATATATAGACATCTGTATCGAGTGACTGATGACAAACTTCAGGGGATGTATGTGCTATAGGCCAAGCGACGGGCATAAGGCAGCCAACTGAGATATGAATGGCTTTTGCGTCCTAGGAATGAGGCAGGGGTGTGGCTAAACGATCTCATCTTTAGTCAGCTCGAAGCTTACGAATGATGAGATGAAATGTAATAGGCATGTAAGTGTGTATGCATGATGGTACATGATACGAGCTTATGAAGCTAATAAAGAAGAGTGAGACCCCGAATAGAGAGCCAAGGAAAAGGCTCGAATGTGGCAAAGTCAAGATGTTCTATGGCGATGGATGCTGTGAGAGCGAGTGCCTCATACGATTGAGGATTGCCTAAGATTAGCCATATGTGAAGCACGTATATGATGGCATAGCTGCATGTCTCGTCAAGTATCAGTGAACACGAGAGGTTGCATGCGGAAGAGTCTCTTACTTCCGAAGCAAGAGCCAAGAGAGTTGGCTAGGGAAGAGCTTTTTTGCATTACATGTCTTAGCATTTGCTTAGGGGTGGAAACCATCCAAGCAAAGGTGTGGAAAGTTATTATCGATGGCGGAAATTGCAAGAACATCATTATCTCAAAAGGCCCATTGACAAACCAAAACTCAATACCGAAAATCACCTTAATAAACAATGCATTTGTTGGAGAATCAACAGTCTCATCAACAATAATTCTTTTCGTGAATACTATTAGGCATGATGGAGAGATCAACAATTAGATTCTTTCAACTCAGTAAGGACCAGTCGCCACGATAATGAGTTAATCAAGATCGATACATAAAGAAATTTTTAATCAAATGATTATATACATTTGAGCCCTATCAAATGAGCAGTTTGAAGAGCCATCGATTTGTCGCGCTCCGATTGAATGCGCAGTTTGATAAGGATACATAAAGAAATTTTTAATCAAATGATTATATACATTTGAGCCTATCGAGTTGAGTGGGTTACATCACCATCATTGACTAAGGACCTACATCGATTCAAACTAGAGGTCGAGTTTTCTCTCACCGAGGAGAATGATGATGAAATCACTATCTTCTAACAAGATACTGGATGCCACAAGGAGAAAACAATGGCTCCAATCTAATCTTTCGGCCTAACCCTCACGACCACATTGGTATGCCCGATAATACAACCGCATGGCCCGTCTCTAAGAGTTTCCTAGTCTTTCCATGAGGGGAGATGTCTTCACGCCCTTGGCCTCTCTTTGGAAGGCCATTTGTCGCGCTCCAATTGAATGAGCAGTTTGAAGGCCATTTGTCGCGCGCTCCGATTGAATGCGAAGTTTGTGGGACCCACGCGCGTTCAAAGGTCAACCAGAAAGAGGAAAGAAACAGCACTCTTTGTGCATATGTAAGAGCGTTTTTGCACCTATTTTCTATCCCATTCACCTTATTCAGCACAGGATTCCTCCTTTGATGCCAAAGCCTGATTAGCAAAGACTAAAGGAGAAAGCAGTCACCCACGACTCACCAAATGCTACGATCTTGTAAAGGGGACCCACAGGATAAGTAAGGGACCTCTCTCTCACATAAAGACAAGATTTTTTTTATTTTATTTAAAAAAAAAAAAAAACAAAAAACAAAATTCCAATAACAACGCTGCCATACTTGACCGACAATTGAAGCAGGCCTTGACAAGGTCTAGTGAATGACACAAGGACAAAACAATTGCTCTTATCTCAGCTTTTGGCATTTTCGGCCCACCCAAAGCCCAGATTATAGCAGGCCATACTAGCACATTTGGACGAGATGCCCTTGATCTTCACCATTGTTGAATTTTCCATTGGACTTCCTTTGCCGGTGATTGTTTTCTCCCCAACACATTGTCAGCCCCCCACAATCAGGTTCAGCATCATGAAGGCAAGCCCCGCATGTCTTCTTCATCAAGAGAAGTTGCCACCCCACAACTTGCCTTCGTCTTCTTCATCAAGAGAAGTTGCCACCCCACAACTTGCCTTCGTCTTCTTCATCAAAGAATTGGAACAGACCCCACAAAGAACAACATCTCTGCAACAGTCGATAGAGAGGGCAAACTCCATACAAGAGTCCGATATCAACAGGCAAGGGCAGCCCCACGCATGTAAAATCGAATAGCAGCAATCAGAAGAGCTAATGGACCTCATATAAGTCCTCTAGATCAGTCAATATGGATTGAATAAATTGGTTTACACAGCTCATTGAATAAGCAACATGCAAACTCTCAAATCATGTCATCATCATTTAAGCCTTACCACAACTAATTCGGGTCACCTACATGAATCTTGTTCCACCGTTCCACTCTACCAGGGCCATAACTTCAGTCAGACCATAGCACATCAATGCTTTTCTTACGGCCTCACATCACACCACCGATGTCTTTTTGGACTCTTCCCCTTACCCTTTCACAGCCTTCAACTTGTACCAACTTTCATTTGTCCTGGGATCATATCAGATCATAAATTCTTAAACAGAAGTTATGGATAGCACAAGTGATCCCAAGCATCCGTGGTCCAATCAACAAAATCTCTATATCAGTGAAAGATATTGAGCAGAGGAACACACCAATCACATATCATCTCAATCTGAAACCAGTTGGGAGCCATTGACATGCTCCAAACTATAGACAACCAAAATCATGCTATCCAACATGATCTCGATGCCCAGCATAATAGATCTAGATGTACATCAATGTGACATTACGCTAAACAGCTGCTCTAAGTGCACACACGTGCAAGAAAGCTCATCTACACACCACTTGTGTGCCAGCATGGCACATAGCTGCAACATCCAATCCATCCATCACGTTGGTCCATACATGTACACGTTTTCCTAAAAATAAAGCTGGTCCTCAGCATGTCGGCCCCAGTATTGGAAACAGGTGGATGGATTAGAAAACTTCACCCCTGTTTTCTCAGAATATACATATATTTTGCTAAGTGTGGCCCACCTTACCTGTGGATCAACTTGATACATGGGCTAGGGCAACAATATGGTGGTGCCGTTCTGATGGGTGCATTGGATCTTGGACCTATCATGCCATGGTGGCATGTGAGGTGTGCATATGAGTTTCATTGCACATGCGTATCGGCCAAGAAAGCTCTATGCCAAAACATAGATTCCAACTAGGAGATGTGTGCTTTAATCTTGCCTTCATGACCTGCGACACCAAAAAAAAAAAAAAAAAAACCATAAATCCCTTCTTCAAGAGATCCACAATGTTAACATTCATTTGCTGGGTCTGGAAGTCAATAGTCTGCAATAATTGCTAGAAAAAGTAGAATAGATTTCAAAACAGCAATATGATGAGAAGGTTTCCTTATAACCAAAACCATCTTTCCGAGTATAACCCTCCACTTTCCAATTAAAACCTCTCTTTTTCGCTTGTAGATCCATTTACAACCTACTGATTTTAATAGAATTTAATTTTACATCCACAAGTTTCCAAACCTGATTGGAGAACATTGAATCCATTGTCGAAAGTGCATAGCTTTCATCCATTTGTTTGCATCTCTGAGGATGAAATGGTTCCTTGATAGGTAGCATCAGTGTCCTTGTCTTAAACACAATGGAGTCTCTCCCTCTTTGGTAAGTAAATAAATCAGGTCTATGCTTGAGGCAAGGATCTCCCACGACCTGAGTGTCCTTGTTGTTCGTAACAACAAGACAACAAGAGATGCTGGAAAACTTCAGGCTCTTGTACTTCTTCAAACAGTGTCCTCATTCCATATTTGTCATTTATCATGCATTCATCCTCCAAGAATACGACATTTATACTCTGATTATAAACATTGTAGCCCTCATCTCATTAAGATAGCCTGTGAAATGGTAAACATCCACCTTTGAACGAAATTTGCTCAACTCAATCCACTTGACATGTTGCAAGGCATCCCCACATCCATATTTGACTATAGAAAGATTTATGATTAGCCCACAACTCATACGGTGTTTTATCGCCACATTAATCATACTCTCTTCAAGATATATGCATTGACGATCCACATGGCTCACTACGGACTTGATCATATCCATTAGTGTACGATTTCTCTTTATAGACGCCCCATTTTGTTGCAGCATATCAGGTAGTGTACATTGATAAACAATCACAATCCCTGAGACAATCCAGGGAAGCATCCGATCTTTCATGTCATCCTCTATCTAATCTAAGAACTTCAATGAGTTTGCCCATTTGCTTCTCCACTTTGAGTCCAATTTTCAGTGGATTTCTCTATCATATTAGACTTGTGATGAAGCAAACAGATATAGACATATCATGAGTAGTCATTTATAAATTTCATGAAATACAGAAAACCACCACCATCTCTCACATTCACAGGTCCATAAACTTCTGAATTAACAATTTCCAAACAATTCATTGCCCAGTAGGAAATTGCTTTTAGGAAAGTAATGCAGGGGCATTTTCACACCGGGCTCGAGTGGGGTAGCCTGTGGGATACGGGGACATACTCGGGGTAGGTGGCCGGTGTGAGGTGGGTGGCTCATGAGAGGCAAGCCTCACCCGTGTGATTTGAGTGACTCGTGTGAGGCGGTACCCATGTGATTTGGGGCCGACGAGGGGGGTTCAGGTGAGGTCCTAACCCATGAGATGTGGGGCCTAGGCTATGAGATAAGGGATTGATTCACCATGCTCTAATAGTTCGAGCTTTTAGAGCAGGTGGTTAATTGTCCTGCATCAAATTGGAATCAAAGAGGGAGGTCTCGAGTTCGAGACTCCTCACTGTTTTGAATATGTTTATGATAGTGTAACGGTCCACTATTTGGTGAGAGTGTTGTATCAGGCTGTCTAGTGAATTTGTGAACATAATTAATATGTATCTAATGTTTACACATCGCAATCAAGTATTAGAACTAGAAAAAAGGTATAAATACTACTTTTTCAATCTTTTAAAAAGGTCCTCGAAGTTTCTATTCTCTTGAATCACTTCAATCTATGGTTTTAATCTTAAAAATTATAGTAAGAGTGGTCAAAATCTGTTGTAAAATGATTTCGAAGAGTTTTTGGAATGAGAAAGTGAAAAAAGATAGAAGAAAAATGGATTTAAATAAGGGAGAAAAAAAAATGTCATTTTTCGATTGTTGTGGGAGTAACAGTTGTTTTGCCCCATAATGGCCTTTATGGCCACCATAACGACTGATACGGTCCCAAAAAGCCAACTGCGTCGTTTCACCCCCGCATTGCGTAACGGTCATGGTCGTTACCTATACGTATCGGCCTTTACGGGCGTATCGTAACGGATACAGAACACCCTGGTGGCATTTTCACACTAGGCTCAAGTGGGGTAGCCTGTGGGATGCAAGGACTCACTCGAGGTGGGTGGCCCATGTGATTCGAGTGGCTCGTGTGAGGCGGTACCCATATGATTTGAGGCCCACGAGGGGGGTTCGTCTGAAGTCCTAACTCAAGAGATGTGGGGCCTGAGCTATGAGATAAAGGGATTGATTCACCATGCTCTAACAGTTCGAGCTTTTAGAGTAAGTGGTTAATTGTCTAATCCTAGCTTAAATGTGCCAATACAACGACCTTCTTTCATGTCTCAGCTCCCGATTGCAGTCGTGCACAATCTCCTTCATCTAGGTACCATATTTTCCTTTACCCCTGCAACAAATTAGACACATGTAGTGTGGCATGGGTCTTATTATACCAAAACAAGTAATTCATACATACACAAGTCCTTTTTTTTATCATCCCAATGGACCCAGCTGCTAATCACTTTTTATACAATGGAAACACTTGCGTTTGAACCTTTTCTGCCTGCTTATAACTTCGCCCTTTTAGATGTTCTTGTTGGGAAGAAGAATCTGAGTTCAGAGGGTTTGACACTTGTTTTTTGCGGCATACTGCGTTTACTCTTTCCATTCTTCTTCATATTCTTCCTCTTATTGGGCTTGAACGATCTCCCAAATACAGACTGACCATACTGCTCATGTAGTACCTTTTTGTATACAACACTTCAGTGGCCACTTGGATATTTTTAGAATTGCTGAACATTTAATTCAAAGTAAAAGGTTCAAGACCCTTCCGTAATGAATTCATGATGGAGTTACTGTTTGTATATACGTCTACGTCAACTCCAATGACCTCCAGCTCAAAAATGTATATCATCATCTTAAGCATGTGATATTTCATGTTCAATGCAGGAAATTCTTTAAAATGAGCTACGTTTCAACCTTAAGTTGTTCGCCAAAAATCTCCTCATGGATTGAGGAGTCATGTGCCACCCCATTATTTTTATGATGATGCTGGAGAAAGTTAGACATCAACCACACGTATGTAGGACCTACCATGTCATTAGCATAGACCCATCTCTCATAGGCATTTTGATCATTCTCAGATGACTCTTGTTAAGTACGCCAGGAACGGGAGTAGAAAAGATGAACCTGTGATGCCTCCCATCAACAAAATCAGATCTATTGACTATTGAGCTTCTTAGTGCTGAGAATCTCATTTTATCTACAATTTTGTGTACTAAACTACAGTAAACAACCACTCACCCTATTGGCAAAAATTCAATTATTCCAGAAAAGGAGAGCATGCATTGTAAATAACTCATCTATTCAGGATTTTTAGAATAAATAGCAATAAATCAGCGAGACAATTGTCCCACATCTTGGCAAAATTGATGGACATTCATTTTACGCAGCACAATCGAAACCCCAAGTGACCAATTATTCATGCTATGAGAATTCGCCATAATTCATCATCTTATCTTCTCGTATTGAAGAAACACATATGTGAAAGATGGTGATCCCTTATGCAATGCTCCTAGATTTCTTATATCTGGTTTAGGATGAACATGGCAACTTGAGTGTTATACCCCCATAATGATTCATGCAGTGTTCAACATCTAACCTTTTATGTGTTCCAATGGTTCATACTCCAAGAATCACCCTATGCATATATGGCTTCACACTTGGATATTCTTACATACCCACATTAGTCCCACCTTTTGAGGGGTAAATTAATGGATGAAGACTATGCAAACACAACTTTGTTTCCTTTAATGGAAGCAAATCACCACATAAACCTTCCAAAAGTTAAACACTCGGGGATCGTTTGGATGGGAGTAAATGGGAGGAATTGGGAGTAAATGGGGTAAGAGGTATAAATGGAGGTAAATGGAATGGGGAGTAAATGAATTGGGAGTATATGGGGCAGATTTGAAATCCTTAAGAAGAAGAGAGATTTGGGAGTAAATGGGATGAAATGCCTTTTTGGACTCCCTTAGAGAATCGCGTGAGCAAACACAGGCGTCACTACACACGTGTCCGTTGTACATGTGGCACGTTGATGATACTTCAAAACAATCCAATTATCAGCTACATCACTAAAATCACACCAATAGAATGATCCAAACCGTCCAAGCATTGGCCATCTAAATGGATGATTAAAAAACGTTGGCAAGTTGCTTGTTTGTGATCCTTTACGTTTGTGACCCACCCGAGGCTCGGAATTTCCTCATTTATTTATTTATTTTGATAAAGTATATATTTCAATGGGCTTATTACAACCATTCTATCAAATATCAATATGTATACTAATTTGGGATCATCATTATTATAATAATTATTATTATCATCATTATTATCATTATCATCCTCGTCATCGTCATCATCGTCATCATCATCATGTGGAAAACAATTGACCACCGATCAACACTTACCTATCATCCATGAACTTGACCCTATTAACCAATGGCCAGCCATCAAGTCGTAATTAGCATCCATTCAAGTAGGCTCCAGAAACATATGGTATCCATCATCAAGCCATATGTTAATTGTACACCAAATTGATAGATCATATCAATGCTGCGATTCCCAAGGGATCTAAAGATCGATCAACATGATTCATACTAGTTTTCAACCTCCGGGCAATAAAGTCAAAAAAAGACTTTATATATATATATATATATATATATATATATATATATATATATATATATATATATATATATATATATATATATATATATATATATTCCAAACTCTCTTCATTTAGGCCATCATTTGATAATCCTCCCCATTCCAAACTCTCTTCATTTAGGCCATCATTTGATAATCCTCCCCATCAAATCAGATTTGGGCATGACTCAGCAAGCTAATCCAGCCGCCTGATTCTGATTATCACAAGGGAAAACCATGGTGTGGCTAGAATCTACATTCCGAACAGAATTTTCTGTGCATTGTTTGTGGAATTTGCAAACCAACCAAATGATATTGGAATGGTCATACATTTTGCATGGTTGTAATTTAGTCACGGAACTAATTAACAGGAAAAAAAAAAAAAAAAAAGGAATGAAAAATTACTCTCCAATCAAAAGATATGGCCTGCAGTGCACAAGTCAAATTACAAGAATCTGTCCTCTAGTAGCATTTTGCTAACAGAATCTGTTAGCAAAATATGGAAATCATCAAGAACCACCATCTTTTTCAATTTCCTCAATCCAAAAGGGGTTTAACGTCTTTGGATTCACCACAGAGAACTAATGGATTAGAAAACGATTTCAAAAATCATCAAAAATAGATGATTCCCCCAAATTACTAAAATGGGGACCCAATGAAAGGAAGTTTCCAAAGTTTAGTATTAGTAAGAAACCTAATTTCATCAAAATGCTTCCACCAAAAACCCTAAGTTTAATGGCGACCAGTGTCTTAACCTATTCCAATTATGTCTGTAATTAATTTCAAAGAAACTTCTATAACCAAACTCTTCATAACTTGGAAAGTTTCCAAAACAAGTAGGGCTTCCTGCCCAGAAACATGCAACCTTTGGGAGGTCTTCCTCTCCACACTTGCTTCTATTATTGGTATAATTAGTGAACTGAAATCAGGTTCACACCATCAGAAAGACAGCCCCAAAATCATTTTAAAGAATCCTTCTGAAATTGGTTAACAAACTCCAGCATCTTAACGCCAAGACCATTGTCCATTTGATCCACAAATGAATACAACTGCACGGACTGATTTTACAATGTAAAAGAAGAAAAGAAAACAAGAACAAAGAAGAAGGAAGAAGAATCAGATACATAAACCCATAGAGCACACAAAAACCACATGATTGAGTGTACAAAAATAAAGAAGAATACCTTATCATCTTCCCTTTTCTTTCTTTCTTTCTTTCTTCTATCGTGACAATAAAGTTGAAGTTTTGTTAAACGAAAAGACAAATATACAAGCATCCAACCAGCCTATAAACTATTATACCATAGGGAAAAGTCAGCAACTCAAATGCAACTTCTTGGAATTCTAGCCAAGGAGCCGACATCAAAGTTGCAACATTGAGAATGACAAATGGAGAGGAGCCGACAACAAAGTTGCAACATTGAGAATGACAAAAGGAGACTGAATTCCACTGCATGCACCCTAGCATCGTCCATAACATTCAATCTTCCACAGGAATACTCATAAAAAGGTGGTGCTAGGAATCTCCTTCCCCTAGATTGCCATCACAAAGATAATAAAAAATACTTGATAATGCTTAACACAGTTTGTTTAGAGAGAAAAGAGGCATAATTCCTAGCCCCTATTAAACATGTATGCAACTCTCTTACAGACACATCTTAACACACTTTGTGTAGTAAGAATCTACCGCGCACAACCTAAAACCCCTTGTTCTATTAATAATCCTTTCCCAATTGCTTGGTTCTCCTTATTTAACATCCTGACACGTAATTTTGTAATGTTAGCCAATAGCTAGTAATACACTGTCCAAACATACCTAAGGCCACCAAAGCTCAAATTCTTTTGAAATCTTACCATAAACCAATCATTTTGATGCAGGACATGGAAAATAAACATGTTATGTAAGATCTCAGTGAGAATAGAGCGGTGTAACAAATAAAGCGTAGGCGTTAGATTATACATCATCCATAATCATTCGTAAAGAAATTCGAAAATTTTTTACAGACTTGGTTTTGAAGAGAGAGAGAGAGAGAGAGAGAGAGAGAGAGAGCCTTTTAGAATTTCTTTATTGTTGATTTATTTTATTTTTTTTCCTTTTATTATTTTAGAGATCCAGCCCAATCGTGTTGGGTTAAACCTCTTAGCTAGGGCTAAGGGGTGAAGCTTGTAGCGTGATGGGCTGATTCAATGGCTTGGATTCATACTTATGAACTGATTTAATCCAGTTTGACCAAGAAACTATTTTAATTTCACATCCCACTAACATTAAAGCTCAAATATTTCTTTTACTTTTTATGTTTATGACGCCGGGGCCCTGTTGTCTCATTGCACATGGGGTCCGGCATCCATTCCTAACCTTCTATCCGATTGGTTGTTAATTAGTTTACTGTGTTATTAATTGTTTGCTTTGTCTCTTGGGATAGTTTGGTGATGGATCACCCTTCATGAAAACTATAAAATTCAGCTTGATTTTCATGAATCAAGATGAACCAAACGAACACGAATTTTCTAAGTTTGATAAAGTAATAATTACATTCAATTTAAACATCTTAGCCTAGTTCTAGTTCTAGTTAGTTTTCAGATTACGTACGGGTTTCCCTGTGGAAGGGATTCACCGAGTTTATTTCAATCACAACCCTAACTTGGGGGGTGAACAACACAGGCGAGATCAATAAAATTATGAACCAAACGACACTCAATGATAAGTCGGCCACACATGTACGGCGGAGGTCCCTAACCCAAGGGATTCACCAATTTCAATCCAAGGAACCCTGAGTCAAAAGACGATTCTGCGTGTGGACGGCAGGCTTGGGGCGCTCGCACGTGCGCAGGTACCTGGCCACACGTGCGAAGGGGCGATGATTGCAAAAAAAAAAAAAAAAAAACTCTCTCCTGGCCACACAGCGGGTATGCTTCAAAACCCCGAAGTTTCAGGTCGATCCGAGCTACAGCCTGTGCATGGTGCTCCGCTGAAGTTTCGGCCCTCCTACAGGGCCGAAATCTGGAATTCTGCTACAAAGAAGAAATCTGCTGCAACCAAAGACGAATTTGAAGTACGGATGATGGTGGAAGATGAAAAGAGAGATGAGGGAGGATGAGGATGAGTCGGGGTCGATGTGGTTTCACACTACGGTAGTTAGCCCTTCGAAAAGAGAGGGCTGTGCACCCACTTGAATTCTCCCACAACTCACGAAAAGAGCAAAAAAATAAAGCAAGAGTTTTATTAAGCTTGAATAAATCAAAAGAACTACAAGGGGTGCCTATTTATAGGAAAACCCTATACCCCAAAGCTCGTGTCATGTGCGCAATCTATTATTGGCGATGAAGTAAAATAAAATAAAAACTAAACAAAGAAATCTAAAGCGTTCATGATGTTCTAAATAATAACAATAAGCAAAACTTAAAATATGAAATCAATCCGACTACTGGGCTACGATCATGAGATCCCATGGTGGGCTTTTCTTGATTGTCGGGTCTACTCTTTTGAATCAAAACTTTGTCTCCTAACTACAAGGCCCTCCTTGGACGTCGTTATCGATCCAGATCGACGGTGCGATTCTCATTCTTCTGACGTACGTGAGTAGGGGGCGGCATGCGTGCGCATGTGCACGTGATGTCGCCATCACATTTGATCCTATTTTAGTGCTTTTTTTATCATCCAATAAATATGGGGGCCAATATCAGCTATCAACATCCCCAAACCCTTCAAGATAGCTTGTTTTAGTGCCATTTTAGGCTGTGAACTCCTTGGCCACAATAGCACCTATGTAGAAGACATCATCATTGTCTTCATCACAAGGGATCCATTATAGTAGGTACAAAGCCTACTATTGTCTTCATCACATGTGGAATCCACTACAATAGATGAGAAGCCTACTACCTAAGTTTCTTCCTTTTTAATGAATGTGATATGGGCCTACATAGGCCCACTTAGATGGGTTATTTTGGTCTACGACATGGAGGGGATTTTTGCTTTTGTTAGTAATGGAATCTCTGTAATTATGAAACTTTTATAATATAAAAGAAGGTGAGGAGAGGGTGTGGACCCGTACTTCAGCCAATTCTCTTCTCTTTCTTCTTCTCTATTCCATCTCTTTCCACTATTTTACATGGTATCAAAGCTTCAGCATTTCTGATCCTTCTTCTACTAATCTTCTTATTCCTTCTTTTCTTCTTTTCTTCTATCCCTTAGTGTCCCTTATTTTGCTTATGCTGAAATTTTCTTAAGAAACCTAGGGTTTTAATGCAGGGCATTTTCACACCGAGCTTGAGTAGGGCTACCTGAGGGATGCAGGGGCACACTCAGGGTGGGCAGCCCGTGTGAGGCGGGGGGCATCCGTGTGAAGCGGAACCCATGTGAAGTGGGGCCCATAAGGGGAGTTCGGCCGAGGTCCTAACCCATGCGAAGTAGGGCCTAGGTTATGAGATAAAGGGATTAATTCACCATGCTCTATCAGTTCGAGCTTTTAGAGCGAGTGGTTAATTGTCCTACACCAAAGTAGTATCAGAGCGGAAGGTCTCGTGTTTAAGACACCTCACCGAGGGTGATTAATGCAGTGGCATTTTCACACTGAGCTTGAGTGAGGTTGCCTGTGGGATGTAGGGGCACACTCAGGGTGGGCGGCCCATGTGAGGTGGGTGGCTTATGTGAGGCGGGGCCCCATCCATGTGAAGCAGGTGGCTTGTGTGAAGCAGAGCCCATGTAAAGTGGGGCCCACAAGGGGGGTTCGGCCAAGGTCCTAACCCATGCGATGTAAGGCTTGGGCTATGAGATAAATGAATTAATTCGCCATACTCTATCAGTTCAAGCTTTTAGAGGAAGTGGTTAATTGTCCCGCATCATGTTTCTTTTTTGTTTCTTTTGTATCGAGCCTTTTGTAATGGTCTGTATGTGCATGGAAGAGCGAAGACATCAGTTTCTTAAATGATATCACCTGAATTGTTGTAAACATGTGGGTTGTTTGCCTGTGTTGGATGTTGTGTTTGTTACCATATTTCTTTGTGGCCAGTTGGAAGTAGTAGACATGTGGGTTGATTCTTCTATCCGAGGTGATATGTGCATTGTGTGAAGTGTCATGTGTGGTGTTCATTGATTGTGCTCAGTCAGCCCGTGTTTATGCATGTGAGATACTCTTCTTTTATAGTTATGGAGATAAAAAGTGTCCCGAAATCTAGATTTATAAATCCATTTTATTTTTTAGGGGTTTAAATACCCTCTATTAAGTTAAATGGGACCAATTATTTACAATGGTCTGTCAATCCAAGTTTTTTTCAAGGTCAAGGGAAATTTGAGATATTTGACCATAGAGAAACCTGATTAAGAATCCAGTACTTATGACTAATGGATCCAGGAAAACACCTAAATTATGACCTAGTTATGGAACAATATGGAACCCTTTATAAGTGTAAACGTCATGTTTTTTTATATGGTTAAGTGTGAGATGCTCTACGAGAGATGCATTCAGCTGATAAAAACATCTCTCGTACTTCTAAGTTATATGAAGAAATATTTAAGCTCCAATAATGAGATAAGTCTTTAGAGACAAATACTATTCCAAACTCAAAGGAATGTTATAAAAGTTGAATGTGTATTAGGCCCTGACTATCGATTTGGAGAAATTACATCGGCAATGTGAAGAGTTTCAAGTAGCCAATGAACCGGTTCATGCACATATTTTGGGTGCCAAAGATAGGTCATCTTTAAACAAGTTGTATGCACGCCTCTTAACGTGTATCTTTAGGCTCTACAAGTGTAGCCAATAACAGTTTGCTCTAGCATCGTTTTCTAGCCAGGGCCACAATGGTGGTAGTTGAAACATGAGAAGTGGCCATGGTAAAGGCCGTAGACCTAAAATGTGCATACATTGTAGGCTCTCTAATCATTCCGTTGAAAAATGTCAAGAGCTCCATGGGAAACCTACATGGGCTAATCAAGCTTCCCACACTAGAGAACAATGGGCCTCCTCTAGTTAATTTTACATTTACTGCTCCACATACACGTATGACTGGTGAGATGGTTATAACTCTAGAAGAACATTCCAAGTTAAACAATCTATAGAATCAATCTATTCCTACTATTGTAGCTACTTCCACCCCCGGAGCTACATTTGTGACCTCAGGTATGGCTTGTTTAGGATTCAAGTCTCATACTTCATGACTAATTGACTCTGGAGTGTCCGACCATATGACAGGTCAGTTTAGTGTATTTTCGTGTATTGATGGCTCATCAATAGGCTCTTCTGTCAATTTGGCAGATGGTACCCAATCCAAAATATGTGAAATGAGTACCGTTCATACAAGTCCCTCTCTTTCATTATCTATTGTTTTATTTGTTTCAAAATTTCCTTTAAGCCTTTTGTCTTTTAACAAACTTACTAAATCCTTTAATTGTTGCTTAAATTGTGTTTACCAAAACCTAAAGACAGAAGAAGATTGGTAGAGGACATGAGCATGACAGGTTGTACTATCTTATTGTGATGTTGTGGGCACAACAACACAAAAGGACACCTTAGCTTATCAATGGCACTGCCATCTTGATCATCCATCATTAAAGATCCTTAAGAGTGTTATTCTTTTTTTTTTATTGTTGATGTCCTATCTAAGGGTGCACATGGAATCGGTAGAACCGGACCAGAACCAACCAAACCTCACGGTTTGGTCCAGTTCTGAAGTGCATCGGTTCTAGTTCCAATTTCGAGAATCAAAGAACCAATTAGTTCGGTTCGGTTTTCAGTTTGGGATTATGTAGAACCAAATCGAACCATGAACCAAACTGTGGAACTGACCTTGGAATTGAACTTAGAACCGAACCTGGAACCGGACCATCCCAAGCAATAAATATTTTAAAAAATATAAAATCATAATCTCTTTGTTACCTTCATGCCACCCCTGTTGCCCCCATTCCATTCTCTCTCTCTCTCTCTCTCTCTCTCTCTCAAGACAACCACCGGCTGCCCACTGCCCGACGCTCCACCTCAACCAACACTGGTTCCAGTTCCGGTTCCGAGAATCAAAGAATCGATTAGTTCAGTTGAGGATTATGTAGAACCGAACAGAACAGTGAACCAAACCGTAGAACCAAACTATAGAATTGAACCGTGGAACTGACCTTGGAATCGAACTTGGAATTGAACCTGGAACCGGACCATCCCAAGCAATAAAATTTTAAAAAATATAAAATCATAATCTCTTGATTCTCTTCACGCCGCCCTTGTTGCCCCCATTCCATTCTCATCTCTCTCTCACAAGACAGCCACCGGCCACCCACTGCCTGACGCTCCTCCTCAACCAACAGGCATGGCTTTATTTAAGGAAGGTAAGATCTGAATAAGTTTGGGTTCAAGTATTTTGTTACATTTGATGATTGTTCGAGAATGGTATGGCTTTATTTAGGAAAGGAAAGATTTAAATTATTTTCTATTTTTAAGACTTTCCCCATGAAAGTGCAAAATCGGTTTAGTTCAAAAGTATTTATGTTTCGGTCTGATAATGCCAAGTTGTACATGTCCCAAGCTTTTAGTTTTTTTTTTTTTTTTCCTAAAATGAGAATCCTACATCAAACATTATGTGCACACACCCCACAACAAAACAAAGTTGCAAAATGGAAAAATTGTCACCTCCTTTAGGTAATTGGAGCTCTTTTAATTATATGTATGTTCTTAAGAGTTTTGAAGTGATGTCGTACTCACGACATGTTTTTTGATAAATCGAATACGCTCATCTGTTTTAAGGGATCAATCACCTCATCAAGTTTTGTTCCCAGATATCCTGTTGTTCTCTCTACCTCCTAAAGTTTTTTGATGCGTTTGGTTTGCCCATCAATTAGAGTTTGACCATGATAAATTTTATCCTCGAGTAGTTAATATATTTTTCTTGGATGTTCTTACACATAGAGGAATTATCGTTGTTATAGTACATCATTTCAAAGATTAATGTATATGTGCAAATCAATGTTGTCAAATCGCATATGCGATCATGTGCGATCGCATATGCCTATGCACATATGCCTATGTGCATATGCCTATGCACATATGCCTATGTGCATATGCAATCGCACAATTGCATATGTGGACGCTTTTTTTAATATATATAATGTAAAAAATATAAGAAACTAAGAAAAACTTTTCTAAGTTAATAAATAACTAATTTTATATATTTAAAATACATTTGAGAGAGATAAAATCAATTAAACATCAAGTCATCAACATTTAACAATATGGTTAACAAGAAGTAACAACAAAATCAACAAGCTATTTATTTATTATTGTAGAAAATCAACAAGCTATCTTCCTTGAAACTTGAAAGTGCTTGAACATCAAGTCATCGACATTTAACAATATAGTTAACAAGAAGTAACAACAAAATCAACAAGCTATTTATTTATTATTGTAGAAAATCAACAAGCTATCTTCCTTGAAACTTGATAGTGCTTGAATCTTGATCTTCCAACTTCCAAGAGAGGGAATGTAGGAGAGAGAGAGAGAGAGAGAGAGAGAGAGAGAGAGAGAGATTAAGGGTCGGTTTGATTTTCTATGATACATGTAAATCCTAGTGAATAAGTAATTATTACTTTTTCACCCCGTTTGAAAATTTGAGAGTAATTCCGTCTCGAAAATCGATATAAAAGTGTTGACTTAAATCTGTGGACCCCACCATATTGTATATGATATATCCGCACTGTCCATCTATTTTATTAGAACATTTTGGCAAATGAGCCGAAAAATGAGGCAAATCCAACGCTTAAATGGCCCACACAAAAGGAAACAGTGGCCTTAATTCGTCCACCGTTGTTTACTTCACTAGGCCCACATTGAGGTTTTTTTCATAATCTAATCTGTTCACAGAGTCACACAGACATGGATTAGGGGAAAACACAAATATCAACTTAATCCAAAACTTTTAAAGGCCCCAAGAAGTTTTTAATAGTAAGCATTCAATTCCCGTTGTTTCCTGTGGTGTGGTCCACTTGACATTTGGATTTGCCTCATTTTTTTGCTCATACCCTAAATCCAGCAAGCATAACAAATGAGCGGTGTGGATAGGTCACATACATCATGATGGACCCCACATTGATTTCGTAAAATTTTCGATTTAAGTGTTAAAAAAGTAAGTTGGCACATCTACACTGGAAAAGATGCGGTAATTACCTAGGTAAATAATTATTACCCATTTACATGGTAATTACGGTTGAGCTGAAAAATCAAACGGGCCCTAAGATCACTTGGAAGTAGGAAATACAAGAGAGTGAGAGATTAAGACCACTTGTAATTAAGAAATGTAAGAGAAAAGGAGAGTAAGAGAGTTTTGGAGTGAGAATATTGCAAATGGAGGAGATTTGGAAGCCTTTTTATAGGCAAAATGTTGAAAAAAAAAAAAGTAACAATAAAAAATTTCAATGTGCCATGGCCAATATGCAATCGCATATGTTGTATGCGATCGCATACATCGCATATGTTCCATGATCGCATATGCGCTTTGCATATGGATATGCGCATATGTGATTGCATATGCGGTCACACATGACAACACTGGTGCACATGTTACCGTTTTTCAACTTACCCCGTTCTTCTCAAAAGATATCAAATCTTTGGATACGGACATATTCATATACCTATCACGGTCAATGAAGATATCCAACCTCCATCATCTACTGCCGCTTCCATTCCCACCATGCCTCGGCTGAAGGTCTACTCATGACGAAAATGAACAGTTGGTATAATCCGATCATTATGTGTTGTCCAACATATCTTCTTCAAAGACTTGTGATCTAGTGAGTTCTCTTGATACTTGTGATCTAGTGAGTTCTCCTAATACATCTGATATTCATATTAAACTAAGAAAAGGTAAGCATGTGTGTATCGATCATCCCATCTCTATATATGTTTCCTTTCATTGCTTTTCTCCAACTTTTCGCAACTTTGACATGTCCTTGTCTTGTCACCTTGTTCCCAAGTCATATCTCATATGAGTAAGCTCTGTTACGTAAGAGGTGGAAGCAGGATATGGAGAAAGATATGGATGCACTCCATCAGAATGACACTTGAAAACTTACCACTCTTTCGACTGATAAAAGTTTAGTGGATTGCAAATAGGTCTACATAATCAAGTTTTATCCTAATTGTACGGTTGAACGTTTGAAGGCTCATCTAGTCGCTAAGGGGTATACTCAAACACTTGGTGTTGATTACAGTGAAACTTCTCTCTTGTGGCCAAGTTGAATTCCATTCAAGTTTTATTGTTTGTAGTTGTTAATCATGGATGGCCCCTCGTCCAACTTGATGTAAAAAATGCCTTCCTCCATAGTAATCTTACATAATAAGTTTATATGGAGCAACCTACTAGATTTGTTGCTTAGGGGGAGTCTAACAAAGTGTGTAAATTGCGAAAGGCAATTTATGGGTTAAAAGTCATCTGTTTTCGTATGGAATGATTTCTCAAGTCTCAATGTGCTTGTAGTATATGTAACAAGGTGTCCCAAAACGGTTACGTATCGGCCGATACGTAACGGTAACGGTGGAAACCGTTACACGTTTCGGGGTCGTATCGGCCATTTCCAATTTTTGTACCTGTATCGGCCGATACAGGCCCATTACAGGCGTAACGGCCGTTACTGACCTGTAACGGCTAGCCCGTAACGGTCATATAACGGTAACTTCTTTTTTTTTTTTTTCATTTTAAGCTCATTTTTTGCTATTTTTTTGAAACATCTTGCTTCCAAACTGTTTCTCACTTCTACTACTAATTTCGACCAACCTTGGCTGGTATTTGAGATAAAAACACATTATATTACGGATTTTATTGAATCAAAGCTCGGTGGGCCATTTTTCAGAAATTCGTCAAAAATAGGTATATATATACTTTTTTTTAATATGTTTTGCTGTTTTAATCATGCCATATGATGTGTTAATCATAGTAGAACATGTTAATGTACATTTTACAGATTTGGAGTGTCATTTAATATTTTTTTATATTTTTTTCTATTTATGCATGAATTTTGACCCTTCTTTTTAAATTCAAAAAATCAATTTTTAAAGGTTGTTTTGTTGTTTTGATCATGTCATATGATGTGTTAATCATAGTAGAACATGTTAATGTGCATTTTACAGATTTGAGATACCATTTAATATTTTTTTTTATATTTTTTTCTATTTACGCATGAATTTTGACCCTTTTTTAAAAAAATTCAAAAAATCAATTTTTAATGGTTGTTTTGTTGTTTTAATCATGTCATATGATGTGTTAATCATAGTAGAACATGTTAATGTGCATTTTACAGATTTGGGGTGCCATTTAATTTTTTTTTTATATTTTTTTCTATTTACACATGAATTTTGGCCCTTTTTTAAAAAATTCGAAAAATCAATTTTTAATGGTTGTTTTGCTGTTTTAATCATGCCATATGATGTGTTAAACATAGTAGAACATGTTAATGTGCATTTTACAGATTTGGGGTTCCATTTAATATTTTTTTTTTATATATTTTTCTATTTACGCATGAATTTTGGCTCTTTTTTTTTAATTCGAAAAATCAATTTTTAATGGTTGTTTTGCTGTTTTAATCATGTCTATCATTGATAGTACATAGTTAGAAAATTAAATATATGAATTATGTAGTCAAATTCAGGTTATCTGGTTCATAAATTCATCAGACAGTCCGATGCAACTTCTCACCAAAGAGTGGACCGTTACACCACCATAAACATGTTCCAATTTATAAATGAATGCATATTTGGAATGCTTAGAATATTCCGGATTTAATCCATATTTTTTCATATTTTTTTCACAAAAAAAAAAAAAAAAAAAAAAAAAAATTTGCGCCGTTACAGGCCATTACACCCCCGCATCGCCGTTACGCCCGTATCCGTATCGGTTTTAGAGATCACCGTTACGCAAACCGATACAGATACAAGATACCTTGATATGTAATAAAGTAAATGATATTGTTGTTACTAGAAGAGACAACAAGGGAATTGAAGAACTAAATAAGTATCTTTAATAACATTTTCTCACGAAAAGATCTAGGTTGTCTTCGATACTTCCTTGATATAGAAGTAGATAGATCCGAAGGAGTTAATTTATCTCAATGGAAATATCTTCTAGATTTACTCATGGAAATGGGTCTTCTTGGGACCAAGCCAATTGACACTCTAATGGGTCCTCATTACCGACTTATAAGTGATCACGGAGAGGCAGTGGAGGATCCGAAGAGGTACAGAAGAATGGTTGCAAAGCTTATTAACTACTACTCGACCAAACATATCCAATGCAGAGAGTGTGGTAAGCCAATTATGAGTTCTCCAAGAGTACCTCACATCGAAGCAGTTATTCGAATTTTGTGTTACCTGAAAGGAGCACCAAGTCAAGGAATTTTGTACAAAAGGAATCGTAATCTTCAAGTCATAGGACATTCCATTGTCAACTGAGCAAGTTCCTTAGAAGATAGACGATCCACTACTGAATATTATACACTTGTGCAAGAAAATCTAGTTACATGAGAAAGCAAGAAGCATAATGCAGTGGCCCAATCGAATGTCGAAGCAGAGTACAAAATAATGGCTCATACCTCCTATGAGTTTGTGGATTGAGAAATTATTGTAAGAATTACGATTTACAATGCACTTACCTATGTAGTTATTTTGTGACAATCAAGCTGCTTCACACGTACCAAACAATCCAATCTATCACCCAAAAAAAAAAAAAAAATTTAATAATAATAATAATAATAATACATCAAATCGACTATCACTTTATATGTGAAAAAAGTTTCCAGTGGTGAAATCTCTACTCCATAAATTCAATCTTGGGACCAACTCGGTGTGTTCACCAAGGTTCTTCATTTCATTTGGACTACACATATTCCTAGTTTGGCATAAAAAATATCCATGCTCTGGTTTAAGGGGGAGTATTAATGAGTGTGATAAGGGCTTATAGCGGCTCATACCTCCTATAAGCTAGTGTGGATCAAGAAATTGTTACAACAATGGGATTTATAGTGTACCTACCTATACAACTATTTTGTGACAATCTAGCTACTTCACACATAGCAAACAATCTAGTCCATCACAAAGTCGACTACCACTTTATGAGTGAGAAAGTTTCTAGTGGCGAAATCTCTACTCCATATGTTCGACCAACTTACCGATGTGTTCACCAAGGCTCTTCATTCCACTCGAGCTATACATATATATCCAAGCTTGGCATAGATAATATCAATGCTCCAACTTGAGGGAGAGTGTAAATAAATGTGATATGAGCAAGGTATCCCGTATCGGTATCGGTTGGCGTAACGGTGCCCTCCGATACCGATATCGATACGGATACGGGGGTGTAACGGCGATACGGAGGCGTAACGGCCCGTAACGGTGCAATTTTTTAATTTTTAATTTTTGCCAAAAAAATATGAAAAAATATGGATTAAATCCGAAATATTCTAGGCATTCCAAACATGCATTCATTTATAAATTGGAACATGTTTATGGTGGTGTAACGGTCTACTCTTTGGTGAGAAGTTGTATCGTACTGTCTAATAAATTTATGAACCAGATAACCTGAATTTGACTACAAATTTCATATATTTAATTTTCTAAATAAATAATTTATATACTTAACAATTTGATATCATTTCTCCCAATAGTTCTTTAAAAAAATGAAATTAAATTCGGGTAGATGGCGTTGCCAATTTGGGGCTGACTTGGAAGACCAATCCATGCCCCAAATCAACCTCAAATTCATGCAATTTATTGGCATTATCCACTTATGAATTGGTGGACATTTATTGCATAGTGAATCATGAAAAAAAAATCAAAAGGCCCTATTTTTAAAAATAAGCGCCCACAAATTAACAATTAAAACTATTCAAACAATTTGATTTTGGCATCGTGAGTTAGCAACTACAGTTCATAATTTAATTAGTAAATTTTAAGTTAATACATGTCTTGTGTACAATTTTTTAAGGGCCCGAATTAGGCGGGACTCAGATTATGAAGTGTAGCACACGAGTGTCAAAGTTTTTTGGGCCCCACCGTGATGAATGTGTTATATCCACACCATCCATCCATTTTGCCAAATAATTTTAGGGCATGAGCCCAAAAATGAGGTAGATCCAAAGCTCACGTGGAACGCACTATAAGAAACAACAATAATTAAACGTCCACCATTAAAAATTTATTGGGGGCTACAAAAGTTTTACATCAAGCTGACATGTGTGTTTTCCCTTCATCCACGCCAGTGTGACCCAATTAACAGGTTAGATGGAAAATAAACATTACAGCGGACCCGTGTAACAAAACAGTGCAAGTGCATTCGGCGTCTCATGAGAACTGCCATGAGAACAAAAAAAAAAATAATAAAAAAAAAAAAAAAAAGAGTGCGTGGTTGTTCAGTCCATTCCGTTTTCGATGCCGGAAATGAAAAAGAAGAGAGAGAGGGAAACCGAAAAGAAAAGAGGGAGAGGGAGAGAGAGAGAGAGAGAGAGAGAGAGAGAGAGAGAGAAGAAGAAGAAGAAGAAGAAGAAGAAAAAGAAAAAGAATCCGTACAGCAGTCCGAGAAGAAGAAGAAGAGGAAGGAGGAGAAGAAGAAAAGAAAGGGTTTTAAAAAAAGGTACGTTTTTTTTTCTTTTTTCCTTTTTTCTTTTTTTTCTTTTTTTTCCTATTTTCTTTAGGCCCATAACAGCAATTACGATCACAGAATCGGGGGGGTGCCCGTTTCGACCCCGTATTGCGTAACGGTGTCGGCCATTACCGTTACGTATCGGCCGATACGGCTGTATCGTAACAGATACGGGACACCCTGGAAATGAGCCTCTACATGTACCCACTTAGATGGGTTATTTTGGTATAGGAAATAGAGAGAATTTTTGCTCTTGTTATTAATGTCATATTTGTAATTATGAAACTTTCATAATATAAAAGGAGAAGAGATGCAGGACAATTAACCACTTGCTCTAAAAGCTTGAACTGTTAGAGTATGGCGAATTAATCCCTTTATCTCATAGCCTAGGCCCCACATCTCATGGGTTAGGACCTCGGCTGAACCCCCTTCGTGGGCCCCAAATCACATGGGCCGCCCACCTCGAGTGTGTCCCTGCATCCCACGGGCTAGCCCGATGTGAAATGCGCATTAATCACCCCTGGTGAGGAGTCTCGAACACGAGACCTCCCCCGTGGGCCCCAAATCACATGGGTCACCCACCCCGAGTGTGTCCCCGCATCCCATGGGCTACCCCACTCGAGCCTGGTGTGAAAATGCCCTGGGCTCGAGTGGGGTCGCCTGTTGGATGCAGGAGCACACTTGAGGTGGGTGACCCATGTGATTTGGGGCCCACGGGGGAGGTCTCGTGTTCGAGACTCCTCACCAGGGGTGATTAATGCGCATTTCACACCGGGGTAGCCCGTGGGATGCGGGGACACTCGGCGTAGGCGGCCCATGTGATTTGGGGCCCACGAGGGGGTTCGACCGAGGTCCTAACCCATGAGATGTGGGGCCTGGGCTATGAGATAAAGGGATTAATTGCCAGAGCTTTTAGAGCAAGTGGTTAATTATTTTGCATCAAATTGGTATCAGAGCCATGCAGGGGCATTTTCACACTGGGCTCGAGTGGGGTCGCCTGTGGGATGCAGGGACACACTCGGGGTGGGTGACCAATGCGATTTAGGGCCCACGAGGGAGGTATCATGTTCGAGACTCCTTACTAGGAGTGATTAATATGTGTTTCACACCGGGCTCAAGTGAGGTAGCTCGTGGGATGCAGGGACACACTCGGGGTGAGCAGCCCATGTGATTTGGAGCCCAATGCGCATTAATCACCCCCGGTGGGGAGTTTCGAACACGAGACCTCCCCCGTGGGCCTTGCCCATCCCGAATGGGCCCCTGCATCCCACAGGCAACCCCACTCGAGCCCGGTGTGAAAATGCCCCTGCATTAATCACCCCCGGTGAAGAGTCTCGAACACGAGACCTCCCGCTCTGATACCAATTTGATGCAAGACAATTAACCATTTGCTCTAAAAGCTCGAACTGTTAGAGCATGACGAATTAATCCCTTAATCTCATAGCCCAGGCCCCACATCTCATGAGTTAGGACCTCGGCCGAACCCCCCTCATGGGCCCCAAATCACATGGGTACTGTCTCACACGGGCCGCCTACCCCGAGTGTGCCCCTGCATCCCACAGGCAACCCCAGTCGAGCTCGGTGTGAAAATGCTCTTGCATTAAGAAGGGAAGGGGAGGGAGGGAGGAGAGGAAGGGATCAACCCAAACCTCACCTCATTCTCCTCCTCTCTTCTTCGCTATTCCATCTCTCTTTCCACTATTTCACACATCCCTTTTGACCGTTGACCACTACACAAATACATTCAACCTCATTTTGGCCCGCATCACTTTAGAAGGTTCATTGTATGATTAACTTGTCAACATTGTTAGTGACATATTTTAGAATGGGGAATATGTACATGAATCAACCCTGACTACTCTAAGGAAAGGGTGTCAACCCAATAGGTTGATGACCTCTCAAAATCAACTTGGTTTGTCAAGATCATTATCGTATCACAAATCGTAGTAGGGGTTGAATAGAAACAAATCATAAATCCTATCGTAAATCATAAGATTTTTTTTTTTTCCTAATTTGTTTAAAATATTTTTTTTTTTAAATGAAAATGTACATAAATTAGAAAAAGTAAAATAAAATTAAAAAGTCATTGATCATTCCTTTCACATCAATTTGCTCCATGAAAAGTAATACCGGTCATCATACTGGCAATTGAGAACTTGTATACAAATTACTTATTGTGATAGTGTTAAAGGACTTGTTCTTCCTTTATGAATTGTCTTTCGATAAATTTACCTTAAAAAAACATGTAAGTGTCCTTTAATAATTTTACCATCGTTGAGTGTAGAATTAATTATGTAGGGAAAACCAGCACTTGATTTTGTTAAGTGAAGAAAAAGAAATTTTGATTTTTCTTTTTTTCTTTTTTTTTGGTTTAGATTTTTTAATATCAAAATCCTTGAGAGTAGTCGACAATGCCTGGAAGGTTCTTCAGTGGAGCCTGGTAGCGATAATTAGGGCTGGGGCTTCATTGTTGAAGGCGAGGGACTAGTTGTTTGAAGGGTTGGAAGAGGAAGAAAGGGTCCTAAAACCGATAAGCAGCTTGAAGCTGTGGACCTCTCTTTAATTGAATGAGAACCTCGACAAGATAATCTAGGCTAGTTTCCCTTCCAAAGATGGGTCCGTTGTCTCCATCTGCCAATGGAACAAGTGGTCTTTTTTATGGGAGAATGTATGGTACTAGATCTAGGAGCTCCCGCATTAGGGTCCTGATGTCTTTACAACATTGGGGTGGGTCCTGCATCGGCGAGGCGATTGTCTTGATTCCGTTACAAAGGGATGCAAGGAGCTCCGGATAGCTAGGGTCTGTGTCAGGAAGAAAAAGAAGATGCAGGCCCCAGAAAGGATCTTTATAGTGGTGGGGGAGGAGAAAGTGTCATTGCAGGTGGTGAGGGAAGAGAGGAGGAGAGAAATGATGAGTGGAGGTAGGAAGGTGGGTTAAGGATGCCCTAGAAGAGGTGGTTGGAAGCGAAGAAGCAATGGCAGAGGACAACAGAGTGCAGCTTTGATGCTCCTGTGTTCCACCTAAAGGCGTCGATCAAAGAAGAAGGCATAAGTGGCATGGTGTCTGAAGGCTTGCCACCACCCTATCAGCCGCCCAAATGGACCACGAGAGAAGAGATGGCTCACCACGTGTCCGATGCTCTGACAATCCAAGTGACCTCTAGGAGGAGAGGGTGACCAATGTAATACTAGCTAGCAGGCTTAGAGTAGGGTCGAAAAGGCACGGGCTATAGGTTGTGTTGAGAGGCAGTCTGGAGGCTGGTGCTGAAGCGGTGGGGTCAAGCCAGACACAAGTCCAACTTGGAGGGTCCTTACTCTTACCCGGGTGGTAGACTCCCTGAAGTTTCAACACCGGGTCAAGGGTTCGAGTACCCATGGTGGTGAAATCCCACGGTGTGCGTGTGGGGTGTGTGTGCGTGTGGCGTGAGTGTGTGGGGGTGTGTGCGTGTGTAAAAAAAAAAAAAAAAAATAAAAAAAAAAAAAAAAAACGTCCAACTTGGAGAGCAAGAGAGCGAGACGTGGGCCATGTGTGTGATGGGAATCATAGCAGTGGGGGTAGGTGATGTGCCTAACCAGGAGATGCAACCACATATCTTAAAGGGAGAGGCTTCTAACGCCCTCACACGGGTCTCTTCCTCCACATGTGTGGAGAGTTTAAATCAAGACCCACGAGAGGTACTTTCATCTTGTGTAGATGAGATCTACCAGGGAGCTTGTGTGCCCAACTACTTGAATTGTTGCACATGTGAGGCCCCTCCTTTTATTCACAATGCTATCATTTCCTTATTCTCATTTAAGGTGGTGGGCGTGGAGAAGAGGTCTGGGGGCCCTAGGGGAGATCTGGAGCTGAGCACGGTGACTGACGGGAGCAGAAAAGAGGTTGAAGAGGGAATAGAGCAAGCTATGATAATCGAGCATCCTCTCTTCCTCTTTCTCAAGAGGCTTAAAAACAAGCAAAATAGAAGTCATGCTAGAAACTGAAGAATCAAGAAGCCATTTCCAAATCGGGTAACTTCCTAATTCATCAAGGACTATGCAACTTCAGGAGTTTAAAATTTACATTCTTCATGCACTGCTCTAAAGCACATGAAATTTCTGACAAAATGGAAAAAAAAGGAGAAAAAAAAAAAGAAGAAGAAGCAGGCCACAGGTACCTCTCTGATGAAATATAAAACAGAAGGAGAGCTTCTTCAGTATTTACCCATTCATTTGATCGATCTAGGCAGCTAATTTCAAATTTTCGCGATGCATCTGTTGCTAAACTTCAACCCCAACTGAGATAAAAAAGAAAACAAGATACAGATAAATAAAGCTGTTCAATGCAACAAAGGAAACATTTCTTTAATGAATTTACAGGCAGGTGCAGAAATTGTTGGGGGGGGGGTGATTGTGGGGGAGGGTACCTGGGACCTCACAAAGTGCCGTCCTTTCCAAGCGGTGGAAACGTTAAGTTGTTGCCATTTGAATTTAGCATCTTTCCGTCCGTGTTGTGGCATGGTGAGAAGCTTTCGGTGTTGAAGGCAAATACCTGAGCCGGTAACTAACGAGTGCCGGTCCGAAAATGCTGAATTTACCAGCACTGCTGAAAGCTGCTTCTGCATCAGCACGCCTTTTAAAGACTACCCTTGCACGACGGGTCTTTCTCACTACTTCTGTTTCTGATTCTTTTAGACACCCAAATCGGTTGAATATCTTGCTTAGATCCGTTCCGGAAGGAAGAGAATCGGCTTCGGTAAAATTCAAAATCAGTGCCGTAGGGGAGCAATCCTCCTCACAATTGTCATCCAAGTTGCCCCCTTGGTTTTTTGCTGCATATTCATGATTCGCATTGGGATTTGCATCATCAACCAGCAGTTTCTGTTCAGATTCCAAGTTCGGGCTCAGTTCAAGAGAATTTGATGATTCACTTGCGGGCCTTTTCTTCTTCATTGGGATCTGCAACTGGGATTCTCCCTTTCTCTTGTGGCTTTTGTGTGGTGGTGATTCTTGAGGACCACTAAGTACAGTAATGTCTGTCCAATACGTATCCTTCATATCATTTTGGTCAGAGTTGAATGATTTTCCTGCATCAGTTTTGCTATCATTTTCATTTGTATCCTTCATATCATTGGATTTAAAGGTTCCAGGCTTAGAGTTGGATGATTTTCCTTTATCGGTTTTGCTACCATTATTTTTCTCCAGTGGTTTCTTGTGCTTTTCAGAACCAGAAAGATTCCAATAGAGCAGATTCCGGAAACTGGTGAAGAACCTAACTATCGTTGACATGAAACTGTAACCTTTCATAGGATCTCGTGCCATCAAGGAGAGTTGTGATAGCATCTCATCAGGAGAGGAATACTCCTTGTCAGTTCCAATCCGCCTGTGTTGGGTCTCTTCAGGAGAGCGGAGACAAACACTGACATGGACAGCTTTATGTCCACTTCGTTCTACCTTAATTGCATTCTTCTGTAACCTTTCTCCACTGTGCTTAAGGATTTGAGAGGGCCCACTTGGCTCGCTTGCAATTCTACGATTGCGGCCCCCAACCTTTAAAGATTTTTTCAGAGGCAGGGAGTCAGTACCAGCAGCACTTAGTGAGGAAGCCCTTTTTTCCCGAGTTTGCAGCAAGTCATCAGAAAATGAGTCAATGGCCTTATATTTCTTAGCAGAAGAAGGTGAAGCCAAATTACCACCACCTTTTCCATCAGCATTACCTCTGTCACCATCTACAAGATTAATAGCCTTCTTCCCAAACATCAATTCAGCCAAGCTTCTCTTTTTTCTGTTGTGATCAAAACCATCGTCCCAAATGTATTTCCATTTATGAGACAAACCATCCTGGCCTTTCTGATTTCCCTGTCCAGAATCTAAATCCAACACCTGCCCTTCATTTACTGAAACTGGGATTCCACACTTGACCGTTCCTTTGAGAGGTTTTCCATCAGCAGGTGAAAAGTCCGCACCGCTCTTTAGTAACCCTCCATATACATGGAATCCAGGCAGCTTTGAAAAGCCCTTTGATCGATAAAAGGCTGTCAATTGAGCCTTGGCTATCACGAGCTCGAGTTCGTCGCCTCCTGATGGGAACAGAGCTAATTCCTTGATATACTCAATAAGCGTATCAGGTTCAAACAGAGAAATGTCAGCACCACCCACATTGTTTGCTTCTTCCCGAATCCCAGTGTTCTCGATCATCTGGCACTTGAGGTTGACATTTTGTTCTTCATCCATGCATGAGCATGCGAGCCCCAGCTCTACACGCCTAGAAACTTCATCCAAGGCACAATCAACAGCATTCACGAAAGCCTTCAAATTGCTCTGCTTTACCATTTGCGGGAAGTGCATCTTGAAAGGCTTTAACTGGGATGCTTCACACCATGAAAATGTTTGATCCCCAAAATATGCCACCAAAAAGTTGTCCTTCTTCTTATGTTTCATTGCCTGTTTCGATGAATCTGAGGGATAAAAAATCTGTCCAGGCCACCAAGGATGGCTCCTCACTTTACCCCAGACCAAATCATAAATGGAAAACTCGGCTTTTTCCTCGGGAAGGTAGCAACTGGCACTGTGCTCTTTTTGAACAGTATCAGTTCCATGACTTGCAGCTGCACGTTTCACAGTTTGCTTCTCTGCTGTTTTCTGAGCTGATGGCGAATTATCAGTACACACCTTCATAACACCATTGCCCTCGTGCTCTTCTAATACAGAAGATTTCACGTCAGACCCCACCCCTTTAAACTCATTTCCTGCAATCCCATTTTCAACCGTGCCATGAGAAGCACTCAAGTCTACAACTAGGCTACCCACCATATGATTCTCACAAAGCAAAGGGCCAACTTTAAAACCATGGGTTCCGACAGTTTTCTCTCCATCAATGCTATGATAATGACCCAAATCTACCACCAAACTACATGTCATATGATTCTCGCTAATCAGAGAAACTCCCGGGTCAGGAACAGGCGTTCCCACAATGTTCTCCTCATCAGCCTCGAGATCTACAATCGAATTATCCATCATCTGATTCTCATCACAGAGAGCCCCCACTTCAGAAACGACATCCCCCACTATTTTCTTTTCACCCGTGCCCGCAATCTGCTTTTCATCTGCACTATGATAAACTGCAACTAGGCCGGCCACTGCCTCATTCTCATTAAGCAAAGGAAACCCAACTTCCACAACATGGGTCTCCATGATTTCCTTTTCATCTGCACAAAAAGAAGTGCCCAACTCTACAACAGGACCATCCGACCATGGATTCTCAACATGAAGTGAAACCCCTGGTTCAGAAACATCGGCCCCCACAATTTGGCTCCTAGAGCTGCCAAGAGAAGTATCTGAATCTATACCCAAACAGGTTGCTGTCTCATTCTCAGTAAGCAGAGAAACCCCAACTTCTGAAGCACAGGTTTCCTCAGCTTCCTTCCCAAGCACCACGACAGAAACAGGAGAAACTCCTTCTGTCTCGTCAGGAGGACTCTTTTCCTTTTGATCTGTTTGAATTCGAGCTCCAATAATCTGATTCTCCTCATGTACACAATAACCAAACTCAGAAACATCAGCATCCGTGTTCCGTTCTCCGCATAGCAGAGAAACTTGATCTTCCACTGCAGGAACTCCAATCGCCATATCATCATGTAAATTGTTTCGTACAGTAGCTTCCAAGACCTTCCCATCTGCCTCTACATGCACAAAAGCACCTCCTTCCGTAACACATCCACCCAATATCCGATTCTCATCAGGCAAACAACTCTCTTCACTTCGATCCGTTTGAAGGCGAGCACCCATCGTCTGATTCTCCTCTTCATTTACACAATCAACCAACTCAGAAACATCAGCATCCATGTTCTGTTCTTCGCATAGCAGAGAAACCTGAGATTCCACTGCAGGAACTTCAATGGCCATATCAACATGTAAATCATTTGGTACTGTAGCTTCCAAGACCTTCCCATCTGCCTCTACATGCACAGAAGCACCTCCTTCCGTAACACATCCACCCAATATCCGATTCTCATCAGGCAAACAACTCTCTTCATTTCGATCCATTTGAAGGCGAGCACCCATCGTCTGATTCTCCTCTTCATTTACACAATCACCCAACTCAGAAACATCAGCATCCGTGTTCTGTTCTTCGCATAGCAGAGAAACCTGAGATTCCACTGCAGGAACTTCAATGGCCATATCATCATGTAAATCATTTGGTACCATAGCTTCCAAGACCTTCCCATCTGCCTCTACAGGCACAGAAGCACCTCCCTCCGTAACACATATACCCAATATCCGATTCTCATCAGGTGAACAACTCTCTTCCTTTCGATCCGTTTGAAGGCAAGCACCCATCGTCTGATTCTCCTCTTCATTTACACAATCACCCAACTCAGAAACATCAGCATCCGTGTTCTGTTCTTCGCATAGCAGAGAAACCTGAGCTTCCACTGCAGGAACTTCAATGGCCATATCATCATGTAAATCATTTGGTACCGTAGCTTCCAAGACCTTCCCATCTGCCTCTACAGGCACAGAAGCACCTCCTTCTGTAACACATCCACCCAATATCCGATTCTCATCAGGTGAACGACTCTCTTCCTTTCGATCCGTTTGAAGGCAAGCACCCATCGTCGGATTCTCCTCTTCATTCGCACAATCACCCAACTCAGAAACATAAGCATCCATGTTCTGTTCTTCACATAGCAGAGAAACCTGAGCTTCCACTGCAGGAACTTCAGTCGCAATATCATCATGTAAATCATTTTGTACTGTATCTTCCAAGACCTTCCCATCTGCCTCTACAGGCACAGAAGCACCTCCTTCCGTAACACATCCACCCAATATCCGATTCTCAATGGGCAGAAAACTCTCTTCCTTTCGATCCGTTTGAAGGTGAGCACCTGTCGTCTGATTCTCCTCTTCATTCACACAATCACCCAACTCAGAAACATCAGCATCCATGTTTTGTTCTTCACATAGCAGAGAAACCTGAGCTTCCACTGCAGGAACTTCAATCGCAATATCATCATGTAAATCATTTTCTACTGCAGATTCCAAGACCTTCCCATCTGCCTCTACAGGCACAGAAGCACCTCCTTCCATAACACATCCACCCAAGATCCGATTCTCAACAGGCGGAAAACTCTCTTCCTTTCGATCCATTTGAAGGTGAGCACCCGTCGTCTGATTCTCCTCTTCATTCACACAATCACCCAACTCAGAAACATCAGCATCCATGTTCTGTTCTTCACATAGCAGAGAAACCTGAGCTTCCACTGCAGGAACTTCAATCACAATATCATCATGTAAATCGTTTGGTACCATAGTTTCCAAGACCTCCCCATCTGCCTCTACAGGCACTGAAGCACCTCCTTCTGTACAGCATCCACCCAATATCCGATTCTTATCAGGCAAACAACTCTCTTCCTTTCGATCCATTTGAAGGTGAGCACCCACTGTCTGATTCTCCTCTTCATTCACACAATCACCCAACTTAGAAACATCACCATTTATGTTTCGTTCTTCAAATTGTAGAGAAGTCTGAGCTTCTTCCACCACAAGAACTTCAGCGGACATAGCATCATTTACACTATTAGGTAACGTGACTTCCAAGATTGAAGAGTTTGGCTCAATAATCTGATTCTCCCCACCAACAGGGGTACCCAATTTGGAACCATCTATATCCGTCAGTTGATTCTCATCCAAACCATTAGATAACTTAACAAAATCATAATCGGTCAGATTCTCATCAATGGACGGAAGCAAAGAAGAATGTACTCCATTGGCGATCCCACTCACAGTTCTGGTGTCCTTTTTCATTTGACACTTTTCGGGGCAAGATGAGCCATCTGTACGTCCTTCGACGGTATCGGCAACAATGTTCTGATTTTGGTCCAGAAGAGAAGAGTCATCGATCCATTGAGCTCCATTGTCGGGTTTCAGAGAAATTGCAATGTCTTGGAATGTGGGAGCGTTTGGGTTGTCGAGGTAAATGTGGGTGTCGTGGAATGAGGGTTTTGTTAGGGTTTGGAATGAGGCGCTGTCGGGGTTGAGAGCGTCGGAGGGATTTTGAGACGTCATATGAGAGAGAGAGAGAGAGAGAGAGAGAGAGAGAGAGAGAGAGGCCTGGGAATGACCTGTTAGGGTTAGGGCTAGAGTTTGAAGGATTGGGCGTACCTGAGAGAGGATGCGCACGAAGTCCGACACAGACGTATGGAGTTAAGGGCGGGAAGGAGAAGGAAATTTTTGGGCCTTCGTTTCTCGTCTCTCTTCTCGGAGGGGAAGAGACGTGGGAAACGCGCACATCCGCATCCCTTAAATTCCAGTTGACAGGTAGGAGGGCGATTCGCGCGAGGAGAAACTGAAAAGGCGTTTTTCCAACATCGTGTACGTGTTGGAAAGATCGGAATCCTCTGCAACACCTGTTTTACGCCCCCAATCGGACGCGGATTGCGTACTACCCCCGCCCGTCCATAGCTCCGAACGGACGGTTCTGTGGGCGGGCCCACCGTGATGTATCTGTGCATCCAAGCCGTCGATCGTTTTCTCAGACTATTTTAAGGCATGAGCATAAAAAAGACGCAGATCCAACACTCAAGTGGACCACACCAAATAATAAGCTTGGTTGTATAAAATGCATAAAACATTAAGTGCCAGTTGCATTAAATGCAAGAGTCATCTATGGTGTATTACATTTGACCGTTGAATCTAATTTATTTTTGTTTTAATGCCTTAAAATAATATGAGAAAAGGGACTGACGGTTTGATGTACAGATACATCATGGTGGGCCCGTCCACAAAACTGGCCGGTCGGAGGTAGGGACGGGCGGGGTAGTACGCAATCCGCTTCCGCCCCCGTAAAAGACCCGGACGCCGTTTGGCTAGTGACGGTACCACTGGCCAGGTGGCTAGTGGTTGGTGGTATATAGGCCCACCATGATCTATTTGTTTTATCCACACCGTACATCCATTTTTACACATAAATTTAATAATTTATTCCAAAAATAAGGCAGATCAAATTCTCAGGTGAACCACACCATGGAAAAACAATAGTGATTGAATGTCTACTATTAAAAGTCTTCCATGGCCCACTGTAATGTTTGTTTGACATCCAATATATATATATATATATATATATATATATATATATATATATATATATATATATATTAGGTCATGAAGAGGCAAAAAATAAATATCAGCTTGATCCAAAACTGATTTAGCCCTTAGAAGTTTTTAATGATGAGAATTCAATCAACATTGTGTGACCCACCTGAGATTTTTATCTACCTCGTATTCAGGTTCATATCATAAAATTATATGTAAAAATGAATGGCCAGAATGGATGAGACACATACATCATATCTGAGTTTATAGAACACCGACCATCAACTATTGGCTAGTGGTAGGGGGAGTAGTGAATCTGTTTCCTCGCTAAACTCGAATTTCTTGCCTTCCGCATAAAGTCCCTACGCAAGGATTCTGGTTGGTGCCATTCAACCCATTCATCTACTTTTTGAGCTTATTTAAGAACATGCGACCAAAAATTAGGAAAATCTAAAACTCAAGTGGGCCATACGAGATAAAATAGTGGGGAAAGGAATCTTTACTGTTGAAACCTTCCTAGGCTCTACATTCATGTTTATATTCCATCCAAACCATTTATAAGGTCAATTTCATGGAGATGAAGTGAAAACACCAAAAACTTTAACCAATACAAAATTTTGTGACCATATAAATGTTTTAAAGGTGGTTACTAAATCCCCACTATTTCCTCTCCAATGGCCCATTTAAGTTTTGGATACACCTGATCTTCAGTGGCATGTCCTAAAATGAGCTACAAAAACGGATGAATGCAGTGACTTTCTCACGAACATCGTAGTGCCCACACAGAATCCTGCACAAGAACTCCCTGCAAAAGCCTTTCTCCGGGAATCCGGGTGAAAACCTTTTTTTCCCTGCCCAGGGATGCTGAGTAGGGCCCACCGCCATGTTTTTTTGGAAATCTATACTGTTCATCCATTTGGCAAGCTCATTTTAGGACAAGCGAGCAAAAATATGTTGATACAAAATTCAAGTGGTCCAGACCAGAGGGAAAATTGGGAAAAGAAATACCTACCGTTGAAACCTTCCTAGGCTACACCTTGATATTTATATCCCATCCAAACCATTTATAAAGTCATTACCACTGTGATGAAGTGAAAATATAAAAACTTTATCCTGAAACAAAGCTTTTATGGAGTAAGAATGTTTTAACGGTTCTCACTGAATCCCTACTTTTTTTTCGTGTGGCCCACTTGAGTTTTTGATCCAACTCATTTTTGGTCGGATGTCGTAAAATGAGATCGAAAAACAAATGAACCGAATAGATTTCTTACTAACATGGAGGTGGGCTCCACCCAGCATCCTTGTGCAGGAACTTCATGGGAAAGGCTTTAGCAAGGAATTTGCATCCCACAATTGATGCAGGCCACACTAATATGAGTGGACAACTTCCACCATTAGTAGCAAGCCCAACGGCCTCACTTCAATGTCGAACCTTCTATGTGATTCATCCATGCCGTTCAAAAATAATTCTAGTGAGCCTATCCATACATATTTCGGTTCCAAAGCTCAGCCAATGGTTTTGTGCCTGTGCCAGCTGCCTGTAAATCATTGCGATATACAATAGTTTATTATAGGCGACTTCTGATAAAGGCATCATACCATAAAATACAGCTCAACTACAAAAGACCAAGTCACCCTCTATAATGACATGCGATACCCTTAGGGTTGTGTCATGTGCCAAGGGTTTGTAAATCATCATCATAAATAATGGTTAAATCATCCTTATAGGTAGTTACAGAGAAAGGCATTGCCTCATAAGATAGGGTTTAATGCGAGAGACTAAGCCGCTTGCCATAGTGTCTAATCGAGAGTGACTAAGCCACTCGCCAGAGTGTCAGGTTTTACCCTTCATTGGGGCTATGTATACTAGGGGCCTGTAAATCATCACCATAAATGGTAAGAAGAGTTCATCACTTGTGGGTGGTAATTTGGTCACTGTAATAGGGTGGTAATGCTTCACTTAGTCAAATTACTATTGTAAGGCCCGTATCCTAGACCGTACCGTTTCGTAGGCTTTCGCGGTCCTCCCGGTCGAATTCCGGCGACCTACAATCTGTTATAGGCAGTTGCGCGCGACCCTGAGTCATATCCCGTATTCCAAGTCGGCTCGACCCGAGAGTTATACCCTAGCGACTGCACCGTCACCGCGGTTCCAACGCCACATATTACGCGCCGAGGCGATACCCAAACCAGGAGATGTGGGCCCGGTTCAGTTCGAGAAAATACCGCGCATTTGCAATTCCAAGAGAATCTCTACAACATATCCCATCAATCAAGTACACATCAATCACTTCATATGTCAAGTACATATCTCATCACTCCCTTACCAAAGCAACCCCAAAGTCAAAACAACTCATCCCTTACATGTCAAGTACACCTCACCCATCCCTCTCTCTCTTCACATCCCATCCTCTCTCTCTCTCATTTCTCCATTTTCAAGCAAGCTCCCAAGAGTAACCGTCCATGGTTTTCTAAGGTGAGGAAGAAGTCATGTGTGGCCCACCTCCCTACCACCCAATCCAACCGCCTAATCACCATCATTTTCCGTCAAAGTCGAAGCCGAGGAGCTTAACTTGCCATTGATCCAAGAATAAGCGAAAAAGGTGGGTGATATTAAGGTTTTTACCATTGATTTGTATGTGAGGGCCCACTTGAGGTGGGACCCATCTTGATGTATGTTTTGTATGTAATGAGGGGCCCATAGTGGCAGGGCCCCTCCCATAGCCGATCTCTCTCTCCTTTTCTCTTCTCTCTCTCTCTTTTAATGTGTGTGGCCCACCCTCATGCACCCCACCGTGATGTAGGTATTATATCCATGCCATCCATATGGGGCCCACCTCTCTGGACCATCTAAACGAATAGTCCAGCGCCCAAATGAAGAGAAACCACAAATATCAGCTTGTTGTGAAGCTGGCGAGCCACACCCACCTGATGTATTTGTTTTAAACATTCGTGTGGGACCCACATGTTGTATGGGTTACACCCACACCGTTCGTACATGGGATGTGGACCCACTGATGAGCGAGTGGATCCACACCCTCCATCCAGGCTCCCAGGCCACGGGTTGGGAGATGTAGCAAATCCAAATCTCAAGTGAAGTTCACTGTTCACACGTGGGACACCTGGTATAGGTGTTGTATCCACCATCCACACGTGCGGACCCACCTGGCATTTATGTTTCATCTAGGCTTGGATGCTGGAGCAGGGCAGATTATATATTATAAAATAAATATAATATACTATTATATATATAATTGGTGGGCCACGTGTATGTGGGACCCACCTTGAAATTGTATTGGGTCTGTACCGTCCAGATGTGCTGGACGGTGGACCACCTTGTATGTAAGTATTTCATTCACACCGTCCAGTTTCTGGATGGTGGAAACCACCCACCCTGATGTAGTGTTTTATCCCAGCCGTCCATCATCTGGACGGTGGGATACTACCATGATGTAAGTGCTTTGTCCCAGCCGTCCACCATCTGGACGGTGGATGTGGGGCCTACCTTGATGGATGTGATTTACATCTAGGTCGTGTGTGTGTGTGTATATACATGTATGTATATTTGTAACGCCCTGAAAATCGGGGGTCGAGCATAAGCTCCACTCCCGAGTTCCAACGCATCACTTATGCAACATAGATAATGATGATTAAATGTTGTCCGTGTTAGTGCATTAAACATGAGTGGGATTACACCAAAACAGCATATCATACTCCAGAGATGGTTAAATTATGCAAGCGGAAGACTGTGATAGATATATAAAATATATAAACTATTATAAGTCTCCAGAGTGTGAACATGTTACCAGGTTATATATATACATGTATACTCCAAAAATGAACAAAAAGAATATACATGGGTGCTCCAAAAGTGCAAAATAACAAGTGCAATGGTGTCTAATCAACATCCCTGTAACCCCGTTGTTCAGAACATAGTCTACATAGACCCGCCTAAAAACTGCATGTAGGAGAATGCCTCCTCGTCGTCCTCGATGTCCGGCTCTACCTCAGGAGTCGCGTCATCATCTGCAATCAAGACAAAGTCTGGTTGGTGTTTAAAACACCGTTCCGTAACGTGGGAGTGAGTGATCAACTCAGTGGAACTATACAACAAAGGTTAACATGTTATCAATTCAATCAAGCGGTAATGATAAAACAGTAAAATCAAACATCCCTGAATACTCTTATTAATGCAAGAATAATATGAATAATGATGCATGCCCTCGCCTACACTCCCTCGTGCGACACCATCTTACGGTCGCGGCATGCTTTCTTCCCTCTGTGCTCTTCAACCCAGGGCACATGCAGTGTGATGTTATGAGCGTGATTACCAAGTTTTTATTAGTCATTTTCATACAGCAGGATTTGAAAACTAAGGTACCTCCCTTATATCAATTCCCAAACAATGATCCATCTAGGGTCGTCAATCCTAGTTAATCACATACGATAGGCAAGTTCAGGTCACTACTACCAACACCCTACCAACTAGCAGTCTATTTTCGAAGGCTCGTCGCCAACCCGACTGGGGACCACAGCCAGGCTGTGTCGGGGTAGGCCTATTTTATACTTGAGGTCACTCCACTAACGCTCTACCAACTGGCAGTCTATTTTCGAAGGCTCGTCGCCAACCCGACTAGGGACCACAGCCAGGCTGCACCAATGGAGGCCGACGGCTCGAATACAATGTCCCATACCACCATATTCAGCTCACGAGTTTGGGTTGATCACTGGTCACTACGGGGAGGCTCGTCGCCCCAGCGTAGGCCGACAGCTCGACCACGGTGTCCCATACCACCATGTCTGGCTCATGAGTCTTAGCGGATCGAGGTACCAAGGTTAACGGGGTTTTTACTGGCGAGTTTGGTACCTTAGGTTCAAGCAGTAGCATCCAAACATGGTGAACATACATCGGGTCAATCGGGTTATTTGACAAGCTCGACTAGCCAGAGCGCACGATAAGTTGAACGACATGAAGTGCGTAAGCACTCCGCGTGGCCTAACCACTATCGACAACCGAAGTATGGCTCGGATTCATCGGATACGTCCTTTGTGGTAAAACAACCTCAACCATTAACACAGAATCTGTTATCGACTGCCTGGACTATACAATAGCCCTAATCACATTCAATTACAACAAAATATCCTAGAAGATAGTTAAAGCAGTAATGGATCAAGATTTCAAATCATACAATCAAAGGTCCGATATTATCCACTTTAGGGCTGCCAGGGCTGTTACACAGAATCGTTACACCACTCCCCCATCATCCTTCACGGCTTTGTTTTTGTATTTTATGGAATACAACTTAAACATGGATTTATACATATGCATTACATAGATAAACAGACACTATAATATATGGTACATGGAGGAAAACATATACATAGTTAAAGGAGTTAAGAATCATATCTCAACACCCTTATACATTATAATTTACTAATTACTTACTCATTCAGACATTTCAGCAAACACTTTAGACTACTTTCATCAACATACATGACATATGTTGATCACATAGGTATTAGGCCAAATCCTTTCACTAGGGAGTTACCCCATTTATAATACGCATGCACCCACGACGGATAGTCATGGAAAGCATGAATCCAAGTTCCATATTCATTCATTTATTTCCACAAACACTTGGGATACACACTGTATCACATATAACATATATTTGTCGTGTCGTGATTTAGGGCAAGTCCTTTCGCTAAGGATTGCCGCCTACACAACAATAGCATAGCCACGATAGTTAGTCATGGCGTACACTAACGCAAGGTTTATACTCATTTAGTCTTTTACTCAAACACTTAGGCTACGCATTGTAGCATACACGACGTATATTAATATAACATGTATTAGGCTAATCCGTTCACCTAGAAGTTGATACACATGCATCTAGCATACATAGACAACAATTAATCATGGCAAGCACAAATCCGAATTTCATACGTATACGGTATTTTCTACAAATACGAGGAATACAGTATATTCAACCTAGTTAACGTATAACTGAAAAATGAAACGGACATCACTTTATGCATGTGAAATAGCACCTACGTCAAGAATAAATCATTAACCGACATTGAAAGCCTTGAAAACCATAACCTATACGTCTATAGTCTGCACCTTACGCCGATAAACGCGTAACGGAGTCGTTTTAAACACGTAGTCTTTGTCACCGGCAGAATGGCAACCTATAGCATGAACTAGGTTAGCTATTTCATCATTTTAACTATTAGAAACCCTAGAACGGATTAAAGTTAGGTTTTCTTACTTAAGAATGAAGTCATAATCGCCGGAATAGCGATTTGGTAGTGATGGATAGGCACGCAGAATAGTAGGGATCGAATCCCAGGAGTGACTCCAACTTCTCTCTCACTTTCTCTCTCTTTACTCTTTTCTCTCTCCTAGGGTTTTTCCCAAATTCGTATGGAGTGAATGAGAGAGGGTTTAAGGTCCTTATATAGGCCTAAAACTGATGGAAATGTCCTTATGGCCAAGGTATACTTAGGTTATAGCCAAATGACATCTGTTTCAGCTCAACGGAGCACTTTCGGAGCCCCCCTTGAGCTTAAGGTCGGACTTAAGCTCCCTGACCATGGATCTAGGTCGAGTTAAGTTTTCAATCCGATCGGATTTACAGATCGACCGCAGCGGACCAGTTTCCGTTCAGTGGTCCACGATCACCGATCAGGGCCACAAGTACACTGGCCTGTGTATGAAATTTTCTTTGATCCAAGGGTGTATTTGGGTCAGATTCTAACGGTCCGAATCCTTATATTCGGCCCGCAAGCGACAAGTCTCAGATTACTTAAATTCGGATTTCATTTCTAAATATATTTACGTTTCTCACACACTTTTCTCCGGGCTCAAGCGAATAGCTTCGGGACACTATCTGGACTTGATTTCTGAGGTGGTGGTCAAGTCCAGCAAGGCGGTCTTAATTATATAATTTCATAGTAATCGAACCTTCGACGTGCGGTCCAGGTCCGATACGGAGTTTCGGTGTGCTCCCGAGAGGAACTGGGTAATGAGATTGATCCTAGATTTCATGGTAATGTAGCGTCGATGATTCTACAAGTTTTGGGTCTTGCAGATCATATTTAAAGCGATTAGTGCTGATTTCACAGGTAAACTAGTTTAACACTTAGTTAATTTCGTATAATTTCTAAAGGATTTGGTCCTGAGTGATTTCTGCCTGAGGTGGTACTTGGGTCTCTGTACAGATTTTTCTGGGAGGTTACAATATTAGATATAATATATATTATTAAATAATATTATATTATGTGGGGCCCACGTGGGACCCACCCAGATGTATTTATTCTATATCCACACCGTCCATATGCATGACGGTGGGACCCTATGATATATGGGTCTTACCCACACCACCCAAACATGGACCCCACCAGATTATGTATATGTGATATCCAACCATCTATCCATTTGACAAAAAAATAAGCAGATTCAACGCTCTGGTGGGCCACGTATGTGGACCCCACCCAATGTATGTACCATTCATCCAGGTCGTCCGTTAGTGCACCTGGACGTTAGATTTATACAATGTTTTATTTTATTTTAATATAATATTACCGTGGGCCTTGATGTACGTGGGACCCACCTCATATAAAAGCAGATTGGCTACTGTAATTCACACCAGCTATATGGCTGATGTTATGACGTCAACAAGCCCGTGGGACCCACCAAATGTATGGGTCTGATCCAAACCATCTAACATTTTGAATGGGTGGGACCCACCTTAATGAATGTGTTTTATATCCAGCTGTCCATCTGTTTTACTATGTGGGGCCTGCCTTGGGGCATGGGTCTTATCCAGCAGTCCAGCAGTTGCTGGACGGTGGGACCCACTCCTGATGTATTTTTCATTCACATCGTTCATCTATTTTACATCTCAACTGTCCATTTGTTTAACCAACAACCCAGTTAAGTGGGTCTGATCATGGAGTATGTGTTTTATCTGATTCGTCCATCTGCTGAACGTTGGGCCAGCAGCTGGATAACTGCTATATTGATGCATGCAAGTTCTGTGGGCCCGGATCATGATGGGTGGTCTGATCCATGCCATCTAGTTCAAATGAAGTAGATTCAAATCTCAGATGTCCATTTAGTGGGGGCCCATTTGTTAAGTATGTGAGGCCCATTATCACAGCCCATTGCTACGACCCACTTGATGTATATTGAGGCTTATGGGTTATGGCCCATTATGATGTATATTGAGGCCCATGGGTCATAGCCCACTATGAGGTATTTGAGGACCATGGGTCGTGGCCCATGGTGGAGTATATTAGGCCTGTGTTAGAGGCTCATTGTGATGTATATGTGGCCCATATGATGCGGCCCACGTGATGTATGAGAGGCCCATGGATGTGACCCTTTATGATGTATATTAGGCCCTTGTGTGAGGCCATGGGCCCACTATACGTTTGGCTCTATGTGGGCCGCTCCTTGGGAGAAATGTTGGTTAAATGGCCACATTGATGGGCAATGATGGTTTAATGTCCACATTTTGACCTTCCCTTAGGCCTTGTTTGGCTGATCATCAAGGCCAATTCCGCCGATTTTGATTATCGAGGCTGATTCCAATCGTTGATACCGATTCTGATTGTCGATGCCGGTTGTTAAGGCCAATTCCAATTCCGATTGACGTACCGATTTGCTGATTCTGATTATCGATCGTCCCGATTGTTAAGGTCGATTTCGATTTCGATTGTGGGGGTCGATTTGCCAATTTTGATTATCGATCGATTTCGATTGTCGTGACCGATTGCCGATTCCGATTGACGTGAACGATTTATTGATTTTGATTATCGATCGATCCCGATTGTTAAGGCCGATTCCGATTCCGATTGTGGGGGCCGATTTGTCAATTCTAATTATCGATTGATTCTGATTGTCGTGACCGATTGCCGATTCCGATTGACTTGACCGATTTTCCATTTCTGATTATCGATCGATCCCGATTATTAAGGCCGATTCTGATTCCGATTATCGAGGCCGATTCTGATTTGTCGAGGCCGATTGTATAGGCCAATTTCGATTGTCGAGGCCAAGTATCAAGGCCAATTCTGATTTGTCGAGGTCGAGTATCAAGGCTGATTCTGATTTGTCGAGGCCGATTATATAGGCCGATTCCGATTGTCGAGGCCAAGTATCGAGGCCGATTCCGATTGTCGAGGCCGATTTCGATTGTCGAGGCCAATTGTCAAGACCTATGTGATTATATGCGACCTATAGTTGAGGCCCATTGTAATGTGTATTCGGCCTGTGTGATGTATATGCGGCCTGTATTTAAGGCCCATTGTGATGTGCATTCAGCTCATGTTTAAGGCCCAATGTGATGTATATAAGGCCTATGAGATGAGGCTCATTGTGATGCATTTGAGGGCTAGGCGACGGAGCCCATTGTGATGTATGTTGGGCCCATGTGAAAGGCCTATCGTGATGTGTATTAAGTTCTTGAGTGAGGCCCATGGTGTTGTATATCAGGCCCTTTGTGAGGCCATGGGTCCACTATATGTTTGACCCTATGTGGGCTACCCCTTAGGGGCAATGTTGGTTAAATGTCCACATTGTAGAGGTCGAATATCGATGCCAATTATTGAGGCCGGTTATTGATACCGACTATGAGTATGTGTGTAACATCTCGAAAAATCTGTACAAAGACCCGAGTACCACCTCAGGTAAAAATCACTTAGGATCAAATCCTTTAGAAATTAGACAAAATTAACTAAGTGCTAAACTAGGTTACCTATGAAATTAGCACTAATCACTTTAAATACGAATTGCAATATCCAAAACTTGCAAGATCATTAATGCTATATTACCCTAAAATCTAGGATCAATCTCTAAACCCAGTTGCTCTGGGGAGCACATAGAAACTTCATATCAGACCTGGACCGCGCGTCGAAAGTCCGATGACCACGAAACTATATGCTTATGACCGCCTTACTGGGCTTGACAACCATCTCGGAAATCAAATACAGATAGTATCAAAAAATGCACAACTTGAGCCCAGAGTGAAGTGTGTGGGAAACGCGAATATCTTTAGAAGACGAACTCAGATTTAAGTGATTTAGGTCGGTTGCTTGCGGGCCAAATCTAAGGTTTTAGACCGTCAGAATCTGACCCAATTACACCCTTAGATCAGGGAAATTTCCCAGCACAGGTCAGTGTTCTCGTGGCCCTGATCGAGTGGCGATGATAGTTAAACTGAAACTGGTCCGCCACGGTCGATCCGTAAATCCAATCGGATTAAAAACTTAACTCGACCTAGATCTAATGTCAGGGAGCTTAAGTCCGACCACACGTAGAAAAGGGGCCTCCAGATGTACTCCGTTGGATCGAAACAGCCAACTTTTGGCTATAACCTATGTATACCATGGCCTTGGGGCCATTCCCATCAGTTCTGGGCCTATATAAGGACCTTAAACCTCTCTCTCTCTCATGCCATACGAATTTACAACCCTAATGTTGAGGGTCAAATATCGCATATTAGACCCCGATTATTACCTGAATTTACTAACATGACACGGTTTAACGGCTTATTTTAAGCGTGTTTTTGTTGCAGGGTGTAATTAGGGGCGTTGACTGAAAAAAGAGTATTAAAAGCGTGAATCAAAGGCGAGGGACGGACTACAGAAGACTGATATTGAAGAATTTAAGACAGGGACCCGAGGAAATCAAGCCGTTCACGTCAAAGAGGCCTGAAATTGGTGCAGAATGCAAGATCACAGGGTTCTCGTCATCCGATTGGCTCGAAACTTCATACATGGGATAAGGGCCACAAATTAACTGTACATGTAAAATTTCAGCCCTCGGATCACTATGAAAGTGGGCCAACGGCCATATCGCCTCTTAATTCATTAAGTGAGGCCCACCTGATAATAAGATATGCTTCAACTTTGGTCCCAACCCCTTAATAGGGGAGACAAAACAGATGGATGGTTCAGATCTCTCACTAACATCACAATGGGCTTACACCAGCGTGAGTGTGCATATGGAGCATGCACATTCGCTGTGCACCGAATGCTACAAGAGTCGGTCAGCGCATGCTGACCGACGTTTCCTTCCAAATTTGTTCCTCTGCTGCGAACTTGAACAGAGGAACTGAGATCTTAATAGTGTGCCCCACCCATCATTCGTTTGAAGAATCCGGACCGTCCAATGTATCCAGATGAGGTGCATGACCATCAACAAGCTTTCTCTTTGTCCTCATGCAAATGCAAACGTGTAAGATCACTGTCAAACGTAGAATGAACGGTGGAACCAAAGAGTCAATGGGCCACATTAAAGGATGTCCAAAAATTGCCTTTCCCGACTAGTTTTTCGAGAGGATTGCAATGCACGGCGTGGATTTCTCATCAGAACTTAATCGAGGCCCCCACTAAGATCGGGCGTAACTCTTACGCAGTCCCTGTCTCGCGGACATCCGGGAAAACCGGAATTTCAAGAAAGTTGTGGCCCACCGAGTACTCCGGAGTGAAGAATCCAGACCGTCCATCTTGACGTATGTCCAAAATCGTCCAAAGGGACGCTGTTTTATCTATTTGAGGGATTATAGGAGGTCCAATGGAAACAATTTCTCAGCCTTTCATGCAAAACTGCAAGCGTGGCTGCGTAAGAGTTGCCGCCTCTTTCTCGGTGTAAACAAGGTCGGTGACCGACCTAGCCTCCATTCCTACTGCTATAAAAATAAGAGAGAGAGAGAGAGAGAAAACGGCTGGAAGGCGAAAAAGGAGATTCTGGCTTGGACGTGGAGACGTGAAGGGAAGCAGAGAGAGAAAGAGTTTGGATATTTTTTTTGTTTTATTTCTGTTTATGTTATTTTTTTATGAATTTGGATGAAGTTTAGCCTAATCATGTTTATGGGCTAAACCTCTTAGCTAGGGCTAAGAGGTGAAGCTTGTAGCATGATGGGAGATTCTATGCCTTCACTTTAATTTTAATTAGTGAACCGAATTTAATTTTGATTTAATTTTATTCTGGGAATGTTTTTAGTCCTTAATGGTCTGTTGTGACTGAAATTACAATGGGTCTGCGATGGTTTTGAGCATGTTCTTTTCCTCTTTATGTTTATGACGTCAGGAAGCCCTGTTGTTCACCATCGTCTCCTGGGCATGGTTGGATGTCGGTACCCTTCCTAACCTTCATGGCATGTTGATTGGTTGGTAATTAGTTTAATTTTGTTGTTTGCTTTGTCTCCTGGACATGGTTTGGTGATGGAATCCATTCTAATTCATATACCTTTCATCGCTTGAAAATTATATCAATGTCAGTTCAGTTAATTTCCATGATTTGTGAAGCAGGCATAAGATCTCCCTGATCTCTACAAGTGGATCCTCTGAATCCCTAGTTCCCTTTCTCTGAATTTTCTGAAGTTTTAGATTAAATATTTCACCATTATTCTTCAAATTACACTCAATTTAGATTTCATCTCATTCTAGTTCTAGTTCTAGTTGGTTTCAGATCACGTACAGGTTTCAGTCCCTGTGGATTCGACCTCGGTCTTACCGAGTTTATTACTACATCACAACCCTATACTTGGGGAGTGAACACCTAAGAGAGAGAAAAGAGAAAAGAGAGAAGTAAAGAGAGAGAAAGTGAGGGAGAGAGTTGGAGTTTGTTCTTAGGATTCCATCCCGCCACTCCATGTGCTTAACCGCCACTTTCGTATCGCTATTCCAGCGATTCCGACGCCGTTCTTAGGTAAGAAAAACCTAATCCTTATCTGTTTTAGGGTTTCAAATAGTGTAAGTGACGAAATAACTAACATATTTCATGCTATAGGTGGCCGTCGTGCCGTAGACAAAAACTTGGTGTACAAACTGAGTTCGATACTTATTTATCAGTGAAAGGTGTAGACTATAAACGTTTAGGTTATGGCTTTTAAAGCTGTCAATATCGGTTAATGATTTATAACCGACTTCTTTGCCATTTCACATGCTAGATACATCGTTTCCTTCACTTTACAGATATATATATGAACTATGTTGAATATATTATATTTCATATGTTTGTTGAAATGTTTGAATGAGTATGGAATTTGGATTCGTGCTTGCCATGATTATCCGTCGTGAATATGTGATTGTTGCATATGCAACAACTCCTTGGTGAAAGGATTAGCCTAAATACGTGTTAGGACCAACATACATCATGTATGTTGATGTGAGTAGTCTAAGTGTTTGTAAAAATGTTCAAATGAATATGGAACTATGACTTATGCTTGTCATGATTATTGGTTGCTAATGCATGATCGTTGTATGCGTGACAACTCTTTCGTCACAGGATTCGTTACTATATGTGTTTTAATTAACTTATTACATGCATGTAATATGTGTAATCTGAGTGTTTGATAAAAGGTCTGAGTGAGAAAATTCTTAAGGTAATGTGCTTAATGAGGGTGTTGAGATATGATTCTTAATTCCCTTATCTAAGGTTACAGTTTCCTTTAAGTAATCTATTTTACTACCATGTGATTTGTGGATTAAATGCTCATGTATGTTAACATGTATTCTATGTGTTCGTTGAAATACTGGTATGGGATCTATATTTAATTGTATTATTACATGCTGTCTTGGCTATTACATTTGAATGTTATTGATCTGGAGTGTGTTTGGGACTATGGTATAGTCCAGGCAATCGGTAACAGATCTTAGTTTGGTGGCTGAGGTTGTTTCGCCACACAGGACGTGTTCGATGAATTCAAGCTGTACTTCAGTTATCGACAGTGGTTAGGCCACACGGAGTGCTTAGGCACTTCATGTCGATCAAATCAATGTGTGCTCGCACCAGTCAAGCTCGTCAAGTAGCCCGATTGACCCAATGTATGTTCTGTAAGTGTTATGGTCTCATGCTTCTTTGGTTGTCAAATTTTGATGTGTCAAAACATCTATCTGTGTCCTGTGCTTGTATGATGATTTATATGAATTCAAGACACTGCATAAATACTTCAAGAAGCTACAAGTTGAACTTTTCAAGAAGCTACATATTGAAGTTCAAGAAGCTACATGTTGAAGTCTCAAGAAGCTACAATGTTGATGTTCAAGTCTTAAGAAACAACTCATGACTTCAAGACTAATAAGCAATGCATGAAGTAGTTGTTATGCTGATGAAGATCTCAAGTTTGAAGCTACAACAAGTTCAAGATCTCAAGCCCGATATGGTTCAAACAATCTACATTCGTTGAATGGTTGAAGTTCAATGTCCATACGACATGATTCAGGGTTTGAATGACCTTAGGTTGACCCTTTAAGTAGGTCACTTTGGATACATAAATCAAATATTTATTTTACATAAGTTTGGTCTATTCTACGACCGCCCCTAGCTCTTGTTCGACCGCCTGGCATTGGTTCGACTAGTCCAAGAAATTCCACGACCACCCTAAGTAGTTGAAGATTTTTCGAAATTTTTGGTACGCCACGACCGATCTGGAGGTCCTTCGACCGGTCGTAGGTGTGGCTTCGACTCACTCCACGACTGGTCGTGGAGCTACGACTCAAAGTCCAGCAACGTAATCTATGGTCCTATGACCGATCGTGAGATCTACGACCCGTAGTAGGTGACCCACGACCATCATAGGCTACTCACGACCGGTCGTGGAACGACTTTCAAAGATCGCGCTTAATTTTTCAAAAATGCTGTAGAGCTACGACCGGTCGAAGGTTTCTAAGACCCGGTCGTAGGAACGATTTTTGCTTCTATAAATTGAACACGAAATTCGAGTTTTCACACTTCAACTCTATTCAATTCAAGAATTTTCAAGTGATCACTCGAGATAAACGTGTTTATTTTAAGCTACATTGTGCTTATTTAATATTCCTTTTTGCTAGCTTATTTAATTTGATTTTGTTTCTATATTCCAATCTTATTTGAAAAGAGGAATTATCTTATTCCTTCTTCTTGGAATCAAAATCAAATATAGCTACGCCCAACAAGTTAAATCTAAAATCTATTAGAATTTAGAACCTTATGAATGTGAGTATTAGAAATTGAACTTTGACATTCAATCATCTACTCCGATTGGTTCTACCGGGAATTTGCTAAGAAAAGGAGAAATCCGGGTATTTTACAATTCTGTAAAATTTATTTACTTTTGGTTTTGTTTGAGGTTAAGCCAGAAAAATCTCATTGTACTAGTTTTGTTTGAGGTTGAGCCAGAAAAATCTCATTGTATTGGTTGTCTGAGGAAAACCAGAAAACTTCGAAAAGATGGGTTTTTGAATTGTGTAAGCCCAAGTGAAAAAGACACAATTGTAAAGGTTTTTGGTGAACTCCGTGAAAACCTATTTCATAGTGAAGCTAAGTGTGAGGATATTAGGAGTGGAGTAACTACTGTGTAGGCATTTGTTGAAAGACAGTTGGTGTACACACAGCGAACCACTATAACTCTTTGTCTTGTGGATTGAATGCTTGCTTAATTTTCATATCTTTATCATTCGATTGTGTGGAATGTACAAGTGGATGTGAATGTTGTAACTATTTACATTTCAAGCAAGTGTGGGGATTGTTGTAATAATTTAGATCTATATCGCATTTAATTTCAATTCCTAGCTATTTCATTTACTTATATTAAAATTGAGTCCTTGATCCAAAAGATGTTCTAGAAATAAGGTTGTCCTACCATAAGCCCTTGTTTATTATGGTGTAAGGTTGTCCTTAGAATCGGATCTCTCAATACTTATTTATCAAGGTGATTTAAAATTTAGCATTGAGAATTGATTCATATTGTAAGGATATTGGTTTACTTTACCGATTTTATTTTAAATTTGGCATAGTCCTATTCACCCCCCCCTCTAGGACATATAGCTTGGCCTTTTTCATGTTCACCATGTATGGACGCTACTGCTTGAATCTAAGGTACCAAACTCGCTAGTGAATCCCGTTAACCTTGATACCTCGATCTGCTAAGACTCATAAGCTGGACTGTAACGCCCTGAAAATCGGGGGTCGAGCATAAACTCAACTCCCGAGTTCCAGAACATCACTTATGCAACAAAATGAATGATGATTGAATGTTGACTGTATTCGTGCATTGAACATGAGTGAGATTAAGCCAAAACAGTATATCATACTCCAGAGACAGTTAATTTTGCAAGCGGAAGACTATGATAGATAGATAAAATATATAAACTATGATGAGTCTCCAGAGTATGATAACATTACCAGGTTAAATAAATACAAGTACAGTTCTAAAATATACCAAATGTGTAAGTTTCTCGTCTTCTATCCCCATAGCCTCGACAATACAGACAGTCTTGAGAGACCCGTCAGAGGGTTACATGATAGGAGAACTCCTCTTCATCACCATAAAAAGTAGTCCGGCTCGCTTCATAAGCATCGCCATCATCCGAAATTCAACAAACTGTTTGGTGTGTACAACATCGTCCCGTAACGTGGGAGTGAGTAGCTAACTCGGTGGAACAATAAGGCATAAGTTATCATGTTATCAATACAAATAAGCAAGTAATGATAAAGCGATGCAAATCAAACACTCCTAGTTACTCTGATTAATGCAAGTATGAATGCAGGTATGATGGATGCCCTTACCGACATACTCCCTCATGCGACACCATCTCACGTTCGCGGCATGCTTACATCCCACAGTGCTCCACATCTTCCAGGCACATGCGATGCATGATGAGCATGATTACCGAGTTTTTAATTAATCCATTTCAAACGGCAGGATTGGGAAACTAAGGTACCTCCCTTGTATCTTTCCCAAACATGATCCATTAGGGTCGTCAGTCCTAGTTAATATCGAACGATGGTGTGTTTTCTAGGTCACTCGAGAGGTCGCTGTGGTCGGTACGTACAAAGGTTGCACCACTCCCCATCACCCTTTAAACGATTCATCACTATACGAAACAGGCCTAGTTCATACTCTATATATCGCGGCGAACCCTAAGGCGCACCGCAACTTCGAGAATATGCTCGCGGTCACTACAAAGGGAGCTGTGGTCATTACGCACAAAGGTTGCACCACTCCCCATCACCTTATCAATGTAGGCCACACGAATATAGTGTCCCATACCACCATAATCGGCTCACGAGTTAAGTTGCTCACTGGTCACTACGGAGAGGCACGTAGCCCCAGCGTAGGCCGACAGCTCGACCACGGTGTCCCATACCACCATGCCAGGCTCATGAGTCTTACCGGATCGAGGTACCATGGTTAAAAGGGTTTTCACTATTAAGTTTGGTAGCCTAGGTTCAAGCAAAGAATGACCAAACATGGTGAACATACATTAGACAAATCGGGTTACATGACGAGCTCTGGCTAGCTCGAGCATACAACAAGTCGAACGACATGAAGTGCATAAGCACTTCAAGGTGGCCAACCACTATCGCCAACCGAAGTACGACTCGAGTTCGTCGAACACATCTCACGTGGCGACATGAAACTCAACCACGATCTCAATCTAAGACCGATTGTCCGGACTATAATCATAGCCCCAAGCACAATCAATTGTCATCCATAGCATGTGGAGTAAAGCATGATAAACAAGGAAATTCAGGAACGCTAGCAATCATGTTATAAAGCATGTCATAAAGCATGTTAATAAAACAAGTTACAAAGCATGTTCAAAAGCATATTGTAAAGCACTATACAAATAGGGATACAAATACATATATTTCATAGATGAGTGGTTAGAGTAAATAACCACATGGAGGGTATCATATGTGACTCTAAGGTAGTTGAGAATCCCATCTCAGCACCTACCTAAGTTTCTAACACTTAAGCACTTACATTCACAAATAATTTTTACAAACACTTGGAATGCACTCTTTCAACATACATGACGTATGTTAGAGGAAAGTGCACTAGGGCTGTCCCTTTACCAAACTAGTATTTTATATGTATACATCATATTCATACAGCAAATAATCATGACAATTACATCAACAAATTTTATACGTATAGGGTATTTTCTAGGATACCCAATTTCAACATACATAGTGTTTACAAGGGAACTTGTAATACGGCAATTCTTTTCGCCAAGCAATTAATTTATACGCACATAATATATTTATACAACAATTAATCATGACAAACACATCGCTAAAATATACACGTATACGCACTTCTTACAATCCGTATTTCTACATATATGGTGTATATTAGTAAACATATTTTGAACCCTTTCGCCAAATAAATCTTTTATCCATATATCGTATATCCATATGACAAATAAACATGTCAAACACATTTCCATAAAAAATACGTATACGGTATTTTATACGAATACCTAGAGTATGTGAAATTCCAAATTCTACAATTCTAATCGAAACAGAAAATGGAAAGCACTTTGTACATGTGCAATTGCATGCAGATCATGAATCTACCATTATCTGACATTGAAAGCATTGAAAACCATAACCTATACACCTAAAGTCCTCACCTTGTGTCGTATAATCGTAACGGAGTCGATAGGTTTGCTAAGCTTCCGTATACGGGAGTTTGGCAACCTAGAGAATGAAATAGGTTAGCTATTTCCTAACCTACAATGTCTAATCCCCAAACAGGGTTAGGGTTAGGGTTTATTACCTAGAAATGGCTTAGGAATCATAGGAAGCGATGAGAATCGGGCGGTGGAGCCCGAATAGCGAGGAACGTGGAGGAATTCCTCCCACATCTCCCTCACTTTCTCTCTCTTTTCCCTCTCTCAAATCCAAATTCGTATGGCTGGAATGGGAGAGGGTTTAAGGTCCTTTTATAGCCTAAAACCTTCCCAAAATAGACTCAGGTTCAAGGGTTACTGCTAATTAGGTATTTCGTCACTTTTCCAGCTCAAAAGAGTGTTTCTGGTGGCCCCCCTTGAGCCAAACGTCAGACTTAAGCTCACCACATATGGATCTATGTGGGATTACATTTTCGACTCGATTGGATTCCCAGATCGCACGTGGCGGACCACTTTCAGTTCAACGGTCAGTGGGCCACGATCCGAAATTCCAAGTACATGTAAATGTTCTGAAATTTTTCTTAATCCGAGGGTGTAATTTGTCTCGATTCGACGGTCGGGTTGCTTAATATCTTGACGCGTAACGAATGGTGCCAGATCACTATTCACGATATTTATTTTGGAATGGGAATAGTGTTTTTCACACACCCTCGCTCGAATCGAAACGAATGGCCGTGGGACATGTTGGACGATTTTAGAGATGATTGTCAAGCACGGTGAGGCGGTCCTAAGTCCTTAACCTCGTATTATTCGGACTCCGATGTGTGGTCCAAATCGATCACGGAATTTTAACGTGAGGAGCGGTGGGTAATGAGATTGATCCTAGATTTTAGGGTAACCTAGCGTCAATGATTCTACAAGTTTTGGGTCTTGCGGATCGTATTTAAAGCGATTCGACAGATTCAGTAACTAATCTAGTTTAGCACTTAGTTACTTTGTCTCATTTCTAAAGGATTTAGTCTATAAGATTTTGATTCGAGGTGGTACTTAGTCCTTTGTAGTTTGTGTATAAAGTGATCCAAGTTATACTACTTAGCTAGTTCAAGATAGTGTCTAGGGTAAAAGTTCTTAGAAAAATTGAAAGAACAAGGCAGTGAAGGGTGGGATTTGTGAAGAAAATGGGTTAAGGAGCGATTTTAGACTATGAGATTCAGTTCTGACAAGTTAATGAGGTGTTAGGATCGACCCATTGCCTAAGGACGTCTAATCCCAGGTTGGCAAAAATCCGGGGTGTTATATGGACATAGTGGTATGGGATACCATGGTCAAGCTGTCGGCCTACGCTAGGGCAACGAGCCTCCCCGTAGTGACCAGTGAGCAACACTGCCTCGTGAACCGAATATGGTGGTATTGGACACTATATTCGAGCTGTCGGCCTACACTGATCAGGTGACGAGCCTTTTGTAGTGATCTCGAGCATACTTTGAGACTACATTAAGGCGATGAGCCTTTCCGTAGCAACTAGAGTATAAACTAGGCCTACACCGATAAGGTGACGAGACCTTTTTAGTGACTTAGAACAGCAACATCGTATGATATTTACTAGGACTGACGACCCTAGAATGGATCATTATTTGGGAAATGATATAAGGGAGGTACCTTAGCTTCCCAATCCTGCTGTATGAAAAGGTCTAATAACAATTCGATAATCACATTCATGCACCGCATTACATGTACCTTTGGCGTTGGAGTTGAACACTATGAAAGAGGTGCATGCCGCGACCGTGAGATGGAGTTCGCAGAGGGAGTGCAGGCGAGGGCATACATCATTAATACATATCATCCTTACATTAACCAGAGTACTTAGGAATGCTTGATTGTATTGCCTTATCATTACTGTGTGACTGAATTAATAACATGTTAACCTTCGCTTTATAGCTCCACTGAGTTGATCACTCACTCCTACGTTCTGGGACGGTGTTTTAAACACCAACCAGACTCTATCTTAGCTTCAAGTGATGGCGTTCATGTGAAGGCGTTCTCCTATATGCAGTTATCAGGCGGGTTCATGTGAGTCGTGTCCTCATTGTCGGGGTTACAGGGATACTGACTAGATGCTCCTACACAGTTATTCTGAAATTTTGGAACACACCTGTATATTCATGTTGATCACTTTGAGAATATACATGTAATTATTTGACCTGACAATGTATTCATACTCTGGAGAGCGGCAATGATCTATACGTTCCATATATGCTTATATATATCTCTTAGTCTTCCGCTTGCGCTATTTAACTGTCTTTGGAGTATGATATACTGCTTTGGTATAATCCCACTCATGTTTAATGCACTAATACAGACAACATTCATTCATCATTATATATGTTACATAAGTGATGTTTTAGAACTCGGGAGTTGGGCTCTTGCTCGACCCCCGATTTTTAGGGTGTTACAATGTGACAGCATAACATCATAATACATGCCTATACGCATCATCTGCATGTTTGTTATGAGATGTGATTGACCATTACATATGCCATTGGGCAGGTTGTTCATGGGGCTCCCTGATAGGCTTGCACAGGATTAATGCATGATTGGACTGTGTGACTCATGCATCTCACATTTGTGTGATATGACCACCGTACGCCCTAGCAACATCAGGGCCGTAGCCTCCACAGGTATTTCGTGGATGGCCAGACGGGACATCGGAAATCTGTTTTACATAGGGTGATATAGATATCCCTAGGTGAAAGTTCCTAAACCGTCTTGGTTCCAAAGGTTGCTCCAACATCTAGACTGAGTGGATGCATGAGGACCGTATACCGTTAGGTCGCGTCTCCCGCTATGTCATGGTCGGTTGGAAGGGGGTACGGCCTTACCTGCCTAAGAGGAGGGGGCAATGATAGGCTGAGTCTGACCAGCTCAAGGAATCGGTCCACTATCGACAAGCTGGGCCTGAATTCACAGGCAGATAGTGAGGTTTCTTCCACTCACCTTGTTGTACGCGATGGGGCAGCAATCTGGTTTAGAGTGTAATAGACCCTAGTGATTTCCTAGAGAGGAACCGTACTGATATGTGGACTTATTGAGTAGGAGATTGCATACTTATTCATTCATTCATTCATTCACTCACTATCCACTCGGGCTGGTGGTGCACAACTAATTATTGTGTACCTTTACATGGTAAGGATTTTGGTTGGGCGCACGACTAACCTGAGATCAAGGGTCTACTACATTGAGTTTGGCTATCCAAATTTAGGTGTGGGACTGGTTTGGATAGAAGTCCCTTGTGATGGACCTCATAGCCTGCGATACTATGTACTATCGTCCCGACTTCACTCTAGCTTGGTCATTTCATTCGCACCTCATATTGCATTACATCCGTGGCATTTAGCTTTTTGGGTTGCCATGTTTCTGCATTTATAGGGCCTAGATACGGCTGACGGCATTCGTGGACTCATTAAGATTTGCATATTGCATTGCATCATCGGCATAAGATATTTGGCTTACTATCTCCGCATTACATAGCTGATCTACATTGCTTCATCAATATATGATATTATTTTTTATTATATTTTTGCATCGCATAGCCTGGATAAGGCTGATGGTATTTATGGGCCTATCAGCATGTTTTCATATTATTCTGATATAGTATGATTTATAGGCCTGTCAGTATTTCCCCTTACTCTGATTACTCTGATATTGCTTACTTGGCACTTACCTTGTGCACACACTTTCACCACTTACTAAGCTTTCTATAAGCTTATGCATGATAGATGCATGCAGGTGGCGTTAGGTTGCAGCAGCATTGAGCTTAGAGCGTGCAGCGGACTTATAAAGCTTTGATTTTTGACATATGTATTTCTCATCAGTACTGTACTCAACTGTTTATATTAGTAGATATGTGATGATGATGTTGCCTTTATGATTTGGGTATACTTATGGTTATGCTTATTACGAGAGAAATATAAAAAAAAAAAATCCTCCTTGTAGGATCTCAGGATCAGAATTTGGTGTATAGGCACTGAGAGCCGAGAATGGGGTATTATGGAGGCTGTCGGCACCGAATTTCGGCTATCGGAAATTTTGTGAGCCCAGTTACCGAGTTCGGGGCATGACAACTATGACAAGTGGAATTAGGCATCACTAGACAGATTACTATGATGAGTAGAATTAGGCATCACTCACTCAGAGGGAGTTTGACGCTTGGTATTAGATGGGATTAAGTGGGATGAAATTGCATTCGGTCCGTGCCAATTCCACTCAATGTTTGGGAAGAATGAAAAAGCTTGGAATTAGATTTGTTGGAATTACATTGGGTCCCTATGTCAATTCCACTCAATATTAGCAAGTTGTGTAGGTCCCACCATGATGTGTGGTCTATATCCACACCATCCACCCATTTTTCAAGATCATTTTAGAGCATGGGTGTCACGCCCCAAACCCAGAAATCAGGCTCACAAAATTTTCGATTGCCGAATCCGGTGCCGACAGCCTCTGTAGTACCCCATTCTCGGCTCCCACCGCCCATTCGCCAGATTCCGATCCTAGGATCCTACAAGGAGGATTGTTTAACATACATGTATCTCATAAGAAACATAACCACAAGTTTACCCAAATTATAAAGGTAATATCATCATCACATATCCACTAATATAAACATTTGAATACAATGCTGAAAGGGAAATACATATATCGAAATCAAAGCTCTAGAAGTCAGTTACATTCTCCAAGCTCCACGCTGTTGTAACCTAACGCCACCTCCATGCATCTATCGTGCATAAACTTATAGAAAGCTTAGAGGGTGGTGAAAGTGTGTGCACAAGATAAGTGCCAAGTAAGCAATATCAGGGTAATCAGAGTAATCGGAAATACTGACAAGCCCATAAATCACATGTATCAGAGTAATGCAGAATCATGTTGATATGCCCATAAATACCATTGGCCTTATCTAGGCTATGCAATGCAAAAATATAATAAACTAATATCATATACTGAGGAAGCAATGTAGATCAGCTATGCAATGTGGAGACAGTAAGCCAAATACTATGTGCTGAGGATGCAATGCAATATGCGATGTAAATGAAATGACCAAGCTGGAGTGTGAAGTCAGGATGATAGTACGTAGTATCGCAGGTTACGGGGTCCACCACAAGAGACTTTTATCCAAACCAGTCCCATACCTAAATTTGGATAGTCAGACTTAATATGGTAAACTCCTGATCTCAGGTTAGCCGCGCGCCCCAACCAAAATCTTGGCCATTACGAAGGTACACGTAACAAATAGTTGCGCACCACTAGCCTGAGTGGATAGTGAATGAATGAATGAATATGTAACTCTTGCTCAATAAGTCCACATATCAGTACGGTTCCTCTTTGAGAAATCACCGGGGTCTATTACACTCCAAACCAGATGCCGCCCCATCGCGTGCAATAAGGTGAGTGGAAGAGACCTCACTATCTGCCTGCCAATATCAGGCCTGACTCGTCATAGTGGACCCATTCCTCGAGCTGGTCAGACTCAACCTAGCATTGCCCCCTCTTCTCGGGTAGGTAAGGTCGTACCTCCTTCCAACATACCACGACACAGTAGGAGACGCGACTTAACGGTATACGGCCCTTATGCATCCACTCAGTCTAGATGTTGGAGCAACCTCTGAAATCAAGAGGGTTCTGAGACTTTCACCCAGGGCTGGTCATCCACGATATGCATGTAGAGGCTACGACCCTAATGTCGCTAGGGCATACAGTAATCACAACACACAATGCAAGATGCATGAGTCATATAATCCAGTCATACATCAATCCTGTGCATACTGGGCGCTCATGTGAGGCAATCTCCGCCTATCAGGGAGTCTCATAACAATTGACACTATGACATATACAATGGTTAATCATATCTCATAACAAACATGCTGATGATGCGTATGAGCTTGTATCATGATGCTATGCTGTCACATACTCATAATTGGTATCAATAACCGGCATCGACAATCGACCTTGACAATGTGGACATTTACTAACATTGCCCCCAAGGAATGACCCATATAGAGCCTAACATACAATGGACCCATAGCCTCACACAAGGGCTAAATATACAACACCATGAGCCTCACTCAAGAGCTTAATACACATCACGATGGGCCTTTCACATGGGCTTCATCGCCTGGCCCTCAAATGCATCACAATGGGCCTCATCACATAGGCTTCATATACATCACATTGGGCCTTAAACACGGGCTAAATACACATCACAACGGGCCTCAAATACGGGCCACATATACATTACATTGGGCCTCAAACACAGGCCAAATGTACATTACAATGGGCCTCACACGGGCCTCATATACATCACATTGGGCCTCGACAATCGGCCTCGATATCCAGCCTCGACAATCGGAATTGGAATCGGAATCGGCCTCGATAATCAGAATCGGAATTGGCCTTGATAATCGGCATCGACAATCGGAATCGGAATCGGCCTCAACAATCGGCTTCGACAATCGGAATCGGCCTTGATAATCGAAATCGGAATGGGCCTCGACAATCGGAATCGATAATCGGAATCAGAATTAGCCTCAGTAATCGACCTGAAAAATCGAAATCAGCCTCGATAATTGGAATTGGAATCGGCCTCAACAATCGGCCTCGACAATCGGAATCGAAATCGGCCTCAACAATCGACGTCGACAATCAGAATTGGAATCGGCCTCAACAATCAGCCTGGACAATCGGAATCAACCTTGATAATCAGAATTGGAATCGGCCTCGACAATCGAAATCGGCCTCGATAATCGGAATCGAAATCGGCATCAACAATCGGCCTAGTCAATCGGAATCAGCCTCAGCAATCAGAATCGAAATTGGCCTCAACAATCGGAATCGAAATTAGCTTCAACAATCGGCCTCGACAATCAGAATTGGAATCGGCCTCATAATCGGCATATAAATAAGGTGGGGTCCATAGATGGACAGTCGATCAACCATAATATAAAGATCGGCCCATGACCGTGGTTATATCAAATCTGATGGCATGGAGCCATCCGTCTATGGCGAATGGGGCCCACTTATTTGGGTTAACCCACTAACAATATGTTGAGGATGGGCCTAACAAGGCTTAAGAGAAGGTCACAATGAGGACGTCTAACCATCATTTCCCATTAATGTGGATATCTAACCAACATTACTCCCAAGGAGTGGCCCACATAAGGGATTCATACACAATGTAATGACCACACATATATTACCTTGGGCCTCCCTCATGGGCCTCACATATATAGCATTGGGCTTCATACAGGGGCTTCAAATGTATCACAATGGGCCACGCCCACGGGCCTCAAATACATCATAATGAGCTACGCCCACGGGCCTCAAATACATCACAATGGGCCTCGCCCATGAGCCGTAAATGCACTACCATGGGCCTCATATGTGGGCCTCATATATAACAAGTGGGCCACACTGCTTGGGCCTCATATACAACAAATGGGCCACATATTTGGGCCTTGATTATATCAAATGGGCCACGCGACATGGGCCTAACAATACAAACAGGTGGGCCCTGCCCATGGGTGAAAATACATCATGATGGCCTCATGGATGGGCCGCACCAATGGTCCTCAAGTGGGCTTGGACCACACCAAAATCATTTCAATAGCTACAGGTGTAACATGTGTATCACTGTACCCTATCATCCCATAGGGCACATGGCCCACTAATGATGATTAGCACTGTCCAAACATTGTCCAGGTAGATCAGCACCATCCAAACATTTTCCAAATAAATTAGCACCATCCAAACATTTCCCAGCATGTCTAAACATTTGGACAGCACCGTTCAAACATTGTCTAACATCATCTAGCATAATCTGGATGGTGTGAATGAAATAATACATCATGGTGGTGTCCACATGGTGGCCCACCAGAAATTTGAATCTGCCTCAGTTTAGTCCTTAGCCTTAAAACGAGCTTGCCAATGGATGGACGGTTTGGATGGAACACATCCACACGTGGGACCCACAGAACTTGCTGACGTCAGTCAGTAGATGGGTCCCACCCTTTGGACAGCTTGGATATCACGTCCACATCATGGAGGGGACCCACCATTCAAATGGATGGATGACTATGATGTAAGGTGGGTCCCATGTGTATAGAACACATACATCTGATATTTGTGGTTACCAATGTCCAACAGTGACTGCTGCTGGACGGTGCGCATTTAGCACCAGAAAACAGTGGGGCCCACCTCAATGGACGGTTTGGGATACTCCGTATTCAACGTAGGTGGGTCCCACGTAGGGCCCACAATTTGGAATAATATATTATAATATATTTATATATAATAAATATATATATATATATATTAATACATATGGTTGCAACGTCCAACGTCTAAATGGACGGTTGGACAAAATACATATGATGTTTTATTTAAACCAACATGATTTAAATGATATTTAAACTTGTAAGTATACGAATCAGATGTAGATATGGTACGTATTACGAGATCGTTCCCACGAGGACTGGTCGTCACAATTAAAATCTATGATTCTCCTTAACTAATCCAACAAATAATGGAACGAATTACCAAGCACAATTCTATGAAAAACAATTGAAAACAGGGAAGAAAATTCAATAAGAGAAAGAGCACTAGGACTTTCGAATCCACCCCTAATTATCCTAACCCTTGTTTTGTCTGTTGATTCACCTTAATCTAGATTGATACTACTTATATAGAGAAAGCACAATCTGTGTCCTTAATCGGGCTTACAGAATGTCTAATTCCTTTAAGCAATGCCATGAATAACATATCCCATGTCCTTGGTCGGGCACATGGAATGTACAGTTCATTTAAGCACCCTGTTCCTTCCTCTATAGGAAACCTGTTCATGATCAGACACAAGCACCTAGAATAAGCATCCAGACAACATCCATATATAGACTCTGGTCGAGTTCATAGATGGAGAAGTATAGAATTTAAACCAATCAAGACCACTTAGAGAAAGAAACACACCAATCAAATCAAAGTAAAATCAAAATATAACAAGAGTATTCAAATTAGGGGCTTCATCTCAGCCCTAGCTGAAAGATTAGCAATCCATAAAATTAATTAGGAAAGAAATAAATATGAAAAATAGGAACATCTCCCTTCTTCCTTCCTCTCTCTCTCTCTCCTTTCTTCTTCTCACTGGATCTGCTATTTTCCTCTGGATCTGGAATTCTCCAATTTTTGAATACTCTTCCTCACGTTTTGCAACTCTTTTTATAGCTGGAGTGGTGAAAATCGAATTTGGGAAGCTATCGCACGCGCAGCAAAAGCCTTTTTGCAGCCAAGTTCGGGGCCTCGAAACACTATACTTTCCTCGCTCAAATTCTAAAAAAAAAACCGTCCCTTAAGACTTTCTTGGGTCCTCTATATGATGTACGGTTCAGATCTACCATATGATCAAAGATGGTGGCCCACAATCTCCTGGAAAACCGGATTTCGTAATATGTGTGAAACCTTTCGCACCCCTCGCTGTCGTGATCGGTGGGCCCCACCGAAGTATTTTCTGGAAAATCCACCCCGTCCATTGGATTTAGGACGAAATTTCAGTCAAGAATAGGTAGTTTTGAACGTCCATTGATGCGTCCCAGAGAAGAAAACACAAAAAGATCAGATTTGAACAATGCAGGGCAGTCCGTTTTTGGCCTCTTTACCGCACACGTGTGCACGCGTGGACATAAAATTTCAACATGGTTTTATAGTGCTCGAGCCACTCTACAAGATGAACGGCTTGGATTGGCCGGACGGGACACGTGTGGGGCTCACAGCCAGCCGCAAAACGGACCAGCGGCGTCCGTGACACGTTGCTGAAACGGCAACTGCCGTGGGCGGGTGCGATTTTGGAAGGCGGTCAGCGCTGCTGACCGCCTCTGCTGCTGTGGTGTGGCTCTAGTGTGTAGTGCACATATGCACATTCACTTCTTATGCGGGGCCTACTGTAATGTTTTCGAGAAATCCAAGCCGTCCATTCTGTTTCTCATATTATTTAAACCATCTAGGTAAATTTTGAAGGTCCAGATATCAGGTGGGCCTGAAATCAATGGTTTGCGGGCTGATTTGTCAGTTGGGACACTTCCATAATGATCCGAGGGCTGAAATTTGAAATGTACGGTTAATTTATGTCCCTAATCCCATGTATAAATTTTTGAGCCAATCGGATAGAGGGAACCATGTGATCTTGCATTCTGGACCAGTTTCGGGCCTCTTTAACGTGAATGGCTTGATTTTCTTAGATCCTTGGTATGTAAATTCTTCAGTGTTAGTCCTCTGGACTCCGTTCCTTGCTCTGGTAACTTCGGAGCGTCAAATCCATGCTTTTAATACTCTTTTTCATTCCATGCTCTTAATTGCATCCTGCAACAAAAATATAATTAAAATATGGCATTAAACATTATCATGATCATAAAATTAGGTAATAACTGGGGTTTGAGATGCAATATTCGACCCTCATCAACATACATCAAGGTGGCCTGCCGTCCCAGTTCTGCTAGATAAACGGCTGGACATAAGGCATATACATCTAGTGGGCCCCACCCTCACACATGTCATACGTGTGGGGTGGTCCCACGCAAATGGATGGACGGTTTGGATGATATCATGCATCAAGGTGGGCCAGAAGCCATCACACAAGAGAGAGAAGCCATCACACAAGAGAGAGAGAGAGAGAGAGAGAGAGAGAGAGAGAGAGAGATCGGTGGTGGTGGAGGGGCCCCGCCACTATGGGCCCCTCTTTGATACAAAGCCTACATCAATGTGGGCCCTTAAATCACAAAAATAAAATGAAAAAAATGAGAATCCAAGATCACCCACCAACTTCTTCTTGTTCCCTTGGCTTCCTTAGCTTCTCCGCTTCTTCTTTAATGGAAGATGATGAAAATTTGATGGTTGAGATGGGAGATGAGAGGGTAGGAAGTGGGTCACACTAGAGCTTCTCCATGAGAGCTTAGGAGGTTCATACGTAGGAGCTTGGGTTGCTTGAGAATGAGAGAGATGAGAGATGTGAGAGATATGAGAAAGATGAGAGATGTGAGTGATGGATGGGAGAGAGAGATGGGTTGTGTAAGAGTTTTGTTGACTTTTGAGGTAGCTTGTGTAAGAGGGGTATGGGTTGTGATGGTTGAGTGATGTGTTGAGTGATGTGTGTACTTGACATGTACTTGACCCTTGATGGGATCAATTGATTGATTGATGTGACATTTGGGTAGAGATTCTCTTGGGTTTTGCAATGCGTGGTGTTTTCCTCGAACTGAATGTGGGCCCACATCTCCTGGCCTGGGTATCACCTCGGTGCGCGAGATGTGGCATCGGAACCGCGGCGACGGCGTGGTCACTAGGGTACAAGTCTCAAGTCGAGCCGACTCTGGAATACCAGATGCGACTCAAGGTTGTACACGACTGCTGATAACAGATCGCGGGTCGCTAGAATTCGGCTAGAAGGATCGCAGAGGCCTATGGAATGGTATAGGCTAGGATACGGGTCTTAAAATGGGCCAAAAAATCAGGTAGATCTAAAGCTCATGTGGACCCCACCATAGAAAGCAGCAGGGATTAAATACCTACCGTTGAAAACTTTTTTGGGGCCACATAAGTTTTGGATCTGCCTCATTTTTAAGCCCATGCCATAAAATGAGGTTATAAAATAGATGAACGGTTTGGATATAACACATATGTGTTATTTTCAATAGTTTCAAATGATGGTGGGTATATCCATTTAATGTACCATCGTATTACAAACATAGCATGGAATTAAGCTTATCCCATGGTAACAGGGGACAATCCCTGCCATGTGTAATAATTATGTTTTTTGAATCCCATCCTGCCTAATCCTTCCCAATGCCATGCACCAAACACCCCCTCAAATTACTATGGTGAATGGAATTAAGCATCATTCATTCAGCAGCATGACTATACGTGGATGAAAGCTAAAATAGCCTTGACTACCGGCATATGACCTCTATCGTGGATGAGAACCAAAGTAACCTTAACCACTTAGTATGCAACCTTAATCACAAATCAGAGCTGAAGCAGCATTAATCACTTGGTGCATGACCTTAATCGAGGATGGTGAAGTAGCCTTAACCACTAAGCTCTATCCATCAAGATGCATAATAGGGATTCGACTCACTCCAACTAACTACTTATGAGCTTAACCTGTAGTCACGCCAACTACTTACGAGCATAAATTTTATTATTAAGTCATCTCACTCAGGGTTCAAAAGGCAAACTAACATGCTCCAATACTTACGAGCTTAAAGGGTTGTATAAACTCCAATTACTTGTAACTTAAATTTTATTTGCTCCAACTATTTACGAACTTAAATTATAGTTTTACTAACAATACTCTAACTAATTATGAGCCTAAATTGTATTTGTTTTAATTACTTATGAGCTTAAATCATGGTAATATTAACAATGTTCCAGTTACTTACGGGCCTAAATTGTGTTTGTTACAATGAACTGTTCGGACAACCCCAAGTGCAGGGCTGCGATGTAATAATAATTTGGTGAGATTGAGGTCATACTCATATGGACTTATAATTGTGCAATTTTTGGAATACTTTAGAACTAAACTAACCAATAGAATCTGAATTAAGAAGTAATTGTGAATGAAATTATTAAAGATAAAATACCAGAGCGCTAAGGATCCACTTATAGTTATATCTTAATGTTTAATTCACTTGATTCAATTGGATTACTCAACTAGAATCAAAGTCATGTCCTATCATATCCAGCCAAATAATGGAGTGGTTAAATGATCATTCATATATCAAAACGCATTTGAATTTCAATTGAATCGGTTCCTACATCATGCATAAAGTATTAATCGCAAGGAATTCAAATCATCATTCATATATCAAAACACATTTGAATTTCAATTGAATCGGTTCCTACATCATGCACTAAAGTATTAATTGCAGGGAATTCAAAGCATCTATCTTTGTAACGCCCTGAAAATCGGGGGTCGAGTATGAACTCAACTCCCGAGTTCCAATGCATCACTTATGCAACATACACAATGATGGTTAAATGTTATCTGAGTTAGAGCAATAAACATGAATGAGATTATACCAAAGCAAGTAATCATACTCAGTTCAATTGTATAAAGGCAAGCGGAAAGACTGAAATTTTATATTCAAAATATGTAAAGTAACAAAATTTTATGAACTCAGAGTATGAGTATTAATCGAGTACCAATATACATGTATTGTTTCTAAGTCAAAATCAAAATACAACTCCCAAGAAAGCATGAAATCCTCACGATATTAGGCCTAAGCAAAGCCGTCAGTGATCGCATAAAGGAGAATGATCATCATCGAAGACTCGGGCTCGGCTCTGAACCAGGCGCCATCTATACTGTGATGTCAGTCCGGTGGGTGTTGCAAACACCATCCGTAACGTGGGAGTGAGTAGCTAACTCAAGTCGGTGGAACAATAAAGCATAGGTTAACATGTTATCAATTCAATCAAGCAGTAATGATAAAGCAAGCATACAAATCAAACAATTCTAACTACTCTTATTAAGTGAGAGAATGAAATGACATGATCTTTGTATGCCCTTGCCAAACCACCCTCATGCGACATCATCTTACGTTCGCGAATGCTTAACTCCCTCGGTGCGCCACATCTACTAAGCACATGCGGTGCGATGATGATCATGATTAGGAGTTATTATTAGTCCATTTCAAACAACAAGTGTTGGGAAACTAAGGTACCTCCCTTGTATCATTCCCAAACATGATCCATTCTAGGGTCGTCAATCTAGCTAATCTCATACGATATTATGGTTTGAGAAGCGTAGTGAAGGCATCGCAAAGGGCTCGTCACCCGTCGGCGTGGATACAGATCTCACCGTATGCGGCTCAATTCTTGCTGGCCATCGGCAATATGAGTCTCACCGTACTCGGCTCAATCACTAGTAGTCACTCAAGTAGTCTCACCGTACTCGGCTCAACTCATACTCTAGTTGCCGTGAAAGACTCGTCGCCAATCACAGACACTTGGAGTATACTCGAAGATACTAGGAGACTAGTCGCCCGTCAGCGCGAGTACAGGTCTCACCGTACTCGGCTCTCGCCGTAAGTATCGACGGATCGATAATACTGATGTCCCATACCACCGTATTCGGCTCACGAGTTTGGTTGCGCAATGGTCACTACGGGAAGGCACATAGCCCCAGCGTAGGCCGACAGCTCGACCACGGTGTCCCATACCACCATGCCCGGCTCATGCGTCTTAGCGGATCGAGGTACCATGGTTAACGGGATCGCCACTGGTAAGTTTGGTACCCTAGGTTCAAAAGGCGACCAAACATGGTGAACACACGTACACAATCGGTTTACTTGATGAGCATGACTAGCTTGAGCGCACCACAAGTTGGGCGATATGGAGTGCAAAAGCACTCCGTGTGGCCAACCACTATCGCCAACCGAAGTACGACTCGGGTTCGCCAGACACATCCTTTGTGGCGACATGAGTCTCAGCCACAATCTCAAGTCTGGTACCGAATGTTTGGACTATAGACTTAGTCCCAAACTCAAACAGTTCTCATCAATAGCATGTGGAGTAAAGCATGATAACAAAGTAGTACAAGCATGTTAGCAGGCATGTTATAAAGCATGAAATAAAGCATGAAGTAAAGCATGTTGTAAAGCATGTTATAAAGCACTATACAAGTAGGGATATAATTACATACACATCACAAGTGAGTGGTTATAGCGAACCATCACATGGAGGGGATCCTACATGTCTCTAAGGTAGTCGGGAATTCCATATCAGCGCCTATCTAAGGCACTAACACTCAAGCTTTTACACACACAAGCATTTACACAAACACTTAGAGTACGTTATTCCAACATACATGACGTATGTTAGCAAATGCGTATTAGGGCTATTCTTTCACCAAGTGGTTATTTTATCCGCGTATACCATATTCATACAACAAATAATCATGACAATTACACTTCCAAAATTTACACATATGCGGTATTTCTAGAATACACAATTTCAACATACATAGTGTTTTGAACATATATTACGGCGATTCCTTTCGCCAAACTAGTATTTTATCCATGTATTGTATAATCATACATTAAATAAACATGTCAAACCTTTTTCCAAAAAAATACATATACGGTATTTCTACGTATACCTAGAGTATGTGAAATTCCATATTCTACAACGTTAATTGAAACCGGAAACGGAAAGCACTTTGTACATGTGCAATTGCATGCAGATCATGAATCTATCATTACGACATTGAAAGCATTGAAAACCGTAACTTATACATAAAGTCCTCACCTTTGCCCTTGGCGAATCGGCAAGGGTTGTTGAGCTTCAGGTATACTGAGGCGTTTTCTAAGCTAAAGAGTGAAATCGGTTAGCCTTTTCACAACCTACAACCTATATACTTCAAATCAGACCTAGGTTTAGGGTTTCTCACCTTCAAAGAGTGGATAACTGCCAGGAAGCGCACGGAAAAGGCGGTGTAGGCCGTGTGATGATTGAAAGCAGTAGGAGGAAGGTGGTCCCACAAATCCAAAGCTTTCTCTCCCTTTTCTCTCTCTCTCTCTAGGGTTTTATCCCAAATTCGTATGGCTATGAGAGGGGCTGTTCTAAGCTCCTTTTATAGCCAAAAACCTCCCTAAAATAGACTCAGGTTCAATGGTTACTGCTTATATAGGTATTTCATCACTTTTTCAGCTCAAAAGAGTGTTTCTGGTGGCCCCCCTTGAGCCAAACGTCAGACTTAAGCTCACCACACATGGATCTATGTGGGATTACGTTTTCGACCCGATCATTCCCAGATCGCACGTGGCGGATCACTTTCGAGTTCAACGGTCGGTAAATGATCAGAAATTCAAGTTCATGTAAATGTTCTGAAATTTTCTTAATCCGAGGGTGTAATTTGGTGCGATTCGACGGTCTGGTTGCATTTAATTTGATGCAAGCGAATGGTGCAGATCACTATTCCGGATATTTATTTTTCAAAGGGAATAGTGTTTTTCACACTCCTCGCTCGGATCCAAACGAATGGCCGTGGGACATCGGCTGGACCTGATTTTCGAGATGATTGTCAAGCCCAGTGAGGCGGTCCTAGTTCCTTAACTTTATGTTAATCGGATTTCCGATGTGCGATCTAGACCTAATACGAAGTTTCGTTTCATTCCCGAGAGCAACCGGGTAATGAGTTTGGCTCTAAACTTTAGGGTAAACTAGAGTCACTGATTTTGCAAGTCTTGGGTCTTGCAGATCGTATTTAAAGCGATCCCAACGGATTTCATGGCTAATCGAGTTTTGCACTTAGTTAACTTTGTTAAATTTCTAAAGGATTTAATCCTAATTAATTTCGGGTCGAGGTGGTACTCGAGCCAACGTACGGAAATTTTCGGGTCGTTACAATCTTGCCCGTAGTCTATGATAGATCAATGGATTTTACATATCAATTCATTACAAAAGAGATAAGAAATTACTCTTAGTCTTCCTATGCATCTGATGTGCTTGGAGTTGACAATGGTTCAAAGTAAACTAGAAATAAATCTTCATTCAAACCAAATATCAATGAATTGTTCAACAATCAAATCAAATACTTTAATCAAAGTAAACTAAAACATTAAGAATAACTACAAGCTTAACCTATTAGCCATAACTAAGAGATTAGCCAGAAATTGCGGTAATGACCGCTTTAGTTGAAGTAGGAATATGCCAATATGTCCTAGAGGGGGCTGAATAGGACTTTTTCAATTATTTTATGATTACTTAAAATCCTATCAAACCTATTTCGAGAAAATATTCATAAATCAGGATTTCTTCAAAGTAACTCTAATGGCTTCTAAGCCAATTAGAGGGTCCAATCATAAAACTAATTTAATGATAAACATGATGCAATTCAGAGTTTATGATGGATGTAATTTTGTACGAGGTGTGATCAAATATGAAAGCATTTAATGAAATCACACAAGTAATCAAAGACAAACATCAATCACAAACGTAGTCATTTTTATAGTGGTTCGACTACTTGTCTACTCTACTCTCGGCAACCACACTCAACCCTTGAGTGTACCAGATTTCACTGAGGAGGTTTCACAACAGGTTCACCTCAAACCAGAGGTTTTAAATCAGGTTCACCTTTAACTAGTACAACCTACACCTTGGCTAACGGTTTATGCTCCCACGAGCATGGGTCAACACATAGCACCCGATTTTAGGCACACTGGCCAAGGATCCACTCAAGGAACCTCACTTGTTTATGCTCCCACCAGCAAGGGTCAACACAACACACCCAACTTTTAGACAACCTTGGTGAAGGACTTACACAAAGGACCTAAGATTTTATGCTCTCCACAGAGCAAGGGTCAACACGAGGAACCCACTACGTACACTCCAGCTGGAGGCCTCCTAGAGGACTTGTAAGGGGTGAGAAACACCTCAGACCTAATCCTACAGAAGGAATGATCACAAGGGTCCTCTGGACTCTAATAACTTACAGATAAGCAGATGAGTCCCTTTCAGCGCATTGTTGAAGATCTCCTCCTTTGATGAAGAACTTTAGCTTTCTTGATCCGCAACTCAAAAGATGTACCAATACATGGCGACGGGTTGGGTCAAGGTTATAAAGGAATCCTACTCTATTAAATATTTTCCTATGAGGGAGATAGAGCGATTCCAATCATCTATGCATTCAAGGTATCCCAGCTTAATGATTTGCCATTAAGGTGGTACCTGGAGGATCCTTGAATGCGGGAGTTCATTCCCCAATCCACTCTATTGAATGTCAATAATGAGGGTAGATTAGAGGATGAACTCTCATGAGAGAAAAAAGGCTAGGGTATATGATATAGGGTTAAGCACACAAAAGCACTCTCTCTTTTTCTCTATCAAGCAACTAAAGACAAGCTCTCATTAAATAAGCAAAAGGTTTCAACGGATATAAAACGGTCACATTTATGACTAAGTTCGATGTCATTGAGTAGGGTCGATATCATCAAGCGTATACTCTCGATTGTATCGACTGGCTACTCGATGACATAAACTCAAATGTCATACACTTTTGAAATATTTTGCCTGCTGGTCGAGGAAATCGAAACACGCATGAAGTCATCGGATTTCGAACTCTGATTCCATCGATACGAAGATGATTCCTCGACATTTGAAAAATGTGAAAGACTTGCCTTTGAAATATTTCAAGTCAAAAGAATGATCGAGGCACACTCGATATCATCAGAATTTAATGTCGATGATATCGATGGCAGTGTCGATGCATCGATAAATCTAAAGGATTTTCCAGTAAGTTTGCTAGACAGGTTATGTCCTTTTTCGATGCAATCGACCCGGCCTCGATATCATCGATATTTGAATATCGATTCTATCGAGTGACCCTCGATCTAAGATAAAACAACCTGAAAATATTGCTGGAAAATAGAGTGTCCAAGACTGATATCATAGAAGGCCTTCCGATATCATCGAAAATTGAATTTTGAGGATATCAAGGGGTACTTCGATATATCGAAGATTTCATGGTTTGCCTTAGCAGAACAAGGACACAATCAGATATGATGTCGATTGTATCGAATTTTGATAGACTCGAGATTTAATTATCGTTGATATCGATATACATCGATACTTCCATCCAGAGATATATGTGGTTGCTGGTCATCTCATGTCCTCATTTCGATATGATCGATTGAGTTTTGAGGACATCGACAACAAGTTTCGATTCCATCGAACCTCTTATCGATAAATTGATAAAGGTAGAAAACTTAAAGATTTTTCTGCAGTTTAAAAAAGTTTTCTAACCCCAAAACCTTATGGTATTCTAGTCAATTTTAAGGGATTTACATACCTGGTGTTTTGGGGCATGGGATGTGAGGCTTATATTTACCTGTGGCGAGTTTGGGCACACATCCGGTTAAGGCAGACGATTGATTGATCTTTCTATGGAGCTTTTCTGTCTAGCCAACTCAACACTCAAGCTAATTGACAAACTAGGGCACTTTCAATCTCCCCCTTTGTCAATTACGTGACAAAATACTAAAACACCCTAAAACAACTTCTATACGGATACCCTAAATTGTGTGTACATGAACTTTACACAATTATACAATGCTATCTAGTTCACATACACAAATATTCAGAAGCTGCTCCCCCTCAACTGCCCCCTTAACTGCAAACTCCCCCTTTCGCCTTGTAGCTGCTCCCCCTAACACCTGCACCACTACCATTCACAAGTAGATATACACAATTTTTCCATTGGGGTGTTGATCTGTTCTCCCCCTTTTTGTCAGGTATTGGCAAAGGTAAGTGTAACAGTTGATATTGATTGAAGTAGATAATATAGGAGAACCATCATTCAAGGAGTATGCACACAAAAATAGATAGATGTAAATTTTGCATCACACGCTATTGGAGCTAAAAGCAAATAAAACATGGGATCTCAAAATGGTAGTAAATATGTGTGAACTATAGCAAGCCATTTCAAAATATCCAAAATGTATATACTGCCCAAGTTTGGCAGTAGTATAATAGTCAGTCAGTGTAAACAAGAAACCCATGCAATCTTAACCCAAAAAAATACACCCAAAACAAAACGTTGTGAAAAACCGCAGCGACATAAAACTTTCCTTGTTAGCTCCTAACGTCCCCGAGAATTACCATGTGTGAGCAAGTCTACCACTTACTGGAGAACGTCGACTTTCTCTTCAATCGCGGTGAGTCGCCTTTCATAGTTGTAAAGACGCTCCTCCATACTAGCCATCCTGTTTAGTAGGTGACGTTCTAGGTGATGAGCTTGGCTATTTGTGATAGACTCCGAACTGAGCAGTGGCGTTCGATTGGAACCCCAAGGAGTAGGAGGACATGAAGGTTGAGCATGTTGGGCAGCCGACTGCATGGGAGCACTATTCTCAGGAAGAGATGAAGTGAGACACAACTGTTGAGCCTCCTGGGCTATGTCACTATCAAACCATGCTTCTGGATGAATGACATCAGATGTGGCAGGGAGACCAACATGATGAGCGAGTTTACATATGAGTGCAGGAAAGGCTAGTGTATTCCGATTGTCGCCTTGGATGATATGAATTATCTGCTTGAGAAGAAGTGTTGGGAGGCACGCTTGAATTTCTTGATACACATCATAAAGCACATTTAGCATAAAGGGAGGAAGATGATTCCCTTTCACTTCACATGGATATACATTGGACCCTAGAATGCTATGGAGGATTTTGAAAGTGGGTCCAAGATGATTAATGTGAAGCGCATTATCATCATTTCGAGGAACAGTGGTGTCATGACATGGTGCGTGAGTTATCTCTCCCCAAACACCCAGACCATTGAGATTCCTATTGGTTACTAGGATTCGAGTGACCTCGAGATCTAAAAGATGAGCCAAAGTGATGGGAGTGATGAGTTTTGAGTCACTACAAGAAAAACGGGCAAAGGCTACGGTCAAAATCCATAGCAAAAGTCCTTTTGCTATGGATCTAGTCCGTAGCACGTCCGTCGCAATTGGTGGTGTAGCTAAATGTCTAGCTATGGACTATATCCGTAGCAATAGATACCAATAGCTACGGATATTGTTCGTAGTAATAGACACCAATAGCTACAGATATTATCCGTAGCAATAGACACCAATAGCTACGGATTATATCCGTAGCAATAGGTACCAATAACTACGGTATTTGCAGCACTACCTACCAATAGCTATGGATATAATCCGTAGCTATATATACCAATAGCTACGGATAATATCCGTAGCAATAGATACCAATAGTTACGGAGTATATTCGTAGCTGTAGACACCAATAGCTACAAATCGTATCCATAACAATACAAACCAATAGCTACGGATTATATCCATAGCAATAGGTAGCAATAGCTACGGACAAAAGCCGTAGCTTTGGTACGAATTTTATTTCATAGCTATTTTATTTGTTTCCATTGTAAGAACCTGCTATGATTGATAACTCATCTAAGCTTAATGCTAATAGAAATAGTACATAAAATACAATCAAAGAAAAAAAATGATGTATTTATTACAATAGCAATCAAATCTATAATGCATCCTACATTCACGTTTTTAAATAAACAATACTTCACTTGCTCAACCTATCGTAAGAATTACAACTAAGGCGTGCGCTCATGCATTAAATAATACACACACTTTTACAGAATTTTCTTTCTTCAGATGGTCAAGTTCAGCAAACACAGAAGATAAAGCTTCTTCTTTCTTGAAACTGTAGATGTAACTTCTGTGGACTTCGACATAAGATCACTTTCAAGTTCTGAAACCCTTCCCTTGAGAAAATGAATTTCATCCTCCATTGACTTCTTTAGCTTGTCAGCCTGTATAAAACAACAATTGTAGACACAATCAAACAAGCATGCCTTTGTACACATCTCAAAAGGAAGAAAGACAAAAAAAAAATTGGAAAAAACAATTATATATGAAGAAATAAAAAATGTACTTACAAATCTTCTAAACTATAGCAAAATCCATAGGTTAGGTTATCGGTTATAAGTTTAGGTTATAAGTTATAGGTTAAGGTTTAGTTTATAGGTTTAGGAAATCGGGTTCAGGTTCGAGATCGGGTTTAGGTTTGGGTTTTCAAGTTTAGGTTTAGGTTTAGGTTAGGGAGTTGAGATTAGGATAGGTGTAGGTTTAGGTTTAGGGATTTGAGAATCCATTTAGGTTAAGGTTTAGGTTTAGGAAATCGGATTCAGAATCGGGTTTAGGTTTGGGTTTTCAAGTTTAGGTTTAGGTTTAGGTTAGGGAGTTGAGATTAAGATTAGGTATAGGTTTAGGTTTAGGGATTTAAGAATACATTTATGTTAAGGTTTAGGGAATTGAGAATAGGTTAAGGTTTAGGTTTAGGAAATCGGGTTCGGGTTCGGGATCAGGTTTAGGTTTGGGTTTTCAAGTTTAGGTTTAGGTTTAGGTTTGGGTTAGGGAGTTGAGATTAGGACTAGGTGTAGGTTTAGGTTTAGGGATTTGAGAATACATTTAGGTTAAGGTTTTGGGAATTGAGAATAGGTTAAGGTTTAGGTTTAAGAAATCGGGTTCGGGTTTAGGTTTGGGTTTTCAAGTTTAGGTTTAGGTTTAGGTTAGGGAGTTGAGATTAGGATTAGGTGTAGGTTTAGGTTTAAGGATTTGAGAATACATTTAGGTTAAGGTTTAGGTTATAGGTTTTGGTTTAGGTTAAGGTTATAGGTTTTAGTTTAGGTTTAGGTTTAAGTTTTAGGTTTAGGTTATAGGTTTAGGTTATAGATTTAGGGAATTGAGAATAGGTTAAGGTTTAGGTTTAGGAAATCGGGTTCGGGTTCGGGATCGGGTTTAGGTTTGGGTTTTCAAGTTTAGGTTTAGGTTTAGGTTAGGGAGTTGAGATTAGGATTAGGTGTAGGTTTAGGTTTAGGGATTTGAGAATACATTTAGGTTAAGGTTTAGGTTATAAGTTTTGGTTTAGGTTATAGGTTTTGGTTTAGGTTAAGGTTATAGGTTTAGGTTATAGGTTTAAGTTATAGATTTAAGGAATTGAGAATAGGTTAAGGTTTAGGTTTAGAAATCGGGTTCGGGTTCGGGATCGGGTTTAGGTTTGGGTTTTCAAGTTTAGGTTTAGGTTTAGGTTAGGGAGTTAAGATTAGGATTAGGTGTAGGTTTAGGTTTAGGGATATAAGAATACTTTTAGGTTAAGGTTTAGGGAATTGAGAATAGGTTAAGGTTTAGGTTTAGGAAATCGGGTTCGGGATCGGGTTTAGGTTTGGGTTTTCAAGTTTAGGTTTAGGTTTAGGTTAGGGAGTTGAGATTAAGATTAGGTGTAGGTTTAGGTTTAGGGATTTGAGAATACATTTAGGTTAAGGTTTATGTTATAGGTTTTGGTTTAGGTTAAGGTTATAAGTTTTGGTTTAGGTTTAGGTTTAAGTTTTAGGTTTAGGTTATAGATTTAAGGAATTAAGAATAGGTTAAGGTTTAGGTTTAGGAATCGGGTTCGGGTTCGGGATCGGGTTTAGGTTTGGGTTTTCAAGTTTTGGTTTAGGTTTAGGTTAGGGAGTTGAGATTAGGATTAGGTGTAGGTTTAGGTTTAGGGATTTGAGAATACATTTAGGTTAAGTTTTAGGAATTGGAATAGGTTAAGGTTTAGGTTTAGGAAATTGGGTTGGAATCGGGTTTAGGTTCGAGTTTTCAAGTTTAGGTTTAGGTTTAGGTTAGGTAGTTGAGATTAGATTAGGTGTAGGTTTAGGTTTAGGGATTTGAGAATACATTTAGGTTAAGGTTTAGGTTTAGGAAATCGGGTTCGGGATCGGGTTTAGGTTTAAGTTTTCAAGTTTAGGTTTAGGTTTAGGTTAGGGAGTTGAGATTAGGATTAGGTGTAGGTTTAAGTTTAGGGATTTGAGAATACATTTAGGTTAAGGTTTAGGGAATTGACAATAGGTTTTGGTTTAGGTTATAGGAAATCGGGTTCGAGTTCGGGATCAGGTTTAGGTTTGGGTTTTCAAGTTTAGGTTAAGGGTGTGGTCCTTGCAAATACATATATAAAAATGGTCTGTCCAAATGGTTAGGCCCCTCCAATGCTGTCCATAAGAAATGGACAGCTTCATCATGGTCATAACAACGGTTCCCACCTTCCAGGGACCCCCACTCATCCGGATAGCTCCGACGCACATCTGGGTTTGCTCCATTAATTTCAAGCAAATACATAAACACGGCCTGTCCAAATGGTCGGGTCCCTCCAATGCTATCCATAGGAAATGGACGGTTTCATCATGGTCATAACAGTGGTTCCCACCTTCCAGGGACTCCCGCTCATCCGGATAGCTCCGACGCACATCCGGGTCTGCTCCATTAATTTCGAGTAAATACATAAACATGGCCTGTCCAAATGGCCAGGACCCTCCAATGCTGTCCATAAAAAATAGACAGCTTCATCATGGTCATAACAATGGTTCCCATCTTCCAGGGACCCCCGCTCAACATTCGGATAGCTCCGACGCACATCCGGATCTACTTCATCAATTTCAAGATAATATATAAACATGGGCCTATCCAAATGGTTAGGCCACTTCATCAATGAATCATATAGTATGAAGGAAAGAAGACTCACCAATTTAGCTAGCAAGGAGAGAAAGTGTGAGTGCTTGGAATGTCGCCCTTTCTTTGAATAATGGATGTATATTTTACATTGCAATCTGAGAATGAGTAAGTTTTTTAGTTTCTCCGATAATGCAAATGGGTACAAATTTACATATAAAGATTTTAAAGATTGTAAAACATTTCAAGACATTAGTTGCACAAATAATGGATGAGACATACTAAAACTATAGGTGCCCAGAGCAAGATAACTGCACCAATGTTGTACCTAGCTGCATTGAAAGAATAAAAAAATTATATGAATGAAAAAATAACCATTTCAAAGATAAAATAAATAGTTAAAAACTTTACCATTTCAATATTGAACCTTGTAGTGGCAACATTGATCTGTGGGGCTAAAAATACATGAGCTTGCATATAAAAATCTCAAGTTAGTTGGGCCTTTGAGGTCCTCAAATGATAATAGAAGAAGCCAAAAAACTAAAAATACATGAGCCTACATACAACTCACCTTGATGCATATCCGGGTCTGCACCATTAATTTTGAGCAAATATATAAACACGGTCTGTCCAAATTGTCAGGCCCCTCCAATGCTGTCCATAGGAAATGGACAGCTTCATCATGGTCATAATAGCGGTTCCCACCTTCCAGGGGCCCCTGCTCATCCGGATAGCTCCGACGCACGTCTGAGTCTGCTCCATTAATTTTGAGCAAATACATAAACACGGCCTGTCCAAATGATCAGGCCCCTCCAATGCTGTCCATAGGAAATGGACAGCTTCATCATGGTCATAGCAGCGGTTCCCACCTTTCAGGGGCCCTCGCTCATTCAGATAGCTCCGACGCACATCCGGGTCTGCTCCATTAATTTCAAGCAAATACATAAACATGGCCTGTCCCTGGGATCCACTGAATTCGTCTGATCCAGGGATCCAAGGAAACCAAATACTATAATTTGGGCCATAGTTTCAGCCATCTGAAAGGCTGAAATCACGCACACTAACATAATCTGGAAAGGAAATTTCTTTCGCCGAAATATACCAATAAAAGTAAATGATATTCTTGATTTTCAACTAGAAAGCACAAAATATGAACTGGAACATGAGAGCAGAGAAGTGTTGACTCACTTGTTCACTTTAACCCTAGTAACTTTTACTGTTTCCTTCTTCTTTTCATCAAGCTCTTCAATCACCTTCTTGGTTTTTGACTTATCATTCTAAGCAAGAGAAGAATACAGTAAACAAACAACTTCAGACATAAAAAAATTCAATTTAAAAAAAAATGAGATCCTTTACAGGCTGAGAAATACAGCGATATACCTCAATGACGTTTTTCTTAGATAATAAGTCATTGTATTCATCTTCAGCTTTCTCGAACATTGCTATAACTTTTTTGTTGACCCTCTTCTCAAGGCTGAAAGCAATTAATCAAATTAACTGAGATACATGTCCATTAACCTTCTTCTTTAAAAAAAAATGCAAAACCAAACATCAATTAGGTGTTGAATCATACTATTTCATTGTCATGGAAAAGAAAACAAAGAAGCATAGGAAACAACACAACAAGTAATCTAATCACACACCCAGATTGTTCAGCTTGAAGTTTCTCAAGCTCCTCCCTTGATTTACGAGGATCACAAGATGAGAAGTCATAATCTATCCCACTTTTTCCAAATAATTGTTTCTCAGCTGCAATCCAACTATGCCTTTCTAGTAGTTTATCTACCTTCAGGGAGAAATCTTTCTGTTTCATCTCCATTCGCTTAATCTGTGTGAATGGGAAAGAGTGGGTTTCTATCAAGAACACATACACAATTTCATAGATCAAGCAAGTTAAATAATACTTCACTTTGCTCAACCTATCATAAGAATTACAAAAAAGGAACCTATTCGAACTTTAGCTTCGACTCCATCTCCAAATACTTCCTACGAAGTTCTTCCATATCCCACTGCACATGAATGAGATGGGAAATAAGAATTATGACAAGAGTAAACCTGTCTTTCATAATTGCATGAAAATGTTAGTAGAACCAGTAGAACAAGTGGTCATGATGATTCATGGGTGATAGACCATTAGTACTCTTGGCATAGAAGATCCTCACCATGAGAAGATTTAGGAAAATGATTTTCCCACCTAAACTAGATTTTGGAAAATGATTTTCCACTTTGATTGGACCAACCAGATCCATATGCAGTAGATCCAAAGGTTTTGTTGTTGCTATGGTGGTTGTCTTTTTGTGGCCGACTTTTATCTGTTTTCCTTTTAGAAATTCTGCACAGACAACTTTTTCTTCTTTTCTAATCTTGGGAAGTCCTTTAACCAAAATTTTGAACTTAGCTTAGCTACGTTTCGGTAGTGAACATGTCCCAACCTTTGGTGCCATAATTTGGGTTCATTCTTTATAGCCATATTACACTTTGTGGATAGCACACTCTCATCATAAGAGAGACCCACTTTGATACCAATTGAAATTACGGTAATGACCGCTTTAGTTGAAGTAGGAATATGCCAATATGTCCTAGAGGGGGGTGAATAGGACTTTTTTAATTATTTTATGATTATTTAAAATCCTATCAAACCTATTTTGAGAAAATATTCATAAATCAGGATTTCTTCAAACTAACTCTAATGACTTCCAAGCCAATTAGAGGGTCTAATCATAAAACTAATTTTAATGATAAACATGATGTAATTGAGAGTTTATGATGGATGTAACTGTGTATGAGGTGTGATTAAATATGAAAGCATTTAATGAAATCATACAAGTAATCAAAGACAACCATCAATCACAAACACAGTCATTTTTATAGTAGTTCGATTACTTGTCTACTCCACTCCCGACAACCATACTCAACCCTTGAGTGTACCGGATTTCACTAAGGAAGTTTCACAATAGGTTCACCTCAAACTGGAGGTTTTAAATCAGGTTCACCTCTAACCAGTATATCCTACACCTAGGCTGACAGTTTATGCTCCCACGAGCAAGGGTCAAAACATAGCACCCGATTTTAGGCACACTGGCCAAGGATCCACTCAAGGAACCTCACTTGTTTATGCTCCCACGAGCAAGGGTCAACATAACGCACCTAAATTTTAGATCACCTTGGTTAAGGACCTACAGAAAGGACCTGAGAGTTTATGCTCTCCACAGAGCAAGGGTCAACACAAGGTACCCACCACGTACACTCCGGCTGGAGGCCTCCTAGAGGACTTGCAAGGGGTGAGAAACACCTTAGAAATAATCCTATAGAAGGAATGATCACAAGGGTCCTCTGGACTCTAATAACTTACAGATAAGCAGATGAGTCCCTTTCAGCGCATTGTTGAAGATCTCCTCCTTTGATGAAGAGCTTCAGCTTCCTTAATCCGCAACTCAGAAGATGTACCAATACATGGCGACGGGTTGGGTCAAGGTTATAAAGGAATCTTACTCTATTAAATATTTTCCTATGAGGGAGATAGAGCAATTCTAATCATTTATGCATTCAAGGTATCCTAGCCTAATAATTTGCCATTATGGTGGTATTTGGAGGATCCTCGAATGTGGGAGTTCATTCCCCAATCCACTCTATTGAATGTCAATGATGAGGGTGGATTGGAGGATGAACTCCCATAAGAGAAAAAAGGCTAGGGTATATGATCTAGGATTAAGCACACAAAAGCACTCTCTCTTTTTCTCTATCCAGCAACTAAAGACGAGCTCTCATTAAATAGGCAAAATGTTCCAACAGATATAAAATGGTCACGTTTATGACAGAGTTCGATGTCATCGAGCAGGGTTGATATCATCGAGTGTATACTCTCGATTGCATCGACTGGATGCTCGATGACACAAACTCAAATGTCATACGCTTTTGAAACATTTTGCCTGCTGGTCGAGAAAATTGAAACACGCATCGATGTCATCGAATTTCAAACTCCGATTTTGTCGATACGAAGATCGATTCCTCGACATTTGAAAAATGTGAAAGACTTGCTTTTGAAATATTTCAAGTTAAAAGAATGATCGAGGCACACTCGAAATCATCAGAATTTGAATGTCGATGATATCGATGGCAGTGTCGATGCATCGATAAATCTAAAGGATTTTCCAGTAAGTTTGCTGGATAGGTTATGTCCGTTTTCGATGCAATCGGCCCGACCTCGATATCATCGATATTTGAATATCGATTCTATCGAGTGACCCTCGATATAAGATAAAATAACCTAAAAATATTGCTGGATATCATTGAAATTTAAATTCTGAGGATATCGAGGAGTACTTCGATATATCGAAGCTTTCATGGTTTGCCTTAGCAAAACATGGACACAATCAGATATGATGTCAATTGTATCGAGTCAATTTCGATAGACTCGAGATTCAATTATCGATGATATCGATAGAGGATCGATACATCGATAATTCCGTCTAGAGATATATGTGGTTGCTGGACATCTCATGTCCTTATTTCGATATGATCGATTGAGTTTTGAGGACATCGACAGCAAGTTTCGATTCCATTGAACCTCCTGTCGATAAATCGACACAGGTAGGAAACTTAGAGATTTTTCTACAGTTTAAAAAAGTTTTCTAATGCAAAAGCCCTATGATATTCTAGTCAATTGTAAGGGATTTACATACCTAGTGTTTTGCGACATGGGATGTGAAGCTTAGATTTACCTGTAGCGAGTTCGGGACACATCCAGTTGAGGTAGATGTTGGATTGATCTTCCTATGGAGCTTTTCTGTCTAGCCAACTCAACACTCATGCTAATTGACAAACCAGGGCACTTTCATAGCCAATCATAGACATGTTGAGATAAAACTTAGAAAGCAAAACATAAAAATTAACTAGAATGAAAGGATCGAAGTAGGAGAACTCCACAAAGGCTCTACGACTTCATGATCTATCATTTCTACCTTAATTCGTATATAGGAAAGCCTAAAACATTCATTTAAATAGGAAAAATCTGCACCAAATTGAAACCGATTTCAATTTATGCATTTTTGTTATGCTTTAGTAGTAACCGACTGGAACCTTTGATCTCACTAAACATAGCATTTAATCGCACTGAATTAACTCTTGATTACAACTGAATTTCTTCGATTTGCATCTAAAGTTTCTATCTCCCTTAAGTCACACCGAACATATCTTCAATAGCACCCAACCTGTCTTCGATCAGACTAAATGTCGAGCTAAATTATGTCTAAAAATCATAGTTGTTGGACTAGTCTGTGCACATTCGGTCAGACCGAACAGACCTTAGGTGGGACCGAACTGTCTGTTAATTCTGTTGTTAAACTTTGTGATTTTGCCAGTCTTTTCTCTCATTTACACTTGGTTTTCTTAGATCTTTGGCATTTGAATTCTTCGTTGATCACCTCCAAATCTCTAAATCTTCACTTGGTCATTCTTTGAATATTAAATTTTTTCTTTAATCATTCTTTTCGTACATAGGAAAACATACGTAATTGGATCAATTAAGCGCATCTATGCTTATAAAACCAATGCATAATAAGAAAAAATATATAATATTTCACACTCAACACACACCCCCTAACCAGCATTTTAATCCCGAGCAAAATATGTAAAAAAACTAATCTCCAAAATCCAAATTTCAAACCTTTCTTAGAAAAACAACATTATGTGCAACCTTATACATATGTAAGTATAATTCAAAGATATAAAGAAACCATAGAACTAGTAAACCATTAAACTAAGTTATCTTTCATTAATCAATTAACAAAATCTATTCAAACATCAAGTCTTTAGTGTGCTCAGTGAATTTCTAACTTATAATCCATAAAATTTAAACTACTCTCTTCATAATGTTAACTATGATTCTTACCTCAAAGTGGATAGATTAACAAAAGTTAATGATTTCAAACCCATCTCCTTTTCACTTATTTTTCTAGCTTTTAATTTTTTTTTCATTGACAACATTAACATTATCTTCTCTTTTTTTTTTTTCTTCATTGTTTTCTCATTTAGGCACATTCAATAGGTAGCCATCTTTTATTCCAATTGTTTTTTAGCTGGTTCGTTTACTTGTTTTCATACCAAGGTAGATAAGGATCTCTAGACTTAGTTCTTAACACCCTTAAGTAATTATCAAGTTAAACATTAAGAATTCAAGTTAACTTCACAAAATATGTGTAACGTCTCGGAAAAATCCGTGCAAAGACCCGAGTACCACCTCAGGCAAAAATTACTCAGGACCAAATCCTTTAGAAATTAGACGAAATTAACTAATTGCTAAACTAGATTTTCTATGAAATTAGCTTAAACCAGTTTAAATACAAACCGTAAGACCCAAAACTGACAGAATCATTAACGCTACATTACCCTGAAACCTAGGATCAATCTCTAAACCCAGTTGCTCTCGGGAGCACTATGAAACTCCATATCAGACCTGGACCGCGAGTCAAAAGTCCGATTACCATGAAACTATACGAATATGACCGCCTTACTGGGCTTGACAACCATCTCGGGAATCAAGTCCTAACAATGTCCAGTAACGCACAACTTGAGCCCGGAGCAAAGTGTGTGAGAAACGCGAATATCTTTAGAAAATGTACTCAAATTTAATTGAATTGAGTTGTTCACTTGTAGGACAAATCTAAGCTTCCAGACCATCAAAATCTGACCCAAATACACCCTCGGATTAGGGAAAATTTTCAACACAAGTCAGTGTACTTGTGGCCCTGATCGAGCGACGATGACCTTTGAACTGAAACTGGTCCGCCACGGTCGATTTGTAAATCCAATCAGACTGAAAACTTAACTCGACCTAGATCCAATGTCAAGGAGCTTAAGTCCGGCCGCATGCAGAAAAGAGGCCTCCAGACGAGCTCCGTTGGACTGAAACAGCCCCTATTTGGCTATAACCTAAGTATACCATGACCCTGGGGCCATTCCCATCAGTTCTGGGCCTATATGAGGGCGTTAAACCCTTTCACTCCCTTCACATATGAATTTGTAAACCCTAGAGAGAGAAAAGAAAAGAAAGAGAAGGAAAGAGAGAGTGAGAGTTCATTCTTAGGATTCAATCCCACCGTTCCATGTACCTAACTGCCACTTCTGTATCGCTATTCCAACGATTCCGACGCCGTTCTTAGGTAAGAAAAACCTAAGCTTAATTTGTTTTATGGTTTCAACTAGTGTAAGTGATGAAATAGCTAATTATTTCATACAGTAGGTTGTCGTCGTGCTGTAGACAAAGATGTGGACTATAAACATTTAGGTTATGGTTTTTAAGGCTTTCAATGTCAACAATGATTTGTGTCTGACTTGATTTTTATCACATATACTTAGATACGTTGTTTCTCATATATTACATATATATGTAAATTATGTTGATTATAATGCATTCCAAGTGTTTGTTAAAATGTTTTGAATGAATATGGAATTATGATTGGTGCTTGACATAATTATTGGTTGCTAATGTATGATTGTTGTACACGTAGTAATTCCTTTGTGAAAGGATTCACTATAATATGTGTTTTTAACTAACTTATTACATGTATGTAATATATATTGTCTAAGTATTTGATAAAATGCCTGAATGAGAAAATGCTTGATGTGATGTACCTAATGAGGGTGTTGAGATAGGATTCTCAATCCCCTTATACATTGTTAGAGTTTCCTTTATGTAACCTATCATACTACTATGTGATTTACCGTTGAAATGCCTATGTCACTACACCAAAATCGTCAGACAGGAATGGCTGGGGTTTTGGTTTGAAAACGGCTCTAAGCCGTGTGTACTTTGAAACGGTTATAAACCGTGTTCAAATTTGTACCTGTTTTCACGACCACTAGTTGCTATTTTTGATATTTTGTTGGTGTGTCTCACTTGCGTCTTGGATATTCTTAATTTTTAGGATTATATTCTATAATTATATTTTAAAATAGATGGATGGATTGGATTTGTTTTGGAGACCTCTCTGGACCCCACGCGACCCTAGAGGTATAGTAGTTTTTATTTACCGCAGACTACCGAATCCATTTCACCTTTTTGGGCTGAAACCCTCATTCGCATTGTCACACGACCTCCCTCTCCTCTCCTCTCTCTCTCTCTCTCTCTCTCTCTCTCTCTCGATCTCCCTCTTCCCCTCCCGATCTCGTATTTCCTTTTACGGCATAGATTTTTCAGGATTTTCTTTTACTATTCGGGCTGTGAAATCCATTGAATCTCCTCTCTAGGAAACAAACGCCTATTCTTTCATTCTCCTTTTCCTTGAAAATTTTAGGGTTTTTGCTTTTTCTCGAGCCGAAAACTACACATTACGATTTCAAAGATTCCAAGCTTTTCCAAGTCGATTTGATCGCATTCGATTCGATTCCACGAAAGAAGATAGTTGATAGGCAGAGATTTCAGCGTCTAACATCGAGATACCAAGATACAAGTTGTTTTCAACAGATTCCAATGTTTTTCCTTTGTACAGATCTTAGATTTTATTTTATTTTTCTTTGTCGTTTGATACGAATATCGGGAGATGTTCGTATTTATTTCGGGAGATGTTCGGGAGATGTTCGTATTCATATTTGAAATTATGTAAGTCCCTTACGAAATTTGTGACTCTTCTTGGCATGATTGCTAGTTTCTTCATTTTAGCAAACTCTGGTGCTTCCAGTTGCATAAGCTTTTTAGTATGATCAGCTTTTTTCATTTTCTATATATATATATATATATATATATATATATATATATCGAAAATGAAATTTTAGAATTGCTTTTGCTTTCTTTCATCTAGATGTGCTATTGTTTGACGTCCTGATGAGGCCGACTCATGCAATGCGGAGTCTCCATTTGAATTCCGGGCCCGAAGGTAGCCTTGGAAGCCATTTGCCTTTTTCTTGATGCACGTACCACGAACCGGAGATCTTTGCTTACCCAGACTTTAGATGAGTGAGTTCCAAGGTAATGCTTGGATTCCTTTTTCAACTGCATTTATGACCTTCTAATTCATCGAGAGACTAGAACTGTGGTGATTTGTTAGCATTTTTAAGAAAGATCTTTTCTATGTTACAAATGTGACTTGGATGATTGCCTCATTTGGTGGGAGATATGTAGGTTGAATTTGAAAGAATTTCAGTTGAGTAAATTGGAGTACGTTACATGCTTACATACATAAGCCCGATAATTTCAATCCTGCCACACCTCAATGACACACGTACTTTGTCAATTTTGCCATCTTGAGTAGTTATTTATTTATTTATTATCTTGATGAACACTGTGTCTAGCCTATTTCCACCTTAGTCGATGAAACCATATAAGACTTGCTTATTTACATAAGGCACCTTAGAGGAGTTTCGAGGTTGAAATGGGTGCGTCCCACTAATTTTCATGCAAGTAATTGAAATCTCAAAAACGATTTCAGTCACTTATACCCATTGCGAGTTGGCATCATGTGGATTTTGCTGGTTGCAATCCTTGTTGTGAATTAAATGTTGAATGCTTTTAAATTACGAGAGAATATCCTTTTAAATTCCAGAGAATATCCTTTTATTACCACATTCTTTGTTTCTTTCATCATTTGAAGTCATGGTGACTGTTTCTTACCTCAGTTTATTTCTTGGTATATTCATGTCACTTCTTAGGTAATGGTCATAATTGCAGATTTTATGCTTGTTTGGCTTCCTGCTCCAACCGTTTCACTTAGGCCACATCTGATAGTTAATTCGGGCCTCTTGCTAAGTTCTTCTACAGCTGCCCTCGATAATGCATTTTCAGTGGTTTTTGTTATTCTACGAGTTAAAAAATTGGCTTAAGTATTGCATCTAACATATTTAGATCTTTGTTTCCAAAACAGATGGTGTGTTATTTCGCTTAAATTTTCTGTTGGAATTCTCAATGCAAGTTGCTTTGGCAGGAACATTGTACTCCTTTTTGCAAAGAATAGGAGCAATAGTGGTAAAATAAAGAAAATCACTTATTTATTTGTGATTACTGTTAAGTCTGTAATGAATTCAATGTTTCAGTTGAAGAACATCTCCACAATTGGTTCTTATTATCTCTAGGTCGTTCACTGCTAAAGACTATGGATCAAAGCTTTTTGTGGTTGGAACAAGTTCACCTCTGGTAGGTCAACCCTTTCATTGTATGGATTGTTATGAGATTTAGATTAAGCCTACATGCTAGTTTAGCGGTTCTCTATGTGAAATTACTCTTGGAAACTTTTCTACTTGGTGTAGGCAAGAGCTTTGGGAGATTTATATTGTTTAGCTGTCCAAGATAGTTTCCTGGATTATTAAGTTTAGATTCGAGTTGCACAAGTCTTCTACCCATTTCTTTGCCCACTGCTTTGAATGCGATCCTGCTCCACTCTTCCCGCTTCTGGATGTTTATACTTGTTAATATAATCCCACTGGCAATGCATGCGAAGATTAGTGTGAAGATGAAATTGTTGAAGAATATTCTCAAGGAATGAAGAAAGAATCAATTTAGGGAGATTGATGAAATTGTATTCAGTGATCTGCCACTTTTGATTTTCTGTTTCTTCTCCTTGATTATCTTAGGTTTTTCAGTTCCAAAATTCAGTTAGTAACAAAGACAACTGTTTATAGTTTTCTATGAGATAAATAAGAGTGATGATAATCTAGATCTGGTGGATGAATATTTCCTGAAACAGTAAAAGAATTTGAAGTCTGTTTTGTGGGTCATTAATGAAAAGATTATAATTTGTTTATGTTGAATGCGTTAGATTTTTATTTTTATTTTTTCCTTTTTTCTAATCCAAGATTCTTTAGCAAACAAGTGCTACTATTTATAACTTTTCAAAAAATACAACTGTTTGTCTTTATATGCAATGAAGTAAAGAAAGCAAAATTTGCATCTGGAGGATGAATATTTGCTTGAAATAGTAATAGAATCCTAATCTGTTTTCTATGTTTCTATGTTTCTTTTTCTTTTTAAAGATTAGATAAAATTGTTCTTGGCCAGATTTTAGGCTTCTTATTTGCACTCTTCAGTGATTTTTTTTGGAAGGATTTATTTTCACGTTTCAGTTGGTTAATGGGTTATAAGATGGCTTGCATGTCTTCCTTTCTTATTTGCATTTTTTGGGAAAAACTTATCTAAACTATTTTTTGATGGACTAGATAATCCATCTGTTCCACCACTCATGTCCCATCTTGAATGGACGAAGTAATGGATGTGAGGCTTGGTAATAAAATTCAACTTTTTAATTTTCTTCTTGTGATTAGTATCATTCTTTGGCAAAAACTTATTTAAACTATTTTTCCATTGTAAGGGCCATGGTGAAACTAGCACCAGGACTGCAATACACCAGCAAGCTGATGTAGGCCTTAAACTTTGTAAGCCTTATTTAAACTATTTAAGCTGACTATCTGCTTAAACTTTATAAGCCTTACCGCACATTTCTCATTTATGATGGTTTGTTTGGTTGCTCCATTTCACCAAACTTCATGAAATACAATGAAAATTTGCACCAAATTAGACTGATTAATCATGAAATATCATGATATTTGATGTTCAGTGCGCAACCAAACACATCTTTAGTAATTAGTATCATAGTATTCTCAAAATGAATAGAAATACCATGGATTCTGTAAAAAAAAAAAAAAGAAAGGATGAAGACCTTACATGGTGGTGGCAATTGCATTCGCAACTAGGGTACTTCCACAAATTATATATGTCATTATTCATTTTGAAATAATCATGTAGTTTATTTATTTATTTATTTATTAATCAGGGTTGGTGTTAGAGTTGCCAAGAATGCTGGAATGAAGGTAGTGGCAGTCCCATCAAGTGTACGACAAGTCGACCGTTATTCCATTGCGGATTGCGTGCTTCATTCACTTTTAGAGTTTCAGCCAGAGTTGTGGGGTTTTCAAGCATTTGAAGATTGTATATCTCTATTCAATTACTCCTCTAGTTCTTCTTTGTCGTGACACTGATCTCCTGAAGGACTTTGATTGTTTGAGGGTGCAAAATGCATTGCCGATTGAACCCTTGTACATAAAATGTCTACTTAACGGAATCACCCATGACTCTGTGCCCTTGAGTATAATTCCAGGCAAGTAGGACTCTTTTCTTAACTTTAACAAAGGATTCTACACCCAATAGCATCGATTGGCATTGGCATATTAGTTTGAAAACTGCAAAAGATTTCGGTAGTGTTTGGTATTTCTTGAGTCATGGTTGGTGTACTTCCAAAGTGTCTTGATCGCTTAGTACCCTTTGTGTTTGGGTTGTGAAATACAGAAACTGCTTCAAGCAGGCTTCTGTTTTCTTGATTTTTCTGCAGCTGGGGCACGGTGACTATTCTTTACTAAATTGATTAAGGAAATTATGATTCTGTGTATGATCGGATCTGATCGATGTGTGATGGAAAAGTGCACGCCCGCTCACTTGTGTTTTCCAACATTCGTTATAGTAATAGGACGAGATGATTGACCAGTTAGCAAAATTGTAATATTTTTATGGAAGTTACAAAATTTAACATCCTAGTTTATAGTTCACCCAAAATTGTAACATTTTTATGAAAGTTACAAAATTTAACATCCTACTTTATCAATAGGAACAGGTCCACCACTAGGATGGTTATGATTGTTTGATGGATGTGCTTTGGGATGAGTGAACAACAACAAAGAAGAAAATTGGAAGAGATCGATCAATGGTCCGGATCATGGACCACTTTCCTCCTTTACATTAGAGTGCAATGGACTTGATGATTAAAGTCCTCGGGTTTTATTTACACCAAACAAGCCTAGTAGGGAATAAATATAATCTTACATGCCTTTTTACACCAACATTGACTGTTACATGCATCCAAATAAGTGATGCCGTACAAACACATTTAATGCGCGTGCTAATTTCAGAATAAAGAACTTTTCCTTGTTGTGTTCTAATGCTTGTAGGATGTCAATGCTGATTCTGTTTCAAACCTGAGGAGTGAGCTCGTACACATAACTATTCCAATGGGTGCAAGGAGAAGGCGGTGCCGGCTGAGAAGCCCCAGAGTTCCTGTCAGTCTGATCTCTAATCTAGTGGGACCCACCAGGTCATGATTGGTTCTATATCCGTCAGGCTCCTAATAGTCAAGATGATGTGTCGGGTGTGGCTCTCGAACGATGCACCGGTGACCTCCAAATTCTGAGACAACATTGTTCCAGAGAAGCCCGTGAAAACAGACCCCATTCAAAGTGGGGCCAACCGGTCGACGGTGAAGCTCTGGAGGCCAGTGAGTGGTCGCCAGGAATTTGGAGGCCCGACTGCAGATCACATTGATAAAAGAGAAGAAGCTGGACTCAATGAAGCTTCGGTGAGGTGCCGTTCGAGCTTTGTCGGATGAGAGGTCTCGGCTCGGCGTGCAATAGGTGATGATAGTTCCTTCGATGCAAGGACTCTTCAACAAAGTGTCAAAAGGTGGAGATCCAACCGGTCCGAGGTTGTTCTCAAGCCATGATGCGGTGGCCTTTTTCGATCCATGACCAATCAGTACACTACAACCCATAACCCCCTAGAAATAGGACAGTTGGGCTTACTCGGTGAGGGGCCCAGATCTCATCAGACACAAGTGGCACACTTGAAGAGTGTGACTGGACATCTTGCCCTTGCATTTGAAATTTTGAATGTTAGAGAATTTTCGAGCACTTTGCACAGGTAAGCCAACACTGTCTGTCAGTTTAAGTGTTAGGTTATTCCTTAAGTTTATGTTACACTTGATGCAAATACTCAGATTTGGACTTCTTTTCTCATTACAAGAGGTTTGTACTGAAAGCATTGTTGATATTGAAAATAGTCAGTTGTAGTCGGGTTCAAATTATCATTTGAACACCATACAATTTTTTTTGCAACACATTACCAATACCAAGCACAATTCAATTCTATCCCTGTAAATCTCATGTTTTTGATAGCCTACACTTGAAGTTTGAGCAAGAATAAAGAATAAGAATGAATAGCAGCAGTAACAACTCCACCAGAGATTTTCGAGTAAAGCCCTTCTCTACATGTGCTAGTGCTAAAGCCCGCTAGTTTGATTGAAATCGAATTTTATCTTTTTCATGTCATGTCATGTCGAGCCCTTCTTTGTCCTAGCATTTTAACTTGAACTGTTTTATCTTTTTGTCTATCATCGTAGTGGTATATGATTACTTAAGAGCATTTTTTTTCCTCTTTATCGCGATGTAGATACGTCAATGGAAACATTGGGAGGATTCTATTAAGAAAGATAAATATGATCAAGACAAGGGTAATGCTTTTGGATTTTGAAAACTGTTTTGAAGCCGAATCAATTGTCGGAGTAAGGAGCTGGAGAGAGCCATCTTTGTTTCTTTTTTGTCGATTTTTCTTACCGGTGTGGCAATATTTGTGCGATTGTGAATAAGAAGGTGACTCATGTGCATCAAAGATGCTTTTATCGGGAACATTTTCTTGGAATTGGGTTTTGTTCAACCATTCGAGTTGGTGGTAAGTTATTTAATCATGGGGTGTAAATTGCCATCCATCCCTATTCTTAAATGTATTTGGTAAGCTCAAATATATTTTTTTTTCCTGGCTCTATGAGATATATGATCAATATACACTTTGATTCATAGGGTCATAATGTTGTGTTGATCTCCAACCATCGACGTGTGAACCAATGATAATTGCCTTGTTGCTTGAGACATCACACCCTCATGTTGTTGAGAAGATGGTATGCTACTTCGTTGTTTGTTTTATTCTAGGCCTTGAATGAAAAGACGATCATGATTGTTCTTTTTGACTAAATATTGTGCTTTGTACTACAGACCTATGTTATTGGAGATAGGGTTGTGACAGATCCTGTTTGCAAGCCCTTCAGCATGGGAAGGTGCTCTTGTGCTTTGTACCACAGACCTATGTTACTGGAGATAGGGTTGTGACAGATCCCGTTTGCAAACCCTTCAGATGGGAAGGTGCTCATGAAGCTTAGTGATTTGCGGTGGAGAAATACATATCTTGTGATTTGACTATATTTATTGAACTCTCACAATGTTTATTACTTGCATCTTGTTTTGTGCCAGAAATCTTGTCTGTGTATACACAAAGAAGCACATGCATGACATTCCTGAGATGAAAAAGAAAGCCAATACCCTGAGTCTTAAGGAAATGGCTCGCTTTTAAGGTATATCTGCTTTGTTTAATTCCTTTTCTTTCCTGATGATACATTTGGAAATACCCTTCAAAAAGATAAAACCATAAACATGGCATGGTTGTAAAGCAATCCAGACCTTCCAAATCGCTAAACCTAAAGACGATGATTCTAATCATCTGATTTTTTTTTTTCCATAAAATTCAGACTACTGACTATACTACCATTGACCATTTATTTGATAGCCCGTGCAAATGGGTTAGTTTATGCTACTCTTTTGTCCTTTAAGCTTCTTTGAATGGAATCTCAAATGTAGGTATTGAAATTGGAATGGGGGTAAAAGGAGGCTTTCTCTAGAAAAAAAATTGAATTTTGTAGGCCACTTAGCAGACCGGGTGTACTTAAAATGTCCATACAAGGTGGCCCACCTTCTATCACTCTAGTGTTTATAAACATGGTGATAGTGCTTGCAGTTGTCCGGTAAGGATATCAAAACCAAACATCCAAAGGCCAAGATGACAGGGTTTGGATCTCCTTGTGGAGCTTGCAAGTTCCTAAGAAGGAAGTGTGCTAGAGTTGGTTGTGGTCCTTGTGGATGACCCATGGGTCCTTTTACTTTTTGTTTTGAGATTTGCAGATTTTAAGTTAATTGGTAAGTAATGCAAACTTTAAACAAACTCACATTGACAGAAAACTTATTGAGGTCCAACATGGAATGCATTTTGTGCTCATCTTATTGAAGAGTCTTTTGATTTTTATTTTAATGCCCATTTTTGAATTATTGCAACCAGTTTTTGTTGAAGGAGTAGAAGACTAGGATATTGTTATTCTAATCATTGTAAGAGCCTCCGACTTTAAAACGAAGATGTTATTGGGATGCTTGCTGACCTGAAGGATGTAATGAAATTTCCATAGGGATCCTCTTATTTATACATAGACAAATAATGCCTTCATCATCGATTCTTCCATTTCACCTCTCTTTCCATCTATACATACAAGAAGGCATAATGGCATTCAAGAGGTTCATTTCCTTCCATTTAATCCAACTGATAAGTGAACGGCTCCAACTTATATTGACAGTGAAGCAAAAACGCATCGTGTTAGCAAAGGTGCACTAGAGCATGTAATGTTGCCATTACCTTTGTGGTTTTCTTGTTACAAACAACTCTAATTGCCATTACCTTTGTGGTTTTCTTGTTACTAGAGCAGTAGATAGAAGACTTTGATCACTTACTATAGCATTCCAGGTAAAACTACTCTCCTAATCTTGTTTTCTTTTGCACATCTCTTTTGGCATTACTCTTTATCATGAACCTCATGTTTTGAATTTCCAATCATTCTTCCGTGGATACCAAGAACATAATATAATGGTAAGATTTTCTGATTAGAAGAAATTTCTATGATTTATGTATGGTTTGAGTTTTAAACTTTTGCACTAGTACTGCTAGGGTTGTCAACAGGTTGGGTCTTAGACTACCTATACCAGACTAACAGACTTTGGGTTTGCCAGGTTTGGGTACCCATCAGGTCTTTGAACCTAGGTTTCTAGTTGGGTTTGGGTTGGCCCAGGTCAAATGAGAAAATTTACATGGTCAATGGATGTATTAGATTGCACACATATGCCATTACCTTTTATTTGTTTATTTTTTGCCTTAAAAAAATAAATTGAATTGGGTTCCTTCTGTCACACTGTTTTTGTTTTTGCTTTTGTTTTTGTTTTTTGCTTTTATTGTTCCCCCCTAAATTCATGTGGGGTGCTTATGGGTTTTTCTCTCTTAATTTTTTTTGTCTCCTTTTTAATGTTGTTCTTGTTGTTGATATTTTTCTCTTGGGTGTCTTGTTCTTTTATGTGTGATGCTTCCAATGATACATTTTTATTTTCTTGTGGGTTGCTCCCATTTCTATTTTATTTTCATTGCTTTCTATTTTGCTTATAATAAGGCTATTTGGTTTTATTTATATCATGCATAAGTGGACTGGTAGATATGAAGCCCATCTATGGGACAACAGCTGCAAGAAGGAAGGCCAGACTAGAAAAGGAAGACAAGGTTAGTAAAACAATAGGGTTTCAGCATTGTTGGTTTTTCCCTTTCACTCTTTATATATATATATATATATATATATTATTTTTTGGTTGAGTTTTTTGAATTGTTGGCCTAACTGCTAAGATATGTGGTTTGTCTGGTTGTTTGCATGTGCAATTGCAATCTAATCGAATGCCTAGCAGTTTATTTGGGTGAGCCTTCTCTTTCATTCCTTCAAGTTTCTGAAAATTTCTTTAATCATCCAATACAACATCCTGTTTGTTTATTGTACCTTTTATCCACATCACTGCAGTGGATCATGGCGAACTTGGTGAAGCATCAGGATGTGCAGGCGAAGCTGATGGAAAAAATCAACCGGGTTGTGGGAGATGGACGAGAAAACATTGAAGAGGAGGATTTGCAGGGGATGTCATATCTGAAGGCAGCGATCATTCTAGAAAAGAGCAAGGAATCGTTAGATTATAGAAAGCTTGGAAATGAAATGTTGAATTGAAATTGAAATGTGTACTAGAAAAGAAGGAAAAGATTATTGTGTGTGAATCATTATAGTCTTTTTCTTTTATTTGTGTAATTATCTAGCATATAATACAAGTAAATTACATACCTCACTCTCTCTCTCATACAATGAACAAAGGGGTTTAAAATTGTTCTTAAAATTTTGTCCTAAAATCTGACCGTTGGCAACATTAATAGGCATTCAAAAACGTTTCCAACATTGTGCTTGTAATGTGACCGTTGGTACCAGAACGGTTTCAAACCGTTCCTAAAATTCCGTATCTAAAAATGAAAACGGTGCCCAAAACGGTTTTGAACCGTTCCTGTTTTTCTGCGACGCCTCATTTAGGAACGGTTTGAAACCGTTCCTGAAGAATTTAGGAACGGTTTTAAACCGTTCCTAAATGACGATTTTGGTGTAGTGTGTATGCTAACATGTACACTATGTGTTCGTTAAAATGCTCAAATGAGATTTACATTTAATTTTAGTTATCACATGCTATCTTTGGCTACTACATGCGTATATAATTGCTTGGAGTGTGTTTGGGGCTACGAGGTAGTCCAGGCGATCGGTAATGATTTCTGAGTTAGTGGTTGAGGTTGTTTCGCACACGGGACGTGTTCGATGAATCCGAGTCATACTTGGGTTGTCGACAGTGGTTAGGCCACATGGAGTGCATACGTACTTCATGTCGATCCTCTCGATGTGTATTCGTATTAGTCAAGCTCGTCAAGTAACTCGATTGACACAATGTATCTTCACCATATATGGACGCTATTGCTTGAATCTAATGTACTAAACTCACCAGTGGAAAGCCTGTTTAACCTTAGTACCTCGATTTGCTAAGACTCATGAGCCGGGCATGGTGGTATGAGACACCGTGGTCGAGCTGTTGGCCTACGCCTGGGTGATGAGCCCACCTGTAGTGACCAGTGAGCAACCAAAGCTCGTGAGCCGAATACGGTTGTATGGGACACTGTACTCGAGTTGTCGGCCTACACTGATTAGGTGACGAGCCCTTTGTAGTGACTTCGAGCATACTCCGAGGCTACGTTGAGGCGACGAGCCTTTCCGTAGCGACTAGAGTATAAACTATGCCTACACTGATCAGGCGACGAGCCCTCTGAAGTGACCTAGAACCGCAATATCGTATGAGATTTACTAGGACTGACGACCCTAGAATGGATCATTGTTTGGAAATTAATATAAGGGAGGTACCTTAGCTTTCCAACCCTGCTGTATGAATAAACCTAAGTAAGAACTTGGTTAATACGATCATAACATCGCATTACACGGTGTTTTGGCGAGGAAGTAGCATGTGTCTAGAGTGGTGCATGCCACGACCGTGAGATGAAGTTCGTAGAGGGAGTGCAGGCGAGGGCATGCATCATATCAAACCATCTTTGCATTAATAAGAGTATTTAGGGCTTGATTGTTGTACTGCTTTATCATTACTGCGTGATTGAATTGATAACATGTTAACCTTTACCTTATAGTTCCACTGAATTCATCACTCACTCCCATGTTCTGGGACGGTGCTTTAAACACCAACTAGACTCTATCTTAGTTGCAAATGGAGACACGACGTATGAGGCAGAGCTTGACTTCTATGACAAGGAGGAGGAGTTCTCCTAGATGCAGTTATCAGGCGGGTTTACTTAAACCGTCCTGATCGATGGGAGCTACAGGGCTTATCATTTGTAGTTGGACTATCTTTGATATTTTGTATTTTGAACTAATACATGTAATTATTTGATTGGCAATGTATTCATACTCTGGAGACCGGTTATGGTCTATACGTTCCATATATGCTTATATACTTCCCTCAGTCTTCTGCTTGCCTTATTTAACTACCTCTGGAGTATGATATACTGATTTGGTATAATCCTACTCATGTTTAATGTACTAATATAGACAACATTCAATCATCATCAAACATGTTGCATAAGTGATGTTTTGGAACTCAAGAGTTGGGCTCCTGCTCGACCCCCGATTTTCAGGGCGTTACAATATGAATTAGACATGAAATGTGAACTAGGCTCAATTTATGTTTAAATTTTCTATTACACCCCAAACTCGAAAACTGGGCTCACTAAATTCCTGATCGTCGAATCCGGCGCAGGCAACCTCCGTAGTAACCCATTCTCGGCTCGTGGCACCCATATACCAGGTTCCATCCTAGGATCCTACAAGGAGAATTTTTAACATCAATTTGATTCGTAATAAGCATAACTATAAGCATAACCCATGAACAATAACTAAGACACTATCACAAAATCTACTATGATAAAAAAAACTTTAAAGTACAATGCGCATAAAGGGGAAATACAATGATAATAGTAATAAAAACTCCTGAAGCTCAACCGCACGCTCCTGCTCCTACTAAGCTACGATTGCGTCCTAGCGTCACCTGCACGCATCAATCGTGCATAAGCTTATAGAAAGCTTAGAGGGTTGTGGAAGTGTGTGCGCATGGTAGAAATGAAAGTATGCAATATTAGAGCAATGCGAAAATGCTAGTAAGACTATGAATGCCATCAGCTGTACCAAGGCTATACGATGCAAGGCATAAATGCTATCGGCCACGTCAAGGCCATGCGATGCAAGACGTGAATGCTATCTGCCATATCAAGGCTATGCGATGCGAGATGCAACTCAAGCATACCAGTCCTCATTCGAATCTACATATCAATGCAGCTCATCACTAGAGCATTAAATATCAGTACAGTTTTCACTCTAGATAATCATTGGGGTTTAATACACTCCAAATGACACTGTCCCTTTCCCAAACGCGCAGTCCAAGTGAGCGTTAGAAACCTCACTATCGCTTGGCCAATAGCCTACCAATACCTATTTGGCAAGTCGATAGCGGACCCATTTACGAGCTGGTCATACCCAGCCTAACAATGCCCCCTACCCTCAGACGGGTAAGGCTACACCCCCTTCCAACTGACCACGACACAGTGGGAGACGCGGCCTCCTGGTATTCTGCTCTCGTGCGCTTATGTATCCACTTGGTCTCGACGTTGGAGTCATCCTCTGGTACCATCGGGTTTAAGAATTTTCACCTAGGAACATCTATGGCACCCCGATGCTAGTAATAGTATTTTCGGTGTCCAATTCTACCATCTACGATATGCCTATGGAGGCTATGGCCCTGATATCGCTAGGATGTATAGTAATCACAACACACAATGTAAGATGCATGAGTTTACAATCCAATCATGCATCAATCCTGCGCATACCATGCGTTCAGTGAGACAATCTCCGCCTATTAGGGAGTCCCATAACAACCTGCCCAATGACATATGCAATGATCAACCACATCTCATATCAAGCATATAGATGATGCATATGGGCATGTATCATGATGATATGCTAAGCACACTCGTAATTGGTGTCGATAATCCGCATCGATAATCGGCCTTGATAATTGACCTATATGCAAGGCAGGGTCCATAGATGAACAACCGATCTAAACCATAATTTGAAGATCGACCCTCAGCCGTGTATATACCAAATTCAGTAGCACGGAGCCATCCGTCTACGGTGATGATGGACCATGCAACATCAATGGGGCTCAATAATTTGGGTTAATCCACTAAGAGAATGATGAGAATGGGCCTAACAAGGCCTAAGGGAAGGTCATAATGTGGACATTTAACTATCATTGCCCATCAATGTGGACATTTAACCAACATTGCTCCCAAGGAGTGGCCCACATAGAGCCACACATATAGTGGGCCCATGGCCCACACAAGGGCCTAATATATATCAGCTTGGGCCTCACTCAAGGGCCTAATACACATCATGATGGGCCACACTCATGGACCACATATACATCACACTGGGCCTCACATACATCACATTAGGCCACATCCCATGGACCTCGAATATATTACAATGGGCCACGTCCATGGGCCTCTCATAGCTCTCATCAGGCCTTACTTGTGGGCCTCATATACGTCAAATGGGCTTCAACAATAGGCCTCATATACATCAAGTGGGCCGCATTATATGGGCCACACACATACATCATATTGGGCCCTATCCAAAGGCCTCATATACATCACTTTGGGCCTCAAACAGGGGCCCATGAGCTAGGCACAATGGATGGTAGTGTATGTAACACATAAAAAAGTGGGCCCCGAACAATCACAATGGGCATCGAAAAATCGCAATGGGCCTCGCATAAAGGCCTTACACATCGAAATGGGCCACAAATATATCAAAGTGGACCTCATGGATTGTAACATCCCGAAAATCGAGGGTCGAGTAGTAACTCAACTCTCGAGTTCCAGAACATCACTTATGCAACAAAATGAATGATGATTGAATGTTGACTATATTAGAGTAGTGAACATGAGTGAGATTAAGCCAAAACAGCATATCATACTCCAGAGACAGTTAAATTTGCAAGTGGAAGACTGTGATAAATAGATAAAATATATAAACTATGATGAGTCTCTAGAGTCTGATAACATTACCAGGTTAAATAATTACAAGTACAATCCTAAAATATACCAAATGTGTAAGGTCCTCTAGTCAATATCCCAGAAAGCCCCGTCGATCAGGACACGGCTCACAGGAAGCCGTCAGAAGACAACCAATACAAGCAGGCATCATAGTCATTGCAAAGGTCCGGCTCCACCTCAGAAGTAGCGTCGCCATCTGAAATCAGACAATGTCTGGTGGGTGTTCGAAACACCGTCCCGTAACGTGGGAGTGAGTAGCTAACTCAGTGGAACAATAAAGCATAGGTTAACATGTTATCGACTCAGTCAAGCAGTAATGATAAAGCAGTACAATCAAACACTCCTAACTACTCTTATTAATGCAAGTATGAATGACATGATGTATGCCCTCACCGACATACTCCCTCATGCGACACCATCTCACGCTCGCGGCATGCTTTCATCCCACAGTGCTCCACATCTTCCAGGCACATGCAATGCATGATGAGCATGATTACCGAGTTTTTAATTAGTCCATTTCAAACAGCAGGATTGGGAAACTAAGGTACCTCCCTTGTATCATTCCCAAACATGATCCATTCTAGGGTTGTCAGTCCTAGTTAATATCAGACGATGGTGTGTTTTCTAGGTCACTGCAGAGGCTGCCAGGGCTGTTACGCACAAAGGTTACACCACTCCCCCATCACCCCTTAAACGATTCATCACAATACAGAAACAGGCCTAGTTCATACTCTATATACCGCGGCAAAACTCTAAGGCTCACCGCGATTTCAGAGTATGCTCGAGGTCACTACAAAGGGCTGCCAGGGCTGTTGCTCGCATACGTTGCACCACTCCCTCATCACCTTATCAATGTAGGCCGACAGCACGAATATAGTGTCCCATACCACCATAATCGGCTCACGAGTCTGGTTGCTCACTGGTCACTACGGGGAGGCATGTGGCCCCAGTGTAGGCCGACAGCTGGACCACAGTGTCTCATACCACCATGCTCGGCTCATGAGTCTTAGCGGATCGAGGTACCATGGTTAAAAGGGATCTCACCGGTAAGTTTGGTACCCTAGGTTCAGGTAGTAGCGACCAAACATGGTGAACATACATTAGACATATCGGGTTACTTGACGGGCCTGACTAGCTCGAGCGCACAATCAATTAGATCACATGAAGTGCATAAGCACTTCGCGTGGCCTAATCACTGTCGCCAACTGACATACGACTCAGGTTCGTCAAACGCATCTCACGTGGCGACATGAACCTTAGCTACGATCTCAAATCTGGTATCGATTGTCTGGACTATAGACATAGTCCCAAACTCAGTCAATTCCCATCTATAACATGTAGAGTAAAGCATGATAAACAAAGTAGTTCAAGCATGCTAGTAGGCATGTTATAAGGCAAGTTATAAAGCATGATATAAAGCATGTTGTAAAGCACTACATCAATAGGAATACAAACACGTGTATTGCAAGTAAGCGGTTTAAGTGATCAACCTCATAGAGGTAATCATACATGTTGCTAGGGTAGTTGAGAATCCAATCTCAACACCCTCCTAAGGCATCAACATTCAAATACTTACTCACACAAGCATTTTCACAAACACTTAACATACACTATTTCAACATACATAGAGTATGTTAACAAACATGTATTAGGGCGAATCCTTTCGCCAAGCAAGTATTTTATGTACACATAATATATTTAGACAACAATTAATCATGGCAAACACATCTCTAAAATATACATGTATATGGTACTTTTACAATACAGTATTTCTACATACATAGTGTATATTAGTAAAACATGTATTTAGGTGAATCCTTTCACCAAATAAGTATTTTATCCATATATCGTATATCCATACAACAAATAATCATGTCAAACACATTTCCAAAAAATATATATATACGGTATTTTCTATAAATACCTAGAATATGTAAAATTCCATATTCTACAACTTTAATCGAAACAGAAAACGGAAAATACTTTGTATATGTGCAATTGCATGCAGATCATGAATCTATCATTATCTGACATTGAAAGCGTTGAAAACCATAACCTATACACCTAAAGTCCGCACCTCGTGTCGTAGAATCGTAACGGAGTCTATAGGTTTGCTAAGCTTCCGTATTCGGCAGTTTGGCAACCTAGAGAACGAAATAGGTTAGCTATTTCATAACCTACAACCTATACAACCCTAAAACAGGTTAGGGTTAGGGTTTCTTACCTAGAAACGGAGCTGCAATCGCCGGGAAAGCGATAAGAACGGAGCGGTGGAGCATGGATAGCGGCAGGGAAGAGTGGCAGGGAGATCCTCCCACAACTCCCACATTTTCTCTCTCTTTTCTCTCTCTCAAATCCAAATTCGTATGGCTGCAATGAGAGAGGGTTTAAGGTCCTTATATAGCCTAAAAATTCACCGAATTAGACTTCTGGACAAGGTTTACTTAGGTTATAACCAAAGCGGAACTTTTTCAACTCAACGGAGGACTTTTGGCGGGCCTCCTTGAGCCAAAGGTCGGACTTAAGCTCACCGACACCCGATCTACGTTCTATTAAGTTTTTGTTTCAGTCGGATTTCCAGATCACGCGTGGCGGACCAGTTTCAGTTCGACGGTCAGTAGGTCTCGATCGGAGATTCCGAGTACATGTAAATGTGTATGAAATTTTTTCTAATCTGAGGGTGTAATTTGGTCAGATTCTGACAGTCTGGTTGCTTAAAACTGATCCGCAAGTGACGAGTCTCAGATTACTATTCAAGATATTTATTTTTAAAGAAAACACGTGTTTTCACACTGTCTCGCTCCGGACTCAAGCGAACAGCCGTGGGACACTGGCTGGATTTGATTTCTGAGATGGTTGTCAAGCCCAGCGAGGCGGTCATAAGTCCTTAACTTCGTGTTAATCGGACTCCCGATGTGCGGTCCAGACCTGATACGGAGTTTCAAAGTGCTCCCGAGAGCAGTCGGGTAATGAGTTTAATCCTAGGTTTTAGGGTAACCTAGCGTCAATGATTCTACAAGTTTTGGGTCTTGCAGATCGTATTTAAAGCGATTCAAACGGATTTCGTAGCTAATCTAGTTTAGCACTTGGTTACTTTGTCTCATTTCTAAAGGATTTAACCCTAAGTGATTTCCATCTAAGGTGGTACTTAGTCCTTTGTAGTTTGTATATAAAGTGATCTAAGTTATACTACTTAGCTAGTTTAAGATAGTGTCTAGGGTGCAAGTACTTAGGAAAATTGAAAGAACAAGGTGGTGAAGGGTGGGATTTGTGAAGGAAATGGGTTCAAAAGCAGTTGTAGACTTTGGGATTGAGTTCTGATTAGTTAATAAAGTATTAGGATCGACCCATTGCCTAAGGACGTCTAATCCCAGGTTGGCAAAAATCTGGGATGTTACAATCTACCCCCCTTAAAACAAAATTTCGTCCCCGAAATTGCCTAAGTGTAATAAGGAAAGATTTCTATTATTTCACTTGCCTAAGACTTATTGATTTCGAGTTCCTACGTGTGGTAGGGTATGTACTAGCCTGGTTCATTGTAGTCTACCCCCCTTAAAACATATTTCTTTATCCATTTCTCATACCCTGATAGTTTGCTACAATTTATTTCTTTACCTATTTGGAGTCTCGGCAACAATCCCCAACAATTGAGAGTAAGATAGCTGTTTTCAATGTTTGACCGACACGGAGAGACGGTTATAGTGGACTTGATCCCGATACATCGATCATCTACCAGGCCAGGGTAAAAGCTCATCGTATCCCTTTCGAATCCTGGTGGATCCTGGTCTGCTCGTCAGCAGAGAGTCCATTGGCAGTCACCCAGGATTGAGAATTGGGTCAAGCCACGAATGTTTCGCAGTTGTATATTTCAGTAACTCTGTAGTCCGATCACTCTAGAAACGTAGGGAATGTCCATCATTGAAAGGTTCAAATTGTCTATTTCTAAAGTTGCCCTTTAGGTTTATTCTAAGAGAGTCCTCGTTATTATCTATGTCCAAGGAATGGTGAATCAATCTTACTAGATCATCCTAAAGCGGTTTCTTATAGTAGAACTTGTTAGGGCTTCTATAATGTTTGTATTCAACGAGCACAATTTCGATCCTGGGCCAGTGGCTTAGGGTCCACCATGCTTCCGTTGCGCCACCCAGATCAAAGAGGTATATTAGCCGACCTAACTAGATTGAGCTCATAATATTCTATCTCCCTTAAAACTTATTTCTACCTCCAGGCTTCAAGATTTATGTCCTGTTCCGTAAGTTGGAACAAGGTGTAATGTAGGACCTATCCTTGACACGAAATGGGAAACAATTCCTCAATACAATGGTCTTCCTTTTATCGATGATGTGTACTATGACATTGGTACCTATGGTCATAGAAAGGAGCTAAAGATGATGGGTATCGTGGTTAATTTCAGGGGCAGGTGTGAGTCTGTGGCAAGATGCCTAATCCTACCAAGGAGTTTTGTCACGGTCCAGCCTATTAACTAAGTCCATCTTTTAACTATCTTGCAATTATCTTAGCATAATCGGTCTTTTACGTTCCTTAGTAGAACCAGTAGCCTAGTCTCAATTTATGAGTAGTGGTAATCTATTAGTCTATGCTTACACACTAGATGATTTTATACCCCTTCTACTATAAGAAATTATTTTATCACTTAAGATCAAAGTTGTCTAATTGGAATTGAGTTGCCCGAACTTAAATTTAACTATGCTCGAGTACTACACACATGCTCATACTAACTAAGAGGGTCCTAAGGTTCACATTATAAATTTGTTGGATTTCCTATATGGTCAGGTCTGTCGAAATCTAGGAGCACCGCTCTAGGTCCAAAACTCTAGGGGCCCATTTGTCAAACCACCATTTACTCTAAAAAGCTTAAACTGTCAGAGTGTGGTGGGTTAATGTATACCAAGGGACTATATCACTTCAACACTATTTGGTCAGTGGTCTTAAGTTGTAGTAAATGGGACTGCATTGCTAATCCCTCCTCGGGATTGGGAGTGGCATGGTTGGTAGGAGGGTGGGAGGGGATTAATTTTATAGGCCTTGGAAAAAGAGTCTGGTGTTGGAAAAGTGTGAGATGGGATTTCCAAACCCCATGATGATGAATTTCTAAGTGTAATTTGAAAGGAAAACACGGGATTTACGTTTAACTGCCTATATCCCAAACATAGTATGGGTGATTAGGCCTCCAAGAAAATGGCAATACGAAAATGAGGATAAGGGGGAATGGGGGGGCTGGAGTTTTTGGTTCTCCACGGATTGGAGTCTCAACAGACGTCGTAGAGGCCCAATAGACAGGGTTTTGTAAAGGAAAATGGAGAGATGGGTTGGGTAGAGAGGTTACACGTTTTGGAGCCACGAACGGGAGGTGTAATGGCTCGAATGCGAGAAAACGGAGAGGGTAGGGAGGTAGGGATTGTTGCAACTAATGGAGATGGATGGATTGTGGTCAAAATTTACAAATTGAGTGATTGGAAGGGAGAATTGAGAGAGAAACAACAACTTGGAGGGCTTGGAGGGGCATTTGAGAGAGAGGGGGGAAAAATGACATAAAAAAGGGGTCCCCCCGCAAAATCGCACGCACCACACGTGTATAGAGGTCGGGCCGACCATGACCAGGCCCGGCCCAACATGAGTGGGCCCGCCTGACCGCGGTGCCACCACGGTCCGCCTTGCCCGGCACTGCGCCGCCGCTGTGGAGTTGTGTCCTCCACCATCCCAAGGTGCCAAATGCACCCTGGGTCCACTTGTTTCCCTCCCGGATTGATGCGTGTGGCCCTCGACTCCGTTTCAAGTCATTTCAGGTCAAACCGGACGTATCTTATAATCCGGAATGAGTTATCTGACGTATAATATATGATTTTGGGGTAGAACGAGCTAATGAAGCTAACCAACCTAGCTATGCAGGGTTGCACAGCTTGGAATTGTAAAAAAAAAACTTGGATCAATGGTCGTTTCCCTGTTTTAATTTCGTTTTACCAAAATTAGTCGTTTTAGTTTGATTTCTCTTTATCCGTTGGGCTATAGGAGTTGCGCTCAACGCGAAAAGAGTTTAGAATAATTAAGAGAACGGTTTGGTGAAGCCAAATAGGACACTTGCTATTTTTCGCTGGAAACTTTGCGCACTAGTAGACATCACCACCTTATGGTAAGTCGCGAATTCTAGGAGTTTTAGTTGTAGTTTGTTTCCGATTTCTTTCCCATTGCTTGGTATCCCTATTTAAAGGGTTGTGAACTCATTTTTTTTAGTCATTCATTAATCAATTTTGGATTTATTAGAATTTATTTCTAGTTTCTGCTTTCTTCCTCATGGATTCGAGAAGTCTCTGTGAGGAGTCCAGAGAAACTCCGAGGATTCGGAATAGTTACATCATCACTCTTATTACCGATTTTCAATGGTTGGGGTGAGGTGGATTGTAATTTAGAATTATTTATAGACAGCCTAGGAATGTTTTAAGGTCAACCCGTGCGACCAAGGGTTAATACGGACTCGATTTCGGCGTTTTGCTTTCAGCGAACTAGCTGTTGGACGGAACAGGGATGCCTAAGACTGTTTCTACATACCGTCGCTCCCTCCTAAGTCAGAGTGCGTCAGAGTGCGTCGTGTGACCATGACCCAGGTTCGGTTTAATCCAAATCATGCTCTGATACCATCTGTAACATCCCGAAAATCGAGGGTCGAGTAGTAACTCAACTATCGAGTTCCAGAACATCACTTATGCAACAAAATGAATGATGATTGAATGTTGACTGTATTAGAGTAATGAACATGAGTGAGATTAAGCCAAAATGGCATATCATACTCCAAAGACAGTTAAATTTGTAAGCGGAAGACTATGATAGATAGATAAAATATATAAACTATGATGAGTCTCCAGAGTGTGATAACATTACCAGGTTAAATAATTACAAGTACAATTCTAAAATATACCAAATGTGTAAGGTCCTCTAGTCAATATCCCAGAAAGCCCCGTCGATCAGGACACGGCTCACGGGAAGCCGTCAGAAGACAACCAATACAAGCAGGCATCGTAGTCATTGCAAAGGTCCGGCCGCCTCGAAGTAGCGTCGCCATCTGAAATCAGACAATGTCTGGTTAGTGTTCGAAACACCGTCCCATAACGTGGGAGAGTAGCTAACTCAAGTGGAACAATAAAGCATAGGTTAACATGTTATCGACTACCAAGCAAGAATGATAAAGCAAGACAATCAAACACTCCTAACTACTCTTATTAATGCAAGTATAAATGATATGATGTATGCCCTCACCGACATACTCCTCATGCGACAAAGATCTCACGCCATGACATGCTTTCATCCCACAAGTGCTCCACATCTTCCAGTGCACATGCAATGCATGATGAGCATGATTACCGAAGTTTTTAATTAGTCCATTTCAAACGGCCAGGATTGGGAAACTAAGGTACCTCCTTGTATCATTCCCAAACATGATCCATTCTAGGTCGTCGGTTCTAGTTAATATCGACGATGGTGTGTTTTCTAGGTCACCGCAGAGGTCGCTGTGGTCATTACGCACAAAGTTTACACCACTCCCCATCACCCCTTAAACGATTCATTACTATACGTAAACAGCCTAGTTCATACTCTATATACCGCGGCAAAACTCTAAGGCTCACCGCTATTTCGCAGTAGTATGCTCGAGGTCACTACAAAGGGTCGCTGTGGTCGTTGCTCGCATACGTTGCACCACTCCCCCATCACCTTATTAACGTAGGCCGACAAAGACGGATATAGTGTCCCATACCACCATAATCGGCCACGAGTCCGTTGCTCACCGTCACTACGGGGAGGCACGTGGCCCCGGCCAGAGGCCGAATAACCGGACCACGGTGTCCCATACCACCATGCCCGGCTCAGAGTCTTAGTGGATCAAGGTACCATGGTTAAAAAGGATCTCACCGGTAAGTTTGGTACCCTAGGTTCAGGTAGTAGTGACCAAACATGGTGAACATACATTAAACACATCGGGTTACTTGACGGGCCTGACTAGCTCTAGCGCACAATCAATTAGATGACATGAAGTGCATAAGCACTTCGCGTGGCCTAATCACTGTCGCCAACTGACATACGACTCGGGTTCGTCAAACGCATCTCATGTGGCGACATGAACCTCAACCACGATCTCAAATCTGGTACCGATTGTCTGGACTATAGACATAGTCCCAAACTCAGTCAATTCCCATCTATAGCATGTAGAGTAAAACATGATAAACAAAGTAGTTCAAGCATGCTAGTAGGCATGTTATAAGGCAAGTTATAAAGCATGATATAAAGCATGTTGTAAAGTACTACATCAATAGGAATACAAACACGTGTATTGCAAGTAAGCGGTTTAAGTGATTAACCTCATGGAGGTAATCATACATATTACTAGGGTAGTTGAGAATCCAATCTCAACACCCTCCTAAGGCATCAACATTCAAATACTTACTCACACAAGCATTTTCACAAACACTTAACATACACTATTTCAACATACATACAGTATGTTAACAAACATGTATTAGGGCGAATCCTTTCGCCAAGCAAGTATTTTATGTACACATAATATATTTAGACAACAATTAATCATGGCAAACACATCTCTAAAATATACATGTATACGGTACTTTTACAATATAGTATTTCTACATACATAGTGTATATTAGTAAAACATGTATTTAGGCGAATCCTTTCGCCAAATAAGTATTTTATCCATATATCGTATATCCATACAACAAATAATCATGTCAAACACATTTCTAAAAAATATACGTATACGGTATTTTCTATAAATACCTAGAATATGTAAAATTCCATATTCTACAACTTTAATCGAAACAGAAAACGGAAAACACTTTGTACATGTGCAATTGCATGCAGATCATGAATCTATCATTATCTGACATTGAAAGTATTGAAAACCATAACCTATACACCTAAAGTCCGCACCTCGTGTCGTAGAATTGTAACGGAGTCTATAGGTTTGCTAAGCTTCTATATTCGACAGTTTGGCAACCTAGAGAACGAAATAGGTTAGCTATTTCATAACCTACAACCTATACAACCCTAAAATAGGTTAGGGTTAGGGTTTCTTACCTAGAAACGGAGCTACAATCGCCGGGAAAGCGATAAAAACGGAGCGGTGGAGCATGGATAGTGGCAGGGAAGAGTGGCAGGGAGATCCTCCCACAACTCCCACATTTTCTCTCTTTTCTCTCTCTCAAATCTAAATTCGAATGGCTGTAATGAGAGAGGGTTTAAGGTCCTTATATAGCCTAAAAATTCACCGAATTAGACTTCTGGACAAGGTTTACTTAGGTTATAACCAAAGTGAAACTTTTTTAACGGAGGACGGCGGGCCTCCTTGAGCGCCAAAGGTCGGACTTAAGCTCATCGAGGACGTTCTATTAAGTTTTCGTTTCGGTCGGATTTCCGGATCACGCGTGGCGGCCTCCTCGAGCCAAAGGTCGAGGAGATTCGAGTACATTAAGCTCACCGACACCGGATCTACGTTCTATTAAGTTTTCGTTTCAGTCGGATTTCCAGATCACGCGATATTTATTTTTAAAGAAAACAAGTGTTTTCACACTCTCTCGCTCCGGACTCAAGCGAACAGCCGTGGGACACTGGCTGGATTTGATTTCTGAGATGGTTGTCAAGCCCAGCGAGGCGGTCCTAAGTCCTTAACTTTGTGTTAATCGGACTCCGATGTGCGATCTAGACGATACGAAGTTTCAAAGTGCTCCCGAGAGCAGTCGGGTAATGAGTTTGATCCTAGGTTTTAGGGTAACCTAGCGTCAATGATTCTACAAGTTTTGGGTCTTGCAGATCGTATTTAAAGCGATTCAAACGGATTTCGTAGCTAATCTAGTTTAGCACTTGGTTACTTTGTCTCATTTCTAAAGGATTTAATCCTAAGTGATTTCCATCTAAGGTGGTACTTAGTCCTTTGTAGTTTGTATATAAAGTGATCCAAGTTATACTACTTAGCTAGTTTAAGATAGTGTCTAGGGTGCAAGTACTTAGGAAAATTGAAAGAACAAGGTGGTGAAGGGTGGGATTTGTGAAGGAAATGGGTTCAAAAGTAGTTGTAGACTTTGGGATTGAGTTCTGACTAGTTAATAAGGTATGGATCGACCCATTGCCTAAGGACGTCTAATCCCAGGTTGGTAAAATCCGGGATGTTACATGGATGGGCCATAAATACATCAAGGTGAGCCACATCCACGGGCTGCATGTAAGACCCGTATCTTAGCCCATACCATTATGTAGGCTTCCGCAGTCCTCTTGGTCGAATTCTGATGACTCACGATCTTTTATTGGCAGCTGCGCGTGACCTCGAGACGTATCTCGTATTCTAGAGTCGGCTCGACTCAAGACCTGTACCCTTGTGACCACGCCGTCGCCGCGGTTTCGATGCCCCGTATTACGCGCCGAGGCGATACCTGGGCTAGGAGATGAGGGCTCGCAATCAATTCAAGGAAAACACCATGTGTTACAAATACCGAGGGAATCTCTACCACACATCACCTCAATCCATCAATCAAGTGCACATCACACCCCATCACTCACCCATCCCCAAGAACAACTACCCATCTCTAAAGTCAACTCTCCCCATCACCCATCACTCACTCACCATCCCTCTCTCCCATCATTACTCTCCCATCACCTCTCTCTCTCTCATTCTCCAAGCAATCCAAGCCCCAACGTCCAAGATTCTCAAGCTTCCCATGAGAGAGCTAGTGTGGCCCACCTTCCTACCTCCCATCCCCACCATCCAAAGTCCATCTAAACCGTTGGAATCGTTCCCTTAGAGCTCTAGGTTGCGTTGATGGAAGGAGTCCAAGAAGATTAAAGGTGGGTGTTCTTCTAAGATTTAATTCATGTGATTTTGATGATTTGAGGGCCCACTTGTGGTGGGACCCATCTTGATGTATGCATTGTTCAAAGAGGGACCCATAGTGGTGGGGTCCCTCCACTACTCACGTCTCTATCTCTCTCTTTTTCCCCTTTTGTGGCCCACCTTAATGCTTGATCCATGCTGTACATGCCGTGAGACCCACCTACGTGTGGATTTCATCTACCCTTCCATCCATCTTATGAGACCCACATGAGGTATGTCTTATCCCAACCGTCCATCAGTGGGCGCTGAACATGAGGTATGTGTTATATCAACACCACCATCCATATGTGGGCCTGCCACATGTATGTAACCCCACCTAGATGAATGTATGGCATCCACCCGTCTTGCCTTGGAACATCCAGCAGCGTCTGCTGCTAGATGGTATAAAGGGAAAAGAACAAATATCAATTTTAATTCCAAAGCTGGCCAGTCCCACTCACATGGACCCTACCTTAATGTATGTATCCAATCCACACCATCCACCCTTTTTCCCAGCCCATTTTAGGCGTTGAGTCGAGAAATGAAGTCATTTCAAATCTCTGGCGGGCCATATCATAAGAAATAGTGTATATATTGTTAAAAATCTGATAAGGCCCGCTGCGATGTTTCTGTACATAAAAAAATATTGCATATTGGGCTTGTTAGATGCGTCTCGGGCCATAGAACCCAGCCGACGGACTGGATCATCTTGATATGGGTTCCACCTATGCAAAACCTCAATATATATCCTCAATATATATATATATATATATATATATATATATATGTAGTTGATGCTGCTAGCCTCCAGAGGACGCTATAGTGAGCAGCGTCCTAAGGCTTGTAACAAGCAGGGAGAGTGGGCCTGACCTCACGCCCTACCATGATGCATGTGGAGCATCCACACCGTGCATATTGATGGTCCCCTTTTGGCATGGGAATATGCTAAAAACCAGCCGTACATGGAACTCAGGTGGTCCACACCACCAAAAATCAGTGGGAGATTGTGTAACGCCCTGAAAATTTGGGGTCGAGCATAGGCCCAACTCCCGAGTTCCAACACATCACTTATGCAACATAGATAATGATGATTAAATGTTGTCCGTATTAGTGCATTAAACATGAATAGGATTATACCAAAGCAGCATATCATACTCCAGAGGTAATTTAAATTACCCAAGCGAAAGACTGTGATATGTATATAAACTGCATGAAAGTAATAACATGCCCTCAGAGTATGATTGTCACTAGGTTTAATAATTACAAGTTTAATTCCAAAATACAAAATATCAAAGATAGTTCAACTACAAATAATAAGCCCTGTTGCCCCCGTCGATCAGGACGGTCTAAGTAAACCCGCCTGATAACTGCATATACGAGAATTCTTCCTCATTGTCATAAAAGTCTAGCTCGGCTTCATAAGAATCGCTCTCACCTACAGCTAAGACAGGGTTTGGTTGGTGTTTAAAACACTGTCCTAGAACTTGGGAGTGAGTGATCAACTCAGTGGAGCTATAAGGCAAAGGTTAACATGCTATTAATTCAATCAAGCAGTAATGATGAAGCAGTACAACAATCAAGTCCTAAATACTCTTGTTAATGCAAAGATAGTATGATGTGATGCATGCTCTCGCCTGCACTCCCTCTGCGAACTTCATCTCACGGTCGCGGCATGCACCACTCCAGACACATGCTACTTCCTCATCAAAGCACTATGCAATGCAATGCTATGATCGTGTTAACCAAGTTGTTACTTAGGTTTATTGATACAGCAGGATTGGGAAGCTAAGGCACCTCCCTTATATTAATTCCCAAACAATGATCTTTTCTAGGGTCATCAGTCATAGTAAATCTCATACGATGTTGCGGTTCTAGGTCACTACAGAGGGCTCATCTCCTGATCAGTGTAGGCCTAGTTTATACTCTAGTCGTTACGAAAAGGCTCGTTGCCTTAATGTAGTCTCAAAGTATGCTTAAAGTCACTACAAAGGGCTCATCACCTAATCAGTGTAGGCCGATAACTCGAGTACAGTGTCCCATACAATCGTATGTGGCTCATGAGCTTTGGTTGCTCACTGGTCACTACGGGTGGGCTCATCACCTCGGGGTAGGCCGACAGCTTGACCACAGTGTCCCATACCACCATGCTCGGCTCATGAGTCTTAGTGGATCGAGGTACCAAGGTTAAACAGGCTTTCCACTAGTGAGTTTAGTACCTTAGATTCAAGCAGTAGCGTCCATATATGGTGAACATACATCGGGTCAATCGGGTTACTAGACGAGCTCGACTGATACGAGTGCACATTAAGTGGATTGACATGAAGTGCGTATGCACTCCGTGTGGCCTAACCACTGTTAATAACCCAAGTACGACTCAGATTTTTTGAACACATCCCGTGTGGCGAAACAACCTCAGCCACTAACTCAGAATCATTACTGATCGCTGGGACTACGTCCTAGCTCCAAACACACTCCAAGCAATTGTATACACATGTAGTAGCCAGAGGTAGCATGTAATAACTAAAATTAAATGTAAATCTCATTTGAGCATTTCAATGAACACATAGTGTACATGTTAGCATATATAGGCATTTCAACGGTAAATCACATAGTAGTATGATAGGTTACATAAAGGAAACTCTAACTATGTATAAGGGGATTGAGAATCCTATCTCAACACCCTTATTAGGTACATCACATCAAGCATTTTCTCATTCAGGCAATTTATCAAACACTTAGACAACATATATTACATACATGTATTAAGTTAGTTAAAAAACACATATTATAGTGAATCCTTTCACAAAGGAGTTGCTACGTGTACAACGATCATACATTAGCAAAAAATAATCATGTCAAGCACCAATCATAATTCCATATTCATTTAAAACATTTTAACAAACACTTGGAATGCATTATAATCAACATAGTTTACATATATATGTAATATATGGGAAACAACGTATCTAAGCATATGTGATAGCAATCAAGTCAGACACAAATCATTGTTGACATTGAAAGCCTTGAAAATTATAATCTAAACGTTTATAGCCTGCACCTTTCGTTGGTAAACAAGTATCGAACTCAATTTGTATACTGAGTCTTTGTCTACGGCACGACGACAACCTACAGTATGAAATAGGTTAGCTATTTCATCACTTACACTAGTTGAAACCCTAAAAAAGATTAGGGTTAGGTTTTTCTTACCTAAGAACGGTGTCGGAATCGCTGGAATAACAATACAGAAGTGGCAGTCAGGTATGTGGAATGGCGGGATTGAATCCCATGAATTAACTCTCACACTCTCTCTTACTTTCTCTCTCTTTCCTTCTCCTTCTTTTCTTTTCTCGCACCTAGGGTTAGAAATTCGTATGTGAAGGGTGAGAGAGGGTTTAAGGCCCTTATATAGGCCCATAACTGATGGGAATGGCCCCAGGGTCATGGTATACTTAGGTTATAGCCAAATAGGGGCTGTTTCGGTCCAACGGAGCACATCTGGAGGCCCCTTTTCTGCGTGCAGTCGGACTTAAGCTCCCTGACATTGGATCTAGGTCAAGTTAAGTTTTCAGTCTGATCGAATTTGCAGATCGACCGTGACGGACCAGTTTCAGTTCAACGGTCATCGTCACTCGATCAGGGCCACAAGTGCACTGACTTGTGCTCAGAAATTTTCCTGATCCGAGGGTGTATTTGGGTCAGATTCTGACGGTCTGGAAGCTTAGATTTGTCTTATAAGTGAACGACTCAATTCACTTAAATCTGAGTACATTTCCTAAAGATATTCGCATTTCTCACACACTTTGCTCCGTGCTCAAGTTGTTTGTTGCTGGACATTGTTAGGACTTGATTCCCGAGATGGTTGTCAAGCCCAGTAAGGCGGTCATATTGGTATAGTTTCGTAATCATCGGACTTTCGACGCGCAGTCCAGGTCCGATACGGAGTTTTGGTGTGCTCCCAAGAGCAACTGGGTTTAGAGATTTATCCTATGTTTCAAGGTAATATATCATTAATGATTCTGCTAGTTTTAGGTCTTACAGTTCGTATTTAAAGTGGTTCAAGCTAATTTTATAGTTAATCTAGTTTAACAATTAGTTAATTTCGTTTAATTTCTAAAGGATTTGGTCCTGAGTGATTTCTGCCTGAGGTGGTACTCGGGTCTTTGCACGGATTTTACCAAGACGTTACAATCTATCCCCCTTAAAGAAAAATTTCATCCTCGAAATTAGTACCTTTTCGTACTCCTCTAGAATCTAAGGGCAGTTCTTACGAACCTCAGATTCTGTTTCCCAAGTAGCCTCTTCTTCAGTGTGGTGTGTCCACAACACTTTCACAAGTGGGATAACCTTGTTACGCAACACCTATTCCTTCCTGTTTAGGATATTCGTTGGTCGCAATATATAAGTAGCATCTTCGCTCAATTGTACCTGCTCCCATCTGATAATGTGGGAAGGATCAGGAACATATTTCTTTAGCATAGATATATGAAATACATTGTGCACGCCCACGAGTGGTGTGGACAAAGTGAGGCGGTACGCTACCGCACCCACATGATCTAGTATCTGAAATGGGCCAATGAATCTCAGCATGTGTTTCCCCTTCTTCCCAAACCGAAGGACTCCCTTCATAGGGAAAACTTTCAGAAACACATGGTCCTTGACCTCTAACTCTAGCTGTTGCCGCCTCGTATCGGCGTAGCTCTTCTGTCTGCTCTGCGCTGCAAGAAGTCGATGCCTGATAATGTCAATCTTCTCTGAGGTCGCCTGTACTAACTTTAGGCCTATTAAGCTTTTCTGGCCAACCTCGGCCCAGCAATGCGGTGCTCTCCACGGACGCCTATACAGTGCCTCATAGGGAGCCATGCTAATACTCGCCTGGAAGCTGTTGTTATAGGCGAACTCAGCATAAGGAAGACAGTTATCCCAACTATCCTTGAAATCGAGCACACAAGATCGCAACATATCTTCCAACACTTAGTTTACCCGTTCCATTTACCTATCAGTCTATGGGTGGAATGCTGTACTGAACTTTAACTTCACACCCATTGCCTCCTGGATACGAGACCAGAAGATAGATTTGAATCGCGTGTCTCGGTTTGACATGATCTCCATAGGGACTCCATGTAGACGTATTATCTCCTTGATGTACAGCCTGACTAAATCGTCTACTGAGTTAGAAACTCAAATCGAGCAACCGTTCCACAATCTCCCAAATGGAATCATGTCCCTTCCTCATCTTTGGTAGCCATGAGATAAAATCCATAGAGATGAAGTCCCACTTCCATTCAGCTATGGGCATGGGCTGAAGCAGTCCAGGAGGTCGGCGATGCTCTGCCTTGACCTGCTAGCACATGAGACAATAGGACACATAATCTGCTATGTGAGCTTTCATGTTGTCCCACCAGTACGAGCACTTCATGTCTCGATACATCTTCGTACTGCTAGGATGCATTACTATCCTCGAATTGTGAGCAGCTTTGAGAACCTCCTTTCTTAAATCATGAAGATTTGACACGCATAGGTGGCCTCGATAACGAAAGCCCCCATCCATACCAACTCTCCACTCAGAGTATGTATCATTACTAGCTCGTTTCCTCAACTCTAACAAGCCTTCGTCTTCTCGCTGAGCCACTATGATTCGGTCATCGATCAGTGGCTGCATACACATATGTGCGATGCTCTCGATTGGCTCCTCGATCGTAAGTTTCTGCTCAAAGTCTCACATAAAGTCTACCATGTCCCACTCTGCTATCATTAGCGGAGTTGCAAATGCTATAGCCTTATTGCGGCTCAAAGCATCTGCCACAAGGTTGGCCTTGCCAGGATGGTAGGAGACATCGAACTTGAAGTCTTTCAAGGTTTTCATCCATTGCCACTGCCTCGTATTCAGGTCCCGTTAAGTGAATATGTATCTGAGGCTCTTGTGGTCACAAAAGAGCTCGAACGCCTCTCCATAGAGATAATGTCTCCAGACATTCAGTGCAAAGATGACGGTTACTAACTCTAGGTCATGTGTAGGGTAGTTTTCCTCATGTTGCCTCAACTGCCTCGAGGCATAGGCAATCACCTTATCCTTCTGCATAAAGACGCAACCCAAACCAACATGAGACGCATCGGTGTAAATCGTATACTTGACCTCTTATTCCGGCAATATTAGCACAGGGGAGGACGTCAACTTGTCGTTCAGCTCTTGAAAAGCTGCCTCTACCTTCTCATTCCAGGTGATCTTGAGATTTTTTTGAGTCAGCTGAGACAACGGTCTGGCTATCTTGGAAAAATCCCGAATGAATCGTCGATAGTAACCTGCCAGGCCAAGAAAACTCCTTACTTCGATAACCGAACTGGGTTGCTCCCAGTCTTGAACTACGGCAACCTTAGCAAGGTCCACAGCTATCCCTTCCTTGGACACCACGTGTCCCAGGAACTTGACTTCTTTCTAGAAGTCGCACTTCTTGTACTGTGCGAACAACTGGTTCTTCTTCAGAGTATTTAAGACTGCTTGCAGGTGTTCCTCATGCTCTTCTCGACTCTTAGAGTATATCAGAATGTCATTGATAAACACGATGATGAATTGGAAGAGAAACAGCTGAAACACCCTGTTCATCAGATCCATGAACACGACTATTGCATTCGTAAGGCCGAATGACATCACGAGAAACTCAGTGTCCAAAACTGGTCCTGAAAGCTGTTTTCTGCACATCCTCGTCGCTGATGCGCAACTGATGATACCTTGACTGCAGATCGATCTTCGAGAAGTATCGTGCCCCCCTTCAGCTGATCAAACAGATCATCTATCATGGGCAAAGGATACTTACTCTTTACCGTCACCTGGTTCAACCTACGATAATCAATACATAATCGCAGTAAATCGTCTTTCTTCTTCACGAACAACACGGGCGCTCCCCAAGGAGACACACTTGGTCGTATGAAGCCTTCCTCCAACAAATCATCTATTTGTTTCCTCAGTTCATCCATCTCACATGAAGGCAGGCGATAGGTCGGTAGTGAAATGGGCATCGCATCCGGCACTAGGTCAATAGTAAAATTAATCTCGCGCTGAGGAGGTAATCTAGGAATCGTCCTGAACACATCCTGAAAATCCTGAATTACTGGCGTGTTCCCTAACTTTGGACCATCCACATACTCTAACAAGGTAGCGTAGTAACTGATGCGGTAGTACCAACTGACCTGCACTGGGAATGTAAAGGTCGTGCCCTCAGGTCCATGGGCTGTCACCACCCTAGTGTCGCAATCGATCTCCGCCTTCATCTTCGTGAGCCAATCCATACCGAGAATCACATTGTAATGATGTAGTGGTGCGACCATTAGGTCAACGAGCACTACCTTGCTCCCTGGGTCTTTGAAACAACCCCTACACATCTTAGTAGAGTCTGAGAAGGTCCCTGTGGCAGTAAGGAGTCTCAACCCAACCATAAGACTAGTTTCCAACCCTAGTCGCTTGATTGTAGCGCATGACACTATAGAAATAGTGGACCCAGTGTCCATCAATAAAAAGACTGGAGTACCTTGGACATGCCCTCTGACCTTGAAGGCCAGTGATGCTGTAACTGCTGTCTCGGATGCCTCAACCGCAAGTGAGTGCACACGTGACTGCTGTGAATGGTTTGACTGTGGCACCATAGGCCATTGAGGCAGCCTAAAGTGAGGTGCCAACAGCCGAAAGGAGGGGTGTGCAGGTGCTGTTCGTAGAGGTGGATCGGAAATAGCCTGAGGCATCGGACAGTTGATCCTCTGAGGCTATGAGAACCCGCTATCCCTCATCCTGGTGAAACAATTCACCTCTGTGTGGCTCGACCTCTTGCAATAGCTACACCTTAAATCTGCCTGTCGTAGTTGAATCGGCGGAGCAATAAACCTGGGAGGTGAATCTGTACGTGGCCTCTTGCCGAGGAATGGCCTGCTTAGCATGTCTGGTTGCGGCCTAGGAACCATAGGCATGCGGGAGCGGGATAGCCTATACCCGTCCTGCTCTGCTCGCAAGGACATGTGTACTAGCTCAGTATAAGTGGGTATGCTAGCACGACACATCTTCTAGCGAATCTCAGGTCGCAGACCCTCAGAAAATTGCCGCATCCTCATCGGGTCATCGATAAGTATCAGAGGAGCATACCTAGCCAGCTCTATGAACCGGTTCTCATACTCTGCCACTGTCATCCCTCCCTGTCGGAGGCGAAGGAACTCTGTCACGCCCCAAACTTGAAAAACGGGCTCACAAAATTCCCGATCGCTGAATCTGGCACTGACAGCCTCCGTAGTACCCCATTCTCTGCTCCCAGCGCCCATACGCCAGATTCCGATCCTGGGATCCTACAAGGATGATTTTCAGTAAATTTTTTTATAATGGAGCATAACCACAAACATAACCAAGTCATAAAACAACATCATCATCACATATCCACTAATATAATCATTTGAATATAGTGCTGAAAGGGAAATACATATGTTGAAATCAAAGCTCCGGAAGATAGTTACACGCTCCAAGCTCAACGCTGCTGCAACCTAACGCCACCTACACGCATCTATCGTGCATAAGCTTATAGAAAGCTTAGAGTTTGGTAAAAGTATGTGTAAGGTAAGTGCCATATATACAATAAAGCCCATAAATCATACATCATCGAGATAAGCAGAAATACTGACAAGATCATGAATCATACGATATCAGAGTAAGTGGAAATATACTGGTAAGTCCTTGAGTACTATCAGCCGTACCAAGGCTATGCGATGCGAAACATAATAAGAAAATAACGGATGCTGAGGATGCAATGCAATATGAAAATCCTGATGTGCCACGAATACCATCAACCTCGTATAGGCCATATAAGTGTAAAAACATAGTAACCCAAAATGCTAAGTACTATAAATTCAATGTAATATGCGGTGCGAATGAAATGACCATGTAGGAACGTGAAGTCGGGATGATAGTATGTAGTATCGCAGGCTACGGGGTCCACCACAAGGGACTTCTATCCAAACCAGTCCCATACCTAAATTTGGATAGTCCGACTCAATGTGGTAAACTCCTGATCTCAGGTTAGTCGCATGCCCAACCAAAATCCTTGCCATGCGAAGGTACATGTAACAAATAGTTACGCACCACTAGCCCGAGTAGATAGTGAATGAATGAATGAATGGATATGTAATTCTTGCTCAATAAGTCGACATATCAGTATGGTTGCTCTCTAGGAAAAATCACCAGGGTCTATTACACTCCACTTCGACTGCCTCCTCCCTAGCTGCACAGCCCAGCGAGTGGAAGAGACCTCACTATCCGCCTAGCCAACAGTCTGCCAATATCTACTCGGCTCATCGATAGCGGACCCATTTACGAGCTGGTCATACTTAGCCTAGCTTATAGCCTATTTACTTGGGCAGATAAGGCCATACCCCTCCCAACCGACCACGATACAGTGGGAGACGTGACCTACTGGTATTCGGCACTCGAGCACTCATGTTCCACTTGGTCTAGACGTTGGGGCTACTCCTGGCCTCGGAGGTTCTGAGATTTTCACCCAAGGACATCCTAAGTGCCCATAGTGCTAGAACCAAATATATTCGGTGTCCCATCTAGCCATCCACGATATGCCTGTGGAGGCCACGACCCTGATGTCGCTAGGGTATATAATGATTAAGTCACGTATATGCGAGATGCATGAGTCACACTATCCAGTCATGCAATAATCCTACCCGTATGTCGCGATAATGTGAGCACTCCATCTCATAAGGAGTCCTGTAAATAGTCTGCCCAATAGCATATGCAATGATCAGTCACTACTCATATCAAACATACATATGCTGCGTATGACATGAGTCATGGAATTATACTAAGCATGTTATAAAGTAATGAACTATCCTTACAATGCAGATGGGCTTAGACGGCCTATACTCAACAAGTATGGGCCTATCAATGGGCCCAAAGGAGAGTTACAATACGGACATTTAACCAACATTGTACATACAATGTGGACATCAAACCAACATTGCTCCCAAGGCATGGCCCGCCATAAATGTCATTACATGACTCATGGTGGAATCACACAATGCAATAGACCTTGTATACATCCCACTGGACCTCGACCCATGGGCCTCAAATACATCAAATGGGCCTCATAACATGGGCCTTACATTCAAATCAAGGTGGGCCTCAACAATGCCCTTGAATACATCACAATGGGCCTTAACCCATGGGCCCCAAATACATCACAATGGGCCTTATCACATGAGCCTCATATATATCATAATGAGCCTCTACCTATGAGCTCTAAATACATCACAATGGGCTTTACCAAATGGGCCAAAAATATATCACAATGGGCCTCAACCCGTGGGCCCTAATACATCACAATGGGCCTCATCACACGGGCCTCAAATACATAACAGGTGGTCCTCACAAACAACAATGGACCTGATGGGGCAACCCATGGTCCAGCCAAAACGGATGGGCAACACATATATTCATCAGGGTAGCCCTGCACAATGGGCCTTAGCTGGATGGCATGGAGACAATATACACATCATGGTGAGCCTGAACAGTTCAGGTGGGCCTAGGTCAACAGTAAGTGGGCCCTGCATTTGCATGACAGGTAGGCCTACCATCCATGGCTAAAGGGTGTGGTAACAACACATATATCATGGCAGGTCCTACTAAATCTGGACGGTCATAGTGAGACATGTCTAATAGGTCTCACCATCCCATGGATAGACGGCCTGCGCATTAACTCATTTTTGAACTCAAACTTTAAAATGATCTTTCAAATGGTTGGACGGCTTGGATGCAACACATGCATCATGGTGGGGGTCCACATGAACTATGGATCTGACTCATTCTTTAGCTCATGTCATAAAATGAGCTTCCAAGATGGATGGAAGGTTTGGATGCAGCACATGCATCATGGTGGGTCCCACCATCCAGGTGTGGATGGTGCAGATAAACTGCATAAACCATGGTGGGTTCCACTGTCCACGGCCGTGGATAGTGTGAATAAAACACATGCATCAGTGTGGGCTCCACCGTCCACTACCGTGGACAGTGTGGAACATAATACATACATCAGTGGGTCCCACGTGGGGGCCCACCATAACGTTTACTTTCCATCCAATCCGTTGATAAGGTTGTGTAGACCCAGATGAAGTGGAAAAAATAAATTTCATAATGTCCCAAAACCTCTGTGACCCAGAAAAGGGTTTCAATGGCTGACGTTCAATCCCGTTGTTTCCTATGATGTGGGCCACCTGAGTTGCATACACTTTTGATTCTTGGGGTAGCCCACTGCCCTTAGGGACCCTACGAAATGGATGGTGTGAATATACAACACACAACAGGGTGGGGCCCACGGTTGGGACAGTGGTCCCTGGCCAGACCTCCAGACGCAGCAGCAGGCACTGCCTAATTTTTTTTTTTTAAATGGGGTTTTTTCAAGGTTTTTCACATGCGGGGCCCGCATTAGGTGAATCCACCCTAGCCATTGGTCTCTATGGCTCAAGACAAGCCAAACAAGCCCAATATCTGATATATTTTGGTGTATAGAAACGACAGTGGATATTTCAACGGTAAGCTTGTTGTTTGCTATGCTATAGCCCGCCCGAAAGTCGGATTGGCCCCATTTTTTGGTTCAACGCCTAAAATGGTCTGGGGAAAGGAATGGACGATGTGGATTGGGTTTAAACATCAAGGTAGGGCCTGCATAAGTGGCCCTTCTCAAAAGCTTTGAATCCAAAGCTAATATTTTGTGTTTTCAGTGAATGTCCAGCGTTACGTTGGACGGTTTGGGTTATAAGGTGGGCCCTGCTCAGGTGGGCCACCACATGGCTACACGGTGTGGATACAATAAATATAAAGTGGGCCCCACCTACAGATGGCTTGGATAAAATACACGATTAATGGTGGGGTCCATCCGGGTGGGCCACATGGCCATATCATCACATACAATAAAAAAATATGAAGGATAGAGAGGGAAAGAGAGAGAGAGAAGGAGAGACACACGTGTAATAGAGGGACCCCGACACTATGGGCCCTTCGTTCTATGCATCCAATCATACATCAAGTGGGTCCCATTACGTGTGGGCCCACCGATTAAAATCAACGGTGAAGATCCTTTCTCCACCGAAATGGAAGGTCTAGATGACCCTATTTATGCAAGGAAGATAAACATCATGATGGGGTCCATGGAGAATGGCCCCATCATGGAATGATCATAAGAATTAAGGTGGGCCATCGGCCACATCAACGGTCCAAAGTGAGATCCATACCATCGATCGGTAGGCCTCAATTGGTCCATCATAAAAACATGAAAAAAACTAGCCTATAGAAGCACCCACCATTCGATCTTCTTGGTCCATTGGAAAGCCAATCTCCTTGTGCTTCACTTTGATGGAGGGTGATGAGGTTTGAATGGCTAGGATGGTAGATCTTGTGATGGGAATGGACCACTCTCAACACACTCTTTTCTTTCACTTAGGAATGCATGGACATCCACATTTTTTTACTTGGGATTTGTTGCTTGGAAAGTGTGAAGAGAAGAGAGAGAGAGAGAGAGAGGGTTGTAAGGAGAGAGAGTGATGGATGTGAGTGATGGGTGAGGTGATGGTGTACTTGAAATGTATGGGTGTGTAAGAGAGAGGGTGAGAAAGAGTTGACTTGGTGGTTGCTTGACTTGAGGAGAAAGAAAGCATTGATTGATTGATTGATTTGAGTGATTGATTGATGTGACATGTTGTAGAGATTCTTTTGGGATTACAAACCTATGGCGTTTTCTTCAAAATAAACGCCGGCCCACAACTTTCTTGGATTAAGCCAACTCAATTCTACTAGATACGACTTAGGGTATCGTCGATCGCATGCGCAAGACACAGGATGCGAGTCTTAGAACCGCGATAAGTGAGGGGACATTGTAAGTGTGGTCGCAATGGTATAAGTCTTGGATTAAGCCAACTCAATTTTACTAGATATGACTTAGTGTTATGGTCGTACACTTTGGTTGTCAAAACGTCGATTATCAAGTTGAACTTTTCAAGAAGCTACATATTGAAGTTCAGAAGCTACATGTTGAAGTCTCAAGAAGCTACAATGTTGATGTTCAAGTCTTAAGAAACAACTTATGACTTCAAGACTAATAAGCAATGCATGAAGTAGTTGTTATCTTTGATGAAGATCTCAAGTTTGAAGCTACAACAAGTTCAAGATCTCAATTGATATGGTTCAAACAATCTACATTCATTGAATGGTTGAAGTTTAATGTCCATACATAAACGACAGTTTGGTCTATTCTGACTAGTCTTAGCTCTTGTTCGACCAGAGTCCTATTGGCTCGACTAGGTCGAAAATTACCGGTCTGGGAAGGTTGAATGAGTGACGAGGTTGACCCTTTAAGTAGGTCACTTTGGATACATAAATCAAATATTTATTTTACATAAGTTAAGGACTAGGATGCGAGTCTTACAAACTCTCTTCTTCTCGTGGCGATAAGTGAGGGGACAGTACTTTCATGTAAGTGGGTCTCAAAAGCTACCCACGTCCATACATAACCGACCGATTTTTGCTATAAATAGTTTGAGAGGCTATCCCTCTATTCAAGAATTTTCAAGTGCCGAGGCCTCCTTCTTAAATATAAAGGTGACCAACTCCAACTACTTTGCCTTATTTGAAAAAGAGGAATTATCTTATTCCTTCTTCTTGGGCGGCTTTAAAGCATCTTAAAGATGCGGTCAGTATTAGAAATACTCGGCCTCCTCGAGTCCGTGAATACCCGGTATTTTACAATTCGTAAAAAAGTAGGAGGTCATAAGTGCTGGAATCGCTCGAATGTGCCAAGTGCCGACACTCGTGTTGGTGAAACTGTGAAAACCTATTTGATAGTGAACGCTAATAGGCGCATAGGTGATGCAGGTGGAGTCACACTCATGCTCTGGGTAAAGACCCCTGCGATGGTAGTTAGCATTTAAAAATGCTTGTTCATTGTGAATTATATTAAATTTTATCGAGTGAGTCCTGTCACTCGCTCGTTATATATCTGCTCATCGCATTAACAACATCATTTACTCCAGTCCCTATCAAAAGAGGTAGAGCTACCATCTTGTTTATGTGGGGCGTCGAGGTAGATGCATGGTTCGCTCGGATACTCGATGGTGATTTAAAATTTAGCATTGGTACCACAGGTGGTGTTATAGGCGATGTCATAGGCGTCGGCCTAGCATGGGGCTAGTGGCCGGCTGAGAATCCGGCATAGTCTGTGAATCAGACCCAAGATGGGGTCCGTGTGGCTATTGCTTCGGGGAGGTGCCTAGTTAAACGATTCACCTAGTGAGAGATGTGCCGAGCTCCGCGTGCTCTTAGGTGGCATTCCCTATATACAACATAGGGTGTAACTTGTGAGATTTAACATATAACACTCAATTCTTCAAGTATTCTTAGGGGAGGTGCCTAGTTAAACGATTCACTAGTGAGAGACGAGCTCCGCGTGCTCTTAGGTTCACAACAAAGGAGTCACATGCATCTACACAGTTCACAACAAAGGAGTCACATGCATTTCATTAAACAAAATTTGTCACCATACATGAGATATAGTTTTACATGAATCATGACAGGAACGCATGTGAGCTAATCTAATGAAGCCTTAAACACAACACACCATCAACCTACCTTACTGCTAAGCCTATCAAGGCTAAAACATAGAAACTAGGAAACAAGCAACAAAGCAACTAAAAGACGATTGCGAGCATGACTAATCATCTAAATCAGGTGATGGTGGTGGTGCACTCTTGTCGTATACATAGCACAGGATAGCCTTCAAGGTGCTATGCTAGACACTTTTTTGAATTTCCATTTCACGAAGGCCTCGGTCTCTTCAAGTTTGGCTCGGATCGCAGTGACCTCCTATCTCAGGGTGGACTGGCCTTCCTTAAGTTGAGCAAGCAGGCTTGTATAGCAGCCCGATCATTGCCACGCTCCTGGGTAGCAGGAGGAGAGATCTCATCGGTGTCCTGAGCCTTCTCTTCCTCTATCTCATTTTCCTCTTCCTATTCTTCTTCACTCTCCTTAGCCCTCGTCTCTACTTTCCTCGTCCTCGGACCCAACACACCGTTGTAGCGGCCCAATCTCCATGTTAGCGAGTGTGGTGTCATTTATAAAGCGAATCGGCGCCACCATATCGGGGCAAAGTCTAGAGCCGAGCTCCTGAGCCAGCTTGCATATGAGCCGACCAAATAGAAGTGAATTGGCTGTTCTAGTAGAACGAGCGGCCATAACTATCTCTCGCATGACGAAGGTAGGCAGGCATAGCTTGTCTCCTCACCCAGCATGGTATAAGAAGTCCACCATCAAGCGTGTACACTCGTTGCGATTGCTCCACCTGGGATACATGTTGTACATGAAGTTGTGGTGGAGTAGGCGAAAGTCCTCGGTCATCCTAGATGCTAAGAGGGTTCTATTTGGATTCCAGTGGGCCAGTCGGCCACAAAGGAATCGCGTACGGCGGTCTCTTTCAGGCTCGCTCCCGAAAGAATCCTCACTGGTGTATATCTCACCACATGGCATTCCCAGGAGCTGAGATATCAGACGGACGTCTACAACTGCCTCCCGCCTTGCCACAGAGATCTTGAATTGTAGAGGCTCTAGCGACGGGTCTCGTATGTGGGCATAGAAGGCTTGGACAGTGTCCACAGTCACCCGCGACTTACCTTCAAAGATGGGCTCTCATCCATCATCAGACAGGTGGTCCATCAACAGATAGAGCTCGAACAATCTCTCATCTACATGTGCCTCGAAGAGAACCTTATGGCCTCGAAATCTTCCATGTGACAGGTTCGTTAATAGAGTGCTTGGGAGAGGAGCCTGGGGATCGAAGTCCCACTTTGTTCTTATCTCTCGATCAATGCTTGCACTTGTGGCGACGCCCGATTTCCTCCTTGGATGAGTAGGGCGGCTAGGCACGGCTTCATCCATGAAAGCCCACTTCTTCCCCATGAGGGAAAGAGGCGTGGAAAGTGAAAAGATGGCCGCCACGAGCTAAAAAAGAGCCATGGAAGTGAAATAAAATAGAAGGATAGAGTGGGTTGTTGGACTTGAGATTCTTGAGACACAAGGGGGTGTTTGTGTTCTCGAATGGAAGGATATGAGAGCGATAGGAGAGGGATTTTGATGGAAAATGATGGAGAGGTGTATGTGTTGAAGGAAAAGAAGAAAATATGAGGACGGAGGGGAGATTTGAGAGAGAAAATTGGGATTTTTGAGGGGTGGGGAGGCTTGAAGAGGTGGGAATGGGAGAAATGATGCCAAAGAAGGGAATAAAAGGGGCCCCACATGATTTTATGGGCCCCACACATGTTGGGAGGCCGACCCGCTATGGCCCGACAGGCCCGAACAAAGGGGGCGACAAGCCCTCACCGATTCGGCGATGGCATCGCCAGTCCCTGGACTTTTCGGCGAGCCCTCGCCCCATGAGCAATGACATCCCCCCTGCGGTGCCGTGTGGGTGCGGGGACCACTCTGGATCTCCTGATTTTGCATCGTTTGTGCCCCCTAGTCCGTTTGAGTCATTTCGGGTCCCATCTCATGTATAATTACACTTTTTGGTTCGTCAAAGTGTGGAATTGGTTGAAGTCTCATCTAAACCCATCACTTGATGGTCTAGGAATGATCTGGGGTCCCCACGCATGATCTCAGGTGCACACAGGCCCCGATTTCAATTATCAGTTTCAGTTAAATTGGTTGATTGGAGAAATTGGGGATCCTATGCTTGTTTCACATTCTATCGCACCCTCCTAGGTCAAAGTACCTCAGTGTGTGTCATGTGACCATAACCCAGGTCCAATTTAATCCAAATCATGCTCTGATACCAACTTGTAATGTCCTAAAAATCAGGGGTCGAGCATAGACCCAACTCCCGAGTTCCAACACATCACTTATGCAACATAGATAATGATGATTAAATGTTATCCGTATTAGTGCATTAAACATGTATGAGATTATACCAAATCAGCATATCATACTCCAGAGGCAATTTAAATTATGCAAGCGGAAGACTGTGATATGTATATAAATTGCATGAAAGTAATAACATGCCCTCAGAGTATGATTGTCATTAGGTTAAATAATTACAAGTTTAGTTCTAAAATATAAAATATCAAAGATAGTCCAACTACAAATGATAAGCCTTGTAACCCCCGTCGATCAGGACGGTCTAAGTAAACCTGCCTGATAACTGCATATACGAGAATGCTTCCTCGTCGTCATAAAAGTCTTGCTCAGCTTCATAAGAATTGCTCTCACATGCAGCTAAGACAGGGTCTGGTTGGTGTTTAAAATACCATCCCAGAATGTGGGAGTGAGTGATCAACTCAGTGGAGCTATAAGGCAAAGGTTAACATGTTATCAATTCAACCAGGCAGTAATGATGAAGCAGTACAATAATCAAGCCTTAAATACTCTTGTTAATGCAAAGATGGTATGATATGATGCATACCCTCACCTGTACTCCCTCTACGAACTTCATCTCACAGTCGCGGCATGCACCACTTCAGACACATGCTACTTCCTCGCCAAAGCACCGTGCAATGCAATGTTATGATCGTGTTAACTAAGTTCTTACTTAGGTTTATTCATACAGCAGGGTTGGGAAGCTAAGGTACCTCCCTTATATCAATTTTCAAATAATGATCCATTCTAGGGTCGTCAATCCTAGTAAATCTCATATGATGTTGCGGTTCTAGGTCACTACAGAGGACTCATCGCCTGATCAGTATAGGCCTAGTTTATACTTTAGTCGCTACGGAAAGGCTTATCGCCTCAATACAGTCTCAGAGTATGCTCAAAGTCACTATAAAGGGCTCATCAGCTGATCAGTGTAAGCCGACAGCTCGAATACAATATCCCATATCACCGTATTTGGCTCATGAGCTTTGGTTGCTCACTGGTCACTACGGGTGGGGTTGTCACCCCGGCATAGGTTGACAGCTCGACCACGGTGTCCCATACTACCATACCCTACTCATGAGTCTTAGCAGATCGAGGTACCAAGGTTAAACGAGCTTTCCACTGGTGAGTTTGGTATCTTAGATTCAAGCAGTAGCGTCCATACATGGTGAATATACATCGGGTCAATCGGGTTACTTGATGAGCTCGACTGATATGAGTGCACATCGAGTGGATCGACATGAAGTGCGTATGCACTCCGTGTGGCCTAACCACTATCGACAACCTAAGTACGACAAGGATTCATCGATCACATCCCGTGTGGCGAAACAATCTCAACCACTAACTCAGAAATCATTACCGATCGCCTGGACTACGTCGCAGCCCCAAACACACTCCAAGAAATTGTATACGCATGTTGTAGCCAAAGGTAGTATGTGATAACTAAAATCAAATGTAAATCTCATTTGAGCATTTCAATGAACACATAGTGTACATGTTAGCCTACATAAGCATTTCAACGGTAAATCACATAGTAGTATGATAGGTTATATAAAGGAAACTCTAACTATGTATAAGGGGATTGAGAATCCTATCTCAACACCCTCATTAGGTACATCACATCAAGCATTTTCTCATTCAGGCATTTTATCAAACACTTAGACAACATATATTACATATATGCAATAAGTTAGTCGAAAAACACATATTATAACGAATCCTTTCACAAAGGAGTTGCTATGTGCACAACGATCATACATTAGCAACCAATAATCATGTCAACCACCAATCATAATTCCATATTCATTCAAAACATTTTAACAAACACTTGGAATGCATTATAATCAACATAGTTTACATATATATGTAATATATGAGAAACAACATATCTAAGCATATGTGATAGCAATCAAGTCAGACACAAATCATTGCTGACATTGAAAGCCTTAAAAACCATAACCTAAATATTTATAGTCCGTACCTTTCACCGGTAACAAGTATCAAACTCAGTTTGTATACTGAGTCTTTATCTACGGCACGACGACAACCTACAATATGAAATAGGTTAGCTATTTCATCACTTACACTAATTAAAACCCTAAAATAGATTAGGGTTATGTTTTTCTTACCTAAGAATGGCATTGGAATCGTTGGAATAGCGATACAGAAGTGGCAGTTAGGTATGTGGAATGGCGGGATTGAATCCCAAGAATTAACTCTCACTCACTCTCTCACTTTCTCTCTCTCTCTTTCCTTTTCCTTCTTTTCTTTTCTCTCACATAGGGTTAGAAATTCGTATGTGAAGGGTGAGAGAGGGTTTAAGGCCCTTATATAGGCCCAGAACTGATGGGAATGGCCCCAGGGTCATGATATACTTAGGTTATAGCCAAATAGGGGTTGTTTCGGTCCAACGGAGCACATATGGAGGCCCCCTTTTCTGCATTCGGTCGGACTTAAGCTCCCTGACATTGGATCTAGGTCAAGTTAAGTTTTTAGTCCGATCATATTTGCAGATTAACCGTGGCGGACCAGTTTCAGTTCAATGGTCATCGTCACTCGATCAGGGCCACAAGTACACTGACCTGTGCTGAGAAATTTCCTTGATCCGAGGGTGTATTTGGGTCATATTCTGACGGTCTGGAAGCTTAGATTTGTCTTACAAGTGAAAGACTCAATTCACTTAAATTTGAGTACATTTTTTAAAGATATTCGCATTTCTCACACACTTTGCTCCAGGCTCAAGTTGTGCGTTGCTGGACATTGTTAGGACTTGATTCCCGAGATAGTTGTCAAGCCCAGTAAGGCGGTCATTTTCGTATAGTTTTGCGGTAATCGGACTTTCGACCTGCGGTCCAGGTCCGATACGGAGTTTTGGTGTGCTCCCGAGAGCAACTGGGTTTAGAGATTAATCCTAGGTTTTAGGGTAATGTAGCATTAATGATTCTGCTAGTTTTAGGTCTTGCAGTTCGTATTTAAAGTGGTTCAAGCTAATTTTATAGCTAATCTAGTTTAACACTTAGTTAATTTCATCTAATTTCTAAAGGATTTAGTCCTGAGTGATTTCTGCCTGAGGTGGTACTCGGGTCTTTGCACTGATTTTTCCTAGACGTTACAGATTGAACATTTACCATTGAAACCCTTTTTGGGTCAGAGAAGTTTTGGATCCATATGAAATTTACTTTTCATCTTAATTCAGGTCTATGTGACCGCATGGACAGGTTTGATGGAAAAGTAAATGTTATGGTGGGACCCACCTTGGATACATATAATTTATATCAACACCGTCCATCTGGTTCAGCACCAGGATGTAGGACCTAGCAGTAAACGGCCGCTGAATTGACGTCAGCAAGTTCTGAGGGTCCCACCTTTGTTGTGTGTATTGTATATCCACCACATATCCATTTCACATAGCCCACGCCACACGTGTAGATGGGATCCACTATGATGTACATGTCTCATCCCTGCCATCCACGTGGACATGGGGCCCATGTATTGTATATCCAAACTGTCTATTTGTGGGCCCCACCACCTACTTAGCTACTGTATTAACGTCAACAGATCAGTGGTCCTGATCATGAGGTTTGTGTATATCTAAACAATCCATTTGGACGGTGGGCTAGTAGGCCACACCAGCTATATGGCTGCTGTATCAACGTCAGCTAGCCGTGAGGCCCACATGAGTTATGTGTTACATCTAAATTGTCCATCGGAGGGCCCCATCGGCTATATTACCGTTGTAGATGATGTCAGCAAGTTCCTTGGGGACCACCAGATATATGTGTTGTATACCGACACCATTCGTCCAGTTTTGTGGGAACCACCGTGAGGTATGTGTTCATCCAGGCCGTTTGGCCATGTACCCCACCGTGATATATGTGTTTCATCAACGCCGTCCATCTACTTTCTGTGCGGAGCGTACTGAGATGTACGTGTCTATATTCACACCGTCCATTTGGACGGTGCTGATTGGAGCTGACCTTGATGTATGTGGCCTTTCATGATGCGTGTGCTGTATTCACACCGTCTATCCATTTGGATGGATGTGTGGTCCATTTTGATTTATTATTTAATATCCACACTATTTAGATAGTGCTGGACAATGTTTGGACCGTGCTGATTTACTTGGGAAATGTTTGGACAGTGCTGATCACATTAGAAAACCATGTACCCTTATAATAGTGTACAGTGATACACATGATACACCTACAACTATTAAAATGAATTTTGGTGTAATCCAAGCCCACTTGAGGCCCATTGGTGCGGCCTATCCATAAGGCCCATCATGATGTATTTTTGGCCCATGTGCGGGGCCCACCTGTTTGTATTTTGGCCCATGTGATAGGGCCCATTGTGATGTATTCGAGACCTATGGGCAAGGCCCATTGTGATGTATTCATGGCCTAAGGGTAAGGCCCATTGTGATATGTATTAGGCCCATGATGTGTGACCCCACTTGATGTATTCGAGGCCCAGGTACATGGCCCACTTGATGTATTTGAGACCCAGGTACGTGGCCCATTTGATGTATATGAGACCCATGTGTAGGGCCCTCATGCTTTGTATTTGAGGCTTATGTACAGTGCCCACCTGTCGTGTATATGAGACCCATTAATGCGGTCCACTTGATGTATATTGAGGCCCATGGGTCGTAGCCCATTATGTTATATTTGAGGACCATGGGTTGTGGCTTATGGTGATGTATATTAGGCCCGTGTATTCGACCCATTGTGATGTATATTAGACCCTTGTATGAGGCCGTGGGTCCACTGTATGTTTGGCCCAATGTGGGCCACTCCTTCGGAGCAATGTTAGTTGGATGTTCACGTTAATGGGCAATGATGGTTAAATGTCCATATTGTGAGCTTCCCTTAGGCCTTACTAGGCCATTCTCACCAATGCCGTTTGCCGATTCCGATCATCGAGGCCGATTATCGATCGATTCCGATTGTTGTGGTTGATTGCCGATTCTAATCATTGAGGCTAATTATTGATCAATTCTGATTGTTGTGGCCGATTATCGATTCCAATTATTGATCGATTCTAATTGTTGTGGCCGATTCTGATTATGATCATTGAGGTCGATTATTGATCGATTCCGATCGTTGTGGCCGATTCTGATTATCGAGGTCGATTATCGATCGATTTCGATTGTTGTGGCCAATTGCTGATTCCGATCGTTGAGGCCGATTATTGATCGATTCCGATCATTGTGGCTGATTCTGATTATTAAGGCTGATTATCGATTGATACCGATTATTGTGGCCGATTGTCGATTTTAATTGTCGAGGACAGATATCGAAGCCGATTGTCGAGGCCCAATGTGATGTATATGTAGCTCGTATTTGAGGCCCATTATGATGTACATTCGGCCCGTGTTTGAGGCCCAATGTGATGTATATGCGGCCCATATTTGAGGCCCATTGTGATGTGTATTCAGCCCATGTTTAAGGCCCAATGTGATGTATATGAGGCCTATGTGATGAGGCCCATTGTGATGCATTAAGGGCCAGACGATGGAGCCCATTGTAATGTATGTTAGGCCCATGTGAAAAGCCCATTGTGATATATATTAAGCTCTTGAGTGAGGCCCATGGTGTTGTATATTTGGCCCTTATGTGAGACCATGGGTCTACTATATGTTAGGCTCTATGTGGGCCATTCTTTAGGGGCAATGTTGGTTAAATGTCCACATTGTCAAGGTCAATTGTCGATGCCGGTTATTGATACCGATTTTGAGTATGTGATAGCATAGCATCATGATACATGCCCATACGCATCATCTGCATGTTTGTTATGAGATGTGGTTGACCATTGCATATGTCATTAGGCAGGTTGTTATGAGACTCCCTGATAGGTGGAGATTGTCTCACATGAGCACACGGTATGCGCAGGATTGATGCATGACTGGATTGTATGACTCATGCATCTTACATTGTGAGTTGTGATTACAATACGCCCTAGTGACATTAGGCTCGTAACCTCCACAGGCATATCATGGATGGCCAGATGGGACACCAGAAATATGTTATTAGTATCGGGCTGCCATAGATGGCCCTGGGTGAAAATTCCTAAACCCTCTTGGTACCAGAGGATGCCCCAACGTCAACACCAAGTGTATATATGAGCGCATGAGGGTTGTATACCAGTAGGTCGTGTCTCCCACTGTGTCGTGGTCAGTTGGGAGGGGGTGTGGCCTTACCCGCCTAAGTGAGTAGGCAATGCTAGGCTGAGTCTGACCAGCTTGAGGAATGGGTCCGCGATCGACGAGCTCGACTCGATATTGGTAAGTGAATAGTGAGGTCTCTTTCACTTACCTAGTTGTGCGCTTATGGGGCGGCAAGCTGGTGTAACATCCTAGAAAAATTCGTACAAAGACCCAAGTACCACCTCATGCAGAAATCACTTAGGATCGGATCCTTTAGAAATTAGACGAAATTAACTAAGTGCTAAACTAGATTAGCTACGAAATCCGCTTGATCCACTAGGCAACAACCCTTTGACGAAAGGATTTGCCCTAATATGTATGATAACTAATATATAATATGTATGATGGAGGATGTAGTCTAAGTGTTTGTGAAATGACTACATGAATATGAAATCATGATTTGTGCCTCCCATGGCTATGAGATGCTAGTACATGATGATTGTATATGTGGCAACTCCTTGTCGGAAGGATTTGTCCAAGTACATGTTAAAAATCGACATATGTCATGTAGGTTGATAGGTGTAGTATAAGTGTTTGATAACAATGTTTGTACGAGTAAATATTTAGGAGATAGTGCTTTAGGTAGGTTTTAAGATAAGATTCTTAAATACCTTAGAGATGTATATGATTTCCTCCATACAAGTTGTTTAGTTTAATCGCTTACTTATGAAATGTATGTGTTTGTATTTCCCGCTTATATTATGCTTTATAACATGCTTGTTAACATGTTTGAATTACTTTTTTAATTCTGCTTTGACTACTATACATGCCTTCTGGTTAAGGATTGAATGTGATTGGGGCTATGTTATAGTCCAGGCAATCGGTAGCCGACTTTGAGTTCGTGGCTGAGATTCATTCACCACGTAGGACGTGTTTGACGAACCCAAGTCGTACTAAAGTTGTCGGCAGTGGTTAGGCCACACGGAGGGCTATTGCACTTCATGTCGACCAACTCGATGTGCGCTCGTGCTAGTCGAGCTCGTCAAGTAACCCGATTGGCCCTATGTATGTTTACCATGTTTGGACGCTACTGCTTGAACCTAAGGTACTAAACTCACCAGTGGAAACTCCGTTAACCTTGGTACCTCGATCCGCTAAGACTCATGAGCCGGACATGGTGGTATGGGACACCGTAGTCGAGCTGTCGGCCTACGCTGGGGTGACGAGCCTCCCCGTAGTGACTAGTGAGCAACCCAGACTCGTGAGCCGAATACGATGGTATGGGACACTGTATTCGAGCTGTCGGCCTACAATGTTTTGATGACAAAGCCGTGATGGGTGATGGGGGAGTGGTATAACGATTCCGTGCAACATCCCTGACAGCCCTAGACGTGCCCTTTGTAATGACCTCGAGCATACTCTGAGACTACGTTGAGGCAATGAGCCTTTCGTAACAACGAGAGTATAAGCTAGGCCTACCCCTTCGCAACCTGGCTGTGGTCCCCAGTCGGGTCGGTGACGTGCTTTCTAAAATAGACTGCCAGTTGGTAGGGCGTTGGTGGTAGTGACCTAGAACCGTAACTTCGTATGAAATTTACTAGGATTGATGACCCAGAATGGATCATTGTTTGGGTATTGATATAAGGGAGGTACCTTAGTTTTCCAACCCTGCTGTATAAAAAGGACTAATAAGAGCTTGGTAATCATATGCATGCACTGCATTACGCTTGCGTTCAGGCATAGCAGGTTAAGCACTGAGGTAGTGTTGTTCATGTGCGAACATGAGATGAAGTCACTAAGGGAGTGTAGGCGAGGGCATGCATTATACATTCATACCATTCTTGCATTAACAAGAGTACTTAGGGATGTGTGATTTACTGCTTTATCATTACTGCTTGATTGAATTGATAACATGCTAACCTTTACTTTATTGTTCCACTGAGTTGATTACTCACTCCTACGTTACGGGATGGTGTTGTACACACCAACCAGACCCTGTTTGAGTTTCAGATGATGGCGATGCTTGCGACGTGGAGCCGAATTTTTATGATGATGAGGAGGGTTTCTCCTTATACAGCTGTCAGGCGGGTCTATGTAGACCATCTTCTGATTGACGGGGTTACAGGGTTACTGATTAGATGCCATTAGACTTTAGTTTGCTCTTTTGGAATACCCATGTATATTCATTTTTGGAGTATACATTGATATATTTAACCTGGTAACATGTTCACACTCTGGAGACTTATAACAGTTTATATATGTTATATATCTATCACAGTCTTCCGCTGGTGTAATTTAACTGTCTCTGGAGTATGATATGCTGTTTTGGTCTAATCTCATTCATGTTTCAATGCACTCATCATAATCATTATTATCTATGTTGCATAAGTGATGCGTTGGAACTTGGGAGCTGAGCTTTGCTCGACCCCCAATTTTCAGGGCATTACAGTTGCTGTAGAGTGTACTAGACCCCGGTGATGATCCCAGAGATGAACAATATTGATATGTGGACTTATTGAGCAGGAGTTGCATACTCATTCATACATTCATTCACTATCCACTCAGGCTAGTGGTGCGTAACTATTTGTTACATGTACCTTCGCAATGGCCAAGATTTTGGTTGGGGCGCACGACTAACCTGAGATCAGAAGTTTACTACATTGAGTCTGACTATCCAAATTAGGTATGAGACTGGTTTGGATAGAAGTCCCTTGTGATGGACACCATAGCCTGCGATACTTTGTACTATCATCCCGACTTCACACTCCAGCATGGTTATTCCATTCGCACTGCATATTGCATTACATCCGCAACATATGACATTTTGGGTTACTGTGTTTCTGCATTTATATGGTCTAGTTACGGCTGACGTTATTTGTGAACTCATCAAGAATTGTATATTGCATTACATCTTCATCATTTGATATTTGGCTTTTTATAACTCCTCATTCGCATAGTTGAATTGTATTGCGTACTCTGATATTGTTTGACTCATAGACTTACCAGTATTTCTGCTTACTCTGATATCGTATGATTCATGATCTTACCAGTATTTTTGATATTGTATTATTATGGCATTGTATTGAATACTCGACACTTACCTTATGCGCACACTTACACCACCCTCTAAGCTTTCTATAAGCTTATGCACGATAGATGCGTGCAGGTGATGTTAGGTTGCAATAGCGTGGAGCTTGGAGCATGTAGCTGACTTCTGGAGTTTTGATTTTGACATATGTATTTCCCTTTCAACATTGTATTCAAATGCTTATATTAGTGGATATGTGATGATGATGTTGCCTTTGTGATTTGGGTAAACTTGTGGTTATGCTTCTTACGAGATAAATGTACGTTAGAAAATCCTCCTTATAGAATCCGATGATCGAAATCTAGCATATGGGCGCTGGGAGCCAATAATGGGGCATTACGGAGGCAGTCGGCACCGGATTCAACAATCGAGATTCCTGTGAATCCAATTTTCGAGTTTAGGGCGTGACACCACACTAATAAGCAACATATACATCAAGTGGGCTTCATCATATGGGCCAATATATATCACATCGGGCCTCATCAAATGGGCCGCAATTGCATTAATGTGGGCCTTAATGAATGGGCCACAAATACATCAAGGTGGGCCTCATCACATGGGCTGCACTAATGGGCCTCATATATATACATCAGTGGGCCACATTAGTGGGCCGCACTAATGGGCCTCGTCATCTACACCATTCATCTATTTTAGAGATTTCTTAGAGCATTACCAAAAAATGAATCACATCAGAAGATCATTTGGACCATACCACAGATAATAGTGGAGATAATGATTTTCACTGTTAAATAAATCACAGGGCCCACCATAAAGTTCATTCTCCATCCAATCTGATCATAAGGTCATAAAGACCTGGATTAAGAGGGAAAACAAATTCCATATTGATCCAGAACTTCTGTGACCCAAACGGGTTTCAACGATAAGTGTTTAATCCTTCACTATTTTGCAACGTGGCCCACTTGATAGACAGTGTGGATATAACATATACATCAGTGGTGGGTCCTACTGTCTAGCTATCTGGATGGTGTGGATAAGACGTATACATCAGGAGGGATTCCCATCGTCCCAAGCAGTGGACGGTGCAGATGCACCACATACATTAGGCCCCACATGGCACTATCCAGATGGACGTTGCTGTTATAGAATACATGTATTAAAGGTGGGTCCCACGTGGGGCCCACCAGATATACATATATATATATATTTATATTATAATATGAATCATTCAAACATCTATATATATTATATTTTATATTATAATACGAATCATTCAAACATCTAGCCATGGATGTCCATTCGACAGACGGTCTGGATAGCATGCCACCATGATGTGAGGTCCACGCACGTGGACTGGATGGCATGAATGAAGCACTTACATAATGGTGGTCCCACATCTAGTGGACCACACGATCGGACGGTGTGAATAATACATCATGGTGGGGTTTCCACCGTTCATGGTGTGGATTTAATCCATCCTTCAAGGTGGGCCTCAATAGGAAAAATAAAGAGAGAGAGAGAGAGAGGGAGAGAGACGTGTGAAGGGGAGGGACCCCGCCACTATGGGCCCTCCCTAAACTTAATACAATGCATACATCAAGTGGGTCCTACCACAAGTGGGCCCACAAATAGAAATCAACGGTGGAAATCCTAAGATCACCCGCCTATATCACTCCTTTAGCTTCTTGGACTCCTTGACTCCTAAGCTAGCTCTTTAAGGGTTAATGATGAAGTTTTGATGGTTGGATGGGAAGATTTGGTGGTAGGATGATGGGTCCTCTCTTAGTTTCTTTTATCTCCTTAGGATTTTTTTTCTCATGGTTGCTTGGGAAATGGAGGGAGATAAGATGGAATGGGTGTTATAAGGAGAGATGACATGGAGGGTATGGGCTTGGTTGAATTTTGGATGAGAGAGGGATGGGAGGAGAGAGAGAGAGAGAGAGAGAGAGAGAGAGAGAGAGAGAGAGAGAGAGAGAGTTGTCTTTGGGTAAGTGTAACATCCCGAAAATCGAGGGTTGAGTAGTAACTCAACTCCCGAGTTCCAGAACATCACTTATACAACATAATGAATGATGATTGAATGTTGACTATATTCGTGCATTGAACATGAGTGAGATTAAGCCAAAACAACATATTATACTCTAGCGACAGTAAATTGCAAGCGGAAGACTGTGATAGACATAAAATATAAAAACTGTGGTGAGTCTCCAGAGTGTGATAATGTTACCAGGTTAAATAATTACAAGTACAATTCTAAAATTTACCAAATGTGAGGAAGTGTAATGTCTCCTATCCCGAGTACCATAGCCCCATCAATACATTACTAGGTCTTTATAGACCTGTCAGAGTGTTATATGTAGGAGAACTCCTCCTCAACATCATAGTAGTAGTCCGGCTCTGCTTCATAAGCATCGCCATCACCTGAAACTCAACAAATCTGGTTGGTGTTGCAAACACCGTCCCGTAACGTGGGAGTGAGTGATCAACTCAGTGGAACAATAAGGCATAGGTTAACATATTATCAACTCAGTCAAGCAGTAATGATAAAGCAGTGTAATCAAATAATTCTAAATACTCTTATTAAATGCAAGTATGAAATGATATGATGAATGCCCCTGCTAAACACCCTCATACGACACCATCTTATGTTCGTGGATGCGTACATCCCTCAGTGCTCCACATCTACTAGGCATATGCAGTGCGATGATGAGCATGATTACCGAGTAGTTATTAGTCTATTTCAAACAGCAGTATTGGGAAACTAAGGTACCTTCCTTATATCATTCCCAAACATGATCCATTCTAGGGTCATCAAACCTAGATAATCTCATACGATATTATGGTTCGAGAGGCATCGCAAAGGCATCACAAAGGGCTCGTCACCCGTCAGCACGGATACAGATCTCACTGTATGCAGCTCAATTGCTGGCCGTCAGCTCGAATACAGGTCTCACCGTACTCGGCTCAATCGCTAGCCGTCAGCTCGAATACAGGTCTCACCGTACTCGGCTCAACTCATACTCTAGTTGCTGTGAAGGGCTCATCGCCAATCACAGACTTCAGAGTATACTCGAAGACACTACAAAGGACTCGTCGCCCGTCAGCATGAATACAGGTCTCACCGTATTCGGCTCTCGCCGTAGGTGTCGACAGCTCGAATACAGTGTCCCATACCACCGTATTCGGCTCACGAGTCTGGTTGGTCACTGGTCACTACGGGGAGGCACGTGGCCCCAGCGTAGGCCGACAGCTCGACCACGGTGTCCCATACCACCATACCCATTTCATGGGTCTTAGCGGATCGAGGTACTATGGTTAACGAGATTTCACTGGTAAGTTTGGTACCCTAGGTTCAAGCAATAGCGTCCAAACATGGTGAACATACATTAGACATATCGGGTTACTTGACTATCCTGACTAGTTCGAGCGCACAATCAACTGAACGACCTGAAGTGCATAAGCACTTCGTGTGGCCTAAACACTGTTGCCAATTGAAGTATAACTCGGGTTCGTCAAACACATCTTACGAGGTGAAATGAATCTCAACCACGATCTCAAGTCTGGTACCGATTGTCTGGACTATAGACATAGTCCCAAACTCAATCAATCCTTATTCATAGCATGTGGAGTAAAGCATAATAAGCAAAGTAATTCAAGCATGTTAGTAAGCATGTCATAGAGCATGTTATAAAGCATGTTATAAAGTACTACATAAATAGGAATACAAACACATGTATTGCACAAGTAAGCGGTTTAAGTAAATAACCTCATGGAGGAAATCATACATGTCTCTAAGGTAGTTGAGAATCCCATCTCAACACCCTCCTAAGGCATCAACATCCAAACACTTACTCACACAAGCATTTTCATAAACACTTAACATACACTATTTCAACATACTTAGTGTATGTTAGCAAACCTATATGAGGGCGAGTCCTTTCGCCAAGCGAGTATTTTACGCATATATAATATATTTATACAACAAATAATCATGGCAAACACGTCTCTAAAATATATATGTATACGGTACTTTCTACAATACAGTATTTCTACATAGTGTAAATTCGTAAAACATGTATTTGGGCGAATTCTTTTGCCAAATAAGTATTTTATCCATATATCATATATTCATACAATAAATAATCATGTCAAACACATTTTCAAACTTTATATGTATACGGTATTTTCTACGAATACCTAGAATATGTAAAATTCCATAATCTACATCTTTAATCGAAACAGAAAACAGAAAGCACTTTGTACATGTACAATTGCATGCAGATCATGAATCTATCATTATCTGACATTAACAACGTTGAACACCATAACCTATACACCTAAAATCCTCACCTTTTATCGTAGAATCGAAACAGAGTCAATAGAATTGCTAAGTTTTTGTATACGGCAGTTTGGTAACCTATAGAATGAAATAGGTTAGCTATTTCATAACCTACAACCTATACAACCCTAAAACAGATTAGGGTTAGGGTTTCTTACCTAGAAACAGAGCTGGAATCGCTGGAAAAGTGATTAGAATGGAGTGGTGGAGCTTGTGGAGCGGTAGGGAAGCATGGCAGGGAGATTCTCCCACATCTCCCACACTTTCTCTCTTTTCTCTCTTTTCTCTCTAGGGTTTCTCTCAAATTCGTATGGCTGCAATGAGAGAGGGTTTAAGGTCCTTATATAGCCCAAATACTCATCGAAATAGACTCCAGGTCAAAGTATACTTAGGTTACAACCAAAGCGGACCTGTTTCAGCTCAACGGAGGACTTCTGGCGAGCCTCCTTGAGCCAAAGGTCGGACTTAAGCTCATAGACATTGGATGAACGTGGAGTTAAGTTTTCGTTTCAGTCAGATTCCCAGATCAGGCATGGCAGACCAATTTCAGTTCAACGGTCAGTGGATCTCGATCGGAGATTCTGAGTACATGGATATGTTTATGAAATTTTTTCTGATCCGTGGGTGTATTTGGGTCAGATTCTGACGGTCAGGTTGCTTAATACTGACCCGCAAGCGACAAGTCTCAGATTACTATTCAAGATATTTATTTGTAAAGAAAACAAGTGTTTTCACACTCCCTCGCTCTGGACTCAGGCGAACAGCCATGGGACACTGTCTGGATTTGATTTCCGAGATGGTTGTCAAGCCCAGTGAGGCGGTCCTAAATCCTTAACCTCTTATTATTCGGACTCTCGATGTGCGGTCTAGATCTGATACGGAGTTTCAACGTGCTCCCAAAAGCAGTTGGGTAATGAGTTTGATCCAAGATTTTAAGGTAACCTAGCGTCAATGATTCTACAAGTTTTGGGTCTTGCAGATCGTATTTAAAGCAATTCTAGTCGATTTCGTAGCTAATCTAGTTTTTCACTTAGTTACTTTGTCTCATTTCTAAAGGATTTAGTCCTATAAGATTTCTGTTTGAGGTGGTACTTAGTCCTTTGTAGTTTGTATATAAAGTGATCCAAATTATACTACTTAGCTAGTTTAAGATAGTGTCTAGGGTGAATGTACTTAGAAAGATTGAAAGATCAAGGTGGTGAAGGGTGGGATTTGTGAAGAAAATGGTTCGAAAAGGGATTTGAGGCTTTAATTGAGTGTTTGAGAAGTTAAACCGGTGTTAGGATTGACCCATCGCCTAAGGACGTCTAATTCCAGGTTGGGAAAAATTCGGGCTGTTACAATCTACCCCCCTTAAAACATAATTTCGTCCCTGAAATTGGCTAAGGGTAATAAAGAAAGATTTAATTATTTTTTTTGCCTAAGTTTTATTGATTTCGAGTTTCTACGCCTGGTAGGGCATATACTAGTCTGGTTCATTTTAGTCTACCTCCCTTAAAACTTATTTCTTTATCCATTTCTCATACCCTGGAGTCTTGACGATAATTCCCAACAATTTAGAGTAAGATAGCTGTTTTCATTGTTTGACCAACATGGAGAGACGGTTATAGTGGGCTTGATCCCGATACATCGATCATCTACTGAGCTAGGGTAGAAAGCTCATCGTATCCCTTCCGAATCCTGGTGGATCCCGCTCTTCTGCTCATCAGCAGTGAGTCCGTTGGTAGTCACCCAGGATTGAGAATTGGGTCAAGCCGCGAATGTTTCGCAGTTTATATTTCAGTAACTCCGTAGTCCAATCACTCTAGAAACGTAGGGAATGTCCATTGTTGAAAGGTTCAAATTGTCTATTTCTAAGGTTGCCCTTTAGGTCTTAGTCTAAGAGGGTCCTCGTTATTATCTATGTCCAAGGGAATGGTGAATTAAATCTTACTAGATTATCCTAAAACAGTTTCTCCTAATAGAACTTGCTAGGGCTCCTATAATGTTCGTATTCAACGAGCACAGTTTCAATCCTGGGCCAGAGGGGTAGGGTCCACCACGCTTCCGCTGCGCCACCCAGATCAAAGAGGTGTATTGATTTGACCTAGCTGCATCTATCGGTCTCTGGCATTCTCTAATGTAACCGGTAGTCTAGTCTTAATTTAGGGGTAGTGGAAATCCATAGGTGTAGTCCAAGGTCTATGCTTATACACTAGATGATTTCAGATCATTTCTAATTCAAGAATTTATTTATCGCGTAGGGTCAAACGTTGTCTAAGTGAAATTGAGTTGTACAGACATAAATTTAACTATGCTCGAGCACTTCACACATGCTCATACCAGCTAAGAGGGTCCTAAGGTTCACATTATTAATTTGTTGGATTTCCTATATGGTGAGGTTTGTCGAAATCTAGGAGCACCGCTCTAGGTCCAAAACTACAAGGGCCCATTTGGCCAGTGGTCTTAAATTGTATTAAATGGAACTGTATTACTAATCCTACCTCGGGATTGGGAGTAACATGGTTGGTAGGAGGGTGGGTGGGATAAAAATAAATTTTATAGGCTTTGAAAAATGAGTCTTGTATGGGAAAGTATGAGATGGGAGTTCCAAATCCCATGATGATGAATTTCTAAGTGTAATTTGAAAGGAAATCTCGGAGTTTACGTTTAATTGCATACATTCCAAACATGGCAGTAGAAAACATGGGATACAACCAATCTAGGGGCCATACCTTACACATACATTTATTATTATTTTTACAATTTCATCCGCCTAATCTCACCTAATGCAATTGGCCGTACGGGCCCTAAATGTCCTCAAACATCAAACATTCTACCAACTACTACCCCCATCAATATGAAAATATGAACATTCAAAGGCGGTAACCCAAGCAAACTACAAGACAACCGTATGGATGACTAGGCATCCGAGTCTGGCGACGGAGGAGGGCCCCCTTTCTCTTTCCCGTGAGAGAGAAAAAGGTGGAAATTGAAAATACGGCCGTAATGAACTAGAATAAGGCCATGGAAAAGTGAAGCAACGGAGAGAAAAGCCTGGAGTTTTTGGTTCTCCATAGATTTGGGGCCCAACAGATGTTGTAAAGGCCCAAATGCTAAAGGTTAAAGGAAGAAAGTGAAGAGATAGAATGGGTGATGAAGCTCACACGATTTGGAGCTTCAAATGGGAGTGTAAAAGCTCAAATGAGAGGGAAAGGAGAGGGTAGACAGTAAGGGCAAAGATTTTACAGTAGGGTGACGAGGGAGATGCACGAAAATGGGGGAGAAGGGGATTAGAGAGGTGGTTTTGTGAAAAATCTGAGATTTTTATGAAGAAAGGAGAGCTTGGAAGGTGAGTTTGTGAAGGGAGTATGCCCTAGGGTGGTTTTTAGTCGACGGCCCATGGACCAGGGGGTTCCCCAAGCCCCCAAACACGATCGGCCCAGACGGCCGGCCCGGCCCAACCAAAAAACCGACGAGGCCTCGCCGACCGGGCGAGGGCCTCGCAGACAAACTTCCTAGATTTTGAGGGGGGGCCCCATGGACGAGATCCTCATGGTCTCCAGGCCCTAAAAAACCCTGGGTCCCACCTTGGGTCCCACAAGATTGATGTGGGTAGGCCCCCGACCCCGATTCACTCAATTTCGGGTAGTTTCGGGCAATTTCGGACGTATCTTGCAATCTGGAATGAGTTATCCAACGTAAAATATATGAATTTGGGGTAGAACGAGCTAATGAAGCCAACCAACTTAGCCATGCTGGGTTGCATAGCACGGAATTGCAAAAAAACCTTGGATCGATGGTCGTTTCCCTGTTTCAATTCCGTTTTACTAAAAAAAATAGTAGTTTTAGTTTGATTACTCTTCATCTGTTAGGCTTTAGGAGTTATGCCCATTGTGAAAAGAGCTTAGAATAATTAGGAGAATGGTTTGGTGAAGCCAAATAGGACACTTACTATATATTTTTTTTGGCCGACAACCTTGCGTACTAGTAGACATCACAACCTTATAGTAAGTCGCGAATTCTAGGAGTTTTAGTTGTAGTTCGATTTTGATTTCTTTCCCATTAATTAGTATCCCTATTTAAAGGGTTGTGAACTCATTTTTAATCATTCATTAATCAATTTCGAATTTATTAGTATCTATTTTTTTTTTTTGCTTTCTTTCCTCGTGGATTCGAAAAGTCTCTGTGAGGAGTCCAGAGAAGCTCTGAGGATTCGGAGTAGTTATCATCATCACGCTTATCCCGTATTCTACCAATTTTCAACGGTTGGGGTGAGGTGCATTGCAATCTAGAATCATTAATAGACAGCCTAGGAATGTTTTAAGGTCAACCCGTGCAACCATGGTTGAATACAGACTCGATTTTGGTGTTCGCTTTCAGTGTACTTCGCCAATTGGCGAAATCGGGATACTTATGACTGTTTCTACGTTCCGTCGCTCCCTCCTAAGTCAGAGTGCGTCAGTGTGCGTCGTGTGACCATAACCCAGGTCCGGTTTAATCCAAGTCATGCTCTGATACCAACTGTCACATCCCGAAAATTGAGGGTCGAGTAGTAACTCAACTCCCGAATTCCAGAACATCACTTATGCAACATAATGAATGATGATTGAATGTTGACTGTATTCGTGCATTGAACATGAGTGAGATTAAGCCAAAACAGCATATCATACTCTAGAGACAGTTAAATTGCAAGCGGAAGAATGTGATAGACATATAAAATATAAAAACTATGGTGAGACTTCAGAGTGTGATAATGTTACCAGGTTAAATAATCACAAGTACAATTCTAAAATTTACCAAATGTGAGGAATTGTAATGTCTTCTATCCCGAGTACCATAGCCTCGTCAATACATTACCAGGTCTTCATAGACCTGTCAGAGTGTTATATGTAGGAGAACTCCTCCTCAACATCATAGTAGTAGTCCGGCTCTGCTTCATAAGCATCGCCATCACCTGAAACTCAACAAATCTGGTTGGTGTTGCAAACATCATCCCGTAACGTGGGAGTGAGTGATCAAATTAGTGGAACAATAAGGCATAGGTTAACATGTTATCAACTCAGTCAAGCAGTAATGATAAAGCAGTATAATCAAACAATTCTAAATACTCTTATTAATGCAAGTATGAAATGATATGATGAATGCCCTTGCCAAACCACCCTCATGCGACACTATCTTACGTTCGCGGATGCGTACCTCCCTCAGTGCTCCACATCTACTAGGCACATGTGGTGCGATGATGAGCATGATTACCGAGTAGTTATTAGTCCATTTCTAACAGCAGTATTTAGAAACTAAGGTACCTCCCTTGTATCATTCCCAAACATGATCCATTCTAGGGTCGTCAAACCTAAATAATCTCATACGATATTATGTTCGAGAGGCATCGTGAAGGCATCGCAAAGGGCTCGTCACCCATCAACACGGATACAGATCTCACCGTATGCAGCTCAATTGCTGGCCGTCAGCTCGAATACAGGTCTCACCGTACTCAGCTCAACTCATGCTTTAGTTGCTGTGAAGGACTCATCGCCAATCACAGACTTCAGAGTATACTCGAAGACACTACGAAGGACTCGTCGCCCATCAACATGAATACAGGTCTCACCGTATTCGGCTCTCCCCGTAGGTGTCGACAGCTCGAATACAGTGTCTCATACCACCGTATTCGGCTCACGAGTCTGGTTGGTCATTGGTCACTACGGGGAGGCACGTGGCCCTACCGTAGGTCGACAGCTCAACCACAGTGTCCCATACCATCATGCCCGACTCATGAGTCTTAGCGGATCGAGGTACCATGGTTAACGGGATTTCACTGGTAAGTTTGGTACCCTAGGTTCAAGCAATAGCATCTAAACATGGTGAAGATACATTAGACATATCAGGTTACTTGACTAGACTGACTAGCTCGAGCGCACAATCAACTGAACGACCTGAAGTGCATAAGCACTTCGTGTGGCCTAACCACTGTCGCCAACTGAAGTATGACTCAGGTTCATCAAACACATCTTACGAGGCAAAATGAATCTCAATCACAATCTCAAGTCTGGTACCGATTGTCTGGACTATAGACATAGTCCCAAACTTAATCAATCCTTATTCATAGCATGTAGAGTAAAGCATAATAAGCAAAGTAATTCAAGCATGTTAGTAAGCATGTCATAAAGCATGTTATAAAGCATGTTATAAAGCACTACATAAATAGGAATACAAACACATATATTGCACAAGTAAGCGGTTTAAGTAAACAACCTCATGGAGGAAATCATACATGTCTCTAAGGTAGTTGAGAATCCCATCTCAACACCCTCCTAAGGCATCAACATCCAAACACTTACTCACACAAGCATTTTCACAAACACTTAACATACACTATTTCAACATACTTAGTGTATGTTAACAAACCTATTTTAGGGCGAGTCCTTTCGCCAAGCGAGTATTTTACACATATATAATATATTTATACAACAAATAATCATGGCAAATACATCTCTAAAATATATATGTATACGGTACTTTCTACAATACAGTATTTCTACATACATAGTGTAAATTTGTAAAACATGTATTTGGGCGAATCCTTTCGCCAAATAAGTATTTTATCCATATATCGTATATTCATACAACAAATAATCATGTGAAACACATTTCCAAACTTTATACGTGTACGGTATTTTCTACGAATACCTAGAATATGTAAAATTCCATAATCTACATCTTTAATCGAAACAGAAAACAGAAAGCACTTTGTACATGTGCAATTGCATGCAAATCATGAATCTATCATTATCTGATATTGAAAGCGTTGAAAACCATAACCTATACACCTAAAGTCCTCACCTTTTATCGTAGAATCGAAACGGAGTCGATAGAATTGCTAAGTTTCTGTATACGGCAGGTTGGTAACCTATAGAATGAAATAGGTTTGTTATTTCATAACCTACAACCTATACAACTCCAAAACAGATTAGGGTTAGGGTTTCTTACCTAGAAACGGAGCTAGAATCGCTGGGAAAGCGATTAGAATGGAGTGGTGGAGCTCGTGGAGCGGCAGGGAAGCATAGCAGGGAGATTCTCCCACATCTCCCACACACTCTCTCTCTTTTCTCTCTTCTCTCTCTAGGGTTTCTCTCAAATTCGTATGGCTGCAATGAGAGAGGGTTTAAGGTCCTTATATAGCCTAAAAACTCATTGAAATAGACTCCAGGTCAAAGTATACTTAGGTTACAACCAAAGCGGACCTGTTTCAGCTCAACGGAGGACTTCTGGCCGGCCTCCTTGAGCCAAAGGTCGGACTTAAGCTCACAGACATTAGATGAACGTGGAGTTAAGTTTTTGTTTCAGTCAAATTCCCAGATCACACATGGCGGACTAGTTTCAGTTCAACGGTCAGTGGATCTCGATCGGAGATTCCGAGTACATGGATGTTTATGAAATTTTTCCTGATCTGAGGGTGTATTTGGGTCAGATTCTGACGGTTAGGTTGCTTAATACTGACCCGCAAGTGACAAGTCTCAGATTACTATTCAAGATATTTATTTTGTGAAGAAAATAAGTGTATTCACACAACGTATTTCATGTATCTATGCTGAAGAAGTACGTTCCTGATCCTTCGCATATCATCAGATGGGAGCAGGTACAGTTGAGCGAGGATGCTACATATGAGTTGCATGACGCGCATCCTTGACAGAAGGAGCAGTCTTGCGTAGAAGAAGGTCATCCCACTTGTGAAGGTGCTTTGGACACATCATTCGAGGAGGAAGCTACCCGGGAGCGAGGCCGAGGTCGGGAAGAACTACCCTAATTCTCGAGGAGTGCGCAGTATAAATTTCGAGGACGAAATTTTTTGTTTAAGGGGGGTAGATTGTAACGACCTGAAAATTTCCGTACATTGGGTCGAGTACCACCTCGACCAGAAATCACGTAGGATTAAATCCTTTAGAAATTTAACAAAGTTAACTAAGTACTAAACTCAATTAGCTATGAAATCCGTTAGGATCGCTTTAAATACGATCTGCAAGACCCAAAACTTGCAGAACAAATGACGCTAGGTTACCCTAAAGTTTAGAATCAAACCCATTTCCCGTCTGCTCTCGGGAATGAAACGAAACTTCGTATTAGGTCTGGATCGCACATCGGGATTCCGATTAACCCGAAGCTAAGGAACTAGGACCGCCCCTCTGGGCTTAACAATCATCTCAAAAATCAGCCTTATCCGATGTTCCACGGCCATTCGTTTCGAATCGGAGCGAGGTAGTGTGAAAAACACTATTCATAAGCCAAAATAAATATCTGGAATAGTGATCGGCATCGTTCGTTGACGCGTCGTATTAACAACACGACCGTCGAGAATCGGACCAAATTACACCCTCGGATTAAGAAAAATTTCGGGAACATTTACATGTACTTGGAATTTCGATCGTGGCCCACCGACCGTCGGGCGAAAGTGGTCCGCCACGTGCGATCTGCGTATCCGAATGAGTCAAAAACGTAATCCCACGTAGATCCATCGATGGTGAGCTTAAGTCTGGCGTTTGGTTCAAGGAGGGCTACTGAGAATTTCCCTTTTGAATTTGGAAAAGCGTCGAAAATCCTATATGCAAAGCGTACCCATGAACCCGAGTCTATTTTCGTAATGTTTGAGGCTATAAAAGGAGCTTAGATCAGCCCCTCTCACAGCCATACGAATTTTGCAAGAAACCCTAGAGGAAGAGAGAAAAGAGAGAAGGACTTGGAGATCGTTGCCGATCTTCCTCCTCTGCTTTGGCTCACCACACGGCTTACACCGCTCCGTTCTAAGTGATTTCCGGCGTTTTCCGCCTCATTTGAAGGTAAGAAAACCTAACCCTAGGTCCGATTTGAGGTGGAATCGAGGTAGGATGTATACCGACTAACCGATTTAAAGCTCTTTAGGCTAGAAATCGCCCGTAGACGGAAGATCCATCACCCTTGCTGATTCGTTCCGTTTCTAAAGGCAAAGGTGAGGAATTTAAGCTTATAAGTTACGGTTTTCAACGCTTTCAATGTCAGATAATGGTAGATTCATGATCTGCTTGCAATTGCACATGTACAAAGTGCTTTCCGTTTCCTGTTTTGATTAACGGTGTGAAATATGGAATTTCACATATTCTAGGTATACGTAGAAATACCGTATACGTATTTTTTTCGGATAAATGCTTGACATGTTTATTTAATGTATGATTATATAACATATGAATAAAATACTAGTTTGGCGAAAGGAATCGCCAAAATATATGCTTACTTGTAAATGTGCCGTATGTTGAAATTACGTATTGTAGAAATGCCGTATGCGTATTTCTTTTGGAATAATGTTTGACATATTTACTTAATGTATGATTCTACAATATATGATTAAAATACTAGCTTGGCGAAAGGAATCGCCGAAGTCTATGTTCCTTTGTAAACACTATGTATGTCAAAATTTGGGTATACGTGGAAGTACCCTATACGTATAAAAGTTGCTGATGTGATTGACATGTTTAATTCTTGTATGAATATGATGTATATGTATAAGATACTGGTTTGGTAAAGGGACAACCCTAGCACACACTTCCCTAGCATACGTCATGTATGTCGAAATATTGCATTCCAAGTGTTGGTGAAATCACTTGTGAGTGTAAGTGCTTAAGTGTTAGAATCTTAGCTAGGTCTTTGAGATGGGATTCTCGGTTACCTTAGAGTCGCATATGACACTCTCCATGTGGTTGTTCACTCTAACCACTCGCTTACGAAATATAAGTATTTGTATACTTATTTACATAATGCTTTATAACATGCTTTGTGACTTGTTTATTAATATGCTTCATGTTATGCTTTATATTATGCTTACTAGTGTTCTTGAATTACCATGTCAACATGCTGTATTTCACATGCTATGGTTAGGATTTGACTGAGCTTGGGACTATGATCGTAGTCCAGGCATCCGGTATCAGACTTGAAGATGTGGTTGGGATTCGTTCCGCCACGCATGATGTGTTGGCGAACCCGTGTCGTACTTTGGTTGGCGATAGTGGTTGGCCACACGAGGTGCTTCTGCGCCTCATATCGCCCAACTTGTTGTGCGCTCGAGCCAGCCGAACACGTCAAGTAAACCGTGTGCCTTATGTATGTTCACCATGTTTGGTCACAAATGCTTGAACCTAGGGTACCAAACTTACCAGCGATAATCCCGTTAACCATGGTACCTCGATCCGCTAAGACTCATGAGCCGGGCATGGTGGTATGGGACACCGTGGTGGTGTCGGCCTACTGCGGGGCTACGTGCCTCCCCGTAGTGACCGGTGAGCAACTCAACTCGTGGCCGATTATGGTGGTATGGGACACTATATTCGCGCGCGTCGGCCTAGCGATAAGGTGATGGGGAGTGGTGCGATCTTTGTGTGTATAGCCCTGGCGACCCTTTGTAGTGACCGCGAGCATACTCGAAGTTGCGGCGTGCCTTAGGGTTCGCCGCGATATATAGAGTATGAACTAGGCTGTTTACGTATAGTTGTATCGTGATGGATCGTTTAAGGGGTGATGGGGGAGTGGTGCAACCTTTGTGCGTAACGGCCACAGCGACCTCTGCAGTGACCTAGAAAACACACCATCGTCGATATTAACTAGGGTGATGACCCTAGATTGGATCATGTTTGGATATGATCTGAGGAGGTACCTTAGTTTCCCAATCCTGTTTGTTTGAAATGGACTAATAAAAACTCGTAATCATGCTCATCATGCATTGCATGTGCACTGGAAGATGTGGAGCACCGAGGGATGAAAGCATGCCGCGAACGTGAGATGGTGTCGCATGAGGAGGGTGTGGTGAGGGCATCCATCATACTGCATTCATACTTGCATTAACCGAGTAACTAGGAGTGTTTGATTCTTGCTTTATCATTCTTGCTTGGCCGTATTGAGAATATGATAACTTATGTCTTATCGTTCCCTTGAGTTAGCTACTCACTCCCACGTTACGGGACGGTGTTGCGCACACCAACCGGACTCTGTCTCGGGTTTAGGCGATCCACTACGCTATTTGGAGGCGGAGCCGATTATGACGAGGACCAGGAGGAGTTCTCATATATGCGGTTATTTGGCGGCTTCGACTAATTCTTGGGATCGATGGGATTTACTGAGGATTGTATCTAGTTTGTTTTGACATTTTGTTTTATATACGAGACATGTATATTGTGACTCGAAGGATTCATACTCTGGATAATGAATCATTTATTTTTTTTTTCTTCACATACATATATATATACTGATTCGGTCTTCGCTTGCTTTTATACAAGTGATCTGAGTATGAATTCTTGCTTTGGTATAATCTCATTCATGTGTATTGCGCTAACTCAGACAACATTTAACCATCATTGTGTATGTTGCATAAGTGATGCGTTGGAACTCGGGAGTTGAGTTCATACTCGACCCCCGATTTTCAGGGCGTTACAAGTTGGTATCAGAGCATGATTTTGATTAAACCGGACCTGTGTTATGTCCCCACTACGTACGCTGACGCATTACACTTAGGAGGGTGCGCAAAAATAGCAACAGTCTTAGGGTCTCCCAATCCCGCCGTTCGACGAAGTTCGTTGCAAATGGACGTTTTGATCGAGTGTGTACTCGATCCCGACCACACTTAGGGACCCCAAGTCACTCCTAGACCGTCTATTGACGTGTCCAGGTCACAATCTACCAAAATGAGTCGTTAAAGATCAGGAAAAACCAGATTATATCAGAACTTTGCCGGAACTAACCGTTTTGGCACAAAACTGAGTCCGTGGGCCCCCACGCCTAATCCGTTAAAGTTTTGGACCAAGCCAGGGTGCATTTGGCACCCTGGGAGTCTGACGAACAGGGCCAGACCGCGGCGGCGCGGTTCCGGCCAAGCCCGACCGCGGCGCCACCGCGGCACCGGCGGCGGACCGCGCCCCGGTTAGCTTTCCGGTGAAATTTTGAGCATGGGATGGGTCGGCCCAGCATGCCCTACCCCATGGCACGTGCCATTTTGGCATTAGTTTGGGTTTTAAAGGGCTGAAACACCCATCTTCCTCATTTCCCCTCTTTTCAACCACCACCACCTCCATTTTCAATTTTTGCTGAAAACCCATCCCTCCAAACCTTCAATCCCTCCATTTCCTTCCATAACTCACACACCCCTACCTCCTACAACAGCCCTAGCCTCTCCCTTTCCCCATTTCCACAAGTTGGAGCTCTCATAACCCTCCTTGGAGCTCAAAATCGGGTAATCTACTAACCCATCCCATTTTCTTCTTGTTCCTTCTTCATTTCTTACCTCTAGAGCTTCTTCTACACCTGTTGAATTGTTGATTGTGGAAGATAAAAGAGGTCAGCCCTTTGTTCCCCCATTTTGGAAATTTTCCATGGCCCTCCTTGGTGTGGTGGCCACCATTTTCTCCATTTCCTCCATCCTATCTTTCATGGGAAAGAGAAAAACCGCGGCCGACGACGCCGACCCAAGTAGGCCAGCCCATACCCGAAGAAGATCCGACGTTGGGGCCGGCACAAGCACCGTGCGGGAGTTTAGGTCGAAGCGAGACCTGGATCCTGATCACCCCGCCAGAAATGCTTATCCGATAGGCATGGAATATGGGCGCTTCGCGGGCCGCAAGGTCGTGTTTGAAGCTCATGTGGATGAAAGGATGTTCGGACTACACCCGATGATGGACCACTTGGTGGATATCGGGTGGAATCATATTTTTGAAGGCGAGTCTCCCGCATGTGAGAACACGGTCCGCGCTTTCTACGCTCACATCGTGGACGCATCACTAGAGCCTCTTCAGTTTACTGTCTCTGTGAGGGGCATAAGGCGCACAATCACTGTGGATGAGGTGGTTCGAATCACGAAGATTCCGCTTGGTCAAGTGCATCCCAGTGATGACTTCTCTAGAAGCTAACGCGGAAAGGGATCGCCGCACGCGATTTCTCTGTGGTCGCCGGGTTACTTGGAAGCGAGGAAATTGTATTGCGGCGACGAAGATGTCTGAAGACTTCCATTTGCTCCATCACATCTTCACATACAATGTATACCCACGGTGGGGTAACCGCACGGAATGTACTAGGGTGATGGTGAACTTTCTGTACAAGATGGGACTATTTGGGACAACATATGCACGCCACATTCATCCTATCCCAGATAGTTAATGTTGTTCGTTCCGCCAGGAACGATCTTTCGCTCCCATTTGGCCGACTGATCTGCAGGATGGCTCGTGATGTAGGCTATAGATTGAATATGGAGGATCTTGCACCGGTCCGAATCATAAGTGAAGCCACACTCAGGAATATGAATATCGGTCCCCACAGCGGCAAGCCCGACTCGACGAGTCTGGAGATGAGTCGGATAGCGCCGGCGAGGGAGAGTGTTGACCTCCGGTGAGAGTGATGAGAACTGGTGATGACATACAGGAAGAAGAACCCGAGGCTCAGGACACGAGAGGAGAGTTCACCCCCGCGGCTCGGGGGCAGGGTGTGGATCGAGATGTATTTGATGCGCGATTTGCCCGTCTTGAGGAGAGGCAAGCCGCCTTGCAGCAAGAGGTTGGACAAGTTCGGGCTGAGATTGGTCAAGTTCGAACTAAACTTGAAGAGAATGAAGCTTACATGAAGAAAAATTTCAAGAAGATGTCCCGTACGTTGAAGGCCATCGTGCTGTGCGCAGGATAAGAATGCTCCTCCTCCACCGCCTACTTCGGATGCTTAGTCATCATATTGTTGTTTGTTGTGTTTGCTTTGGTTACCGCGATAGGCGGTTTGTGTTTCGTACGGATATTGTATTAGGTAGTAGCATGTTTAGGTGTTTGATGTGTGGATGTATTGGCTATAATGTGATTTCCGTCATGATTCATGTAAACTCTGTAGTCCATGTATTATGACAATTTTGAGTAAATGAAAAGCATATAGCCTCTTTTGTTTGATGATGTGTGGAATGCTTAAGTGCTTTATGGAGTGTATTATCTTTGTATCTCACCAATCTTTTGTACTGTGTTGTATAGGGCATGCCGCGACAGATATACGCGAGTACGGCACATCTCCTTGGACCGGCTCCATGGACCGAGACACCTTAGTAGTAGTGGTCCCGGACCGTGGGTTGGGTTCCGATCAGCCCCCTACTGGTCCTGCTGGCGGGTTGCCACCATACACGCCCCCGGTCCGTGAGCAGTTTCGGCCATCATCTTCTGCGCAGCATGACTCCCAGGCTGCTCCGCCGACCGATAGATTTGAGCAGCTGATGTTGATGATGCATCAGCAGCAGGTACTGAAGCAGCAGCACTACCAGCAGCTTATGGCCACTATCGCTGAGGCCTTGTCACATGGTGGTAGTGCGACTCCACCTACGACTCCTGCTTGTCCTGCAGGGCACCCTGAGCCTCCTGCTCAGTGTGATGATGTGCCTCTGCCTTCACCCGTGGTGCCTCCTACTGGAGATGTCGGCACACGCGGTCTACTCGAGCGATTTCAGCGCTTGAGGCCTCCTTCGTTCATGGGCACTCATAGGCCCGAGGAGGCAGAGTTTTGGCTTGACCGCATCTCGAAGATGCTTCGGATGCTGCATTGCTCGAGGCGAGTGCAGTGGCCGGCCGCCTTTATGTTTGAGAGAGCGAGTTTATGGTGGGACGGTGTGTTGCGGTCTGTCGCAGCGGACTACGTATGGACCTGGGAGGCTTTCGAGTTCGGTTCCATGAGAAATACTACCCGCCGACTTACCGACATGAGCGGGAGGACGAGTTTCTGCGCCTCAGGCAGGGAGGCATGACTATTACAGAGTACGAGCACCGCTTCACCGAGTTGGGCCGCTTTGTCCCGACTATACTAGTGGACGAGCAGATGCGGATGCGTCGATTTTCTTTGGGCTTGCGGACCGGAGATACGGTCGAAGATATGCTGCCTCACTATACCTACATATGCAAAGACCTTGGTTCACATGTCATGACGGCAGAGCAGGATGTGGACCGGTTGGCCCGATCACGTGGCACTATGGTTGCGAGGCCACGACGGGAGATACTGAGACGCGGGCCTATCCTAGGCAAGAGGCCTCGTGTTGACTCGCCTCCAGGATCGCGGCGCCGGGGGGCTGGTGAGGCGCCCATTGTGACACACGCATGCGTGCGGGAAACGGGGTCATCCTATCGGGGAGTTGCTTCGCGCGGATGAAGGACAGTGGTTTCTCTCGCCACAGATGATGGGCCGTTCTCGCCCACAGGCCATATCGGCTCCACCACTACTGGACGGCTCCGCACATCCTTCCTTCCGAGGCCTCTCGTGTGCGCGCGCCCGGGCCGCCACGGCGACCCTTGGCTCCTCGGTAGAACCGCCCGGTGACGGGGCTCGCGTTCATACTCTTGTAGCGGAGGCACCTGAGACGTCGGTTTCAGCTCCGACGGCCTTCGAGGGTACGGCTTTTATCCACGACACTCCCATCTCTTTATTGGTGGACACTGGGTCCACTACTTCTATTATTTCTTGTGGGGCGGTGAAACGCCTATCTCTGCATACTGTTCCCACTAGGGGAACGAGACTCATTATGGCTACTGGGGCTTTCTCGACGGTCACACGATTATGCGAGGGTTGTGCGATAGTCTTGGGTAGCAGCACAGTGCTCGTCGACCTCATTGTTGCTCTGCTATGGCATTACGACGTTATCCTTGGTATGGACTGGCTCACCAGGATGAGGGCGGAGGTAGATTGCGATACTCGGATCGTGACGGCCTATGGACCTGACGGTGCAGCTTTCACGTTTCCAGTGCAGGTCAGTTTGCCCTGCCGCATTGATTGTTATGCTGCTTTACTTGTGCCGATTGATGGTCCGACCATAGATGGTACGCCGGTGGTTCGAGAGTTTGCAGGCGTGTTTGAGACTATCCCTGGTTTACCTCCTCGGCGTGAGATTGATTTTACGATTGATCTTACGCCTGGTGCGACGCCCATCTCGTTGCCGACTTATCGTATGCCTCCATGTGAGATGGAGGAGCCATGATACAGATTGACGGACTCGTAGAGAAGGGTTTTATTCGACCTAGCGTGTCTCCTTGGGGAGCACCTGTATTGTTCGTGAAGAAGAAGGACGAGTCGCTACGGTTGTGTATTAATTACCGTAGGTTGAACCAGGTCACGGTGAAGAACAAGTATCCTTTGCCCAGGATTGATGATCTGTTCGATCAGTTGAGGGGGCGAAGTATTTCTCGAAGATTGACCTTCAGTCAGGGTACCACCAGTTGCGCGTGAGAGAGGAGGACGTGCGAAGAACAGCCTTCAGGACGTGCTTTGGGCACTATGAGTTCTTAGTGATGTCGTTCGGTCCGGCCTGACGAACGCACTGTCACCGTGTTCATGGATCTGATGAACCGGGTATTTCGGCCCTTCCTTTACCGATTCGTCATCGTCTTTATCGATGACATTTTGATATACTCCACGAGTCGGGAGGAGCACGAGGAGCACTTGCGAGTGGTATTGGAGACACTGAAGAAGAACCAGTTGTTTGCGCAATACAAGAAGTGCGACTTCTGGCAGGAGGAAGTCAAGTTCCTGGGACATGTGGTGTCCAAGGATGGGATAGATGGACCTTGCTAAGGTAGCTGCGGTTCAGATTGGCGTGACGGCTTTGAATCGGTTCGAGGTGAGGAGTTTCCTTGGCCTGGCTGGGTACTACTGAGACGTTTCATTCGGGATTTCTCGAAGATCGCCAGCCATTGTCTCGGTGACTCGGAAGGACCGAAGTTCGCTGGAATGAGAAGGCGGAGGCGACTTTTTAAGGAGTGAAGGACAAGTTGACGTCCGCCCACGTGCTAGTATTGCAGAGCAAGGGGTGAAATACACGGTGTATCTTGTGACGCGTCTCGCGTTGGTTTGGGTTGTGTCCGATGCGTGAAGGATAGGGTGATATCGTATGCCTCGAGACAATTAAGGAAGCACGAGGAGAATTACCCTACACATGACCGGAGGTTGGCGCTGTCATCTTTGCATTGAAGCTCTGGAGACATTACCTCTATGGTGAGGAGTTCGAGCTTTTCTGCGACCACAAGAGCCTTAAATACATATTCACGCAGCGGGATTTGAATATGAGACAGCGCCGATGGATGGAGACCTTGAAGGACTTCGGTTCGAGGTTTCCTACCATCTGGCAAGGTGAACCTTGTGGCGGCAGCGTTGAGCCGCAAGAAGGCGATAGCATTTGCGGCACCGTGATGATAGCCGAGTGGGACATGGTGGAGTTTGTGCGGGACTTCGAGCGGAGACTCACGCGTCGAGGAGCCATTTGAGTGTGTTGCGCACGTTCGGGTGCGACCACTTATTGATGAAGATTGTTGAGGCCCAAGAGGGCGATATACGGTACTGTCCCGAGCCGAGAGAAAGAGGCTAAGCGGCGCCGTGGACTCGAGTGGAGAGTTGGATCCGATGGGGTTTACGATTCCGTGGCCGCCTATGTGTTCGGATGTGCGACTTGAGACGCGAGCTTCTCGAGTCTCCGCCCATAACTCGAAGTTTGCGATGCATCCCGGTAGCACGAAGATGTACCGGGATATGAGACGGACGTATTGGTGGGATAACATGAAGGCCCACATTCTTTGAGTATGTGTCTCGATGTCGACGTGCCCGGCGGGTCAAGGCGTGAACATCGCCGACCTCTGGGCGCTTCGGCCCATGCGTATAAGCGGAGTGGAAGTGGGACTTCATCTCCATGGACTTCATATCAGGGTTGCCGAAGACGAGGAAGGGGCACGATTCCATTTGGGTGATTGTGGACCGGTTGACCAAATCGGCCCATTTCCTCCCTATCAGAGTTACGAACTCCGCAGACGAGCTGGCTGGGATTGTACATCAGGGAGATCGTCCGTCTACACGGGGTTCCTTTGGAGATTGTGTCGGACAGAGACACGCGGTTCACATCCATCTTCTGGACTCGTATCCAGGAGGCGATGGGTGTGAAGTTGAAGTTCAGTACAGCGTTTCATCCTCGGGACCGATGGGCAGACGGAGCGAGTGAATCGGTCTGGAGGATATGTTGCGAGCATGTGTGTTGGACTTCAAGGACGGTTGGGATGACTTGTCTTCCGTACGCGGGGATTCGCCTACAACAACAAGCTTCCGGGCGACTATTGGCATGGCGCCATATGAGGCTCTATATGGTCGACCTTGTAGGGCACCGCTTGTTGGGGGCGAGGTTGGAGAGCGTAGCTGATTGGCCGGAATTGGTTCGGCGACTACGAGAGAAGGTAGACATTATCGGGCGTCGATTACTCACGACACTGAAAGCGAGAAGAGTTACGCCGATACGAGGCGGCGACCGCTGGAGTTCGAGGTCGGTGATCATGTGTTCCTTCGGGTTTCCCCTATGAAGGGAGTCCTTCGGTTCGGGAAGAAGGGGAAGCTCACACCGAGGTTCATTGGTCCATTTCAGATACTGGATCGAGTGGGTGATGTGGCGTATCGTCTCGCCTTGCCTACACCACTTGCTTCTGTACACAACGTATTTCATGTATCTATCTTGAAGAAGTACGTTCCTGATCCTTCGCATATCATCAGATGGGAGCAGTACGGTTGAGCGAGGATGCTACATATGAGTTGCTTGCCGACGCGCATCCTTGAGGAAGGAGGCAGTGCTGCGTAGCAAGGTCATCCCACTTGTGAAGGTGCTTTGGACACATCATTCTGAGGAGGAAGCTACCTGGGAGACTAAGGCCGAGGTCAGGAAGAACTACCCTCGATTCTCGAGGAGTACGAGAACGGTATAAATTTCGAGGATGAAATTTTTGTTTAAGGGGGGTAGATTGTAACGACACGAAAATTTCGTACATTGGGTCGAGTACCACCTCGACCGAGAAATCACGTAGGATTAAATCCTTTAGAAATTTAACAAAGTTAACTAAGTACTAAACTCAATTAGCTATGAAATCCGTTAGGATCGCTTTAAATACGATCGCAAGACCCAAAACTTGCGAGAACAAATGACGCTTAGGTTACCCTAAAGTTTAGAATCAAACCCATTTCCGTCTGCTCTCGGGAATGAAACGAAACTTCGTATTAGGTCTGGATCGCACATCGGGATTCCGATTAACCCGAAGCTAAGGAACTAGGACCGCCCCTCGGGCTTAACAATCATCTCAAAAATCAGCCTTATCCGATGTTCCACGGCCATTCGTTTCGAATCGGAGCGAGGTAGTGTGAAAACACTATTCATAAGCCAAAATAAATATCGGAATAGTGATCTCGCATCGTTCGTTGACGCGTCAAGATTACAACACGACCGTCGAATCGAGACAAATTACACCCTCGGATTAAGAAAAATTTCAGAACATTTACATGTACTTGGAATTTCGATCGTGGCCCACCGACCGTCGAATCGAAAGTGGTCCGCCACGTGCGATCTGCGTATCCGAATGAGTCAAAAACGTAATCCCACGTAGATCCATCGATGGTGAGCTTAAGTCTGGCGTTTGGTTCAAGGAGGGCTACCAGAATTTCCCTTTTGAGCTGGAAAAGCGTCGAAAATCCTATATAGGCAGTACCCCATGAACCCGAGTCTATTTTCGTAATGTTTGAGGCTATAAAAGGAGCTTAGATCAGCCCCTCTCACAGCCATACGAATTTTGCAAGAAACCCTAGAGGAAGAGAGAGAAAAGAGAGAGAAGGACTTGGAGATCGTTGCCGATCTTCCTCCTCCTGCTTTGGCTCACCACACGGCCTACACCGCTCCGTTCTAAGTGATTTCCCGGCGTTTTCCGCCTCATTTGAAGGTAAGAAAACCTAACCCTAGGTCTGATTTGGGGTGGAATCGAGGTAGGATGTATACCGACTAACCGATTCCGCTCTTTAGGCTAGAAATCGCCCGTAGACGGAAGATCCATCACCCCTTGCTGATTCGTTCAGTTTCCAAAGGCAAAGGTGAGGAATTTAAGCTTATAAGTTACGGTTTTCAACGCTTTCAATGTCGATAATGGTAGATTCATGATCCGCTTGCAATTGCACATGTACAAAGTGCTTTCTGTTTTGATTAACGGTGTGAAATATGGAATTTCACATATTCTAGGTATACGTAGAAATACCGTATACGTATTTTTTCGGATAAATGCTTGACATGTTTATTTAATGTATGATTATATAACATATGAATAAAATACTAGTTTTGGCGAAAGGAATCGCCAAAATATATGCTTACTTGTAAATGTGCCGTATGTTGAAATTACGTATTGTAGAAATGCCGTATGCGTATTTCTTTTGGAATAATGTTTGAAATATTTACTTAATGTATGATTATACAATATATGATTAAAATACTAGCTTGGCGAAAGGAATCGCTGAAGTCTATGTTCCTTTGTAAACACTATGTATGTCAAAATTTGGGTATACGTGGAAGTACCCTATACGTATAAAAGTTCTTTGATGTGATTGACATGTTTAATTCTTTGTATGAATATGATGTATATGTATAAGATACTGGTTTGGTAAAGGGACAACCCTAGCACACACTTCCCTAGCATACGTCATGTATGTCGAAATATTGCATTCCAAGTGTTGGTGAAATCACTTGTGAGTGTAAGTGCTTAAGTGTTAGAATCTTAGCTAGGTGCTGAGATGGGATTCTCGGTTACCTTAGAGTCGCATATGACACTCTCCATGTGGTTGTTCACTCTAACCACTCGCTTACGAAATATAAGTATTTGTATACTTATTTACATAATGCTTTATAACATGCTTTGTGACTTGTTTATTAATATGCTTCATGTTATGCTTTATATTATGCTTACTAGTGTTCTTGAATTACCATGTCAACATGCTGTATTTCACATGCTATGGTTAGGATTTGACTGAGCTTGGGACTATGATCGTAGTCCAGGCATCCGGTATCAGACTTGAAGATGTGGTTGGGATTCGTTCCGCCACGCATGATGTGTTGGCGAACCCGTGTCGTACTTTGGTTGGCGATAGTGGTTGGCCACACGAGGTGCTTCTGCGCCTCATATCGCCCAACTTGTTGTGCGCTCGAGCCAGCCGAACACGTCAAGTAAACCGTGTGCCTTATGTATGTTCACCATGTTTGGTCACAAATGCTTGAACCTAGGGTACCAAACTTACCGGCGATAATCCCCGTTAACCATGGTACCTCGATCCGCTAAGACTCATGAGCCGGGCATGGTGGTATGGGACACCGTGGTCGATTTGTCGGCCTCACCACGCGGGGTTACGTGCCTCCCCGTAGTGACGGTGAGCAACTCAACTCGTGACCGATTATGGTGGTATGGGACACTATATTCGCTATTTGTCGGCCTACACCGATAAGGTGATGGGGAGTGGTGCGATCTTTGTGTGTACGGCCTGACCGGCACCCTTTGTAGTGACCGCGAGCATACTCGAAGTTGCAGCGTGCCTTAGGGTTCGCCGCGATATATAGAGTATGAACTAAGCTCTTTTCGTATAGTTGTATCGTGATGAATCGTTTAAGGGGTGATGGGGGAGTGGTGCAACCTTTGTGCGTAACAGCCCTGGCAGCCTCTGCAGTGACCTAGAAAACACACCATCGTCTGATATTAACTAGGACTGATGACCCTAGATTGGATCATGTTTGGATATGATACAAGGGAGGTACCTTAGTTTCCCAATCCTGTTTGTTTGAAATGGACTAATAAAACTCGTAATCATGCTCATCATGCATTGCATGTGCCCGGAAGATGTGGAGCACCGAGGGATGAAAGCATGCCGCGAACGTGAGATGGTGTCGCATGAGGAGGGTGTGGTGAGGGCATCCATCATACCCGCATTCATACTTGCATTAACTACAGTAACTAGGAGTGTTTGATTTACTGCTTTATCATTACTGCTTGACCGTATTGAGAATATGATAACTTATGTCTTATCGTTCCACTGAGTTAGCTACTCACTCCCACGTTACGGGACGGTGTTGCGCACACCAACCAGACTCTGTCTCAGGTTTAGGCGATCCGACTACGCCGGGAGGCGAGCCCGATTATGACGAGGACCAGGAGGAGTTCTCATATATGCGATTCGTGCGCGGCCGACTAGGCTGCCGGACTGATGGGATTTATAGGGATTGTATCTAGTTTGTTTTTGACATTTTGTTTATATACACAGACATGTATATTGTGACTCAGAAGGATTCATACTCTGGATAATGAATCATTTATTTTGTTTCTTCACATACATATATATATACAGTTCAGTCTTCCGCTTGCTTTTATACAACTGATCTGGAGTATGAATTACTGCTTTGGTATAATCTCATTCATGTGTATTGCGCTAACTCAGACAACATTTAACCATCATTGTGTATGTTGCATAAGTGATGCGTTGGAACTCGAGAGTTGAGTTCATACTCGACCCCCGATTTTCAGGGCGTTACAGTGGCTCAGGGTCGCGCACAACTTGTTCAAAAATCTACTAATTAATTGGACTCTAGACTTTCAAAAATTACTTTGTATCTTATCATCATACACTAAAATATATTTAAATACACATCAATTTCTAAAAAGAATTTTGAAATCTGAAAATTGAAAATTTTTCAAAATTTTTTGCTCCGAAAAAAAATAAAAATTAATTTGGTCCATCTAATCTCATCCCCCAACCTAAAATCTACGCTGTCATCAATGTAAAAGATATGCAATGCATTATAACATAAGATAATGAACATACAAGAGAAATGAGTAAGATTGAGAGTACCCAAGGAATATCAATGTAATTGTATGAATTCTTCGCCATCTAAAGGGGTTAGTACTAAAAAAAAAATAAAACAAACCTAACTATTCTATCCTAATCCTAAGAAAACAATAAATGAATTGATTGACCTCCAATAGATTAGAAGGTCAGTCTTGATAGACAAGCTCATTCAAAGGGATGGACACATCCTCTAAATCAAATTTCTCAACAAATGGTTTAAGGCGATGACCGTTCACTTTGAAAATGTTACCATTCATTAGATTTTATTAAAAAAAAAAAATTAATAGCCCCATGAGGATAAACCGTTTTGACTTTAAAGGAACCGGTCTAATGAGATCTCAATTTACCGAGAAAAAGATGAAGTTTTGAGTTATCCAAGAGGACTTTCTAGTTTTGTTCAAAACTTTTTTAAAGAATGTTCTTGTCGTGGAACACTTTCATCCTGTTCTTATATATCTGAAAGTTCTCATAAGCATCATTCCAGATTTCTTCAAGTTCATTCAATTGTAACTTATGTAGCGAGCCACTTTGTCAAGATTGAAGTTAAAATTCTTTATAGCCCAATATGCTTTATGTACCAACTTTAAAGGCAAGTGGCGAGCTTTCCCATAGACAAGTCTATAAGGTGACATACCAATAGGGATTTTATATGTTGTACGGTAGGCCCACAACCCACCAGTCAGTTGAAGTGACCAATCCTTGTGATTTAGGTTAACCATTTTCTTCATAATTTGTTTAATCTCCCTATTTTATATTTTAGTTTGGCCGCTCATATGAGGGTGATAGGGGTGCTCACTTTGTGTGAAATACCATATTTCTTCATTAATGATTCAAAAGGTCTATTGTAAAGGTGAGATCCTCCATCACTTATGATGACTCGAGGTATTTTGAACTGGGATAAAATATTTTCCTTTAAAATCTTAATGATCGTTCAATGGTCATTATTTTAGTACGGAATTGCCTCGACCCATTTAGCAACATAATCAACAGCGAGTAGAATGTAAATAATTCCCAAGGATGGGGGGAATGGTCCCATGAATCGATGCACTAACAATCGAATGCTTCAATGATAAGAATGGGATTTAGTGGCATCATATTTCTATGGGATAAACCTCTCAATTTCTGATATTGCTCGTACGCTTTACAAAGTTCATGTGTATCTTTGAACATAGTGGGCCAATAAAAGCTACACTGCATAATTTTTATTATGGTCTTTTTAGCCGAAAAGTGGTAGCACATGCATATGAATGGCAAAAGGAGATGACACTTTGTTGTTCGTTATCAGGCACACATCTCCTAATAATTTGATCTGAGCAATACTTAAAAAGATATGGATCATCTTAGAAGAACGTACGTACCTTGACAAAGAATTTCTTCTTATCATGCGTAGTCTAGTGAGTAGAAAATGTAACTATAACAAAATAATTAGCAATATCAGGGAACATGTCATTAATAGGTGTCGTCTCCACGGAGTCAGATAAAATAAGCCAAGAGAGATGGTCAGCCACTACGTTTTCTACTCATTTCTTATCTCGTATTTCAATGTCAAACTCACAGAGTAAAAGGATTCATCTTAGCAAACGAGGCTTAGCATCCTTCTTGAAAAGAAGGTACTTCAGCGCCGCAAGGTCAGTGAATATAATGATCTTGGATCCTATCAAGTAGGACATAAATTTGTCCAAAGTGAACACTATGGCTAGGAGTTACTTTTTCATATTAGAGTAGTTTACTTGGGCAGTTTTTAGAGTTCTACTTACATAATAGATGACGCAGGGTTTGTGTCATGGCGATGAGCACGATTCCATCTCTCTTTAGGTTATGATCATTAACCCAATTCCATTTCCCTTTGGGTCGTAGTCATGAGCCCAATCCCATCCCCATTTAGGTCTGGCAGTGAGCCTGATTCCATCGTCTCTTAGATCACAATTAAGAGCCCAACGTAAAAAATTCACAAGTGTCATGGTCATGAGCTTGGTATTCAATCTATAAAGCTCGGTCCTATCACCATTCATGAATACATCCATTTTAGAACTCTGTGGTATATGGCTTCACGTACCCATGATTAAGTTCTATCCACAACCATTGTGGTGAGGAACTGAGTCACACAATTGAGTCCTACTTTTTGCATCTTCATATTTGGCTACATGTCACACCTTTAGATCAGACCAGGCTTTATTTGTTAAAGTTAACTATGGTGCTCCAAAAGCCTTGTATGACCATAAATTGTTGTATCATCAATTGATTACGATCTATCTTACTTTCAATCAAGCATTACAAAAATATTGCATGCATCATGTACACAATCTACACTATTTCTATTGGGTTATGTCTCATGTGCCATTTATATCCGACTACGTGCCTAATAAATAAGTTGAGTGCATGTACAAAGTATGGGAAAGTATATTTCGATAGTTGGGCTAATTATTCTTTCAAATCTTATATTCTACTTCGTTATGAAACATATCGTCAAAATGATCCAGAATGTATGTCAAGTTCACTTTAAAGTCTTTATTGATACGTGTTTAACAAGCAATGCCTATTATAGATTGGATAGCTATGGTGATCCTTCCGTTTTCCTAAGCCTAATAATAGCAATACTATTCCTTTACTTTACGGGCTTCTTACATTATCATCAGTCCTTCTACTTAATGAGTTCTTGGTATTATTATTTAGTTATTCCACATATAGTGAGCTGCTCTTTGTAATATCCATGGACCCGTCGCATCCTACTTTGCCCTACCTTTATAGTGTATCAAATGGCCTCTTAATATATATTCTCTTTATAATGAATTCTTTTATGATCGAAGTTATGGGTGATCTCTCTATTTTTAGATTTCATGGGCTATAGTACCTTAGATTCTTATATCTTTTGGATAAGCATCAATTTTAAAGAATTTGTAAAGAAGATTATCTATAGGGTAAAGTTCAACTTTGCTACCATGGAGAATTGATGAAGATGAAATCACCATCCAAGGTCTCCCTTCTTTAAGAGTAGAGATGAGCATACTCTCTTGTTCTTTATCAAGGTGGGAAGAAATCACCACCGGGTATGTCTTGTCTTGACCTAAGTAAACATATTTAAGATCGGCGGGCAAAAGTTTTAGGTCAAGCTTCGGTGCCTTGATACTAGACAGTAGAGGCATTGTATTGGTTTGGGGAAAAGTTTCAAATTGTGGCCTCCACCGATTAATTTTAAGTACTAGTTTCGCATTGAGAAATTCGGCCATCTCCCAAACCATGTCATCATCCAAATTAGGGGAGTGGGCCAAGCAAGTCTCTAAAGAGTTAAAGTATAGAGTCAAAAGTGCTCTATCTTCCACGAATGAATCGATCAAGTTAACTTTGTGGGTATCATCAATATCCTCCGGTTGTTTGCCCGTGTTAAAGATGTTCAGCTTTAATTTCATGTTCTTGAAAGATAGTTTTATTACTCCATTCCTACAATTGATGATTGCGTTTGATGTATATAGGAATGGTCAACCAAGAATGATAGAAATTTGAGTGCTCACATCTATGATGGGCTGAGTGTCTAATACAATAAAATTTACTGGATAGTAGAATTTGTCGACTTGGACTAACATGTCCTCGATCATCCCTCTTGATATATGAACCGAATGATCAACTAATTGTAGTGTGGTCCTAGTAGGTTTTAATTCACCTAGACCAAGCTGCTTGTAGAGCGAGTATGGGATCAGATTTACACATGTTCCTCAGTCAAGAATTGCATGCTCAATCCGGTGATTCCCAATCACACAAGTGATGGTTGGGCTATGTAACACCCCATACTTTTCAGTACTCAGGTGTTACCATGAGAACCTAATTTAGTATAAATAGAAACCCAATTTATGTGGATATTCACATACTTTAGCCTAAATCTGACTGTTAGGGATAACCTTTATCCGTAGATTGAGCTATCTCACCATTTAGTTTCAAGTTGGGCTATCTCATCATCTAGGGATTCACACTTAACTGCAGGGGACTTAATTCCAGGGACTCAATTGGCATAAAATGTTAAATAACACTTTAGTAGATTGATTAAGCCACACCAAGATCAATTTCAAGACTAAAAGCCACTTGATCCACACTTCATTGGCTTTAAGACCCCTGAGAGTGCAAACTGTTACTCCAGTATTCATATCAGCTAACCAACTGTAATACCCACTCTCAAATTCCCTCCAGAATGGGCAAGGGAACTGTAGAAATTGTGGGAGTCGAATTTGAAAATAATCCAACCATCAGGTAGGCGGGAATTGCAACCCGAACCCGAAAACAAAGGCGATGTGGCCCATCAGTGCAAGGTAACATCAATATAACTGAAATAGTGGCCCTAGTTGACTTGCTAGTTAGAAGAACGGTTCAGATTGCATGATTGGACCCCATATTGTCGTCGGATCGACGATGATCGGCCCTCGATGGCATATTTCAATTAATATGGTCCACCTAAGTTATGGGTATGCCTCATCCTTTGGGCTGGGCCTTGATGTGAGCCAAGATGAATGAACAGAGTGGATTGATTAAGATCATCACATGGACCCCACATCTAATCAGTGCGAGTGCACAGATAGTGTGCACACACCGCGCACAAGACCAAAGCATCGGCCAAAGGAACGTTGACCTTACAAACACCAGGAATTAAAAAAAAACTCCAGTCGTTTCTCCTGCTCGACACGCATTCAAACAGACATGCCCGTTTGTAGCTGATGATGACCCTCCATTAGATCTCATCCTTGAAATCCAAACCGTCCATCTTCTAGATAGGGTATCACCGACCCTAACCATGGTGAGATCCACGGACGAAAGACACCCATACGAGCTTGGTTAGTGACCGATCGGGTGTTGCAAAGGAGGAGTTGTTGACGAGGAGAAGATGGCCACGTCCGCAGTTGTTCTGGCAAATCTAGTCGTTGGAGATCATCGGACGACTGTCACGCGCGCAACAGAAGCCTCGTCACCCCCTACCATTTCTAGTTATAGCTCTCTACTCAGTAAAAAGAGAAAAGAATCCTTTCCATTCTTAGTAACTGTCAATCCCAGCCATCACTCACCCTCTGGAAGCTTCATCAGAGTAATCTGGAGCGTCCTATCTAGAGCTGCTCGAAAATCTCTTAAGGAAATATGAGATTTTGGTGAGACGCAGCTACAACTCGTACCGACTCTACTTTAAGATAGATATCATCACTGCCATCTATACTCACCGTTGAATGGACCCCACAAGCCTGATGGACACCATCTGGACGATCTAAACGTCCCAGATCGCCGAATCACCCGACCAATGCAAAAACACCATGATCAGTGGGTCATCTTCCCCGATCAAACCATGGGCGGCCCATTTCATGCAAATACCCTTTTCTCTGATCCGAAACATCCATCGTATGGCCCACCCCCTTAATGTTCATTAGGGTTTGGTTCAAGGGCCCATACACAAGATCAGAGGCATGGGGAGACCCTGATGGCAATCCTTCTCAGTTACTTTGCGTTAACCAACACACTAACCTTCATGATTAGTTGTAGAAGTGTCCAAAAATAGTAAGGCCATAAATACCCATTCTGTCAGGGTAAATCCCAAGGAAGAAAAGGATAGAAATGGTAAGAGTGAGAGTGAGAGAGATTGGGCACCGCTGGAGCGAGTTGCATGCCTAATAACAACTCGACTCAGTTGGGTCGTGCATTTGCTGTGAAGAAAATAGAGAGAGAAAGAAGATAGAGAGAAAGAGAAGGGAGAGAACCTTGATGCAGGAGCGAGCTTCAAGCCGACCATACGAAGCTGACCCAACTCACCATAGACCCTATTCGTCTAACTCAAATCCCCAACCCCAATGCCGGTAATGAAACTGAAAACCCCCTGTCATGGCCTTACACCTAGCTAGTCAGTAAACCAACCCAACTTTCTGATGAATCAGGCCAGTATCACCCCAAAACGACAACTGGAATCGAGTCAGGGAGGTGGGTTCCTGATTTTATGTGAACTTGGAGCTGAGCATGCCATGTCCAGGCCCTTTTAGCTCCTAGAAACGGTCCCTGATTAGGTACCACAATTGACCTCTCTCTCAGTTATGGAAACTTTACACCCACTCGATTGACTGTGTTCATAGTCATTCTCAACTCGGTCACGAGTTGGCGTGGCTCAGATCCCCATTTCAGGGTAAAAACCTTGATCTGAATCCATGGTTGGGATCGGTTTGCCTTAAGTAATGACTAGCACTTCAAACCGATCTCAGATGCGCCGCACCCAGCTAGCAGAGAGGATCGACTGGGTCAAGTCACTACTGAGTTAGTGACTCAGGAACGTTTCAGGTATAAAAATCCTGACTTAGTTAGGCCTTGGAAGCAACTCATCCTAGGTAACTTAAAACCCTATTTATGAGCGATTTGAACTTGCCGATTAAGGGCTAATTCGGCCAGATATGCCAACTGAGTCAACACTACAATCTGTATTGGGTTGACTCGACCAGTTTCCCAACTGAGTTAAGCTAACTCCAATGTTGGAATCATCTGTGAATAATTTAGGAAGCATCAGATCTGGGGGATCAATAATCTAACCTTGCGGTTAGTAAATTACTTAAAACCAACTCAACTAGTTGTTAGTTGAAAATCCCGACCAAGTCGACTCGGTCATGACTCACTGGTGTCTTGTAACATTTCATCCAGGTACAATCAACAACTGTTTACCTTAGAAGACATTTCTTCCTTCAACTTGTCCAAACAAGTAAGTAGAAAATAAGGTTTATATAACTATTAGACTATATGTAAGTTGGAATTAGAAGATTAAATTTATACTTGTTTGGGTTTTAGGATCTTTACATCCACCTTATAAGAACATCTCAAATCAAGAGGAACATTCATTCAAGGTGATGACTCACCCTTTGAGCTTCCCACTTAAATTCATTAATCTAATCATAGATGATGCCTTAATCCCTCCCATTTAGTATATCCTAAGTTACTTAATTGAGTTAACTTATTACTTGAATATGTGAATGTGATAATATGTTATGCACCTGATTCCTGTGTTAGATAATGAACACATCTCGTTAATTATTACAAGCATAAATGATTGATGATAACATGCTATCTTTAGTCATACATTGTTAATTAACTATATGTTTACCGTCTACGATTAAGTGATGTAATGAATGAAACATGTCATAAGCTCACCATCTTGCGGTCCATATTTGCCTTACCCAACTTGGATCGCATATTTGCCTTACACGGCTTGGACCGAATATTTACCCTCGTGGCTTTGATGTATGATTGTGCTCTTTTGTAGCTTGTTGGTTATATTCACATATCTTGTTATTTTCTAGCCATCTCGCGGTGTTCAATCATATTGTGATTTTCAGGTGGAGCGGGGTTCGTTTACCGATTTCCTAGCCATCTTGCGGTGTTCACGTACGATATGATTTCTGGGTGGTCTAGAGTTTACATGTTGGTTTTCTAGCCATCTTGCAGTGTTCAGTCGTATTGTGATTTTCGGGTGGAGCAGGTGTTCACTTAGCGATTTCCTAACCATCTTGTGGTGTTCACGTACGATGTGATTTTGGGGTGTCTAAAGTTTGTATATTGCTTGTCTCTTCATCTTGCGGTGTTCAATTGTATTGTGATTTTCGGGTGGAGCGGGTGTTCCCTTAGCAATTTTCTAGCCATCTTACGGTGTTCACGTACGATATGATTTTTGGGTGAAGTAGACATTTGTATGTTGTCCTCTCTTCATCTTGTGGTGTTCAGTCGTATTGTGATTTTCGGGTGGAGCTGGTGTTCGCTTAGTGATTTCCTATCCATCTTGCGGTGTTCACGTACGATATGATTTCTGGGTGAAGTTGAGGTTTAAAGCTTGGTTTACTAGCCATTTTGCGTAGTTTGAATGATTGATTATTTGACTATCTAGACACATCCACTTGCATTGCTATTTCTATTACATATCCTTAATGTTGAAATTATGTTGACTAGCTTATTTCTGAATATATGATCATGATTTTAAATTTGCATTATTTAATATGTTTCTTCTCATATATTGTGATTTATGTTGGATTATGAATGATGAGTGCGTAATCTTAGAGGGTGCTCCTCACTGCGATTGCCATTGACGTTATCAAAGTGTAATAATTAATGCAGGTGTAGAGCGAGTCGATGCCGTTCACTAGGTCGTTAGAGTAGATTGGGTAGTTGAGGAGCTAGACGGGGTCCCTACAGCCTATGTTGAGTTCTATCATTAGGCGATAGATTCCTATTTATTATTTATTGAACCTCGTTATTTGGGATCGTATAAGTCTTGTATGGGTGCTACATTTGAATTTTTATTATGGTTGGAATGTGTTTATACAATGCATGGTCTACTCTAGCTACATTTGCTGCTAATTTTGATTAATGACAAAGTGATTTAAATTTACACTGAATTTTAAAGGCTAACACTCGAGCTTTTTGGAGAACGAGTCATATACTCGGGTTCCAAAAACTGGGGCGTTATAGGCTACCTAGATCTTTATATTTTTGTGGCTCATCTTACCTCAAGATGACACTCACTTTTTTGGTAAAAAAGATCTTCTTTTGTATGTTTTGTCGTCTTTTGGCCATATGTAGATCTTTTAGGAACTTGGCATATGAGGGAATTTACTTAATAGCATCCAAGAGAGGAATATTGACTTTCACATGTTTCAGAACCTCCAAAATATCATGAGTGTTAGACAAAGGTTTTAGTGAAATCAACCGTTGAGGGAATGACACAACCGACTTGTATAGTCTTTCGGGTTCTTTTTCTTGTGGAGCATTGCTAAGTCCATCATCCCTCAAATCCTTAGGCTTCTTACCTCACTTGTATGTGTTTGAGATTGGTCTACTGAATGGTCATTGATAGTTGTTCATGGCATTTGATTGCTCATGCAACAAATCTTGAAACGCAGGAATTGTGGGACAATCCCGTGTTAAGTGTATGTTACTGGCACAAATACCGTAGCAACCTCAACGGTCTCGTTGGGTTTAACTGTCTCTACCTTCTTAAGTTCCATAGCCTTGACTTTCCTTGCAAGATTGGCCACCCTAGCGCTCATATCATTGTCTTCCCTTAAGATATACATTCCTCTCTTCTTCCTTGATTGGGTTGGTTTAGAAGTGGTGGCCCTTGAGGAGATGTCCCATGATTACGCGTTTTTACCAAGTAGGTCAAAGTAATCCCACACATCATCAGCCTCCTTATTCAAGAATTCGCCATTACACATCATCTTTACAAATTGGTGTGTGGGCAAAGTCAATCCGTCATAGAAAAAACTTATTAACCGCCATGTTTCAGAGCCATGATGTGGACAAGAATTCAAGAGATAGTTGAATCTCTCTTAACATTGTAAGAATGTTTCTTCCTCTTCTTGGGCGAAATTCATGATTTCCCTCCTTAAGGTATTTGTCTTATGGACCGGGAAGAACTTTTTAAGGAACTCCTTGGTCATCTCAGCCCATGTTCCAATGGATTGCGGCCTCAAGGAGTGGATGCACGATTCTAGCCTTCTCTTTCAAGGAGAAGGGAAATAATTTCAATCTCACAGTGTCTTCAGAAACATTATTGAATTGTAGGGTAGTGACTATCTCGTCAAATTCTTTCATATGTAAATATGGACATTCAAAATCTAGTCCATGAAACTTTGAAAGTAGTTGAATCACTCTTGGCTTCAAATCCATGTTTCCTGCATTGTGTGGGAATACTCTGCAGGAAGGGGTACTCACCCTCCCTAGTTGTAGATAATCTCGTAACGTTCTATGCGGGGGAGCATTATAAACCTCATTCTTGAAATTATGGGTAAACCACTATTAGTGAAGTACGAAATTATGCCCAAGAGTCCTAGAAGGGGGTGAATAGGACTTTTAACACTTTAATCCTACTTAAAAATTAATGCTACTAATCTAAATATAAGGAAGTAGGATTAATATAAAAATATTCACACTCAAAAGATAGGATAGTGCAACATACAATAGTTGCAATGCATCAAACATGTAGTGTGCGGAAATTAATCATATCATGAATCAACAGAACATAGACAAAAGCATGTATCACAAACATATCTATATATAGTGGTTCGGCTATGTGCCTACTCCACTCTCGGCTGACGCACTCATCCGCATGAGTGTACCGGATTTCACTGTCCAATGGTTTTAAATCAAGTTAACCATAAACCTTTACAACCTATACAAGGTTAACTAGGGTAGGGTGCTTACACAAGACAACCATAGGTTCCTACACAAAATAACTCATAATGATTACACAAGGCAAACTCTAATGCCTACACAAGGCAGTGGGTCCTACACAAGGACTCTACATGTATTCTCCCGTCGGAGGCCTACGAAAGGTCTTAGTGAGTTTGAGAACCAAACTCTGAATCCCCATCCTACACAAGGAGAGGGCTTTAGACATAATGGACTCTATTACTTACTTATAAGTGATTGAGCCCCGTTTAACACATGCTGATGACGATCTTTATCCTGATGACGCGTCTGCAGCTCCTTTGAACCACAACAACTTGTAGATGCTCTAATCGAGTACAAGGTTGTTGGGTTAGTGTTTGGTTCGATCTTCTCTAATTAATGATGGGTCTTTAAGAGCTAGAGAAGATTCCCAGAAGCCAAGCATTCAAGAATCCCAGCACAATGATTTGTCATTAAAGAGTGCTGCTGGATGATCAATGAAGGCCGGAAATCATTCTTCAATCCAAGTTATGAATGTACCAATAAATGCCTTTAAGCCATGGATTGAATGATGATCTCCTATGGGAAAGAGGGCTTGAGAGGAAGGGAAATAACTCAAGTAATAACTCTCTCAAAGCTCTCTTCAATGCTCACTCGAAAAGCCAAGTAACAACTCAAGTGTTTATATAAAGTCAAACCTAATGGTAAAAAAATGGGCAGAAATATGTTCTTGTCGATGCCATCGAAGTTTCCTTCAATGTCATCAAACATTCTTCGATTGCATCAACTTCCTACACTAAGGTTTTCAAATAATTGTATAACAGATTCTGTCTGATGCCATCGAGCATCCATTAATGCCATCGAAGGGCCCTTTGATGTCATTAAGAGATAGCTCAATGCCATAGGGATTTTCCTTAAAAAATATAGATTGGTTGCTCAACGGATTGAGCCAAATTTTGATGACATTAAACACGCTTTTGATGCCATCGAAGATGTCATCGATTGCATGTCGATGCTCTTGAGTATCAAATATTGCATATTTCCCCCTATTTATATCTTGGTTTTATGAACATGATAACACTTAATGGGTATATTTTATACATGCTTTTATTGCAAGGTGAATTTGAGAGCTTGGATTGAAAAGAATATTAAAAGCATGAATTTAATGTTCAAGAATTACTAAGGTAAGGGATGGATCTTAGGAGACTAAGATTGAAGATTTTAAGACCCCAAGATTCCAGGAAACTAAGTGGAGAAGGAAGGAAGTCAAAAGTGCAAAGTGCAGAAATTCACAAAATCTAAACTTCACTTTCTGTTTCATCGACCGCCGGTCGATGACATCAAAGCAAATGTTCGATGACATTGAACACTAGTCGATGACATCGAAGAATTACATGAAAATCAAGTCTAGTTGCTGGACAAATTGGATGCAGTTCTCGATGACATCGAAGACCTGTTAGATGATATCGAAGGCAGTTCGATGACATCGAGATTTTTAAAGATTTTTAGAGCAACCCGCTGGAACACTCTAGACATATTCTTGATTGATCGAAAACCCTTCGATGACATTGAAGGTCTGATCGATGACATCGAAGGTATGTTCGATGACATAAAGAGTTACAAGTGTGAAAAGGCGACTTCCGAATTCAAGTTATGTTTGATGACATCGAAGGTGTTACGCAGAGTGTATAAATTTGAGGCATTTTCCAAAAATAGTCAAACAAAGGCTATAAATATGGGTTCTTTGAGGAGTTCTAAACATGAATTAGGTTTTCAAAAGCAGAGCCAAAGGGTAGAACAACCTTCCAAGTGAAAGTGTCGTGGTTTGTCAACTTGCGTGAGTGTTAAGTCAGTTCGTCTACAGAGCCTGATAGGAACAATTCAAGCGTCTGTCTCAGCCGGATGTGTGCAAGCTCGCCATAGGTAAATCTGAGCCTCACATCCCTTGTCCCAAATCACCAGGTAAGTTAAAACCCTTAAAAATAAACTAAAACATCTTAGGGTTTTGGGTAAGAAAACGTTTTCAAAAATCAGAAAATTCTCTAAGTTTTTTTGCCCTGTCGATTGTATCGATACACATCTCGATATGATCGACTTGTGCTGTCGTGTCCTCGATGCTCCATCGATACCATCGATAAGAAGACCAAATATGTCCAGCAACCTCATAACTTATCTGGACGAATTATCGATATATCGATACACCTATCGATATTCAAATCTTGAGTCTATCGAAGTCAACTCGATACAAGCAACAGGCAGATTTCTGGCGCCCCTGTTTTTGCTTAAGAAAATCTCATTTGCATCTATATATCGGAGCTCTTCTCGAGAGAACCAAGTTCTCTAGCAACATATTTCAGGGTTGTTTAACTATGATCGGAGGCCCCTCGATAGAATCGATATTCAAATATCGATGACATCGGTACCAGGTCAATTGCATCGAACAAGGACATAAACTGTTTAGCAAGCTTAATGAAAATTCTGCTGGACTTATCGATGCCTCGACTCCGATATTGATATCATCGACATTCAAATTTTGATGATCTCGATGGTTCCCCGATCATTCATGATAACCTGAAATATTTTTAGTCAAGTCTCTCTCATTTTTCAAGTGTTGATGGATCGAACCTATCATCGATGGAATTGGAGTTCGAAATCCGATGACATCGACAATCATTTTGATTCATTGACCATCTAGCAAAGGTTTCAAAAGCATATGACATTGAGTTCGAGTCATCGAGCGGACCATCATGCTATCGAGAGTACATGCTCGATGATTTCGAACTTGCTCGATGATATCGAAATCTGTCATAAATGTGACCGTTTTATATCCGCTGGAACCTTTTGCCTATATATAGAGGACTTGTCTATTGCTGCTGTGAGAGAAAGTAGAGAGAGCTTTTGAGTGTTTAGCTTTAGATCTTATACCCAAAGCCCTTTCTCTCAGGGAAGTTCATCCTCCAATCCACCCTCACCATTGATATTCAATACAGTGGATTGAGGAATGAACTTCCGCATTCAAGGATCCTCCAGCTACCACCTTAATGACAAATCATTAAGCTGGGATGCCTTGAATGCTTAAATGATTGAAATCGCTCTATCTTCCTTATAGGAAAATCTTTTGAGAGTAGGATTTCATCATAACCTTGACCCAACCCGTCACCATGTATTGGTATATCTTTTAAGTTATGGATCAAGGAGACTGAAGACTCTTCATCAACAAAGGAGGAGATCTTTGTCAACGTACTTAGTGGGACTCATTAGCTTATTTGTAAGTATCTAGAGTCCAGAGGACACTTGTGATCATTCCTTCTTAGGATTGGGTCTTAGGTATTTCTCACCCTTTAAGCCCTCGTAAGAGGCCTCTGGCGGGAATGTATGTGGTGGGTGCATTGTGTGGACCCTTGCTCTATGGAGAGCATAAACATCTGGTTGAAGGTGAACCAACGAAACCTTAGGTTTGAGGTCAACCACCATGAAACCTTGGGTTTGAGATGAACCAAGTAGAAGCCTCCGGTAGGGTCTTATGGAAGATCCTTGGCTAGTGTGCCTAAAAGTGGGTGTGTTGTGTTGACCATTGCTCGTGAGAGCATAAACAGTCAGCCTTAGTGTAGGTTGTAAAGGTTGAAGGTGAACCTGATTTAAAACCTTAGGTTTGAGGTGAACCGCTGTGAAACCTCCTTAGTGAAATCCGGCACACTCAAGGGTTTAGTGCGTCTACCTGGAGTGGAGTAGATTGATCGTCGAACCACTATAAAAATGACTATGTTTAAGATTGCTATTTTCTGATTATGTGATTTACTTTAATATTTGCATATTTGAATATCTAAGATCACACCTCACACACTTACATAGTCATATCCATCATAAACTAGTTTGCATATTGTTTACTTCTCAAATAGTTTATGATTGGATCCTCTACTGGGCTTAAAAGCCAGTAGAGTTAAATTTGAGTAATCCTAATATGTGCCTGTTGTTAGGATTAGTGTAATAGGATTTTAATAAATCACAAAAACTTTTAAAAAGTCCTATTCACCCCCCTCTAGGACATATTGGCATATCCTGACTTCAACTAAAGCGGTCTTCATCGTAATTTCACAAAGAGTTTTTCTTCATTCCTTATTTATTTTTAATGTTTTCTTTAGGAGATTTAGTTTCAATTATGCCTATGATTAGCTAAACCTGAAAAGGCCTAGCTATATATCCTAGAGGGGGGGTGAATAGGACTATGCCCATTAAGTGTAAATCATTCAACCTCAACATAAGGGATTATACTGGTTCGCCTGTGTGTTCACCAACTGTTAAACAACAGCCACACAGAATGCTACTCCACTCCTAATATCCTCACACAGGGGATATTAGCGTTCACTAACAAAATAGGTTTTCACAGGTTCACCTAAAACCTTTACAATTGTGTCTTTGTCCGTGAGCTTACACAATTAAAAAAACCCCACCTCTGACTTTTCCTGGCTCTCCTCAGATAACCAATACAACAAGATTTTTCTGGCAAATCTTGAAAGAAACCAAAACAGAAAGGAATTTATAATTAAATGTAAAATACCTGATTATCTCCTTCGTTGTAGCAGCTCGGTAGAACCAAGTCAGAGTAGATGATTGAATGTTCAAGTTCAATGTCCAGTACTCAATTACAATGGTTCTAATTCTAATGGATTTTAAATTAAACCAACTAGGGCTTGCCTTAATTGATTTTGATTCCAAAGAAAGGGAATAACAATTCCTCTTATCAAATTAGATTGGAATAGCAGAAACAAATCAATTAAATAAAGCTAAAGAAAGAGAATATTAAATAAGCGCACTTAGCTTAGATGGAGCACAGAATTATCTCTCAAAAGTTTGACGAAGATTGGCTTGAATGGATTAATTAATTCCGTTAATTCTTCTGAGATTTGTGCTCTATTTATAGGTGAGCAGATCGCGTCTTCGACTGGTCTAGGGAGCTCTTCGACTAGTCGAAGAATTAATAGATATTTGAAAAAATTGGGCGCGATAAGCTTTGACCGTTCTACGACTGGTCGAAGGTCTCCTTCGACTGGTCGTAGGTCACCTTCGACTAGTTGAAGGTCTCCTTCGACTAAGTGAAGAACCTGAATTTCATCATTGGACTTTGAGTCGAAGACTTTCGACTGGTCGAAGATGCAGTCGACATTGTTCCTTCGACTGGTCGAACAGATTCTTGGACTAGTCGAAGCCTAACAGAAAATATCCGAATTTTGTAACAAACTCACGACTGATCGAGGAATTTCTTAGGCGGTGGCCAAAGCTAAGACTAGTCGAAGAAAGCCTAGGATAAGTCTTAGAACTGCCCAAACTCAAGTAACTTAAACATATGACTTATGTATCCAAAATGGCCTACTCCTAAGGTCAACCTAAGGTCAATCAAACCTCAATCGTGAAGTAAGGACATTGAAACATTAGGAACAAGTGACCTTGAAGTTTAAGCCTTGAAGTCTTGATGTAGTTCAATCTTGAAATCTTGATGTAGCTCAATCTTGAAAGTATCTTGAGTTCTTTACGAACGGCCTTGTACGCTTTTTGAAGTCTTGCATTCTTGAGACTTATCTTGTGAGCAATACTTGCAGTCAAGGTTGATCTTTGAGTGAATCTTTGTACTTGTGAGCTTTGCTTGTTGTGAGCTTTACTTGTTCATGAATGTTGATCTTTGAGAGAGCTTCACTTATGCAAGTTATATAACAGTGATTTTGGCACCACAAATTTGACAACAGATAGGGATATAAACTATAACACTTACAATCTCCCCCTTTGTCAAATTAGTGACAAAACACATAACCAAGATAAACATAAAGTAAAATAACTGGTTAAAGAATCATAAACCAGTTAATATCAATTGGCTTACCTGCAAATCAATATTCAATATATAAACCAGCTAATATCAACTGGCTTACCTGTAAATCAATATTCAACATTCAGCATTCAACATTCAACAAGTTCATTCAACTAGTTCAAACATACTCCCCCTGAGTAACATAACCAATGCTACTCCTCTCACAATCATATCATTAAGAACAAACCATTCTCCCCCCTTTTTGTCACAATATGATAAAGGAAACAACAATAAAAGAGAACTAAATAAAGGGATATATGAGAGTAAACGTGAGGAGTTACGAGATTATAGCAAAAACCAGAGATAGAGATACTCAGCATAGTTTCACATAGAACAAATACCCAGCATAAAACAAAGATAGTATCTAACTCAAAACCAGTCAACCTAGTGCTAAGTTATAAAGTTATTACAGACCAGAAACCCATATAAACTAATCAGAACCAGAACCAGATGACGGAGCAGGAATGGAGGGATTAAGTTGGTGCATGCCTTTGCTCAATCGCCTAAGATATTTGCACATGTACTTGAATTGTAAATCATGAGCAACAGACATGTTTTCCATCTTTACATTTATATTCTCAACTTTATCCTCCAATGCACTCAGACGTGCATCAACATCGAATGGTTCAAAATGTGGATCATTTGTTGAATCGAGAATCCAGTTCCTCAAAAATGTCACCCATATTAATGTCATCACCAGCTTCTTCATGACCACCACCACCACCACCTTGTTCAGGAAGTAATTCCAGCTTCATCTTATTGATATTAGTATTGTTGAAAATCAGATGATGGATAGGTGCCTCATCAATCGACATATCGACTAACATATGTGTAGCCAATACAGTCATTAAATAGGCAAAAGGAATGTCACTATGACCAGGATGGAGTTTAAACTGAAGAATGAAATGACAGATTAAAGATGGTAAACAAATCTGAGTACCACTAGCAATAGCATGGATAACACGAACCATAAACAAGGTCAAGTCAGTTTTATTACCCGAACGAGGATACAGATTAGACACAAAGATTTTGTGAACTCTGTATTTGGGTAACAAATACCTTGCGGGAAGCGCATTCCCTTTTTGTGTCCAGTGAACATCCATGTTGCACAAATCTCTAGTGAGTATGCGTTTTTCAGAAATTGAGGGTTTATCAGTTAGGTTATGGATAGGAATACCCTCATCATTCACAGGAATGTTCATAAGGGCTGAAATTAAATGACGATCAATGTCAAAAGGCCCTTCTCTAGTAAATATTTTAAAAGTTAAATCATCCTGTGAGAAAGCACTAATAAATGCAAACATGGATTGGGCAATGGACCGGTATGCTGGCCCACCTCAATGTAATAAGTTAACCCAACCTACAGCTTCAAGCATAGGAAGGATGTCAAAAGGTGCAATATGATTAACATCAACAGGATGTTCAACAATAACTTTACGTAATCTAATGTCCCTAACATAAGATGGATCGTCATTGGGAACAAGAAGAGGACGCTTAGTGATAATGGTTGATCTGGAGGAAGAAGGACCAAGGGAAGTAGTTTTTCTACCTCTAGAAGCCATTTGCAACAACGATAACAAGGAAATAAGAAGTTGTAAAGGATTGAGAAGTGAGTTTACTCAAAACAGATTTTTTAAAATCCATACCCCAAATCTCAATGAAATCAAAAATAGAAAGCTTCAAGCTAGAAAAGGAAACAATCTAGACACAGATCTGCAAGAAAATGTATATGGAACACTAACCTTGAAGAACAAGAACAGTGGGTTCGACAAGTTAAAGCTCGGCTCCTTAGAGAGAAAAAAAAACGGAATGAGGAAGAAAGTAAAATCCTCAAATTTTAAGTGATTCCCGAGATCTATGACTAGTCGTGGATATCTACGACTGGTCATGGATATCTACGACCGGTCGAAGTTTGACTGGTCGAGTATACTCACGATTGGTTGAAGAATGTCCAAAAATTTATATTTCTTGCAAATTATTCAAAAATTGGAATTCAACCTAGTAAATATATACACTATGATACAAGTAGGCATAAATAATCATTTTAAAATGCACATGCCAAGATCAAATTTTATCTTTTTGAACTTGCTTTTATCGAGAGGTTTTGTGAAAATGTCAGCTCGTTGATCTTCGGTAGGAATATATTCCAGAGATATAACTTTTTCTTCTACTAATTCCCGAATATAATGAAATCTAATGTCAATATGCTTAGTACGAGAATGCTGAATAGGATTTTTTGAAATATTTATAGCACTGGAATTATCACAATGTAATAACATAGAATCCTGTTTAATTCCATAATCACTTAGCATTCGTTGCATCCAAATAAAAATTTGTGTACATACATTACAATGTGCGATATACTAAACTTTTTAAATTGTTGAAAGTAATATAGAATTTTGTTTCTTACTAAACTAGGAAACTAGACAATTTCCAATGTAAAAGCAACCACCACTGGTTAATTTTCTATCATCTAGATTACCAGCCCAGTCAGCATCCGAGTACCCAGCTAATTGGACACTAGTCTCATGAGGATACCAGGGACTGAGATTTACAATACTTGCGACATATCTAATAATTCGCTTGACAGCAATCAAGTGAGATTCTTTTGGATCAGATTGATATCTTGAGCAAATACTAACACTTAGAGAAATATCAGGTCTACTAGCAGTTAAATATAACAAACTGCCAATCATACTCCGATAAAGTTTTGAATCAACATTTTTATCATTAGAGTCTTTTGAGAGTTTCAGGGTAGTACTCATTGGAGTATCGAAATTCTTGCCATTCTCAAATCTAAATCTCTTGATTAGATTCAAAGCATACTTAGATTGAGAAATGAATATTCCTTCAGGTTGTTGCTTTACTTGCAATCCAAGGAAATAAGTCAATTCCCCAACCATGCTCATTTCGAACTGTGATTTTATCAAATCTGCAAACTCGATGAGTCAAGGTACAAGTTGATCCATAAATGATATCATTAACATAAATCTGTACCATTAAGATATGATCATTATGTTTTTTAACAAACAGAGTTTTATCAACAGATCTCATTTGAAAATTATGACTTAAAAGAAATTTTGTTAGTTTCTCATACCATGCCCTAGGTGCTTGTTTTAATCCATAAAGTGCCTTTTTAAGCCGATACACATGATCAGTATTTTTGGGATCTTTAAAACCCATTGGCTGTTCAACATAGACTTCTTAATGTAAATCGCCATTTATAAAAGCACTTTTCACATCCATTTGATAGATCTTTATCTTTCTAAAACATGCAATGGATATAAATAGTCGATAGATTCAAGCGTCTTCTTGGTGCAAAAGTTTCATCAAAATCAATTCCTTCAATTTGAGTATAACCTTGTACCACTAGTCTAGCCTTGTTTCTAATTATATTTCCACGCTCGTCAGACTTATTTTTGAAAATCCATTTTGTTCCAATGATGTGTTTATCTTTCAGTCTTGGTACGAGATACCAAACATCATTTCTTACGAATTGGTTGAGTTCTTCTTGCATCGCAACAATCCAATTCTCATCAGCAAGAGCTTCTTTTATGTTAGATGGTTCTATTTGGGATGTAAAACATACATAATTACATATATCCTCAAGTTGTCTACGAGTGTGAACACCGGTGAGAGGGTTTCCAAGAATTTGTGTGGTTGGATGATCTTTAACAGTCCTCAACTCAGAATTAGTCTGATTTGATGAAGTATCGGGTTTATCAATGATTAGAACTTCATCATTATCTGAATTAGGGATTGGCGTGTTTAAGTGATCATCAATGACAACATTGATGGACTCTTGAATCACACTAGTTCTTTTATTCAGAATTCTATAAGCTCGACTGTTTAAGGAATATCCTAGAAAAATCCCTTCATCACTCTTCGTATCGAATTTTCCCAAATTTTCACGATCTTGTAAAATATAGCACTTGCTGCCAAAAACTTGAAAGTATTTGACAATAGGCTTTTTATTGAACCATAATTCATAAGTCGTTTTATTATTATCTTTGCTAGTGTAGACTCGGTTAATAATATAACAAGCTGTGTTGACTGCTTCAGCCCAAAGATTTTAGAGAGCTTCATGTTATTCAACATGACATTAGCCATTTCTTGAAGCACCCTATTCTTTCTTTCCGCAATTCCATTTTGTTGTAGAGTTTTGGGTGCTGAGAATTCATGTAATATTCCTTGGTCGGTATAGAACTTCTCAAAATTGCTATTCTTAAATTCAGATCCATGATCACTACGAATCTTATTGATTTGAGAAGATTTTTCAGTTTGAATCCTTTTGAGAACTTTTCTTACTTCTTCAAGGGTTTCAGATTTATCCCTTAAGAAGACTACCCATGTAAATCTGGTAAAGTCATCAACTATTACCAGGATATACTTTTTCCCACCTCGACTTTCCGTTCTGGTAGGTCCTATTAGATTCATGTGGAGGAGTTCGAGTGTTCTTGATGTGGTATTTGAATTCACCTTTTTGTATGAGTTCCTTGTTTGTTTGCCTATCTAGCACTCACCACATATTTTATCTAATTTCTGAAGTTTGGGTAAACCTCTTATAAGTTCTCGTTCGCTCAATCTATATAAATTTCGATAATGTATATGTCCAAGACGTTTGTGCCATAAATCAGTCTCGTCTGTATGGACCATGTAACATGTTTGATTGGATGAGCTGGATTCGCTAACAATATAGCAATTTTCAGACGTTCTATGTCCAGTTAATAATCAGAACCCTTATTGTTTAGTATCTTACAGCTTTGATTAGAAAACCGAACACTATGGTTATTATCACATATTTGAGATATGCTAAGCAAGTTATGTTTTAAGCCTTCAACATATAAAACATTTTTAAACACAGGAAGATTAAAAAGTTGAACCGTACCTTAGCCTATAATCTTGGAGTTGCTACCATTACCAAATGTGACTGAACCATCAGTCATATCTTTTAGATCTGTGAATAAAGCTTTGTCACCTGTTATATGCCTGGAGCATCCACTATCTAGGTACCACTTTGAAGGACTTGTTGCTTTGAAAGCAGTGTGAGCAACCAAGCAGGCAACTTTAGGAACCCATTTCATAACTGTTTTGGGTTTAGGAACATAGTTGGTCTTCTTTTGTTTATAGTTGTAAGAATGACCTATAGAGTTAGATTTTAAGAGCTCCTTGAGTAAATCAACTATCTTTTCAGCTAGTGGATTTCGTTTCTGATTAATGTTGACATGGCTGCTTCTAGGTTTTTGAAAAGTTTTTGAATTTCTAAAAAAACCTTGATAAGTACTTTTCCCTTTTGAGTTTGAAGACTCTCCTTTCACAAATATAGGAGGAGTATACTTTTATTTAGGAGATAAATTTTTATCATAGCCCAACCCGGATAGATTGCCACATTTTCTTGATCCGGATAAAAGTTTTTCTAACTTTGGATTACCTTGGATATATTTCCATGTGTCCTTTAGACTCAGAAGAGAAGATACTTCATTTTTGAGTTTCTTAATTTCAGATTTCAAATCAACAATTAGGGAGTTTTTGAATTCCAAATCGCATTTTGATTTTTCAAAACAATCTAAAATTTGTGAATTTTCTAAGACAAGTGATTTAAAACATTCTTTGAGTTTAGAAAACTTTTCTTTTTGAAGTTTAAGTTTGACAGCAATTTTACAACTTTCCTTATATAGGGCATTGTAAGCGTCTTGAAGATCATCTTCATTTTCACATTCACTACTCAGATTTTCTTCACTTGTTGAGTCATTATCTGAAAATGTGAATTTTGGCTACTGATCATAAGAGCTTTAACTTCATTGCCCGACTCGGTTTGAGAATCTTGATTGAGGAAGAAGCTTCAGAATTAGATGATTCATCCCATGTAGCCAACATACCATTCTTCTTGGGTTTGTCCTTTTTAGGACATCTATTTGCTAAGTGCCCATATTCTTGACAGTTGTAACATTGACTATCTTTCAAAGATTTTCGAGATTTGGGTCTAAACTTCTTTTTATCATTTGATTTTTGGAAATCAACCCTTTTCTTGCTTTTGAAAATCTTGTAAAATTTCTTACCTAAAAGAGCCATATCATCTTCTGAATCAGAATTTTCTTCTGAATTACATTTAGAAGGTTTTAGTGCGATAGATTTACCTTTAGGAGCTTTAAAGTTTAACTCGTAGGTTTGTAGAGAACCAACTAGTTCTTCTACCCTCATATTATCTGTATCACGAAGTTCCTGGATCGCGGTTACTTTAGAATTGAACCGTTCAGGAAGTGAGCGTAATATCTTTGCACACACTTTACTTTCTGGGATTTTATCTCCAAGACCCCACATTGAGTTTACAATGTCATTCAATCTAGTGTAAAAGTCCATAAACATTTTATTTTCCTCCATATGAATTTCTTCAAATCTGGTTGTGAGGAGTTGGACTTTAGATTTTTTGACAATTGTAGTACCCTCGTGATTCATTTCTAATATATCCCAAGCTTGCTTTGCAGTATCATAGGAAATGATTATTTTGAACTCATCCGGTGATAGTGCGCAAGTGATTGCATTTAGTGCCTTAGCATTTGCACTACTCTCACTTTTCTGAAGTGTGGTCCATTGGTAATATGGTGTGACTTTCATAGATTTTGAACCGTCAACCCTAGTAACTTCCATGATAGGAGGATTCCATTCAGTCACTGTGGCTTGCCACATACTCTCATCCATTGATTTGAGGAAGATCCTCATTCTGGCTTTCTAATAGGCATAGTTGGAGCCATCAAAGGGTGGAGGCCTAGTGACTGAAAGGCTATCAAAATTTGACATCTAAAATAGCTTAAATCATTAGCTTAGGAATTAAATCCAAGAATTAAAAAAGAGCTATCTGGCTCTGATACCACTTGAAAAGGCCTAGCTATATGTCCTAGAGGGGGGGGGGGGGGGGGTGAATAGGACTATGCCAAATAAAACTTATAACAGCGGAATTAAAAAGAATATCATAGCCAAAATAAATCACAATGCAGGAAAGTAAAACAACCTCAAAATTCAGATCTTGAGAGGTTGATACAAATGTTGTTCTAAGGACAACCTTACACTAAAAACCAGAGTTTATGGTAGGACAACCTTATTTCTAGAAAGATCTTTGTATCAAATCTCAAACCAAAGAGGCATACGGAAATAAACACAAACTGAACTGAAATAAATTGTAATCACAAATGTATTGTTCTAGGGACAACCATACACCATAAAAATGGCAGGGCAAGCTTGATGGAACAACTTTAAAGGAAATTAAATATCAAGCTGATAAAGGAATAACAGAAAATAAATTCTAAACTATTACAAAATTCCTACAATGCTTGAATTAAATGATTACAACATTCACCACCATACATACATCCCACAAATAAATAATTAAAGATTAGAAGTATAAATCATTCAACCACAACACAAGGGATTATAGTGGTTCACCTGTGTGTTCACCAACTGTTAAACAACAGCCACACAGAATGCTACTCCACTCCAAATATCCTCACACAGGGGATATTAGCGTTCACTAACAAAATAGGTTTTCTCAGGTTCACCCAAAACCTTTACAATTGTGTCTTTGTCTGTGGGCTTACACAATTAAAAAACCCCACTTATGAGTTTTCCTGGCTCTCCTCAGATAACCAATATAATATAACAAGATTTTTCTGGCAAATCTCGAAAGAAACCAAAACAGAAAGGAATTTACAATTAAATGTAATACCTGATTATGTCCTTCGTTGTAGCAGCCCGGTAGAACCAAGTCAGAGTAGATGATTGAATGTCCAAGTTCAATGTCCAGTACTTAATTACAATGGTTCTAGTTCTAAATAAAGCTAAAGAAAGAGAATATTAAATAAGCACACTTAGCTTAGATGGAGCACAGAATTATCTCTCAGAAGTTTGACGAAGATTGGCTTGAATGGATTAATTAATTCCGTTAATTCTTTTGAGATTCGTGCTCTATTTATAGGTGAGCAGATCGCGTCTTCGATTGGTCTAGGGAGCTCTTCGACTAGTCGAAGAATTAACAGATATTTGAAAATATCGGACACGATAAGCTTTGTGGTTCTACGGTGGTCGAAGGTCTCCTTCGATGGTCGTAGGTCCTTCGCCCAGTTGAAGAACACTGAATTTCATCGTTGGACTTTGAGTCGAAGACTTTCGGTAGTCGAAGATGCGATCGTTCTTGTTCCTTCAATGGTCGAACAGATTCTGGACTAGTCGAAGCACTAATGAGAAAATATCTCAATTTTGTAACAAACTCACGATCGATCGAGGAATTTCTTAGGCTGGTCGGAACAAAGCTAAGACTAGTCGAAGAAAGCCTAGGACAAGTCTTAGAACTACCCAAACTCATGTAACTTAAACATATGACTTATGTATCCAAAATGGCCTACTCTTAAGGTCAACCTAAGGTCAATCAAACCCCAATCGTGAAGTAAGGACATTGAAACATTAGGAACAAGTGACCTGGAAGTTTAAGCCTTGAAGTCTTGATGTAGTTCAATCTTAAAATCTTGATGTAGCTCAACCTTGAAAGTGTCTTGAGTTCTTTAAGAATTGACCTTATGTACGCTTCTTGAAGTCTTGCATTCTTGAGACTTGTCTTGTGAGCAATACTTGCAGTCAAGGTTGATCTTTGAGTGAATCTTTGTACTTGTGAGCTTTGCTTGTTCATGAATGTTGATCTTTGAGAGAGCTTCACTTATGCAAGTTATATAACAATGATTTTGGCACCACAAATTTGACAACAGACAGGGATATAAACTATAACACTTACAAAACCTCTTAGCCAGGACTAAGAGGTGAAGCTTATAGCATGTTGGGATGATTTTCTTACTTTGATTATTGTTTTTCTTCAACTTTATTAATTTCTAGATTGAATTTGAGGAATATTTTCAGTTTTCTATAATTTATTGTGACTCAAATTACAATAGATGCTGCGATAGTTTTGAATATCTTCTTTTTTTTGTTTTGAGATTGTGAGATTGGTAAATCCTATTGTTTACCATTATCTCCTAGGCATGGTAAGATGATGGAATCCATTCCAATCATCACAATACTCTTTCATGTGTGACTAGGTCAATGAAAAGTTCAGATTTAGTTTAATTGCTTTAACTTCCAATTGGATATGATAGGACTCCAATTCCAATTGTGTTTCTTGAATTAAGGTAGCATCCTGATAGCTACAAGTAGATCCTTGGCGCTTTAGTTCTCTTTTGATTATTGAAATCCCATTCACAATTACTCTCTTTTATTTTAAATTTAGATTTAGATCTTATTATAGTTCTTATTCTAGTTATTTTCAGAATACATACAAGTTTAGTCCCTGTGGATTCGACCTTGGTCTCACCGAGTTATTACTACATCGCGACCCTACACTTGAGGTTGTGAATAGATGCCATCTTAAATAAAATGCTTTTCCTATGAAAACTCTCTAGACGGTTTGGTCCATATTTTGATGCCATCGAACAACCTTTCGATGTCATTGGAATTTGAATTTTGATGTCATCGAATGACTTTCGATGCCATCAAGAATATATGATTTTCTTTGTAAGCTTGTTGGACAAAATAGTCTCATTTTCGATGCCATCGAACTGTATTCGATGCCATCGATAACTTACTTTGATGCCATCGAAAGGGATTCGATTGCATCGAGTATACTTAGAGTTTTTCAAAGTTTGCTGGAGAAAAGTGGCCTTTGATCGATGTCATCGAAGTGGGTCTGATGTCATCGTACCTCATTCGATGCCTTCAAACTTATCCAGGATTTTCACAGTTTGATTACTGGACTATTAGGCCTCTGTTAAGCCTCCGTTTCAATGCCATCGAACAGGTATTCGATGCCATCGAAGCTGCTCGATTGCACTTCGATTGCAATTGACATAACATGAATTTACCTATATACTTCTATCTACATAAACTTTAAACAAACTCTAATTTAAGCTTACCAAAGGTTTTACAAATATGACTTTGTACAAGTTTAGATTTATTTTAAGTGGGTCTTTTACCTGATAGGGTTTGGTTGGGTGGTGAGGCTTAATATACCTGTAAAGCACACTCAACTTCTTCAACTTGGTGATTCTTTGGTCTTGTAGTCTTCATATGGAGCTCACTTGACACTACAACTTAACATTTACGTATATTGACAAATAAGGGCACTTTCAATCTCTCCCTTTGTCAATTACGTAACAAAACCCTAACAAACCCTAGATAGTACATATAGGTCAAGATTACATAATTTTTAATATTACAACTCAATTACAATGAATATACGAAGATTCGATCTTGGTGCTTGAGTTGAGTTGTCTTGAGTTAATACTCCCCCTATCTTCCTGCATCACCATTAAGTCACAATAAACCACACCTAATGGTGGGAGATTGTTTCTCCCCCCTTTTGTCAGTTATTGGCAAAGGGTTAGTAGCAAAATTAGCATGCCATACATGACTGAAGTTGGAGAATTAAATACTTATGCATAATTGGAAGATAGATTGAAATAATTAAACAATCGCATAATTCAAAAATAGGAATTAAGTGAAAGGAATTATGCAAAAAGAACTAATACATGCCACAAAGATATAGATATATAAAAAATGCCCAAATATGGCATGATCATCCCGAACAAAATATCATCATCCACATAAGCCCAAAAAAAAATAAATCATTCATGCACCACAATAACAAGCCTAAGTAGGGCGCAAATATCCACAAACAACAACATAAACATCACATCTGATTACTATATACAAAGAACGATAGATCAGACTGGCTAGGGCATCCAAAATGATAACCAATGGTACAAGCCTAAGACTCTAACTATGCAAGCTGAGCTGATCACTAGGCTAAAGGACCATCCTCATGAGGAGTTGTATCGTCTCATCGACACATGAATGCTTCAAGGATGTCCTGAGTGGTTCGCTCCACTCTCTCAATGGCGTGCTTCATAGTCTCTGAGGCACGCCCCATCTGCATAAGCCACTCACCATGATCGCTGAGTCTCTACAAGAAGGACTCCCGATGATTGCGAGATCGCATGTGTCGTCTGGTGCACTGGAGCTCACGAGCTGGGCGACGATCATCCTCTATAGGGTAAACTGTCTCTGCTGGCTCCATCTCAGCTGCCTCCACCTCGATCTCTCCAGGAATGTCATCGTCATGAGGAGCAGACGCCGAAGTGGATGTGGTCTTATCCTTGAGATTCATCCTCTTGATGTTTAACTTGGTAAATTTAGGAGGAGACCGCGGATGGTCGGTAGTGGGTAGCAACCTCACGTGCCAGGACAGGAGACATTCAATGTGTGGAAAGGGAATGAGAATGTCTTGTGTACCCTAAATCGAACATGCAAGCTGGTGAAGAATAATCGAGGGAAGGCACAAGGGAATACCCTAACAGACACTATAAATGATGTCGAGCATGAAAGGTGTCAAATCAGCCTTGTTTGTCCCTCATGGATAAACATTAGAGCTAAATATCCCATGGAGCACACGGTACTGATGCACCATGTGCAAAGACTGAAGAGGGTTCCCCTGATGACAGGGAACATTCTGGCCACTATATAGAAACGTGTGACCTTGACCCTAACCTCTATGGAATCAAAGTCAGGGTTGGCTAAGCCCTACGGAGAGCTCGACACACCAATGAGCTAAGAGATGATTATAGGTGTGATGCGAGTCGTTGTTGATCCTATAGTAACCTCAAAGGATGGGTTTTAACATTGGGGAAAGATAATATCCTAAAAATTGGTAAATTTGTCGATTTCTTAAGACACCTCTAAAATCCAAAACTTTGCTCAAACCTATTTTCTCCAGAATGGGTTAGATCCCATATGGTTGGATGCATGCTTTATCAACAGGATGCTCCATTACTAGGTTTTGCCCCTTAAATTTCTTATACAGGCCCTCTGGAGGTGGCGGGACTAGTGGGATCTAATTTTAGGTCCGGGAACTTCTTGACTTAATGTTTCATGCCTTGAGGGTGGAGAAACAGGCGGCGAGGGCTCCTAAGGAGTAGGGGGCCTCGTAGATTTTGGGTGTGCGCACTGTTTAGACCTTTTTAGTCTAGAGGGCTCCCTTGGGGCCATGGTTTTGGCTTTGTCTTTGGTATTTGTGTCAATCAAGAAATAAATCGAGTTTGCCAAGAATAACAATCAAGAAATGCACAAAACAAAAAAAAAAACCCAAATAAACTCTAATGACCCTAGGAAGGCAACCCAATAAAAAAAATGGAAATGGAGAATGAAAATGGGATGCCTTACCACGAAGGAGTAACAAGAAGAAATGAAAAAGAGAGAAAAATTGAGTTCCAGAGCTCTAATGACGATTAAGAGACAAACAGGTGTGGGAAGAGATGAAAATTTGAATTCCCGCCTATGCGCTGAATATATAGACCCCTACGTTTCAATGCCATCGAAGAATGAGCTTCGATGCCATCGAGACACCTTTGATTCCATCGAACCACCTTCAATGCCATCAAAGAACTCTCGATGTCATCAAAGAGCTATTCAATGCCATCGAAACAGTCTTTCCGATAAGATTTACCAGTTCAGCTTGGACTAACCTATTTACTGAGATGTACACATATATTTACCAATAAATTAGCATTTGTACACCCAATGAAAATTCATAAAAATCCCATTTTGCAATTGTCTCACTGTAACCTCGGAAAGAAATTGAGCTCACCTAATATGCTCATCTCAAATTCAGATTTCATTAGTTCAGCGAATTTATGAGCAGCATCTTCATAAGTGGATCTAAATACAATGTCATCCACATAAATCTGGGCAATTAGCAAGGCATTCCCAGTCTTTTGTGTAAATAACATTTTATCAAAGCTCCCCCTGCAAAAATGGTGGTCTAGCAAAAATTACATTAAACGCTCATACCACGCTCGAGGTGCCTGTTTAAGACCATAAAGCGCTTTACTCAACCTATATAAGTGTTGAGGAAGCCTGTTTAAGACCGTAGAGCGCTTTACTCAACTTATATAAGGGTTGAGGATATTTGGGATCAAGAAATCCATTAGGTTGCTCAACACACACTTATTCTTCAAGGACACCATTGAGGAAGACTCTCTTCACGTCCATTTGAAACAACTTGAATTGCAATGCACATGCAATGGACATGAGAATTCTTATAGACTCAAGACGTGCTACTAGGGCAAATGTTTCATCAAAATTAATGCCCTCAATTTACGAGTAACCTTGTGCAACAAGTCTTACCTTGTTTCTCACTACATTCCTAGATTCATCGGACTTGTTCTTAAAGATCCATTTGGTTTTGATGATATTTGTCTCTAGTGGCCTGGAAACTAACTGCCACACCTCATTTCTTTCAAATTGTTGCAGCTCATCTTGCATTGCTGCAATCCAATATTCATCATTGAGCGCTTTTACAACATTTTTTGGCTCAATTTTATAGGTGAAGCAGAGATGACTAAATGTAGCCTCAAGTTGTTGCTGAGTTTTCACACCGGCTTTAAGATCTCCAATGATTTGATTGAGAGGATGATCCTTAATAACCAAAATGTCACCCAACGGTTGAGACTCATGTGTAGAAGTGGATTTATTATTTGATTTACTTATAATGTATGGTTCCACATTATCCTCCACATCAATTGTAACACCTTGAACTTTTCAATACCCGAGTAGTGAAAGTTCTCGAGTGTCACCATAAAGTTTAACTTGGTATGTACATGTGTACTGTAACGCCTCGGATTTCGAGGGTCGAGCAAAGCTCAACTCTCGAGATCCATCACATCACTTATACAACATAGATAATGATGATTAAATGTTGTCCGTATTAGTGCATTAAATATGAATGAGATTACACTAAATCAGCATATCATACTCCAGAGTTAACGTAGTTAGGCAAGCAGAAGACTGAGATAGATATAAAAAGTATGTAAGTATTTATCAATCCCCAGAGTATGAGTATGTTACCAGGCAAAATGAATACATGCATGGTTCCAAAATTTACAAAATATCAAGTGTAAATGTTCAACTAATCCATAATCCTATAACCTCAGCAATGCAACTCTAGGTCTATATAGACCCGCCTGAGAGTTGCATGTAGGAGAACTCCTCCTCCCCATCAAGGAAGTCCGGCTCGGTCGCGTAAGCCTTGTCATCATCTGCAACTACAATAGAGTCTGATTGGTATTTTAAAACACTATCCCAAAGTGGGAGTAGGTGATCAACTCAGTGGTACTATAAGGCAAAGGTTAACATGTTATCAATTCAGTCAAGCAGTAATGATAAAGCAGTACAAAATCATGTCCCAAGCACTCTTGTTAATGCAGGAATGGTATGCTGTAATGATGCATACCCTCGCCTGCACTCCCTCAACGACTTCATCACACGGTCGTGCATGGCAAACACCCTAAATGTGCGCTTCCTCGCCAAAGCACATGCAATGCGGTGCATGATCGTGTTCGCCAAGTACTTGATTAGGCTTATTCCTACAGCAGATTCGAGAAGCTAAGGTACCTCCCTTTATATCATTAATCCAAACGGGAATCCATCTAAGGTAGTTAGTCCTAGTTAATCACATACGATAGGCAAGTTGTAAGGTGTCACCCCTAATGAAAGCAGTGGATAGGTAAGTTCAATTGATTATACTTGAGGTCACTACGGGAGGCTCGTTACCTGAACGTAGGCCAACAGCTCGAATACAGTGTCCCATACACCACCAAATTCGGCTTATGAGTTTGTGTTGCTCACTGGTCAATACGAGAAGGCTCGTCACCCCAGCGTAGGTCGACAATTCGACCACGGTGTCCCATACACCACCATGCCCGGCTCATGAGTCTTAGCGGATTATGGTACCATGGTTAAAACGGGTTGTTACATTGGTAAGCAGTACCTTAGATTCAAGCAGTAGCATCCATACATGGTAAACACACATTAGGCCAATCGGGTTATTTGACAAGATCCATTGGTACGAGTGCACGCTAGATTAATCGACATGGAGCACATAAGCACTCCACGTGGCCTAACCACTGTCGATAATTACCGTACGACTCGGATTCATCGAACGTATCCCTTGTGGCGAGACTAGTTCAGCCACTCGATTGGAAACCGTTACCAATTGCCTAGGCTACGTAGTAGTCCCAATTACACTCAAATATAATAGGTAGTAACATGTGATAATCATAATAGCATTTAACAAGCAATTCAAATACGAATCTTAGTTGAGCATTTTATCAAACATATAGAACATGTTATTATACGTATGCATTTTCTACATAAATCACGTAGTTGCAATTAAAGTTACATGAAGCAATTTATACATATAGCTAAGGTAGTTGAGAATCCCATCTCAACACCCTTAATAAATGCAATTCATCAAACAATTACTCATTCAGACATTTTATCAAACGCTTAGCCTACACATTACTTCATACATGAACTAAATTAGTTAAAGCATATATTATGGCAAATCCTTTCACAAAGGAGTTGTCATACATATAACAATCATGTATTCTAGGTTAATAGTTAGGGCAAGCACAAATCATGATTTCATATTCATTCGAACATTTAAACAAACACCTGGAATGCATTATTTATTCACATAGTTCAAACACTTGTATAAATTATCAAATATATCGTAACTAAGATCATATAGCAGCAATCAAGTCAGACATAAATCATTACCGACATTGAAAGCCTTGAAAACCATAACCTAAATGTTTATAGTCTGCACCTTTCGTCGGTACGCCCATTACAAACTCGGTTCATACACTACGTTCCCGTAAATCGAATGTTGGATACCTAAGCAATGAAATAGGTTAGCTATTTCGTAGATTCCTATATTTGGATTCCTAAATCGAGATTAGGGTTAGGATTTCTTAACCAAATCACAGTCGAAACAAGTTGAGTAGCGTAGTAGAGAGGCGATTCGGTGTGTGGAGTTGTGGGAAAGGTTCCCACTAACAATCTCCAAGTATCCTTCTTCCTTCCTTCCTCTTTTCTCTCCTTTTCTCTCTCTCTCTCTCTCTCTCTCTCTCTCTCTCTCCTAGGGTTTTTAGAAAATTCGTATGAGGGAGAGAAGGGGTGGTTTAAGGGCTTTATATAGGCTCAATAGTGATGTAAATGGCCCTAGGGCCATGGTATACTTGGGTTATAGCCAAAGGGCGTCTGTTTCAGGTAAACGGAGCTCATCTGGAGGTTCATTATCGGTTTATGTCGCAGGTTAAGTTCCTTAACTATGGATCTAGGCCAGGATATAATTTTAGTATATTTGGATAGGCCGATCAACTGTGACGGACCTATATCTATTCAATGGATGTTGTCACTTGATCAGGGCTACAAGTATACAGATATGTGCAGGAAAATTTTCCAGATCCACGGGTATAGTTTGGTCAGAAACTGACGGTCTGAAACTTTGAATTTTGTCCTCAAGCGAACGGCCCAATTCACTTAAGTTTCAATGAACTTTCAAAAGATATTCGCATTTCTCACACACTTTACTCAGGGCTCTAGTTGTGCATTTTTGGATACTATTCGGGCTCGATTCCCACGATGGTTGTCAAGCCCAGTAAGGTGGTCATAACCTTATAGTTTCGTGGTCATCGGACTTTCGACGGGTGGTCTAGGTTCGATATGGAGTTTCAATGTGCTCCCAAGAGCAACTGGGTTTTGAGATTGCTCCTACGTTTTTAAGTAATGTTGAGTTAGGGATTCTAATGGTTTTGGGTCTTACCATCCATATAGATAGTGGTTCAAGCTAATCCACCGATTAAATCAGTTTACTACTTAATTAAACTTTGCCTAAATTTTAAAGAATTTGGTCCTTAGTGATTTCTGCCTAAGGTGATACTTGGGTCTTTGTACGGATTTTTTGGAGACGTTACAATCTACCCCCCTTAAAGAAAAATTTCGTCATCAAAATTAGTAGCTTTTCATACTCCTCAAGAATCTGTGGGTAGTTCTTACGAACTTCAGCTTCTGTTTCCCAAGTAGCCTCTTCCTCAGTGTGGTGAGTCCACAATACCTTTACAAGTGGGATAACCTTGTTGCGTAGCACTTGTTCCTTCCTATCGAGAATACATGTTGGTCACAGTATATATGTCGCATCTTTACTCAATTGTACTTGCCCCCATTTAATAATATGGGAAGGATCGGGAACGTATTTCTACAGCATTGATACATGAAATACGTTATGCACGCCCGCGAGTGGTGTGGGCAAAGCAAGGCGGTATGATACCACACCCACTCGGTGTAGAATTTGGAATGGGCCAATAAATCTCGGTGTGAGTTTCCCTTTTTTGCCAAAGTGAATGACTCCCTTCATGGGAGAAACCTTAAGAAACACGTGGTCCCCAACCGCAAATTCTAGTTGTTGTCGTCTGGTATCGACGTAACTCTTCTGTCTTCTCTAGGCTGCAAGAAGTCGACGCCTGATAATGTCGATTTCTCTGAGGTTGCCTGCATTAAATCTGGGCTAATCAAACTCTTCTCACCAACCTTTACCCAACAATGTGGCGCTCGACATGGACACCCATACAAGGCTTCGTAAAGAGTCATGCCAATGCTCGCTTGGAAGTTATTGTTATAAGTGAACTCAGCATAAGGAAAACAGTCATCCCATCTATCCTCGAGATCAAGCACACATGCCCGCAACATATCTTCTAACACCTGATTTATTCGTTCCATCTGCCCATTCGTCTGTGGGTGGAATCTAGCACTGAACTTCAGTTGAAGTCCCATTGCTTTTTGGATTTGACTCCAAAAGATGGACGTGAATCGCATGTCTCGATCCGACACAATCTCCATAGGCATTCCATGTAGACGTACTATCTCCTTGATGTACAACTTGACCAAATCATCTGCTAAGTTTGAAATTCTGATCGGGAGAAAGTGAGCTAATTTCGTCAATCGGTCCATAATCACCCAAATGGAGTCATGTCCCTTTCTTGTCTTTGGTAACCCTGAAATGAAATCTATAGAGATGAAATACCATTTCCATTCAGCTATAAGCATAGGCTGAAGTAAACCAGGAGGTCGGTGATGCTCGGCCTTAAACTTGCTTGCACGTAAGATAACAGGACACAAAGTCCGCTATGTGGGCATTCATGTTGTCCCACCAGTACAAACGTTTCATATCTCGATACATCTTTGTACTACCAGGATGCATCGCCATCTTCGAATTGTGAGTAGCTTTGAGAACTTCCCTTCTCAAGTCATGAAGATTTGGGACGCATAGGGGCCATGATAATGTAAGCCCCCATCCGAACCAAATCTCCATTCAGAGTCTTCATCGTCACTAGCTCATTTTCTCATCTTCACCAACCATTCATCTTCTCTCTGAGCCACAATGATTCGGTCATCAATAAGTGGTTGAAGATGAATATGTGTGATGCTCTCGAACGACTCCGCTACTGTAAGCTTCTGTTTGAAGTCTCGCACAAACTCTACCATATTCCATTCTTTTATCATGAGCAGAGTTGCAAATTCTATTGTCTTCTTGCGGCTTAACACATCTGCCATAAGGTTAGCCTTGCCAGGATGGTAGGAGACCTCAAACTTGAAGTCTTTCAAGGTTTCCATCCATCGTCGTTGCCTCATATTCAAGTCTCTTTGGGTGAATATGTACTTGAGGCTCTTGTGGTCACAAAAGAGCTCGAACTCCTCTCCGTAGAGGTAATGCCTCTAGAGCTTTAATGCGAAGATAAGTACTGCCAATTCCAGGTCGTGCGTAGGGTATTTTTCTTCGTGTTTCCTCAACTGTCACAATGCATAGGCAACACTCTGTCCTTCTGCATAAGAATACAACCCAAACCAACACGAGACACGTCAGTATATATCATATATCTGACCCCTTGCTCTGGTAATACTAGCACAGGGGCGTATGTCAGCTTGTCCTTCAGTTCTTGAAAGGCTGCTTCTGCTTTCTCGTTCCAGGCAAACTTAAGATCTTTTTGAGTGAGCTGAGACAACGGTCTGGCTATCTTGGAAAAGTCTTTAATGAATTGATGATAGTAACCTGCCAGGCCAAGGAAACTCCTCACTTTAGTAACCGAATCGGGCTACTCCTAGTCCTGAACTGCGGTTACCTTAGCAAGGTTCATAGCGTTACCTTCCTTTGACACCACATGTCCTAGGAACTTGACTTCTTCTTTCCAGAAGTTGCATTTCTTGTACTGAGCAAATAACTGGTTCTTCCTGAGAGTATCGAAGACTGCTGTAGGTGCTCTTCGTGATCTTTCCGACTCTTGGAGTATATTAGAATGTCATCTATAAATACGATGATGAATCGGTACAAATGCGGCCGAAATACCCTATTCATGAGGTCCATGAATACAGCTGATGCGTTTGTGAGTCCAAACGACATCACAAGGAACTCGTTGTGCCCAAAACTGGTTCTGAATGCCGTTTTCTGCACGTCTTCATCCCTGACGTGCAACTGATGGTACCCAGATTGTAAGTCGATCTTCGAGAAATACTGTGCCCCTTTCAACTGGTTAAACAGATCATCTATCCTGAGTAAAGGATACTTGTTCTTCACTGTCACTTGGTTCAACTTGTGATAATCAATACACAATCGCAGCGATCCGTCCTTCTTCTTCACAAACAACACAGGTGCTCCCCAAGGGGATACACTCGGTCGTATGAAACTTGAATCCAACAGATCATCAATCTATCTCCTCGACTCCTCCATTTCACATGGAGGCATGCGATACATTGGTAGAGAAATGGGTGTCGCACCAAGCACAAGGTCGATAGTAAAGTCGATCTCGCACCGAGGAGGTAGTCCAGGTATCGTCCTGAACACATCCTTGAAATCTTGGACTACAGGCGTGTCCCCAAGTGTCGGACGATCAACATTCTCTAGTAGGGTAGCATAATAACTAATGCGGTAGTACCAACTGACCTGAACTGGGAAAGTAAAGGTCATGCCCTCAGGTCTATGGGCTATCACCAATCTGGTATCACAATCGATCTCTGCTTTCATCTCGGTGAGCCAATCCATAACGAGGATGACATCGTAATGACACAGCGGGGCATCAATTAGGTCAACAAGTACTATTCTACTCCCTAAGTTTATCGAGCAACCCTTATAAATCTTGGTAGTGTCTGAGAAGGTCCCTGTGGCGGTAAGGAGTCTCACCCCAATCATAGGAATAGTTTCCAATACTAGTCGCTTGACTGTTGCGCATGATATTATCGAGATAATGGACTCGGTATCCACCAATAAGAAGACTGGTGTACCTTGGATATGTGCTGTGACTTCGAAAGCCAATAGTGCTGCGGTTGCTATCTCGGATGCCTCAGCTGCAAGTGAGTGGACACGAGCTTGTTGAGGACATTCGGTTGCGCTGCCATAGGCCATTGAGGTGGCCTATTTCGAGGTACATTTAGCCTGTAAAAAAGGTTGTGCTGGTGGTGCTGAACGTAGAGGTGGAGCCGAGATAGCTTGAGGAAGCTGGCGGTTGATCTTCTGAGGAGACGTGAAGCCATTGTCCCTCATCTTGGTAAAGCAGTAAGTGTCTGTATGGCCTAACCTCTTATAGTAGGTGCACCACATATCTGATCACCTCGGCTGGGTCGGTGGAGCTGTAAGCCTGGGAGGTGAATCTGCATGTGGCCTCTTGCTGAGGAATGGTCGGTTTGGCAAGTCAGGTTGAGGCCTCAGGCCTATGGGCATACGCATACGGTATAGTCTGTCCCCATCTTGCTTAGCTTGCAAGGACATGTTCACTAGCTCAGCATAGTTGGGAATGCTAGCGCAACACATCTTCGTACGGATATCGGGCTGCAGACCCTCAGAAAATCACCGCATTCTTATCGGCTCATCTGCTAGTATCAAATGAGCATATTTGGCTAGCTCCATAAATCTATTTTTATATTCAATAACGGTCATACCTCCCTATTGGAGGCGAAGGAACTCACCATCCTTTTCATTATGGTACGTGAGGGAAAAATACTTTCCATGGAAGCGGGTTTCAAACGCGTCCCATGTCCATATGTATCCTGCAGGGACTGTCCGTAGGATACTGTCCCACCATAGACTATCTTCCTTCTCAAACATATATGTAACCAACTCTACCTGCTCTGCCTTAGTGCAGTGCAGCAGCTTCAACATCTTAGAGATGCGATCTAGCCAGTATTTGGCCTCCTCGGGCCTGTGAGTGTCAGCAAAGGTGGGAGCTCGGAAACGCTGAAAACGCTCAAATAAACCGCTGGCATTCACATTTCCAGAAGGGTGCACAGGTGGTGCAGGCAGGACCATATTCAGATTTTGAGCAAAGGCCCCTGCAATAGTGGTCTAAACTTATTGCAGCTGCTGCTTAGGAGCATCATTTGCTCCAACCTATCAGGAGGAGGGGTCGCCTGAGGCATGTGTGACGTCGATGAGGACGCACGGTTCTGTTTCGGAACCAGTGGTGCACTAGGTGTTGGCCCATTGGTGGGCCAGTGGTTGGCTGTGAATCTGGTATTATCTTAAAATTTAGGCCTAAGCTAGGGTCTGACTGACTATTGTTCAAGGGAGGTGCCCCGTCAAACCATCCACCAAGTGTAAGACGTGTCATATTCCGAGTGGTTTTCGGAGGCATTCCATATACACAACATAGGGTGCAACACGTGTAAGATTTAACATAATAACACTCAATTTCTCAAACATTCTACACATTCTAATTCAAAAGAAGCTTCATGCATTTCATTACCCAAAATTGTCACAATATATGAGATATAGTCTTACATGGATCATGACAGAAGATGCATGTGAACTAACTTAGTACAAGTTTCACACCAACTACTCTAACATATTACCAAGCCTACCAAGGCTATTACATAGAAAGCAAGAAATAAAGCAAACCAAAAGAAGACTGCAACACGCGTCTAGTCCTCTGACTCTGGTGATGGCGGAGGTGCACCCTTATCCTGCATATAGCACAGGAGGGCCTTCAGGGTGCAAGACATCTTCTTACATTTCTTTTTAGGTAAGCTTGATTCTCTTCAAGCTTTTGCTTCAATTCGGCCTGGGTCTCCTTGACCTCTTGTCTCATGACGGCCTAACTCTCCTCCATCTAAGCTATGCGGGCTTCTAAGGCAGCCCGATCATGGTGGTGCTCATGTGTAGCAGGAGGAGGGCCCCTATTAGAAATCGGGACTCTTCTTCATCACTCCCATCTTCCTCACCGCTTTCCTCTTCACTACCTTCTTCACCTTCACTTCCTTCCTCTTCGCCACTTTCTTTTTCATCATCACTTCCATTTTCCTCTTCACTTTCTTCCTTTATCTCATCCCCATATTCATCAAGACGGGCTTGTTGCTGCTTAGGGCCTATGCCCATATTGTTGAGCGTAGTGTCACTGATGATATGGATCGGGGTATGGTCATCCATATGGAGTCAAAAGCCAAAATTTCAGGCGATCTTACATATAAGTCGACCGAAGGGAAGTGGGGCATCTCCCCGTGCAGACTGTGCAGTACTCACAATTTGAGATAAGGCAAATGTAGGTAGGTATAGTTTGTCCCTCTGACCGGCTCGGTATAAGAAATCCACCATGAGTCACGTACATTCCGTGCGGTTACTCCACCTGGGATATACGTTATACGTGAATATGTGGTGGAGTAAGCGGCAGTCATGCGTCATTTTGATAGTTGCAAGGCTATTTCCTCGCCTCCACCGCTCAAGATGGCCGCATAGGAAACATGTGTAGTGATTTCTTTCTTGTTCACTAGTGAGGTTCCTCTCACTAGCATGTACGATTCCACGCTTAATACCCATGATTCGAGCTATCACATCTACATTGACTATGGCCTCCTCTCTCCCCAAAGGGATAGTAAACTGAAGTGGCTTCGATTGTGGATCTCGTATATGAGCGTAGAAGGCTCGTACTATGCCTTCACTTGCATGTGTATTTCCCTCAAATATGGGACCCCACCCATTTTCCAGGAGCATGTCCATCACTGGGTATAGTCCAAATAGCTTTCATCAACATGAGCCTCGAATACAACTTTATGGCCACAGAACTTACTAAGTTCGATGCCCAGTGGTAGAGATCTTTCAATAAGGATCTGCGGGTCAAGATCCCGCTTTGATGTTCTCTCTTGCTCGGTGCTTGTACTTGCTTTAACACCCATTTTCTTCCTTGAACGGGTTGGGCGGCTAGGCCCAGCTTCATCCATAGGCATCCTTCTCTTTTCCATGAGGGAAAGGAGTGTGGAAAGGGAAAAGATGGTAGCCACTAGCTCAAAAGGAGCCATAGAAGTGAAGAAAGTTTGAAGGAGGAGATGGGTTGGTGGGTTTTGGGGTTTATGAGACACAAAGAGGGATTTGTGTGCTCAAATGAGATGAAATAAGGGAGATAGAAGGTGGTAGGAGATGGTTTTGAGGAAAATGGTGGAGAATGGGTGTGTAATGAAGAAGAAGAAGAAGATTTGAGTATGGAATGAAGACTTGAGAGGGAAAATGAGATTTTTGAGGGGTTTAAAGAGCTTGGATGGAGTGAAATGGAGGAAAGTGAGGCAAAGGGGTGTAAATAGGGTGGCCCCACATGAAATACAGGCCCCACACATGTGGAGAGGGCGGCGGGCCGCCATGACCATGGGTCTGCCGCGACCCGACCACCGTGATCCCCTAGACAGGTGGTGGTGCCTCCACCTAGGGGCGGTGGCCTCCCCCTCCCGGGGTGTCGGAGTCCCACCGAAAATTGGGTCTTGGGCCCCCGTGTCCGTTTGAGGTGTTTTCAGGTTCCATCTCGCACATATTCACGTCTTTTGGCATGTTTCAAATTTGGGATCCACCGACTAATAGATTAAACTCGTTGATTGATGATCTAAAAAGGAATTGAGATCATTTCATGTGATCTCAGACACATACGGGGTACACTTCAACTGTTAGTTTTTCCCGTCGGTGAAACTTGGGATCCTAGGATTATTTCTACATTTTATCGCCCCCACCTAAGTAAACATACGTCAGTGTGCATCTTGTTACCATAACCCAAGTTTAGTTTAATCTAAATCATGCTCTGATACCAACTTTTAACGCCCCAAATTTTGGGGGTCGAGCAAAGCTCAACTCCCGAGATCTGGTACATCACTTATGCAACATAGATAATGATGATTAAATGTTGTCCGTATTAGTGCATTAAACATGAATGTGATTATACTAAATCAACATATCATACTCCAGATTTAATGTAGTTTGGCAAGTGGAAGATTGAGATAAATATAAAAAGTATGCAAGTATTTATCAATCCCCAGAGTATGAGTATGTTACCAGGCTAAAATGAATACATGCATGGTTCCAAAATTTATAAAATATCAAGTGTAAATGTTCAACTAATCCATAATCATGTAATCCCGGTGACGCAACTCTAAGTCTATATAGACCTTCCTGAGAGTTGCATGTAGGAGAACTCCTCCTCGTAAAGGAAGTCTGGCTTCGTCGCGTAAGCTTCGTCATCATCTGTAACTACAACAGAGTCTGGTTGGTGTCTTAAAACACCATCCCACAATGGGAGTGAGTGATTAACTTAGTGGTACTATAAGGCAAAGGTTAACATGTTATCAATTTAGTCAAGCAGTAATGATAAAGAAGTACAAAAATCATGTCCTAAGTACTCTTGTTAAGGCAGGAATGGTGCGCTGTAATGATGCATGCCCTCGCCTGCACTCCCTCAACGACTTTATCTCACGGTCGCACATGACAAACTCCTTAAATGTGCGCTTCCTCACTAAAGCACATGTAATGCGGTGCATGGTTGTATTAGCCAAGTACTTGATCAGGCTTATTCATATAGCAAATTCGGGAAGATAAGGTACCTCCCTTTATATCATTAACCTAACGGGAATCCATCTAAGGTCGTCGGTCCTAGTTAATCACATACGATAGACAAGTTGTAAGGCGTCACCCCTAATGAAAGCAGTGGATAGGTAAGTTCAATTGATTATACTTGAGGTCACTATGGGAGGCTCGTCACCTGAACGTAGGCCGACAACTCGAATACAGTGTCCCATATACCACCATATTCAGCTCACGAGTTTGGGTTACTCACTGGTCACTACGGGGAGGCTCATCACCCCAGCGTAGGCCGATAACTTGACCACGGTGTCCCATACACCACCATGCCCGGCTCATGAGTCTTAGCAGATCATGGTACTATGGTTGAAACGGGCTGTTACATCGGTAAACGGTACCTTAGATTCATGCAGTAGTGTCCATATATGGTAAACACATATTAGGCCAATCGGGTTATTTGACAAGCTCGATTGGTATGAGCACACACTAGATTAATTGACATGGAGCGCATAAGTACTCCACGTGGCCTAACCACTGTCGATAATCACTGTACGACTCAGATTCATCGAACGTATCCCTTGTGGCAAGACCAGTTCAGCCACTCGATCGGAAATCATTACCAATTGCCTAGACTACGTAGTAGTCCTAATCACACACAAATATAATAGGTAGTAATATGTGATAATCATAATAGCATTTAATAAATAATTCAAACACGAATATCATTTGAGCATTTTATCAAACACATAGAACATGTTATTATACATATGCATTTTCTACATAAATCATGTAGTTGCAATTAAAGTTACATAAAGGAATTTATACATATAGCTAAGGTAGTTGAGAATCCCATCTCAACACCCTTAATAAATGCAATTCCTCAAACGATTACTCATTCAGTCATTTTATCAAACATAGCTTACACATTACTTCATACATGAACTAAATTAGTTAAAGCATATATTATGGCAAATCCTTTCACAAAGGAGTTGTCATACATACAACAATTATGTATTCTAGGTTAATAATCAAGGTAAGTACAAATCATGATTTCATATTCATTTGAACATTTCAACAAACACCTGGAATGCATTATATATTCACATAGTTCACACACATGTATAAATTATCGAATACATCGTAACTAAGATCATATGACAGCAATGAAGTCAGACATAAATCATTACCGACATTGAAAACCTTGAAAACCATAACCTAAATGTTTATAGTCCACACCTTTCGTTGGTACGCCCGTTACGAACTCGGTTCGTACACTACGTTCTCGTAAACCAAATGTTGGACACCTAAGCAATGAAATAGGTTAGCTATTTCGTAGATTCCTCTATTTGGATTTCTAAATCGAGATTAGGGTTATGATTTCTTACCCAAATCACAGTCGAAACAAGTTGAGTAGCGTGGTAGAGAGGCAATTCGGTGTGTGGAGTTGTGGGAAAGGTTCCCACCAACAATCTCCAAGTATCCTTCTTCTTTCCTTCCTCTTTTCTCCTTTTTCTCTCTCTCACTCTCTCTCTCTCTCTCCTAGAGTTTTTAGGAAATTCGTATGAGGGAGAGAAGGGGTGGTTTAAGGGCCTTATATAGGATCAATAGTGATGTAAATGGCCCTAGGGCCATGGTATACTTGGGTTATAGCTAAAGGGCGTCTATTTCGGATAAACGAAGCTCATCTAGAGGTCCATTACCTGTCTATGTCATAGGGTAAGTTCCCTAACCATGAATCTAGGCTAGGATGCGATTTCAGCGCATTTGAATAGGATGATCAACCGTGACGGACATGTATCTATTCAATGGTTGTCTGACTCAATTAGGGCCACAAGTATACGGATATGTGCCGGGAAATTTCCCTGATCTATAGGTATAGTTTGCTTAGAAACTGATGGTCTGAAACCTTCAATTTCATCCACAAGCGAACGGCCCAATTCACTTAAGTTTCAGTGCACTTTCAAAAGACATTCGCGTTTCTCACACACTTTACTCAGGGCTCTAGTTATGCGTTTCTGGATACTATTCGTGCTTGATTCCCATGATGGTTATCAAGCCCAGTAAGGTGGTCATAACCTTATAGTTTTGAGGTCATCAGACTTTCGATGCGCAGTCCAGGTCCGATCGGAGTTTCAGAGTGCTCCCGAGAGCAACTGGGTTTTGAGATTGCTCCTACGTTTTTAGGTAATGTTGAGTTAGGGATTCTAATTGTTTTGGATCTTACCATCCATATAGATAGTGGTTCAAGCTAATCTACTGATTAAATCAGTTTAGTACTTAATTAAACTTCGCCTAAATTTGAAAGAATTCAATCCTTAGTGATTTCTGCCTGAGGTGATACTCGAGTCTTTGTACGGATTTGTCCGAGACGTTATATGTATGATACCAATTTAGCTATCCTAACCTTACATCTATTCTTCAACATGAATTTGATCGTTAAGAATGATCTTCATCCATAGATCAAGCCATCCGATTGTTGATTTTAAGATAAGATCATCATATATCCAAGTATTCTTACTTGTCCAGTATAACCAATCGTTCGGTTAACTATTCACTGATAGGTAAAGATATTTGACTGTCCACTTTGATTTTGGACCACTTGGTCATAGTAAACTAACTACTTGATATCTGTATCCGTTTGTACACATCAAATTGAGATTCTGATCTGTTCATCTTGTTCACCACTTATAAATATGCTTAACCCACCATCACAATTGTAATATGATAAACTTAAACATGTGAACAAGTCACTTGAATCTAACGGTATACATATTCTGCCTCTTGATCACTCTAAAAACCTATTTATGTTCATCCGTTTATAAAATCGACCATATAACCACCTACATACATGATCAGAGTATTAACCATCGAATTTTCCTATTTTTAACATGTCATATTTGAATCTGCCAAATGGGTCAAATATCAAAATGAACAACTTAGTTCGAAGATAGTAAGGTATATGCCACAACTACCGGCTGACTTCTCTATTAGATATATAAAAGCGTTGATTTAGACCTCGGGATAGTATAGCCCATTAAAAAGGTATCTTGGTCATCTACGAGCGATCAAGGCCCAAAATGGGGTGATGGAAAGAGAGTGAAAAATAAAGAATGTCTGTAAAATTTCAATGCATTTGGATGGTGTAGTCTGATGTGACGGATGGTGGAAGTTGGAGAAATAAAAGATAGCAAAATCGTAAATAATTAATGTCACTAACATATACCCTTAAATTCTAGATCACATTGTTCCCATGATCCGTTTTATGTAAAATTTTATACCATGCCATTTATCATAAATTAACCATACGCGTCAAATTACAACCCTTAGATCATTATAAAAGTAGCCCAATTGACAAATCAACCCCTTAACCATTAATTTTGGTGTCAATCGAGTGAAGAAAGCTCGTGAGTAGTCGTAGTAGGATATTTCCCTTTGTATGAATGATTTAAAATTTTCATCATATAGACCGAGTGTGAAATATGAGAACCCCACCTTAGTAGGCTTTTTCATTAGGCGTGAAGTTATCTAGGCTTACCAACTCTTTCTAAATCCGGAGCTTCCGATTGACCCACTTTACACCATCAATTGTGACTCAAATTTGGACCACACTTTGGCCTCATATGACTATGATATTATACAAAATTTAGACCCCAATCTATGATCGTACACCATTGAATGATGACCGCCTTGACTCCAATTCCTTCATTTTGGTGCAAAATGTGAAATTTTAGATTTATGCATTTTCCACCATTGATCAACCACCAACTTTTGTCCAATTGTTTTCCTATCCTGACTACATATCTTTCTTAAAATTGGGCCATGATCATTAAGCATGGACCGTTTATTGAGATTAAGTTTATTTTGGCACCTGTTAGGGAAATTTTTAAGATAGGCCAATCTAAATTTCGGATCACTAAGAAAATCATATAATTAGATTTAAAGAAAGATTACCAGAAAATGTCAAATTGGAGAAACCCAATCCAAGTGGGATGTGAAACACACCCCCTCTCGCATGCCCACTCCTTTATAAAAGCAGCGTGCATCCCCTTCTCCACTCACACACCACCTCCCAACGTCCTAGGAGGAGAGAGAAAGAGAAAGAGAAGACTAGATGCCCATCATCCTCTTCCTTCTCCACATGTATGATGTCTCCCTCTTACTCAAGCGATGTCGTGATTCATATCGAAGCTTTCCTAGATCGAGATCTACCTAAGGTTTAGATTTAATGCTAAGGTGAGGGATTTCTTTAAGCTTACACTAATTTTAGTTGATATGATTTATCTTATTTTTACATACTTTCATATTACTATGATTTTCTATGCAATTGATTGATGGAGTGTTATGAATTATTTATCCTTTTGAGAATTATGGTTAAGGTATGATTTTAATTATGCGTGATTTTTATGAATTTATGTGGGGTGATAGATATAAGCCTTGCCCTTTGCCAATTTTGAGAGCGACGCGTGCTTGCACTTTATATTGAGTTGGCCTTTTGCTTCTCTTCCCTTATTCTTGTTAAGTTAGCCTATTTGCTACTCCTCTTTTATTGAGATAACTTAATGCTAGTTTTCTTCTTTATTAGGTTAACCTTGTGCTATGTCCCTTTATGGCTTGGGCATGTGTCTTAAATTTTTAAAATCCTCATGGTTTGACTTATTTCTCTATTGATGCAAGTGATGTGTTATAAGCCTCATATATAGTGGTTTATATATTTTATTGTGGACGTAATTGCTCTGGGTAATGACCCTCTTGGTCGACGCGTAATTCCATGGATTTTGGGTAGTGATACACAAATCGATGTAAGTAATTCGCAATGCGTGTTACATCACTTCCAGGATTGGATGTCACAAATAGTCACTCCATGAACAAATTGTGTCATGCAATTCATCTGATACGTGTGTTGTCCCATTTTGAGGTGTTCATGTAAATCCATGGTAGCGTTGGACATGCTGATGAATCTCCGTAGTATGGGATGCGGGGTGAGCCAAGTTTTTTATGAATTATATTCCTATTCCACATTATGATGATCACTACGTATGATGGATCGTACACACTTTGCTAGGCATGCATTCATATATATATATATATATATATATTGGTTGCGCATACTGATATCACTCATAGTGGTGGAGTATTAGACATATCAGAACCCTCACATTATTCTTATAAATCTCTTGAATTATTGTTAATCTTAAAGGATAACCATTACTATGAGTAGGGCATTGACTCTCTCCAACCATATAGATATTGCAGGTGAATTACAGGTTGATGATACGGACAATAATGATTATGTGGAAGATACGGTTGAATAAAGAAGAAGAATGACACTGAAATTTATTCGTTTATATCTTTTCTACTGTTTTCTTTAATATGATATAATAAGCTCCCATTGAGAGGGCGTTTAAAGATTAGTCGGATGCTTTTTACTCTAATAATAAATACAGTTGATTTTACTCTCATGAATGTAACTAGATGTGATATAAATGAAAAAAATAAGGTGCAATTTTGAAGCATCCAAATTTTACAATATTAACACCCAGAATTCTCGGGCACGAGTATATATTCTGGCCACAAAAATTCATGATGTTAATCAATAGTAGGACCATTTTTGTCATGTCGCTGGTCATCAACAATTGTATTGTAAGGGTCCTTAAATTATAGACTTTATAAGCATGAATATTTAATGAATATCCCAAGAAGATGTCGTCATCGCTTTTAGAATTGAATTTACCTAGTTGTTCTTGGTCTCTAAGAATATAAAATTTGTTACCAAAGACACAAAAGTATTTTACACTAGGTTGTTTCTTGTGCCAAAGTTCATACAAAGTTTTATTTAAACCTACTCTAAGATACACCCTATTAATTATATAGTAGGCAGTGTTGACGGCCTTGGCCCAAAAACTTTTTGTCATGTTTTTACTATTGAGAATAATCAAGCCCATCTCTTGCAACACACTATTCTTTCTTTCCACCACTCTATTTTGTTGTGGAGGTTTTGGAGCTAAAAATTCATGTCGAATTCTGTTTTCATCATAATACCTTTGGAATCGGTCATTTTCAAACTCTCCTCCATGATCACTTTGAATTCTATTTATGAAATATATATATATATATATATATTTTTTTTCGGTTTTGAGTCGCTTAGAGAGTTTCTTAAATTCTTCAAAAGCATCAAATTTCTCCCTAAGAAATGCGACCAAAGTGAATTTGAAGTAATCATCCACCACTATTAGAAAATCTCTTACCTCCATGGCTCTCAACTCTGATGGGACCTACCAGATCCATATGTAATAAGTCAATGGGTTTTGAAGTTACTATGGTGGTTGTCATCTTGTGTCTAACTTTTATTTATTTACCTTTTAGACAATCACCACACACAACTTTCTCTTTCTTCCCAATCTTAGGAAGTCCTCTAACCATATTTTTTGAGCTGAGATGAGATAAGTGTCGGTAGTGTATATGCCCGAGTCTTTGGTGCCACAATTCAAATTCATTATCCCGGGCCATGTTACATCTTCTGGAAGGAACATTTTCTCTACTGCTTTCAATCACATAACAGTTGTCACTTGTGCAAAGACCTTTCATAATTAATTTACTTATGTGGTCCGAGATCTCACACATGTCCTTAGAGAAATCGAATGAGTGTTCTTTGTCATAAATTTGGGAAATGGTTAGAAGATTGTGTTTCAGTCCCTCAACACAAAGAACATCCTCAATCTTGGGCAATCCAAGCTTGACTATTGTCCCGCATCCAATAATCTTGGCGGTGCTCCCATCTCCAAAAGTAATCGACCTACCATCAAATTTGGTGAAATCATAAAAGTGGGTCCGGTCGTCGGTTATGTGTCTGGAGCAACCGCTATCAAGACACCATTTTGAACTACTGCCCGCATTAAGTGCAGTATGAATCACTAGGTAGTTAGTCTTATTTTTCACCACCTGTTTGGCGACCATACTTTTTGGAGATGATATTTTCTTTTTATTTTCTCCTTGAGGCTGATTATTCATGGGTGCTTTGGATTTGTAAGGCAACTGATCCAGATTCCCTTGTTTCATCAGTTCTTTAGTCTTCTGGTTCAGTTGTTGTAACACCCCATACTTTTCAGTACTCAAGTGTTACCATGAGAACCTAAATTTCTATAAATACAAAGCCGAGCCATCAGTTCTTTAGTCTTCTGATTCATATAGACATCCACCTTCATTTTAACTTAAATCCAACCATTAGGAGGATCCTCATTCTTAGATCGAGCCATCTAGTCTTCAAAGCATAGAATTTGTGGTTGGATCTCTATTTATAATGACTTTAGGACACCTAGAACTAGTGAGGAGTAAGTCTGAGACACTTGCGTTGTTGGATCACCAGATCCAACCATGGGTGTAACATCCTAAAATTTTTACGGCTCGAGTACATACTCATACTTAAGAATTTCGAGTGTTAATAATGTATAAATTGGATGCTTTAAAAATCACACCATATTTATTTTCCATTTAGATCACATATAGTTACATTCATGAAGGTAACCATTCACGAGAATAAAATCGATTGTATTTGTTACTTCATTGGAATAAAAGAATTCAACAAATTATCAAATGCCCTCTCTACGGGAGCTTATTACATTACCGAGTTTGCAGTTGTGAGTGCTATTGTGCTTATTTAGCACCCTCAGTGTTGTCAAATTTTGGTGTGTCAAATCATGTAGTACATGTATCATGCTTTAAGTTGAAGTGATCTGGTTCACATATGTTTTAAAGTTTTCTGGATCCTCATTGAGCTTGGTTTACAACGTTAAGTTGAAGTGAAGAATGTCAAAGTTCAATGACTTGAGATCACCTTCATAAACTAAAGTTGAAGTTGAAGTTCTGTACGTTAAAAACTCAAGAACTCAAATGTGATTCAAGCTCAAGATCAAGAGGTCAAACTCAAGCTTCAAATATCATAAGTATTCAAGAATTTGAAGCGAATGATGGTTCAAGTGTTCTTACTCACAAACAGGTTTGTTTGACCTTAGATCGACCTTAGGATAGGTCATACAATTTGCACTTATCTCAAAAGTCATTTCATAATTTTATAAGTCATATTTCGACTAGTCCTAGTCAAGGTTCGACTAGTCTTGACACTGGCTCGACCAGTCCAAGAATTCCCTCGACCAGTCCAAGGTTTGTTACTAATTTTCAGAATTTTCTATTGAACCCTCGACCAGTCGAGTGAACAGTGCTCGACCAGTCAAGCAGGCTTGACTCAAAGTCCAACAACCATTTTTGGTCTCGCTTGACCAGTCAAGTGCAGGACTCGACTAGTCGAGTAGGCCACTAGACCAGTCGAGCATGGACTCGACCAGTCGAGAAACGGTCTTATCTTATCGTGCCTGAAATATTTAAAATTTTGTTGGTCCTTGGACTAGTTGAGCTGACCACTAGGCCAGTCGAGTGAATAGTATTTGTGCCTATAAATTGAGCACGAATTTCAGAGTTTGGTAAGTCATTCAAGCAAAATCAAGACACCGCTCTGAGAGATAAGTTTGTGATATTCTTAAGCTATATTGTGTTCATTTAATATTCTCTTTAAATTAGCTTTTTGCATTTGATTTTGAATTCTCTATTCCAATCTTAATTGAAGAAGGGATTTAAGTTTTCCCCTTTCTTGAGATCAAAATCAAATCAATCTAGCCCAAGGTAATTTAATCTAAAGATCATTTAGAACTTAGAACCTTTTCATAAGTAAGTGTAGACATTGAATATCTACATTGAACATTTACTCCGAATTGGTTCTACCGGGCTTCATCAAAGGAGAATATTTAGATAAGTATATTTACGTTTTTGTAAATCTCTTTTTGGTTTTTGAGGTTGTGCCAGAAAAATCTCTTTTTCCTTTTTGGTTTGTCTGAGGTGATGCAGAAAATCTCAGAGTGTAGGGTTTTTGAATTGTGTAAGCCCACTTGAAAGACACAATTGTGAAGGTTTTACGTGAATCTTGAAAAACCTAGTTTATAGTAAACGCCAATATCCCGTGGGTGAGGATATTGGGAGTGGAGTAGTTGTGTGGCTGTTTTTTTAACAGTTGGTGTACACACTAGCGAACCACTATAATTTTTGGTGTTATGGTGGATGGTTGATTGTGGCTTTGTGTGAATATTGTAATTTCTTTTTAAGCCTTTATGGAGAATGTTGTAATTTATTTTATACAAATGTAGGAAAGCTGTAATAGCTTAGTTTATTTTCTTTGCTATTTTATTTTCCTCTATATTGGTTTGAGACTTTGATGCACAGACCATTCTAGAAATCAGGTTGTCCTAGCATAAGCTATTAGTTTTTGGTGTAAAGTTGTCCTTAGAACAACATCTGTATCAACCTTTCAATACTTATGCATTTGAGGTTGATATTTATTTTTGGTATTTGGGATTGATAAGTGCTATCTTGTTCTAGTTCTTTCTTTATTATGTATTTAAAATTTGAATTTGGTATAGTCCTATTCACCCCCCTCTAGGACTTTTAGCTCGGCCTTTTCAGCAGTGGAATATAAAACTAAATCATAAAACTATCTTCTTATTCGTTAAATATAATCCTCCATAGGGAGATGGTCCTCTAGGTCTTCAATCTGTACATCACCTGCATCATCTGTACTGTTAGAGAGGGTCAATGCCCTACTCATAGTGATGGTTATCCTTTAAGATTAACAATAATTTAAGAGATTCATAAAAGTAATATAAGGGTTCTGATACGCCTTGTAATCCACTACTACGAGGGGTATCAGTATGTGCAACCAATATATATATATATATGAATCATGTCTAGCTAAGTGTGTGTGGCTCATCATACGTAGTGATCATCACAATGTAGAATATATTCATAGAAAACCCGACTCGTCCTACATTCCATAACTACGGATATTTGCCAATGTGTCCAACGTTAACGTGGATTTATGTGAACATCTCCATGTGACACAATAACGCGATTGGGGGATTTATGTGACATTATGTGTTCATGGAGCGACTATTTGCGACATCAAGTCCTGAGAAGTGATGTAACATGCATGGTGATTTACTTACATCGATTATATATCATGTCAACCAACCCACGGAATTACATGCCGATCAAGAGAGCCGCTGCTCGAAACGCATTACGTCCATGATAAATATTTGAATCACTATCCGTGATACCTCTAACACATCACTTGCATTGATAGAGAGATAAATTTAATCATGGGAGTTTTGGAATTCCAAGATACATGCCCAAGCCTTAAAGAGTAGCAATAAGCTAACTCAACAAAAGAGAAGATTAACAATGGATAACTCAACAAAAGAGGAGAGTGGCAATGGATAACTCAACGAAAGAGGAGAGTAACAAGGGCTAACTCGACAAAAGAGAAGAGTAGCAAGGGCTGACTCAACAAAATTGGTAAAGGCAAGGCAAGACTTGTATCCATCGCCCCACATAAATTAATAAATATCACTCGTAATTAACATCTTACCATAATTCCTAAAGGATAAATAATTGTTGGTGGTAAATTAAACAATTGCAAGGAGAGAATCATAGTAACATGAAAGCATGTAAAAGGCAAGATAAATCATATCAACTCAAATTAATGTAAGCTTAAAGGAATCCCTCACCTTAATCTTAGATCTAAACCCTAGGTAGATATCCATGCAGGAAAGCTTCTACATGAAACGCTTCCATGTGAATCACGACATCGCTTAAGTAAGAGGGAGACGCCATGCATATGTAGAAGGAAGAGAGCGTCTAGGCTTCTTCTCTTTCTCTTTCTCTTTCTCTATCTCTATCCCTCTCTCTCTCTCTCTCTCTCTCTCTCTCTCTCCTTGGGCATTGGGAGATTGGTCGTGCGATTGGAGAGGGGAACGCACACCCCTTTTTAAAAGGAATGGGCGGGTGAGAGGGGTGTGTTTCACATCTCACTTGGATTTGGGTTTCTCCAATTTTCACTTTTTTGACGATCTTTCTTTAAATCTAATTCGTCCATTGTGTCAGGGTCGTCGAATAGAGTTGGGGTATATGATTTTCTTGGTGATCCAAAATTTAGATTGGCCTATCTTAAAAATTCTCCTAACATGTGCCAAAATGAACTTGATCTCAATTAACGGTCTACACTTAATGACCAGGGCCCAATTTTGGGGAAAATGTTTAATCAGGATAGGAAAACTGTTGGACAAAATTTGGTAGTTGATCGATGATGGAAAAAGCTTAAATCTAAAATTTTACCTTTTGTACTAAAAGGAGGGAATTAGCTTCAACCTTCAATGATGTAGGATCATAGATCAGGGCCTAAATTTTGTATAACCTCATAGTCATATGAGACCAGAGTGTGGTCTAAATTTAAGTTGTGATGGACAGAAGGAAGTGGTTAAATCAGAAGATCCAGATTTAACAGATGAACACAAGTGGTTTTTGGAGTGGTCAAGAGGTAGAATATGTACACAGTTAGATTCAAGTGACTTGTTCACATGTGTAAGTTCCTCATATTATAGTTCTGATGGTGGGTTAAGCATATCCATAGGTGGTGAACAAGATGAACGGATTGAAATCTTGATTTGAAAATTAAGTCCCTAACTTATTCTCAGATCTACAGAAAATTTTTTAAGGTGTGATTTCATGGTTTGGGGGTTGTTTCACCCTTGTGAGGTGTATAAAAACTTGTTGTCCAGCAATAGTTCATACTAATATTTGTTATTGTCAGATTTTTATAGAATTTTTTACAGATCCAATTGGGTTGAAATTTTAGGGAGAGATTTATGGGAACCTAACTGAACTACTAGAAAAGTTTTAAAATTTTTCGATACGTCCACTTACTATAACTAGTGGAGATTTTGTAATATGTCTGAATTTCATTGAAATAGTTGAAAATTCTGGAAAAATTAGGAAGTCGTTATTTCCATATGGGAGAATTGTTCTTCCTGATTTTGACCCTATTTAAGGATGACTCTTAGTTCAAAACAAGTTCATTCAAAATTTTGGGAATTCATTTCTGATGGTACCTAGGTTCATATTTTCTAGATTCCAATCTATCAAGTTTAATGGGAAACTTGAATATGGGTTTCTAATTACTCGACTTCTAACTACATTGGTGCATAATCATAAGTGTATGTTTTTTATTCATGATTCAATCCTAGTTGCGTAAATCTTATGATGGTCCTTGCCCTTAGGCCCAATTAATCTCATTCTCATGCTTTGATAAAAACTGTAACATTCTGAATTTTCATAGTCCGAGTTTATAATTGTGCCCGAGAAAACCGGGTGTTAATAATTGAATGAAAATTAGATGCTCCAAAATCGCACCCTTCTTTTCTTAATCACATCTATTTACATTCACAAAGGTAACCATCCATGAGAGTAAAATCAACAGTATTTATCATTCCATTAGAATTCAACAAATTATCAAATGCCCTCTCAATGGGAGTTTATTACATTATTAAAGTTTACAGCGAAAAATAAATAAAACTGATCGTGCACTATTCTTCTTCTCTATTCAAACCCGTCTTCCACAAAATGGTCATCATTCGTTACATCAACTTGTGATTCACCTACAACATCTATACGATTGGAAAGGGTGAACGCCCTACTCATAGTGGTGATTGTCCTTTAAAGTTTACAATGATTCAAGTGATTCATAAGAATAATAGAAGGGTTCCGATACATCTCGTACTCCACAAATACAAGTGGTTTCAGTATGCGCAAACATTCTATATGACATGCATGCTTATCAAAGTATGTGCGATTCATCACAATCAGAGATCATGTTCACAATATGGAAGGCAGTTCAAGATATTCGACTCACCTCGCATTCTCACACTATGGAAATTCGTCGGCGTGTCTCACGTTAACGTGGATTTATGAGAACATCTCAAGGTGACACAACAACACGATTGGGGAATTTACGTGACACGATGTGTTCATGGAGTGGCTATTTGCAACATCCAATCTCGAGAAGTGATGTAACACGCATGGTAGTTTACTTACATCTATTGTGCACTACTCACCAACCCAAGGGATTACGTGCCGACCAAGAGGGCCGCTACCTATAACGCATTATGTCCACGATATTATATTGATCACTAGAAGTGGGATTTCCAACGTCATACTTGCGTGCAAGATAATAATGTAGTGATGTGAATTATGTAACACTAATTCATATGGTGAAGATCAACAATAAATAAAACTTGGAACATGTGAGAAAGATGAAATCAATTAAATTGCAAAATTTAAAGGAAAAGCCCTCACCTCTGTTGAGGCACAAAAAATATCTCATTGCAGTAGTCAAAGAATTCCATGTCCGGGGGTATTTTGGTAATTTTCATGTCCGGGGTATTTTGGTAATTTTCATGTCTGGGGGTGTTTTGGTAATTTTCATGTCCAGGGCTATTTTGGTAATTTTCATGTCCGGGGATATTTTGGTAATTTCCATGTCCAGGGTATTTTGGTAATTTTCATGTTCGGGGGTGTTTTGGTAATATTCATGTCCGGTGGTATTTTGGTAATTTCCATGTCCGGAGGTATTTTGGTAATTTCCATGTCGGGGGTATTTTGGTAATTTTCATGTCCGGGGGTATTTTGGTAATTTTCATGTCCGGGGGTATTTTGATAATTTCCATGTCCGAGGTATTTTGGTAATTTTCATGTCTGGGGATATTTTGGTAATTTCCATGTTCGGGGGCATTTTGGTAATTTCCATGACCGGAGTTATTTCGGTAAAATCCACTCCGGGGGTATTTTGGTAAAAATCCATGTCCAGGGGTAGTTTAAGTATTTTGGTAAAATTCATGTCCAGGGGTAGTTTAGGTATTTTGGTAAAAATTTATCTCCAGGGGTAGTTTAAGTATTTTGGTAAAAATCCATGTCCAAGGGGTAATTTAGGTATTTTGGTAAAAACCCATCTCCAGGGGTAGTTTAAGTATTTCAGTAAAAAAGTATTGAAAATGGTAGTTTGGTAAAAAAGAGTGTAAGAGATGTCATTTTAAGGAAAATAAGGTGGTACACCACCATTTAAGAAGAAGCTTAATGGTCACCATGGTTTAAGGGAAGAGAAAGACCACATGAGAAGAGATAAGTGGTGGTGATCATCACTCTATAAGAGTGGTGGGTCTATAAATACCCATTCCTGCTTCAGTTGGATCGGTTGGATCATTTGGTGGGCCAGAAGAAATAACCAAAGAGAGAAAAAGAGTTGATGGTTGCGCGAACTGCGTAAGGGAGAGCTGCAGTTGCTCTAACCGCACAACAAGAGATGTAGTTGCGCTGGTCGCGCAATAAAGAATATGGTTGCGCGAACCGCGCAAGTGAAAGTGCCATTCCACCGTCCGCGCAAGGAAGAATGTTGTTGCGCGAACCGCGCAACAGATACGGGAATTCGTCTAAGTAACGATTCCTGTAGGCCATGTGTCCCGTTACGCTGTCCGCGGAAAGAATTCTGTTGCCCGAACTGCGCAACCGGCCGGATGTTCAGTCACACGTAAACGAAGGATTTCATCCTTCCTTTCACTGTTTTGCTAGTGGTGCCCAATACGACTGTCTTTTGACAAATCCACACCATCCATCATCTTCCCCTCATGATTTCAACCATGAATGGTGAACTTCGATCATCCGATGATGTGGTCTACTGAGACAATCAAGAAGAAATAGTTGTCGAACGGTCCTTTTTCAATCGTTATAGAGATCATATGAATATACTTGGCTAAGAAAGATCAACATGGTTCTGAATGGTTTTTATCCCTCTACCTGACAGACGATTCAGATCGACCTTCTACTTCATGATGATGGCCCACTACAGATGAACCGATCCTCTGTTTTGCAACAGAGTTGACGTACGTCGACTCTATGAAATTTGATCTCTCATTTGGGGAAGCCAAGTGGAAAATCTACTTTATCCATTATGTTCAGCATGAAAAACCATTCAGAATGGACTGCTGTTGGAGTGGAATTGGTGTGCTCCACCCGGTCTTTCATTCTACCGTCCATTTCATGTTTAACGGCCAAGATCTTACAATTGACTACATGGAGACGAAATGACATCTAGGCAATGGTAATTCCCATACTATGGAGAGAATGAACGGATCTGATCATCGAATCAGGTGATGAACAGGCCCCACTACACAAAAATGGATAGCATGGATGAAGACGCTGTTGCATTTTCTTAAATGAAGAAGAAGAAGCTCGGGTCAGCTTCTTTGACCGATTTTGTGAAAATTCATGCACGGCCGGTGCACTTGGACTTCATGTACATACGATGTACATGTGGTCCCAACGTGATGTTCATTGGAAATCTGCTCCGTCCATCCGCTTTGCCATTGCATTTAACGCGTTGAGACCGAGTTTGAAGCATATCCAGATATTAGGCGGGCCCCAAATCACGATCTCAGGGGCTGATTTGTCAGTTTGGCTGTTTCTACAAGGATTCAGGAGCTGAAATTTGACGTGTACGGCTAATTTGTGGTTCTAATGCTGCACATAAAGTTTCAGGCTGAACGGACGGTGGCAACTCCATGATCTTACATTCTGGGAGACTTTTCAGGCCCGTTTAGCATGATCGGCTTGATTTCCTCAGGGCCCGGCCATATTTCAACGGGCTGCTTCATATTTCAAGGAAAAATGACCGGAAGGATGCTCCATCTCATTGAAGACTGGCTGATCAAATCAGCAATTCCTCCTAAGTACCTAGGAGATGACCGAAATAGCGCCGTTATGCTGCCGAAATTTCTATCTCCTTGGAGATTGGCTGATCAGATCAGCAATTCCTCCTAAGTATATAGGAGATGATCAAAATAGCGTCGAAATGCTGCCGAAATTTCTATCAAGTTATCTTGTCTGTTTTAATTGATTGTGCTTTGTTTTCAAAATCAAGGGAATCAGAGGATGTAAATGAACTTAGAATAAATGTGATCAATGTTTTCTTATTCTTTCTTTGTTATCATTGAATAAATCCCCCAAATCAAATACATTTTGTTTCCTCGTCGAAACAAAATGGCGACTCTGCTGGGGAGTTATTATTCAATGGTAACTTAGAAAATATTCAGAGAATATTTATCACTTTTTGGCGTCTATATAGATGCCAAAATGGCGACTCTCAGTAGGAACATCCTCCCCTTCATCTCTAAAAACAAAGTACGATTTTATTTAAATAAATTAACTGACACTCTGTTTTAAATGACAGATATACCGCAGCGATCTTTATCCTGACTAACGTGGTTGTTTATCTCACATCCAATAGAATTCCACAAAAGATAAAGTGTCAGAAAAGATTAAATTAGTTTCGATCCAAGACAAATAATGCTAGAATAATGACAGTTTCCGGAGAGAGCTAGCTTCTTGTATGGAAGCAATCCAAATATTAGTTAGTTAGCACATGTCTAAGGAAGAGGAACAGATATGCTGAAATGCTTGTGCAAGATAGTCCAAGATAAAAAAAGCTTCTTCAAAGGATCATATTCACCTAGATGGAAGGGAAAAGTACTGCCAAGGTCCTTAAAAGTTCTGAAGATAATCCTCAACTACATTGCTGTGTGGATCCCACACATGGCCAGTTAATAGATCGAACAGAAGAAAGGGTGGCGCGCTTGTGAATCTTCTAAGACTGGAAAAAGGAAACATTTGGAGTCAGCTGTTGATCCAATTGTAGCTGAAGAGGCTGAAGAATGATTCAATTATGGCACAATGCTATCAAAAGAGAGTTGAATGATATAGCTGAAGAGGCAAGGAAGATACAACTTTTAGGAGATTTCTCTAATTTATCAACTTTCAGTGAGAGGTTACAATTCATTGCCGAAGTATGCATCTTCCACGACATTGTTGAGGATAAGGTTATATTCCCAGTAGTAGATAAGGAATTATCGTTTGCTCAGGAGCATGCTGAAGAAGAAAGCTAATTCGACAATTTTAGATGCTTTATAAAAAGCATTCAGAATGCTGGAGCCAATTCAAATTCAGCTGGTTTTTATACAAAGCTGTGTTCACATGCTGACCAAATAATGGGCATCATACGGAAGCACTTTCATAGCAAGGAAGTTGAGGTTCTTCCTCTTGCTCGATCACTTAGTGAAGAAGAAGCGAGGTAATGTCGAACGTATCAAACAACAATGCCAGAGAGTATCAAGGAAGATCAAATCAGTTGCGATTGAAAAAAAAAAAAAAACAGACAAACAATGCCAGGTAAAGTTGATAGCAGTTTCTGCTTCATCAGTAGCGCGGCAAGACAATGAAGAACGGATGATAGCGTGTTGGTGTACAAAAATATACGAAGCTGTCAGAATGAGAAGTTAGTCCAGCTGAATCAGATGGTGCTCACCAACAAGTAGACGAATCAATTAATGAATTAATAAATTCATCGGTTAATAGAGAACCCAGGGGGCATCGTCACAACTTCCCAGAGTAGAAGAACAAGAGTCAAAGTGAAGCTATTCCACTCTCATATGAATCGGCTATTTCAAGAGTCCTAAGGGAACAAAAACAAATATTGCCGAAGAAAGAAAAGCAAAACAAAGGATTGCCGAAGTCGAAGAAGGATGATATACTGCTTATGAGGAATCAATCGCTAGCTGCAGGGGCAATCAAACTGCCACAATTACAGTATTCAAAAGAAATGAAGCAAAGAAGAAAAGAATATTCTACAAGAGATGATTGACAATAGTAAAATTGTCATAAAAGAAGACATGAGAAATAAGAGAGGAAATAATGACATATGATCCCGAAGGAAAATGATCACTTGATAGAAGAATCACAGCGTTTTGATTCAGAAGATTCACGGCACAATTATTCAGGGGGCAAGATAAGCAGTCTCAGAATGCCAACAAAGTCTCAGAATGACAAAATCTCAGAATCCCAAGTGAGGTAATTGTTGATTCCCTGAGATGATAATTGTTTATGATAATTGTCTATATCAATTTTTGTAGGTTAAAGTTCGGGCAAAATTAAGCATTGATGATCCTTATCAAGCATTGACGATTCTTATCAAGCATTGACGATTGTCACCGACAATTGGAGGAGCAAAAGGATTGTAAAAGACAAGGTTATGTACTCTCCCTTATGCGAATGAATTAAAGCACAAATTTTCAATTGACTTCAAATTTCAGGAGAAAGGAAAGGAGATAGAATTGAAGAAGAAAAGAAAAGTGAGTGGCTTGAAGAACAAGTTATAAAAGACGGTTGATAAAAGCAAAATTGTGGAGGTGTATGACATGAAAGAAGAAATAAAAGTATACAGGCCTAATCAGTTCGAGACCGGGGGCAAAGCTAATCTTGAGCAAAAATCTTTCAAGCATATCAAGTCATTGCTAAAGCAAAACAGGCTTTTAAGCATATCAAGTCATCATCAAAAGTAATAAGCATTGATGATCGCTGTTAAGCGTTAATGATCACTATCAAGTGTTGGTGATCGCTACCAAGCGTTGATGACTGCTGTTAAGTATTGACGATTATCGCCGACGTCGAAGAAAATTTTTACCAAGGCATGAAAAAGCTGTGTCAGACGTTCAGCATTCGACATTTGTTTTCAACACCTTACTATCCCCGACCAATGGACTAGCAGAGGCGTTCAATAAAACGATCGTAAAAATACTAAAGAAGACGGTGACAGGTAATAAACATGATTATGATGAACAGTTGCAAGAAGCATTATGGGCATATAGAACTACTTATCTCACAGCAACGGAGCAACACCGTATTATTAATCTATGGCATAGATGCAGTCATCCCAATTGAAATGCAAGCGGCTTCACTCAGAACGACAATATATCAGTCCATAAAAGATGATGAAAATACAGGAATAAGGCTAAAAGAGTTAGATCTACTTGATGAGGAACATCTAGCAACTCAACAGCGATTGTAATCATATCAGGCCAGGATATCGGTTGCTTTTGATAAACAAGTTAAACACCGCTCTCTCAAAAAATAGGGGATATGGTGGTAATGTTGAAAAGACCTATAGTGGTCACCCGCTGAACAGGGGGCAAGTTCGAGCCTAAACGGACGGGCCGTATATAATAAGAGAAGTATACTCCAATGGGGCGTACAGAGTTGCAAATCAAGATGGGCAAAGTATCAGCATACCGGTCAATGCTCGCTTCATCAAAAGATACTATCTCTAAAGAAGCTACTGATTTTGATCCAGAATATTATCAGCATAATGATTCTATATCAAAAGGGGGCAAGAAGGAATAAGATCATGTCCATACGTCATCGAAAGAATCTATAAAGAAGAAATTCATGAGCATATCAACTATATTAGCAAGTATTCTGAAAAGAAAGTGATCATCGTCATCACCAAATGAGTCTTAAAGATTCTCTTGAAGATATTGACAAGATTGATATATTGCCTTACAAGGCACGGATCTTCTTGAAGATATTATCTTAGTCGAAAACATCTACTATACTGGCAATGACGATGATCATAATTATTATTGCCTTACAAGGCACGGATCTTCTTGAAGATATTATCTCAGTCGGAAACATCTACTATACTGGCAATGACGATGATCATAATTATTATTGCCTTACAAGGCACGGATCTTCTTAAAGATACTATCAAAAGCAAGGACATATCAATCTCAGTCAAAGAGGCAGTATAGCCAAGCCAAATCCTAAAAGAGCAAAAAAAAAAAAAAAAAAAAAGAAAAAAAGAGAGATCAAGATCAAGCTCTAAAAGAGCCGGCCAACTATATGTAAGACCTATGAAGATCGTCATTCGGGCAGCGGCGAGGAGTCAGTGGCCCTAAAAAGCCTGCGAAGACCATCGTGCGTACCCATGCGGGCAGCTGACGAAGTCAAGGATTCAAAGCCTAAAAGGCCATAAATCTGCAAAGACTAGTCACCGTAACTCTCATGCCGTCTGTATAGCTTTTCGGCAGCGCCACGGGGAACAGATGAAAATGCCCTCCCGTGAATGGGCTCGACCTTGCAGATTAAGAAAACAGGGGCCGCAGTGCGAGCTTTTAGGCCAACCATGCGTAAGACCCTCCAGATTTAGGGTTTGATTTCAGTAGTAACTCGTGAGGAAGGGCTTAAACCTACTCATTGATGGACTGACGACCCTGATTTGGTGCCCAAAGGTAGCCTTGCGAGCCCCGCGAACTCTAGAGAGTTACCGTGGCCAACCCTGTGCGTAAAACCAACAGTTCACCGCTCGGTAGCGTCAATGGGCCCCTCTGATGGACCGTGGCCGTGAGCTTAAGGCAGTGAAAAGTCCAAGAGAACTCTAGAGAGTTACAGCGGCCATCACATAAGACCCATAAGTGCTCCACTACTCATAAGCTTGAACTGTGTGTGTTCACACGCTCCATTACTCATGAGCTTAAACTGTGTGTGACTAACTGAATTGAAACATAGTACCACCAATTAAGAATAAGGATCATATAGAATCTCGCACTAACAAAGCATAAAAGGTTTAAATACAGTCTAGTTCAGTCCAGTCCAGTTTAGTCCAATCTAGTTCAATCTAGACTAGTCAAGTCTAAGTCAAGTTCAGTCAGGTCAAGGTCAGTTTCGTCTAGTTAAAGTATGGTCAGTCAGGCTTTTCCAGTTAAAGTATGGTCAGTCAAAGTGCACTAGCACCACTGCTAAAAAAAATAAAAAATAAAAAGAAGAAAAGCATAAAGCATTCTAAATGCTGCAAATACATATTTATATATGTTGAAATATATATGCAAAGATGCAATTGCCTGATGAAAATTTTTAAATATGCAATTTAGATATGCTCAAATATGCAATTGTCTGATGGAAATTTTAAATGTTGAATAAAATATATGCAAAGATGCGTTCCTCTTGAATCAGGTTTAGATGGTAGTAACAGCAAATGCCTTCAAGATATTGGCAATTCTATACTCAAAAGTTCAATCCTTCTAGGTCAATTAATATATTGACGAAAGCCGTAAGGGATTCGGATATATTCTTTGAATTCGTTAAAGGAACAAAAAAGATTATTCATCCTTCAAAGCCTTCACTTCGGAAATATTATCTTCTGAAGAAATCTTTATGTGACAATGACCGGGAAAGGGGGCAGGATCTATGTCTTCAAAGTAATCTATGCCTTATCTCTTATGCACGGCGGAGGAATTCATATGTCGAGAATTATGAAGTATGATTCAGTATGAACGTTCAAAATGATATCTCCAAGAGCGCGATATAAAGAATACAAAGAATGCAATGCGAAGCAAGATGACAGAGCGAATATCACGATCAGCCTAAAAAAGAGAAGAAACTCTCAATTTATTTCAAAATTATCAATGCTTCATAAAGCTAAATTGAAAAATTATAATGTCTTGAGATACTAATTTCGACTAATTTGGCAGGAAAGACTATCATTCAAAAGATCGGATTATGCAGATCATGAATAAAGGAAATAATCAAAAAGGGTTGCTGCGGTAGGAGCAAACGGAGTTGATTAAAGTGACCATTGCAGAGTTGAAGGAAAAAGTCACTGGAGTTGATCAAAGAGACTGTTGCAGTAGCAGCAGTGTTGAAAGATAGTTCTCTAATCAAGTTGCTCAAAGATAAAGTCATTACAACTGTTGCAGAGATGAGTTTCGACGAAATAGAATCTCATCTTTTCTACTGAAGCATCCGCTCAACACTACTGGCTGGGGGCATTCCAGTCTTCTGTTTGAGCGCCATCATTCCAGTCTTCTGTTCGAGCGCCATCATTCCAGTCTTCTGTTCAAGCGCAATCAGTCAAGTCTTCCGTTTGAACGTGATCAATCAAGTTTTTCGTTCGAACATGAGCATTTAAGTCTTCCATTTAAACGTGATCAATCAAGTTTTCCGTTCGAGCACAATCAATCAAGTCTTCTAGTCGAGCACAATCATCAAATCTTCTAGTCAAATATGAGCATTCAAATCTTTTGGTCGAGCGCGAGCATTCCAGTCTTCTAATCGAACGCAATCATTTGATTTTCTGGTCAAAGATGATCATCCAATCTTCCGGTCGAGCATGATCATCCAGTCATTCTTCAGTTGCAGTTCATTCAAGATTCTTTGGGCGGAGGAAGATCGATCCTCCATTTGATTTCAGGAATCAATCAAAGAAGGATCGAGGGGGCATCTATTGAGGCACAAAAAATATCTCATTGCAGTAGTCAAAGAATTCCATGTCCGGGGATATTTTGGTAATTTTCATGTCCAGGGGTATTTTGGTAATTTTCATGTCCGGCGTATTTTGGTAATTTTCATGTCCGGGGGTATTTTGGTAATTTTCATGTCTGGGGGTATTTTGGTAATTTTCATGTCCGGGGTATTTTGGTAATTTTCATGTCTGGGGGTATTTTGGTAATTTTCATGTCCGGCGTATTTTGGTAATTTTCAAGTCCGGGGGTATTTTGGTAATTTTCATGTCCGGGGATATTTTGGTAATTTCCATGTTTGGGGGCATTTTGGTAATTTCCATGACCGGAGGTGTTTCGGTAAAATCCACTCTGGGGGTATTTTGGTAAAAATCCATGTCCAGGGGTAGTTTAGGTATTTTGGTAAAATTCATGTCTAGGGTAGTTTAGGTATTTTGGTAAAAATCCATCTCCAGGGGTAGTTTAGGTATTTTGGTAAAAATCCATGTCCAAGGGGTAATTTAGGTATTTTGGTAAAAATCCATCTCCAGGGGTAGTTTAGGTATTTCAGTAAAAAAGTATTGAAAAGGGTAGTTTGGTAAAAAGAGTGCAAGAGATGTCATTTTAAGGGAAATAAGGTGGTACACCACCATTTAAGAAGAAGCTTAATGGTCACCATGGTTTAAGGGAAGAGAAAGACCACATGAGAAGAGAAGTGGTGGTGATCACCACTCTATAGAGTGGTGGGTCTATAAATACCCATTCCTGCTTCAGTTGGATCGGTTGGATCATTTAGTGGGCCAGAAGAAATAACCAAATAGAGAAAAAGAGTTGATGGTTGCATGAACCGCGCAAGGGAGAGCTGCAGTTGCGCGAACCGCGCAACAAGAGATGCAGTTGCGCTGGTCACGCAATAAAGAATATGGTTGCGTGAACTGTGCAAGTGAAAGTGCCATTCCACCGACCGCGCAAGGAAGAATGTTGTTGCGCGAACCCCGCAATAGATACGGGAATTCATCTAAGTAACGATTCCTGTAGGCCATGTGTCCCATTACGCTGTCCGCGGAAAGAATTCCGTTGCGCGAACCGCGCAACCGGCCGGATGTTCAGTCACACGTAAACGGAGGATTTCATCCTTCCTTTCACTGTTTTGCTGGTGGTGCCCAATACGGCTGTCTTTTGACAAATCCACACCGTCCATCATCTTCCCCTCATGATTTCAACCATGAATGGTGAACTTCGATCATCCGATGATGTGGTCTACTGAGACAATCAAGAAGAAATAGTTGTCGAACGGTCCTTTTTCAATCGCTGTAGAGATCATATGAATATACTTGGCTAAGAAAGATCAACATGGTTCTGAATGGTTTTTATCCCTCTACCTGACAGACGATTCAGATCGACCTTCTACTTCATGATGATGGCCCACTACAGATGAACCGATCCTCTGTTTTGCAACAGAGTCGACGTACGTCGACTCTGTGAAATTTGATCTCTCATTTGGGGAAGCCAAGTGGAAAATCCACTTCGTCCATTGTGTTCAGCATGAAAAACCATTCAGAATGGACTGCTTTTGGAGTGGAATTGGTGTGGTCCACCCGATCTTTCATTCTACCGTCCATTTCATCTTTAACGGCCAAGATCTTAAAATTGACTACATGGAGATGAAAGGACATCTAGGCAATGGTAATTCCCATACTATGGAGAGAATGAACGGATCTGATCATCGAATCAGGGGATGAACAGGCCCCACTACACAAAAATGGATAGCATGGATGAAGACGCTGTTGCGTTTTCTTAAATGAAGAAGAAGAAGCTCGGGTCAGCTTCTTTGACCGATTTTGGGAAAATCCATGCACGGCCGGTGCACTTGGACTTCATGTACATGCGATGTACATGTGGTCCCAACGTGATGTTCATTGGAAATCTGCTCCGTCCATCCGCTTTGCCATTGCATTTAACGCGTTGAGACCAAGTTTGAAGCATATCCAGATATCAGGCGGGCCCCAAATCACGATCTCAGGGGCTGATTTGTCAGTTTGGCCGTTTCTACAAGGATTCAGGAGCTGAAATTTGACGTGTACGGCTAATTTGTGGTTCTAATGCTGCACATAAAGTTTCGGGCTGAACGGACGGTGGAAACTCCATGATCTTACATTCTGGGAGACTTTTCAAGCCCGTTTAGCATGATTGGCTTGATTTCCTCAGGGCCTGGCCACACTTCAATGGGCTGCTTCATATTTCAAGGAAAAATGACCAGAAGGATGCTCCATCTCATTGAAGATTGGCTGATCAAATCAGCAATTCCTCCTAAGTACCTAGGAGATGACCGAAATAGCGCCGTTATGCTGCCGAAATTTCTATCTCATTAGAGATTGGCTGATTAGATCAGCAATTCCTCCTAAGTATCTAGGAGATGACCAAAATAGCGTCGGAATGCTGCCGAAATTTCTATCAAGCTATCTTGTCTGTTTTGATTGATTGTGCTTTGTTTTCAGAATCAAGGGAATCAGAGGATGTAAATGAACTCAGAATAAATGTGATCAATGTTCTCTTATTCTTTCTTTGTTATCATTGAATAAATCCCCCAAATCAAATACATTTTGTTTCCTTGTCGAAACAACCTCTAATGTTGTTTTTCCCTCCAGAGTGAGTATACACCATAGGATTGAATTCTAACATGATTTAAAACATTTCGGGTGGTTAGATCACTCAATTAACTGTCTCATATGGTTAAGATCAAAGGCTAGGATTCGGCTTAGGATCTAGGTTTAAGATTTGGCTTACCAAGGTAACCTATTAGATATAAATTTAGTAGATGAGACGGTTAACCTAGTTAGTACTCAACCTTACCCGACCCAACCCGAAGCTTTAGCAAATTTACCTAGCTGAGTTGACTTGGTTCAACTCAATCCTAAACAACCTACATATGGTTATTGAAAACCCAAAGAAAATCAAGGAATTAAACTTAAGAGCTTACCTTTATTCATCAAAGGGATCCACCCTAGATTTAAACCCAACTCAGTAACTCAGCGAGTTGTTGCTTGACCCATAGCAGCACCCTATCTCTCTCCCTCTCTATTCTTCTTCCGTTCTTCCTCTCTCTCTCTCTCTAATTCTCCCTCTCTCCTTTTCTTTTTTTGCTAGACAGGCTATTGGCGGAGGGGTTATATATATATATATATATATTGTATAGTTACGTGATCGTGCGGAATTTCTGCGCGCACGTTGCATGAGTGGCCGTGATAAGGTGTTTGGCCAACTGTTTTGGTTATGGCATTGCACTCACTCCTCTTGTCTTCATTGATCTTCTGTTGTGCATATGTCCCACACAGTGATCGGACGAGATCTGGGATTCGGGGTTAGATAAACTCCATGGCTACTGTGGTTTTGATGGGGAAGATGACCTATTTCAATGGCAGATTCCATCCCGGCCCACTTCTACTTGAACCGGTTCTTTCGGATGGTTTGGATTTGTCAAGGGAAACTTGGGAGGGCCTATGATCAAGGTTCCAGATTGGTTCTTTAGGCGAATTCTACGAAATTATGTGGCAGCCGGTATTTCTCTCTCTCTCTCTCTCTCTATATATATATATATTTGTGTTTTCACAACCGAGCCCGTGAATAGTGGTATTTCCTTTATTGTAGGATCCTTTGACTTTCCTGGAGCTCTTTGGTAGAGTATGAATTCACTCAAATGAAGATTAGATGGTTCAGATTTGCTGAAGATTCAAAACTGGAAGTCTTGGCGTGGAGTTCTCCTTAGTGCGCATGGTTTTCACGGGTGTAGTTACATCGGGCAAAAGTTTTAACTTGCAGTTTAGTTGTACCTTACAGGTGGAGTCCACTATGATGCATTTTTGGGAATTCCACTCATCAATCTAGTCAGGACGTGTTGGCCCAAAAGCCCAAATATGAAGTGGATCGGAGCCTTACATAAGCTTATCTTGAAAATTCTCCTAGCGGGTGTTGAAACGAACTTAATCTTAATTAGCAGTCCATATTAAAGACCAATTTTGGAAGAAATATATAGTCAAGATAGACAAAAAATTGGATAAAATTTGGTGGTTGATGGATGGTGGTAAAAGGCTAAATCTGAAATCTCACCTTTTGCGCCAAAACGAAGGAATTGGCTTCCGCGTTCAACAGTATAGGATCATAGATCGGGGTTTAAATTTTGTATGATAATGTATTCATATGAGGCTAAAGTGTGGTCCAAGTTTAAGTTACGATAGATGGTAGGAAGTGGTTAAATCTGAAGATCTAGGTTTATATAGATTTGGTAAGCCTTAAAAAGATAATTTCATGGCTAAATAAAAACCTACCAAAGTGGGGTCTTCATATTTTACATTTGGTCCACATGATGGCCAATCCAAGTCATTCATATGGAGGAAAATATCCTATTATAACTACCCATGAACTTTCCTCACTCGATGGACACCAAAATAAATGATTAAGAGGCTAATTTGTTAATTGGGACACTTTTATAATGATATAAGGGCTGAAATTTGACGTGTATAGTTAATTTATGATAATTATGCATGTTATTAAATTTCACATCAAACGGATCATGCGAACCATATGATTTGGAATTCAAGGGCATAGGTTAATGACATTTTTGTTATTATTGCTGATCTAAGAGTTTTGGAAAATCTAATAGTTCTACATGGTTATAGGCACATTTTTAAATAATTCTTATAAAAGAACTTACATCTAAATCATTATGGATAAGGAGTTTTTCACCAAATTAATTAAGGGAGGGTACATATATCAACCTATATGATGGATGGTCCGATGACATGTTAAAATAGTAGGACTTGATAGTTAGTACTTTGACCATGTATGCAGGTGGGTGTATGGTCAGTTTCATAAACAGATGAACACAAGTGGTTTTTGGAGTGGTCAAGAGGTAGAAAATGTATATAGTTAGATTCAAGTGATTTGTTCACATGTGTAAGTTCCTCAGATTGTAGTTTTGATGGTGGGTTAAGCATATCCATAGGTGGTGAACAACATGAACAGATTGAAATCTTGATTTGATGCGTGTACGAGTGGATGTAGAAATAAGATTATTAGTTTACTATGATCGGGTGGTTCGAACTCAAAGTGGATGGTTAGATATCTTTATATAGCGGTGAATAGTTGATTGAATAGTCGGTTATGATGGACAAGTGAGGATACTTGGATCTACGATGATTCTGTCTTAAAAATTAATGGTCATATGACTTGACCTATGGATGAAGATTATTTCCAGTGGTCATTTTGATGTAAGGTTAGGGTTGGCTAAATTGGTATCATACACATGTACATGCTACGTTAAATTTCATGGTAACATTCGAGAACTTTCAATACGCAGGTATTGAAAAGTTCGGGCCATTACAAAGCAAGAGAAACACTGAGAGTTATCTCTGGAGACTCGAAGTTGTGAATAGACGTTCTCTCATTCTCCAATTCGGTGGACATGAGGTAGAACAACCTGCTAAGCTCTTGAACAGAGCGAGCCAAGGAGAACCAATTGGCCAACCTCTATTGTTATCCCATGTGGTAGAGTGATCGAACCCAAGGATTGATAACCCCAAGTGCAGGGTTGTGATACAGTAATAAATCGGTGAGACCAAGGTTGATCCTTAGGGAATGGGGAATATGAATAGAACTAGTCAAAAGGTAAACAATTTATCTAGGTTTTTAATCTAACGAAATAGAAAGAGTTTTAAAAAATAATAATAAAAGACTAAGGATTAAAGAATCTGAAAGTGCCCAAGTTTATCAATTAATGTGAAGTAAGATTCTTAGAGTCAAGTGAGCCCCAAAAAAGACTCAAGAGTGAAGACTTAAAGGGTTATAGACTTAAGATAAAAGACAAGGTAAGAAAGCCTCATGACCTTGCCAAACCTTTTACCAAAACCCTTTTAACATAGCCCATACTTGACTAAAATCATCAAGGAAAAACCTTTGTTAAGTATGCTAAACAGTTAAGAAGTTGGATGTCTTAATTAAAAATCAGATTTTGAAAACAAATATGTTCAATGGCATCGAAGCCTGTTCGATGGCATCTAACTCGAGCTTTCATAGCATCGAAAAACTGCATCAACTGTCCAACAAGAAATCTTGAATTTTGTGTCATCGATGGCATCGAAGCATGTTCGATGACAATGAAGATCTCTTCAATGGCATCGAACACTGCCTCAATGACATCAAACACTCGCGGAAGGATGGACCAAAAATGGAGAAGTCGTCCATGGAAACCTCTAAATATTACCCCACCATGTCAGAAAATATGTTGAACATGCATCGCTGAAAAGTGGAGAGGGCATTACACAGTTCAAATGACATTCTTTGGTAAGCAAAGGTATCAAAGGGGCATGTGAATGTTGTCTTCTCTTGATCTTCAAGGGCTATCTCTATCTGATTGTATCCTGAATATCCGTTAAGGAAGCAATAGTAAGAGTGACCAACTAGCCTTTTTAAAATTTGATCAATGAAGGGTAAAGGAAAGTGGTCATTCCTTGTGACGGTATTCAACTTCCTGTAGTTAATGCACATTCTCCAACCAGTAGTAACTCTAGTTGGCATGAGTTCATTGTCGGCATTGGCTACTATGGTGATTCTGAAATTCTTAGGAACTACCTGAGTTGGACTCACCCTTCGACTGTCGGATATAGGGTTTATGATACCCACATCCACCAACTTAAGGGCCTCGGCCTTAACCACTTCCTTCATGTTTGGATTTAATTGACGTGGTGGTTGCTGAGAGGTTTTCGCATTATCCTCAAGATGAATGCGGTGAGTACAAATTAAGAGGTCAATTCCATTGAGGTGCACAATCGACCATCCAAGGGCTCCTTTATCCTCAATGAGAGTGAAAATAAGCACACTCTCCTGTTCTTTCTCAAGGTGGGAAGAAATCACCACTGGGTATGTCTCATCTTGACCTAAATAGACATTTAAGATCAGCAGGTAATGATTTTAGGTTAAACTTCAGTGCTTTGAGGCTAGACGGTAGAGGCATTACATCGTTTTAGGGAAAGGTTTTAAATTGTGGCCTCCATCGGTTAACTTCAATTACCGGTGCAACATCAAGCATAATATCCATCTCCCTAATCATGTCATCATTTAAATCAGGGGAGTCCTAAACGTCTCTAGAGGGTCAGAAAATAGAGTCATCAGTGCTCTATCTTTTACGAAAGAATCTATCAAGTTAATGTCATGGATTTGATCAACATTCTCTAATTGATTACTCACGTTGAAAAAGATATTAAGCTCTGACGTTATATTCCCGAAAGACAAATTTATAACTCCATTCCTACAGTTGATAATGACATTGGATATAGTAAGGAATGGGTGACCAAGGATGACAATTATCTGAGTGCTCATATCTACGATGGGCTGAGTATCCAGGACGATAAAATCTACTGGATAGTAGAATTTGTCAACCTGGACCAACACATCCTCTATCATCCCTCTCGGTACACGGACTGAACTATCAGCAAGTTGTAATGTGGTCTGAGTGGGTTTAATTCAACTAGACCCAATTGTTCGTATATCAAGAAATGAATCAAATTAACGCTCACTCCCAAGTCAAGAAGTGTGTGCTTAATCTGGTGATTCTCAATTATACACGTGAAAGTTGTGCTACCAGGATCTTTATATTTTGTGGCACATCTTGTTAAAGGATGACACTTGCTTTTTCAGTTAGAAAAATTTTCTTTTGAATACTTTGTCGTCTCTTTATTGTACATAAATGTAATGCCCTGAAAATCAGTTAGAAAAATTTTCTTTTGAATACTTTGTCGTCTCTTTATTGTACATAAATGTAACGCCCTGAAAATCGGGGGTCGAGCAAAGCTCAACCCCTGAGTTCCAACGCATCACTTATGCAACCTAGATAATAATGATTAAATGTTGTCCATATTAGTGCATTTAAACATGAGTGAGATTACACTAAATCAACATATCATACTCTAGAGTTAATGTAATTAGGTAAGTGGAAGATTGAGATAGATATATAATGTATATAAGTGTTTCATAACTTCTAGAGTATGAGTATGTTACCAGGCTGAATATATACATGTATGGTTCCAAATTTTATAAAATATCAAAGTGTAAATGTCCAACTAATCCCTGTAACCCTATAATCCCGTCGAATCAGAACAAGGTCTACGAAGACCCGCTTGATAGCTGAACGTAGGAGAATTCCTCCCCCTCGTCTGAGGAGTCCATTTCAGCTGCATAGATTCTGACATTACCTACATTTACAACAAAGTTTGGTTGGTGTTTTAAAACACCATCCCAAGTGGGAATGAGTAGCTAATTCAATGGAACTATAAATTAGCAATTCAGTCAAGCAGTAATGATAAAGCAATACAACAATCATATCCTAAGTACTCTTGTTAATGCAAGAATGGTATGCCACTCCCTCTGCGACATTATCTCACGATCGCGCATGCAACCCTTTCACTGTGCTTAACACCTACGCCAAAGGCACATGTAATGCGGTGCATGATCATGTTAGTCAATATTTAATTAAGCTTATTCATACAGTAGATTCGAAAAGCTAAGGTACCTCCCTTTATATCATTTACCTAAATAATGATCCATCTATGGTTGTCAATCCTAGTTAATTACATATGATAGGCAAGTTCGAGAGTTTACACTCTAGGTGACTACGAGAGGCTCGTCATCGTCATCGTCAACGTAGGCCAATTTTGTATTCGAGGTCACACCACCATTGCCCTACCAACTGACAGTCTATTTTCGAAGGCTTGTCACCAACCCGACTGGGGACCATTACTAGGCTGCACCAGGGTAGGCCTATTTTATACTCGAGGTCACTACGGGAAAGGCTCGTCACCTTAGCATAGGTCGACAGCTCGAATACAGTATCCCATACCACTATATTTAGTTCACGAGTTTGAGTTGCTCACTGGTCACTATGGGAAGGCTTGTCACCCCAGCGTAGGCCGATAGGTCGACCACGGTGTCCCATACCACCATGCCCGGCTCATGAGTTTTAGCGGATCGTGGTACCAAGGTTAAACAGGCTTTGCATTGGTAAGTGGTACCTTAGATTCAAGCAGTAGCGTCCATACATGGTGAATATACATTAGGCCAATCGGGTTACTTGACAACTTGACTAGTACGAGTGCACATTGACTTAATAGACGTGGAGTACATAAGCACTCCGCGTGGCCTAACCACTGTCGATAAACAGCGTACGACTCGGATTCATCGAACGTGTCTTGTGTGGCGAAACGACCTCGACCACTAATTCGGGAATCATTACCGATTACCTGGACTATGCAGTAGTTCCAATCATATTCATACACAATAGGCATTCATATGTGATAGTCAAATAGCATGTGACAACCAATTCAAATATAAATCTCATTGAGCATCTCAACAAACACATAGTGCACATGTTATCATATATAGGCATTTCATCCATAAATCACGTAGTAGTAAGATAGGTTACATGAAGGAAACTGTAGCTATAGATAAGGTAATTAAGAATCCTATCTCAACACTCTCTTTAAATACATTTCAACAAGCATTTTCTCATTCAATTTTATCAAACACTTAGACTATACATATCAACATACATGCAATAAATTAGTTATAACGTATATTATAGTAAATCCTTTCACAAGAGAGTTACCACACGTACAAAAATCATGTATTTGCAAACAACAATCATGGCAAGCACTCATTATAATTCCATATTCATACAAACATTTCAACAAACACATGGAATGCATTAATTTTAACATAGTTCATATATATATGTAGTACGCGGAAAACAACGCATCTAAGCATATGTGATAACAATCAAGTCAGTCATAAATCATTAACTGACATTGAAAGTTTTAAAAACCATAACCTAAATGTTTATAGTTTGCACTTTTCATCGGTACGCCGATTACAAACTCGGTTCGTACACTACACCTTTGTCTATGGCAGAATGGCTACTTATAGCATGAAATAGGTTAACTATTTCACCATTTTACCTATTTGGATTCGCAAAATAGATTAGGGTTAGGATTTCTTACCTACAAATGGAGTCAAAATCGCTGATATAGCGACACGAGAGAGGCGATTTGACACGTGGAGCGGTGGGAATGAATCCCAGCAACTATCTCTCACACTCTCTCACTTCTCCACAGTTTCTCCTTCTCTTTTCTCTCTTCTCTCTCATAGGGTTTAGGAAATTCGTATGGAATGAGAGAGAGGTGAGTTTAGGGAATTATATAAGCCCAGAAGGGATGTCAATGGCCCCAGGGCCATGGTATACTTAGGATACAGCCAAAAGTCATCTGTTTCGGGCCAACGGAGCTCATCTAGAGGTCCATTACCTACATACGGTCTGGGAAAAGTTCCCTGACAATGGATCTATGTCAGGTTAAGATTTTGATCTGATCAGATTTGCAGATCAACCGTGGAGGACCAGTTTCAGTTCAACGGTTATCGTCACTCGATTAGGGCCACAAGTACACTGGCCTGTGTAGGGAATTTTCCTTGATCCAAGGGTGTAGTTGGGTCAGAATCTGACGGTCAGAAACCTTAAATTTGTCCTGCAAGCGAATGGCCTAATTCACTTAAATCTGAGTTCATTTTCTAAAGATATTCGCATTTTTCACACACTTTACTTGGGGCCTAGTTGTGCATTTCTGGACACTATTAGGGCTCGATTCCCACAATGGTTGTCAAGCCTAGCAAGGTGGTCATAACTGTATAGTTTTGTGGTAATCGGACTTTCGACACGTGGTCCAGGTCTGATACTGAGTTTTAATGTACTCTCGGGAGCAACTAGTTTTTGAGACTGATCCTAGGTTTTTAGGTAATGTAGAGTTAGCGATTCTACTAGTTTTGGGTCTTGCAGTTCGTATAAAAAGTGGTTCAAGCTAATCTACTAATTAATTCAGTTTAGTACTTAATTAATTTTCGTCTAATTTCTATATAATTTGACCCTTAGTGATTTCTGCCTGAAGTGGTACTCGGGTCTTTGTATAGATTTTTTTGAGACGTTACTATAAATCTTTCAAAAACTTGGTGTAAGAGAGGATTTTTTTCACGGCGTCTAGCCGAGGAATGTTGACTTTCACTTGTTTCAGCACCTTTAGAATATCTTGTGAGTTAGTTAGAGGTTTTGGTTCAATTAATCACTAGGGGAATGACGCAATCAGCTTACTTAGTTTTCCTGGTTCTTCCTTATGTGTGGCATTGCTAGGTCTATCATTCTCAATTTCTTTCGGGTCCGTAGGCTTTTCAACAATCACTGGAATGGTTTTGTCAATTATCTTCCCACTCTTAAGAGTAGTGATAGACTTAGCCTACTCCATCTGATTTGAAGATCTTGGGTCACTAATTTCACATTGTGTTTTTTTAGATTGGAGAGGGGTTGTGCTGGAAGCATCCCTTTCTCCCCACTCGCTAAGTGTGACTCAATTCTTTGAATGGATGCAAACATTCCCATTATTGTTTTGAGATCCTGAAATGCTTGTACTGTATTCTAGTTGAATAGCTCTTGGTTTTGCATGAATTTTTGAACTGTATCCTCTTGAGGCCTCTTTTGATTTAAAAATTGAATAAGGGCCTCTTGTGGGTTAGCCGTTTTTCCATTCCTCCAACTGAAATTTGGTTAGTTTCTCTAGATGGAGTTGTATATATTTGAGGTGGGTCCTCTGAAAGGTCTTTGGTAGTTGTTCACGGCATTCGATTGCTCATTCAATATTTCTTAAAAAGCAGGAATTGTTGGATAATTTTCGGTTGTATGTATGTTGCAAGCACAAATACTACAAACAACTTTTGTAGCCTTTTCGGGTTCTGCCTTCTTAAGTTTTATGGCCTCGACTTTTCTTGTGAGTTTTATATCATCTTCCTCTTTTAAAACATAAATTCCTCCCATTTACTTTTAGTTGAGTAGGCTTAGAAGTGGTGGTTCTTATGGAGGTATCCCATGATTGCGCGTTCTCAGCAAGTTTATCAAACTAATCCTATGCATCATCGGCTTCTTTGTTCATGAATTTCCCATTACACATCATCTCCACAAATTGGCACATGGATGAGGTTAATCCTTCATAGAAAAATCTTATTATCCGCCATACTTTGTAGCCATGTTGTGGACATGAATTTATGAGATCCTTAAATCGCTCCCAGCATTGGAGGAAGGTCTCAAACTCTTTTTGCCCAAAATTCATGATTGCTTTCCTTAAGGTATTCATTTTATGATACGGGAAGAACTTTTTAAGGAACTCCCTTGTCATCTCAGCCCATGTGCCAATGGACCGTGGTCTTAAGGAATGTAATCATGACTTAGCCTTTTCTTTCAAAGAGAAATGAAACAATTTCAGTCTTATTATGTCCTCAGACACATTTAGGAAGTGTAATGTGGATATTATCTCATCAAACTCTTTCATATGCAAGTATGGACTTTCAGATTCTAGTCCATGAAACTTAGGAAGGAGTTGAATCACCCTCGGTTTAACATCCACAGTTCCTGCATTTAAATGGAATATCATACATGAAGGTGTACTTAACCTCGCTGGTTGTAAATAATCTCGTACAGTACGAGGCAGGGATGCATGATGCACCTCATTCTCATCCCGGGTCTCCTCAACTAGGTGTTGAGGTTGATGTGCAACCATAACTTTTACTGACTGAGAGTGTAAGACCTGTATCCTAGTCTGTATTGTTCTGTCAACTCCCGCAATCCTTCCTGAAGAATTTCGGCAACCTGTAACCTATAATTGATGTTAGCATGCAATCCTAAGTCGTATCCTATAGATTTGAGTTGGTTTAATCTAAGACTTGTACCATTGCGACCGCACCGTCGCCGCAGTTTTGACGCCGCGTCTTATACACCAATATGATACCCTAGCCAGGAGATGTGGGCCGGCGTTTATTTCGAAGAAACGCCGCGTATTTGCGAACCCAAGAGAATCTCTATAACCCATCCCATCAATCAATCAATCAATCAATCAAAGTACACACCCATGGTTTCTTTCTTCCCAAGTCAAGTAACCTACCAAGTCAACTCTCAAGTCAAGTACAACTATCAGCTCACATCCATCACTCACACCCATCACCTCTCTCTTTCAACCACCTCTCTCTCTCTCTCTCTCTCTCTCTCTCTCTCTCTTTCTCAACATACTTTCCAAGCAACACCAAAGTGGTGGACATCCAAGCATTTCCAAGAGAGAAAGTGAGATGTGTGTGGCCCACTTCCCACCCCAAAATCCTTCATCCTAGCCATTCATTTCTCATCATCTTCCATCAAAGTGAGACACAAGAAGATTGGCGTTCCATTGGACTAAGAGGATTGAACGGTGGGTGTTTCTATAGGCCTAGATTTCATGTTCTTATGATCGGCCAAGTGAGGCCTACTGATTGATGATATAGATCTCACTTTGGACTTAGATGTGGCCAATGGCCCACCTTGATTCTCATGATCATTCCATGATCGGGTCCCATGATGGGGCCATTCTCCATGGACCCCATCATGATGTATATTTTCCTTGCATAAATAGGGTTATCTAGACCTTACATTTCGGTGGAGAAAGGATCTCCTCCATTGATTTGATCGGTGGGCCCACATGTATTGGGCCCACTAGATGTATGATTGAAATGCATGGAAAGGGAGGGCTCATCGTGGCGGAGCCCTCCATCATCACGTGACTCCTTCTTTCCCTCTCTCCCTCTCTCTTTCATTTTATTGTTGTGTGTGTTGATGTGGCTGTGTGGCCCACCCGGATGGACCCCGCCATCAAGCATGTATTTTATCCAAGTCATCTATAGGTGGGGCCCACCTTATAAATGTGTTGTATGTAAACTGTCCAGCGTCCCTGGACGCTAGACGTGGACATGGTGAAGTATGAACTGACGGTGTGGTGTTGTCATGCAAACCACAAAGAAAAAAAAAACGTCAATTTGATTCAAAGCCTTGGGGCGGGCTGCTCATGCAGGCCCCACCTTGATGTATGGATTTAATCCACACCGTCCATTCCATTCTCTAGCTCATTTTAGGCGTTGAGCCAAAAAATGAAGCCGATCCGATATCTGGCGGGCCATATCATAGAAAATGGTAGTTTTTACCGTTGAAATCTACTCTGCTATTTCTATACTCTGAAACATGCTAAATATTAGGCTCATTTGGTCTGTCTTGAGCCATAGAATCCAACGGCTGGGTTGGATCCTCCTGACGCGGCCCCCACATGTGAAAAACTGCAGAAAAACATTTTTTTTTAAAATAATAATATAGTAGCAGGTGCTGCTACTGACGTCAAGAGGATGTGCAACACCTGCTGCGCTGGGATGTGAGAGAGGAAGGGACCGTGGGTCCCAGCCATGGGCCACACCGTGATGTATGTAGGACATCAACACCGTGCATTTGGTGGCCCCTCTCTAGCTGTGGGCCACCTAAAAAATCAGCCGTATGTGGAAACCAGGTGGCCCACACAGCAGGGAATAGTGAGGATTGAGCGTCTGCCATTGAAACCCTTTTTGGGTTGTCACAGAAGTTTTGGATCATTATGAAATTTGTTTTTCCTCTCATCCGGGTCTGTATGACCTTATTAACATATTGGATGGAAAATTAACGTTATGGTGGGCCCCATGTGGGACCCACTGATGTTGTGTGTGGGAGTGGGATGGCCGGTGTACCTCACTCCAGCCACATGGTTGCTGTAGTGGTGTCACCAAGTTCTAAGGGTCCCACCTGTTTTATCCACACCGTCCACACCACTGGACGGTGGGACCCACTTAATGATGTATGTGTTTTATCCACACCATCCATTGTTTGGATGGTGGGGCCCACCATGATACATGTGTTGAATCCATACGTGCAACCATTTTGAAAGCCCATCTTATGGCTTGAGGCCAAAAAGGGATAGATCTATTTATCTGGTGGGCCACTGATAACAGTGGTGGGTTAAACATCTACAATTGAAACCCCTCTGGCCCAGAGGTTTTGGATAAACATAAAATTTATTTATTTACTCTTATTAGGTCTGTGTGACCTTATCAACTGTTTGGATGGAAATTAAATGTTATGGTGGGCCTTAGGAATTTTCAATGGTGGAAATCATTATCACCACTTATATCTGAAGTGCGGTCCAGATAATTTTTTGATATGACTTATCCTTTTTTTTTGTGTTCTAAGATAATCTTTAGCATATAGATGAATGGTGTAGATAGAGAGGACCCTTGGTGTGGCCCATTTGATATAGAAATGAGGCACATGTGATTAGGCCCATCTTGATGTATTTGTGGCCGGTTGTTGAGGCCCACCTTGATGTGTATAAGACCCGTTGTTGAGGCCCATGTTGATATATATAAGGCTCATTATTAAGGCCTATCTTGATGTATTTGTGGCTCGTCCATTGAGGCCCACCTTGATATATATGAGGCCCATGTTATAAAGCCCATTTGATGTATCTAAGTCCCATGGGTCGAGGCCCGATGGGATGTACACAAGTCCATTACAATGTGTGATTCTACCACGGTTTATGTAATGATGTTTATGGCAGGTTATGCCTTGGGAGCAATGATGGTTTGATGCCCACATTGTAAGTACAATGTTGGTTAAATGTCCATATTGTAACTCTCCCTAAGGCCCATTGATAGGCCCATATTGTGTGTAGGCCATCTAGGCCCATCTTCGTTGTAAGGATAGTTCATCACTTTATAACATGCTTAGTATAATTCCATGATTCATGTCATACGCACCATATGTATGCTTGATATGAGTATTGACTGATCATAGCATATGCCATTGAGCAATTACTTTGGGACTCACTGATAGGAGTTACCCACATCAACGCATGGTATGCGCAAGATTGTTGTATGACTGGACAGTGTGCTTCATGTATCTTGCATTTGTATGTCTTGATCATTGTACGCCCTAGCGACATCAGGGTTATGACTCCATAGGTACATCGTGGATGACCGTATCGGATACTGAAAATACTTGGTTCTAACACTTAGGATGTCATTGGATGAAAGTCTCAGAACTTTTTGGTACCAGGAGATGCTTCAACATTTAGATCGAGTGGATACATGAGCGCAGGAGTGTCGAATACTAGTAGGCCGCGTCTCCACTGTATTGTGGTCAGTTGGAAGGGGGTGTGGCCTTATCCGCTCGAATGAGGGGGTTGTAAACTAGGCTGAGTTTGACCAGCTCGCAAATGAGTCTGCTATCGATGAGCTGGGTAGGTATTGGTAGACTACTGGTCAAGCAGATAGTGTGGTCTATTCCACTTACTGGGCTATGCGGCTAGGGAGGCGGCAGTCAGTGTGAAGTGTATTAGACCCCGGTGATATCCCAGAGAGAAACTGTACTGATATGTGTACTTGATGAGGACTGACATACTTGCTTTGTATCTCGCATATGACATTTGGCAATGTAAGCCTCGCATCGCATGGTCTTGGTATGGCCGATAGCATTCATGTCTTGCATCTATAGCTTTGGTACAGCTGATAGCATTCATGGACTTGCCCGCATATTTTCGCATTACTCTGATATTGTATACTTGGCACTCGCCTTGCGCACATACTTACACCACCCTCTAAGCTTTTGTAAGCTTATGCACGACTATTGTGTATAGGTGTCGTTAGATTGTAGCAGCGCTGAGGTGGGAGTGCATATCGGATTATTTTGGAGCTTTTTGATCACCTTGTATTTCCCTTTCCGCATTGTACTTAAAGTTTTTGATATAGTGAATATGTGGTGATGTTGTTTTGTGACTTGGTTATGCTTGTGGTTATGGTCCATTATAAAAAATATTCATACTGAAAATCCTCCTTGTAGGATCGCAGGATCAGAATCTAGTGTATAAGCGCCGGGAGCCGAGAATGAGGCACTACGAGGCTGTCGGCGCCAGATTCAGCGATCTGGAATTTTGCGAGCCCATTTTCCGAGTTTGGGGTGTGACACAAAGGATCTCAGGTGGTATCTAATCCAGTGATGGATAAACAACCCTTCAACTAATCCTCCTTCACTTAAGAGATAGAGAGTGTTATTATGAACCCACTTGGGCATGAAACACTCGCAACTCAAGTAACTAAACAACTAAAATCTAAGAGAAAGAAAGTTAAAACCTACAACAAATAAGAAATCTAAAAAGATAGGAGAGAGTTGGATAGAAGTCACCGAATAAGGTTTGCTATGTTAGGATACTACAAAATAGAGAAACAATGTTAATCTCTAGAAATGATTTCAGAAAAATCCTAACCTAAAAGCATAACAGAAAAATAAACCATAATATTAACCTAATTCTAATACTAATTAATCTCAGAAAAATGCAGTTGTAGTCCTCGGCAATGGCACCAAAAACTTGTTCACAACCCGTAGTGTAAGGTCACGATGTAGCAATAACTCGGTGGGACCGAGGTCGAATCCACAGGGACTAAACTCGTATGTATTCTGAAAATAATTAGAACTAGAACTAGAAGAAGATCTAAATTAAAATATGGAATAAAAGAGAGTAATTTGAATGGGATTTCAATAATCAAAAGGGAACTAGAGTGCTAAGATCTACTTGTAGCTACCAGGATGCTACCTTACTTGATTCAAGAAACACAATTGGAATTGGAGTCCTATCCTATCTAATTGGAAGATGAAGCAATTAAACCAAATCTGAACTTTTCATTGACCTAGTCACACATGAAAGAGTATTTGATGATTTGAAGGGATTCCATCATCCTACCAGGAGACAATGGTGAATAACAGGATTTACTAATCTCACAATCTCAAAACAGGAAAAGAAGATATTCAAAGCCATCACAACATCTATTATAATTTGAGTCACAATAAATAATAGAAAATTGAAAATATTCCTTAAATTCAAACTAAAAATCAATGAGGTTCAAGAAAATAAGAATCAAAGCAAGAAAATCATCCCAACATGCTACAAGCTTCACCTCTTAGCCCTATCTATGAGGTTTAGCCAACCATATACATGATTGGAACTAAAACTCTTAAAGAAAACATGAAAAATAAATAAGGAAAGAAGAAAAACTCTTAGGCGGCTACTCCTTTGGGTTTGCTTCTTAAAACATAATTCATGTTTAGAACTCCTCAAAGAACCCATATTTATAGCCTTAGTCCGACCGTTGTTGAAAACCGCCTCAAATTTACGCATTCTACGTAACGTCTTCGATGTCATTAAACAACCCTCGATGTCATCGAACGTAACTTGAATTCGGAAGTCGCGCCTTTTCGTACTACGTAACGCCTTTCGCAAATCTTCGATGTCATCGAACTTACCTTCGATATCATCGAAGGGTGTTCGATCAATCGAGAATGTGTCCAGAATGTTCCAACGAATTGCTCCAGAAATCTTTAAAAGTCTTAATTTCATCGAACTGCCTTCGATGTCATCGAGCAGGTCTTCAAGCAATCGAACTGGGCTTTGATGTCATCGAGAAATGCATCCAATTTATCTAGTAACCAGACTTAATTTTCATGTAATTCTTCAATGTCATCGACCCATGTTCGATGTCATCGAACACTGGCTTCGATGTCATTAACCGACGGTCAATGACATAGACAGTGAAGTCTAGATTCTGTGAATTTTTGTACTTTACACTTTTGGCTTCCTTCCTTCTCCACTTTGTTTCTTTGAATCTTGGGATCTTGAAATCTTCAATCTTGGTCTCCTGAGATCCATCCCTTGCCTTGGTGATTCTTAAGTATCAAATCCATGCTTTTAATATTCTTTTCAATCCAAGCTCTTAAACTCACCTTGCAATACAAACATGTATAAAATATACCCATTAAACATTATCATGTTCGTAAAACCAAGATATAAATAGGGGAAATATGAAATATTTGACACTCAACACACCACTCGACTAGCATTTTGTTGGTCCCAAGCAAAACATGTGTGAAAGAATTCTCAATTCTCAATGTTCAAATTACTTTTAGAAAATAATCTTTTGTGTAATCAAGTATGAATGAGTAGAATCTAAAGAAGCGAGAGTGAAAATTTGAAAACTTAGAGCCGAATCACATGAGTAATCAATCAAATAGGTTCTTTATCAAACAATTAGGAGCATAAGTTCATATATCAAGTTTTTCTAATGTGCTTAGTGAATTCCAACTTACTGTCCATAAAAGTACTATCATTTCTTAATGTTAGCCATGCACATCATCTCAAGAGTGATTGAATAATCAAGTGCTGATTCCGAACTTATTTCCTTTTTATTCTTTTTCTAGTTTTTGATTTTATATCGATGGTAACTTTTATTTATTCATTCTTTTTAGTCTTTTCATCTTCATTCTTTTCAGAGTTTTTATTCTTTTCATTCTTTTCCAGTCTTTTCATCATATATGACCTTTTCATTGATCTCTCTATTTTTTAACTGGTTCTTTTCATCTTTTTAAGGTGGGTAAAATTCTCCAGACTTAATTCTTAACATCTATGAATGATTCACATACTAACGATAAGAAATTTTAGCATTATTCATAGAAAATAAATTGAATGTGTCTTGTGATTTAGATCAACACGATATTCAAACTTCCTTTTAGTCAATTAGATAAGATAACTTAAGCGATAGTTTACTGAGTTGATCAAACTCTAATAATTCAAAATTCAATCTCTATGTTATCATTATACTCAAAGCATTCTTAATTACTCAAACTTTTGTTTTCCAAACAAGTTTTTAATTTGAAAAATTGAAAATTTTCAAAATTTTTGCTCAAATTATAAGAAAATACTAATTATTTTACCTAATCTACACCCACTAACCTAAAATCTACATTGTCCTCAATGTAAAAGATATAAGCATGCAATGCACATGAGATAATGAAAAGAAAGGAGAAGTGATGGAAAGGTAGTACCTGAAGAAGGAGAGTTAAAGCTTTTCCAAAGTTCTCAACATGTAGATGGGTTAGGATGAAGACTAAACTTATTAAAAAACAAACTATCCTAATCTTAAATCCTATGAAAGTAATAAACCTAACTATACCTCCATCAGACTAGGAGGTTAATCCTGATATAAAGGATCAATCAGAGGTATGGACATATCCTCTGAATCAAACTTCTCAACAAATGGCTTTAGACAATGTCCATTCGCTTTGAAAATATTGTCATTTATCAAATTCTTTATCTCGACAGCCCCATGAGGATAAACAGTAGTAACAGTGAAAGGGCCGGTCCAACGAGATCGAAGCTTACCCAAAAAAAGATTTAACTGAGAATTGTACAAAAGTACTTTTTGACCAGTTACGAACGATTTCCGATGGATGTTCTGTTCACAACCCCAAGTGCAGGGTCGCGATGTAGTAATAATCTCGGTGAGACCGAGGTCGAATCTACAAGCTCTAATCTTGTGTGTCTATTTTGAAAGTAATTAGAATCAAAACTAGGAGAAGATCTAACCTAAATCATGAAAGTAGAGAGAGTAATTGTGAAGTGTTTATTAAGAAACTGAAGTAATTTAAAAGTGAGAACTAGGGATTCCAGGGATCCAGTTGCAGCTATGAGGATGCTTCCTTATTAGATTCAAGGCACTCAATTGGAATTAGAGTCCTATCCTATCCAATTGGAAGATATTCAATAAGATCAGGTCTGAATCTCCATTGACTTAATTGTCAACGGATAAACTTTGTGAAGATTGGAAGTGATTCAATCACCTGACCATGCCGAAGAGATAATGGTAGACAACATGATATACCGATGTAACAACTATCATGGGAGATTTGTGAAGAATAGAAGGGATTCGTCACCCATCCATGCCCAAGGGACGATGGAGAACAACATGATCTCCTATTTTCACAAACTCTAAATAGAAAAAGAAGATACTTCAAGCTATTGCAGATCTATTGTAATTTCAGTCACAACAAACCATTAAACACTAAAAGTATTCCTTAAATAACAAACTAGAATCAAAGGAGTTCAACAATAACAAGAATCAAACAAGAAAAACATCCCAAACATGCTATAAGCTTCACCCCTTAGCCCTAGGTAAGGGATCTAGCCAACCATAGACATGATTGTATTAAAAACCCTAGAAGAAAGCATAAAAAACTAAGGAGAAGGGAAGAAGAACTATTGGGAATCGGCTCTGCCCTTTTGCTCTGCTCCTCCAAAACCCTAGATATCCCAAAAAGTGCTTAGGAACCCTTATTTATAGGCAAAGTTCCGCAAAATCGCAAAACCGGATCAAATTTACGCATTCCACGAAACCGGTTCGATGTCATCGAGGACTGGCTTCGATGTCATCGAACAGCCTTCGATGTGATCGAAAATGTACCTAAATAAGTCCATTGAGTTGCTTAAAATTCTTCAATAAATTCGATGCCATTGAGCAGACTTCGATGTCATCGAACCCCTTCCTTCGATGTCACCAAACATATCTTCGATGGATCTAAAAAAGCACCCAATATGTTCAACAACCAACTCGATTTTTCTGTAATTCTTCGATGTCATTGATCAGCCTTCGATGTCATCGAAGACATCTAAGCTTAAATCCTGCGAATTTCTACACCAATTTCTGCACTAATTTTTGCACTTCCTTCCTTTTCCACTTGATTTTCTTAAATCTCGGGGTTTTGAAATCTTCCATCTTGGTTTCCAAAGATCCATTCTTTTGCTTGATGATTCTTGAGCATTAAATTCATGCTTTTAGCATTCTTTTTAATTCAAGCTCTTAAATTTACCTTGCAACTCAAACACATATAAAATATACCATTAAGCCATATTATGTTTGTAAAACTAAGAAATAAATAGGGGATAATATGCAATATTTAACCCTCAACACGTTCCGATCATGGAACGCCTTCATCCTGTCCTTGTAAATTAACGAGTTCTCGTATGCATTGTTTCGAATTTCCTCGAGTTCATTTAATTGAAGTTTGCACAGCGAGCCAGTGTTGTCCAAGTTAAAATTCAGATTTTTGATAGCCCGGTAGGCTCTATATTCCAACTCAATAGGCAAGTGGCATGTTTTCCCATAGAAAAGTCTAAAGGGGGACATTCCAATGGGGGTAAAGTTGTACGATAAGCCCATAAAGCATTGGTCAAACAGATTGACCAATCTTTACGGTCAGGGTTAACCATTTTTTTCAGAATTTGTTTGATTTTTATATTAGAAATCTTAGCTTGCCCGCTTGTTACGGGTGGTATGCTCACTTTTTGAGAGATACCATATTTCTTCATTAAGTTCTCGAATGGCCTATTAAAGAAGCATGAACCTCCATCACTAATGATGGCCTGGGGCGTTCCAAACCAGGACATGATATTTTCTTTTAACAATCGAATGACCACTCGATGGTCATTGTTCCGGCATGGGATCACTTTAACCCACTTAGTGACAGTCTACTACTACTAAAATATAAATATTCCCAGAGGATTGGGGGAATGTCCCCATGAAATTGATGCCCCAGAATTGGGTTTAATTGCATCATATTTTGACAGGACAATCCTCCCAATTTCTGACAATGCTCATAAGCTTTGCAAAACTCATGAGTATCTTTGAACATTGTGGGCCAATAAAAGCTGCATGCAGAATTTCGGCCGTAGTCTTTTTAACAAAAAAGTGACCACCACAGGCCTGAGAGTGATAAAAGGAGATAACACTCTGATGTTCATTATCTAGCACACATCTCCTTAGAATTTGGTGTGGGTAATATTTAAACAAATAAGGATCATCTCAGAAAAACTTATGTACCTCGGTGAAGAATTTTCCCTTATTTTGCGCAATCCAATATGTCGGCGTGAATCCTGTGGCAAGATAATTTGCTATGTTAGCAAATCAAGGTAATTGGGAGAGTTTAAACAATTGTTCATCATGGAACATGTTGTTTATCGGTGTCAGCTCAAGGGCATCAGGGAGATCAAGTTGAGAGAGATGGTCAGCCACTATGTTCTCTACTCCCTTTTTGTCTCGTATTTCTATATCGAACTCTTGGAGTAGAAGGATCCGTCTTATCAAGCGGGGCTTAGCATCATTCTTAGAAAGAAGGTACTTCAGCATCGCATGATCAGTGTAAATGATGATTTTAGATCTGATCAAGTAGGACCTAAATTTGTCCAAAGCGAACATTATGGTTAAGAGTTCCTTCTCTGTAGTAGAGTAGTTCATTTGGGTAGAATTTAGAGTTCTAATTGCATAGTGAATCACATAGGGCTTCTTTTCTTTCCTCTGGCCTAACACTGCCCTCATAACATAGTTAGATGCATCACACATAATCTCGAAAGGGATGCTCCAATCGGATGGCTGCATGATAGGTGCAGTTGTCAACATAACCTTGAGCTTAGTGAAAGCTTCTTAGCATTGCTCAGTCCACTCATATAGTACATCCTTTTGAAATAAATTGCATAAAGGACGAGAAAGGTGACTAAAGTCCTTTATGAATTGTCTATAAAATTCAGCGTCTCCTAAGAAGGATCGCACATCACGTATGGTCTTGGGTGGAGGTAGGTTAGAGATAAGATCAATTGTAGCCTTGTCTACCTCAATTCCTTGGGAACCATGAAATGACATTTCTCCCAATCCAAAACTAAATTCTTTTCTTCACATCACTTCAGTACATTTTTAAGATTTTCCAGACACTCGTTGAAGGATGAACTAAAAATAGAGAAGTCATCGATGAAGACCTCTAAATATTGCCCTACCATATTAGGAAATATGCCTAACATGCATCGCTAAAAAGTGGTGGGGGCATTACACAGTCTAAATGGCATCCTTCAATAAGTAAAGGTACCAAAGGGGCATGTGAATGTTATCTTCTCTTGATCTTCAAGGGCTATCTCTATCTGATTGTAGCTCAAATATCTGTCAAGGAAGCAATAGTAAGAGTGACCAGCTAGCTTTTCTAAAATTTGATCAATGAAGGACAAAAGGAAGTGATCCTTCCTTGTGACGGTATTCAGCTTCCTGTAATCAATGCACATTCTCCAACCAATAATAACTCCAGTCGGCACGAGTTCATTGTCAGCATTAGATACAACGGTGATTCTAGACATCTTAGGAACAACCCGAGTTGGACTCACCCATTGACTGTCTGATATAGGATATATGATACCCACATCCACCAAGTTAAGTACCTCGGCCTTAATCACCTCCTTCATGTTTGGATTTAATCGATGTGGTGGTTGTCGAAGGTTTTTGCATTATCCTCGAGATGAATGCATTGAGTACAAATCAAGGGGTCAATTCCCTTGAGGTCCGCAATCAACCATCTAAGGGCTCCTTTATCCTCAATAAGAGTGAAAACAAGCACACTCTCCTATTCTTTCTCAAGCTGGGAAGAAATCACCACTGGGTATGTCTCATCTTAACCTAAATATACATATTTAAGATCAGTGGGCAAAGGTTTTAGGTTAATCTTTGGTGCTTTGAGGCTAGACGGTTGTTCACTCCCCAAGTATAGGGTTGTGATGTAGTAATAAACTCGGTAAGATCGAGGTCGAATCCCACGAGAACTGGTTGTCACAATTCAAATCTATGATTCTTCTTAACTAATCCAATGAATAATGAACTAAACTATTAAGTACAATTTTAGGAAAAATAATTAAGAATAGGGAAGAAAATTCAATCAGAGAGAAAGCACTAGGACTTTCGAATCCACCCCTAATTATCCTAACCCTTGTTTTGTCTGTTGATTCACCTTGATCTAGATTGATACCACTTAAATAGAGAAAGCACAATCTGTGTCCTAAATCGGGCATCTGTTGTCTAATTCCTTTAAGCAATGCCATGAATAACAAATTCTATGTCCTTGGTCGGGCACATGGAATGTACATTCATTAAAGCATCTGTTTCTTCCTCATAGGAAACACGTTCTTGATCAGAACCTGACACTTTTGTAATAAGCATCAAACAACATCCATCTATATACTTTGATCAAGTTCATAGATGGAGAAGTATGGAATTTAAACCCATAAAGCCCACTTAGAGAAAAAAATAAATTAATTAAAATTCAAAGTAAATCAACCAATACAAGAGTGATCAAATTAGGGGCTTCATCTCGACCTAAATTTGAGAGATTAGTTACCCATAAAATCCATAAAAAATATTAAATAAAATTCATAAATTAAAACTCCAAACCGAACAATCTCTCTCTCTTTCTCCTTCTCTTTCTTCTCTCCACGGCTCTAGATCTCCAATTCTACGGATCTGAATGAATTCCCCACGTCCAAAACTCCACTTTTATAGGCTTTGGATGGCTGGAATCGGTGGCGCAGTCGTGAAACGGACTCGAAGTGCAATTTTTCTGTACCGTGATCGGTGGGCCCCACAGAGGTATTTTACGGAAAATCCACCCGTCCATTATTAGGATTCGGGACGAAATTTCGATCAAGAATGGGTGGTTTTGAAGGTCCATTGGCGCGGCCCACAGAAGAAATCTCGAAAGGATCGGTTTGAACGTCGCAGAAGCGGCCCTTTTATGGCCTGCAGCCGCACACGTGTGTACGCATGGGAACAAAATTTCAACATGGGTTTGTGAGGGTCGAGGCCCTCTACAAGATGGTCGGTTCGATTGGCCGTGCGGGCCATGTGTGGGCCCTTTGGTTTAAAAAGCTGCTGACTGGCGGCCAATTCTGTGACGCGGATGCAAACCTCCGTCCGCCGACAATGGTGGGGCCCATTCCGTTGATTTCATGAAAGATCCACTCTAGTCCATTGCGTGGAGGACGGAAAAGCCGGTCGGGAATGCGAGTTTGGCCCCTCGGTTGATGAGGCCCACGACTTTTGAACTCACCGTCGGTTATCTGTTCGGACGGTTAAAAACCGATTCTCACTATCTTCTGAGATTCTTCCACCTAGGATTTGATGAAAGGGACCGTGGGCTCCTGATGGACGGTCCCGATCACGCTGATGGATGAGAGGTGGGGTCCACAGCATCAACCGACGATCTCACTTCGAAGACGCTGTCGTCTTTTAAATTTTTAAAGATGAGGAGAAAACGCGGGTCAGCGCTGCCGACGGCCTGACTTTGGGATGGTTCGGTGCACTCCCAGTGCACGTGTGCTTGTACACATGCATGCCCTGTGAATGGGTCCCACCGTGAAGTTTTGAGAAATCTGCTCCGTCCTTCCTTTACTTCATATAATTTCAACCACCAAAATTCAATTTGGCGATTCGGATATCAGGTGGGCGAAATTGATGGTTTGTGGGTGATTTGTCTATTGGACCACTTCCCGAGATCTTCAAGGGCTGAAATTTAATATGTACGGTTAATTTATGGCCCCCATCACATGTATGAAGTTTTGAGTTGATCGGATGGCGGGAAACGTGCGATCTTGCATTCTGGACCCTTTTCGGGCCCCTTTATCGTGCTTTCCTCAGATCCCAGGCGTGAAAAATCTTAATTATTGGTTTTCTGGAGTCCATCCCGAGCTCTGATGACTTCGGAACATCAATTCCATGCTTTTAACATTAATTTTCAATCAACGCTCCTGATTCCATCCTATAACAAAACACAATTAAAATCGATGTTAGGCCGTATCATGTACATAAAATAGGGCAATAATCGGGGTCTGATATGCAATATTTGACCCTGATCACAACCCCTAACCAGCATTTTGCTAGTCCCGAGCAAAATATGCGAAAAATAATTTCAGAAATAAAGACAATTCCTGTAAACTCAAGTGACTTGTGAACAGATAGCTGAGATGTGAAAATTCTAAGATTCATGATCGGTGTGTGGAATTTTTCTCTTGGAATCAAGCTTACAGTAAACTTCATAATCAAGTTCAAAATATTAATCCATCAATTAGAGCATTCCTAAACATTGAGTTCCACGAGTGTAAAGTATAATCTCGACTTACAATCAATAAGAGATCCAATTGTCAATTTCATGATAATTCGTGACAATCAAAACTTGAAACCAACACTTATCTCACAGATTAACTTTTCATGTTACCATCTTTTAATTTTCTTTATGAGCAGTAACGCAAATGAGGGGAATCAAATTCTCACCTATAGGGAGCAAACCTATGGCGAAAACTTGTCGCCTAAAATTTTTTTTTTTTTTTTTTTTTTTTCATATGTCAACTATGGAGAATCAAATCCACACCTATAGGGAGCAAACCTATGGTGAAGATTATGTGACTAACTCTTTCAATTCTTCTTTATAAACTGACGTTAACAAATTCAGTTATCAAACCAACAATTAATGTGTAAGCGAGATGTGATATGTGGAATCATGGCTCAATCAATGTTTACAACTTCTAATCATGGATTAACAAGTCAAAATTGACTGTGAAATCAAGCAGGTGGCCAGATCTAAGAGTCATAAGTTACCAACATCACAAATCTTATAATGTTAAAACCACAACTATCCTTCAAAATCACTTAGAATTTAATAGAAATTCCAGAAAAATTTTAAAATTTTCACAAATTTTGCTCAGGTGAAAATACTGATTAGGTAACCTAATCTCCCACCCCCAACCTAAAATCTACATTGTCCTCAAAGTAAAAGAAATAAGCATACAATGCATATAGGACAACGAAAATAAAAGAGGAATGAGGGAAAGATAGTACCTGGACGGAGAATTAAGAAGCTTTCTCAAAAAAATCTCAACGTAAAAGTGAGTTAGCACAAGAGAGAAATCAATGAAAAAAATAACAAAAAGAAAACAAAAGAAGATCCTACCTATACCACTTTCGCATGGGTGCTCTCGATTGCATTTAGCGCATGCAACAAGCCTTTAAACCCCTAGGTTACCCCTAGTGGACGAGTTGTAGTCTCGTGAGGGTTTGCAATAATGTTACCCACAAACATTGAAATAACTAAGAAAAAGCAATACAAGAAAGCAAAAGGCTGGGTTGCCTCCCAGGAGCGCTAAGTTTAACGTCTTCAGCCAGACAAGAACGGACCATGAATGAGCTTAATCGTTATAACCAAGGTCCTCCAAAGAAATTACCTCAATACCTTGATTAACCGATCCCAGACAAGTGATGTGAGTTCCCATGAGTAAATGCTATGCGCAAGGAGGAAGCCCGACACCTATTGCATCGTCAAATAATTTAAGAACTTCTGCTCGCACGACTTCTTCCATGTGAGGATCACGCTTCCCTTGTAGTTCACGCGACATTTCCACAGCATGATCCATGCATATCATGGGGCATACTCCCTGTATTTCCACTATCTTCTTTTCAATTGCTGCCTTATATGTTCTAAGAAAATTAAGCGGACACAGCTTGCCTTTGTCTTCTCGAGTTGACTGTCTTTTGTAAGGAGGTGTCTCGGAGGATGAAGAGGTTCCACTTTCGCTCTCCATTTTTCGGTCTCAAGATAGGAGTAGAGTCGGCGGTGCATTGACTTCATGGATGGGACTATCGATGTCGAAGTCCATGCCGACTTGTGCTAAGCGAGTCTCAAGTGGATCTTCAAAAGATGTACGGAAGGAGTCTGCACAAGGCTCTCGATCATGTCCACTTCAAATATGTCATCCAAATATGCGGATTGTTGTCTGCATTAAAAACATTGAGTTTAATATTCATGTTACCAAAGGACAATTTCATAACTCCATTCGGCAATTTATAATAGCATTAGATGTGGCCAAAAATGGGCGACCCAAAATATTTGGGATCGACTATGAAGATTAGACGGTGAGTATCAATAACTATGAAATCCTTGGATATAACACATCTTCAATAACACCAAGGGTACCTTGTGATCTATCGGCCGGTTGTAATGTTACCTTAGTCGGTTTCAACTCACCAAGTCCTGGCTGCTCATAAACCGAATAAGGTAACAAATTGGCCTTCGCCCCTAAATCAAGTAATGCCTTCCCGATCTTATGATCTCTATCATGCAAGAAATGGTGGGAGCTCCTGGATCCCTAAATTTAGGAGGAGTGTTATGTTGAATCATGGAGGTAGAGCTGCTCTGCAATGAAGACCTTCTTATGAACATTGCCTTACGCTTTTGAGTGCATAAATCTTTAAGAAACTTAGCGTAAGCGAGGGACTTGTTTGATAGCATCAAACAGCGGGATGTTGACTTGCACTTTTTGAACACATCAAGATTTCATCAAAGTTATTTCTTTTCTTCATTGGTGCCAGACGTTGAGGAAAGGGTGCTTTGGGCACGTAAGGTGGCACATCAAGTGGCTCTGGAGAGTCGAGAGAGCTTTGAACTTTGGATGCATTGGTGTGACTCTGCTTCATCTTGATCTTTTGTTTTAGAATTTGATTCATCCCAGGCATCTCTATTACATTATCAATCTGCTTGCACGACCTAAGGGTAATGTCGATTTGGCTTGCTCATGATATTGCCTTTGGTTGGAATTAGAGCCAATCTCATCTTGTCCCTTTGGGTTAGCCTCAGTTGGCTAGGAACTTGCCCTTTCTCTCTCACTTAATGTGGCGGCTAGTTGACCCATTTGAATTTCCAACTTAGCAATGGATTGTGCATTTGCATGTAAGCTTTCTTTGGTTGGCCGATGGGTTTGTTGGGTATCTTTTTGGAATTGGAGAGAACTCTGCATGAAAAGATGAAGTGTATCCTCAAGAGATGGGTTCCTTGATTGTGTAGGCGGTTGTTGATATTGCGAATTTGTTGGTTCGCCAACTTGGAGGTGCGGTTGCATGTGAGGATTTCAGATGGTCCTCCTTGATGTGGTCCTTTTGCCCAAGAAAAATTTGGATGCCTAGCCCACCACAGGTTGTATGTGTTTGAGTAAGGATCATTCCCAGGTTTTGAAAAGTGTTCATAGCATGAACTTGTTCAGAGAGAAGTTCGGGATCTTTGCCCCGGATGGACAAGATCAAGGCGAGGACTAGAACATGTGGCACATGCCTCCACTTGATTTGTTTGTGGAGGTCCATTATTTAATACCGAGCATCAACTTTCTTTGTCGGGTTATCAAGTTTGGCGCACAACTCTGGCACGACTCTATCTCATATATACCACCTCTCTTTTGTGGTTGGGAACTTCTTTCACCTCTATCTGAATAGTCCCATTCTTTGGGAGTTTTCACACAAGGTTCAAAGAATTTCCATGCTTGATATCGCTTTTGGTCATGAAGGACCCTCCCTTGGTGGCATCAACCATGCGACGGTTACAGGGTGTCGACCGTCATAAAAGTATTGCACTTGTTGCCATTTCTCAAAACCATGGTGAGGACATTTAAGAAGTAAGTCCTTCCATCTTTCCCAACATTCATGAAAGTGCTCGCCCTCTTTTTGTGTGAAGTTAGTAATTTCTCTACGGAGGGCATTGGTTTTGTGAATGGGGAAGAACTTATTTAAGAACTTCTTAGACAGTTGGTCCCATGTAGTGATAGTTCCAACTTCTAGAGAATTCAACCATGCTTTCGCCTTATCCTTCAAAGAAAAAGGAAACAGACGTAGGCGGATTGAATCATCTGAGAAGTTTTGGAACTTAAAAGTGGAACAAATGTCTAAGAATTCTTTCACATGATGATATGGGTCCTCCTTGTCCAATCCATAAAAGGATGGCAACAATTGTATGACTCCAGGTTTCAGTTCAAAGTGTGCTGCCGTAGTGGTTGGCAACACTATGCATGAAGCGCATTAAATTGGACAGAGTGAATAATCTTTGAGAGCCTTAACTTCGGTCTCATTCGCCATTTCAACATGAGAATTATTTCTCAATCTTTCATGGTGTTCTTTCTATTCGGGATCAAACGGCGCTAGTTCTATATTCGAGAGATCTACGTCCTAGCATAAACTATGTTATTGCAATGGGAGAAAAAAAACTAAACTAAGAAGCAACCTAAGAGAAATAAAACTAGACCTAGAACTATAAGATTTTAAAACAAGTTAAAACTATGTAAGTAAGAATGGGAAGAAAGAAACTCGGAAAAGGAGATGAATGATGTCGGAAAATTTTAGATGTTCCTCCTTCACTTAGTAGCTTCCTTCCTCAATTCGTAAAAAAAAAAAAACCAAATTAGGTTTCTAAAATAATGATAGAAAAATCTAAGCAACGGTTAATTTCTAAAAATATAATAAAATTAAAATAAAATAAAAACTTTAACCTAAGTTAGTAAAATCCTAAGACTATGAATTATGATAAGAGAGAATCCTAAATTCAATTTGGAACGAATCAGTCCTGCATGAATTATGGCGCTAAAAACTTGTTCACTCCCACGTATAGGGTTGTGATGTAGTAATAAACTTCGGTAAGATCGAGGTCGAATCCCACGAGGTGGTTGTCACAATTCAAATCTATGATTCTTCTTAACTAATCCAATGAATAATGAACTAAACTATTAAGCACAATTTTAGGAAAAACAATTAAGAATAGGGAAGAAAATTCAATCGAGAGAAAGCACTAGGACTTTCGAATCCACCCCTAATTATCCTAACCCTTGTTTTGTCTGTTGATTCACCTTGATCTAGATTGATACCACTTAAATAGAGAAAGCACAATCTGTGTCCTAAATCGGGCATACTGGTATCTAATTCCTTTAAGCAATGCCATGAATAACAAATTCCATGTCCTTGGTCGGGCACATGGAATGTACATTCATTAAAGCATCCTGTTTCTTCCTCTATAGGAAACACATTCTTGATCAGACACAAGCACTTGTAATAAGCATCAAACAACATCCATCTATATACTTTGATCAAGTTCATAGATGGAGAAGTATGAAATTTAAACCCATAAAGCCCACTTAGAGAAAAAAAAATAAATTAATTAAAATTCAAAGTAAATCAACCAATACAAGAGTGATCAAATTAGGGGCTTCATCTCAAGTTCTAGCCGAGAGATTAGTTACCCATAAAATCCATAAAAAATATTAAATAAAATTCATAAATTAAAACTCCAAACCGAACAATCTCTCTCTCTTTCTCCTTCTCTTTCTTCTCTCTTTGGCTCTAGATCTCCAATTCTCTGGATCTGAATGAATTCCCTATGTCCAAAACTCCACTTTTATAGGCTTTGGATGGTGGAATGGTGTGGCGAGTCGTGAACGGACTCAAGTGCAATTTTTTGGTAGCCGTGGTGGTGGGCCCCACGAGAGGTATTTTCTGGAAAATCCACCCAGTCCATTAGATTCGGGACAAAATTTCATCAAGAATGGGTAGTTTTGAAGGTCCATTGGCGCGGCCTGAAGAAATCTCGAAAGGATCAGTTTTGAACGTCGCCGAGCAGCCCTTTTGTGGCCTCTGTACCGCACACGTGTGTACGCATGGGAACAAAATTTCAACATGGGTTTGTAGAATTCGAGGCCCTCTACAAGATGGTCGGTTCAGATTGGCCGTACGGGCCATGTGTGGGGCCCACTGTCGTTCGCAAAACGGCCAGCGGCCGTTCATTACGCGGACGCAAACCTCCGTCCGCTGACAATGGTGGGGCCCATTCCGTTGATTTCATGAAAGATCCACTCCGTCCATTGCGTGGAGGACGGAAAACCGGTCGGGAATGCAGATTTTGGCCTACTGTTGATGAGGCCCACCTGACTTTTGAACTCACCGTCGGTTATCTGTTCGGACGGTTAAAAACCGATTCTCACTATCTTCTGAGATTCTTCCACCTAGGATTTGATGAAAGGGACCGTGGGCTCCTGATGGACGGTCCCGATCACGCTGATGGATGAGAGGTGGGGTCCACAGCATCAACCGACGATCTCACTTCGAAGACGCTGTCGTCTTTTAAATTTTTAAAGATGAGGAGAAAACTCGGGTCAGCGCCCGCGCTGACCCGACTTTGGGTTCGGTGCACTCCCATTGCACGTGTGCTTGTACACATGCATGCCCTGTGAATGGGTCCCACCGTGAAGTTTTGAGAAATCTGCTCCGTCCTTCCTTTACTTCATATAATTTCAACCACCAAAATTCAATTTGAGGCAGTTCCAGATATCCGGTGGGCCCAGAATTGATGGTTTGTGGGCTGATTTGTCAGTTGGCCCACTTCCCGAGATCTTCAATAGCTGAAATTTAATATGTACGGTTAATTTATGGCCCCCATCACATGTATGAAGTTTTGAGTTGATAGGATGGCGGGAAACGTGCGATCTTGCATTCTGGACCCTTTTCGAGCCCCTTTATCGTGCTTTCCTCAGATCCCAGGCGTGAAAAATCTTAATTATTGGTTTTCTGGAGTCCCTCCCGAGCTCTGATGACTTCGGAACATCAATTCCACGCTTTTAACATTAATTTTCAATCAACGCTCCTGATTCCATCCTATAACAAAAACACAATTAAAATCCGATGTTAGGCCGTATCATGTACATAAAATAGGGCAATAATCGGGGTCTGATATGCAATATTTGACCCTGATCAACGGTAAAGGCATTACATCAGTTTATGGCAAGTTTTCAAATTGTGGCCTCCATTAGTTAACTTTAAGTACCAGCATAACATCAAGCATGACATCCATCTCCTTAATCGTGTCATCATGTAAATCAGGGGAGTGGGCCAAGCACGTCTCTTGAGGGTCAGAGAATAAAGTCATCAATGCTCTATCTTCCACGAAAGAATCTATCAAGTTAATGTCATGAATATGATCAACATCCTCTGACTGTTTACTCATGTTAAAAAGATATTGAGCTCCAACGTCATATTCCCGAAAGACAAATTCATAACTCCATTCTCACGGTAAATAATGACATTGGATGTAGCAAGGAATGAGTGACCAAGAATGACTGGTATCTAAGTGCTCATATCTACGATGGGCTGAGTATCCAGGACGATAAAATCTACTAGATAGTAGAATTCGTCAACCTAAACCAACACATCTTCGATCATCCATCTCGACACAAGTACCAAACGATCAGCGAGTTGTAATGTGGTTCAGGTGGGTTTTAAGTCACCTAGATCCAATTGTTCGTATACCGAGAAAGGAATCAAATTAACGCTCACTCCCAAGTCAAGAAGTGCGTGCTCAATCTGGTGATTTCCAATTATACAGGCGATAGTTAGGCTTCTAGGATCTTTATATTTTTGTGTAACAACTCACTCCTTAACCGAAATTCCTAAATAAAAATTTTAAATAAATAAACTCCCCATACACCATTGCAACTAAGATTAGCCACCTAATATCATAAATTAATAGTAAAACTATAGTTAAAACACCTTCTTAAGAACTTTGATGTCTCAGATCTTTTTAAAGGATCGGGTGGGACCCGCTTTAAAACCCCACTAACACCTGTGAGACCATAGGTTCCCCTAGAATGAACATTTTTGACAAAATTCTCCTATAGCGGCCCACCAAATCTTTTGATCATGACCTTGAGTGATTGAAGGTCATACCACAAGTAAATGGACGGTACAGATCAGCTCCAGTCATCATGTGGACCCCATGTACGAGTCGAGTGCACACACCAGTAGTGTGCTCACGCTATACAGGAGACATAGCCATCGGGTCAAACAAACATTGACCCAATGGAATTTGCATTTGAGATGGAATTTGAAATTCCTCTCCCACCCGACGCTACTTCAGTCGAGTCTATCCATTCGATGGTGCAAACGATCACTTCTCGAATACAGTAACTAAATTCACACCGTCCATCTGATTTGTTGGGTCTCACCGACCACGTCCATGTTGATATTAACCATTGAAAACCACCGGTGTCGCCTTTGTCAGCAACCCAGCAAGCGACGTGTAAGCAAGGGCGCTGACAAGAGTAGAATAACCATGCACGCCATCCCTCTAGTAGATCCGACCGTTGGAAGTCGTTAAATGGAGGCCACGTACGCACGAAAATCCCTGTCAGCCCTACTGTTTCCAAAAATACTCCCCTACTCGTCGAAAGGCAGAAAAATTCCTTCTACTTATAGTAACGATGCATCTCATGCGTTAGTTGGTGCCTAAAAGCTTCTCTCAAGCTCATCCTGAGCATTGAGATTAGGGTTCTGTGAGATCCCCTTAGCAAACGAGAATTTGGCGAGATTTTAGTGCGGCGGTGGGTTTTTTCCTTGTGTAGTGGTTGTCTAAATCAACAACCCTCCTTGCACCGTTAGAAGGACCCCACATTAATTTTAGGTCATATCAGTGAAATGGTGGTAAAGACCGCACTAGTTGAAGAAGGAATATGCCAATATGTCCTAGAGGGCGGTGAATAGGACTTTTAAAAGTTTTTATGGTTTATTTAAAATCCTATTTCACTAATCCTTTTAAATATACAATTATCAGGATTACTCAAATGTAACTCTACTGTTTTCCAAGCCTGGCAGAGGATCCAATCATAAACTACTTAAAGAGTTAACAATATAAAGTCAAGTTCATGATGGATATGACTGTGTAAGTGTGTGAGAAGTGATCAGATATTCAGATATAGAAATATTAATGCAAATCACTTAATCAACATAACAATCTCAAACACAGTCATTTTATAGTGGTTCGACGATAAGTCTACTCCACTCTCGGCTGCCGCACTCAACCCTTGAGTGTACCGAATTTCACTAAGGAGGTTTTCCAGGGTTCACCTCTAACCTAAGGTTTTAAATCAGGTTCACCTTCAACCTTTACACAGAGGTTTCTACTCGGTTCACCTCTAACCATGGAGTTTTACTAGTTCACTCCTAACCAGATGTTTATGCTCTCCATAGAGCAAGGGTCTACACAACGCACCCGAAAGTTTTACTGGTTCACTCCTAACCAGATGTTTATGCTCTCCACAGAGCAAGGGTCCACACAATGCACCCACCATGTACACTCCCGTCGGAGGCCTCCTGCGAGGGTTTCAAAGGGCGAGAACCACTTAAGACCCAATCCTAGGAAGGAATGATCGCACGTGTCCTGTTGGACTCTAGATACTTACAAATAAGTTGATGGGTCTCATTAAGCACGATGCTGAAGATCTCCTCCTCCTTGTTGACGAAGAGTCTTCTGCTCCCTTAATCCGCAACATAAAAGATATATTAAGACTAGGCTTAGGGTTGGGTCAAGGTTATGATGGAATCCTACTCTCTAAAGATTTTCCTATAAGGATGATAGAGTAGTTCCACTCTTATCCATTCAAGGCATCCTAGCATAATGATTTGCCATTAAGGTAATAGCTAGAGGATCCTTGAATGTAGAAGTTCATTCCCCAATCCACTCCATTGAATGTCAATGGTGAGAGTGGATTGGAGGATGAACCCCCTTGAGAGAAAGGCTTTGGATATAAGATGTAAGTTGGAACACACAAAAGCTCTCTCTACTTTCTCTCACAGCAACAAAAGACAAGTCCTCTATATTTAGGCAAAAAGTTCCAACGGATATAAAACGATCACATTTATGACAGAGTTCGATATTATCGAGCAGGTTCGATATCATCGAGCGTATACTCTCGATAGCATCGATGGTCTGCTCGATGACTCAGACTCAATGTCATACGCTTTTGAAACTTCTTGCCAATAGGTCGATGAATCAAAGCTATTGTCAATGTCATCAGATTTCGAACTCTAATTCCATCGATGACAGGTTCGATTAATCGACACTTGAAAAATGAGAGAGAATTGACTTTGAGATATTTCAGGTTTTCATGAATGATCGGGGGAGCGGTCAAGATCATCAGAATTTGAATGTCGATGATATCGAGATCAAAGTCGATGCATCGATAAATCTAGCCGATTTGTCTTTAAGCTTGCTGGACGATTTGTGTCCTTGTTCGATGCAATCGACCTGGTGCCAATATCATCGATATTGGAATATCGATTCTATCAAAGGGCCCCCGATCATAGTTAAAAACAACCTAAAATATCTATTATAAGAAATGCGCACCCACTATCGATATCATCGATGCACTTCCGATCTTATCGATATTTGAATTCAGATCATATCGGATGGTCATCGATATATCGAAGGGATTTGAGATTTTCATTAAAAAACAGGGGCGCCAGAAATCTGTCTATCGATCTTATCGAGCCATTCCCGATGGACTCAAGATTTGAATATCGATGATATCGATAAGTGTATCGATACATCGATAATTCGTCCAGATATGTTGTGAAGTTGCTGGTCATATTTAGTGCTTTTATCGATGATATCGATAGGTGTATCGATACATCGATAAATCCGTCCAGATGAATATTTAGTTGCTAGACATTTTTGGTCCTCATATCGATAATATCGGTAAGGTATCGAGGACATCGACAGTGCAGGTCGATTATATCGAGGGTGAATCGATAAAATCGACAAGGCGAGAAAAACTTACCGATTTTCCTATTTGAAAAAAAAAATTCTCACCTTAAAAACCCTAAGATATCTATCTTGTTTTAAGGGTTTTAATCACCTGGTGTTTTGGGACAAGGGATGTGAGGCTATGATTTACCTATGGTGAGCTTCCACACATCCGGATGAGGCAGACGCTTGAATTGTTCTTCCTATCGAGCTCTGTAGATAGTCTGACCCACCATTCACGTAACTTGACAAACCAGGGCTCTAGCAGGTGCACTTTAATCTCCCTCTTTGTCAATTATGTGACAAAATACCCAAAACACCCTAAAATACATCTAGACAAACACACCCTAAATTGTGTGTACACGCTTTTACACAATTTTACAAATTCTAGGAAACCCATGTACACAACATATTATCTTCTCTCCCTTTTTTGTAAACTCCCCCTTGCTTGATGCAGCTGCTCCCCCTAACACCTGCAACAACATCTAACAGATACACAATTTTCATTCGGGGTGTTTGTAAATGTTCTCCCCCTTTTTGTCAGTCATTGACAAAGATATCTCAGGTGATATTGATTGAAGCTTGAAATACTTGGGAGAACCAATCATACAGTAGAAATATGCATATAGCAGATAGATGTATAATAGTCGAGCAGTTGATTGATAGACATCATTTGTAGTGAGTATAAATGCATAGCAGATCAGATAAATGCAGTGATATAGCAGTTAGAATATTCATTAAAGAACTTCACATGCATTCCATATCAGACAAATTGGGGGGGTCTAAAAACATAATCATGGCAGTAAATAGGAGTGAATTATATTTAGCCATTCAAACAAAACTACCAAGCCCAGTTATGGGCACCCAATCATCAATCATGAGAATTTTGTTCACCCATGGGCATATCAAAAAAATTATTCTCCTCATCCAGAGGACTATCATTCCAAGACAAATCCTAGTTTGGTAAACCATTGTGACTCTTCCAAGGATCGACAAGCACAAAAACAGACAAACCAAACACGTCAGTAGATTACACACTTAAGTACTTAGGATAATTAAAGGTATTTTCAGTATGAGTAATGAGAAAGTGTATGTGACGAGTAAAATTAACGTCACGGGACCGAGCTGGATAGTGTTGTGTCCTCTTTGTTCAACAATCATTCTTTCCAAGGCTGAAAGTTGCTCATCATGCTTATCAAACTTATCTTCAATTCGTGTCATTCCTCACATTGTTGTCCCAACCCGATCTTGATGTAATTAATGATGATGAGTCGATGCATATTCAAGTGTAGTCGGAACGGGTCTTGGCTCCTGTGGTTCTCCTTCAGTAGGCGCTGCTCTTTCTCCTATCTCTGCGTCTTCATGTATCTCTTCCTCGGGCTGTCCTTCTGTATACAAATGAAACTTAAGATTCATCTTCCATATATTGACCTTGTTGACATGTTGCATTGGACGTTCAAGATCATTTGTCATAGGTAGTTCAATTTGATCACACAGCACATGGATGATATGAGGAAAAGGTAGCTGAATTGCTCTGGAGGTGAAAATGACACAGACTAATGGTGGAGATTAAAGTGGGCAAAACATAGCTTAATACCAGACGTGATGCTGTATAGAACCAAGACCATAAAGGAGGTAAGATTAGCTTGATTTGTCCCTCTGGGGTATACAGTTGTGGAGAAAGTCCCATGCAAAATTCTGTATTTAGGAGACATGTATTTAGCTTTAAGAGCGTTCCCTTAATACCATGGGATATCTCTACCTTAACATAGAAATTTGGTGACCTTAGATCGATTTGTTGGGTCCTTGAGGCTAAGACTGGATAGACTGATAGAAGACAAGGTAGGACCAAATATGTTGGCAATGAATTTGATCGTGATTTCAACACTTTATTCCATGACAGAGACAGTTATCGATGAAGGATCAAGGACTGGAGGATGACAGTACGCACGAAAGTGATAAGTCCTTTCATCATGACATATACCACCAAAGTCCAGAATGGGCAACTAATTGACTACATCTAAAGGGATTCTAGATTATATGTTTGTATGCACTCCCTATCAATCCGTTGTTCATGTACCAGACTCCTCCCAGTATATTTTTCCAGTACATTTGCATTTAGGGGAAGTAGACATTGGATATCCTCAGATTTCAAGGGCAGACGATTGGCTAGGATGAAATGTTCTAGAAGACGAACCGCCCAAATGGAAATGGTAAAAAGTGACAAGTAAAAACTTTTACCACTCGCTCGACTTTTATCGACCGGAATTGTTCGATCACTTCAAACATACATCGATCTCATCGATAGACTTATCGAAGATAAAGAATATGTCATTGATTTGATTACTTCGATGATATGCATATCATAGAATATTTTCACATCAGCATGTATACACATCAAAATTTGTACAAAAGTTGTACCATCCATAAAAAGCGAGGAGTGAAGACTTCAAATATATCATGAAAACCATTAAAATTACATCATCATAACATTCATCCAGATCTAGATGCCATGACCTGATCATGTTTTCCTTGCTCAATTGTTGGGTAGCTGAACCTTGTTTCCTTGTTTTACAAATTCATTTGTTTTCTGATTTAGTTCAGCCACTAGGTCATTCATTCTCTCGGTCATTCTGGGTCGTGATGGATGAGTATTACCTCTAGCCATATTCCTAGGTGATCTCTTGACATTTTTATTTTTCAAATAGTTCAATCTGTTTAGTAGGTTTCAAAGATTCAGATTTAAGAGACAGATTCTTTCTAGTTTATCATTTTCAGAGTGGTATTGCTTGTAGATCATTAATCAAGTGTGTATTGATTTTCAATGTTTTGCCAAGATCCAATTTCAGCAATTTATTTTTGTTTTCATTCATTCCAGGTCTTTTAAGAATATTGATGCTACGGATATAGAGTTGATTATAAGCATCCTGCAGTTTTATAATTTTCTTCTTTTTCTTTCTCTGTTTCATCATTATCAGATGGAAATGATTCAGTGGCTTGAGGATCTTCGGTTTTCTTAGTTTCTGTGGGAATGATGGAGGTTGTGGAGACCATGAGAATTTTTAAGGATTTTCTATCTCCATCACTTTCTGAGTCACTACTTAACTCTTTTAGTATTATCCCATATGGCTGCCATTGCCTTTCCCTTGGTTTTTCTATTTGGGCATTCAGTAGTCAGATTTCCAAAATTTCAACGGGTATAACATTATGTGGTCTTTTTACCAGATTTACCTCTAGAATGTTTGTTGTTCAGCTATCTTCTATTAAATGGTCGGCCATGATTTTTAAACCGTTGAATCAACAAAGCCACTTCCTCATCTTCCTTTTCCCTTTCACTTTTATCTTCCTTATTTAAAGTATTCTTTGAAGTTTTGAGGACAGTATTTTTTGGATTTAGGAGTTTGTTTGAGGTGTAGTTCAAAAGTCTATAAGGAACCTACTAGTTCTTCTACTTTCATTTCATCCATTTTCCTACACATTTTTAGACCAAAACTTTCTTTCCTAATCCACCCATAAAATTACAAATGATATTCAGTTTTTTTTTAAAAAAAATCCATGAAGGTCTCATCATCCTCCATTCTGATGTGTTTAAATTGAGATGTTAAGAGTTGTACCTAGGACCTTTTTACTGCGCATGCTCCCTCATTGGTTATTTCTAATAGACCCCATGCCTCTTTAGATGTGTCGCACGAATACTTCTTGGGACACAGCACAGTAAATAGCATTCATTGCTTTTGCTTCAGATGTTTGTTTTTTTTTTCGAATGCAATCCACATTTCTTTGGATTTAGGTTTGGAGATAGTTGTCCTTTTTTCAAGAACAATTTGATCATTCAGTGGCACATATTCGGTTTCAACTATGTCTAAACATCATAATCCGAATAGTGCATCCTAGACTTTCAATAAGCATAATTTGAACCATAAAATACTGAAGGTCTAGAGACCGATGAGCCCTCTCCTTTGGCCATATTTCCTACTTCAGTCAAGATCATTCTCTAGGCGATGAAGCCCTTAAAGAGAGACCCGCTCTGATACCAATTGAAATGGCGGTAAAGACCGCACTAGTTGAAGAAGGAATATATATGTCCTAGAGGGGGGTGAATAGGACTTTTAAAAGTTTTTATGGTTTATTTAAAATCCTATTTCACTAATCCTTATAAATATATAATTATCAGGATTACTCAAATATAACTTTACTGGCTTTCAAGCCTAGTAGAGGATCCAATCATAAACTGCTTAAAGAGTTAACAATATAAAGTCAAGTTCATGATGGATATGACTGTGTAAGTGTGTGAGGAGTGATCAGATATTCAGATATAGAAATATTAATGCAAATCACTTAATCAACATAACAATCTCAAACACAGTCATTTTATAGTGGTTCGACGATAAGTCTACTCCACTCTCAGCTGCCGCACTCAACCCTTGAGTGTACCGGATTTCACTAAGGAGGTTTCCCAGGGTTCACCTCTAACCTAAGGTTTTAAATCAGGTTCACCTTCAACCTTTACATGGAGGTTTTTACTCGGTTCACCTCTAACCATGGAGTTTTACTGGTTCACTCCTAACTAGATGTTTATGCTCTCCATAAAGCAAGGGTCCACACAACGCACCCGAAAGTTTTACAGGTTCACTCCTAACCAGATGTTTATGCTCTCCACAGAGCAAGGGTCCACACAATGCACCCACCACGTATACTCCCGTCGGAGGCCCCTACGAGGGTTTCAAAGGGCGAGAACCACTTAAGACCTAATCCTAGGAAGGAATGATCGCAAGTGTCCTGTTGGACTCTAGATACTTACAGATAAGTTGATGAGTCTCATTAAGCACAACGCCGAAGATCTCCTCCTCCTTGTTGACGAAGAGTCTTCTGCTCCCTTAATCCGCAACATAAAAGATATACTAAGACTAGGCTTAGGGTTGGGTCAAGGTTATGATGGAATCCTACTCTCTAAAGATTTTCCTATAAGGATGATAGAGTAGTTCCACTCTTATGCATTCAAGGCATCCCAGCATAATGATTTGTCATTAAGGTAGTAGTTGGAGGATCCTTGAATGTGGAAGTTCATTCCCCAATCCACTCTATTGAATGTCAATGGTGAGAGTGGATTGGAGGATGAACTCCCTTGAGAGAAAGGCTTTGGATATAAGATGTAAGTTGGAACACACAAAAGCTCTCTCTACTTTCTCTCACAGCAACAAAAGACAAGTCCTCTATATATAGATAAAAATTTCCAACGGATATAAAACGATCACATTTATGAAAGAGTTCGATATCATTGAGCAGGTTCAATATCATCGAGTGTATACTCTCGATAGCATCGATGGTCTGCTCGATGACTCAGACTCAATGTCATACACTTTTAAAACTTCTTGCCAATAGGTCGATGAATCGAAGCTATTGTCGATGTCATTGGATTTTGAACTCCGATTCCATCGATGACAGGTTCGATTAATCGACCCTTGAAAAATGAGGGAGACTTGACTTTGAGATATTCCAGGTTTTCATGAATGATCGGGGGAACCATCGAGATCATCAGAATTTGAATGTCGATGATATCGAGATCAGAGTCGATGCATCGATAAATCCAGCGAATTTGTCTTTAAGCTTGCTAGATGATTTATGTTCTTGTTCGATACAATCGACCTGGTGCTGATATCATCGATATTTGAATATCGATTCTATCGAAGGGCCCCTGATCATTGTTAAAAATAACCTGAAATATCTGTTGTAAGAAATGTGCACCCACTATCGATATCATCGATGGACTTCCTATATTATCGATATTTGAAGTCAGATCATATCGGACGGTCATCGATATATCGAAGGGATTTGAGATTTTTATTAAAAAATAGGGCGCCGAAAATCTACCTATCGATCTTATCGAGCCATTCCCGATGGACTCGAGATTTGAATATCGATGATATTGATAGGGGTATCGATACATCGATAATTCGTCAAGGTATGTTGTGAAGTTACTGGACATATTTAGTGCTTTTATCGATGATATTGATAGGTGTATCGATACATCGATAAATCCGTGAATATTTAGTTGCTGGACATTTTTGGTCCTCATATCGATAATCGGTAAGGTATCGAGGACATTGACAGTACAGGTCGATCATATAGAGGGTGAATCGATAAAATCGACAAGGTGAGAAAAACTTATAGATTTTCCTATTTGAAAAAAAAATTCTCACCTTGAAAACCCTAAGATGTTTATCTTGTTTTAAGGGTTTTAATCATCTGGTGTTTTGGGACAAGGGATGTGAGGCTATGATTTGCCTATGGCGAGCTTCCACACATCCGAATGAGGCAGACGCTTGAATTGTTCTTCTTATTGAGCTCTGTAGATAGTCTGACCCACCATTCACGTAACTTGACAAACCAGGGCTCTAGTAGGTGCACTTTCGATCAGGACCGTCCAAACGGCCCTGATCTTAGGATTAGCCACTCTGTTGAAAGTTTCCATTATCATCAGTCACCTCCCTCAAACTGACTTTGAGACCCACTTTCTGCTATATCGGACCCATTCCCTGATTCGGTCCGTTCATCGTGTGGCCCACCACATGTAATGTCCATCAGGGACAATCAAATGGGCACATGCACGAGATCTAACACATTAGGTAATCCTAGTGCCAAACCGCTTTCGGTTACCTTAAGTAATCTCTGCACTAATCCTTGTGATTAGCTATGGATAATTCTAGAAATAGAAATGACTATAAATTGCCAACATTAGGGCGAATCCCAAGGTGAAGAAAAGAATAAGAAATGGAGGGAGAGGAAGATAGAAATTTTGGGCATCGTTTAGGCAAGTTGCAAGCGTTGTAGCAGCTTGACTCAGCTCATGATGTCCAATTCCTAAGAGAAAGTTGAGAGCGGGATGAGAGAAAGATAGTGGCAGAGAGGGATTATAGATCGGCTGTTGGTGTGAGTTGCAGATTTTATTGCAACTTGACCCAGTCACACCATATAGCAACTCGGTCGTGCAAACTCGTCCATAGCTGAGAAGAAGGGGATCAGAGTGAGGAAGAAGAGGGGTATTGCAGAGAGGAAGATAGTGAGAGGGAATAGGAAAGAAGGTGGCACGGCTCTGATGTGAGTTGCAGGTTTCCATTGCAACTCGATCCAGCTACACCAGAAAGTGGGCCGAGTGGGTCTGAATCAGCCACTTCTGAGTGAGTGTATGTGTCAGTAGGAGAAAACTCCTTCAATCTACAGCCTGTCCTCCCTACACTAGCTGTGGAGACCATTCCCTAAAATGGGTATGGCATTCAACTAGTTCCGGCAAAACTCTTAAAACGGCCTGTTATTGTGCTGACTCGGTGACCGCCTTTAAAACCAGATTCATAACTCTAGTCAGTCGTCATTGAGTACGTGGTCGGGCTGCAATCTCATCAACAATAACGACATGTATAACAATCAAACTCATTCAATCGATTAGATCTACATTCAACTGGTGAGTGAGTAAACTCAGTAGTTGTGCTACTGAGTCAACTCTGTACTTGGTGGTAAGCTGATCCGACTAGTCCCTAGCTGAGTTTGACTGACTCCAATCATCTGTTGATGATCTGAGAAGCTTAGAGCTCTTTGGATTTTTAATCTAACTCGGTTGTTAACAAGACTCTTGAAGCAAACTCAACTAGTTATTGGGTGAGAAACCCAACCGAGTTAACTCAGTCGTGACTCACTGATAACCTATAACAGATTGTTCAGGTGCAACTAGCAACTGATTTCCTCATAAGGCACTTCTACCTCCAACTTGTCCAATCAAGTAAGTAGAGATCAAGTTCATCTAATTAGTAGACAAATTGTAAGATTAAAGGATTAATCATATACTCACTTAAAATTTAGGATCAATACATCCACCCTGCAAGAACGTCTTGAAACAAGGGGAGCATTCACTCAAGGTGAGGGATATCCCACATGGCTTCCTCATCTCATTGATTTCTAAATTAGACTAAGCTTAAAAGTATGAAAATTATATAATTATGTGAACGTTAATGTCGCTTCTTTAAATCTTAAATTGATATTAACAATCATGTAGGATTGTCTTGAATCTGGCTGTTTTAATTCATCTTATGAGAATTGTGTCATGCTCTCTATGCCACACTTAGCATTACCTTGTTATATGTTCACTTTCACTATCTGTGTTAGGAAGGAATAGATCTTGTCTCCATTGAATGATGAGTTTACTTCATAATACATTTTATATGCTAGAGTCATTCTAATATGGTGTTTAAAGTCTTAGAATGGTATACTATTCCTCTAAATCCTAATTAGTTAAGTTAAATGTGAGTGCTATGCTAATGCCTAATTACCCAAGCCCTATATGATCATAGGGTGATTTAGACTCAATGGTGCATGCTTCAAGTTACTTTTGTAATTGTAAATGTTGAGGCATGATGGTACCAAATCTTATCCTCAAGCCATATAATGAACCATAGACATGGAATGCAAACCATTGTGGGAAATAGAATAAACTTATCTCAATGTTAGATTTCTTGATATGCCACACCTATGGGTCCCTTTTTACTTTGAGGAAGTAAAATACTTTATACTTAGCTCTTGTTGAATGTTTGGTACCCTATTAAAGACCACAAGCCTTGACCCTATTTATGAGAATAACCTTTTGCATGAGTACCATGGTACATGACATGTGAGCTTTTTCGAGTGTTCACTGTAAGCCACACCCTGTTCGAATTTTTGAAGGTATTACCCTTTCAGTTTTACTCACAAGTCGTGTGCATTTGGGTCACTTTGGGCACTCTTTCTTCTCATGAGGCTTTTCCGGGATTAGACACTCCTCGAGCGTACCTCGTGTATTTTTCCTGGAGATATCCTTGGGCGCACTCACCTGTATGGTCTTTTCCGGGTGGCTAGTTCTCCTTGGACAACCTCTTTATTTTGACAGCTGGATGGGCATCCCCAGATTTGTGACTTGAGCATGCATTCATACATTCATACATTGGTCTATAATTTCATGATTTGTCTCTTTATAATTTGAATATGTTGATTTGAACTATCTTGGAATGATATGATATGTATGAATCCGTGCGGGAAATTTCCACTGAGTTTTACTCACCCAATCGTGTTGTTGCACCAAATAGACACAAGTATGATAAAGGAAGATGACGCCTATGATGGGACCCCTGGTGCAACTGATGAGGAGTACGGAGAGGAGGGACAGTATGCTGATACGGTTGAGCTAGTGGAGCTTAATTGATGTTATAGGATTTATCTGCTTCCTTATTTTTAAACATTTTGCTTAATTGAATTTGTAATTAAAAATCCCCTGCTGTGAGATCTTGCTCTACGTCTTACTTTTATTCACGTAGGTTGAACTCCTTTATTTAGTTTATACAATGGTTATAGCTTGTTGTTACGGATGGTGTTGGTAGTTAGTTGAATGGTGGTTTTATTTCATGACGTAACCCTCGGGTTCTCGTACTCGAGCGATCGTCCTCGGGTCACGAGAATCAGAGTGTTACATTTTGTGGCACATCTTTCTTGAGGATGACACTCACTTTTTCGGTCAGAAAAATTTTCTTTTGAATACTTTGCCGTCTCTTGGTTGTACATAAATCTTTCTGAAATCAGGAGTAAGAGGGGATTTATTTCACAACGTCTAGTCGAGGAATGTTGACTTTCACTTGTTTCAGCAGATCTAGAATATCCTGTGAGTTAGTTAGAGGTTTTGGTCCGATTAACCACTAGGGGAATGGCGCAATCGGCTTACTCGCTTTTCCTGGTTCTTCCTCATGTGGGGCATTGCTAGGTCTATCATTTTCAATTTCTTCCTGGTCCTTAGGCTTTTCAGCCCTCGTTAGAATGGTTTTGTCAATAATCTTCCCACTCCTAAGAGTGGTGATAGACTTAGCCTGCCCCATCTGATTTGAAAAGCTTGGGTCACTAATTTCACATTGTGGTTTTGGATTGGGGAGGGGTTGGACTGGAAGTATCCCTTTCTCCCCACTCGCTAAGTGTGACTCAATTCTTTGAATGGACGATGCAAACATTCCCATTGTTGTTTTGAGATTCTTGGAATGCTTGTACCATATTCTAGTTAAATAGCTCTTGGTTTTGCATGAATTTTGAAACATATCTTCTTGAGGCCTCTTTTGATTTAAAAATTGAGTAAGGGCCTCTTGTGGGTTAGCCATTTGTCCATTCCTCCAACTGTGGTTTCTCCCGCTGGAGTTATATGTATTTGAGGTGAGTCCTTTGAAAGGTCTTTGGTAGTTGTTCACGGCATTCGATTCCTTATTTAATATTTCTTGAAAAGCAGGTATTGTTGGACAATTTTCAGTTGTATGTATGTTGCAAGCATAAATACCACAAACAACTTCGGCAGCCTTTTCGGCTTCTGCCTTCTTAAGTTCTTTAGCCTCAACTTTTCTTGTGAGTTTGATCACTCTTGCGTTTATATCATCTTTCTCTTTTAAAACATAAATTCCTCCCCTTTCCTTTGGTTGAGTAGGCTTAGAAGTGATGGTTCTTGAGGAGGTATCCCATGATTGCGCATTCTCAGCAAGTTTATCAAAATAATCCCACGCATCATCGGCTTCCTTATTTATGAATTCCCCATTACACATCATCTCTACAAATTGGCGCATGGATGAGGTCAATCCTTTATAATAATAAAAAAAAGCTTGTTATCCACCATGTTTCGTAGCCATGTTGTGGACATGAATTTATGTGGTCCTTAAATTCCTCCCAGCATTAGAGGTAGGTCTAATCCTCTTTTTGCATAAAATTCATGATTGCTTTCCTTAAGGTATTCGTTTTATGATACGGAAAGAACTATTTAAGAAACTCCCTTGTCATTCAGCCCATGTGCCAATGGACCGTGGTTAGAGCTGGGCAGAATCTGACCTGATCTGGCAAATCTAACCCAATCTAAACCGAACCGAACCGAAGGCCTGGATCGGTGCAGTTCGAGTAGGACCACTCAGATCCGATCCTACGTTGGATCGAGTTCGGATCGTGGTCAATCTAGACTAATCCAATCCAAAATCTGATCCGAATGGATCTAATTCAATCCGATCTGATCTGATTCGGTCGGGTACTATATAAGTACTTTTTATTTTCATTTTTTTACTACCCACCTCACCCGAATGAAGCCCTAATCCCTCTCTTATCTTTCTCTACCCAAACGGCGCCACACCCACCCATCTCTCCTCCTTTCTCTCCCTCTTTCTCTCCTTTTTTCTCTCCTTCTTTCCCACCTCTCCTTCTTTCTCTCCTCCTTTCTATCTCTCTCTCTTGAGAGTCAAATATTGCATATTGGACCCCAGTTATTCCTTGGTTTTACGAACATGATAATGCTTAATGTTCTATTTTAATCATGTTTGTGGTGCAAGGTGAATTCAAGAGCTTGGATTAAAAAAGGATGTTAAAAGTATGGATTTAATGCTCAAGAATCACCAAGACCAAGGATGAAGAATGCACATACTGAAGATCCAAGAAAATCAAGTCAAGAATGAAGAAAATCAGAGTTTTGAAGTGAATTTGCGTGAACCTCGACCAGTCCTGGCTCCGGCTCGACTAGTCCTGCGTACGCTCGACCAATCTTGGACTCTACTCGACCAATCTTGCTTGACCAGTCGAGTTGCCTCGACTCGAACTCCAGCAATTAAAATCATTAAAATCAGGTCACCCTCCACCAGTCGAAGGTAACCCTCGACCAGTCAAAGGTGACCCTCGACCAGTCCCGGGTTTGCAGCCAACACAAAGTGCAAAAATTTGAAGCGGTTTCCAAAAATTTCCAACTCGGTGCGAAAGTCTAAGACCTAAAACTATAAATAGGGGTCCCTAAGGCATCCCTAGGCATCATCTAGGGTTGGAGGAGTGGAGCAAAAGCTTGGAGAAGTAGTCGCTAAGAGTTTTTCTTCCTTTCCCTTAGTAGTTTTTATGCTTTTATTAAGAGATTCTATTTCAATCATGTCTATAAACCTCTTAGCTAGGGCTAAGAGGTGAAGCTTATAGCAGGATAGGATGTTTTTATTGCTTTGATTCATGATTATATTGAACTCTCTTTGATTCTAGTTTGATTATAAGGAATACTTTCAGTTTTTAATGGTTTGTTGTGACTCAAATTACAATAGATCTGCAATAGCTTTGAGTATGTTCTTTTCATGTATTGAGATTGTGAATTTAGGAAATCCTGTTGTTCACCATCGTCCCTTGGGCATGGTCGGATGATGGAATCCTCCCTAACTTTCAGAATTCTCCGAGATTGGTTATGGGATTGGTAAATCCTGTTGTTTGCTTTGTCTCTTGGGCATGGTTTTGTGACAGAATCACTTCCAGTTCTCACACCTCTCATCCATTGAGAACTAGGTTAAAGGAAGTTCAGAGTTAATTTTACTGAGACATCTTCCAATTGGATAGGATGGGACTTCGATTCCAATCGTGTGACTTAAATCAAGCATAGATCTCCCTTATCTCTACAAGTGGATCCTTGGAAACCCTAGTTTCCCACCTTTGAATTTCTTAAGTTTTCCATTAAATCTCTCACAATTACTCTCTATATTTCCAAATTTAGATTTTTCAGAATACGCACAAGATTAGTGCGGATACAGATCTCACCGTATGCGGCTCAATTGCTGGCCGTCAGCTCGAGTACAGGTCTCACCGTACTCGGCTCAACTCATACTCTAGTTGCTGTGAAAGACTCGTCGCCAATCACAGACACTTGGAGTATACTCGAAGATACTACGGAGGACTCGTCGCCCGTCAGCACGAGCACAGGTCTCACCGTACTCGGCTCTCGCCGTAAGTATCGACAGCTCGAATACAGTGTCCCATACCACCGTATTCGGCTCACGAGTTTTGGTTGCGCAATGGTCACTATGGGGAGGCACATGGCCCCAGCGTAGGCCGACAGCTCGACCACGGTGTCCCATACCACCATGCCCGGCTCATGCGTCTTAGCGGATCGAGGTACCATGGTTAACGGGATCGCCACTGGTAAGTTTGGTACCCTAGGTTCAAGCAGTAGCGACCAAACATGGTGAACACACATATACACTTCGGTTTACTTGACAAGCCTGACTAGCTCGAGCGCACCACAAGTTGAGCGATATGGAACACAAAAGCACTCCGTGTGGCCAACCACTATCGCCAACCGAAGTACGACTCAGGTTCGCCAGACACGTCCGTTGTGGCGGTATGAATCTCAGCCACGACCGCAAGTCTGGTACCGAATGTTTGGACTATAGACACAGTCCCAAACTCAAACAGTTTTCATCAATAGCATGTGGAGTAAAGCATGATAAACAAGCAATACAAGCATGTTAGAGTGCATGTTATAAAGCATGAAGTAAAACATGATGTAAAGCATGTTGTAAAGCATGTTGTGAAGCATGTAGTAAAGCACTATCCACATAGGGATACAATTACGTACACATTACAAGGGAGTGGTTCTAGCGAACCACCGCATGGAGGAGATCCTACATGTCTCTAAGGGAGTTGGGAATCCCATATCGGCACCTCTCTAAGGCACTAACACTTAAGCATTTACACACACAAGCATCTACACAAACACTTAGAATATACTATTCCAACATACATGATGTATGTTAGCAAAATACGTGTTAGGGCTGTCCCTTCGCCACGTGAGTATTTTACCCATGTATATCATAGTCATACAGCAAATAATCGTTACAATTGTATTTCCAAAATTCACACATATGCGGTATTTCTAGAATACACAATTTCAACATACTAGGCATTTACAAGCGAACATGTAATTCAGCGATTCCTTTCGCCAAACTAGTATTTTATACATATATTGTATAATCATACATTAAATAAACATGTCATACATTTTCCCAAAAAATATACATATACGGTATTTCTAGAATACACAATTTCAACATACGTAGCATTTACACATGAACATGTATTTCAGCGATTCCTTTCGCCAAATTAGTATTTTATCCATATATCATGTAATCATACATTAAATAAACATGTCAAACATTTTCCCAAAAAAAATATGTGTACGGTATTTCTACGTATACCAAGAATATGTGAAATTCCATATTCTACAACGTTAATCGAAACAGGAAACGGAAAGCACTTTGTACATGTGAATTTACATGCAGATCATGAATCTATCATTATCTGACATTGAAAGCATTGAAAACCGTAACTTATACACTTAAAGTCCTCACCTTTGCCCTTGGAATTCCAACGAATCAGCAAGGGTAGTAGAGCTTCCGTATACGGGAGTTTTCTAGCCTAAAGAGCGGAATCGGTTAGCCTTTACATAACCCACAACGATCCTACCTTAAATCAAACCTAGGGTTAGGGTTTCTTACCTTCAAATGGGATGGATACCGCTGGGAAAACACCTAGAACGGGGCGGTGTAGGCCGTGCGACAACCCAAAGCAGTAGGAGGAAGATCAACAACAATTTCTAAGCTTTTCTCTCTCTTTTCTTTCTCTCTCTCTAGGGATTTTCTCCCAAATTCGTATGGCTGTGAGAGGGGCTGTTCTAATCTCCTTTTATAGCCAAAAATATTCCCAAAATAGACTCAGGTTCAAGGGTGACTGCTTATATAGGCATTTCACCACTTTTCCAGCTCAAAAGGGAGGTTCTGGTGGCCCTCCTTGAGCCAAACGTCAGACTTAAGCTCACCACCTATGGATCTATGTGGGATTACGTTTTCAACTCGATCGGATTCCCAGATCGCACGTGGCGGACCACTTTCAGTTCGACGGTCAGTGGGCCACGATCAGAAATTCCAAGTACATGTAAATGTTCCTGAAATTTTTCTTAATCCGAGGGTGTAATTTGGTCGGATTCTGACGGTCAGGTTGCTTAATACTGACGTGCAACCGAACGATGCCAGATCACTATTCCTGATATTTTTATTAGGATGGGAATAGTGTTTTTCACACTCCCTCGCTCCGGATCGAAACAAATGGCCGTGGGACATCGGTCGGAGCTGATTTTTGAGATGATTGTCAAGCCCAGTGGGGCGGTCCTAGTTCCTTAGCTTCGTGTTAATCGGACTCCCGATGTGCGATCTAGACCTAATACGAAGTTTCGTTTCATTCCCGAGAGCAGACGGGAAATGAGTTTGGTTCTAAACTTTAGGGTAACCTAGCGTCACTTGTTTTGCAAGTTTTGGGTCTTGCAGATCGTATTTAAAGCGATCTCAACGGATTTCATGGCTAATTGAGTTTAGTACTTAGTTAACTTTGTTAAATTTCTAAAGGATTTAATCCTACGTGATTTCTGGTCGAGGTGGTACTCGACCCAATGTACGGAAATTTCTAAAGGAGTTAAGTACACGATATACACTAACCCGTCTCGCGTTGGTTTGGGCTGTGTCCTTATGCAGAAGGACATGGTGATTACGTATGCCTTGAGATAATTAAGGAAGCACGAGGAGAATTACCCTACGCACGACCTTGAATTAGTAGTGGTCATATTCGCATTGAAGCTATGGAGACATTATCTCTATGGAGAGGAGTTTGAGCTTTTCTGCGACCACAAGAGCCTTAAGTACATATTCACTCAGCGGGACTTGAATATGAGGCAGCACCAATGGATGGAGACCTTAAAGGACTTCAAGTTCGAGATTTCCTACTATCCTGGCAAGACTAACCTTATGGCAGATGCGTTGAGCCGCAAGAAGGCTATAGCATTTGTGGCTCCGCTGATGATAGCAGAGTGAGATATGTTGGAGTTCGTGTGGGACTTTGAGTAGAAACTCATAGTGGAGGAGCCATTTGAGTGTGTCATGCACATTCGGGTCCAACCACTAATTGATGACAGGATTATTGAGGCCCAGAAGGGCGATGAACAGTTGGTTGAGCTTCGAGAGCAAGCTAGTGATGATGGGGACTCCGAGTGGAGAATTTGTACTGATGGGGGCTTACGATACCGTAGCCGCCTATGCGTCCCAGATAGTTAGGACTTGAGACAGGAGCTTCTCGAGACAGCTCATAGATCGAACCTTGCGATGCATCCTGGTCGCACGAAGATGTACCAAGATATGAGGCGATCATATTGATGGGATAACATGAAGACGCATATAGCAGAGTATGTTTCCCGTTGTCTCACGTGCCAGCTGGTCAAGGCAGAACATCGCCGACCTCCTGGACTGCTTCAACCCATGCCCATAGTTAAATGGAAGTGGGACTTCATCTCTATGGATTTCATATCGTGGCTGCTGAAGACGAGGAAGGGACATGATTCCATTTGGGTGATTGTGGACCGGTTGACCAAATCGGCTCATTTTCTCCCTATCAGAGTCACGAACTATGCAGACGACTTGGCCAGATTGTACATCAGAGAGATAGTCCGTCTGCATGGAGTTCCTTTAGAGATCGTGTCGGACTAAGACACGCGATTCACATCTATCTTCTGGATTTGTATCCAGGAAGCGATGGTTGTGAAGCTGAAGTTTAGTACTGCGTTTCACCCTCAGACCGAGGGACAGACAGAGCGGGTGAATCAGATTTTGGAGGACATGTTATGGGCCTGTGTCTTGGATTTCAAGGATAGTTGGGATGACAGTCTTCCTTATGCAGAGTTCGCGTACAACAACAGCTTTCAGGCGAGTATTAGTATGGCTCCATATGAGGCCTTGTATGGCCGTCCTTGTCGAGCGCCATATTGCTGGGCTGAGGTTGGCGAGCGCAGTTTGATTGGGCTGGAATTAGTACAGGCGACCTCGGAGAAGATCGACGTTATCAGGCATCGACTTTTGACGGCCCAGAGCAGACAGAAGAGTTATGCCGATACGAGGCAGCCACCACTTGAGTTTGAGGTTGGAGACCATGTATTCATTCGAGTTTCTCCTATGAAGGGAGTCCTTCGGTTTGGGAAGAAGGGGAAGCTCACGCCGCGGTTCATTGGCCCATTTCAGATACTTGATCGAGTGGATGCTGTGGCATTTCACCTCACTTTGCCCACCCTACTTGCAGCGGTACACAATATTTCATGTATATATGCTGAAGAAATACGTTCCTGATACTTCACATATTATCAAATGGAAGCAGGTACAGTTGAGTGAGGATGCTACATATGTACTGCGCCCGACGCGTATCTTAGACAGGAAGGAGCAGGTATTGCGTAGCAAGGTTATCCCACTGGTGAAGGTACTGTGGACGCATCATACAAATGAGGAAGCTACCTGGGAGACAGAAGCCTAGATCCGAAAGAACTACCATTAGCTTCTCGAGGAGTACGAAAAGGTACTAATTTTGAGGATAAAATTTTTCTTTAAGGGGGGTAGATTGTAACGACTCGAAAAAATTCCCGTACAAAGGCCCGAGTACCACCTCAGGCAGAAATCACTCAGGATCTAATCCTTTAGAAATTAGACAAGGTTAACTAAGTGTTACACTAGATTAGCTATGAAATTCGCTTGATTCACTTTAAATACGATCTGCAAGACCCAAAACTTGTCAAATCGTTGACGCTACATTACCCTAAAATCTAGGATCAAACTCATTACCCGACTTCTCTCGGGAGCACATTGAAACTCCGTATTAGATCTAGATAGCACATCGGAAGTCTGAATAATGCGAAGTTATAGAATTAGGACCACCTTGCTTGGCTTGACAACCATCTCAGAAATTAAAACCAAATTGTGTTCCATGGCTATTCGCTTGAGCCCGTAGTGAGGAGTGTGAGAACACTTGGTTTTCTTTAGAAGTCAAATCTCATTTAAGTAATCTGAGACTTGTTACTTGTGAGCCTGATATAAGCAATCAGACCGTCAGAATCTGACCTAAATACACCCTCGGATCAGGAGAAATTTCATATACATGGCAGTATACTTGAAATCCCCGATCGAGTTTTAGTAACCGTTGAATTGAAACTGGTTTGCCACATGCAATCTGGAAACCTGATTAGAATGAAAACTAAACTCGACCTAGATCCATAGTCTATGAGCTTAAGTCTGACCACACACAGAAAAGGGGCCTCCAGAAGTGCTCCGTTGGATCGAAATGGACTCACTTTGGATATAACCTAAGTATACCTTGACCCTGGGTCTATTTTGGTAATGTTTTAGGCTATATAAGGACCTTAAAACTCTCTCATTTAGCCCATATGAATTTGAGAAAACCCTAGGAGAGAGAAGAGAGAAAAGAGAGAGAAAGTGTGAGAGAAGTGGGAGGATCTCCCTGATACTCTACCCTGCTGCTATCTAAGCTTAACCATCCCGATCTAATCGCTTTTCCGGCGATTCTGACTTCATTTCTATGTAAGAAAACCCTAACCCTAATCTGATTTAGGGTTTCAAATGATTCAATTAGCGAAATAACTAACATTACTTGTGCTTTAGGTCATTATACTATCGTGGAAGAAGACTTAGCATTCCTACCAAATTTATTACGCTTCTACGGCATAAGGTGCTGACTTTAGACGTATAGGTTATGGCTTTCAATGCTTTCAATGTCAAATAATGATAGATTCATGATCTAGGTGTAATTGTACATATACGAACCGATGTTCGTTTTATGTTTCGAATGCGTATACAAATTATGATGTATTGTGTATTCTGTATAATTGTAGAAAATACCGTATACATACAAATTTTGAAACTATGTTAGCCATGATTAATCACTATATGAACATGCTTTATATATGTATAATACTTACTCGGCGAAAGGATTCGCCCTAATATAGGTTTTTGCTAGTAGATGCTATGTATGTTAAAAGAGTGTGTATTCTAAGTGCTTGTGAAAATGTTTGTAAGTGTAAGCACTTAGATGATTGTGCTTTAGGTAGGTGTTGAGATAGGATTCTCAATTAACGTAGAGATGTATATGGTTTCCTCTATGTTGGTTGTTTAATTTAACCGATTACTTATAAAATATATGTGTTTGTATTTCCTATTTATTTTGTGCTTTATAACATGTTTTATGACATGCTTGTTAACATGCTTGAATTACTTTATTTATTCTGCTTTACTCTACATGCTTCTGGTCAAGGATTGATTGTGATTGGGGCTATGATTATAATCCATGCAATGGAAAATAAAAATGAATGCGTGGCTGAGATTCATTCGCCATGCAAGATGTGTTCGATGAACCTGAGTCGTACTTCAGTTGGCGGCAGTGGTTAGGGCACATGAAGTGCTTGCACTTCATGTCGTTCAATTGGTCGTATGCTCGAGCTAGCCGGGCTCGTCATGTAACCCGATCTATCCTATGTATGTTCACCATGTTTAGACGCTTCTGTTTAAACCTAAGGTACCAAGCTTACCAGTGGGATCCCGTTAACCGTGGTACCCAATCTGCTAAGACTTATGAACCGAGCATGGTGGTATGGGATACCGTGGTCGAGCTGTCGGCCTACACTGGGGCCACGAGCCTCCCTGTAGTGACCATTGAGTAAACAGACTTGTGAGCCGATTATGGTAGTATGGGACACTATATTCGAGCTGTCGGCCTACACTGATAAGGTGATGGGGGAGTGGTATAACGATTCCGTGTAACAACCCTAACAGCCCTTTGTAGTGACCTCGAGAGTACTCTGAGTCTACGTGGAGGCGATGACCCTTCCATAACAACAAGAGTACAAACTAGGCCTGTATTGGTAAGGTGATGGGGGAGCAGTTTAACGATTCCGTCTAATAGCCCTGGCAGCTCTTGTAGCACCTAGAAACATACCATCGTATGAGATTATCTAGGACTGACAACCCTAGAATGTATCATGTTTGGGAATGATACAAGGGAGGTACCTTAGTTTTCCAATACTACTATTTGAAATGGACTAATAACAACTCGGTAATCATGCTCATCATCGCATTGCATGTGCCTGGAAGATGTGGAGCACTGAGGGCTGAACGCATGCCGTGGATGTAAGATGGTGCCGTATGAGGGTGGTTAGGCGAGGGGCATGCATCATGACTGCATTTCATACTTGCATTAACAAGAGTACTTAAGATTGTTGATTGTACTGCTTTATCATTACTACTTGACTGATTTGATAACATGTTAACCTATGCTTTATTGTTCCACTGAGTTAGCTACTCACTCCCACATTACGGGACGGTGTTCTGGACACCCATCAGACTCTGTCTTAGATGCAGGTACCGACGATTCATAGGAGGCTGAGCCTAATTATCATGATGATCAGGATGAGTTTTCCTTCATGTAGTTCTCTGGCGGCTTTGCTTAGGCTATCCAGATTTACGGGGCTACTGGGCTATCACGACAGTTGGACTATTCTTTTGACATTTTGTTTTTGACTCGGTACATGTATATGATGACTCGGTGAAGTAATCATACTTTGAAGACAGATCGAAATCATTTTGTTTTTATACACATCTATATATGCCTTTCAGTCTTCCGCTTGCATTTTATACATTGATCTGGAGTATGGATTACTGTCTTGGTGTAATCTCACTCATGTTTATTTCACTGACACAGACAACATGTAATCATCATCATCTATGTTGCATAAGTGATGTTTTGGAACTCGAGAGTTGAGTGGCTACTCGAGCCTCGAATTTTAGGGCGTTATAGTTCTTCATCACCTAAACTTTTAAGATAGTGTCTAATGTGAAAGTACTTTGAAAAAAAATTTAAAGAACAAGGTGGTGAAAGGTGAGATTTGTAAAAGAAATGGGTTCAAAAGCGATTTTAGACTTTGGGATCGAGTTCTGACAAGTTAATAAGGTGTTAGGATCGACCCATTGCCTAAGGACGTCTAAGTCCATGTTGGCAAAAATCCGGGATGTTACAATCTACCCCCGTTAAAAATAATTTCGTCCTCGAAAGTGGCTAAAGGTAATAAGTAAGAATTCTATTATTTCATTTGCCTAAGACTTATTGATTTTAAGTTTATATGTGCGATAGGGTGTATATTGTGCATGCTAGTCTAGTATATTTTAGGCACTACCCCCCTTAAAAATTTATTTCTTTTATCCCTTGCTTATCCCCTAACAGGTTGATACAATTTATTCCGTCATCTATTTAACGTTTTGACGACAATTCCCACCTATTTAGAGTAAGATAGCTGTTTTCAATGTTTGATCAACATGGAGAGACGGTTATAGTGGGCATGATCCCGATACATCGATCATCTACCTGGTCAGGGTAGAAAGCTCATCGTATCCCTTCCTAGTCCTGGTAGATCCTGGTCTTTTGCTCGGCCAAGCAGTGAGTCCATTGGTAGTCGCCCAGGATTGAGAATTGGGTCAAGCCGCGAATACTTCGCAGTTGTATATGTTAGTAACTCCGTAGTCCGATCACTCTAAAAACGTAGGGAATGTCCATTGAAAGGCTCAAATTTCCTATTTATAAAGTTGCCCGTTGGGTCTTGGTCTAGGAGAGTCCTCGATATTATTTATGTCCAAGGAAACAGTGAGTCAAATCTTACTAGATCATCTTAAAATGGTTTCTCATAGTAGAACTTGCTAGGGCTTCTATTAAGTTCGTATTCAACGAGCACAGTTGTAGATGCGTTGACCTTGGCTATTGTAACTCAGTTCGCACCCGGCCTATTTTGTACTATGAATTTGTTTAATACTTAAACCCTAATTGATTTCCTTCCATGACTTCATTATTGGCATTCTAAAGGAAGATTTAGATCTCATTTAATGACCCAACCTTGGGTATAACTGGGAATAATTTCTTTCGATCCTGGGCCAGTGGGGCAAGGGCTAACCATGCTACGCTGCGCCTATGAGCGGGTAGACGTGTATACCTACTTAACTCAACTGGGTTCATAACTTGTCTACCCCCCTTAAAATTGTTTCTATTCTCAGGGTTCAAGAATTTGTACATCGATCTGTATGTCAGAACGAGTTGAAATTTGACACCTATCTTTGGTATGACACGGGAAGCGATTTAGCAATACATTGGTCTTCATTTCATCGATGATACATATTATGGCATTGGTACCTATGATTATAGAAAGGAGCTAAAGATGATGGGTATTGTGGTTGATTTGAGAGGCAGGTGTGAGTTTGAGGCAAAATGCCTAATTCTACTAAAGAGTTTTATCATGGTCCAGACTTATCCTATTTAATCATGTCAAGCTTAACAGATAGGCTATCTTTCTACGTTTATACGCACATTATGTATGTTGACATGACATATAATTTGAGACCTAATTCCTAACTGTCTGTTGCCCATTTGGGCAATTCCTTAGGCCTAAAAGACAAAGTCTCTATTGGCTATATACTCCCAATACTTCTCAAAGATGAAGTTATAAACTTTTAGTTGTAAGTGGTCAGGCCAACACGGAAGGAAAGTTGTGTAGTGGGTCTGAGTCGGTTAAGCCGAATAACTAAGTCTATTATTCAATTGGCTTAGCATAACTAATTAGTCCTTTACCTTCCTTAGCCTAACCAGTAGTCTAGTCTTAATTTAGGAGTAGTGGTAATCCACTGGTTGTAATCCAAAGTCTATGCTTATACACTAGATGATTTTATACCCTTTCTAATATAAGAAATTATCTTATCGCTTAGGGTCAAAGTTGTCTGATTGGAATTGAGTTGCCCGAACTAGAGTGTAACTACACTCGAGCACTTCACACTTGACCCCACCAACTAAGGAGGTCCTAGGGTTCACGTTATCAATTTAGGGTTCACGTTATCAATCTATTGGATTTCCCCTACTGTTAGGCCGTTCGTATCTAGGAACACCACTCTAGGTCCAAAATTTCAAGGGCCTATTTGGCCAGTGGTCTTAAGTTGTATTAAATAGGCTTGCATGGCTAATCCCTCCTCGGGATTGGGAATGACATGTTTGGTAAGAGGGTAGGAGGGGATTAAAATTAATTTTATAGGCTTTGGAAAATGAGCCTTGTGTTGGAAAGTATGAGATGGGATTTCCAAATCCCATGATGATGAATTTCTAAGTGTCATTTGAAAGAAAATTTCGAGATTTACGTTTAACTGCATACATTCCAAACATGGCATTAGAAAACATGGGATACACCCAATCCAAGGACAATACCTACACATGCATTTATTGTTACCTTTACAATTCCATCCACCTTAAACTCACCTAATGCAGTTGGCCGAACGGGCCCTAAATGTCCCAAACATTTGGATGTTGTGAAGGTTATGGGACACAGGATCGTTGAAGCACACTATGGTATGTGTGTGTTCACAAACAAGGAGGAATGCAGAGAGTTGAAGAAATGAAGAAGATTAGAAGAGGGATTGTTGGGTTTTGAAATCTTGAGCTACAAAAGGGGATGTGTAGGCTCAAATGAAAGCGGTTGAAGAAGGAAATATGAAAAGATGAGATGGCTAACGGGTACTACATGAATTTGAACCTTAAGTAGGGGGTATGAGAGCTCAAATGAGAGAGAATGGAGAGGGTAGGGGGATAACTGTTACTGTGAATGATGAAGGGGTATAGGTTGTGACAGTAAATGACGGAATGACAATTGGAGGGACGGTTTGAGAGAGAAAACAGAAAATATTGAAGGAAAGGGAGAGCTTGAAGGAGTGCTTGAGAGAGAGGGGGAAAAAAGGATGTGAAATAAGGGCCCCACGTAATTTCGTGGGCCCCACACGTGTCCAGGGGTCTGGCCGACACTGACCCGCACCGGCCCGACCAGCCCGGGCAAAGGGGACCGCGGTCTACTGCGGTGAACATGGTGCCGCCGCGGTCCTCTGGACTAGGCGCGCTGCCGCCGCAGTAGGGCGGTGGCCACCCCTCTCTCAGGGTGCCAATGGTACCTCGAGTCCACCGTGGGTCCCCCCAAATTGCATTCTTTGGCCCATGGCTCCGTTTCAAGTCATTTTAGGACCATTCGGGTAAATTTCTGATGTATAGCAGTACATAGAGGTGTTTGAAGGTTGGGATGGGGTTAAACATGATTTAAACCCACCGATTGACGGCTTAGAGGTGATTCAGGATCGACTCATGCGATCACAGATGAGTATGGACCCGATCTTGGCAACCTTTTTCAGTGAACTTTGTCGATTGGCGAAACCGGGATACCTATGACTGTTCCTACATCTTTCTTATACCCACTTAAGTCAGAGTGCATCAGAGTGTGTCGTGTGACCAGAACCCAGGTCTGGTTTAATCTAAATCATGCTCTGATACCATCTTGTAACGCCCTGAAAATTGGGGGTCGAGCAAAGCTCAGCTCCCGAGTTCCAACGCATCACTTATGCAACATAGATAATGATGATTATGATGAGAGCATTGAAACATGAATGAGATTATACCAAAACAACATATCATACTCTAGAGACAGTTAAATTGTAAGCGGAAGACTATGATAGATGTATAGAAGATATATACTATGGTAAGTCTCCAGAGTGTGATAATGTTGTCAGGTTAAAGAATTACAAGTATAATTTCAAAATATACCAAAGGTGTAGTGTCATCTAGTCAACATCCTTATAACCCCGTCGATCAAGGCACGACTCATATGAAGCCGCCAAAAAACAGCATATACGAGGAAGCATTCTGATCGTCACAAAAGTCCAGCTCCGCCTCAGGAGTAGCGTCACCATCTGCAATCAGACAAAGTCTGGTGGTTGTCCGGAACACCGTCCCGTAACGTGGGAGTGAGTGATCAACTCAGTAGAACAGTAAAGCATAGGTTAACATGTTATCAAAACAGTCAAGCAGTAATGATAAAGCAGTACAATCAACAATCCTAAGTACTCTTGTTAATGCAAGTATGAAATGTTGTCATGATGCATGCCCTCGCCAACATACTCCCTCATGCGACACCATCTTACGTCCACAACATGCTTTCATGCCTCAGTGCTCCACATCTTCCAGGCACATGCAGTGCTATATGAACATGATTACCGAGTTGTTATTAGTCCTTTTCATATAGCAGTATTGGGAAACTAAGGTACCTCCCTTATATCATTCCCAAATAATGATCCATTCTAGGGTCGTCAATCCTAGATACTCTCATACGATGATGCAGTTCTAGGTCGCTGTAAAGGGCTGTTACATGCACTCATTGCACCGCTCCCCCATCACCAGGCCTAGTTTATACTCTATTTACTACGGGAAGGCTCGTTGCCTCGCTGTAGATTCAGAGTATGCTCGAGGTCACTACACCGGATACGGTCAGGGCTGCTAAGGCTATTACACGGAATCGTTACACTACTCCCCCATCACCCATCAAAACAGTGTAGGCCGACAGCTCGAATACAGTGTCCCATACCACCGTATTCAGCTCACGAGTCTGGGTTGCTCACTGGTCACTACGGGGAGGCACATCACCCCAGCGTAGGCCAACAGCTTGACCACGGTGTCCCACACCACCATGCTCGGCTCATAAGTCTTAGCGGATTGAGGTACCAAGGTTAACGGGGTGGCACTAGTAAGTTCGGTACCTCAGGTTCAAGCAGTAGCGTCCAAACATGGTGAACATACATTAGACAGATCGGGTTACTTGACGAGCTTGGCTAGCTCGAGTGCACGACAAGTTGAACGACATGAAGTGTATAAGTACTTCGCATGGCCAACCACTATTGCCAATTGAAGTATGACTCGGGTTCGTCGAACACATCTCACGTGGCGAATGCATCTCAGCCACGAATTCAATCCCGTTACCGATTGCCTGGACTATACAATAGCCCTAATCACATTCAATTACAGAACAGTTAAAGCAGTAATGGATCAAGATTTCAAATCATACAATCAAATATCCAATATTATCCGCTTAGGGCTGCCAGGGCTGTTGCATGGAATTGTTACACCACTCCCCCCATTGCCTAAGGACGTCCAATTCTAGGTTGGCAAAAATCCAGGATGTTACATTAAGGAATGTTGTCATGCCTCAAACTTGGAAATCGGGCTCACAAAATTCCTAACCACCGAATCTGATGCTGACAACCTCCGTAGTACCCTATTCTTGGCTCCCAGCATCCATACGCCAGATTCCAATCTTGGGATCCTACAAGGAGGATTTTCCTACGTACATTTAACTCGTAATAAGCATAACCATAAGTTTACCCAAATCATAAAGGCAACATCATCATCACATATCCACTAATATAAATGGTTGAATACAGTGCTGAAAGGGAAATACATATATCGATAATCAAGCTCTAGAAGACCGCTGCATGCTCCATGCTCAACGCTGCTACAACCTAACGCCACCTGCACGCATTTATCGTGCATAAGCTTATAGAAAGCTTAGAGGGTGGTGTAAATGTGTGCACAAGGTAAATGCCAAGTATACAATATAGGTCCATAAATCATACGATGTTAGAAATATAGGCAAGATCATGAATCATACGATAACAGAGTAAGCGAAAATACTGGCAATCCATAAATCCATGAATACTATCAGCCGTACCAAGGCTATGCGATGTAAGACATGAATGCTAACGGCCATATCAAGGCTATGCGATGCAAAAATATAATAAGCCAATATCATATACTGAGAATGCAAAGCAATATGCAAATCTAACTAAGTCCTTCCAGGCCATATAAGTGCTAAAACATAACAACCCAAAATGCCATATGCCGCGGATGTAATGCAATATGCGATGCAAATGAAATGACCAAGCTAGAGTGTGAATTCGGGATGATAGTATGTAGTATCACAGGCTATAGGGTCCACCACAAGGGACTTCTATCCAAACCAGTCCTATAATAGTCAGACTCAATGTGGTAAACTCTTGATCTCAGGTTAGTCATGCTCCCCAACCGAAATCCTAGCCATTGCGAAGGTACACATAACAAATAGTTGCACACCACCAGCCCGAGTGGATAGTGAATGAATGAGTATGCAACTCCTGCTCAATAAGTCCATATATCAGTATCGTACATCTTTGGGATCATCAACGGGGTCTATTACACTCCAAACCAGATTGCCACCCCATCAATGGCAACAAAGTGAGTGGAAGAGACCTCACTATCCGCTTTTCAATATCGGACCTGGCTCGTCGATAACGGACTCATTCCTCAAGCTAGTCAAACTCAACCTAGCTTTGTCCCCTCCTCTCAGGCAGGTAAGGCTGCACCCCCTTCCAACCGACCACGACATAGTGGGAGACGCGGCCTGACAGTTTACGGCCCTCATGCCCTCATGCATCCACTCGGTCTAGATGTTGGAGCAACCTCTAGAACCAAGAGCATTTAAAGAATTTCACCTAGGGATATCTATAGCACCCCATATAGAACAGATTTTCGGTGTCCCATCTAGCCATCCACGATATGCTTGTGGAGGCTACGACCCTGATGTCACTAGGGCGTATGGTGGGCATATCACAAAATGTGAGATGCATGAGTCATACCATCTAGTCATGCATCAAAATTACGTGTACTGCACGCTCATGTGGACAACTCCTCCTAGCAGGGAGTTCCATAATAATCTGCCTAATGGCATGTGCTATGATTAATCATTCCTCATATCAGGCATACATATGATGCGTATGGGCATGGGTTGTGAAGCTATACTAAGCATGTTATATGATGATGGTGCACTTTCCTCATATCCAGGATAGGCCTAGACTGCCTACTCACAACAAGAATGGGCCTCACAATAGGCCCAAGGGAAGGTCACATTGTGGACATTTAACCATCATTGCCCATCAATGTGGATGTTTAACCAACATCGCTCCCAAGCAATGGCCCACATAAACATCATTACATACATTATAGTGAAATCACACGTTACATCGGTCCGCACATTCATCGCATTATGCCTCACTCAAGGGCCACATATACACCACATCGAGCCTCGCCATACGGGCCACAAATACATCATAATGGGCCTTATCAATTTGACCACAAATACATCACAACAGGCCACATACTCGTGCCTCAAATACATCACAACGGGCCACATACCTGGGTCTAATACACATCACAATGGGCCACATGACATGGGCCTAATACACATCACAATGGGCCGCATAACATGAACCTAATACACATCACAATAAGCCTTATGACATGGGCCTAATACACAGCACAATGGGCCGCATGACATGGGCCTAATACACAACACAATGGGCCGCTCACATGGGCCTAATTTACATTGTAATGGGCTGCTCACACGGGCCTAATATATATCACCATGGGCCTTACTAAATGGGCCACAAAAACATCACATCAGGCTGCCCAATGAGCCTCATATACATCAAATGGGCCGCATCAATGAGCTAAATATATACATCAAGTGGGCCGCACCAATGGGCCAAATATATACATCAAGTGGGAGCTTGGATTACACCTAAAATTATTTCAATAGTTGCAGGTGCAACATGTATAACATTGTACACAATCATTCTATGGGGCACATGGCTCACTAATGATGATTAGCACTGCCAAACATTGTCTAAGTGGGTTGCATCAATGTCTATGTAAATCAGCACTGTCCAAACATTGTCCAGCACCATCCAACACAATCTAGATGGTGTGGATGAAATAAATACATCATGGTGGGCCCCATGCTAGCAAAACAGATGGATGGCCAGGGTAAAACACATATACCAGGGTGGGCACCACCCCTTGGATGATGTGGATATAATAAATACATCAAAGTGTGGTTCATTGTTCAGATCTGCTGGGCGGTGTGCATACACCACATACATTAAGGTGTGGCCCACACTTGCTGATGTCATCTAGCTGAGAGCTGCGTGGGCCCCACAGAAATTGTTGACATTAATAGGCGGCATCAGGTGCTACGTGGGCTCACAATAGATGGACGGTGTGGCTATAGAACACATGCAGAGAGGTGGGTTCCCATCTGACATGGACGGAGCGGATATAACAATAACCTCATGATCAGACCCATATGGATGGTTTGGATGTAACAGATGCATCAGAGGTGAGTCCCACCGTCCAACACCCTGGACGGTGTGATAAGACCCATACATCACACGTGGCACCACATGGCACCATCCTCAAATGGACGGTGTGGATACAAACTACACCATCGTGGGCCCTGCCCCCACACATGCATCATGTGTGGGGTGGGTCCCACCCTGCCAAAACAGACGGACGGTGTTGGATAAAATCCATACCTCAGGTGGGTTATCCACCGTCCAATCCACTGGATAGTGGATGGAAAGGATGAAACACATACATCTGGTGGGTTCCACATCGGTGTGGTCCACCAGCAGCCGTATAGTCGTCCAAGGCTACTGGACGCTCTGGACAGTCTAGATATAATATACATACATACATACATACATACATACATACATACATATATATACATATATACATATATATATATATATATATATATATATAATGGTTATCCCACGTGGGTTGTAATATCCTGGATTTTTGCCAACCTGGAATTAGACGTTCTTAGGCAATGGGTATATCCTAACACCTGATTAACTTCTTAACCACTCAATTCAAAGGTCTCAAATCCTTCCTTTCAACCATTTCTGGAAAAACCTCACCTTTCCTTCACAAATCTCATCTTTCACCACCTCGTTCTTTAAATCCTTCTAAGTACTTTCACCCTAGACACTATCTTAAACTAGCTAAGTAGTATAACTTGGATCACTTTATATACAAACTACAAAGGACTAAGTACCACCTCAGACAGAAATCTTATAGGACTAAATCCTTTAGAAATTTGACAAAGTTAACTAAGTGCTAAACTAGATTAGCCATGAAATCCGCTAGAATCGCTTTAAATACAATCTGCAAGACCCAAAACTTGTAGAATCATTGACGCTAGGTTACCCTAAAATCTCGGATCAATCTCATTACCCGGCTGCTCTAGGGAGCATCTCGAAACTCTGTATCAGATCTATACCGCACGTCGGAAGTCCGATTAATACGAAATTAAGGAATTAGGACCGCCTTGCTGGGCTTGACAACCATCTCGGAAATCAAATCCAAATAGTGTCCCAGTACTATTCGCTTGAGTTCGGAGCGGGGAGTGTGAGAACACTTATTTTCTTTACAAAACAAATATCTCAAATAGTAATCTGAGACTTGTTACTTGTGGTTATTTTATAAGCAACCAGACCATCAGAATCTGACCCAAATATACCCTCAGATCAGGAAAAATTTTATAAACATATCCATGTACTTAGAATTTCTGATCGAGATCCACTGACCGTTGAGCTGAAACTGGTCTGCCACGCATGATCTGGGAATCCGACGGAAACGAAAACTTAACTCCACCTTGATCCAGTGTCTGTGAGCTTAAGTCCGACCTTTGGCTTAAGGGGAGCCTCTAGAAGTCTTCCGTTGATCTGAAAAATGCTCACTTTGGTTATAACCTAAGTATACCTTGACCTGAAGTCTATTTCGGTGACTTTTTAGGCTATATAAGGACTTTAGAACTCTCTCTCTCTTACAGCCATACGAATTTGAGAGAAACCCTAGAGAGAGAAGAGAGAAAAGAGAGAGAAGGAGTGAGAGATGTGGGAGAAGCTCCCTACTACTATTCCCTGTTGTTCTACAAGCCTATCTCATCGCTTTCCTGGCGATTCCGACTTCGTTTCTAGGTAAGAAACCCTAACCCTAATCTGATTTAGGGTTATAAAGGTTGTAGGTTATGAAATAGTTAACCTATTTGGTTCTATAGGTTACCAATCTGCCGAATACGGAAGCTTAGCAAACTACCTGATTCGTTACGATTCTACGACAAAAAGTGCAGACTTTAGGTGTATAGGTTATGGTTTTCAATGCTTTCAATGTCAGTTAATGATAGATTCATGATCTGCATGCAATTGCACATGTACAAAGTGCTGTCTGTTTTTCGTTTCGATTAAAGATGAAGATTATGGAATTTTACATACTCTAGGTATTTGTAGAAAATACCGTACATGTATAAATTTTGAAAATGTGTTTGCCATGATTATTTGCTGTATGAATATATTATATATGGATAAAATACTTATTTGACAGAAGGATTCGCTATAATACATGATTTGCTAATATACACTATGTATGTAGAAATAGTGTATTCTAGGAAGTACCATATACGTATAAATTTTAGAGATGTATTTGCCATGATTATTTACTGTATGAATATATTATATATGTGTAAAATACTTGCTTGGCGAAAGGACTCGTCCTAATATATGTTTTGCTAATATACACTATGTATGTGAAAATAGTGTATTCTAAGTGTTTGTGAAAATGACTGAATGAGTATAGAATTCTCATTCATGCTCGCCATGACTAATTGTCATGGATATATGATTGTTGTATTGGCGATACCCCCCTTTGACGAAAGGATTTGCCCTAAATCACGCCACGGCCAATATACACTATATATGCTAAAACAGGTAGCCCAAGTGTTTGTGGAAATGACTGAATGAACATGGAACTTGGATTCCTGCTTGCCATGACTATCCTTCGTGGGTGCACGCGTGTTGTAATTAGGCAACTCCCTAGTGAAAGGATTTGGCCTTATACCTATGTGATCAACATATGTCATGTATGTTGATGTGTGTAGTCTAAGTGTTTGCTGAAATGACTAAGTAATTATGGCTTTATGATTTATGCCTGCCATATGTATTGAATGTAAGAATATAATTGATGTGTATGCGACAACTCCTTGCTATAAGGATTTGTCCTAATCTATGTTGAAATCAACATACGTCATGTATGTTGGAGTGGTGTAGTTTAAGTGTTTGATAAAATACCTGTGTAAGAAATTGTGTGACGAACAAAATTTAATAGAGATGTTGAGATAGGATTCTCAACTACCTTAGAGACGTGTATGATTTCCTTCATGTAAGTTATTTAGTTTAATCGCTTACCGTTTTATGAAACGTATGCATTTGGATTTTCTGTTTGCATTATGTTTTATAACATGCTGGTTAATATGTTTGAATTACTTGTTTATTTAATTCTGCTCTGATTTCTTCACATGTTAAGTTGTATTCCATAAAATCTGTGAAGGGTGATGGGGGAGTGGTGCAACGTTTCCGAGCAACAGCCCTGGCAGCCCTAAGCAGACAATATTGGATATTTGATTGTATAATTTAAAATCTTGATCCATTACTGCTTTAACTGTTCTGCAATTGATTGGGTTTGGGGCTATGATTATAGTCCAGGCAATCGGTAATGGGATTGAATTCGTGGTTGAGATTCATTTGCCACGTAGGATGTGTCTGACGAACCCGAGTCGTACTTCGGTTGGCAGTAGTGGTTAGGCCATGCGAAGTGCTTATGCGCTTCATGTCGTTCAACTAGTTGTGCGCTTGAGCTAGTCGAGCTCATCAAGTAACCCGATCTGTCTAATGTATGTTCACCATATTTGGATGCTACTGCTTGAACCTAGGGTACCAAACTTACCAGTGAAATCCTGTTAACCATGGTACCTCGATCCGCTAAGACTCATGAGCCGGGCATGGTGGTATGGGACACCGTGGTCGAGCTGTCGGCCTACGCTGGGGCCACGTGCCTCCCCGTAGTGACCAGTGAGCAACTAGACTTGTGAGCCGATTATGGTGGTATGGGACACTATATTCGTGCTGTCGGCCTACATTGATAAGGTGATGGGGGAGTGGTGTAACCTTTGTGCATAACAGCCCTGACAGCCCTTTGTAGTGACCTCGAGCATACTCTGAATTTGCGGTGAACCTTAGATTTTTGCCGCAGTGTATAGAGTATAAGCTAGGCCTGTATCTGTAGAGTGATGAATCGTTAAAGAGGTGATGGGGGAGTGGTGTAACCTTTGTGCGTAACAGCCCTGACAGCCTCTGCAGCGACCTAGAAACACACCTTCGTATGAGATTAACTAGGACTAATGACCCTAGAATGGATCATGTTTGGGAATGATATAAGGGAGGTACCTTAGTTTCCCAATCCTGCTATTTGAAATGGACTAATAACAACTCGGTAATCATGCTCATCATGCATTGCATGTGCCTAGAAGATGTGGAGCACTGAGGAATGCAAGCATGCCGCGAATGTAAGATGGTGTCACACGAGGGAGTGTGTGGTGAGGGCATCCATCATGACTGCATTCATACTTGCATTAATAAGAGTAGTTAGTAGTGTTTGATTATACTGCTTTATCATTACTACTTGACTGAATTGATAACATGTTAACCTATGGTTTATTGTTCCACTGAGTTAGCTACTCACTCCCACGTTACGGGACGGTGTTTCGAACACCCATCAGACATTGTCTGATTGCAGATGGCGATGCTACTTTTGGGGCGGAGTCGAACTTTTGTGACGAGGAGGATGCCTTCTCGTGTATGCTATTTTTCTGACGGCTTCATGTGAGTTGTGTCTTGATCGACGGGATTATAGAGATGTCTAGATGACAATACACCTTTGGTATATTTTGAAAATGTACTTGTAATTCATTAACCTGGTAACCTTATCACACTCTGGAGACTTACTATAGTTTATATATTTTATCAGTCTTCCGCTTATAATTTAACTGTCTCTGGAGTATGATATACTGTTTTAGCTTAATCTTAATTCATGTTCAATGCACTAATACAGACAACATTCAATCATCATTCATTTTGTTACATAAGTGATGCGTTGGAACTTGGGAGTTGAGTTTATGCTCGACCACCAATTTTCAGGGCGTTACATGGGTGGGCCACACGCTTTAGATCAATAAGATATTTATGTTTTTCCTTCATTCAGGAGCGCTAGAGGCTAGACGTGCCAACCCTAGCAGTTGGGTCCCAATCAGATCGGGCCCACAAATGGACGGCCTGGCCTAGTAAGACACAAACAACAAGGTGGGGTCTGCACATCCCACCTGATGGACGGCTGTCCACCTGAGATTTGAATCTGCTTCATTGGATGGGCGGTGTGGATACACGGGTCCATCAGGTGGGTCCACATCCGATGTGCAGACGGTGTGGATACACACATAAATTGTGGTGGGTCCTCACAGTTGTGAAGCATGGATTAAGTGGGCCACATACTAACACACAAAGAGAGAGAGAGAGAGAGAGAGAGAGAGACGTGAGAAGGGGAGGGACCCCGCCACTATTGGCCCTCCCTATACAATGTATACATCAAGATGGGTCCCACCACAAGTGGACCCTCAAATCATCAAATCCAAGCAAAAACATATAAATCTAACCCTAAGAAAGCACCCACCTTAGATATCTTCTTCTTTTTTTCCGCCAATGCATGCTAGAGCTTCAACGGAACAATTTCAATGGTTGAGATGGACTTAGGATGGTGGGATTAGATGGTAGGAAGGTGGGCCACACCTAGCTTCTCTTCCTTAGAAGTTCGAGTTTTCTCCTCTCCTTGGGGTTGCTTGAAAATGGAGAGAGAATGAGAGAGAGAGAGAGGGGAGATGGGGGAGAAGTGATGGGAGAGAGGGATGGACAAAAGGTGGAGTGATGGGTGTACTTGACATGTATGGGTTGTGTAAGAGAGAGAGAGTTGACTTTAGGGTTGCTCTTATACTTAACATGATGGGATGTGGTGTGATTAATTGATAGGACATGTTCTCTTGGGTTTTGCAACGTACAACATTTTCTTTGAACTAAATGCGAGCTCACATCTCCTAGCCCGGGTATCGCCTCAGCGTGCGAGACGCAGCGTCGGAATCATGGCGACGACGCGGTCGCAAGGATATAAGTCTCGGGTTGAGTCGACTCTGGAATACGAGATACAACTCGAGGTCGCACGCAACTACTATTAACACGTCGTGGGTCACCGGAATTCAACCGGGAGGACCGTAGAAGCCTACGGAACGGTACGTGCTAGGATACTGGTCTTACAAATGTCACCATGACTTAGCCTTTTCTTTCAAAGAGAAAGGAAATAATTTCATTCTTATTGTTTCCTTCAACACATTTGAGAAGTGTAATGTGGATATTATCTCAACAAATTCTTCATATGCAAGTATGGACTTTCGGATTCTAGTCCATGAAACTTAGGAAGGAGTTGAATCACCCTCGATTTAACATCCACAGTTTCTACATTTAATGGGAATATCATGCAGGAAGGTGTACTCACACTCGCCGGTTGTAAATAATCTCGTAGAGTATGAGGCGGGGGTGCATGATGCACATCATTCTCATCCTTGGCCTCCTCTACTGGGTGTTGAGGTTTATGTGCACCCATAATTTCTACTAACTCAGAGGATCTCAGGTGGTGTATAATCCGGTGATGGATAGGCAACTATTCACAACCCCAAGTGTAGGGTCGCGATGTAGTAATAATCTCGTTGAGATCATGGTCGAATCCACAGGGACGAATCTGGTGTGTCTTCTCAAAGCAACTAGAACTAGAACTAGAACTAGAGAAAGATCTAAATTAGAAATCTAGAAATAAAGAAGTATTTATGAAACGAATTTCAATAAGCTAAAGGCAATTAGGGTTCTAAGGATCCACTTGCAGCTATTAGGATGTTTCCTTATTTGATTCAAGGAACACAATTGGAATTGGAGTCATATCCTATCCAATTGGAAGATATATTAATAAAATCAATCTAAACTTTCATTGACCTAATTCTCAATGGAGGAGAATTGTGAGGGGTGGAAAGGATTCCATCACCAAACCATGCCCCAGAGACAATGGCTAACAATAGGATTTACCATTCCCACAGTCTCAAACAAAGAAAATACTCAAAGCAATCGCAGATCTATTATAATTTGAGTCACAACAAACCATTAAAAACTAAAAGTATTCCTTAAATATCAAATTAGAATTAAAGAAGTTCAACAAGAACAAGAATCAAAACAAGAACAACATCCCAACACGCTACGAGCTTCACCTCTTAGCCCTAGCTAAGAGGTTTAGCAAAACATAAACATGATCAGAATCAAAACCCTAAAAGAAAGCATTAAAAACTAGGAAGAAGGGAAGAAGAAACTCTTGGATGACGGCTCTACCCCTTTGCTTTGCTCCTCAAAAACCTAGATATCCCAGAAAGTGTTTTAGAAACCCATATTGATAACTGTCCATCCGAATTCGTAAAACTGCCTTAATTTACGCAGTTTGTGTAACTCTGCATAAAGCATTCGATGACATTGAATAGCCTTCGATGTCATTGAACGTACTTTAAATTCTAAAAGTTGTGTCATTACGCACTGCGTAACTTTTTCATACTGCGTAAGTTCTTGTGTCATCGAACCTTCCCTCGATGTCATTGAGAAGTCATTCGATGCCATCCTACAGTCTTCAATCCATTAAGAATGTGTCCAAAACAGTCTAGCAAGTTCATCACAATTCTTCAAAAATTTCGATGCCATCGAGCATGTCTTCGATGTCATCAAGTAATCGAAAACTGCACCCAATATGTCCAGCAACCAACTCGATTTTCATGGTTAAAATTCGATGTCATCAACCTGGGTTCGATGTCATCGAACAATGGCTTTGATGTCATTGAACTGTGGTCAATGACACAGACAATGAAGTGAATTTCAGCACCTTATTCTTCTGACTTCCTTTTCCACTTGATTTTCTTGAATCTTGAAGTCTTGAAATTTTCAATCTTAGTCTCCAAAGATCCACTCCTTGCCTTGGTGATTCTTGAGCATTAAATTCATGTTTTTAATATTCTTTTCAATCAAGCTCTTAGATTCACCTTACAACATAAACATGCGTAAAGAATACCATTAAGCAGTATCATGTTCATAAAACCAAGATATAAATGGGAGAAAATATGCAATATTTGACACTCAACACACTCTCCAACCAGCATTTTGCTAGTCCCGAGCAAAACATGCACGAAATAATATTTAATTCTCAATATTCAAGACCCCTTTCAGAAATCAATCCTTTGTGCAATCAAGTATGAATGAGTAGAAATAAGGTAAGAAAGTAGGATTTTGAAAACCTAGAGCCGAATCATATAAGCAATCAATCAAATAGGTTTTTTATTGATTAAATCAGAGCTTAAGTTCATATATCAAGTTTCTAAATGTGCTTAGTGTAAATAAACTTACTTCCTATAATAATAGTATCCTTTCATAATGTTAGCCATGCTTATCACTTCAAGATTGGTTGAAAACTCAAGTACTGATTCCAAACTTATCCCATTTTCCTTCTTTTCCAGTTTTTGATTTTATATCGATGATCATTTGTATTCATTCATTCTTTTCATTTCCACTCTTTTATAGATTTTTCATTTTTTTCATTCTTTTTCTATTATTTTTCATAACTTCTTTGTCGATCTCACTATTTTTTTAACTGGTTCTTTTCTTCTTTTAAGGTGGATAAAATTCTCCAGACTTGATTCTCACCATCTATCAATGATTCACACACTAACAATCAAAAATTCTAGCATGACTTACAGAAGCTAAATTAAATGTGTCTTGTGATTTAGATTAACATGATATCACACTTCCTCATAGTCAATTGTTGATTAACTCCAACAATTCAAAATTCACTTCTCTATCCCATTATCATACTCAAAGTGTCCTTAAGCGCACAACTATTGTTTTCCAAACAGGTTTTTAGTTTGAAATTTTCAAAAATTTCCACAATTTTGCTCAAAACAAGAAAATACTTATTAGTTTACCTAATCCCCACCCCCAACCTAAAATATATAGTCCTTAATGTAAAAGAAATAAGCATGTAATGCACATGAGGCAACGAAAAGAAAAGGAGTAGTGATGGAAAGATAGTATCTGGAGGAAGGAAATTTGAAGCTTTTCGACGAATTTCAGCATGAAATGGGTTAGCACAAACAAAACTAAGCAGACTGGATGCAAACTACCCTAGTCCTAAATCCTATGAAAGCAATAAACCTAACTATACCTCCACCAGACAAGGAGATCAGCACTGGTATACAGGATCAGTCGGAGGCATGGACATGTCCTCTGAATCAAATTTCTCAATGAATGGCTTTAACCGATGTCCGTTTACTTTAAAAGTATTGCCATTTCTTGGATTCTTTATCTCGACGGCCTCATGAGGATAGACATTAGTAACAGTGAAAGGGTCGGTCCAACAAAATAGGAGTTTTTTCGAAAAAAGATGTAATCGAGAATTGTACTAAAGGACTTTTTGACTAGTCAAAAATGATTTTCAAAGGATGTCTTTGTCATGGAATACCTTCATCCTATCCTTGTAAATTCTCGAGTTCTCGTATGCTTCATTCCGGATTTCCTCGAGTTCATTTATCTGAAGTTTGCATAGCAAACCAGCGTTGTCCAAATTGAAGTTCAGATTTTTTATAGCCCAGTAGGCTCTATGTTCCAATTCCACAGGTGAGTGGTAAGCTTTTCCATAGATGAGTCTAAAGGGAGACATTCTAATGGGATTCTTGAAGGCTATTCAGTAAGCCCATAAAGCATCGGTCAAGCGGATTGACCAATCTTTGAGATTTGGGTTAACCGTCTTTTCCAAAATGTGTTTAATTTTCCTGTTAAAAATCTCAGCTTGTCGACTTGTCTGTGGGTGGTATGGAGTGTTCACCTTATAAGAGATGCCATATTTCTTCATTAAGTTCTCAAATGACCTATTATAGAAATGTGAACCTCCATCACTAATGATGGCCCGAGGCGTTTGAATTGGGAAATGATGTTTTCTTTTAAGAATCTAATGATTGTACGATGGTCATTGTTCTAGCATAGGATTGCTTCGACCCATTTAGTGAAATAGTCTACTGCTAGCAGAATATATAAATTTCCAAAGGATTGGGGGAACGATCCCATGAAGTCGATGCCCCAATAGTCAAATGCTTCAATGATCATAATGAGGTTCAGAGGCACATATTTCGATGGGACAATGCTCCCAATTTTTGACAATGCTCATAAGCTTTGCAAAACTCATGAGTGTCCTTGAACATAGTGGGCCAGTAAAAGTGGCATTGCTTGATTTTAGCCATGGCTTTTTAGCAGAAAAGTGACCACCACAAGCTTGAGAATGACAGAAGGAGATAACACTTTGGTGTTCATTGTCTGGCACACATCTCCTAATAATTTAGTCTGGGTAATATTTAAACGAATACTGATCATCCTAGAAAAACTTGCATACCTCAGTGAAGAATTTCTTTTTATCTTGCGTAGTCCAATGTGTTGGTGTGAAACCTGTAGCAAGATAATTTGCTATGTCAGCAAACCAAGGTAAGTGGGAGAGTTTAAAAGTTGTTCGTCAGCAAACATGTCATTTATAGGTGTCATCTCAAGGGAGTTAGAGAGATCAGGGTGTGAAAGATGGTCAACCACTACATTCTCTACTCCCCTTTTATCTTTTATTTATAAGTTAAATTTTTAGAGTAGAAGGATCAATCTTATCAAGTGGGGTTTGACATCATTCTTAGAAAGAAGATACTTGAGTGCCGCATGATCGGTGTATATGATGATCTTAGATCTAATCAAGTAGGACCTAAATTTTTTCAGAGTGAATACTACGGTTAAGAGTTCCTTTTCTGTAGTAGAGTAATTCACTTGGGCAGGATTTAGAGTTCTACTTGCATTATGAATAATGTAGGGCTCCTTTTCTTTTCTCTGGCCTAACACTACCCCAATAGCATAGTCAGATGCACCACACATAAGTTCAAAGGGAATGTTCCAATCGAGTGGCTACATGTTAGGCACGGTAGTTAGCATGCCTTTAAGATTAGAGAAAGCTTCTTGACATTGCTTTGTCCACTCGTATGGTACATCCTTTTAGAGTAGATTTCATAAAGGACGAGAGAGGTGACTAAAGTCCTTTATGAATCTTTTGTAAAATTCATCATGTTTAAGAATGATTGTTCGTCTCGTATACTCTTGGAGAGAGGTAGGTTAGAGATAAGATCAATTTTTGCCTTATCCACCTCAATTCCCTTAAACGAGATGATATGTCCAAGAACAATTCCCTTACAAACCATAAAGTGCCACTTCTCCCAATTAAGTATCAAATTCTTTTCCTCACATCGGTTCAGCACGATTTTTAAATTATACAAACACTTGCTGAAGGATGGACCAAAGACAGAGAAATCGTCCATGAAGACCTCTAAATATTGTCCCATCATGTTAGAAAAAATACTCAACATGCATCGCTGAAAAGTGATAGGGGCATTACATAGTTCGAATGGCATCCTTCTGTAAGCAAAGGTGTCAAAGGGACATTTGAAAGTGGCTTTTTCTTAATCTTCAAGAGCTATCTCTAACTGATCGTATCCCGAATATCCATCAAGGAAGCAATAATAAGTATGACCAGCTAGCCTGTTCAAAATTTGATCAATGAAGGGCAAAGGAAAGTGGTCCTTCCTCTTAACGGTATTCAACTTCCTATAGTCAATACAAATTCTCCAACTGGTAGTTATTCTAGTTCGCTCGAGTTCATTCTCGACATTAGCTATAATGGTGATTTCGGACGTCTTGGGAACCACCTGAGTTAGACTCACCCATTGATTATCGGATATAGGGTATATGATACCCACATCCTATAACTTAAGAACCACGGCTTTAACCACTTCCTTCATATTTGGATTTAATTTACGTTGTGGTTGCCGGGAGGTCTTTGTATTATCCTCCAGATGAATGCGGTGAGTACAAATCAAAATGTCAATTCCATTGAGGTCTGCAATCAACCATCCAAGGGCTCCTTTGTGCTCAATGAGAGTAGAAATAATCATACTCTCCTGTTCTTGCTCAAGGTGGGAAGAAATCACCACCGGGTATGTTTCATCTTGACCTAAGTAGATATATTTAAGATCAGAGGGAAAAGGTTTTAGGTCAAGCTTCGGTGCTTTGAAGCTAGATGGTAGAGGCAATACATCGGTTTGGGGTAATTTCTCAAATTGTGGCCTTCATCGGTTAACTTCAAGTACCAACATAGCATCAAGCAAGGCATTTATCTTCTTAATCATATCATCGTCTAAATCGGAGGGGGGGCAAGCACGTCTCTAGAGGGTTAGAGTATAGATTCAGGAGTGCTCTATTTTCCATGAAAGAATTGATCATGTTACTATCATGGGAATCATCATCATCCTTTGACTGTTTGCTCGTATTGAAAAATATATTTAGATCCAATGTCATATTCCTGAAAGATAAGTTTATGATCCCATTCCTACTACAATTAATGATTGCGTTTGATGTAGCAAGGAATGAACGACCAAGTATGAGAGGAATTTGAGTGCTCATATCCATGATGGGTTGAGTGTCCATGACGATAAAATCTACTGGATAGTAGAATTTGTCAACCTGGACCAACGCATCTCCTATTATTCCTCTCGGTACCCGAACTGAGCGATCAACGAGTTGCAATGTAGTTTTGGTAGGTTTTAATTCACCAAGGACTAGTTGTTCATAGACTGAATAAGGAATCAGGTTTACGCTCGCTCCCAAATCAAGAAGTGCATGCTCAATCCGGTAGTTCCCAATTACATAAGCGATGGTTGGGCTATCGGGATCCTTGTATTTTTATGGCACATCTTGCTTTAGGATGACACTCACTTTTTTTGTCAAAAAGATCTTCTTTTGTATGTTTTGCCATCTTTTGGTAGTGCATAGATCTTTCAGGAATTTGGCATATGAATGAATTTGTTTAACGACATCTAATAGAGGGATGTTGACCTTCACTTGCTTAAGCACCTCTAGCATATCCTGAGAGTTAGACAGAGGTTTTGGTACGACCAACTGTTGGGGGAATGGAGCAATTGACGTACCTTGAGGTTCCGGTTCTAAACCATGTGGAGCAGTGCTAGGTCCATCATTCTCATCTATTTCCAGATCTTTTGGCCTTTCAAACCTTACCGGAATAGTCTTGTCAATTATCTTCTCACTCCTAAGAGTGGTGATTGACTTAGCATGCTCTATTTGATTTGAAGAGCTTGGGTCACTAACTTCATATTATGATTTAGGATTGGGGAGAGGTTAGGCTGGAAGTACTCCTTTCTCTCCAATCGTCAAGTGTGACTCAATTCGTTGCACAACCTTGGTAAGGTCTTGAAAGGCTTGTGGTGTGCCTTGATTAGAAATCTCTTGATTTTGAATGTGTTTCAAAACCGGATCCTCCTAAGGTTTCCTTTGTTCCAAAAATTGGTTGAGGATCCCTTGAGGTGTAGCGATTTGTCCATTCCTCCAATTGAAATTTGGATGGTTTCTCCAGCCAGAGTTGTATGTGTTGGATGTGGTCCCTAAGAAAGGCCTCTTGTAGTTGTTTATGGCATTCGATTGCTCATTCAGAATTTCTTGAAAAGCTGGTATAGTTGGGCAATTTTCAGTAGTATGTACGTTGTAAGCACAAATACCACAAACTACTTCCTTAGCCTTGTCCTTCTTAAGTTTCATGGCCTCGAGTTTTCTTGTGAGATTGGCCACTTTAGCATTTATATCATCTTCCTCTTTCAGAACATACATTCCACCCCTCTCCTTTAGTTGAATTAGCTTAGAAGTGGTTTTGGGTTTTGGGGAGATGTCCCATGATTGTACATTTTCAGCAAGCTTGTCAAAATAACCCCACACATCATCAACATTCTTGTTCATGAATTCCCCATTACACATTGTCTCGACCAATTAGAGCATGGAAGATGTCAGTCCACGTAGAAGAAATTTGTTACGTGCCTCATTTTAAAACTGTGTTGTGGGCATGAACCGACAAGATCCTTGAACCGCTCCCAACATTGGAAAAATGTTTCATCCTCCTTTTGGGCGAGGTTCATGATTGACTTTCTAAGGGTGTTCGTTTTATGGTATGGAAAGAATTTCTTTATGAACTCCCTTGTCATGTCATTGCAACTACCAATAGACTGTGGACATAGTGAATGTAACAACTCTTAACTTTTTCTTTCAAAGAAAAGGGAAAGAGTTTCATCCTGACCGTGTCCTCAGTCACATTAGGAAAGTATAAAGTGACTATTATCTCATCAAACTCCTTCAAGTGTAGAAATGGACTTTCATATTCAAGTCCATGAAACTTTGGAAGGAGCTGGATCACTCCTGGCTTGATATCCATATTTCCTGTATTCTCTGGAAAAATCATGCGGGAAGGTGCACTCACACCCGCCGGTTGTAAATAATCTCATAAAGTACGAGGCAGGGGTGCTTGATGCACCTCATTCTCATCCTGGTTTTCCTCAACCGGAGGTTGAGGAGCATTTGAAGGATTTACAGGTTAATTTGCAACCATCACTTTAGTTAACTCTGAGGATCTCGAGTGGTGTCTAATCTGGTGATTGATAGGCAACCCTTTGACCAATCCTCCTTCAGTTAAGAGACGTTAGTGTTGTCACGGGCCCACTTAGGCATGAAACACTCTTAGCCCTCTATTTAAGAATTTTTAACATAAGACATAAGAATTGGAACTACAACGATTAAGAAGTAAGAAAGAGAGAGTTAGAATGAAGTTACCAGGTAGGAGTTGTTAGGTCAGAATCTTGCAAAATAAAAAATAAAGTTAATTTCTAAAAACAAAGCAGAAAAATTCTTAACCTAAAAGAAAAAAAGAAAGTTAACCCTAATCTTAACCTAATTCTAAAACCAATTAAATTAAAAGAAAATGCAACTGTTAGTCCCCGGTAATGTCCCTAAAAACTTATTCATAACCCCCAAGTGTAGCGTCGCGATGTAGTAATAATCTTGGTGTGACCGAGGTCAAATCCACAGGGACTAATTTGGTGTATCTTCTCAAAGCAACTAGAACTAGAACTATAGAAAATCTAAATTAGAAATTTGAAAAAAAAGAAGCAGTTGTGAAAGGAATTTCAATAAGCTAAAGGGAACTAGGGTTCCAAGAATCCACTTGCAGTTATCAGGATGTTTCCTTATTTGATTCAAGGAACACAATTGGAATTGGAGTCTTATCTTATCCAATTGGAAGATATATCAATAAAATTAAATCTGAACTTTCATTGACCTAATTCTCAATGGAGGAGACTTGTGAGGGGTGGAAGGGATTCCATCACCAAACCATGCCCTGGAGACAATGGCTAACAATTGGATTTACCAATCCCATAATCTCAAAATAAGACAAAGAAGATACTCAAATCTATTGCAAATGTATTGTAATTATAGTCACAATAAAACATTAAAAACTGAAGGTATTCCTTAAATATTAAATTAGAATCAAAGAAGTTTAACAAGAATAAGAATCAAAACAAGAACAACATCCCAACACGCTACAAGCTTCACCTCTTAGCCCTAACTAAGAGGTTTAGCCAACCATAAACATGATTGGGATCAAAACCCTAAAAGAAAGCATTAAAAAATAAGAAGGGAAGAAGAAACTCTTGGATGATGGCTCCACCCCTTTGCTCTGCTCCTCAAAATCCTAAATATCCCAAAAAGTGTTTAGGAAACCCATATTATAACTTTGTCCATCCGAATTCACAAAACTGCCTCAATTTACACAGACCACGTAACTCTGTGTAACGTGTTCAATGACATCGAACAACCTTCGATGTCATCGAACGTACTTTAAATTTCGAAAGTCGCGCCTTTACGCACTGCGTAACTTTTCTGCACTGCGTAAGTTCTTGTGTCATCGAACCTTCCTTCGATGCCATCGAAGGGTCTTCGATCCATCGAGAATGTGTCCAAAACAGTCCAACAAGTTGCTTCACAATTCTTAAGGAGCATGTCTTCACTGTTATCGAGAGAAACATTGAAAATGCAAGCTTAAAAAGTCCCAGAGGGGGGTGAATAGGACTATGTGAAATAAAAAAATTAAAGTGTTGAAATAATAAAAAAATCAGAAATCTCAATCACACTAGTATTAAAAAATTGATTTAAACTAATTCTTATGATAACCTACACCCAAACCAAGTTTAGGTAAGATAACCTTATTTCACAAACGTTTGTAAGAATCGAGATATCAAACCAAGCAAGAGAAAATAAAGCTATCTATTACAAACATTCACCACATTTTCATAAATGAAATTACAAACATTCTCCACAAATGCAAAAAGTAAATATTCCCCACAACACTAAGAGTTATAGTGATTCGGTGTGTACAACAACTGTTCTTAAACAGCCACACCTACTTCACTCCCAATAATCACTATCCATGTGATATTGGTTTTCACTATAAATAAATTTTTCTCAGGATCGCCTTAAAACCTAATACAATTGTGATTTTAAAGGGCTATCACAAAAAAAAACCTCTCTCTGAGAATTTTCTAGCTATCTCAGAAAAACTAACAAATGAGATTTTCTGACTGTCTCAATATAACCAAACAAATGAGATTTTCTTGCTATCTCAATAAATCCAAACTATATTAGCAAAGCATACTTATCTTCTCCTTTGAAGATGTATCAGTCGATGTAGCCATAGAACCGCTTCTCTTGTAGTAGATTGTTTAATGTTCAGTCATATAGACAAGGGTTCAAGGTTTTAGATTGATTTTAAATAAATTCAAACCAAATGCTACTTGTTTGAATTCCTTAAGATCTCAAAGAAGAGTATTTACTCTCTTTATAAAATAAGATTCAAAGAATAAGAAATCAAGGAATTAAAACAAAAAAGCTATTAAACATATTATAAATACTGTGTAATAGCTTAACAATAATGGAGGCTTTTCTCACTCTTGTAGAAAGATTTAATAGACTTGAATTGTTAATTTTGTATTGAGAGAAGGCCTTTATTTATAGGCAAAGAAGTTGTTGCTTCAACTCGTCTAACACAGTCTTTGACTCGTCTAAGAATCGGATTCTGTTCCAACAAATTTTTAAATTTAAGCACGATAAGATAAAATAGATCTTCGACTAGTTAAAGGCCCTGCTCGATTGGTTGAAGTTCCTGTTTAACTGGTCGAGCAAGGTCTTCAACTGGTTGAGGGTGCCTAAAATCCGAACTGATTCAGTTGCTGGACTTCGAGTTAAGCAACCCTCAACTAGTCGAAGGCCCATCTTCGACTGGTTGAGCAGTCTGCTCGACTGGTCAAAGAAGTAATGGAAAAATCTATTTTACTTCAATTTAAACTTGGACTGGTTAAAAAATCCTTAGACTAGTCGAGCAATAGCTTAGACTAGTTGAACCTTAGCTTAGACTAGTCAAACTATAGCCTAACATAAGCATAAAAACCCATTTACGTTATGTTTTGAATGTACCTAAGCCTGAGGTCTTTCTAGGGTTTGTTATACCTGAAATGACCGAACTATATGTGTTATCCTAAGGTCTTTCTAGCAGGTCTAGACAGTGGGTACCCACCATGAAATATGTGTTTTATCCTAACTGTCCACTGTCTAGACGGTGGGCTAGCAGGCCATAGCAACAGCAACAGTTGCTGCACAATGTCAGTAAGTTTCTATGGGGCCCACATATGAGGTATGTGTCCTCAACGTCCATCCGTTTGGGGACGTGGGCCCCACCTTGATGTATTTATTCTATATCCACTCTATCCATCTGTCCAAGGTGGTGTGGGACCCATGTTGATGTATATATTGTATGTCCACGCCACCCATCTACCAAGCCACACGTGTGGCATCCACACTGTCCAGATTGTGCTGGACAATGTTTGGATGGTGCTGGACAATGTTTGGATAGTGCTGATTTACATGGACTATGTTTGGACAGTGCTGATTTACATAGACAATATTTGGCAGTGCTGATCATCATTAGAGAGCCATGTGCCCCATAGAATGATAGTGTACAGTGATACACATGTTAGACCTACAATTATTGAAATGATTTTTGGTGTAACCCAAGTTCTCACTTGAGGCTCATTGGTGCGGCCCATCTTGTTGTATTTATGGCCCATCCGTTAAGTCCCACCTTGATACAATTGCATCCCATGTGATGAGGCCCATTGTGATGTGATTAGGTCCATGTCATGGGGCCCATTATGATGTGTATTAGGCCTAGGTGGTGCGGCCCATTGTGATATGTATTAGGCCCATGAGACGTGGCCCATTGCGATGTGTAAGGTCCATGTGATACGGCTCGTTGTGATGTTTTTGTAGCCCATTTAGTGAGGCCCATTATGATGTGCATTAGGCCCATGGGTTGTGGCCATTGTGATGTATTCGAGGCCCATGCGATGCAGCCCACTTGATGTGTAAGGCCCAGGTGGTTCAGCCCATTGTGATATGTATTAGGCCCGTGTGAGTGACCCATTGTGATGTATATTAGACCCGCGAGATGCGACCTACTTGATGTATATGTGGCCCATGTGATGCGGCTCATTGTGATGTGTATTTAGCCCATGTGATGAGGCCCGTCATAATGTATATGTAGCCCTTGTATGAGGCCCAAGTGATGTATATTAGGCCCTTGTGTGAGGCCATGGGTTATGTTTGGCCTTATGTGGGCCACTCCTTGGGAGCAATGTTTGTTAAATGTCCACATTGATAGGCAATGATGGTTGAATGTCCACATTGTGACCTTCCCTTAGACCTTGTTAGGCCCATTCTCACTGATTCCGATTATTAAGGTCGATTCAAATTGTCGAGGCCAATTTCGATTATCGAGGCTGATTCTGATTGTCAAGGCCGATTCCGATTGTTAAGGCCGATTCCGATTATCGAGGCCGATTCCGATTGTCAAGGCCGATACCGATTATCGAGGCCGATTCCGATTGTTGAGGCTGATTTCGATTATTGAGGCCGATTTCGATTATCATGGTCGATTCTAATTGTCGTGGCCGATTATTGAGGCCGATTTCGATTGTCGAGGCTGATTTCGATTGTCGAGACCGATTATCGATTGAGGCTGATTGTTGAGGTTGATTATATAGGCCGATTATCAATGCCGATTATGAGTATGTGACAGCATAACATCATGATATATGCCCATACGCATCATCTGCATGTTTGATATGAGATGTGGTTAACCATTGCATATGTCATTGGGCAGGTTGTTATGAGACTCCCTGATAGGTGGAGATTGTCACACATAAGCGCACGGTATGCGCAAGATTGATGCATGACTGGATTGTATGACTCATGCATCTTGCATTGTGTATTGTGATTACTATACGCCCTAGCGACATCAGGGCTGTAGCCTCCACGGGCATGTCATGGATGGCCAGATGGGACACTAGAAATCTATTACTAACATTGGGGAGCCATAGATGTCCCTAGGTGAAAATCCCTAAACCTCTGTGGCCAGGAGACGGCCCAACGTCTAGACCGAGTGGATACATGAGCGCCCCAGTGCCGAATACCAGTAGACTGCATCTCCCACTATGTCGTGGTCGGTTAGGAAGGGGTGTGGCCTTACTCGCCCGAGGGTAGGGGGCATAGCTAGGCTGATTTTGACCAGCTCGTAAATGGGTCCACTATCAATGTGCCGAGTAAATATTGACTGACTACTAGCCAGGCAAATAATGAGGTCTCTTCCACTTGCATGGTTGCGCGTCCAGTGGGCGGTGATTACATGTAGAGTGTACTAGACCTCGATGATGATCCCAGTGATGTATAATACTGATATGTGGACTTATTGAGTAGGAGTTGCATACTCAGCATTTTACTCATTCATTAATTCATTCACTATCCACTCGGGCTGGTGGTGTGCAACTAATTATTATATGTACCTTCGCAGTGGCTAGGATTTCATTTGGGGTGCGCGACCAATCTGAGATTAGGAGTTTACCACATTAAGTCTGACTATCCAAATTTAGGTATGAGACTGGTTTGGATAGAAGTCTTTTATGGTGGACCTTGTAGCCTGCAATACCACATACTATCGTCCCAACTTCACACTCCAGCTTGGTCATTTCATTCGTATTGCATATTGCATTACGTCCGCGGTATATGGCATTTTGGGTTGCTATGCTACATTTGTGCATTTATATGGCCTAGATGAGGTTGACGGCATTAGTAGACTTGTCAGGATTTGTATATTGTATTACATTCTCAGTATATGATATTGGCTAATTATGCTTTTACATCACATAGCTTGGATAAGGTTGATGATATTTATGGACTTACCAACATGTTTCTGTATTACTCTTTTATTGTACAATTTACGGATTGCTAGTATTTCCGCTTACTCTAATATCTATATGCTTGGCACGTGCATCGGACACACTTAACCACCCTCTAAGCTTTCTATAAGCTTATGCACGATAGATGCGTGCAGGTGACGTTAGGTTGTAACAACATTGAGCTTGGAGAGGGCAACGGTCTTCTGGAGCTTTGATTTTGACATGTGTATTTCCCTTTCAGCATTGTACTCAAATGTTTATATTAGTGGATATATGATGATGATGTTGCTTTTGTGATTTGGGTATACTTGTGGTTATGCTTAAAAATCCTCCTTGTATGATCCTAGGATCAGAATCTGGCGTATGGGCGCTGGGAGCCGAGAATGGGATACTATGGGGGCTGTTGGCACCGGATTCGGTGATCGAAAATTTTGTGAGCCCAGATTCCTAGTTTGGGGCGTGACACACGTCCAGCCCGTCTGGACGGAAGGTGCAGATATACAACACATACTACAAGGTGGGCCCCACCCGTCTAATAAATGGACGGGTGTGGATAAGACCCATACATCACGGTGTGTCCCATGCAACACACCGTCTAGAGATGGACGGTGTGAATACAAAATACATACATTAAGGTGGGCCCCACCCCCACACGTGTAGCACGTGTGGGGTGGGCCCCACGCACTATCAAATGGACGGATGGTATGGATATAACACATACCTCATGATCAGACCACAAAACTTGTAGATGTCAATATAACAGCTAAATGCTGCTGGATTGCTGGGCTATTGGCCCAGCGTCCAGCAGATGGACGGTATAGATATAAAATACATTTATTAAGGTGGGTCCACACGCATGGCCCACCTCAGCTTTGAATAAGCTGATATTTGTGTTCTCATGATCCCCATCCAGGAGTCCTGGATGTCCAACGGCGGGACGGCCTAGATGGATTACATAATCAAGGTGAGCCCACAATCTAGCCCGGGACGGACGACATTCAAGGTGGGTCCCACATGAGTGACCCACCATGGCTTAGATCAAGCTAATATTTGTGATTTCCTTCATCCAGGCTAGCCCGAAAATGGGAAGCAAGTGGGCTTCATTTGTTGGACGTCCAGAAAATCTGGACAGTCCAGATTGTTGAACACATCGAATGGGCCACACACATCATCACCATAAAAAAAATGAGAAGGGGGGAAGAGAGAGATAGAGAGAAGAAGAAAGACCGGCCAAGGGAGGGGACCCCCTCACTATGGGCCCCTCAAAAGCTCCAAACCATATATCATGATCATTATATGGGTCCCATGTATTGCTTTACCTTACAGAAAACCTCTGATCTGGGGATGCCATCCCCACCATGAAATCAAGGTCTAGATTGCCCATCATGGCCATTGATTAACTCAAAACATCATGATGGGGTCCATGGAGAATGGCCCCATCATGGATCATGCATGCATCATAGATGGACCGTTGCCCACATCTAAAGGGTCAAGTAGGATCTCCACCATTGATTGGTGGGTCCTACATGTCCCTAAGCAAGAAAATTAAAGAAAGAATGGAAGATGTACCCTAAACATGTCACCCACCTTGGATCTTGATCTCCTTCTTCCACCACTGTGTTCTAGAGCTCCAAGGGATGAGATTCAATGGTTTGAGATGGGGTCTTTATGGTGGGATTAGTGGGGAATATAAGTGAAAGGGGCTGGATTTTTGGGGGTTGCTTGGACGTCCCAAGCACTTGCCTAGCTCTCTTAGCTAGGCAATCATAAGATGTGTAAGAAGCATGGGGGAGAAAGGGCATCATTACTAGCATGCCTAGGGCTGTCATGCCCCAAAATCCGGTACCTAGGTATATTCGACCCTGATTCCATATCCGAAGGTATGACTTATGTTTTATATGTTTACATTTCATAATCCATACATATATTGACAAAATGATCTCATTCATAAAATATAAAAATCCAAAAAAATTGAATAATCAAATATTTATTTAAAGAAGAATAAAATGTCAATGTTCCGACTATTCAAGATTATCATCAAACACATTTCATGGTCATGCTATCATATTATACTTAATATTCATTACACTTATTTAGAAAATGATAAAGAAACAAAATAAATAAAATAAAATCTCTTTAAGCGCCTCCACGAGATCCTGATCTTGAAATTTTAAAATCCCAACAGGGTAAGCTGCGAAGCCTAGTGAGAAATCTCAACACAGGTTTCAAAAATAACATCATATAATCTGAATAAAATAAACTAAAAGGTATAATACCTATTTAGGTAAAGCCATAGGTGATGAGATTAATAAAAAAGTTTTTTTTTTTTTTTTAAATTCAAAGAAAAATGAATGGATGAAATCAATATATGCTAAAATCAACAATAACAAGTGCAGTTTATTCTTTTTAACATCAGGGCCAGTTTACACCGGTTGGCCAACACCCGCGCCAATACCACACCTAGGCTGGCAATGGGAACCTCTTGCAGGTATGCTCACCCATCCAAAGGGCACTTGGTGAGGGACCCATTTATACATTAGCTGGTCAAACTACTACCCTACTGAACCTAGCAGTGGGAACCTTTTGCAATCCTGATATGCTCACCCACTCAAAGGGTACAGTAAAGGTTCCAAAGGGTACCAGTTGGGTTTCTGGGACTTTCAACCCAAGGGTCTTGATCGCCCCACCTATTTACACTTTAGGGATTTTCAACACAGAGGACTTGATCGCCCCACCTATTTTCTGGCGTTCCAAAAACTGTTCAGAGGATATATGTTTTAATATTTTATGAGCAAAATATTTCTAAGGACAAATTATTTCTAATCATTATAGATTGTTTGTACATGATTTAAAGTTCTACATAAAAAATATATTTATGCAATGTAATCCATCACATCCGATCCGATAGTCTGGAAAAGTATATTGAACTTGAAGTTTCTAAAAAAAAGATGCTCTAAATTCTGATTTTCTTAAAATTACCAAAAAAAAAATAATAAAAGAATTATTAATGCATGGGTGAACAATAATATAAATTTAAAGTTGATTCAAGGCTTGGTAATTAAAATAAAGAGAACCACAAAAAAAAATCATGTTGAATAAACACAACAAACTATGAATTAAATGAATAAATCAATAAGAGAAAAATGCACAATTATTGAATTATTTGCATAATAATAAAAGGAAAACATGTGAAATTTATTATAAGTAAAAAAATATAAAAAAAAAATTATCAAGTGGGAGAAACTCACTTTTTCTTAAACAGTATTTTCTTTTCTTTTCTTCCTCTCATGTCCTTTTTCTCTCTCCTACTTTTCTTTCTTCCTTTTCTCTCTTCTTTCTCTCCCTCTTTCCAACGTAAATAACCAGCAACTCTTTTTTTTGTTCTTCCCTCTCTCTCTTCTCTCTCCTTACTCTTCTAACGTTTAAGCACATCCCACGTCTCTTCCTTTACTCCTTATTTATAAGGAGCACAACATCACGTATGCTATTATTAAATGTACTTTTAAATTTTCAGTTTTCTTTCATTTTTAATCTTTGTACGTCACATTTTTCTTTCTTTCTTCTTGTTTACACCACGTGCACAAGTCTAGTGTAAGGTTGTGCACACATGCCACACATGTGGCACATGTATGCGAGCTGTGGTTATGGTAGGTGTGCATAGTGTATGGTTGGTGATGCATGCATGGGCCACATGTGTGTTTCATTAGAGGTATGTATGTGATGTATTTGATGCATGCATGCCACATGTGTGAAAGGTATGTGTGCATGATGTGTTTGGTGCATGTGTGTGGTTGTGATGTATTCAATGGTGATAAAATGGATGATGTCGACAGATGGACGGATCGATGTATACAAAGATAAACAAATGGATGTATGGATAGATAGATGGATAAATATATGGTTAGATGAGTTCAGATGTGATCGGGGAATGGACTTCATAATGTACCTGTGGATTGGTGGTGAGATGGACGGGTAGAATTGTAAGCGGCCACATTACAAGCGAGATGGACGGTTAGTTTAGATGGATGGACAAGTATTCTGATGATTTCAGCATATGGACTGTTTGATGGTTGTATTGTTGGATGGATAGTTAAATATATGGTTGGATTTATTATTTAATGAACAGTTGGATTGGATATGTCCAAATCAATGGTTAAGATTGATCCAATTAATCTTGTAGATCGACGGTCATATCGGACTAATTGGGTACGTCGATCAATGGTTAAAATTGGACGATCAAGATTTATTTGGGTTATTACATTCTACCCTTCTTAAAAGAAATTTCGTCCTCGAAATTTACATACCTATAATGCAAACAGGTGAGGGTATTTCTCTTGGATCTTGGCCTCTCGTTCCCAAGAAGCCTCTTCCTTGGTATAGTGACTCCACTGTACCTTGACTAACAGTATAACTTTGGATCGAAGCACTTGGTCTTTCCGATCAAGAATACGTACTGGTTGTTCGATATAGAAGCGTCTTCCTAAATCTCTAATGGTTACCAGTCTATAACATGAGAAACGCCTTGCTCATATTTCCTTAACATCGACACATGGAAAACATCATGAATACCGGACAACTGAGGTGGTAAAGCAAGTCTATATGCAACAACACCAACCCTCTCTAGAACCTCAAATGGACCTATATACCTTGGACCCACAATGGGCATGGACACCATGGATCCCACAATGCATGATCAATGGTTGGGGTAATGCGAGGGCCGGAACTCCCTATCTAAATGTTGAATCTCTGGTGGTGCTGGGGTGCTCCTGAGGCTCGGTGAGTCATATGCCTCTGTTGCTGTCAACGGTGCTACTGCTGGGAGCCACCCTAGGGGGCCTACCTCTTCCGGTCTCTCCTTTGATCGTGATCGCCCTGCGTGCCGACCCACTCAACCTCATAAATCTGGGTCCTCCGTACTACCTCCTCAAAAGGCGAGAGCTCTGCCCAACAACATGGACTTGGAGACCGTAACACAAGCCGTTCTCGAAACGGCGTGTCTTTCGCCCCTCATTATTAATCAAATACAGCGTGAACCTCGATAGCACTATGAAACGAGCTGCGTACTGAGCCATAGACATGTCTCCCTGCACCAGGGTCTCGAACTCTAATGCTCGCTACCGTCGAATGTGGTCGGGAAGTACTGCTGGTCAAATTGGTCTACAAAATCCTCCCATGTCCAGATGAAGTCAGGCCCTATAGCACGGCCTCATCCTCGGGTAAATAAACAGCCAAAGGGACCTGCTGTTAGGTCTACTCTCATAGTCTTGAACATCTTCTCCACCTGGGAGCACCATCTCTCGGCCATAGTCAGATCGAGCTCTCCCTGTAATCACAACGGATCGAGCCGAAGGAAGTCTCATAACAAGGCGCTCCCACGCTCTTGCTCCGCCTACTCTGGGGTCTCAGTGAGGCGCCTGCCTTGCCCATGGAGGGCTGCTGTCAAAGCTTGAAGCATTTGCTACAACTGGTCGGAGCTAACTGATACAGTAGGGGCTGCACTGGTCTCGGACGGAGGCGCAAGATCTGCATGAGCCTCGGGTGCAAGAACAAGATGCTCGGGTGGGGGAATGGGAGATATGGGAGGTGGAGTGGGAGTCGTTAGGGTCAATCAGGTCGCTCGGGCACCTCGGGTGCCTCGTGTGCCTCTTCTAGGCGGCATGGTCTACAAAAAAGAATAGAGGCCCTTATCAGCCTTGAGAACCCTCGAAGACTCAGACGTTAGGGAACCAAACTAGAAGATTACACACTCGGAACCTGATTGTCCTAAGCTCGTAGCAGATATGTGATGTCACCCTGAGTTATTCCTAAGTTGTGCTCTGATACCAACTCCTGTCACGCCCCAAACTCGGAAACTGGGCTCACGAAATTTTCGATCACTGAATCCGGTGTCAACAGCCTCCATATTACCCCATTCTTGGCTCCTAGCACCCATATACCAGGTTCTGATCCTGGGATCCTACAAGGAGGATTTTCAATATAAATTCGTTTCATAAAAAACATAACCTATGAACAATAACAAGAACGCCATCATAAAATCCACTATGATAAAAAAACTTTAAGTCCAATGTGCATAAAGGGAAATATAATAGATGACAAAGAGGCTCTGAAAGCTCGACTGCACACATTCCTGCTGTTGTTCAGCTACGACTTGGTGTCCCCTGCACACATCAATTGTGCATAAGCTTATAGAAAGCTTAGATGTCCTAACCACTGGACGAAAGGGACCATAATACAATTCTTCATATACTTCGGCTCTGAGAATAGAAGTGTGTGTGTGTGTGTGTGGGCATGGTAGGAATGTAAGTATGCAACATTAGAGTAATGCGAAAACATGCTAGTAAGTCCATGAATGCTATCAGTCGTACCAAGGCTATGCGATACAAGGTATGAATGCTATCGGTCACACCAAGGTCATGCGATGCGATGCAAGGCCTACATAGCCAATATAATATGAGAGATGCAGCTCAAGCATACCAATCAGCTCATCTCTGGATTATCATATATCAGTACAGTTCTCTCTGGATAATCAATGGGCTCTAATACGCTATACACCAGATTGCCGCCCCACACTGGACGCACAACCATGCAAGTGGAAGAGACCTCACTACACGCCTGACTAGTAGTCTGTCAATATCTAACCGGCACGTTGCTAGCAGACCCATTTACAAGCTGGTCAGACTCAACCTGGCAGTAATCCCCTTCTCTCCGGGCGGGTAAGGTCACACCCCCTTCCAACTGACCATGACATAGTGGGCAACGCGGCCTCCTAGTATTGGTACCAGGAGTAAACCCTCATACGCTCATACATACACTCGGTCTAGACATTGGAGCATCCTTTATGGTACTATAAGGGTTTGGGGACTTTTACCCTGGGACATCTATGGCGCCTCGTGCTTTAATAAGTATTTTCGGTATCTAATCCTACCATCCGCGCTGTACCTGTAGAGGCTACAACCCTGATGTCGCAAGGGCGTACAATAATCATAACACACAATGCAAGATGCATGAGTAACAAAATCCAGTCATGCATCAATCCTGTGTGTACCGTGCACTCATGTGGGATAACTCCGCCTATCAGGGAGTCCCATAAATAACCTGCCCAATGGCATATGCAATAGTCAACCACATCTCATAACAAGCATGTAGATGATGCGTATGGGCATGTATCATGATGCTATGCTATCACATACTCATAATCGGTATCGATAATCGGCTTATATAAAAGGCGGGGTCCATAGATGAATAGTAGATCCATGAGGGTCAGTCCTCAACTGTGGCTATACCAAATCTGATAACACGGATCCCTCCGTTTACGGTGATGATATATGCTCCTCATATCAAGGTTAGGCTTAGGTGGCCTACCTATATTCCTAAGGATCCAAAACGAGCTTCCTTCCCCATACTACCATATAGCCCGTTAGGACGTCAATACAGAGCTAAATGTTGCTGGGCTACTGACCCAGCGTCTAGAAGATGGACGGTATAGATATAAAATACATGCATTGAGGTGGGTCCACACGTGTGGCCCACCTCAGCTTTGAATAAGTAGATATTTGTGTTCTCAGGACCCCCATACAGGCGTACTAGACGTCCAGCGGAAGGATGACCTGGATGGATTATGTCATCAAGGCGGGCCCATAATCTGGCCTGGGACGGACGACATTCAAGGTGGGTCCCACATGAGTGGCCCACCATGGCTTAGATTAAGCTAATATTTGTGATTTCTTTCATCCAGGCTTGCCCGAAAATGGGCAGCAAGTGAGCTTCATTTGCTGGACGTCCAGAAAATCTGGACAGTTTAGATTGTTGAACACATCGGATGGGCCACACACATCATCACCATAAAAAAATGAGAAAGAGGGAGAGAGAGAAAGAGACAAGAAGAAAGACTGGCCAAGGGAGGGGACCCCGCCACTATGGCCCCTCAAAAGCTTTAAACCATATATCATGATCCCTATATGGGTCTCATGCATTGAATGGCCCTATTAAAAAAAAATCTGAGGTGGGGATGCCATCTCCACTATGAAATCAAGTTCTAGATGACCCATCATGGCCATTGATTAACTCAAAACATCATGATGGGGTCCATGGAGAATGGCCCCATCATGGATCATGCATGCATCATGGATGGGCCGTTGGCCACATCCAAAGGGTCAAGTAGGATCTCCACCATTAATTAGTGGGTCCTACATGTCCCTAAGCAAGAAAATCAAAGAAAGAATGGAAGATCTACCCTAAACATGGCACCCACCTTGGATCTTGATCTCCTTTTTCCACCATTATTTTCTAGAGCTCCAAGGGATGAGATTCATTGGTTGAGATGGGGTCTTAATGGTTGGATTAGTGGGGAATATAGGTGAAATGGGCTGGATTTTTGGGGATTGCTTGGACATTCCAAGCTCTTACAATGGAGGAAGTGAGACAGAATGGGAGAGAGAGAGAGAGAGAGAGGGAGAAAAGAGAGAGAAAAGAGTAATGATTGATAGCTCTCTTAGCTAGGCAATCATTAGATGTGTAAGAAGCATGTGATAAAATTAGCATCATTACTAGCACGCCTAGGGCTATGGGGTAGGGTAGGGTGGCTATAGCTAGGGTGATGTCATCACTTTCATGATTACGTAGGGAATAGGCATGGACACCATGGGTCTCACAATGCATAATCAATAGTTGGGGTAATGCGAGGGCCGGATCTCCCTATCTAAATGTCAGATATACGCGCAAGACACAGCGTTGGAACTGTGGCGACGACGCGGTCGCAATAGCACAGGTCCCAGGTTGAGTCGGCTCGGGTTTACAAGATGTGACTTAGGATCACACGTAAATGCTATCTACGAGGCACGAGTTGCCAGAATTTGATGAGATGAATCGCGGGATCGTAAGAAATAAAATGGACATTAAGACATAGGCCTGACAGCAGTACTTCTCAAAATTGCTATTTTCAAACTCAATACCATGATCACTTCTAATTTTGATCATAGGTACTTCTTTTTTAGTTTGAATTCATTTTAGAATTTTTCTGACTTCATCGAGAGTCTCTAATTTCTCTCTTAAGAAGGCTACCCAAGTATATCTGGTAAAATCATCAAGAATAACCAGAAAATACTTCTTTCCACCTTTACTCTCCATTCTCATTGGTCCCACCAAGTTTATATAGAGTATTTCAAGAGGTTTAGCTGTGGCTAAGGAGTTCACTTTCTTGTGACTACTCCTAATTTGCTTGCCAATCTGACATGCACCACAATTTTTTTCTACCTTTTTTAATTTGGGTAAGCCACGAATGTGATCTTTCTTGCTCAATCTATAAAGATCTCTAAAGTTAAAAAGTCCAAGACATTTATGCCGTAGTTCTATTTTGTCTGTTTGGACCATGTAAAATGAATAGTTAGAAGAGCATGAGTCATTGATAATGTAGCAATTTTTAAAGGTCCTATAACGATTTAATATCACACTTCCCTTCTGATTTGTAATCTCACATTCGTGATTTGAAAATTTTACACTATGTTTGTTATCACAGATTTGAGATATACTTAAGAGGTTATGTTTTAGACCTTCAATATACAGTACATTTTCAAAGGGAGGAAGATTGGAGAGTTGAACAGTACCTTAGCCTATGATTCTACAGTTGCTTCCATCTCTGAAAGTAATTAACCTGTCGTTTACTTCTTTGAAGTTTGTGAATATTGTTTTATCACCTGTCATATGTCTTGAACATCCGCTATCTAGGTACCATTTTGAATGGTTAGTGGCTTTGAAGGCTGTGTGGGAAACAAGACATGTAACCTTTGGAACCAATTTCATTATGGTTCTGGATTTAGGAGTTCCATTGGATTTTCTTTGTATTTGGAAGTTGATATTTTTCCACTTTCTATTAACTCTAATTCCATCTGAGTTGGATTTTAGAAGCTCTTTAAGTAATTCCACGATTTTTTCAGCTAAATATGATTTATCATATCTTTGATTTCTATAGCTGATAGCATTAGAGTTAATTTTAGGAACTTGAAGGGGTTTTGAGTTTTTGAAATCATTTCAACCAAAATTTCTCAAATTCTTACCTTTAGAGTTTGAGGATTCTCCTTTTACAAATATAGGAGGTGAATTCTTAATTTTCAGAGAATCATTTTTCATATAGCCCAGACCTGATTTATCACCACATTTTTTGGATAAGGTTAACAATTTTTCTAGTTTTGGGTCTCCATGGGCATATATCCAAGTATCCTTAGAACTCAAAAGGGAAGGGAAGAAATTTTGAGTTTTAGTTTCTCATTTTCAAGTCTGAGTTTTTTTAATTCTGAGGTTTTGAAATTTAAGTGCCCGTATTCATGACAGTTGAAACATTACCTGTCTTTTGTTTTAGTTTTCCAAGACTTAGATTTTCCTTTTCTTTTATTAGATGGTTTTTGAAAATATAATATTTTCTTATTTTTGAAAATTCTTTAAAATTTCTTAGTTAGCAATGACATATCATCTTCTGTATCTTCAAAATCAGAATTTGAACAATTTTCTTTTGAAACAGATTTAGAAGATTTAAGAGCAATAGACTTACCTTTAGGAGCTTTAAAATCTAACTCATATGTTTGGAGAGAGCCAACTAACTCATTAACTTTCATATTATCAGTATCTCTTAATTCTTGAATGGCAGTGACCTTAGAGTTGAATCTATCAGGAAGAGATTGCAGTATTTTTGCACAGACCTTACTTTCTGGGATTCCATCTCCTAGACCCAACATGGAATTTACTATATCATTTAGTTTCGTATGGAAGTCCATGAAAGTTTTTATTTTCTTCCATATGAATCTCCTCAAATTTAGTAGTGAGGAGTTGAACTTTTGATTTCTTGACTATTGTAGTTCCTTCATGTGTCATTTCAAGAATATTCCAAACTTGTTTGACTGTATCACATGAAATATTCTTTTGAATTCATTAGTCGATAGAGCACAAGTTATGGTATTTAAGGCCTTTGTATTAGCACTGCTTTCATTTTTATGAGTTCCAGTCCATAAGTAGAACGCAATTTCTCTCATGGACTTGGTTCCATCTTTGGCTACTACCTCAGTCATAGGAGGTTTCAATTTGGTTACAATGACTTGCCACACGCTTTCATCTAAGGATTTTAGAAAAATCCTCATTCGGGCTTTCCTGTATGCATAGTTAGAGCCATTAAAAGGCGGTGGCCTAGTAATAAACAAGCTATCGAAATTCGACATTATAAAAGCTCTAGATCTTTTAACTCAAGGAAATTAATCCAAAAATGGAGCAACTTAGCTTTGATACCACTTGAAAAGGCGAGATAATTAGGAAGTCCTCATAACACCCCAACTTTTTGAGTCTCAATAACTCAGGTGTTAACTAAGGTAATCGAAATCGGAGTGCAAAGAATCTAAAAGCAAACATGGTGAACTATTTCGTAGTAAATCAAATCTAAATTCTAGTCCACACAGCAGGGGACTTCTAATACAAAACATAGGATCCAAATGTTCAAGTAGCTAAAAGGGAAATGAATGCAACTATTGGTTAAGGCCATAGAACTCTGCCGGGTTCTGGTAAGGCTCCTCTTCATAGAAATCTTCTCCCTCTTCCGAGGGGCCTGCATCCACATCCACCCCAAAAGTACCCCCTTCTATGCCTGCATCATCTGTACGATTATATATTCAAAGGATGAGTGGCTAGCTTAGTGGGAACACCCCTCAAGATTACAACTACCAGATTAACTAAGTATTATCCCAAATAAAATATTTAAAATAACAAAAGTATAAAACAATTCACGTTTCAACCTTGCTTAAGTACAAAGATGTATGAGTGCACGCTAACTGTGGATGCACATCCAGTTGGCCAAGTGAATGGGCTTTTCAAATAGTCAGATCATTCAATGTAAAGTGGTGGGCCTTTCAGACAGTCATCTCACCTATGTAAGATAGTGATGGACCTTTCAAACAGTCAGCCCATCAACAAGAGGATGGGCCTTTCAAACAGTCGGCTCATTCAATGCAAAGTGGTGGGCCTTTCAGACAGTCAACTCACCTATGTAAGATAGTGATGGACCTTTCAAACAGTCAGCCCATCAACAAGAGAATGGGCTTTTCAAACAGTCAGCTCATTCAATGTGAAGTGGTGGGCCTTTCAGACAATCGGCTCACCTATGTAAGATAGTGATAGACCCTTCAAACAGTCAGCCCATCAATAAGAGAATGGGCCTTTCAAGTAGTCGGCTCATTCAATGTAAAGTGGTGGGCCTTTCAGACAGTCGGTTCACCTATGTAAGATAGTGATGGACCTTTTAAACAATTAGCCAATCAACAAGAGAATGGGCCTTTCAAATAGTTGTCTCATTCAATACGAAGTGGTGGGCCTTTCAGACAGTCGGCTCACCTATGTAAAATAGTGATGGGTCTTTCAAACAGTTAGCCCATCCATTAATAGGGGTGTGTCATGCATGTAGGGTTGATCTCAGCCATTGTATTTCAAGCAACCGATTTAGATAGGTAATTAAATAAGTGTCCTGGTTCAAGTGTTGTGAATATATAAAAATACATGTAGGTTTCCACAAGTGAATGTCGTAGTTCAAAGGTTATAAACATGTATTACCTAATTATTCCTTAAGCAAAACTCGGCATATCATAAATATGAGTTCCCACAATATATATGTTAAGCATGCAATAAATGGCAACTAACAGAGTCGCTTATTATTTAAATAAAGATTGGAGTTGAACTAACACAAGAGTTAATATGGGAGAGGAAAGCTGAAGGGGTAGAATCCTCACCTGGGAGTTGTTGACCTCAATGGTGATGCTTAGTGAGTGCGATACTTAAGGTTGAGCCCTATCTGCTTTCCTTAGGTCTGGAGTGAGGTGGTTGAGTTGGATTTGCCTTGAAGGGAATTTCTTGTCAAAGACACAACCAAGACTTTAGGCAATTGATGTGGACTTAGAAATTTCTTAAGATATGTATGAGGAGGTGGCTTACTGTGTTCAGGGCTGTCACCAAGAGATGATGGATCCAACATGCTTGGCTAAGGATTTAACTCACCCTTGTCTCTTAAGTGTTGTTGCCCATACAACACAGTTAGACTTACAATCTAGCTATGTATTTAATGGCCTACTACTACCCAATAAAATAGTGGGCCTTATGGGGAGGTCTACCTGAAGGTTTAGCTCAGGTAAGAGACTGAGGAGTCGGGTCCCTGATTCTGGAGTTTTTTACCGTTGCCTGAGTTGGGCCGAGTTGGAGCAGCCGAGTCAGTCCAGATGAGTTGACTGGGTTAGAATCGGACCAGCCTTTAACCCTCGTTCCTCCTTCCAACGATGGATGATGGACTCAAGCCTTGGTTGGGAGAGCTATGTCGTGCCATGTAAATGGCCGAACTTACTGCTAGAACAACAAAGAAACCCACGTCAGTCCATGCAGCTCTAGATGAGTCGACTTGGCCAGCACCAATCCCCACTGTTTGGCTGTCAATGGATTTGGCCTACGGGGACTTTCCAGTGTGGATGGGGCGTAGCTAGCCACACCCAGCAATGCTCGAGTGGAGCTGAGTCCGAGCGATGAGTCAAGGCCTGTCCGGACCTGTCTGTACTCGGTCCAAGAATGGCGTTGTTAGAAAGGAGGTCGTGCACACGGCAAGCTTAAACTCCCCTTCTTTCTCTCCTATTTTCTCTCTTTATTTCTATAATGTTGTCTTCGGCCTACACTGACCCAACACGCTCCATTTCGAACGGTCATCTTGGTGCAGTGCAACACTGAGTCCAGCAACTGACTGTCCACACTCTACTGTTATCCTCTCTCTCACTTTCTTTGAGTGTCTATCTCTGTTTCTCTCCCTCTTCCCTTCTCTCTCAATGGTGTATTTGGGCTGCACTAACCTAACTCGATCTAGCTCAAACGACTTGACTTAGCGCAGTGCGACGCCTGTTCTACACCACCCTCGACCCGTTGTATTTCCCTCTTTCTCACTCACTCTCTCTCGCTCTCTGCAAGTTGCTAGGTGAGAATCCCGTGGAGCTAGGGACGTATATATAGAGCTAGGGCCACATCTATCCTTTAACAGATGGTTTAGATGCGGCCGACTTGAGTTCTCTTTTATCTTTCTTTTTGTCTAGCCTGGACAAGATCCACCAGTGGGGTAGTGTCCTTACCATTATGGCCCGTCGAATGGGCATCTAAGATCTAGGAATGGGGCCCACTGTTTCATGGTGGGTTTCCAGGCAAAATGGAGAAGACGGGTGCCTACTAATGGTAGATTTTTTATTGACGGTAGATCTTATCGATCTAAACCTTTTGGAGGGATTAGATGGACCCTAGGATCATTATGGGGCCCATTAATCCTGTCCCTGATTGAGGAACAATCGACTCGTGAGTTCCCGCCACAGCTCGTTTCTCGTGCAGACAGGGGGTTTTCTCATGGATCTGCAGGTCGTTGTTGCCCTAATGCTAGGGTTCAGATCGTCTCTGGAGTCGTAACACCCCGTACTTTCCATTACTCGAGTGTTACCCTTTTATTTAATTTAATATAAATATAAGAAAATAATGCAACCTAAATGTATACACACACACACACACACTATGAAATACTATTTATATATTTTATAAATATTTAAGGTTTCACATTAAAATGATATGTAACTATAATCCATATTAAATGCATATACTTACAACATCGTTAATATAAATTACAAGCTATGGAATTTGTAATACATAAAAATAAAATATGCTGGGAAAATTTATAATGACTAACATATTTCAAACAATTTAATGACTTGTATAAAATTTAAAACCTAACATGTATATGACCATACAAATAATATATATAGTTATATTAATCTCTGCTTACTAATATTCATATAATTTATATACATTAACAATTTGTGATAATATAAGTTATATATGACAAAATATATAAAGGAAATATGTAATGATAATAATAATAATAATAATAAATAGTAATGGTAATACTAAATAATATTTAGTGTGAGTGGTGTAATATGATACTTACCGTTATAAAGGCATAAAAGGTCATACATTCATAATCTAACCATTTATTCTAGCTAAAATGGTCCCTTGGACCTTTCCAACCGTTGACGTCAAATTTCAAAGTGATCTGATTGTCGGATTGACGTAATAAACACCTAAAGACCTTGATTCGATTGGTACGACCCACCAAAGCTTCGGATCCACCTCATCTTTAGCCAAGTGTCCTAAGATGACACGTATAGCAGAATGGACAGAATGGATTTTCCACAAACATCATGGTGGACCCAACACAAATGTTGCGTGTGCACCATGGGTGGTGCACTCACCATGCACGGGTCCTGGGAGACCGGTCAGCACGGGCTGACCCGTGTTTCTCCCAAAATGGGAGACTTTTCTCTCTCTCCCTTTGTTTTTCCACCGACGGATGGGCGTCTGTTTGGGACACCCATGGCCCACCTCCGATACCCTGCTAGGTGATCTATTTGTCCATCTGGTGCGGACGCCTCTTCTGACTAAAATCCCGTCTATCTCACACGAACACGTGCACGTGTATAGGCACAAATCCAGACGTAGCTGGACTGTGTGTAACCACATTTCCAGAAATGGAAATTTCCCTCTGCTACTGCCAGGAGGGCGATTCGCGTGAACCTAGCTCCTAAAATCTCGGCCCTTCAATCCGAAAAATCCTAGCCGTTCGTCCCATTCACAAGGATTATGGTTTTCCTAGAAAACCAACAGCCGAAACCACCCTTCTTAAGTTATTTTTAGAAATCGGACTCTGGGTGAGATCCTAGCCATTCATCGAGCATTCAACGGTTGTGGGGAGTTTAGGGCTCTAAGGGAAGGATGGATAAATTGAGCAGATCGTTGCCCTAAGCTCTAGCAGCCGAACTTGAGTAAAAATCAACCGTTTCCTCCTAGCTCAAACCCAACAGCTGATCCTCCTCAAAGCTTCGATGAAGCTTACCTGCAAGCTCTCTAGAGTCCTCATGGACTGTTTAATGGAGGCAGATTCAAAGAAAACGCGGCAATGGCGAAAACGCCATTAACAACCATTGTCTTCTTCACCATTCGAAGCCGAGTCGAGATAGGTTCAGGTGTGCCATCTCCAACGTCTCGCCAGATGGAGATGTCCCTGGTGTTGGACGAAGATGGAAAGAAAAGAAGAGGAGGAGAGAAGGGAGATCAGTGAGTGGCTGCCCTATGCGGTAACAGCTCGAACAGAGTCAAATCTGGGCCGAGTCAGGTCGTGATTTGCTGCTCCCAATGCTTGGCGTTTCCAACAGCAAAAGGAGAAAAAAAGAAGAAGAAAGAAACAGAAAAGAGGGAGAGATCCAGAGAGGAGAGAAGGAGATGGTGCATGCTGCACCAGCTCGGGCTGAGTCGACTCGCTGGGACGAATCAGGCCAAGTTTCAGACTGAGTCAGGCCAATCCTGGGTCTGGTGAGTTTGGGGTGTGTCTAGGTCAAGTTTGGTTATGTCTGGACTGCCATGAATCAGAGAAGAAGAAGTACAAAGAGAGGGAGAGGGAGAGAGAGAGAGATGGGTCGTAAGTTACTATCGAGTCAACTCGCTAACTCGAGTCAAGCTGTTGACTCATTTTGGGGGCCTGAGTCTGGTATGGTATGGTTGGGTGTTCTAACAACAGGAAAGGAAAATAAGAAGGGAAGAAAGATATGAGGAAGAAAGGAAAAGGAAGGAGATAGAGAGTTGAGTCGAGTTTGGTGGGTGCCGATTCAACTCTGCTGGTACCCATCGAGTCTAACCGAGTTAATCTGGGCTTGGGTCTAGTCCAGATGTTGCTGGACCCATTCAAATAGGAAGAAGGAGGAAAAAGAAAGAAGAAACAGATGGAAATGAGGAGAGAGTGGGTTTGAGAGTGAGTCGACTTGGTTGAAAACTCGCCGAGTCTAGTCGAGTCAACTCGCTCAGATCTAGTCAAGTCAAGTGTAACAACTCAAAAAATTCCGTACAAAGACCCGAGTACCACCTCGCGCAGAAATCACTCAGGACCAAATCCTTTAGAAATTAGACAAGTTTAACTAGGTGTTAAACTAGATTAGCTGCGAAATCCGCTTAATCCATTTTAAATACGAACTACAAGACCCAAAACTTATAGAATCATTGATGCTACATTACCCTAAAATCTAGGATCAATCTCATTACCTAGTTGCTCTCGGGGGCACATTGAAACTTCGTATCGGACCTGGACCGCATGTCGAAAGTCCAATTACTAAGAAATTATATAATTCAGACCGCCTTGCTAGACTTGACAACCACCTCAGAAATCAAGTCTAGATAGTATCCCAAAGCTATTCGCTCGAGCCCGGAGCAAAGTGTGTGAGAAACACGAATATCTTTAGGAAATAAACCCAAACTTAAGTAAACTGAGTTGTTCACTTGCAGGTTTAAATATAAGGATTCTGACTGTCAGAATCTGACCCAAATACACCCTCGGATCAGGGGAAATCTCATACACAGGTCAGTGTACTTGTGGCCCTGATCGGTGATCGTGGACCGTTGAACTGAAACTGGTCCGCCACGGGCGATCTGTAAACTCGATCGGACCGAAAACTTAACTCGACCTAGATCCATGGTCAGGGAGCTTAAGTCCGACTACACATAGAAAAGGAGCCTCCGGAAGTGCTTCGTTGAGCTGAAACAGACGCTCTTTGGACATAACCTAAGTATACCTTGGCTTTGGGGTCATTCCCATCAGTTCTGGGCCTATATGAGGACCTTAAACCCTCTCCCTCTCACTTCATATGAATTTTCTAAACCCTAAGAAAGAGAAGAAAGAAAAGAGAGAGAGAGAGAGAAGTGGGGATTCTTCTTGGGATTCGATCCTGTCATTTCACGTACTTAGCTACCCTACCTACATTGCTATTCTGGCGATTTCGACGTTACACTTGGGTAAGGAAACCTGACCCTAATTTGGTTTAGGGTTTCTGATAGTGCTAGTTATGAAATGGCTAACCTAACTCATGCTATAGGTTGCAAATCCTCCGTTGACAAAGACTTAACGTCTAAAACGACTCCGTTACACATTTATCGGCATAAGGTGTGGACTATAGACATATAGGTTATGGTTTTCAAAGCTTTCAATGTCGGTTAATGATAGATTCCTGACGTGGATGCTATTTCACATGCAAAATGCGATATCTGTTCTACGTTTCAGTTACATTCGAACTATGTGGAGTTTAGCATATTCTTGGTATTTGTAGAAAGTGCCGTATACGTATGAAATTCGAAAGTGTGTTTGCTATGATTAATTGCCGTGTGTATATACTAGTTATACGTGTAACAACTCCTTGGCGAAAGGATTCGCCCTAATATATGTTTGGGCCAACTTACGCTATGTAGGCTAATAAGTGTAGTCTAGGTGTTTGTGAAAATGCTTGTATAAGTACTTAGGAGATAGTGCATTAGGTGAGTGTTGAGATAGGATTCTCAACTACCATAGGGATGTGTATGATTTCCTCCATGCAAGTTGTTTAGTTTAATCGCTTACTTATGAAATGTATGTGTTTGGATTTCCAGTTTAAGTTGTATTTTATAACATGCTTATTAACATGTTTGAACTACTTGGTTAATTCTGCTCTGACTACTCTACATGCTTACTGGTTAAGGATTGAATGTGTATGGGGCTATGCTATGGTCTAGGCAATCGGTAACAGACTTTGAGTTCATGGCTGAGATTCATTCGCCATGTAGGACGTGTTTGATGAACCCGAGCCGTACTAGAGTTGTCGGCAGTGGTTAGGCCACACGAAGTGTTTATGCACTTCATGTTGATCAACTTCAGGTGCGCTCGTAATAGTCAAGCTCGTCAAGTAATCCAATTGACCCGATGTATGTTCACCATGTATGGACACTACTTCTTGAACTTAAGGTACCAAACTCACTAGTGAAAACCCCGTTAACCTTGGTACCTCGATCCGCTAAGACTCATGAGCCAGACATGGTGGTATGGAACACTGTGGTCGAGCTGTCGACCTACGCCGGGGAGATGAGTCCACCCGTAGTGACCAGTGAGCAACATTGCCTCGTGAGCCGAATACGGTGGTATGGGACACTGTATTCAATCTGTCGGCCTGCACTGATAAGGTGACGAGCCCTTTGTAGTGACCTCGAGAGTACTCTGAGTCAAAGTGGAGGCGATGACCCTTTCATAGCAACAAGAGTATGAAATAGGCCTGCACTGATCAGGTGACGAGCCCTTTGTAGTGACCTAGAACCGCAACTTCATATGAGATTTACTAGGACTAACGACCCTAGAATGGATCATTATTGGGTATTAATATAAGGGAGGTACCTTAGTTTCCCAATCCTGCTGTATGAAAAGGACTAATAAAAACTTGGTAATCACGCTCATAACATCGTACTGCATGTGCCCCGGGTTGAAGAGCACAGAGGGAAGAAAGCATGTCATGACCGTAAGATAGTGTCGCACGAGGGAGTGTAGGCGAGGTCATGCATCATGAATATATTTCATCCTTGCATTAATAAGAGTATCTAGGAATGTCTGATATGTCCGTTTATCATTACTGCTTGACTGAGTTGATGACATGTTAACCTTTGCTCTATGATTCCACTGAGTTGATCACTCACTCCCACATCTGTCTTAGTTGCAGATGACGATGCGACTTAGGAGGCGGAGCCTGATTCTGATGGAGATCTGGATGCGTTCTCGTATATGCAGTTCTTCGACGGTTTTGCTTAGGCCATCCTGATCGACGGGCTACAGGGCTTATCATTATAGTTGAATTATTTTTGACATTTCTTAAACTATTACATGTATATGGTGACTCAGTGACATTTCTTAAACTATTACATGTATATGGTGACTCAGTGATGTGTTCATACTCTGGAGACCAATAGTGATCCTTTTGGGCTCATATACGTTTATATACATCTTTTAGTCTTCCGCTTGCATTGTATAAATTGATATGGAGTATGAATTACTGTTTTAGTATAATCCCACTCATGATTAATGCACTAACATAGACAATATTTAATCATAAGCATATATGTTGCATAAGTGATGTTTTAGAACTCGGGAGTTGAGTTGCTACTCGACCCCCGATTTTCAGGGCGTTACATCAAGTAAGTCATTTAACCTAATTATATTTGTTGTTATTTTGACATCATTGACTATTGTTGGATTGCTATTTTAATTAGTAACATTATTAATATGGTTATTACATTAATTAGAAATTTAATCTAGAAATTTGAACCTGGGTATAAACTCTAAGATAAAATCCTAGACCTAAGTAGCCTAGACTCTAGGTCAATACCCTAAACGTAGGCAATGTATTAGGTTTGGATCTAATTGTAGGACTTCATAATTCATGATAGGTCTTATAGTTGTTATCATGATTAAATTTATTATTTATAGTTATGATTTAAAATCATTAGAAATATTATCATTTCCCTTGTGGGATTAGTTAAATACTTGTTAATATAGTTATTACCATTAGAAAATACTTATTATTATTACTTGTATTATCTAAGAGATTAGTTATTATGAGTATATCAGATAAAATTGGTATGTTTAAATATTAACTTATGAACTATCGTTACTAATATTGATAGATTGATACTCCTACTATGAATATTATTTGACCCATTGTATAATAATAATAATAATAATGATAATAACATTAATGATGATAAGTTAGGATTTAAATCCTAAAATCTAAGTATGGGGCTAGACCCAAAGATAAAACCCTAATTCTACACTAAAACCATAAAAGATAACCCTAGGTGGTATGTAGAACTTGGGTCTAATTCTACATCCTGATTTATGGTAGGATTTAATTTTAAGGGAATGCGCATTCACTAGCGATGCTAATAGGCGATGCAAACTATAAGGTGATGATTCTTCCCCTTGAGCTTCCATCTTCTCAATAGCTTAAGTTATAGTTTTTATTTAAATTTATAATTGATATCTTCCTTCATAATCACATGTGTTAGCTGGTGGAAATTGAATTGTTGTATTACATGCTTCATGATTATCCTGTATAATTGTTCATGCTTGTGGATTTCTTTTTGTGGATTGCATATGGAACTTAAACTGGTACATTAGTGGGAAACCCCCACTTATAAATGTACACCCATACTTGGGATGTAACTCAATCGACGGTGATTGCAATGGACCTTCGATCTAGTGGTTATTGAGTGGTGGTCTAGATGGATCATTGATGTGGGCCTACCATCTAGGGTTGTTGTGTCCAATGGTTTTTAAGGATGGTCTTTATCGTATGGTTTTGATATTCGCCCTATGTGGCATGTTTTGATACTCACCCTACTCGGTTTTGTTTTGATATTTTCCCTCTATGGGTTCAATGTTTTATACTTTACAACCATGTGATGGTAAGCCCCATATAATGTAATATGATTGACCACTAGTCGACGGGTTTCTATTAAACATCCTAAGATGGCAGCCTCATGGGCCGGGGATGGTGGTATGGGACACTATGCCTAAGTCGTCGGCCTACGCTGGGCCATGTGCTCCCCGCAGTGACCGTGAGCTTACTTAAATTAACTGGTTGCAATTGGACTAATAATGGGCTGGCAAATTATACATACATGACATATTACAATGACTTGAATCACTTTGCCCTACGATTATGCCGAGTGTTGCGCTTATGACCATTCAATCGATTTATGATGATGACTTAGATCATCATGCCTATGCAATTATGCCGAGTGTTATACTGATGACCAGTCACATTCATGCCTGTCTGGATGTTTTACCCGGGGCACAAACCGTCTAGATGTTTTACTCAGGTTGATGATTTCATGAATGACGACCCTCCTGTCCGTCTAGATGTTTTACTCAGGACAATGATTGCATTCACACATCTATGCATCTAATAAGACTACGTTTACTCTGTTTTGGTTGTCTGAATGTTTTATACTATTTCTTACCTAATGCGGCGGTGTGTAATCTTGAGGGGAATTCACACCGAGTTGGCCACTCATCCATCAAATATACAACTGTACAGGTAGCACAGGTGGCCCTGATGATGTTCACACTCATATTGGTGAGGAGCAGGCTATGGTTGACAAGGGTGCATGATTATATTTGCTAAGGGTTGCTACAGGATTTCATATCACAAATTTGTTGTAATTTACTTTATTTCACATATAATATTATTTCATTTTGTAATTGTTAGAATGGGGACATTGGTTTGTATAAGTCATTATGGGTAACCTCTTATATATTCTCAATGAAATTTAGAATTTTCCTTTTATGCTTACTTGTCCATTCTACGCTCATCTGCTTACTCTGATGAAAGATAAAGGAAAAATATTATATCTGACCATCCTTTAAGGTTAACACTCGGGTTTCTGGGAAACAGGTTGTGTACTCAGGTCCTGAAGATTCGAGGCATTACAGGAGTCTAGGTGGGAGGCTCGGATGAAGCTAGCACGATTTTCCCAATAGGGAAACCAGCCAACCACCTTTTCCTAGCGCTAGCTTGCTGCTCCTTTCCTAGCGCCAAAAGAGAGGCTGGGATTCATCCTAAATGAAAGGTCAAGATTAGAAGGCGAGGCCGCACGCGGATCTCTAGCATGGCATAAATCCAGCCTGGAAGAAATCATGTGAGTCCCTACCTCACTTGGGCTCATGCTTGTGCGTCCGTGAGCGTGCATGGTCATGGGGTGAAAGCATGGTTTTGGTCAACCGTGCAAGACCTTCCAGATGGACGGTCCTCATCAATGTGGAGTGGCGTGATGACGACCCACTGAGTTGCCTGTTTAAATCTCTTGTTGGCGGGAATGACGGACGAGAGAGGATTTCTCTTAATTTTAAAATATTTCGGGTCAAACACCGTTTGACCAGATCCATCGTCCGGTGCACCTCCGGTGTAGGCCTTGTGGTGCATGCTCATCCTGCTGTGGGGTCCACATCGGTGAATCTGCCTTATCCACACCATCCATTCTCTTTAGGGGCCATCATCAAGGTCTCCTGGCCATTGATCTTGAGGATGGGTCCAATCTATGGTCGTACTTAACCTCTTAGCCCAATCCCTCAGTTTGTGTTGTGTATTTCGACCGATGAGCTACTCAGGCCATCTTGCCCACGTGATCCTAGGCCTCTTATCTTAGTAGAATTTGCTTACCCACCACGGTGTCCTCTAATAGCTAAGTTCCTAAGAGTAAGTCTTTAACGGTTAATAGGAATCCCTGATTGATGTGATGGCCCAATTCAGAGTTCAATAGTGGGTGGCCTGATTTACAGATGAGGATTCATCTAATGGTCAAGTTTAGTTTAGACCATGTGTATGGTTAGTCGAGTTAATTTATGATTGTGCTAAGTGAGATTAATTGATAATGCTCGAGTATTGAAAAAGTGGGGCGTTACAGTCTACCCCCCTAAAAAAAATTTTGTCCTTGAAATTTACCTGAGGCGTGTCGTTGTATAGGTGAAGGGACTTCTCCTTAACCTTTGCTTCCCGCTCCCAAGTGGCCTTTTCTTCACCGTGGTGCCACCAGAGAACCTCGACCAGTGGTATAGTCCTTGTTCACAAGACCTGCTCCTTACGATCCAGGATGCGGATGGGTTCCTTGGTGTAAGAAACGTTGTCCATAAGTTCAACATGGTCCCAGTTAACAATGTGTGACTCGTCTGGAGTGTACTTCTTCAACATGGATATGTGAAAGATGTTGTGGATACTGGCCAGTGTAGTAGGTAGCGCATGGTGGTATGCTACTACTCCCACGCGATCTAAGATTTTGAAAGGTCTAATAAAACGAGGAGCCAACTTCCCTTTCTGCCCAAACCTCATCAGGCCTTTCATGGGTGATACCTTTAGAAACACATGATCCCCTACAGTAAATTTTAGGTCGTGCCGCCAGTTATCTGGGTAACTCTTTTGTCTACTCTAGGCGGCTAATCACCTGGGTGGTGACTTGTACAAGTTCAGGTCCCAACAAACTTCTTTCTCCTATATCCGCCCAACATTGAGGAGCTCAATAGGGGCGATCATAGAGGGCTTCATAGGGCGCGATGCCTATGGTGGATTGAAAGCTATTATTGTAAGCAAACTCTGCCAGAGCTAAGTGATTGTCCCAATTTCCCTTGAGGTCCAGGACACATGCCCTCAACATATCCTTCAGAATTTGGTTTACCCTCTCAGTCTACCCATCTGTCTGAGGGTGAAAAGTCATACTGAATTTGAGTTTGGTGCCCAGTTCTTATTGCAGCCTCTTCTAGAATGTGGAAGTAAATCGAGAGTCTCAGTCTGATACTATTTCGCGGGGCACCACATAAGACCGAACAATTTCCCGTATGTATAGCTTTACTAGATCATCGGTCGAGTCGATGGTGCGAATAGGGAGGAATCGAGCGAAATTTGTTAGTCGATCGACAATAACCCATATTGAGTCATGCTTCCTTTGGGTCTTGGGAAACCCGGATATGAAATCCATGGAGATGCTATCCCACTTCCATTCCACCAAGGGTAGAGGCTGAAGAAGGCCCGTAGGTCTATGATTTCAGCCTTTATCTTCTGGCACACCATGCACTTTACTATGAAGCCTGTGATGTCCCTCTTCATGTTATTCCACCAATATTGCCTCTTCACATCTCTGTACATCTTAGTGCTTCCTGGGTATATAGCTAACCTGGAATGATGTGCTTCCACCATCACTATCTTTTTTAGGTCTGCAACATCTAGTACGCATATGCGCCCCTGGTATCAAAGGCTGTCATCGCCCCAACTCGCCAGTCGAACTCCCCCTTGCCCTCGCATTTGCTCTTCATTTTTCTGAGCCACTCATCCTGATCTTGGGCAGATATGATCTGACGGACTAAGGTCAGCTCTGCAGTCAAAAGGGCTACGTAAGCACCCAGTTTATTGAGCGTAAGCTGGACATCGAAGTCTTAGACAAACTCAATCATCTACATTCCTTGATCGTCAGGGCGACCATTAACTCATGCTTCTTCTTTCTCCTTAAGGCGTCGACCACTGAATTTGATTTCCCTGGGAGGTAAGACATATCAAAATTAAAGTCTTTGAGAGTCTCCATCCACCGAGATTGGTGCATATTCAGGTCCTTCTATGTAAATATGTACTTCAAACTCTTATGATCACAGAATAACTAGAATTCCTCCAAATAGAGGCAGTGCTGCCATATCTTCGGGGCAAAGACTATTACTGCCAGCTCTAGGTGGTGTGTCGGGTATTTCTCTTCATGTTTCTTCAGTTGCCTTGAGGTGTAAGCAATTACCTTATTATTTTGCATTAGGATGCACCCCCATCCTAATTTTGATGCATCGTTATACACCATAAACTTCTCCCCTTCTTGTGGAAGAGTGAGCACTGGCGCAGATGTTTGCCTAATCTTCAACTCCTAGAAGGCTGCTTCAGTATTCTTATCCCAGGTGAATCGTGTGTTCTTCTTTATCAATTGAGTAAGCAGTTGTACAATTCTTGAGAATTCTTTGATGAAGCGCCTATAGTACCCAGCCATGCCCAAGAAACTCCGAACTTCTGTGATGGTGGTAGGATGTTCCCACTTGGATACTGCTTCTACCTTAGCGGGATTGACCGCTATGCCTCCTACTTTCACTACGTACCCCATAAACTTCACTTCCTGTTAACAAAACTCACATTTGGACAGCTTAACATATAACTGATTCTCCTTCAGGGTGCTTAGGACTATGCACATATGTTGTTTGTGCTCCTCCCGATTTTTGGAGTAAACCAGAATATCGTCGATAAACACGATCATGAATCGGTTTAGATAAGGCATGAACACCTGATTCATCAGCTCCATAAACACCACCGAAGCATTTGTGAGACCAAAGGACATGACCAAAAATTCATAATGCCCATAGCGGTTCTGAATGCCATCTTAGAAATGTCCTCGTCCTTGATCCTCAGCTGGTGGTACCCTGACGCAGATCAATCTTGGAAAAATATCGATACGCCTGAGCTGATCGAACAAGTCATCAATGTGAGGCAGTGGGTATCTATTCTTTATTGTAACCTCATTCAGCCTTCTGTGTTCTACATAGAGACACATTGACCCATCCTTATTCTTTATGAAGAGGACTTTTGCTCCCCACGGAGAGATGTTGGGGCGAATGAAGCCTTGAGTCAGTAACTCATCGATCTGACTCCTGAGCTCTTCCATTTCACAAGGGGGCATACGAAATGGGGGTAGGGATATGGGAGCGGTTCCTGGCTTAAGGTCTATGCAGAAATTTATTGCACATTTAGGGGGCAGTCTTAGTATTTCTTGAAATATTTCCAAAAAATCCTGCATAATTGGCATGGGGCTAATGGTGGCCTCGACTGACTTTGACTTGCCTAGAGCTTGCAAGCTCTCGAACGCATCGTGCCTAGTCCTTCTTTTTAAGGTAAAGGATGCCCAACCAGGGATAGATATGGTGACTATCCTATCGCGACAATCCATGACTGCTCGAACTTGCGAAATCCAGTCCATCCCCAAGATGACATCGAATTGTCTGATAGGCACAATAATTAGGTCCACAACAACTTTGTGATTAGCTAGGGTTAGAAGACACACTCTACATACTTTACTTGTTTTAATGAATTTCCCCATAGGGGATGTTACTACTAGGGAGCATGTAATAGAGCTGTATTCAGTTCTATTTTTATCGCAACGACAGAGTCTATGAAAGATAACTTTGCGCCATAATCGAACATGATAAATACAGGGGTACCGTCGATGCGAGCCATACCGTATATTTCCTGGGACAGTTCTCCTTCAACTTCAGGGGTGGAGACAACATACATATGGGTAGGAGGATTCTTTTGATACACTGGGGCTCCAACACTGGGTGGTTGTGGCCTTATTAGAGGCTTAGCTTTTGCCTAGAAGGGAGGGGGACGATTCCCCTTGGGTGGAGGCGCGAAGCCCTCATCCCCCATTCTCTTGTAGTAGAAGTGAATCGTATGCCCATCTTTCCCACAACAATTACAACTCCTAGCTATAAAAGTTGGTGCGACGGCAGTTGGCAGGGCCCTGAAACATCCTTCTGGTACTGGTGGGGCAGGAGGCGCCTGCCGTGGCCTACCCAGGGGTTCCCTAGCTGGGAGGTGTGACCTCGTGGTGCGCTCAAAATCCTGTTTAACTCGCATGGCCTTGTCCACCATCTTCGAGAAGTCTTCGAAGTCCCAAGTGCATAACCGCGATTAGATCCCTAACCGGAGACCTTCCTTGAACTTTTGCAGTTTATATTTTCTGTCTTTCAGGGCCTTAGGCATGAAGCGGGACAGTTCATCAAATCGGGCTTCGTAAAGGGCGACGGTCATGTTGCCCTGCTCCAGTTTCAAAAATTGAGCTATCTTTTCGTTTCTACATGACCGAGGAAAGTACTTTTCCAGGAACTTCACCCTAAAGCTTGCCCATGTCCAAGCATACATGGTTGGGACGCCTCGCTGCACACTATGCCACCAGTTTTCCTATTCGCCCTCTAACAGGTAGGTAACCATCTTTACCATATGCGAATCAGAACACTGCAGAGGCCGCATCAACTTGGTGATTCTTACCAACCAGTGCTCTGCCTGTACCGGATCTGGCGCCCCTTCGAACATTGGCAGTCGAAGCCTCTGGAATTGTTCGAAGATATCTACACCCCTTTATCTCTGTCTCCCTACGATCCCTACTTCGCAAAGACTCCGTCATAAGTGTGTGCATGTCCTGTTGCTGTCGGATGAACATATCCTGTTGCTGCTGCATGGCTATAACCATTTTCTCAATGGCTATATAAGCTGAAGCCCCAGTCTGTCCCCCTGCGGATGCCTCAGTGGTAGGCATCCTTTATTCGAAATACTGTGACGGTAGCCCTGACGAAAAGATCTGAGGGGAAGGAGAATCCCCTACTGTTTCCGATCCATTGTCCATGTTTGTCACTCCAAGTGGAAGGCTTAGCGTGTATTCAGAGTTACGCTCTCTCTGGTGATCGGTCGATGGAATGTGATGAATATCGACCGTATTTGTCCACTGTAATAGTAATATGGGCGTCATGGCTCCCTGAGAGGTTAAAATTTCATGGTTCAGGTGATAGATTAGCGAATCATGGTATGACTATGACAACAACATTGAATATATGTCGACACATTAAATTTAAGCCATTATCAAATTTCTTTATTTAGTTGGATGACCAAGTGGACAAGTCATGCTTAAATAAACTGTACCATATGTAAGTGGGTCACTCTATCTTAGATATGGCTAATCATTGAGAGAAAGCAAGTCATATGCAACGCATTTAGCATTACTTAGAAGGTCTTTCTAAGGCACCTAGGATTTCAATCCATACTAACATTTCTTTTAGATATTGGGGTTCCTTTGTAGGTTTAAATTTTTTACTTTACTAATATCTGGGGAGCCTAAGTGTTTTATTTCTATGTTTGCTCATCCTAACTACTTTCTACAGGGAGTTTCCTAAGTTTCACTTAAGTTATTTCCTTATAAATTTTGTGTGTCGATCCCACAGCCTAGCTATCTTAGACTCCGCTTTGATACTAACTGTAACACCCCAAATTTTTTAAGTCTCAAAAACTCAGGTGTTAACTAAGGTAACCGAAATTAGAGTGCAAAGAATCTAGAAGCAAACTTCGAAATTGCGGTAATGATCGCTTTAGTCGAAGTGGGTATATACCAATATGTTCTAGAGGGAAGCGAATAGGACTTTTTATTATTTTATGATATTTTAAAATCCTATCAATCTTATCCTGAGAAAATATGCATGTATCAAGATTTCTTCAAAGTAACTCTAATGGCTTCCAAGCTAAATAGAGGATCCAGTTATAAAAACTATTTGAAAGATAAACAAGATACAAATCATAGTTTATGATGGATGTGACTGTGTGAGGTGTGATCTCAGATAATCAAATATGAAAACATTTAAGGAAATCACACAAGCAGTAGAAGACAATAGCAATCTCAAACACAATTATTTATATAGTGGTTCAACTACTTGTCTACTCTACTTCAGGCGGACGCACTCGACCCTTGAGTGTACCGGATCACACTAACGGAGGTTTCACAACAGGTTCACCTCATACCGGAGGATTCAAATCAGGTTCACCTCAAACCAGTACAACCTACTCTAGGCTGAATATAACGTGTCTACACGTCATAAGTTTATGCCCCACACAGGAGCAAGGGTCAACACACAACACCTGAATTTTAGGCCGCATAGGCCAAGGATCCACACAAGGAAACTCACCGGTTTATGCTCCCATGAGCAAGGGTCAACACACAGCACCCAGGTTTTAGACCACACAGGTTAAGGACCTATACAAGGACCTAAGAGTTTATGCTCTCCACAGAGCAAGGGTCAACACAAAGCACCCCCCATGTACGCTCCCATCGTAGGCCTCCTATGAGGACTTAAAAGCGGTGAGAAACACCTTAGACCCAATCTTATAGAAGGAATGATCGTAAGGGTCCTTTAGACTCTAATGACTTACAAATAAGTAGAGCCCCATTCAGCACGTTGATGAATATCTCCTCCTTTAATGATGAAGAATCTTCAGCTCCCTTAAACCGTAATTTAAATGATGTACCAAGATAAGGTGACAGGTTGGGTCAAGGTTATGATGCATCCTACTCTTTTAAATATTTTCCTATAAAGGAGATAGAGCGATTTCAATCATCTATGCATTCAAGGTATCCCAACTTAATGATTTGCCATAAAGATGGTAGTTGTAGGATCCTTGAATGCGGAAGTTCATTCCCCAATCCACTCTATTGAATGTCAATTATGAGGGTGGATTGGAAGATGAACTTCCATGAGAGAAAAGGCTTAAGGTATATGATCTAGGGTTAAACACTCGAAAGCACTCTCTATTTTCTCTACCAACAACCAAGGGCAAGCTCTCATTAAATAGGCAAAAGTTTCCAACAGATATAAAACGGTCACATTTTTTATAGAGTTCGATATCATTGAGCAGGGTCGATATCATCAAGCATATACTCTCGATAGCATCGACTTGCCACTCGATGATACGAACTCAACCATCAAACGCTTTTGAAACTATTGTCAACTGGTCTCGGAGATTGAACACACATCGATGACATCGGATTTCGAACTCCGATTTCATTGATGCTGGGTTCGATTCCTCGACATTTGAAAATGTGAGAGCACTTGCCTTTGAAACTTAACAGGTCTAAGATATGATTGAGCATCACTCAATATCATCGGAATTTGAATATCGATGATATCGATGGCAGTGTCGATTCATCGATAATTCCAGGGAATTTTCCTATAAGCTTGCTGGACAGTTTTTGTCCTATTTCGATGACATCGACCCAGCCTCGATATGATCGATATTTGAATATCAATTTTATCGAGTGACTCTCGATCCAAGAAAAATAACCTGAAAACTTACTGGATAGATTTGTGTCCTAACCTGATATCATCGAAGATCTACCGATATCATCGAGATTTGAATTCCGAGGATATCGAGGAGCCCTTTGATATATTGAGAATCACATGATTTATCTTAGTAGTATTTTGGACACAACTGACCTGATGTCAATTTTATGGAGTCGACTCGATAGACTCAAGATTCAAATTTCGATGATATCGAGCAGTCCATCGGTTCATCGATAATTCAGTCCAAAGATCATTGTGGTTACTGGACATCGTAAGTCCTCATTTCAATAATATCAAGTGAGCTTCGAGGACATCGATAACATGGTTTGACTTCATTGAGCCATGTATCGATAAATCGATAAAGGTAGAAAACTTAAAGATTTTTCTATTTTTTGAAAAACGTTTTCTAACCAAAGAAACCTAGGATGTTCTATTCTATTTAAAGGGTTTTAATTACCTAGTGTTTAGGGACATGGGATGTGAGGCTAAGATTTACCTGTGACGAGTTCGAGCATACATCCTGTTGAGGCGGATGCTTGATCAATCTTCTTATGGGGCTCCTTTGTCTTCCTGACTCAATGCTCACGCTAATTGACAAACCAGGGCACTTTCAATCTCCCCCTTTGTCAATTACATGACAAAACACCCTAGAACAACTCCTAGATGAACACCCTAAATTGTGTGTATATGAACTTTACACAATTTTACAACACTATCTAGTTCACACACACAGATGACCATTTTATTCAGTAGCTGCTCCCCCTTAACAGCAATCTCCCCCTGTCTTCTTGTAGTTGCTCCCTCTAACAATCTCCCCCTGTCTTCTTGTAGTTGCTCCCTCTAACACTTGTCTACTCCCCCTATTACCTGTACCATCATTCACAAACACAAGTAGATACACACAATTTTCCTTCGGGGTGTGGATTTGTTCTCCCCCTTTTTGTCAGTCATTGGCAAAGGGAAATATAACAATGGATATTCACTGAAGTTGAAGCATATGGCAGAACCAGGACCCAAAGAAAATGCATAAGATGTACAACAGATAAGGACATGTATGCATATTAAGTCAAAGGAGATCAGTGATTTTAACAGACACTAATAGTATGGAGATAAAAATCAAACATCACAAATCAGTTACGGAATATGTAGGAGGAGACATTCTCAGTTGATATAAACCAGATAAAACAGAGAAACGGGGATAAACATTATTTGAAGCACCCCAGAGAAATATGGTAGTAAACATATATGAATTATAATTAGATATGAAATAGAATATCTAAAATATGTATTTCCCAAGGTTGGCAGTAGTGTAACATCCATCCCAAACACAAAAAAACTAGTCCACCCATGCGAAATAAAAAGTATTGTCCTCATTCAGAGGATATCCCAACAAAAAAAAAAACTTGTCAGACTTTGCAAGTTAATAATCCATCACATACACTCATATGATCGTAGGGCATTCAAAAAGATACCCATGCCCATATGCTGAGATGAGAATAGGGTGTATGTGACGGCAAAAGGATTATCTTAACAATAGAGGAGATGATGAAGATGGTGTTGTATCGTCTCATCGATAGGTTATCAGATCGATCAATTGCTGCACCGACTGTTGCGTGCTAGACACCATCTTTTCCAATGTTGAGAATCTCGCATCATGTCTTCCTAGCTTGTCTTCTATCCGAGCCAATCCCCGCTGCATTGCTCCAGCCCTATCTTGGTGAAACTTGAACCATTGTGTCTGAGCTGAACCACTTGGATCTGGAACTTGTTGTGGCTCAGGAGGATCTCTGTCAGTTGGTGTTGTGCCTTCTCCCATTTCACCACTTTCATGAATAGCCTCCTCAGATTCCTCTTCCACATAGGCATGAAATTTAAGAACCAATTTTTAAATGTTGACCTTGCTAAAATGGTGGAGAGGACGCTCAAGATCGTTTGTCTAAGGAATAGTGATTGTATCACAAATTACATGAATAATGTGGGGAAAGGGCAAATATACTGCTCTGGACTAGTGAATGATATTGGCTATTTGGTGAAGGATCAAGGTAGGCAGACAAAGTTTGACTCCAGTGGCAACACAATACATAATCATGACCATAAACCTGGTAAGATTAGTGCGATTGGGTCCACGAGGATAATAATTTGAGCAGAATATCTCGTGCGAAACTCGGTATCGAGGATGCATATATTTCGCCTTTAAAGCATTCCCTTGGTGCCATGGGATTTCTCTATCCTGACATAGGAATTTGGTAATTGTAGACTGAGTGATAGGATTTTCAATATCGAGATCAGACAATCCAACTAGAGACAAGGTTAAGCTAAGAATGCTAACAATGGATTCTGCAGTAATCTCAACACTATCTTCTCCGACTGTGACAGTAATGGATGGTGGTTCTAGTGTTGGAGAATGATAGTATGCAAAGAATTGGTAGGTCCCTTCATTATGACATGGTCCCCTGAAATCAAGAAGAGGCAGCCAGTCGATTGCCTCTAACAGAGCTTCTACATGAAAGGGTTTTATGCATTCCCTGTCGATCCTACGCTCATACACCAAGCGCCTCCCTGAGTAAGTTTCAAGTATGTGTGGAGGAGGACCCACAATAGTATGTGGCAGTGCTGGTGCTTCAGCCAGAGCTTCTCTACGAGTTGACTGCCAAGTAGAAGAGCTCCGTGGGCATGTAGGGGATTGTTGAGACTTACCCCTTCCTCTTTCCTTTAAAGCCACGGATTTCTTTATAATGGGCTGGGATGACTCACCGATGGTAGGAGACTTTCCTTTCTCCTTACTTATTTGAACAACACAGAGGAAAATGTCAAAGAGGAGAAGAATCTGAGGACCTTGAGAATTGACCCAAAATTTCCAACTAAAAAGGCCCTAACACAACGAAGTATACTTTGAGGAGTCAAGAATATGTGTTAGAGATTACCTGATTTAAGACACCTTAGTTGGCATACGGTTGACGAACGATGAGAGCCATGAAGAAAAATCCCAGAAAAATCTAGCAGGGAAGCAAAAATGAATTTTTCTCACTTGTCAGTTATTTATCGGGCAGTGGACTTCAATATCATTGACACTTATTTTGATGATGTTGATATACCCCATTCGATGGTATCGAATATGTCCTCAATAACATTCTTGAGCATGTGACACTTCTGATTCCAAAGGGGCGTCGATGATATCGTTAGTTGTTCATTTTAATCAAGGATCCATATGATTCATCGACAATCATATCGAAGATGTATATCTTTCATTTCATCATTTTGACAAAATATGTATAACTCAATATATTTTCATATCAGATAGTATACACAACAAAAATTGTACAAATACTGTACCATCCAAAATTATAAACATTAATAATGTTTACGCATAAAAAAATGAGGTAGAGAGACCTTAGATATATCATGAAAATTATCAAAGTTGCATCAATTCATCAAACATCCAGATCTAGATGCATGACCTAGACATGTTTTCCATGCTCAATTGTTGCTAAGCATGTGGATCAACCTTTTCATTGTCATTGATGACATAACAGTGGTCACTAGTGCGAAGACCCTCCATAATTGATTTTTCGGATAGATCTAGAATCTTGCACTTTTGTTTGTCAAAGGTAACCACATGTCTGTTGTCACATATTTGAGAGATGCTTAAGAGATTATGAGTCAGTCCTTTTATGCAAAAATCACTCTCATTTTTTAGCATTTTCATTCCTTTGATAGTTCCCTGTCCTATTACCTTAGCAGTGCTTCCATCTCCATATGTGACTATCCCATTATCAAGATTTGAATAATTTGTGAGGAGAGATTTGTCACCCGTGACATGTCTAGAGCATCCGCTATCTAGGTACCACTTAACATCATTGCCTATTAAATGATTTGAGTGAGTAACAAGGCAATTTTTCTTCTCTTTCACTACCCATTCTGTAACAGGATTTCTTATTGTGGTAGTTTCTGTTTCATTAATCAAGTTAGGTAACTTAACCATGTTTCCTTGTTTCACAAATTCATTAGTTTTCTAGTTTAATTCATCCACTTGATTTAATAACTCCTTCATTCTTTCAGTCGTTCTGGGTGGTGAATGATGTACATTATTTCTATCTATATTCCTAGGTGGACTCCTAACATCTTGTTTTCTGGTTGGTCTGAATTTACCAGCATGCTTTTGACCAGAGTTGGGTTGTGTCCTCCTAAGAAATATGCATTCAAACTTATAATGACTAGAATCATCACACGAATGACAAACAGGAGCAATCTTTGTTTTACTTCCTGAAGTAGTAGATTTTTCAGTTATTGATGCTACATTTGTAGATTTTGTTTTAAACTTATCATATCCTAAGCCACTCTTGTCTTTTCCTTGTCTTCCCATCCCTAACAGGTTTTCTAATTCTCACCACTCTGGAAAAATTTATAGTTTAATTCAGCAGACTTTCTTGATTTCTCTAAGTCAAACAGGAGTGTGTGATTTTCATTTTAAAGATGCATATTTTTATCTTTTAATAGTTCATTCTGTTTGCTTAGTTTTTCAGACTTAGATTTAAGAAAAGTATTGATTCTTTCGAGCCTATCACTCTTTGAGTGGTATTGCTGAAGATCATTAATTAGATGTGTATTGATTTCCAATGTTTTATCTAGATCTTTTTGCAGCAATTTATTTTTGTTTTCATTTATTCCAAGTCTTTTAAGGATATCGATGCTATGAATGTAGAGTTGATTATAAGCATCCTGTAGTTTATCCTTTTCTTCTTCTTCTTTCTCAATTTTCTCATTGTCTGATGGAAATGATTCAGTGGCCTGCGGTTCTTCAACGTTCTTAATTTCGATGGGAATGTTTGAGGTAGTAGAGACCATAAGAATTTTAGATATTTCTGGTCTCCATCGCTCTCTGAGTCACTACATTTTGAGTTTAACTCTTCCATGTCATCCCATGTGGTTGCCATTACCTTTCCTTTGGTTTTCCTATTTAGGCATTCAATGGACAAATGTCCAAACTTTCGACAGGTATAACATTGTGGTTCCTTGGTCTTTCTACCAGATTTACCTATAGAATGTTTGTTGTCCATCTGTCTTCCTTTAAATGGTCGACCACAATTTCTATGAAAGAACTTTTTGAATCGTTGTGCTAACAAGGCCACTTCATCATCTTCATTCTCTCTTTCGCTTTCAATGTCCTCATTTGTTGTATTCTTTGAGGACAGTTGTTTTGGATTTAGGGGTTTGTTTGAAGTGTAGTTCAAATGTTTACAGGGAACCTACTAGTTCTTCTACTTTCATTTCATCTATATTTCTACACTCTTCAATGGTTGTTACTTTGGGATTAAACTGTTCCAGTAATGATCTTAGTATTTTCCTATAGATTTTTAGGACCAGAAGTTTTTCACCTAATCCACCCATGGAGTTACAAATAATGTTCAGTTTTATGAAAAACTCCATGAAGGTCTAATGCTCATCCATTCTGAGACTTTTAAATTATGATGTTAGGAGCTGTAATTTGGACCTTTTCACTGTGCTTGTTCCTTCATGGGTTGTTTCCAACAAGTTCTATGCTTCTTTGGTTGCTCCACACATACTGATTTGATTGAAGACTTCTTGGGACAAAGCACAATAGATAACATTCATTGCTTTAGCTTTAGACATTTGTTTTTCTTTATCGATGCTATCCACATTTCTTTGTATTTCAGTTTGGTGATAGTTGTGCCATTTTCAAGTACTATCTGTTCGGTCAGTGACACATATCCTTTTTCAATAATATCCTAAACATCATGATCCAAAGATCTCAGAAAGTAATGCATCCTAGCCTTCCAGTACGCATAATTTGATCCATCAAATACTGGAGGTCTAGTTACAGATGAGCCCTCTCCTTTAGCCATATTACCAACTTCAGTCAAGATCACTCTCTAGGCGGTGAAGCCCTTAAGAGAAACCTACTCTGATTCCAATTGAAATTGTGGTAATGACCACTTTAGTTGAAGTAGGCATATGCCAATATGTCCTAGAGGGGGATGAATAGGACTTTTTAGTATTTTATGATATTTTAAAATCTTATCAATCTTATCCTGAGAAAATATGCATGTATCAAGATTTCTTCAAAGTAACTCTAATGGCTTCCAAGCTAAATAGAGGATTCAGTCATAAAACTATTTAAAAGATAAACAAGATGCAAATCATAGTTTATGATGGACGTGACTGTGTGTGAGGTGTGATCTCAGATAATCAGATATGAAAACATTTAAGAAAATCACATAAGCAGTAGAAGACAATAGCATTCTCAAACACAGTTATTTTTATAGTGGTTCGACTACTTGTCTACTCCACTTCCGGCGGACGCACCTAACCCTTGAGTGTATTGGATCTTACTAACGGAGGTTTCATAACAGGTTCACTTCAAACCGGAGGTTTCAAATCAGGTTCACCTCAAACTAGTATAACCTACTCTAAGCTGACTCTAACGTGTCTACACGACATAAGTTTATGCCCCACACAGGAGCAAGGGTCAACACACAACACTTGAATTTTATGCCACATAGGCCAAGGATCCACACAAGGAACCTCACTAGTTTATGCTCCCATGAGTAAGGGTCAATGCACAATACCCAGGTTTTAGACTACATAGGTCAAGGACCTAAGAGTTTATGCTCTCCATAGAGTAAGGGTCAACATAAACCACCCCCATGTACACTCCCGTCAGAGGCCTCCTATGAGGACTTGAAAGGAGTGAGAAATACTTTAGACCCAATCCTACAGAAGGAATGATCACAAGTGTCTTCTGGACTCTAATGACTTACAAATAAGTAGATGAACCCCATTTAGCACATTGATGAAGATCTCCTCCTTTGATGATGAAGAATCTTCAACTCCCTTGAACCGCAACTCAGATGATGTACCAAGATAAGGTGATGGGTTGGGTCAAGGTTATGATGGAGTCCTACTCTATTAAATATTTTCCTATAAAGGAGACAGCGATTCCAATCATCTATGCATTCAAGGCATCCCAGCTTAATGATTTTTCAATAAGATGGTATTTGTATGATCCTTAAATGCGGAAGTTCATTCCCCAATCCACTCAATTGAATGTCAATGATGAGGGTGTATTGGAGGATGAACTTCCATGAGAGAAAAGGCTTAAGGTATATGATATGGGGTTAAACACTCAACAACACTCTCTATTTTCTCTACCAACAACCAAGGGTAAGCTCTCATTAAATAGGAAAAAGGTTCCAACGGATATAAAACGGCCACATTTTTTACAGAGTTCGATATCATCGAGCAGGGTCGATATCTTCGAGCGTATACTCTCGATAGCATCAACTTGCCGCTCGATGATACGAACTCTACTGTCAAACGCTTTTGAAACTTTTTACTAACTGGTCTCGGATATCGAACACACATCAATGACATCGAATTTAGAACTTCGATTTCATCGACACTGGGTTCGATTCCTCAACATTTGAAAATAGGAGAGCACTTGCCTTTGAAACTTAACTGGTCTAAGATATGATCGAGCATCACTTGATATCATCGAAATTTGAATGTCAGTGATATCGATGGCAGTGCCGATTCATCGATAATTCAAGAAAATTTTCTTATAAGCTTGCTGGACAGTTTTTTTCCTATTTCAATGACATCGACCCAGCCTCGATATGATTGATATTCGAATATCGATTTTATCGAGTGACCCTCGATCCAAGAAAAATAACCTGAAAACTTGCTGAATAGATTTATATCCCAACCCGATATCATTGAAGGTCTACTGATATCATCGAGATTTGAATTCTGAGGATATTGAGGAGCCCTTCGATATATCGAGAATCACATGATTTACCTTAGTAATATTTTGGACACAACTGACCTGATGTCGATTTTATCAAGTCGACTCAATGGACTCGAGATTCAAATTTTGATGATATCGAGCAGTCCATCGATTCATCGATAATTCAGTCCAGAGATCTTTGTGGTTGCTGGACATCATAAGTCCTCATTTCAATAATATTGAGTGAGCTTCGAGGACATCGATAACAGGGTTCGATTTCATTGAGCCATGTATCAATAAATCGATAAAGGTAGAAAACTTAAAGATTTTTCTGTTTTTTGAAAAAAAATTTCTAACCAAAGAAACCTAGGATGTTCTATTCCATTTTAAGGGTTTTAATTACCTGGTGTTTTGGGACATGTAATGTGAGTCTAAGATTCACCTATGACGAGTTCGGGCACACATCCTGTTGAGGCAGACGTTTGATCAATCTTCCTATAGGGCTCCTTTGTCTTCCTGACTCACTGCTCACACTAATTGACAAACCAGGGCACTTTCAAACATGGTGAACCATTTCGTAGCAAATCAAATCTAAATTCTAGTCCACACAGCTGGGTACTTTTAATACAAAACGTAAGATCCAAATGTTCAAATAGCTAAAAGGGAATAAATGCAACTATTGGTTAAGGTAATAGAACTCTGCCGGGTTTTGGCGGGGCTCCTCTTCATAGAAGTTTTCTCTCTCTCCCGAGGGGCCTGTGTCCACATCCGCCCCATAAGTACCCCCTTTTATGCCTGCATCATCTGTATGATTATATATTCAAAGGATGAGTGGCCAGCTCAGTGGGAACACCCCTCAAGATTACGCACTGCTAGATTAACTAAGTATTATCCCAAATAAAATATTTAAAATAACATAAGCATAAAAAAGTTCACGTTTCAACCTTGCTTAAGTACAAAGATGTATGAGTGCATGCCAACTAGGGATGCACATCCAATTGGCCAAGTGAATGGGCTTTTCAAACAGTCAGCTCATTCAATGTGGGCCTTTCAGGCAGTCGGCTCACCTATGTAAGATAGTGATGGACCTTTCAAACTATCAGCCCATCAACAAGAGAATGGGCCTTTCAAATAGTCAGCTCATTCCATCCAAAGTGGTGGGCCTTTCAGACAGTCAGCTCACCTATGTACGATAGTGATGGACCTTTCAAAAGTTAGCCCATCAACAAGAGAATGGGCCTTTCGAACAGTCGGCTCATTCAATGCGAAGTGGTGGGCCTTTCAGACAGTCGACTCACCTATCTCAGATAGTGATGGACCATTCAAACAGTCAACCCATCAACAAGAGAATGGGCCTTTCAAATAGTCGACTCATTCAATGTGAAGTGGTGGGCCTTTAAGACAGTCGGCTCACCTATGTAAGATAGTGATGGACCTTTCAAATAGTCAGCTCATCAACAAGAGAATGGACCTTTCAAACAATCGGCTCATTCAATGAGAAGTGGTGGGCCTTTCAGACAGTCAGCTCACCTATGTAAGATAGTGAAGGGTCTTTCAAACAGTTAGCCCATCCATTAATAGGGGTGTGTCATGCATGTAGGGTTGATCCCAGCCATTGTATTTCAAGTAGCCAATTTTGATAAGCAATTAAATAAGTATCATGGTTCAAGGGTTATGAATATATAAAAATACATGTAGGTTTCCACAAGTGAATATCGTAGTTCAGAGGTTATAAACATGTATTACCTAATTATTCCTTAAGCAAAACTCCTCATATCATACATATGAGTTCTCACAAAATACATGTTAAGCATGCAATAAATGACAACTAACAAGAGTCATTTATTATTTAAACAAAGATTGGAGTTGAACTAACACAAGAGTTAATATGGGAGAGGAAAGCTTAAAGGGTAGAATCCTCACCTGGGAGTTGTTGACCTCAATGGTGACGCTTAGTGAGTGTGATACTTAAGGTTGAGCCCTATCTGCTTTCCTTAGGTCTAAAGTGAGGTGGTTGAGTTGGATTGGCCTTGAAGGGAATTTCTTGTCAAAGACACAACCAAGGCTTTAGGTAATTGATATGGACTTAGAAATTTCTTAAGATATATATGAGGAGGTGGCTTACTGTGTTCAAGGCTGTCACCAAGAGATGATGGATTCAACACACTTGGCTAAGGATTTAACTCGCCCTTGTCTCTTAAGTGTTGCTGCCCATACAACACAGTTAGACTTACAATCTAGCTATGTATTTAATGGTCTACTAGTACCCATTGAAATAATGGGCCTTATGGGGAGGTCTACCTGAAGGTTTAGCTCAGGTAAGGGACTGAGGAGTCAGGTCTCTGATTCTGGAGTTTTTTGCCGCTACCCGAGTCAGGCTGAGTTGCAGCAGCTGAGTCAGTCCAGATGAGTTGACTCGGTTGGAATCAGACCAGCCCTTAACCCTCGTTCCTCCTTCCAACGATGGATGATGGATTCAAGCCCTGGTTGGGAGAGCTACGTTGTGCCATGTAAATGGTTGAACTCACTGCTGGAACAGTAGAGAAACCCACGTCAGTCCATGCAGCTCTAGATGAGTCGACTTGGCTAGCACCAATCCCCAATGTTTGGCCATGAATGGAGCTAACCTGGGGGGTCTTTCTAGTGTGGACAGGGCGTAGCTGCCCACACTGAGCAATGCTCAGGAGGAGCTGAGTCCGAGTGAAGTGTCAGGGCCCATCCAGACCTGTCTGTACTCGGTCCGCGAATGGCATTGTTGGAGAGGAGGTCGCGCACACAGCACGCTCAAACTCCCCTTCTTTCTCTCCTATTTTCTCTCTTTCTTCCCTATAATGTTGTCTCTGGCCTACATTGACCCAACACGCTCCGTTTTGAACGGTCGTCTTGGTGCAGTGCAGTACCGAGTCCGGCAACTGACTGTCCGCACTCTACCCCTATCCTCTCTCTCACTTTTTCAGAGTGTCTATTTCTGTTTCTCTCCCTCTTCCCTCCTCTAATAATGGTGTATTTGGGCTGCACTGACTCGACTCGATCCATCTTGAACAGTGTTTTGACAAGAAACAAATGCATTTGATTTGGAGAACTTCATTCAATGATAACAAATAAAGAATAAGAGAACAATGATCACAAGATATTTTATTCTAAGTTCATTTACATCCTTTGATTTCCCTTGATTCTAAGATAGATTACAATGAATGGGCACAATGAATGAAAGATAAAGCAGTAGCAATTTTAACAGCATTTTGATGCTTTTGATGTTCATCGTAAAGGCAACCCTTGATTCCACAGACTTGAGTTGTGTGGGTGCACAATTGAGGAAATGCTTGTGGGCCACATGGTGTTCCATAGAAGGGTTGTGCGCTTCACTGACCACTTAGTGCACAACAGGTATTGCCAATGCCAGGATTCTCTTGAAGTCTGAACATTTTTCTCTTTTATGCTTTGATGTCACTCTTTGGGGTTCTCCAATTTTTGTCTTTTCTCACTTTTCTTTCCCATATCTCTTGTTCACTTCCTTTCCTAAATGAATATGAGAGAGGAGTACACAACCCAAGTAAAGGTGAGAGCACACAAACTTTTTCAGAAGTGGAACACACAAGCCTTTTTGAAGAATGGCGTAGGAGACTATCTCTCAGGACAAGAGGGCACAAAAGCCATGCATTAAGACAAGATCCCATGCAAAGTCCCATGCAAATTGGCATTAAAAGCCTGTTGTTAGGACAAAGGTGCATGAGAAGTGGCGCACAAACCATGCACTCCACAAATAGTGGCGCAAAAGCTTTGTATTTGGACATGGTTCCCTTCAAAGTGGCGTTAAAAGCCTTGGGTTTGGACATACTTCCACACAAAGTGGCATTAATAGGCATTCATCAAGACAAGAGTGCATGAGAAGTGGCATAAGAGCCTCCTCAAGAGTAGGTTGCATAGTTTGTGCAAGAGAACTCCTTCAGGACAAAGCTCCGCAACATGTGGTGCAGGAAACTTTCTCAAAAGTAGGTTGCGTGGATGGCATAAGAGAATTTCTTTAGGACAAGCTCCACAACATGTGGCGCAAGAGACTTTCTCAAAAGTAGGTTGCACGGATGGTGCAAGAGAATTTCTTCAGGATAAGCTCCACAACATGTGGCATAAAAGACTTTCTCAAAAGTAGGTTGCACGGATGGCGCAAGAGAATTTTGTCTAAGACAAGCTCCACAATATGTGGCGCAAAAGACTTTCTCAAAAGTAAGTTGCGCGGATGGCGCAAGATAATTTCTTCCAAGAGTATTTGCGCGGATGGTGCAAGAGGATCTCTTTCCTCTCTCTCCCTTTCTTCTCTTCACATCTCTTCACTTCTCTTGTGTTCCAACCGTCTTATCTTCTAACCCCTCAAATGAGGCATGGGGAGGGGTATTTATAGACTTCCCTTCCTTATATAGTGGTGATCACCACCACTTCTTTCTTCATACAGCTTCCGCCCTTCTTCCTTACATAGTGGTGTTCGCCAACCTCTCCCTTAAATAGTGGTGTTCACCAACCTCTTCTTCCTTAAGGCAACATCCCTCCATTAAAATGACACCCATGCACTCCTTTTTACCAAAATAACCACCCCATTCACTCCTCCTTCCAAAATACCCCATTCACTCCTCTATTCCCAAAATACCCCCATTCACTCCTCTATATCAAATGATGTCCATCCATTCTTCTATCCCAGATGACATCCGTCCATTCTTCCATTCCAGATTGTGGAGCGCACAACCTCTTCTAACATGGAGCAACGCTTTATAAGGCTTTTCTTCTGTTATGGGCACATAACCCTGGGAAGGATTTGCACAATGGAGTTTCCCTACTAATGCAATGGGCATGTAGTGAGATTTTCAGAGAGAACAATGGAATATTTTTTATGCCTCAACAAACGGCTTGACTTGGTGCAGTGCGACGCCTGTTCTACACCATCCTCGACCCGTTGTATCTCTCTCTCTCTCTCTCTCTCTGCAAGTTGCTTGGTGAGAATCCCGAGGAGCTAGGGACCTATATGTATAGCTAGGGCCGCATTTATCCTTTAACAGACGGTTCAGATGTGGCTGGCATGGGTTCTCTTTTTTCTTTCTTTTTGTCTAGCATGGACAAGATCCACCAGTGGGGTAATGTCCTTGCCATTATGGCCCATCGAATGAGCATCTAAGATCTAGGAATGGGGCCCACTATTTTATGGTGGGTTTTCGGGCTAAATGGAGAAGATGGGTGCCTTCTAATGGCAGATTTTTATTGGCGGTAGATCTTATCGATCCAAACCATTTGGAGGGACTGGATGGGCCCTAGGATCATTGTTGGGCCCATTAATCTTATCCTTGATCGAGGCATAATCAACTCGCGAGATCATCCCGCTGCAGCTCGTTTCTCGTGCGAACGGAGGGTTTTCTTATGGATCTGCAGGTCATTGCTGCCTAATGCGTAAGGTTCAGATCATCTCTGGAGTCTAGGTGGGAGGCTTGGATGGAGCCAACATGATTTTCCCAAAAGGGAAACTAGTTGACCACCTTTTCCTAGCGGTAGGTTGCTCCTCCTTTCCTGGTGCCGAAAGAGAGGATGGGATTCATCCTAGATGAAAGGTTAAGATTAAAAGGAGAGGCTATAAGATCCGTATCCTAGTTCGTACCGTTCCGTAGGCTTTTGCAGTCCTCTCAGTCGAATTTCGGCAACTCATGATCTTTTATTGGTATTTGCGCGCGACCTCGAGTCATATCTCATATTCCAGAGTTGGCTCAACTCGAGACTTGTACCAATGTGACCGCACCGTCACTGCGGTTCCGACGTTGTGTCTCGCGTGCTGAGGCAATACCCAAGTCAGAAGATGTGGGCTCGCATTCAGTTCGAGGAAATGTCATGCGTTTACAATCCCAAGAGAATCTCTATAATATGTTAAATCAATCCCATCAATTAATCAAAGTACAATCCATCACTTCATCCCATCCCCAAGTACAACCACCTCCCCAAAAGTCAACATTCTCTCTTACATGTCAAGTACATGCCCATCACCCATCACTCACTCCCCATCACTCCATCACTCACACCCATCGCTCTCTCTCTCTTACAACATCTCTCTCTCTCTCTCTCTCATTCTCTCTCATTCTCCAAGTAAGCACCCCACGTCTAAGCAAGCTTCCAAGGGAGAGCTTGTGTGGCCTCTACCTCCCATCTTCACCATCCAAAGATCATCTCAACCGTTGAAGTTGAACCTTTGGAGCTCTATTATGCATTGGCGGAAGAGGGAAGAAGAGATCTAAGGTGGGTAATTTTATTTATTTAATTTGTGATTTGAGGGCCCACATATGTGGGACTCACCTTGATGTATGCATTGCTAAGGGAGGACCCATAGTGGCGGGGTCCCTCCCCTTCTCTCTCTCTCTCTCTCTCTCTCTCTCTCTCTCTCTCTCTCTCTCTCTCTCTCTCTCTCTCTCTCTCTTTTCCCTGTTTGATGACCCACCTTAACATATGTATCATATCCATCATCTGTCCATTTTGACCAGATCATGGGCCCACCTTGCTGATAGGCCATCCACCATGGGATCTCCAACAGTAGTTGCTGTTGGACTGTACGGAGGAAAAAACAAATATTGGCTGGTTTCAAAGCTTCTCAACCAATGGATGGATAAGATCTTCCATTTGGGCTCCACTTACCAAAAAAAAAATAGAATCACCAGCATTGACACTGGCTGGGAAGCATTAGAGCTACTATTGCTACCAGCGCCTGCAACTGGCATCGCTGTCTGGGTGACGTGGGAGGGGCTACTGCTGGCCCCACCATGGTGTACATGTTCCATCCATACCGTCCATTTGTAACGGTGCAAATAGAGTGTTTCTGTGGGCCACACCAGCAGCATCAGTACCATCAAGGCTGACCATCTGGACGGCAGGCGAAACACAAGTACCAATTTGATTTAAAATGTTCATGGGCCACACCGACGTGGACCCACCTCAGTACACGTATGCTACATCCACATCCTCCATCCCTACTCCCTGACGCTAACAGATTCAAATATTGGGTGGGGTACACCACTGTCCACCTCAGGACATTGGGCCCACTGTGATGTATTATCCACACCGTCCGTGGGATCCTGGATGGTGAGGCCTGCTGCATGTGTGGCAGTCCACACCGTCTAGTCCACTGGATGGTGGTTGCTAAGCTGCAGTTAAAAAAATAATATATATATATATATATATATATATATATATATAGGTATCTGGTGGGCCCCACGTGGGACCCACCTCTGTAGAAGGAGATTGGTTAGTGTATATTTACACTAGCTATATGGGTGTTGTACAGACGTCACAAGTTCTGTGGGTAACATGAGGTATGCATTATCTCCTAAACCGTCCAGGGATGTGGATCCCATCTTGATGCATGTATTTCATGCACACCGTCCATCCATGAGAGGCCAACCTGCGCGTGTCACACGTGCAGGTGGTGGGACCCACCCTAAACATGCTGTACGTGTGAGGGGTGGGGTCCACCTTGATATACGTATTTTGTACCTACACCGTCCACCTCTGGACGGTGCTATGTGGACCCACCATGATTTATGTATTTTATCAACGATGTCCATCTGTTTTGGCAGCTGTGGGCCCACCCCACACATGTTGTACATGTGAGGGGTGGGGCCCACCTTGTTTGTATATGTGTTGCATTCAACACCGTCCATTTGGAGCCGACCATGATGTATGTGGCTTACATCCATGCTATCCATCCGTTTTGGGCTATGTGGACCCCCACCTAGATATATGTGATTTATATCCACACCGTCCGTTTGGACAAGTAATGTAGGGAGCACCATAATGTATCTGTTTTATCCCCGCTATCTGGTCCACCTTGTGATGTATCATATATTCACACCGTCTATTCACTTGGCCCCCACGTGGTGTACATGTTTAATGCTAGCTGACCATCTGGTGGGGTCCATTTGGAATGTGCAGGGCCCACCTTAATGTGATGTATTTATGACCCATGTGCCGAGGCCCATTGTGATATATTTTTCAGCCCATGGGTCATGGCCCATTGAGATGCATTTTCGGCCCATTTGACATATTGTGACCTATGGGCAAGGCCCATTGTGTTGTGTATTAGGCCCATTGGTGCGGCTCATTGATGTGGCCCAACTTGTTGTGTATGAGGCCCATTGATGCGGCTCACTTGATGTGTATGAGGCCCGATGAGATGTGAAATAGCGGTGAAGACCGCTTAAGTTAAAGAAGGAATATGCCAATATGTCCTAGAGGGGGGTGAATAGGACTTTTTAAAGTTTTTATGTTTTATCTAAAAATCCTACTTCACTAATCCTGTGATCATGCAAGTATCAGGATTACTCAAAAGTAACTCTACTAGCTTCCAAGCCTAGTAGAGGATCCAATCACGAACTATTTTAGAAGTTAGCAGTATGCAAGTTAGCTTATGATGGAATGACTGTGTAGGTGTGTGTGATGTGATCAAATATTCAGATGAGGAAGAATTTAAAGCAAATCACACAATCATAAAAATAACACTCTTAAACATAGTCATTTTTATAGTGGTTCGACTACTTGTCTACTCTACTCCCGGTTGCCACACTCAACCCTTAAGTGTACCGAATTTCACTAAGGAGGTTTCCCAGGGTTCACCTTAAACCTAAGGTTTTAAATTAGGTTCACCCTCGACCTTTACACAGAGGCTTCTACTCAATTCACCTCTAACCCTGGAGTTTTATTGGTTCACTCATAACCAGATGTTTATGCTCTCCATAGAGTAAGGGTCCACATAACGCACCCGGATGTTTATGCTCTCCACAGAGCAAGGGTCCACACAACGCACCCACTACATATACTCCCGCCGGAGGCCTCCTCGAGGACTTCAAAGGGTGAGAACCACTTAAGACCCAATCCTAGAGAGAAATGATCACAAGTGTCCTCTTGGACTCTGGATACTTACAGATAAGTTGATGAGTTCCATTCAGCGCAATGACGAAGATCTCCTCCTTGTTGTTGAAGAGTCTTCGGCTTCCTTGATCCGCAACATAAAAGATGTACCAATACTTGGCTTCGGGTTGGGTCAAGGTTATGATGGAATCCTTTTCTCTAAAGATTTTCTTATAGGGAAGATAGAGTAGTTCCAATCATCAAAGCATTCAAGGCATCCCAGCTTAATGATTTGCCATTAAGGTAGTAGCTGGAGGATCCTTAAATGCGGAAGTTCATTCCCCAATCCACTCTATTGAATATCAATGGAGAGGGTGGATTGGAGGATGAACTCTCTTGAGAGAAAGGGCTTTAGATAAAGATGTAAGTTGAAACACTCAAAAGCTCTCTCTTCTTTCTCTCAAAGCAACAAAAGATAAGTCCTCTATATATAGGCAAAAAGTTCCAATGGATATAAAACGGTCACATTTATGATAGAGTTTGATATCATCGATCAGGTTCGATATCGTCGAGCGTATACTCTTGATAGCATCGATGGTCTGCTCGATGACTCGGACTCAATGTCATACTCTTTTGAAACTCTTTGCCAATTGGTTGATAAATCGAAACTATTGTCGATATCATCAGATTTCGAACTTCGATTCCATCGATGATAGGATCGATCCATCGACACTTGAAAAATGAGAAAGACTTAACTTTGAAATATTTCAGGTTTTCATGACTGATCGGGGAACCGTCGAGATCATCAGAATTTGAATGTCGATAATATCGAGATTAGAGTCGATGTATTGATAAATCCAGCTGATTTGTGTAACGCCCTGAAAATCGGGATTCGAATATAAACTCAACTCACGAGTTCCAACGCATCACTTATGCAACATATATGCTGATGATTGAATGTTGACTATATTAGTACATGAAACATGAATGAGATTAAGCCAAAATAGCATATCATACTCCAGAGACGATTAGTTTAAACAAACGGAAGACTATGATAGATATATAAAATATATAAACTATGGTAAGTCTCCAGAATGTGATGATGTTACCAGGTTAATTAATTACAAGTAGAACTCCAAAATATACCAAGTTGTGTAAGGTTATCTAATCGACATCCCTATAATCCCGTCGATCAAGACACGGCTCACATGAAGCCATCAGAATATAACATATACGAGCAAACATCATCGTCATCACAAAGGTCCGGCTCCACCTCATAAGCATCGCCATCATCTGAAACTCAAACAAGTCTGGTTGGTGTGTACAACACCGTCCCGTAACGTGGGAGTGAGTGATTAACTCAGTGGAACAATAGAGTATAGGTTAACATGTTATCAAATCAATCAAGCGATAATGATAAAGCAAGCAAATCAAACATTCCTAAGTACTGTAATTAATGCAAGGATGAGATGAAATAATGATGCACGCCCTCACCAACATACTCTCTCGTGCGACACCATCTTATGTCCGCGGCATGCTTTCATCGCTTAGTGCTCCACATCTTCCAGGCACATGCAGTGCGATATGAACATGATTACCGAGTTGTTATTAGTCCTTTTTCATACAGTCGAATTAAGAAAACTAAGGTACCTCCCTTATATCATTTCCAAACAAGGATCCATTCTAGGGTCGTCAATCCTAGATAATCTCATACGATGATGCAGTTCTAGGCCGCTGCAAAGGGCTACTAGGGCTGTTACATGCACTCGTTGCACTGCTCCCTCATCACCTTATCAATACAGGCCTAGTTTATACTCTGTTTACTACGGGAAGGCTCGTCACCTCATCGTAGATTTAGAGTATGCTCGAGGTCACTACACCGGGTACGGTTAGGAGTGTCAAGGCTGTTATACGCACTCGTTACACCACTCCCCCATCATCCATCAAAATAGTATAGGTCGACATCTCGAATACAGTGTCCCATACCACCGTATTCGGTTCATGTAACACCCCGAATTTTTGCCAACCTGGAATTAGACGTCCTTAGGCAATGGGTCGATCCTAAGACCTTATTAACTTGTCAGAACTAAATCCCACAGTCTAAAAATCGCTCCTTAACCATTTTCTTCACAAATTCCACCCTTCACCACCTTTTTCTTTAAAATTTTTTAAGTACTTTCATCCTAGACACTATCCTAAACTAGCTAAGTAGTATAACTTGGATCACTTTATATACAAACTACAAAGGCCCGGTACCACCTCAGACATAAATCTTACAGGACTAAACCCTTTAGAAATTAAGTGAGATTTAGCTAGTGTTAAACTAGAGTGCACGTGAAATTAGCACCAATCGCTTTAAATACGATCTGCAAGACTCAAAACTTGTAGAATCATTGACGCTAGGTTACCCTAAAACTTAGGATTAATCTCATTAGTGCTCACGGGAGCATCTCGAAACTTCGATTAGTCTAGGCACACTCGGAAGTCCGATTAACACGAAGTTAAGGAACTAGGACCGCCTCACTGGGCTTGACAACCACCTTGGAAATCAGGTCCAGTCGATGTCCCACGGCCATTCGCTTGAGTCCGGAGCGAGGGTGTGTGAAAGACACTATTCCCTTTACAAAATAAATATCTAGAATAGTGATCTGGCACCATTCGCTTGCGCATCAGTATTAAGCAACCAGACCGTCAAAATCAGACTAAATTACACCCTCGGATTAAGAAAAATTTCAGGAACATTTACATGTGCTTGGAATTTCGGATCGTGGCCCACTAATGACCATTGCTGAAAGTGGTCCGCCATGTGCGATCTGGGAATCCGATCGAGTCGAAAACATAATCCCACATAGATCCATGTGTGGTGAGCTTAAGTCTGACGTTTGGCTCATGGGGGGCCACCAGAAATACTCTTTTGAGCTGGAACATCGCCGAAATGCTTATAATAGCAGTAACCCTTAAACTTGAGTCTATTTTGGGAAGGTTTTAGGCTATAAAAGGACCTTAAACCCTTTCCCATTCCAGCCATACGAATTTGGATTTGAGAGAGAGAAAAGAGAGAGAAAGTGAGGGAGATGTGGGAGGAACTCCTCTTCATTGCCTCGCCGCTATTCGGGCTCCACCGCCTGATTCTCATCGCTTTCCCGGCGATTCCGGCATCGTTTCTAGGTAAGAAACCCTAACCCTAATCTGTTTTAGGGTTGTATAGGTTGTAGGTTATAAAATAGATAACCTGTTTTGTTCTTTATGCTGCCAAACTCCCGTATACGAAACCTTAGCAAACCTATCGACTCCGTTACGATTCTACGACACAAGGTGCGGACTTTAGGTGTATAGGTTATGGTTTTCAACGCTTTCAATGTCAGATAATGATAGATTCATGATCTGCATGCAATTGCACATGTACAAAATGCTTTCTATTTTTTGTTTCGATTAGAATTGTAGAATTTGGAAATTCACACACTCTAGGTATTCGTATAAAATACCGTATACGTATTTTTTTTGGAAATTTGTTTGACATGTTTATTTGACGTATGGATATATGATGTATGGATAAAATACTTATTTGGCGAAAGGATTCGCCTAAATACATGTTTACTAATAAACACTATGTATGTAGAAATGCGGTATTGTAAGAAGTACCGTATACATGTATATTTTAGTGATGTGTTTGTCATGATTAATTGTCGTATCAATATATTATGTGCGTATAAAACATTTGCTTGGTGATGGGAATCGCCGTAATACATGTTTGCTTGTATACACTATGTATGTTGAAAATCGTATTCTAGAAAATACGTATACGTATAAATATTGGGAGATGAATTTATCATGATTATTTCTTTGTAGTAATATATTATACATGGATAAAATACCCACTTGGCTAAGGGATAGCCCTAATACATGTTTTACTAACATACACCATGTATGTTGTAATAGTGTATTCTAAGTGTTTGTGAAAATGATTGAATGAGTACCGAATTCTCATTCGTACTCGCCATGACTAGTTGTCATGGATTCATGATTGTTGTATTGGCGATACCCCTTTTGATGAAAGGATTTGCCCTAAATCACGCCACGGCCAATATACACCATATATGCTAAAATGTGTAGCCCAAGTGTTTGTGGAAATGACTGAATGAATATGGAACTTGGATTCCTGCTTGCCATGACTATCCGTCGTGGGTGTACGCGTGTTATGATTGGGGCAACTCCCTAGGGAAAGGATTTGGCCTAATGCCTATGTGATCGACATAAGTCATGTATGTTGATGTATGTTTGTTTAAGTGTTTCTTGAAATGTCTGAATGAGTAGTAGTTAGCAAATTGTAATGTATAAGGGTGTTGAGATATGATTCTCAACCTCTTTTAACTATGTATATGATCTCCTTGGATTGTTGTGTGATTAGGAATTGTACATGTATAAACTCATGCTTGTGTTGTGATTCATAACATGCTCAACTGCTTTATGATTATAACTATGTAATGCATATGTTTAAATTTATATTTACGTTGTATGATCCGTCATGGGTGATGGGGGAGCGGTGCAACGAGTGCGTCTGCTTGACACACAGCGACCCTAAATGGATAATACCATACCTTGATTGTATGAGTTGAATCTTGATCCATTCTTGCTTTATCTATACGCAAGTTATCATGTTTGGGGCTATGATTATAGTCCGGACAATCGTGCTTTAATTAAATTCGTGGCTGCGATTCATTTGCCACGTGGGATGTGTTCGACGAACCCGAGTCGTACTTCGGTTGGCGATAGTGGTTGGCCACGCGAAGTGCTTATGCACTTCATGTCGTTCAACTTGTTGTGCACTCGAGCTAGCAGAAGCTCGTCAAGTAACCCGATCTGTCTTATTTATGTTCACCATGTTTGGTCGCTCTTTTGCTGAACCTAGGGTACCAAACTTACTAGTGAAATCCCTTTTAACCATGGTACCTCGATCATTGAGACTCATGAGCCGGGCATGGTGGTATGGGACACCGTGGTCGAAGTCTTCTTTTGTCGGCCTCTGTTGGGGCCACGTGCCTCCCCCGTAGTGACCGGTGAGCAACCGGACTCGTGAGCCGATTATGGTGGTATGGGACACTATATTCGAGTGTCGATACTTACGGCGAGATCGAGTACGGTGAGACTGTACTCGTCTTGACGGGCGACGAGTCCTCGTAGTATCTTCGAGTATACTCCAAGGTGTGTGATTGGCGACGAGTCTTTCACAAGCTGGAGTATGAGTTGAGCCGAGTACGGTGAGACCTGTATTCGAGCTGACGGCTAGTGATTGAGCCGAGTACGGTGAGACCTATACTCGAGCTGACGGTTAGCAATTGAGCCGCATACGGTGAGATCTGTATCCGTGTTGACGGGTGACGAGCCCTTTGTGATGCCTTCGCTACGCCTCTCAAACCATAATATCGTATGAGATTAACTAGGACTGACGACCCTAGAATGGATCATGTTTGGGAATGATACAAGGGAAGTACCTTAGTTTCCCAATACTGCTGTTTGAAATGGACTAATAATAACTCGGTAATCATGATCATCATCGCACCGCATGTGCTTAGTAGATGTGGCGCACTGAGGGAGTTAAGCATTCGCGAACGTAAGATGATGTCGCATGAGGGTGGTTTGGCAAGGGCATACAGCATCATGTCATTTCATTCTCGCACTTAATAAGAGTAGTTAGAATTGTTTGATTTGTACTTGCTTTATCATTCTTGCTTGATTGAATTGATAACATGTTAACCTATACTTTACTGTTCCACTGAGTTGATCACTCACTCCCACGTTACGGGACGGTGTTGTACACACCAACCAGATTTGTTGAATTTCAGATGATGGCGATGCTTATGAAGCAGAGCCGGACTACTTCTATGGTGATGAGGAGGAGTTCTCCTATCATGTAACTCTCTGACGGGTCTCTGAAGACCTGGTACTGCATTGACGGGGCTATGGTACTTAGGATAGAAGATATTACACTTACACATTTGGTATATTTTAGAACTGTACTTATACTTATTTAACCTAGTAATGTTATCACACTCTGGAGACTCATCACGGTTTATATATTTTGTCTATCTATCATCATCTTCCGCTTGCAATTTAACTGTCTCTGGAGTATGATATGCTGTTTTGGCTTAATCTCACTCATGTTCAATGCACGAATACAGTCAACATTCAATCATTATTCATTTTGTTGCATAAGTGATGTTCTGGAACTCAGGAGTTGAGTTTATGCTCGACCCCCGATTTTCAGGGCGTTACAGTTCATGAGTCTGGGTTGCTCATTGGTCACTACGGGGAGGTACATTGCCCCAGCGTAGGCTAACAGCTCGACTACGGTATCCCATACCACCATGACCGGCTCATGAGTCTTAGCGGATTGAGGTACCAAGGTTAACTAGGTTGCACTAGTAAGTTTAGTACCTTAGGTTCAAGCAGTAACGTCCAAACATGGTGAACACACAATGGCCAATTGGGTTACTTGACGAGCTCGACTAGCATGAGCGCACATCAAGTGGATCGACATGAAGTACCTAAGCACTCCGTGTGGCCTAACCACTGCCAACAACCGACGTACGGCTCGGGTTCATCAAACATGTCCTTCGTGGTGAATGAATCTCAGCCACGAACTCAAGGCCTGTTACCGATTGCCTGGATTATACAATAGCCCCAATCACATTCAAGTATAGATAGTCAAAGCAATAATGGATCAAGATTTCAAATCACACAATCAAAGTCTGATATTGTCCGCTTAGGGTTGCCAGGGCTGTTGCGCGGAATCGTTACACCACTCCCCCATCACCCCAAACGGATTTTATGGAATACAACTTAAACATGGATTTAAACATATGCATTACATAGAGAAACAGACATTATAAGAGACGGTACATGGAGGAAAACATACACATAGTTAAAGGAGTTAAGAATCATATGTCAACACCTTTATACATTACAATTTACTAACTACAACTCATTCAGACATTCCAACAAACATTTTAGATTACATATATCAACATACCTGACGTATGTTGATCACATAGGTATTAGGTCAAATCCTTTCACTAGGGAGCTGCCCCATGGATAACACGCGTGTACCCACGACGGATAATCATGACAAGCATGAATCCAAGTTCCATATCCATTTGAACATTTTCACAAACACTCGGGCTACACAATTTAACATATATAGTGTATATTGGCTGTGGCGTGATTTAAGGTAAATCCTTTTGTCAAAGGGGTATCGCCTATACAACAATCATATATCCATGACGATTAGTCATGGCGAGCACGAATGCGAATTCTATACTTATTCGGTCATTTTCACAAACGCTTAGAATACACTTATTAACATACATAACGTACATTAGCTAAAACATGCATTAGGGCGAATTCTTTCGCCGAGTAAGTACTACACTTATATATAACATGTACATACAGTACTTTATCATGGAAAATACACTTTTAAAATTTGTACGTATACGGTATTTTCTACAAATATACAGAATACACCATACGCCATAATTTGCATACTTAACCAAATCGAACAACAAACATCGCATTTTACATGTACAATAACACCCAAATCACGAATCTATCATTATCTGGTATTGAAAGCATTGAAAACCATAACCTATACATCTAAAGTCTGCACCTTTTGTAGGTAAACTTGAACCGAAACCAGTTTGAATCCAATACCTTTGTCTATGGCACAACGACAACCTGATTCATAAAACAGGTAAGCTATTTCATCACCTACACTCATGAAAACCCTAAAACAGCTTAGGGTTAGGTTTTCTAACCTACGAACGAAGCCAAAATCACTGGAAAAGCGATTGGATAGCGATGGTTAAACACGTATAGCAGGGGGATGGAGTATCAGGAAGATGCTCCCACTTCTCTCACACTTTCTCTCTTTTCTCTCTTCTCTCTCCTAGGTTTTCTCAAATTCGTATGGAATGAGAGAGTGAGGGTTTAAGGTCCTTATATAGGCCCAAAACTCACCAAATTAGACCCAGGGCCAAGGTATACTTAGGTTATGTCCAAATACAGACTGTTCCGTCTCAACGGAGCACTTCTGGAGCCCCCCCCCCCCCTTGAGCCAAAGGTCAGACTTAAGCTCACAGACTATGGATCTAGGTTGAGTTAAGTTTTCAGCCCAATCGAGTTCCCAGATCACACGTGGCGGACCAGTTTCAGTTCAACGGTCACCGAAACTTGATCAGGGTTACAAGTATACTGACCTGTGTATGAAATTTCCTCTAATCTGAGGGTGTATTTGGGTCAGATTCTGACGGTCTAATTGCTTATATCAGGCCCGCAAGTGACAAGTCTCAAATTACTTAAATTAGATTTCATTTCTAAATAAACCTATATTTTCTCACACTTCACTCTGGGCTCAAGCGAATAGCCGTGGGACACTATTTGGATTTGATTTTCGAGATGGTTGTCAAGCCCAGTGAGGCAGTCCTAATTATATAACTTCGTATTATTCAGACTTTCGATGTGCGGTCCAGATCTAATACGGAGTTTCGCGATGCTCCCGAGAGTAGCCGGGTAATGAGATTGATCCTAGATTTTAGGGTAATGTAGCGTAGATGATTCTGCAAGTTTTGGGTCTTGCAGATTGTATTTAAAGTGATTCAAATGGATTTCACAGCTAATCTAGTTTAACACTTAGTTAAACTCATCTAATTTTTAAAGGATTTAGTCCTGTATGATTTTTGCCTGAGGTGATACTCGGGTCTTTATACGGATTTTGAAAGTATTGTTCTTCATTACCTAAGCTATAAGATTCATACCTAATATGAAAGTACTCAAAAACATCTAAAGAACAAGGTGGTGAAAGGTGAAATAGGAGATTTTGAAGGAAATGGGTTGAAAGGGGACTTGAGACTTTGGGATTGAGTTTCGACAAGTTAATAAGGTGTTAGGATTTGACCCATTGTCTAAGGACATCTATCTCCAGGTTGGCAAAAATCTGGGGTGTTACAATTTGACTTTAAGCTTGTTGGACGATTCATGTCTTTGTTCGATGCAATCGACCTGGTGCCGATATCATCGATATTTGAAATATCGATTCTATCGAAGGGCCCCTGATCATAGTTAAAAACAACCTGAAATATCTGCTGCAAGAAATGCGCGCCCACGATCGATATCATTAATGGACCTCCGATCTTATCGATATTTGAATTCAAATCATATCGGACAGTCATTGATATATCGAAGGAATTTGAGATTTTTATTAAAAACAGGAGCGCTGAAAATTTACATGTCAATCTTATCGAGGCACTCTTCAATGGACTCGAGATTTGAATATCGATGATATCGATGGGTGTATCGATACATCGATAATTCGTCCAAATATATTGTGAAGTTGCAGGACATATTTAGTGCTTATATCGATGATATCGATAGGTGTTTCGATACATCGATAAATCTGTCCAGATGAATATTTAGTTGTTAGACACTTTTGGTCCTCTCATCGATAATATCATTTAAGGTATCGAGGACATCGACAGAGTAGGTCAATCATATCGAGGGTGTTCCGATAAGATCGACAAGGCGAGAAAAACTTAGAGATTTTTCTATTTTGAAAAACGTTTTCTCACCTAAAAACCCTATGATTTCTAACTCGTTTTAAAGGGTTTTTCTTTACCTGATGTTTTGGGTTATGGGATGTGAGGCTTTGGATTCACCTGTGACAAGCTTCCACACATCCTGTTGAGGTAGATGCTTGAATTGATCTTCCTATCGAGCTCTGTAGACAGTCTGACCTTCCACTCACATAACTTAACAAACCGGGGCACTTTCAATCTCCCCCTTTGTCAATTACGTGACAAAATCCCTAAAACACCCTAGGATAATATCTAGACAGACATATCCTAAATTGTGTGTACATGTTTTTACACAATTTTATAAAATCTAATGAACCATGTACACAACCCAGTATTTGCTCCCCCTTACTTGATGCAGCTACTCCCCCTAACACTTGCAACACATAGATAGATACACAATTTTCCATTCGGGGTATTTGTAAATGTTCTCCCCCTTTTTGTCAGTCATTGACAAAGATATCTCAGGTGATATTGACTGAAGCTTGAAACACTTAGGAGAACCAATCAGGTAAAAGAAAATCATTGATGTATAAAAGTTGTAACTCAATTCAATCAAACATCAATTTCAGAATTCATGAATGCATATTAGATAAGATAGAGCAGTTGTATAGCAGTTTTTAATCATATGCAATCCATAACTCAGGGGAACTAAAGAACATAAATATGGCATGAATGATATGAAGTCTATTCAGCCACACAAGAACCAAAATTGCCCCAGATAGCAGTAAATCCCAAGCAAAAAAAAAAAAAAAACTGTTCAGTCCAACCAAAAAAATATATACTGCTCCACACAGCAGTAACAAAAAAATAAAATATCAAGCCCATATATGGGCACCCAACAACATTTATTAGCATTAGCCCAGCAGTAGGCATATACAACCCAAACGAAAAAAAACTGTGCACATCTAGAAGTCTGTCATACACACTAATGATAGCGAAGAATATCTAAAAAGATACTGATGTTCAAGCGCGAGTTAAGAGTAAAGTGTGTATGATAGCATGCATGAACTGGCCTTATGGAACAGAATGAGATGGCATTGTGTCATCCCGTCGACACGTCATCAAATCCACCAGCTGTTGTACCATGCTCTGCACTCCTTAAACCATTTTTTCCAGGACTGTAAGCCTTTCTTTGACTGGGTGGATGTCTTTCTGGATTGCCCCAATCCTATCCATTTTGAACCTTTTTCCATACCCGGCTGATGACGTGGACGGAGCTGGATCAGGTCCAGGAGGTGCATCTTCAGCCATTGCAACCCCTTCCATTGGATCACCACCTTCTCCTTCAACTTCTTCCGCTTGGAGTTCTTCCTCAGGGTTCTCCTTATACTCGTGAAACTCCAAATCCAATTTTCGGATATTTCTTTTATTGAAAACTTGGAGCGGGAATGCTAGATCTATAGTTGATGAGAACCCGATTTTGTTGCATATCATGCTGATAATCCAGGGGTACGACAGATGGATGTCCCTAGATGTGTGGATAGCTTTTACCAACTGAGAAACAATTAGAGATAGGAGGTAGATCTTTGATCCTCTGGCAACTGAGCATACGATCATGGTCATGAGGCCGGTGAGATCGGACCTGTTGGTACTTCTAAGATAGATGTTGGTAACGAAGATACTATGCAAGATCCAAAATCTAGGATCCATATACCTGGCTTTTAATGCATTCCCTTGATGCCAGGGGATGTCCCTACCATTGCAAAGATACTTAGTAACCCTGGATCGAATGTCCATGTTATCAAGATCCATCTTTGGGATACCTTCTGGGACCATGTTGAGTCTGATAGTTTCAGATATTGTAGCCGGCGTGATAAACGCATCATCACCACCCAAAGATACCATGAAAGAAGTAGTCACTGGTGAATGACACGGAACAAGGAAGTTGCGTGTTCTCTCAAGTTGGCATGGCCCACCAAAGTTCAGAACAGGCAGCCAATCTATTGCAGCAAACAGGGGTTTCATTTTGTATGGTTTGAGGCACTCCCTGTCTACCCTCCTCTCTTGTATGAGCTTCCTGCCCATGTATTTGGGTGGTCATGAACTTGCTCCAGTTGGAGGAGGTGATGCCTGAGATTTGGTCTGGGACCCACCATGTGGGGTCTGTCTTATTCTCTGCCATGTGGGGATTCCACTTTCTAGGACCCTCGTCCTGACTCTCGAGGCGAGTACCTTTTGTCAGGAGGCTATTAACGATTCCCCAGGGCTGGACTCTACCCCTTTGTCCTTTCCCATATGATGATGGAAAGTTGAACGATTTAGGAAAGATGATAAAAAAAAATAAAGAAAGCGACAAAAACGACAAATACCCAAAAGAGAAAGGACTCTTGACGCGTTAGAAAGGTATTACTGAATTTGTAAAATGATTTGAGTATTCCGACGTGGCTCCAACTGATTTGGTCGAGAGAATCGAGTAGAGAAGATGACAGTGAAATCCTTAAGAAAATAACCCCCTTTTTTCGTTTCGCTGGCTTTTTATCGAGCGGCATTTGTCGGTATGATCGACCATTGTATCAATAATATCGAGAGGTTGCTTATCGATTTTATCGAGTCTGTCTTCGATATCATTCTTGGCCATACGATTATTCATATCCTAAGGGACTGTCGATAATATCGACCTTTTATCAATAAATCGAGAATGTCATATCGATAGTCATATCGAAGATGAAGATTTTCAGTTTTCAGCATTCAGACAGATCTTCAAATATACTTTTCATATTTCTATCAACAGTATACTTCAACAAAAATTATGTACATACACTATACATAGTAAAATTATAAACATTTGATTGTTTATACAAAAAGAGGAGGTGAAGCACCTCAGATATATCATTTGATGTTCAACAAAAATGTTTCCTCATTTCAGCATAGGTTCAGATTCTGATACATGATTTGAGCTAATTCTTTCTTACCCATTTCATTTTGTTGACCAATTTGAGTGGTGGTGCAGGGGCATTGCTTCTATCCATATCCTTAAGAGAACTTTTGAAGTTTTGTATTTCTCTGGTTGATAATTCGTTAACATGATTTGGACCAGAGTCAGGTTTAGTCCTCCTAAGTGTTATGCATTCATCCTTATAATGACCTGAATCACCACACAAATGACACACTGGAGTTGTTCTGGTTTTACTCCCAGAAGCAGCAGATTTTTCAGTTCTAGGAGCTGCATTTCCAGTCTTTGATTTATGTTTTTCATATCCAAGACCACTTTTATCCTTACAGGTCTTCCCATTCCTAACAGTTTTTCCAGCTTTTCGCCACTCTGGGAAAACTTGTAATTTATCTTGGCCATCTTCTTGGATTCTTCTAAATCAAATAGGAGTGTATGATTTTTATTTTGGAGAAGCATATTTTTGTCTTTTAATTGCTCAACCTGTTTGTTCAGTTTTTCAGACTCGTTTTTAAGATGAGTATTGACTTGTTCAAGTCTATCATTATCCATATGATATTGCTGCAGATCATTTATCAATTGTGTGTTGATTTCCAATGCTTTATCCAAATCTTTCTGCAACACCTTACCTTTATTTTATGATATTCCAAGTCTCTTAAGGATATTGATGCTATGAATATAGAGTTGATTATACGCATCTTGTAGTTTATCCTTTTCAATTTCTTCTTCTTCTTTTTCATTGTTGGATGAAGATGATTTTGTGGCTAGCTGTTCTTTCTCGTTCTCTAATTCGGTGGAAATGATTGAAGTAGTGGAGACCATGAGTATTTTCAATAATTTCTGATCTTCATTGCTTTCTGAGTCACTAGATTCTGAATTTGACTCATCTGTATCATCCCACATGGTGGCCATTGCCTTGCTATTAGTTTTTCTATTTGGGCATTCGATTGATAGGTGTCCATACTCCCGACAGGTATAGCATTGTGGTTCTTTAGTTCTTCTACCAAATTTTCCTGCAGAAGGTTTGTTGTTCACCTTTCTTCCTTTAGAAGGACGGCCGCGATTCTTATGAAAGAATCTTCTGAATTTTTGTGTCAGTAAAGCCACTTCTTCATCTTCATCTTCCCTTTTACTTTCACTGTCCTCATGAATTGTTTTCTTTGAGGTTTTTAAGACAGTGTTTTTGAATTTTTGGGGTTGTGTGAAGTGTAGTTCAAAAGTTTGTAGGGAACCTACCAGTTCTTCTACTTTCATTTCATCTATGTTCCTACACTCCTCAATTGTTGTTACCTTGTGATTAAATCGTTCTGGTAAGGATCTTAGAATTTTTCTACAAATTTTTGGTACCGGAACTTTCTCTCCCAATCCACCCATGGAGTTGAAAATTATATTTAACTTTGTGAAAAACTCCATAAATGTCTCATGCTCTTCCATTCTGAGACTTTCGAACTGTGATGTCAGGAGTTGAAGTTTGGATTGCTTCACAATGCTTGTGCCTTCATGGGTTGTTTTCAATAAATCCCATGCTTCCTTGGATGTCCCACACATACTTATCTGATTAAATATATCCTAGGACATGGCACAGTAGATAGCATTCATAGCCTTGGCTTCAGATGTTTGCTTTTCTTTGTCGAATGTTGTCCACTTTTCTTTGGGTTTAGGCTTTGTGATTTTTGTGCCACTATCAAGTACATTTTGTTCAGTAGGTGGCACATATCCACTTTTAACTATATGCCAAATGTCATAATCCAAAGATCTCAGAAAGTAGTGCATCCTAGCCTTCCAGTATGCATAGTTTGAGCCGTCAAATACTGGAGGTCTAGTGACTAATGAGCCCTCTCCTTTCAGCATATTCCCAACTTTAGTCAAGATCACTCTCTAAGCGGTGAAACCCTTAAAGAGAGACCCGCTCTGATACCAATTGAAATAGCAATGAAGACCGCTTGAGTTGAAGAAAGAATATGCCAATATGTCCTAGAGGGGAGTGAATAGGACTTTTTAAAGTTTTTATGTTTTATCTAAAAATCCTACTTCACTAATCTTGTGATCATGCAAGTATCAGGATTACTCAAAAGTAACTCTACTGGCTTCCAAGCCTGGTAGAGGATCCAATCACACACTATTTTAGAAGTAAGCAGTATGCAAGCTAGCTTATGATGAATATGACTGTGTAAGTGTGTGTAATGTGATCAAATATTTAGATGAGGAAGAATTTAAAGTAAATCACACAATTATGAAAATAACACTCTCAAACACAGTCATTTTTATAGTGGTTCGACTAGTTATCTACTCCACTCCCGGCTGCCACACTCAACCCTTGAGTGTACCGGATTTCACTAAGGAGGTTTCCCAGGGTTCACCTCAAACCTAAGGTTTTAAATCAGGTTCACCTTCAACCTTTACATAGAGGTTTCTACTTAGTTCACCTCTAACCTTGGAGTTTTACTGGTTCACTCCTAACCAGATGTTTATGCTCTCCATAGAGCAAGGGTCCACACAACGCACCCGAATGTTTATGCTCTCCACAGAGCAAGGGTCCACACAACGCACCCAGAGGTTTATGCTCTCCACAGAGCAAGGGTCCACACAACACACCCACTACGTACACTCCTGCCGGAGGCCTCCTTGAGGACTTCAAATGGTGAGAACCACTTAAGACCCAATCCTAGAGAGGAGTGATCACAAGTGTCCTCTTAGACTTTGGATACTTACAGATAAGTTGATGAGTCCCATTCAGCATAATGACAAAGATCTCCTCCTTGTTGTTGAAGAGTCTTCGGCTTCCTTGATCTGCAACATAAAAGATGTAGCAGTACTTGGCTTCAGGTTGGGTCAAGGTTATGATAGAATCCTAATCTCTAAAGATTTTTCTATAAGGAAGATAGAGTAGTTCCAATCATCAAGGCATTCAAGGCATCCCAGCTTAATGATTTGCCATTAAGGTAGTAGCTGAAGGATCCTTGAATGCGGAAGTTCATTCCCTAATCCACTCTATTGAATATCAATGGAGAGGGTGGATTGGAGGATGAACTCCCTTGAGAGAAAGGGCTTTAGATATAAGATGTAAGTTGAAACACTTAAAAGCTCTCTTCTTTCTCTCACAGCAACAAAAGACAAGTCCTCTATATATAGGCAAAAAGTTCCAACGGATATAAAATGGTCACATTTATGACAGAGTTCGATATCATCGAGTGTATATTCTCGATAACATCGATGGTCTACTCCATGACTCGGACTCAGTGTCATACGCTTTGGAAACTCTTTGCCAATTGGTCGATGAATCGAAACTATTGTCAATATCATCAGATTTCGAACTTCGATTCTATCGATGACAGGATCGATCCATCGACACTTGAAAAATGAGAGAGACTTGACTTTGAAATATTTCAGGTTTTCATGAGTGATTGGGGAACCGTCGAGATCATCGAAATTTGAATGTCAATAATATCGAGATCAAAGTCGATGCATCGATAAACCAACGGATTTGACTTTAAGCTTGCTGGACGATTCATGTCTTTGTTCGATGCAATCGACCTGGTGCCGATATCATCGATATTTGAAATATCGATTCTATCGAAGGGCCCCCGATCATAGTTAAAAATAACCTAAAATATCTGCGGTAAGAAATGCGCGCTCACGATCAATATCATCGATGGACTTCCAATCTTATCGATATTTGAATTCAAATCATATCGGACAGTCATCGATATATCGAAAGAATTTGAGATTTTTATTAAAAAACAGGGGCGCCAGAAATCTGTCTGTCGATCTTATCGAGCCACTCTTCGATAGACTCAAGATTTGAATATCGATGATATCGATGGGTGTATCGATACATCGATAATTTGTCCAGATATGTTGTGAAGTTGCTGGAAATATTTAGTGCTTATATCGACGATATCGATAGGTGTATCGATACATCGATAAATCCGTCCAGATGAATATTTAGTTGCTGGACACTTTTGGTCCTCTCATCAATAATATCGTTTAAGGTATCAAAGACATCGACAGAGTAAGTCGATCATATCGAGGGTGTTCCGATAAGATCGACAAGGCGAGAAAAACTTATAGATTTTCATATTTTGAAAAACATTTTCTCACCTCAAAACCCTATGATTTTTAACTCATTTTTAAGGGTTTTTCTTTACCTGGTGTTTTGGGTTATGGGATGTGAGGCTTTGGATTTACCTATGACGAGCTTTCACACATCCTGTTGAGGCAAACGCTTGAATTAATCTTCCTATCGAGCTCTGTAGACAGTCTGACCTTCCACTCACGTAACTTGACAAACCAGGGCACTTTAAAGATGTACTTCCAGCCCATATGCTGCGACCCATCGTGATGTATTCGGGGCCCAAGGGACATGGACCATCTGATGTATATAGGCCCATGTGATGCAGCCCATGTGATGTGTATTAGGCCCATTGACATGGTCATTGTGATGTATGAGACCCTTGTGTAAGGCCCATTATGATTGTATGAGGCCCATTGAGATTGCATGCAACCCATTGTATTGTGTATGAGGCCTTTGTGTGGGGCCATGGGCCCACTATACGCATGGCTCTATATGGACCACTCCTTGGGAGCAATGTTGGTTAAATGTCCATATTGATGGGCAATGATGGTTTAATGTCCAAGTTGTGACCTTTCCTTAGGCCTTGTTTGACCCATTCTCATTGATCCCGATTGTCGTGGCTGATTGCCGATTCCGATTGACGTGACCGATTTACCAATTCTGATTATCGATTGATCCTGATTGTCGTGACCGATTGCCGATTTCGATTGATGTAACTGATTTACTAATTCTGATTATCCATCGATCCTGATTGTTATGACCGATTACCGATTCCGATTAACGTGACTGATTTGCCGATTCTGATTATCCATCGATTCCGATTGTCGTGGCTGATTGCCGATTAGTGATCGAGGCCGATTATCATGATTGAGTACCGATTCCGATTGATGTGACTAGTTTGCCAAATTCTGATTATCGATAGATTCTGATCGCCGTGACCGATTGTCAATTTTGATTGCCGACTCCGATTGACGTGACCGATTTGCCGAATTTTGATTATCGATCGATTCTGATCGCCATGATCGATTGTCGATTTTAATTGCCGATTCAGATTGACGTGACCAATTTGTCAATTCTGATTATCGATTGATTCTGATTGATGTGACTGATTTGTCGATTCCGATTGTTGTGGCCGATTGCCAATTCTGATTATCGATCGATTCTGATTATCGTGGCTGATTGCCAATTCTGATTATCGATTGATTCTGATTGTCGTGACCGATTGCCGATTCCGATTGAGGTGACCGATTTGCCGATTCCGATTATTGATCGATTCTGATTATCAAGGCCAATTCTAATGATTTCGATTTGTTGAGGCCGATTGTATAAGCCGATTCTAATTGTCAAGACTGAGTATTGAGGCCGATTCTGATATGTCGAGACCGAGTATCAAGGTCGATTCCGATTGTCGAGGCCAAGTATCGAGGCCAATTCTGATTGTGGAGGTTGAGTATCAAGGCCGATTCCAAGTGTCAATTTCAATTGTTGAGGCTAAGGCCGATTGTCAAGACCTATATGATGTATATGCGACCCGTAGGTGGGGCCCATTGTGATGTATTCATGGCCTATGGGCAAGACCCATTGTGATATGTATTAGGCCCATGATGCACGGCCCATTCGATGTATTTGAGACCCATGTGTAGGGCCCACATGTCATGTATTTAAGGCCCATGAGCAGGGCCCACCTGTTGTGTATATGTGACCCTAGGGTAAGGCCCACTGTGTTGTATATTAGGCCTTTGTGTGAGGCCGTGGGCCCATTATATGTTTGGCTCTATGTGGGTCATCCCTTGGGGCAATGTTTGTTAAATGTCCACAGTGTCGAGGTTGATTATTGATGCCAGTTATGGATATCGATTATGAGTATGTGACAACATAACATCATGATACATGCCCATACGCATCATCTGCATGTTTGTTATGAGATGTGGTTGACCATTGCATATAACATTGGGCAGGTTGTTATGAGACTCCTAGATAGGCGGAGGTTATCTCACATGAGCGCACGGTATGCACAGGATTGATGTATGACTGGATTGTATAACTCATGCATCTTGCATTGTGATTATTGTATGCCCTAGTGACATCAGGGCCGTAGCCTCCACAGGCATATTGTGGATGGCCAAATGAGACACAGAAAATTTGTTACTAGCATTGAGCTGCCATAAATGGCCCTTGGTGAAAATCTCTAAGACCTCTTGGTACCAGAGGACGCCCTAATGTCAAGACTAAGTGGATACATGAGCACCCGAGTGCCGAATACCAGGAGGCCGTTTCTCCCACTGTGTCATGGTCGGCTGGGAGGGGGTGTGGCCTTACCCGCCCTAGTGTAGGGGGCATTGCTAGGCTGAGTTTGACCAGCTCGTGAATGGGTCCGCTATTGACGTGCCAAATAGATATTGGCAGACTATTAACCAGGCGGATAGTGAGGTTTCTTACGCTCACTTGGACTGTGCGGCTAAGAGAGCGGTGGTGCCATTTGTAGTGTACTAAACCCCGGTTATGATCCTAGAGATGAACAGTACTGATATGTGGACTTATTGGGCAGGAGTTGCATATTCATTTATTCATTCATTCACTATCCACTCGGGCTGGTGGTGCACAACTATTTATTACGTGTACCTTCGCAATGGCCAGGATTTCGGTTGGGGCGCGCGACTAACCTGAGATCAGGAGTTTACCACATCGAGTCTGACTATCTAAATTTAGGTATGGGACTGGTTTGGATAGAAGTCCCTTCTGATGGACCCAATAGCTTGTGATACTACGTACTATCAACCCGACTTCACACACCAGTATGGTCATTCCATTCGCACTGCATATTGCATTATATCCGCGGCATATGGCATTTTGGGTTACTATATTTCTGCATTTATATGGTCTAGACACGACTGATGCTATTCGTGAACTCATCAGGAATTGCATACTGCATTGCATCCTCAGCATGTGATATTTGGCTCCTTATGACTCCTCATTTGTATAGTTGTTCTATATTGCGTATTATGATATTGATTGATTCATGGACTTGTCCGTATTTTCGCTCACTCTGTTATCGTATGATTAATGATCTTGTTCGTATTTCTGTTTACTCTGATAATTCCTGCTCTTATCAGTATTTCTGCTTTGATATTGTATGATTTGTGGATTACCAGTATTTCCGGTATTGTATGATGATGACATTGTATTGAATACTTAGCACTTACTTTGTGCACACACTTACACCACCCTCTAAGCTTTCTATAAGCTTATGCACGATAGATGCGTGCAAGTAATGTTAGGTTGCAGCAGTGTTGAGTTTGGAGCGTGCGGCGGCCTTCTGGAGCTTGATTTTCGATTTATGTATTTCCTTTTCAACATTGTACTGAAATGATTATATTAGTGGATATGTGATGATGATGTTGCCTTTGTGAATTGGGTAATCTTGTGGTTATGCTTCTTACGAGGTAAATGTATATTTGAAAAAAAAATCTTCCTTGTAGTATCCCAAGATCGAAATCTGGCGTATGGACGCTAGGAGCCGAAAATGGGGTACTACGGAGGTTGTCTTCACTGGATTCGGCGATTAGGATTCCTGTGAATCCGATCTTCGGGCTTGGGGCGTGACAGAGGCTGCACACAGATCTGCAGCGTGGCATAAATCCAGCCTGGAAGAAATCGTGTGCATCCCTACCTCACTTGGGCTCATGCTTGTGCGTCCGTGAGCAAGCATGGTCACGGGGTGAAAGCATGGTTTTGGTCGACCATGCAAGACCTTCCAGATGGGCGGCCTTATTAGTGTGGAGTGGCATGATGAAGGCCCACTAAGTTGCCTATTTGAATCTCCCATTGGCGGGAATGACGGACGAGAGAGGATTTCTCTCAATTTTGAAATATTTCAAGTCAAACGGTGTTTGATCCGATCAATCATCCAATGCACCTCGGATGCGGGCCTTGTGGTGCATGCTAACCATGCAGTGGGGTCCACAACGGTGAATTTGCCTCATTCGCACCGTCCATTCTCTTTAGTGGCCATAATCAAGGTCTCCTGGCCATTGATCTTAAGGATGGGGCTGATCTAAGGTCGTCCTTAACCTTTGTAGCCCAATCCCTTGGTTTGTGTTGTGTATTTTGACCGATGAGTTACTCAGGCCATCTTGGCCACGTGATATTAGGCCTCTTCTCTTAGCAGAGTTTGCTTACCCACCAAGGTGTCATCTAATAGCTAAGTTCCTAACAGTAAGTCTTTAACGGTTAATGGGAATCCCTGATTGATGTGATGGCCCAACTCAGAGTTCAATAGTGGGTTGCCCGATCTATGGATGAGGATTCATCTAACGGTCAAGTTTAGTTTAGACCATGTGTATGTTTTGTCAGGTTAATTTATGATTGTGCTAAGTGGGATTAAGTGATAATGCTCGAGTATTGAAAACGTGAGGCATTACGTTCCTGGGTGGGGGGGTGAAATAGGATTATGCCAAATAAAAAATTAAAGTGCTGAAATAATAAATAAATAAGAAATCTCAATCGCACTAGTATTGAAAAATTGATTCAAACTAATTCATAGGACAACATATACCCAAACCAAGTTTAGGTAGGACAACCTTATTTCAGGAACGTTTGTAAGAATCAAGATCTCAAACCAAGCAAGAGAAAATAAAGCTATCTATTATAAACATTCACCACTTTTATATAAATGAAATTACAAACATTCTCCATAAATGTAAAAAGTAAACATTCACCGCAACACCAAAAGTTATAGTGGTTCAGTGTATACAACAACTATTCTTAAATAGCCACACCTACTCCACTCCCAATAATCACTATCCACGTGATATTGGCTTTCATTATAAATAAGGTTTTCTCAGGATCACCTTAAAACCTGATACAGTTGTGATTTTAAAGGGCTATCACAATTTTTTTTAAAAAAAACCCCTCTCTAAGAATTTTCTGGCTATCTCAGAAAAACTAACAAATGAGTTTTTCTTGTTATCTCAATATAACCAAACAAATGATATTTTTTGGCTATCTCAATAAAACTAAACTATAAAAGAAAAGTATACTTATCTTCTCCTTTGAGGATGTATCAGTCGATGTAACCGTAGAACTGCTTCTCTTGTAGTAGATTGTTAAATGTTCAGTCATATAAACAATGGTTCAAGGTTCTAGATTGATTTTAAATATATTCAAACCAAAGGCTACTTGTTTGAATTCCTTGAGATCTCAAAGAAGAGTATTTACTCTCCTTATAAAATAAGATTCAAAGAATAAGAGATCAAGGAAATTTTTTTTAAAGCTATTAAAAATATTACAAATACTGTGTAATAGCTTGACAATAATGGGGGCTTTTCTCTCTCTTGTAGAAGGATTTAATAGACTTGAATTGTTAATTTCGGATTAAGAGAAAGTTTCTATTTATAAGCAAAGAAGTTGTTGCTTCAACTCGTTTAAGACAATCTTTGACTTGTCTAAGAACCGGATTCTATTCCAACAAATTTCCAAATTTAAGCGCAATAAGATAAAACAGATCTTCGACTAGTAAAGGCCATGCTCGACTGGTCAAGGGCCCCGTTCAACTAGTCAAGAAAGGTCTTCGATTGGTTGAGGGTGCCTAAAATCCGAACTGATTCAGTTGCTAGACTTCAAGTCAAGCTACCCTCGACCAGTCAAAGGCCCATCTTCGACTGGTTGAAGAAGTAACAGAAAAATCTGTTTTACTTCAATTTAAACTAGGATTCGTCAAAAAATCCTTAGACTAGTCGAGCCACAGCTTAGACTAGTCGAACCTTAACTTAGACTAGTCGAACTTTAGGCTAACATAAACATAAAAACCCATTTAAGTTATGTTTTGAAAGTACCTAAGCCTAAGGTCTTTTTAGGATTTGTTATACTTAAAATGGCAGAACTTTAAAGTAGATTGGGTGCTTGAACTTCATGAAACTTGTTCTTCTACTTGATTCTTCATGGAGCTTAAAGTTGAAGATGGAGCTTGATCTTCTACTAGAACTTTAATAGAACTTGAACTCAATCATCTTGAACTTATTAGAACTTGAACTTTCCATCTTAATCTATAACTTGAATTGAACTTCAGTAGAGTCTTGACCTTTCCATCTTGATCCTTTACAAGACTTGAACTTTAGTAGTGTCTTGAACTATATATCTTGATCTACATTATAAGGTCTACTTCATAAGTTATTTTGTTTATCCGAAATTTGACAAACAAACGTGTGCTTTATACAATATAGCACTTACAAACTTTGAGTAATAAAAAACTGCACCCAATATGTCCAACGACCAACTCGATCTTCATGTTAAAAATGTCATCGACCCAGGTTCGATGTCATCGAACAGTGGCTTCGATGTCATCAAACCATGGTCGATGACACAGACAATGAAGTGAATTTCAGCAATTTGTTCTTCCAACTTCCTTCCTTTTCCACTTGATTTTCTTGGATCTTGAGGTCTTGAAATCTTCAATCTTAGTCAACAAAGATCCATTCCTTTCCTTGGTGATTCATGAGCATTAAATTCATGCTTTTAATATTCTTTTCAATCCAAGCTCTCAAATTCACCTTGTAACACAAACATGCAAGTATACCATTAAGAAGGAACATATTAATAAAACCAAGATATAAATGGAAGAAAATATATAATATTTGACACTTAACAACAACCCTTCAACTAATCCTCCTTCACTCAAGAGATGGAGAGTGTTATCATGAACCCACTTGGGTATGAAACAGTCGCAACCCTCAAGTAACTAAATAACTAAAATCTAAGAGAAAGAAAGTTAAAACCTACAACAAATAAGAAATCTAAAAGATAGGAGAGAGTTGGAGAGTAGTTACCCGATTAGGGTTGCTATGTTATGATTCTACAAAACAGAGAAACAATGTTAGTCTCTAGAAACAATTTCAGAAAAATCCTAACCTAAAAGCATAGCAGAAAAAATAAACCCTAATCTTAACCTAATTCTAATACTAATTAATCTCAAAAAAATGCAACTATAGTCCCTGACAACAGTGCCAAAAACCTGCTCACAACCCTAAGTGTAGGTTTGCGATGTAGTAATAACTCAGTGAGACTGAGGTCGAATCCATAAGGACTAAACTCATACATATTCTAAAAATAATTAAAGTTAGAACTAGAAGAAGATCTAAATCTAAATTTGGAATAAAAGAGAGTAATTGTGAATAGGATTTCAATAATAATAATAATAATAAAGAACTAGAGAGCCAAGGATCCACTTGTATCTATCAGGATACTACCTTACTAGATTTAAGAAACGCAATTAGAATTAGAGTCTTATCCAATCCAATTGGAAGATGAAGCAATTAAGCCAAATCTGAACTTTTCATTGACCTAGTCACACATGAAGGATATTGTGATGATTGGAAGGGATTCCATCATCCTACCATGCCTAGGAGATAATGGTGAACAATAGGATTTACTAATCTCATAATCTTAAAACAGGAAAAGAAGATATTCAAAGCCATAACAACATCTATTGTAATTAGAGTCACAATAAATCATAGAAAACTGAAAATATTCCTTAAATTCAAACTAGAAATCAATGAGGTTCAAGAAAAAATAAGAAATAAAGTAAGAAAATCATCCCAACACGCTACAAGCTTCACCTCTTAGCCGTATATCACGCCCCAAATTCGGAACCCGGGAACTACCACTTCTCAAGTCCCTAACTTGGGTTGGAGCAACTCCCTCACCACTTACTGGACTTGATGAACAATTAGCAAACTTCCTGACACCAAACCCAGCTCATGGTGGAGATTTTATTTTTATTTTTTTCACTGAATGGTTAATTTGTTTAGGCGGTTACACATTTTGTACATGGTATCAACGCATATCGAAGAGATGAACCTATTTGACATATCACACATAATATGGTGTACCATCCTAACAGTAATGAAGGAAACAATAGCAACTCCAACGACTCTTACATGCATCTTGAAAAGGTGTAAGTCATCCATATGAGCAAACTACAGCTCATGAGTCTACTGCATGACGAGAGAAAAACACAGCTTATTAGGGTGCTCCCGTAAAGACTTCCAAAACAATCATAGGTATGTTATCAACCAAGCATGTTATCATATGTGAACATGTTATCAATCAAGCATGTTGTATAACTACACATGTTATCATGAACATGGCATCAATGTTAGGCATGTCACTCGACGAGCAACCATGAATCATGAGAATAGCCAATCATCATGTACAAAATAATCAAATTCCATATTTTACTATAGGGCATATGATGGAAAAGCAATAGCAAAGCTGGCGTGTGGAGTCAGGATGATAATATGCGGTATCGTAAACCATGGAGTTCATCACAAGGGACTTCTATCCAAACCAGTCCCATACTTATTTTGGATGGCTAGACTCAATATGACTTGATCTCATGTTAGTCCCATTCCTAACTAAAGTTGTGGCCATTGCGAAAGTGCACATAATGATTTATTTGCGCAGCAACAACCTGAGTGAATAGTAGATAAATGAATGCATGAGTCAAAGACTGGACATCCCTCATTTCTGCGAGTACATCTCCACCAGGAATCATAAACATACCACATATGGGTAATCGACCATCCTCACATAAGAGTGGGACAACATCCTTCATCATCCACTAGTACACTTCCGCGACACATAATACACTCCATCAGAAATCACAAACATACCACACATGGGTAATCCACCATCCTTACATAAGAGTGGGATAACATGCTTCATCATCCACTAGTACACCTCTGCAACACATAATACATCTCCATCAAAATTCATAAGCATACTACACATGGGTAATCCACCATCCTCACATAAGAGTGGGACAACATCCCTCATCATCCGCTAGTATACCTCCACAATACATAATACATCTCCATTAGAAATCACAAATATACCACACATGGGTAAGCCACCATCCTCACATAAGAGTGGGAGATTGTTGGAAAACTAAGGTACCTCCGGATCTGAGATCGCAGCGATCACATGCGTGCATGATATTATGGTTTGAGAGTTTCGATGCCAGGGCTCATGTAATTTAAGGGCTCATGGTCAGTTAGAAGGAATGCAGCCCCGGATCAGTCTTGGGATCGGTACACTGGTTAGACGGGATTTATTTTGGAAAGACAACATTTCCAAAAAGCAAAGTACTGGGCGTGCTAACCCCTACCCATCTAGCCATCGGCTTAACAATAGGGAACCCTGATTTGTTTCGCCCTACCCGACCTCAATAGTCAGAATACCAACTACCTCGACCCGGCACATGAAAGTAGGTAGGCTTGTCACACCTCTTCCCTTCCCGGTCCCAGTAGTGGAAAGGACTCTTGCACCCATCATACTGTGCTCACCCCCACTCGACACATGACAGAATAGGACCCGATTGACCAATCTTAGTGGGTTCATTGGAGGATAGGCGTCTCCAATATTGCGATTTAAGCCCGGGGTGGCCATAGTACACCCTTCTCAAACCTTCTTAATAATATCAATACTTAGGCCATCACAAGGCCTCACATACAAACATCCGCTCATGAAACATGTCACCATGAAAGCCCATACAACCAAGTACATGATCACCAAGCCATATACATACCCCAACTCCTTTGGATTTTCATCTAGGCACAAGGACCAACATGAGGGCCCCAAATAACCATATAGACCAACACGAGGGCCCAAACATAGTACATTGATGCATCTCATCCTCTTATCTTGTGGTAATTTTCATGTTCTAAAAGTGGGCTTTAGGCCTACATGGGCTTAAGTCCAATGGGTCTAACACAATAAAGGTTGCTTGTGTTATAGGATACACAATACATTCGACGGGTCATATCTAACTAATGGAGCGTCGGATTGATGCACGGTTTTTACCATTGCAATCGCAACGATGACGTGGTCCACATGATAGAGATCTCAAGGTCATATAGAACAAATCACTTAGGTGGGGTTGTTAGGTGCACTGGGGTGCAGTGTATGGTCTATCAATAGTGCAGATTGGGACATGTGAACATAAGCGACATTACAAAATATCGGGATACCACACCCTACCTAAGAGGTTTAACCAATCATAGACATGATTGGAATTGAAACCCTTAAAGAAAACATGAAAAATAAATAAGGAAAGAAGAAAAACTCTTGGGAGGCTACTCCACCCTTTGACTCTGCTTCTTAAAACCAAATTCATGTTTAGAACTCCTCGAACAAACCATATTTATAGCTTTTGTCCGACTGTCTTTGAAAACCACCTCTAACTTACGTACTCCCATAACGCCTTCAATGTCATCAAACGTAACTTGAATTCAAAAGTTATGCCTTTTCACACTGCATAACTCTTCATGTCATCGAACAAACCTTCGATGTCATCGAAGGGTGTTCGATCAATTGAGAATGTGTCCAGAGTGTTCCAATGAATTTCTCCAGAAATCTTTAAAAATCTCAATATCATCGAACTACCTTCGATGTCATCAAGTCTTTGAGTAATCAAACAGGGCTTCAATGTCATCAAGAAATGCATCCAATTTGTTTAGAAACCAGACTTGATTTTCATGTAATTCTTCTATGTCATCGACCCGTGTTCGATGTTGTCGAACACTTGCTTCGATGTCTGTGGATCTATGGGTCATCGACCCAGGTGCATAGGACTACTTAGCAATACGTTGACGGGTCATGCTCCAACTAATGGAGCGTCCAGATATTGCTCCTGATCAACCGAGATAGATAGTGAAGTTCAGATTTTGTGAATTTCTACACTTTACACTTTCGACTTCCTTCCTTGTCTACTTGGTTTCTTTGAATCTTGGGGTCTTGAAATCTTCAATCGTGGTCTCCTAAGATCCATCCCTTGCCTTGGTGATTCTTGAGCATCAAATCCATGCTTTTAACATTCTTTTCAATCCAAGCTCTTAAACTCACGTCACAATACAAACATGTATAAAATATATCCATTAAGCATTATCATGTTCATAAAACCAAGATATAAATAGAGGGAAAATATACAATATTTGACACTCAACACCTGTCCAGCAAGAAAACCACAAAATTTCTAATTTTTCAGTAGCATCAAACCACCCTTTAATGGCATTGAAAAAGGACCCAAATTGTACAATAACCTTAGGTCATATATTAAGAATTTTTCGATGGCATCGAGCCATCCTTCGATTGCATTAAAGGTCCCCTTTAATAACATCAAATGATGCTCATGTATAAAATGGAATGAAATCCATCAAAGCCAAGGAGAAATAAGAAAACATGATAAAATAATCGACAACCACAAAATTTTAATTCGGTAAATCGGATCGCATCGACAAAAACTATCTAGCAACTATCTAAAAATCTTATGCTGAAGATCAATAGCATTGAAGGTCATTTTGATGGCATCGAAGACCCTTCGATGACATCAAACCTGATAGTTTTCTGCCCATTTTTTTAACTGTTGGGAATTCTTTATATATCGATGTGGGTTGTTTCTTAAAAATTTGGTGAGTTATTAAGAGAGCTTGGAGACAGTTAATACTAGGAGTAAATCCCCATCTTCTCATGCCCTTTTTCCTCATGGTGTTCATAATTTATTCCCGTCTTAAAGACAATCATCGACATATTAAAAGCTTCATTTAAACAATGAACTCCAGCATTCATTGATGCTCTAGCAACCTTTTTATTGACAAATCGATATATTAGGAAGCATTGAATACTTAGCAATAGGGATCCATACTAGTTCTTAAAGACTAATCAGTACTTAGTTAGGATTCACCAAAACCCTTTACCTATCAACCTCAACATCAACTACGGAGCATCATCGCTTAGTTGCGGTGTAACATCCTAAACTATCACGGCGAGAGTTTATACTCGTACTTGAGAAACTAGGTGTTAATAATTGAATGAATTGGATGCTTTAAAAATCGTACCATATTTTTTTTTCTTTTTTCCTTTTCATTTAGATATGAAAAGGAGAGCTAAAGAAGTCCTTAGGGGGGGGGGGGTGAATAGGACTATGTTAAATAATCGAATAAAGTGCTGAATAATAAATAAATTAGAGATCTCAATTGCCTAAGTATTGAAACGTTGATTTCAATTGATTTGTAGGACAACCTTCACCTAAAAAGTTTAGGCAGGACAACCTTATTTCACGAATACTTTTAAATTCAAGATTATAAACTTTGTAAAAGAAAATAAAATTAAAATTACAATCATTCACCAATTCAACTGAAATAAAAATACAATCATTCACCACATAAAAGATAACAATATTCTCCACAAACGAAGAATTATAGTGGTTCAGTGTGTCAACAACTATTATAAAATAGCCACACCTACTCCACTCTCAAAATTACTCTCCACGTAATCTTGGCTTTCACTATTGATAAGGTTTTCTTGGGGTCATATTAAAACCTGATACAATTGTGATTTTACCGGGCTATCACAAACAAAAAGTTTTACTGAGATTTTCACGCTATCTCAAACAAAACCTACACTGAGATTTTCTGGCTATCTCAAAAAAACCAAAATAAGAATTGAAGGTATACGTATCTTCACCATAGAAGAAGCTGTAGAAGAACCGCTTTTGTTGAATGTCGAATGTTCAATATTTAGTCATATAGAAAAGGTCCAGGGTTTTATTGATTTTAATTAAGTTTAAACCAATGGCTACTTAAGGTAATTCTCCTAAATCTCAAAGAAAGAGGAGTATCACTCTCTTTAGAATCAAAATGAAAGAGTATGAGATTAAGGAAGTTAAACAAAAGCTATAAAAATAATTTATAAATACCGTTCAATAGCTTGTAAAAAACTAGAGCTTCTCTCTTTCTTGCAGAAGAATTTAGATGATAATAATTGATATTTCGGATTGAGAGAGAACCTCAACTTATATACAAAGAAGTTGAATCTTCGACTGGCCTAAGACAGTCTTCGACTAGCCCTAGCACTAGATTCTATTCCAATGGATTTCTAGATTTGAGCGGGATAAGATTCATCCTATATTTGACTGGTCGAAGGCCCAGTTCGACTGGTCGAAGAGCTTTGTTCGATTAGTCGAAGGTGGTCTTCGACTGGTCGAAGATGCCAAAATCTGAAATGATTTAATTGCTGGACTTCGAGCCAAAAACTCTAGGGCTGGTCAAAGATCACCCTTCTACTAGTCGAACGGACCATTCGACTGGTCGAATTTGTAACAGAAAAATAGTTTTGCTTCGATTTGTACTAGGACTGGCAGAGAAAAACTTAGATTAGTCGAACCAAACCTTAAGCTGGTTGAATTTCAAGCAATCACAAGTATAAAAGCCCAAATTAAATAACTTTTGAAAGCACCTAAACCTAACCTAAGGTCTTTTTAGGGCTGGTCTGACTTATTTGTCTTTAAAAACTTAGAGACTAGTCGAACCAACTTTGACTGGTCGAAGGTGGTCTACATCTGGTCGAAGATGCCAAAATTTGAACTAATTTAGCTGCTGGACTTTGAGCCGAAAACCCTAGGGCTAGTCAAATATCCTCGTTCGACTAGTCGAACAAACCATTCGATTGATCGAATTTGCAATAGAAAAACAGTTTTGCTTTAATTTGTACTAAGACTGGCCGAGAAAAACTTATATTAGTCAAACCAAACCTTAGGCTGGTCGAATTTCAAGCAATCACAAGTATAAAAGTCTAAATTAAATAACTTTTGAAAGCAACTAAACCTAACCTAAGGTCTTTCTAGGGTTTATAATAACTGAAATGACTGAACTTCTTTGTCTTTAACTTGATTAGAGACTTCAACTTTTCTATGGAGTTTGATCTTCTACTAGAACATCAGTTGATCTTAACTTTATCTTGTCTTTCGAGCTTGATTTTCTACTAGAACATCAGTTAATCTTAAGCTTGATCTTCTACTAGATCTCGAGCTTGAACTTTGATGTTGAACTAAACTTGAAGATCACTTGATAAGTTGTTTTGACTAAATGAAATTTGACAACTAAAGTGTGCTTTAATCATTATAGCACTTATAATCTCCCCCTTTGTCAATTTAGTGACAAAATAGATAATATTACAAATATCAGAATAATAAAACCTTGTACTCTTGTTGTAGAAGATTTATGAAGATTTTAAAATATTACTACTCCCCCTCAATTAGTACTTCCCCTGTATCATTTCATGACATTAGACATTCCATAACATATATAACATTCCAATTAAACATGACATGAAGAATATAATTCCTATGCATTCATGCATTCTCCAATCAACTCCATTCATTCATCAAATAACATACATTCTTCAAGCAACCAACTCTCCACCTTTTTGTCACAAGTTGACAAAGGAAGAATCAGATAACTATCAAGTAAAGTAAATAAGAAAATAATTAGCATATAAACTTGATAGAAGAAGAAATAAGCATATGAAGAAGAAGTATATAACAAGGAGATAATAGAAATCAGCATATGAAATTGTAAATGTTAGGGAAATAACATGAAAGAGTCAGAGAGAGTCTAAAGAAATCATCCAAGCACGAAAGTAAAGATTAAGTTTTCATCTCCATAAACATAAGTTCGTATAAAAAGGTAAATGATCTCAATCCGATCCATATGATGAAGGAGTAGGCATAGATGGCTCAAATTGATTCAAACTCTGACTGATGTGATGGAAGTACTTCTTCATGTACTTCATTGTAGATTTTTGGGTTTGAACCAAATTATCCTGTGAGACCTGCAATGCCTTAACCTTCTCCTCCAGAGATTTGAGACGATCATCTACCTGAGAAGGCTGATAATCTGGATCTTCTGGATCATCAGATTCATCCAATTCAGCAAAAATATCATGCATAGAAGTGTCTTTAGGTTCATGTGCTTCCTTCTCTTTTTCACTTTAGCCAGGAAGAGGTTTCAGATTCATCTTATTCAAGTTGGTATTATTAAATGGTAGTTCTGATTTCGATGCCTTAGATGAAGAAATGGTGACATTACAATGCAAATCGATACAAGTCATAAGAAAGAAAACTGAATCGATCCATGTCCAGGATGCAAACAAAACTGAATAATGATGTAACAGATTAAAGAAGGAAGATAGACTTGAATGCCTGATACAACGGAATGAAGAACTCGAGCTATAAAGGAAGTAAGTTCAGACTTATTCCCTGATCTAGGATAAACATTGGAGGTAAAAATCTTATGTAAAACTCGATACTTTGGGAGCATTTAGTTAGCAAGGAGGGTATTACTCGACTTCCATTCGGCATGAAAGTGACACAATTTACGTGTAATCACTTGCCGCTCAGTATTAGTCATTTTATCAGTCAGATTGGCAATAAGAATGACATCTTCCGCAACGATAATCTCAGTCAATGCTGAAATAACATCGCGAGTGACCGTGAAGGTCCCTTCTACGAATTTAATCGTGAATGTGAGATCTTCAAGGGACACATCATAAATGGAAGCATACATTCCTTGTAAAATGGAATGGTAAGCCATTCCGCCCCAACCAAAGATGCATTCCTAACCGATTTCAGTAAGAATTAGAACAAGACCAAATGGTGAAATGTGATCAAGGTTAATTGTTCTCTCAATGATTATATCTCTTATGTGGAAATCCTTAATGTGCTTCGGATATTCTTCGGTGGCCCATAGGGTTCTCACACTTAATGGAGTTGATCTAAAAGATGAGCTACCACGGCTCTTGCATGTTGTTGTTCTATTTGAACGATGCTCCATTATGATTAGCACAAGAAATAAATCAAAGAGAATGAGAGGAATGAAGCTAGATCAGATTTTGACCAAAACCCACCTCAAAGAGGGTTTGAAATAAAAAAATACAACCCAAATATGAGATTAACTAGCAAAGATATACCCAATATTAGAAAGAAATTGAAAAAGAAACACTTACAACCAAGATTGAGTGATGGGTTTGTCGAATGAGGCACCAGCTAGTCAAGGAAGATGATGAAAAATGAAATAAAAAAAAAAGTGTTTTTCCCTTTTTGAAGTGAAATCATGTGATCTTTAGCTAGTCGAGTGTGTACTCTGACTGGTCGAAGATGCACAAAATCTAAAATTTGACTTATTTTTCTTATAATTTTTTAAAAAAATTTATTACCAAGTTATGCATTTAATCAAAATAAACATAAAACAACAAAAAGAAATGCATAAATAAGATAATTAGTTAATTAATAATACATAAACCAATATCATGTTTTAAGTTGGAAAATCTATTTCTGCTGAGCGGTTTGGTCAGTATGTCTGCAAGCTGCTTCTTAGTTTGAATGTGTTCAAGCACGATACTCTTGTCTTTAACTAATTCTCGAATATAATGGTATCGAATATTGATATGTTTTGTACGAGAATGTTGGATTAGATTTTTTGAAATATTAATTGTGCTCGAATTATCGCAGTATAGTGTCATTGTATCTTACACAATACCATAATCAACTAACATTCTTTTCATCCAAATAAGCTTAGTGCAAGTATTACCAGCTACAATGTATTCTGCTTCAATTGTTAAAAGAGATACTGAATTTTGTTTCTTACTGAGCCAGGAAACTAAATAGTTCCCTACGTAGAAACATCCACCACTGGTAGATTTTTTATCGTCAATATTTCCTACCTAGTTTGCATCAGTATATCTGGCAATCTGTACTGAAGTATCATGTGGATACCAAAGTCCTAAGTTAGCAGAACTTGTGGCATATCTGATTATCCGTTTAACAACAATTAATGTGATTCCTTATATCATGCCCCAAACTCGAAAACCAGGCTCACAGAATTCCCGATTGCCGAATCCGGCACCGACAGCCTCCGTAGTGCCCCATTCTCGGTTCCTGGCCCCCATATGCCAGATTCCGATCCTGGGATCTTACAAGGAGGATTTTTAATATGATTTTTTTTGTAATGGAGCATAACCACAAGCATAACGAAGTCACAAAACAACATCACCACATATCCACTATATCAAAATCTTTGAGTACAATGCGGAAAGAGAAATACAAGATGATCAAAAGAACTCTAAAATAATCTGTCACGTGCTCTTGCCTCAACGCTGTTGCGATCTAACGTTACCTGCATGCAACGGTTATACATAAGCTTACGAAAAGCTTAGAGGTTGGTGTAAGTGTGTGCGCAAGGCAAGTGTTAAATATGCAATATCAGAGTAATGCGAAAATGTGCTGGTAAGTCCATGAATACTATCAGTCATACCAAGGCTATGCGATGTAAGGCATGGATGCTATCGGCCATACCGAGGCCACGTGATGCGAGGCTTACGTAGCCAAATGTCATATGCGAGATGCAACGCAAGCATCTCAGTCCTCATCTGAATCCATATAACAATACAACTCATCTCTGGAATATCACCAATGTCTAGTACACTCCACATTGACTATCGACTCCCTAGCCGCAGAGCCCAGCAAGTGGAAGAGACCACATTATCCACCTGACCAGTAGTCTGCCAATACCTACCTGGCTCATCGATAGCGGACCCATTTATGAGCTGGTTAAACTCAGCCTAGCTTACAACCCCCTCACTCGGGCGGATAAGGCCACACCCCCTTCCAACCAACCACGACATAGTAGGATACGCGGCCTACTGGTATTCAGCACTCGTGCGCTCATGTATCCACTCGGTCTAGACGTTGGAGCACTCCTAGTACCAAAAAGGTTCTGGGACTTTCACCCAAGGACATCCTATGTGCCCACACTGCTAGAACCAAGTATTTTCAGTATCCAACCCAACCATCCACGATGTGCCTGTGAAGCCCACGGCCCTGATGTCGCTAGGGCGTATAGTGATCATGTCACACAATGCGAGATGCATGAGTCACACTGTTCAGTCATGCAGCAATCCTGTGCGCTCATGTGGGCAACTCCTATCAGTGAGTCTCATAAATAATCTGCCCAATGGGATATGTTATGATCAGTCACTCCTCATATCAAGCATACATATGATGTGCATGGGCATGAATCGTGGAGTTATAATAAACATGTTATATGGTGATGAACTATCTTCATAACGAGGATGGGCCTAGACGATCTTGTAAGTGCTATTTTTTCATGCTCCTTTGATCGTCAAATTTTGTAGTGCCAAAAACATCAATATGTGTATTGTGTAGCACGATGATATATATGTTCAAGGAAATGCATCTCATACACAAGGACAATGCTTCAAGTAGGACAATACTTCAAGTCAAGTACAATGATCTACTTCAAAAAAAATGCAAGATCAAGGACATTGTTCCAGAGTTTTTAGAACTACGTTAAAAGATGAGATCTTATTTAAGACTCAAGGTATAGTACAACTCAAGAACTACAAGTTCAAGGTTCCAAAGATCTCAAGTTCAAGCTTCATCATATGTTGAGATCTCAAGCTTCATGAACTACAAAGATCACTAATCATCTGAAGAAAAGAATGTTCAATGTTCATACTTCATGTCTCAGGTATGAAAAACCTTAGATTGACCTTAGGGTAGGTCATTTTGTACACATAAATTAAATTAAATCACTTTATAGTTGATTGGTTTGTTCTAAGACTAGTCCCGGGCCTTGTTCGACTAGTCCTAGAACTGGCTCGACCAGTGCAAGAAATTCCAAGACCAATCCTAAGTTGTTGCAAAATTTTGGAAATTTTTAGTTGAGCTACGACAATTCTGGAGTCTTCTCGACCAGTCGTGTGAACAGTGTCGACTCGTTTACGACCAGTCTAGCAGCTACGACTCAAACTCCAGTAATAAATTCTGGTTTCTCACGACCAGTCGTGGGCAAGTCATGACTAGTCGTGGAGGACTCACGATCGTGTAGTGCCTACGACCAGTCGTGGAACGGTTTTATCCGATTGCGCTCAAAATTTCAAAATGTTGTTGGTCCTACAACCAGTCATAAATACGATTTCTACAACTATAAATAGAGCACGATTTTTAGAGTTTTATATCCAATTCAAGTAAAATTAAGGCATCACTCTGAGAGATAAGTTTGTAAACTTTTAAAGCTAGATTATACATATTTAATATTCTCTTTTGTTAGCTTTTTATATTTGATGTTGTTTCTGCATTCCAATCTGATTTGAAAGAGGAATTGTGATATTCCACTTCTTGAAATCAAAATCAAATAGAGTTAGCCTAACTTAATTTAATTTAAAATCAATTATAACCTAGAACCATTTCTTAAGTGAGTATTAGACATTGAACTTTTATTCGAACTTCTACTCCGATTTAGTTCTTCCGGGCTACAACAAAAGGAGAAATCCAGGTATTTTACATTTGTGTAAATCTTCTATGTTTTTGGTTTCTTTGAGATTAAGCCAGAAAAATCTCTTAGTGTTGGTTATCTGCAGGGAGCCAGAAAACTCAGAGCGTGGGGTTTTTTTAAATGTGTAAGCCAACTTGAAAGACACAATTGTGAGGGTTTTAGGTGGACCTGAGAAAAACCTATTTTATAGTGAACGTTAATATCCCCTGTGTGAGGATATTAGGAGTGGAGTAGCAAGCTGTGTGGCTGTTGTTTAACTGTTGGTGAACACACAGGTGAACCACCATAATTCTTTGTGTATTGTGATTTGAATATTTATTTATTTTCTATATCTTTTATCATTCAAAGTTGTGGGATGTATATGTGGATGTGAATGTTGTAATATTTACATTTCAAGCTTTGTGGGGGAATGTTGTAATAATTTAGACTTCCATTCTTGCTATTTACTTTTTATTCCTCTGTATCAAGTTTGAGTTTTTGACAGAAAGACCTTTCTAGGAACAGGTTGTCCTACCATAAAAGTTTTTGGTGTAAGGTTGTCCTTAGAACAACATTTGTATCAATATCTCAATACTCATACATTTGAGGTTGCTTTACATTTCAGTATTGTGAATTGATTATAGTTCTATCTTTCCTTTATTCATTTAAATTCCACTGTTAAAGTTTTAATTTGACATAGTCCTATTCCCCCCCCCCCCCCCCCCTCTCTCTAGGACATATAGCTTGGCCTTTTCAAGTGGTATCAAGCCTAATAGCTCGCTTTAATTGTGATATTTTTGGATTTATTTCCTGAGCTAATCGATCTAAGCTATTTATATGATGTCAAATTTTGATAGCCTTTCAGTCACTAGGCCACCACCATTTGATGGCACCAATTATGCCTATTGGAAAGCTAGGATGAGAATTTTCTTAAAATCCATGGATGAGAGCGTGTGGTAAGCCACAATGACTGAATGGACCCTCCTACCACTGAATTAACTGGTATCGATGGATCAAAATTAATGAGAGTAACACCTTATTTTTCTTAGACCACACTTCAGAAAAGTGAGAGTAGTGTAAATGTAAAAGCACTAAATGTAATTACTTGTGCACTATCATCGGATGAATTTAAAAGAATTATATCCTGTGATTTCGCAAAGTAAGCCTGAGATATTTTAAAAATGACACATGAGGGAACATTAATTATCAAGAAATCTAAAGTCCAAATCCTCACAACCAAATTTGAGGAAGTACATATGGAAGAAAATGAAATGTTTATGGACTTCTATACTAGATTAAATGACATTGTGAACTTTATGTGGGGGTCTTGGTGACAAAATCTCAGAAAGTAAAGTGTGTCTAAAGATACTACGCTCACTTCCTGAACGGTTCAATTCTAAGGTAATTGAGATCCAGGAACTTCGTGATACGGACAATATGAGGGTAGAAGAACTAGTTGGCTCTCTATAAACTTATGAGTTAAACTTTAAAGCTCCTAAAGGTAAATCTATTACCCTTAAATCTTCAAAAAATGTTTTTCAAGAAAATAATAGCAATTCTAATTTAGAAAACTCAGAAGATGATATAGCCCTTCTAGCGAAAAAGTTTTACAAAATTTTCAAAAGTAAAAAGAGGGTTGATTTTCAAAAATCTAATGATAAGAAAAGATCTAAATCTAAACATTGGAAATCATTAAAAGACAGTCAATGTTACAACTACCAAGAATATGGGCATTTGGCAAACAAGTGTCCTAAAGAGGACAAACCTAAAAAGAAGAGTATGTTGGCTACTTGGGATGAATCTTCCGGTTCTGAAGCTTCTTCTAAATCAGAAGATTCTGAAACTGAGTTGGGCAATGAAGTGAAAGCCCTTATGACTCTATCCAAGTTCTGATCTAACTAGTGAAGAAAATCTGAACAGTGATCATGAAAATGAAGAAGATCTTCAAGATGCTTATAATGCCCTTTACAAGGAAAGTTGTAAAATTGTTGTTAAATTAAAACTTCAAAAAGAAAAGTTTTCAAAGCTTAAAGAAAATTTTGATTCTCTTATTTTAGAAAAATCCCATATTTTAGATTGTTTTGAAAAGTGCAAATGCGATTTAGAATTCAAAACCTCTCATATTGAAAATCTGAAATCTGAAAATGAAAAACTTAAACTTGAAGTCTCTTCACTTTTGAGTTTAAAGGACACATGGAGGTATGCCCAAGGTGATCCAAAGTTAGAAAATTTTTTATCTGGATTAAGAAAATGTGGCGACCGATCTGGTTTGGGCTACGATAGAAATATTTCCCCTAAACAGAAGAATACTCCTCCTAAGTTTGTAAAAGGAGAGTCCTCAAACTTAAAACAGAAAAGTTTGAATCAAAAGTTTTCTAAAAATACCAAAACGTTTCAATCTTTTCAACCTAAAAGTAACTATATCAACTATAAAAATCAGAACCGAAACCCTTTAACTGAGAAAATAGTTGATTTACTTAAGGAGCTCTTAAAATCTAACTCAGTGGGTCATTCTTACAACAACTACAAACATAAGAAGACCAACTATACTCCTAAACCCAAAACAGTTATGAAATGGGTTCCTGAGGTTACTTGCTTGGTTGCCTACACAGCTTTCAAAGCTATAAGTCATTCAAAGTGGTACTTAGATAATAGATGCTCAAGGCATATGACTGGTGATAAAGGTCTATTCACCGAACTTAAAGACATGGCTGATGGTTCAGTCACATTTAGTGATGGTAGCAACTGCAGAATTATTGGCCAGGGTACGGTTCAACTTTCTAACCTCTCTTTATTTGAGAATGTTTTATATGTAGAAGGTTTAAAACATAACTTGTTAAGCATTTCTCAAATATGCGATAAAAACTACAGCATCAAATTTTCTAACGTAGGGTGTGAAATTTTAAACAAAAAGGGTTCTGTAATACTAACTGGTCGTAGAGCTTCTGAAAACTGCTATATTGTTAGTGATTCTAGCTCATCTAGTCAATTGTGTTACATGGTCCATACCGATGAGACTGAGTTATGGCATAAACACCTTGGACATGTAACTACCACAATCTATATAGATTGAGCAAAAGAGAACTGATAAGAGGTCTAACTAAATTACAAAAAGTAGACCAAATATGTGGTGAGCAAACTAGGAGCACTCACAAAAAGGTGAACACCAATGCCACATCAAAACCACTTGAGCTTCTCCATATGAATCTTATAGGACCAACCAGGATGGAGAGTCGAGGTGATAAAAAATATATATTGGTAATCGTGCATGACTATACTAGATTCACCTGAGTAGCCTTCTTAAGGGATAAATCAGAAACCCTTAATGAAGTAAAAAGAGTTCTCAAAATGAATCCAAACGAAAAAAAGTTCTCAAGTCTGTAAGATCCGTAGATATCATGGATCAAAATTTGAGAATAGCAGTTTTGAGAAATTCTGTTGCGATCAGGGAATATCACATGAATTCTCTCCACCCAAAACTCCACAACAAAAAGGAATTGTTGAAAGAAAAAATAAAGTGCTTTAAGAAATGGCAAATGTAATGTTGAATAGTATGAAACTCCCTAAAAATCTTTGGGCTGAAGCCATAAATACTGCCTGCTATATAATCAATCGAGTTTATACAAGTAAGTCAAATAATAAAATGGCTTATGAAATGTAGTTTGATAAGAAGCCTACTGTCAAATACTTTCAAGTTTTTGGTAGCAAGTGCTATATTTTACGTGATCGTGGAAATCTGGGCAAGTTTGACACTAAAAGTGATGAAGGGATCTTTTTAGGGTATTCTTTGAACAGTCGAGCATATCGAGTACTGAATAAGAGGAACGGTGTTATTCAAGAGTCCATTAATATGTTCATTGACAATCACTTAAATACACCTGCCTCAAGTTCAGATAATGATGAAGTTCTTTTTGATCAACCAGATACTTCATCTAATCAAACTAACTCTGAACTGAGGACTATTAAAGATCATCCAACCACTCAAATTCTTGGAAACCCTCTCACTAGTGTGCGCACTCATAGAAAACTAGAAGATATATGTAATTACGTGTGCTTTACATCCCAGATAGAACCGACTGACATAAAAGAAGCTCTTACTGACAAAAACTAGATAGTTGCTATGCAAGAAGAGCTTAATCAATTTGTGAGAAATGATGTTTGGTACCTAGTTCCTAGACCTAAGGATAAACATATTATCGAAACTAAGTGGATTTTTAAAAATAAGTCTGATGAACTTGGTAATATAATTCAAAACAAGGCTAGACTGGTTGTACAAGGGTACACTCAAATTGAAGGCATCGATTATGATGAAACCTTTACCCCAGTAGCTCATCTTGAATCAATCAGACTATTTATATCCATTGTTTGCTTTAGAAAATTCAAAATTTAACAAATGGATGTAAAGAGTGCCTGCTTAAATGGCGATCTGCATGAAGAAGTGTATGTTGAATAACCAACGAGTTTTGAAGACCCTAAGAATATTGATCATGTTTATCGCTTAAAAAAGGCTCTTTACGGTTTGAAACAAGCTCCCAGGGGATGGTAAGAAAAATTGACTAAGTTTCTACTTAGTCATTGTTTTCAAATGGGTAGTGTTGATAAGACTCTTTTTGTTAAAAAACATAGTGATCATATCTTAATAGTACAGGTCTATGTTGATGATATTATTTATGGATTTACCTATACTAACATGACTATTGAGTTTACAGATTTAATGAAATCTAAGTTCGAAATGAGCATGGTTGGGGAATTGAATTATTTCCTAGGGTTGCAAGTAAAATAACAACTTTATGGTATTTTTATTTCTTAAACCTAATATGCTTTGGACTTAATTAAAAAGTTCAGATTTAAGAATGGGAAAATTTTCGATACTCCTATGAGTACAAAATTAAGACTCTCAAAAGACTTTACACGTAAAAGTGTGGATACTAAATTATATCGTAGTGTGATTGACAGTTTACTTTATTTAACTGCAAGTAGACCCGATATTGCTTTTAGTGTTGGTATTTGTGCTAAATATCAATATGACCCTAAAGATTCTCATTTAACTATTGTTAAGCGGATTATGCTATATGTCGCAAGTTCAGCTAATTTGGGTCTCTGGTATCCATATGATACTAGTGTTCAGTTGGTTGGGTACACAGATGCTGATTGGGCTGGTAATATCAATGATAGAAAATCAACCAGTGGTGGTTGTTTCTATATTGGAAATTGTTTAGTTTCTTGGTTTAGCAAGAAGCAAAGTTCCGTATCGCTCTTAACTGCTGAGCCTGAATACATCACAGCTGGAAATGCATGTACTCAGCTTGTATGGATGAATAGAATGTTAAGTGATTACAGAATTGCACAGGATTCAATGGTTTTATATTGTGATAATTCTAGTGTAATAAATATATCTAAAAATCCAATCCAGCATTCACGAACCAAGCACATTGACATTAGATATCATTATATTCGTGAATTAGTGGAAGAAAAAATAATTTCTTTGGATTATATTCCAACTGAGACTCAACTTACTGACATTTTCACTAAACCGATTGACAAAAGCAGGTTTAATAAATTGAAATTTAATCTTGGTATATGCAATTTAAATTAATTATTCATGCATTTCTGTATTATAGTTTATATATCTATTAAATTATAATTTTAAATTTCAAAATTATGTGAAAAATGCATGTTTTTCTCTTTGCACGACCAGTCGAGGACGTACTCGACCAATCATGGCATGACCAGTCGAGGATGTCCCATGACTAGTAGTGTAGCATGCTGGATCTCTTTAGTTTGGGGAGAAGCCCTTTCTTCCTCATTTCCTCTTTCTTCTCCAACGGGCCATAGCACGACTAGTCGTACCCAACTGTTTGATTCGTCAAGGTTAGTGCATTATTTCAGTTATTCTCATAGATTCAAGCTCTGATCTCTTCATTTTCTTCCTTGGAGTGCTTGATTTCAAGTTTCCTTAAAGATTTTGGGGTTTTCTTCTCTAAAATCTGTTTTTGAGAAAACCCTTTTCACATCTTTTGCAACTTCTTGCTTCTTTATTTTTCTAGTGGTAAATGGATGTTAGAGGGAAAAAGAAAACTTCCCGTGGTGCTTCCTTGTCTAGATCGACTCCTTTAACAAGGCACCATCTTCGGTCACCCAAAGATAATCCCTCATATGTGTGTGATTTAAGAATGCGTAATGTTATGGTTGAGCGACCTGTTGGTCTTGAACACATTGCTCTTTTTGGTCTCCTTCCTCTTCTCCAAGCTGTAGGATGGGCTAACATTCTACATTGAGGTAGGCCAACATACTAGTCTATTGCACAGGCTATGTTTGTATGTATTACTAAATTTTTGACTGAGAATTTAACGTTTCAAATAGTAACTAGAGAAGGTCCATTTGAAATAGACCGTCATTTAATTTCGGCTCTAATGGACATACCTGTTAATGATGAGGGTATTCCTATTCACACTCTAGTTGACAAACCGTTAGAATCAGAAAAACTTATGCTAACTAGTGATTTGTGTAATATAGATGCTCAATGGACTCATAAAGGAAATGCGCTTGCTTCCAAGTACTTGTTACCCAGATACGTGGTTCTTCATCGAATATTTATTTCTAATCTGTATTCATGTTCTGGTAACAAAACAGAATTGACTTCCTTTATGGTTTGGGTTTTGCATTCCATCATCTCTAGTACTCAAGTTTGTCTTCTATCTTTGATCTGTCATTCTATCATTTAATTTCGTCTCCATACTGGACACAATGATATTCCATTTGCCTATCTTATGACTGTGTTAGCTACTTACATGCTAGTTACTATGCCTGTTGGAGAGGTTCCTATTCATCACCTTCTTTTCAACAATTCAAATTTAAACAAGATGAAATTGGGACTGACTCCTGGCCAAATGGATGTGGGTGGTGGTGGAGCTGAAGCAGGGAATGTAGAAGAAGGTGGCGATCTTCCTCCTGATGATATCAATATGGATGGCATTTTTGATGAAATTGAATCAGACTCTACAAATCATCCTAACTATGAGTCATCCGATTTTGATACTTGTCTTCGTGCACTTGAGGAGAAGGTAAAGAACATGAATGTTGCCTATGATTTACAATTTAAATATATGCATAAGTATCTTAGGCACTTAAACAAGGGTCTTCATCAACTTGATCCTACCATACCTGCTCCTTCTTCAGGCTCTGCTAGGTGTTTTTATCCTATGGTCTGTAATAACTTTTATTCAACTATGCTTTCTTTCAGTTTGTAAGACTAACTTTGGTTGACTTTGGTTTATGCTGGTAAATGATATATGAATTTTGAATTTGCTTATATATCTTTCATATCTTGCCTAATTATCTCCTTTACTACTCTCTTTCTAGTCTTCCTCTTCTATTTCTTCTTTACTTTCTTTGTCATATTGTGATAAAAAGGGGGAGAATATTTCTAGTTTTGGATTAATTGCTTATGAATGTGGAATGGATATGGATTGTGGGGTAATAGCATTACTTTTATGGATATATGTGTGCTACTCAGGGGGAGTATGTAAGGAGGTGTTTTGCCTACTTCATGATGATGTGTATAAACTGGTGCATGATTCTTTATTGAGATGCTTCTCTTATTTTTATTGAGTATGTTTTGTCACAAATTTGACAAAGGGGGAGATTATAAGTGCTATGGTTTCATGCTCCTTTGATTGTCAAATTTTGTAGTGCAAAAAACTTCAATTTGTGACTTGTGTAGCACGATGATAAATATGTTCAAGGCAATGCATCTCATGCATAAGGACAATACTTCAAGTAGGACAATGCTTCAAGTCAAGTACAATGATCTACTTAAAAAAATGCAAGATCAAGTACATTGTTCTCTTCTGTAAGCTTCAGAGTTTTTAGAACTACGTTGAAAGACGAGATCTTGTTCAAGACTCAAGGTGTAGTACAACTCAAGAACTACAAGTTCAAGGTTCCAAAGATCTCAAGTTCAAGCTTTATCATATGTCGAGATCTCAAGCTTCATGAACTTCAAAGATCACTAATCATCTGAATAAAAGAATGTTTAATGTTCATACTTCATGTCTCAGGTATGAAAGACCTTAGATTGACCTTAGGGTAGGTCATTTTGTATACATAATTCGAATTAAATCACTTTATAGTTGATTGGCTTGTTCTAAGACTAGTCTTGGATCCTGTTCGACTAGTCCTAGAACTGGCTCGACCAGTCCAAGAAATTTTAAGACTAGTCCTAAGTTGTTGCAAATTTTTAGAATTTTTTAGTTGAGCTACAACTAGTACTGGAGTCTTCTCGACTGGTCGTGTGAACAGTGTCGACTCGTTCACGACCAGTCCAGTAGTTACGACTCAAACTCCAGCAACGAATTCTAGTTTCTCACGACCAGTTATGAAGGACTCGCGACCGGTCGTGCAATGCCTATGACCAGTTGTGGAACGGTTTTATCCGATCGCGCTTAAAATTTCAAAATGTCATTGGTCCTATGACCAGTCGTAGTGTCCATAGGACCAGTAGTATATGCGATTTCTACAACTATAAATAGAGCATAATTTTCCGAGTTTTATATGCAATTCAAGTAAAATCAAGGCATCACTCTGAGAGATAAGTTTGTAAACTTTTTAAGCTAGATTGTGCATATTTAATATTCTCTTTTGTTAGGTTTTTATATTTGATTTTGTTTCTGCATTCCAATCTGATTTCAAAGAGGAATTGTGATATTCCACTTCTTGGAATCAAAATCAAATAGAGCTAGTCCAACTTGATTTAATTTAAAATTAATTAGAACCTAGAACCATTTCTTAAGTGAGTATTGGACATTGAACTTCTATTCGAACTTCTACTCTGATTTGGTTCTTCTGGGATGTAACAAAAGGAGAAATCCAGGTATTTTATATTTGCATAAATCTTCTATGTTTTTGGTTTCTTTAAGATTAAGCCAGAAAAATCTCTTAGTGTTGGTTATCTGAGGAGAGCCAGAAAACTCAGAGTGTGGGGTTTTTTGAAATGTATAAGCCCACTTGAAAGACTCAATTATGAGGGTTTTAGGTGAACCTGAGAAAAACCTATTTCATAGTGAACGTTAATATCCCCTGTGTGAGGATATTAGGAGTGGAGTAGCAAGCTGTGTGGCTGTTGTTTAACAGTTGGTAAACACACAGGCGAACCACTATAATTCTTTGTGTCTTGTGATTTGAATGTTTGTTTATTTTCTATATCTTTTATCATTCAAAGTTGTGGGATGTATATGTGGATGTAAATGTTGTAATATTTACATTTCAAGCTTTGTGGGGAATGTTGTAATAGTTTAGACTTCTATTCTTGCTATTTACTTTTTATTCCTGTAACGACCTGAAAATTTCCGTACATTGGGTCGAGTACCACCTCGACCAGAAATCGCGTAGGATTAAATCCTTTAGAAATTTAACAAAGTTAACTAAGTACTAAACTCGATTTGTCGTGAAATCCGTTAGGATCGCTTTAAATACGATCTGCAAGACCCAAAAGTTTTGAATCATTGACGCTAGGTTACCCTAAAGTTTAGAACCAAACTCATTTCCGTCGGTTCTCGGGAATGAAACGAAACTTCGTATTAGGTCTAGATCGCACATCGGGAGTCCGATTAACCCGAAGCTAAGAAACTACCACCGCCCCACTGGGCTTAACAATCATCTCAAAAATCAGCTCCATCCGATGTCCCACGGTCATTCGTTTCGATTCGGAGCGAGGGAGTGTGAAAACACTATTCCCATCCAAAAATAAATATCTGGAATAGTGATCGCATCATTCGTTGACGCGTCAAGTATTAAGCAACCCGACCGCCGAATCGACCAAATTACACCCTCGATTAAGAAAATTTCGGGAACATTTACATGTACTTGGAATTTCGATCGGCCCACCGACCGTCGAACCGAAAGTGGTCCGCCACGTGCGATCGGGGTATCCGATCGAGTCAAAAACATAATCCCACGTAGATCTATCGATGGTGAGCTTAAGTCGACGTTTGGTTCAAGGAGGGCCACCAGAACTTCCTTTTGAAATGGAAAAGCGACGAAAATCCTATATTAGCAAGTACCCCTTGAACCCGAGTCTAATTTCGTATGTTTGTGGCTATAAAAGGAGCTTAGAACAGCCCCTCTCACAGACCATACGAATTTTGGAAAAACCCTAGAGGGAGAGAGAGAAAGAGAGAGAAAGACTTGGAGATTGTTGCCGATTTCTCCTCCTCCGCTTTGGCTTGTCACACGGCCTACACCGCCCTATTCTAGGCATTTTCCGGCGTATCCCGTCTCATTTGAAGGTGAGAAACCCTAACCCTAGGTCCGATTTGAGGTGGGATCGATGTAGGATGTGTACCGACTAACCGATTCCGCTCTTTAGGCTAGAAATCTCCGTAGCGGAAGTTTTTGCCTCTTGCCGATTCGTTGCGTTTCAAAAGGCAAAGGTGAGGACTTTAAGTGTATAAGTTACGGTTTTCAACGCTTTCAATGTCGATAATGGTAGATTCATGATCTGCTTGCATTGCACATGTACAAAGTACTTTCCGTTTCCTGTTTCGATTAACGTTGTGAAATATGGAATTTCACATATTCTAGGTATACGTAGAAATACCGTATACGTATTTTTTTTGAATAAATGCTTGACATGTTTATTTAATGTATGATTATATAATAGATGAATAAAATACTAGTTTGGCGAAAGGAACCGCCAAAATATATGTTCACTTGTAAATGCGACGTATGTCGAAATTACGTATTTTAGAAATACCGTGTACGTATTTCTTTTGGAATAATGTTTGACATATTTATTTAATGTATGATTATACAATACATGATTAAAATACTAGTTTGGCGAAAGGAATCGCCGTAATCTATGTTCCTTTGTAAACACTATGTATGTCGAAATTGGGTATACGAGGAAGTACCCTATACGTATAAAATTTGCTGATGTGATTGCCATGTTTAATTGCTGTATGAATATGATGTATATGTATAAAATACTAGTTTGGTAAAGGGACAATCCTAGTACACATTTCTCTAGCATACGTCATGTATGTTGAAATAGTGCATTCCAAGTGTTGGTGAAATCACTTGTGAGTGTAAGTGCTTAAGTGTTAGAACCTTAGGTAGGTGCTGAGATGGGATTCTCCGCTACCTTAGAGTCACATATGACACTCTCCATGTGGTTGTTCACTCTAACCACTCACCTATGACATCTAAGTATTTGTAACCCTATTTGCATAAATGCTTTATAATATGCTTTTGAACATGCTTTGTAATTTGTTTATTACCATGTTTCATGATATGCTTTGTAACATGATTACTAGTGTCCTTGAATTACCATGTATCATGCCGTTCTTCATATGCTATGGTTAGGACTTGACTGAGCTTGGGACTATGTTCATAGTCAGGCATCCGGTATCAGTACTTGAAGATGTGGTTGGGATTCGTTCCGCCACGCATGATGTGTTGGCGAACCCATGTCGTACTTCGGTTGGCGATAGTGGTTGGCCACACGAGGTGCTTCTGTGCTTCATATCGCCCAACTTGTTGTGCGCTCTAGCTAGCCGAACACGTCAAGTAAACCGTGTGTCTTATGTATGTTCACCATGTTTGGTCGCTAATGCTTGAACCTAGGGTACCAAACTTACCAAAGGAAAATCCCGTTAACCATGGTACTCGATCCGCTAAGACTCATGAGCCGGCATGGTGGTATGGGACACCGTGGTCGAGCCGTCGGCCATCGTCGGGGCTACGTGCCTCCCCGTAGTGACCAAAGTGAGCAACTCAACTCGTGAGCCGATTATGGTGGTATGGGACACTATATTATTGTCGGCCTACATTGATAAGGTGATGGGGGAGTGGTGCAACCTTTGTGCGTAATGTACTCTGGCCCTTTGTAGTGACCGCGAGCATATTCTCAAGTTCAGCGTGCCTTAGGGTTCGCCGCGATATATAGAGTATGAACTAGGCTCTGTTTTCGTATAGTGATGAATCGTTTAAGGGGTGATGGGGAGTGGTGCAACCTTGTGCGTAATGGTCCCTGGCACCTCCTGCAAAGGACCTAGAAAACACACCATCGTCTCGATATTAACTAGGGACTCGACGACCCTAGGTTGGATCATGTTTGGAAATGATACAAGGGAGGTACCTTAGTTTCCAATCCTTCCGTTTGAAATGGACTAATTAAAACTCGGTAATCATACTCATCATGCATCGCATGTGCCCGGGAAGATGTGGAGCACCGTGGGATGTAAGCATGCCGCGAACGTGAGATGGTGTCGCATGAGGGAGTATGCTCGGCGAGGGCATCCATCACAACCGCATTCATACTGCATTAATCGAGTAACTAGGAGTGTTTGATTTACCGCTTTATCATCACCGTTGACCGTATTGATAACATGATAACTTATGCCTTATCGTTCCACCGAGTTAACTACTCACTCCCACGTTACTGACGGTGTTGCGCACACCAACCGACTTTGTCTCAAGTTTAGACGATCCGACTTTCTCGGGAGGCATCGATTATGACGAGGACCAGAGGAGTTCTCGTATATGGCCACCGGGCGGCTTCGACTAGGTCACGGACCGATGGGACTTACAGGGATTGTACTTAGTTTATTTTGACATTTTGTTTATAAACAGACATGTATATTGTGACTGTATGAGGATTCATACTCCGGATAATGAAACGTTTATTTTGTTTATTTACATACACATATATACTGATTCATCTTCCGCTTGCTTTTATACAATTGATCCGGGAGTATGAATTATCGCTTTGGTATAATCTCATTCATGTTTACTGCTCTAACACAGACAACATTCAAACATCATTAAACATGTTGCATAAGTGATGCGTTGGAACTCGGGAGTTGAGTTACACTCGACCCCCGATTTTCAGGGCGTTACAATTCCTCTGTATCAAGTTTGAGTTTTTGATATAATGACCTTTCTAGGAATCAGGTTGTCCTACAATAAACCTTGGTTTTTTGTGTAAGGTTGTCCTTAGAACAACATTTGCATCAATCTCTCAATACTCATGCATTTGAGGTTGCTTTACATTTTAGTATTGTGAATTGATTATAGTGCTATCTTTCCTTTATTCATTTAAATTCTATTGTTAAAGTTTTAATTTAGCATAGTCCTATTCATCCCCCCCTCTAGGACATATAGCTTTGCCTTTTCAGGTCTAAACACAACAAGTATGGGCCTAATAATGGGCCCTAGGGAGAGTTACAATGCGGATATTCAACCAACATTGCTCTTACAATGTGGACATCAAACCATCATTGCTCCCAAGGCATGGCCCACCATAAACATCATTATATACATCATGGTGGAATCACATATCGCAATGGACCTCACATATATCACATTCGGCCCCACACGAAGGCCTCACATACATCTTATTGCGCCTCACTCATGGTCCTTATATACATCACATTGGGCCTCAACCCATGGGCCATCAAATACATCACAATGGGCCTCATATACATCAAGTGGGCCACATCACATTGGCCGCACCAATAGGCCTCATATACATCAAGTGGGCCGCATCAATGGGCCGCACTAATGGGCCGCATATACATCAAGTGGGCCACGCCAATGGGCCTCATATACATCAAGTGGGCCACGTCACATGGGCTGCACCAATGAGCCTCATATACCTCAAGTGGGCCGCACCAATGGGCCGCATATACATCAAGTGGGCCACATCAATGGGCCGCACAAATGGGCCTCATATACCTCAAGTGGGCCACATCACATGGGCCTAACTAATGGGCCTCATATACATCAAGTGAGCCACATCAATGGGCCGCACCAATGGGCCGCATATACATTAAGTGGGCAGCACCAATGGGCCTCATATACATCAAGTGGGCCACATCACATGGGCCGCACCAATGGGCCTCATATACATCAAGTGAGCCGCATCAATGGGCGGCACCAATCTACACCATTCATCTATTTTAAGAGGTTATTTTAGAGCATCACCCAAATGAATCATAATGGAAGATCACCTGGACCATACCACAATTAACACTGGGGATAATGATCGAAAGATCATCTGGATCACACCATAAATAACAGTAGAGATAATGATTTCCACTGTTTACAATTCACAGGGCCCACCATAACGTTTATTTTCCATCCAATCTGTCCATATGATCACAAAGACCTGGTTTAAGAGGAAAAATAAATATTATTTTGATCCAAAACTTCGGTGCTTCGAAGGAGTTCAATGGTGGACGATCAATCCCACACTGAGTATTGCAGCGTGGTCCACCTGACCAACAGTTGGATAAAACATATACAGCAAGGCATGGGTCCCATCGTCCAGCCATATGAACGGTGTGGATGCAACGCATACCCCACGTGGGTCCCACGTTGCATGGATGAAGCACACGTGCAGGGTGGGCGACATAAATAAAACACTTACATTATGGTGGAATCGTACCGTCCCGAAAATCTCTGGACGGTGAAGATAAAACATATAAATCACGGGGGATCCCATCATCCCTGATGGACGGTGTGGATGCAGTATATACATCAAGGTGGGCCCCACGTGCGTGGCCCACCAGAGATAGAATCTGCCCATTTTTTTTGAACGGTGGCATACTCCACCTAGTATTTAAATCCGTCCCATTGCTGGGATGGACAATGGGGATATAACGCATACCTCATACGTGGGACCCACAGAACTTGCTGACGTCAGCAGCTACCAGTTGCGTAAGTCCCATAGAACTTGCTGACGGTAACTACAGTAGCTACCAGCTGCGGGTGTTGGCCCATCATCCATCAAGTGGATGGTTTGGATACGAAATAGATGGACGGTGTGGGGTATAAAACATACATCATGGAGTGGGTCCCACCGTCTAGCCATCTAGACAGTGTGGATTAGACCCATACTCATCACCATGTGACATCCACCGTCCTGACAGCTGGACAATGTGGATGTAAGGTAAATACATCACGGTGGGTCCCACGTGGGGCCCCTCGATATACATATATATTATATATATTTTATATATATATATATATTAATATTATATATATATATATATCTATTATTATTATTATTATTATTATTATTTTAATATATAAATTATGGTGGTCCCACGTGGATGGGCCACCTGTATTAGATCAAGCTGATATTTTTATTTTCCCTGCATCTAGGCCCATCCACTAGACGGTGTGGATGATACATTACGGTGGGATTTCCACATCGTACACGTGGCCGGACGATGTGGATCGAATCCGTTCATCAAGGTGGACCATCAAACAGGAAAAAAAGGAGAGAGAGAGAGAGAGAGAGAGAGTGAGTGATAGAGGGACCCCGACACTATGGGCCCTCCCTTCCATACATTATGGGTCCTATTACATGTGGGCCCACCAATCAAAATCAACAGTGGAGATTCCTTCTCCACCAAGATATAAGGTCTAAATGACCCTTTTCATACAAGAAAATAAACATCATGATGGGGTCTATGGAGAATGGCCCCATTATAGGATGGATATATGAATCATGGTGGGCCATCGGCCACACCTAGGGTCCCAAGTGAGATCATACCATTAATCGGTAGGCTCCACTTGGCCTATCATCAAAACATGAAATTTAAGCCTTTAAAACACTCACCGTTCAATCTTCTTGGTCTGATGGAATGCCAAACTCCTTGGCTCTCTCTTTGATGGAAGATGATGGAGGTTGATGGGTTGAGATGGGAGATGAGAGGTGTAGGAGGTGGGCCACACTTAGCTCTTTTGGAGCTTAAAATTTTACTTGGATGGCCAACCTCTTTGGTTGCTTGAAAAAGTGAGTAGAGAAAGAGAGAGAGAGAGAGAGAGAGAGAGAGAGAGAGAGGGGTGGTTGTAAGAGAGAAGTGATGGGTGTGAGTGATGTAAGATTTGACTTTGGGGTAGCTTGTGTAAGAGGGGTATGGCTTGTGTAAGAGAGGTGACATGTGAGGTATGGGTGTGATAGGTTGAGTGATGGATTAAGCACTTGATTTATTTGATTGATTGATGGGATGGGTTGTAGAGATTCTCTCAGAATTAGCAACGTGTGGCGTTTCTTCGAAATATTCACGAGCCCACAACTTCTAGCTTAGGTATCGTATCGGTGCGTAAGACGCAGTGACGGTGCGGTCTTGATGGTACAAGTTTCGAGTCGAGCCAACTTCGATCTACGGGATATGACTTAGGGTCATGCGCGAATGTCAATTACAGGTCTCAAGTTGCCAGAATTTGACAGGGAGGATTGCAGGAGTCTAAGGAACGGTACAGAGTAGGATATGGGTCTTACAACTCTCCCCTCCTAATAAAAAATTTTTCCTCAAAATTTACACTATCATCGCAACTAAGCATAACTCATAAGAGAATAGGAAACATAACAGTATATATAATCAAAACACAATACAACATACAATCAATGATCAAAGAGATGGGGATAACGCTCGCGAATCTCAGCCTCGTGCTCCTGAGACGTCTCGTCTAAGCTATAATGGCCCCACTGCACCTTCACCAAGGGAATGACCTTGGTTCGAAGGACCTGCTCCTTCCAATCAAGGATACAAACTGGCTGCTCAATATAAGAAGCATCCCCATGAACCTCCAACGACTGCCAATCAATAACAGGAACAATTTCTGACCCACACTTCCTTAACATAGAGACATTGAAAACATTCTGGACACCAGACAATTGAGATGGTAAGGTAAGCTGGTAGGCAATGGCGCCAACGCTCCAAGTGATCTCGAATGGTCCAATGAATCTCAAGGCAAGCTTGCCCTTCAGTCCAAAATGAACCACACCCTTCATGGGTGAGACCTTGAGATACACATGGTCCCCAATGGTAAACTCCAAGAGATGACGCTGAAGATCAGCAAAAATCTTCTGCCGGCTCTAAGCTATGCTCATTCTCTGCCTGATAATGTCGATGACCTTTGATGTCTACCGCACAAGCTCGGGACCTAGGAGATGCCACTCTCCAACCTTGGTCCAATAACTTGGAGATCTGCACGGTCTACCATTTAATGCCTTAAAAAGAGCCATGTCAATGGTCGCCTGACAACTGTTGTTGTACATGAACTCAGCCAATTGCAGGTGCTCATCCTAGTTACTCGCGAAGTCAATCATGCAAGATCTGAGCATATCCTTAAGGATCTAGTTGACCCTCTCGGTTTGCCCATCAGTCCGCGGATGATACGCGTTGCTGAGCTGCAAAATAGACCCCATCGCCGTCTGGAAGCTCCTCCAGAACTGAGACATGAACATCGAGTCTCGGTTAGAAATGATCAAAACTAGAATGTTGTGCAGTCTCACAATCTCATTAATGAATAACCTCATTAGCCGGTTCAAAGTCCAGGTAGCACGAATCGCAAGGAAATGCGTTGACTTCATTAGATGATCGACGATAACCCAGATGGTGTCGTGACCGCACTAAGTCCTCGACAAACCCATGATAAAATTGATGGATACATACTCCCACTTCCACAACGGGACACTCAACGGCTGCAAGGGACCAAGGGGTCTCTGATAATCGGCCTTGACACGCTGGCATGTCTCACACTCGGCTACAAAACTGGCTATTTAGCACTTCATCCCCGCCCAAAAATATTGACGCCTCATATCGCACTACATCTTCGTCGAGCTAAGGTGGATAGAAAACCGTAATCAATGTGCCTTTGTCATAAGATCTTTGTGTAACTCAGGAATATCTGGGATACATAATTGGCCTTTAAAGCGAAGTCCACCATTAAAACTATTCTGTCAATTTAACTAACTCTCAGATGCTGCTTCTACCTGATAACTTTGTAACGACTCATCTGCCTGCTGAGCCTCGATCACCCTTGCGACAAGAGAGGGTTGAATCGATAGGCTCGATAACTACACAGTAGAAGACTGCAAGCCAATCTCGAAGTCGAATGCTGACACATCCTCAAGCATATTTCACTCCTGAATCATCATGTGCGCCACTAGGCCTCATGGTTGACAGTTGAAGGCATCCACCACCACAATCGGATTACCCGTGTGGTACTGAAGATCAAAATCATAGTCCTTCATGAGCTCTATCCAATGCCTTTGCCTCATGTTCAGCTCGGACTGAGAGAATAAATACTTTAAGCTCTTGTAGTTGGAGAATAACTCAAACCTAACCCCATAGAGATACTGCCTCCACACCTTCAGTGCGAAGACAAGTTCTGCTAGCTCCAAATCATGTGTGGGGTAGTTCAGCTCATGGACCTTGAGCTGGCGAGCCGCGAAAGCCACGAGCTTCCCGTACTGCTTCAGGACAACAATCAAGCCAACTCGCGAGACATCATTAAATACAATAAATCCATCACTGCTAGAGGGAAGAGTGAGGACAGGAAGGGACGTGAGGTGGTCCTTCAGCTCCACAAATGCATGCTTACAAGCGTCACTCCAAATGAACTCGGCACCCTTTCGGGTCAACTTAGTCAACGGGGCTGTAATATGGGAAAATTCCTCAATGAAACATCGATAGTAGCCTGCCAAACCAAGGAAACTACGGATCTCGGACGCGTTCGTAGGCTGGCCCCACTGACACACAACATTAATCTTCAAGGGGTCCACTGTGACGCCCTGCCTCGTCACCACATGACCGAGGAACTTCACCTCCTCCTGCCATAACTCGCACTTCTCCAACTTCATGTAAAGCTGGTGTGCGTGGAGGGTTTGCAAAATAATCCCCAAGTGCTGCTCATGCTCCTCATGGGTCCTGGAATATATCAGAATATCGTCGATGAACACCACAACAAACTGATCAAGATACAAATGGAAGACCTCGTTCATCAACTGCATGAATACTGCGGGCACATTGGTCAGTCCGAAGGACATGACCTGGAACTCAAAATGACCATAGCATGTCCTGAATGCTATCTTTAGGATATCCTCCTCTCGGACACAAATTTAATGATAACTGGAATGCAGATCAATCTTCAAAAAGAACTGTGCACCCTGCAGCTGATCAAACTAATCATCAATCCTCAGGAGCAGATACTTGTTCTTGATTGTGACCTTGTTGAGCTTGTGGTAGTCGACACAAAGCATCAACGAGCCATCCTTCTTCTTCATGACGAGTACCGATGCTCCCCACAGTGAATTTCTCAGATGGATAAAGCCTAACTCACGTAACTCATCTAATTGCTTTTGCAGTTTACGCGACTCCAATGGTGCCATACGATATGGGGCCTTTGAAATAGGCACGGTACCGAGCACGAGATCAATCTGACACTTCGTGTGCTGACGAGGTGGTAACCCCGTATTCTCATGGAACACATCGGGAAAACCTTAAACGACCAGCAGCTAGTCAATACTCAAAGAAACTGACTCCTCAATGGCACATGACAATAGGCAGGAAAGCTGCTCTCCTCTGAGCTAGGCAATAAACTGGAACTGCTGCAACCGGGTATAAAGAACGTGACTGTCTTCACGAAGTAGTCTAATATGGCGTGGTACTCGGTGAGCCAATTCATGCCCAGGATGACATCAAACTTGGACATCGGCAATGAGAACAGATCAGCAGACAAAAAGATATCCCCAACCAGAAAGGGGCAAGACGAGTAAAATCGGCCTAACATTACAGTCTTCCCCAAGGACGTCGATACTGACAAACCCTCATGAACAGACTCCAAAGGTAAACTGGTTGATCAGCAGAAATCCTTGGCCACAAAGGAATGCGATGCACTAGAATCAAACAATACACGTGCTATGTATGTAAAAACAGGGAGGGTACTCTCGACAACCCCTCCTGATGACTGATGGTCCTGCTAGGCAACATAAAATTTTCCTTGGACCGGCTGGGGAGGTGCCTATCCCACTGAGGTCGCGGCTACTATTGCTGCCATTGCGATGGCCTGATCTGCTACCTCTACTACTGTGGGAGAGGTCTCGGAGGCTGGTGTTGCAGTCGTTGCTGCTGTTGTAGGGGTTGCCGTGGAGGTTGATGTGGTGCCCTCTGTTGCTGTTGTTGTGGATGGGGACACTCGTGCATACAATGTCCTATCCTAGCGCATCCAAAGAAAGCACCTGGAAACAGTCCCAAAGGTGGTGATGGGGGTGCCATTGGTGCTCGGAATGCTGGGCGGGTCATGTGTCACTGCCGTGGACAATACTGCTGTTGCTAGGAGCTACTGGAGGGCACTTTCCAGTCAAACTCTAACGCGCGCTACTGTCGAACATGTTTGGGAAAGAACTTTCGATCGAACCCAGTCTATAAAGTCCTAGGTCCACTCAAAATTAGCCGCTGCCACTCGAATGACTGATGCCCACTAGTACTGACCCTCGCCCTATAGAAGAAATACAGCTAACGGGACCCGCTGATGGGTCGTACATTTCATAGTGTCAAATATCTTCTCCACCTCGGAGTGCCATATCTCTGCTGTAGTAGGGTCAGGCTCACCCTAGAAGCGAGGGGGATCATGCTGTCGAAAGTCTTTGAGAAGGGCACTCGCGCGCTCCTACTTTGCCTGGGCTGGCGTAACAGTGGGCCGCCTGCCTTGCCCCTGAAGGATAGTATTCATCGCCTGTAATATTTGTTAAAGCTGATCGGCAGTCACATGTGTTGTTGGGGCTGCGCTGGTCTCAGACAGGGGAGCGGGAGTCGCTTGGGTCACTCTCGTAGGCGGCATGTCCTAAAGGAAGGAACAAGGGGCCTATCGATCTTGAGAATCCTCAAAGGCACGCATGTTAAGGGTCTATATCTGAAAATTGATAGGTTATTCGTACTCGGGACCTATTTATTTTAAGTTCATAGTAGATACGTGATTTGATCCTCAGTTATTCCCAAGTTATACTCTGATACCAACTTTTGTCATGCCCCAAACTTGGAAATTGGGCTCACAGAATTCTCAATCACCGAATCCGGCGTTGACAGCCTCCGTAGTGCCCCATTCTCGGCTAGTGGCCCTCATATGCCAAATTCTGATCCTGGGATCCTACAAGGAGGATTTTCAATATGATTTTTTTTTTGGTAATAGAGTATAACCAGAAGTATAACCAAGTCACAAAACAACATTACCACATATCCACTATATCAAAATCTTTGAGTACAATGCGGAAAGGGAAATACAAGATGATCAAAACAAATCTAAAATAATATACCACGCGCTCCTACCTCAGCGCTGCTATGATCCAGCGTCACCAGCATGCAACGGTCATGCATAAGCTTATGAAAAGCTTAGAGGGTGGTGTAAGTGTGTGCGCAAGGTAAGTGCCAAGTATGCAATATCAGAGTAATGCAGAAATGTGCCGGTAAGTCCATAAATACATACCAAGGCTATGCGATGCAAGGCATGAATGCTATCATCCATACTGAGGCCATATGATGCGAGACGTACGTAGCCAAATGTCATATGCGAGATGCAACGCAAGCATGCCTGTCCTCATCTGAATCCACATAACAATATAGCTCATCTTTGGAATATCATCGGGGTCTAGTACACTCCACACTGACTGCCACATCCCTAGCTGCATAGCCCAGCTAGTGGAAGATACCACACTATCTGCCTGACCAGTAGTCTGCCAATACCTACCTAACTCATCGATAGCGGACCCATTTGTGAGCTAGTCAAACTCAGTCTAGCTCACAGCCCCCTCACTCAGGCGAATAAGGTAACATCCCCTTCCAACCTACCATGACACAGTGGGAGACACGACCTACTGGGATTCGACACTTGTGCGCTCATTTATCCACTCGGTCTAGACGTTGGAGCATCTCCTGGTACCAAAAAGGTTCTGCAACTTTCACCCAAGGACATCCTATGTGCCCACAATGTTAGAACTAAGTATTTTTCGTATCCAATCTGGCCATCCATGATGTGCCTGTGGAGGCCATGACCCTAATGTCGCTAAGGCCTATAGTGATCATGTCACACAATGCGAGATGCATGAATCACACTGTTCGGTCATGCAGCAATCCTGCTCGTACCGCTCGTTCATGTTGGCAACTCCTATCATTAAGTCCCATAAACAATCTATCTAATGGCATATGCTATGATCAGTCACTCCTCATATCAAGCATACATATGATACATAGGGGCATGAATCGTGGAATACTAAGCATGTTATATGGTGTTGAACTATCTTCATAACGAGGATGGGCCTAGACGGTCTAAACACAACAAGTATGAGCCTAATAATGGGCCCTAGGGAGAGTTACAATGCGGACATTCAACTAACATTGATCTTACAATGTGGACATCAAACCATCATTGCTCCCAAGGCATGACTCGCCATAAACATCATTACATACATCGTGGTGGAATCATATATCGTAATGGACCTCACATACATCACATTCGGCCCCACACGAAGGCCTCACATACGTCTTATTGGGCCTCACTTATGGTCTTTATATACATCACATTGGACCTCAACTCATGAGCCATCAAATACATCGCAATAGGCCTCATATACATCAAGTGGGCCACATCACATGGGTTACTCCAATAGGCCTCATATACATCAAGTGGGCCGCATCAATGGGCCGAACCAATGGGCCTCATATACATCAAGTGGGCCACATCACATGGGCCGCACCAATGGGCCTCATATACCTTAAGTGGACCACATCAATGGGCCACATAAACATCAAGTGGGCCGCACCAATGGCCTCATATACCTCAAGTGGGCCACATCACATGGGCTGCACCAATGGGCCTCATATACATCAAGTGGGTCGCACCAATGGGCTGCATCAATGGGCCTCATATACCTCAAGTGGGCCACATCACATGGGTCGCACCATTGGGCCTCATATACATCAAGTGGGCCGCATCAATGGGCCGCACCAATCTACACCATTAATCTATTTTAAGAAGTTATTTTAGAGCATCACCCAAATGAAGATCACCTGGACCATACCACAATTAACAGTGGGGATAATGATCGAAAGATCATCTGGATCACACCATAAATAACAGCGGAGATAATGATTTCCACTGCTTATAAATCACTAGGCCCACCATAACGTTTATTTTCCATCCAATCTGTTCATACGGTCACAAAGACCTAGTTTAAGAGGAAAAACAAATATCATTTAGATCCAAAACTTCTGTGCTCCCAAGGAGTTTCAATGGTGGACGATCAATCCCACACTGATTATTGCGGCGTGGTCCACCTGACCAATGGTTGAATCAAACATATACAACAAGGCATGGGTCCCTCTGTTCAAACCCAGCGTCTGGACGGTCTGGATGTAACACGCACATCAAGTTGGTCCACGTGGTGGCCCACCTGATTGGGATAAGGTTTATATTTGTGTTTTCCCTACATCTATGCCCATCCACTGGACGGTGTGGATGATACATTATGGTGGGATTTCCACCGTCCACGTGGCCGAACAATGCTGATCTAATCCATTCATCAAGGTGGGCCATCAAATAGGAAAAAAAGGAGAGAGAGAGAGAGAGAGAGAGAAGAGTGTTGGAGGGACTCCGGCACTATGGGCCCTCCCTTCCATGCATTACAACATACATCAAGTGGGTCCCATTACATGTGGGCCCACCAATCAAAATCAACAGTGGATATTCCATCTCCACCAAGATGTAAGGTCTAGAAGACCCTTTTCATACAAGGAAATAAACATCATGATGGGGTCCATGGAGAATGGCCCCATCATGGGATGGATATATGAATCATGGTGGGCCATCGACCACACCTAGGGTCCAAAGTGAGATCCATACCATCAATCGATAGGCCCCACTTGGCCCATCATCAAAACATGAAATCTAAGCCTTTAAAACACCCATTGTTCGATCTTCTTGGTCCGATGAAATGCCAAACTCCTTGGCTTTCTCTTTGACGGAAGATGATGGAGGTTGGAGGGTTGAGATGAGAGATGAGAGGGGTAGGAGGTGGGCAACACTTGGCTCTTTTAGAGCTTAGAATTGCTTGGACGGCCAACCTCTTTGGTTGCTTGGAAAAGTGAGTAGAGAAAGAGAGAGAGAGAGAGAGAGAGAGAGAGAGAGAGAGAGGGTGGTTGTAAGAGAGAAGTGATGGGTGTGAGTGATGTAAGAGTTGACTTTGGGGTAGCTTGTGTAAGAGGGTATGGGTTGTGTAAGAGAGGTGATATGTGAAGAATGGGTGTGATAGGTTAAGTGATGGGTTGAGTACTTAATTGATTTGATTGATTGATGGGATGGGTTGTAGAGATTCTCTCGAAATTCACAACCCATGACGTTTGTTCGAAATATTTACTGGCCCACAACTCCTGGTTGGGTATCGTATCTGTGCGCAAGAGGCGACGTTGGAACCACGGCGACGGTGCGGACGCGATGGTTTAAGTTTCGAGTCGAGCAAACTTTGATCTATGGGATATGACTCAGGGTCGCACGTAAATGTCGATTATAGGTCGCGTGTTGTCGAAATTTGACAGGGAGGATTGCGAGAGTCTAAGGAATGGTGTGGACTAGGATTCGGGGTTGACACCTTAGGATTAGATTGATATCTAGCACATATTCCAACACTAAAAGCAATATCAGGTCTACTAGCAGTTAAGTATAGAAGACTACCAATCATACTTCGATATAGACGAGAGTCTAGAGTTTTTCCTGATTCATCCTTTGAGAGTTTAAGAGTTGTACTCATTGGAGTATCAAACTTTTTTCCATTCTAAAACCCAAATCTTTTTACAAGATTCAAGGAATATTTGGTTTGTGAGATGAACATTCCATCTTCAAATTTTTTAACTTATAATCTAAGAAAATAGTTTAGTTCGCCAACCATACTCATTTCAAACTTGGATTTTATTAGATCTGCAAACTCAATAGATAGGTTAGTGTATGTAGATCCATAAATGATATCGTCAACATAGATCTGAACTATCAGTATATGATCGTTATATTTCTTGACGAATAAAGTTTTATCAATACTAACCATAACAAAATTATGACTAAGTAAAAATTTAGTCAATTTTTCATACCATGCCCTGGGAGCTTGTTTTAAATCATCAAGTTCTTTTTTAAGACGGTACAAATGATTTGGAAGTTTGGGGTCTTCAAAACCCTTCGATTGTTTAACATATACTTCCTCATGTAAGTCACTATTTAGAAATGCACTTTTGACATCCATTTGATAAATTTTGAATTTCTTATGACATGCAATCGAATTAAATAATCTTATGAATTCAAGGCGCGTAACTGATGCAGAAATTTCATCGTAATCAATACCTTCTATTTGAGTGTACCCTTGTACAACCAGTCGAGCCTTATTTCTAATAATATTACCTATTTCATCAATTTTATTCTTAAAAATCCATTTGGTTCCAATTAGATGTTTGTTAGTAGATCTGGAAACCAAGTACCATACATCATTTCTAACAAATTGGTTTAATTCTTCTTGCATGACAATTATCCAACTTTCATCGACAAATGCTTCATTTACATTGGCCGGTTTAATTTGGGAAGTGAAGCAGACATAATTACAAATATTTTCTAGTTGTCTTCTTTTCTAAACACCAGTACAAGGGTTACCAAGTATTTGATTAGTTAGGTGGTCTTTGACTAATCTTATTTCAGTATTCACTAGTTTAGATGAAGAGTCAGGTAGATCAATCACATTAACTTCATCATCATCTTGATTAGGATTAGGATTGGGTAAATTGTAGTTGTTTGCCTTGTCTCCTGGGCATGGTTTGGTGACGGAATCACTTCTAAATCTTCACCACTCTCATCCATTAATGACTAGATCCATGAGAAGTTCAGAGATCTAACAAATCTCTTCTTACCAACTGGATAAGATAGGACTCCAATTCCAGTTGTGTCCTTGAATCATTGTAAGGTAGCTTCCCAATTGCTACAAGTGGATCCTTAGAAACCTTAGTTATCACCTTTAAATTTATTAGTTCTAATTATTTAATTCACCATTACTCTCTTAATTATTTCAGATTTAGGTTTTCATCTTTTTCTAGCTCTACTTCTAGTTACTTTCAAAAGACACATGTTCAGTCCCTGTGGATTAGACCTCGGTCTCACCAAGATTATTACTATATTACAGCCCTACACTTGGGGCTGTGAACAAGTTTTTGGCACCATTGTCGGGGGCTAGCGGTTGCATTTTTCTGAGATTAGTAGTTTTAGAATTAGGTCAAGTTTAAGGTTTTTCTATTTTTAGGATTAGGGTTTATTTTTTGTTTTTAGAAACTTTCTATTTTCTGTTTTTTTTAGAAACTTTCCTTTTCATTTTTAGAAACTAAATTACTTTCTATTTTTATTTTTAGGAACTTTCTAATTTTAGAATTTCTATTTTTTAGAAACTGACTTGTTTTATTTTTTTTTTGTAGGATTTTAATTAGGTACTTCCAATTTGGTAACTTCTTCCCAATTCCCTCTCTTTCTATTTCTAGATTTCTATTTCCTTTCTTCCTTTTAGGTTTAGGTTAGAATCTGAATTGAGGGTTGAGAGTATTTCATGCCCAAGTGGGTTCGTGATAACACTCGATGTCTTTTAAGTGAAGGAGGATTGGTTAAGGGGTGCTTGATGCAAATCAATCGGGAACACAACCTCAACCTAGGGTTGAGGAAGTCTAGGATGAGAATGAGGTGCATTAAGCACCCCCACCTCATACTTTATAAGATTATTTACAACCAGCGGGGGTGAGCACACCTTCATGCATAGTTTTTTCAGAGAATGCGGGACATAAATATCAAGCCGAAAGTGACCCAACTCCTTCCAAAATTTCATGGACTTGAATATGAAAATCTCTATCTACACTTAAAAGAGTTTGATGAGATCATAGCCACTTTATATTTTCTTAACGTGTCAGAGGACATGGTTAGACTGAAACTCTTTCCCTTTTCTTTGAAAGAGAAATCTAAGACGTGGTTACATTCACTACGTCTCAAATCTATTGGCACATGGAATGACAGGATAAGGGAGTTCATAAAGAAAATTTTTCTGCATCATAAAACGAACACCCTTAGAAAGTCAATCATGAAATTTGCCCAAAAGGAGGATGAAACATTATTCCAATGTTGGGAGTGGTTCAAGGATCTTGTTAGTTCATGCTCACAACACAGTTTTGAGACGTGGCGCATTACACACTTTTTCATGATGGACTAACATCTTTCATGCACCAATTGATTGAGACAATGTGCAATGGGGAATTCATGAATAAAAATGTCAATAATGTGTAGGACTACTTGGATAGACTTGGTGAAAGCACACAATCATGGGACACTTACCCAAAATCAAGCACCACTTCTAGGCCCACTCAATCAAAGGAGAGGGGTGGATTTTACCTTCTGAAAGAAGATGATGATATCAATGCTAAAGTGTCTAATCTCATAAGGAAATTTGAGGTCATGGAATTAAAGAAGGATAAGGTTAAGGAAACTGTTTGCAGTATTTGTGCTTGAAACATTCACATAACTGAAAATTGTCTAACAATACCTGCATTTCAAGAGGTGTTGAATGAGCAATCCAATGCAGTGAATAATTACTAAAGACCTTTCAATAGACTTAACTCCAATACATATAATCCTAATTGGAGAAATCATCCAAATTTCAGTTGGAGGAATGGACAAACTGCTACCCCTCAAGGTTTCTTTAATCAAATTCCAAATCAAGGAAAATCTCAAGAGGATCCAGTTCTAAAACATATTTAAAACCAAGAGCTTAGCACTCAGGGTATATTACAAACCCTTCAATACATTTCAAAGGCCATACAAGGGTGTGAGATAAAAAATTCAATTGGGGAAAAAGGGATTCTTCTAGCCCAACCTTTCCCCAATCCTAAACCACAATACCAAATAAGTGATCTAAGCTCTTCAAATCAAATGGAGCAAGCTAAGTCTATCACCACTCTTAGGAGTGGTAAGATAATTGACAAATCCATTCCGATAAGGGCTGAAAAGCCTAAGGATCCGGAAAAGGACAACGATGATGACCTAGCACTGCTCCACAAGAATTGGAACCAGAACTTCAAGACAAGCCGATTACCCCTTTTCCCCAACGGTGGTTGCACCAAAACCTCACTCTAACTCTCATGACATTCTAAAGGGGCTGAAACAAGTGAAGGTCAACATCCCTTCACTGGATGCGGTTAAATAAATACCTTCATATGTCAAAATTTTGAAAGACTTGTGTATGACCAAAAGACGGCAAAATATTCACAAGAAAGTCTTTTTAACTAAAAAAGTGAGTGCCATCCTAAAGCAAGATGTGCCATAGAAATTCAAAGATCTTGGTAGCCCAACCATACCTTGTGTAATTGGGAACTATCGGATTGAGCATGCACTTCTTGACTTAGGAGAGCATAAATCTGATCCCTTACTCGGTTTACAAACAGTTAGGTTTGGGTGAATTGAAACCCACACTAACCATATGACAACTTGTTGATCGCTCAGTTCATGTACCGAGGGGGGTAATTGAGAATGTGTTGGTCCAGGTTGATAGATTCTACTACCCGGTAGATTTTATCGTCCTGCATATGCAACCCATCAATACATGAGCACTCAAATTCCTGCGATTCTTGGTCACCCATTCCTTGCCACTTCAAACGCAATCATTAATTATAGGAATGGAGTCATGAGTATGTCTTTTGGGAATATGACAATACAATTAAGTATCTTTTTCAACACATGCAAACAGTTAGAGGACAATGACGATTTCCACGACACTAACCTCATTGACTCTTTCGTGGAAGATAGAACACTTTTGACCTTATCCTCTGACCCTCTAGAGGCATGCCTGACCCACTCTCATGAGTTTGATGATGACGTGATTAAGGAAATGGGGGCCATGCTTGATACCGTGTCAGTATTTGAAGTTAACCGATGGAGGCCACAATTTGAATAATTGCCCCAAATTAATGTGGTGCCTCTACCGTCTAACCTTAGGGCACTGAAGCTTGACCTAAAACTTTTGCCCACTGATCTTGAACAGGTTTACTTAGGTTAAGAAGAGACATACCCAGTGGTGATTTCATTTCACCTTGAGAAAAAATAAGAGAGTATGCTCATTTCTACTCTCGAAGAAGATAAAGGAGTTATTGGGCATATCATCATAGATCTCGATGTGTAAATAACTCCTTTTAACTGAATGTTTCAACTCTTTAGAAGATTACTTGGTACACTTTGTAGATATAAACAATCCCATGATACAAAACATAGTGGATACCTGGCAAGACAATACCTTAGTAGTTGTTACTGACTGAGAGAACCCTTACCATTAAAGGAGGAGGAGCTGAAAATTGAACCGAAGACTGAAACTTCGGAGTGTATTGAGACTACACCAACTACTAAGAAGAATTTTTTTAAATTTCATCTACTTGTAGTCTCTTATTCATCATGGTGTACTAACTTCAAAACTTTTTTTATTACAGGTGAATCATATATACTTTGGACACCTCAGGAGATTAAAAGGAAACCTTATGCTGAGGTCCATAAATTTCTCTAGAAATTCATGCTCCATGGCATCCAAGCCTATTGGAAAAAGGACTTTTGGATGATCTTATTGAAAAACTTACTGAGAAATTTATCAAGATATTGGCCGGAGGAGGAACCTTGCGGCATGACTGAGTAGTTTTTCCCTTGCTTTCCTAGTTTAGGATTAGTTTATTGCTTTCATGTTATGTCTAGGATAGTCGGCTTTATGCTGTTTAGGATAGTTTGCTTTCCGTTGGTTTTAGGATAGTTTGTTTATCATCTGTTGAGTCCTCTTGCTAACCCATCTTCACTTTGAGACCCTTAGAAAAGCCTTTAGATTTCTTCTTCAGGTACTACCTTTCCATAACCTCTCATTTACTTTTGTTGTCTCATGTGCATTGCTTGCTTATATCTTTCACATTGAGGTCAATGTAGATTTTAGGTTGGGGTGTGGATTTGGCAAGTTAACTAGTGTTTTCTTAGTCTTTAAGCAAAAATTGTAAAAAATTTTCTGAAAATTTTGTAAATTTGAGTGATTTTGATTATGCATCCATGATTTAAAAATATAAGATACTTAATGTTGGTGATTTATGACTCTTAGGTTTAGATACTTGTTAGATTTCACGGTTAAGTTTGAAATATTAATCCATGATTAGAAGTTTTAAACATTGATTGAGTCATGATTTCACATGTCACATCTAGCTTACACATTAAGGTGTCAGTTTGATATTAAATTGTTAACTTGGTGATTATTAAGTATGGAAGGAACTAACCTGCGGAATTTGTCCATCATGTTCAATAAGAAGAATTGAAAAGAAAGAAAAATAAGTAAATACCCAGTTAAAAAAACAGTTGTCATCGAAAATGGCTACCTATTGAAGATCATTGAAAAGATTGAATATAGCGTGAAAGGCATCGATGGAAAAATCAAAAGCTAGAAGAATGGAAAGAATGAACTGTAAGGCAAGTTTTGGTTGTCCTAAATTCTATTTTGATTATCAATGTTATCATGAAATAGAGAATTAAACCTTTAATTATGATAAGTTTAGGTTTCACTATGCACCCATGGAACTCGATGTTTAAAATTACTCTAATTGGAGGATTAATACTTTGAACTTGATTATGAAAATTACCAAATGTTAGAGTTTAGGAGAAAGTAATGCTCAACATTGTTGTATTTTAGAATTCTATTATCTAGATTATTTTTAAAAATCACTTGGGTTTATAGAAATTATCCCGTGTTCTTAAAATATTTTTCACATACTTTACTCGGGACTAACAAAATACTGGTTAGGGATTGTGTTAAGGGTCAAATATTGCATATTGGACCCTATTTATTACTTGATTTTATGAACATGATAATGCTTAATGTTATATTTTAATCATGTTTGTGTTGCAAGGTGATTTTAAGAGCTTGGATTGAAAAGGATGTTAAAAGCATGGAATTAACGCTTAAGAATCACCAAAGACAAGAGTGGATCTGATGAAACTAAGAATGAAGAATGGACATATTGAAGACCCAAGAAAACTAAGTCAAGAATGAAGAAAATCAAAATTTTAAAGTGAAATTCAGTGATCCTCGACTAGTCCTGGCTTCGGCTCAACCAGTCCTGGACTCCGCTCGACTAGTCGAGGCTCGACCGGTTGAGGCTCGACCAGTCGAAGGTGTACTAAAAAATCCCATCCTCCTCGACCAGTCGAAGAAACCCTTGACCGATCAAAGGTGGCCCTCGACCAGTTGAGGGATGTCCTCGACCAATCCTAGGTTACGCGGCCAGCACCCAAAGTGCAGAAATTTGAAGCGGTTTCCAGAAATTTCCAACTCGGTGCGAAAGTCTAAGGCCTAAAACTATAAATAGGGGTCCCTAGGGCATTCCAAAGCATCTTCTAGGGTTTAAGGAGTGGAGCAAAAGGTTGGAGCCACCGTCCGGGAGTTCTTCTTCTTCCTCTTTAGTTGATCTTTTTGTTTTGTTTAAGAGTCTTTAGTTCAATCATGTCTATGGTTGGCTAAACCTCTTAGCTAGGGCTAAGAGATGAAGCTTGTAGCATATTGAGATGTTTGCTTTGTTTTAATTCATGTTTTATTAAACTCTATTGGATTCTAATTTGATTATAAAGGAATATTTTTAGTTTTTAATGGTTTGTTATGACTCAAATTACAATAGATCTGCGATAGCTTGAGATATCTTCTTTTCATGTATTGAGATTATGAAATTAGGAAATCCTGTTGTTCACCATTGTCCCATGGGCATGGTAGGGTGATGGAATCCTCCTTAACTTTCATAATTCTCTTATGATTGGTTTTGGGTTTGGTAAATTGTTGTTGTTTGCGTTGTCTCCTAGGCATGGTTTGGTGACGGAATCACTTCCAAATCTTCACCACTCTCATCCATTGATGATTAGATCTACGAGAAGTTTAGATATATGACAAATCTCTTCTTACCAACTAGATAAGATAAGACTTTGATTCCAGTTGTGTTCTTAAATCATTGCAAGGTAGCTTCCCAATTGCTACAAGTGGATCCTTGGAAACCCTAGTTACCACCTTTAAATTTATTAGTTCTAATTATTTAATTCACCATCACTCTCTCAATTATTTCAGATTTAGGTTTTCATCTTTTTCTAGTTCTACTTCTAGTTACTTTCAGAAGACATACAAGTTCAGTCCGTGTGGAATCAACCTCAGTCTCACCGAGATTATTATTACATCGCAGCCCTACACTTGGGGGTTGTGAACAGTCCAGAGGGCCCAGGTTTATGAGACTAAGTGGGACGGTTCACAGAGGAATCGGGGTCAGAGGAGGGCCCCCTCCAGTGGCTCCCAACAGTAGTAGTCTCGATCACAGCAAAGGCATATAGCCCATCCATCCACCAGAGCACTAGTAACATCAGCAACACTAGTAGCGCCTTCAGCACCACCTTAGAGGCCATTTTTGGGGACTCGTTATGGATGCGGTGGGATAGGACACCATAGGCAGGACTGCCCCCGCCCTCAGCAGTAGTAGCAGCCGAGAGCACCACAACAACCTCTACCACAACAGCAATAATGGTAGCCACCTCTGCCGCAGAGGCCCTAGCCACAGCCAAGACAACAGTATAAGCCGCCGCAGCGGCAGGGACCTCAGAGGGGACAACACCTCCCCAACCAGCTCATGCTAGATTCTATGTGGCTCAGCAGGACCTGCAGTCATTAAGAGGGACCTGAGGGTAGGGAATTGACACGGTGCATCTCTGTCCAAGGACTTGTTTCAATGTTAGTGAGTTCGCTAATGCTGTTAGTGATTCTGGCGAAGATGGCTATGTTAGGCCACATCTGTTCATCTTGCCCTATTTTGGTAGGGAAGACTTTCTTGCCTGTCGACTTGTTTGTGTTAGTGATGTCAGAGTACGACATCATCCTAGGCATGGATTGGCTTGCCGTGTACCACGCTATCCTGGACTGCTCCACGAGGACTATCACATTCTGTATACCCAGCTTGCCATAGTTTCGGTCCTTAGCTGAGCCCAGAGGAGAGCCGTTATCTTATTTGATGTCGTATGTCATAGAGGAGCCTATCGCCATGAGCATTGATCAGTTGCTGATTGTCTGTAATTTCTCCGACATATTCCAGGAGATTCCGAGGTTGCCGCCGCATTGGCATATTGAGTTTCAGATTGATCTTGTGCTTGGTACCGTGCTTATCTCAAAGGCCTCGTATCGTATGTCATCAATGGAGTTGAGGGAGCTGCAGTAGCAGTTGGATGAGTTGCGTGAGCTAAGCTTCATTTGTTCGAGCAGTTCACCGTGAGGAGCGCTGGTACTATTTGTCAAGAAGAAGAATGACTCGTTGAGGCTCTATATGGATTACCGCAAGCTCAACCTGATCACGATCAAGAACAGGTATTCGCTCTCAAGGATAAATGATTTATTTGATCAGTTGCAGAGTGCACAGTTCTTTTTGAAGATTAACTTGTAGTCCGGTTACCATCAGATTTAGGTCTGAGAGGAGGACATCCCGAATACAACTTTCAGGATGCACTATGGTCACTTTCAATTTCAGGTCATGTCCTTTGGACCGACAAATGCGCCTACCGTTTTTATGCAGTTGATGAATGTGGTCTTCTGTCCTTTTCTCGATCAGTTTATTGTGGTCTTCATCTATGACATTCTAATATATTTGAGGACCCGCGAGGACCATGAGTAGCATCTGGAGATTGCCTTGTAGACCCTCCGTGCACACCAGTTTTATGCGAAGCTGGAGAAGTGTGACTTTTAGTAGGAGGAGGTGAAGTTCTTGGGTCATGTGGTGATAAGGGAGGGTGTCGCAGTGGACCCCTCGAAGATAGATGCAGTGTGCCAGTGGGGCCAACCCACGAATGCATCCGATATCCATAGTTTTCTTAGTTTTGCGGGATGTTATCAACGCTTTATTGAGAAATTCTCTCGTATCGCAACACCACTGATCAGGTTGACTCGGAAGGGTGCAGATTTTGTGTGGAGTGACGCCTGTGAGCGAGCATTTATGGAGCTGAATGACTGCCTCACGTCCACTCTTGTCCTCACTCTTCCCTTTGAGAATGAAGGATTTGTGGTGTTTACCAATGCCTTGCGTGTTGGCATAGGTGTTGTCCTGATGCAGCACAGAAGCCAATAGCTTATACGTCTTGCCAGCTCAAGGTCCATGAGCTGACCTACCCCACGTATGATTTAAAGTTGGCAGTAGTCGTCTTCACACTGAAAATGTGGAGGTATTATCTTTATTGGGTCAGGTTCGAGCTCTTCTCCGACCACAAGAGCTTGAAGTATCTCTTCTCACAGTCAGAGTTGAACAGGCGGTAGAGACGTTGGATGGAACTCCTGAAGGACTATGATTTTGATCTCCAGGACCACTTGGATAAGGCGAACGTGGTGGCGGATGCCCTTAGCCGTCAGCCACGAGCCTGGTGGCACATATAATGATTCAGGAGTGGAAGATGCTTGAGGATGTGGCAGAGTATGACTTCAAGATCGGTCTGTAGTCTTCTATTGTGCAGTTATCAAGCCTGCTGATTTATTCCTCTTTTGTCGTAAGTGTGATTGAGGCTCAGCAGTCAGATAAGTCACTTCAGAGTAATCAAGCAGAGGCGACATCTGAGAGTCAGTCAGACTGACAGATTGGTTCTGATAGTGGAGTTCGCTTTAGAGGCTGATTATGTGTTCCGAATATTCTAGAGTTGCGCAGAGATCTTATAACCGAGGCACATCGATCGAAGTTTTCTATTCACCCTAGCTCGATGAAGATGTACTGCGATATGAGGCGACAATATTTTTGGGTGGGGATGAAGTGTCGGATCACCAATTTTGTGGCTGAGTGTGACACCTGCCAGTATGTCAAGGTCGATCATCAGAAACCCCCCATGTCCGTTGTAGCAGTTGAGCGTCCTGACGTGGAAGTGGGAGCACGTATCTACAGATTTCATAATGGGCTTGCCGAGGACTTGGCGTGGTCATGACACCATCTGGGTTGTCATGGATTATCTGACGAAGTTGCCACATTTTCTCACGATTCGTGTGACCTAGCCTTTGCACCAGCTTGCCAGATTGTTTATTGATGAGATTGTGAGACTGCACGGTGTTCCAGTCTCGATCATTTCTGATGAGACCCAATGTTCATATCTCAGTTTTGGAGGAACTTTCAGAAGGCGATAGGGTCTGCTTTGCAGTTCAGCACTGCGTATCATCTGCAGACTGATGGGAAGACTGAGAGGGTCAACCAGATTCTTGAAGATATTTTTCAGGTTTGCGTGATCGACTTCTCGGGTAGCTGGGATGAGCATTTGTACCTGGCTAAGTTCGCATATAATAACAGCTATCAGATGACTACTAATTGACTGTCTTTGAGGTCTTGTATGGCAGACCATGTAGGTCTCCCAGTTGTTGGGCCGAGGTTGGAAAACACCGTCTCCTAGGCCCCGAGATTGTGCAGTGGACATCGGAGGTTATCGATATCATCAGGCAAAGGATGTGCATAGCTCAGAGCTGACAGAAGAGTTTTGTTGATCATCGACGTCGTCTCTTAAAGTTTGCAGTTGGGGATAGAGTGTATCTCAAGGTCTCACCCATGCAGGGTATGGTTCAATTTGGAGCGAAGGGTAAGCTTGCCCTGAAATTTATTGGATCTTTTGAGATCATAGCAGAAGAGTTTTGTTAATCATTAGCTTCACGGCCTATAGGCTCGCCTTACCGTCTAGCATTCACAACGTATTCCATTTTTCTATACTGTGGAAGTTTGGGTCAGACACCATTCCTGTGATTGATTGACAGCCACTTGAGGTCCATGAGAATGCTTCCTACATTGAGCAGCCAGTTCGCATCATTGATCGGAAGGAGCAGGTCCTCCGGACCAAGGTCATTCCTTTGGTGAAAGTGCAGTGGAATCACTATAATTGTAACGCCTTGAATTTCGAGGGTCGAGTAAAACTCGACTCCCGAGATCCAACACATCACTTATGCAATATGGATAATGATGTTAAGATTTTGCCTATATTAATGAGTTAAATATAAGTGGGATTATACTAAAATAGCATAGCATACTATGGATATAATTAAATTAAGCAAGCGGAAGTCTGAAACATATATATTTAAACATGTAAGTGTTTCTCAACCTCCAGAGTATGAGTATGTAACCGGGCTAAATATATATATATATATATATATATATGTATTGTTTCAAAATAAACAAAATGCGGAAAAGTAGATGTGTCCAACTAAGTCAAATATCCCTGTAGTCCCTGCGTATCGGTACGTGATCTACATAGACCCACCTGAGAGTTGAAAGTAGGAGAACTCCTCCTCATCCATAAAGTCCTACTCCGTCGCATAGACTTCATCAGCACCTACATCTAAACTAGAGTATGGTTGGTGTTTTAAAACACCGTCCCAGAGTGGGAGTGAGTGGCCAACTCAGTGGTACTATAAGGCAAAACTATAAGGTAAAATTTAACATGTTATCAAGTCAATCAAGCAGTAATGACAAAGCAACATAACAATCACTTCCTAACTACTCTTGTTAATGCAGGAATGGAGTGCAAGTAATGATGTATGTGCTAGCATCAAAGCTCTCTCACAAGCGACTCCGATAACCTATTTCGCATATGACATCACTGCCTTCGATGCAACTTCATTGCCTTTAAAGCACATCCTAACTAATGCAATGCGGTGCATGGTCATGTTAGCTAAGTAATTAATTAAGCTTATTCATATAGCAGATGTGGGAAGCTATGGTACCTCCCATTATATCATTAACCTGAACCAAAGATCCATCTAGGTTTGTCACTCCTAGCTAAGCACATATGATAAGCAAGTTGTAGGGTCATCACTCCTAATGAAAAGCAGTCGATAGGCAAGTTCAAAAGTTTATACTTGCAGTCACTACGGGGAGGCTCGTCACCTCAGTATAGGCCGACAACACAAACACGGTGTCCCATACCACCATACCCAGCTCACGAGTCTTAGTTACTCATTGGTCACTACGGGGAGGCTCGTCACCCCATCATAGGTCGACAGCTCGAACACGGTGTCCCATACCACCATGCCCGGCTCATGAGTCTTAGCGGATCGTGTTACCATGGTTAAAGAGGGCCTTTACATTGGTGGGGGGAGACCTTAGATTCAAGCAGTGGTGTCCATACATGGTAAACACACAATAGGCCAATCGGTTTGTTAGGCAAGTTCAATTGGTACGGGCACACGCTAACTTAATCAACATGGAGCGCATAAGCACCCCTCGTGGCCTAACCACTGTCGACAATCATCATGCGACCTAGATTCATCGAGTCTACCCAATGAGGCGAGACTAATTCGCCCACCTGAACAGGGACTGTTACCGATTGCCTGGGCTACATTACAGTCCCAATCTTACTCAAATGTAGTAAATAAACACATGTGATAATTATTTCAGCAATTGACAAATAATCCAAATAAATTCCTCATTTGAGCATTTCATCGAAGACATTGATCATGTTACCAAACACTTGCATTTTATTCATAAATTGCATAGAGGCAAATATGATTACATGAAAGAAACTATACATATGTATAAGGCAATTAAGAATCCTATCTTAATACTCGTAATAAATACAAATCATCAATAATTTCTCATTCAGACTATTCATCAAACACTTAGACTACACTTCACTAAATATATAGACTATGTTAGTTACAACATATATTTTAGCAATTCCTTATACAGAGAGATCAACATGCATATGACAATGATTAATCCTAGATCAGTAACCATGGCAAGCACAAATCATATTCAAATGCTCATTCAAACATTTCAACAAATGCATGGAATGCATCTTTTACTCATCACAGTTCATGTGTACATTTTATCAGACATAAAATCGTTAGCTGACATGAGAGCATTGATGACCGCAACCTAAGCGTTTATAGTCCACACCTTTCATCAGGATGCTCGATTTGGACTCAGTTTAGATTCTGCATTTCCGAAAATGGAACGTTGGGCACCTAAATGATGTAATAAATTAGCTAGTTTGATGAACAATCAACCTGGATCTCTACAACGACATTAGGGTTAGGTTTTCTTACTCAAAATCGTAGCAAAAACAGGTTGTGTTGCATAACGAGACGGAGATTCGATGCATGGAGTCGTGGGAGAGGATTCCTACAACAATCTCCCAAGATCTCTCTTCTCTCTTTCCTCTTTTCTTTTCTTTTCTCTCCTCTCTCCCTTAGGGTTTGATGAAATTCGTATATGAGAGTGGGGTGAAATAAGGGCTATTTATAAGCCCATAAGTGATGTAAATGGCCCCAAAGCCACCATATACATAGGTTATATCCTTTGGACAGCTGTTTTTGACAAACACGGCTCACAAGGAGGCCCACTACTCACCTACGTCATAGGGTCCGTTCCCTGACAACGGATATATGCTAGGATGTGATTTCGGTGCGATTGGATAAGTCGATCGGCTGTGGAGGACCTGCGTCAAATCAACGGTTATACTTACTCAATTGGGGCCGCAGTTATACAGATATGTGCAGGGAAATTTCCTTTCTCCATGGGTGAAGTTTGGTAAAAAACTGATGGTTCGAAATCCTCAATTTCGGGTAAGAGTGAACGGCCCAATTCACTTAAGTTTTGGTTCGTTTTCTAAAGGTATTTGCGTTTCTCACACACTTTACTCATGGCTCAAGTTGTACATTTTTGGACACTATCTGGGCTTGATTCTCGCGATGGTTGTCAAACCCAGTAGGATGGACATAGTCCTATAGTTTCACAGTGATCGGACCCTTGTTGTGCAGTCTAGGTCCGATATGGGGTTTCAATGTACTCCCGAGAGCGACAGGCTCTTAGGATTTCTCCTAGGTCTTTAAGTGACGTTGAATCAGTGGTATTAATGGTTTTAGGCCTTCTCATTTATGGAAATGGTGGCCCAAACTTAATCCACCGATTATTTAGTTTAGTACTTAACTAACTTCTGCCTAAATTACGGCAAGATACGGTCCTCGGGTAGTCTTGCCTGAGGTGGTACTCGGGTTCTTGTACGGATTTTTCTGAGACGTTACAATAGTGTTGATAAGGCATTGTGGGAGTTGAGGCTGAGATCAGAGAGTGTTATCCCCATCTTTTTGTAGATTGATTATGCACGTATCGTGCTTTGTATTATATCGATTGATATATCTATAGATGATGCCATGTTTTCTCTTCCTTCTTATCTTATTCTGCATGATAGTAAATTTCAAGGATGAAATTTTTATTAGGAGGGAAAAGCTCTTAGGCCTATGTCCTAGTGACCATTCCATTCCCTAGGATCCCATGATCCTCTCCATCGAATTTCGGTGACCCGCAACTTGTAGATAGCAATTGCAAGCGACCCTGAGTTACATCCTGTCAACCCAAGTCGGATTGACCCAAGACCTATGTCATTGCGACCGCACTGTTGCAGCAATTCTGACGCTGCATCTCGTGCGCCAATCCGATGCTTAGAGTGTGAGATATGGCCCACGCCATGGACCGTACGTTGCAGGGCCATTCCAGTTAGTGCATTTCCCTAGAATAATCATGATGATGACATCATCACCCATGCCTCTCACAAGCATGCTTTGTAATCATTTCAAGTTATAATTGCTAGCCCATCTCTTACATGTAATGATGGCAAGCTAGCCATGTCATCTTACACCCTCATGATTACCTCCCTACATCTCTCTCTCCTTCCCTTTCTCCCTCATTCCTCATCTTCCCTAGTAAGAGAGAAGCCATGGATGTCCCACCATTTAAGAGAAGTCCGGCCCTCTTCCAAGCTTATTCCTACTAATCCAACCATCCATACCCCATCACAACCATTAAATCAACCCTTTTGGAGCACTAGAACCTATAGGTGGAAGGAGGAAGAGATTTGAGGTGGGTGCTTCCTAGCACTTGTTTCTTTTATTTTCTAGCATGTATCTTCTCTTTTTTTTAGCATGGGGCAAGTGCGACCCACTAATCAATGGTCAAGATCCCATCTTGGTCCCCTAGGTGTGGCCAATGGCCCACCATACCTTGCATGTATGTATCCATGGTGGGACCATTCTCCATGGATCCCACCATGAAGTTTCTATGTTATGCAAATTGTTATGGCCACCTAGGCCTGATTAATGTGGTGAAAATGGGATTTTCCCACCAGATTTCTGATATATGGCCCATCTATGTGAGGCCCGCTTAATGTACATGTGCATGCATGAGAGGAGCTCATAATGGCGGAGCTCCTCCCACCACCACCGTCCTCTCTCTTTCTCTCTCTTTCTATGGTAATGATGATGTGTGTGGCCCACCTGATGTATCCAGTAAATCCAGACTGTCCAGATTTTTTTTCTGGACGTCCAGCTAAATACAGATGGGCTGGACATCTAGTTGGTGGAGCCCACCTTGCTGTCCATTTCAGGCCAGCCTGCATGAGATGAACACAAATATCAGTGTGATTATAGGGCCATGTGGCCCACCCTGATGGACCCTACTATGATGTATGTATTCTATATCCATGTCATCAGCTCGTGGGCTGACCTTGTTGCACTGTCCAGCGGATGGGCTTGCTGCCTATCCGTTTGGACAGGCCTAGATGAAGGAAATCACAAATATCAGTTTGATCCAAACTTTGGTGGGCCACCACGTGGACCCACCTTGATGTATATGATGTATATCCACACCGTCCAGTCCCTGGACGGTGGGAACCCACCATGATTTATGTGTGTATCCACACCGTTCGTCCGTGGACCCACCTTGATTCATGTGTTTCATCCACACGTGTGGACCCACTTGAGGTATTTGTTTCATCCACACGTGTGGACCCCACATGATGTATTTGTTCTGTCCACAATGTCCATGTGGGATGGTGGGCCATGATGTAAGTGTTGTATTCACACTGTCCATCCATTTTGTTGGATGGTGGGGTCCACCCAATGTACATGCACCGTCCAAGTGTGGGACGGTGTGGGGCCCACCATAATGTAAGTATATCATCCACACCATCCAGACCCTGGACGGTGGGACCTGCCATGATATATGTGTCGTTATCCCCGCTGTTCAGATGGGCCAAACGTGGGACCACCTTGATGGATGTGTTTTATTCCATGTCGTCCAAGGGTCGGACGTGGGACCTACTGATGTATTTGTTTCATTCAGGCCATCCATGCACTGGACTTCCAACAGGCCCACATGATGTGTATTTCCACCAGGCTGTCCATGTGTTGGACGTCTAGCAGGCCCACCGTGATGTGTGTGTTGTATACACACTGTCCATTTGGTGGGGCCCATCTTACAGGCCCATCATGATGTATTTTATCCACATCATGTGGGGCTGTAGGCCCACCATGTTATATATGTTCTATATTCATGTTGTCCATTTATTTTCTAGAACATATGGGCTGCCCCATAAGGCCCACTATGATGTATGTGTTACCCACTGTCCTCCCATTATGCCTAGATCATGGGCTATTTCATGGGGCCCAATATGATGTATGTGATACCCATATGATGAGGCCCAATGTGATGTATATGAGGCCCATGTGGTGAGGCCTAATGTGATGTATATGTGGCCCTTGTGTGAGACCCAATGTGATGTGTATAAGGCCCATTGTGATGTACATGAGGCCCTTTTGTGAGGCCCATTGTGGTGCATATGAGGCCTATGTGATGAGGCCCATTGTGGTGCATATGAGCCCTATGTGATGAGGCCCAATTGTGGTGTGTGATTCCACCATGATGTATGTGACAATGTTTATGATGCCCATCCATCTCCTAGCTAGAATAAGGACTATGGGCCCCCATTATATGGTAGGTTCTAAATGGGCCATGCCTTGGGAGCAATGATGGTTAAATGTCCACATTGTAAGAGCAATGGTGGTTAAATGCCCACATTGTAATCCTCCCTTAAGCCTGTTGATTAGGCCCATTCTCATCTCCTCTTAGTGGGCTAACAGAACTTGTTGGGCCCCCACCGTTATTAGCATGATCCACCTCATTGGGCTTACCCCAAACTGTTGGGCCCCCATTATTGTTGGTGTTTCCATCATGCCTTATAGATTTGTCCAAGGTCATAGAGCCAACCTTGTGCATATTGGGCCCATTGGGAAGCCCAGTTTGTTACGTGTTGGAACGGGCGAGGAAGCTCACTCCTTATTCTTAGGCCCATCCTTGTCATGAGGAGAGTACATCGTTACCGTACATAGAAGAATCTGGGGTATCAAATTTGGTATATCCACTGTTAAGGACTGACCTTGATATTATACCTATTAATCATGCTAGTGTACTTGAGTTAGTAGAACATACTAAGTATAGGCCAGCATAACATCATGTTACATGCCCATGCACATCATTTGTATGCTTGTTATGAGGAGTGACTAATCATAGCATATGTCATTAGGCGGATTGTTTATGGGACTCCCTGATAGATAGAGTCGTCCCACATGAGTGCGCGATACGCGCAGGATTGATGTATGATTGGATAGTGTGATTCATGCGCCTTGTATTGTATGATTCGATTGCTATATGCCCTAGCGATATCAAGGTAGTGGCCTCCACATGTGTACCATGGATGGCAGGATTGGATACCAGAAATTCTTGATTCCAGCACTAGGGTGCCATAGATGTCCATGGGTGAAAGTCCCTAAACACTTATGGTACCAAGAGGATGCTCCAACGTTGAGACCGAGTGAATGTATGAGCGCACAAGTGCCGAATACCATTAGGACACGTCTCCCACGATGTCATTATCATTTGGAAGGGGTTGTGGCCTTTTCCACCCGAGGGTAGGGGGCAAGGCTAGGATGAGCCTGACCAGCTCGTAAATGGATCCGCTATCGACGTGTAGGGTAGATATTGGTTAACTACTGGTCAAGTTGATAGTGAGGTCTCTTCCACTTGCATGGTTGCGCATCTGGTTGGGGCGGCAATCTAGTGTAGAGTGTTCTAGACCTCGGTGATATTTCAGAGATGAGCTGTATTATTATGTGGATTCAGATAAGGATTAGTATGCTCGAGTTATATCTTGCATATGACATTGGCCATGTAGGCCATGCATCGTATAACCTTGGTACGGCTGATAGCATTCATAGAGTTACCAGCATGTTTTCACATTACTCTGATATTGCATACTTGAAATATACCTTACGCACACACTTACACCACCCTCTAAGCTTTCTATAAGCTTATACACAATCGTTGTGTGCAGGTGACGCTAGGATGCCGTAGCAGCACTGAGTCAGGAGCGTGCCGCTGAGTTTCTAGAGCCTTTGATATCGACATTGTATTTCCTTTTATGCATTGTAGTTAAAGTTTTTTTTTTATTATAGTGGATATGTGGTGATGTTGTTGATTGTTGTTTGTGAGGTTATACTTCTTATGAAGCAAATTTATGTTAAAAATCCTCCTTGTAGGATCTCAAGATTGGAACCTAGTATATGGGTGCCAGGAACCGAGAATGGGGTACTATGGAGGCTGTCGGAGCCAGATTTGGCGATCAGGAATTTTATGAGCCTGATTTTCAAGTCTGGGGCGTGACAACACTAGTATTGAAAAATTGATTCAAACTAATTCGTAGGACTACCTACACCCAAAACCAAGTTTAGGTAGGACAACCTTATTTTATGAACAATCGTAAGGATCAAGATCTAAAACCAAGCAAGAAAAAATAAAGATATTTATTACAACCATTCACCACTTTTGCATAAATAAAATTACAACCATTCTCCACAAATTCAAACAGTAAACATTCACCATAACACCAAGAGTTATAGTGGTTTGGTGTGTACAACAACTATTTTCAAACAGCCACACCTACTCCACTCACAATAATCACTATCCACGTGATATTCACTTTCATTATAAATAAAGTTTTCATAGGGTCACCTTAAAACCTGATACAATTGTGATTTTAAAGGGCTATCACAAACAAAAACTCCTCACTGAGATTTTCTGGCTATCTCAGGAAAACCAACAAATTAGATTTTCTGGTTATCTTAATAAAATCAAAATACAAAAGATAAAATATACTTATCTTCACCTTGAAGACATATCTCTTGATGTAGCCTATAAAACCGTTTCTCTTAAATAAATTGTTCAATGTCGGGTCATATAAACAAGGGTTCTAGGTTCTAGATTAATTTTAAATAGATTCAAACCAAAGGCTACTTGTTTAAATTCCTTAAGATCTCAAAGAAGAGTATCTACTCTCTTTATAGAATAAGATTCATAAAATAGGAGATCTAGGAATTTAAAAAAAAAAGCTATTAAAGAAATATTAAAAATGTCATGCAATAGCTTTACAATAATGGGGACTTTGTAAGTGCTATTGTTTATAGCCCCTTCGTTGTCAAATTTATGATGCCAAAGACACTGTTATGAAGCTTACATACGTGAAGATCAAAGCGCTACTTAAGATCAACTTTGATGGACAAGCACTGCTCTCAAGTCAAGATCTCAAGATGCTTTCAAGTTCAAGAAGCTTTCAAATTTAATTTCAAGTTCAAGAAGCTTTCAAGTTTAATTTCAAGTTCAAGAAGCTTTCAAGTTTAATCTCAAGATCTCAAGAAGCTTTCAAGTTCAATCTCAAGATCTCAAGAAGCTTTCAAGTTTAATATTAAGATCTCAAGTTTAATCTCAAGATCTGAATATGCTTTCAAGTTTGAACTACATCAAGACTTCAAGCTTCACTACTTTCAAGGTCCTTAAGTTTCAATGTCCTTACTTCACTATTGAGGTTTGACTAACCATAGGTTGACCTTTAGAGTAGGCCATTTTGAATACATAATTCATATATTTTATATATGTGTGTCTGGCCTATTCTAAGACTAGTCCTGGACTTTGGTCGACTAGTCCTAGCACTGCTTCGACCTGTGTAAGGATTTTCTGGATCAGTCGTAAGTTTGTTGTAAAATTTAGATATTTTCTGTTAGGCTTCGACTAGTCCTGGGGACTGTTCGACTAGTCATAGGAACAGTGTCTACTAGTTCTTCGATCAGTCGGAGACCTTCGACTCAAACTACAGCGATGATTTGCAGTTTGCTTCGACCAGTCGTGTGTGACCTTTGACCAGTCGAAGGTGCCTTACAACCAGTTGAAGGTGCCTTACGACCAGTCGTGAAACCGTCTTATCTTATCACGCCTGAATTTTTAAATATTTGTTGGATCTTCAACCAGTCGTAACAACTTAAGACTAGTCAAAGACGTGATTTATTCACACTATAAATAGAGCAAGAATCTCAGAATTAATCAGACCATTCAAGCTAATTTAATTCAGCCTTCTGAGAGATAAATCTGTGCTTTGTTTAAAGCTAAGTGTGCTTATTTAATATTCTCTTTCTTTAGCTTTGTTAATTGTTTTTGTTTCTTGCATTCCAATCTAATCTGTAAAGAGGAAGTTTTATTTTCTTTTTACTGGAATCAAAATCAATTCAAGCTAGCCCATTTGTTTTAATTTAAAATCTATTAGAAATTAGAACCACTATAAAGTGAGTATTGGACATTGATCTTGAACATTCAAATCTCTACTCCAACTCAATTTTTTTTGGGCTGCTACATCGAAGGAGAAATTCAGGTATTTTACATTTACTGTAAATTTATTTATTTTGGTTTTATTTAAGGTTAAGCCAGAAAAATCTCAAAGCTGTTGGTTATCTGAGGACAGCCAGAAAACTCAGAAGTGAGGGTTTTTTGAATTACATAAGCCCTTTGAAAAAGACACAATTGTAAAGGTTTTGGGTGTACCTGTGAAAACCTACTTGATAGTGAAAGCTAATATCCCCTGTGTGGGGATATTAAGAGTGGAGTAGTATTCTGTGTGGCTGTTATTGAACAGTTGGTGTACACACAGGAAAACCAATATAACTCCTTGTGTTGTGTGGAAGTGTGCTTTATTTTCCTATCTTTGATTATTCCTTTGTGGAATGTAGGTGGATGTGAATGTTGTAATCATTTTAATTTCAAGCTCAGTAGGGAATGTTGTAATAGTTTAGATTTAAATTTCTACAATTTATTTCAAGTTATTCCTTTATTTATTTGAGCTTTAGATTCTCTAAATTGTTCTAGTAAGGTTGCCCTGCCATTTCTATGGTGTATGGTTGTCCCTAGAACAATCAATTACATTATATTCCTCTATTTTATTTCGATTTGATTATTCCTAGAAAGTTTTAGTTCTTGATACAAAGACCTTTTTAGAAATCAGGTTGTCCTACCATAAGCTTTGGTTTTTGGTGTAAGGTTGTCCTTAGAACAACTTTTGTATCAATCTCTCAATACTAGTTTATTGAGGTTGTTATTCATTTAAGTATTGTGGATTGATTTACTTTATTTGCCTATCTTGTTATTTAAATTCTGCTGTAATTACTTTAAATTTGGCATAGTCCTATTCACCCCCCCGCCCCCCCTCTAGGACATATAGCTTGGCCATTTTAGACTTCTCTCTTTCTTGATGAAGGCTTTAATCAACTTGAATTGGTAATTTCAGATTGAGAGAAGGTCTCTATTTATAGGTTGAAAATTTGTTGCTTCAACTCTTCTGAGGTCTAACAAAATTTTAAAATTTGAATGCGATCAGATAAAACGGAACTTCGAATGGTCGAATGCCTTGCTTGATTGGTCGAGGGCCCTATTCGACTAATCGATCATGGGCTTCAACTAGTCGAATGTGCCAGATTTTAGTTGTTGGACTTCTAGTCGAGCACCCCTCGACTGATCGAAGGCCTCTCTTTGACAGGTCGAGCAGCCTGCTCGACTGGTCGAGAAAGTAACGAAAAAATTCATTTTTCTGAGTTTAAACTTGGGCTGGTCGAAGATTTCTTAGACTTGTCTAGCCACAGCTTAGACTAGTCGAGCTTTAAACTAGACTAGTCGAACTTTAGCCTAACATAAGTATAAAAACCCATATAAGTTTGTATCTTGAAAGAACCTAAGCCTAAGGTCTTTTTAGGGTCTGTTATACCTTAAATGATTGAACATTGAAGTAGATGAAATGATTGAACTTCATGGAACTTATTCTTCTACTTGATACTTCAATAGAGCTTGTAGTTGAAGATGGAGCTTGATCTTCTAGTCAACGTGTAGTAGAACTGGAACTCACTCAACTTGAACTTAGTAAAGCTTGAACTTTCCATCTTGATCTACTTCATCACTTGAATTTCAATAGAGTCTTGAACTTAATAGATTTTGAACTATCTTGACTTGAAGTAAGGTCTTGAACTTTCCATCTTGATCCACATTAGACGGACCACTCCATAAGCAGTTTTGTCTAAATGAAATTTGACAAACAAAGGCATGCTTTATTCGATATAGCACTTATAAGTATGTTTGTAAGCCACTTCTCAGTTTAAATGTATTCAAGTACAATAGACTTGTCTTCAACTAATTCTCGAATTTCGTACGAGAATGTTGGACTAGAATTTTTGAAATATTAATAGCACTTGAATTATCGCACTATAGTGTCATTGTATCTTACACAATTTCATAATCAGGTAGCATTTTTTTATCCAAATTAGCTGAGTGAAAGCTTTTCCAGCTGCGATGTATTTAGCTATAGCTGTAGAGAGAGATACTGAATTTTATTTCTTACTGAGCCAAGAAACCAAATGGTTTCCTACATAGAAACATCTACCACTAGTAGATTTTCTATCGTCAATATTTCATGCCCAGTTTGCATCGGTATATCCGGTAATTTGTATGGAAGTATCATACGGATACCAAAGTCCTAAGTTAGCAGAACTTGTGATATATCTGATTATCCATTTAACAACAATTAAATGTGATTCCTTAAGATTAGATTAATATCTAGTACATATTCCAACACTAAAAGCAATATCAGGTCCACTAATAGTTAAGTACAGAAGACTGCCAATCATACTTCGATATAGACGGGAGTCTACACTTTTACCTAATTCATCCTTTAAGAGTTTAAGAGTTGTACTCCTTGGAGTCTCAAACTTTTTTCCATTCTCAAACCCAAACCTTTTTACAAGGTTCAAGGCATATTTGGTCTGTGATATGAATATACCATCTTCAAGTTGTTTAACTTATAATCTAAGGAAATAGTTTAGTTCGTCAACTATACTCATTTCAAACTTGGATTTCATTAGATCTGCAAACTCAATAAATAATTTAGTGCATGTAGATCCATAAATGATATCGTCAACATAGATCTGAACTATCATTATATGATCGTTATATTTTTTTGACGAATAAGGTTTTATCAACGTTGCCCATAATAAAATTAAGACTAAGTAAAAATTTAGTCACTTTTTCATACCATGCCCTGAGAGCTTGTTTCAAACCATAAAGTGCCTTTTTAAGAGGTACACATGATTTGGAAGTTTGGGATCTTCAAAACTCTTTGGTTGTTCAAAATATATTTTTTCATGCAAATCACCGTTTAGAAACGCACTTTTGACATCCATTTGATAAATTTTGAATTTTTTATAACATGCAATCAAATAAATAATCTTATGGATTCAAGGCACACAACTGGTGCAAAGGTTTCATCATAATCAATACCTTCTATTCGTGTATACCCTTGTACAATCAGTCGAGCCTTATTTCTGATTATATTACCTATTTCATCAGTTTTATTCTTAAAAATTCATTTGATTCCAATTACATATTTATTAGTAGGTCTGGAAACCAAGTAATATACATCATTTCTAACAAATTGATTTAATTCTTCTTGCATGACAATTATCCAACTTTCATCAGCAAGTATTTCATTTACATTGGCTAGTTAAATTTGGAAAGTGAAGTAGACATAATTACATATAATTTCTAGTTGTCTTCTTATCTCAACACCAATACGAGGGTTACTAAGTATTTGATTAGTCGAATGGTCTTTAACTAATCTTGTCTTAATATTGACTGATTTAGATGAAGATTCAGGTCTATCAATCACATTGACTTCATCGTTATCTTAATTAGGATTGGGTGTGATTTCTTGATCATCAATCACTATATTTATAGATTCCTGAATCACTCCAGTTCTTTTGTTAAAAACTCAGTATGCCCGACTGTTTAAAGCATAACCTAAAAATATTCCCTCATCGCTCTTAGCTTCGAATTTTTCCAAATTTTTTTGATCACGTAATATAAAACATTTGCTTCCAAAAGTTTAAAAATATTTGACTGTGGGCTTTTTATTAAACCGTAATTCATAAGCTGTTTTGCTTTTATCTTTTCTAATATAAATACGATTTATGATATAGCATGCAATACTAACAGCTTTAGCCTATAAATTTTTTGGTAGATTCATGCTATTTAGCATTACACTAGCCATTTCTTGTAAATTTCTAATTTTTTTTTTCAACAATTCTATTTTGATGAGGTGTTTTAGGAGTAGAGATTTCATGCGATATACCATGATCATTGCGGTACTTCTCAAAATTGTTGTTCTCAAATTTAGTGTCATGATCACTTCTAATTTTGACCACAAATATCTCTTTTTCAGTCTAGATATGTTTTAAAAATTTTCTGACATCATCAAGAGTATTTGATTTTTCTCTTAAAAAGGCTACCCATGTATATTTGGTGTAGTAATCAACTATGACTAGAAAATACTTCTTTCCACCTCTACTCTCCGTTCTAGTTAGTCCTACTAAATCCATATGGAGTAGTTCTAGAGGTTTAGCCGTGGCTAAGGAGTTCACTTTCTTGTGACTACTCCTGATCTGTTTGCTGATTTGACATACGCCATAGACTTTTCTATCTTTTTCAGCTTGGGTAAGCCACGTACGTGATCTCTTTTGCTCAATTTATATAGATCTCTATAGTTCACATGTCCAAGATGTTTATGCCATAATTTAGTCTCGTTATTTTGGACCATGTAACATGAATGATTTGATGAGTAAGAATTATCAATTATATAGCAATTTTCAGATGTCTTGCGATCATTTAATATTACACTACCTTTCTCATTCATAATCTCACATCCGTGATCAGAAAATTTCATGTTGTGCTTATTATCACATATCTGAGATATGCTCAAAAGATTATGTTTTAATCCTTCAACATAAAAGCACATTTTCAAAGAGAGGCAAATTAGGAAGTTGTACATTACCTTGGCCTATTATTTTACAATTGCTTTCATCTCCGAAAGTGACTGAGCCGCCATTTACTTCTTTGATATTCGTGAATATTACCTTATCACCTGTCATGTGTCTTACACATCCACTATCCAGGTACCATCTTGAGTGACTTATGGCTTTGAGAGCTATGTAGGCAATAAGACACTTAACCTTTGGTACCTATTTCATTACGGTTCTAGGTTTAAAAGTATCTGTTGATTTTCGTTGTATTTGAGAGTTAGGATTTCTCCTTTTTCTATTAACTCTAATTTCTTCTGAGTTGGATTTTAGAAGCTCTTTAAGCGAGTCTATAATTTTTTCAACTAAGGGTGATTTAATATTGCTTTAATGTTTATAGCTGATGACATTATTATGTATTTTAGGAACTAGAAAGGGTTTTGAGTTTTTGAAATTATTATGATTTGAATCTCTCAAAGTCTTTCCTTTAGAGTTCGAGGATTCTCCTCTTATAAAGATAGGAGCAGAATCCTCGGATTTCAAAGAATTATTTTTAGTATAACCAAGACCAGACTTGTCACCACATTGCCTCGATGTGATTAACAACTTTTTAAACTTTTGGTCACCAAGGGCATACTTTCAAGTGTCCTTTGAATTTTGAAGGGAAGAAACTTCAAGTTTTAGTTTCTCATTTTCTATTTTGAGTTTTTGCAATTCAGAAGATTTAAAACTTAAATCTAATTTTATTTATTTAAAATAATTGGGAAAATGAGATTTTTCTAAAACTCTTTTTCAAGTTCTTCTTTTAGTTTAACATATTTTTCTTTTTGAATTTTCAACTTGACAGCAATTTTACAATTCTCTGTATAGGGCATTGTAGGCATCTTGAAGATTGTCTTCATTATCATTTTTAAGTCACTTCTAAGATTTTCATCGTCAGATGTAAGACCCGTATCCTAGACCGTACCATTCTGTAGCCTTCTGCGGTCCTTCCAGTCGAATTTCGGCAACCCTCGACTTGTATCTGACGTTTGCGTCCAATCCTAAGCCGAGTCCTACATATTGGAGTCGACTCGACTCGAATCTTGTACCTTAGCAATTGTGCCATCGCCGCGGTTCCAATGCCATGACTTGTGCACCGATCATATACCCAGGCTAAGAGATGTGGGCCCACGTTCAGTTCAAAGAAAACATCGCACATTGCAAAACTGAGGGAATCTCTACGACACATCACATCAATCCCATCTATCAAGTACACATCACTCCCATCACTCACACCCATCCCCAAGTACAACTACCCATCCTCAAAGTCAACTCTCCCCATCACTCACCATCCCTCTCTCTCCTTACATCACACCTCTCTCTCATCTCTCTCATTTTCCCAAGCAACCCAACGTCCATGGGAGAGAAGCTTTGTGTGTGGCCCACCTCCCTACCTCCCATCTCCACCATCTTAGCCATCCAATCCTTATCTTCCTCCATTAATGTTGGAGCTTTGGAGCTAAGGAGTCCAAGGAGTCTAGAAGAAGAGAGAACGGTGGGTGAATCTTCATTATTTATGGGTGTTTTTTGGATTTAGGGCCCACATGGTGGGACCCACTTGATGTATGCATTGTATAAGGGAGGGCCCAATAGTGGTGGGGTCCCTCCCCTTCACGTCCCTCTCACTCTTCCTCTATCTTTTTATTGATGGCCCACCTTGGTGATGGATGTACTCTATCTGCACCGTCCACCATGTGTGGACCCACCTAGCAGTCCATTCAGATGGGTTTGATTGAAGGAAAACTCATATATCAACTTGATCAATGGAGTGGCCCATTGGTGTGGACCCCACCATTTATACGTGTTGCATGTGTACCGTCCAGGCAACACAACATCAGAATTTCTGGTGGGCCACACCATGTGGACCCACCCTGCCAACGTGGAGACCCAACTAGCGTCCAGACTCTCTGGACACTGGGAGTTCCCATATTCTTAATATATATTATAATATACTATATTATATTATATATAATATATATAATATTATATAATACAATATATTATAGGATGTATTGGGTGGGCCATACCTACGTGATGACTCCACCGAATACGTCCAGCTGTCCATGGCTGGATGTTGGATGCTAAGTGGGTATATTATAATAATATATATAATATTAAGATATATATAAAAGAAATAATAATAATAAATAAATAGCCCCACATGGAGGCCACCTTGCGGCATATGTTCTAATCCGTCCAACCATTTGACGATGGACCACACTATGATGTATGTATTGTATTCCACTCCGTCCATCAGGTGGACCCCACTATAATGTATAGGTCCTATCGGCACAGTGGGACCCACCCCTGATGTATTTATTCTACTTCAACGTTGTCCGTCCATTCTCCAGGTGTGGGACCCACCCCACATGTGTTGCACGTGTGGGGGTGGGCCCACCTTAAGTTATGTGGGGCCAAGTATGATGTATGTGAGATATACCCACACCGTCCAATATTGCAGAGGTGTTTTCTTTTTATTATTATTTTTTTCTTCTCATGGTGGTATTACAGGGAGAATGGGATAGATCTAAATTTCACGTGGGACCCACCTTGTATGTATTATCAGCACCGTCCATCTGTGATGACTGTTCTATCTACGTCGTCCAACAGATGTGGGGCCCATGTGATGAGTGTGCTTTATCCACACCGTCCGGATATGTGGGACGGTGCTAGACCTCAGTGATGTAAGTGTTGCATCCTCACCGTACAAATGGACTAGACGTGGGACCACCAATGATGTTTGTGACTAACTGCCCTATCCATTGAACACCGGGACCCATCAAAATGTATGTGGTTTATGCGTGCGGTCCATGAGGCCTACCTTGATGTATGTTTTATTTTCGCGCTGGCCATTCTTGGTAGGGCCCGTTTGATGATGTATGAGGCCCACCATGAAGTATGTATTATGTACACACAATGCCCATCCATTTCAGATAGAATGAGGGCTGTGGGCCCCATTGTTTCATAAGGCCCTATTGAAAGTGCACCTGCTAGTGCCCTGGTTTGTCAAGTTACGTGTGTGGTGAGTCAGACTGGCTGCAGAACTCGATAGGAAGATTATTTCAAGCGTCTGCCTCAACCGGATGTGTGGAAGCTCGCAATAGGTAAATCATAGCCTCACATCCCTTGTCCCAAAATACCAGGTGATTAAAACCCTTAAAACAAGATAGACATCTTAGGGTTTTATGGTGAGAAAACTTTTTACAAAATAGGAAAATCTCTAAGTTTTTCTCGCTCTGTCAATTTTAGTGAAGCACCCTCGATATGATCGACCTACACTGTCGATGTCCTCGATACCTTAACGATATTATCGATAAGAGGACCAAAATGTCCAGCCACTAAATATTCATCTGGTCGAATTTATCGATATATCGATACACCTATCGATATCATCGATAAAAGCACTAAATATGTCCAACAACTTCACAATATATCTGGATGAATTATCGATGTATCGATACACATATCGATATCATCGATATTCAAAACTCGAGACCATCAGGAGTGGCTCGATAAGATCGACAGGCTGATTTTCGGCGCCCTTGTTTTTTAATGAAAATCTGAAATTCCTTTAATATATCGATGACCGTCCGATATGATCTGAAATCAAGTATCGATAAGATCGGAGGTCCATCGATGATATTGACAGTGGGCATGCATTTCTTACAGCAGTTATTTCAGGTTGTTTTTAACTACGATCGGGGGCCCTTCGATTTAAGAGATATTCAAATATCTATGATATCGACACCAGATCGATTGCATCGAATAAAGCCATATTCTGTCCAGCAAGTTCAAAGATAAATCAGCTGGATTTATCGATGCCTCGACTCTAATCTCGATGTCATCGACATTCAAATTCCGATGACCTCGACGGTTCCCCCGATCATTCATGAAAACCTGAAATATCTCAAAGTCAAGTCTCTCTCATTTTTCAAGTGTCGATGGATCGAACCTGTCATCGATGGAATCGGAGTTCGAAATCTGATGACATCGACAATAGCTTCGATTCATTGACTAATTGGCAAAGAGTTTCAAAAGCGTATGACATTGAGTCTAAATCATCGAGCAGACATCGATGCTATCGAGAGTATACGCTCGATGATATCGAACCTGCTCGATGATATCGAACTCTGTCATAAATGTGACCATTTTATATCCATTGGAACTTTTTGCCTATTTATAGAGGACTTGTCATTTGTTGCTGTGAGAGAAAGAAGAGAGAGCTTTTGAGTGTTTCAACTTATATCCTATATCTAAAGCCCTTTCTCTCAAGGGAGTTCATCCTCCAATCCACCCTCACCATTGATATTCAATAGAGTGGATTGGGGAATGAACTTCCGCGTTCAAGGATCCTTTAGCTACTACCTTAATGGCAAATCATTATGCTGGGATGCCTTGAATGCATAAGAGTGGAACTACTCTACTTCCCTTATAGGAAAATCTTTAGAGAGTAGGATTCCATCTCTACCTTGACCCAACCTCAAGCTTAGTCTTGGTATATCTTTTGTGTTGCAGATCAAGGGAGCAGAAGACTCAATGTCAACAAAGAGGAGGAGATCTTCGGTGTTGTGCTTAACGGGACTTATCAACTTATCTAGAAGTATATAGAGTCCAAGAGGACACTTGTGATCATTCCTTTATAGGATTAGGTCTTAAGTGGTTCTCACCCTTTGAAGCCCTCGTAGGAGGCCTCCGGCGGGAGTGTACATTGTGGATGTATAGAGTGAACCCTTGCTCTTGTGTAGGGCATAAACTGTTAGGTCTTTATGTAGGTCCTTGACCTGTGTGATCTAAAATTCGGGTGCGTTGTGTGGACCCTTACTCTATGGAGAGCATAAACATCTAGTTAGGAGTGAACCAACAAAACTCTGGGTTTGAGGTGAACCAAGCAAAACCTCGGGTTTGAGGTGAACCGCGTAGAAACCTCCATGTAAAGGTTGAAGGTGAACCTGATTTAAAACCTTAGGTTTGAGGTGAACCCTGGGAAACCTCCTTAGTGAATTCTGGTACACTCAAGGGTTGAGTGCGACAGCTGGGAGTGGAGTAGACAAGTAGTCAAACCACTATAAAAATGACTGTGTTTGAGATGATTATTGTCTTTCATTTATGTGATTTCCTTACATGCCTTTATATCTGATTATCTGAGATCACACCTTATACACACATGGTCATATCATTCACAATCTTATCTACAACTTGTTTATCTTACAGGTAGGTTGTGATTGGATCCTCTACAAGGCTTGGAAGCTAGTAGAGTTAAATTTGAGTAATCCTGAGAATTGCATACATGATATGATTAGAGTGATAGGATTTTGAATAAACCATCAACACTTTAAAAAGTCCTATTCACCCCCTCTAGGACATATTGACATATTCCTACTTCAACTAAAGCGGTCTTCACCGCTATTTCAATTGGTATCAGAGCGGGTCTCTCTTTAAGGGCTTCATCGCCTAGAGAGTGATCTTAACTGAAGTTGGGAATATGGCCAAAGGAGAGGGCTCATCAGTTACTAGACCGCCAGTAAGGTTGTCCTGCCATAAACCATTGGTTTTTTTGTGTCAGGTTATCCTTAGAACCAAGTATGTATCAACCTCTCAATACTATAATTTTGAGGTTGTTTTACATTTCCACATTGTTGATTATTTAAGTGCTATATTTATTTATATTTGTTTAATTTCACAGTTTATTTTTTAATTTGGCATAGTCTTATTCACTCCCCCCCCCTAGGACTCTTAGCTCGGCCTTTTCAAGTGGTATCAGAGCCTAATAGCTCATTTTAATTATTATTTCTCTTGGATTAATTTCCTGAGCTAGTCGATCTGAGCTTTGTAAGATGTTAATTTTTTATAGTCTATCAGTCACTAGGCCTGCACCATTTGATGGCTCCAATTATGCCTTTTGGAAATCCAGGATGAGAATTTTTTTAAAATCCATGGATGAGAACGTGTGGCAAGCCACAGTGATTGATTGGATCCCTCCTACCACTGAAGTGACTGGTATCGACGGATCTAAAACTATGAAAGTCACACCTTATCTTTCTTGGAGCACTCTTCAGAAAAGTGAGAGTAGTGCCAATGCAAAGGCTCTAAATGCAATTAGTTACGCACTATCACCGGATGAATTCAAAAGAATTATATCCTGTGATTCAACAAAGTAAGCCTGGGATATTTTAGAAATGACACACGAGGGAACAACAATTGTCAAGAAATCTAGAGTCCAAATCCTCATAACCAATTTTGAGAAAATACGTAAAGAAGAAAGCGAAACTTTCATGGACTTCTATACAAGATTAAATGACATTATCAACTCTATGTGGGGTATCGGTGATAAAATCCCAGAAAGTAAAGTCTATGCAAAGATACTACGATCACTGTCTGAACGGTTCAATTCAAAGGTAACTGCGATCCAGGAACTTCGTGATACGGATAATATGAGGGTAAAAGAATTAGTTGGCTCATTACAGGCCTATGAGTTAAACTTTAAAGCACCTAAAGGTAAATCCATCGCCCTTAAATCTTCTAAAAGTATTTCTCAAGAAAATAGCAATAATTCTGATTTTGAAAATTCTAAAGATGATATGGACCTTTTAGCTAAAAAGTTTTATAAGATTTTCAAAAGTAAAAAGAGGGTTGAGTTTCGAAAACCTAATGAAAAGAAAAGATCTAAATCTAAAACTTAGAAATCTTTAAAAGATAGTCAATGTTACAACTGCCACGAATATGGGCATCTAGTAAACAAGTGTCCTAAAAAGGAAAAATCGAAAAAGAAATGTATTTTAGCTGCTTGGGATGAATCTTCCTACTCTGAAGCCTCTTCTGAGTCAGAAGATTCTGAAACCGAGTTGGGTAATGAAGTTAAAGCCCTTATGACTCTAGCCAAGTTCATTTTTTCAGATAATGATGATTCAACTAGTGAAGAAAATCTGAATAGTGATCATGAAAATGAAGAAGGCCTTCAAGATGCTTATAATGCCCTATACAAGGAAAGTTGTAAAATTGTGGTAAAACTAAAACTTTAGAAAGAAAAGTTTTCAAAACTTAAAGAAAATTTTGATAAACTTGTTTTAGAAAAATCTCACATTTCAGATTATTTTGAAAAAACTAAGTGTGACTTAGATTTCAAAAACTCTCAAGTTAAAAACTTAAAATCTAAAAATGAAAAACTAAAACTTGAAGTCTCTTCACTTTTGAGTTTGAAAGACACATGGAGGTATGCCCAAGGTGATCCTAAGTTAGAAAAACTCTTATCTGGATCTAGAAAATGTGGCGATCGATCTGGATTGGGCTATGACAAAAGTATTCCTCCCAAATATAAGAATACTCCACCTAAATTTGTGAAAGGGGAGTCTTCAAACTCAAAAGGGAAAAGTCTGAATCAAAATTATTCTAAAAAGGCTAAGACTTTTCAAACCTTAAAACCTAAAAGCAACCATATCAACTACAAAAATCACAATCATAATCCTTTAGTTGAGAAAATTGTTGATTTACTTAAGGAGCTTTTAAAATCTAACTCATTGGGTCGGTCTTATAACAACTACAAACATAAGAAGACCAACTATACTCCTAAACCCAAAACTGTAATGAAATGGGTTCCTAAGGTTCCTTGCTTGGTTGCCCACACTGCTTTCAAAGCTACAAGCCATTCAAAGTGGTACCTAGACAGTGGTTGCTCCAGACACATGGCAGGTGACAAAGGTCTGTTCACCAATCTTAAAGACATAACTGATGATTTAGTCACATTCGGTGATGATAGAAACTGCAGAATTGTTGGCCAAGGTATGGTTCAATTCTTTAACCTCCCTTTATTTAAGAATGTTTTATATGTCGAAGGGTTAAAACACAACTTATTAAGCATCTCTCAAATATGCGAAAATAATCATAGTGTAAAATTCACTAACCAAGGATGTGAAATTCTAAATAAAAATGGTTCTGTAATATTAACTGGTCGTAAAACTTCTGAAAACTACTACATTGTAAGTGATTCTAGCTCATCTAATCAATCGTGCTACATGGTCCATACTGATGAGACCGAATTATGGCATAAACGCCTTGGATATGTACACTACTGCAACTTGTATAGACCAAGCAAAAGAGAGTTGGTAAGAGGCTTACCCAACATACAGAAAATAGATAAGATATGTGGCGAATGTCAGATTGAACAATAAACTAAGAGTTAGGTGAACTCCAATGCCACATCTAAACTGCTCGAACTTCTCCACATGGACCTTATTGGACCAACCAGAATAGAGAGTCGAGGTAGCAAGAAGTACATACTGGTAATTGTTGATGACTTTACCAGATATACATGGGTAGTCTTCTTAAGGGACAAATTAGAAACTCTCGATTAAGTAAAAAAGGATCCTTAAACGCATTCAAACGGAAAAGGATCTCAAATCTGTAAGATCTATAGTGATCATGGATCAGAATTTGAGAATAGCAGTTTTGAGAAATTTTGCAATGATTAGGGAATATCACATGAATTCTCAACACCCAAAACACCTCAACAAAATGATATAGTAGAAAGAAAAAATAAAGTGCTTCAAGAAATGGCTAATGTAATGTTAAATAGTATGAAGCTCCCTAAAAATCTTTGGACCGAAGCTGTAAATACTACTTGTTTTATAATCAACCGCGTTTATACTAGAAAATCAAATGGTAAAACGGCTTACAAAGTATGGTTTGATAAGAAGCCTATAGTCAAATACTTTTGAGTTTTTAGCAACAAATACTACATTTTACGTGACCGAGAAAATCTGGGTAAGTTTGACACCAAAAGTGATAAAGGGATATTTTTAGGGTATGCTCTGAATAGTCAAGCGTATCGGGTTCTTAATAAGAGAACCGGTGTTATTCAAGAGTCGATTAATGTGGTTATTGATGATCACTTGAATACACCAGTCTCAAGTTTAGAAAATGATGAAGTTCTTCTAATTGATAACCCCAGATTCTTTGAAACCCTCTCACTGGTGTGTGTACTCATAAACAGTTAGAAGATATGTGTAATTATGTGTGCTTTATATCTTAAATAGAACCGGCTAATGTAAAAGGAGCTCTTACTGATGAAAACTGGATTTTTGAGAAGTAAAAAGAGCTCAATCAATTTGTTAGAAATGATGTTTGGTAATTATTTCTTAGACCTAGAGATAAACACATTATCAGAACAAAATGTATTTTTAAAAATATGTCTGATGAACTTGGTAATATTATTAGAAACAAGGCTAAGTTGGTTACACAGGGGTACACTCAAATTGAAGGCATCGATTATGAAGAAACCTTTGCCCTAGTAGCTTATCTTGAATCAATCACACTATTTATATCCATTGCATGCTTTAGAAAGTTCAAAATATGCCAAATGGATGTAAAGAGTGCTTTCTTAATGGCAATTTGCATGAAGAAGTGTATGTTGAACAACCAACGGGTTTTGAAGACCCTAAGAATGTAATCATGTCTACCGTCTGAAAAATGCATTCTATGATTTGAAACAAGCTCCCAGGGCATGGTATGAAAAGTTGACTCAGTTTCTATTAAGTCATAACTTTATAACGGGAACTATTGATAAGACATTGTTTATAAAGAAACATAATGATTACATTTTAATAGTGCAAATTTATATTGATGATATTATTTATAGATCTACCTGTACTGACATGACTGTAGAGTTTACAAATCTTATGAAGTCTAAGTTCGAAATTAGCATAGGTGGGGAATTTATTTCCTAGGGTTGCAAGTAAAACAGTTACCTGATGGTTTCTTTATCACTCAAACCAAATATGCTCTGAACTTAGTTAAAAAGTTCAGATTTGAGAATGGGAAAATTTTTGATACTCCTATGAGTACTTCCTTAAAACTCTCAAAGGACTCTACAAGTAAGAGTGTGGATCCTAAACTATATCGCAGTATGATTGGAAGTTTGCTTCATTTAACTGTACGTAGACCTGATATTGCATTTATCGTAGGAATTTGCGCTAGATATCAATCTAACCCTGAAGAGTCACATTTAATTGTTGTTAAGCGGATTATGCGATATGTCGCTAGTTCAGCAAATCTTAGACTCTGGTATCCACATGATATTAGTGTGCAATTAGATGGTTACATAGATGTTGATTGGGCTGGTAACATTGATGATAGAAAATCAACCAGTGGTGGTTGTTTCTATGTAGGGAATTGTTTAGTTTCTTGGCTAAGTAAGAAACAAAGATTCGTATCGCTCTCAACTACTAAGGCTGAATACATTACAGCGGATAATGCATGTACTCAGCTTGTGTTGATGAAAAGAATGCTAAGCATTATGGAATTGCGCAAGATACTATGGTTTTATATTGTGATAATTCAAGCACAATTAATATCTCTAAAAATCTAATCCAGCATTCACGAATCAAGCATATTGACATTAGATATCACTACATTCGTGAATTAGTGGAATAAAAGAATTTCTTTGGAATATATTCCGACCGAGACTCAACTTACTAACATATTCACAAAACTGCTTGACAAAAGTAGGTTTGCTAAATTGAAATTTGAACTTGGTATGTGCAATTTGAATTGATTATTCACGCATTTTTGTATCATAATGTATATATTTGTTATTTTAAATGTTTAAAATTTTAAATTTTATGAAAAATGCATATTTTGGGTTGTGCACGACCAGTCGAGTACATACTCGACCAGTCATGGCACGACCAGTCGAGCATGTACTCGACTAACAGTGTAGCGTGGGGTTGGTGCTTTATTTAGGGGGAAAATCACTCCTTCCTCATTTTGGGCTTCTTCTCCAATTGCTCCTAGGTCAACTGGTCGAACCTATCTCCTATTTCTTCAAGGTTATTGCTTTGTTTTCGTGTTTCTTGTAGATTCAAGTTCTTAGCACTCCCTTTTCATCATTGGTGTTGTTTATTTCTTGATCATAGTTGTTTTTGGAGTTTTCTTCTCAAAAATCTGATCTAGTGCAAACCCTCTCTACCTCTTTGTAATTTCATAGTTCCTTACTATCTTTGGTACAAATGGAAGGTATAACCAAAAAGAAAGGATCTCGTGGTCCTTCTTCTTCTCGATCAACGCCTATAACAGTGCGCCACCTTCGGTCACCCGAAGATGATCCCTCTTATGTACGGGATATTAGGTTGGGCAATGTTATCATTGAACGACCTGTTAATGTTGATCATCTAGCTCTGTTTGATATCCTTCCCCTCCTTCAGTCTGTAGGATGGGATAACATACTGCATTGGGGTGGGTCGGCATACCGCTCCATTGCGTAAGCTATGTATGCTTGTATTACCGATTTTTCTACTGACAATCTGACATTCACTATCTCAACCAGAGAAGGTCCAATAGATGTGGATCGACATCTTATTTCTGGCTTAATGGACTTACCTGTCCATGATGAAGGTATTCCCATTAGCACTCTAGTAGCTAAACCATCTGAATTTGAGAAATGTTTGCTTACTAGAGATTTATGCAATATAGATGCAGAATAGAATACTAGTGGAAATGCGCTTGCCTCAAAGTATTTGTTACCCAGATACAGAGTCCTTTATAGGATATTTATTTCAAATGTCTATCCTCGTTCTAGTAATAAAACCGAACTCACTACATTCATAGTTCGCATTCTTCATTTCATAATCTCTGGTACATTTGTATGTCTTCCTTCATTGATTTCTCATTGCATCATTCAATTCCGTCTCCATCTAGGATACGGTGACATCCCTTTCGCCTATCTTATGACTGTGTTGGCCACCCATAGTTTAGTGGCAATGCCTATTGGGGAAGCTCCAATTCACCACCTACCCTTTAACAACTCAAATATTAACAAGATGAATTTGAGGTTGGAGCCCGGTCAAGTCAATGTGGGTGCTGGTGGAGCTGATGCCGCAAATGAATAGGAGGATGATTTACCTTCAGATGACATCAATATAGATGATATTTTTTATGAGATCGAATCTGATTTAGTAGATGATCCTGACTATCATCCATCTGACTTTAATGTGCATTTGCACTCACTAGAGGAGAAGGTAGAAAACATGAATGTGTCTCATGATATGCAATTTAAATATATATGCAAGTATCTGAAGCGCATTAACAAGTGACTTCATCAGATTGATCCTTCCATATCTGCTCCTTTATTGGGTTCTAATTAGTCTTTAATTATGTGGTTTGTAATAACTTTTCTAATACTTGGATTTCTTTTGTTTTTGTGGGATTGAACTTGATTGATCATGCTTGAACAATGCTTGCTTATTGATTTAATTTCTTGAATATCTTGTTCATTTATTCCTCGTTACTCTTCTTTTTCTTCCTTATATATCTACTTCTTGTTCCATTTATTGGTTCCTTTGTCATATTGTGACAAAAAGGGGGAGAATTTTATCATGCTTGTGATATGTAGATTGTGGATTGTGGATTGTGGATTATGGATAAGTAGTCTTTCATTTTGTTTATAAGGGGGAGTAAGTAAGGGGGAGTTTATGCGAGAGTTTATGCAAAAATTTTTGACCTATTTATAAGGTTGTAATTGGTTTATATTGATAAATGATGCATGATTCTTTATTGTGCATATTATACTTATTTTTAATGAAGTGTGTTTTGTCACTAATTTGACAAAAGGGGAGATTGTAAGTGCTATATTTTCTAGCTCTTATGATTATCAAATTTTGTAGTGCCAAAACCTCTTGGAATCTGTGTCTTGTGTAGCGCATCTACATATTCAAGACTGTGCTTCTCATGTACAAGAATAAAGGCATTTACCTCAAGAACTTCAAGTGCAAGATTACATGTTCATGTCAAGTACAACACCAAGTGTGAATTCAATCTTTCAATAGATCAAGCTTCGTCCAAATCGAGACAAAGTTCTTTACTTTGAACCGCAAGCTCAACCTTCAATGTTAGTGATATTCAAGCTTCAAAAGTCTCAAGTTCAAGTGTCATCATATGTTAAGATCACAAGCTTCGTGGACTTCAAAGAACGACTATCAACTGAAGCAAAAGAAGATTCAATGTTCATACATCATGAATAAGTTATGAATGACCCTAGATTAACCTTAGGGTAGGTTATTTTGAATACATAATTCAATTGACTCATTTTATAAGTGCATAGTCCATTTTTTGACTAGTCTTAAGCTATGTTTGACTAGTCCTACCACTGGCTCGACCAGTCCAAGAAATTCCTCGACTAGTCTTAAGTTTGTTTATAATTTTCAGAATTTTTTATTAAGCCTTGATCAGTCCTGGAGACTGCTCGACCGGTCGTGTGAACAGTGCTCGACCTGTGCTCGACTAGTCATGTAGGCTCGACTCAAAGTCCAACAACTAAATTGAGTTCCACACGATCAGTCATGAACAGGACTCGACCGGTCGTGGAGGCCACTCGACCGATCGAGTAGGTCCTTAGACCCGTCATGGAACAGTCTGATCTTATCGCGTTGAAAATTTCAAAAATCTATTGCTCCTACGGTCGGTCGAGCCTACCTCAGGACCAATCAAAGATGCGATTTCTGTACTTATAAATATATCACGAATTTCAGAGTTTGGTATCCAATTCAAGCAAAATTAATACACCATTCTGAGAGATAAGTTAGTGATATTCTTAAGCTATCTAGTTCTTATTTAATATTCTCTTTAATTAGCTTGTTGCATTTGATTTTGTATTCTGTATTCCAATTTTATTTGAAAGAGGGATTGAGGTATTCCCATTTCTTGGAATCAAAATCAAATCAAGCTAGCCCAAGGTGATTTAATTTAAAATCAATTTAGAACTTAGAACTTTTTCATAAGTGAGTGTGAATATTGAACATCTACTTCGAATTGGTTCTTTCGGGCTGCGTCAAAAGGAGAATATATAGATAAGAATTTTACAGTTTTATAAATTCATTATTTTGATTTCATTGAGATTGTGCTAGAAAAATCTCTTTCTTTTGGTTTGTCTGAGGTGATCTAGAAAACTCGGAGTGTGGGGTTTTTGAATTGTGTAAGCCCACTTGAAAGACACGATTGTGAGGGTTTTAGGTGAACCTTACTAATATCTACTGTGTGAGGATATTAGGAGTGGAGTAGTTGGGTGGATTTTTTTCTAAACAGTTGGTATACACACAAGAGAACCACTATAATTTCTGGTCTTGTGATGATTGATTGAATATTTCATTTTGTGGATTTTGTAATTTCCCTTTATACATTTGTGGAGAATGTTGTAATTTCTTTTATGCAATTGTGTGAATGTTGTAATAGCTTAGTTAGTTCCTTTGCTATTTATTTCTTTTATATCTTCTTTAGTTTGAGTTTTTGATACTCACCCACGTTCTAGTAAGGTTGTCCTGCCATAAACCATTGGTTTTTGGTGTCAAGTTATCCTTAGAACCAAGTTTGTATCTACCTCTCAATACTAGATTTTTGAGGTTATTTTACATTTTCGCATTATGGATTGTTTAAGTGTTATCTTTATTTATATTTTTTTAATTCCATAGTTTATTTTTTTTTAAATTTTGCATAGTCCTATTCACCCCCCCTCTAGGACTCTTAGCTCGACCTTTTCAAATTGCGCGCCCCAACTGAAATCCTGGTCATTGTGAAGGTAGACGTAACAAATAGCTGCGTACCACCAACCCGGTAGATAGTGAATGAATTAATGAATGAATATGCAACTCCTGCTCAATAAGTCCACATATCAGTACGGTTCCTTTCTGGGATCATCACCGGGGTCTATTACACTCTGCGCCAGCTTGTCGCCCCTATCCGAGCGCACAACTGGGTAAGTGGAAGAGACCTCATTATCCGCTTACTAATATCGGGCTCGACTCGTCGATAGTGGACTCATTCCTCAAGCTGTCAAACTCAACCTAGATATTACCCTCTCACTCAGGTGGGTAAGGTCACACCCCCTCCCAACCGACCACGACACAGTGGGAGATGTGACCTACTGGTATTCGACTCTCATACGCTCATATATATCCACTCGGTCTCGACGTTGGGCTGTCTCCTGGCCTCAGAGGTTTAGAGATTTTCACCTAGGGCCATATATAGCAGCTCAATGCTAATAACAGATTTTCGGTGTCCCATTTGGCCGTCCACGATATGCCTATGGAGGCTACGACCCTGATGTCGCTAGGGTGTAAAGTAATCGCAACACACAATGCAAGATGCACGAGTCATACAATCTAGTCATGCATCAATCCTGTGCATACCATGCGCTCAGGTGAGATAACCTCCGCCTATCAGGGAGTCTCATAACAACCTGCCCAATGAAATATGCGATGGTCAACCACATCTCATAACAAATATGCAGATGATGCGTATGGGCATGTATCATGATGCGATGTTGTCACATACTCATAATCGGTATCAATAACAGACATCGACAATTGACCTCAACAATGTGGACATTTAACCAACATTGCCCCAAGGAATGGCCCATATAGAGCCTAACATATAGTAGACCCATAGCCTCACACAAGGGCCAAATATATAACACTATGGGCCTCACTCAAGAGCTTAATATACACTACAATGAGCCTTTCACATGGGCCTAACATACATCACAATGGGCTCCATCGCCTGGCCCTCAAATGCATCACAATGGGCCTCATCACGAAAGCCTCATATACATCACATTGGCCTTAAACACGAGCTGAATACACATCACAACGGGCCTCAAATACGGATCGCATATACATCACATTGGGCCTCGACAGTCAGAATCGGCCTTGATAATCGGTCTATACAATCGGCCTCAACAATCGGAATTGGCCTCGACAATCGGCCTCGACAATCAGCCTCATCAATCGGGATCAGCCTCGATACTCAGCCTCGACAATCGGAATCGGCCTATACAATCGGCCATAATAATCGGAATCGGCCTTAATACTCGGCCTCAACAATTAGAATTGGCCTATACAATCGGCCTTAACAATCAGAATCGGCCTCGATAATCGAAATCGGAATCAGCCTCAACAATCGACCTCGACAGTCGGAATCGGAATCGGAATCAGAATCAGCCTCAACAATCGACATAGACAGTCGGAATCGGAATTAGCCTCAGCAATTGGCCTCGACAATCAGAATTGACCTCGACAATCGGCCTCAATAATTGGAATCGGTCTCCACGCAAGGCGAGGTTCATGGATGGACGACCAATGATGAATCAAGCGATATCAATGGGGCCCAATCGTTTGGGTTAACCCACTAGAGAATGATGAGAATGGGCCTAACAAGGCCCAAGGGAAGGTCACAATGTGGACATTCAACCATCATCGCTCATCAATGTGGACATTTAACCAACATTTCTCCTAAGGAGTGGCCCTTATAGGGCCAGACATATAGTGGGCTTGTGGCCTCACATAAGGATCTATATACATCACCATGGGCCGCATCACATGGGCTAAAAATACATCTCGATGGGCTTCATCATATGGGTCATAAACACATCACATCAGGCCTTGTTCATGGGCCTCGAATACATCACAATAGGCCTTACCCATAGGCTATGAATACATCACAATGGGCTTTGCCCATGGGCCTCAGATTCAAGCAGGTGGGCCCCATCATATGGGCCTCAAATACAAGGCAGATGGGCCCTATCACATGGGCCTCAAATACATGCCCAAAAATGAATTATATCGAAAGATCATCTGGTCTATATCACAAATTGCAATGGAGATAATGATTTTCACCATTAAAATCTTATAAGGCCTACCATAGAAAGTCGTGGGAGTAGCCACACCCACCGTTGAAACATTCATAGGACCCGCTGTGATGTATTGTTGAGGTCCAACCTATTCATCAGTTAACATAGAGATAGCTGAAGCGAAAATAAAAATATCAGCTTGATTGGAAACTACCGTGACCCTTAGGAAGTTTTAAATGGTGGAAATCACTGTCCCCACTATTTTCAAGGGGGGGTCCGCTTGAACTTCAGATCTGACTCATTCTTGCACTCATGCCATAAAATGATATCTCAAAGTGTTTGGACGGTATAGATACAGTGCATGCATCATGGTGGGCCCCACCGTCCAAATAGTGGAGTGAAGTGAACATGTAAATGAAGTGACAACCAAGACCCATACAACATGCTAACTAAGACCCATACAACATGACTACCAAGACCCATACAACATGACAACCAAGACCCATATAACATGCTAACAAAGACCCATAGAACATGCTAACCAAGACCCATATAACATGACAACCACGACCCATATATCATGCTAACCAAGACCTATACAACCTGCTAACCAAGACCCATACAACATGACAACCAAGACCCATACTACATGACAACCGTGACCTATATAACATTGGAACCATGACCCATACAACATTATAACATGGGAACCACGACCTAATGTTATATGGGTCGTGGTTCCCATGTTATATGGGTCGCGGTTGTTATATGTTCACTTCATTTACTGCCAAATGAAAGGATAGCCTTTGGTACAATAGCCTGAGGCGAACAATGGGGAGATCCATTCCATCCACCCTGTCGGCCAGCTCGTTATGGGCTCAAAAAGTCCTGACTTGGGCAATGTCCAACTCTAACAAACATCATAGTGAGCCTGGAAAGTTTCATCAGTGGGTTCTATTGTCACCATTATTTTCTATTATGTGACCCATGCGAGCCCTGAATCAGGCTGATATTTGGGCCCTAGCCCTAAAATGGCATGGTAAAAAGGATGGACGTCATGGATTATACACATAAATGTGGCAACGGTCGTGATCGTAATATAGTAAGGGTCGTAGTTCTCATGTTATATGGGTCGTGGTTGTCATGGGTCGTAGTTATAATGTTATATGGGTCGTGGTTCCCATGTTATATGGGTCTCGATTGTTACATGTTTACTTCCTTTACTGCCAAATGAAAGGATAGCCATTGGTACAATAGCCTAGGGCCAACAATGGGGAGATCCGTTCCATCTACCCATTCAGCTAGCTCGGCGTGGGCCCAAAAAGTACTGACTTGGGCAATATCCAATTCTAACAAACATCACGGTGAGCCTGGAAAGTTTCAATAGTGGGTCTTATTGTCACCATTATTTTCTATTATGTGATCCACCCGAGCGCTGAATCAGGCTGATATTTGGGCCCTAGCCCTAAAATGACACGGTCTACATGAATTATACACATACATCAATATGGGCCCCACGAGTTTAGTCTTTCCCACGTGCAAAAAGGGTTTCGTACACATCACTTTACTAGCATTAAATACTACCAAACTTCTTAGTCCCTAGAAAACTATGCAACTACTGAATGAAGGTCAGTGGCATTTTCATCCGAAACAATCTCCAAAGGCTGTCTGAAGGCCCTTTAGAGAATATATGGAGTGTTGAGGCGATCGAGTTAATTTGACCCAAACTTCGAGGTGAGTACGGGCAATTTCCCTTTGGTTGGCTGTCGTATTCCTAAATAAAGTTTATTATGTCATCACAGGCGAGTGGACGTTGGGGGACTGACTAATGTTGTAAAGTTGGATACCTTGATGGGTAGCCAAGGTCAAGGTCTTGTGTTGCATACAATGCAACCAGTGGTTGTCTGCGAGACACATAAGCCCTCTTGTAACCATTATGGGGGCAAAGGTGGAACATGAGGTTATTCACTGAGCGCCTCTATCCTACAAGGCTCTTAGTATATTAGGGCCGCAGTCGAGGGCTGTCCCCCAAGTGTTATGGTCCTATACGGTTCATGACAGACTGGGGCCACGGTCGAGGGATACCCCCCAAGCATTTTGGTCATGTACAGTTCATAGTAGACCGGGGCGGGGGAAGGGGGTTCCCCCCCAGCATTTTAGTCATGTGTTGGCCATTATACGTGTAACGCCTCAAAATTTTGACTCCCGTGCACAACATAAAAAGTTGAGTTCTCGACTGTTAGTTTGAATAGTGGTAATCGCAGCATAAATAACAGGAAAATTAAATCTCATTTCATTAAATAGTTACTCTAAGTTCCATTCACCATAGTCAAATCAAGCATTGAAATATAGTACATTTTCTTTCCTCACATGGGGACTTATTACAAATTCAAAAGTCAAATAGCCACTACTAGGAAAGAAAAATAAACAAAAGAAACAAAATATCTTCCAAGTCGTCTTCGCTTCATCATATGCCATCTGTTGCCATGAACCTTCATAGTCCTAACCTTAAAGCACTGGCTAATTCATTGGATTGTCACATGCAGCACTTATGGTTGTTTTTCCACATAAGGAATGAGTTGCTTAGGTTCAACTCAATGAGAGCATCCGTTGAGATTATATCAATAATAACATAACTAATTCATGTATAATAACAAAATAAAAGATCCAATTAAAAATCTTAGTTAATGCAATACATGACATGTGTGCTTTGATGAAGACACCCTAACTAAATAAGAGGGGAGCTTCTAGCACTTTCATTGGCCACTCGTGATTAGAGTTTACCAAGCTATATGTAAGATGTCAGTAGCATGTCACTCTCACACGCTCTAAGAACCCAACTAATAAAATGGAAGTACCTTGTCACTTTCATTGGATAGTGTATAATTAGAAAAATGAGAGTATCATTTCTTTTTTGTAAGACCTGTACCTCGATTAATTGACCATATGCTTCAACTTTGGCACCAGCATGTTCTGGGTGGACCAAATCAATGAGGTTTGATCGTGACCCTATTTTTGTACCGCAACACCCTGAGACTTATACCCTAGTGACTGCGAGGGCACTATGATTCCAACGCCATGTGGCATGCCCTATTGCAACCCCTAGATTAGAAGTCGTAGTTTTGGCACAATTCGAGGTTGGTTGTACAATGCACATGGGTCATACTTGAACAAATTCCAAGGTTGTCCAATCACTCAATCAATCAATCCATCAATTAACCCATCACCTCTCTCTCCCCATTAGTCAAAGTAAACCATGGCTTTGCTCATGCAACCCATGCCCTTGCCCATGCTAAGACATCCCTCTCTCCTCCTCCTCCTCCTCTCTCTCTCTCTCTCTGTAACACCCTGAAAATCGGGGGTCGAGCAAAGCTCAGCTCCCGAGTTCCAACGCATCACTTATGCAACATAGATAATGATGATTATGATGAGTGCATTGAAATATGAATGAGATTAGACCAAAATAACATATCATACTCCAGAGATAATTAAATTACGCAAGGGGAAGACTGCAATAGATATATAAAATTTATAAACTGTTGTAAGTCTTCAAAGTATGAACATATTACTGGGCTAAATATAGACATGTATACACCAAAAATGAATAAAATGAATATACATGGGTGTTCCAAAAGTGCAAACTAAAGTGTAATGGTGTCTAATCAGCAACCCTGTAATCCCGTCGAATAGAAGATGGTCTACATAGACCCACCTGATAACTGCACACAGGAGAAACCCTCCTCATCATCATAAAAGTCCGGCTCCGCTTCGCAAGCATCGCCATCATCTGAAACTAAGACAGGGTTTAGTTAGTGTGTACAACACCGTCCCGTAACGTGGGAGTGAGTGATCAACTCAGCGGAACAATAAAGCAGATGTTAACATGTTATCAACTCAGTCAAGCAGTATTGATAAAGCAGTATAATCAAACATTCCTAGATACTCTTATTAATGCAATGATGAAATGTATTCATGATGTATGCCCTCGCCTACACTCCCTCATGCGACACTATCTTATGGCTGCGGCATGCTTTCTTCCCTCTATGCTCTTCAACCCGGGGCACATGCAGTGCGATGTTATGAGCATGATTACCAAGTTTTTATTAGTCCTTTTCATACAACAGGATTGGAAAACTAAGGTACCTTCCTTATATCATTTTTCAAACAATAATCCATTCTAAGGTCATCAATCCTAGTAAATCACATACGATAAGCAAGTTATAGGTCACTACCACTAATGCCCTACCAGCTGGCAGTCTATTTTCGAAGGCTTGTCGCCAACCCAACTGGGGACTATAGCTAGGCTGCACCGGGGTAGGCCTATTTCATACTCTAGTGCTAGGAAAAGGCTCGTCGCCTCTACGCAGGCCCAGAGTATGCTCAAGGTCACTATAAAGGGCTCGTTACCTTATCATGTAGGCTGACAGCTCGAATACAGTGACTCATACCACCGTATTCAGTTCACGAGCTTTGGTTGCTCACTGGTCACTACGGGGAGGCTCGTCGCCCCAGCGTAGGCCAACAGCTCGACCACGGTGTCCCATACTACCATGTCTGGCTCATGAGTCTTAGCGGATCGAGGTACCAACATTAAACGGGATTTCATTGGTGAGTTTGGTACCTTAGGTTCAGGCAGTGGCGTCCATACATGGTGAACATACATCGGGCTAATCAGGTTACTTGACAAGCTCGACTAGTACGACACACATCGAGCTGATCGACATAAAGTGCGTAAGCACTCCGTGTGGCCTAACCACTATCGCCAACCGAAGTATGGCCTGGCTTCGCTAAGCATGTCTCGTGTGGTGAAACAACCTTAACCACCTAATCAGGGTCGATTACTGATTACCTGGACTATATCATAGTCCCAAACTCACCAATTTCAGCAAGTAATCATATGAGATAACAAAGCAGTAATGAACAAATAATTCAATTCTTACAATTACATGGGTATGTTGTGAAGTACAACTCAAACATGATTTCACACACATTCATTCTGTAAACAAAACAGACATCACACTGGAAACATACATGGAGGAAATCATACACATAATTAAGGTAACCGAGAAGCATATCTCAATCCTCATACAAGGTATTCCTTAGTAACAACAGCTTCCTCAGACATTTTTACAATTACTTAGACTACACCATTTTCATACATGTTGAATGTTGGTTATACATGTATTAGGCCAAATCCTTTTACTAGGGAGTTGCCCCGTATACCACACACATATACTTAAGGCAGATAATCATGGCATGCATGAATGCAGGTTCCATACTCATTTAATCATTTTCACAAACACGTGGGCTACACACTTTAACATAAATAACGTATATTGGCGGTGGCATGATTTAGGGCAAGTCCTTTCTTCAAAGGATTGCCGCCTACACAACAATCGCATAGCCATGATAGTTAGTCATGTCATACACTAACGCAAGGTTTATACTTATTTAGTCTTTTACTCAAACATTTAGGTTACGCATTATAGTGTTCACGACGTATGTTAATATAACATGTATTAGGCTAATCCGTTCACCTAGAAGTTGACACATGCATCTAACATAGATAGACAACAATTAATCATGGCAAGCACAAATTCGAATTTCATATGTATACGGTATTTTCTACAAATACGAAGAATACAGTATATTCAACCTAGTTAAGATATAACTAAAAAATGAAACGGACATCACTTTATGCATGTGAACTAGCACCTACGTCAAGAATAAATCATTAACTGACATTGAAAGCCTTGAAAACCATAACCTATACGTCTATAGTCCGCACCTTACGCCTTAGAAGCATAACGAATTCGATAGAGACTCTAAGGCTTCGTCAATGATGGAATGACAACCTATAACACGAGTTGAGTCAGCTATTTCGCTATTAGCGACAATTGAAACCCTAGGTCAGATTAGGGGTTGGATTTCTTACCTAAGAACGGGATCGGTAGTGTCGATAGAGCGGTACGGAAGTGGTGGTAAGGCACGTGGAGTGATGGGATTGAATCCCAGGGATGAACTCCAACTCTCTCTCTCTCTCTCTCTCTCTTTCCTCTCCTCTCTCTTAGAGTTTCTCCCAAATTCGTATAGAGTGAATGAGAGAGGGTTTAAGGTCCTTATATAGGCGCAGAACTGATGGAAATGACCCCAGGGCCAAGGTATACTTAATTTATGTCCAAAGAGTGTCTGTTTCAACTCAACGGAGCACTTCCGGAGCCCCCCCATTGAGCCTAAGATCGGACTTAAGCTCCCTTATGTTGGATGTAGGTTAAGCTAAGTTTTTGGTCCGATCGGGTTTACAGATCGCCCGTGGCAGACCAGTTTCAGTTCAACGGTCCACGATCACCGATCAGGGCCACAAGTGCATTGACCTGTGTATGAAATTTTCCCTGATCCGAGGGTGTATTTGGGTCAGATTCTAACCATCTGAATTGAAAAGGCCAAGCTATATGTCCTAGAGGGGGGGGGTGAATAGGACTATGCCAAATTTAAAATAAAATCAGTGGAACTAAAGTAAATCAATACCCTTACAATTATGAATCAATTCACAATGCTAATTATAAATCACCTTGATAAATAATTATCGAGAGATTGATACAAATTCAGTTCTAAGGACAACCTTACACCATAATAAACAAGGGCTTATGGTAGGACAACCTTATTTCTAGAACCTCTTTTGAATCAAGAACTCAATGTTAATATAAGTAAATGAAATAGCAAGGAATTGAAAATAAATGCGTAGTAAAGATCTAAATTATTACAACAATCCCCACACTTGCTTGAAATGTAAATAGTTACAACATTCACATCCACTTGTACATTCCACACAATTGAATGATAAAAGATATGAAAATTAAGCAAGCATTCAATCCACAAGACAAGAGTTATAGTGGTTCGCACTTTGTGTGTACACCAACTGCTTTCCAACAAACCACATGTAATGCTTCTCCACTCTAATATCCTCACACAGGGATATTAGCGTTCACTATCAAATAGGTTTTACAGTTCACCAAAACCTTTACAATTGTGTCTTTTCACTTGGGCTTACACAATTCAAAACCCCTTTTTCTCGAAGTTTTCTGGTTTTCTCGGACAACCAACACAATGAGATTTTTCTCGGCTCAATCTCAAACAAAACCAATACAATGAGATTTTTCCGCTTAACCTCAAACAAAACCAAAACAATGAATTTTACGTAAATGTAAAATACCTGGATTTCTCCTTTTCTTAGCAAAGCCAGAGAACCAATCGGAGTAGATGATTGAATATCAAAGTTCAATTTCCAATACTCACATTCATAGGGTTCTAAATTCTAATTGATTTTAGATTTAACTTGTAGGGCGTAGCTATATTTGATTTTGATTCCAAGAAGAAGGAATAATATAATTCCTCTTTTCAAATACGATTGGAATAGAGAAACAAAATCAAATTAAATAAGCTAGCAAAAAGGAATATTAAATAAGCACAATCTAGCTTAAAATAAACACAAACTTATCTCAGAGTGATCACTTGAAAATTCTTGAAATGGAATGGAGTTGAAGTGTGAAAACTCTGAAATTCGTGTTCAATTTATAGAAGAAAAAATCGTTCCTACGAACTGGTCTTAGAAACCTAGACTGGTCGTAGCTCTAACTGATTTTTGAAAAATTTAGCGCGATCTTAGAAAACAGCTTCTACGATCGTCGTGTGAACCCTACGACCGGTCGTGGGACACCTACGACCGGGTCGTAGATACCTACGACCGGGTCGAAGGACCATGAAATCATTCTTTGGTCTTTCAGTCGTAGCTCCACGACTGATCGTGGACAGGTCGAAGCCGACCTACGACCGGTCGAAGGACTTCCGGAGACAGGTCGTGGTATGTTCCAAAAATCCGAAAAACTTCAACAACTTAGACTGATCGTGAAATTTCTTGGACTAGTCGAACCAATGCTAGGGACTGGTCGAACAAGAGCTAGGACAGGTCTTGGAACAAACTAAGCTTATGTAGAATAAATATTTGATTTATGTATCCAAAATGACCTACTTAAAGAGTCAACCTAAGGTCATTTAAACCAGAATCATGTCGTATGGATATTGAACTTCAACCATTCAACAAATGCATATTGTTTGAACCAATATCAGACTTGAACTGTTGAACAATATCAGGCTTGAAGTCTTGAACATATCGGCTTGAAGTCGCTTGAAGTCTTGAACATATCAACATAGTAGCATCTTGAACTTCAACATCTGGAACTTCAACTTGTAACTTCTAGAAGTGTTTATACAGTGTCTTGAAAAACATATACCATTACACAAGCTCAAGGCACAGATAGATGTTTTGACACTTCAAAATTTGACAACCAAAGAAGTATGAGACCATAACACTTACAATCTCCCCCTTTGTCAAATTTGTGACAAAACACCCAAGTAATAATACTTCCAAGAGAAACACAATAGGTGAGGCATGCACAGATATATAGACATGATAAGCAATAACTAGCAATATTCATTTTCCTTTCATTTTCCTAAAACTCTTGAGAAGTTTGACTCCCCCTGAGTAATAGAAACACATAACTAAGATTAACATCAAAATGACAAAGTTCACCAAACTTCTCCCCCTTTTTGTCACAAAAAGACAAAGGAAGAAGAACAGTAATGAAAGTAGTAGTTGTCACAACGGAAAAATGTCCATAAAAAATTTGAGATGCAAGCTAATATCAGTAAATAATACAGACCCGAAAATAACTTCAGTCAGAACCAGAAGAGGGTGCGGGATTAGAAGGATCAATTCTATGTAATCCCTTAGCAATTCGCCTCATATATTTACGCATATAAGAAAATTGTGTGTCTTGAGTCACACGAATTTGAGCCACCGCTCTTGAAGTGAATTCATCCTTTCATCAAAATCAGAAGGCTGAAAATCAGGATCATCAGCCGAGTCTGACTCAAGTTCTTCAAATAAGTCATCCATATTCACATCCTCAGGAAGATCACTAGCTTCAGATTACCTGCTTCACCACCACTGCTACCAGCATCCACACGGTCTCTACCCAAATCTAAAGTCATCTTATTAAGATTGGAATTATTAAAGGGAAGATGATGGATGGGTTTTTCTCTAGTAGGCATGGCTATGAGCATATGATTTGCTAACCTAGTCAATAAATAACCAAAGGGTATATCACTATGTCCAGGATGGTGACGTGACAGAATAATGGTATGACAGATTAAAGAAGGAGGCATATTTTAGCACCAGAGATAACAGAATGCAAAACACGAACCATAAAAGACAGTGAGTTCGGTTTTATTACCAGAACGTGGATAAAGATTTGAAACGAATATCTTATGAAGTACTCTGTGTCTGGGTAACAAATACCTTGAGGGAAGTGTATGACCTTTATGAGTCCAATGAACATCCATATTACATAAATCTCTAGTAAGCATTCGTCGTTCGATCTCGAGAGACTATCATGTAAAATATTAATTAGAATGCTTTCATCATTGATAGGTATTTCCATAATATCTGCAATCAAATGTCGATCTACAACAAACAAACCTTCTTGAGTATCAACTTTAAATGTTAAATTCTCAAGAGAAAAATCGCAGATACATGCAAACATGGATTGGGCAATGGACTGGTATGCAGCTCCACCCCAATGTAGGATGTTATCCCATCCCACAGATTCCAACAAAGAAGGAATACCAAAAGAAGCAATGTGATTGACAATAACATGACGTTCAACAATTACATTACGCATACGCAAATCTCGAGCATCAAGTAGGATCATTTTCGGAGAACGAAGATGACGTTGAACAATAGAAGTTGATCTAGAAGAAGATGGACCTCTAGTAGTTTTCTTTTTACCCCTAGCATCCATTTTCAAAGAAAGATTTCAAAGAAACAACAAGATGCAAGATAGAAGAGATGAGATTTAGATAGAACAGATTTTTAAGATAAAAACCCCAAATCCTGCAATGAATGATCAAATAAATTCCACAAACATGAGTTTTGAATCATTAAAAACAAGAATCTACAAGAAAAATGAAAAAGAATCACTAATCTTGAAGATCTAAGAAGATGGGTTAGGCAAAAGTAGTTAGAACCGTTGAAGAGAAATGAAGAAATGAAGAAGAAGGCAAAAATCCCCAATATAAAGTGAAAATCGCACTTTACGACAGGTCGAGTACTTGTTCGACCGGTCGTGGCACGACCGGTCGTGTATTCCCACGACAGGTCGAGAATGACCAAAAATTTGCAAATTTTTTTTTTTTTTTTAAAAAAAATTTAAAATTTAAGAAATTCAACTTATGTACATTATAATACACAAAATCATGCAAACTCAATTTAAATTGCACATACCGAGATCAAACTTTAATTTATTAAACCTGCTTTTGTCGAGCGGTTTAGTGAAAATATCTCATGAGTTGAATCTCGGTTGGAATGTAATCCAAATATATTAATTTTTCTTCCACTAATTCACGAATGTAATGAAATCTAATGTCAATATGCTTAGTACGTGAATGCCGAATCGATTTTTAGAGATATTTATCGACCGAATTATCACAAAATAAAATCATAGAGTCCTGAGTGATTCCATAATCACTTAACATTCGTTTCATCCAAACAAGTTGAGTACATGCATTTCAAAGAAGAATGTATTCAAATTTCAATAGATTGATAGTGATATAGAACTTTGCTTCTTGCTAAACCAAGAAACAAGACAATTTCCAATGTAGAAACAACCACCACTGGTTGATTTCCTATCATCTATGTTTCCAAATTTCAACAAGATCTCAGCATACCCAAATTTAATTGAACATTAGTCTCATGTGGATACCAGAGACCCAATTTAGTAGAACTTGCGACATAACGCATAATCCGCTTAATGATAGCTAAGTGAGATTCTTTAGGATTTGATTGATAACGAGCACAAATACCAACACTCAAAGCAATATCTCGGTCTACTACTTGCAGCTAGATAAAGTAAACTACCAATCAAACTACGATACAATTTAGGATCCACATCATTACTCAGAGAGTCTTTTGAAAGTCTTACCGTTGTACTCATAGGAGTATCAAAATTTTTACCTTTCTCAAATCCAAATTTCTTAATTAAACTCGAGCATATTTGGTTTGAGAGATAAAATTCCATCAGTTGTTGTTTTACTTGCAACCCTAGAAAATAGTTTAATTCTCCAACCATACTCATTTCGAACTTAGACTTCATCAAATCCGCAAACTCGACAGTCATGTTAGTACAAAGTTGATCCATAAATAATATCACAACATATATTTGAACCATTAGAATATCATCGTTATGTTTCTTAACAAAGAGTGTCTTATCAACACATCCCATCCGAAAGTTATGACTTAGTAAAACTTAGTCAATTTTTCGTACCATGCTCTGGGAGCCTGTTTGCACCATAGAGAGCTTTCTTGAGACGATACACATGATCAGTAAATTTAGGATCTTCAAACCCTGTAGGTTGTTCAACATATACTTCTTCATGTAAATCACCATTCAGAAAGGCACTCTTTACATCCATTTGATAAATTTTAATTTTCCTAAAACATGCAATGGAGATAAAAAGTCTGATTGACTCAAGACGAGCTACAGGGGCAAATGTTTCATTATAGTCAATTCCTTCAATTTGAGTATATCCCTGTACAACTAGTCTTGCTTTATTTCGAATAATATTTCCAAGCTCATCAGATTTATTTTTGAAAATCCATTTTGTTCCAATAATATGTTTATCTTTAGGTCTAGGAACAAGTTGCCAGACATCATTTCGACAACTGATTAAGTTCTTCTTGCATCGCAAGAATCCAATTTTCATCGAAAGTGCTTCTTTTACGTTAGCGGCTCAACTGGGATGTAAAACATACGTAGTTACATATGTCCTCTAATTGTCTACGAGTGCGCACACCAAAGTGAGAGGGTTTCCAAGTATTTGAGAGGTTGGATGATCTTTAACAAGTCCTTAATTCAGATTAGTTTCACTTGATGAAATTTCTTGTTTTTCAAGTATAAGAACTTCATCATTGTCTAAACTAGGGACAGTGTTTTCAAAAGATCATCAATCACAACATTTATTGACTCTTGAATCACACCAAATCCGTTTGTTCGAACACGATAAGCACGACTGTTTAAAGAATAACCTAAAAAGATCCCTTCATCACTTTTAGTGTCGAATTTTCCCAAATTTTCACAAATACGTAGAATATAGCACTTCACGCCAAAAACTCGAAAATATTCGATGTGAAGGCTTTTTCTCAAACCACATTTCATAAGCCGTTTTATTATTAGATTTACAAATATAAACTCGGTTAATAATGTAGCAGTCGTATTCATCGCTTTGACCAAATTTCTAGATTCCTAGAAGCTTCATGCTATTTAACATAACACTTCCCATTTCTTGAAGCACTCTATTCTTCCTCTCGACAATTCCATTTTGTTGAGGAGTTTTAGGTGAGAGAATTCATGCGATATTCCCGATCGCTACAAAATTTCTCAAAACCGCTATTTTCAATTCGGATCCATGATCACTACGGATCTTTGACTTGAGAACATTTTTCGGTTTGAATGCGTTTTATAATCTTTTTCACTTCATCAAGGGTTTGTTTTATCTCTCAAGAATGAAACCCAAGTGTATCTTGTATAATCATCCACAATAACTAAGATGTACTTTTTGCCACCTCGACTTTCCGTTCTTGTTGGTCCTATAAGATCCATGTGGAGAAGCTCGAGTGGTCTTGTGGTGATATTGGAGTTCACCTTTTGTGAGAGCTCCTAGTTTGTTTACCATTGGCATTCACCACAAATCTTGTCTACTTTTTGCATTTTAGGTAGACCTTTTATTAGTTCATTTTTGCTCAATCTGTATAAATTTCGATAGTGTACATGTCCAAGGCGTTTATGCCATAATCGACTCATCAAGATGGACCATGTAACACGTTTGATTAGATGAGCTACCGTTGCTTACAATATAGCGAGTTTTAAGTTCTCGCGACCAGTTAATATTACATAACCCTTTTCATTTGTAATTTCACAACCTTGATTAGAAAATTTAACATTATGATTGTTATCACATATTTGAGATATGCTCAACAGGTTGTGTTTTAAACCCTCAACATATAAAACATTTTTAAATAAGGGAAGGTTATAGAGTTGAACCGTACCTTTGCCAATTATCTTCAGCTTGCTACCATCACCAAATGTGATGACCCATCAGTCATATCTTTAAGATCGTTGAATAGAGCTTTGTCGCTTTGTCATATGTCCTGGAGCATCCACTGCCTAGGTACCATTTTGAATGGCTTGTAGCTTTGAAAGCAGTGTGAGCAACCAAACAAGTAACCTTGGGAACCCATTTCAGTACTGTTTTGGGTTTAGGAGAATAATTGGTCTTCTTTTGTTTATAGTTATAAGAGTGACCTACTGAGTTAGATTTTAATAGCTCCTTAAGTAAATCAATAATTTTTTCACTAGCGGATTTGAATCTGATTTTTGAAATTTATATAGCTGTTTTTGTGTTTTTGAAAAGTTTTTGTATTTTTAGAAAAAACTTGACTAGTACCTTTTCCATTTGAGTTAGAAGTCTCTCCTTTCACAAAATTGGAAGGAGCATTCTTCTGTTTAGGAGATGTGTTTTTATCAAAGCCCAACCCGGATCGATCACCACATTTTTTGATCCAGGATAATAATTTTTCTAATTTAGGATCACCTTGGGCATATCTCCATGTGTCCTTCAAACTCAAAAGAGAAGATACTTCTTTTTTAAGTTTCTCATTTTCAGATTTTAAATTTTCAATTAAGGAGGTTTTGAATTCTAAGTCACACTTTGATTTTTCAAAACAATCTGAAATTTGAGATTTTTCTAAAACAAGGGTTTCAAAACATTCTTTAAGTTTAAAAACTTTTCTTTTTGAAGTTTAAGTTTGACCGCAATTTTACAACTTTCTTTATATAAGGCATTGTAGGCATCTTGTAGATCTTCATCATTTTCATGATCACTATCCAAATTTTCTTCACTTGTTGAATCATCATGATCCGAAAAGGTAAACTTGGCTAGAGTCATAAGGGCCTTAAGTTCATCGCCTGACTCGGTTTCAATTTTCGATTCGGAAGAGGCTTCAGAATCGACGATTCATCCCAAGTAGCCAACATACCCTTCCTTTTGGATCTGCCCTTTTAGGACATTTGTTTGCTAAATGCCCATATTCTTGACAGCTTATAACATTGACTATCTTTCAATGACTTCAAGATTTAGACTTAGGTTTTGAACTTTTCTTTTCATTTGCCTTTTGAAAGTCAACTCTTTTCTTACTTTTAAAAATCTTATAAAACTTTTTCGCCAAAGGGCCATATCATCTTGGACTTTTCAGAATCAATTTTCTTGAGTAATACTTTTGGAAGACTTCAAAGCAATAGACTTACCTTTAGGAGCTTTAAAACTTAATTCATAGGTTTGCAAAGAACCAACTAATTCTTCTACCTTCATATTGTCCGTATCACGAAGTTCCTGGATTGCGGTTACCTTTGAATTGAACCGTTCAGGAAAGAGCGTAGTATTTTTGCACACACTTTACTTTCTGGAATCTTATCTCCAAGACCCCACATTGAGTTTACAATGTCATTCAATCTAGTGTAAAAGTCCATAAACATTTCATTTTCCTCCATATGAATTTCTTCAAATTTAGTTGTGAGGAGTTGGACTTTAGACTTCTTGACAATTGATGTACCTTCGTGTGTCATTTCTAAAATATCCCAGCTTGCTTTGCAGTATCACAGATATGATTCTTTTGAACTCATCCTAAGTGATAGTGCAAGTGATTGCATTTAGTGCTTTAGCATTAGCACTACTCTCATTTTTCCGAAGAGTGGTCCATTGGAAATACGGAGTAATTTTCATAGATTTTGAACCATCAATACCGCATTACTTCCATGATAGAGGGTTCCATTCAGCCACTGTGGCTTGCCACACACTTTCATCCATTGATTTGAGGAAGATCCTCATTCTGGCTTTCCAATAGGCATAGTTGGAGCCATCAAAAGGTGGAGGCCTAGTAACTGAAAGACTATCAAAATTTGACATCTTATAGCTTAGATCGTTAGCTCAGGAAATAAATCCAAATAAAAAGCAACAAAAAATGAGCTATTAGGCTCTGATACCACTTGAAAAGGCCAAGCTATATGTCCTAGAGGGGGGGGGGTGAATAGGACTATGCCAAATTTAAAATAAAATCAGCGGAACTAAAGTAAATCAATACCCTTACAATTATGAATCAATTCACAATGCTAATTATAAATCACCTTGATAAATAATTATCGAGAGATTGATACAAATTCAGTTCTAAGGACAACCTTACACCATAATAAACAAGGGCTTATGGTAGGACAACCTTATTTCTAGAACCTCTTTTGAATCAAGAACTCAATGTTAATATAAGTAAATGAAATAGCAAGGAATTGAAAATAAATGCAGAAGTAAAGATCTAAATTATTACAACAATCCCCACACTTGCTTGAAATGTAAATAGTTACAACATTCACATCCACTTGTACATTCCACACAATTGAATGATAAAAGATATGAAAATTAAGCAAGCATTCAATCCACAAGACAAGAGTTATAGTGGTTCGCCTGTGTGTACACCAACTGTTTTCCAACAGCCACACAGAATGCTACTCCACTCCTAATATCCTCACATGGGGGATATTAGCGTTCACTATCAAATAGGTTTTACAGTTCACCAAAACCTTTACAATTGTGTCTTTTTCACTTGGGCTTACACAATTCAAAAACCCCTTTTTCTGAGTTTTCTGGTTTTCTCAGACAACCAACACAATGAGATTTTTCTGGCTCAATCTCAAACAAAACCAATACAATGAGATTTTTCTGGCTTAACCTCAAACAAAACCAAAACAATGAATTTTACAGAAATGTAAAATACCCGGATTTCTCCTTTTCTTAGCCCCAGAGAACCAATCGGAGTAGATGATTGAATATCAAAGTTCAATTTCCAATACTCACATTCATAGGGTTCTAAATTCTAATTGATTTTAGATTTAACTTGTAGGGCGTAGCTATATTTGATTTTGATTCCAAGAAGAAGGAATAATATAATTCCTCTTTTCAAATACGATTGGAATAGAGAAACAAAATCAAATTAAATAAGCTAGCAAAAAGGAATATTAAATAAGCACAATCTAGCTTAAAATAAACACAAACTTATCTCAGAGTGATCACTTGAAAATTCTTGAAATGGAATGGAGTTGAAGTGTGAAAACTCTGAAATTCGTGTTCAATTTATAGAAGAAAAAATCGTTCCTACGACTGGTCTTAGAAACCTAGGATGGTCGTAGCTCTAACAGATTTTTGAAAAATTTAGCGCGATCTTAGAAAACAGTTCTACGACTGGTCGTGTGAACCCTACGACTGGTCGTGGGACACCTACGACCGGGTCGTAGATACCTACGACCTGGTCGAAGGACCATGAAATCGATTCTTTGGTCTTTCAGTCGTAGCTCCACGACTGATCGTGGACAGGTCGAAGCCGACCTACGACCGGTCGAAGGACTTCCAGGACAGGTCGTGGGCGTTCCAAAAAAATCCGAAAAACTTCAACAACTTAGGACTGATCGTGAAATTTCTTGGACTAGTCGAACCAATGCTAGGATCGGTCGAACAAGAGCTAGGACAGTCTTGGAACAAACTAAGCTTATGTAGAATAAATATTTGATTTATGTATCCAAAATGACCTACTTAAAGAGTCAACCTAAGGTCATTTAAACCAGAATCATGTCGTATGGATATTGAACTTCAACCATTCAACAAATGCATATTGTTTGAACCAATATCAGACTTGAACTGTTGAACAATATCAGGCTTGAAGTCTTGAACATATCTGGCTTGAAGTCAGGCTTGAAGTCTTGAACATATCAACATAGTAGCATCTTGAACTTCAACATCTGGAACTTCAACTTGTAACTTCTAGAAGTGTTTATACAGTGTCTTGAAAAACATATACCATTACACAAGCTCAAGGCACAGATAGATGTTTTGACACTTCAAAATTTGACAACCAAAGAAGTATGAGACCATAACACTTACATGAATCCTTATAACTTGCCCGCATACGGAACGACTCAGATTAATTAAGTTTGAGTTTAATTCTAAAGATATTCGCGTTTCTCACACACTTTGCTCCGGGCTCAAGCGAATAGCTTCGGGATACTACCTGGACCTGATTTTTGAGGTGATGGTCAAGTCCAGTAAGTTAATCTTAATTATATAATTTCGTACTAATCAGACTTTCGACGTGCGGTCTGGTCCGATACGGAGCTCGTAATGCTCCCGAGAGCAGCTGGGTAATGAGATTGATCCTAGATTATAGGGTCATGTAGCGTCAATGATTTTGTAAGTTTTGGGTCTTGTAATTCGTATTTAAAGTAGTTCAAGTGAATTCTACTGATTATTCAGTTCAGTACTTATCTAAATTATGCCTTAATTATGACATAATACGGTCCTAGGGCAGTTCTACGCCTCTTTCTGCCACTTTTAAGTTGTATATTATTTTTCTAGTAGTTTTTTTTATCAAGTCTACTTCATTTCTACCAAATTTCATTACATTTCGTTTTGTAGAAAAATTCTAAAAATTCTAGAAGTAATCGTTATCCAAACTAATAACATTTAGACAGTTGTCATATCAACCTAGATTAAACTATATTAAAATTTTTATTATATTTTTTATTTATTTTTATATGAAACTAAACTTATAAAGCTTCAATTTGGATTTTTAATCACCTAAATTGGAGTTATAATGAGGGAGATATGATTTTTCAAATTTTTACAAAAATTACAGAATTTTTCTTCCGAAAACGGGCCGCCGGCCCGCTACGGCCCGACTGGGCCCACTGTATGGACAAGGCCTCTCCGAACTGGCGAGCCCCTCACTGGTCGCTATACTATTTGGGGGTGGTTTTGCCATCCAATATTTGAAATGGGTGTATTTTGCAAACCGGAATGAGTTATCTGACGTGCAATATATGTTTTTAGGGTAAGAGAAGCTGGTCTATCCAACTAGCTTACTTATTTTGTGAGATTCCAAAAGGTAAATGACTAAAAACTAATTTTATTTATTTATTTACTATTCATAGTAATTTTTTGTTTACGTATTATTCTTCATCACCTAAATTTTAAGATTTGTGTCTAATATGAAAGTCCTTAGAAAAATTTGAAGAATAAGGTGGCGAAAGGTGAGATTTTTAAAGGAAATGGGAGATTTTGAAGGAAATGGATTGAAAGGGGATTTGAGACTTTGGGATTGAGTTTTTAAGAAGTAATTAAGGTGTTAGGATCAACCCATTGCCTAAGTACGTCTAACTCCAGGTTGGCAAAAATCTGGGGTGTTACAATATACCCCCTTAAAAATAATTTCATCTTTGAAATTGGCTAAGGGTAATGAGTAAAGATTTTATTATTTCTTTTACTTAAGTTTTATTGACTTCAAGTTTATATGCATAATAGGGTGTATACTATCAATGCTAATCTGTTTCATTTTAGTCAACCCTCCTTAAAATTGTTTCGCCCTAAAATTGGCTAAGGCTCTTATGAGCACAGTTGTAGATACACTGACCTTGGTTATTATAATTCAGTTCATACCCATTGTTAGGCCTATTCTATAATATGAATTGGTTTAACACTTAAACCTTAATTGCTTTCCTTTAAAGACTTCATTATCGACATTCTAAGGAAGATTTAGATCCTATTTAATGACCTAACCTTACGTATAACCTGGATCAATTTTCTTCGATCTTGGGCTAGTGGGGCAGGGGCCCACCACGTTTCTGTTGCGCCACTTTGGTCTAATGGATGCATCGCCTAACTTAACTAGATTGGGCTCATAATGTTCTACCCCCTTAAAAATACTTTCTACTCTCAAGGCTCAAGAATCTATGTCCTGATCCTATGTCGGAGTAAGGTGTAATTTAGAACCTATCCTTGACATGAAATGAGAAATGACCTCTCAATACATTGGTCTTCCTTCCATCGCTGATGTGTACTACAGCATTAGTACCTATGGTTATAGAAAGGAGCTAAAAGGATGTGTGTTGAGGTTAATTTCTGGGACGGGTGTGAGTTTGTGGTAAGATGCCTAATCCTACTAAAGGAGGACTTTTATCACGGTCCCGACTTACTTTATTTAATCATGTCTAGCTTAACAGGCAAGCTATCTTTCTAAGTTCATATGCACAATATGTATGCCAACATGGTATGTGATTTGGGATCTAATTCCTAACTGTCTATTGCCCATTTGGGAAATTCCTTGGGCTTAAAGAGAAAATCTCTATTGACTATATGTTCTTAACACTTCTCAAAGATGAAATAATAAACTTTTAGTTACAAGTGGTCAGGCTAACACAGAAAGAAAGTTGTGTAGCGGGTCTGAGTCGGATACATGGACCTTCTGCCTAGCCACAACAGAAAGTTTGTCGTATCAATTCTTAATCCTCATTCATCCCGATCTTCTGCTTGATTAGAGCATTGAGTTCATTGGTAACTACCAGGATTGAAAATTCGATTCAAACTACAAACATTTCGCTTATATATAGTTTCTCTACTCCGTGTTCCCGATTGTAATCAGCCCTTGAGAAGGCAATTCCAAGGGGTGTGTTGATTTGACCTAACGTTCAATCCAAGGGATATATATAAGTTTTTCCTATGCATGAATAGTTTCTTCGTCAAACAAGCTTCTTAAGAGTTACTAAAGAAGCTTATAAGCATTAAGGGGATTCAACGAAGGAATGAGGTCTCACTCCAACCTAATCAAGTCAACTACTAAATCTATCTTTCAAATATCTTAGCATAATTTGTCTTTTACATTCCTTAGTATAACTAATAGCCTAGCCTTAATTTAGGAGTAGCGGTAATCCAATAGCTTATGGGCTAGATGATTTCGTACTCTTTCAAAGTCTACGCTCATACGCTAGATGATTTTATACCAGTTCTAATATAAGAAATTATTTTTATTCCTTAGGGTTAAAAGTTGTCTGATTGGAATCGAGTTGCCCGAACTTGAATTTAGCTGTGCTCGAGCGATTCACATGTGCTCATACCAGCTAAGGAGATCCTAGGGTTCACGTTATCGGTTTATTGGATTTCCCATACTGTCAAAATTTTCAAAATCGAGGGCTACTAACTCAGGTCCAAAACTCAGGTCCAAAACTCTAAGGGCCTATTTAGCCAGTGGTATCAAGTTGTATTAAATGAGATTGCATTACTAATCTCACCTCAGGATTGGGAGTGGCATGTTTGGTAGGAGGATGGGATGGGATTAAAATTAATTTTTATAAGCTTTGGAAAATGAGCCTTGTGTTAGAAAGTGTGAGATGAGATTTCCAAATCCCATAATGATGAAATTCAAGTGTAATTTGAAAGAAAATCCCAGGATTTACTTTTAATTGCATACATTCCAAACATGGTATTGGAAAACATGGGATACACCCAATCCAGGGACAACACCTTACACATGCATTTGTTGTTATTTTTACAATTCCATCCATCTTAAACTCACCTAATGCAGTTGGCCAAACGAGCCCTAAATGTCCCAACATTTGGAGGTTGTGAAGGTTATGAGACACAAAAAAATGTGGGTTTTGTGCTCAAATGAGAGGAAATGAAGAAGGTGAACAGCTATGAGAGAGAGGTTTGAAAGGGTGGCGTGAGTGGTGCACGAAAATGGGAGAAGGAGCACTTGGAGGGGGAATTTAAGTGAGGATTTGGGTATTTTCTTGAGAAAAGGAAAGCTTGGAGGGGTAGTTTGTGAAGGAGGGGTGTGTTAGAAGGGGTTTTCATCGACCCCACATGCATCAGTGGGCCACACAACACCCAAGACACGTCGGCCCGAGCCGGCCCGCCCGGCCAGGCCCGTCTGGCGGCGAGGCCTCGCCAAACCGATGAGGTCCTCGCCGACCTTTGGACTTCTGGCGAGGGGTCGCCGGTCCGGTGAGGTCCTCCCCCCCCTAGTCTAAAAATGTGTGGGGCCCACCTTGAGTCCCCCTGGACTTGCTCGGTTTGGCCCCTGACTCCAATTTGAGTCGTTATGGGTCCAATTTGTAAATCGGAATGAGTTTATTTGACGTGCAATATATGATTGTGGGGTAGGAGATGCTAATCTATCCAACTAACCTATTTATTTTGTTAGATTCCAAAAGGTTAAGGGTTCAAAAATCCATTTTATCCATTTATTTACCATTTATGGTAAGTTTTAGTTTTGGTATTGTTCTTCATCATTTATACCCTTGGATTGGTGTGTATTATGAATATGCTTAAAAACATTTGAAGGATAGGATGGTGAAAGGTGAGATTTCAAAGGAAAAGGGTTAAAAAGGGACTTTATGCTTTGGGATTGAGTTCTGGAAAGTTAATAAGGTGGTATGATCAATTTATTGCCTACGGACTGTAAGTGCTATAATTTAATTCCTCTTTGATTGTCAAATTTTGTTTGTCAAAACTTCTTCATATGTCTTGTGTTTATATCTTGATAAATCTGTTCGAGACACCATGTTAACACTTGAAGTCTAGTTCTAAGAATTCTCCAAGCTTCATGGTAGTTCAAGCTACAATGTAGAAGATATTAAAGAAGAGCTCAGGGTTAAGACTCAAGTTCAAGTGAAAGTGGCAGTTCAAGTTCAAGTGCAAGTGGAAGTTCAAGTTCAAGTACAGGTGGAAGTTCAAGATTCAAATATAATTACGGGACTCAAGTGCAACTCAAAGTGACATTAATTTCAAAGCTTGTGAAGTAGTCAAACTACATAAAGAAGAAATCAAGTTCAAGACTCAAGCTTCATAATGATCAAAGTGTAAGCAGATGAAGTGTTCAATGTCCATACTTCATGTCCCAAGTATGATAAACCTTAGATTGACCTTAAGGTAGGTCACTTTGGCTACATAATTCAATTGAATATTATTACATGATTTTGGTTTATTCTAAGACCAGTCTTAGACCTTGTTCGACTAGTCCTAGCACTATTTCAACCAGTCTAAGAAATTTCAAGACAAGTCCTAGAATTGTTACAATTTATTGGATTTTCCAGTTCAGCTACGACTAGTCCTGGAGTCTGCTCGACCAGTCGTGGGATGGTCTCGACTCGACCTTTGACCAGTCGTAAAGCTACGACTCAAACTCCAGTGAATAAATCAAGTGTCGCACGACCAATCGTAGAGGAGTCACGACCAATCGTGGACTGCCTACGACCGGTCGTACAATGGTCTGATGCAATCGTGCTTAAAAATTCAAAAATCAGTTTGTTCTAGGACAAGTCGTGGTGACCTTAGGACCAGTCGAAGATGAATTTCTTCAGCTATAAATAGCACACGAATTTCAGAGTTTTTATATTAAAAATTAAGTAAATTCAAGGCTCCACTCTAAGATAAGTTTGTGTTTGTTTTTAATCTATTTTGTGCATAATTGCTTTCTCTTTTTGCCAGCTTATTTAATTTGATTTTGTTCTTGTATTCCAATCTCATTTGAAAAGAGGAATTGCCTTATTCCTTCTTCTTGGAATCAAAATCAAATATAGCTATGCCCAACTGGTTTAAATCTAAAATCAATTAGAACTTATAACCATATTAAAGTGAGTAGTGGACATTGAACTTCTATATTCGAACGTCTACTCTGATTGGTTCTACCGGGCTGCTATGAAAAGGAGAAATTCAGGTATTTTACAATTTTGTAAATTCCATTATATTTTTAGTTTTTGATTGAGATTTGCCAAAAAAATCTCAATTTGTGTGGTTGTCTGAGGAGAGCCAAAAAACTTAGAAGTGTGGGTTTTTGAATTGTGTAAGCCCAAGTTAAAAAGACACAATTGTAAAGGTTTTGGGTGAACCTGTGAAAACCTATTTGATAGTAAACGCTAATATCCCCTATGTGAGGATATTAGGAGTGGAGTAGTATTCTGTATGGCTGTTGAAAGACAGTTGGTGTACACACAGGTGAACCACTATAACTCTTTATCTTGTGGATTGAATGCTTGCTTAAATTTCATATCATTTATCATTCAATTTTGTGGAATGTACGTGTGGATGTGAATGTTGTAACAATTTACATTTTAAGCAAGTGTGGGGAGTGTTGTAATAAGTTAGATCTTTATTTCTGCACTTTATTTCAATTCCTCTCTATTTGGTTATTTTTATTCAGATTGAGTTATTGATTCAAAAGACGTTCTAGAAATAAGGTTGTCCTACCATAAGCCATTGTTTATTATGGTGTAAGGTTGTCCTTAGAACTGAATTTATATCAACCTTTCAATTCTTATTTATTAAAGTTGAATTGATTTTAGCATTGTGAATTGATCTACAATTGTAAGGCTATCTATTTATCTTTATTCCGCTGATTTTATTTTAATTTGGCATAGTCCTATTCACCCCCCCCCCCTCTCGGACATATAGCTTGGCCATTTCAAGGGGTATCAGAGCCTAATAGCTCGTTCTTATTGCTTTTTATTTGGATTTATTTCCTGAGCTAACGATCTAAGCTATATAAATAAGATGTCAAATTTTGATAGCCTATCAGTCACTAGGCCTCCACCCTTTGATGGCTCCAACTATGCCTATTGGAAAGCCCGAATGAGGATCTTCCTCAAATCAATGGATGAGAGTGTGTGGCAAGCCACGGTGACTGAATGGAGCCCTCCTACCATTGAAGTAACTGGTATCAATGGATTAAAATCAATGAGAATAACACCTTATACATCTTGGTCACACTTCATAAAAGTGAGAGTAGTGCCAATGCAAAAGCACTAAATGTAATCACTTGCGCACTATCACGGGATGAGTTCAAAAGAATCATATCCTATGATACTGCAAAGCAAGCCTGGGATATATTAGAAATGACACATGAGGGTACATCAATTGTAAAAAAAATCTAAAGTCCAACTCCTCAAAACCAAATTTGAAGAAATTCATATGGAGGAAAATGAAACGTTTATGGACTTTTACACAAGATTAAATGACATTGTAAACTCAATGTGGGGTCTTAGCGATAAAATTTCAGAAAGTAAATTGTGTACAAAGATACTACACTCACTTCCTGAATGGTTCAACTCCAAGGTAACCGCGATCCAGGAACTTCATGATACGGATAATATGAAGGTAGAAGAACTAGTTGGTTCTTTACAAACCTATGAGTTAAACTTTAAAGCTCCTAAAGGTAAATCTATAGCTTTGAAATCTTCTAAAAATGTATCTAAAGAAAACTCAGATTTAGAAATTTCTGAAGATGATATGGCTCTTTTAGCAAAAAAGTTCTATAAGATTTTCAAAAGTAAGAAAATGGTTGATTTTCAAAAGACAAATGAAAAGAAACGATCTAAACCTAAGTCCAAAACTTGGAAGTCTTTGAAAGACAGTCAGTGTTACAATTGCCAAGAGTATGGGCATCTAACAAACAAATGTCCTAAAAAGGGCAGACCCAAAAGGAAGGGTATGTTAGCTACTTGGGATGAATCGTCTGATTCTGAAGCCTCTTCTGAATTAGAAAATTCTGAAACCGAGTCGGGCAATGAAGTTAAAGCCCTCATGACTCTAGCCAAGTTTACTTTTTCAGATCACGATGACTTAACAAGTGAAGAGAATTTGAATAGTGATCGTGAAAATGAAGAAGATCTTCAAGATGCTTATAATGCCTTATATAAGGAAAGTTGTAAAATTGCTGTCAAACTTAAACTTCAAAAAGAAAAGTTTTCTAAACTCAAAGAATGTTTTGAAACTCTTATTTTAGAAAAATTGTAAATTTTAGATTGTTTCAAAAAAATCAAAATGTGATTTGGAATGCAAAACCTCCCTAATTGAAGATTTGAAATCTAAAAATGAGAAACTTAAAAATGAAGTATCTTCTCTTCTGAGTTTGAAGGATACATGGAGATATGCCCAAGGTGATCCAAAGTTAGAAAAATTATTATCCGAATCAAGAAAATGTGGCGATCGATCCGGGTTGGGCTATGATAAAAATACATCTCCTAAATAGAAGAATATTCCTCCCAACTTTGTGAAAGGGGAAGCTTCTAACTCAAAAGGAAAAGGAACTTGTCAAAATTTTTCTAAAAATACAAAAACTTTTCAAAAACCTAAAAGCAGCTATTTTAAAAATCAGATCAGAAATCCTCTTGCTGAAAAAATAGTTGATTTACTTAAGGAGCTCTTAAAATCTTACTCAGTAGGTCATTCTTACAACATCAGACAAAAGAAGATCAACTATGTTCCTAAACCCAAAATAGTTATGAAATGGGTTCCTAAGTTGCCTGCTTGGTTGCCCACACTGCTTTCAAAGCAACAAGCCATTCAAAATGGTACCTAGACAGTGGATGTTCCAGGCACATGACAGGTGATAAGGCTTTATTCATCGATCTAAAAGATATGACTGATGGGTCAATCACATTTGGTGATGGTAGCAACTGTAAGATTATTGGTCAAGGTACGGTTCAACTTTATAATCTTCCCTTATTTAAGAATGTTTTATATGTTGAGGGACTAAAACACAATCTGTTAAGCATATCTCAAATATGCGACAATAACCATAGTGTTAAATTTTCTAATCAAGGTTGTGAGATTATAGATAAAAAGGATTCAGTAATATTAACTGGCCGCAGAACTTCTGAAAACTGCTATATAGTGAGCAACGGTAGCTCATCTAATCAAACGTGTTACATGGTCCATGCCGATGAGACAGAATTATGGCATAAACGCCTTGGACATGTACACTACCAAAATTTATACAGATTGAGCAAAGGAGAACTTATTAAAGGTCTACCTAAAGTGCAAAAAGTAGACAAAATATGTGGTGAATGCCAGTATGGTAAACAAACTAGGAGCTCTCATAAAAAGGTGAACTCCAATACCGCATCTAGACCACTCGAGCTTCTCCACATGGATCTTATAGGACCAACCAGAACGGAAAGTCGAGGTGGTAAAAAATACATCTTGGTCATTGTAGATGATTATATACCACTTGGGTTTCATTTTTGAGAGATAAATCAGAAACTCTTGATGAAGTGAAAAAGATTATCAAACGGATCCAAACTGAAAAATGTTCTCAAGTCGGTAAGATCCGAAGTGATCATGGATCCGAGTTTGAAAATAGCGGTTTTGAGAAACTCTGTAGCGATCAGGGAATATCACATGAATTCTCTGTGCCCAAAACTCCACAATAAAATGGTATTGTGGAAAGGAAAATTAGAGTGCTCCAAGAAATGGGAAATGTAGAAATGTTATGTTGAATAGCATGAAGCTCCCTATAAATTTATGGGCTGAAGCAGTGAATACCGCCTGCTACATTATCAACCGTGTTTATATTTGCAAATCTAATAATAAAATGGCTTATGAAATGTGGTTTGAGAAAAAGCCTACTGTCAAATATTTTCGAGTTTTTGGCAGCAAGTGTTATATTTTACGTGACCATGAAAATCTAGGAAAGTTTGACACTAAAAGTGATGAAGGGATATTTTCAGGATACTCTTTAAACAGTCGTGCTTATCGTGTTCTGAACAACAGGACCGGTGTGATTTAAGAGTCAATAAATGTAATAATTGACGATCACTTGAATACACCTGCCCCTAGTTCAGATAATGATGAAGCTCTTATATTTGAAAAACCAGATACTTCATCAAGTGAAACTAACTCTGAGTTAAGGACTGTTAAAGATCACCCAACTGATCAAATTCTTAGAAACCCTCACACTGGTGTATGCATTCGTAGACAACTAGAAGACATATATAATTACGTGTGCTTTACATCTCAGGTTGAACCGGTAAACGTAAAAGAAGCACTATCTGATGAAAACTGGATAGTAGCGATGCGGGAAGAACTTAATCAGTTTGTCAGAAATGATGTCTGATATCTAGTTTCTAGACCTAAAGATAAGATATTATTGGAACAAAATGGATTTTAAAAAATAAGTCTGATGAATTGGGAAATATCATTCGAAACAAGGCAAGACTGGTTGTGCAAGGGTACACGTAAATTGAAGGAATTGATTATGATGAAAATTTTGCCCCAGTTGCTCGCCTTGAATTAATCAGACTTTTCATATCTATTGCATGTTTTAGAAAGTTTAGAATTTTTCAAATGGATGTGAAGAGTACCTTTTTGAATGGTGACTTACTTGAAGAGGTATATGTTGAACAACCGACTGGGTTTGAAGACCCTAAGCTTACTAATCATGTATACAGACTTAAAAAAGGCTCTCTATGGTCTGAAACAAGCTCCCAGAGTATGGTATGAAAAATTGACTAAGTTTTTACTAAGTCACAATTTTCAGATGGGTAGTGTCGATAAGACGCTTTTTGTTAAGAAACATAACGATGATATCTTAATGGTTCAAATTTATGTTGATGATATAATTTATGGATCAACTTGTACTAACATGACTGTTGAGTTTGCAGATCTAATGAAATCAGAATTCAAAATGAGCATGGTTGGTGAATTAAATTATTTTCTGGGGTTGCAAGTAAAACAACAATAACGATGGAATTTTTATTTCACAAACTAAGTATGCATTGAACTTGATTAAGAAGTTCGGATTTGAAAATGGTAAGAATTTTCATACTCCTCTGAGTACAACTCTAAGACTCTCAAAAGACTCTACAGGTAATGATGTAGATCCTAAATTGTATCGTGGCATGATAGGTAACTTACTTAACTGCAAGTAGACCTGATATTGCTTTAAGTGTTGGAATTTGTGCTGGATATCAGTCTAATCCTAAAGAATCTCACTTAACTGCTGTTAATCGAATTATTCGATATGTTGCAAGTTCAGTTAATCTGGGTCTTTGGTATCCCTATGATACTAGTGTTCAATTGGCTGGGTATTCGGATGCTGATTGAGCAGGAAATATAGATGACAGAAAATCAACCAGCGGTGGTTATTTTTACATTGGAAACTGTTTGGTTTCTTCGTTTAGAAAGAAGCAAAGTTCCATATCACCCTCAACTGTTGAGGTTAAATACATTGCAGCAGGAAATGCATGTACTCAGTTGGTTTGGATGAAACGTGTGTTGAGTAATTATGTAATCGCACAAGACTCGATGGTTTTATACTGTGATAATTCCAGTGCGGTAAACATTTCAAAAAACCCAATTCAGCATTCACGTACTAAGCACATTGACATTCGGTTTCATTATATTCGTGAATTAGTGAAAGAAAAAATAGTATCTTTAGAATATATTCCTACCGAGACTCAACTTACTGACATTTTCACTAAACCGCTCGATAAAAGCAGGTTCAATAAATTGAAATTTGATCTTGGTATGTGCAATTTTAAATGATTGATCATGCAACTTTGTATCATATTGTAGATAATGTTAATATGTTATTATTTTAAATTTTAAAATTCTGTGAAAATTACATATTTTTTTCTGGTCTAAGACCGGTCGAGGATGTGCTCAACCAGTCTTGCTACGACCGGTCGAGTATGTCCCAAGACCGGTCGTGCAACGCGATGACCTCTTTAATTTGGGGAAAACACTCTTCTTCTTCATTTTAACTTTCCTCACCAACGAGCCGAGCTTCGACTAGTCGAACCCTTGTGTTCGATTCCTTCAGGTTAAAGTGATTTTCCTTGTTTTCTTGAAGTATCTTAATCTTTTCTCTTAGATTCCTTGATTATTGTTGTCTATTTTATATAGATTTTCAACTTTTTGGATTTCTTTTTCGCTTTTGTTGAATCTAGAGAAACTCATCTCTCTTTTCTTGAAATTTCTTTCATTTCTTCAAGAATACGGAATCTAGAGGTAAAAAGAAAAATCTTAGAGGTGCTTCTTCTTCTCGTTCAAATGCTATTATATTCGTGAATTATTTTCATTTAAATCATATTGCTCCTTACGGTCTCCTTCCTCTCCTTCAATTGGTAAGATGGGAAAACATTTTACACCGGGGCGGGCCGGCATACCAGTCCATAGCATAGGCCATGGTTGCATGCATATCTGACTTTTCTGCTGAGCAACTAACTTTCATTATTACCACTAGAGAAGGGTCGATCGACATTTAATTTCTGGCCTTATGGACATACCTGTAAATGATGATGGTATTCATCCTAGTGCACTTGCTGAGAAAGTGTCAGAATCGAAAAAATGTATTTATACTAGAGCATTGTGTAACATGAATGCACCATAGACTACAAATGGGAATGCCCTTAAAACTAGATACTTGTTACCCAAATACAGAGTGTTGTATCGTATCTTCACTTCTAATCTGTATACCCGCTCTAGAAACAAGACTGAATTAACTCTATTTATGGTTCATATTTTGTACTTAATCATTACTGGTGCTAATGTTTGTTTGCCCTCCTTGATTTGTTCCTCTATCATTCAAATCTGCAGTCATCCTGGTCATGGTGATATTCCATTTGGATATCTGTTGAATGTATTAGCCACTCACATGTTAGTTGCTATGCCCGTCGGTGAGGCTCCTATCCAACACCTCATATTTAACAATTCCAACCTGAATAAAATGAAGTTGGGTTTGACCCCTGGTCAAGTTAATGTTGGTACGGATGAAGCTGCTGCTAAAGCTAAGATGGGTGTCGAAGGTGATGAGTTGTCGTCCGATGATAGTAACATGGATGATATTTTTAATGAGATTGATTCTGATTTTGGAAATGATCCAGACTTTGAACCATCTGATTTCAATACACGTCTAAGTGTATTAGAGGAAAAGGTTGAACAGATGAATGTTAGTCACAATCAACAATTTAAAATTATGCGCAGATATTTTAGGCGCTTACAGAAGAGCCTTCATCAAAGTGATCCTAACATACCTGCTCCATCTTCTGGTTCAAATTGAGAATGTTAAATCCTTGGTCTGTAATAATTTTACTAATTTACTTTCTTTGGTTGTGTGGATGCCTGTTTTAAACTTTACTTGTTAACTCTTTTGATATGTACTCTGACTCACCTTGATTACTTCTTTTGTATTCTTCTTAACTCTGCCCTTTTTATCTTTCTATCTTTCTGAGTTGCTTTCTCTATTTCTATCTTTCATATCCTATCTTTGTTTCTTCCTTTGTCATGTTTTGACAAAAAGGGGGAGAATTTGGGAATTCTATGGATAATGATGGGAGTTGAGGAGGTGTACTAACTCAGGGGGAGTTGAGTTGTCTCAAGGGGATGATGCCTATTTTATGACAACCGGTGCATGATTCATTATTATACAATGTGATGCTTATCTTATTGAGGTAAGAGAGGTGTTTTGTCACAAATTTGACAAAGGGGGAGATTGTAAGTGCTATGATTTGATTCCTCTTTGATTGTCAAATTTTGTGTGTCAAAACTTCTTCGTATGTCTTGTGTTTATATCTTAATAAATCTGCTCGAGACACCACGTCAACACTTGAAGTCTAGTTCTAAGAATTCTTCAAGCTTCATGGTAGTTCAAGCTACATTGTAAAAGATATTAAAGAAGAGCTTAGGGTTAAGACTCAAGTTCAAGTGCAAGTGGCTGTTCAAGTTCAAGTGCAACTGGAAGTTCAAGTTCAAGTGTAAGTGGAAGTTCATGATTCAAATATAAGTACGGGACTCAAGTGCAACTTAAAGTGACATTAATTTCAAAGCTTGTGAAGTAGTCAAGCTACATAAAGAAGAAATCAAGCTCAAGACTCAAGCTTCGTAATGATCAAAGTGTAAGCAGATGAAGTGTTCAATGTCATACTTCATGTCCCAGGTATGATAAACCTTAGATTAACCTTAAGATAGGTCACTTTGGCAACATAATTCAATTTAATATTATTACATGATTTTGGTCTATTCTAAGACCAGTCTTAGAACTTGTTCGACCAGTCCTAGCACTGTTTCGACCAGTCTAAGAAATTTCAAGACCAGTCCTAGAATTGTTACAATTTATCAGATTTTTCAGTTCGGCTACGACCAGTCCTAGAGTCTGCTCGACCGGTCGTGGGATGGTCTCTGTTCACTCCCCAAGTATAGGGTTGTGATGTAGTAATAATCTCGATAAGACTGAGGTCGAATCCACAGGGACTGAAACCTGTACGTAATCTGAAACCAACTAGAACTAGAACTAGAATGAGATGAAATCTAAATTGAGTGTAATTTGAGGAATAATGGTGAAATATTAATCTAAACTTAAAGAATTCAGAAAAACACTAGGGATTCAGAGGATCCCCTTATAGAGATCAGAGAGATCTTATGCTTGTTTTAAGAATTCAACTGGACTTAGAGTCCTATCTTCCTCTAGTTGAAAGGTGAAACCACAAAAATCAAACCGAATGTCCTTTGATATGTTCTCAAGAGATGAAAGGTATATGAATTAGAATGGATTCCATCACCAAACCATGCCCAGGAGACAAAGTAAACAACAGAATTAAACTAATTAACAACCAATCAGATGATTATGAAGGTTAGGAAGGGTACCGACATCCAACCATGCCCAGGAGATGATGGCGAACAACAGTGCTTCCTGACATCATAAACATCAAAAGGAAAAGGAAATACTCAAAGCCATCACAGACCCATTGTAATTTCAGTCACAATAGACCATTAAAAACTAAAAATATTCCCATAATAATCAAACCAATATCAAATTCAGTTCATAAATTAAAATTAAATTAAAGGCAATGAATAAAATCTCCCATCTCACTACAAGCTTCACCTCTTAGCCCTAGCTAAGAGGTTTAGCCACACATAGTCATGATGAGGCTATAATCTCTGGAAAAATTCATAAACAACAGAAACTAAAGAAGAAGAAATTCTCTGCCCTGGTTTCTCTCTCTCTTCTTCTTGCTCCACGTCCCTGCTTAAGCAGCCCAGATTATTTTTTTTTCACTTTCTCTCTCTCTTACTTTTATAACAACAGAAAGGGTAGCCAGTGGAAGGGAGTGTTAGAGTCCGTATAGAAGGTTGGTGGAGATATCTTTATGCACCACTTGTGTTTACGCAGCTTCGTGCACGGCAAATCAAGCAACGCATCTTGTTCGGCCAAGAAAAGACAATGCCCAACAACTCCTACTTTCCCTGCATTTTGTCCACAAGATCAATGTCCCTTGGGACATTTTGGACAGATAAACACGATAGATGGTCCAGATTAGTCGTCCAACCATCACCGTGGGCCTGCAGTCTCTCCGAAAAACTCATACAACGTCCGGTTGCGAAACAGGGTGCGTAACAGTTACGCTGTGACGATGGTGGGGTCCATAATCGGTTTCTAATGAGAAATCCAAGCCGTCCATTTGCTTCCCAGAGAAAAACCATTCAGGAAAGATGGGTTTGCTTCATGTTTGGCATGGCCCATTGTACCAGATATTCTCACCGTCTGTCTTCCGTTTCGACGGCTACATTGCAATCCTCATGACCTTTTGTATTTATGACACCTAGGCAAGGGTAATACCTCCTCCCTAGACACCTTGGACGGCTCAGATTCCTGATCTGGATGATAGGTGGGGCCCACAAGCAAAACCAGCGGACGACGTTATCGGACGCTGTTTGAAACAGAGACTGAGAGGGAGATGCATCGGTCAGCGCAATGCTGACCGACTTGAACTCTTGCGGTGCACGGCTGGTGTGTGTGCACTTTGTGTACGTACAACTCCATGTGGGGTCCACTTTGATGTATATGAGAGATCCGTTCCATCCATCTCTTCTCTCATATCATTTTAACCATAGAAAGTGAAGTTGAGGGATATCCAGATAGTAAGTGGGCTCCAAATCAAGGTTTTAGGGGCTGATGTGTTTGTTGAGCCACTTCCACAAAGATCCAACGGTTCAAATTTGATGTGTATGGTTAATTTATGGTCCTTAGGCCACATGAAGTTTCGAGCCGAACGGATGGTGAGAACCCTATGATCTTGCAGTCTGGACATCTTTCCGACCACTTGAGCTTCAGTTTCTCAATTTTCTCAGCTCTTTGGTGTGTAATTTCCTCAATCTTGGTCCCCTAGTGTCCGCCCCTTTCTTTGGTGATTTTAGAACGTTAAATTCATGCTTTTAGTGCCCTTTTTCATCCACACTCATAAATACACCCTATATCACAAACACAGTTAAAACTGGGCGTTAAACAATATTATGCTCATAAATCTAGGCAATAAATGGGGTCTAATATGCAATATTTGACCCTCAACACAACCCCCAACCAGCAGTTTGCTAGTCCCGAGGAAAATATGTGAAAAAATAAGTTGAGAATTACAAGACAATTTTTATGAAACCGAGTGATATTTGGAAAAACAATCCAGATCCTAGAGTTCTAAGATGCATGAATGTTGGGTATTACTTTCTCCTGTACTCCAGCGCACCGTAAACTTCATAGTCAAGTTCAAAGTATTAACTCATTATCAGAAAAATTAAACATTGAGTTTCATGAGTGTATTGTATAATCTTGACTTATCATCATTAAAATTCACTTCTCTATTTCAGGATATCATTGGTAATCAACAAGAGAATTCATGATAACTAAAACTTGCCTCACAGATCCGTCTTTCAACTTTTGATTTATTTATTTTTTTCATTAACCGTAACACCCAAAAGGGAATCAAATCCACACCTATAGGGAGCAAACTTATGGAGAAGATTCTTCGCTTAACCTTTTTCAAAGGTATCTTTTTTTTTTCATATCGATCATGTTAGGCAAATGTTCCAGGCTAGTTCCTTTCATGCTTAATGATTACCAGGTCAATTCTTCAATATTGAACTGAACCCTCAATGTGTAAACGAGATGTGGCATGTGAAATCATGACTCAATCAATGTTTACAACTTCTAATCATGGATTAACAATTCAACTTAACTGTGAAATCTAATAGCTACTGAATCCAAGAGTCATAAATTATCAACATCACGAATCTTGAAATTCTAAGTCAAGGATATCCGTTAAAATCACTTCGAATCTCAGAAAATTTTAAAAAATTTCCACAATTTTTGCTTAGGACCAAGAAAACACTAATTAGGAAACCTAATCTTCCACCCCAACCTAAAATCTACATTGTCCTCAATGTAAAAGATATGAGCATGCAATGCATATGGGACAACGAAAGTAAATGTGAAGTGATGGGAAGATAGTACCTGGACGATGAATTGAGAGAGACTTTCCAAGAGATCGTAGCATGGAAGCCGGTTAGCACGAGAGAGAAAGCAAAACAAAAATAAGAAAAGATAAAATCCTACCTATACCACTTTCGCAGGTGCTCTCGATTAATTTAGTGTATGCAACAAGCCTTTAAACCCCTAGGTTGCCCCTAGTGGACGAGTTATAGTCTCGTGAGGGTTTGCAGCAATGTTACCCACAAACATTGAACTAACTAATTATGAAAAAGAAATGAAATGAAAAGCTGGGTTGCCTCCTAAGAGCGCCAAGTTTACCGTCTTCAGCCAGACAAATAAACCAAACTACTCTGGTCCTAAGAAAGCGATAAACCTACCTATACCTCCATCAGACTAAGAGATCAATCCTGGTAAACAGGTTCATTCAGAGGCATGGACATGTCCTCTTAATCAAATTTCTCGACAAATGGTTTTAATCGATGTTCATTTACTTTAAACTCCTTGCCATTGTCTGGATCTCTTATTTCGACGGCCCCATGCGGATACGCAGTGACAACAATGTAAGGGCCTGTCCAACGAGATCGAAACTTACCCGGAAAGAGATGCAATCGAGAATTATACAAAAGGACCTTCTGACCAGGCATGAATGATTTTCCGTAGAATATGTTGGTCATGAAACGCCTTCATCCTGTCCTTGTAAATTCTTGAGTTCTCGTATGCGTCATTCCGAATTTCTTCAAGTTCATTTAACTGAAGCTTGCGTAGCGAGCCAACGTTGTTCAAATTGAAGTTCAGATTTTTATTCGCCCAGTAGGCTCTATGTTCCAACTCCACAGGCAAGTGGCAAGCCTTCCCATAGACAAGTCTAAAGGGAGACATTCCAATAGGAGTTTTAAAAGTAGTACGGTAAGCCCATAAGGCATCGGTCAATCAGATTGACCAGTCTTTACGATCAGGGTTAACCATTTTCTCCAAAATGTGTTTGATCTCCCTATTAGAAATCTCAGCTTGCCCACTTGTCTGTGGGTGGTATGGGGTGCTCACCTTATGAGAGATACCATATTTCTTCATTAAACTCTCGAATGGCCTATTACAAAAGTCTGAGCCCCCATCACTAATGATGACTTAAGGCGTTCTGAATCGGGAAAGGATGTTTTCTTTTAAGAATTTAATGACCATGCGATGGTTATTAGTTCGACACGGAATCGGTTCGACCCATTTAGTGACAGTCTACGGCAAGCAAAATATATAAATTTCTAAAAGATTGGGGGAATGGCCCCATGAAATCGATGCCCCAGCAATCAAATGCCTCTATGATGAGAATGGGATTCAAGGGCATCATATTTCGACGGGACAGTGCTCCCAATTTCTGACAAAGCTCACAAGCTTTGCAAAACTCATTAGTGTTCCTGAACATAGTGGGCCAATAGAAGCCACACTGCAGAATTTTGGCCGTGGTCTTTTTAGCAGAAAAGTGACCACCACAGGCCTGTGAGTGACAAAAGGAGATGACACTATAATGCTCATCGTCTGGCACACATCTCCTTAAGATTTGGTCTGGGTAATATTTAAACAGATATGGATCGTCCCAGAAAAATTTGCGTACCTTGGTAAAGAATTTCTTCTTATCTTGTGCAGTCCAATGTGTCGGTATGGAACCTGTAGCAAGATAATTAGCAATATCAGCGAACCAAGGTGAATGGGAGACTCTGAATAGTTGTTCCTCAGGGAACATGTCGTTGATATGGGTCACCTCGAGGGAATTAGAGGTATTAAGGCCACAAAGGTGATCGGCCACTACGTTCTCTACTCCCTTTTTATCTTTAATTTTCAAATCAAATTCTTGGAGTAGAAGGATCCATCGTATCAGGCGGGGCTTAAAATCATTCTTAGAAAGAACATACTTAAGTGCCGCATGATCTGTATAGATAATGATCTTGGATCTGATCAAATAGGACCTAAATTTGTCCAAGGTGAACACTACGACTAAGAGTTCTTTTTCTGTAGTCTAGTAGTTTACTTGGACAGGATTTAAAGTCCTACTCGCGTAATGAATGACATAAGGCCTCTTATCTTTTCTCTGGCCTAGCACCGCCCCAAGAGCATAGTCAGACACGTCACACATAAGTTCAAAAGGAATGCTCCAGTCGGGTGGCTGTATGATAGGTGCACTAGTCAACATGCCTTTAAGCTTAGTGAAAGCTTCCTAACATGGCTCAGTCCACTCGTATGGTGCATCCTTTTTGAAGTAGATGACATAGAGGATGAGGATAAGACTAAAGTCCTTTATGAATCTTCGGTAAAACCTGGCGTGTCCTAAGAAGGATCGCACATCCCGTATGTTCTTGGGTAGAGGTAGGTTAGAGATAAGATCAATTTTTGCCTTATCCACCTCGATTCCTTTGGACGAGATAATATGTCCAAGGACAATTCCCTTATGAACCATGAAATGACACTTCTCCCAATTAAGTACCAAGTTCTTTTCTTCACATCTTTTCAGCACACATTTAAGACTTTCCAAGCACTCGCTGAAAGATGGACCGTAGACAGAGAAATCGTCCATGAAGACCTCTAGATATTGCCCCACCATATCAGAAAAGATACTAAGCATACATCGCTGAAAGGTGGCAGGGGCATTACATAGTCCGAATGGCATCCTTCGGTAAGCAAAGGTGTCGTAGGGACATGTAAATGTAGTCTTTTCCTGATCTTCAGGGGCTATCTCTATCTGGTTGTAGCCCGAATACCCGTCAAGGAAAGAGTAATAGGAATGACCAGCTAACCTTTCCAAGATCTGATCAATGAATGGTAAAGGAAAGTGGTCTTTCCTCGTGACGGTATTTAACTTCCTGTAGTCAATGCACATTCTCCAACCAGTAGTGACTCTAGTTGGCACGAGTTCATTATTAGCATTGGCTACGATGGTGATTCCGGACTTCTTAGGAACCACCTGAGTTGGACTCACCCATTGACTATCAGATATAGGGTATATGATACCCACATCCAATAGTTTAAGAACCTCGGCCTTAACCACTTCCTTCATGTTTGGATTTAGTCTACGTTGTGGTTGCCGAGCGGTCTTCACATTATCCTCAAGATATATGCAATGAGTACAAATCAAGGGTCGATTCCCTTGAGGTCTACGATCGTCCATCCAAGGGCTCCCTTATGCTTAATGAGAGTAGCTATGAGCATACTCTCCTGTTCTTTCTCTAGGTGGGCAGAGATCACCACCGGGTATGTCTCATCTTGACTTAAATAGGCATATTTCAAATCAGAGGGCAAAGGTTTTAGGTCAAGCTTCAGTGGCTTAAGGTTAGACGGTAGAGGCACTACATCGGTTTGTGGCAATTCTTCAAATTGTGGCCTTCACCGGTTAACTTCGAGTACCAGTGCAGTATCGAGTAAGGCACACGTCTCCCTAATCATATCATCATCTAACTTATGGGAGTGGGCCAGGCACGTCTCTAAAGGGTTGGAGGATAAGGTAGAGGTGTCGTATTTTCCATGAAAGAGTCAATCATGTTAATGTCGTGGAAATCGTCATCATCCTCTGATTCGTTGCCGTTATTGAAAAAGATGTTTGACTCTAATGTCAAATTCTCAAAAGACATAGTCATGACACCATTCTTGCAATTAATAATTACATTTGACGTGGCAAGGAATGGGCAACCAAGAATGACGGGAATCTGAGTGCTCATGTTATTGATGGGTTCAGTGTCCAGGATGATAAAATCTACAGGGTAGTAAAATCTATCGACCTGGACTAACACATCCTCAATTATCCCTCTTGGTACACGAACAGAGCGATCAGCAAGTTGTAGTGTGGTTAGGGTGGATTTTAATTCACCCAAATCTAACTATTTGTATACCGAGTAGGGAATCAGATTGACGCTCACTCCTAAGTCAAGAAGTGCGTGATCAATTTGATAGTTCCCGATTACACATGATATGGTTGGGCTACCGGGATCCTTGAATTTCTGCGGCACGTCTTACTTCAGGATGGCACTCACTTTCTCAGTCAAGAAGATCTTCTTTTGAATACTCTGCCGTTTTTTGGTTGTGCATAGGTCTTTCAAAAATTTGGCATATGAAGGAATCTATTTTATGACATCAAGTAGAGGAATGTTAACTTTCACTTGTTTCAACACCTCCAGAATATCCTGAAAGTTAGAAAGAGGTTTTGGTGCGACCAACCGTTGGGGAAATAGAGCAACTGGCTTTTCTAAAAGTTCCGGTTCTAATTTTTGTGAGGCATCACCAAATCCATCATTGTTGTCCTCTTCTGGTTCTTGAGGCTTTTCGGCCCTAACTGGAAGGGTTTTATCAATGATCTTCCCACTCCTAAGAGTGGTGATGGATTTATCGTGCCTCACTTGATTTGAAGAGCTGTGATCATTTATCTCGTACTGCGGTTTAGGATTGGGGAGAGGTTGTGCGGGAAGCATCCCCTTTTCTATAACCGTCATACGTGAATCCATTTTTCATATAAAATCTGTAAATCCTCGCATTGCCTGAGCCAACTCTTGTATGGAATTTTGAACTGGTTCTTCTTGAAGTTTCTCCTGATTTGGATTTTAATTGAAGAAACTTTGAGGGGTAGCAGCTTGTCCATCCTCCAACTAAGATTGGGATGATTTTTCCAACCAGGATTATACGTGTTAGAGGTAGGTCCATTAAAAGGCCTTTGATAGTTGTTTACGGCATTAACTTGCTCATTCAGCACTCCTCGAAAAGTAGATATTGTAGGACAGTTTTCAGTTGTGTGAATGTTACCATCACAGATACCGTAAACAATTTCATTAACCTTATCCTTCTTTCCTTCCATGGCCTCGAATTTTCTTATGAGATTAGTCACTTTATAATTGAGATCATCCTCTTCTTTCAGGAGATACAATCCACCTTTCTCCTTAGATTGAGTCGGCCTAGACATGGTGTTTGATTTTGGGTAATAATCCCACGATTGTGTTTTTTCAGCCAGATTATCAAGGTAATCCCATACCTCGTCGACATCTTTATTGATGAACTCTCCATTACACATCATCTCGACCATTTGGCGCATGGAAGATGTCAATCCATCGTAGAAAAAATTTGTAATGTGCCATGTTTCAAAGCCGTGTTGTGGGCATGAACTGACCAAATCTTTGAACCTTTCCCAACATTGGAAGAATGTTTCATCTTCCTTTTGGGCGAAGTTCATGATTGCTTTCCTGAGGGTAATCGTTTTATGGTGTGGAAAAATTTTCTTTATGAATTCCCTCTACATATCATTCCATGTGTCAATAGATCTAGGACACAGTGAATGTAACCACGTCTTAGCCTTCTCTTTCAAGGAGAAAGGAAAGAGTTTCGGCCTGATTGTATCCTCGGATACATTAGGAAAGTATAAGGTGGCTATAATCTCATCGAACTCTTTCAGGTGTAAGTATGGACTTTTTGATTTAAGCCCATGAAATTTGGGAAGGAGTTGGATAACCCCTGGCTTGATGTCCATTTGTCCTGTATTTTCAGGAAAAATCAAGCATGAGGGCGTACTCACCCCCGCCGGTTGTAAATAATCTCGTAAAGTATAAGGCGGGGGTGCTTGATGCACCTTATTCTCATCTTGAGTGTCCTTTACCCTGGGTTGAGGTAGAAGAGGTTGGTTTTCGGCCATAACTTCAGTTAACTCAGGGGATTTCAAGTGGTATCTAGTCCCGCGATGGATAGTCAACCCCTCAACCAATCCTCCTTCAGTCAAGAAACGTCGAGTGTCATCACGGGCCCACTTGGGCATGAAACACTCGCAGCCCTCAATCAAATCCTAAACCTAATCCTAAAAAAGAAAATAAGAATCTAAAAAGAAAGAGAGGTTTGGAAAGAAATTACCAAATTGGAGTCTCTAAGCTAAAGACCTGCAAAACAAAATAAAATAAGTTAGTTTCTAATAGAAGAAGTTCCTAAAAAGAAGGAAGTATAAAATTTCTAAAATAAATTAGGAAAGTCCTAGACTAGAAAGTAACTAAATAAAAGAGATCTGACAAATAGAAAGTAGAGGTTGGAAAGAGCTTACTGAATTAGAAGTTTCTACCTTAAAGGCCTATAAAACAGGAAGGTTAGTTTCTAAAAATCAGGAAAATCTTAACCTAAAATTAAAACCTAATCATAAACTGATTCTAAAACCAATTAATTTTAGAAAATCATAGCCGTCAGTCCCCGGCAACGGCGCCAAAAACTTGTTCACTCCCCAAGTATAGGGTTGTGATGTAGTAATAATCTCGGTAAGATAGAGGTCGAATCCACAGGGACTGAAACCAACTAGAACTAGAACTAGAACTAGAATGAGATGAAATCTAAATTGAGTGTAATTTGAGGAATAATGGTGAAATATTAATCTACACTTAAAGAATTCAGAGAAAAAACACTAGGGATTCAGAGGATCCCCTTATAGAGATCAGGGAGATCTTATGCTTGTTTTAAGAATTCAACTGGACTTAGAGTCCTATCTTCCTCCAGTTGAAAGGTGAAACCACAAAAATCAAACCGAATGTCCTTTGATATGTTCTCAAGAGATGAAAGGTATATGAATTAGAATGGATTCCATCACCAAACCATGCCCAAGAGACAAAGTAAACAACAAAATTAAACTAATTGACAACCAATCAGATGATTATGACGGTTAGGAAGGGTACCGACCTCCAACCATGCCCAGGAGACGATAGTGAACAATAGTGCTTCCTGATGTCATAAACATAAAAAGGAAAAGGAAATAGTCAAAGCCATCGCAGACCAATTGTAATTTCAATCACAATAGACCATTAAAAATTAAAAATATTCCCATAATAATCAAACCAATATCAAATTCAGTTCATAAATTAAAATTAAATTAAAGGCAATGAATAAAATCTCCCATCTCACTACAAGCTTCACCTCTTAGCCCTAACTAAGAGGTTTAGCCACACATAGTCATGATGAGGCTATAATATCTGGAAAAATTCATAAACAACAGAAACTAAAGAAGAAGAAATTCTCTGCCCTGGTTTCTCTCTCTCTTCTTCTTGCTCCACGTCCCTGCTTACGCAGCTCAGATTTTTTTTTTTCACGTTCTCTCTCTCTTCCTTTTATAACAACAGCAAGGGTAGCCCGTGGAAGGGAGTGTTAGAGTCCGTATAGAAGGTTGGTGGAGATATCTTTACGCACCACTTGCGTTTACGCAACTTTGTGCACAACTGGCAACGCGTCTTGTTCCGCAGCCAAAAGACAATGCCCAACAACTCCTACTTTCCCTACATTTTGTCCACAAGATCAATGTCCCTTGGGACGTTTTGGACAGATACACGCGATAGACAGTCCAGATCAGTCATCCGACCATCACCGTGGGACTGCAGTCTCTCCGAAAAACTCGTACAACGTCTGGTCGCGAAACAGGGTGGATAATAGTTACGATGTGACGATGGTGGGGTCCATAATCGGTTTCTAATGAGAAATCCAAGCCGTCCATTTGATTCCCAGAGAAAAACTGTTCAGGAAAGATGGGTTTGCTTCATGTTTGGCGTGGCCCATTGTACCAGATATTCTCACCGTCTGTCTTCCGTTTCGACGGCTAGATTGCAATCTTCATGACCTTCTATATTTATGACACCTAGGCAAGGGTAATACCCCCTCCCTGGACACCTTGGACGGCTCAGATTCCTGATCTGGATGATAGGTGGGGCCCACAAGCAAAACCAGCGAACGTCGTTATCGGACGCTGTTTGAAACAGAGACGGAGAGGGAGATGCGTCGGTCAGCACAATGCTGACCGACTTGAACTCTTGCGGTGCACGGCTGGTGTGTGTGCACTTTGTGTACGTACAGCTCCATGTGGGGTCCACTTTGATGTATATGAGAGATCGGTTCCATCCATCTCTTCTCTCATATCATTTTAACCATGGAAAGTGAAGTTGAGGCATATCCAGATAGTAAGTGGGCTCCAAATCAAGGTTTTAGGGGCCGATGTGTTTGTTGAGACACTTCCACAAAGATCTAACGGTTCAAATTTGATGTGTATGGTTAATTTATGGTCCTTAGGCCACATATGAAGTTTCGAGCCGAACGGATGGTGAGAACCCTATGATCTTATAGTCTGGATGTCTTTCCGACCACTTGAGCTTCAGTTTCTCAATTTTCTCGGCTCTCTGGTGTGTAATTTCCTCAATCTTGGTCTCCTAGGGTCCGTCCTTTTCTTTGGTGATTTTAGAACGTTAAATTCATGCTTTTAGTGCCCTTTTTCATCAACACTCATAAATACACCCTGTATCATAAACACAGTTAAAACCAGGCGTTAAACAATATTATGCTCATAAATCTAGGCAATAAATGGGGTCTAATATGCAATATTTAACCCTCAACAGTCTCGACTCGACCTTCGACCAGTCGTAAAGCTACAACTCAAACTCCAGCGACTAAATCAAGTGTCACATGACTAGTCGTAGAGGAGTCACGACTAGTCGTGGACTGCCTTCGACCAGTCATGGACTGCCTATGACCGGTCGTACAACGGTCTGATGTGATCGCGCTCAAAAATTCAAAAATCAGTTTGTTCTAGGACCATTCGTGGTGACCCTAGGACCCGTCGAAGACGAATTTCTTCAGCTATAAATAGCACACGAATTTCAGAGTTTTTATATTGAAAATTAAGTAAATTCAAGGCTCCACTCTAAGATAAGTTTGTGTTTATTTTTAAGCTATTTTATGCATAATTACTTTCTCTTTTTGCTAGCTTATTTAATTTGATTTTGTTCCTGTATTCCAATTTCATTTGAAAAGCGGAACTGCCTTATTCCTTCTTCTTGAAATCAAAATCAAATATAGCTATGCCCAACTGGTTTAAATCTAAAATCAATTAGAACTTAGAACCATATTAAAGTGAGTAGTGGACATTGAACTTCTATATTCGAACATCTACTCTAATTGGTTCTACCGGGTTGCTACGAAAAGGAGAAATCCAGGTATTTTACAATTTTATAAATTTCATTCTATTTTTAGTTTTTGTTTGAGATTCGCCAGAAAAATCTCAATTTGTGTGGTTGTCTGAGAAGAGCCAGAAAACTCAGAAGTGTGGGTTTTTGAATTGTGTAAGCCCAAGTTAAAAAGACACAATTGTAAAGGTTTTGGGTGAACCTGTGATAAGGGTCAAATATTGCATATCGGACCCCAGTAATTGCCTAATGATATGTACATGATAAGGTTTAATGGAGTGTTTTAATCGTGTTTTCATTACAGGACGTAATAATGAGCGTTACACTGAAAAGAGAATTAAAAGCATGGATTTGACATTCCGAAGTTACCAGAGCAAGGGACGGACTCCAGAGGACAAACATTGAAGAATTTACATGCCAAGGATCTAAGAAAATCAAGCCATTCACGTTAAAGAGGCCCGAAACTGGTCTAGAATGCAAGATCACATGGTTCCCTCTATCCGATTGGCTCGAAACTTTATACATGAGATTAGAAACATAAATTAACTGTACATTTCAAATTTTAGCCCTCGGATCACTATAGAAGTGGCCCAACTGACAAATTAGCCCATAAACCGTTGATTCTAGGCCCACCTGAATTTGGAAATGCTTCAACTTCGGATTCAACGCCTTACTTGAGGAGAAAAAATGAATGGATGGATTGGATTTCTCAGAAACATCGTCGTGGACCCCACATGTACAGAGTGTGCATAGAGCACTTCTGCACTAGCGGTGCACCGCACCTTCACTTCGGTCAAACCGACCACTGACCCGCGCCCGCGTTCATCAAAACGGCAGTTGCCATTTCCAGCGTCCACAAACGGACGTCTGATCATCAGTTGTGCGTCCACACCATCCATCACACCAACAATCCAGACCGTCTATCAGGTCTAAATGAAGGCCATTATCACTGCCTAGGTAGCAGAGTTACAAATGATCATCATGAGTGAAATCTAGCCGTTCAAACATGGAATAGACGGTGTAATGAAATATTCTGTGTACCACACCAAAATGGAGAAAAACCATGTGTTTCCGACCGAAATTTCGAGAGAAATTCGGTGAACGGAGTGGATTTCGCTGAAGGTGTTGATCACGGACCCCACCATCACCACAGCGATCCGTGCGCAGTCCCGGTAACGGACGGACGCTGTCCGTTTTTGCGGACGTCAGTGGGCCCCGTCCACGGTCTGTCTGGCCAATCCAAGCCGTTCATCTTGTAGATGGCCGCGAATACTACAAAACCATGTTGCTACTTTACAACCATGCGTACACATGTGTGTGATACAGAGGCCATAAAAGGGCTGCCCTCCAACGTTCAAATCTGATCTTTTTGTGTTTTCTTCTCTGGGGACGCATCAATTGACGTTCAAAACTACCTATTCTTGACTGAAATTTCGTCCTGAATCCAATGGACGGGGTGAATTTTCCAGAAAATACTTCTGTGGGGCCCACCGATCACGACAGCGAGGGGTGCGAAAGGTTTCACACATATTAGGAAATCCGGTTTTCCAGGCGATTGTGGGCTACCATCTTTGATCATATGGTAGATCTGAACCGTACATCATGTAGAGGACCCAAGAAAGTCCTAGGGGACGGTGTTTGTTTAGAATTTGAATGAGGAAAATGTTATGTTTCGAGGGCCTGAACTGGGCTGCGAAAAGGTTTTTGCTGCGCGTGTGACAGCTTTCCAAATCTGATTTTCACCACTCCAGCCACTCCATCAGCTATAAAAAGAGTTGCAAAACGTGAGAAAGGGCATTGAATTGGAGGAATTCTAGATCCAGGGAGGAGATCCAGAGAAGAGAAGAAAGGAGAGAGAGAGAGAGAGAGAGAGAGAGATCGATTGGTTTGATGTTCCCTTTTTATGAATTTTGTTTATCCATCTTTTTAATGGATTTTATGGGTCACTAATCTCTCAGCTAGGGCTGAGATGAAGCCCCTAATTTGATTAGCTCTTGTATTGTTTGAATTTACTTTGAATATTAATTGATTTGTTTCTTTCTCTAAGTGGGCTTGATTGGTTTAAATTCTATACTTCTCCATCTATGAACTTGACCAAAGTATATATATGAATGTTGTTTGGATGCTTATTATAGGTGCTTGTGTCTGATCAAGAACAGGTTTCCTATAGAGGAAGAAACAGGGTGCTTTTATAAACTGTACATTCCATGTGCCCGACCAAGGACACGGGATATGTTATTCATGGCATTGCTTAAAAGAATTAGACATTCTGTATGCCCGATTAAGGACACAGATTGTGCTTTCTCTATATAAGTGATATCAATCTAGATTAAGGTGAATCAACAGATAAAACAAGGGTTAGGATAATTAGGGGTGGATTCGAAAGTCCTAGTGCTCGTTCTCTGATTGAATTTTCTTCCCTATTCTTAATTGTTTTAAAATTGTGCTTAGTAATTCGCTCCATTATTTGTTGGATTAGTTAAGAAGAATCACAGATTTGAATTGTGACGACCAGTCCTCGTGGGAACGATCTCGTAATACATATCATATCTACATTTGATTGTATACTTGCGAGTTTAAAAATCATTTAAATCATGTTGGTTTAAATAAAACATCAACCTGTGAAAACCTATTTGATAGTAAATGCTAATATCCCCTGTGTGAGGATATTAGGAGTGGAGTAGCATTCTGTGTGGCTGTTGAAAGATAGTTGGAGTACACACAGGTGAACTACTATAACTCTTTGTCTTGTGGATTGAATGCTTGCTTAAATTTCATATCATTTATCATTCAATTTTTTGGAATGTACGTGTGGATGTGAATGTTGTAACAATTTACATTTTAAGCAAGTGTGGGGAGTGTTGTAATAAGTTAGATCTTTATTTCTGCACTTTATTTCAATTCCTCTCTATTTGGTTATTTTTATTCAGATTGAGTTATTGATTGAAAAGACGTTCTAGAAATAAGGTTGTCCTACCATAAGCCCTTGTTTATTATGGTGTAAGGTTGTCCTTAGAACTGAATTTGTATCAACCTCTCAATTCTTATTTATTGAGGTTGAATTTATTTTAGCATTGTGAATTGATCTACAATTGTAAGGCTATCTATTTATCTTTCTTCCGCTGATTTTATTTTAATTTGGCATAGTCCTATTCACCCCCCCCCCTCTCTAGGACATATAGCTTGGCCATTTCAAGGACATCTATTTTCAGGTTTAGACTTTGTTAACTAACGATTCAAACTCGTCAACTGACGGCCTAGAGGTAACTTGGTTGATTCACGTGATCAAAGATACGTTATGGACAAAATTACAGTATTCAGTCTCACCTGTCGGCGAAACTTGGGATTCTAATGTGGTTTCTAAATTCCATCGCCCCCTTCCTAAATCAGAGTGCGTTAGAGTGCGTCGTGTTACCATAACATAGGTCCAATTTACTCCAAATCATGCTCTGATACCATCTTGTAACGCCCTAAAAATTGAGGGTCGAGCAAAGCTTAGCTCTCGAGTTCCAATGTATCACTTATGCAACATAGATAATGATGATTATGATGAGTGCATTGAAACATGAATGGGATTATACCAAAACAGCATATCATACTCCAGAGACAATTTAATTATGCAAGCGGAAGACTGTGATAGATTTATAAAATTTATAAACTGTTATAAGTCTCCAGAATATGAACATGTTACTGGGTTAAATATAGACATGTATACACCAAAAATGAATAAAATGAATATACATGGGTATTCCAAAAGTGTAAACTAAAGTGTAATGGCGTCTAATCAGCAACCCTGTAATCTCGTCGATCAGAAGATGGTTTACATAGACTCGCCTGATAGCTGCACACAGGAGAAACCCTCCTCATCATCATAAAAGTCTGGCTCCACTTCACAACCATCGCCATCATCTGAAACTAAGACAGGGTCTAATTGGTGTGTACAACACCGTCTCGTAATGTGGGAGTGAGTGATCAACTCAGTGGAACTATAAAGCAAAGGTTAACATGTTATCAACTCAGTCAAGCAGTAATGATAAAGCAGTACAATCAAACATTCCTAGATACTCTTATTAATGCAAGGATGAAATGTATTCATGATATATGCCCTCGCCTACACTCCCTCGTACGACACCACGCCATGCTTTCTTCCCTCTATGCTCTTCAACCCGGGGCACATGCAGTGTGATGTTATGAGCATGATTACCAAGTTTTTATTAGTTCTTTTCATACAGCAGGATTGGGAAACTAAGGTACCTCCCTTATATCATTTCTCAAACAATGATCCATTCTAGGGTCGTCAGTCCTAGTAAATCATATGCGATAAGTAAGTTATAGGTCACTACCACCAATGCCCTACCAACTGGCAGTCTATTTTTGAAGGCTCATCACCAACCCAACTGGGGACCATAGCCAAGCTGCACCGGGGTAGGCCTATTTCATACTCTAGTGTTAGGGAAAGGCTCATCGCCTCTACGCAGGCCTAAAGTATGCTCGAGGTCACTACAAAGGGCTCATCACCTTATTAGTGTAGGCTGACAGCTCGAATACAGTGTCTCATACCACCGTATTCAGCTCACGACCTTTAGTTGCTCACTGGTCACTACGGGGAGGCTCGTCGCCCCAGCATAGGCCGATAGCTCGACCACGGTGTCCCATACCACCATGTCCGGCTCATGAGTCTTGGCGGATCGAGGTACCAAGGTTAAACGGGATTTCACTAGTGAGTTTGGTACCTTAGCTTCAAGCAGTAGCGTCCATACATGGTGAACATACATCGGGTCAATCGGGTTACTTGACGAACTCGACTAGTACGAGCACATATCGAGCTGATCGACATGAAGTACGTAAGCACTCCGCATGGCCTAACCACTGTCGCCAACCGAAGTACGGCCCGGCTTCGCTAAGCACGTCTCATGTGGTGAAATACCTCAACCACCTAATCAGGGTCGATTACTGATTGCCTGGACTATATCATAGTCCCAAACTCATCCAATTTCAGTAAATAATCATATGAGACAACAAAGCAGTAATGAACAAATAATTCAATTCTTACAATTACATGGGCATGTTGTGAAGTACAACTCAAACATGATTTCACACACATTCATTCTGTAAACAAAACAGACATCATACTGGAAACATACATGGAGGAAATCATACACATAATTAAGGTAACCGAGAAGCATATCTCAATCCTCATACAAGGTATTCCTTAGTAACAACTAGCTTCCTCAGACATTTCTACAATCACTTAGACTACACACATCTTCATACATGTTGAATGTTGGTTATACATGTATTAGGCCAAATCCTTTTACTAGGGAGTTGCCCCGTATACCACACGCATATACCCAAGGCGGATAATCATGGCATGCATGAATCCGGGTTCCATACTCATTTAATCATTTTTCGCAAACACGTGAGCTACTCACTTTAACATATATAGCGTATATTGGCCGTGGTGTGATTTAGGACAAGTCCTTTCGTCAAAGAATTGCCGCCTACACAACAATCGCATAGCCACGATAGTTAGTTATGGCGTACACTAACGCAAGGTTTTTACTCATTTAGTCTTTTACTCAAACACTTAGGCTATGCATTGTAGCGTACACAACGTATGTTAATATAACATGTATTAGTCTAATCCGTTCACATAGAAGTCGATACACATGTATCTAGCATACATAGACAGCAATTAATCATGGCAATCACAAATCCGAATTTCATTAGTATACGGTATTTTCTACAAATACGAGGAATATAGTATATTCAACCTAGTTAACGTATAACTGAAAAATGAAACGGACATCACTTTATGCATGTGAAATAACACCTACGTCAAGAATAAATCATTAACTGACATTAAAAGCCTTGAAAACTATAACCTATACGTCTATAGTCCACACTATACACTGTAGAAGCGTAATAAATTTGATAAAGACTTTAAGGCTTCGTCAATGATGGAATGACAATCTATAACACGAGTTGAGTCAGCTATTTTGCTATTAGCGACAATTGAAACCCTATATCAGATTAGAGGTTGGATTTCTTACCTAAGAACGGGATCGGTAGTGCCGGTAAAGCGGTACAGAAGTGGTGGTAAGGCACGTGGAGTGATGGGATTGAATCCCAGGGATGAACTCCAACTCTCTCTCTCTCTCTCTCTCTCTTTCTCTCTTTCCTCTCCTCTCTCTCTTAGGGTTTCTCCCAAATTTGTATGGAGTGAATGAGAGAGGGTTTAAGGTCCTTATATAGGCCCAAAACTGATGGGAATGACCCCAGGGCCAAGGTATACTTAGGTTATATCTAAAGAGTGTCTGTTTCAGCTCAACGGAGCACTTCCGGAGCCCCCCGTTGAGCTTAAGGTCGGACTTAAGCTCCCTTATGTTGGATCTAGGTCAAGCTGAGTTTTTGGTCCGATCGAGTTTACAAATCACCCGTGGCAGATCAGTTTCAGTTCAACGGTCCACGATCACCGATCAGGGCCACAAGTACACTGACCTGTGTATGAAATTTCCCCTGATCCGAGGGTGTATTTGGGTCAAATTCTAATGGTCTGAATCCTTATAACTTGCCCGCATATGGAACGACTCAGATTAATTAAGTTTGAGTTTAATTATAAAGATATTCGCATTTCTCACACACTTTGCTCCGGGCTCTTGCGAATAGCTTCGGGATACTACTTGGACCTGATTTTCGAGGTGGTGGTCAAGTCCAGCAAGGCGATCTTAATTATATAATTTCGTAGTAATCAGACTTTTGACATGCGGTCTAGGTCCGATACGAAGCTTCGTGATACTCCCGAGAGCAACTAGGTAATGAGATTGATCCTAGATTATAGGGTCATGTAGCGTTAATGATTCTATAAGTTTTGGGTCTTCCAGTTCATATTTAAAGTGGTTCAAGCAAATTCTACTGATTATTCAGTTCAGTACTTATCTAAATTATGCCTTAATTACGACAGAATATGGTCCTAGGGCAGTTCTACGCCTCGTTTTGCCACTTTTAAGTAGTATATTCTTTTAATAATTTTTCTAATAGTTTTTCATCAAGTCTACTTCATCTCTACCAAATTTCATTACATTTCGTATTGTAGAAAAATTCTAAAAATTCTAAAAGTAACTGTTATCCAAACTAATAATATTTAGATAGTTGTCATATCAACCTAGATTAAACTATATTAAAAATTTTATTATATTTTTCACTTATTTTTATATACAACTAGACTTATCAAGCTTCAATTTGGATTTTGAATCACCTAAATCAAAGTTATAATGAGGGAGATATGATTTTTTAAAGTTGGATAAAAATTACAGAATTTTTCTACCGAAAACGGTTGGCTGGCCCGTTGCGGCCCGACCGGGCCAGCTGTACGGGTGAGGCCTTGCCGAACTTGGGAGCCCCTTGCCGGTCGCTGGACTATCTGGGGGTGGTTTTGCTACCCAATATTTGAAATGAATGTATTTTACAAACTGAAATGAGTTATTTGACGTGCAATATATGTTTTTGGGGTAGGAGAAGCTGTTCTATCCAACTATCCTACTTATTTCATGAGATTCCAAAAGTTTAATGGCTAAAAACCCATTTTATTTATTTATTTACTATTCATAGTAATTTTTAGTTTATATATTGTTCTTCATCACCTAAATTTTAAGATTTGTGTCTAATATGAAAGTCCTTAGAAAAATTTAAAGAATAAGGTGGCGAAAGGTGAGATTTTTGAAGGAAATGGGTTGAAAGGGAATTTGAGACTTTGAGATTGAGTTTTTGAGAAATAATTAAGGTGTTAGGATTGACCCATTGCCTAAGTACATTTAACTCCAGGTTGGCAAAAATCCAGGGTGTTGCACTCTCTCCCCATTTTACCCCTCCATGTTTTCCTAATCCTCTCTATTTCTCAAAAGTTCTACCATAAATCCATTAACCCCTCTTATTTCCACACATTTCCTATAAAGAGAGTAAAGAGGCTAAGAGAAGGAAAAGAGATTAGAAAGATTAGGGGGGAGGGGAGAGAGAGAGAGAGAGAGAGAGAGAGAGAGAGAGAGAGAAGAAAGGAAGATGAGAGATTATTTGAGAAAAGGAGAGAGAGCTTGAGAGAGATTAGGGAGAAATTCAAAGGTTAAGAGGAAGAGAGAAGAGAAAAGAGAGATTATAGGAGATTAGAAGTGGAGAGGAGATTGGTGAACCGTCTGATTGCTTATCCGAATCGATCAACCATTTATCCGTAATTGTGAGTGCATGAGAGGATAAAAACTCTGCATTTCTTTGTGTTATTTCATTTTTGGTGGGCCCACAGGGGTGTAACCTACCTTGATCATATATGGAGTGTATGGTAGACCCCATAGTAGCGGCGGACCAGTACCCTAATGGCCGAATTGAAATTGCGCAATGACCGCTTTAGTTTAAGTGGGAATATGCCAAGATGTCCTAGAGGGAGGGGGGAGAATAAGACTTTTTAATATGTTATGATAATTTAAAAACCTATCAACCCTATCCTGAATAAATATGTAAGTATAAGGATTTCTTCAAAATAACTCTAATGGCTTCCAAGCTAAATAGAGGATCCAATCACAAACTTATTCAAAAGATAAACAAGATGCACAATATAGTTTAAGATGGATGTGATTGTGTGTGAGATGTGATTCTACTCAGTTCTAAATAATCATGTATGTATGGGATATGAGAACATTCAAAGAAATCACACAAGTAGTAAAAGTAAATGGCAATCTCAAACACACTTGTTTTTATAGTGGTTTGACTACTTGTCTACTCCACTTTCGGTGTACGCACTCAACCCTCGAGTGTACTGGATCTCACTAATGGAGGTTTCAAATGAGGTTCATCTCAAACTAGTACAACCTACTCTAGGCTGACTCTAACGTGTCTCCACAACACAAGCTTATGCCCCACACAGAGCAAGGGTCAACACACAACACCCAAGTTTTAGGCCACACAGGCTAAGGATCCACGCAAGAAACCTACCTGTTTATGCTTCCATGAGCAAGGGTCAACACACTACACCCAAATTTTAGACCACACAGGTTAAAGACCTACACAAGGACCTAACGGTTTATACTCTCCACAGAGCAAGGGTCAACACAAAGCACCCCCACGTACACTTCCGTCGGAGGCCTCCTATGAGGACTTAGAAGGGGTGAGAAGTACCTTTGACCCAATCTTACAAAAGGAATGATCACAAGGGTTCTCTGGACTCTAATGACTTACAGATAAGCAGATGAGCTCCATTAAGCATGTTGATGACGATCTCCTCCTTTAACAATGAAGAATCTTCATCTCCCTTGAACCACAACTCAGATGATGTACCAATGTAAGGCAACGAGTTGGGTCAAGTTTAAGATGAAATCCTACTCTATTAAATATTTTCCTATAAAAGAGACAGAGCGATTCCAATCATCTATGCATTTAAGGTATCCCAGCTTAATGATTTTTCATTAAAATGGCAGCTGCAGGATCCTTGAATGCGGAAGTTCATTCCCCAATCCACTCTATTGAATGTCGATGATGAGGGTGGATTGGAGGATGAACTCCCATGAGAGAAAAGGCTTAGGGTATATGATCTGGGTTTAAACACTCAAAAGCACTCTCTATTTTCTCTACCAACAACCAAAGGCAAGCTCTCATTAAATAGGTAAAAAGTTTCAACGGATATACAACGGTCATATTTTTGACAGAGTTTGATATCACCGAGTAGGGTTCGATATCATCGAGCATATACTCTCGATAGCATCGAACGATCGCTTGATCATACAAACTCAAATTGTCAAACGCTTTTGAAAACTTTTTGCCAACTGGTCGAGGAAATCGAACACTCATCGATGTCATCGGATTTCGAACTCTGATTCCATCGTCATAAGGTTCAATTCCTTGACATTTGAAAATGTGAAAGCACTTACCTCTGAACCTTAACAGGTATAAGATATGATCGAGCATCACTCGATATCATCAGAATTTAAATATCGATGATATCGATGCCGGTGTCGATTCATTGATAATTTCAAGGAATTTTCCTATAAGCTTGCTAGACAATTTATGTCCTATTTCGATGACATCAACCATGCCTCGATATGATCAATATTTGAATATCGATTTTATTGAGTGATCCCCGATACATGAAAGTTTTAACCTGAAAACTTACTAGATAGATTGTGTCCCAATCCGATATTATCGAAGGTCTACCGATATCATCGAGATTTAAATTTTGAGGATATCGAGGATCCCTTCAATATATCGAGAATCACATGTTTTTCCTTAACAGTATATTGGACACAACTGACCAGATGTCGATTTTATCGAGTTGACTCGGTGGGCTCGAGATTCAAACTTCGATGATATCGAACAGTCCATCGATTCATTGATAATTCAATCCAGAGTTCTTTCTGGTTGTTGGACATCTGAAGTCCTCAATTCGATAATATCGAGTGAGTTTCAAGGACATCGATAACAGGGTTTGATTCCATCGAACCACTTGTCGATAAATCGACAAAGGTAGAAAAGTTAAAGATTTTCCTGATTTTGTAAATTAGTTTTCTCACCTAAAACCCTAAGATGTTTTATCCATTTTTAAGGGTTTTATATACCTGGTGTTTTGGGACATGGGATGTGAGGCTAAGGTTTATCTTTGACGAGTTCGGGCACACATCCTGTTAAGGCAGATGCTTGAACAATCTTCCTATGGGCCTCACTTGTCTTGCCAACTCAATGCACACGCTAATTAACAAACCAGGGTACTTTTAAAGATCTACTTCCCTTGCATTTTCTTTTATTTCCTTCCCTTTCTTTCGTTACTTTAATCATGTCGAGGGGTCCACAAGTGGTCCATGCAGTTGGAGAACGTGTCCTGCACGCTACCACATCATGGAGCACCCTGTGTGGCCCACCGTGATTTTTATTTTCAATCTAACTTGTTGATAGGTGCACACATATTTGGACAGTGGAAAGGCACCAAAAACAGGTTGATCCAAAGTCCCTTGGTTCACCGTAACTTGGTTAATCTGATGGAAGGGTAGATTTCCTAGGTGGACCCCACCATCCTTTAAAAACCAAAGGCAGTGTGTGGCAGCATTGTTGCCGCTGGATGCAGCCAGCATCCAGAGATGCTGTTGCGGAAGCGGATTATGTACTACGTAACTCAGTACACTATACTGAGTAAACTCTGTGGGTCCACCGTGATTTACATATTTTATCTACTTCGTCCATCTATTTTAACAGATAATTTGATGGCTTGAGTTCAAAAATGAAATATATCCAAATCTCAAGTGCACCTCACCATGGGAAACAGTGTGAATTGAAATTCTACCATTGAAAATTTCTTGGGGCCTACAGAAGTTTTAGATCAAGCTGATATTTGTTTTTTCCCTTCAACCATGTCTTTGTGATCATATGAACAGATTGGATGACAAATAAACATCACTGTGGGCCCTAGCAAGGTTTCAACAGTGAAAGTCATTATTTCCTTTTGTGTGGTCTATTTGAATTCTGGGAATACTTCTATTTTCGATTTACATTCATAGTAAGCCCAACTGAGTTTACTCAATATGATAAAAGTGTACGGAGTTACTCAGTACGCAATCCCATTTTGGAAACGGATTGGCTACTCCCCCTGACACCAGCTAATGGATGGTGGTCGGTTCTATGTGGGCCCCACCATGATGTATTTGTTTCATCCATGCATCCATCTATTTTTAGAGATCATTTTACGCTATGAGTCCAAAAATGAGGCATATACAAATCTCAAGTGGACCACATTACAGGAAACAGTGTTAAATGAGGTTCAATTGTTAAAAACATTTTGGGGGCCATAAAAGTTTTGGATCAAGCTAATCTTTGTTTTTTATCTTCATCTGGGCCTGTATAACCTAATTAACAGATTAGATGTCAAATAAATAGTATACTGGGCTTAGGAGGATTTTAATGGTGGATATCTAATCACTTTCATTTCATGTGGTGTGGTCCACCTGAGATTAATATCCCTCTCATTTTTGGGATTGTTGATGTCAAAATCTGGACCACCCTCCACTCAATGCGGTGAACCTTTAACAAACCCTAGCCTTGCATAAAAGGGTGAGCAAAGGAGACCCTGGCTAAGCCAGGGGTCCCTCTGATGCTTAAGTCAGGCTAGGGAATCTGGGTCTAAGTTGAATGTAGAGAGAGGATGCAAGATATTACGTACCTATAGTAATGGGGTTCTCTGGTATTTATACATGTGGGTTAAATGATCTATGTCCGTCAATCTCGGCGTGATTCACTCAATCAGCGGGATATTATGATCATGGAGATATTATCTGTAATCTTTAGACAGTGCGATGTATCATGTCTTAATGGCGCGTATCCGCAGGCGAGATATTCGGTCACATCCGCATTTGGGTAGTTTCGTGGTTCGGCACTCGGAATGACCGCATCTGGCCTCAGCCTCGGCCTCACGAGGTCCGAGGCCGAGTGTTAGTAGTCGGGATTGGTTGAATCCCTTCCACTTCGGCTCTGGACCTCGGACTAAGATGGCCTCAGCTCTATGCCATAGACCTAGACTAATATGTATATTGACCTTTTTGTCATCGAGTAATTAAATGAGGATACCGGCTCAGAGCCGGGATGTGCCGAGAGAGGACTCGACCCTGCTTATCCTTCATATATTCTCGAGGTCTCCCCTCCGAGCTCTGAGGTCTACAGCTAGCTTGACTCATCGAGTTAGATTTCCCCACAAAAGAAGCCCCTACTCTTTTAGTCTGAGCTCAAACTTAAAGAGTAAATGCCTAAGGAAATGAGACGACGCCTTCGTATCTCTACTCATGATGTCGATTAGGATGATCGGGGCGCAATTAATGCGATTCACACATCTTCGATCTCGCGTGCGTCGCAATGGCCGCATCCCTTTGATTTTTATCCTCTTAGTAAAGGACACATGGCAACGGTTATGTTTTGCAGACTGTGGGACGAAGGAAATGGCACCTCGTGTGTCAGAGGAGCGAGGAAGCGCATGCTTCTTTAATGACATTAAGTGCCAAGAAGATTCTGACCTCGAAGCACGGGTTCGAACGTATCGTACTCTTCCACGTGTCCCTTGGCACTAGTGCCAAGCTGTATCGACTTCTGGAAGGATCGCTTACAATGATGGCGCCGAGCAATGAGGCAGCTATATAAACCCTTCCTTTCCCCGCTCTCACACTTCTCGCATTCTCATTTTCTCTGCTCCCTCCTTCCGAATCTCTTTCTACTGGAAATCTCCTTCACCGAAAATCGCCCTTCACCGAAAATCACCTTCTGCCGGAGAAAGCGTTTTTATCATCAAATAAAGGATTCCTGACCGTCGGAGGGGAGATTCAACCCAGTGGAAGACGTCGGAAGAAATCGCCTGCAACGCTGTGAGTCTTCCAACATTTAACGCATTTTTCCTTTACGTCGAGTGACTCTTACAAGATGAGTTCGGTCCGAGGAGTTAGATCAGAGTCCGAACTGGAGACTTCAGTCTTGGGATCTAGTGAGTCCAAAGCTCCTCTTGAGGCTGTACCCCTTAGCACTTCAGCCCCGACCCAAAGAACCACAAGTCAGAGGGCCAAAAGTTGAGGCAAGAGGCCAAAGAGGACTCTCAAAAATCCCGTTGGGCTATCAAAGATAGGTCCCTCAGGAGGAAGACCAAAACCATTAGTTCCTGGGGGCTCGATCCTGGTCGAGTCCCAGATGGCTCAGCTTTGTGAAGATTATCAAATCCCTGTCTCGATTCATATCCGATCCCTTGCCCCCATAGACTAAGCAGGATCTCCTGCTGAAGGGGGGATCGCCATTTTTATATGCGCCCTCTAGTGCGGGCTCCAATTTCCCATCCATCTATTCTTGTGCTAGCTGATAGCACAGCTGAGAATCATGTCGGGGTAAATAGTTCCAAACTCCTGGAGAATTCTTGCCACCACTTTTGTCCTTTGGCATCGGGCGGGGAACCAAAGGCTAACGCCGGAAGAGTTCTTGTTCTTATACATGGCCAAGTTCGACAGATAGGATAAGGCCTGGTTTTACTTCTTGGCTAGGCCTCCATGCATCCCGGGTTTGGTAACCCAACTTCCTTCTTCCAACAAGGATTGGAAGGGGAAGTGGTTCTGGGCATCGGGGGAATGGGAGTCCCCTGCCTCTGAGCTGGACAAACTGCGAGTTTAAGTCCCCACCAAATTCGCCAACCCAGGTTGGAAACTTCTTTTGGTCGTATTGCATCCTTGATTCATCCTTTCATGTTCTAACACCTCACTTCTACTTACATCTCAGTCGAAGGGGGGCCCCGACCTCTCCACCTTCTATAAGCAGCAGGTTGACCGGGTCCGAGTGATCCTTGTAGACCAGCGTGCCTGGTTTAACCTTATTGACCAGGAAAATTTGGTATCATCCAGCTTTTACAAAGTCTGGCCCACTCTCTTTGCCTTAGGTAAGTGGAGTTAGGGCCTTTGGAGATTAGTTTCCCGACCTTCATCGATTCCAGGAATCTCACTAGGCTGATTCCTCTTTTTTCTTTTTACAGGGATGGAGGCAATCGGTTCAAAGAGGAGAAGGCCCCTACACCCTCCGATAAACGTCATCCTCTCCTCCAAACCAAGGACGAAGGTGACGCCGAGGAAGAGGAAGGCTTCTGAGGCCGAGGCCGAGGCCGCCCCAGCTGTAGAACCAGTTGGAACCATACCTACCACAACCCCCTCTGATGTTGTTCTTACTATTACTTCGACCCCAGCTCCTGAGCTTCCAGCTACCGAGGCTCCTGCCAGAGTCAAGCCTATCACCATCTCGTCACCTTCTATGGAGGAGCAAGTCCCTAAGGCTCCTCCCTTAGCAGTTGTGGGTCCTTCTGGGGCAAGTAGTAGGGGAGACCTTTGGCATGGTTGTCCCTGTATGATCTACAGTCCCCCCTATTGTTGCTGAGGCCGAGCCCTTAGTCAGCCAAGGTGGCGTCCTCGTCGGGTATGCCAACACACCTGAAGCGGCTGTGCAAGCTTCCGCGGCCAGTAGGGTTGGAGGAGCTTCCACATCCTCTCCAAGGGGAGGAGCTTCTACACCTTCTCCACGGGTCCTACTTCTGGCTTTTCACATGGCTCAGCTGAACCCTTGGGCAGTTAAGCATGGTCCAAAGGCGCAGATAGCCGACACACTCTCCCACCGCGACGTCAACTTCATGAACGATTGCATGGTTGTATGCTACCAGTCACTGCCAAAGATGCTGGAGGTGAAGGAGAGGCTGAAGGGGATGGAACGGCTTGAAGCAGAGCGGGCCAAGTTTGTGGTGGAGAAAGCAGAGCAAGACGTACGATGGGTCATATTTGAGGAGCTGGAAGCTTCGGTTGCGGAACAAGAGGAGCTGAGGAAGGCTATTGCAGAGGGTCGGGCGAGGGAGCTCAGGCTCCAGGGTGAGGTCAACCATCTCCAAGCCCGCTTGGAAGTAGCTGAACCCCAAGTCATTCATCTTTAGGAGTCTGTTAGACTTCTGAAGGTTAATGTTGAGGATGCAATGGATGACGCTTCATGATTGGAGAAACAACTCGAGCTGGTGAAATGTGAAGCGGCTGAGGGGTTGATTCAGCAGCTGTCTATTCTTGAGGTCATGACTATTGCTGACCAAGAGAGATTATGAAGTGAGCTCGAGGCCCGAGTTGCTTTGCAGGTTGTTGCGGCCGTGATAGCTTATAAGGAGTCAGCTAAGAGGGCCAAGGAGCTGGATAAACTATATTATTTTTGCTGCGATATAGGCTATGATGCTTACCTGGCCGAGCTCCGAAAGCTCTATCCAACTCTTGACCTTGGTGATCTCGGAGCAGGTGATACCGATGGTGCTGAACCGATCGAAGCAAACAAGCCTGAGAATGCCCCTCCTGTCACCGAAGTCGCCGACGCTTAGCCCCCTAGCTTAATAGCTGGTCCCTCTACTCAGAGGGAGTGAGACGTGGTTTCTTATATATATAAAATTCTTGATGACAATTTTTTTTTATGATAACTTTTTTATTAATGATGATTAGTAGCCGGTGGCTTGTTCGCATATGTTGCTTGTCGTGATGATTCTTAGATGTTAATGTTTAAGGACCGACCCCTTGAGGGCCAACCCCCTGTAAGACCCGACCCGAGTTCATGTGTGTGTGTAGCTATGTATTTCATTTCTCTTATTCCCATAGTCCTACCAGTCGAATCCTGGTGACCCACGACCCTCAGAATTGTGTTTGTGGTCAACCTCAAGTTTGATCATGTAGACCCAACTCAGATCGAGTCGAAACATGTGCCATCTAGTCCGCTTCGTCGTTGCAGTTCCGACGCCACGTCTTGTGCGTCCATCCGACATGTAGATCATAAGTTGTGTGCATTTCATTTTTTAAGCCCTTAATCATGATCATGATCATGTGGCCCACCTAGGGGGAGGTGTGCACGAATTTCTAGGTTGGTCCCATCTCTTGGCACCAATTTCCAACACACACTGCACACACACTACCTAGGCCCTATTCCTACACTACCTATCTCTAAAACACCACCCACAAACCTAGAAAGCCTACTAACCCTACAACATTGTTTCTAACTCCCTATTACAATCATCACTCTTCTCTAACCAAGGCAAAAGAGAAATGATTGCTAGGCTTAAACCCTCCCTCTCTCTTTTTCCCTCTCATTCTCTCTCTCTCTCTCTCTCTCTCTCTCTCTCTCTCTCTCTCTCTCTTCTCTTCTTTCCCTAGCAACTCCAAACCTCCCACCTCCCTCCATTATTCTAGCCCCTTCTCCCTCAAATCCTCTACCATCTAGCCCTTATCACTTCATCTCATCCATTGATTCCTCTTCCTTGGAGCTAGAGGAGATAAAAGATATAAATTTTGTGGAGAATCTAAGGTGGGTGTACTTTTAGGATGTAGGATTTTCATTTCTATGTTCTTAGATCTCTTTTTTCTTTCATATGGAAAGTGTAGGACCCACCAATCAATGGTGGAGATCCTACACCATCCCTTAGATGTGGCCAAATGGCCTATTCGATGCATGCATGCCCATGCATGGGGTTTTCCCCTTATGGGCCCCATCATGGAGGATTCCTTGGATTTCATTGCATGATGGGTCATATAGACTCTAGAATCATGGTTGGGATGGCATCCCAACCATTGATCTTAATTCTAGGACATGCATGTGGTTGATCTATGTTGTAACATGTGAATCAATGAAATGTGTGGTGTGATTGATATGGTCGATCCTTTAATTTTCTTTGATATTAGCATTCTAATCACGTGTGTGTGGCCCACCTTGTGGGCCGACAAAATCCAAACCATCCATGAAGCTTGAACACCCATAGTAGTCCATCTTTGGACATGTGACCCCAAGATCTACCTAAATGGGGCACATGCAAGGGGTTTTTAATGATGGGGAAGGTCTGGATATTTGTGGAGCCCACTGTGGTAGTCCACAACATGATTTTTTGGCGTTAAATCCCACTCTAAATTGCAATGCCCTAAAAATTGAGGGTTGAGTATAACTCAACTCCCGAGTTCCAATGCATCACTTATGCAACATAAATAATGATGATTAAATATTGTCTGTGTTAGAGCAATAAACATGAGTGAGATTATACCAAAACAGTAATTCATACTCCAGATCAATTGTATAAAGGCAAGCGGAAGACTGAACTATATATATGTATGTAAAGAAACAAAATCATTTCATTCTCCAGAGTATGAATCCATCTGAGTCACCATATACATATGTCTATTTTACGAACAAAATGTCAAAATTTAAACTAAGGAGTAATCCCTGCAAGTCCCGTCGATCCTGGCAGCCTAGTCGAAGCCGCCAGAGTACTGCATGTATGAGAACTCGTCCTGGTCCTCATCGTAGTCTAGCTCCGCCTCCTGAGTCATCAGCTCATCTAAACCTGAGACAGAGTCTGGTTGGTATGCGCAACACCGTCCCGTAACGTGGGAGTGAGTAGCTAACTCAGTGGAACAATAAAGCATAGGTTAACATGTTATCAATACAGTCAAGCAGTAATGATAAAGCAGTAAAATCAAACACTCTTAACTACTTTTATTAATGCAGGTATGTATGCGGTCATGATGGATGCCCTCACCGCACCCTCCCTCGTGCGACACCATCTTACGATCGCGGCATGCTTTCATCCCTCAGTGCTTCACATCTTCCAGGCACATGCAATGCATGATGAGCATGATTATCAAGTTGTTATTAGTCCATTTCAAACAACAGGATTGGGAAACTAAGGTACCTCCCTTTATCATTCCCAAACATGATCCAATCTAGGGTCGTCAGTCCTAGTTAATCTCAGACGATGGTGTGTTTTCTAGGTCACTGCAAAGGCTGCCAGGGCAGTTATGCACAAAGGTTACACCACTCCCCCATCACCTCTTTAACGATTCATCACTATACAGAAACAGGCCTAGTTCATACTCTATATACCGCGGCAAAACTCTAAGGCTCACAGCGATTTCAGAGTATGCACGAGGTCACTATAAAGGGCTGTCAGGGTTGTTACGCACAAAGGTTACACCGCTCCCCCATCACCTTATCAATGTAGGCCGACAGCATGAATATAGTGTCCCATACCACCATAATCAGCTCACGAGTCTGGTTACTCACTGGTCACTACGGGGAGGCACGTGGCCCCAGCGTAGGCCGACAGCTTGACTATGGAGTCCCATACCACCATGCCCAGCTCATAAGTCTTAGCGGATTGAGGTACCATGGTTAACGGGATTCCACTAGTAAGTTTGGTACCCTAGGTTCAAGCAGTTACGACCAAACATAGTGAACATACATTAGACATATCGGGTTACATGACGAACCTGAGTAGCTCGAGCACACAATTAATTGAACGACATGAAGTGCATAAGCACTTCGCGTGGCCTAATCACTGTCGCCAACTGACGTACGACCCGAGTTCATTAAACCCATCTTACGTGGCGGCAAGAATCTCAACCACGATCTCAAGTCTAGTACCGATTTTCGGGACTATAGACATAGTCCCAAACTCAATCAATCCTTATTCATAGCATGTGAAGTAAAGCATAATAAACAAAGTAATTCAAGCATGTTAGTAAGCATGTCAATAAGCATGTTATAAAGCATGTTATAAACACTACTTAAATAGGAATACAAACACATATATTGCACAAGTAAGCGGTTTAAGTAAACAACCTCAAGGAGGAAATCATACATGTCTCTAAGGTAGTTGAGAATCCCATCTCAACACCCTCCTAAGGCATCAACATCCAAACACTTACTCACACAAGCATTTTCACAAACACTTAACATACACTTTTTCAACATACTTAGTGTATATTAGCAAACATGTATTAGGGCGAGTCCATTCACCAAGCAAGTATTTTACGTATACATAATATATTTATACAATAAATAATCATGGTGAACACATCTCTAAAATATATATGTATACGGTAATTTCTACAATACAATATTTCTACATACATAGTGTATATTAGTAAAACATGTATTTAGGTGAATTCTTTCGCCAAATAAGTATTTTATCCATATATCATATATTCATACAACAAATAATCATGTCAAACACATTTCCAAAATTTATGCGTATACGGTATTTTCTACGAATACCTAGAATATGTAAAATTCCATAATCTACATCTTTAATCGAAACAGAAAATAGAAAGCACTTTGTACATGTGCAATTGCATGTAGATCGTGAATCTGTCATTGAAAGCGTTGAAAACCGTAACCTATACACCTAAATTCCTCACCTTATACCATGGAATTGCAACGGATCAGCTAGGTTTTCCAAGCTTCCATATTCGGTAGTTTGGTAGCCTAAAGAATGAAATAGGTTAGCTACTTCATAACCTACAACCAACACACCCCAAAACAGATTTAGGGTTAGGGTTTCTTACCTCAAAATGAAGTCGGTATCGCCGGGAAAGCGGCAAGAACTGAGTGGTGGAGCTAAGGTAGGGACAGGAAACAGTAACAGGGAGATTCTCCCACTTCTCTCACTCTTTCTCTCTCTTTTCTCACTTCTCTCTCTAGGGTTTTCCTTAAATTCGTATGGCTGTGAGAGAGGGTGTTCTAAGGTCCTTATATAGCCTAAAACCTCTCCAAACTAGACTTAAGGGCAAGGTATACTTAGGTTATAGCCAAAGTGACTTTGTTTCAGCTCAACGGAGGACTTCTGGCAGGCCTCCTTGAGCCAAAGGTCGGACTTAAGCTCATCAACCGTGGATCTATGTGGAGTTAAGTTTTCGTCTCAGTCGGATTCCCAGATCACGTGTGGTGGACCAGTTTCAGTTCAACGCTCGGCGGGTCTTGATATGAAATTCCAAGTACATGTAAATGTTTATGAAATTTTTCCAGATCCGAGGGTGTATTTGGGTCAGATTCTGACGGTCTGGTAGCTTACAAATCGACTGCAAGTATCAAGTCTCAGATCACTATTCTAGATATTTATTTTGTAAAGGAATTTTGTGTTTTCCCACTCCTTCGCTCCAGACTCAAGCGAACAGCCGTGGGACATTGTCTGGGTCTGATTTCCAAGATAGTTGTCAAACCCAGCGAGGCGGTCCTAAGTCCTTAACCTCGTATCATTCGAACTCCCGATGTGTGGCCCAGACCTGATGCGGAGTTTCAATGTGTTCCCAAGAGCAGTCGGGTAATGAGTTTGATTCTAAATTTTAGGGTAACCTAGCGTCAATGATTCTACAAGTTTTGGGTTTTGTAGATTGTATTTAAAGCGATTCAATTGGATTTCATGGCTAATCTAGTTTAGCACTTAGTTAAGTTTGTCAAATTTCTAAAGGATTTAATCCTAAGTGATTTCTGGTCAAGGTGGTACTCAAGCCATTGTACGAAAATTTACCAATCGTTACAATCTACCCCCCTTAAATAAAAATTTCATCCTTGAAATTTGTACCTTTTCATATTTCTCGAGAATCTGAGGGTAGTTCTTCCCGACCTCGGCCTCAATCTTCCAAGTAGCTTCCTCCTCTGAATGATGCGTACATAGTACCTTCACAAGTGGAATGACCTTGCTACGCAGTACCTGCTCCTTCCTGTCAAGTATACGCGTCAGACGCAGCTCATATATAGCATCCTCGCTCAGCTGTACCTGCTCCCATCTGATGATATTTGAAGGATCAGGAACGTACTTCTTCAGCATAGATACATGAAATACGTTGTGTACAGCTGCAAGCGGTGTGGGCAAAGCGAGAAGATAAGCCACGACACCCACTCGATCCAGTATCTGAAACGGACCGATAAACCTCGGTGTGAGCTTCCCTTTCTTTCCGAACCGAAGGACTCCCTTCATAGGGAAAACTCGAAGGAATACGTAATCTTCGACCTCGAACTTGAGCGGTCGCCCCCTCGTATCTGCATAACTCTTCTGCCTGCTCTGCGCTGTAAGAAGTCGACTCCTGATGATGTCGACATTCTCTGTGGTCGCCTGTACCAACCTGGGTCAATCAGACTATGCTCGCCAACCTCAGCCCAATAATGCGGCGCTCTGCAAGGATGACCATACAGGGCCTCATATGGTGCCATACCAATACTCGCCTGGAAGCTATTATTGTAGGCGAACTCTACATAAGGAAGACAGTCATCTCAACTATCCTTGAAGTCCAACACACATGTTCACAACATATCCTCAGAATCGATTCACTGTGGTCGCCCGTCAGTCTAAGGATAAAACTTCGTACTGAACTTCAACTTCACACCCATCGCTTCCTGGATACGAGTCCAGAAGATAGATGTGAACCGAGTGTCTGTCTGACATGATCTCAAGTGGAACTCCATGCAGACGCACAATCTCTCTGATGTATAGCTTAGCCAGCTCGTTTGCAGAGTTCGTGACTCTGATAGGGAGGAAATGGGCCGATTTGGTCAACCGGTCCACAATCACCCAAATAGAATCGTGTCCCTTCCTCGTCTTCGGCAACCCTGATATGAAATCCATGGAGATGAAGTCTCATTTCTACTCTGCTATGGGCATGGGTGAAGCGCATCCGGGAGGTCGACCGCCTTGACACATTGGCACGTCTGGCATTGAGAAACGAACTCGGTGATGTGGGCCTTCATGTTATCCCACCAATACGACCATCTCATATCCTGGTATATCTTCGTGCTACCAGGATGCATCGCAAGCTTCGAGTTATGGGCAGACTCGAGAAGCTCATATCTCAAATCAGGTACATCAAGAACGCATAGGCGCAACTACCCCCATTAGAACCAACTCTCTCTCAAGTAGCTTGCCACACCGCATGTTCACAACACAATCTATTATCAACAAGTGGTCGCACCCACGCAACACATTCAAATGGCTCCTCCATGGTGAGTCTCGCTCGAAGTCTCACACGAACTCAACATGATGAAATGCCATACCGAACTTCAACTTTACACCCACAAGGTTCGCCTTGCTCGGATGGTAGGAAACCTCGAACTTGAAGTCCTTCAAGGTCTCCATCCATCGGCGTTGTCTCATATTCAAGCCTCGCTGCGTGAATATGTATTTAAGGCTCTTGTGGTCGTAGAAAAGCTTGAACTCCTCTCCGTAGAGGTAATATCTCTATAGCTTCAAGGCAAAGATGATCTCAGTCGTGTGAACTCCTTGTGCTTAATTGTCTCGAGGCATATGAAATCACTCTCCGCATAAGGACACAAACCAAACCAATGCGAGCGCGTCGAGTGTAGAGAGACACCTAAATTTTTTCAACCTGGAATTAGACGTCCTTAACAATGGGTTGATCCTAACACCTTATTAAATTGTCGAACTCAATCCCAAAGTCTAAAACCACTTCCGAGTCATTTCCTTCACAAATTCCATCACCACCTTGATCTTTCAATTTTTCTAAGCACTTTCACCCAAACATCTTAAACTAGCTAAGTAGTACAACTTGGATCACTCTATATACAAACTACAAAGGACTAAGTACCAGATTAAATCACTTAGGATTAAATCCTTTAGAAATGAGACAAAGTAACTAAGTGCTAAACTAGATTAGCTACGAAATCCGTTTGAATCGCTTTAAATATGATCTGTAAGACCCAAAACTTGTAGAATCATTGACGCTAGGTTACCCTAAAATCTAGGATCAAACTCATTACCCAACTGCTCTTGGGAGCACATTGAAACTCCGTATCAGATCTGGACCGCACATCGGGAGTCCGAATAATACAAGGTTAAGGAATTAGGACCGCCTCGCTGGGCTTGACAACCATCTCGGAAATCAAATCCAGCCAGTGTCCCACGGCTGTTCGCTTGAGTCCGGAGCGAGAGAGTGTGAAAACACTTGTTTCTTTACAAAATAAATATCTTGAATAGTAATCTGAGACTCGTCGCTTGTGGATCGGTATTAAGCAACTAGACCATCAGAATCTGACCAAATTACACCCTCGGATCAGGAAAAATTTCATAAACATTTGCATGTACTAGGAATTTCGGATCTAGATCGGCTGACCGTTGAACTGAAACTGGTCCGCCACGCGTGATCTGGAAATTCGACTGAAATGAAAACTTAACTAAACATAGATCCAGTGTTAGTGAGCTTAAGTCTGACTTTTGGCTCAAAGAGGCTCGCCAGAAGTCCTCCGTTGAGTTGAAACAGCTCCGCTTTGGCTATAACCTAAGTATACCTTAACCTTAGGTCTATTTCGGTGAAGTTTTAGGCTATATAAGGACCTTAAACCCTCTCCCATTTCAGCCATACGAATTTGGATTTGAGAGAGAGAAAGTGTGGGAGATGTGGGAGAGTCTCCCTACCCTTCTTCTCTGCTGCTATCTATGCTCCACCACTCCGTTCTAATCGCTTTTCCGGCAATTCCAGCTCCGTTTCTAGGTAAGAAACCCTAACCCTAAATCTTTTTTAGGATGTGATAGTTGTAGGTTATGAAATAGCTAACCTATTTCATTCTATAGGTTGCCAAACTCTCGTATACGGAAGCTTAGCAAACCTATCGACTCCGTTACGATTCTACGACACAAGGTGCGGACTTTAAGTGCATAGGTTATGGTTTTCAATGCTTTCAATGTCAGATAATGATAGATTCATAATCTGCATGCAATTGCACATGTACAAAGTGCTTTCTGTTTTCTGTTTTGATTAAAGTTGTAGAATATGGAATTTTACATATTCTAGGTATTCGTAGAAAATACCGTATACGTATATTTTTTGGAAATGTATTTGACATGATTATTTGTTGTATGGATATACGATATATGGATAAAATACTTATTTGGCGAAAGGATTCGCCTAAATACATGTTTTTTTAATATACACTGTATGTAGAAATACTGTATTGTGAGAAATACCGTATACATGTATAATTTAGAGATGTGTTTGCCATAATTAATTGTTGTATAAATATATTATGTGTGCATAAAATATTTGCTTGGCGAAAGGATTCGCCCTACTACATGTTTGCTAACATACACTAAGTATGTTGAAATAGTGTATGTTATGTGTTTGTGGAAATGCTTGTGTGAGCAAGTGTTTGGATGTTGATGCCTTAGAAGGGTGTTGAGATGGGATTCTCAACTACCCTAGAGACATATATGATTACCTCCGTGAGGTTGTCTACTTAAACCACTTATTTGCAATATATGTGTTTGTATTCCTACTGATGTAATGCTTTACAATATGCTTTATATCATGCTTTATAACATGCCTTATAACATGCCTCCTAGCATGCTTGAATTACTTTGTTTATCATGCTTTACTCCACATGCTATGGATGAGAATTGATTGAGTTTGGGACTATGTCTATAGTCCAGACAGTCGGTACCAGATTTGAGATCGTAGCTGAGGTTTCATATCACCATGTGGGATGTGTTTGATGAACCCGAGTCGTACGTCAGTTGGCGACAGTGGTTAGGCCACGCGAAGTGCTTATGCACTTCATGTCATCTAATTGATTGTGCGCTCGAGCTAGTCAGGCTCGTCAAGTAACCTGATATGTCTAATGTATGTTCACCATGTTTGGTCGCTACTGCTTGAACCTAGGGTACCAAACTTACCAGTGAAATCCCCTTTAACCATGGTACCTCGATCTGCTAAGACTCATGAGCCGGGCATGGTGGTATGGGACACCGTGGTCGAGCTGTCAGCCTACGCTGGGGCCACGTTCCTCCTTGTAGTGACCAGTGAGCAACCACACTCGTGAGCTGATTATGGTGGTATGGGACACTATATTCGAGCTGTCGGCCTACACTACTTAATGAGTGATGTGGGAGTGATGCAACGATTCTGTGTAACAGCCCTGGCAGCCCTGACCGTATCCGGTGTAGTGACTTCGAGCATACTCTAAATCTACGGTGAGGCAACGAGTCTTCTCGTAGTAACAGAGTATAAGCTAGGCCTGTATTGATAAGGTGATGGGGGAGTGATGCAACGATTCCGCGTAACAGCCCTGGCAGCCCTTGTAGTGACCTAGAAAACACACCATCGTCTGAGATTAACTAGGACTGACGACCCTAGAATGGATCATGTTTGGGAATGATACAAGGGAGGTACCTTAGTTTCCCAATCCTGCTGTTTGAAATGGAATAATAACAACTCGGTAATCATGCTCATCATGCATTGCATGTGCCTGGAAGATGTAGAGCACTGAGGGATGAAAGCATGCCGTGAACGAAGAGGGTGTCGCATGAGGGAGTATGTCGGTGAGGGCATACATCATGTCATTCATACTTGCATTAATAAGAGTAGTTAAGAGTGTTTGATTGTGCTACTTTATCATTACTGCTTGACTGAGTCGATAACATGTTAACCTATGCTTTATTGTTCCACTGAGTTAGCTACTTACTCCCACGTTACGGGACGGTGTTGTATACACCAACCAGATTTGTTGAGTTTCGGGTGATGGCGATGCTTATGAAGCAGAGCCGGATTACTTCTATGATGATAAGGAGGAGATCTCCTATCTGTATCTCTCTGGCAGGTCAATGAAGACCTGGTATTGTATTAACAGGGCTATGGTACTTGGGATAGGAGATATTATACTTCCTCACATTTTGATATATTTTAGAACTGTACTTGTAATTATTTAACCTGGTAACATTATCACACTCTGGAGACTCACCACTATTTTTATATTATATATATATATATATATCTATCACAGTCTTCCGCTTGCAATTTAACTGTCTCTGGAGTATGATAGGTTGTTTTGGCTTAATATCACTCATGTTCACTACTCTAATACAGACAACATTCAATCATCATTCATTTTGTTGCATAAGTGATGTTCTGGAACTCGGGAGTTGAGTTACTACTCGACCCCCGATTTTTAGGATATTACAGTTGGTATCAGAGCATGATTTAGATTAAACCGGACCTGAGTTATGGTCACACGACACACACTGACGCACTCTGACTTAGGAGGGAGCGATGGAACATAGAAACAGACTTAGGTTCTCTAATTTCGCCAAATAACACAATGGGTTGAGATCAACTGTAGAAATTGGACCCGTAAGCCTCAATGATTACACGAAATGATCTCGAATCACCTTTAGGCCGTCAGTCAACGGGTTTGAGTCGTTTCCTAGAAACGAATGCCCTTAGTTTGTGGGTCAACCACAACACCTTACACTTCATCTCAAAGCCTACAACCCCTTTTTATCCAATTCCTTCAAAATCTCTCCTTGCACCACTTCATTCTTTAATTTTTTTTTTCTAAATCCGTTCATACCAGATATAAATTCTAACATATAAATGATAAAGAATAATACTTAAATAAAAAGTTACTATAAATAGTAAATATATGTATAAATTGGACTTTTGACCATTCAAACTTTTGAATCTAACCAAGTAAATGGGTTAGTTGGATAGATCAGCTCCTCTTACCCAAAAATCATATGCCACACGTCATATAAACTCATTCCAGTTTACAAATTGGCCCCGAAAATGTCTCAAATGGAGTTGGGAGCCACACTATGCGATCCGGGGGGACCCGGGACAGACCCGGGGTGCCATTGGACCCTTGGGAGGGTGGAGAACACCACCCAGCCGCAGTACGTTGCTGGCCCGTTTTCGGCCACTTTTTTTCTGCGATTTTGGTCCGATTTTAAAAAATCATATCTCCCTCGTTATAACTCCGATTTAGGTGATTCAAAAGCCAGATTCGAGCTTGATAAGTCTAGTTTCATATAAAAATATAATAAAATATTTAATATAGTTAAATATGGATCGTTGTGTCAACTGTCTGAAAATTATTAGTTTGGACAGCTGCTGCTTCTAGAATTTTTAGAATTTTTCTACAAGACAAAATCTAATAAAATTTGGTGGAGATGAAGTATACTTGATAATGAACTACTAGAAAATTAATTAAAATAATATACCAACTATAAATGCTAGAAAAAGGCGTAGAACTTCCCTAGGCACGTGTGGTGCCTACCAAATTTTGTGGGGCCCCTCCTTCTTGTTCGTTTTGCCCCGTCCTTCTCAAATCACCTCCAAGCTCTCATTTCTCTTTAAACTTGCTATCCTCTCTCTTAAATCTGCCTCCCAATCGTCTGATCTATCATTTTTTGCCACAACCCATCCACATCCATCGTTCATAGTAACACCTACCCTCTACCCTTTCCATTTTCTCTCATTTGAGCTCCTACACCCCCCATTTGAAGCTCACATTTGTGTAAGCTCTCTAACCCATCCATTTTCTTCCCTTCCCTTCTTCAAACCCTGCCTCTTGGGCCTTTACAATCCCTGTTGAGGCTCAAGTTCATGGAGAACCAAAAAACTCCAGCCCCCGTTTCCCCTTATTCTCATTTTTCATGGCTCTATCCGAGCTCATCCATATGTTGTCTTGTAGTTTGCATGGGCTACTGTCTTAGGGTGGTTATGTTTTTATGTTGATAGGTGTAGTAGTTGGTAGAATGTTTTAGATGTTTGAGAACGTTTAGGGCCCGTTCGGCCAAATTACATTAGGTAAGTTTACGGTGGATAGAATTGTAAAAGTAATAATAAATGTATGTGTAGGATATGGTCCCTAAATTGGTGTATCCCATGTTTTCCAATGCCATGTTTGGAATGTATGCAATTAGAAGTATATCCCGGGTTTTCCTATTACACTTAGAAATTCATTATCCTAGGATTTGGAAATCCCATCTCACACTTTTCCAACACCAGGCTCATTTTCCAAAGCCTATACCATTAATTTTAATCCCCTCCCACCCTCCTACCAGATATGTCACTCTCAATCCCGAGGAGGAATTAGCAATGCAGTCCCATTTACTACAACTTAAGACCACTGACCAAATAGTGTTGAAGTGACCAAGTCCCTTGATATACATTAACCCACCACACTCTGACAGCTTAGGCTTTTAGAGTAAATGGTGGTTTGACAAATGGGCCCTTAGAGTTTTGGACCTAGAGCGGTGCTCCTAGATTTCGACAGGCCTAACTGTGTAAGAAATCCAACAAATTTATAATGTGAACCTTAGGACCCTCTTAGTTGGAATGAGCATGTGTGTAGTGCTCGAGCATAGTTAAATTTAAGTTTGGGCGACTCAATTCCAAATTAGACAACTTTGACCCTAAGTGATAAAACCCTTCCTGTATTAGACATATGTGAAATCATCTAGCATATGAGCATAGACTTTGGACTACACCTAAATTAAGACTAGACTACCGGATACATTAGAGAAGGCCAGAGACTAATAGATGTAGCTAGGTCAAATTAATACACCTCCTTGATCTGGGTGGCGCAGCAGAAGCGTGGTGGACCCTACCCCACTGGCCCAGGATCGAAATTGTGCTCGTTGAATATGAACATTATAGAAGCCCTAGCAAGTTCTACTATGAGAAACCATTTTAGGATGATCTAGTAAGATTTGATTCGCCATTTCCTTGGACATAGATAATAACCAGGACTCTCTTAAACCAATGGGCAACCCAAGGAATAGGACATTTGAGCCTTTCAATGATGGACATTCCCTACGTTTTTAGGGTGATCGGACTATGGAATTACTAAAATATACAACTGCGAAACATTCGCGGCTTGACCCAATTCTCAATCCTGGGTGACTACCAATGGACTCAGTGCTGACGAGTAGAAGACCAGGATCCACTAGGATACGATAAGCTTTCTACCCTGGCCCGGTAGATGATCGATGTATCGGGATCGAGCCCACTATAACCGTCTCTCCGTGTTGGTCAAACATTGAAAACAGCTATCTTACTCTAAATTGTTGGGGATTGTCGTCGAGACTCCAAATAGTTAAAGAAATAAATTATAGCAAACTATGAGGGTTTGAGAAATGGATAAAGAAATAAGTTTTAAGGGGGGTAGACTAAAATGAACCAGGCTAGTATATACCCTACCACGCGTAGGAACTCGAAATCAACAAGTCTTAGGCAAATGAAATAATAGAAATCTTTCCTTATTACCCTTAGCCAATTTCGGGGACAAAATTTTATTTTAAGGGGGGTAGATTGTAACAGCCTAGATTTTTCCCAACCTGGAATTAGACGTCCTTAGGCAATGGGTTGATCTTAACACCTTATTAAATTGTCAGAACTCAATCCCAAAGTCTAAAACCACTTCTGGAGTCATTTCCTTCACAAATCCCACCCTTCACCACCTTGATCTTTCAATTTTTCTAAGCACTTTCACCCTAGACACTATCTTAAACTAGCTAAGTAGTACAACTTGGATCACTCTATATACAAACTACAAAGGACTAAGTACCACCTCAGACGAAAATCACTAAGGATTAAATCCTTTAGAAATGAGACAAAATAACTAAGTGCTAAACTAGATTAGCTACGAAATCCGTTTAAATCGCTTTAAATACGATCTGCAAGACCCAAAACTTGTAGAATCATTGACGCTAGGTTACCCTAAAATCTAGGATCAAACTCATTACTTAACTGCTCTAAGGAGCACGTTGAAACTCCGTATCAGATCTGGACCGCACATTAGGAGTCTGAATAATACGAGGTTAAGGAATTAGGACCGCCTCGCTGGGCTTGACAACCATCTCGGAAATCAAATCCAGCCAGTGTCCCACGGCTGTTTGCTTGAGTCCGGAGCGAGAGAGAGTGAAAACACTTGTTTCTTTACAAAATAAATATCTTGAATAGTAATTTGAGACTCGTCGCTTATGATCAAGATAAGCAACTGACCATCGACCGACCAAATTACACCCTCGGATCAGGAAAAATTTCATAAACATTTACATGTACTCGGAATTTCGGATTTAGATTCGCTGACCGTTGAACTGAAACTGGTCCGCCACATGTGATCTAGAAATCCGACTGAAATGAAAACTTAACTAAATGTAGATCCAGTGTTAGTGAGCTTAAGTCCGACTTTTGGCTCAAAGAGGTCCGCCAGAAGTCCTCCATTGAGCTGAAACAGCTCCGCTTTGGCTATAACCCAAGTATACCTTGACCTTAGGTCTATTTCGGTGAAGTTTTAGGCTATATAAGGACCTTAAAACCTCTCCCATTTCAGCCATACGAATTTGGATTTGAGAGAGAGAAAGTGTGGGAGAGTCTCCCTGCCCTTCTTCCCTGCTGCTATCCATGCTCCACCACTCCGTTCTAATCGCTTTTCCGACGATTCCAGCTCCGTTTCTAGGTAAGAAACCCTAACCCTAAATCTGTTTTGGGATGTGATAGTTGTAGGTTATGAAATAGCTAACCTATTTCATTCTTTAGGTTGCCAAACTCCCGTATACGGAAGCTTAGTAAACCTATCGACTCCGTTACGATTCTACGACACAAGGTGCGAACTTTAAGTGTATAGGTTATGTTTTTCAACGCTTTCAATGTCAGATAATGATAGATTCATGATCTGCATGCAATTACACATGTACAAAGTGCTTTCTGTTTTCTGTTTTGATTAAAGATATAGAATATGGAATTTTACATATTCTAGGTATTCGTAGAAAATACCGTATACGTATATTTTTTTGAAATGTATTTGACATGATTATTTGTTGTATGGATATACGATATATGGATAAAATACTTATTTGGCGAAAGAATTCGCCTAAATACATGTTTTACTAATATGCACTATATATGTAGAAATACTGTATTGTGAGAAATACCGTATACATGTATAATTTAGAGATGTGTTTGCCATGATTAATTGTTGTATAAATATATTATGTGTACATAAAATATTTGCTTAGTGAAAGGATTCGCCCTACTACATGTTTGCTAACATACACTAAGTATGTTGAAATAGTGTATGTTATGTGTTTGTGGAAATGCTTGTGGAGCAAGTGTTTGGATGTTGATGCCTTAGGAGGGTGTTGAGATGGGATTCTCAACTACTCTAGAGACATATATGATTACCTCCGTGAGGTTGTCTACTTAAACCGCTTATTTGCAATATATGTGTTTGTATTCCTACTGATGTAGTGCTTTGCAACATGCTTTATATTATGCTTTATAACATGCCTTATAACATGCCTACTAGCATGCTTGAATTACTTTATTTATCATGCTTTACTCCACATGATATGGATGAGAATTGATTGAGTTTGGGACTATGTCTATAGTCCAGACAGTCGGTACCAGATTTGAGATTGTGGCTGAGGTTTCATGTCGCCACGTGGGATGTGTTTGACGAACCCGAGTCGTACGTCAGTTGGTGACAGTGGTTAGGCCACGCGAAGTGCTTATGCACTTCATGTCATCTAAGTGATTGTGCGCTCGAGCTAGTCAGGCTCGTCAAGTAACCCGATGTGTCTAATGTATGTTCACCATGTTTGGTCACTACTGCTTAAACCTAGGGTACCAAACTTACCAGTGAAATCCCCTTTAATCATGGTACCTCGATCTGCTAAGACTTATGAGTCGGGCATGGTGGTATGAGACACCGTGGTCGAGCTGTCGGCCTACGCTGGATCCACGTGCCTCCCCGTAGTGACCAGTGAGTAACCACACTCGTGAGCCGATTATGGTGGTATGAGACACTATATTCGAGTTGTCGGCCTACACTACTTGATGGGTGATGGGGGAGTGGTGCAACGATTCCGTGTAACAGCCCTGGCAGCCCTGACCGTATCCGGTGTAGTGACCTCGAGCATACTCTAAATCTACGGTGAGGCAACGAGTCTTCCCGTAGTAACAGAGTATAAGCTAGGCCTGTATTGATAAGGTGATGGAGGAGTGGTGCAATGATTCCGCGTAATAGCCCTAGCAGCCCTTGCAGTGACCTAGAAAACACACAGTCGTCTGAGATTAACTAGGACTGACGACCCTAGAATGGATCATGTTTGGGAATGATACAAGGGAGGTACCTTAGTTTCCCAATCCTGCTGTTTGAAATGGAATAATAACAACTCGGTAATCATGCTCATCATGCATTACATGTGCCTGGAAGATGTGGAGCACTGAGGGATGAAAGTATGCAGCGAACGAAGAGGGTGTCGCATGAGGGAGTATGTCGGTGAGGGCATACATCATGTCATTCATACTTGCATTAATAAGAGTAGTTAGGAGTGTTTGATTGTGCTGCTTTATTATTACTGCTTGACTGAGTCGATAACATGTCAACCTATGCTTTATTGTTCCACTGAGTTAGCTACTCACTCCCATGTTACGGGATGGTGTTGTACACACCAACCAGATTTGTTGAGTTTCAGGTGATGGCGATGCTTATGAAGCAGAGCCGGACTACTTCTATGATGATAAGGAGGAGATCTCCTATCTGTATCTCTCTGGCATGTCAATGAAGACCTGGTATTGTATTGACGGGGCTAAGGTACTTGGGATAGGAGACATTACATTTCCTCACATTTTGGTATATTTTAGAACTGTACTTGTAATTATTTAACCTGGTAACATTATCACACTCTGGAGACTCACCACTGTTTTTATATTATATATATCTATCATAGTCTTCCGCTTGCAATTTAACTGTCTTGGAGTATGATAAGTTGTTTTGGCTTAATCTCACTCATGTTCACTACTCTAATACAGACAACATTCAATCATCATTCATTTTGTTGCATAAGTGATGTTTTGGAACTCGGGAGTTGAGTTACTACTCGACCCCCGATTTTCAGGATGTTACATAACCCCTTGCTCTGGCAATAATAGCACAGGGGCGGACATCAACCTGTCCTTCAGCTCCTTGAAGGCTGCTTCCGCCTTCTCATTCCAGGCGAACTTCAGGTCCTTCCGTGTTAACTGAGACAACGGCCTGGTAATCTTCGAGAAATCCCGAATGAAGCATCTATAATACCCTGCCAGACTAAGGAAACTCCTCACCTGGGTGACCAAGCTAGGCTGCTGCCAATCCTGAACCGCGGTTACCTTAGCAAGGTCCACTGCTATCCCATCCTTGGACACCACATGTCCGAGGAACTTGACTTCCTCCTGCCAGAAGTCGCACTTCTTATACTGCGCGAACAACCGGTTCTTCTTCAACGTATCCAACACCGCTCTCAGGTACTCTTCGTGCTCCTCTCGACTCGTAGAGTATATTAGAATGTCATCAATAAAGACGATGACGAATCAGTATAGGAATGGCCAAAATACTCAGTTCATCAGGTCCATGAACATGGCTGGTGCGTTCGTAAGACCGAACGACACCACTAGAAACGCATAGTGCCCAAAGCATGTCCTGAAAGCCGTCTTCTGTACGTCCTCATCTCTGACGCGTAGCTGATGATACCCTGACTGCAGATCAATCTTCAAAAAATACTTCGCCCCCTTCAACTGATCAAACAGATCATCAATCCTGGGCAAAGGATACTTGTTCTTCACGGTGACCTGGTTCAACCTACGGTAATCAATACATAACCGTAGCGACCCGTCCTTCTTCTTCACAAATAGAACAGGTGCTCCCCAAGGAGACACACTAGGTCGTATGAAACCCTTCTCTACTAGCTCATCAATCTGTCTCCGCAGTTCCTCCATCTCACATGGAGGCATACGATAAGTCGACAATGAGATAAGTGTCACACCAGGCCTAAGATCAATGGTGAAATCGATCTCGCGCCGAGGAGGCAAATCAGGAATCGTCGTAAACACATCTGTATACTCTCGAACAACCGGCGTGTTTCCTAATGTCGGACCACCAATCAGCTTTAATAAAGTAGTATAACACTCAACACGGCAGGGCCAACTGACCTGTACTGGAAACGTGAAAGCTGTACCGTCAGATCCATAGGCCGTCACGACCCGAGTATCACAATCTATCTCAACCTTCATCTTCGTGAGCCAGTCCATACCGAGAATGATGTCAAAATGTCATAGTGGAGCAACAATGAGGTCGACAAGCACGGTTCTGCTACCCAAATCCACAGAGCAACCCTCACATATCCGTGCGACATCCGAAAAAGTCCCAGTGGCCGTAGTGAGTCTCACTCCCTTCACGGGAGTAGTACGTAAAGTTAGATGCTTAACTGCCCCTATATGAAATAATAGAAGTAGTGGACCCAGTGTCCACCAACAAGGAAACAGAAGTACCGTGAATGTGAGTGGTACCCGCAAAAGTTGTCGGGGCCGAAATCGACGTCTCAGGTGCCTCGGTAACAAGCGTATGTACTCAAGCCTGCTGCTGACGGTTTGACTATGGAACCAAGGGCCGTTGAGGCGGTCTGAAGCGTGATACAGGAGGTCGGAAGGAAGGATGAGCAGGGGCGGTCTGTAGAGGTGGAGTCGATAAAGCCTGTGGGTGAGAACGACTAATGATCTGCGGCGGAGAGAACCCACTATCCTTCATCCGCGCGAAACAACTCCCAATAGGATGACCCTGTTTCCCACAGTACGTGCAGGTCACAATAGGGCACCTCATCGGAGCCACTAGCGCTGCGATCCTAGGAGGCGAGTCAGCACGAGGCCTCTTTCCTAGGAAAGGCCTGCTCTGTACCTTCGGTTGTGGTCTCATAACCATAGTACCACGAGAACGGACCAGCCGATCAACATCCTGCTCGGCCATCATAGACATGTGAACCAGCTCCGCATAAGAAGGTATAATGATGCAGCACATCTTCGACCGTATATCAGGTCACAAACCCCTAGAAAAATGACGCATCCACATCTACTCATCAACCAGGATGATCGGGATAAAGCGGCCCAACTCTGTGAAGTGGTGCTCATACTCAGTAACGGTCATGCCTCCCTGCCTGAGGCGTAGAAACTCATCCTCCCGCTCATGTCTGTAGGTCTGCGGGTAATACTTCTCATGGAACCGGAACTCGAATGCCGCCCAAGTCCACACATAGTCCGCTGCGATAGACCGCAGCACACTGTCCCACCACAGACTGGCCTCCCTCTCAAACATGAAAGTGGCCAACTCGACGTGCTCTACCTCAGTACAGTGCAGTATCCGTAACATCTTGGAGATGCGGTCTAGCCAAAACTCAGCCTCCTCGGGTCTGTGAGAACCCATGAATGAGGGAGGCCTCAAGCGTTGGAATCGCTGGGCAGGCCACGTGTACCAACATCTCCAGTAGGGGGTGCAATGGGTGTGGGCAGAGACACATCCTCAAATTGAGCAGGAGGCTCTGTATGCTCAGCAGGACGTGTAGATGTCGGAGGTGGAGTTGCACTCCCACCCTGAGATAAGGCCTCAACAATAGTGGCCATAAGCTACTGGTGCTGTTGCTGCTGCATCTGCTGCTGATGCATCATCAACATCAATTAGTCAATCCTATCAGTAGGTGGAGCAGCCTGTGGGTCCTGCTATGTAGATGATGATGCCCGATGCTGCTCGTGAACCGGGGGTGTATAAGGTGGCAGTCCACCAGTAGGACCAGCAGGAGGCCGATCAGAGTTTAACCCTCGGTCCGTAGGACCACCTCTACCAGAAGGAGTCTGGTCCATTGAGCCAGTAAGAAGGAGGTGTGCCGTACTCTGTGTATACTGCCGCGGCATGCCCTATACAACATAGGTTGCAACATTGGTGAGATAAAGTATAGTAACACATTATATAAGCACTTTAAGCATTCCACACATCTCATAGCAAAAGAGGCTACATGCTTTTCATTTACCCAAAATTGTCATAGTACATAGACTACAGAGTTACATGAATCATGACAGAAATTACATGCGAGCTAATTACATTCATAGCATCAAACACTTAAAACATACTACTACCTACTACATCATCAACATGAAACATAATCCGCCTAAAGCGGTAAACAAAGCAAACTACAAACAACTGCATGGATGATTAGGTATCCGAATCCGACGATGGAGGAGGAGCATTCTTGTCCTGTAAACAACACAGGATGGCTTTCAAGGTGCGAGACACCTTACTGAGCTTGGTTTGGACCCGCCCGACTTCCTGTCGCAGGGCGGCCTGGCCCTCCTCAAGACGGGCTAAGCGCGCATCTATGGAAGCCCGATCAGAGCCCTGCTCCTGAGCCGCAGGAGGTGAACTCTCATCTGTATCCTGGGCCTCAGGCTCTTCTTCCTGTATCTCATCACCGCCACCCTCTTCACTACCAGCCTCGAGGTCAACACTCTCCTCACCGGCACTATCCGACTCATCTCCGGACTCATCGAGTCGGGCTTGTCGTTGGCGAGGGCTGATCTTCATGTTGTTAAGTGTAGCCTCACTTATGACTCAGACTGGCACAAGGTCTTCCATGTTGAGCCTATAGCCGACATCACGAGCCATCTTACATATCAGGCGGCCAAATGGGAGCGAGAGGTCGTTCCTGACAGATCGAACAACTTGAACTATCTGATATAGAATGAACGTGGGCAGGCATAAGTTATCCCCATGTCCCATCCTGTATAGAAAGTCCACCATCAACCGAGTACACTTTGTGCGGTTACTCGACCGTGGATACACATTATATGTGAAAATGTGGTGGAGCAAACGGAAGTCATCTGTCATCTTTGTCGACGGAAGACAGTTTCCTCGCGTCCAAGAGACCCGCCGACCACAAAGGTATCGCGTACGGCGATCCCTTTCCCGCGCACTCCTGGAGAAGTTGTCATTTGGAAGCACTTCACCACGTGAGATGTTCATGATCCGCGCCACCTCAACCACAGTAAGCCTTATGCCCCTCACAGAGACAGTGAACTGAAGCGGCTCCAACGATGGGTCTATGATATGAGCGTAGAAGGCACAAACCGTGTTCTCACATGTAGGAGACTCGCCTTCAAACATAAGACCCCATTCGACGACATCCACCAAATGGTCCATCATCGGGTGTAGCCCAAACATCCTTTCATCCACGTGAGCTTCAAACACTATCTTATGGCTAGCAAAACGATCGTATTCAAAACCAATAGGTAGTGCATCCCTGATCGGCAGTTGGGGATCCAGGTCCCGCTTTGACCTATACTCCCATACAGTAGTGCCGGCCCCAACATCAGCCCTTCTTCTGGAACGGGTAGGGCTGCTCGGCCCAGCATCATCTGCAGTAGTTTTCTCTTTCCCATGAGAGAGAGGATTGAGGAAATGGAGAAAATGGTCATAATCACCTCGAAAAGGGCCATGAAAATGGAGGAAGGAGAGAGAAATGACTGATTTCTTTGGTTCTCCATGAACAATCGTCCCAACAGGTGTTGAAGAGGCCCAAAGGACAGGGAATGAAGAAGGAACAAGGAAGAAATGGGATGGGTTAGAAGGTTGCACGATTTTTTGAGCTCCAAGTGAGAGTGTGGGAGCTCAAATGTGAAAGAAAGGGGAAGAATAGGATGGTAGGGTTGTTGTAGTCAATGGAAGTGGGTGGATTATGGTCGAAAATGAAGGATTGAAAGATTGGAGGAAGGATTTGAGAGAGAAAATTGCAATTGGAAGGGAAGGGTGCTTGGAAGGGAAAATGTGAGGGAGGGGGCTGATACAGACCTAAATTTGGGACCCCTCCAGACATTTCGCACGCACCAAGTGTGCGTAGAGGTCGGGTCGACCATGCCCAAGCCTGGCCCAACCCGAGCGGACCAGCCTGACCGCGGTTCCGCCGCGGTCCGCCTTACCCAGCGCCATGTTGCCGCGGTAGGGTGGTGCTCTCCACCATCCCAAGGTGCCAAATGCACCTTGGTTCAACCCTGGGTGCCTATATATTTAAGTGGGGAGGCCCCCAACTCTATTCTGTTCCAGATCGAGTAGTTTTGAGAACTCACTGATCCAGACAGACTTTTTACTAATTTTTAACGGCTGAGATTGGGTGGAATGGACTCTAGACTCGTCAATAGATGACCTAGGAATGTTTTAAGGTCGTCCCGTGCGACCAGGGTTGGGTACGGACTCGAGTTCGATGTCCATTTTCAGTGAACTTTGCCGTTGGATGAAATTGGAATACCTAAGACTATTTCTATATTATTCTCTCACCCTCCTAAGTTGTAATGCGTCAGCGTATGTCGTGGGAATATAACTCAGGTCCGGTTTAATCAAAATCATGCTCTGATACTAACTTGTAACGCCCTGAAAATCGGGGGTCGAGTATAACTCAACTCCCGAGTTCCAACGCATCACTTATGCAACATAAATAATGATGATTAAATGTTGTCTGTGTTAGAACAATAAACATGAGTGAGATTATACCAAAACAGTAATTCATACTCCAAATCAATTGTATAAAGGCAAGCGGAAGACTGAACTGTATATATATGTATGTAAAGAAACAAAATCATTTCATTCTCCAGAGTATGAATCCATCTGAGTCACCATATATATATGTCTGTTTTATGAACAAAATGTCAAAATTTAAACTAAGGAGTAATCCCTGTAAGTCCCGTCGATCCGGACAGCCTAGTCGAAGCCGCCAGAGTACTGCATGTATGAGAACTGGTCCTGGTCCTCATCGTAGTCTGGCTCCACCTTCTGTGTCGTTGGCTCATCTAAACCTGAGACAGAGTCTGGTTGGTGTGCGTAACACTGTCCCGTAACGTGGGAGTGAGTAGTTAACTCAGTGGAACAATAAAGCATAGGTTAACATGTTATCAATACAGTCAAGCAGTAATGATAAAGCAGTAAAATCAGACACTCCTAACTACTCTTATTAATGCAAGTATGTATGCGGTCATGATGGATGCCCTCACCGCACCCTCCCTCGTGCGACACCATCTTACGATCGCGGCATGCTTTCATCCCTCAGTGCTCCACATCTTCCAGGTACATGCAATGCATGATGAGCATGATTACCGAGTTGTTATTAGTCCATTTCAAATAGCAGGGTTGGAAAACTAAGGTACCTCCCTTGTATCATTCCCAAACATGATCCAATCTAGGGTCGTCAGTCCTAGTTAATCTTAGACAATGATGTGTTTTCTAGGTCACTACAAAGGCTGTCAGGGCTGTTACACACAAAGGTTACACCACTCCCCCATCACCTCTTTAACGATTCATCATTATACAGAAACAGGCCTAGTTCATACTCTATATACCGTGGTAAAACTCTAAGGCTCACCGTGATTTCAGAGTATGCTCGAGGTCACTACAAAGGGCTATCAGGGTTATTATGCACAAAGGTTACACCGCTCCCCCATCACCTTATCAATGTAGGCCGACAGCACGAATATAGTGTCTCATACCACCATAATTGGCTCACGAGTCTGGTTGCTCACTGGTCACTATGAGGAGGCACATGGCCACAGCGTAGGCCGACAGCTCGACCACGATGTTCCCTACCACCATGCTCGGCTCATGAGTCTTAGCGGATCGAGGTACCATGGTTAACGGGATTTCACTAGTAAGTTTAGTACCCTAGGTTAAGCAGTTGCGACCAAACATGGTGAACATACATTAGACATATCGGGTTACATAACGAGCCTGACTAACTCAAGCGCACAATGAATTAGACGACATGAAGTGCATAAGCACTTCGCGTGGCCTAACCACTATCGCCAACTGACGTACGACCCGGGTTCGTCAAACACATCTAACGTGGCGACAAGAATCTCAACCACGATCTCAAGTCTAGTACCGATTGTCTGGACTATAGACATAGTCCCAAACTCAATTAATCCTTATTCATAGCATGTGAAGTAAAGCATAATAAATAAAGTAATTTAAGCATGTTAGTAAGCATGTCAATAAGCATGTTATAAACACTACTTAAATAGGAATACAAACACATATATTGCACAAGTAAGAGGTTTAAGTAAACAACCTCAGGGAGGAAATCATACATGTCTCTAAGGTAGTTGAGAATCCCATCTTAACACCCTCCTAAGGCATCAACATCCAAACACTTACTCACACAAGCATTTTCACAAACACTTAACATACACTTTTTCAACATACTTAGTGTATATTAGCAAACATGTATTAGGGTGAGTCCATTCGCCAAGCAAGTATTTTACGCATACATAATATATTTATACAACAAATAATCATGGAAAATACATCTGTAAAATATATATGTATACGGTACTTTCTACAATACAGTATTTCTACATACATAGTGTATTTTAGTAAAACATGTATTTGGGCGAATCCTTTCACCAAATAAGTATTTTATCCATATATCGTATATTCATACAACAAATAATCATGTCAAACACATTTCCAAAATTTATACGTATACGGTATTTTCTACGAATACCTAGAATATGTAAAATTCCATAATCTACATCTTTAATCGAAACAGAAAATAGAAAGCACTTTGTACATGTGCAATTGCATGTAGATCATGAATTTATCATTATCTGTCATTGAAAGTGTTAAAAACCGTAATCTATACACCTAAATTCCTCACCTTATACCATGGAATCGCAACGGATCAGCTAGGTTTTCCAAGCTTCCATATTCAGTAGTTTGGTAGCCTAAAGAATGAAATAGGTTAGCTACTTCATAACCTACAACCAACACACTCCAAAACAGATTTAGGGTTAGGGTTTCTTACCTTAAAATGAAGTCGGTATCACCGAAAAAGCGGCAAGAACGGAGTGGTGGAGCTAGGGTAGGGACAGGAAACAGTAACAGGGAAATTCTCCCACTTCTCTCACTCTTTCTCTCTCTTTTCTCACTTCTCTCTCTAGGTTTTCCTCAAATTCGTATGGCTGTGAGAGAGGGTGTTCTAAGGTCCTTATATAGCCTAAAACCTCTCCAAACTAGACTTGAGGACAAGGTATACTTAGGTTATAGCCAAAGCGGCTTTGTTTCAGCTCAACGGAGGACTTCTGGCGAGCCTCCTTGAGCCAAAGGTCGGACTTAAGCTCATCAACCGTGGATCTACATGGAGTTAAGTTTTCGTCTCAGTCGAATTCCCAGATCATGCGTGGCGGACCAGTTTCAGTTCAACAGTCAGCGGGTCTCGATCTGAAATTTCAAGTACATGTAAATGTTTATGAAATTTTTCCTGATCCGAGGGTATATTTGGGTGAGATTCTGACGGTCTGGTAGCTTACAAATCGATCGCAAGTATCAAGTCTTAGATCACTATTACAGATATTTATTTTGTAAAGGAATTATGTGTTTTCACACTCCTTCGCTCCGGACTCAAGCGAACAGTCGTGGGACACTGTCTGGGTCTAATTTCCGAAATGGTTGTCAAGCCCAGTGAGGCGGTCCTAAGTCCTTAACCTCGTATCATTCGGACTGCCGATGTGCGGTCCAGACCTGATACGGAGTTTCAATGTGTTCCCGAGAGTAGTCGGGTAATGAGTTTGATCCTAGATTTTAGGGTAACCTAGCATCAATGATTCTACAAGTTTTGGTTTTTGTAGATCGTATTTAAAGTGATTCAATTAGATTTCATGGCTAATCTAGTTTAGCACTTAGTTAACTTTGTCAAATTTCTAAAGGATTTAATCCTAAGTGATTTCTGGTCGAGGTGGTACTCGAGCCATTGCACGGAAATTTACGAGTCGTTACATAAATAATGTCTACAATTAATTCTTTTCAATTACATGTTGCTGTTCAAATCTATCTAGACAGATTTTTGGGCCAACTTGAGGCCAGAAATTGATGCTTGCGGTGGGGAGTTTTGTATCAAGTGATATATGATTTTTAAAGGTACATGTCCCACCTATAAGTATGCCAAATTTCATCCTCAACTGACCTCATTTGGCTCCCCAAAAGAGTGGGCCAATATGGGTACCTTGCTGGATTTTCTGCTGTAATTCTAACAACATTGCAGTTTGGAAACTTAAAAATATAAAATAATTTCTGATCAAGTGGACCACTTTGGTAGACCCTACCTTGTACTATACATATGTGGAAATGTTGAAATTATTTTTCCACAATTTTTGGAGACCCTGGGCCCACCCCATTGGGTGCTCAATCAGGGTCTATTTAGAATTCTGCACCTAGCAGATTTTCTGGATAACTTGTATTCCTAAATTTAAATGAAATATTTCTGATTATGCAAAAATCCTTAAAATTTACAGAGAGGTGGCCCACCGTGGTAGGACACACCTACCAAGTTTTGGGGCCAACAGACCCTTGTGCATTTCGTGGAGCTAGCTGGACCGGCCCACTAGGCTGGGACGTCCAGCCATGGTTAGTCGTCCACCCTCCTTATAGGCCCACCTTGATGTGTTGTGTATCCTCACCATCTATCTATTTGTAGTCCATGTGGGACGTGGTCCACCTCCCTGAGAGTTATCCACTTTTTTGGGACCCAATTTAATGTTTTTTTTTAGGCCAATTGCCTAGGCCCATAGGACCTTCCACCTTTGAACGCCTAGGTCCATTGGGCTGTTGCTGAACTTCTAGTCCAGCAGCATTGTCCACCTGATTTATGTGTGTGATCCATTATGCTCATCTGGTGGGACCCACAGGGACATATGTGGGCCACCAATGAACATAAACTTAATTTATATTTAATATTGTTGACTCAAAGAAGCAGAAAATGGGTGAGTGGAAATTTCAAAGAATAGCCCATATTGGCTGCCCTTAATGGCATGATTTGGGCAGCATGGCCCACTAGATTTAAGGATGAATTATGCACATAAGCTTACCATTTTCTGAGGTGCATTTAGGCTTGATTGTGCACACTTAGAGGCCCACCCCAGTTGGGTTTATCTAGGTCCATGTATGTACCTAGTTAATGGATTCTTTAGGCCTTGTTGGACTGAAATTTTCTAAATGGGTCCATTAGACCCTTGGGCTTATATTTTTCTACATATTGTGATGGGTTTATGGGCCAAATGCATAAATAATTGGCCCTTCGGTTGCCCACTAAATTAACCTTGCATTTGGGCTAAGTTGTGAGGCCCAATTCACTTGGATTAAGCATAGAAATTGCCCATATGGTTGGAGTAACAGGCTGCCCATTAGGCCCACCACAATATGTGGGTTTGTGACCTTTATGGTTGGGCCCAACCTTGCTTGAGGGCCCACCATATTGCCTATGTGTTGGGCCTTGAGTATAAGCCCACTAGGCTATGGATCACCTTAGGCCTTGGGCCTTATTTCATGCTCAAGTTGTGGCGGGCTACCTCTTAGGAACTAGTTGAGGTTGGATGTCCTCCTGGGTGATCCTAAGGTAGGCCCATGGATTTCTCTATTGATGGTTAAAAGCCCACCATATACCCTAGGTTGATTATTTGAGGCTCAATATGGATGTATGTAAGTCTACCTCAATGTATGTTGGTCTAAGCCGTTCAAGCCTTGGATCGCCTGATCATGGAAGCATTCTCTGCCTTGGATTGCTTCTGGACTCACAATCCAGTAGCAGGCCCACTTAATCTTTTCATGATATATATACACACTCTCCATCTGGTGGGGTCCCCTATGAGTATAGTTGGCCTTCATGAGATTATTTTCACATAGTTAACTAATTTTTGGACCTTAGCAGGTCCAGGAAGTCAAGCGGGCTGAAAGTTTATCAAGGGGCCTTAAATGCACATTGTTATGGTTGAAACTTATTGGCTGTGGGGCCCACCATATTGAGAACTTGTGTACGTGTTGCATGCTTATATTTTCTTATAATCTCTGGGCTTAGTTAGTGAATTCTTTTAAGTCACCTTTAGTGATCATATGAGGACCCCATTTAGATCAGATTTTTGGGACATCTAGTAGGCCCAGTGTAACGCCCCGGATTTTTGCCAACTTGGGATTAGACGTCCTTAGGCAATGGGTCAATCCTAACACAGGTTTAACTTCTTAAACGCTCAATTAAAGCCTTAAATCGCTCCTTAAACCATTTTCTTCACAAATCTCACCCTTCACTATCTTGTGCTTTCAATTTTTCAAAGCACTTTCGCCCTAGACACTATCTTAAACTAGCTAAGTAGTATAACTTGGATCACTTTATATACAAACTACAATGGACTAAGTTCCACCTCAGATAAAAATCACTTAGGATTAAATCCTTTAGAAATTGACAAAGTGAACTAGGTGTTAAACTAGATTAGCCATGAAATCCATTTGAATCGCTTTAAATACGATCTGCAAGACCCGAAACTTGCAGAATCATTGACGCTAGGTTACCCTAAAGTTTAGAACCAAACTCATTTTCTGCTCTCGGGAATGAAACGAAACTTCGTATTAGGTTTAGATCGCACATCGGGAGTCCGATTAACCCGAAGCTAAGGAACTAGGACCGCCCCACTGGGCTTAACAAACATCTTAAAAATCAGCTTTATCCGATGTTCCACGGCCATTCGTTTCGAATCGGAGCGAGGTAGTGTGAAAAACACTATTCATATCCAAAAATAAATATCTCGGAATAGTGATCGGCATCATTCGTTGACGCGTCGTATTAAGCAACCTCGACCGTCGAATCGGACCAAATTACACCCCGGATTAAGAAAAATTTCAGAACATTTACATGTACTTGGAATTTCGATCGTGGCCCACCGACCGTCGAACCGAAAGTGGTCCACCACGTGCGATCCGGGTATCCGATCGAGTCAAAAACGTAATCCCACGTTGATCCATCGATGGTGAGCTTAAGTTTTTGGTTCAAAGAGGGCCACGAACTTCCTTTTGAGTGAAAAGTGGCGAAGTGCCTATATAAGCAGTCACCCTTGAACCTGAGTCTATTTTGGAAATGTTTTAGGCTATATAAGGAGCTTAGAGCACCCTCTCTCACAGCCATACGAATTTGTGTTTTGGGAGAGAGAAAAGAGAGAGAAAAGAGAGAGAAGGACTTGGAGATCGTTGCCGATCTTCCTCCTCCTGCTTTGGCTTGCTACACGGCGTACACCGCTCTATTCTAGACGCTTTCCCGGCGTTTTCCACCTCATTTGAAGGTAAGAAACCCTAACCCTAGGTCTGATTTGAGTTGGAATCGAGGTAGGATGTATACCAGATAACCGATTCCGCTCTTTAGGCTAGAAATCGCCCTAGTAGACGGAAGATCCTTTACCCTTTCTGATTCGTTGTTACCAAAGGCAAAGGTGAGGACTTTAAGTGTATAAGTTACGGTTTTCAACGCTTTCAATGTCGGATAATGGTAGATTCATGATGTATGCAAGTGCACATGTACAAAGTGCTTTAGTTTCTGTTTCGATTAACGTGGTAGAATTTGGAATTTCACATACTCTTAGTATTCGTATAAATACCGTATCGTATTTTTTGGGATAAATGTTTGACATGTTTATTTAATGTATGATTATATAATATATGAATAAATTACTAGTTTAGCGAAAGGGATCGCCAAAATACATGTTCACTTGTAAATGTGACGTATGTTGAAATTTGTATGTTAGAAATACCGTATCACGTATTTCTTTTGGAATAATGTTTGACATACTTATTTAATATATGATTATACAATATATGAATAAAATATTAGCTTGGCGAAAAAGAATCGCCGTATTACAAGTTCCCTTGTAAACACTATGTATGTTGAAATTGGGTATCCTGGAAAATACCCTATACGTATAAAATTTGTCTGATGCAATTGTCATGATTAATTGCTTGTAGTAATATATTATACATGGATAAAATACTCACTTGGCTAAAGGATAGCCTAATACATGTTTTGCTAACATACGCCATGTATGACGTAATAGTGTATTCTAAGTTTTGTGAAAATGACTTGAATGAGTATAGAATCCTCATTAAAAGTGCTTCGCCATGACTAAATGTCATGGAATCATGATTGTTGTATTGGCGATACCCTTTTGACGAAAGGATTTTCCCTAGTTCACGCCATGGCCAATATACACTATATACGCTGAGATGTGTGGCCCAAGTGTTTGCATGGAAATGATTGAATGAATATGGAACTTGGATTCTGCTTGCCATGACCATCCGTCGTGGGTGTACGCGTGTTATGATTGGGGCAACTCCCTAGGGAAAGGATTTGGCCTAATGCCTATGTGATCGACATATGTCATGTATGTTGATGTATGTTTGTTTAAGTGTTTCTTGAAATGCCCTGAATGAGTAGTGGTTAGTAAATTGTAATGTTTTAGGGTGTTGAGATGGGATTCTCAACTACTCAGAGACATGTATGACTACCTCCATGAGGTTATTTGCTTAAACCGCTTACTTGTAATATATGTGTTTGTATTCTATTGATGAAGTGCTTTACAACATGCTTTCTATCATGCTTTATAACATGCCTTATAACATGCCTACTAGCATGCTTTAATTACTTTGTTATTATGCTTTACTCCACATGCTATGGATGCGAATTGATTGTGTTTGGGGCTATGATTATAGTCCAGGACAATCGGTACTGCATTGAATTCGTGGTTGCAATTCATTTGCCACGTGAGATGTGTTCGACGAACCCGAGTCGTACTTCGGTTGGCGATAGTGGTCGGCCACGCGAAGTGCTTATGCACTTCATGTCGTTCAACTTGTTGTGCACTCGAGCTAGTCGAGCTCGTCAGGTAACCCGATTTGTCTAATGTATGTTCACCATGTTTGGTCGCCGCTTGAACCTAGGGTACCAAACTTACCAAGTGAAATCCCTTTTAACCATGGTACTCGATCCGCTAAGACTCATGAGCCGGGCATGGTGGTATGGGACACCGTGGTCGAGCTGTCGGCCTACGCTGGGGTCATGTACCTCCCCGTAGTGACCATTGCGCAACCAACCTCGTGAGCCGATTATGGTGGTATGGGACACTATATTCGAGTGTCGATACTTACGGCGAGAGCCGAGTAGCCGGTGAGACCGTGCTCGTGCCGACGGCGACGAGTCCTCCGTAGTATCTTCGAGTATACCAAGGTCCTGTGATTGGCGACGAGTCTTTCACAAGAATCGGAGTATGAGTTGAGCCGAGTACGGTGAGACCGTATTCGAGCCGACGGCTAGTGATTGAGCCAGTACGGTGAGATATGTACTTGAGCCGACGCAAGAATTGAGCCGCATACGGTGAGATTCAGATCCGAACCGACGGGTGACGAGCCCTTTGCGATGCCTTCACTACGTTTCTCAAACCATAATATCGTATGAGATTAACTAGGACCGACGACCCTAGAATGGATCATGTTTGGAAATGATACAAGGGAGGTACCTTAGTTTCCCAATACCGCCGATTGAAATGGACTAATAATAACTTAATCATGATCATCATGCACCGCATGTGCTTTGTAGATGTGGCGCACTAAGGGAGTAGCATTCGCGAACGTAAGATGATGTCGCTTGAGGGTGGTTTGGCAAGGGCATACAAAGATCATGTCATATCATTTTTGCACTTAACAAGAGTATTAGAAATGTTTGATTTATACCGCATTATCATTATCGCTTTGATTTGATAACATGTTAACCTATGCTTTCTTGTCTAATCCACCGAGTTGATCACTCACTCCCACGTTATGGACGGTGTTTGCAACACCAACCGCATTTATTGAGTTTGGTGGTGGCGATGCTTGTCAGAAGCAGAGCCGGACTACTTCTATGATGATAGGAGGAATTCTCCTATCTGTATCTCTCTGACGGGTCTCTGAAGACCTGGTACTATATTGACGGGGCTATGGTATTTGGGATAGGAGACATTACACTTCCTCACATTAGGTATATTTTAGAACTGTACTTTTAATTATTTAACCTGGTAACATTATCACACTCGGAGACTCATTATAGTTCATATATTTTATCTACCAATCACAGTCTTCCGCTTGCTAATTACTATGTCTCTCGGAGTATGATATTCTGTTTTGGCTTAATCTCACTCATGTTCAATGCACAAGTATAGTCAACATTCAAACATCATTCATTTTGTTGCATAAGTGATGTTCTGGAACTCGGGAGTTGAGTTTACGCTCGACCCCCGATTTTCAGGGCGTTACACCCAGAGTGGGCAGGGATGTCCTAGCTTGGCCCAGCCATATGTTAGGTTGACTTCCACCATTTTTATGGACTTGTGGGTTAAGATAAGCATGGTATTGGGCCCTTGGTTGCCCACTTAAATTGCTAGTGTTGGGCTGATGTAGTGGGGTACATTTCATCCAAACTTAAACTTTTTTTTTTGCCATATATTATGTACGTGGGCTAGCCACCAAGTCTAACTTAATGCATAGATTCTATGGCCATTGGGAATTGAGACTTGGGCCTTAATTCCCCTCTTGGGGCCCATGTTGTTGAAGATAGTATTATCCCCTTTTTTTTTATAGCCCATTATGAGGAGTATACACATACGTGACCACTTATTTTTATCTTGAATATAGGCCTTGGGCCTTCTATCCATATAGTTCATGGTTCTTATGCCTTTTGAGGAATGGTGGTTAAATGTCCCCATTATGGACCCTTCCAGGCCTGATTGTATATAAGTGTGATTGGATGCTTATCTAAGACTCTTGCTAGGCTCATTTATGTATTACTTAGACCCGTAGCTTGTATGCTAAGTCTCGTGGGCTTACCCAGATAAATGGGCCCCCACTAGAGATTGGATTTCCTTATGGATATTGTCTAAGTACCTAGTCTTGGTTCCTTCTTAGTAGAAGGAGTGTACTACTTTGTATATCGCCACATAGTGCGTCTAGAACCATCTTCATGGCCCATGTGCATTATTGTATGCTTGAATGACATTGTGTGTGTGTGGTTATGATTGTGCCATTGGGCATTGCATGATACCTTCCCTGAGGGATGTAGTATCCCCTCTTGAGCATGTTGGATGCTTGGAATTGATGCATGGTTGATTGTGTGATTCATACATCTGGCATTGCATAGCATATGAACATTATCGTCCTTGCTTCATCAGGGTTGTAGCCTCCACATATACATCGTGGATGACCATGATTGGACACCAGAAATGTTACTTGAGATATGGGGTACATAGGATGCCCTTGGTTGAAAATCTCAAAACTTTCATGGTACTAAGGATCTGCTCCAGTGCCGTGACCGGGTGGAAACATGAGCACACGAGAGCCTTACACCTTTAGGCCGCGACTCCCACTGTCATGTGGTCAGTTGGATTGGGGAGTGACCTTACCTGTATGAGGGAAAGAGGGCAATAGCTAGGCTAAGTCTGACCAGCTCGTGAATGGGTCCACTATCGTCAAGCCTTGCTGGTGATTGGCTGTCCACAAGTGGGTAGTGAGGTCTCCTACGCTCGTTTGACTGTGCAGATCTGTAGAGCGGCAGTCATCCTGTAGTGTACTAGACCCCGATAAATTTCTTATGAAGGAACTGTACTGATATATGGATTAGATATGAGGACTGGCATCACTTCGCATTGTATTTGCATCGGCTGTATATGCTTACATTACATCACCTTGGCATGGCGCCCAGTACTCATTGCATTATTTAGCCTTGGTATGGCTTCCTGCATTTATTGTTCTGCCTTAGTATAGCTTCTTGCATTCATGACAGCCTTGGTAAGGCTGGTGGTGTTGGCTTTGATCATGTTTCCTTTCTGTATCCCCTATTATTCTTTTGCGCACCATTGTCACACACTTTCACTATCCTCTAAGCTTTCTATAAGCTTATGCACGATTGATGCATGAAGGAGATCCTAGGTTAGCGTCTTAGCAGCGGAGCTTAGATAGGTTTGCGAGCCGAGGACCCAGTGTTGTAGATCCCCTTCCTTCTTTCTTTTGCTATCATATGCATTTCCTTCAAGTACTGTATCATGTATAAATCTCAAATTTATAGTGGATTTCGTAATGTGTCCTTTTTTTTGTTTCTGAAATTTACTTGTTGTGATCTTAGGTATGCTCGTATTAAAATGGATATATGATTATGAAAATTCCTCAAGATCGGAACCTGCCTCAGGAGCCGAGATTGGGGTACTATGGAAAGCTGCCATGCGGCGAAGGCGGCTATCGGGTTAAGTTCGATTCGAGTCCGGGCGTGACCCCCCCCCCCCCCCATGAATGGCGTGCTCAGTAGTTTTCGTAGATTAGTCGTTGCGTGACGAGCTGACCCCTTTTTCGGGGACTCGGGTCATCTTTGGGCTTTTCCCCTATGTGTAAGGGGATTCCTATGTAGATTTTCGTGGGTTTAACACCTCGACCCCTTCTTGAAGGGATCGGTCCATTAAGTTAACCTCTGCTTGTGAGAGATAACTTCTTCCGTTTGTAGATAACCAAGACGAATTGCGCAAGTAGATGATGCAGAAAAGGAATTTTTATTAGAGGCCGTAAAAGGCTAGTAGCCCTGAGTAATACATTTATTGAGGGCCCTCAATGGCCTGTAGGTTCTCACTGATAGTAGATCTTCAAGTGCTCGGCGTTCCAAGGATGGGGGAGTGGACGTCCCTCAAGGTCTTCCAAATGATAGGAACCTGGCTGGGTTAATTTGACCACACGGTAAGGTCCTTCCCAGTTGGGCCAGATCGTCCCAGCCCCCGGCTCAGTTGTATTTTGGAAGACGCGACGGAGGACCAAGTCCCCTAGTCCGAACCACCTTGTCTTGATCCTTGAGTTGTAGAATCGGGCTACTTAATGATGCCTAGCGATGACTCGGAGTTGGGCGATATCTCTGGCTTCCTCGTGCAAGTCGAGGCTTGCTGTTATCTACTTTGTGTTTTGATGTTCCTAGTAGTTTCTAATCTTAGCCATTGGGAGGCCGATCTCAACTGAGACGATCGACTCCGAGCCATAAGATAGCGAAAAGGGGGTCGCCCCAGTAAATGACTGGGCTGTAGTCCTATAGGCTCAAAGAAAAAATGAGAGCTCTTCGGACTAGTTACCTTTCACTTTTTTCAACTTCGTCTTAAGATGGTGCTTGATGACATTGTTCACTGCCTCCACCTATCCATTGGACTGCGAATGCCAAGGTGAGGAATAAGCGAATAGCGCTGGGACACTATCTGGATTTGATTTCCGAGATGATTTTTAAGCCCAGCAAGGTGGTCCTAATTCCTTAACTTGGTATTATTCGGACTTCCGATGTGCGGTCCAGATCCTATACAGAGTTTCATTGTGCTCCCGAGAGCAACTAGGTAATGAGAATGATCCTAGATTTTAGGGTAACCTAACGTCAATGAATATATAAGTTTTGGGTCTTGCAGATTGTATTAAAAGTGGATCAAGTGGATTTCATGGCTAATCTAGTTTAGCACTTTGTTAACTTTATCAAATTTCTAAAGGATTTAGTCCTATAAGATTTCTGTCGAAGGTGGTACTTGGGCTTTTGTAGTTGGCACATACAGTGATTCGAGTTATCAATACTTACTAAAGCATGCCCTAATTACAACAGAAGAAAATCCTAGGGCAGGAGAGACGGATGTCTAAGTAATCCATAAGGGTATTTGTTAAAAGCCCATTTTATTTTTGTGTTTACTAATTACAGTAATTTATAGTTTAAGTATTGTTCTTCACCACATAAAACTTAAGATTAGTGTCTAATGTAAAAGTACTTAGAAAAATTGAAAGAACAAGGGGGTGAAAGGTGAGATTTGTGAAGGAAATGGGTTAAGAAGCGATTTTTTTGACCGTGGGATAGAGTTCTGATAGGTTAATAAGGTGTTAGGATCGACCCATTGCCTAAGGACGTCTAATTCCAGATTAGCAAAAATCTGGGATGTTACAATCTACCCCCCTTAAAACAAAATTTCGTCCCCGAAATTGCCTAAGGCTAATAAGGAAAGATTTACTTATTTCTTTTGCCTAAGTTTTATTGATTTCAAGTTTCTATGCGCGGTAGGGTATATACTAGCCTTGTTCATTTTAGTCTAACCCCCTTAAAATTTATTTCTTTATCTATTTCTCATATCCTGATGGTTTGCTACAATGGATTTCTCATATCCATTTCGAGTTTCCATGACTTCATTATTGGCATTCTAAGGAAGAGTCAGATCCTATTTAATGACCTAACCTTGCGTATAACTGGGAGTAATTTCTTTCGATCCTGGGCCAGTGGGTTAAGGGTCCACTACGCTTCCGCTGCGCCACCCAAATCAAAGAATGTATAGACTGACTTAACTAGATTAGGATCTTAACGTTCTACTCCCCTTAAAAATTTATTTCTACCCCAGGGTTCAAGATCTATGTCTTGATCCATATGTCGGAACAAGGTGTAATTTAGGACCTATCCTTGACATGAAATGGGATACGGTTTCCCAATACATATGTCTTCTTTTTATCGATGATGCGTATTATGGCATTGGTACCTATGATTATAGAAAAGAGCTAAAGATGATGGGTATTGTGGTTGATTGCAGGGGCAGGTGTGAGTTTGAGGCAAGATGCATAATTTCACCAAGGAGTTTTGCCACGGTCCAGACTTATCTTATTCAATCATGTCTAGCTTAACAGGCAGGCTATCTTTCTACGTTCACATGCACAATATGTATGCCGACATGGCATATAATTTGGGACCTAATTCCTAACTATCTGTTGCCCATTTGGGAAATTCCTTAGGTCTAAAAGACAAAGTATCTATCGGCTATATACTCCTAATACTTCTCAAAGACGAAGTTATAAACGTTTAGTTGTAAGTGGTCGGGCCAACACGGAAGGAAAGTTGTGTAGTGGGTCTGAGTCGGATACATGGACCTTCTGCCTAGCTAGGACAGAAAATTGTCATATCATTTCTTAATCCTAGTCGATCCTGACCTTCTGCTTGATCAGAGCATAGGGTTCATTGGTCACTACCAGGATTGAGAATTCGATTCAAACCGCGAGTACCTCGCTTATAAATAGTTTCTCTGCTCCATGTTCTCGATTGTACTAAGTCCTTGAGAAGGTGATTCTAAGGGGTTAATGATTTGACCTATCATTAAATCTAAGAGGATATATAAGTTTCCTTTGAGCGTGAATAGTTACTAATTAAATAAGCCTCCTAAGAGTTGTTAAAGAAGCCTATGAGTACCAAGGGGATTCAATGAAGGAACGGGGTCTCGCTCTAACCTAATCAAGTCAGCTAATTAAATTTATCTACATTCCTTAGTATGTCTAACCAATAGTTGTAATCCAAAGTCTATATTCTAATACAAGAAATTGTTTGTCACTTAGGGTCAAACGTTGTCTGATTGGGATTGAGTTGCCCAAACTTGAATTTAACTATGCTTGAGCACTTCACATATGCTCATTCCAACTAAGAGGGTCCTAAGGTTCACATTATAAATTTGTTGGATATCCTATAAGATCATGTCTGTCGAAATCTAGGAGCACCGCTCTAGGTCCAAAACTCCAAGGGCCTATTTGTCAAACAACCATTTACTCTAAAAACTTAAACTGTCAGAGTGTGGTGGGTTAATGTATATCAAGGGACTTTATCACTTCAACACTATTTGGCCAGTGGTCTTAAGTTGTATTAAATGGGACTGTATTGCTAATCCCTCCTCGGAATTGGGAGTGGCATGGTTAGTAGGAGGGTGGGTGGGGATCAATTTTATAGGCTTTGGAAAATGAGTCTTGTGTGGGAAAAGTGTGAGATGGGATTTCCAAATCCCAGGATAATGCATTTTTAAGTGTCATTTGAAAGGAAAATATGGGATTTACATTTAACTGCATACATTCCAAACATAGTATCGGAAACCATGGGATACACCCAATCTAGGGACCACACCTTACACATACATTTATTGTTACCTTTACAATTTTATCCCCCCCAACTCACCTAATGCAGTTTGGCTGAACGGGCCCTAAACGTCCTCAAACATCTAAAACATTCTACCAACTACTACACCCATCAACATGAAAATAAAAACATCCAAAGATGGTAACCCATGCAAACTACAAACAACAGTATGGATAGGTAGACATTCGAGAAAGTGGTCGTACTAAGCTCGGACAGAGCCATGGGAAAGTGAAAAAAAGTGATAGAGAGAGGGAAAAAAGGGTGGAGGTTTGGTTTTCCACGGATTGGAACCTCAACAGATATTGTGGAGGCCCAAAGGATAGTGATTTGAGAAGAAAAATGGAGAGATGGGTTGGGTTGAGAGGTGTGTACGATCTTGAGCCACAAATGGGAGTGTAAGAGCTCAAATGTGAGACAACAGAGAGGGTAGGGAGGTAGGGATTGCTATAACTGATGGAGGGGTATAGGTTGTGGCCGAAAATGGAAGATTGGGTGATTGAGAGAGAGATTTGAGAGTGAAAATAATAATTTTTGGAGAAACGGAGAGCTTAGAGGTGTAGTTGAGAGAGAGGAGGCAAAACAGTCGTGAAACAGGGGCCCCCAAAAAATTTGGTAGGCACCACACGTGCCTAGGGGTCGGGCCGACCCTGACCAGCACCGGCCCGACCAGCCCAGCCCAACCTGACCGCGGTCGACCGCGGTGACCATGGTTCCGCCGCGGTCCACCAGACCAACCGCGGTGCCGCCGTGGTAGGGCGGTGTTCACCACCCTCCCATGGTGCCAATGGTACCCCGGGTCTGTCCCGGGTCCCTCCAGATTTCATAGTGTGGCCCCCGACTCCATTTGAGGCATTTTCAGGGCCAATTTGCAAACCAGAAAGATTTTATGTGTTGTGTGGCATATGATTTTGGGGTAGGAGGAGCTAATCTATCCAAATAACCTATTTATTTGGTTAGATTCCAAAGTTTGAATGGTCAGGAGTTCAATTTATACATATATTTACTATTGATAGTAACTTTTTGTTTAAGTATTATTCTTCATCATTTATATATTAGAATTTATATCTGGTATGAAAGGATTTAGAAAAATTTTAAGAATGAAGTGGAGCAACGAGAGATTTTGAAGGAATTGGGTAAAAAGGGGTTTTAGGCTTTGAGATTAAGTGTAAGGTGTTGTGGTTGACCCACAACCTAAGGACAATCATTTCTAGGGAACGACTCAAACCCGTTGACTGACGGCCTAGAAGTTATTCAGGATCGTTTCACGTAATCATGGGTGCGTACATGCCCAATCTCAGCAGTTGATTTCGGTCAGTTTTGTCGTTCGGCAAATTTGGAAAATCCTAAGTCGGTTCCTACTTTCCGTCGCTCCCTCCTAAGTCAGAGTGCGTCAGAGTGCGTCGTGTGACCATAACCCAGGTCCGGTTTAATCCAAATCATTCTCTGATACAATCTTGTAACGCCCTGAAAATTGGGGGTCGAGCATAAACTCTCAACTCTCGAGTTCCAACGCATCACTTATGCAACAAAATGAATGATGATTGAATGTTGTCTCTATTAATGTAGTGAACATGAGTGAGATTAAGCCAAAATAGCATTTCATACTCCAGAGACAGTTAAATTGTAAGCGAAAGACTGTGATAGATAGAAAAATATATAACTGTGGTGAGTCTCCAGAGTGTGAGAAGGTTACCAGGTTAATTCATTACAAGTACAATTTCAAATTATACCCAAAGGTGTAGTGTCATCTAGTCATTATCCCAGAAAGTCCCGTTGATCAGGACATGGCTCACAGGAACCCACCTGAAACAGCATAAAGGAGGAATCCTCCTCATCCACATAAAAGTCTGGCTCCGCTTCGCAGCATCGCCATCATCTGAAACTCAAACAAGTCTGGCTGGTGTATACAACACTGTCCCGTAACGTGGGAGTGAGTGATCAACTCAGTGGAACAATAAAGCATAGGTTAACATGTTATCAACTCAGTCAAGCAGTAATGATAAAGCAGTATAATCAAACACTCCTAACTACTCTTATTAATGCAAGTATGAATGTAGTCATGATGGATGCCCTCACCACACCCTCCCTCGTGTGACACCATCTTACGTTCGCGACATGCTTTCATCCCTTAGTGCTCCACATCTTCCAGGCACATGCAATGCGATGATGAGCATGATTACCAAGTTACTATTAGTCCATTTCAAACAGCAGGATTGGGAAACTAAGGTACCTCCCTTATATCATTCCCAAACAAGATCCATTCTAAGGTTATCAGACCTAGATAATCTCATACGATAGTGTGGTTCTAAGGTGCTGCAAAGGCTGCAAGGGCTGTTATGCACAATGGTTACACCACTCCCCTATCACATTTTTAATGGTTCATCACTAAATTGATACAGGCCTAGTTCATACTCTAGTCACCGTGGCAAAACTCGTCGCCTCATCGCAAATTCAGAGTATGCTCGAGGTCACTACAAAGGGCTGTCAGGGTTGTTACACGCATTCGTTGCACCACTCTCTCATCACCTTGTCAATGTAGGCCGACAACACGAATATAGTGTCTCATACCACTATAATTGGCTCACGAGTCTGGTTGCTCAATGGATACTACGGGGAGGCACGTGGCCCCAGCGTAAGCCGACAGCTCGACCACGGTGTCCCATACCACCATCCCCGGCTCATGAGTCTTAGCGGATCGAGGTACCATGGTTAACGGGATTTCACTGGTAAGTTTGGTACCCTAGGTTCAAGCAGTAGCATCCAAACATGGTGAACATATATTAGACAGATCGGGTTACTTGACGAGCCAGACTAGCACGAGCGCACAACCAACTGAACGACATGAAGTGCATAAGCACTTCGCGTGGCCTAACCACTGCTGCCAACTGAAGTACGACTCGGGTTCGTCAGACACATCCTACGTGGCGAAATGAATCTCAACCACGAACTCAAGTCTGTTACCGATTGTCTAGACTATAATCATAGTCCCAATCACATTCAATTGCAGAACAGTTAAAGCAGTAATGGATCAAGACTTCAAATCATACAATCAAATATCCAATATTGTCCGCTTAGGGCTGTCAGGGCTGTTGCACGGAAACGTTGCACCACTCCCCCATCACCTTTCACGGATTATGGAATACAACCTAAACATGTGAAGTAATCTGAGCAGAATTAAACAAACAAGTAATTCAAACATATTAACAAGCATGTTATAAAATACAATGCAAACAGGAAATCAAAATACATACGTTTCATGATATAGTAAGCGATTAAACTAAATAACTTACATGAAGGAAATCATACACATCACTAAGGTAGTTGAGAATCCTATCTCAACACCTTTATACATTACAATTTACTAACTACTACTCATCCAGACATTTCAACAAACAATTTAGACTACATACATCAACATATACGAGGTATGTTGATCACATAGGTATTAGGCCAAATCCTTTCACTAGGGAGTTGCCCCAATTATTACTCATGTGCACCCACAACGGATAATCATTACAAGCATGAATCAAGTTCCATATTCATTTGAACATTTTCACAAACACTTGGGCTACACAATTTAACATGTGGTGGCGTGATTTAGGCAAATCCTTTCGCCAAAGGGGTATCGCCAATACAACAATCAATATATCCATGACAATTAGTCATGGCGAGCACGAATGAGAATTCTATACTCATTCAGTCATTTTCACAAACACTTAGAATACACTATTTCAATATACATAGTGTATATTAACAAAACATGTATTAGGGTGAGCCCTTTCACCAAACAAGTATTTTACACATATATAATATGTTCATACAGAAAATAAACATGGCAAACACATTTCCAAAATTTATACGTATACGGTACTTTCTACAAATACCTAGAATATGTAAAATTTCATATTCCACGTCTTTAATCGAAACAGAAAACAGACAGCACTTTGTACATGTGCAATTGCATGCAGATCATGAATCTATCATTATCTGACATTGAAAGTGTTGAAAACCATAACATATACACCTAAAGTCTGCACCTTTTGTCGTAGAATCATAATGGAGTCAATAGATTCGCTAAGCTTTCGTATATGACAGTTTGGCAACCTATAAAATGAAATAAGTTAGCTATTTCATAACCTATAACTATCAAAACTCCAAAACAGATTAGGGTTAGGGTTTCTTGCCTAGAAACGACGCCGGAATCACCGGGAAAGCGATTAGAAGGAAGCGATGGAGCTTGTAGAGTGATAGGGTAAAGTAGCAGGGAGATTCTCCCACTTTTCTCATACTTTCTCTCTTTTCTCTCTCTTTTCCTAGGGTTTTTCTTAAATTCGTATGGTTGAAATGAGAGAGGGTTTAAGGTTCTTATATAGCCCCAAAACTCACAAAAACAGACTCAAGACCAAGATATACTTAGGTTTTGTCCAAAGGGCATCTGTTTCAGCTCAACGGAGGACTTCTGGTGGCCCCCCTTGAGCCAAAGGTCGGACTTAAGCTCACTAACATTGAATCGAGGTCAAGTTACGTTTTCATTTTGGTCGGATTCCCAGATTACGCGTGGCGGTCCAGTTTCAGTTCAACGGTCAATGGATCTCGATAGGAGACTCCGAGTACATGGATATGTTTGGGGAAATATCCCTAATCTGAGGGTGTAATTTGGCCTAATTCTGACGGTCTGACTGCTTAATACTGATCCGCAAGCGACAAGTCTCATATTTCACTATTTTGAATTTAATTTAGAATTATTTTCACATTTATCACACTCCCCACTCCGAGCTCAAGCGAATAGCGTTGGGACACTATCTAGATTTGATTTTCGAGATGGTTGTCAAGCCCAGCAAGGTGGTCCTTAACTTGGTATTATTCGGACTTCCGATGTGCGATCCAGATCTGATATGGAGTTTCATTGTGCTCCCGAGAGCAACTGGGTAATGAGAATGATCCTAGATTTTAGGGTAACCTAGCGTCAATGATTCTGCAAGTTTTAGGACTTGCAGATCTATTTAAAGTGGATCAAGTGGATTTCATGGCTAATCTAGTTTAACACTTTGTTAACTTTGTCAAATTTCTAAAGGATTTAGCCTTGTAAGATTTCTGTCTAAGGTGGTACTTGGGCCTTTATAGTTGGCACATACAGTGATTCAAGTTGTCAATATTTACTAAAGCACGCCCTAATTACAATAGAAGGAAATCCTAGGGCAGGAGAGGCAGATGTTCTAAATAATTCATAAGGGTATTGGTTAAAAGCCCATTTTTTTGTGTTTACTAATTACAGCAATTTATAGTTTAAGTATTGTTCTTCATCACCTAAACCTTAAGATTAGTGTCTAATGTAAAAGTACTTAGAAAAATTGAAAGAACAAGGTGGTGAAAGGTGAGATTTGTGAAGGAAATGGGTTAAGAAGCGATTTTTTTGACTGTGGGATTGAGTTCTGATAGGTTAATAAGGTGTTAAGATCGACCCATTGCCAAGGACGTCTAATTCCAGATTGGCAAAAATTCAGGACATTACAATTTACCCCCCTTAAAATAAAATTTCGTCCTCGAAATTGCCTAAGGGTAATAAGGAAAGATTTACTTATTTCTCTTGACTAAGTTTTATTAATTTCGAGTTTCTACCCGTGGTAGGGTATATACTAGCCTGGTTCATTTTAGTCTACCCCCCTTATAACTTATTTCTTTATCTATTTCTCATATCCTGATGGTTTGCTACAATGGATTTCTCATATCCATTTCAAGTTTCCATGACTTCATTATTGGTATTCTAAGGAAGAGTCAGATCCTATTTAATGACCTAACCTTGCGTATAACTGGGAGTAATTTCTTTCGATCCTGGGCCAGTGGGTTAAGGGTCCACTACGCTTCCGCTGCGCCACCCAAATCAAAGAATGTATAGACTGACTTAACTAGATTAGGATCTTAACGTTCTACTCCCCTTAAAAATTTATTTCTACCCCAGGGTTCAAGATCTATGTCCTGATCCATATGTCGGAACAAGGTGTAATTTAGGACCTATCCTTGACATGAAATGGGATACGGTTTCCCAATACATATGTCTTCTTTTTATCGATGATGCGTATTATGGCATTGGTACCTATGATTATAGAAAAGAGCTAAAGATAATGGGTATTGTGGTTGATTGCAGGGGCAGGTGTGAGTTTGAGGCAAGATGCATAATTTCACCAAGGAGTTTTGCCACGGTCCAGACTTATCTTATTCAATCATGTCTAGCTTAACAGGCAGGCTATCTTTCTACGTTCACATGCACAATATGTATGCCGACATGGCATATAATTTGGGACCTAATTCCTAACTGTCTGTTGCCCATTTGGGAAATTCCTTAGGTCTAAAAGATAAAGTCTCTATCGGCTATATACTCCTAATACTTCTCAAAGACGAAGTTATAAACGTTTAGTTGTAAGTGGTCGGGCCAACACAGAAGGAAAGTTGTGTAGTGGGTCTGAGTCAGATACATGGACCTTCTGCCTAGCTAGGACAGAAAATTGTCATATCATTTCTTAATCCTAGTTGATCCTGACCTTCTGCTTGATCAGAGCATAGGGTTCATTGGTCACTACCAGGATTGAGAATTCGATTCAAACCGCAAGTACCTCGCTTATAAATAGTTTCTCTGCTCCATGTTCCCGATTGTACTAAGTCCTTGAGAAGGTGATTCTAAGGGGTTAATGATTTGACCTATCATTAAATCTAATAGGATATATAAGTTTCCTTTGAGCGTGAATAGTTACTAATTAAACAAGCCTCCTAAGAGTTGTTAAAGAAGCCTATGAGTACCAAGGGGATTCAATGAAGGAACGGGGTCTCGCTCCAACCTAATCAAGTCAGCTAATTAAATTTATCTACATTCCTTAGTATGTCCAACCAATAGTTGTAATCCAAAGTCTATATTCTAATACAAGAAATTGTTTATCACTTAGGGTCAAACGTTGTCTGATTGGGATTGAGTTGCCCAAACTTGAATTTAACTATGCTCGAGCACTTCACATACGCTCATTCCAACTAAGAGGGTCCTAAGGTTCACATTATAAATTTGTTGGATATCCTATAAGATCATGTCTGTCGAAATCTAGGAGTACCGCTCTAGGTCCAAAACTCCAAGGGCCTATTTGTCAAACAACCATTTACTCTAAAAACTTAAACTGTCAGAGTGTAGTGGGTTAATGTATATCAAGGGACTTTATCACTTCAACACTATTTGGCCAGTGGTCTTAAGTTGTATTAAATGGGACTGTATTGCTAATCCCTCCTCGGAATTGGGAGTGGCATGGTTAGTAGGAGGGTGGGTGGGGATCAATTTTATAGGCTTTGGAAAATGAGTCTTGTGTGGGAAAAGTGTGAGATGGGATTTCCAAATCCCAGGATAATGCATTTCTAAGTGTCATTTGAAAGGAAAATATGGGATTTACATTTAACTGCATACATTCCAAACATAGTATCGGAAACCATGGGATACACCCAATCTAGGGACCACACCTTACACATACATTTATTGTTACCTTTACAATTTTATCCCCCCCCAACTCACCTAATGCAGTTTGGCTGAACGGGCCCTAAACGTCCTCAAACATCTAAAACATTCTACCAACTACTACACCCATCAATATGAAAAAAAAAAACATCCAAAGACGGTAACCCATGCAAACTACAAACAACAGTATGGATAGGTAGACATCCGAGAAAGTGGTCGTACTAAGCTCGGACAGAGCCATGGAAAAGTGAAAAAAAAAGTGATAGAGAGAGGGAAAAAAGGGTGGAGGTTTGGTTTTCCACGGATTGGAGCCTCAACAGATATTGTGGAGGCCCAAAGGATAGTGATTTGAGAAGAAAAATGGAGAGATGGGTTGGGTTGAGAGGTGTGTACGATCTTGAGCCACAAATGGGAGTGTAAGAGCTCAAATGTGAGACAACAGAGAGGGTAGGGAGGTAGGGATTGCTATAACTGATGGAGGGGTATAGGTTGTGGCCGAAAATGGAAGATTGGGTGATTGAGAGAGAGATTTGAGAGTGAAAATAATAATTTTTGGAGAAACGGAGAGCTTAGAGGTGTAGTTGAGAGAGAGGAGGCAAAACAGTCGTGAAACAGGGGCCCCCAAAAAATTTGGTAGGCACCACACGTGCCTAGGGGTCGGGCCGACCCGACAAAGAGTGGCCCGACCCGGCCAAGCCCGACGACGCCGTCGGACCGCGGTGACCATGGTTCCGCCGCGGTCCACCAGACCAACCGCGGTGCCGCCGTGGTAGGGCGGTGTTCACCACCCTCCCATGGTGCCAATGGTACCCCGGGTCTGTCCCGGGTCCCTCCAGATTTCATAGTGTGGCCCCCGACTCCATTTGAGGCATTTTCAAGGCCAATTTACAAACAAAAAGAGTTTATGTGTTGTGTGGCATATGATTTTGGGGTAGGAGGAGCTAATCAATCCAAATAACCTATTTATTTGGTTAGATTCCAAATTTTGAATTGTCAGAAGTTCAATTTATACATATATTTACTATTGATAGTAACTTTTTGTTTAAGTATTATTCTTCATCATTTATATGTTAGAATTTATATCTGGTATGAAAGGATTTAGAAAAATTTAAAGAATGAAGTGGAGCAACGAGAGATTTTGAAGGAATTGGGTAAAAAGGGGTTTTAGGCTTTGAGATTAAGTGTAAGGTGTTGTGGTTGACCCACAACCTAAGGACAATCATTTCTAGGGAACGACCCAAACCCGTTGACTGACGGACTAGAAGTTATTCAGGATCGTTTCGCGTAATCATGGGTGCGTACATGCCTAATCTCAGCAGTTGATTTCGGTCAGTTTTGTCGTTCGGCGAATTTGGAAAATCCTAAGTCGGTTCCTACTTTCCCTCGCTCCCTCCTAAGTCAAAGTGCGTCAGAGTGCGTCGTGTGACCATAACCCAGGTCCGGTTTAATCCAAATCATTCTCTGATACCATCTTGTAACGCCCTGAAAATTGGGGGTCGAGCATAAACTCTTAACTCTCGAGTTCCAACGCATCACTTATGCAACAAAATGAATGATGATTGAATGTTGTCTATATTAATGTAGTGAACATGAGTGAGATTAAGCCAAAACAGCATTTCATACTCCAGAGACAGTTAAATTGTAAGCGAAAGACTGTGATAGATAGAAAAATATATAAACTGTGGTGAGTCTCCAGAGTGTGAGAAGGTTACCAGGTTAATTCATTACAAGTACAATTTCAAATTATACCCAAAGGTGTAGTGTCATCTAGTCATTATCCCAGAAAGTCCCGTCGATCAGGACACGGCTCACAGGAACCTGCCTGAAACAGCATAAAGGAGGAATCCTCCTCATCCACATAAAAGTCTGGCTCCGCTTCGCAGCATCGCCATCATCTGTAACTCAAACAAGTCTGGTTGGTGTGTACAATACTGTCCCGTAACGTGGAAGTGAGTGATCAACTCAGTGGAACAATAAAGCATAGGTTAACATGTTATCAACTCAGTCAAGCAGTAATGATAAAGCAGTATAATCAAACAATCAAACACTCCTAACTACTCTTATTAATGCAAGTATGAATGTAGTCATGATGGATGCCCTCACCACACCCTCCCTCGTGCGACACCATCTTACGTTCGCGGCATGCTTTCATCCCTCAGTGCTCCACATCTTCCAGGCACATGCAATGCGATGATGAGCATGATTACCGAGTTATTATTAGTCCATTTCAAACAGCAGGATTGGGAAACTAAGGTACCTCCCTTATATTATTCCCAAACAAGATCCATTCTAAGGTCATCAGACCTAGATAATCTCATACGATAGTGTGGTTCTAAGGTGCTGTAAAGGCTGCAAGGGCTGTTATGCACAATGGTTACACCACTCCCCTATCACCTTTTTAACGGTTCATCACTAAATTGATACAGGCCTAGTTCATACTCTAGTCACCGCGGCAAAACTCGTCGCCTCACCGCAAATTCAGAGTATGCTCGAGGTCACTACAAAGGGCTGCCAGGGTTGTTACACGCATTCATTGCACCACTCTCTCATCACCTTATCAATGTAGGCCGACAGCACGAATATAGTGTCTCATACCACTATAATTGGCTCACGAGTCTGGTTGCTCAATGGATACTACGGGGAGGCACGTGGCCGGCGCCAGGCCGGCGGCTCGACCACGGTGTCCCATACCACCATCCCGGCTCATGAGTCTTAGCGGATCGAGGTACCATGGTTAACGGGATTTCTTGGTAAGTTTGGTACCCTAGGTTCAAGCAGTAGCGTCCAAACATGGTGAACATATATTAGACAAATCGGGTTACTTGACGAGCCAGACTAGCACGAGCGCACAACCAACTGAACGACATGAAGTGCATAAGCACTTCGCGTGGCCTAACCACTTTCGCCGCTAACCGAAGTACGACTCGTTCGTCAGACACATCCTACGTGGCGAAATGAATCTCAATCACGAACACAAGTCTGTTACCGATTGTCTAGACTATAATCATAGTCCCAATCACATTCAATTGCAGAACAGTTAAAGCAGTAATGGATCAAGACTTCAAATCATACAATCAAATATCCAATATTGTCCGCTTAGGGCTGTCAGGGCTGTTGCACGGAAACGTTGCACCACTCCCCCATCACCTTTCACGGATTATGGAATACAACCTAAACATGTGAAGTAATCTGAGCATAATTAAACAAACAAGTAGTTCAAACATATTAACAAGCATGTTATAAAACACAATGCAAACAGGAAATCCAAATACATACGTTTCATGATATAGTAAGCGATTAAACTAAATAACTTACATGAAGGAAATCATACACATCACTAAGGTAGTTGAGAATCCTATCTCAACACCTTTATACATTACAATTTACTAACTACTACTCATCCAGACATTTCAACAAACAATTTAGACTACATACATCAACATATACGAGGTATGTTGATCACATATGTATTAGGCCAAATCCTTTCACTAGGGAGTTGCCCCAATTATTACTCATGTGCACCCACAACGGATAATCATTACAAGCATGAATCCAAGTTCCATATTCATTTGAACATTTTCACAAACACTTGGGCTACACAATTTAACATGTCGGCCGTGGCGTGATTTAGGGCAAATCCTTTCGCCAAAGGGGTATCGCCAATACAACAATCAATATATCCATGACAATTAGTCATGGCGAGCACGAATGAGAATTCTATACTCATTCAGTCATTTTCACAAACACTTAGAATACACTATTTCAACATACATAGTGTATATTAACAAAACATGTATTAGGGCGAGCCCTTTCACCAAACAAGTATTTTACACATATATAATATGTTCATACAACAAATAAACATGGCAAACACATTTCCAAAATTTATACATATACGGTACTTTCTACAAATACCTAGAATATGTAAAATTCCATATTCCACGTCTTTAATCGAAACAGAAAATAGACAGCACTTTGTACATGTGCAATTGCATGCAGATCATGGATCTATCATTATCTGTCATTGAAAGTGTTGAAAACCATAACCTATATACCTAAAGTCCGTACCTTTTGTCGTAGAATCATAACGGAGTCAATAGATTCGCTAAGCTTTCGTATACGACAGTTTGGCAACCTATAAAACGAAATAGGTTAGCTATTTCATAACCTACAACTATCAAAACCCCAAAACAGATTAGGGTTAGGGTTTCTTACCTAGAAATGACACTGGAATCACCGGGAAAGCGATTAGAAGGAAGCGGTGGAGCTTGTAGAGTGATAGGGTAAAGTAGCAGGGAGATTCTCCCACTTTTCTCATACTTTCTCTCTTTTCTCTCTCTTTTCCTAGGATTTTTCTTAAATTTGTATGGCTGAAATGAGAGAGGGTTTAAGGTTCTTATATAGCCCCAAAACTCACCAAAACAGACTCAGGACCAAGATATACTTAGGTTTTGTCCAAAGGGCATCTGTTTCAGCTCAACGGAGGACTTCTGGCGGTCCCCCTTAAGCCAAAGGTCGGACTTAAGCTCACTGACATTGGATCGAGGTCGAGTTACGTTTTCATTTTGGTCGGATTCCCAGATTACGCGTGGTGGTCCAGTTTCAGTTCAATGGTCAGTGGATCTCGATAGGAGACTCCGAGTACATGGATATGTTTGGGGAAATGTCCCTAATCTGAGGGTGTAATTTGGCCTAATTCTGATGGTCTGACTGCTTAATACTGATCCGCAAGCGACAAGTCTCAGATTTCACTATTTTGAATTTAATTTAGAATTATTTTCACATTTCTCACACTCCCCACTCCGAGCTCAAGCGAATAGCGTTGGGACACTATCTGGATTTGATTTTCGAGATGGTTGTCAAGCCCAGCAAGGTGGTCCTAATTCCTTAACTTGGTATTATTCGGACTTCCGATGTGCGATCCAGATCTGATATGGAGTTTCATTGTGCTCTCGAGAGCAACTAGGTAATGAGAATGATCCTAGATTTTAGGGTAACCTAGCGTCAATGATTCTACAAGTTTTGGGACTTGCAGATCTATTTAAAGTGGATCAAGTGGATTTTATGGCTAATCTAGTTTAACACTTTGTTAACTTTGTCAAATTTCTAAAGGATTTAGTCTTGTAAGATTTCTGTCTAAGGTGGTACTTGGGCCTTTATAGTTGGCACATACAGTGATTCAAGTTGTCAATACTTACTAAAGCACGCCCTAATTACAACAGAAGGAAATCCTAGGGCAGGAGAGGCGGATGTTCTAAATAATCCATAAGGGTATTGGTTAAAAGCACATTTTATTTTCGTGTTTACTAATTACAGCAATTTATAGTTTAAGTATTGTTCTTCATCACTTAAACCTTAAGATTAGTGTCTAATGTAAAAGTACTTAGAAAAATTGAAAGAACAAGGTGGTGAAAGGTGAGATTTGTGAAGGAAATGGGTTAAGAAGCAATTTTTTTGACTGTGGAATTGAGTTCTGTAGGTTAATAAGGTGTTAGGATCGACCCATTGCCTAAGGACGTCTAATTCCAGATTGGCAAAAATTCAGGACATTACAATTTACCCCCCTTAAAATAAAATTTCGTCCTCGAAATTGCCTAAGGGTAATAAGGAAAGATTTACTTATTTCTCTTGCCTAAGTTTTATTAATTTCGAGTTTCTACCCGTGGTAGGGTATATACTAGCCTGGTTCATTTTAGTCTACCCCCCTTATAACTTATTTCTTTATCTATTTCTCATATCCTGATGGTTTGCTACAATGGATTTCTCATATCCATTTCGAGTTTCCATGACTTCATTATTGGCATTCTAAGGAAGAGTCAGATCCTATTTAATGACCTAACCTTGCGTATAACTGGGAGTAATTTCTTTTGATCCTGGACCAGTGGGGTAAGGGTCCATTACGCTTCCGCTGCGCCACCCAGATCAAAGAATGTATAGACTGACTTAACTAGATTAGGATCTTAACGTTCTACCCCCCTTAAAAATTTATTTCTACCCCAGAGTTCAAGATCTATGTCCTGATCCGTATGTCGGAACAAGGTATAATTTAGGACCTATCCTTGACATGAAATGGGATACGGTTTCCCAATACATATGTCTTCTTTTTATCGATGATGCGTATTATGGCATTGGTACCTATGATTATAGAAAGGAGCTAAAGATGATGGATATTGTGGTTGATAGCAAGGGCAGGTGTGAGTTTGAGGCAAGATGCGTAATTTCACCAAGGAGTTTTGCCACAGTCCAGATTTATCCTATTCAATCATGTCTAGCTTAACAGGTAGGCTATCTTTCTACGTTCATATGCACAATATGTATGCCGACATGCCATATAATTTGGGATCTAATTCCTAACTGTTTGTTGCCCATTTGGGAAATTCCCTAGGTCTAAAAGATAAAGTCTCTATCGGCTATATACTCCTAATACTTCTCAAAGACGAAGTTATAAACGTTTAGTTGTAAGTGGTCGAGCCAACACAAAAGGAAAGTTGTGTAGTGGGTCTGAGTCAGATACATGGACCTTCTGCCTAGCTAGGATAGAAAATCGTCATATCATTTCTTAATCCTAGTCGATCTCGACCTTCTGCTTGATCAGAGCATAGGGTTCATTGGTCACTACCAGGATTGAGAATTCGATTCAAACAGCGAGTACCTCGCTTATATATATTTTCTCTACTCCGTGTTCCCGATTATACTAAGTCCTTGAGAAGGTGATTCTAAGGGGTGTATTGATTTAACCTATCATTAAATCTAATGGGATATATAAGTTTTCTCTGAGCGTGAATAGTTACTAATTAAACAAGCCTCCTAAGAGTTGTTAAAGAAGCCTCTGAGTACCAAGGGGATTCAACGAAGGAACGGGGTCTCACTCCAACCTAATCAAGTCAGCTAATTAAATTTATCTACATTCCTTAGTATGACCAACCAATAGTTGTAATCCAAAGTCTATATTCTAATACAAGAAATTGTTTATCACTTAGGGTCAAACGTTGTCTGATTAGGATTGAGTTGCCTAAACTTGAATTTAACTATGCTCGAGCACTTCACATATGCTCATTCCAACTAAGAGGGTCCTAAGGTTCACATTATATATTTGTTGGATTTCCTATACGGTCATGTCTGTCGAAATCTAGGAGTACCGCTCTAGGTCCAAAACTCCAAGGGCCTATTTGTCAAACAACCATTTACTCTAAAAACTTAAACTGTCAGAGTGTGGTGGGTTAATGTATATCAAGGGACTTTATCACTTCAACACTATTTGGCCAGTGGTCTTAAGTTGTATTAAATGAGACTGTATTGCTAATCCCTCCTCGGAATTGGGAGTGGCATGGTTAGTAGGAGGGTGGGTGGGGATCAATTTTATAGGCTTTGGAAAATGAGTCTTATGTGGGAAAAGTGTGAGATGGGATTTCCAAATCCCAGGATAATGCATTTTTAAGTGTCATTTGAAAGGAAAATACAGGATTTAGGTTTAACTGCATACATTCCAAACATAGTATCGGAAACCATGGGATACACCCAATCTAGGGACCACACCTTACACACATTTATTGTTACCTTTACAATTCTATCCCCCCCCCCCCCCCAACTCACCTAATGCAGTTTGGCCGAACGGGCCCTAAACGTCCTCAAACATCTAAAACATTTTACCAACTACTACACCCATCAACATGAAAACAAAAACATCCAAAGACGGTAACCCATGCAAACTACAAACAACAGTATGGATAGGTAGACATCCGAGAAAGTGGCCGTACTAAGCTCGGACAGAGCCATGAAAAAGTGAAGAAAAAGTGATAGAGAGAGGGAAAAAAGGGTGGTGGTTTGGTTTTCCATGGATTGGAGCCTCAATAGATATTGTGGAGGCCCAAAGGATAGTGATTTGAGAAGAAAAATGGAGAGATGGGTTGGGTTGAGAAGTGTATACGTTCTTGAGCCACAAATGGGAGTGTAAAAGCTCAAATGTGAGACAACAGAGAGGGTAGGGAGGTAGGGATTGCTATAACTGATGGAGGGGTATAGGTTGTGGCCAAAAATGGTAGATTGGGTGATTGGGTGGGAGATTTGAGAGCGAAACAATATTTTTTGGAGAACAGAGAGCTTGGAGGTGTAGTTGAGAGAGAGGAGGCAAAACAGTCATGAAATAGGGGCCCCCACAAAATTTGGTAGGCACCACACGTGCCTAGGGGTCGGGCCGACCATGACTAGCAGTGGCCCGACCAGCCCGGCACAACTTGACTGCGGTCGACCGCGGTGACCGCAGTTCCACCGTGGTCCACCGGACTAACCGCTGTGCCACCGCGGTAGGGTGGTGTTCACCACCCTCCCATGGTGCCAATGGTACCCCGAGTCTGTCCCGGGTCCCTCCGGATTTCATAGTGTGGCCTCCGACTCCATTTGAGGCATTTTCAGGGCCAATTTGTAAACTATAAAGATTTCATGTGTCGTGTGGCATATGATTTTGGGGTAGGAGGAGCTAATCTATCCAACTAACCCATTTATTTGGTTAGATTCCAAAGTTTGAATGGTTAGAAGTTCAATTTATACATATATTTACTATTGATAGTAAATTTTTATTTAAGTATTATTCTTCATCATTTATATGTTAGAATTTATATCTGGTATGAAAGGATTTATAAAATTTTAAAGAATGAAGTGGAGCAACGAGAGATTTTGAAGGAATTGGGTAAAAAGGGGTTTTAGGCTTTGAGATTAAGTGTAAGGTGTTGTGGTTGACCCACAATTTAAGGACAATCATTTCTAGGGAATGACTCAAACCCGTTGACTGATGGCCTAGAAGTTATTCAGGATCGTTTCGCGTAATCATGGGTGCGTACATGCCCAATCTCAGCAGTTGATTTCAGTCAGTTTTGTCGTTCGGCGAATTTGGAAAATCCTAAGTCGGTTCCTACTTTCTGTCGCTCCCTCCTAAGTCAAAGTGCGTCAGAGTGCATCGTGTGACCATAACCCAAGTCCGGTTTAATCCAAATCATTCTCCGATCCATCTTGTAACGCCCTGAAAATTGGGGGTCGAGCATAAACTCAACTCCCGAGTTCCAACGCATCACTTATGCAACAAAATGAATGATGATTGAATGTTGTCTGTATTAATGTAGTGAACATGAGTGAGATTAAGCCAAAACAGCATTTCATTCTCCAGAGACAGTTAAATTGTAAGCGAAAGATTGTGATAGATAGAAAAATATATAAACTGTGGTGAGTCTCCAGAGTGTGATAAGGTTACCAGGTTAATTCATTACAAGTACAAGTTCAAATTATACTCGAAGGTATAGTGTCATCTAGTCAATATCCCAGAAAGTCCCGTCGATCAGGACACGGCTCACAGGAACCTGCCTGAAACAGCATAAAGGAGGAATCCTCCTCATCCACATAAAAGTCCGGCTCCGCTTCGCAGCATCGCCATCATCTGAAACTCAAACAAGTCTGGTTGGTGTGTACAACACCGTCCTGTAACGTGGGAGTGAGTGATCAACTCAGTGGAACAATAAAGCATAGGTTAACATGTTATCAACTCAGTCAAGCAGTAATGATAAAGCAGTATAATCAAACACTCCTAACTACTCTTATTAATATAAGTATGAATGCAGTCATGATGGATGCCCTCACCACACACTCCCTCATGCGACACCATCTTACGTTCGCAGCATGCTTTTATCCCTTAGTGCTCCACATCTTCCAGGCACATGCAATGCGATGATGAGCATGATTACCAAGTTGTTATTAGTCCATTTCAAACAGCAGGATTGGGAAACTAAGGTACCTCCCTTATATCATTCCCAAACAAGATCCATTCTAGGGTCAACAAACCTAGATAATCTTATATGATAGTGTGGTTCTAGGGTGCTGCAAAGGCTGTCTGGGCTGTTACGCACAATGGTTATACCACTCCCCCATCACCTTTTTAACGGTTCATCACTAAATTAATATAGGCCTAGTTCATACTCTAGTCACTGCGACAAAACTCTTCGCCTCACCGTAAATTCAGAGTATGCTCGAGGTCACTACAAAGGGCTGCCAGGACTGTTACACGCATTCGTTGCACCACTCCCCCATCACCTTATCAATGTAGGCCGACAGCACGAATATAGTGTCCCATACCACCATAATCAGCTCACAAGTCTGATTGCTCAATGGACACAACGGGGAGGCACGTGGCCCTGGCGTAGGCCAACAGCTCAACCACAGTGTCCCATACCACCATGCTCAGCTCATGAGTCATAGGGGATCGAGGTACCATGGTTAATGGGATTTTACTGGTAAGTTTAGTACCCTATGTTCAAGCAGTAGTGTCCAAACATGATGAACATACATTAGACAGATCGGGTTACTTGACGAGCCAGACTAGCACGAGCGTACAACCAACTGAACGACATGAAGTATATAAGCACTTCGCGTGGCCTAACCACTGCCGCCAACCGAAGTACGATTCGGGTTCGTCAGACACCTCCTACGTGGCGAAATGAATCTCAACCACGAACTCAAGTCTGTTACCGATTGTCTGGACTGTAATCATAGTCCCAATCACATTCAATTGTAGAACAGTTAAAGCAGTAATGGATCAAGACTTTAAATCATACAATCAAATATCCAATATTGTCCGCTTAGGGCTGTCAGGGCTGTTGCACGGAAACGTTGCACCACTCCCCCATCACCCTTCACGGATTATGGAATACAACTTAAACATATGAAGTAATCAAAGCAGAATTAAACAAACAAGTAATTCAAACATATTAACAAGCATGTTATAAAACATAATGCAAACAGGAAATCCAAACACATACGTTTCATGATACATTAAGCGATTAAACTAAATAACTTACATGAAGGAAATCATACACATCACTAAGGTAGTTGAGAATCCTATCTCAACACCTTTATACATTACAATTTACTAACTACTACTCATCCAGATATTTCAACAAACAATTTAGACTACATACATCAACATACACGACGTATGTTGATCATATAGGTATTAGGCCAAATCCTTTCACTAGGGAGTTGCCCCAATTATTACGCGTGTGCACCCACAACGGATAATCATGGCAAGCATGAATCTAAGTTCAATATTCATTTGAACATTTTCACAAACACTTGGGCTACACAATTTAACATGTTGGTCGTGGCGTGATTTAGGGCAAATCCTTTCGCCAAAGGGGTATCGCCAATACAACAATCAATATATCCATAACAATTAGTCATGGCGAGCACGAATGAGAATTCTATACTCATTCAGTCATTTTCACAAACACTTAGAATACACTATTTCAACATACATAGTGTATATTAGCAAAGCATGTATTAGGGCGAGCCCTTTCACCAAACAAGTATTTTACACATATATAATATGTTCATACAGCAAATAAACATGGTAAATACATTTTCAAAATTTATACGTATACGGTACTTTCTACAAATACCTAGAATATGCAAAATTCCATATTCTACGTCTTTAATCGAAACGGAAAACAGACAGCACTTTGTACATGTGCAATTGCATGCAGATCATGAATCTATCATTATCTGACATTGAAAGCGTTGAAAACCATAACCTATACACCTAAAGTCCTCACCTTTTGTCATAGAGTCGTAACGGAGTTGATAGATTCGCTAAGCTTTCGTATACAGCAGTTTGGCAACCTATAGAATGAAAGGTTAGCTATTTCATAACCTACAACTATCAAAACTCCAAAACAGATTAGGGTTAGGGTTTCTTACCTAGAAATGACACCGAAATCACCAGGAAAGCGATTAGAAGGAAGTGGTGGAGCTTGTAGAGTGGCAGGGTAAAGTAGAAGGGAGATTTTCCCACTTTTCTCACACTTTCTCTCTCTTTCTCTCTCTTTTCCTAGGGTTTTTCTCAAATTCGTATGGCTGAAATGAGAGAGGGTTTAAGGTCCTTATATAGCCCCAAAACTCACCAAAACAGACTCAGGACCAAGATATACTTGGGTTTTGTCCCAACGACATCTGTTTCAGCTCAACGGAGGACTTCTGGTGGCTCCCCTTGAGCCAAAGGTCGGACTTAAGCTCACTGACATTGGATCGAGGTCGAGTTACGTTTTCATTTTGGTCGAACTCCTAGATCACGCGTGGCGGTCCAGTTTCAGTTCAACGGTCAGTGGATCTCGATCGGAGACTCTGAGTACATGGATATGTTTGGGGAAATATCCCTGATCCGAGGGTGTAATTTGGCCTGATTCTGACGGCTATTGCTTAATACTGATTCGCAAGCGACAAGTCTCAGATTTCACTATTTTGAATTTAATTTAGAATTATTTTTACATTTCTCACACTCCCCACTCCGAGCTCAAGCGAATAGCGCTGGGACACTATATGGATTTGATTTCCAAGATGGTTGTCAAGCCCAGTAAGGTGGTCCTAATTCCTTAACTTGGTATTATTCAGGCTTTCGATGTGCTGTCCAAATCTGATATGGAATTTTATTGTGCTCCCGAGAGCAACTAGGTAATGAGAATGATCCTAGATTTTAGGTTAACCTAGTGTCAATGATTTTACAAGTTTTGGGTCTTGCAGATCGTATTTAAAGTGGATCAAGTAGATTTCATGGCTAATCTACTTTAACACTTTGTTAACTTTGTCAAATTTCTAAAGGATTTAGTCCTGTAAGATTTCTGTCTAAGGTGGTACTTGAGCCTTTGTAGTTGGCACATACAGTGATTCAAGTTATCAATACTTACTAAAGCACGCCCTAATTACAACAGAAGGAAATTCTAGGGCAGGAGAGGCGGATGTTCTAAATAATCCATAAGGGTATTGGTTAAAAGCCCATTTTATTTGTGTTTACTAATTATAGCAATTTATAGTTTAAGTATTGTTCTTCATCACCTAAACCTTAAGATTAGTGTCTAATATAAAAGTACTTAGAAAAATTGAAAGAACAAGGTAGTGAAAGGTGAGATTTGTGAAGGAAATGGGTTAAGAAGTGATTTTTTTTACTGTGGCATTGAGTTCTGACAGGTTAATAAGGTGTTAGGATCGACCCATTGCCTAAGGACATCTAATTTCAAATTGGCAAAAATCCGGGATGTTACATTGATCTTCAACCGTCGAGCCTCCAGCTTATCCTGGGGGACCTCACTAGATACAAGGTAGTCGTAGATTGGGTCCATCCAACTCAGCGCAGTCTCAACCTAGTTGACCACATCTCGTTCTACTTGGTCGATGCTCGGGCTCTCCATGAATTCTACGGGAATGATCCGAGGAATCTTTCCTTCTGTGGCCAAGGCTAACCTTACTAGAGCATTAGCCCAAGAGTTCTCCACCCTTGGAACCTAGTTGATGGTGCAACTCCAGAACCTTTCGATTAATTTTCGGGTTTGAAATAGTGGTGAAGACCGCTTGAGTAGAAGTTGGAATATGCCAATGTGTCCTAGAGGGGGTGAATAAGACTTTTTAAAGATTTATGAGTTATTTTAAAAATCTTATCACTCTAATCCTATCATGTATATAATTTTCAGGATTACTAAAATGTAACTCTACTAGCTTCCAAGCCAAGTAGAGGATCCAATCACAAACTATGCAAGATATATCAATATGCAGCTTAGTCTATGTTGGATGTGACTGTGTGTGAGTGTGAGATGTGATCAGATATATGAATATGAATGTATGAATCATACATAGAGAAAAGCAATCACAAACACAGTCATTTTATAGTGGTTCGACGATAAGTCTACTCCACTCCCGGCTGCCGCACTCAACCCTTGAGTGTACCGAATTTCACTAAGGAGGTTTCCCAGGGTTCACCTCAAACCTAAGGTTTTCAATTAGGTTGACCTTCAACCTTTACAGAGGTTTTACGCGGTTCACCTCAAACCCAGAGTTTTGCTGGTTCACTCCTAACCAGATGTTTATGCTCTCCATAGAGCAAGAGTCCACACAATGCACCCGAATTTTACACCACACAGGTCAAGGACCTACACAAGGACCTAACAGTTTATGCCCTACACAAGAGCAAGGGTCCACACTATGCACCCACAACGTACACTCCTGTCGGAGGCCTCCTACGAGGGTTTCAAAGGGTGAGAACCACTTAAGACCCAATCCTAGAAAGGAATGATCACAAGTATCCTTTTGGACTTTAGATACTTACAGGTAAGTTGATGAGTCCCGTTAAGCACAATGCCGAAGATCTCCTCCTCCTTGTTGACGAAGAGTCTTCTGCTCCCTTGATCCGCAACACAAAAGATATACCAGGACTAGGCTTGAGGTTGGGTCAAGGTGAAGATGGAATCCTACTCTCTAAAGGTTTTCCTATAAGGAAGGTAGAGTAGTTCTAATCTTATGCATTCAAGGCATCCCAGCATAATGATTTGCCATTAAGGTAGTAGCTGGAGGATCCTTGAATGTGAAAGTTCATTCCCTAATCCACTCTATTGAATATCAATGATGAGGGTGGATTGGAGGATGAACTCTCTTGAGAGAAAGGGCTTTAGGTATAGGATATAAGTTGAAATACTCAAAAGCTTTCTCTTCTTTCTCTCACAGCAACAAAAGACAAGTCCTCTATAAATAGGCAAAGAGTTCCAACGGATATAAAATGGTCACATTTATGACAGAGTTCGATATTATCGAGCAGGTTCGATGTCATCGAGCGTATACTCTCGATAGCAGCGATGGTCTGCTCGATGACTCGGACTCTATGTCATACGCTTTTGAAACTCTTTACCAATTGGTCGATGAATCGAAGCCATTGTCGATGTCATGGGATTTTGAACTCCGATTCCATCGATGACAGAATCGATCCATCGACACATGAAAAATGAGAGAGACTTGACTTTGAGATATTTCAGGTTTTCATGAATAATCGGGGGAACCGTCGAGGTCATCAGAATTTGAATGTCGATGACATCGAGATCAGAGTCGAGGCATCGATAAATCCAGCTGATTTATCTTTGAACTTGCTGGACAGTTTATGGCTTTGTTCGATGCAATCGATCTGGTGTCAATATCATCGATATTTGAATATCGATTAGATCGAAGGGCCCCCGATCATAGTTAAAAACAACCTGAAATAACTGCTATAAGAAATACGCGCCCAATGTCGATATCATCGATGGACCTCCGATCTTATTGATATTTGATTTCAGATCATATCGGATGGTCATCGATATATCGAAGAAGTTTGAGATTTTCATTAAAAAATAGGGGCGTCGAAAATCAGCCTGTCGATCTTATCAAGCTACTCTCGTTGGTCTCAAGTTTTAAATATCGATGATATCGATATGTATATCGATACATCGATAATTCGTCCAGATAAGTTGTGAAGTTGTTGGACATATTTAGTGCTTTTATCAATGATATCGATAGGTGTATCGATATATCGATATATCCGTCCAGATGAATATTTAGTTGCTGGATATTTTGTTCCTCTTATCAATAATATCGTTAGGGTATCGAGGACATCGACAGTGCATGTCAATCATATCGAGGGTGCTTCGATAGAATCGTCAGGGCGAGAAAAACTTAGAGATTTTCCTATTTTACAAAAAGTTTTCTCACCATAAAACCCTAAGATGTCTATCTTGTTTTAAGGGTTTTAATCAACTGGTGTTTTAGGACATGGGATGTGAAGCTATGATTTACCTATTGCGAGCTTCCACACATCCGGTTGAGGCAGACACTTGAAATAATCTTTCTATCGAGTTCTACAGCCAGTCTGAATCACTATACACGTAACTTGACAAACCAGGGCACTAGTAGGTGCACTTTCAGGGTTTCAGCCAGATAAGCCACCATTCCAATTTCCTTAACTTCGTACTTGGTGGAGATATGGTTTACCACAAGTCGGGAATCACATCGCACTTCAAGAGATTGAACCCCCAGACTCACGGCTAGTCCGAGTCCTACTAACAGAGCTAGTCCGAGTCCTACTAACAGAGCCTCATATTCTACTTTGTTATTAGAGGCTCTGAAGCCGAGCCTGATGTCATACTAGATAGTTGTAGAGTCGGGTGCGACCAAGATGATTCCCGTCCCAGCTCGCTTAGCGTTAGAAGACCCGTCGACATTAAGGACCCACCTCTGCTCCAATTCTAGATCTTTGGCGAGTGATGAAACTAGTGGGGTTGGCGAGGCTACTTCTGCTTTGGTATCGTCACTCGAGATGGTGAACTCGGTTATGAAATCAGCCATAGCTTGGCCCTTGATAGCAGTCCTTAGACGAAATTGGATGTCAAACTCCCCGAGTTCTATCACCCATTTTGTGAGTCGTCCTAAGACATCTGGTTTCTAAAGGACTTTCTCGAGGAGTCGGTCAGGACGACGATGGTGTGTGATTAGAAGTACGGACGAAGGCTCCATGCCGAAAAGACCAAGCTAAGCACCAACTTTTCAATGTTTGGGTATCTGGTCTCGGCAGGCAACATTGCTTTGCTTGTGTAGTAAATGAGATACTGTTTATTTCCTACCTCTCTGATGAGTGCAAAGTTGACGACCAAGGTCGAGACCACCAAGTATAAGAGTAGAGACTCATCCTCTTCTGGTTTCGACAGTATGGGTGGCGAACCCAGGTATCACTTCAGCTCTTGGAATGCCTGCTCGCATTTAGAGGTCCATTCAACCTTCTTATGACCTTTCGTTGTCAAAAGAAGGGGAGGTACCTATCGGTAGCTCTGGAGATAAATCGTTCGAGCGTTACTACTCGGCCAGTTAGACGTTGGATTTCCTTCATTGCTCACAGGGAGCTCATGTTGAGTAGTGCTCTTATCTTCTCGGGATTCGCCTAGATGCCTCTCTGGCTGACTTGAAACCCAAGGAACTTGCTAGAACCGACTCCAAAGATACATTTGGCTGGGTTCAGCTTCATGTGATACTTTCGGAGGATTGAAAACGTCACTCCGAGGACTGCGAGGTGGTCGGATGCTTTGACGCTCTTGACAAGCATGTCATCAATGTAAAATTCCATTGTTTGTCAGATCTGCTTGGCAAACATCTGATTCACCAGTCTCTGGTATGTTGCCCCAACATTTTTCAGGCAAAAAGGCATGACCCGGTAACAGTAAGCCCTTTGTCAGTGACGAAGGTAGTCTTTTGCCTGTCTAGGGGATGCATCGGGATCTGATTGTACCCGGAATAGGCATCTAGGAAGGTGAAGCATTCGTGACCAGCTGTGCTATCGACCAGTTGATCGATTCAAGGTAATGAGAAACTCCAGCCATACCGTCGACCAGTTGATCGATTCAAGGTAATGAGAAACTATCCTTTGGACATTCCTTGTTCAGATCTGAGTAGTCAGCACAAACCCGCCATTTGTCGCTTGCTTTCTTCACTAAGACCACGTTGGTGATCCATTCCGGATAATGTATTTCTTCAATGAAGCCGACGCTAAGAAGATTGGAAACTTCATCGACTATGACTACATATCTCTCGGCATCGAACACCCTTCTTTTCTGTTTCACTGGATTGTAGTCTGGATCCACATTTAGTCTGTGGACCATAACCTCGGGAGAAATTCCCGGCATATCCTCATATGACCATGCGAAGATGTCCTTGTGATGTTGTAGGAAAGTTAGCATCTGAGACCTCTGCTCGAAATTCAGGGATGTCTCAAGTTGGACAGTTCTACTCAGGTCGACTTCATCAAGTGGGACGGTCTTCACGTCCTCGGGGGGATCTTTTGTGGTGTCGAGGACATTGACGGTGAGGGCCTATTTCACTGACCCTTTTCTTACAGGTATTGCATAACATCTTCGACCTTCACGCTGGTCCCCTCAGAGGTAAAGGTGGGGAACTTCATCATCAAGTGGTATGTGGACACAACAGCCCTCATTGCATTAAGGGAGGGTCAGCCCATAATAACATTATGCACCGATGACATATTGATGACCAGAAAGTTCACTAGAAGTGTGACCTGGTGTTGTCCTTCTCCCACTATTATTGAGAGGGAGATGGCTCCCTTAGAGATTACCTTAACCCTGGCAAAGCTGTGTAGAGGAGTCATTTACGGGTCAGAGTAAATGACGTCAGCTGAGCTCCCTGTGTCAACCGTGATGCGGAAGACTTTGCGATTAGCTATGGTCATTGCCACCACGAGGGCATCATCGTGCGGATGATGGATTCTGCGTGCGTCATTCTCTATGAAAGTCAAGCTGCAGGGGCTGACACGAAGCTCTTTCTTCGGCCTTTCGGCCAAATTGACATAGTGCTCGGGGTCTGAACTCTAAGAGTGGGCTTTACAAGCCCTGTTCGAGTCGCCTCCACCAGATGAACCACCATAGATGGTTCAAATTTCCACAGGTTCTTCCACTGCTTTGCTTGGTCGTTCCTCCTTCTGAACCAACCTGTCCTCCTTAGTGTACTGGCACAGATGACCCTTGTAGATAAGGGCCTTGATTTTGTCCTTAAGATCCACATAGTCGCTCATGTTGTGGCCGTGGTCGCGGTGGAATTTGTAGTACTTGCGCTTGTCCTGGTTCTTTGTGTTGGTCTTCATGCAGACAGGCCAATTCAGGAGTCTCTAGCCTCTGATATCCAACATAATCTGCTCCATAGAGGTGTTGAGAGGTGTGTAAGAATGAAATTTGCCCTCGGGCCTCCGGCTCGGCCGACGATCATGAGGGGCTCGGTCATTAGGTTTTTTTTTTAGATGACTGAGGTTCTTCATTCCTCGATCTCTTTTCTTTTGACGATGCTTCGACTGCTTGAATGTTCTTGTGGGAGTTGGAGAATTCCTCGACATTGGTGTACTTGTGAGCCTTGCTGATGAGCTCGACTAAGGTAGTCGGTGGATTTTTCCCAATTGAGAAAGTGAACCTTCCTTCTTTGAGTCCATTGAACATGGCTGAGAGTGCCATTTTGTCTTCATAATATTTTACTAACAACACCGCCTTGTTGAAGTAGGCAATGTAATCCTTCAACAGCTCTTTGTTCCCCTGCTTGAGGGTGAACATATGCATAGTCGGCTTCCGACTCTTCTTACCAGAGACGAACTGGGTAAGGAACATTCTGCTGAGCTCTGAGAAGGAGTTGATCGATTTTGGTTTAAGTTGTTGGTACCAATTTCGAGCTGACCCGGAGAGAGTAATTGAGAATGGAGGGCACATCATGGCATCAGTGGCTGACTAGATCTACATCCACGAATGGTATGACTCGATATGGTCCGAGGGGTCTCTGAATCTAGAGAATTGGACAACAGGAGGCATCTTGAACCTCGACAACATCACCTCGTCCATGATTTCTGAGGTGAAGGGAGGCTCGATCTCTTCCATCATTATCTGGACTGCAGTTGGGACGGACGTAGATTGTTATTTCTTTTGGAACGCCTTAAACTGGTCTCGAAGTTCCTCGAACTGTGCTTCAAGAGGGTTCTGATTCTCAACCACTATCTCTTGGAGGGCATCCGCCACCTCGGATGTTCTGCCTCGCCTACTTCTCTCCAGCTAATGGCGGAGGTCAGTGGGGGCTAGAGCCGAAGTGGTAGACATGTAAGACTTCTCGGTGTCCCAAGCGGGTTCTGGAATTTGGGCAGATCGCTCCTGAGGCACTGTATTGTGCGCAGGGTTGGGAGTGCGTGCGGACTGTTCTTAGGAACCTCTGGCCCAGGAACCGATTAGCTGCGGTCGCTCTTCGGGCACTAGAGTAGCTTCCACCGAGTTTAGCGATGGTTGTTGGTTCTGTTGTGCCTTCATTCAGCTAATCTCGTCCTTCAGCATTTGGACTTCGTTCTGCAGCACTTTGTATTTTCCTCCTCGGCTCTAAGTCTGTTGGGATGGCCCTATCGGAGCTGACTCGGTTTGCACCATCGAAGAAGATTGGTGTTGTCCATTAGGTTCAAGCTCCACCACTATCGCCTTTTTCTTTCCTCTTGTCATTTTCGATAAACTCTACTAGCTTTTCGTTTACGTTTCCCATAGACAGTGCCAAAAGATGTTGATGTCAAAATCTGGACCACCCTCCACTCAATGCGGTGAACCTTCGACAAACCCTGGTCCTGCACAAAAGGGTGAGCAAAGGAGACCCTAGCTAAGCCGGGGGACCCTCCGTTGCCTAAGTCAGGCTAGGAAATCTGGGTCTAAGTTGAATGTAGAGAGAGGGTGCGAGATACTGCGTACCTGTAGTAATGAGGTCCTCTGGTATTTATACATGTGGGTTAAACAATCCACGTCCGTCAATCTCGCCGTGATTCACTCAATCAGCGGAATATTATGATCGTGGAGATATTATTTGTAATCTTTAGACCGTACTGCATATCGTGTCTTAATGGTGCATATCTGTGGGCGAGATATTCGGTCACGTCCGTGTTTCGGTAGTTTCCTAGTTAGACACTCGGAATGACCACATCTGGCCTCAGCCTTGGCCTCACCCGGTCCGAGGCCGAGTGCTAGTAGTCGGGACTGGTTGAATCCCCTCCGCTTCGGCTCTGGACCTCGGACTAAGATGGCCTTGTCTCCAAGCCTCGGACCAAGACTAATACGTAGATTAACCTTTTTGTCGTCGAGTTATTAAACGACGATAGCGGCTTGGAGCCGAGATGTGTTGAGAGAGGACTCGGGCCTGCTTATCCTTCATACATTCTTGATGTCTCCCCTTCGAGCTCTGAGGTCTAAAACTGGTTTGACTCATCAAGTTGGATTTCCCCACAACAGGGATTAATCCATAAAATGATATATGTAAAAATGGATGAATAGAATGGATTAAGCCATAAAATGAATGATATCCCTCCTATTTCCGCTGAGGGGCATTAGCGTGCATGGACCTTCCAATAGCTACTATGTGGGCCCAGTCGCCCAACATGATGTATATGCTTTATCCATGCTGTCCATCCATTTTTTTACCTTAATTTAGCCATTAATTCAAAAAATATAAAGCCGATTCATATCTCATGTGGGCCACAACGTGTGCAGAAAAGGAGGCTTGTAAGCCCATCGTCAATGACATTTGCACGAGGGGAGCTGTGGAGTGGGTTCCCACTCGTGGGACGCAACTTGATTCATTTCCCAAATCCACACCATCCATATGTTTTCCAAGCTCATTTAAGGCATTGATCCCAAAAGGAAGTTTATCTAACCATAAGGTTGACAACACCATAGCCAACGGTGGGGCTGGGTAACCACCCTCACCTTACTAACCATATAACCGGGGGGGGGGGGGTTGTCCCACTCATGGGCCCTAAATTAATGTATATGTTGAATCCATTCTGTCTGTAAGTTTCTTCAAATCATTTTAGGCCATGGGCCGAAAAAGAGGCACATCCAAGTTTTGAATGGGCCGCATTCCATGAAATAATGCCCATCCATTGAAACCTTCCAAGGCTCACTGTGGAGTTTCTGATCATAAAAACTGGCCCATCTCAGGGGCATTAGACCTCGCTTGGGCTTAAAAATTCATTGGATTGATCGGATAATCCAAACGGGGCCCACCTTGATAGTGAAACAAAAAATAATATATAAATTTTTTTGGCAAGTAGAGCTGGTGATGCTGCAGCGTCCGATGTGAGGACGGACGCTCACTAGGACGTGGGGCAGGGCCCACTCATGGGACCCTCCGTAATGTATTATCTTATCCACTCCTTCCATCTATTTTGCCAAATCATTTTAGGCCTAGGGCCAAAAAATCATGCAGATCCGAATCTCTGATGGACCGCACCATAGGGAACAATAGGGGTTATGGGGCTTTCCCTTTTCTAGCAACTGGGGTCCAACTCGTGACCCACCTTAATGGAGGTGTCCTACCCATGCCATCCACCTGTTTAACTTCCCCCTATCATGTTAGACCATGGGCCTAAAAATTAGGCCAGTCCATACGTCCGGTAGACCGCACCACATGAAACCGTGGGGTGCAAATCCTTGGACTTGGAATCTACTAGCTATGTTTTACACCATGGGTTCAAATCCCGTCATCCAAAGTAACTATGCATAATACATTTAATGGGTTTGAATTGAATTATTAAATCAACTTTAATATTCTAATTAGTGTACATATTTAATGTTTAACACAATGGTTGTAATGAACCCGTTGCAATGTACACTTCGCATGAAAATGATAAAATCTCAAGACTCAGATTGGCCACAAGCACAAAAGCACATCCTAGTGACTAACCATTGGTTTACGTCAGCAATGCTCAAACAATGCTCCTATTAAAGTAATTATAGTGGGTCATGTGATCAATAGATTGGTAGCATAGAGACACACATGTTGCACATATGGGTGTCCATTTGGGTCATTCCCAGTGGGCCTTGCCTTGACATATGTATTTTATCGATGCCTTACAATGTGCAGGCTACATGAAGAGTCGATATTAGTCTAACGTGGCCACATCACATACACCTCTATATTTCAAGTGGGGCCTATCCATCGGATCTCACTCTCCGTATACAATGTGCCGATTAAGGCCGATTATCTCATGATATGTCTGATAACATGCTAGTATACTTGGCTTGATAGGACATACTGATAACATGCTTCATATAAAGATATCATGCCCAGTTATATGCCCATGCACATCATTTATATGCTTATTGTGGATGACAATTGTTCATACCACATGCCTTCAACTTGAGACACTTAGGAAACTCTATATGAAGTGGGTCACTCCACATGTTCTCACAATAAGTAAAAAATCGGTGCATGACTTGGATAGTATGACTCATGCATTTTGCATCATGTATGTGAAAGGGCCTACCTATATGCCCTAGAGGGGGGTGAATAGGGCAATGCTAAATAAAACTTAAAACAACGGAAAAATAAAAATAACAATGCTGAAATAATAACACTCTCAAAACATATGAAATATGAGAATGATACTAAATCAGTTCTAAGGACAACCTTACACCAAAAACCAATGGCTTATGGTAGGACAACCTTATTTTTAGAACGATCTAGAAAACATAAATGATATGGAAAATAAATCAAGAATAACTTAAAGAAATAAATCCTAAGTTATTACACCATTCAACCACACTTGCTTGAAATAAAAATTACAACATTCATCCACAAAAGCAATTCACAATACTGAAGGAATAAATGAATAAAGAAATCAAGCACATCCACAACACAACGATATATAGTGGTTCGCCTGTGTGTTCACCAACCTGTTAGCCAATGTACCACACACAGAATGCTACTCCACTCCTAATATCCTCACACATTGGGGATATTAGCATGCACTATCAAAATAGGTTTTCACAAAGTTCACCCAAAACCTTCACAATTGTGTCTTTTTATCTTGGGCTTAACAATCCAAAACCCCACAACTGAAGTTTTTCGCTCTCCTCGATAACCAAAATAATGAGATTTTTCCGGCAAATCTAAACAAAACCGAGAAAATAAATTACAAAGTAAAATACCTGGATCTCCTTTTGAAGTAGCCCAGTAGAACCAATCGGAGTAGATGAATGATACGTCGTTCAATGTCCAATACTCACATAAAGAATGGTTCTATGTCTAATTGATTTTAGATTAAATCAAGAAGAGCAAGGTCTATTTGATTTTGATCCCAGAAGAAGGAATATCACAAATTCCTCTTTTCTAAATAAGATTAGAATATGGATCAAAATCACAATAGAAAAATGCTAACAAAAAGAATATTAAATATGCACAATAGCTTAAAAAATAATCACAACTTATCTCAGAGTATAGCCTTAAATCGCTTGAATTGAATGGAATAGAATGAATAAACTCTGAAATTCATGCATTATTTATAGCCTGAAAAATCTCATCTTTGACTGGTGTTAGGATCTTAGGACTGGTCATAGCATCAAAGATTTTGAAAGATTTCCGCGGGATTAGATTAGCTGTTCTCACGACTACTCTTAGGTAGCCTACGACCGGTCATGGACCACCTACGACTGGTCGTGAGACACCTACGACTGGTGGTGGGACTCGAGATAGGTCGCTGGAGTTCGAGTCGTAGGACTACGACCGGTCGAAGGATGAGTTGTAGGACTTCCCAGGACTGGTCGAAGCAAGTCCAGGACTGGTCGAAGGACAACCAGGAAAATTCAAAAATCTGTAACAACCTAGGACTGGTCCTGAGAAACCTAAGACTGGTCATAGCAGACCTAGGACTGGTCTTAAGATTTCTAGGACTGGTCTTAGAACAGTCACACCAAGTAAATTAAAATATTCGAATTATGTATCCAGAATGACCTATCATACAGATCAACCTAAGGTCAATCTAAGGTCAAACAAACCTTGAAGTGAGATGGACATTGAAGTCTTGAAGGTCTGTATTCTCAGATGATCTTGAAGTAGAAGCTTGAATCGAGTTGACGGCATTCTAGAGCTTGGTACTTCTTGACTTGTCTTGATGAAGTCTTCTAATCTTGAACTTGTTAGAAGCAAACTTGAAGTCTTCTATTCTTGTAGACTTCATTCATGACATGTCTTGCAAACATTCTTCATTTATGATCTTGTCTTGAATACATTCTTCATTCATGATCTTGTCTTGAAGCAGTGTGTAGTCACAAACAAGAAACACAAGAAGTACAAGACATATAGGTTTTGGCACTATAAAATTTGATAACCAAAGGGATATGAAATCATAGCACTAACAATCTCCCCCTTTGTCAAATTTGTGACAAAACACATTTATAAATATAAGAGTAAAATGAAGAAAGAATCATGAGCCATCAGAGTAAAAAAAAAAATACTCTACTCCCCCTAAGTGAGTAGAAACAATCAACCCTATTCAAGTACTCACTCTCTCCCTTTCTCCCATTCTCCCCCTTTCCATACTACTCCCCCTTTTTGTCACAAATGACAAGGGAAGGCCAAAGGAGAGAAGAGAACACCATATGAAGAGTCAAGATTTAATTATCAAATTAGTACAACACTTCAATGTCATCAATCCAAAACATACAACCAAAGTCATCAATCGTAATAATAATACAGAATCCATCATATTCAAACCAAAAAAGATAATCCACCTAATCAGATCCAGATGAAGGAGCAGGGATGGTTGGATCAATCTGATGTAAACCTCTATTAATACGACGAAGATATTTTCGCATATATTTAAATTGCATATCATGGGCTACACTCAGGTTATCAACCTTCTCCTCCAATGCACTTAGACGTGCATCATAACCGTAAGAAGATGGATCGTAATCGAATCATTTTGGGAGTCGGTTTCAATGTCTTCAAATATATCATCCATATTTATATCACCTGGGGAGGAAGATCAAGACTTCCCCTTCATTTCCTACTTCAAAGACCTTCACCACCACCTTCATATAATTGACCAGAAGCAAATCCAACTTCATCTTATTTAAATTAGTATTATTGAATAAAAGATGATGAATTGGTGCCTCATTCTCAGGTAAAGTAACGAGCATATTTGTGGCTAAACAAGTCATAAGATAACCAAATGGAATATCACTATGAACCGGATGAAGACGAAACTGAATGATAAAATAACATATCAAAGAAGGTAAACAGACCACAATGCCGGACAGAACAGAGTGTAATACCCAAACCATGAAGGCAGTCAACTCGGTTTTATTGCCTGACCGAGGATACACGTTTGAAGTGAAGATCCGGTGCAAAACTCTGTATGTGGGTAATAAAAATTTTGAGGGGAGCACATTTCCTTTGTGCGTCCAATGCACTTCCATATTACATAAATCTCTTGTCAACATTTGTTTTTCCGATTCTGATGGTTTGTCATATAATGTATGAATCGTAATACCTTCATCTTTGACAGGTATATCCATAATACCTGATATCAAATGTCGATCTATTAAAAATTTTCCTTCTCTAGTAGCAATTGAGAACGTTAAATTATCAAGGGAAAAATTAAAGATACATGCAACCATAAATTGTGCAATGGACTGGTATGCAGGCCCACCCCAAAACAAAATGTTAGTCTAGCCAACAGATTCAAGGAGAGGTGTAATCTTAAATTGTTCAATGTGACTGAGACTTACAGGACGCTCAACGATAACTTTACGGTTACGTAAATCTCGTACATCATTGGGATCATCTTCGGGTGACCGAAGGTGCCGTTTTGTTATAGATGTAGATCTAGATGAAGATGGACCATGGGATGTTTTCTTTTTCCCCTTGACATCTATTTTCAACAAGATTTACTAAGGAACAAGCACAAAGAACACAAGAGGTGGTGGGTTTCTCTAGATCAGATTTTTAGAGAGGAAACCCTAAACAATCAACAAAAGACGAGATCAAGCTTATGGAATTTACAAATCAAAGCATAGAAAGCATAAATCTTCAAGAAAAATGAAGAAAAACGACTTATCTTGAAGAAAATCATGAGATCTCAAGACAGGTCAAGCCACAACTCGTCGAAGGAAGAAGAGGAAATGAAGAACAAAGTGATTTTCCCCAAATTATATGATGTTCACGATCTCTACGACCGGTCGAGTGCAGTCCATGACCGGTCGTGTATGGCAAGGGCCGGTCGAGCATCGACAAAAATAAATATTTTTATGCACAAATTGAAATTTATACACATATAGTACACTATAATACATGCAGACAAGTATATTCAATTTAAAATGCACATACCAAGATCAAATTTCATTTTAGTAAACCTATTTTTGTCGAGCGGTTTAGTAAATATATCAACAAGTTGGACATTGGTTAGAATATATTCCAAAGAGATTGCTTTTTCTTCAACTAATTCACGAATGTAATGATACCTAATGTCAATATGCTTAGTACGCGAATGTTGAATTGGATTTTTGGAAATATTGATAGCACTGGAATTATCACAATGTAAGATCATTGAATCTTAATTAATTCCATAATCGCTTGACGTGCGTTTCATCCATACAAGTTATGTACATGCATATCCTGCTGCGATATACTCAGCCTCAGCAGTGGAAAGCGATATTAAACTTTGCTTCTTGCTAAACCAAGAAACCAAACAATTTCCAATGTAAAAACAACCACCATTAGTTGATTTTCTATCATCAATATTACCAGCCCAATCAACATCGAATACCCAAATTAATTTAACATTAGTATCAAAAGGATACCAAAGACCCATATTAGTTGTACTTGTGATATATCTAATAATCCGTTTGACAGCAGTAAGATGTGAATCTTTAGGATTAGACTGATATCTCGCACAAATACCAACGCTAAAAGCGATATCAGGTCTACTAGCAGTTAGATATAATAAACTACCAATCATACTACATATAGCTTAGGATCTACATCTTTACATGTAGAGTCTTTTGAGAGTCTCAAGGTTGTACTCATAGAGTATCAAATTTTTTACCATTTTCAAATCCAAACCTTTTAACCAAGTTTGTAGCATACTTGGTTTGAGAAATGAAGATTCCATCAAAGTTGTTGTTGTTTTACTTGTAACCCTAGGAAGTAATTTAGTTCACCAACCATGCTCATTTCGAATCTTGATTTCATCAACTCTGCAAACTCAATAGACATGTTAGAACAAGTTGATCCATAAATAATATCGTCTACATAGATCTGAACCATTAAAATCTCATTATTATGTTTCTTAACAAATAGCGTCTTATCGACACTTCCCACTTGAAAACTATGACTAAGTAAGATTTTAGTCAATTTTTCATACCATGCCCTGAGCGCTTGTTTCAGACCATAGAGAGCCTTTTTAGACGAAATACATGATCAGAAAGCTTGGGGTCTTCAAACCCTGAGGGTTATTCTACATAAACTTCTTCATGTAAATCGCCATTTAAGAAGGCACTCTTTACATCCATCTGATAAATTTTAAACTTTCTAAAGCAAGCGATGGAAATAAAAAGTCTGATAGATTCAAGGCGAGCGACTGGAGCAAAGGTTTCATTGTAATCGATGCCTTCAATCTGAGTGTACCCTTGTACAACCAGTCTAGCCTTATTTCGTATAACATTTCCAAGTTCATCAGACTTGTTTTTAAAGATCCATTTTGTTCCAATAATGTGTTTATCTTTAGGTCTAGGAAAAAGATACTAGACATCATTACGAACAAATTGATTAAGTTCATCCTGCATAGCTACTATCCAATTTTCGTCAGAAAGAGCTTCTTTTACATTGACCAGTTCTATTTGGGATGTAAAACAAACATAATTGCATATGTTTTCAAGTTGTTTGCATGTACGAACTCCAGTGAGAGAGTTTCCAAGGATTTGATTAGTTGGATGATCTTTGACAGTCCTAGGTTTAGATTGAGATGAAGAGGTATCTTGATTTTTTATTATAAGAATTTCATCATCATTTGAACTCGGAGCAAGTGTATTCAAATGATCATCAATGACCACATTGATGGACTCTTGAATCACAACTGTTCTTTTATTTAGAACCTTATAGGCTCGACTGTTTAAGGAATATCCAAGGAAAATACCTTCATCACTCTTCGCATCAAATTTTCTCAAATTTTCACGATCTCGTAAAATGTAAAACTTATTGCCAAAAATTCGAAAGTATTTGACAGTAGGTTTCTTTTCAAACCATAACTCATAAGCAGTCTTATTTTCAGATTTACTAGTATAAACACGATTAATAATGTGGCAGGTAGTATTAATTGCTTCGGCCCAAAGATTTTTGGAGAGCTTCATACTATTTAAGATGACGTTAGCCATATCCTGAAGCACTCTATTTTTTCTCTCAACTATACCATTTTGTTGAGGAGTTTTGGGCGCAGAGAATTCATGTGATATTCCCTGATTGCTACAGAATTTCTCAAAACTGCTATTTTCGAATTCAGAACCATGATCACTACGAATCTTATAAATTTGAGAACCTTTTTCATTTTGGATTCGTTTGATGATCTTCTTTACTTCATCTAGGGTTTCAGATTTGTCTTTTAAGAACGATACCCAAGTGAATCTACTAAAGTCATCTATGATAACCAAGATGTATTTTTTCCCACTTCGACTCTCCGCTCTAGTTGGTCCAATGAGATCCATGTGGAGAAGCTCGAGAGGTCTAGATGTGGTATTGGAGTTCAATTTCTTGTGAGAGCTCCTAATTTGTTTGCCAAACTGGCATCACCACATATTTTGTCTACTTTTTGTAATTTGGGTAGACCTCTTATAAGTTCTCTTTTACTCAATCTAAATAAGTTCCGGTAGTGTACATGTCCAAGGCGTTTATGTCATAATTCAGTCTCATCAGTATGGACCATGTAACACGATTGAGTAGATGAGCTTGCATTACTAACGATGTAGCAGTTTTCAGATGTTCTGCGACCAGTTAATATAACAGAACCCTCTTTATTAACAATCTCACAACCTTAATTAGAAAACTTTACATTATGATTGTTGTCGCATATCTGAGATATATTCAGTAGGTTGTGTTTCAAGCCCTCAACATATAATATATTTTTAAATAAGGGAAGGTTATAAGCTGAACCGTACCTTGGCCAATGATTTTGCAATTACTTCCATCACCAAAAGTGACTGACCCATCAGTCCTGTCTTCAAGATCGGTGAATAAAGCTTTGTCGCCTGTCATATGTCTGGAGTAACCACTGTCAAGGTACCACTTTGAATGGCTTGTAGCTTTGAAAGCAGTGTGGGCAACCAAGCAGCCAACTTTAGGAACCCATTTCAGTACTGTTTTGGGTTTAGGAGTGTAGTTGGACTTTTTCTGTCTATTGTTATATGAATGACCTATAGAGTTAAATTTTAAAAGCTCCTTGAGAAGATCAATAATCTTTTCAACCAAAGGATTTTGGTTTTGAAGATTGAAGTTAGCATAGCTATTTTTAAATTTTTGAAAGGTCCTTGAATCTTTTGAAAAACCTTGATAAGTATACTTTACTTTTGAGTTCGAAAACTCTCCTTTCACAAATTTAGGAGCAGTATTCTTTTGTTTAGGAGAAGTATTCTTATCATAGCCCAACCCAAATCTATCGCCACATTTTCTCAATCTGGATAACAATTTTTCTAATTTAGGATCACCTTGGGCATATCTCCAAGTGTCTTTTAAACTCAAAAGAGAAGCTACTTCATTTTTGAGTTTCTCGTTCTCGGTTTTCAAATCATCAACTTGGGAGGTTTTGATTTTTAAATCACATTTGGTCTTTTCAAAAAAATCAGAAATATGAGATTTTTCTAAGACAAGAGACTCATAATCTTCTTTAAGTTTAGAAAATTTTTCTTTTTCTAATTTAAGCTTGACAGCAATTTTACAACTCTTCTTATAAAGGGCATTGTATGCATCCTGAAGATCATCTTCATTGTGACAATCACTATTCAGATTCTCTTCGCTAGTTACTTCATCATAATCTGAAAAAGTGACTTTGGCTAGAGTCATAAGGGCTTTAACATCATCTCCCAACTCGCTTTTTCAGAATCTTTTGATTTCGAAGAGGATTCAATAGATGATTCATCCCAAGTAGCCAACATACTCTTCCTTTTTGATTTGTCCTTTTAGGACATTTGTTAGCCAAGTGCCCATACTCTTGACAGTTGTAACATTGACTATCTTTCAAAGATTTTTAAGCTCTAGGTTTAGATTGTCTCTTATCGTTTGATTTTTGAAAATCTACTTTTTCTTATTTTTGAAAATTTTATAAAACCTTTTTACAAAAAGTGCCATATCATCTTCGGAATTTTCAAAGTCTCAAGTGCTCTCTTGTGGAATATTTTTAGATGACTTGAGAGCAATTGATTTTCCTTTGGAGCTTTAAAGTTCAATTCATAGGTCTCAGTAAAGAACCAACTAGTTCCTCAACCCTCATGTTATCCAGTATCACGAAGTTCTGAATCGCGGTTACTTTTGAATTGAACCGTTCAGGAAGTGAGTGTAGTATCTTTGCACATACTTTACTTTCTGGGATTCTATCACCAAGACCCCACATTGAGTTTACAATGTCATTCAATCAAGTGTAGAAGTCCATAAACATTTCATTCTCCTCCATATGAATTTCTTCAAATTTAGTTGTGAGGAGTTGGACTTTAGATTTCTTGACAATTGATGTACCCTCGTGTGTCATTTCTAAAATATCCCATGCTTGTTTAGCATTTTCACACGAGATGATTCTTTTGAATTTATCTGGTGATAATGCACAAGTAATTGCATTTAGTGCTTTTGCATTGGCACTACTCTCACTTTTCTGAAGTGTGGTCCAAAGAGCATAAGATATTACTTTCATTGATTTTGAACCATCTTCATTAGTTAATTCAGTGATAGGTAGTTTCCATCTGTTCACTGTGGCTAGCCACACACTTTCATCCATGGATTTGAGAAAGATTCTCATCCTTGCTTTCCAATAGGCATAGTTTGTGCCATTAAAGGGTGGTGGCCTAGTGACAGATAGGCTTTCAAAATTTGACATCTTAATATAGCTTAGATCGTTAGCTCAGGAAATAAATCCAATAAATAAGCAATAAGCACGAGCTATTTGGCTCTGATACCACTTGAAAGGGCCTAGCTATATGCCCTAGAGGGGGGTGAATAGGGCAATGCCAAATAAAACTTAAAACAACGGAATAATAAAAGATATAAATAACAATACTGAAATAATAACACTCTCAAAACATATGAAATATGAGAATAATACTAAATCAGTTCTAAGGACAACCTTACACCAAAAACCAATGGCTTATGGTAGGACAACCTTATTTCTAGAACAATCTAGAAAACACAAATGATATGGAAAATAAATCAAGAATAACTTAAAGAAATAAATCCTAAGTTATTACACCATTCAACCACACTTGCTTGAAATGAAAATTACAACATTCATCCACAAAAGCAATTCACAATACTGAAGGAATAAATGAATAAAGAAATCAAGCACATCCACAACACAACGATATATAGTGGTTCACCTGTGTGTTCACTAACTGTTAGCCAACAGCCACACAGAATGCTACTCCACTCCTAATATCCTCACAAAGGGGATATTAGCATGCACTATCAAAATAGGTTTTCACAGGTTCACCCAAAACCTTCACAATTGTGTCTTTTTTCTTGGGCTTACACAATCCAAAAACCCCACAATCTGAGTTTTCGGCTCTCCTCGATAACCAAAACAATGAGATTTTTTCCGCAAATCTCAAACAAAACCAGAGAAAGTAAATTACAAAGTAAAATACTGGATCTCCTTTTGAAGTAGCCCAAGAGAACCAATCGAGTAGATGAATGATACGCTGTTCAATGTCTTATACTCACATAAAGAATGGTTCTATGTCTAATTGATTTTAGATTAAATCAAGAAGAGCAAGGTCTATTTGATTTTGATCCCAGAAGAAGGAATATCACAAATTCCTCTTTTCTAAATAAGATTAGAATATGGATCAAATCACAATAGAAAAATGCTAACAAAAGGAATATTAAATATGCACAATAGCTTAAAAAATAATCACAACTTACCTCAGAGTATAGCCTTAAATCGCTTGAATTGAATGGAATGGAATGAATAAACTCTGAAATTCGTGCATTATTTATAGCCTGAAAAATCCCATCTTCGACTGGTCTTAAGATCCTAGGACTGGTCGTAGCATCAAAGATTTTGAAAGATTTCCGGGGGATTAGATTAGCTGTTCTCACGACTACTCTTAGGTAGCCTACGACCGGTCGTGGACCACCTACTACTGGTCGTGAGACACCTACGACTGGTGGTGGGACTCGAGATAGGTCGCTGGAGTTCGAGTCGTAGGACTACGACCGGTCGAAGGATGAGTCGTAGGACTTCCCAGGATTGGTCGAAGCAAGTCCAGGACTGGTCGAAGGACAACCAGGAAAATTCGAAAATCTGTAACAACCTAGGACTGGTCCTGAGAAACCTAAGACTGGTCGTAGCAGACCTAAGACTGGTCTTAAGATCTCTAGGACTGGTCTTAGAACAGTCACACCAAGTAAATTAAAATATTCGAATTATGTATCTAGAATGACCTATCATACAGATCAACCTAAGGTCAATCTAAGGTCAAACAAACCTTAAAGTGAGATGGACATTGAAGTCTTGAAGGTCCGTATTCTCAGATGATCTTGAAGTAGAAGCTTGAATCGAGTTGACGGCATTCTAGAGCTTGGTACTTCTTGACTTGTCTTGATGAAGTCTTCTAATCTCGAACTTGTTAGAAGCAAACTTGAAGTCTTCTATTCTTGTAGACTTCATTCATGACATGTCTTGCAAACATTCTTCATTTATGATCTTGTCTTGAATACATTCTTCATCCATGATCTTGTCTTGAAGCAGTGTGTAGTCACAAACAAGAAACACAAGAAGTACAAGACATATAGGTTTTGACACTACAAAATTTGACAACCAAAGGGATATGAAATCATAGCACTAACAGTATGTCACAATCACTTTTACACCCTAGCAACATCAAGGTTCTGGCCCCCATAAGAATATCATGGATAACCCAATTTGATACTGAAAATAAATGTTCTAACACTTAGGCGTTATGGATGTCCTTAGGTGAAAGTCCCTAAACTCTGTGATACCAGTAGGATGCTTCAACATCGAAACCGAGTGGATAACATGAATGCCTGAGTGCCAAATACCAGTAGGCCGCATCTCCTACTATGTCGAGGTCTGTTGAAAAGAGGTGTGACCTTATCCGCCCAAGGGTAGGGGGTTGTAAGTTAGTTTGAATCTAACCAGCTTGTGAAATTGGTCTGAGATTGATGAGCCAAGTGGGCATTAGCATACCACTGATGAGACGGATTGTGAGGTCTTTTCCACTCACTTAATCATACGCATGATAGGTGGCAGCTAGTGTTGGAGTGTAATAGACCCCAGTGATATTTCCAATAACAAATTATTTCGATATGTGGACTAGTTGAGGATTGGCATGTTTGAGTTGTATCTCTAGCATAAAACATTCAACCATGTAGGCCTTGTATTGCATAGCCTTAATTTGGCTAACAACATCCATAGACTTGGTAGCTTGGCCCTCTATCATCTTCCTCATACTCTGATTTCTGTATTCTTTTTATATGCATTGTGCACACACACGCAATCTACTGAGCTTTGTATGAGGCTTATGTGCGTTTGTTTACGCTACAAGTGATGTTAGGGTGTATCGGCAACATTGAGCCTAGAGCATGAGCCTGATCTTTTGAGTTCTTGATTATATCTTGTATATCCCTTCCAGCACTGTACTCAAAGATTTTATTAGTGGATATATGTTGATGATGATGTTTTGTAACCTTGGTACATTTAAAAAAAAAAAAAAAAAAAAAAAAAAACACCCTGAAAATCTTCCTTATAAGATCTTAGGATCGGAACCTAGATTATGGGAGCTGGGAGCCGGGAGCCGAGAATGAGGTACTACGGAGGCTATCCACATTGAATTCAGTGGCTGAAAATTTATTGAGCCCGATTCCTGAGTTTGGGGCGTGAAACTTTCTCAATTGTAACACCTAGAGGGGTTTAATCCAAATCCTAGATTCCAGTGAATGCATGTGATTAATTCAATCCTTTAAATAATCCAATTTAGCATATAACCGATTTAGTAATATATACACTCTCCAAGTTACCACTACATTCCATATTCATGGTCCAACACACCCCAAGATAGTTGTTACCCTTCACACGACAACATTCAAGGAGGGACGATCATACTTATCCATGATGCAACACATGATCCAACTATTCATTAGCATCGCATGAGTCCATAACCAAATATAATTCATCCAGTTAAATCCTCCATAATTTACATTAATCCAATACACATGGTTTTCCATAATCAATCAACAATTGAAACCACATAAGTTCTCCATAACAATATTTGATTATGAAATAATAGTATCGCAAGGCTAAATTGAGTGGCTCAGATTTGAACTTAGGTGGCTCAAAAGGCTTGGACTCTGGCTAGACTAGACAAGACTAAGGCTGGGCTCTCTCTCCCTCTCTCACTCTCCTTGGTTAAGGGATGCTTCTTGGATTTCTTCTTGATGATCCCGAGTACTTGGTATGTTTTCTCTGATGAGAATGGATGCCTGAAATGAGAAGGGGAGGGGGTTATTGTCTCCAACCCTAGTTTTCTTGTAATTCATGTTGATCCTATGGGCAAAAAATGGTTGAAGGACTAGAATTGGAGATTGCCACATGGCATCATCTCCTGGGTTGGATGAGGTGGTAAAAGGGTAATTTTGGGTAATGAGATGGGCATCAGAGCAAATGCACTTCAACCTCACACTTAAGGTTAAAAAGAGGTAAGTTCCACATGCTTGAGGGACGCTACCTCAAAGAGAAGTGCCACATGGCTGGTAGAAATTTGGCTGCCATCGATCCGCACTTGAACTCCCTACTTTGGTAGGCAGTATCCTCCAAGCGTGTGGAGGCTCTACTGTATGGGTTGCTACTTTGAGGTTTCGACCATTTCTTCGATTGTGCTTGATTTTGGGCTTGGGGTCGGGCTTGATTTTAGGCTTAAATAGGTGACTTGACTGGGTTGTGGGGTTAGGTAGGCTGACCGGTGAGTTGACTCAGTGAGTTGACTCGCTGAGTTGACTCAATGCTTAAGGGTTTTAGGTTCTTGGGGTTCAGGGTTAGGCTGACTGGGTTGACTTTGTTAGATGAGTTAAATGGACTGAGTTTAAGGTTTAGGACTAAGGTTCCTAGGATTTAGGCTTCTAATGTTAGGGTTCAGGATCGAGGTTTGGTTATTTATCTATCCATTCAAACTCAATCAGCTTATCAACCTGGGGTGGGTGTGTAAACTCTCTTGCATAGGTATATCAAGCTGGTTATGATCCATCGTTAACTGTTGTGGCTGTCAAACTTTATCTTTTAAAAAAGAATGTTAAAGGGTAGTTCTATAATTTTCTTTGTACTCGTTTTAATGAATTTGACAATGGAAGCTATATATATGTGTTGATTCGATGGTCTAAATTATCTAGGTTTAGGACTTAATATAGAAACTCTTACACAAATGAAATGAAATAAAATTCTCTTGTGAGAGAGGGTTGATTTCCCTACTCTTATTTTCTAAGTTTAGTTTTGCCTCCAGAACATCGCCCAATTTGGGAGACTTTTGTTCTCCTGTGCTCGAGTCGCTTGCACAGTTGGAATTCTCATCCTGCAGCGAAACATGCCATGGGCTCAGTGTGAATGGATCGTTGGGATCTGTACAATGGTGGCAAACAACCACAATGGCCGATCTGGCCACTCTAACTAGCTAATCTGAGTGAGATCCAAGCCACTCATCAAGCTTGTCCCACTATGTAGTTTCATTGACCCATAAAGCATGCTGGTACGTATACCCATTCCGTGGGCCCTACAAGTACTAGAGAACATGACTCTTAAAAGACATTAACAAATGGACTTGATTCAACCACCACTTTGGCCCACCAGCTTTGAATGATATATTGCCTAGACACCATACACGGTGTGTCCCACATGATGGGAGAGAACCGTATCAGTTCTCGATTGGTAGCTGTGACCAGGCAAGAAGGCAGGTGTCCATTCTATCATGTCCATGTTATCAATAATAATAAACACATGGAGCTGTCTGTCCCGCTGGAAATTTAAATTCCATTGGATAGGTTAGGTGTTTTGTGCTTGTGACCTCTTGCTGTTCGGATGGCGACCCGTTTTAAAGTCCAAAAGCTGATAACCCACAACCCATGAAATAAAATAACCCGTTCGCCTTCACGGAAAAGACTGAGGTGTGAGAAAAATGAAGCTCAGATCCAGCATCATCATCGTTGTTCTAGTGCTTCTCCTTGTAGCCCACCCAAATTCATCGGCATTTCATGGTTTGAAACTCTTATTATTATTATCTTTTTAATCTTCTCCTTTTGTTGTGTTTAGTTGCACCAAAAATAATTAAATTTCATGATATCTGGTGCAACCAAATGCACCCTTTATTGCCTTTTATCTTTTTGTCTACCAAGAAAGATTGTAGATAGGTTTTTCATAATATTGCAGATTCGAGCAAGGAGATTATTTACGAGATTGACTATAGAGGCCCTGAGACGCACTCCTACTTGCCTCCACCAGACATGGCGGGAACTCCGCAGCAACGCGGTACTCACGTTTCTTACTGTTAGTAGTATTACAAGAAATGTAGACTGAGTTGCCTGTATGCATTCTATTCATATGTATCAATAGGGTACATGCGTGCAAGTTCGGAGATTTCCATCAGGTGGGCCACACTACTTCGATCTTCTGGCCTGAAAACCAGGCTATTTCATTTGTCAAGTTGGGTTGCAGTGTACAAAAGAAATGGGTAGCTGGAAAAATGGTTTTGACCATCTTTTTCTTGGATTATTTCTCACTTTAGGAGTAAAACAGCCTGCCCAGGGTTTTTAGGTCGGCAGATAAAGGAATTCTTGAAAATATGAAATCAAAAGCCCGGATCTTACACACATGTTCCATATTAGAACAACCCATGTAACGGGCTCCACGTGTGTGAGAATAGCAACCGTCCATATGGTAGTTTAGATCTAGGACACATTTGGGTGTCACACAAGAATGATTTTAATGAATTTTTCACAAACAAGATTTTCTGTAAGTGTTGCGAGCTCCTGTTGAAACTTGGAACTACATGCTGTAGCTAAGATTCCATTCACGTTGGCCCCTCTGCCTTTTGCAGACGCACTTTTTAGTGGGTCTTGTGTTAGTTTGGATCTTGCACACGTGGCACACATTTGCACGTGTGTGGGAGGTGGAAAATTGCTGCTTTAACAACAAGATTTTTGTGGTTTCTCTTGGCATGTGGGCCATGAAGATAGAAATGAGGGGACCAATTTTTTTTATGCGCCACCCAAACAAGCCCTTAGGTTTTTTTTATTTTTTATTTTCTATTTTTTTAACATGCAAGTGTGGTCGCAGATGCTCAAACTAAGGCTCCAACAACTCGTAATGGAGAGGGAGATGTAAGATCCAATGCCACATCATCTGTTTGTTGTTTCTCTTAGTTTATCTTTTCTTTTGAAATTGTTTGTTTTTTTTGTTTTGCTTGCAGAAATAACTCTTTCATGGAAACGAGCAATTGCAGAAAGCTATTTCACTAGTTCGTTCAATTTATAGGTTTGTCTGTGTGAGGAATGCTAATTGCACCCAGCTTGTTACAAACGTTGTTACACACGAGCTCTTTTCGGGATAAATGGCCGATGTTTAAGAGATCTAGACCGCTTATTCAGCAGGTCCCGCCATGGATAGGTCACGCTTCCAAAAACAGCTACCACTTGATTGGAAGAAATAAATATCCAAAAACTCTCTTTTTTTTTTTCTTTTTTTTTGTGGCCTATTTTGGTCCAACAGGTGTGATCACACAGCCGCATTTTCAGACAACGGTTCATAGAGGGACCCACAGAACGAGTGGCCTGGATCTTGTATAGACTGCCGCGTGTCCCATGGGAACTAGTGTACAGTAAATTCCTGTAAGTAGTCCGTGCAGTCATCATTCCTCGTGTGCTTTTTGTGGATGCATGAAATAAGAGAGGGGGTGCATGTTGTAATTTCTCCTGTGAAATTGTACGAGTTCTCTGTAGAATGCCTGAAGGAAATATGCAAGCTATTTAATAGTAAGCCCCTTGTCATTAGGTGTACCCCACGATAATATGGCATTAAAAAAACGATTCACCCATCTGCTGAGCCATATGATATTGTAAGGTATCCATTTTTCTCTCTCCACATTTGACCCATCTTATGACTCAATTGAACTAACTTTTGGAAAAATCACATTCAAACAACGTTTTCAATACCAGTATCAACGCGTGTATTACAAATACCCTTGGGCTACGGCAACATATTGTATCACATGGGAAATATTGCATGTATCGCATAATGTGTTGTTGGTTTGGAAAAACATTGACAATTTGATTGAATTTTTCAATGAAACTTCGGGAGATATTAGACAAGATATTATTACACACTTAGACAATAAACACACATAATAAGTTTTCTTTACATAGGGTCTTAAACTGTGCGCCGTTAAAAAGAACTGATACAATTGTATTAAAATTCAGTTCATATAATTTCTAAATCATAGAAGACAAAAGTATAACTAATACATTCTAAAGTTAAAAAAGAAGTGAAAACATGTGATGTGCCTTCAACATACCTACATGGCTATGCCTTGACCCACGTAGAGTTATGTGACGTCTTGAAGTCATCATATTCCTTTACACTGGGTTGGCCATGTCATTGCTTGGCAATGGAATAATAACAATAAAGATACTCTCTTATATCACGTTGATACTCAATTTTTTTTCTAAATTAGATCAGTATGCCACTACAAGAAAAGGGGGCTTTAGCCTCAGTTCAAAACTGTGGCTAAAAAGGTTTAAAAATGAGGCTAAAGCCTTTTGCCTCATTTTTGCCTCAGTTATTCAAACCGGGGTTGAAACCCCCGTGGCTAAAGGCTTTAGCCTCAGTTTTAGCAACCGAGGCTAAAATGACTTTTCGCCTCGGTTCTTCAAGTAAAGCTAAAAGAACCTTTTTACCTTCAGTTTTCTTGAAATGAGGCTAAATCAAAATTTTAGCCTCCATTGTTTCTAACTGAGACTAAATCCAAATTTTAGCCCCAATTGCCTCCAATTGAAGCTAAATCTATTTTTAACCTCGGCTCTCAACAACCGAGGCTAAAACCTTTAGCCACGGGAGTTGTAGTGTCAATTTAGGTAACTGAGGCAAAATTGAGACTAAAAATGGATTTAGCCTGCCTGACTAACATCTTTAATCATTAGCTCCCATGATTTGATTAATTAAAAAACCAAGCACTACAATTGTCATTAACAATGCTCAATTCTCCAAAAAATGAAAGTAGTCGATAGCAATAGAGTAAAAATCATCAAACAAAGATCCAAAATTGAGTTTCATAAAATGTTCGGTACATTGACTTAATATCACCAAAAAATAAAAATAAAAATCTATTGCAATGTATTATATCTTGTCAATTGTCGCAGGCTAGAAAAGAGACATCTACTGGTGATTACGAAATGGGCCATATTTAGAACATCACCACCAGCACAAAACGCACTTCCTTTCCCCTGCAACCATTTGAAACACAACAATTAAAAACATGTCAGACAAATTTAGCAAAGAAAAAAAAAGGATTTCTAGTCATTTTCCTGACTTAACATTATGATATTAATGGTATGTGATGAAGAAATTAACCATCAAAAATGAAAAAACAATCAGAACTATTCATCAACATGCCCCAATAACAACAAGAACAACAACAACTATAAAAAATATTAACAATTGTTTTGTTGAATTGATGGTTCTTTGCCATCCAAATAATAAAAGCTCACATCATGATTCATGACCAATCATAGGTTTGAGTAACTCTGCTTTGGTTAGCGAAATTCAAGCATGGAAACATGAAATCCTCCATACATGGGTTATACCCTAATGACTTGAGCAATATTAAACACAACTTCCAAGTATAAAGAACAATGGAAAATGAAATCCACTCTTCTTCTTCACTCTATCAAAGAGAAAACTCAACAAGCGGGAATTCATTACAAATTACAGTTCATGTACTTAAACTATGACATGACAAAAACTAAGAAAGGGACATACCTTAATATGTTGCTATTTTGAACTCCATTTGAGGGGATTCTGATAATCAAACCAATTAAAAAGATCAGGCTGATGACTTCAACTATAAAAAAAAAAAAAAATTCTTTCATAAAAACAAAGATTCTAAGTTCATATGAACTGCCTAGCTTTTTAAGAAAGGATTTGTAACCAAGTCTTTAGCAGAAGAAGCAATATTTCTACCCCAAATTCTCACCTAGGAATTCATAAAAAGGTCATGAAGGTTGACATTGCTCTCCGTTACAACTTTATAAAGATAGCTTCCGACATCTTCCAAGTTCAAAATTGCACCATTTTTTTTACAAGGAGAGTTGCAACTTTATCATGCCTGGCCTTGACAACCTCCAACAAAGGAGGATTCCCAAACTTGTCTGCATTTTAAAACAATAAACTGCTTATTTATGAAGCATGTGTTGCAATTAAAGACAATTTAAATACATTGCAATTAGAGACAAAATAAAAAACTATATTCATGAACCATTGGAAAAAAAAAAACACGAGTGATATGTTGTTAGTAGTATCTTGATGCATTTTAGACTAGATTGTATAGTATTTCATCAGCCTATTTGCTATAAGCTATTTCAGAGCTCAGATTGTATAGTAGTAGTCTTCTGCAAGGTTCTGAATTTACATGGTTTCTGTTTCTTCAAACGTAGATTTAAGTAAATGAGTTTTGTTAAGCACACAAATATTTAATTGGTATAAATAAGTAGTGGAGCCAACATATCTGAATATGGGGTTCAATGTCCTACCTATTTAAATCCATCGACATGTGGCTGCTTATTGGCCACGTGCTTAATTATGGATACTAGAAGTAAGAAAACAAGGAAGGACAGACGAACATACTACTGGATCTGCAATCTTCGAATTGAGTTGGGTGATAAAGACAAAATGCACCCATAGTTTGGTTTCCAGTCCAATTGCCTTTTCCTGCTTTTTTTTATTCCTGCCTGCACCTAATTTGGACATGAGTTGCCTCAAGGCAGAAGCTATGTGGAGCCCCTGTGACTGCTCCTTCCATCAGTTTTGCAAGTCTAAATAGGACAGAAAATAAAAAATGAGACGGATCTAAAACTCAGGTGGTCCACATGACAAGTAAAAGTGGGAATGGAACGCCCACCATTGAAACTTTTGGGGGCCACAAAAGTATTGGATAAGGCTAATATTTTGTTTCTATATCATCCCAATAAGAATAACCCTATGATCGGGTTCCATTGAGAGGATATAGTCAGGACGTGCAACTAAGAAGTACTGATATTTGGGATTGAAATTTTTATTTTTATTTTTTTAATTGAAATACATATATACACAATCAGATGAACCACGCGAATTCTCTTTTTACTGAAATACATACACAATCAGATGAACCATGTTAGATGATAAATAAACATCACTCTAGCCCTAGGAAGGTTTTCACGATGGAAATCATTATTCCCACTGTTTCTTGTGGTGTGGTACACTTGAGCTTTGGATATGCTTCAATTTCGGGATCAACCCTAAAATGTGCTGGAAAATGGATGAACGGCATGGATAAACCACTTACATGAACAGTATGCCCAACACAGATTACTAAGTATGATAAAAGCCTACTGATCAGTTGCTCAGCACCCAATCTGATTTCGGTGCAGCCGGCTCTCTACCATAGATATGACCATCCTACATCATTGGCAACAATATCATGGAAGGCTAATACCTGTTTATTGGGTACATCCTACAGCTTGGCCTATCATATCGTTCTCCACCAATGGGTCATATCGCCCTGTTTCAGGCCCATACTGGTCCATACAGCCCTGTTGTTCATGGACAATATCATGGAATTGGAATTGAAGATCGACGGTCTGTCTTGTACAGACTCGAAGTTGAACGGTCTGATTCTCTGATTTGCAGATAACAATCTGATTAACCCAATATTTCACTAACCTCGAAATCCACTTACTAAGGCCCACTATGATGTTTTCATGACATCCAGTTCTCATTGGGCCAGACCACATGGAACATTGGGCTGACAATTGGTTTGTGGGTGCAGCAAGTTACAGACAGTTGAAATTCCTAATGGACAAAACCTCGATTTGACAGCGAAGTTAGTAACCACCTAACCTTGATTTCATAAACAAGAATGATTAGTTTTGCAAAACTTGAAATAAATAAATCCTAGTAACACCAGACATAAGAAATAAAGAAGAAAACAAATAAACAAGGCAATTTGCAGCAAGTTATATGCAGATTTATATGCTGTACCAACCACGATTTTATGCATTGACTTTAAACAATGATGATTAGTTCCACGAAACTTGAAATAAATAATCCCAGTAACACCAGACCTAAGAAAAAGAAGAAGAAGAAGAAGAAGAAGAAAAATAACAAGGTAATTTCCAACAAGTTACATGCAGATTTATCATGGAATAGCAAATGTAAATGCGATAAACATTTCCCTAAATTGCCTTGACAAATTATCTGTCGCAGATGTTATCAGTATCAAGCTCCAGTAACAACATTTCAAGGCATCCTACGTAACATGAAAACCAATTACTAATAAGAAATTCTCAAGAAGTCCAATCTAGATTTGCACAGGCTGAAACGAAATAATCGAGAGAGAATTCATGTGAGGATTGAAATTGTAGAAGCAATACAATAACCATGTCCCAATATGCCATAGAAAAACATATTTCAATATCATGAATGAAAAACCCATCCATACTGAAAGCCATGAACAGATTTTCTTTTTTAAAAAAAATTAAACATAATAATAGGTCAAACGCTGAATCCTTTAATTTCCTTTCCCTCATAATAGTTTCTCTTTTTTATCTATAGGAATAACATCTTTCTTGTATCATTTGATTTTATTCTATCAATTTCAGACATGAACAGAAACTAGGACAGGGCTATAGTTTTTATTTTTTTTTCTAATCGCAGCAACAAGAATAGGGAGCCTAAGAATTTGGAGCCATCGATTAGAACCAACATGCATATTTAATTCACAGTTAAAATGAGAGTTTCAACTTCTGAAGGAGTATACCTTGTTCATCATATTCCATTGACCAACTTGGGGCAAGCAATCCGTTTCTCTACCAGTGTCATGGTATTTAAGCTGCAAAACCAACCAGAAGCAATGTGAAAAATTATAAAGCACTCACAGGAGGGGAATTCCTGTGGTTAAATTAGCTAGTCAATGAAACAAATCCCACATTTGTTAAAAAAAATACCAATTTACTTACCCAAGGTGCAGGTAAAATGTGTGCTTCAACCGAAGCAAGTTTCTCACTGATTTTAATGCCAAACTCCTTTGCATAAGTTAATGGGCTGTAAGGATTTCTCCTGAAATTCCTTTTCCTTTGGGTAAAGAATGCAAGGGACACAACAACCCAGATTGGCTAGTGGAGGTTGATGTTCAATACACTTGAGTACCCATAATTCTCCACAACCATCTCAGTGGGGGAAGGCAACCCCTGGTCTGTTTTATGGTCATCCTACGTGATATTACCCAATGACGAAACAGGATGGATTTATCTTCACCATCTACATTTGGTTGTTGTTGTCCTTCATAGACAATAGTACATGTCATTTGTTTATTGAGATCTAGTTCTAGACTCGATTGAATATCTACATTGGATGGATCGTGTGAAGTCTCCTTACCAAGAGAACCCATCATTTTTGGACTGGAGCAACTTAATCGTGCACTAACCTGGACCTGTCCTCATACTTGAGATTACAAAGGACTTCAGGGGTCTTAATATAGGTCTTTGATACACCTTTGATATTACATAGTGGTTAGCACGTGCGATATTTAAAAAAAAATGGGCCTCTAATCCATAATTCTCCCCATCCATTTGTTCGTTGGCCACTGATCCAAGAGTTATTTATTGTTGCATAATGGGATCTACATGTGGGTTCCAACAGCACAAAAGTCAGGAACAAAATGGAGCACCAGGATATTGTTCATGTCCTATTGCATCAAGAGCATATAATTCCTCTTAGTCATCCAGGAGCCAGGAAGAGGGTTTTTTGTAATTATAAATGAAAGCTTGAATCAGAACCAGATGCCATGGCTGAAAGTGAATACCTCTTCTCCTTTCAAGATGGGCTGCAGAGCTATTATTGTTGCTTGGCCATATCTATCCTGAGAGTGAGAATCAGCCATTCTATACGATTAAGGCGAAAAAGTAAAAGACTCATCGATAGCCATGACAAGAGCTACCAATTGTGGTATTATAAGAGTGAAACTACTGAACGAGTTAAAGGATTTTATCCATTCACCGTCTTTCTATTTTTTTAGTACAATACTGCAAAGTTGTACTACACTGCTAATGAAAGTAGAAAGAGGGTGCCTCTATCAAACAGGGTAAGTGTACATATCGATTCCCTTAACAGCCTAATGTGGTGGATGTTTGGCTCCCTGTAAAAAATAACAACAAAATTCAATGATTACCTCATCTCTTTTGAATGCTTTAGCATTTGGATAGCAAGAATGATTCATACAACTTTGTATAGGAAAGAATGCGGTGCCTGAAACATAATAGGGGAAACAAACACTTGAGAAGGATATAAAATCTTAAGGCAAAAGGATATAATAATCTGAAAAGTTGAAGATCTGAAATAACCAGCAATTAGCTTATTTTGCAAAGAGTAATGACAGGAACTATGAACTCTAAGCAAAATATTGGAAATGAGAGGATGTCAAGGTGTTTAAGATTTTCCAAAAGTCCATTTGGAAAGCAAAATTTCAATCATAATTGCAAAAAGCATGAAATGAAGAGGCAACATGTTTGGGTGATGATGCAGGGAAAGTTCTGTATCATAACATTAGCTAGCATAAACAGTTATGAAGCAGGGAACATGAGTCTGGAGTGTGATCCATAATTCAAATACTGTTTGGATATATGTTTTGACAATATTTATAATAAAATAAAATTAAAATTAAAAAATGTTTTGACGTTAGACAAATTCATATTGAGCACAACTCCAAAAGTACAGTTGATAAACTTTCCAATCCAATCTATATTTGCCTTTTTCGGTGCTCATTTTGTTGGTTCATTTCGATTCACAAGCCAAACAGGAAATTACCCATTTTTTAAATAAGATCAACTGGTAACTTTGTGAATTGGATCATATAGAAGCAAACAAAGTACCCTACTTTTATTCACACAACCAATTCCAAGACAGAGAACCCCTACTTCTCATTAAGAACCCTAATAAAATTTTAAATATGCCAACAAGGATGGAATTTACTCATAGAAGGATTGAAATTCTAAGCCATACCTTGACAACAAACTGAATAATCATCACCAAGAGCATCTAGAAAGGGCCGTGTAACTTTTTCAGCTTCTTCCTACAAGATATGATGTTATAATCCCAAGGGCAGAAACAACACTGGCATATCTTCAATGAGCAATCTTATGGAAGTCACACAACAAGTGGTGGGAGAATTGCACTAACCTTATCAAGATATGGGAGATCATCAATGTATATAAAATAATCCTCCACAGGTGATGCTACAACCAGATCACTACACAAATAACAAAGATGTTGTCAAGGATTTTTGTATGTGAGGACAACCAATAGAGTTGGTTCGGAATGGAGTATCCCGACCTTTTTCTGATTTTCCATCCGAAAGGATTTGAATCAGAAAAAGTCGGATGTTTGGTCTCTCCAAGACGTCCAGCACCAAAGTGGAAATTCATTGAAAGGCCATCTTTCTTCAATCCATTCCCTTCCTTCTCCCACTCATAATGAAACAGTTAGGGCTGCTGTATTTGATTCAATTAACGCCACCACATGAAACCAGCCATTAATATATTTTACAAGAAAAAGGATAGTACTCATTTACATGAGAGACCATTCAGGACTTGTTTCTCAGCAATCGGGAGACATTCTTGGCATCAGGAGACATGCAGCCCCAAGCCGATAATTTAGGATGCTTTCTGAAGCACAGCAAACCAGTTGAGAATGGTTTCCCACCAAAACACACCCCCTGATGTCCCTTTTAATGCACGCTATTATTAAAAAGAAGACTACGATATGAATATAAATGAAAACAGAAAAGGAAACATGATAATAATTCTTGCAGAAATGCCATAACTTACAGATTGTTTAGCTCAAACATGCCAATAATATGCCCATAGATTTCAAGTGAAAATACTTTAGCAGAGTCAAGGAGTCTGATAGATGAAACCCACCTGATGACTAAGATATTCACTTTTGCACACAATAAACAGAGAGCCGCTAACTTGTAAACATAAAAGGATACATGGCGCATACTCCTTGTCAAAGATGGCTTCCTTGAGAAGCTGCAGTGACTGCAAAATTAAATTGAATCCTTAGAACAAAAGATTTAAAAAAAAAAAAAAAAAAAAATCTATGTAACTCCAATTATAACTGGAGTATCAAAAAATAAATAAAAAAATCTATGTACAATTTCTTTGTGCTCGTGTATCAAGCATCACACACAACTGGAGTATCAAAAATCCTTGGGTGAAGATTCACCGTGATTCTTCTAAATGATGCAAAACTAACATCTAAATCTCAGCAAATCAGAAGATACTAAATCTCAAAATGTATTTCAAATGCATGATATTACATAAATCAAACATAAATCTCTAAAATCTACATAAATAAACCTAAATTACAACTTAAATCAGCAAGAATCAAAACAAAATCCAATGAAATCTCTAAGAATAAAGAGACATAAGTTGGATCAAGATCAAAACAGATCAAGCACTAGAAATCAAGAAAAAATTACAAAAATCAAACCCTAAGTGGAAAATCAAAGCTCCGAACAATGAGATCCGAAAGGAAAACAGATCTATCAGCAAGAATCGGATCAAAATCCAACGAAATCTCTCAGAATCGAGAGACATAAGCTGGATTCATACTAAAATAGATTAAGCACTAAAAATTGAGAAAAAATCCAGTAAATGAGCTAGAAACGACAGGATTTTCGCAGCAGAGAACAAGGTTTTGCTCTCAGATCGAACACCAAACCCTAATCGCTGATATTGCAGTGCAGAAACTACTCAAATCCAGCAAATGAGCTAGAAACGACAGGATTTTCCACTTCTTGAGAAAGATTTCAGTGAAATCAGCCAAAAAAAAAAACACTCAGATCGAACCAAAAAATGCGAAAATTGGATTTTGAACGGCCAAATGGGGAAAACGCACGAAAATGAAGATTTCTGCCCCGATTTCTAATTTTCGATGGGATTTCAGTTGAGAAATCAGTAGAAAAAAAAAAAGAGAGAACAAGTACCTGAAATCGGCGCGATTTCGCTCCGTTTTCCTTTTGAAGCTGGGATTTTGAGAGAGAGCTCTGCTTCGAGCTTATATTGCAAAATGAGAGGGACTTCAAAGACCGCTCTCTCATGAAAAGAACTTAATTTGATGATGGACGAATTATATGGTACACGTGACCCACATTTTTTACAGTATACAGATGTTTTAGTTTCTAAAATATGGGCCATAGTTTTATGTAATCTAGACCATTTAAATTTTTTATCACAACGTGGATGTATTAAAATTTGAAGACATATTCAATTAAATAATATTAATATTTCTATATTTGGTCTAGGAATAGACGGTTATTGTAAGAGGTAAAACAACCGTCTATTGAAAATAATATATTACATCTGTAAGAAACGGAATTTTTTTTTTTTTTTATACACGCACACACCCCCACACACTCGCACTGGTGGAATTTCACCACCCATGGGTACTGAACCCTTGACAAACTCCTGATAGTCTACCACCCGGCAAGAGTAAAGACGGGTGGGCAATGCGAAAATCGAGTCCGTTCATTTGCCGGGCTCAAAATGAGATTTGGATCTATTTCATTTTTGGTTCTTGCACTAAAATTAATTCTTAATTTTATCAAATTTATGAAAATTTTCAAAAAGAAAAAAAAATCAAGATTTTTATTATTATTATTTTTTAATTCTAAATTTTTTCAAGATTATAAATTGTTGAAATTTATCAAAAAAAATTAAAATTCTCATTTTTTTCAAAATTATCAAAAAAAAAAAAATTCAAATCTTAATAGTTTTAGAAATTCTTAAATTTTTTAGAATTTTCAATTATTTGAAATTTCTCAATTTTTAAAAAATTCCTTTCAAAATTCTCAAAATCAAAATTTTTTTTTTTCAAAAATTTCAAAAAATTTTAAAATTCTTAATTTTTAAAAGATTCTTAATTTTTTAAAAATTCTCAAATTTTAAAAAAATTCTTACTTTTCATAATTATCATTTTTTTCTTAATTTTTCAAAAAAAAATAATTCTTAATTTTTAAAAGTTCATAATTTTTTTAAATTCTTAGTTCTTAGAAAATTCAAAATTCAAATCTTTTTCAAAATCACATTTTTTTTTCAAAATTCTCAATTTTTTCACATTTGTCAAAATTTTTAAAAATTATTAATTCTTTCAAGATTCTCAATTTTTTTCAATATTATTAAATGTAGACTTTTAGCCACTGTTCCTATCCAATGGAAGTTAAAATGTAGACTTTTTGGCCTCTGCTTCCTATGCAACTGAGGTTAAAATATAGACTTTGGCCTTAGTTCTATGTAATCGAGGTTAAAAAGTAGACTTTTGGCCTCGATTCTTATGTAATTGAGGTTAAAAAGTAGAGTTTTGCCTTAATTCCCATGCAATTGACGCTAGAAAGTAGAGTTTTGGCCTCGGTTCATATGCAACTGAGGCTAAAAAGGCAGACTTTTCACCTCTATTCCTATGCAACCGAGGTAAAAAGTAGACCTTTCACCTCGGTTCCTATGCAAGTGAGGCTTTAAAATTAGACCTTTCGTCTCGGTGCCTCAAGAATCGAGGTGTAGACCTTTCGCCTCGGTTCCTATGCAAGTGAGGCTAAAAAGTAGACCTTTCGCCTCGGTTCTATGCAAGTGAGGCTAAAAAAGTAGACCTTTTGCCTCGGTCCTGAAGCAACCGAGGCTGGGTAAAAAGTAGACCTTTCATCTCGGCCTCTATGCAACCGAGGCTAAAAAAGTGCAGGCCTTTCGCCTCGGTTCTATGTAACCCAGGCTGGTGGCAGGCCTTTCGCCTCGGTTCCTATGCAAGTGAGACTAAAAAGTAGACCTTTCTTCCTCGGTTCTTAGCAACCGGAAGCTAAAAAGTAGACCTTTCGCCTCGGTTCTTATGCAAGTGAGGAAAAAGCAGACTTTTCGCCTCGGTTCCTATGCAACTGAGGCTAAAAAGTAGGTCTTTGCCTCGGTTCCTATGCAAGTGAGGCTAAAAAGTAGACCTTTCACCTCGGTTCCTATGCAATTGAGGCTAAAAATAGACTTTCGCCTCGGTTCCTAACAATTGAGGCTAAAAAGTTGACCTTTTGCCTCGGTTCCTATGTAACTAAGGCTAAAAAGTAGACCTTTCGCCTCGGTTCCTAGGCAACTAAGGTTAAAATGTAGACCTTTCGCCTCGGTTCCTATGCAAGTGAGGCTAAAAGTATACCTTTCGCCTCGGTTCTAGCAAGCAATCGAGGCTAAAAAGCAGACTTTTTTTCGCCTCGGTTTCTATGGAACTGAGGCTAAAAGTAGAGCTTTCACCTCAGTTCTTATGCGACTGAGGCTAAAAAGTAGACTTTTAGCCTCAGTTATTTAGCAACTGAGGCAAAAAATGAACTTTTAGCCTCAGTTCCATAGCAACCGAGGCTAAAAAATACATTTAGCCTCCATTTTTTCAATTGAGGCTAAAAAATTGAGGCTAAAGGCCTACTTTTTTGTAGTGTGCCCATGTATGGGTATTACATAATCGTTACTGTTTGTGACTAATATGGATCTAGAGTTGGATACGAGATGTGTAAATTAAAACTCCTAAATACATCTGCCTATAGCCATACCTTGGATATCCTTGCTTATACAAGAAAGTGTACTCCTACCCATAGTTATTGTGCATTGTAATTGCGATTTCAAAGGAATTTTAATGTTTCTTTACAAAATTTTGAAAAGGGCTAATGCTGGAATTTATCGACAATATTATATGGTGATAGTTGGAATTTTATAAACTGTAATATTTTGAAAATATTACAGTGTTCCAATATTTTGATGATACATTGTGATATTTTATGAAATTTTGCATGATATCCTGAAGTCTTATAACTTCTGGACTGTTTTGTATCGAGGATCTACACTACACTAGTGATGGCCGATATTATTCAAAATGGCATTTTCTTATGAATCACGTGAATCTTGAATGCATGTACCACATCAACGTATATGTCATTTGCACCCATTGGGTCCTCTACAAAGTGCGTAGTGAATTGAAACTTTTCTCGGCAATCTAAAAGACAAAACCGTCCATCCAAGACCTCTTATAGATGGTCACATCATATTTCCGATCAAATTTAAAAATAAATAGTTTAGATCATTCCTGGGTATAATCCTAGCATATCTTAGATAACCCGAACCCATACATGGAAGTGTACCCCTACTCATAGTCAAATAATTGTGTACTATAAATTTGATTTTAGAGGAGTTTTGATGTTTCTTTACGAATTTTTTAAAGGGGTTGATGCTGGAATGTATCCACAACACGTGTTGACTATATCGTCCACGCTTTAAATTTCATATCTGTAATATTTTGAAATATTGAATCTATCAATATTTCAATATACATTGCAATATTTTACAAAACATCGCATGATATACTAAAGTCTTATAACTTCAGGGATCTACACTACTGCTAGTATTGGTTGATGCTATCACTTTCAAAATAATATCTTCCCATGAATTGCATGAATCTTGAATGCATGTACCACTAGGGGTGTCAATAAGCTGGGTTAGGGTCGAGCCAAGCTTTATGCAAGCCTGACCCGCATTATTGAAAGTACGTCTAGATCTGACCGGGCCTGTGATATGCCAAAATAGTCTAGTCCGAGCCCAACCCCAAAAGTTGCCCTAGTTTTGGAGGGTAGTTTCCCTTATCGTGGGCCCACCTTGATTATGTATTGTATATCCATGCCATCCATCTGTTTTCCTAAGAAATGAATTATTTGTGAATATAACTTGGATATGCTTCATCTTGATTATGTATTGTATGTCACAAAATGGGAAAATGGATGAAGGGATGGGATGGATATACAATACATAATCAAGGGGGGCCCTTAATAAATCATATAACTTGTGAACAATCCACCATTAAAAGCATCATAGGGCCTACTGCAATATTTATTTGTCATATAACTTGTTAATAAGGTCACAAAAACCTGGATGAAGGGATAAAAAAATATCAACTTAGATCCAAAACTTTTATAGCCCACAAGAAAGTTTTAATAGTTAATTACCATTGTTTCTTAAGGTATGGTCCACTTGAGATTTGGATCTGCTTCATTTTTTTGCTAAGGCCATAAAATAATCTAGAAAAATGGATGGACAACGTGGATATACAATACATATATCAAGGCAGCCCCCACAACATGGGTCACAGTCTTGGGTGAGGTCAAGGCCACACCTAATCCGCTCTCGCTCCCACATTGTGAATGACACATTTGGGATCTTGTAAATGGGAAATGGAATTAGAGGTAATATAAATGAATTAGGAGTAAATGGCTTGCACAATTATGTTTGGATGGGAGTAAATGAACTAAATTTGAAATTTAAACATTTTATGTGCATGTCAATAAATGGGAGGAATTGGAATGCATTTGAATTTGTTTAAATATTCACAAGAATATATGTGATATCCCAAATCAGCTATAATATCCCAACTTAGTGTACACATGCGATATTTAATAGAATGATTGTAATAAGCCCAATGAAAGGTATACTTCAGCAAAAAATGAGGAATTTTCGAGTCATGTGTAGGCCACAAATGTAAGGATCACAAACGTAAACCGTCCATTTAGATGGTCATCCTTTTGCTACAAGAAATAGTAGTAATTGAACGCCTACTGTTGAAAACTTCTTGGGGGCCACAGAAGTTTTGATCAAGCTGATATTTTTCTTTTGCCTTTATCCATGCTTGTGTAACCTTATGAACATGTTGGATGACAAATAAATATCATCGTGGGCCTTAGGAAGGTTTCAACTATCATTGCCATTGTCCCCATTATTTCTTGTTGCGTGGCCCACTTTAGCTTTGGATACGCTTCAATTTTGGGCTCACGCTCTAAAATGATTTAATAAAATGGATGGATAATGTGGATAATATACATATATCATAGCGAGTCCTACAGAGTTTACTTAGTTCACAATCCAGGTCTGAGGAATCAGATACTAGCTAGTTAGGGTTTTCGTGATTACCAGACACTGTTGCTACTAAGAGGAGAGGAGAGGGAGAGGAATAGAGGGAGGGAGAGGGAAAGGGAGAGAGAGAGAGAGAGAGAGAGAGAGAGAGAGAGAGAGGATTCAGTGCTTATAGGGAGAGAGATGAGTTGGGCCGAGCTTACGGGCTTTCGGATATCTTTGTCTAAGCCCGGCCTGATCAAGCAACGAGCTTGACTTTTGAGCCTGAGCGCGGCCCTCAAGCCTAGCAATCTAGCCCAAGCCTGGCCCGACGCCGACCAAGCCTAAAAATCCAATGGGCCAACCTGACCAATTGACACCCCCTATGTACCACATCGACGTATATTACGTTTACACTTATGGTTCTTCCATAAAGTATGCAGTAGATTGAAACTTTGCTACACAATCTAAAATTCAAAACTGTCTATCCAAGACCTCTCATAGATTATTATATCAAATTTCTAATTAATTTTATAAAAGAATAGTTTAGATCATACCTAGATATAATCTTGGAAAACACCCTACATATCTCTGTGTGAAAGTGTACTCCTACCCATAGTCAAATAATTATGTATTGCAATTGAGATTTTAATGGAATTTTGATCTTTCTTTATAAATCTTTCAAAGGGGTTGATTTTAAAATGTATCAATAATATGTATCGACTATGTAGTTAATACTTAGAATTTTATAGCTATAATATTTTGCAAATGTCCTAATATATCTATATTTCAATGATACATTGCAATATTTTACAAAAATTCACATAATATCCTGAAGTCTTATAACCTATAGATTGTTTTGTATTAGAGTTTTATGGCATTTCTAGTATTAGCCGATGTTATCAATATTGTAATCAATTCATTCAAAATAGCATCACCTATGAATCGCATGAATCTTGAATGCATGTACCTCATCAACGTATATGGAATTTGCACCTAATGGGTCTTCTACAAAGTACCAAGGAATTTACACTTTTCTCCACAATCTAAAACACAAAATCATGTCCAATACCTCCTGTAAATGATCATATCAAAATTTCAATCAAATCTAAAAAGAATAGTTTGGATCATGCCTATGCCAAAATCTCATAGTTTGGAGAACTTTGATCCGATGTCATTTCTTCTACCTAAGAGGTCTCTCCCCGATCTATGATATTATGGAGAGTCGAGATCGCTTTCTTTGATACCTCTAGTAGGTGCTAAGGTCGACACACACTGTCTAATAGGGTGGACCATGCATGATCCCACATACACAAGATGAAGAAGAAGAAGGGAGATGAAGATTGAATCTCCTCTCTCTCTCTCTCTCTCTCTCTCTCTCTCTCTCTCTCTCTCTCTCGCCTTCACATATCCTAAGGGTGGGAACATCCAGGGTTCTCTCTATCAAGTCTCTCCTCTAGGATAGGATCATATTTATAAATGAGTTAATGTTTTAGGGGTGCATCGAGTATGATGCCCCACCACCCTATGAACTTTTTTATAACTTACTACGGGGGAAGTCGATCAATCTGCCTCATCCATGCATACACCCATAATCTAACCCTTTGATTATCATGACCATCCACTGGAGATCTATCCCTAATATTGATCAAATAGTGAAATATCATATTTGGGCTATTAGATCATCATCAAGTGTGATTAAAGTAATTTTAATGATTAAAATAAAACTTCAATAACTGAAAACCCTTGAAAATTCAATAAAAACATCTTAAGTGATGGGCCCAATGGAAAAGCCACTTGATTAGTCTCTAATCTAGTCATATCTAGCTTATAAAAGTCTCTAAGTAAAACCAAGTGGATCCCTTATTAGCCGGTACAAGAATCAATGGCTCCTTATTGAAGTACCCAAACACATCCACTTTCAATGGCCATGTAATGGACTCGTAAGAAGAGTCAAAGCTGACCAATCAAGAAAATGATCCTTACACATGCTCAAGTTTAAAGAGTAATCATCTTTTATGCAACATCAAGTCTTGATCATCATGATCACCTAGTCAAGTTTAATGGGCCTTTAGACTAGCAACTTGATCTCAATCTTAGCAATATAAGTACTCAAAGCTCCTTGCTTATATGTTATATCCATGACTCACTTGTTGGAGTCAACGCCCTAAAGAACTATCCATGCCCTAATCCACTAGCCAAGTGGATGTGATTGGGTGGATCTTAGCCGTTGATAATGGTGACCATGGGTATTAAATTAGATATGTGATTTGCCTTAAATAAATTTAGTGTTATTATCATCTTATGATCATGGAGTTTGTAGAAGAGTGATTCCTCGTATAGTCCTTGGGGACTTTAGATTGCACATGATGGTCATTGACTTGGGAGACTCGTGGTTTATGGATCTCAATACCTTGTTATACTATGACCATCATATGTGCATGGGATACACATGTGTACATTAGTTCATGAGATGTATGGTCATCTTGTGTAGGGGACTGACTTGGGTTAAGATGGACAGACTGTACTATCGAGAGCCGACTTAGTGTTAGTTTATGCCCTACCCCTTGCTACCCTGCATAAGAGTCTGAGTGTTCCATGAATAAAGGATTCATGTTTGAATCTTTGGTCACTCAGATTGGTGGATCAAGATTAAGTCAATAGTTTGGAGGGCCATTAGCTTGAACTGTGATCATGAGATCAAGACTTATAATGCATGAAAGATGGTTTGATCCTTAGACCTGAGGAGGTGTAAGGGTCACAATCTTGATTGGTTGGCCTTGGCTCCTACAAGGTCCATTTACAGACCAATAAAGTGAATGTAGCTGGGTACTTAAATAATGAACCATTGATTCTTGTTCGGGCCAAAAAGGGATCCTTGTTTGCTTAGGTGTTGAAACCCCACCCAAAATGTGATTAAACTACTCTTCTGACTTCGACTAAGCTAAAATCATCCCTAGGCAATTCAAGGATAATTGAAAATCCAATCGATCAAGTGGGTATGACTCTCGACACGTCAAAAGTATAATCGACAGACATTATTGGGGATTGGGAACCCCAATTATGTCTATCTGACTTGTAAAACATCACAAATTCAAACGGGGCACAGATTTAGGATTTCTAGAGTCTCCCAGACACAACTAACGGACTAGATTAACAAAATAAAACCACATGCTAATAGGTAGCCGACAGTGACATCATCATCCTTGCTCTCATTTTTCACTCCTGTATGTGTCAAGGGACCCATTTTATAATGTCAAGTGGACTGTCGGCCAACCATTAGTTGATGAACATGTGGCACCCCCTTTGCACCGAATGAAGATTTAAATGCCTTTTAATAGATTCATGGAATTTTTTTTCCAAGTGTCCACCATTGGCCAACCATTAGCTGACGATTTTCACCTATAAATTCAACCCTAACGCCGGGGGGGGGGGGTGACATAGTAGAAGTAGGGGAGAGCCCAAAGTGATATCGGCCCACTAAAGGATGGATCTACCATATAAGAAAGTCCAAAAAACTGTCACACATATTTAAATCATGCTCGAGCGGAAGATAACTTGTCAAAGAAATCCAGCAAAGTCAAGAATTGGGTTGGAATCGGAGATATCTGACCATCCCTTTTACACAAAAAGGATATCAGATCTCCCATTTTCCTTCTCAATTCTCATATCAATTCACATCTAGTCCACACATTCCAAATGTATCAGCAATACATACAGTCACTTATTTATTTAATTTTTGCAATCATTTTTCTTATTTTTCTTTATTTTTTTCTATTTTGTTTGCCTACCTGGGGTTTTAAACCCTACACATGAGTAAGGCTACATGCAATTTATTTCCTCTTTTACCTTCCCGGAGTCTTAAACTCTACGAAGCATGGATAGATAAAGCGACATTAAAATTTCACTTAATCCTATAAAAATCATAAAATCCCATAGAGTACAGACCGTACATCAGGCCAGTGAAAAAGGGTGTGTAACCCCTTTCTTTTTTGTAACTGAGACCCTTACTCGAAATCTACGATCACAGATCAACCGCAGGAGTCACTTGAGTTGAGGAATCTTACGATTCCCTAACCTTTAAGTGATTCTATGGTTTATAGCTAGTCAAAGGCTCTGAAACTTCATTTAGCTAGTGGAAACTCAAAAAATCAAATGTATTTTCCACATCTAAGTTAATTCATACCCCATATGCACAATTGATAAGCATAAGTGAAGACGACCACTTACATGGCGGGCGGTGTTCACACTAGGAAGTTAAGGCATGCAAGGTAGATTTTTGTGAGCATTGCATTCAAGACAAACAATATAGGCTAAGGTTCAAGACTGATACACATTGTAACATCCCAGATTTTTGCAACTTGGAATTAGACGTCCTTCGGCAATGGGTCAATCCTAACACCTGATTAACCTCTCAAACACTCAATTTAAAGGTCTCAAATTTCTTCTTCAAACCATTTTCCTGAAAACCTCATTTTTCCTTCACAAATTGCATCTCTCACTATCTTCTCCTTCAAACTTGTTTAAGTGCTTTCATGTTAGAAACAAATCTTGAAGTTTAGGTGAATATAACGACTCGGAAAAATTAGGTTATGAAATAACTAACCGAAAGCATGTTATAGGTTACCAAACTGCAGTATACGAAAGCTTAGCGAATCCATCGACTCAGTTACAATTCTACGAGAAAAGGTGCGGACTTTAGGTGTATAGGTTATGGTTTCTAATACTTTCAATGTCATATAATGATAGATTCATGATCTGCATGCAATTGCACATGTATAAAGTGCTGTCTGTTTTTCGCTTCAATTAAAGATGAAGAATATGGAATTTTACATATTCTAGGTATTTGCAGAAAGTACCGTATACGTATAATCTTTGGAAATGTGTTTGCCATGATTATTTACTGTATGAATATATTATATATGGATAAAATACTCATTTTTGTATTTCCTGTTTATATGGTGCTTTATAACATGCTTTATAACATGCTTTGTAACATGCTTTATGACATGTTTGTTAACATGCTTGACTTACTTTGTTCTCCACATGCTTTGGAATATGGATTGATTGCTTTTGGGACTATGATTTTAGTCCAGACAATCGGTACCAGACTTGAGATCGTGGTTGAGATTCATTTCTCCACATAGGATGTGTTTGACGAACCCAAGTCGTACTTCAGTTGGCGACAGTGGTTAGGCCACGCGAAGTTCTTATGCACTTCATATCGTTCAATTGATTGTGCGCTCAAGCTAGTTAGGCTCGTCAAGTAACCCGATCTGTCTAATGTATGTTCACCATGTTTGGATGCTACTGCTCGAACCTAGGGTACCAAACTTACCAGTGAAATCCCTTTTAACCATGGTACATCGATCTGCTAAGACTCATGAGCCGGGCATGGTGGTATGGGATACCGTAGTCGAGCTGTCGGCCTACGCTGGGGCCATGTGCCTCCCCGTAGTGACCAGTGAGCAACCAGACTCGTGAGCCAATTATGGTGGTATGGGACACTATATTCGTGCTGTTGGCCTTACATTGATAAAGTGATGGGGGAGTGGTGCAACGAATGCGAGCAACAACCCTGGCAATCCTTTGTAGTGACCTCGAGCATACTCTGAATTTGCGGTGAGGTGACGAGTTTTGCCGCAGTGTATAGAGTATGAACTAGGCCTGTATCTGTATAGTGATGAACCGTTAAAGAGGTGATGGGGGAGTGGTGTAACCATTCGTGCGTAATGTACCAATTTCTCTGCAGAACGACCTAAAAATACATTATCGTATGAGATTAACTAGGACTGACGACCCTAGAATGGATCATGTTTGGGAATGATACAAGGGAGGTACCTTAGTTTTCCAATACCGCTGTTTGAAATGGACTAATAACTACTCGGTAATCATGCTCATCATCGCACTACATGTGCCTGGTAGATGTGCAGCACTAAGGGAGATATATATCTGCGAACGTAAGATGATGTCACATGAGGGTGGTTTGTCAAGGGCATTCATCATGACTGCATTCATACTTGCATTAATAAGAGTATTTAAAATTGTTGATTGTACTATTTTATCATTATTGCTTGACTGAGTTGATAACATGTTAACCTATGACTTATTGTTCCACTGAGTTGATCACTCACTCCCACGTTACGGGACGGTGTTGTACACACCAGCCAGATTTGTTGAGTTTCAGGTGATGGCGATGCCTCTGAAGCAGAGTCTGACTACTACTATGATGTTGAGGAAGAGTTCTCCTACATATAACCCTCTGATAGGTCTATGAAGACCTGGTAATGTATTGATGGGGCTATGGTACTTGGGATAGCAGACATTATACTTCCTCACATTTGGTAAATTTTAGAATTATACTTGTAATTATTTAACCTGGTACTTTATCACACTCTGGAGACTCACCACAGTTTATATATTTTATCTATCTATCACAGTCTTCCGCTTGTAAATTTAACTGTCTCTGGAGTATGATATGCTGTTTTAGCTTAATCTCACTCATGTTCAATGCACTAATACTGACCACATTCAATCGTCATTCATTTTGTTGCATAAGTGATGCGTTGGAACTCAGGAGTTAAGTTTATGCTCGACCCCCGATTTTCAGGGCGTTACAAGATGGTATCAGAGCTTAATTTGGATTAAACTGGACCTAGGTTATGGTCACACGACGCACTCTGACGCACTCTAACTTAGGAGGGGGCGACGAAACATAGAAACTGACTTAGAATTTTCCAAATTCGCCGAATGGCGAAACCGACCGCTGAGATTGGGCCCGTACACACCCATGATCATGCGAAACGATCCCGAATGACTTCTAGACCATCAGTCAATGGATTTAAGTCATTCCCTAGAAACGAATGTCCTTAGGTTGTGGGTCAACCACAACACCTTACACTTCATCTCAAAGCCTAAAACCCCTTTTATCCAATTCCTTCAAATTCTCTCCTTGCACCACTTCATTCTTTAATTTTTTCTAAATCCTTTCATATCAGATATAAATTCTAACATATAAATGATGAAGAATAATACTTAAATAAAATTTTTTTTTACTATAAATAGTGAATATATGTAAAAATTGGACTTTTGACCATTCAAATTATCGAATCTCATGAAATAAATGGGTTAGTTGGAGAGATTAGAACCTCCTACCCCAAAATCATATGCTACATATCATATAAACTCATTCCGGTTTGTAAATTGGCCCCAAAAATGCCTTAAATGGAGTCGGGGGCCAAACGAAGTACTTCTAGAGGGACCCAGGGTGGGCCCCACACATTTTTGGGCCCTAGGGGTCATGAGGACCTTGCCCAAATGGCGAGTCATCACCAACCACTCCAAAAGTCGGCGAGGCCCTCCCCAAGTCGGCGAGGCCTCCCCAAGTTTCAGGCCCGGTCAGGCTGATCATGTTTGGGGCCTAGGGGAACCCCCTGGTATATGGGCCGTCCCTTAAAACCTTTCCAAACTAGTACTTCCTTCAAAAATTAGTACTCCCTTAAAACCTTCCCAACCTTCCTTTCAATCACCCATTCCACTATTTTCTGTTAAAACCCACACCCCTCCATCATTCATAGCAACACCTACCCTCTACCCTTTCCGTTTTCCCTCATTTGAGCTCCCACACCCCCTCATTTGAAGCTCAAAACCGTGTAAGCTCTCAACCCATCCTATTTCTTCATTTCCTTTCTTCAAACCCTATCTTTTGGGGCCTTTACAATCCCTGTTGAGGTTCAAACTCGTGGAGAATTAAAAGTTCCAACCTCTACGTTAGGATCTTTATGTTTTCATGTTGATGGAATGTGTTGAATGTTTGGCAAGTTAGAATTGTATGTGACAATTGTGAATTCCTTCCACCCCTCCACCATTACTCCTCTTGGCCTCACTATTTCACACCCATATGAACATAAAATCCACATTTTTTTTTGTGTCCCATAACTTTCATAACCTCCGAATCTTAGGACGTTTAGGGCCCGTTCGGCCAATTGCATTAGGTAAGATTAAGGTGGCTAGAATTGTAAAAGTAACAATAAATGTATGTAAAATGTATGTGTAAGGTATGCTCACTAGATTGGGTGTATCCCATGTTTTCCAATATCATGTTTGGAGTGTATGCAATTAAGAGTAATTCTCAGAATTTTCCTTTCCAAGTACACTGAGAGATTCATGATCATGGGATTTGGAAATCCCATCTCACACTTCCAACACAAGACTCATTTTTTAAAGCCTATAAAATTAATCCCCTCCCACCCTCCTACCAAACATGCCACTCCAAATCTCAAGTGGGATTAGCAATGCGATCCCATTTAAGATAATAGGCCCTAGAGTTTTGGACTAGAGCGGTGCTCTAGATTTCGACAGGCACCCGTGTAGGAAACCCAACAAATTTATAATGTGAACCTTAGGACCCTCTTCGTTGGAATGAGCATATGTGAAATGCTCGAGCGTCAAGTACAGGCAACTCAGTTCGAATTAGACAACTTTGACCCTAGGTGATAAGACCCTTTCTGTATTAGAAATGATGAGAACTCATCTAGCGTAAGAGCATAGACTTTGGACTACACCTATGGATTTCCACTACTCCTAAATTAAGACTAGACCACCGGTTACATTAGAAAATGCCAGAGACCAATATATATAGCTAGGTCAAATCAGTACACCCCTTTGATCTGGGTGGAGCAGCGAAAGCGTGGTGGACCCTACCCCACTGGCCCAGGATCGAAACTGTGCTCGTTAAATACGAACATTATAGAAGCCCTAGCAAGTTCTACTATGAGAAACCGTTTTAGGATGATCTAGTAAGATTTGATTCACCATTTCCTTGGACATAGATAATAACAAGGACTCTCTTAGACTAAAACCTAAAGGGCAACCTTAGAAATAGGCAATTTGAGCCTTTCAATGATGGACATTTCCTAAGTTTTTAGAGTGATCGGTTTACGAAGATACTGAAATATAAACTGCGAAGCATTCGCGGCTTGACCCAATTCTCAATCCTGGGTGATTACTAATGGACTCACTGCTTGGCCGAGCAGAAGACCAAGATCTACCAGGATTCGGAAAGGATACGATGAGCTTTCTACCCTGGCCCGGTAGATGATCGATGTATCTAGATCAAGCCCACTATAACTGTCTCTCCGTGTTGGTCAAACAATGAAAACAACTATCTTACTCTAAATAATTGGGGATTGTTGTCAAGACTCCAAATAGGTAAAGAAATAAATTGTAGCAAACCATCAGGGTATGAGAAATGGATAAAGAAATAAGTTTTAAGGGAGATAGACTAAAATTAACCAGGCTAGTATATACCCTACCACGCGTAGAAACTCGAAATCAATAAAACTTAGGCAAAAGAAATAAGTAAATCTTTCCTTTTTACCCTTAGGCACTTTCGTGGATGAAATTTTGTTTTAAGGGGGGTAAATTGTAATATCCCGGATTTTTGCTACTTGGAATTAGACGTCCTTCAACAATGGGTCAATCCTAACACCTGATTAACTTCTCAAACACTCAATTTAAAGGTCTCAAATTTCTTCTTCAAACCATTTTCCTGAAAACTTCATTTTTCCTTCACAAATCGCATCTCTCACTATCTTATCCTTCAAACTTGTTTAAGTGCTTTCATGTTAGAAACAAATCTTGAAGTTTAGGTGAATATAATGACTCGGAAAAATTAGGTTATAAAATAACTAACCGAAAGCATGTTATAGGTTACCAAACTGCCGTATACGAAAGCTTAGCGAATCCATCGACTCCGTTACGATTCTACGAGAAAAGGTGAGGACTTTAGGTGTATAGGTTATGGTTTTCAACGCTTTCAATGTCATATAATGATAGATTCATGATCTGCATGCAATTGCACATGTACAAAGTGCTGTCTGTTTTCCGTTTCGATTAAAGATGAAGAATATGAAATTTTACATATTCTAGGTATTTGTAGAAAGTACCGTATACGTATAATCTTTAGAAATGTGTTTGCCATGATTATTTGCTGTATGAATATATTATATATGGATAAAATACTCGTTTTTATATTTCCTGTTTATATGGTGCTTTATAACATGCTTTGTAACATGCTTTATGACATGTTTGTTAACATGCGTGACTTACTTTGTTCTCCACATGCTTTGTAACATGCTTTATGACATGTTTGTTAACATGCTTGGCTTACTTTGTTCTCCACATGCTTTGTAACATGCTTTATGACATGTTTGTTAACATGCTTGACTTACTTTGTTCTCCACATGCTTTGGAATATCGATTGATTGCTTTTGGGACTATGATTTTAGTCCAGACAATCGGTACTAGACTTGAGATCGTGGTTGAGATTCATTTCGCCACGTAAGATGTGTTTGACGAACCCGAGTCATACTTCAGTTGGCGACAGTGGTTAGGCCATGCGAAGTGCTTATGCACTTCATGTCGTTCAATTGATTGTGCACTCGAGCTAGTCAGGCTCATCAAGTAACCCCATCTGTCTAATGTATGTTCACCATGTTTGGACGCTACTACTTGAACCTAGGGTACCAAACTTATCAATGAAATCCCTTTTAACCATGGTACATCGATCTGCTAAGACTCATGAGCCGGGCATGGTGGTATGAGACACCGTGGTCGAGCTGTCGGCCTACCCTGGGGCCATGTGCCTCCCCGTAGTGACCAGTGAGCAACCAGACTCGTGAGCCGATTATGGTGCTATGGGACACTATATTCGTGCTGTTGGCCTACATTGATAAGGTGATGAGGGAGTGGTGCAATGAATGCGAGCAACAGCCCTGGCAGCCCTTTGTAGTGACCTCGAGCATACTCTAAATTTGCGGTGAGGCGACGAGTTTTGCCGCAGTGTATAGAGTATGAACTAGGCCCGTATCTGGATAGTGATGAACCGTTAAAGAGGTGATGGGGGAGTGGTGTATTCATCGTGCGTAACAGCCCTGGCAGCCTCTGCAGCGACCTAGAAATACATTATCGTATGAGATTAACTAGGACTGACGACCCTAGAATGGATCATGTTTGGGAATGATACAAGGGAGGTACCTTAGTTTCCCAATACCGCTATTTGAAATGGACTAATAACTACTTGGTAATCATGCTCATCATCGCACCGCATGTGCCTGGTAGATTGGAGCATTGAGGGAGGTATACATCCGCGAACGTAAGATGCTGTCGCATGAGGGTGGTTTGGCAAGGGCATTCATCATGACTGCATTCATACTTGCATTAATAAGAATATTTAGAATTGTTGATTGTACTGCTTTATCATTACTGCTTGACTGAGTTGATAACATGTTAACCTATGCCTTATTGTTCCACTGAGTTGATCACTCACTCCCACATTACGGGACAGTGTTGTACTCACCAACCAGATTTGTTGAGTTTCAGGTGATGGCGATGCCTCTGAAGTAGAGTCTGACTACTACTATGATGTTGAGGAAGAGTTCTCCTACATATAACCCTCTGACAGGTCTATGAAGACCTGGTAATGTATTGACGGGGCTATGGTACTTGGGATAGCAGACATTATACTTCCTCACATTTGGTAAATTTTAGAATTGTACTTGTAATTATTTAACCTGGTAACTTTATCACACTCTGGAGACTCACCACAATTTATATATTTTATCTATCTATCACAGTCTTTCGCTTGCAAATTTAACTATCTCTGGAGTATGATATGTTGTTTTAGCTTAATCTCACTCATGTTCAATGCACTAATATCGACCACATTCAATCATCATTCATTTTATTGCATAAGTGATGCGTTGGAACTCGGGAGTTGAGTTTATGCTCGACCCCTGATTTTCAGGACGTTACACACATAGTAGCAGTGGGATGCTCGACTATATTCATTCTGATGTCTGGGGACCAATGACAGTACCATTTAAGGGAGGGGCACAACACTTCATGTCCTTCATAAATGACTACTCGAGAAAGTTTGTGTATACTTCAAGAAGCACAAGTTTAAGTGTTCACCAGGTGCAAGCAATAGAAGGTGAAAGTAGAGAAGTAAATCGGGAGACAAGTTATAAGTGTTTTTATGTTAAGCACACATAAATTGTCAAATTTTTTAAGACAAAAGCACTTCAAGGTCATATCACAAGTATGGAATCACAACTACTTTACATGTCTGAAGATCAAACTCAAGATCAACTTATGATCAGCTCAAGATCAGCACATCTTCTTAAGAAGTCGACACCCTAATTCAAGATAAGATCAAGTCAAACTTCAAGACAAGATGATCCATATATTTGCTAAAACACAAGTGATATAACCTTGGAAAGACCTTAGGTTGTAACGCCCTGAAAATCGGGGGTCGAGCATAAGCTCCACTCCCAAGTTCCAACGCATCACTTATGCAACATAGATAATGATGATTAAACGTTGTCCGTGTTAGTGCATTAAACATGAGTGGGATTACACCAAAACAGCATATCATACTCCAGAGACAGTTAAATTATGTAAGCGGAAGGACTGCAATAGATATATAAAATATATAAACTGTTATAAGTCTCTAGAGTGTGAATATGTTACCAGGTTAAATATATATATATGTATACTTCCCAAAATGGACCAAAAATGAATATACATGTGTGTTTCAAAAAGACAAAATAACAAGTGTAATGACATCTAGTCAACATTCCAGAAATCCCCGTCAATCAGGACACGACTCACATGAAGCCGCTTGAAAACTGCATGTAGGAAAATGCCTCCTCATCATCCCCGAAGTCCGACTCCGCCTCGTAGGCTGCGTCATCACCTACAGCTAAGACAGAGTTTGGTTGGTGTGTACAACACTGTCTCGTAATGTGGGAGTGAGTGATCAACTCAGTGGAACTATCAAGCAAAGGTTAACATGTTATCAATTCAATCAAGCAGTAATAATAAAGCAGTACAACACTCATATCCTAAGTATTCTTGTTAATGTAAGAATGATATGAAATAATGATGCATGCCCTCGCCTACGCTCCCTTAGCGACTTCATCTCACGATCGCGGCATGTAACCCTTCCTCAGTGCTTGACCTACTATGCCAAAGGTACACGTAATGCGGTGCATGCACGTGATTAGCCAAGTTCTTACTTAGGTTTATTCATATAACAAGATTTGGGAAGATAAGGTACCTCCCTTATATCATTTTCCAAACAATGATCCATTCTAGGGTCTTCAGTCCTAGTAAATATCATACAATGTTGCGGTTCTAGGTCACTATAAAGGGCTCGTCACCTGATTAGTGTAGGCCTAGTTTATACTCTAATCATTACGAAAAGGCTCGTCACCTCAATGCAGTCTTAGAGTACGCTCGAGGTCACTACAAAGGGCTCGTCACCTGATCAATGTAGGCCGACAGCTCAAATACAGTGTCCCATACCACCGTATTCGAGTCACGAGGCAATGTTGCTCACTGGTCACTACAGAGAGGCTCGTCGCCCCAGCGTAGGCCGATAGCTCGACCACGGTGTCCCATACCACAATGTCCAGCTCATGAGTCTTAGCGGATTGAGGTACCAAGGTTAACGGGATTCACTGGTGAGTTTGGTACCTTAGATTCAAGCAGTAGCGTCCATACATGTGAAACATACATCAGGTCAATAGGGTTACTTGACGAGCTCTACTAGTATGAGCACACATCGAGTCGATTGACATGATCAAGTGCGTAAGCATTCCGCGTGGCCTAACCACTGTCGACAACTGAAGTACGACTTGGATTCATCGAACATGTCCTAAGTGGCGAAACAACCTCAACCACCAAATCAGGGCCTGTTACCGATTGCCTGGATTATACCATAGTCCTAAACACATTCTGATGTGAGGAATATGTACACATGATAATCATACAGCATTTAACAGCAAATGTAAACATGGAAAACATTTAAACGTATAATGAAACACATATCATATGCCTTTCTACATATACATATTTCACACAAACCGCACTATCTAGATTACAGTGACTAGAAGGAATTTATGCATATAACCAAGGTAATTGAGAATCCTATCCCAACAACCCTATTAAGTATAGTTCATCTAATAACTACTCATACAGACATTTTATCGAACACTTGTACTACACTTATCAACATACACAACATATGTTGGTTATAACAAATATGTGGACAAATCCTCACAATAAGGAGTTGTCACATACACAACAATACATGTATTAGCATTCCATAGACCTGACAGGCACAACTCATAATTCCATGTTCATTCAGACATTTCAACAAACACATAGACTACACACTTTAACATACATGCATTAGACTAGTTCCAACATATATCCTGGCAAGCCCTTTTTCAAAAGGGTTGCCATAAACACAACAAACATTTATTCATGGTTAATAATCATGGCAAGCATAGATCTAAATTCCATATTCATTCAATCATATCAACGAACACCTGGAATACACTATATTCAACATGGTTCATATATATGTGTACAACGCGGAAAACATCGTATCTAAGCATGTAATGACAACCAATTCAGTCATAAATCATTAACTGACATTGAATGCCTTGAAAACCATAACCTAAACATTCACTTTCGTCGGTAAACGAGTAATGGACTCAGTTTGTATACTGAGTCTTTGTCTACGGCACGACGGTCACATTCAGAATGAAAATAGGTTAGCTTTTCATCATCTCTACTATTTGAATCTCCAAAATAGGTTAGGGTTAGAATTTCTTACCCAAGTACGGAATTGGAATCGCCATATTAGCGATACAAACGTGGTGGTTAAGCACGTGGAGCGGCAGGGATCGAATCTCAGGAGCAACTCTAACTCTCTCCCTCACTTTCTCTCTCTTTCCTTCTCCCCTTTTCTCTCTTATCTCTCCTAGGGTTGCAAATTCGTACGACATGAGAGAGCGAGCGTTTTAGGTCCTTATATAGGCCCAGAACTGACCAGAATGGCCCCAGGGACATGATATACCTAGGTTATAGCCAAATGGGGGTTGTTTCGATCCAACGGAGCAGTTCTGGAGGCCCCTTTTCTACGTGTGGTCGGACTTAAGCTCCCTGGCATCGGATCCAGGTCGAGTTAAGTTTTCAATCCGATCGGAATTATAAATCGACCGTGGCAAACCAGTTTCAATTCAACGGTCACCGACATTCGATCAGGGCCACAAGTACACTGACATGTGTTGAAAATTTCCCCTGATCTAAGGGTGTAATTGGGTTAGATTCTGACGGTCTGAATCCTTATATTTGGCCCGCAAGCGACACGACTCAGTTTACTTAAGTTCAGATTTTATTTCTAAAGATATTCACGTTTGTCACACACTATGTTCCGGGCTCAAGTTATGCATTTCTGGACACAGTCAGGGCTTGATTTCTGAGATGGTTGTCAAGCCCAGTAAGGTGGTCCTAATCGTTTGGTTTCGCGTTAATCGGACTTTCGACGTGCGGTCCAGGTATGATACGAAGTTTCGTGATGCTCCCGAGAGCAACTGGGTAATAAGATCGTTCCTATGTTATAGGGTAATGTAGAGTTAATGATTTTACAAGTTTTGAGTCTTACAGTTCATATAGAAACTGGTTCAAGCTAATTCTACTGATTATTCAGTTTAGTACTTAACTAAATTATGCCCTAATTACAACAGAATAAGGTCTTAGGGCAGTTCTACGCCCCTTTTTGGCACTTTTAAGTAGTATATTATTTTAATTATTTTTTAATAGTTTTTCATCAAGTCTACTTCATCTCCACCAAATTTCATTAAATTTTGTTTTCTAGAAAAATTCTAAAAATTCTAGAAGCGGCAGCTGTCCAAACTAATGAATTCCAGATAGTCGTCAGAATGACCTATGTTTAACTATAATAAAATTTTTATTATATTTTTTACTTATTTTTATATAAAACTAGACTTATCAAGCTTTAATTTGAATTTTGAATCACTTAAATCAGAGTTATTATGAGGGAGATATGATTTTCTGAAATTTGACCAAAATCATAGAAAAATTTCAGAAAATGAGCTTATTTAAACTCTAATTGCTTTCTTTTAAAGACTTCATTATTGACATTCTAAGGAAGATTCAGATCTTATTTAATGACCTAACCTTACGTATAACCCGGATTAATTTCCTTCGATCTTGAGCCAGTGGGGCAGGGGTCCACCATGCTTCCACTGTACCACTTTGATCCAATGGATGTATAAACTGACTTAACTAGATTAGGCTCATAATGTTTTACCCCCCTTAAAAATTATTTTCACCCTCAAGGCTCAAGGATCTATGTCCTGATCCGTATGTTGGAATAAGGTATAATTTGGGACCTATCCTTGACACGAAATGGGAAACGATATCTCAATACATTGGTCTTCCTTTCATCGATGAGGTGGACTATGGCATTGTTACCTATGGTTATAGAAATGAGCTAAAATGATAGGTGTTGTGGTTGATTCCAGGGACGGGTGTGAGTTTGTGGCAAGATGTCTAATTCTACCAAGGAGTTTTGTCACGGTCCAGACTTACTCTCTTTAATTATGTCTAGTTTAATATAAGATAATCTATACATTATTAGTACATAAGGAATTTGGACAAAATAGGTTAACGGCCAGACTATCCTTCTAAGTTCTTATGCACAATATATATGCCAGAATGGTCTGTGATTCGGGACCTAATTCCTAACTGTCTGTTGCTCATTTGAGAAATTTCTTGGGTCTAAAAAGGAAAATCTCTATTGACTATATATTCTTAACACTTCTCAAAGACGAAGTAATAAACTTTTAGTTGTAAGTGGTAGGGCCAACACAGAAGGAAAGTTTTATAGCGAGTCTGAGCCGGATACATAGACCTTCTGCCTAGCTAGGACAAAAAATTGGTTGTATTAGTTCTTAGTCCTAGTTGATCCCGATCTTCTGCTTGATCAGAGCATTGAGTTCATTGGTAACTACCAGGATTTAGAATTCGATTCAAACCACGAATACTTTGCTTATATATAGTTCCTCTACTTCGTGTTCCCGATTGTAATAAGTCCTTGGGAAGACAATTCTAAGGGGCGTGTTGACTTGACCTAATGTTCAATCCAAGGGATATATAAGTTTTTTCTGAGCGTGAATAGTTTCTACATCTGACAAGTTTCCTAAGAGTTACTAATGAAACCTATAAGTATTAAGGAGATTCAACTAAAGAATGAACTTTCATTCCAACCTAATCAAGCCGACTAACTAAGTCTATCTTTCAATTATCTTAACATATTCAATCATTTACATTCCTCAGTTAACCAGTAGCCTAGTCTTAACTTATGAGTAGCGGTAATCCAATAGTTGTAATCCAAAGTCTACGCTCATACGCTAGATAATTTCATACCATTTCTAATATAAGAAATTATTTTATCGCTTAGGGTCAAAAGTTGCCTGATTGGAATGAGCTGCCTGGACTTGAATTTAACTGCGCTCGAGTACTTCACACATGACCATACCAGTTAAGGAGGTCCTAGAGTTTATGTTATTAATTTATTGGATTTTCTTCACTGTCAAATGTTTTCGAAATCTAGGAGTACTAACTCTATGTCCAAAACTCTAAGGGCCTATTTGGCTAGTGGTCTTAAGTTGTATTAAATGGGACTGCATTGTTAATCCCACCTCAGGATTGGGAATGACATGTTTGGAAGGAGGCTAGGATGGGATTAAAATTAATTTTATAGGCTTTGGAAAATGAGTCTTGTGTTGGAAAGTGTGAGATGGGATTTCCAAATCCCATGATGATGAATTTTCAAGTGTAATTTGAAAGGAAATCCCGAGATTTACTTTTAATTGCATACATTCCAAACATGGTATTGGAAAACATGGGATACACCCAATCCAATGACAATACCTTACACACGCATTTATTGTTACTTTTACAATTCCATCCACCTTAAACTCACCTAATGCAGTTGGCCGAACAGGCCCTAAATGTCCCAACATTTGGAGGTTATGAAGGTTATGGGACACAAAAATGTGGGTTTTGTGCTCAAATAAGGGGGATATAAGGAAGGTGGAGAATTGTAAGGAGTAGTTTTTTTTTTTTTTTGGGTAATGGTGGTGGATGGGTGCAAGATGTAGAAGAAGACGGAAGCTTGAGTGAATAGAAGTGGGGATGTGATATTATTTTACATGATCTCGGCTACGTACGGGCTATACTACTGTAGTTAATCTCGCCCATTGGCGAAACTTGGGATAATAATGTGGTTTCTAGATTTCATCGCCCCTTCCTAAATCAGAGTGCGTCAAAGTGTGTCGTATTACCATAACTCAGGTCCAGTTTAATCTAAATCATGCATTGATACCAACTTGTAACGCCCTGAAATTTGAGGGTTGAGCATAAGCTCCACTCTCGAGTTCCAAGGCATCACTTATGCTAATGATGATTAAACGTTGCCCATGTTAGTGCATTAAACATGAGTGGGATTATACCAAAATAACATATCATACTCCAGAGACATTTAAATTACGTAAGCGGAAGAACTACAATAGATATATAAAATATATCAACTGTTGTAAGTCTCCAGAGTGTGAACATGTTACCAGGTTAAATATATACATGTATACTTTCCAAAATGGACCAAAAATGAATATACATGTGTATTTCAAAAAGACAAAATAGCAAGTGTAATGACATCTAATCAACATCCCAGAAATCCCCGTCAATTAGGACACGACTCACATGAAGCCGTTTGAAAACTGCATGTAGGAGAATGCCTCCACATCATTCTTGAAGTTCGGCTCCGCCTCGTAGGCTGAGCCATCACCTGTAGCTAAGACAGAGTCTGGTTGGTGTGTACAACACTGTCCCATAATGTGGGAGTAAGTGATTAAGTCAGTGAAACTATAAAGCAAAGGTTAACATGTTATCAATTCAGTCAAGCAGTAATGATAAAGCAGTACAACACTTATATCTTAAGTACTCTTGTTCATGCAAGAATGATATGAAATAATGATGCATGCCCTAGCCTACGCTCCCTCAGCAACTTCATCTCACGATCGCGGCATGCAACCCTTCCTCAGTGCTTGACCTGCTACGTCAAAGGCACATGTAATACGGTGCATGCACATGATTAGCCAAGTTCTTACTTAGGTTTATTCATACAACAGGATTTGGGAAGCTAAGGTACCTCATTTATATCATTTTCCAAATAATGATCCATTCTAGGGTCATCAGTCCTAGTAAATATCATACAATGTTGCGGTTCTAGGTCACTATAAAGGGCTCGTCACCTGATCAGTGTAGGCCTAATTTTTACTCTAGTCGCTACGAGAAGGCTCGTCACCTCAACGTAGTCTCAGATTACGCTTAAGGTCACTACAAAAGGCTCGTCACCTGATCAGTGTAAGCCGACAGCTCGAATATAGTGTCCCATACCACCATATTAAACTCACGAGGTAGTGTTTCTCACTGGTCATTACGGGCAGTCTCGTTGCCCTAGCGTAGGCTACAGCTTGACCACAGTGTCCCATGCCACAATGTCCAGCTCATGAGTCTTAGCGGATCGAGGTACCAAGGTTAACGGGATTCACTGGTAAGTTTGGTACCTTAGATTCAAGTAGTAGCGTTCATACATGGTAAACATATATTGGGCCAATCGGGTTACTTGACGAGTTTGACTAGTACGTGCACACATTGAGTCGATTAACATGAAGTGCATAAGCACTCTGTGTGGCCTAACCACTGTCAACAATCGAAGTACGACTCGGATTCATCGAATATGTCCTGCATGGCGAAACAACCTTAACCACCAAATCAGGGCATGTTACCGATTGCTTGGACTATACCATAGTCCCAAATCATTCTGACGTGAGAAATATGTACACATGATAATCATACGGCATTTAACAGCCAATGTAAACATGGAAAATATTTAAATGTACAATGAAACACATATCACTTGCCTTTCTACATATACATATTCTACACAAACTGCACTATCTAGATTACAATGACTAGAAGGAATTTATGCATATAACCAAGGTAGTTGGGAATCCTATCCCAACGACCCTATTAAGTACAGTTCATCTAATAACTACTCATACAGACATTTTATCGAACACTTGTACTACACTTATCAACATACACAACATATGTTGGTTATAACATATAAGTGGATAAATCCTCACAACAAGGAGTTGTCACATAAACAACAATACATGTATTAGCATTCCATAGACCTGACAGGAACAACTCATAATTCCATGTTCATTCAGACATTTCAACAAACACATAGACTACACACTTTAACATACATGCATTAGACTAGTTCAAACATATATCCTGGCAAGCCCTTTTTCAAAAGGGTTGCCACGAACACAACAAGCATATATTCATGGTTAATAATCATGACAAGCATAGATCCAAATTTCATATTCATTCAATCATATCAACGAACACCTGGAATACACTATATTCAACATAGTTCATATATATGTGTACAACGCGGGAAACGTTGTATCTAAGCATGTGATAGTAATCAAGTCAGTCATAAATCATTAACTGACATTGAATGCCTTAAAAACCATAACCTAAACATTTATAGCCCGCACCTTTCACCAGTAAACGAGTAACGAACTCAGTTTGTATACCGAGTTTTTGTCTATGGCACGACGGTTACCTTCAGAATAAAATAGGTTAGCTATTTCATCATCTCTACTATTTAAATCTCCAAAATAGGTTAGGGTTAGGATTTATTACCCAAGTACGGAATTGGAATCACCATATTAGTGATACAAATGTGGTGCTTAAGCACGTGGAGTGGCAACAATCGAATCCCAGGAGCAACTCCAACTCTCTCCCTCACTTTCTCTCTCTTTCCTTCTCCTCTTTTCTCTCTTCTCTCTCCTAGGGTTGCAAATTCGTATGACATGAGAGAGTGAGGGTTTTAGGTCCTTATATAGGCCTAAAACTGACCAGAATGGCCCCAGGGACATAGTATACCTAGGTTATAGCGAAATGGGGGTTATTTCGATCCAATGGAGCACTTCTGGAGGCCACTTTTCTACATGTGGTCGGAATTAAGCTCCCTGGCATCGGATCTAGGTTGAGTTAAGTTTTCAGTCCAATCGAATTTACAGATAAACCATGGCGACCAGTTTCAGTTCAACAGTCACCGACATTCGATCAGGGCAATAAGTATACTGACATGTGTTGAAAATTTTTCCTGATCCGAGGGTGTAATTGGTTCAAATTCTGACGGTCTAAATCCATATATTTGGCCCGCAAGCGACATGACTCAGTTTACTTAAGTTCGGATTTTATTTCTAAAGATATTCATGTTTCTCACATACTATGTTCCAAGCTCAAGTTGTGTGTTTCTGGACACAGTCGGGACTTGATTTTTGAGATGGTTGTCAAGCCCAGCAAGGCAGTCCTAACCATTTGGTTTCGCGTTAATCGAACTTTCGACGGGCGCTCCTGGTCCGATACGAAGTTTCGTGTGCTCCCAAGAGTAACTGGGTAATGAGATTGTTTCTATGTTATAGGGTAATGTAGAGTTAACGATTCTATAAGTTTTGGGTCTTACAGTTCATATAGAAAGTGGTTCAAGCTAATTCTGCTGATTATTCAATTTAGTACTTAACTAAATTATGCCCTAATTACAACAAAATAAGATCCTAGGGCAGTTCTATGCCCCTTTTTGGCACTTTTAAGTAGATATTATTTTAATTATTTTTCTAATAGTTTTTCATCAAGTATACTTCATATCTACCAAATTTCATTAAATTTCGTGTTATAGAAAAATTCTAGAAGCGGCAGCTGTCCAAACTAATGAATTCCAGATAGTCGTTAGGATGACCTATATTTAACTACAATAAAATTTTTATTATATTTTTCACTTATTTTTATATGAAACTATACTTATCAAGGTTTAATTTAGCTTTTGAATCACCTAAACAGTAGTTATAACAAGGGAGATATGATTTTTCAAAGTTTGATAAAAATCTCAGAAAATTTTCAGAAAACGGGCCGCCCGGCCCGCCCAAACGGCGAGGCCTCACGGAACTGGTGTGGCCCTCGCTGATCTCTGGTCTTTCTCGCAATGGCTCGCCCCAGGGGTGAGGTCCGCCCACCCCCGGGGTGCCGAAAATATGCGAGGCCCACTCAGGGTCCCCCCCGATTCGTACGGTTTGGCCCCCCGATTCCGTTTGATGTGGTTTCGCTACCCGATACTTGAAACGGGTGCATCTTTCAATCTGGAATGGGTTACACAACATGCAATATATGATTTTGGGTTAAGAGAAACTGATCTATCCAAATAACCCATTTATATCATGAGATTCCAAAAAGGTTAATGGTCAAAAGCCCATTTTATTTATGTATTTACCATTTACAGTAAGTTTTTATTTAAGTATTGTTTTTCATCATTTAAATTTTAGGATTAGTGTCTACTGTGAAAGTACTTAGAAAAATTTGAAGAACAAGGTAGTGAAAGGTGAGATTTTGAAGAAAATGGGTAGAAAATGGGATTTGAGACTTTAGGATTTAGTTTTGAGAAGTTAATAAGGTGTTAGGATCGACCCATTGCCTAAGTACGTCTAATTCCAAGTTGGCAAAAATCCAGGGTGTCACAGGATCTTTCAAAAATTCATTATCTTAGATTTTAATAAGTATTTTTGCTCTGAAATTCTGCCAGCCTAACTTCAAGCCCGAACAAAATAACAAATTTTGTTGAAAATTTGAAAAGCCTAAGTTTTGGTTCGACTAGCCTAAGCTTGAAAATCCGCTAGCCCGAGAAAGTTCAGGTGAAATTTTAGCAATGCAAATCTTTGATTTTTGTGGGAATTCAGCCAGCTAATTGGAAAATTCAACCAGCCAGCCACGAATTTAACCTCGGGCCAATTGAATTTTAGATAAATCTCATCCCGCGTGATCCGAGAGCCGTTGGAACGAATTTAGTGGAATCTGGTCTGTCTAAGCTATTCTTAGGCTAACCGAAGTTCTAACCTTTTTGCCTATAAATTGAGGCTTTCTCTCATTCTAAATAGTATAACGGAAATTACTATAATACTTCTGTATGAGAGAGAGAAGCTCAAGTCCTCAACAAGCTATATCAATGAAAGAAATTGCATATAACTTTTAGACTACTTTTTAAAAAAGTGAAAGTAGTGCAAATGCAAAGGCCTTAAATGCAATAACTTGTGCTCTATTGCCAAATGAATAAAAAAGAATCATTTTTTGTGATACCACTAAACAAACATGGGATATTCTCGAAATGATACATGAAGGAACTACTATTGTTAAAAAATCTAAAATCCAAATCCTCACAACCAAATTTGAGAAAAATCGTATAGAAGAAAATGTTTCTTTTATGGACTTCTATACGAAACTAAATGACATAGTAAATTCCATGTGGGGTCCTAGAAATAGAATCCCTAAAAGCAAGGTTTGCGCAGAAGTACTGTGATCACTTCCTGATAGGTTTAATTAAAAGGTTACTTCTATATAAGAATTAATGGATACAGATACCATGAAGGTTAAGGAGTTAGTTGGTTCTCTTCAAACTTATGAGTTGAATTTCAAAGATCCTAAAATCAAGTATGTTGCTCTTAAATCTTCTAAATCTAATTCAAACAAATTTAATGTAAATTCTGATTTTGAAGATAACGAAGATGATATGTCTATGCTGGAAAATCTAAAACGAAAGACACCCAATCTTTCAAATGTTCTGAATATGGGCATTTAGCTTCTACATGTCCTAAAAAGGATCAATCTAGAAGAAAAGGCATGATAGCTACTTGGGATGAATCATAAGATTCTAAAACTAATTATGAAACTGATGAATCAGACCAGGAAAATGCAAACAATTTGAAAGCTTTTATGACTTTAGCCAGAATCACTTCTTCAGATAAATGTGATATATCTGATTATGAAACTCCAAGAAGTGACTCTGAAAATGAAGATTATTTACAAAATGCATGTGATGCCTATACAGAGAAAGTTGTAAAATTGCAGCTAAATTGAAAATTTAAAAAGAAAATTATGTTAAATTACATTTAGAACTTGAAAAAGTTGTTTTAGAAAAATCTCAATTTTTTGATTGTTTTGAAAAGACTAAATTAGATTTGAGTTTTAAGTCTTCTGAATTACAAAAACTTAAATATGAAAATGAGAAATTAAAACTTGAAGTTTCCTCCCTTTAGAGTTTAAAGGACACTTGGAAATATACCCTTGGTGACAAGAAACTTGAAAAACAGTTACCTTCATTTAGGCGATATGGTAACAAGTCTGGACTGGGTTATATTAAAAATAAATCTTTGAAGTCTAAGGATTCTGCTCCTACCTTTGTAAAAGGAAAATCCTCGAACTCTAAAGTAGAGACTTTAAAAGAATTAAACTATAAAAGGAATGATTTCAAAAATTCAAAATCTTTTCAAGTCTCTAATATAAAAAATAGTGCCAACTACCAATATCAAAGAGATAATATTAAAAATCATCCTTTAACTAATAAAATTATAGATTTGCTTAAAGAGCTATTGAAATTCAACTTTGGTAAGACTGAGTATATAGAAAAAGGAGAAATCTTAACTACCAAACACAGTGTAAAGCAAGAAATCCTCCTAAACCTAGAACCATAATGAAATGGGTTCCAAAGGTTAAGTGTCTTGTAATCCACACATCTTTCAAAGCAATTATCCATTCAAGATGGTACCTGGATAGTGGATGTTCGAGATACATGACAAGTGATAAGACTATACTCCCAAACATCAACCAAATAAATGGCGGCTCAGTTACATTTGGAGATGGAAGCAACTGCAAGATTATTGGCCAAGGTAATGTACAACTTCCTAACTTACCTCTCTTTGAAATTATTTTATATGTTGAAGAGTTAAAATGTAATCTTCTCAGTATATCTCAGATCTGTGATGATAAATATATCATAAAATTTTCATATCATGGATGTGAGATAATTAATGAGAAAGGAAATGTAATATTAAATAGTCGCAGAACTTCTGAAATTTGTTATATAATTGATAACTCTTGCTCAATAAATCATTTGTGTTACATGGTCCAAAGAGACGAGACTAAATTATGACATCAATGTCTTGGACATATAAATTATAAAGATCTACATAAATTGATCAAAAGAGGTCACTTACGTGGCCTACCCAAATTGAAAAGGATAGAAAAAATATGTGGTGCCTGTCAAATAGGCAAACAAATTAGAAGTAGTCATAAGTAATATTTTCTTATTGTAGTTGATGACTACATTAGATATACTTGGGTAGCCTTTCTAAGAGAAAAATTAGATACTCTTGACGAAGTCAGAAAACTTATAAAATACATCTAGACTAAAAAGGAGTTATTTGTAGTTAGAATTAGAAGTGATCATGGAATTGAATTCGAAAATAGAAATTTTGAGAAATATTATAATGATCATGGAATAATGCATGAATTTTATGCTATAAAAACACAAAACACCTCAGCAAAATGGGGTTGCTGAAAGAAAAAATAGAATTTTGGAAGAAATGGATAGTGTAATGCTAAATAGCTGAATTTGCCTAAATATTTATGGGCTAAAGCTATTAATACTACATGTTATATAATTAATTGTGTTTACATTAGAAAAGTTAAAAATAAAATAGCTTATGAACTATGGTTTAATAAAAAGTTCATTGTTAAATATTTTTGAACTTTTGGAAGCAAATGTTTTCTTTTACATGATCGTAAAATTTTGAAAAAATTTACGGCCAAAAGTGATGAGGGAATATTTCTTGGTTATGCTCTAAATAGTCGGACATACTGAGTACTCAACAAAAGAACTGGGGTTATACAAGAATCTATAAACATTGTGATAGATGATCAATCGATCACACTAGTCTTGATTAAGATGATGATAATATCAATTTAGTTAATATATCTGAATCTTCATCTAAATCTGACAATACTGAGTTAAGGTTAGTCAAAGACCATCCAACTAATCAAATACTTATGTAACATCCCGAATTTTTGCCAATCTGGAATTAGACGTCCTTAGGCAATGGGTCGATCCTAACACCTTATTAACCTGTCAAAACTCAATCCCAAAGTCTAAAACTGCTTTTGAACCCATTTCCTTCACAAATCTCACCCTTCACTACCTTATTCTTTCAATTTTTCTAAGTACTTTCACCCTAGACACTATCTTAAACTAGCTAAGTATTATAGCTTGGATCACCTTATGTACAAACTACAAAGGCCTAGGTATCACCTCAGACAGAAATCTTACAGGACTAAATCCTTTAGAAATTTGATAAAGTTAACTAAGTGCTAAACTAGATTAGCTACGAAATCCACTTGATCCACTTTAAATACGATCTACAAGACCTAAAACTTGTAGAATCATTGACGCTAGGTTACCCTAAAGTCTGGGATCAATCTCATTACCCGGCTGCTCTCAAGAGCATCTCGAAACTCCGTATCAGATCTGGACCGCATGTCGGAAGTCCGATTAGCACAAAGTTAGGGAATTAGGACCGCCTTGCTGGGCTTGACAACCATCTCGGAAATCAAATCCAGATAGTGTCCCAGCGCTATTCGCTTGAGCTCGGAGCGGGGAATGTGAGAAATATGAAATTAATTAAAAATAAAATACAAAATAATGAAATCTGAGACTTGTCACTTGCGGGTCAGTATTAAGCAACCAGACCGTCAGAATCAGACTAAATTACACCCTCGGATCAGGGATATTTCTCTAAACAAATCCATGTACTCGAAATCTCCGATCGAGATCCACTGATCGTTGAACTGAAACTTGTCCGCCATGCGTGATCTGGGGATCTGACTGAAACGAAAACTTAGTTATACCTAGATCCATAGTCTGTGAGCTTAAGTCCGACCTTTGGCTCAAGGGGGGCCGCCAGAAGTGCTCCGTTGAGACAGAACAGGGCCACTTTGGCTATAACCCAAGTATCTGGTAATGTTCTAGCCTATATAAGGACCTTAAAACCTCTCTCATTCAGCCCATACGAATTTGGGAGAAAACCTAAGAGAGAGAAGAGAGAAAAGAGAGAAAGTGTGAGAGAAGTGGGAGAATCTCCCTGCCACTTTACCCTGCCGCTACACAAGCAACACCACTCATTTCTAATCGCTTTCTCGGTGATTTCAACTCCATTTCTAGGTAAGAAACCCTAACCCTAATCTGATTTGGGGCTTTGGTAGTTGTAAGTTATGAAATAACTGACCTGAATTATGTAATAGGTTGCTAGATCATCGTAGGAGGAAGCCTAACCAGTCTAGCGAGTTTATTTCACTTCTACGGCTTAAAGGTGAGGACATTAGGTGTATAGGTTATGGTTTTCAACACTTTCAATGTCAGATAATGATAGATTCATGATCTGCATGCAATTGCACATGTACAAAGTGTTGTCTATTTTTCGTTTCGATTAAAGATTAAGAATATGGAATTTTACATACTCTAGGTATTTGTAGAAAGTACCGTATACGTATAAAATTTGGAAATGTGTTTGCCATGATTATTTGTTGTATGAATATAATATATATGGATAAAATACTTAGTTGGCGAAAGGACTCGCCATAATACATGATTTGCTAATATACACTATGTATGTAGAAATAGTGTATTCTAGAAAGTACCGTATACGTATAAATTTTGGGGATGTGTTTGCCATGATTATTTACTGTATGAATATATTATTTATGCGTAAAATATTTTCTTAGCGAAAGGACTCGCCCTAATACATGTTTTGCTAATATACACTACGTATGTTTTAATAGTGTATTCTAAGTGTTTGTGAAAATGCTTGTGAGAGTAAGTGTTTGGATGATGGTGCCTTAGGTAGGTGTTGAGATGGGATTCTTAACTACCTTAGAGACGTGTATGATTTCGTCTATGTAGTTATTTAACTTAATCGCTTACTTATGAAATATATGTGTTTGTATTCTTGTTTATATAGTGCTTTATAACATGCTTTATGATATGCTTGTTACCTTGTTTGAATTACTTTGTTTATTATGCTTTACTCCACATGCTTTGAATAAGGATTGATTGCGTTTGGGACTATGTTTATAGTTCAGACAATCGGTACCAGACTTGAGATCATGGTTGAGATTCATTTCGCCACGTAAGATTGTTTGACGAACCCGAGTCGTACTTCAGTTGGCGACAGTGGTTAGGCCACACGAAGTGCTTATGCATTCATGTCGTTCAGTTGATTGTGCGCTCGAGCTAGTCAGGCTAGTCAAGTAACCCGATATGTCTAATGTATATTCACCATGTTTGGACGCTACTACTTGAACTTAAGGTACCAAACTTACCAGTGGAAATCCTGTTAACCATGGTACCTCAATCCGCTAAGACTGTCACGCCCCGAAATCCGGCACCTGGGTATATTCGACCCCGATTCCGTACCCGAAGGCATGACTTATGTTTTATATGTTTACATTTAATAATCCCCACATATATAAAAAATAATCTCATTCATAATATATAACAATCCAAAAATTGAATAATTAAACATTTATTTAAAGAAGAAAAATGTCCATGTTCCGACTATTCAAGATTATCATCAAACACGTGTCATCGTAATGTTGTCATACTAAATGTTTATTACACTTATTTTGAAAATGATAAAGAACAAAAATAAATAAAAGAAATCTCTTTAAGCTCCTCCATGTGATCCGATCCGAAATTTTAAAATCCCAACAGGGTAAGCTGCGAAGCCTAGTGAGTAATCTCAACACAGGTTTCAAAATAACCTCATATAACATGAATAAAAGTATTAAAAGATACAATACCTATTTAGGCAAAACAACAAATGAGGAGATTTAATAAACAAAATACTTCAATGTAAATTCAAAGAAAATGAATGAATGAAATCAACATATGTTATACTCCATAATAACATGTGTGGTTTATTCTTTTTAATACCAGGGCCAGTTTACACCGGTTGGCCAACACCCGCGCCAATACAACACCTAGCCTGGCAATGGGAACCTCTCGCATAACATGCTCACCCATCCAAAGGGCACTTGGTGAGGGACCCATTCGTACGTTAGCTGGTCAGACTACTACCCTACCGAACATGACAGTGGGAACCTTTTGCAATCGACATGCTCACCCACTCAAAGTGCGGTAGAGGTTCCAAAAGGTACCAGTTGGGTTTCTGGGACTTTCAACCCAAGGGTCTTGATCGCCCCACCTATTTACGCTTTAGGGATTTTCAACCCAGAGGACTTGATCGCCCCACCTATTTTCTGGTGTTTCACAATTATAATGATGCATGATTTTAATATTTCACAAATCAAATATTAAAAAAAAAAAAACATTTAACGACTCCTATTGATCAATTCATAATACGTGATGTGCACAATTTATTAAATTTAAAACAAAATTGTTAATCAATGTAAATTACATATACATGACGAAAGTTCTACAAAAATATATATATATATATATTAATAAAAAATAAACTTGCAATATAATTTATTTGATTTAAGAATCCAAAATTTATAAACTCAAGATTTTTGCAATAATATCATGTCAATAAAATAAAGACAACTGAACGACAAAAATTAAAATGACATGTTTAAACCTATAGTATGCATTTAAATAATAAAAATTTAAATAAACAACAAGATGGGCAAGTAAGATCAAATTATTTGAATGAATGAATAATTAAATAATAATAAATAAAAAAAACATTATTATTATTGTTATTTTAAATATCAAGTGAGAGAGAACTCACCTTTTTTTAAAAAAATTTATTTATTTTCTTTTCTTTTCTTCCTCTTTCTTCCTTTTTCTCTCTCCTCTTTTCTTTCTTCCTTTTTTCTCTCTCTCTCTCTCTCCCTCTTTCCAACGTGAATGTCCGGAAGAACCCTTATTATTATATATTATTTTTTCTCTATTCCCTCTCTCTTTTCTCTCTCTCCTCACTCTTCTCACGTCACACCACATCCCACTTCTCTTTCTTTGTTCCTTATTTATACGATAACATCACGTGTGCTATTAATGCACTTTTAAAATTTCAGTTTTCTTTTTTTTTTTTTTTTTCTTTGTACATCACGTTTCTCTTTTGATTTACACCACGTGCACAAGTCTAAACACTTCACACCATTTATGCTTCCGTTATGCAATTCTTTTCATCATGTTTTTCTTTTTTTTTTTTTTTTTTTTTTCTTCCAACGTGGGTTGGTTAAATGCACATATGTACCATGCATCTTATGTGTACCGCATGCATGTGACACATGTATGTGTAAGCTATGAGGCATGCATGGGCTACTTGTGTATGCGTGAGAGGTATGTATGTAATGTGTATGATGTAGATGGATGGATGGATCAATAGATGGACGGATGGATGTATGGATAGGTGAATGGATGTGTATGATGTGTTTGGTGCATGTGTGTGGTTGTGATATATTTGATGGTGCATAGGTGTATGATGTAGATGGATGGATGGATTAATGTATGCATAGATGGATGAATAGATATATGCAGATGCGTTGTTGTATGATTGATGGCTAGACTCCAAGGTATAGTTGTGGATGGACGGGTAGGATTGCTTGTGGCCATATGACCAATATGATGGATGGTCAGTTCAGATGCAAAGGAAAGTGTTCCAATGATTTTCAACATATGGATGGTTAGATGGTTGTATTATTGGATGAATGGTTAAATGTATGGTTAGATTCATTAGTTAATGAACAGTTGGTTTGGATGTGTCCAAATTAATGGTTGAGATTGAACCAATTGATCTTGTAGATCAACGATCAAATCAGACTAATTATGTATGTCGATCAATGGTTAAATTTTGACGGTCAAAATTTATTTGGGTTATTACATTCTACCCTCCTTAAAAGAAATTTCGTCCTTGAAATTTACATACCTATAATGCGAATAGATGAGGGTATTTCTCTTGGATCTCGGCCTCCCGTTCCCAAGAAGCCTCTTCCTCAGTATGGTGACTCCACTGAACTTTGACTAATGGTATAACTCGAGATCGAAGCACTTGGTCTTTCCGGTCAAGAATACGTATTGGGTATTCGATGTATGAAGCGTCTTCTCGGATCTCTAATGGTTGCCACTCTATAACATGAGAAATGTCCCGCTCATATTTCCTTAACATCGATACATGGAAAACATCATGAATACCAGACAACTGAGGCGGTAAAGCAAGCCTATATGCGACAACACCAACCCTCTCTAGAATCTCAAACGGACCTATATACCTTGGAGCCAATTTTCCCTTTTTACCGAACCTCATGATGCCCTTCATAGGAGAAATCTTTAAGAAGACATGATCTCCAAGTGCAAACTCTAGATCTCTTCTACGATTGTCTGCATAACTCTTGACGACTTTGGGCCGCACGCAAACGGTTTCTAATGATAAAAATCTTCTCTGTTGTCTCTTGCACAATCTACGGTCCAAGCAAACTACTTTCTCCAACATGTCCAACAATTTGGAGATCTACAAGGCCTCCGTACAAAGCCTCATATGGCGCCATGCCGATACTCACTGGTAGCTATTATTATAAGCGAACTCGATCAATGGTAAATGATCATCCCGGCTCCCTTTGAAATCCAAGCCACGCAAGCTCGGAGCATGTCTTCAAGGATCGATTCACTCGTTCGACCGCCCATCGGTCCGAGGATGAAAAGCGGTGCTAAAATCAAGAGTGGTTCCCAGTGCCTTCTGTAAACTTCTCCAAAACGAGACGTAAACCTGGAATCCCGATCGGATACGATAGATATAGGCACTCCGTGCAGTCTAATTATTTCTTTAATATATAGTTTACATAATTCCTCTAGGGGATAGGTAGCACGTATAGGAAGAAAATGTGCAGACTTAGTTAACCGGTCAACGATGACCCAAACTGCATTATGATTATTACGTGTACGTGGCAATCCCATAATGAAATCCATGGATATGTGCTCCCACTTCCACTCGGAAATCGGTAGTGGCTGTAACATCCCTGACGGCTTCTGATGCTCTGCTTTCACCTGTTGACATGTCAGACATTTGGCCACAAAATCGGCGATCTCCCTCTTCATATTATTCCACCAATATTGCCTACGCATATCATGATACATCTTCGTACCTCCAGGGTGGATTGTGAACTTTGTGCGGTGTGCCTCGTCCATAATTTCCTTCTTTAATTCAGCCACATTTGGTATACATAATCTTCCTTGGAATCTTAATCCACCATCGGTACCAACTTTCCATTCCGACTTACCATCTTTTTCAGCTTCTTTTACCTTAGCTTGTAGCCATGAATCTTGTTGTTGAGCTTCTATAACCTTACTAATTAAGGAAGGTTGAACGGCTAGGTTAAAGAGACGAGCTATAGATGTTTGCGGATTCAATTGGATGTCAAAATCCTTCACCGTATCTAACATTTTCCATCGCTGAATCATGAGGTGAGCGATTACTCCGTGCGGCTTACGACTTAAGGCATCTGCTACTACATTGGCTTTACCTGGATGATATTGGAGGGTGAAATCATAGTCCTTTAAGAATTCCATCCACCGACGTTGCCTCATATTTAATTCTTTCTGTGAGAAAAGATACTTCAAACTCTTATGGTCTGAAAATAGCTCGAACTTCTCCCCATATAGATAATGCCTCCATACTTTAAGAGCGAAAACCACAGCTGCCAACTCCAAGTCATGAGTAGGGTAATTCTGCTCATGCACTTTCAGTTGCCTAGAGGCGTAAGCTACAACCTTACCTTGCTGCATAAGGACGCAACCTAAACCTCTATATGAAGCGTCACTGAAGATTACAAACTTTTCACCACTCGAAGGAATGGTGAGGACAGGCGTTGTCGTCAACCTATTCTTTAACTCTGAAAATGCTTGATCACAAGTATCATCCCAAATGAACTTTACACCCTTCTTGGTCAATCGAGTTAACGGTGCTGCAATTCGAGAGAAGTCTTTGATAAATCTTCGATAATACCCCGCTAAACCAAGAAAACTACGTATTTCGGTCACACTCGTAATTTGTTCCCACTTGATCGCTTCTACCTTTGATGGGTCTCTTGACACGCCCTTCTTGAAACTACATGGCCCAAAAATTTCACTTCCTCCTTCCAAAAGTCACACTTTTCAAATTTAGCATATAATTGATGTTCTGCAGTGTTTGAAGAGTAGCTCTAAGATGTTGCTCATGTTCTTTCCCGGGTCTTAGAATATATAAGAATATCATCAATGAATACTATGACAAAACAATCTAGGTGTGGCTTAAATACTCTGTTCATCAAGTCCATAAATCTTCTTTGGTGCATTTGTTAGTCCAAACGGCATCACGAGAAACTCGTAGTGGCCATAACGAGTCCTAAAAATTTGTCTTCGGTATGTCCACTTCTTTAATTCTAAGTGATGGTACCGACCGCAAGTCTATTTTGGAGAAAAACTTGGCTTCTTTCAATGGTCGAAAAGGTCATCTATCCTAGGAAGTGGGTATTTGTTTTTAATGGTGACCTTGTTTAGTGGCGATAATCAATACATAATCTCATCGAGCCATCCTTCTTCTTTACAAATAAGATTGGCGCACCCCATGGTGACGTACTCGGCCGAATGAAACCCTGCTCCAATAACTTTTGAATCTGCTCCTTCAGTTCCTTCAACTCTATTGGTGCCATACGGTATGGTGCCATGGAGATTGGTGAGACTCGGGCATAAGATCTATACCAAATTCGATCTCTCTTCTTGGGGCAACCCCGGTATGTCTTGAAATACGTCGGAAAACTCACATACGATTGGAATTTGATCGATACCTACTTCGTATGGTTCTTCCTCCAAAAATGCTAAGAAATCGCATAACGGTCCATTCTTTTGCTTTTCAAGAAGCTGGAGTCTCGGTCGCCCAGGAATAGAGAATGTCACGGTCTTCTCAAAACAATCCAACCTTGCATGGAACGAAGCTAACCAATCCATTCCCAGTATAACATCGAACTCTTGCATATCTAATACGATAAGGTCGGCTAATAATACAGAATCTCCAACCATGACAGGGCAAGATCTACATATCTGATTTAATACTACGGAGCTTCCTATTGGTGTAGCAATTATTAAATTCTTATCTAGGAGTTCAGGAGATAGACCCAATGTATGCACGAAAAGAGTCGAAATAAAAGAATGCGTAGCTCCTGAATCAAATAAAACTTGAGCGGGTGAGGAATAGATAATTATGGTACCTTCCACCACTGCTCCATTAGCATTTGCGTCTGATGGTACTATAGTAAACACACGACCCTGGGCCGGTTGTCGAGAAGCCTGACCTTCCTGCCTCGGCTGGTAGTGTTGTTGTTGTGGGCGTTATTCTTCTTGAGGGGTCTTTGTTGTGGATGTCTCTGATATTGTTCCGGTACTTGATGATATGGAGGTCTTTGGTATGCGTGGTGAGGTGCTTGATATCTGTGGGCCGAGGTCTCGAGTGCATCTCATGGCGGCGCCCGATAATGTGGTTCCGAGGCGGTTGTTTTAAAAACGAGCAGCAGTGACCTTCCATCCCTTGATTATAACATTTACCCGTAAATCGGTTCATTGGTGACAGGAGTTGAGGTGTTTGTTATCGTCACCTTTTGTTTCTTAGAAGCATCACCCTTTGTGCTTGATATGTATTCGGTGTAGCCCTACCATTACTCTTCGCTTCTCTCTTAAGTTACGACTTTTCCGGAATTCTTCGTTGTCTCGTTCTATCATTAGAGCACGTTCTACTACATCGGCATACAATCTAAGCTTAAGTGGAGTTAACTTGTTACAATTGACCCTCTCGAGACCTCGCTCAAACTTCTTAGCTTTATGAGCTTCATCCTGAATCATAAATGGGGCAAAACGGGATAATTCAGTAAATTTAGACTCATACTGGCCTACAGTCATCTCCCCCTGTTCTAAGCTTATGAATTCCTCTGCTTTCTGTTCCGTACACACTCAGGAAAGTATTTTTCATTGAACTTCTCACAGAACATATCCCATGTCCATACGGTATTTTCATCAATTGTTCTAGCAATTGTCTCCCACCAGTGGTCGGCCTCTCCCTCGAACATGAAAACTGCAAGTGTAACCTTCTGCTCCTCATCACATCCTAAAACAGTGAATATCTTTTCTATTTGCTTTTTCCACTTTTCTGCCTCCATAGGGCCCGATAAACCCTCAAAAGCAGGTGGTTTCAATCTCTTAAATTTCTCTATTAAGCCCCCAACGCCATCCTGCACAACTTGGGTGACACCTCTATTATCACGACGAATGTGTTGTCCAAGAATGGCTGCCATGTCGCCTAAAGCACGAAAGACCCCATCAAGTGATTGACCACTTTTGGTGGTCCCGGTGTGGCCGCCACGGGACTGGCTCTACCTCTACCTCTATCACGCCGGCTCCCAGACATGTTCTAAATCAAACAATAAGCTTTAGATATCACATAAGGATGAATCACTAAAAGACAATACAACAAGTTAAGTTTTTTTTTTTTTTTTTTTTTTTTTTTTTTTTCACAACAACACTCGCAGGGGATATATCCTAATTTTCAAAGTGACTACGTTTGCAAGTAAAACCCTAGGTCCTCAATGATTCTAAACTTAAGCTTTGATACCAATCTGTCACGCCCCGAAATCCGGCACCTGGGTATATTCGACCCCGATTCCGTACCCGAAGGCATGACTTATGTTTTATATGTTTACATTTAATAATCCCCACATATATAAAAAATAATCTCATTCATAATATATAACAATCCAAAAATTGAATAATTAAACATTTATTTAAAGAAGAAAAATGTCCATGTTCCGACTATTCAAGATTATCATCAAACACGTGTCATCGTAATGTTGTCATACTAAATGTTTATTACACTTATTTTGAAAATGATAAAGAACAAAAATAAATAAAAGAAATCTCTTTAAGCTCCTCCATGTGATCCCGATCCTGAAATTTTAAAATCCCAACAGGGTAAGCTGCGAAGCCTAGTGAGTAATCTCAACACAGGTTTCAAAATAACCTCATATAACATGAATAAAAGTATTAAAAGATACAATACCTATTTAGGCAAAACAACAAATGAGGAGATTTAATAAACAAAATACTTCAATGTAAATTCAAAGAAAATGAATGAATGAAATCAACATATGTTATACTCCATAATAACATGTGTGGTTTATTCTTTTTAATACCAGGGCCAGTTTACACCGGTTGGCCAACACCCGCGCCAATACAACACCTAGCCTGGCAATGGGAACCTCTCGCATAACATGCTCACCCATCAAAGGGCACTTGGTGAGGGACCCATTAAACGTTAGGCAATTGGGTGGACTACTACCCTACCGAACACGACGGTGGGAACCTTTTGCAATCGACATGCTCACCCACTCAAAGGGTACGGTAGAGGTTCCAAAAGGTACCAGTTGGGTTTCTGGGACTTTCAACCCAAGGGTCTTGATCGCCCCACCTATTTACGCTTTAGGGATTTTCAACCTAGAGGACTTGATCGCCCCACCTATTTTCTGGTGTTTCACAATTATAATGATGCATGATTTTAATATTTCACAAATCAAATATTAAAAAAAAAAAAACATTTAACGACTCCTATTGATCAATTCATAATACGTGATGTGCACAATTTATTAAATTTAAAACAAAATTGTTAATCAATGTAAATTACATATACATGACGAAAGTTCTACAAAAATATATATATATATTAATAAAAATAAACTTGCAATATAATTTATTTGATTTAAGAATCCAAAATTTATAAACTCAAGATTTTTGCAATAATATCATGTCAATAAAATAAAGACAAGCTGAACGACAAAAATTAAAATGACATGTTTAAACCTATAGTATGCATTTAAATAATAAAAATTTAAATAAACAACAAGATGGGCAAGTAAGATCAAATTATTTGAATGAATGAATAATTAAATAATAATAAATAAAAAAAACATTATTATTATTATTATTTTAAATATCAAGTGAGAGAGAACTCACCTTTTTTTTAAAAAAATTTATTTATTTTCTTTTCTTTTCTTCCTCTTTCTTCCTTTTTCTCTCTCCTCTTTTCTTTCTTCCTTTTTCTCTCTCTTCTCTCTCTCCCTCTCTTTCCAACGTGAATGTCCAGCAACCCTTATTATTATATATTATTTTTTCTCTATTCCCTCTCTCTTTTCTCTCTCTCCTCACTCTTCTCACGTCACACCACATCCCACTTCTCTTTCTTTGTTCCTTATTTATACTGATAACATCACGTGTGCTATTAATGCACTTTTAAAATTTCAGTTTTCTTTCCTTTTTTTTTTTTTTTGTACATCACGTTTCTCTTTTGATTTACACCACGTGCACAAGTCTAAACACTTCACACCATTTATGCTTAGTTATGCAATTCTTTTCATCATGTTTTTTTCTTTTTTTTTTTTTTTTTTTTTTTTTTTTCCAACGTGGGTTGGTTAAATGCACATATGTACCATGCATCTTATGTGTACCGCATGCATGTGACACATGTATGTGTAAGCTATGAGGCATGCATGGGCTACTTGTGTATGCGTGAGAGGTATGTATGTAATGTGTATGATGTAGATGGATGGATGGATCAATAGATGGACGGATGGATGTATGGATAGGTGAATGGATGTGTATGATGTGTTTGGTGCATGTGTGTGGTTGTGATATATTTGATGGTGCATAGGTGTATGATGTAGATGGATGGATGGATTAATGTATGCATAGATGGATGAATAGATATATGCAGATGCGTTGTTGTATGATTGATGGCTAGACTCCAAGGTATAGTTGTGGATGGACGGGTAGGATTGCTTGTGGCCATATGACCAATATGATGGATGGTCAGTTCAGATGCAAAGGAAAGTGTTCCAATGATTTTCAACATATGGATGGTTAGATGGTTGTATTATTGGATGAATGGTTAAATGTATGGTTAGATTCATTAGTTAATGAACAGTTGGTTTGGATGTGTCCAAATTAATGGTTGAGATTGAACCAATTGATCTTGTAGATCAACGATCAAATCAGACTAATTATGTATGTCGATCAATGGTTAAATTTTGACGGTCAAAATTTATTTGGGTTATTACAAAGACTCATGAGCTGGGCATGGTGGTATGGGACACCGTGGTCGAGCTGTCGGCCTATGCTGGGGCCACGTGCCTCCCCGTAGTGTCCATTGAGCAATCAGACTCGTGAGCCGAATACGGTGGTATGGGACACTGTATTCGAGTTGTCGACACCTACGGCGAGAGCCGCATACGGTGAGACCTGTATTCGTGCTGATAGGCGATGAGTCCTTCGTAGTGTCTTCGAGTATAATCTGAAGTCTGTGATTGGCGATGAGCCCTTCGCAGCAACTAGAGCATGAGTTGAGCCGAGTATGGTGAGACCTATATTCAAGCTGATGGCCAGCGATTAAGCCGAGTACGATGAGACATGTATTCGAGTTGACGGCCAGCAATTGAGCCGCATACGATGAGATCTGTATCCGTACTGACGGGTGACGAGCCCTTTGTGATGCCTTCGCGATGCCTCTCGAACCATAATATCGTATAAGATTATCTAAGTTTCACGACCCTAGAATGGATCATGTTTGGGAATGATACAAGGGAAGTACCTTAGTTTCTCAATACTGCTGTTTGAAATGGACTAATAACAACTCGGTAATATGCTCATCATGCATTGCATGTGCTTAGAAGATGTGGAGCACTAAGGAACGCAAGCATATTGAGAACGTAAGATGGTGTCGCACAAGGGAGTGTGTGGTGAGGGCATACATCATGACTGCATTCATACTTGCATTAATAAGAGTATTTAGAATTATTTGATTGTACTACTTTATCATTACTGCTTGACTGAGTTGATAACATGTTAACCTATGCTTTATTGTTCCACTGAGTTGATCACTCACTCCCACGTTATGGGAAGGTGTTGTACACACTAACTAGATTTGTTTGAATTTCAGGTGATGGCGATGCTTATAAAGCAGAGCCTGTAACGCCCTGAAAATCGGGGGTCGAGCATAAACTCAACTCCCGAGTTCCAGAACATCACTTATGCAACAAAATGAATGATGATTGAATGTTGACTGTATTCGTGCATTGAACATGAGTGAGATTAAGCCAAAACAGCATATCATACTCCAGAGACAGTTAAATTGCAAGCGGAAGACGATGATAGATAGATAAAATATATAAACTCTGATGAGTCTTCAGAGTGTGATAACATTACTAGGTTAAATAATTACAAGTACAGTTTTAAAATATACCAAATGTGTAAGTGTAATATCTTCTATCCCAAGTACCATAGCCCCGTCAATGCAGTACCAGGTCTTCAGAGACCCGTCAGAGAGTTACATGATAGGAGAACTCCTCCTCATCACCATAGAAGTAGTCCGGCTCTGCTTCATAAGCATCGCCATCATCTGAAATTCAACAAATCTGGTTGGTGTGTACAACACCGTCCCGTAACGTGGGAGTGAGTGATCAACTCAGTGGAACAGTAAAGCATAAGTTAACATGTTATCAATTCAATCAAGCAGTAATGATAAAGCAGTACAAATTAAACAATTCTAACTACTCTTATTAAGTGCGAGAATGAAATGACATGATGCTGTATGCCCTTGCCAAACCACCCTCATGCGACATCATCTTACGTTCGCGAATGCTTAACGCCCTCAGTGCGCCACATCTACTAAGCACATGCGGTGCGATGATGATCATGATTACCGAGTTATTATTAGTCCATTTCAAACAGCAGTATTGGGAAACTAAGGTACCTCCCTTGAATTATTCCTAAACATGATCCATTCTAGGGTCGTCAGTCCTAGTTAATCTCATACGATATTATGGTTTAAGAGGCGTAGCGAAGGCATCACAAAGGGCTCGTCACCCGTCAGCACGAATACAAATCTCACCGTATGCGGCTCAATTGCTGACCGTCAGCTCGAGTACAGGTCTCACCGTACTCGGCTCAATCACTAGCCGTCAGCTCGAATACAGGTCTCATCGTACTCGGCTCAACTCATACTCCGATTCTTTGTGAAAGACTCGTCGCCAATCCGCTGCGGACCTTGGAGTATACTCGAAAATACTACTGAGGACTCGTCGCCCGTCACACGCAGTATAGGTCTTCCGTACTCGGCTCTCGCCGCCAAAGTATCGACGACTCGAATATAGTGTCTCATAGCACCATAATCGGCTCACGAGTCGGTTGCTCACCGGTCACTACGGGGAGGCACGTGGCCCCGCCGTAGGCGACGGCTCGACCACGGTGTCCCATACCACCATGCCCGGCTCATGAGTCTTAGCGGATCGAGTACCATGGTTAAAAGGGATTTCATTGGTAAGTTTGGTACCCTAGGTTCAGTGATAGCGACCAAACATGGTGAACATACATAAGATAGATCGGGTTACTTGACGAGCTCGGCTAGCTCGAGCGCACAACAAGTTGAACGACATGAAGTGCATAAGCACTTCGCGTGGCCAACCACTATCGCCAACCGAAGTACGACTCGGGTTCGTCGAACACATCTCACGTGGCGAATGAATCGCAGCTACGAATTCAATTCTGGTACCGATTGTCTGGACTATAATTATAGCCCCAAACATGATAACTTGCCGATAGATAAAGTAGTAACGGATCAAGATTCCACTCATACAATCAAGGTATGGTATTATCCGTTTAAGGCTGCCAGGACTGTTGCACGCACTCGTTGCTCCGCTCCCCCATCACCCATGACGGATCATACAACGTAAATATAAATTTAAACATATGCATTACATAGTTATAATCATAAAGCAGTTGAGCATGTTATGAATCACAACACAAGCATGAGTTTATACATGTTCACTTCCTAATCACACAACAATCCAAGGAGATCATACACATAGTTAAAGAGGTTGAGAATCATATCTCAACACCCTTATACATTACAATTTGCTAACTACTACTCATTCAAACATTTCAAAAAAAATACTTAAACAAACATACATCAACATAGACATATGTCGATCACATAGGCATTAGGCCAAATCCTTTCCCTAGGGAGTTGCCCTAATCATAACACGCGTACACCCACGACGGATAGTCATGGCAAGCAGGAATCCAAGTTCCATATTCATTCAGTCATTTCCACAAACACTTGGGCCACACATTTTAGCATATATGGTGTATATTGGCCGTGGCGTGATTTAGGGCAAATCCTTTCGTCAAAGGGGTATCGCCAATACAACAATCATGAATCCATGACAATTAGTCATGGCGAGCACGAATGACGATTCTATACTCATTCAGTCATTTTCACAAACACTTAGAATACACTAATACAACATACATGATGTATGTTAGCAAAACATGTATTAGGGCTATCCTTTAGCCAAGTGAGTATTTTACCCATGTATAATATATTACTACAGCAAATAATCATGATAAATGCATCTCCAAAATTTATACCTATACAGGATTTTCTAGAATACGCATTTTCAACATACATACTGTATACAAGCAAACATGTATTACGGCGATTCCCTTCGCCAAGCAATTATTTTATACGCACATAATATATTTATACGACGATTAATCATGACAAACACATCGCTAAAATATACATGTATACGGTACTTCTTACAATACCGTATTTCTACATACATAGTGTTTATTAGTAAACATGTATTTAGGCGAATCCTTTTGCCAAATAAGTATTTTATCCATACGTCATATATCTATACGATAAATAAACATGTCAAACACATTTCCATAAAAAATACGTATACGGTATTTTATACGAATACCTAGAGTATGTGAAATTCCAAATTCTACAATTCTAATCGAAACTGAAAACGGAAAGCACTTTGTACATGTGCAATTGCATGCAGATCATGAATCTATCATTATCTGACATTGAAAGCGTTGAAAACCACAACCTATACACCTAAAGTCCGCACCTTGTGTCGTAGAATCGTAACGGAGTTGATAGGTTCGCTAAGCTTCCGTATACGGGAGTTTGGCAACCTATGGAACGAAATACGTTAGCTATTTCATAACCTACAACCTAAACAACCCTAAAACATGTTAGGGTTAGGGTTTCTTACCTAGAAACGACGCCAGAATTGCCGGGAAAGCGATAAGAATCAGGCGGTGGAGCCCAAATAGCGGCAGGGAACAGAAGCAGGGAGTTCCTCCCACATCTCCCTCACTTTCTCTCTCTTTTCTCTCTCTCAAATCCAAATTCATATGGCTGGAATGGGAGAGGGTTTAAGGTCCTTTTATAGCCTAAAACCTTTCCAAAATAGACTCAGGTTCAAGGGTTACTGCTATTATAAGCATTTCGGCAATGTTCCAGCTCAAAAGAGTGTTTCTGGTGGCCTCCCTTGAGCCAAACGTCAGACTTAAGCTCTCCACACATGGATCTATGTGGGATTACTTTTTTGACTTGATCGGATTCCCAGATCGCACGTGGCGGACCACTTTCAGTTCAACGGTCAGTGGGCCACGATCCGAAATTCCAAGCACATGTAAATGTTCTGAAATTTTTCTTAATCCAAGGGTGTAATTTAGTACGATTCTAACGGTGCTGGTTGCTTATCACCGATGCAAGCGAATGGTGCAGAGATCACTATTCCGGATATTTATTTTGTAAAGGGAATAGTGTTTTTCACACACACTCGCTCTGGGACTCAAGCGAATGGTCGTGGAACATCAATTTGGACACGATTTCTCGAGGTGGTTGTCAAGCCCAATGAGGCGGTCCTAGTTCCTTAACTTCGTGTTAATTGGATTTTCGATGTGCGGTCTAGACCTATACGAAGTTTCGAGATGCTCCCGTGAGCAGCAGGGTAATGAGATTGATCCTAAGTTTTAGGGTAACCTAGCGTCAATGATTCTACAAGTTTTGAGTCTTGCAGAACTTATTTAAAGCGATTGGTGCTAATTTCACAGGCACTCTAGTTTAACACACACACTCGATCGGATTCCCAGATCGCACGTGGCGGACCACTTTCAGTTCAACGGTCAGTGGGCCACGATCCGAAATTCCAAGCACATGTAAATGTTCCTGAAAATTTTCTTAATCGAAGGGTGTAATTTAGTCTGATTCTAACGGTCTAGTTGCTTAATACTGATGCGCAAGCGAATGGTGCCAGATCACTATTCCAGATATTTATTTTGTAAAGGGAATAGTGTTTTTCACACACACTCGCTCCGGACTCAAGCGAATGGCCGTGGGACATCGGCTGGACCTGATTTCTGAGGTGGTTGTCAAGCCCAGTGAGGCGGTCCTAGTTCCTTAACTTCGTGTTAATCGGATTTTCGATGTGCGGTCTAGACTAATACGAAGTTTCGAGATGCTCCGTGAGCAGGGTAATGAGATTGATCCCAAGTTTTAGGGTAACCTAGCGTCAATGATTCTACAAGTTTTGAGTCTTGCAGAACGTATTTAAAGCGATTGGTGCTAATTTCACAGGCACTCTAGTTTAACACTAGCTAAATCTCACTTAATTTCTAAAGGATTTAGTCTGTAAGATTTCATGTACGAGATGGTACTTAGGCCTTTGTAGTTTGTATATAAAGTGATCCAAGTTTTACTACTTAGCTAGTTTAAGTTAGTGTCTAGGGCTAAAGTGCTTTGAAAAATTGAAAGCACAAGGTAGTGAAGGGTGGGATTTGTGAAGAAAATGGTTTAAAAAGGGGTTTGAGGCTTTAATTGAGCGTTTGGGAAGTTAAACCTGTGGGAAGTTAAACCTGTGTTAGGATTGACCCATCGCCTAAGGACGTCTAATTCCAGGTTGACAAAAATTCGGGATGTTACAATCTACCCCCCTTAAAACAAAATTTCGTCCCCGAAATTGGCTAAGGGTAATAAGGGAAGATTTCTATTATTTCATTTGCCTAAGACTTATTAATTCCAAGTTTCTACGCGTGGTAGGGTATATACCAGCTGGTTCATTTTAGTCTACCCCCCTTAAAACTTAATTCTTTATCCATTTCTCATACCCTGATGGTTTGCTACCATTTATTTCTTTACCTATTTGGAGTCTCGACGATAATTCCCACAATTTAGAGTAAGATAGTTGTTTTCATTGTTTGACCAACACGGAGAGACGGTAATAGTGGGCTCGATCCCGATACATCGATCATCTACCGGGCCAGGATAGGAAGCTCATCGTATCCCTTCCGAATCCTGGTGGATCCTGGTCGTCCGCTCGTCAGCAGAGAGTCCATCGGTAGTCACCTAGGATTGGGAATTGGGTCAAGCCGCGAAAACTTCGCAGTTGTAGATGTCAGTAACTCCGTAGTCCGATCACTCTCTAAGAGTAGGGAATGTCCATCATTGAAAGGATCAAATTGTTTATTCTAAGGTTGCCCTTTAGGTCTTAGTCTAAGAGAGTCCTCGATATTATCTATGTCCAAGGAAAGGGTGAATCAAATCTTACTAGATCATCCTAAAACATTTTCTCATAGTAGAACTTACTACGGCTTCTATAATGTTCGTATTCGACGAGCACCGTTTCGATCCTGGGCCAGTGGGGTAGGGGCCACCGCGTTTCCGCTGCGCCACTCTGATCAAAGAGGCATGTCAGGTGACCTAACTAGGTTGGGCTCATAATGTTCTACCCCCCTTAAAATTTATTTTCACCCTCAAGGCTTAAGATTTATGTCCTGCTCCGTACATCAGAACAAGGTGTAATTTATAACCTATCCTTGACATGAAATGAGATGCGGTCTCCCACTACATCAGTTTTGGTACTGGGATTATAGAAAGGGGCTATCACGAATGGGTGTGAGTTTGAGGCAAGATGCCTAATTCTACCACGGAGCTTTGTCACGGTCCAGATTGATCCTATTTATTCATGCCTAGCTTAACAGGCAGGTTATCTTTCTTTATTCATATGGACAAAATGTATGCCGACATGGCATGCGATTTGGGACCTAATTCCTAACTATTTGTTGCCCATTTGGGTAATTCCTTGGGGCCTAAAAGAAAATCTCTATTGGCTATATGTTCTTAACACTTCTCGAAGATGAATTTATAAACTTTTAGTTGTAAGTGGTCGGGCCAACACGGAAGGAATGTTGTGTAGTGGGTCGGAGTCAGATACATGGACCTCCTGCCTAGCTAAAACAGAAAGTTGCCATATCATTCCTTAATCCTAGTCGATCCCGGCCTTCTGCTTGATCAGAGCATAGGGTTCATTGGTCACTACCAGGATTTGAGAATGCGATTCAAACCGCGAATACCTCGCTTATATGTAGTTTCTCTACTCCGTGTTCCCGATTGTACTAAGTCCTTGAGAAGGAAATTCTAAGGGATGTATTGGTTGAACCTAACATTGAATCCAAGGAATATATAGGTTTTCTCTAATCGTGAATAGTTTCTACGCCAAACAAGCTCCCTAAGAGTTACTAAGGAAGCTTAAAGTATTAAGGGGATTCAACGAAGGAATGGAGTCTTGCTCCAGCCTAATCAAGCTGACTAACTAAATCTATCTTGTGGAATTGAGTTGTCTATACTTGACGCTCGAGCATTTCACATATGCTCAAACCAACAAAGAGGGTCCTAAGGTTCGCATTATCGATTTATTGGATTTCCTATACGGTCAGGTCTGTCGACATCTAGGAGCACCGCTCTAGGTCCAAAACTCCAAGGGTCTATTTGTCAAACAACCATTTACTCAAAAAGCTTAAGCTGTCAGAGTGTGGTGGGTTAATGTATATCAAGGGACTTTATCACTGCATCACTACTTGGCCAATGGTCTTAAGTTGTATTAAAATGGGACTGTATTGCTAATCCCACTTCGGAATTGGGAATGACATATTTGGCAGGAGGGTGGGCGGGGATTAAAATTTACTTTATAGGCTTCGGAAAATGAGGATTGTGTTGGAAAGTGTGAGATGGGATTTCCATATCCTACGATGAGGAATTTCTAAGTGTAATTTGAAAGAAAATTCCGGGATTTACATTTAACTGCCTACACTCCAAATATGGTATTGGAAAACATGGGATGCACCCAAATCCCATGAGATCGAGAAAATGGCCGTAACCAATTCGAATAGGGCCATGGAAAGTGAATGAAAAGTGAAGGGGAGAGAAAGTAAGGGTTGGAGGTTTGTTCCTCCATGAGTTTGAGCCTCAACAAAGATTGTAAAGGCCCCAACGGGCAGGGATTGAAGGAGGAAAATGAGTAGATGGGATGGGTTGAGAGCTTACCCGAATTTGAGCTCCAAATGAGGCATGTAAGTGCTCAAATGAAAGAGAATGGAGAGGGTAGGGAGTAGGTTATGTTGTAATCGTTGGAGGAGGATGTATGGTTGGACATGAAACAACGAAATGGGCGATTGGAGTGGAGGTTTGAGAGAGAAAAATCAGAAATGGAGGTTTGGGCGTTTGGAAGGGGTGATGTGAGAGAGAGGGGAGCTCCATCCCCTAAAATCCTAAACCTTAGGCCAAACTGTGCGTGCCACGTGGTAGGGGAGGTCGGGCCAACCAACCCCAGCCCCGGCCCCACACCAGATGGGCCACCGGACCGCGGTCTGCCGCCGGAACCGCGGCTCCACCGCGGTTCGCCTTGGCCGGAACCGCGCCGCCGCGGTGGGGCCCTGTTCAGCATGCTCCCAGGGTGTCAGAAACACCCTGGTTCGACCCTGGGTCCCATTAGATTTAAGTGGGGAGACCCCCGACTCCGATTTGCTCCATTTCGGGTATTTTCGGGACAATCAGACATATCTTGCAATCCGGAATGAGTTATCTGACGTAAAATATATGAATTTGGGGTAGAATGAGCTAATGAAGCCAACCAACCCAGCTATGCCAGGTTGCGCAGCCTGGAATTGTGAGAAAACCCTTTGATTGGCGGTCATTTCCCCGTTTCAATTTTGTTTTGCTAAAAAAAGTAGTTTCAGTTTAATTACTCTTCATCGGTCGAGCTTTGGGAGTTACGTCCATAGTGAAAAGGGCTTGGAATAATTAGGAGAATGGTTTGGTGAAGCCAAATAGGACGCTTACTATTTTTGGGTGAAAGCCTTGCGCACTTAGTAAACATCACGACCCAATAGTAAATCGCGAACTCCAGGAGTTTTAGTTGTAGTTTGTTCCTGATTTCTTTCCCATTACCTGGTATCCTTATTTAAAGGGTTGTGAACTCGTTTTTTTTTTTTAGTCATGCATTAATCAGTTTCGAATTTATTACAATTTATTTCTATTTTCTGCTTTCTCCTCTTGTAGATTCGAGAAGTCCAGAGAAGCTCCAAGGATTCGGAGTAGTTATCCTCATCACGTTTATCGCACATTTTACTGATTCTCAATGATTGGGATGAGGTGGATTGTGATCTAGACCCTTCACTAGACAACCTAGAAATGTTTTAAGGTCGACCCGTGTGACCATGGTTGAATACATACTCGACTTCGGCGTTCGTTTTCAGTGAACTAGCCGTTGGACGGAACAGGGATGCCTAAGACTGTTTCTACATTCCGTCGCTCCCTCCTAAGTCAGAGTGCGTCAGTGTGCGTCGTGTGACCATAACCAGTCCGGTTAATCCAAATCATGCTCGATACCAACTTGTAACGCATACGAAAATCGGGGTCGAGCATAAACTCAACTCCCGAGTTCCGAACATCACTTATGCAACAAAATGAATGATGATTGAATGTTGACTATATTCGTGCATTGAACATGAGTGAGATTAAGCCAAAACAAAGATATCATACTCGAGAGACAAGTTAAATTGTAAGCGGAAGACAATGATAGATAGATAAAATATATAAACCGTGATGAGTCTCCAGTGTGATAACATTACTAGGTTAAATAATTACAAGTACAGCTTCTAAAATATACCAAATGTGTAAGTGTAATATCTTCTATCCCAAGTACCATAGCCCCGTCAATGCAAGTACCAGGTCTTCGAGAGACCGTCGAGAGTTACATGATAGGAGAACTCCTCCTCATCACCATAGAAGTAGTCGGCTCGCTTCATAAGCATCGCCATCATCTGAAATTCAACAAATCTGGTTGGTGTGTACAACACCGTCCTGTAACGTGGGAGTGAGTGATCAACTCGGTGGAACAAGAAAGCATAGGTTAACATGTTATCAATTCAATCAAGCAAGTAATGATAAAGCAAAGACAAATCAAACAATTCTAACTACTCTTATTAAGTGCGAGAATGAAATGACATGATGTCGTATGCCCTTGCCAAACCACCCTCATGCGACATCATCTTACGTTCGCGAATGCTTAACTCCCTCAGTGCGCCACATCTACTAAGCACATGCGGTGCGATGATGATCATGATTACCGAGTTATTATTAGTCTATTTCAAACAAAGAAGTATTGGGAAACTAAGGTACCTCCCTTGTATCATTCCCAAACATGATCCATTCTAGGGTCGTCACCCTAGTTAATCTCATACGATATTATGGTTTGAGAGGCGTAGCGAAGGCATCACAAAGGGCTCGTCACCCGTCAAGACGGATCTGATCTCACCGTATGCGGCTCAATTGTTAACCGTCGGCTTGAGTACGGGTCTCACCGTACTCGGCTCAATCACTAGCCGTCACTCGACATGTGTCTCACCGTACTCGGCTCAACTCATACTCCGATTCTTTGTGAAAGACTCGTCGAAAATCACAGACCTTGGAGTATACTCGAAGATACTATAGAGGACTCGTCACCCGTCAGCACGAGTACAGGTCTCACCATACTCGGCTCTCGCCGTAAGTATTGACAGCTCGAATATAGTGTCTCATACCACCATAATCGGCTCACGAGTCCTGGTTGCTCACTTTGGTCACTACGGGGAGGCACGTGGCCCCGGCGTGGCCGGCGACTCGACCATGGTGTCCCATACCACCATGCCCAGCTCATGAGTCTTAGCGGATCGAGGTACCATGGTTAAAAGGGATTTCACTTTGGTAAGTTTGGTACCCTAGGTTCGAGCGATGAGCGACCAAACATGGTGAACATACATAAGACAGATCGGGTTACTTGACGAGCTCGGCTAGCTCGAGCACACAACAAGTTGAACGACATGAAGTGCATAAGCACTTCGCGTGGCCAACCACTATCGCCAACCGAAGTAAGACTCGGGTTCGTCGAACACATCTCACGTGGCGAATGAATCGCAGCTACGAATTCAATTCTGGTACCGATTGTCTGGACTATAATTATAGCCCCAAACATGATAACTTGCGGATAAATAAAGCAGTAATGGATCAATATTCCACTCATACAATTAAGGTATGGTATTATCCGTTTAGGGCTGCCAGGGCTGTTGCACGCACTCGTTGCTCCGCTCCCCCATCACCCATGACGGATCATACAACGTAAATATAAATTTAAACATATGCATTACATAGTTATAATCATAAAGCAGTTGAGCATGTTATGAATCACAACACAAGCATGAGTTTATACATGTTCACTTCCTAATCACACAACAATCCAAGGAGATCATACACATAGTTAAAGAGGTTGAGAATCATATCTCAACACCCTTATACATTACAATTTGCTAACTACTACTCATTCAGACATTTTAAAAAAAACACTTAAACAAACATACATCAACATACATGACATATGTCGATCACATAGGCATTAGGCCAAATCCTTTCCCTAGGGAGTTGCCCCAATCATAACACGCGTACACCCACGACGGATAGTCATGGCAAGCAGAAATCCAAGTTCCATATTCATTCAGTCATTTCCACAAACACTTGGGCCACACATTTTAGCATATATGGTGTATATTGGCCGTGGCGTGATTTAGGGCAAATCCTTTCGTCAAAGGGGTATCGCCAATACAACAATCATGAATCCATGACAATTAGTCATGGCGAGCACGAATGAGGATTTTATACTCATTCAGTCATTTTCACAAACACTTAGAATACACTAATACAACATACATGGTGTATGTTAGCAAAACATGTATTAGGGCTATCCTTTAGCCAAGTGAGTATTTTACCCATGTATAATATATTACTACAGCAAATAATCATGATAAATGCATCTCCAAAATTTATACCTATACAGTATTTTCTAGAATACGCATTTTCAACATACATACTGTATACAAGCAAACATGTATTACGGCGATTCCCTTCGCCAAGCAATTATTTTATACGCACATAATATATTTATACGACGATTAATCATGACAAACACATCGCTAAAATATACATGTATACGGTACTTCTTACAATACCGTATTTCTACATACATAGTGTTTATTAGTAAACATGTATTTAGGCGAATCCTTTCGCCAAATAAGTATTTTATCCATACGTCATATATCCATACGACAAATAAATATGTCAAACACATTTCCATAAAAAATACATATACGGTATTTTATACGAATACCTAGAGTATGTGAAATTCCAAATTCTACAATTCTAATCGAAACTGAAAACGGAAAGCACTTTGTACATGTGCAATTGCATGCAGATCATGAATCTATCATTATCTGACATTGAAAGCATTGAAAACCACAACCTATACACCTAAAGTCCGCACCTTGTGTCGTAGAATCGTAACGGAGTTGATAGGTTCGCTAAGCTTCCGTATACGGGAGTTTGGCAACCTATGGAACGAAATACGTTAGCTATTTCATAACCTACAACCTAAACAACCCTAAAACAGGTTAGGGTTAGGGTTTCTTACCTAGAAACGACGCCGGAATCGCCGGGAAAGCGATGAGAATCAGGCGGTGGAGCCCGAATAGCGGCAGGGAACAGCAGCAGGGAGTTCCTCCCACATCTCCCTCACTTTCTCTCTCTTTTCTCTCTCTCAAATCCAAATTCGTATGGCTGGAATGGGAGAGGGTTTAAGGTCCTTTTATAGCCTAAAACCTTCCTAAAATAGACTCAGGTTCAAGGGTTACTGCTATTATAAGCATTTCGGCGATGTTCCAGCTCAAAAGAGTGTTTCTGGTGGCCCCCCTTGAGCCAAACGTCAGACTTAAGCTCTTCACACATGGATCTATGTGGGATTACATTTTCGACTCGATCGAATTCCCAGATCGCACGTGGCGGACCACTTTCAGTTCAACGGTCAGTGGGCCACGATCCGAAATTCCAAGCACATGTAAATGTTCCTGAAAATTTTCTTAATCCAAGGGTGTAATTTAGTCTGATTCTAACGGTCTGGTTGCTTAATACTGATGCGCAAGCGAATGGTGCCAGATCACTATTCCAGATATTTATTTTGTAAAGGGAATAGTGTTTTTCACACACACTCGCTCCGGACTCAAGCGAACAGCCGTTGGACATCGGCTGGACCTGATTTCTGAGGTGGTTGTCAAGCCCCGTGAGGCGGTCCTAGTTCCTTAACTTCGTGTTAATCGGATTTCGATGTGCGGCTAGACCTAATACGAAGTTTCGAGATGCTCCCGTGAGCGGTAGGGTAATGAGATTGATCCTAAGTTTTAGGGTAACCTAGCGTCAATGATTCTACAAGTTTTGAGTCTTGCGTAACGTATTTAAAGCGATTGGTGCTAATTTCACAGCACTCTAGTTTAACACTAGCTAAATCTCACTTAATTTCTAAAGGATTTAGTCTGTAAGATTTCTCATACGAGATGGTACTTAGGCCTTTGTAGTTTGTATATAAAGTGATCCAAGTTTTACTACTTAGCTAGTTTAAGTTAGTGTCTAGGGCTAAAGTGCTTTGAAAAATTGAAAGCACAAGGTAGTGACGGGTGGGATTTATGAAGAAAATGGTTTAAAAAGGGGTTTGAGGCTTTAATTGAGCGTTTGGGAAGTTAAACCTGTGAGAAGTTAAACCTGTGTTAGGATTGACCCATCGCCTAAGTACGTCTAATTCCAGGTTGGCAAAAATCTGGGATGTTACAGAGCCAGACTACTACTATGATGTTGAGGAGGAGTTCTACATGTAACTCTCTGACGGGTCTGTGAAGACCCGGTATTATATTGACGAGGCTATAGTATTTGGAATAGAAGATATTACACTTCCACAACTTAGTATAATTTGAAATTGTACTTGTAATTCATTAACCTAGTAACCTTATCACACTCTGGAGACTCACCACAGTTTATATATTTTATTTATCTATCACAGCCTTTCGCTTGCAAATTTCACTGTCTCTGGAGTATGATATGCTGTTTTGGCTTAATCTCACTCATGTTCATTACACTAACTCAGACAACATTCAATCATCATTCATTTTGTTGCATAAGTGATGCGTTGGAACTCGAGAGTTGACTTCATGCTTGACCTCTGATTTTCAGGGCGTTACAACTTAGTAACCCTCACACTGGCATTTAGACAAGAAAACAACTTAAAAATATATGTAATTCCCAAATTAAACCGGGTAATGTAAATGAAACGTTCGCTGATGAAAGTTGGATAAATGTCATGCAAGATGAATTAAATCAATTTATTATAAATGATGTATCATATTTGGTTTCCAGACCTACTGACAAACATGTGATTGGAACCAAGTGGATTGTTTAAAATAAAACTAATGAAATGAGGAAAATTATCATAAATAAGGCATAATTGGTTGTACAAGGTTATACTCAGATTAAAGGTATTGATTACGATGAAACCTTTGCACTAGTTGCGTGTCTTGAATCAATCATATTATTTATTTCCATTGCATGCCATAAAAAATTCAAAATATATTAAATGGATGTAAAAAGTTCTTTTCTAAATGGTGATCTAAATTAGGAAGTTTACATTGAACAAGTAAAGGGTTTTGAAGATCCCAAACTTTCCGATCATGTTTACCGTCTTAAAAAGACTATTATGGTTTAAAACAAGCTCCCAGAGCATGGTATAAAAAGTTGACTAAATTCTTACTTTGTCATTATTTTGTTATGGGTAGTGTTGACAAAACCCTATTTGTCAAGAAACATAATGATAATATCCTGATTGTTTAAATATATGTTAACGATATTATATATGGATCTAAGTTTGCTAATTTATCTACTAAGTTTGCAGATCTTATGGAAATGAGTATGGTCGGCGAACTAAACTATTTCCTTGAATTACAAGTCAAACAACTTAAAGATGACATATTCATTTCTCAGACAAAATATGCATTGAACCTTGTTAAAAAAGTTTGGTTTTGAAAATGGTAAGAATTTTAATACTCCAATGAGTACGATTATTAAACTCTCAAAAGATGAATCAGGTAAAAGTGTAGACTCTCAACTATTGTAATATGATCGGTAGTCTTCTGTATTTAACTGCTAGTAGACTTAATATTGCATTTAGTGTTGGAATCTGTGCTAGATATCAATCTGATCCTAAAGAATCTCACTTATCTGCAAGGAATGCTCACACTCATCTAATGTGGATGAAAAGAATGCTAGCAAATTATGGAATTATGTAAGATTCGATGACATTATATCATAATAATTCAAGTGCAATAAATATCTCTAAAAATCTAATTCAACATTCTCATATAAAGTATATTGACATACGATATCACTATATTTAAGAATTAGTTGAAGATAAGACTATCATGCTGGAATACATTTAAACTGAGAAGCAGCTTGCAGATATACTGACTAAGCCACTTGACATTGTTAAATTTTTAAATCTTAAGCATGATATTGGACTATGTATTGTTAAATAATTATTCTTTTATTTGCATTTATGTTTATATTTATTTGTCATTATGAAATGCATAAAAAGAAAATTGAAAAATAAATATAAATGTTGAAATAAAATAAAAAATAAAAAATTTGGGGATATTTTGGCCAATCCATTACTGACCATAAAAATTAGCCAACCGAGCACATGCTCGAGCTAGCCGAAGTTCGCGCGAATTGCTTAGAAAAGGAAAAAACCTCAATTTCTTTTTCACTTCACTTCTTCTCTAGCTAGCTGGTGCCCCATTCGATCAACCCATCAACCCAACCTTCTTCTAAGTGATTTTATTTTAATTTCCTTTAAGATCTAGGTTGTACATACCTAGATTTGTAAGTTTGTGTAGTTTTTTTTTCTCATTTTGAAATCCTTTTCTTGTTGGGTTTTTCTCAAAATCTAATCTACATTCTTCCTTGCATTTTTCTTGTACTTTTAAGATGAAACCAAGAGTAAAATGAACTGTACGTAAATTAAGAGCCGGTTCATCTTACTGATCTATCCCTCTTGGTATATGAACCCTACGTTCATCGGATGATGACCCAAAAAATGTTTGAGATTTCTGCATGAGGAATATTATTATTGAAAAATCTGTGAATTTAGACTATGTTGTTTGTTTTAGTCTTGTTGAAATTCTTTTTGAGATTGAATGGGAAAGAATTTTGCATTGGGATGGGACGGCTTACCGGACCATTGTGCAAGGCATGTTTGCCTCCATTTGTGATGTCTTTCTTGAGGATTTATCATTCTCTATTAAATTTATATAAAAGACAATTACTATTATGCCTTCTGTTATATTTGTTTTAATGGACATAAACATTGCAAATGATGAAATTTCAATCGCTACTCTTTCAGAGAAAATGTGTAACTCTAAAAAGCAATTGATTACAAGGGAATTGTGTAGTTTCAATGTTGAATGACGATCCGTTAATGCCTTACCTTTCAACAAGTTATTTCCTAAATATCGTGTCTTATATCGCATCTTTATATTTAATGTATATCCAAGAGCTGAGAATAAGGCTTATCTTACTCCCTTTATGCTTCGAGTCTTCCATGTCGTTGTTACGGGTATTTGTGTTTGCTTACCCTCTTTGATTTGTTATGTCATCATTCAATTTTTATTGCATCCAAAGAATGGGTCGATTCCATTTGGACATCTTACGTCTAGTCATACTTTTCATTAAAATGTTTAAATCCCTATAGTTGTGGCACCGAAATCCGAACTCCCCTTCAATAACTCAAACTTAAATATGATGAACCTCACTTCCCTGCCTGAACAAAGAGAAGGACAAGAAGAACCGTAAGCGGCGGACACCACTATGGAAGATATATTCAATGAATTAGACAATTCAGATGATCCATCTGATTCTGACTATCATCCCTCTCAATTTGATGAGAGGTACATTATCCGCGTTAGAGGAAAAGGTTGATGTACTACATGTATCTCAAGCATCATTAGCTCAAACCCAACAATCTACTATGAAGAATATGAAAATATAATTCCATCGAATCAATCGGAGTTTGCGGATTAATGATCCTTCAATGCCTACACCATCTTCCCCAAGGTCAGATTGAGCTTGATTTACTTATTTTGCTTACTTATGTTGGATTTGTAGTAAACATATTTGGATCTTTGGATATTTTGGATGATCTTCTTGATGATATATTATAGTTGTATGAGTTGCTTGGATAGTTCATACACTGCCTCATACAGTGTTTTTAATCTTAATGATTTATTCTAGATGCTTGGATTTTGATGTAATCTCTACTTGTTTATATTCATGACTATTAACATTTCTTTTATTTTCTAGCTTTGCTATACTTCATGATATAACCTATCATTAATTTTTCCTTTGTCAACTTGTGACAAAAAGGGGGGAGAAATTGCTATAGAAATTAGTGAATGTGATGATGAATATGTGATGAATGGAATGAATGTGAATGAATATGATTCATATTACTTTTCATGCATAGTATATATGTTGTATTTCTCAAGGGGAGCATCAGTTGAGCATCATCAATTGTGTTATGCACAGTTAGCTACGAAGATTACAAGGATGCTCACATAGGACAATTTCGAGTTTGTTAAATCTTGAGTCTGGTTGATCTTGTAAATGACTTAATGGATGTATTGTGTAATGTTATATGTTTTGTCATGAAATTGACAAAAGGGGAGATTGTAAATGCTTTTATGTTAAGCACACATATATTGTCAAATTTCGTAAGACAAAAGCACTTCAAGGTCATATCACAAGTATGAAATCACAACTACTCTACATGCCTAAAGATCAAACTCAAGATCGGCTTATGATCAGCTCAAGATCGGCACATATTCTCAATAAGTCGACGCCCTAATTCAAGACAAGATCAAGTCAAAGTTTAAGACAAGGTGACCTATTTATTTGCTAAAACATAGGTGATATAACTTAGAAAGACCTTAAGTTAGGATCTTTCAAAAATTCATTATCTTGGGTTTTAATAAGTGTTTTTGCTCTGAAATTTGGCAAGCCTAACTTTTGGTTCGACCAACCTAACTTCAAGCCCAAAAAAAATAACAAATTCTGTTGAAATTTTGGTTAACCTAAGTTTTGGTTTGACTATCCTAAGCATGAAAATCGGCTAGCCTGAAAAAGTTTGGGCGAAATTCCAGCAATGCAAATCTTTTCTTTTTACATGAATTCGGCCAGCCGAATTTGACCTTAGGCCAACCGAATTTTGGATAAACCTTATCCTGCTTTATCCGAGAGTCGTTGGAATGAATCCGGTAGAATCTAGCCAACTGAAGTTCTAACCTCTTTGCGTATAAATTAAGGCTTTCTCTCATTCTAAATAATATAATGAAAATTACTATAATCCTTCTACAAGAGAGAGAGAAGCTCAAGTCCTCAGCAAGCTATCTGTTGGTATTTATAAATTTAATTTATAGCTGTGAACGTTGAAAATTGGTGCCCACGCTGATTGACATGTTTTTGGTTTGATTTGTAGGGGTGACAAGGTTGATTTGTGGATGTTAGAGTCACCACTAGCCTATAAATCTCAGAATCCCGCAGTCGGCTAGAACCCGCGGAATACGTAAGGTTGGAAAAATCTGAAGACCCTCCTACCTTAGATCGACTCCTGATCTGCGATCCAGGATTCCATGTAAGGGACCTCGCTTACAAAGAGGGAAGGTGTTAGGCACCCTCTCTGCCCATACCAATGTACGGTCTCTACTTAGTGTGATAAAACAATCTCAAGGGATGATGAATGTTGGCGATGAGATAGGACTAGGCACACACACAGATTTCTGATGTGGAAAGATCTGAGATTTCGGCAAGCCACAAAGCATACATCCAATGGCGTGTCTAGAAAGTGGATGTAATGATACTTATATAAAAAGTAAAGAAAAGTGGAATAGGTCATTAGGAATTTCTGATGTGATAGGATCTATAGTACAGCAAGTCATAGAGCATACGTTCAATAGAGATCTAGAGAAGCAGGGGAGTTGAGAAGGGAATGGATGTCATGATGGTGAATGCTTGTATGAGATGATTTGATCTTTGGCTTGAACTTAAATAGGCTAAAACATGGACTGAACCATGACCAATCTGGGCTAGGCTTAAGGATCGGAAAGGTTAAGAGGAAGGGCTAGTGGGTGGAGAAAAGATCAGAACTTGAAGGTTTTTGAGCTCCTTCCCTTTCCTTCCCTCTCTTCCTCTCTCTCTCTCTCTTGTTCTTTCTCTCTCAATTGGATGTGGATGTGTTGTTATTAAAATATGAAGAGGAGAGTGCTATTTATAGCCTTCTCCAATAGTCTTATGGTAAATGTGGGGTTTAGGAGGGGTGAAAGTTGATGTGGCAAGTTGTGAGTGGTTGAGGGGAGAGAAACACCACGTGGCGCACTCCCATTGGCTCTTGGGGTTGGTAAAATAGTAAATAAGGTCGGATAGGGGGGTAAAGCTGATTTTTGGACGTTGGGCTAGTTGTTGCTCAGAGGACGCACCTACTGCCGGCGGTCCTCAAGCATGTGGGCCTCGTGTGGCGTGCTAGTTTATCCGATGGTCCCTTTTTCATGTTTTCGGCTCAGATGGGTGCATTCCCATGCCAACCTAGCTCTGACGGGTTTTAGGTTTAGGATTTTGGGTTGGTTTGTGAAGTTCTAAGGGTTCGAATTTGGGCTTTGGGCTCAGCTTAGGGTTTGGATCAAGGTTTGGGGTTTGGTTTATTGATCATGGTCCAGATTTACCTTTGTCTTTCCAAGATGTTAGCCTAGGTGGGGTGTCTACAGATGCCCCTCTTTGGCCGAGGTTGCAAGTAACTGAAGGTTAAAGTGAGTGGACACCCCACCATTTTGGTCAGAAAGGATAGTGATTCAAATCTATTGCCTGTCATTGTATCGTTGTCAGGTAACTGTTTGGAAAAGAGATGTAACGCCCCGAATTTTTAGGGTCGAGCAAAGCTCCACTCCCGAGATCCATCACATCACTTATGCAACATAAATAATGATGATTAAATGTTGTCCGTATTAATGCATTAAACATGAATGACATTACATTAAAACAGCATATCATACTCCATAGAATTTAAATTGAGCAAGCGAAAGACCATAATAGAGTATGAGTGTTTATCGATCCCTAGAGTATGAGTATGTCACCAGGCTAAATAATTATATGTATAGTTCAAAATTTTACAAAATGACAAAGTGTAATGTCCAACTAATCCATATCCCTGTAATCCCGACGACACAACTCTAGGTCTATATAAACCCGCCTGAGAGTTGCATGTAGGAGAGTTCCTCCTCGTCATAGAAGTTCAGCTTCATTGCATAAGCCTCACCACCATCCGCAGCTAAAACAGAATCTGGTTGGTGTTTTAAAACACTGTCCTAGAGTGGGAGTGAGTGATCAACTCAGTAGAGCTATAAGGCAAAGGTTAATATGTTATCAATTCAGTTAAGCAGTAATGATAAAGTAGTACAATAGTCATGTCCTAAGTACTCTTGTTAATGTATGAATGATATGCTGTAATGATATATGCCCTTGCCTGGACTCTCTCAGCGACATCATCTCATGACCGCACATGGCAAACTCCCTAAACGTGCGATTCCTCGTCAAAGCACATGCAATGCGGTACATGATCATGTTAGCCAAGTTTTTATTTAGGCTTATTCATACAACAGATTCGTAAAGCTAAGCTACCTCCCTTTATATCATTTACCCAAGCAAGGATCCATCTAGGGTCGTCAATCTTAGTTAATCACATATGATAGGCAAGTTGTAGGGCACACCCCTGATGAAAGCAGTGGATAGGCAAGTTCAAGATTTTACACTCGAGGTCACTATAGAGGCTTATCACCTCGGCGTAAGCCTAATTTATACTCGAGGTCACTACGAGAGGCTCGTCACCTGATCGTAGGCCGACAGCTCAAATACAATGTCCCATACCACTGTATTCGGATCATGAGTTTGGGTTGATCACTGGTTACTACGGGGAGGCTCGTCACCCTAGCATAGGCCGACAGCTCGACCACGGTGTCCCATACCACCATGCTCGGCTCATGAGTCTTAGCAGATCATGGTACCAAGGTTGAAACAGGCTTTACATTAGTAAGTGGTACCTTAGATTCAAGCAGTAGCATCCATACATGGTAAACACACATTAGGTCAATTGGGTTACTTGACAAGTTTGATTGGTATGAGTGTATGCTAAATTAATCGACATGGAGTGCGTACGCACTCCTTATGGCTTAACCACTGTCGATAATCATCATATGACTCGAATTCATCGAACGTATCCATTGTGGCGAGACTAGTTCGACCACTTGATCGGAAACCGTTACCGATTGCCTGGACTACATAGTAATCCCAATCACACTCAAAGGTAACAAGAAATCACATGTGATAGTCATAACTGCATTGAACAAATAATTCAAACACTATAATCATTTGAGCATTTTATAAAACACATAATGAACATATTATCATACACATGTATTTCACACATAAATTACGTATTTGAATTTAAGTTACATGAAAGAATTTATGCATATAGCTAAGGTAGTTGAGTATCCTAGCTCAACACCCTTAGTGAGTACAATTCATTAAACACTCACTCATTCAGACATTTTATTAAACACTTAGACTACACATTTCAACATACATGAAGTAAATTAATTATAACGTATATTAGGGCAAATCCTTTCACAAAGGAGTTGTCATACATATAAAAATCATGTATTTTAGGTTAATAGTCATGGCAAGCACAAATCATGATTTCATTTTCATTCACACATTTCAACAAACACATGGAATGCACTATATTTTCAATATAGTTCATATATGTGTGGTATATGGAAAACATTGTATCTAAGTGCTTGTGGCAGCAATCAAGTCAGTCATAAATTATTAACTGACATTGAAAGCCTTGAAAACCATAACCTAAACGTTTATAATCCGCGCATTTCGTCGGTATACTCGTATTGAACTCAGTTTGAATCCTACATCTCCATTTACAGCACAACTGCTACTTAGATCATGAAATAGGTTAGCTATTTCGATCATTCCTCTATTTGGATTTCTAAAACGGATTAGGGTTAGGATATCTTACCTAAATCGTTGGAATCGATGGTGTAACGAAACGGGAGAGATGATTCGGTACGTGGAGTGGTGGGAGTGAATCCCAACAATGATCTACTGATCTCTCACTCTTCTCCTCACTCTTTTCTCCTCTTTTCTCTCTTCTCTCTCCTAGGGTTAGAGAAATTCGTATGGAATGAGAGAGGAATGGGTTAAGGGCTTTAAATAGGCCCAGAAGTGATGTCAATGGCCCCAGGGCCATGGTATAGTTAGGGTATAGCCAAAGGGTGTCTGTTTTTAACAAACGGGGCCCTTAAGAAGGTCCATTTCTCACCTAAGTTGTGGAGCAAGTTCCCTGACAATGGATCTATGCCAGGACTGTGTTTATGGTGCGATCCAACAAACTGATCGGCCGAGAAGGACCTGCATCAGATCAACGGTCATCGTTACTCTCGAGATCCATCACATCACTTATGCAACATAAATAATGATGATTAAATATTGTCCGTATTAGTCATTAAACATAAATGGGATTACATTAAAACAGCATATCATACTCCAGAGACAATATAAATTAAGCGGAAGACTGTGATAAATATAAAAATATGTAAGTGTTTATCGATCCCCAGAGTTTGAGTATGTCACCAGGCTAAATAATTACATATATAGTTCTAAAATGTACAAGATGACAAAGTGTAATGTCCATCAAATCCATATCCCTGTAATCCCGGCGACACAACTATAGGTCTACATAGACCCGCCTGAGAGTTGCATGTAGGAGAACTCCTCTTCCTTGTCATAGAGTCCGACTCCGTCGCATAAGCATTGCCATCATCTGCAGCTAAAACAGAGTCTGGTTAGTGTTTTAAAATACCATCCCAGAGTGGGAGTGAGTGATCAACTCAGTGGAGCTATACGATAAAGGTTAACATGTTATCAATTCGTAATCGACCTCGGCAATCGGCTTTGACAATCGGAATCGGCCTTGACAATCGACCTTGATAATCGGAATCGGCCTCGACAATCGACTTCGATAATCGGAATCAACCTCGACAATTAGAATCGACCTCAACAATTGGAATCGGCCTCGACAATTGGAATCGACTTCAATAATCAAAATCGATGAGAATGGGCCTAACAAAGTCCAAGGGAAGGTCACAATGTGGACATTTAACCAACATTGCTCCTAAGGAGTGGTCCTCATAGAGCCAAGCATATCGTGGGCCCATGGCCTCACACAAGGACCTAATACACATCACTATGGGCCTCACTCATGGGCCTCGAATACATCACAATGGGTCGCATCACATGGGTCTAATATACATCAAGTGGGTCGCATCTCACGGGCCTAATATGCATCGCAACGAGCCTTATATACATCTAGTCGGGCCTCATCAAATGGACCGAAAATATATCATAATGGGCCATGTCCCATGGGCCTCGAATACATCACGATGGGCCGCACCACCTGGGCCTCGAATGTGTCACAATGGGCCATAAACCATGGGCCTCAATGCATCACAATAGGCCACAACCCATGGCCCTCAAATACATCACGATGAGCATGGGCTTTAAATATACAACAGGTGGGCCTCAAATACATCACATGGGCCTCATACAATAGGTGGGCCACATATATATTAAGTGGACCAAATGGGGCAGTCCATGGTTTAGCAAAACAGATGGACAACATGGTTGAAACATATTCATCATGGTGCGCACCACATGCTGATGGATGGCGTGGTGAATACATACATCACGGCGGGTTCCCACACCACCCTAAATAGATGGATGGCTGGAAAACCACATACATTCAAGTGGGGTCCACGTTCTCAAGCAGACAGATGGTTGGATATAACAATACATCATGGTGGCCTCACGCCACTCGTCCAGATGAACGGGTGGATATAGAGCATATACATCAAGGTGGGTCCCACCTACCATGGACGGAGCAGATATACAACACATCATCAAGGTGCGTCCCATGTGGACAGTTCAGATAAAACCCATACATTACAGTGGGGTCCACACGTCCCACGTCCTGAAAATGGACGGACGGTGTGGATCTACACATCATCAAGGTGGGTCCACATGTGTGGACAGTGGATACAACACCTACGTCAGGTGGTCCCACGTGGTGGACGATACACTCCACTTGAGATTTGAATCTGCTCATCGAGCTTAGGAGCAGGATGGACAGTTGAGATACATGATACATACGTCCAAGGTGAGCCCACCCCATACATGCAACACGTGTGGTGGGTCCCACACACCAGAATAACGGACGGATGGTGTGGGTATGACGCATACCTCATGTTATATATATAATTATATAATTATATTATTATAACACATGAATATCAAACATCCAGCTTTGGACGTCCTTTAATGGACAGTCTAGATGTATTACAGACCTCATGTGAGACCAGAACTTGCTGTCATCACTCCACCCGTACTATATAGCTGGTGTGAGGCCAATCAGCCTCCCATAGATTGATGGACGGTTTAGATAGAATACATACATTATGTGGCTCCACCGTCCATTGCTGGACAGTGGTGGATGCAACACATCATCCAAGTGGTGTCCACGTCTCACGTGCTGGACGGTGGACCCAGGACGTCATCAAGGTGGGGTCCACATCCCACATGCTGGACGATGGACCCAACACATTAGGTGGGCCGCAAGTGAATGGGCCACCCCATGATCAAACTGATATTTATAGTCCCTTCATCCAGGTTGGTAAGCAGCAAGGTGGGCCGCTACTGCTGGATAGTGGGCTGCCCACAACATATGAGAGAGAGGGGGAGAGAGAGAGAGAGAGAGAGAGAGAGAGAGATAGAGAAAAAGAGAAAAATAGAGATCGATGGAGTTAGGAGGGACCCCGCCATTATGGGCCCCTCTAGCTTATAATCACAAACATCAAGATGGGTCCCACCATATGTGGGCCCTCTAATCATCAAATCCAAACAAAAATCACCCACCTCAAATCTCTTCTTCCTTCTTCTGCCAATGCATGCTAGAGCTTCAAAGGAACAATTTCAACGGTTGAGATGGACTTAGGATGGTGGGATTGGGTGGTGGGTAGGTAAGCCACACCTAGCTCTATCATGGAGCTTGGACGTGGGTTGCTCGGGAAATGATGGAGAGAGAGATGAGAGAGGTTGTAAGGGGAGCGAGGGATGGGTGAGAGGTGATAGAGGGATGGGTGAGAGGTGGGTGTGTACTTGACATGTAAGGGAGAGAGTTGACTTTAAGGATGGGTGTTTGTACTTATGGATGGGTGTTGTACTTTGACTAGTGATGTGATTGATGGGATTAATGTCATGTTCTCTTGAGTATGCAAATATGAGGCATTTTTCCTCAAACTGATCATGAGCTCACATCTCCTGACCCAGGTATTGCATCTGTGTGCAAGATGTGGCGTTGGAACCGCGGCGATAGTGCGGTCACAAGAGTACAAGTTTTGAGTCAAGCTGACTCTGATATATTAGACACGACTCAGGATCGCGTGCAAATGCCGATAACAGATTATCTGTCACACCCCAAACTCAGAAAACGGGACACAAAATTCTCGATCGCCGAATCTGGTAGCGACAGCCTCCGTGGTACCCCATTCTCGGCTCCTAGAGCCCATACGCCAGATTTCGATCTTGGGATCCTACAAGGAGGATTTTCAATATAAATTTTTTTGTAATGGAGTATAACCACAAGCATAACCAAGTCACAAAACAACATCACCACATATCCACTATAACGAAAACTTTGAGTACAATGCAGAAGGGGAATACAATATGAAGATATTAAAGAAAACTCCAAAAGCTCCAGAAGATTGCTGCACGCTCCGAGTTCAATGCTGCTGCAACCTAACGCCACCTGCACGCATCTATCGTGCATAAGCTTACAAAAGCTTAGAGGGTGGTGAAAGTGTGTGTAAGATGAGTGCCAAGTGTACAATATCAGAGTAATGCAGAAATATGTGGTAAGTCCATGAATGCTATCAGCTATACCAAAGCTATGTAATGCAAGGCATGAATGCTATCGGCCATAACAAGACCATGCGATGCGAGGCCTATGTAGCCAAATGTCATATGCGAGATGCAAGCAAGCGTGTTAGTACTCATCAAGTACACATATCAATACAGTTCCTCTCTGGATATCACCGGGGTCTAATACACCTCACACTGACTGCCTCCTCCCTAGCTGCACAGTCAAGCAAGTGGAAGAGACCACACTATCCGCCTGACCAGTAGTCTGCCAATACCTACTTGGCTTGTCAATAGCAGACACATTTACGAGCTGGTCAAACTCAGCTTAGCTTATAGCCCCCTCACTCAGGCGGATAAAGCCACACCCCCTTCCAACCGACCACGACACAATGGGAGACGCGGCCTACTAGTATTCGGCACTCGGGCGCTGGTGTATCCACCCGGTCTAGACGTTGGAGCACCCCCTGGTACCAAAAAGGTTCTGGGACTTTCACCCAAGGACATCCTAAGTGCCCACAGTGCTAGAACAAAGTATTTTCAGTATCCGATACGGCTATCCACGATGTGCCTGTGGAGCCACGACCCTGATGTCGTTAGGGCGTGCAATGATCAAGTCACACATATGCGAGATGCATGAGTCACGCCATACAATCATGCAGAAATATCACGCGTACCACGCGATCATGTGGGGCACTCCATCTCATAAGGAGTCCCATAAATGTCTCAGCCCAACGGCTTATGCTATGATCAAACATTTCTCATATCAAGCATACATATGATGTGTATGCATATGAATCATAGAAGTGTACTAAGCATGTTATAAAGTAATGAACTATCCTTACACCGAAGATGGGCCTAGACGGCCTACACATAACTAGTATGGGCCTATCAATGGGCCTTGGGGAGATTTATAATGTGGACATTAAACCAACATCATTCTTACAATGTGGACGTCAAACCAACATTGCTCCCAAGGCATGACCTGTCATCAAACATTATTACACACACTATGGAGGAATCGTTCATTGCAATGGACCCTAAGGACATCCTGTTAGGCCTCGACCCATGGGCCTTAGATACATCAAATGGGCTACATCATATGGGCCTTTTATAAATCAAGTGGGCCGCATCGAAGGGGCCTTATGTACATTGCAATGGGCCATATCCCATGGGCCTTTGAAAACATCACAATAGGCCTCGTAACATGGGCCACAAATACATTGAATGGGCCTAAACACATGGGCCATATATACATCAAGGTGGGCCTCAATAACAGCCATAAATACACATCAAGGTGGGCCTCAATAATGGCCACAAATACACATCAAGGTGGGCCTCAATAACGGTCACAAATACATCGAATGGGCCCCATAATATGGGCCTTACATAAGTGGTGATAATGACTTCCACCATTGAAATCCCAATGCCCACGATAGTATTTATTTCCCATCCAATCTGATCATAAGGTCACAATGACCTGAAAGGGAAAAGCAAATATCATACTGGTCCAAAATGGGTGGCCCAAGGGTTTTAATGGTGGACAATCAAATCCACTACTTTTCATAAGCCCACCTAATCCCAGATCTGTCTCATTTTGGACTCAAGCTCCAAAATTATCTTTCAAAATGGTTGGATGGGTTGGAGCAACACATGCATCATGGTGGGGCCCATAGAGGCCCACCATCTGGTATATATATAATTCATATATAGTATATATATACAATACTATATATATAATATTATATTATATATATACACACACACATACACACACATGCATGTATACACGCACACATGCACACACACGCACACACACACGCGGATCATAGTGAGCTCCACCGCTGTCTGGACGGTGGGGATGAAACACAAATATTACAGTGGCGGACGGTGGGATACAAACACATACATCATTGTGGGTCCCACATGGGGCCCACCATAACGCTGGTTTTCCATCCAATCTGTTGATAAGGTCGTACAAACCTGGATGAAAAGGAAAAATAAATTTCATCTTGATTCAAAACTTCTGTGAACCCAGAACGGGTTTCAATGGCACCCGTTCAATCACCACTGTTTCTTATGATGTGGGCCACCTGCGCGTTGGATGTGGATGATCTTTTAGGGGGGCCTACTTCAGGGAAGGGCCCATCTAATGAATAGCTTGGATGGTGAAAAACATCATGGTGGGGCCCACAACAAGGGACCCACAGTCGACCAATGAACGCCCAGCGCAGCAGCGCCTGCTGCACTGTCAGTGGCAGTAGGTGCTGCCCATTTTTTTTTTGTTTTTTGTTTTGAAAATTATGGTTTTTCCATGGTTTTCCGAGTGTGGGACCCGCATCTGATGAATCAGACCCACCTAATGGGTTCCATAGCTCCTAATCCATCCATCAAGCCCAATATTAGATATTTTTCAATGTACAGAAATATCATGGAAGTTTCCAACAGTGAAAATTACTATTTCCAAAGGTATGGTCCGCTTGAGAGTCAGATTAACCTCATTTTTCGGCTCAATGTCTAAAATGAGGTAGGAAAGGGGATGGACGACTTGGATTGAATCCAATCATTAAGGTGGGGCCTAAATAAGTGGGTCACCCCATGAGCTTGGAAACCAAGCTAATATTGGTGTTTTTCCAAACACGTCCAGCGTCCCTGGACACTGGACGACCTATCATACTACAAGGTGGGCCCTGTTTCAGTGGGCCACCAAATGATGGGTGGTATGGGTACATTACATATAAGGTGGGCCCCACTTATAAATGGCTTGGCTATAATACAAGCCTCATAGTGGGGTCCATTCAAGTGGGCCACACAACCACAAAATCTAGAAAAAAGAAGAGAGAGAGGAGAGAGAGAGAGAAAGTGGGACACACGTGTGATGGAGGGAACCCCGACACTATGGGCTCTCCCTTGCGTCCAATCATACATCAAATGATAATCAAGGTGGGCCATCAGCCACATCTCAGAGTCCCAAGTGAGATCCATACCATTGATCGGTAGGCCTCAGTTGGTCCATCTAAGAAAATATGAAAACTACCCTATCAAAGAACCCACCACTTGATCTTCTTGGTCCGTTGGAATGTCGGTCTCCTTATGCTTCACTTTGATGGTGGAAGATGATAAATGAATGGTTAGGATGAGAGATCTTGGGATGGAAAGTGGGCCACCAAAAATCACTTTCCTCTCACATGGAGAAACTTGGATGTGCCATTTTTTTCTCTCCTTTGGTGTTGTTTGGAAAAATGTGAATGGAAAGAGAGAGAGAGAGGTGTGGTGGTTGTAAGAGAGATGTGAGTGAGTGATGTGAGGTGAGTGATGGATGTGGTACTTGACATGTATGGTGGTGTAAGAGAGAGGGTGGGAGAGATTTGATTTGATGGTTGCTTTATTTGTGGAGAAAGGTGATGTATACTTGACATTGAAGTGATTGATTGATTGATGTGATTGCTTGATTGATGAGATTAATTTGATATTGTGTAGAGATTCTCTTAGGATTGAGAAAGCGCGGTGTTTTTCTTCAAACAGAACGTGGGTCCACATCACCTCGTCTGGGTATCGGATTGGTGTGTGAGTCACAGTTTTGGAACCACGGCGATGGTGCGGTCGCAATGATATAGGTCTCGGATTAAGCCGACTCAATTCTACAAGATACGACTAGGGTCGATCGCAAATGTTGATTAACATCGCAGGTTGCCGGAATTCGACGGGAAGGATCGCGAAAGTCGACGGATCAGTACGAACTAGGATACGGGTCTTATATTGTCGGTCACCAAAATTTAACCAGAAGGACTGCGGAGGCCTACGAAATGGTACGGGCTAGGATATGGGTCTTACAGCTCTTTCCACCTAATAAAAATTTTATCCTCGAAATTTACTATCATGTAGACAAAGCAAGGGAAGAGGAAGCATCATCAAGTATATATGTCAAGGCACAATCAATTTAGAAAAGGATGAAGATAGCCCTCTCTAATCTCAATCTCGCTCTCCCAAGACGCATCATCAACACTATGGTGATCATATAGAACCTCGGAACAGAAACGATTAAACTGGGATACTATGTAACCTCGCAATCTCAATAATAGGGAGCTATATTAGAAAATCTTTAAGTTATTCGAACTCGGGAATCTAATCATTCGAAGTTCTCAACAATCATACAATGAAGGGTAGCTATCAACAGATATGTGATGTTATCTTCAGGTATTCCCAAGTTATACTTTGATACCAAATTCTGTCACGCTCCAAACTCAGAAACCGGGCTCACAAAATTCCTGATCGCCGAATCCGGTGTTAACAGCCTCCGTAGTACCCCATTCTCGGCTCCCATCATCCATACGTCAGATTCCGATCCTGGGATCCTACAAGGAGGATTTTCCAATGTACTTTTATCTCATAATAAGCATAATCACAAGTCAACCCAAAATTCAAAGGCAACATTATTATCATATATCCATTAATATAAACATTTGAATACAGTTGTAATGCCCTGAAAATCGGGGGTCGAGTATAACTCAACTCCCGAGTTCCAACGCATCACTTATGTAATATAAATAATGCTGATTAAATGTTGTCTGTGTTAGAGCAATAAACATGAGTGAGATTAAGCCAAAATAGCATATCATACTCCAGAGACAGTTAAATTGCAAGCGGAAGATTGTGAGAGATAAATAACATATATAAACTATGGTGAGTCTCCAAAGTGTGATGATGTTACCAGGTTAATTAATTACAAGTACAATTCTAAGATATACCTAATGTGAGGAAGTGTAATGTCTTCTATCCTAAGTATCATAGCCCCGTCATTACAATACCAGGTCTTCACGGACACACTTGAGAGAGATCTGAGATAGGAGAACTCCTCCACATCATAGTAGTAGTCCGGCTCTGCTTCATAAGCATCGCCATTACCTGAAACTCAACAAATTTGGTTGATGTGTACAACACCGTCCGGTAACGTGGGAGTGAGTAGCTAACTCAGTGGAACAATAAAGCATAGGTTAACATGTTATCAATACAGTCACGCAGTAATGATAAAACAGTAAAATCAAACACTCCTAACTACTCTTATTAATGCAAGTATGGATGCAGGTATGATGGATGCCCTCACCACACCCTCCCTCATACGACACCATCTTATGATCGTGGCATGCTTTCATCCCTCAGTGCTCCACATCTTCCAGGCACATGCAATGCATGATGAGCATGATTATCGAGTTTTTATTAGTCCATTTTAAACAGCAGGATTGGGAAACTAAGGTATGTCCCTTGTATTATTCCCAAACATGATCCATTCTAGGATTGTCAGTCCTAGTTAATCTCAGACGATGGTGTGTTTTCTAGGTCACTGCAAAGGCTGTCAGGGCTGTTATGCACAAAGGTTACACCACTCCCCCATCACCTCTTAAACGATTCATTACTATACAGAAACAGGCCTAGTTCATACTCTCTACACTGCGGCAAAACTCATCGCCTCACCGCAAATTCAGAGTATGCTCGAGGTCACTACAAAGGGCTGCCAGGGCTGTTGCTCGCATTCGTTGCACCACTCCCCCATCACCTTATCAATGTAGGCCGACAGCATGAATATAGTGTCCCATACCACCATAATCGGCTCACGAGTCTGGTTGCTCACTGGTCACTACGGGGAGGCACATGGCCCCAGCGTAGGCCGACAGCTCGACCACGGTGTCCCATACCACCATGCCCGGCTCATGAGTCTTAGCGGATCGAGGTACCATGGTTAAAAGGGATTTCACTGGTAAGTTTGGTACCCTAGGTTCAAGCAGTAGTGGCCAAACATGGTGAACATACATTTGACAAATCGGGTTACTTGACAAGCTCGGCTAGCTCGAGCGCACAACAAGTTGAACGACATGAAGTGCATAAGCACTTCGCGTGGCCAACCACTATCGCCAACCGAAGTACGACTCGAGTTCGTCGAACACATCTCATGTGGCAAATAATTCACAACCACGAATTCATTGCTGGTACCGATTGTCTGGACTATAATCATAGCCCAAACACAATCAATTGCAGATAGACAAAGTAGCAGTGGATCAAGATTCAAATCATACAATCAAAGTCTGGTATTATCCGTTTAGGGCTGCCAGGGCTGTTGCACAGAATCGTTACACCACTCTCCCATCACCCATGACGGATCGTACAACATAAACATGAATTCAAACATACACATTACATAAATAAAATCATACAATCAGTTGAGCATGTTAACTAGCATATCATAAAGCATATTATAAAACATGTTATAAAGCATGTTATAAAGCACTATATAAATAGGAATACAATCACATATATTTCATAAGTGGTTAAAGTGAACAACTACATGGAGGAAATCATACATGTCTCTAAGGTAGTTGAGAATCCCATCTCAACACCTACCTAAGGCATTAACATCCAAGCACTTACTCACACAAGCATTTTCACAAACACTTAACATACACTATTTCAACATACTTAGTGTATGTTAGCAAACATGTACTAGGGCGAGTCCTTTCACCAAGCAAGTATTTTATGTACATATAATATATTTATACAATAAATAATCATGGCAAACACATCTCTAAAATATATATGTATACGGTACTTTCTACAATACGGTATTTCTACATACATAGTGTGTATTAGTAAAACATGTATTTGGGCGAATCCATTCGCCAAATAAGTATTTTATTCATATATCGTATATTCATACAACAAATAATCATGTCAAACACATTTCCAAAACATATACGTATACGGTATTTTCTACGAATACCTAGAATATGTAAAATTCCATATTCTACAACTTTAATCGAAACAGAAAACGAAAAGCACTTTGTGCATGTGCAATTGCATGCAGATCATGAATCTATCATTATCTGACATTGAAAGCATTGAAAACCATAACCTATACACCTAAAGTCCGCACCTTTTATCGTAGAATCGTAACAAAGCTGACAGGTTTGCTAAGCTTCTATATTCGGCAGTTTAGCAACTTATAGAACGAAATAGGTTAACTATTTCATAACCTACAATTGTCTAAACCCCAAAACAAATTAGGGTTAGGGTTTCTTACCTAGAAACAGAGGTGGAATCATCGGGAAAGCGATTAGAAATGAGTGGTGTAGCTTGTGCAGTGGTAGGGTAAAGTGGCAGGGAGATTCCCCCACTTCTCTCACACTTTCTCTCTCTTTTCTCTTTTCTCTCTCTAGGGTTTCTCTCAAATTCGTATGGATGTGAGAGAGAGGATTCTAAGGTCTTTATATAATCTAAAAAGTCTCTAAAATAGACTCCGGGTCAAGGTATACTTGGGTTATAGCCAAAGGGGGGCTGGTTTTAGCTCAACGGAGGACTTTTGGCGGGCCTCCTTGAGCCAAAGGTCAGACTTAAGCTCACTAACACTGGATCTACATTTAGTTAAGTTTTCATTTCAGTCGAATTTCCAGATCACGCGTGATGAACCAGTTTCAGTTCGACGGTCAGTGGGTCTCGATCGGAGATTCCGAGTACATGTAAATGTGTATGAAATTTTTCTTGATCCGAGGGTGTAATTTGGTTAGATTCTGACGGTCTGGTTGCTTAATTGTAACGCCCTGAAAATCGGGGGTCGAGCATAAACTCAACTCCCGAGTTCCAGAACATCACTTATGCAACAAAATGAATGATGATTGAATGTTGACTGTATTCGTGCATTGAACATGAGTGAGATTAAGCCAAAACAGCATATCATACTCCAGAGACAGTTAATTTTGCAAGCGGAAGACTATGATAGATAGATAAAATATATAAACTATGATGAGTCTCCAGAGTGTGATAACATTACCAGGTTAAATAAATACAAGTACAGTTCTAAAAATATACCAAATGTGTAAGTTTAATGTCTTCTATCCCCAGTACCACAGCCCCGACAATACAGTACCAGGTCTTCAGAGACCCGACAGAGGGTTACATGATAGGAGAACTCCTCCTCATCACCATAGAAGTAGTCCGGCTCTGCTTCATAAGCATCGCCATCATCTGAAATTCAACAAATCTGTTTGGTGTGTACAACACCGTCCCGTAACGTGGGAGTGAGTAGCTAACTCAGTGGAACAATAAAGCATAAGTTATCATGTTATCAATACAGTCAAGCAGTAATGATAAAGCAGTAAATCAAACACTCCTAGTTACTCTGATTAATGCAAGTATGAATGCAGGTATGATGGATGCCCTCACCGACATACTCCCTCATGCGACACCATCTCACGTTCGCGGCATGCTTACATCCCACAGTGCTCCACATCTTCCAGGCACATGCGATGCATGATGAGCATGATTACCGAGTTTTTAATTAGTCCATTTCAAATAGCAGGATTGGGAAACTAAGGTACCTCCCTTGTATCATTCCCAAACATGATCCATTCTAGGGTCGTCAGTCCTAGTTAATATCAGACGATGGTGTAATTTCTAGGTCATTGCGTAGAGGAAATTTGTCGTGGCATTACGCACAAAGGTTGCACCACTCCCCTATCACCCCTTAAACGATTCATCACTATACAGAAACAGGCCTAGTTCATACTCTATATACCGCGGCGAACCCTAAGGCGCACTGCGACTTCAGAATATGCTCGCGGTCACTACAAAGGGCTGCCAGGGCTGTTACGCACAAAGGTTGCACCACTCCCCCATCACCTTATCAATGTAGGCCGACAGCGCGAATATAGTGTCCCATACCACCATAATCGGCTCACGAGTTAAGTTGCTCACTGGTCACTACGGGGAGGCACGTAGCCCAGCGTAGGCCGCATTTGCTCGACCACGGTGTCCCATACCACCATGCCCACTCATGAGTCTTAGCGGATCGAGGTACCATGGTTAACGGGATTTTCACTGGTAAGTTTGGTACCCTAGGTTCAAACATTAGCGACCAAACATGGTGAACATACATAAGACACACGGGTTAATTGACGAGCTCGGCTAGCTCGAGCGCACAACAAGTTGAACGACATGAAGTGCATAAGCACTTCGCGTGGCCAACCACTATCGCCAACTGAAGTACGACTCGAGTTCGTCGAACACATCTCACGTGGCGACATGAAACTCAACCACGATCTCCAATCTAGTACCGATTGTCTGGACTATAATCATAGCCCCAAACACAATCAATTGTCATCCATAGTATGTGGAGTAAAGCATGATAAACAAAGTAATTCAAGCATGATAAATAAAGTAATTCAAGCATGCTAGTAGGCATGGTAAAAGCATATTATAAAGCATGATATAAAGCATGTTGTAAAACACTACATTAATAGGAATACAAACACATGTATTGTAAATAAGTGTTTTAAGTGATCAACCTCATGGAGGTAATCATACACGTCGCTAGGGTAGTTGAGAATCCAATCTCAATACCCTCCTAAGGCATCAACATTCAAACACTTGCTCACACAAGCATTTTCACAAACACTTAAGTACATTAGTACAACATACATGGTGTATGTGAGCAAAACATGTATTAGGGCTATCCTTTAGCCAAGTGAGTATTTTATTCATGTATAATATATTACTACAACAAATAATCATGATAAGTACATCTCCAAAATTTATACGTATACAGTATTTTCTAGAATACGCATTTTCAACAAACATAGTGTATACAAGCAAACATGTATTACAGCGATTCCCTTCGCCAAGAAAATATTTTATACGCACATAATATATTTATACGACGATTAATCATGACAAACACATCGCTAAAATATACATGTATACGGTACTTCTTACAATACCGTATTTCTACATACATAGTGTTTATTAGTAAACATGTATTTAGGCGAATCCTTTCCCCAAATAAGTATTTTATCCATACGTCATATATCCATACGACAAATAAACATGTCAAACACATTTCCATAAAAAATACGTATACGGTGTTTTATACAAATACCTAGAGTATGTGAAATTTCAAATTCTACAATTCTAATCGAAACAGAAAACGGAAAGCACTTTGTACATGTGCAATTGCATGCAGATCATGAATCTACCATTATCTGACATTGAAAGCGTTGAAAACTGCAACCTATACACCTAAAGTCCTCACCTTTGCCTTTTGAAACGCAACGAATCAGCAAGGGTAGCAAATCTTCCGTATACGGGAGTTTTCTAGCCTAAAGAGCGGAATCGGTTAGTTGTTACACAACCCACATCGATCCCACCTCAAATCAGACCTAGGGTTAGGGTTTCTTACCTTCAAATGGGACGGAAACCGTCGGGAAAACACCTAGAATGAAGCGGTGTAGGCCGTGTAACAGTCCAAAGCAGTAGGAGGAAGATCTCCCACAAAAACCCAAGCTCTTCTCTCTCTTTTCTCTCTCTCCCTTTAGGGTTTTTCTCCAAAATTCGTATGGCTGTGAGAGGGGCTATTCTAAGCCCCTTTTATAGCAAAAAACATTCCGAAATTAGACTCAGGTTCAAGGGGTACTGCTTATATAGGCATTTCCCCACTTTTCCAGCTCAAAAGGGAGGTTCTGGTGGCCCTCCTTGAACCAAACGTCAGACTTAAGCTCTCCATCTATGGATCTACGTGGGATTACGTTTTTGACTCGATCGGATTCCCAGATCGCACATGGCGGACCACTTTCAGTTCGACGGTCAGTGGGCCACGATCAGAAATTCTAAGTACATGTAAATGTTCTGAAATTTTTCTTAATCCGAGGGTGTAATTTGTGGTCGATTCGACGGTCGGGTTGCTTATTTACCGACGCGTCAACGAATGATGCGAGATCACTATTCCGGATATTTATTTTGGCATGGGAATAGTGTTTTCACACTCCTCGCTCCGAATCGAAACGAATGGCCGTGGAACATCGGATGGAGCTGATTTTGAGATGATTGTTAAGCCCGGTGGGCGGTCCTAGTTCCTTGGCTTCGGGTTAATCGGACTCCCGATGTGCGATCTAGACCTAATACGAAGTTTCGTTTCATTCTGACGAGAGCGAGACGGAAATGAGTTTAGTTCTAAACTTTAGGGTAACCTAGCGTCAATGATTCTACAAGTTTTGGGTCTTGCAGATCGTATTTAAAGTGATTCTAATGATTTCGTAGCTAACTGCGGTTTCGCACTTAGTTACTTTGTCTCATTTCTAAAGGATTTAGTCCTAAGTGAATTCTGGTCGAGGTGGTACTCAGGCCTTTGGAGTTTGTATATAAAGTGATCCAAGTTATACTACTTAGCTAGTTTAAGATAGTGTCTAGGGTGAAAGTTCTTAGAAAAAATTGGAAGATCAAGGTGATGAAGGGTGAGATTTGTGAAGGAAATGAGTTCAAAGGCGGCTTTAGACTTTGGGATTCAGTTCTGACAAGTTAATGAGGTATTAGGATCGACCCATTGCCTAAGGACATCTAATCCCAGGTTGGCAAAAATCTGGGGCGTTACATTAATACTGATCCGTAAGCAACGAGTCTCAGATTACTATTCAAGATATTTATTTTATAAAGAAAACAAGTGTTTTCACACTCCCTCACTCTGGACTCAAGCGAAAAGCTGTGGGACACTGGCTGGATTTGATTTCTGAGATAGTTGTCAAGCCCAGCGAGGCGGTCCTAAGTCCTTAACCTCGTATTATTCAGACTCCCGATGTGTGGTCCAGATCTGATACGGAGTTTCGGGATGCTCCCGAGAGCAGTCGGGTAATGAGTTTAATCCTAGATTTTAAGGTAACCTAGCGTCAATGATTCTACAAGTTTTGGGTTTTACAGATTGTATTTAAAGTGGATCAAGCGGATTTCGTAGCTAATCTAGTTTAACACTTAGTTACTTTGTCTCATTTCTAAAGGATTTAATCCTAAGTGATTTCTAGTCGAGGTGGTACTCAGGCCTTTGTAGTTTGTATATGAGGTGATCCAAGTTATAACACTTAACTAGTTTAAGATAGTGTCTAGGGTGAAAGTACTTAGGAAAATTGAAAGAACAAGGTGGTGAAGGGTTGGATTTGTGAAGGAAATGGGTTCAGAAGCGATTTTAGACTATGGGATTCAGTTCTAACAAGTTAATAAGGTGTTAGGAGCGGCCCATTGCCTAAGGATGTCTAATTCCAGGTTGGAAAAAATTTGGGCTATTACAATCTACCCCCCTTAAAATAAAATTTCATCCCCGAAATTGCTGAAGGGTAATAAGGAAAGATTTTTATTATTTCATTTGCCTAAGACTTATTGATTTTGAGTTCCTACGCGTGGTAGGGTATATACTAGCCTGGTTCATTTTAGTCTACCCCCCTTAAAACTTATTTCTTTATCCATTTCTCATATCCTGATGGTTTGCTACAATTTATTTCTTTACCTATTTGGAGTCTTGACGATAATTCCCACTTATTTAGAGTAAGATAGTTATTTTCATTGTTTGGCCAATGCGGAGAGACGATTATAGTGGGCTCGATCTCGATACATTGATCATCTACCTTGCCAGGATAGAAGGCTCATCGTATCCCTTCCTAATCCTGAAGGATCCTTGTCTTCTGCGTGGCTAAGCAGTGAGTCCGTTGGCAGTCGCCCAGGATTGAGAATTGGGTCAAGCCGCGTATGCTTCGCAGTTGTATATTCCAGTAACTCCGTAGTCCGATCACTCTAGAAACGTAGGGAATGACCATCATTGAAAGGTTCAAATTGTCTATGTCTAAGGTTGCCTTTTAGGTCTTAGTCTAAGAGAGTCCTTGTCTTAAGTCATGTCTATGGTAGTAGTTAAACTCGTACTCATTATTAGGCTCTTTCTTTAATACAAATTAGTTTAAGACTTGAATCCTAAAGCATTCTAAGGGAGATTCAGATCCTATTAGTGACCTATCTTTACGTACAGTCTGGATCAATTCCATTCGATCCGGGGCCAATAGGGCAAGGGTCCACCACATTTCCGCTGCGCCACCCAGATCAAGGAGGTGTATTAGGTGATCTAACTAGATTGGGCTCTCCAGGGTTCAAGATCTATGTCTTGATCCGTATGTCGGAACAAGGTGAAATATTAAACCTATCTTTGGTATGAAATGGGAAACGGTCTATCAATACATTGGTCTCCCTCTCATCGATGATGTGTGTTATGACATTGGTACCTATGGTTATAGAAAGGAGCTAAGATGCCTAATTCCACCAAAGGAGGACCTTTGCCACAGTCCCAACTTACTTCTTTAATCATACCTAGTTGAATACTGTAAGATAATTTGCACACTCTTAGTACATAAAGAATCTAGACAAATAGGTTAATGGACAGCCTATCCTTCTAAGTCCATAGGCACAATACACATGCCAAAATGGTCTGTGGTTCAAGACCTAATCCCTAACTCTCTCTGTTGCCCATTTGAGAAATTTCTTAGGCCCTAAAAGACAAAGTATTCCCTATTGGCTATAGGTTCTTACACTTCTCAAAGATAAGGATATAAACTTTTAGTTGCAAGTGGTCGGGCCAACACGGAAGGAATATTGTGTAGTGGGTCTGAGTCAGATACATGGACTTTCTGCCTAGCTAGGACAGAAAATCATCGTATCAGTTCTTAATCCTAGTTGATCCCGACCTTCTGCTTGATCAGAGCATAGGGTTCATTGGTCACTACTAGGATTGAGAATTCGATTCAAACCGCGAATACCTCGCTTATATGTAGTTTCTCTAATCCGTGTTCCCGATTGTACTAAGTCCTTGAGAAGGCAATTCTAAGGGTTGTATTGACTTGACCTAACATTAAATCCAAGGGATACATAAGTTTTCTCTGAGCGTGAATAGTTACTAATCAAACAAGCCTCCTAAGAGTTGTTAAATAAGCCTGTGAGTACCGAGGGGATTCAACAAAGAAATGGGGTCTCGCTCCAACCTAATCAAGCCGACTAAGAGAGTCTATCGGTCTCTAACATTCCCTAATGTAATCGGTAGTCTAGTCTTAGTTTAGGAGTAGTGGAAAATCCATAGGTGTAGTCCAAAGTCCACGCTCATATGCTAGGTGATTTCATATCATTTCTAATACAAGGAAGGTTTTATCACTTAAGTTGTCTATTTGGAATTGAGTCGCCTGAACTCAAATTTAACTATGCTCGAGCATTTCACACAGGCTCGTATCATCTAGGGAGGTCATAAGGTTCACATTATTACTTGTTGGATTTCCTATACGGTCAGGTCTGTCGAAATCTAGGAGCACCGCTCTAGGTCCAAAACTCTAGGGCCTAATTGTCAAACAACCATTTACTCTAAAAGCTTAAGCTATCAAAGTGTGGTGGGTTAATGTATATCGAGGGACTTTATCACTTCAACACTATTTGGCCAGTGGTCTTAAGTGGTATTAAATGGGACTGTATTGCTAATCTCTCCTCAGGATTGGGAGTGGCTTGTTTGGTAGGAGGGTGGGAGGGGATTAAAATTAATGATATATGCTTTGGAAAATGAGCCTTGTGTCGGAAAGTATGAGATGGGAGTTCCAAATCCCAGGATGGTGAATTTTTAAGTGTAATTTGAAAGGAAATCTCAGAATTTACTTTTAATTACATACGTTTTAAACATGGTGTTGGAAAACATGGGATACAACCAATCTAAGGACAATACTTTACACATACATTTATTATTTCTTTTTACAATTTCATCCACCTAATCTCACTTAATGTAGTTGGCCGAACGGGCCCTAAAGGAAGAAAAGGGGCTGGAGTTGCTAGTTTTCCACTGACTGGTGCCTCAACAGACATTGTAAAGGCCCAATAAACAGGGTTTAAAGAAAGGAAGTGGAGAGATGGGAGGGATTGAGAGCTTACACGATTTGAGCTCCAAATGGGGGGTGTGGGAGCTCAAATAAGGAAAAATGGAAAGGGTAGAGGGTAGATGTTGTTATGAACGATGGAGGTGAATGAGTTGTGACAAAAAATGACGGAATGGGTGATTGGAGGGGCGATTTTTGCCAAAAATAAGAAGTTTGAAAGAGAAAAGAGAGCTTGGAGGGTCACTTTGTGAAGGAAGTACTAGTTTGGGGAGGTTTTAAGCCACGGCCCCTATACCAGGGGGTTCCCCTAGCCCCCAAACACCATCGCCTCGGACGGCCGGCTCGGCCCAGCCAAAAAACCGGCGAGGGCCTCGCCGAAAAATTTTGAATTTTTTAAAAGGGGGCCCCATGGTCATGTTCCTCCAATACCCTAGGCCCCCAAAAAGTATGGGGCCCACCCTGGTTCCTCCAGAAGTGCTCCGTTTGGCCCCCGACTCTATTTTGAGCCGTACCGGGGCCAAATTGCAAACCGGAATGATTTTATGTGATGTGTAACATATGATTTTGGGGTAGGAGGAGCTAATCTATCCAACTAACCCATTTATTTGGTCAGATTCCAAAATTTGAATGGTCAAAAGTCTAATTTATACATATATTTACTATTTATAGTAAATTTTTGTTTAAGCATTATTCTCCATCATTTATACATTAGTATTTATGTCTACTATGAAAGGAACTAGAAAAAATTGAAGAATGAGGTGGTGAAAGGAGAGAATTTGAAGGAATTGGATAAAAGGGGTTTTAGGCTTCGAGATGAAGTGTAAGGTGTTATGGTTGACCCACTACCTATGAACATTCATTTCTAAGGAACGACTCAAACCCGTCGACTGATGGCCTAAAAGTGATTCGGGATTGTTTCGCGTGATCATGGGTGTGTACGGGCCCAATCTCAGCGGTCGGTTTCGCCGTTCGATGAAATTGAAAAATCTTATGTCGGTTTCTACGTCCGTCGCTCCCTCCTAAGTCAGAGTGTATTAGAGTGCATCGTGTGACCATAACCCAGGTCCGATTTAATCCAAATCATGCTCTGATACCAACTTGTAATACCCTGAAAATCGGGGATCGAGTGTAACTCAACTCCCGAGTTCCAACGCATCACCTATGCAACATAAATAATGCTGATTAAATGTTGTCTATGTTAGAGCAATAAACATGAGTGAGATTAAGCCAAAACAACATATCATAATCCAGAGACAGTTAAATTGCAAGCGGAAGACTGTGATAGATAAATAACATAATAAACTATGGTGAGTCTCCAGAGTGTAATGATGTTACCAGGTTAATTAATTACAAGTACAATTCTAAGATATACCTAATGTGAGGAAGTGTAATATCTTCTATCCCAAGTACCATAGCCCCGTCATTACAATACCAGGTCTTTATAGACCTGCCTGAGAGATACAGATAGGAGAACTCCTCCACATCATAGTAGTAGTCCGGCTCTGTTTCATAAGCATCGCCATTACCTGAAACTCAACAAATTTGGTTGGTGTGTACAACACCGTCCTGTAATGTGGGAGTGAGTAGCTAACTTAGTGGAACAATAAAGCATAGATTAACATGTTATCAATATAGTCACGCAGTAATGATAAAGCAGTAAAATCAAACACTCCTAACTACTCTTATTAATGCAAGTATGGATGCAGGTATGATGGATGCCCTCACCACACCCTCCCTCGTGCGACACCATCTTACGATCGCGACATGCTTTCATCCCTCAGTGCTCCACATCTTCCAGGCACATGCAATGCATGATGAGCATGATTACCGAGTTTTTATTAGTCCATTTCAAACAGCAGGATTGAGAAACTAAGGTACCTCCCTTGTATCATTCCCAAACATGATCCATTATAGGGTTGTCAGTCCTAGTTAATTTCAGATGATGGTGTGTTTTCTAGGTCACTGCAAAGGCTGCTAGGCTATTACGCACAAAGGTTACACCACTCCCCTGTCACCTCTTAAACGATTCATCACTATACAGAAATAGGCCTAGTTCATACTCTCTACACTGCGGCAAAATTCATCGCCCCACCGCAAATTCAAAGTATGCTCGAGGTCACTACAAAGGGCTATCAGGCTGTTGCTCGCATTTATTGTACCACTCCCCCATCACCTTATCAATGTAGGCCGACAGCACGAATATAGTGTCCCATACTATCATAATCGGCTCACGAGTCTGGTTGCTCACTGGTCACTACGAGGAGGCACATGGCCCCAGCGTAGGCCGACAGCTCGACCACGGTGTCCCATACCACCATGCCCGGCTCATGAGTCTTAGCGGATCGAGGTACCATGGTTAAAAGGGATTTTACTAGTAAGTTTGGTACCCTAGGTTCAAGCAGTAGTGACCAAACATGGTGAACATATATTAGACAGATCGAGTTACTTGACAAGCTCGGATAGCTCGAGCGCACAACAAGTTGAACGACATGAAGTGCATAAGCACTTTGCGTGGCCAACCACTATCGCCAATCGAAGTACGACTCGAGTTCGTCGAACACATCTCACGTGGTAAATAATTCACAACCACGAATTCATTTCTGGTACCGATTGTCTGGACTATAATCATAGCCCCAAACACAATCAATTGCAGATAGATAAAGCAGTAGTGGATCAAGATTCAAATCACACAATCAAAGTCTGGTATTATCCGTTTAGGGCTGCCAGGGCTGTTGCACGGAATCGTTACACCACTCTCCCATCACCCATGACGGATCGTACAACATAAACATGAATTCAAACATACACATTACATAAATAAAATCATACAATCAGTTGAGCATGTTAACTAGCATATCATAAAGCATATTATAAAGCATGTTATAAAGCATGTTATGAAGCACTATATAAATAGGAATACAATCACATATATTTCATAAGTGGTTAAAGTGAACAACCACAAGGAGGAAATCATACATGTCTCTAAGGTAGTTGAGAATCCCATCTCAACACCTACCTAAGGCATCAACATCCAAGCACTTACTCACATAAGCATTTTCACAAACACTTAACATACACTATTTCAACATACTTAGTGTATGTTAGCAAACATGTACTAGGGCGAGTCCTTTCACCAAGCAAGTATTTTACGTACATATAATATATTTATACAACAAATCATCATGGCAAACACATCTCTAAAATATATATGTACACGGTACTTTCTACAATACAATATTTCTACATACATAATGTGTATTAGTAAAACATATATTTGGGCGAATTCATTTGCCAAATAAGTATTTTATCCATATATCGTATATTCATACAACAAATAATCATGTCAAACACATTTCCAAAAAATATACATATACGGTATTTTCTACGAATACCTAGAATATGGAAAATTCCATATTCTAAAACTTTAATCGAAACAGAAAACGGAAAGCACTTTATACATGTGCAATTTCATGTAGATCATGAATCTATCATTATCTAACATTGAAAGCATTGAAAACCATAACCTATACACTTAAAGTCTGCACCTTTTATTGTAGAATCGTAACGAAGCTGACAGGTTTGCTAAGCTTCCATATTCGACAGTTTGGCAACCTATAGAACGAAATAGGTTAGCTATTTCATAACCTACAACTGTCTAAACCCCAAAACAGATTAGGGTTAGGGTTTCTTACCTAGAAACGGAGCTAGAATCACTGGGAAAGCGATTAGAAATGCGTGGTGTAGCTTGTGCAGCGGCAGGGTAAAGTGGCAGGGAGATTCCCCCACTTCTCTCACACTTTCTCTCTTTTTTCTCTCTTCTCTCTCTAGGGTTTCTCTCAAATTCGTATGGCTGTGAGAGAGAGAGGATTCTAAGGTCTTTATATAGTCTAAAAAGTCTCTAAAATAGACTCCAGGTCAAGGTATACTTGGGTTATAGCCAAAGGGGGCTGGTTTCAGCTTAACGAAGGACTTCTGGCGGGCCTCCTTGAGCCAAAGGTCGGACTTAAGATCACTAACACTGGATCTACGTTTAGTTAAGTTTTTATTTCAGTCGGATTTTCAGATTATGCGTGGCCGACCAGTTTCAGTTCGACGGTCAATGGGTCTCGATCGGAGATTCCGAGTACATGTAAATGTGTATGAAATTTTTCCTGATCCGAGGGTGTAATTTGGTCAGATTCTGACGGTCTGGTTGCTTAATACTGATCCGTAAGCAACGAGTCTCAGATTACTATTCAAGATATTTATTTTGTAAAGAAAACTAGTGTTTTCATACTCCCTCGCTCCGGAGTCAAGCGAACAGCCGTGGGACACTGGCTGGATTTGATTTTCGAGATTGTTGTCAAGCCCAGCGAGGCGGTCCTAAGTCCTTAACATCGTATTATTTGGACTCTCGATGTGCGGTCCAGATCTGATATGGAGTTTCGGGATGCTCCCGAGAGCAGTCGGGTAATGAGTTTGATCCTAGATTTTAGGGTAACCTAGCGTCAATGATTCTACAGGTTTTGGGTCTTGCAGATCGTATTTAAAGTGGATCAAGCGGATTTCGTAGCTAATCTATTTAGCACTTAGTTACTTTGTCTCATTTCTAAAGGATTTAATCCTAAGTGATTTCTGGTTGAGGTGGTACTCAGGCCTTTGTAGTTTGTATGTGAGGTGATCCAAGTTATAACACTTAACTAGTTTAAGATAGTATCTAGGGTGAAATTACTTAGGAAAATTGAAAGAACAAGGTGGTGAAGGGTTGGATTTGTGAAGGAAATGGGTTCAGAAGCGATTTTAGATTATGGGATTCAGTTCTAACTAGTTAATAAGGTGTTAGGAGCGGCCCATTGCCTAAGGACGTCTAATTCCAGGTTGGGAAGAATTCGGGCTGTTACAACAGTGCTGAAAGGGAAATACAAATATCGAAAGTCAAAGCTCCAAAAGACCGCTGCATGCTCCAAGCTCAATGTTGCTGCAACCTAACATCACCTGCATACATCTATCATGTATAAGCTTATAGAAAGGTTAGAGGGTTGTGTAAGTGTGTGTACAAGGTAAGTGCCAAGTATTCAATACAATGCCATAATCATACAATATCGAAAATACTGGCAAGATCATGAAGCACAAGATATCAGAGTAAGTGAAAATACTGACAAGTCCATGAGTTATACAATATCAGAGTATGCAATACAGATCAACTATGCAAATGAGGAGTCATAAAGAGCCAAATATCAGATGCCGAGGATGCAATGCAATATGCAGTGCGAATGGAATGACCATACTAGAGTATGAAGTCGGGATGATAGTACGTAGTATAGTAGGCTATGGGGTCCATCACAGAGGACTTCTAACCAAACCAGTCCCATACCTAAATTTGGATAGTCAGACTCAATGTGGTAAACTCGTGATCTCAGGTTAGTCGCACACCCCAAGCGAAATCTTGCCATTGTGAAGGTACATGTAACAAATAGTTACACACCACCAGCCTGAGTGGATAGTGAATGAATGAACAAATGAGTATGCAACTCTTGCTTAATAAGTCCACATATCGGTACATACATCTCTAGGATCATCACTAGGGTCTAGTACATTCCAAGTCAAGCTACCGCCTACAGGCGGCACCATGACAAATGCCCGGCAAGTGGAAAAGACCCTCACACACGCTCACAAGAGTATACCAATGCCTACTCGGCTCATCGATAGCTGATCTATTTCAAAGCTGGTCAAACTCAACCTAGCTTACAATCCCTTCACTCGGGCGGATAAGGCCACACCCCCTCTCAACCGACCACGATATAGTGGGAGACGCGACTACTGGTATTCGGCACTCGGGCGCTCATGTATCCACTCGATCTCGACGTCGGGGCGTCTCCTGGCCATAGAGGTTTAGGGACTTTTACCCACGGACATCCAAAGTGCCCAGATGTTTGAACCAAACATTTTCGGTGTCCCATCTAGCCATCCACGACATGCATGTGGAGGTCATAGCCCTAATGTCGTTAGGGTGTACAGTAATCACAATCACACAATGTAAGATGCATAAGTCATGTAGTCCAATCATGCATTAATCCTGCGCATAATATTCGCTCATGTGAGATAACTCCACCTATCAGGGAGTCCCATAAACCATCTATACTATGGCATATGCAATGATCAATTACATCTCATAATAAACATGCAAATGATGCGTATGGGCATGTATCATGATGCTATGCTATCTCATACTCATAATCGGTATCAATAACCGGCATTAAGAATCGGCCTCGACAATGTGGACATTTAACCAACATTACCCCCAAGGAATGGCCCACATAGAGCCTAACATATAATGGACCCATGGCCTCACACAAGGGTCTAATATACAACACCATGGGACTTACTCAAGAGCTTAATACACATCACGATGGGCCTCTCACATGGGCCTAATATACATCACAATGGGCTCCATCGCCTGGCCCACAAATGCACCACGATGGGCCTCATCACATAGGCCTCATATACATCACATTGGGCCTTAAACACGGGCTAAATACACATCACAATGGGCCTCAAATATGGATAACATATACATCACATTAGGCCTCGACAATCGTAGTCAGCCTCGATAATCGGCCTATACAATTGACCTCGACAATCAGAATCGGCCTCGATAATCAGAATCGGCCTCAACAATCGGCCTCGACAATTGGAATCGGCCTCGATAATCAGAATCGGCCTCAACAATCGGCCTCGATAATCAGAATCGACCTCGATAATCGGAACCGGCCTCGATAATCGAAATCGACCTCGATAATCGGCCTCGACATCGGATCGCTCGATATCGGCTCGATGATCAGAATCAGCCTCAACAATCGGCCTCGACAATTGGAATCGGCCTCAATAATTGGCCTCAACAATCAGAATCGGCCTCGACAATCGGCCTCAACAATCAGAATCGGCCTCGATAATTGGAATTGGCCTCGACAATCGGGTTCGATAATCAGAATCAGCCTCGACAATCAGAATCAGCCTCGACAATCAGAATCGGCCTCGATAATCAGAATCAGTGAGAATGGGTCTAACAAAGCTTAAGGGAAGGTCACAATGTAGACATTTAACCATCATTGCCCATAAATGTGGACATTTAACCAACATTGCTCCTAAGGAGTGGTCCTCATAGAGCCAAGCATATCGTGGGCCCATGGCCTCACACGAGGACCTAATACACATCACTATGGGCCTCACTCATGGGCCTCGAATACATCACGATGGGCTGTATCACATGGGTCTGATATACATCAAGTGGGTCGCATCTTACGAGCATAATATACATCACAATGGGCCTTGTATACATCAAGTCGGGCCTCTTCATATGCACTGAAAATATATCACAATGGGCCACGTCCCATGGGCCTCAAATATATCACAATGGGCCACGTCCCATGGGCCTCGAATACATCAATGGGTCATAATGGGCCATAACCCATGGGCCTCACTTGGGCCTCGAATGTGTCATAATGGGCCATAACCCATGGGCCTCAATACATCACCATAGGCCACAACCATGGGCCTCAAATACATCACAATGGGCCTCATCACATGGGCTTCAAATATACAATAGGTGGGCCCTGTACATGGGCCTCAAATACATCACATGGGCCTCATACAACAGGTGGGCCTCATATATATTAAGTGGACCAAATGGGGCAGTCCATGGTTTACCAAAATAGATGGACAGCATGGTTGAAACATATTCATCATGGTGCGCCCCACATGTAGATGGATGACATGGTGAATACATACATCACGGCGGGTTCCCACACCACCCTGAACAGATGGACAGCTGGAGAACCACATACATTCAAGTGAGATCCACATTCTTAAGCAGATGGACGGTTGGATATAACAATACATCATGGTGGCCTCACGCCACTCGTCCAGATGAACGGGTGGATATAAAGCATATACATTAAGGTGGGTCCCACTTGTCATGGACGGAACGGATATACAAAACATCATCAAGGTGGGTCCCACCTGCCATAGATGGAGCAGTTATACAACACATCATCAAGGTGGATCCCATGTGGACGGTTTAGATAAAACCCATACATTGCAGTGGGGTTCACACATCCCACGTCCTGAAAACGGATGGACGATGTGGATCTACAAATCATCAAGGAGGGTCCACACATGTGGACGGTGGATACAACACCTACATCAGGTGGTCCCACGTGGTGGACGATGCACTCCACCTGAGATTTGAATCTGCTCATTGGGCTTGGGTCCAGGATGGACGGTTGAGATACATGATATATAGGTCCAAGGTGGGCCCACCTCCCATGTGCAGCACATGTGGGTGGGTCCCACACACCAGAATAATAGACGGATGGTGTGGGTATGACACATACCTCATGATATATATATATAATTATATTAATATATTATTATAACACATGAATATCAAACGTCTAGCTCTAGATGTCCTTTAACGGACAGTCTGGATGTATTACAGACCTCATGTGGGACAAGAACTTGCTATCATCACTCCACACATACTATATAGCTGGTGTGAGACCAATCAGCCTCCCATAGATAGATGAATAGTTTAGATAGAATACATACATTATGCAGCTCCACTGTCCATTGCTGGACAGTGGTGGATTATAAGACCTGTATCCTAGCCCGTACCATTCATTAGGCCTCCGTAGTCCTCCCGGTCGAATTCCGGTGACCCGCAGTCTGTTATCGGCATTTGCATGCTATCCTGGGTCATGTCTCATATATCAGAGTCAGCTCAACCCGAGACTTGTATCCTTATGACCTTATCATCACAGCAGGCGATACTTAGGCTAGGAGATGTGGGCCCACATTCAGTTCAAGGAAAACGTTGCACGTTGCTAATCTTAAGAGAATCCATTACATCAATCCCATCAATCATATCAATTAAGTACACATCACTCCCATCACTCACACCCATCTCCAAGTATAACTACCCATCCCCAAAGTCAACTATCTCTCTTACACAAGTACTCCCATCACTCACTCACCCATCGCGCACATCTCTCATCTCTCATCTCTCTTATCTCTCTCATTTCCTCCCAAGTAAGCAATCGTCCAACCTCCGTGAGAGAGCTTGGTGTGGCCCACCTTCCTACCTCACATCTCCACCCTCTAAGCCTCATCTCAACCGTTGGTTCACATTCTTTCGAGCTATAAAATGCATTGATGGAAGAAGGAAGAAGGGATCTTAAGGTGGGTGATCTTTGGATTTCTACCATTGATTTCATGATTTGAGGGCCCACATTCGATGGGACCCATCTTGATGTATGCAATGTATAGGGAGGGCCCATAGTGGCGGGGTTCCTCCCCTCTCACATCCGTCTCTCTCTCTCTCCCTCTTTCTTTCTCTTCCTCTTATGTTGTGGACCCCACTATGATGTATGATCCATGTCGTTCCATCCATGAGGCCCACCCTGCTAGCCTATCCGCCCAGACAGATCTGGATGAAGGAAAATACAAACATCGGTTGATGTGGAACACAGGTCCACCTTGATGGCATGTGTGGCCCATACATACGTGGGACCCACCTGCCATGGAGATGTGTTGGCTAGGCACCATACAACAGTTGCATAGCTGCTGTAAAGTAATCCAGACCATCCGTGAATGGACGTCCAACTCTAGACATTTTCAGGATATGTTATATACTAATACATATATATATATGGCATATACATGTATTTGTATATGGTGGGTCCCCCATGTGGGACCCACCATGGTTGGTTGGTGCTTCTCTCACTAGCACGTCCTGAGAACCCCAACCATCCATCTATTTCATCTAGCTAATTCATGGATGGCTGATATACATGACTCATATATTATATATATTATATAATATATTATATAATATTATATAATATATATGCATGAGATAGAGAATGCTGTATTGGGCCCACCACGTGGGACCCACTTGCATGAAGTGGATTGGCTGGTCTACAGTGCACCAGCTATGTTAGCTAGTGTATTGACGTCAACATCTGGGTTTGATCATCCAGACCGTCCATCTATATAGACTCCACACGGATGTATGTATCTACACCGTCCATACTAGATGGTGCACGTGGAGTCCACGTGATGTATGGGCCTTATTGTCATCATCCAAGTGGGCAGGACGGTGGGACCCACCTTCTGTGTATTTATTTTATACCCACGTCGTTCATCTGTTCCATCCAGCCATCCATCTGGACATTTTGCTAGATGGGGCTCCCTTTGATTTATGTACTGTATATGCACACCGTCCATCTGGACAATGCTGCATGGGCCACCCCATGATGTATGTGTTACATCTAAACCGTCTGTCTATTTGGCAATCTCATCTCAAGGCCTGAGAAAAAATAATACAGATATAGTATCAAGTGGACCACACTGCAGAAATAGTGAGATTGAACGTCCACCATTGAAACTTTTTTTTTTTGTGTGTAGAAGTTATGAATCAATGTGAAATTTATTTCTCCACCTAAATCAGGTCTTTGTGACCTTATGAACAGACTGGATGAAAAATAAACGCTATGGTGGGCCCAACGGAGTTTTGACGGTGGAAATCATTATCACCACCGTTGTTTGTGGTATGGTCTAGATGTTCTTTTGATATGATTCATTGTTTGGATAATGCTCTCTATAGCTGGATGATTGGTGTAGTTGTTATGGCCCATTTGATATGGTCCATTGGATGTATTTGGGGCCTATTTGATGAGGCCTGATGGACGTATTTGGGGCCATTTGGAAGGGCCCGATGTGATACATATGAGGCCCTTGTATGAGGCCCAATATGATGTATTTGTAGCCCATTCATTAAGGCCCAATATGATGTATTCGGGGCCCATGGGTTGAGGCCTATTGTTATATATTTAAGGTCCATGGGTTGAGGCCCATTGTGATGTATTCGAGGCCCATGGGATGTGGCCCATTATGATGTATTTCCGGCCCATTTGGTAAGGCTCAGTGAGATGTATTTCCAGCCCATATGGCATGGCCATTGTGATGTTTTTGTAGCCCATTTAATGAGGCTCATTATGATGTGCATTAGGCCCATAGGTTGTGGCCCTTGTGATGTATCTGAGGCCCATGTGCAGGGCTCACCTGTTGTGTATATAGCCCTTATATGAGGCTCATTGCGATGTATATTAGGCCTTTGTGTGAGGCCATGGGCCCACTTTATGTTTGGCATTATGAGGGCCACTTCTTGGGAGTAATGTTGGTTAATGTCCACATTGTGACCTTCTCTTAGGCCCTTTATAGGATGATTATCAAGGCGATTTCGATTGTCAAGGCCGATTGTTAAGGCCGATTATCGAGGCTGATTCCGATTGTCGAGGCCGATTGTTGAGGCCGATTTCGATTCCGATTGTCAAGGCAAATTTTGATTGTCGAGGCCAATTATCGACACTGATTCTAATTGTCGAGGCCAATTCTGATTCTAATTGTCGAGGCTGATTATCAAGGCCGATTCTGATTTTTGAGGTTGATTGTTGAGGCAAATTTCGATTCCAATTGTCGAGGCCGATTATCGAGGCCAATTCTGATTGTTGAGGCCGATTATTGAGGTCAATTCTGATTTCGATTATCGAAGCCGATTGCCGAGGTCAATTAGAGGTTGTTATCGAGACTCATCCCCAAATGAGCGCGATTATCGAGGCCGATTTCTTGATTGTTGAGGCCAAGTACATCGATGTCGATTCTCGACTATCGGATGGGACCGAAAATGTTTGGTTGATTGTTGAGGTGATTAAGGTCGATTTTGATTGTACGAGGTCCCGATTGTTGAGGCCGATTCCGATTTTGATTGTCAAGGTCGATTCCGATTGTTGATTCTGATTCCGATTATCGAGGCTCATTTCGATTGTCGAGGCCGATTGTTGAGGCTGATTTCGATTCCGATTGTCGAGGCCAATTATTGACACCAATTCAATTGTCGAGGCTGATTGTTGAGGCCGATTCCGATTCTGATTGTAAAGGCTAATTGTTGAGGTCGATTCTAATTTTGATTATCGAAGCCGATTTCGATTGTCGAGGCCAATTATTGACGTCGATTCTGACTGTAGAGGCCAATTATCGACACCGATTCTGATTGTCGAGGCTGATTGTTGAGGCTAATTTTGATTCTGATTGTCGAGGCCAATTATTGAGGTTAATTCCGATTCTGATTATCGAGGCCGATTCCGATTCCGATTACCGAGGCAGATTGTTGAGGCCGATTCCCATTCCGATTATCATGGCCTATTCCAATTCTCGATACTGATTCCGATTATCGAGGCCGATTTTGAGGCCGATTCTGATTCTGATTATCAAGGCCGATTTCAATTGTTGAGGCCGACTATATAAGTTGATTATAGAGGCCCAATGTGATGTATATGAGGCTTATGTGATGAGGCTCATTGTGATGCATTTGAGGGCCAGGTGATAGAGCCCATTGTGATGTATGTTAGGCCCATCGTGATGTGTATTAAGCTCTTGAGTGAGGCCCATGGTGTTGTATATTTAGCCCTTGTGTGAGGTCATGGGTCCACTATATGTTAGGCTCTATGTGGGCCATTCCTTGGGGGACAATGTTAGTTAAATATCCACATTATCGAGGTTGATTGTCGATGTCGGTTATTGATACCGATTATAAGTATGTGACTGCATAACATCATGATACATGCTCATACGCATCATCTGCATGTTTGTTATAAGATGTGGTTGACCATTGCATATACCATTAGGCAGGTTGTTATCAGACTCCCTGATAAGCGGAGGTTATCCCAAATGAGCGCACGGTATGCACAGGATTGATGCATGATTGGGCTACATGACTCATGCATCTTGCATTGTGTGATTGTGATTACTGTATGCCCTAGTGACATCAGGGCTGTGACCTCCACAGGCATGTCGTGGATGGACAGATGGGACACTGAAAATATTTGGTTGGAGCATCTGGGCACTTTGAATGTCCGTGGGTGAAAGTCCCTAAACCTCTAAGGTCAGGAGACACCCCAACGTTTAGACCGAGTAGATACAAGAGTGCCTAAGTGTCGGATACTAGTAGGTCACGTCTCCCATTATGTCGTGGTCGGTTGGGAGGGGTGTGGCCTTATCCGCCCGAGTGAGGGGGCTGTAAGCTAGGCTGAGTTTGACCAGCTCCCAAATGGGTCCGTTATCGATGAGTCGGATAAGCATTGGTATATTACTGGTATGCGGGTAGTGAGGTCTTTTCCACTCGCTGGGCTACACGGCCGATAGGGGCAGCAGCTAGCTTGGAGTGTACTAGACCCCGGTGATGATCCCAAAGATGTACAATACTGATATGTGGACTTATTGAGTAGGAGTTGCATATTTACTCATTCATTTGTTCATTCACTGTCCACTTGGGTTGGTGGTGCGCAACTATTTGTTACGTGTACCTTCGTAATGGCCACGATTTTGGTTGGGGCACTTGACTAACTTGAGATTAGGAGTCTATCACATTGAGTATAACTATCCAAATTCAGGTATGAGACTAGTTTGGATAGAAGTCTCTTGTGATGGATCCCATAGCCTGTGATACTGCGTACTATCATCCCGACTTCACACTCCAACTTGGTCATTTCATTCGCATCGCATTTTACATTACATCTGCAGGCATATGGCATTTTAGGTTGCTATGTTTTTGCACTTATATGGCCTAGATGGACTTAGCAGGATTTACATATTGCATTGTACCCTCAACATCTGATATTTGGCTCTCTATGACTCCTCATTTGTATAGATGATCTGTATTGCGTACTTTGATATTGTATAACTCATGGACTTATCAGTATTTTCGCTTACTCTATTATCGTATGATTCATGATCTTGCCAATATTTCTGACATTGTATGATTATGGCATTGCATTGAATACTTAACACTTTTCTTGTGTACACACTTACACCACCCTCTAAGCTTTTTATAAGCTTATGCACGATGGATGCGTGCAGGTGATGTTAGGTTACAGTCGTATTAAGCTTGGAGCGTGCAACGGTCTTTTGGAGCCTTGATTTTCGACATATGTATTTCCCTTTCAACATTGTATTCAAACTTTATATTAGTGGATATGTGATGATGATGTTGCTTTTGTGATTTGGGTAAACTTGTAGTTATGCTTCTTACGAGATAAATGTACGTTGAAAAATCCTCCTTGTAGGATCCCAGATCGGAACCTGGCATATGGGCACTGGGAGCTGAGAATGGGGTACTACGGAGGCTGTCGGCACCGGATTTGGCGATCGGGATTCCTGTGAATCCGATTTCTGAGTTTGAGGAGTGACATGGATGCAACACATCATCCAAGTGGGGTCCACGTCTCACGTGCTGGATGGTGGACCCAACACGTCATCAAGGTGGGGTCCATGTCCCACATGATGGACAGTGGACCCAACACATCAGGTGGGTCCCAAGTGAATGGGGCATCCCACGATCAAATTGATATTTATATTCCCTTCATCCGGGTCGGTCAGCAGCAAGGTGGGCTGTTACCGTTGGACATTGGGCAGCCCACAGCTAGACAATGTGGATGCATACATTTCAGTGGGGCCCACAACATATGAGAGAGAAGGAGAGAGAGAGAGAGGGAGAGAAAAATAGAGAAAAAGAGAGAGATCAGTGGAATTAGGAGGGACCCCGCCACTATGGGCCCCTCTACCTTAAAATCACATACATCAAGATTGGTCCCACCATATGTGGGCCCTCTAATCATCAAATCCAAACAAAAATCACCCACCTTAGATCTCTTCTTCCTTCTTCCGCCAATGCATGCTAGAGCTTCAAAGGAATAATTTCAATGGTTGAGATGGACATAGGATGGTGGGATTGGGTGGTGGGAAGGTGGCCCACACCTAGCTTTCTCATGGAACTTGGACGTGGGTTACTCGGGAAATGAGGGAGAGAGAGATGAGAGAGATGTTGTAAGGAGAGAGACGGATGGGTGAGAGGTGATGGAGTGATGGAGAGTGATGGGTGTGTACTTGACATGTAAGGGAGAGAGTTGACTTTAAGGATGAGTGTTTGTGCTTGAGGATGAGTATTGTACTTTGACTAGTGATGTGATTGATGGGATTGATGTGATGTTCTCTTGAGTTTACAAATGCACGTCGTTTTTCCTCGAACTGAATGTGGGCCCATATCTCCTGGCTCGGGTATTGCCTCGGCATGAGAGATGCGGCGTAGGAACCGCGATGACGGCGTGGTCGCAAGAGTACAAGTTTCGAGTCAAGTCAATTCTGATATACTGGACACGACTCAGGATCGTGTGTAAACGCCGATAACAAATCCCGGGTCACCGGAATTCAAACGGAAGGACCGCAGATGTCTACAGAACGGTACGGACTAGGATGCGGGTCTTATATTATGGGTCACCAATCATGACCTTTTCATGTCGGATTGTTAATAACATTGGAGGGTAGGTCTTAAAAGTAGGGCCTCTACGTGTTGGTGCGGCTTTACAAAGATTCCCATACTGTTTGGTCAGTCGTTCCTTTGCTAGTAATCACCCTAGGAGTATTTGATTCATTTGATCGTCAAAGTGGTTAGCTGCCCTGTGCGTTGGTGTGGCCTTACGAGGAACTCACTATGCTAACATGGACTCGATCAAATTTTGTGAACATCCCAGACTAGGTATGTGTAGGTAATCTTTTGCCATGCAATCTTCTAATTCTGATACTTTGGTTACAATAGATTGTTATCACTTTAAATTTGATTATTCTTCCCAGAGATAGATCTCATCATTTTTACTAGCATTCGTATGACTGTCCAGATATAGAGATTGGGGCAATCGTACATGTATCATGTACAGATTGAATCATCCTCCAGGGAAACTGGAAGAGATCGAATCTTATTTAGCTATTTCAGACCTGAAAGCTTGAATCAAGAATATGGAAGATTCCTCGATTAGTGTCTTGGCTTATTTGCGTGCATTTTTTGAAAACTTTATTTGAAAGGTATTCCCTTTGGAGCTAGACTCTTTGGGGATTTTATTTGAAGATATTTTTTTAGATTTTTTGGGAAATATCTGTTCAATCTTGCTGGTGGGCGTCGTCATTCGGTTTTTATTTGCAAAAAAATTGACAGATGGCCTCCACTAATAAATTAATGGGGCAAATTATTTGAACCATTTATTTTTAGATTTTTGAAAGATTTGTTCGATCTCATGGGTGGTCGTGATCGTCCAATTTTTATTGTACAGTTCAGATCAAATAGTCAGATGGCCTCCATTAATGGAATAATGGGGCATGTAATCATCATTTATTGGATTTCTTGGAATTTTCCTCTTTTTCCCTTTTTGTTGTTTTTTTTCTTTTTTTTCTTTTTTTCCTTTTTTTGTGTATTTTTATATTTTCAAGCAATTTCAAGTTTTACTTTATCAAGATTCTCGATTTCTTACGAGATTTTGAATTTCTCACGAAATTTTGAGATGGAATTATGAGAGAAATCTTCTCTTCTCTTTTTATCTTTTCTTGGGTTATTATCCAATAGACCAAAGAAAGATCTGGACATCTCATCTCATCATGGGGGACAAGTCCACTGTCTCATACAATTTTGGTTAGGGGCGGTAATCGGACTGCCGCCGGCGGTAGTCCAATTACCGTCAGTTCGAGCTTTTGTTCGCCGATTCCAGCTGAACATCAGTCCGATGGGTGTGGCCTCCTTCCCTATTTGTTTTCACTCCCTGGATGTCCACGAACACCATTGTTGTCCTTGGAAGCTCTCTTTAGCCTTTGATCTTGGCGATTTTTCCTGATCTCTCTGCTTCTCTACTATTCATGTGGATGATCCATGGATTTTGTCATGTTTTGCTTTGGTTGGATCCTCTTCGTAGGATGTCTTTGAAGGAGTTCTTCTGTGGCCTGGAATCTTCTTTCGGGCCTGGGTAGGCCATGATTGGAACCACTGGATCATTTTGGCTAGATCTCAACCGTTGGATCTTACTGGATTTTTTTTGGGCCAAAGAGTTGGCCAGATTTTTATTATTATTATTTGTTTATTTTATATATTTTTTTGTTAGAGTGGGGTGTGATAAGAAAGGGAGATCCACTCTCTTATTTGGTTTTTTGTTTTTTCTTATTTGTTTTTTTTTTTTCGTGATGATCTGGACCGTAAGATGGATGATTTAGGGCCCATTTGAGCACTTTGATGGTATGGATCTTGATAGCAGGCCACCATTTATGGAGTGGGTCGCCCATTGTAACTTGATTTTTTTTTATTTCATGAAGTTCCTTCAGTGGGCCTCAAATCATGGTCCTAATTTGGTCAAGTTGGAATGTACCTTGATTTGGATTTGTGGGCCCAGGAGATGATCTTATGAGAGTATGGACTTATGGGAGTGGGCCTAAATTATGAACATGCGGGCCGAGAGAATGGGCCTTGGAGAGGTAGGCTTGAGCCTTATAAACATGGGCTTTTTAAAAATGGGCCTTGATGGGCTTTAAAGGGCTTGAAGACTTTGGGCTTTGATGGGCCTTGAAGAAATGGGCTCTTAAAAGTGGGCTTGGGCCTTAGAGACATGGACTTTTGAGAATGGGCCTTTGAAAGTGGGCTTGGGCCTCGGCAGCATGGACTTTGAAAATGGGCCTTGACCGTTGACTTGGCCCTTTTGTCTTTTATCTTTGACTATTAACTTGGACTCTTAACTTTTGACTTTGATTGTTGACTTGTGCTCTTTGACTTGGGCCTTTTGACCTTGTGGTGAGAAAGATACTTACCTATGAACCTTGCTTGTGTGGCATGCCTTGCCGTGGTAGAAATGAGGCTGGCCCTTCTTGTCAGTCAGTCGATCTGTGCTATGTACCCCGAGAGGGCCGACATCTATCCGATGTGGCTCAGGAAGGTGGCGCACCTGTGATCCTGAGGGGGCGTGGGGTTAGGACACATTGGCCAGATTGGTTTCATGATCCGCAACCCTTGTTCTTTGAGGTGTTCGAGCGTACTCCGTTTTCCAGCCTATTTTGGTTTCGTCTAAGCAAGACAAATATGTCCCTTTTATCTTCTTTGGCCAAACGATGGCACACCGAGACCCATACCTTCCATTTTTCTTTTAAGGAGTGGGGGATCACTCCTTATGATATATATGCAGTTGGGCCTTCGGTATAATGGAGGATTTGTTCCTTTTGAGGAGGATCTTTTGGTGCCCTCTTATAATGATTGGATGGAGCTGTTGGGGATGGTGCCAAATGCTTCAAATTTTTTCGGCCATCAGTTCAGGCTGCTTTGGTTGTCCTCGAACTTCGCTAGGCACGTCCCTGAGGCCGAGGCTGCGGCCGTGGTGAAAGGTCATGCTCTGATTTTGTACACTATAGGGGCGATGATCTTCTGTCATGGGAATGAGCTGGTGAGTTCCCGTCTGTTATCGCTTGTGGTCGATATCACCTTTCCACCCTGTACAACTGTAATGCGGCCCTTCTTGCTCATTTATATGAGGGGATGGACAAAGTCATTCGCTGCATCAGCTGATCCTTGACTAGTTTTTATCCAGTCATCGAGGTACTTTTTAGATCCTTTCCTCTGCATTCTTCTCCCCGAGGATGGTTGATTGTGATGCTTCTAATTGCGGCCTTTTGCAGGTTTTTTTTTTTTTTTTTTATCATTTTCCCCATCTGGCACCCACTCTGATCAACCACTCTCCTCCTTTTCCGCATATGATGCTATGGTATAAAAACAACTGCAGTCATACGCACATATTTTCTGATCTTTCTTGGAGGTCGAATGTCGATGCCCTTGTCCCTGATGATATGAGTAATTATCTTGCCCTGTGTTGCCCATGTGTTGCCCATATGTTGTCTGCTTTCTGCTTATCTTTCTGTCCTTGATATTTTTCTTTTTCTGCAGTTCCGGACCAGGCTATACCTCTAGTCGAATGCGACACTTACTCCTGCAGCTCAGGAAACTTTTCAGGCCTCACGACGGTGCCATATTTTAGAAGATCCTTGTGTAACGAAGTGGTATCTCGGGGAGAGGCTCTTCTGGAAGTTGACTGGCCGCCCTCTAGTTCCACATAGTTCACCATCTAGTTCATCTGATTGGAGATCAGTTCCCGAGCGGGAGTTAACTGCTGCACTGGAAGGTTTTGATCTCAACGCCTTTGTTGATCCAGCATAGGAGTACAGCTTTTAGTGTGAGCAGTATGGTATCGGCCCTATTTTGTAGCCTTCTTATGCTCCAGGTGACGGTGCTCGTTTTGTCAGGGGAGGACTTCTGGGGTCGCATGTTTGTCAGAAGGATTCAGACGAGTATATACCCGATGATGATTAGCTCTATCACATCCTGTGACCATGTACCTTTGGTTGTATAACTTTTTGCATATATGAAACTTTTAGCCACCTGTTGTCACTTTTCGGGTTGACTTTTGGTTGACTTTTGAGCCTCTCTTTTTTTGTGATCCCAAATGAGCTTTTCAGAGGTGGCCCATATTCCAGGGTTCCTACAGCAGGTCCCACCCTTGATTTTGTAGCGTTGCGGGCCTGTGCGGTAGTTAGACTACTGCCTGCAGTAGTCGGACTACCACCCGCTGACTTTTTTCCACCTATTCTGTCTTGTCAGGTGCGGCAGCGATGTAGAGATGTTAGATTCTGCGGCAATACTTGGACTACCGCTGGCAGTAATTAGATTATTGCCCCCGTCATCTTTTCTTCCAGCAAACTCCATTCTTCTCTATCTTCTTCTAGCCCTTTTATAGTTTATTCCCTTCCTATTCAGACCGTCCGATCATTAATGGTGAAGACGGGATATGGTTAGGAGGATTTAATGGGTTGGATGGGCTTGGTGGATTTACGCTAAGCGGGCCACCAGGGTTTGTGGATGTTGGTGGGATGTGATGGAGGGGTTTAATGGTATGGATAATGCGATAATGGCGATGGATGGTTTGATTGGTGGGCGCACGAGAGTGATGGATATGGATGGTGTGGATGATAAGATGGTGATGGTGGATGGTGTGGATGTGATGGATCGGGCTCCGATGGTTGGTGGGTCACATTTGGATGGTTTCGATTTGGCAGGTGATGGACCTCTTGCAGCTGGCTTAGGTCAGATATTCGGTGCGAATTTTTAGGCAGTGATGGGACAAGCTGCTGTTATCAGGGACCGGAGTACCGGTCCAATCAGCTACTAGGGTACTTTGGGTGTGGCAACTCCTAGGGGATGTACTTTTCAGACTGCTCCTGATGTGGCGGTTGTTGGAGGCTCGAGCCCACCTATTGCAGCTTTTCAGGATACACTTCGGGATGCGTTGGGCAAGTCCGGCTTTTTCTGGCACCATGAGATAAACTTATAGACGAGGGCATGCCCATTTTCGATGATTTACCTGTGGATCCAGGGTTTCAGATTGTAGAGGGTGTACCCGTTCGGACTTGTCGGTTGCAGCCACGAGGCACTTGTTCTGAGCGGTTGCATGTTTGGATTGAGAGTCTGACCAAGTCTGAGGTCTTTGAGCTGGGTTCTTTGGGCTTCCGAGAGGTCCTTCATTTCCACAGAGTTCACCTAGACTGGCGACTGTTGAACGCAGTGTAATATGATTGGGTTCCAGCGTTAAAACTATTTTCTTTCAATGACTTGGAGCTAGGTCCATCTTTAGAGGAGTTCGCACGCTTGCCTAGTCTTCCTCTCGCCTGAGAGCCATACGTTCCTTCATCTGAGCCGGTTCGTCCAGCCGATCTGATCCCTTGGTTTGGATTTTTAGTTGCTCTTCCTATTGCAGAGGGTAGGGCCGACGAGCTTTCGCTCGAGCTTCTGTATGATCGGTGTTCTACCACTCGAGGAAGCCGTGGATCCGACTGCCAGCTTCAGTGCTTGAACGCACTGATATTCTGCGCCTCGGCTGAGCTACCTTTCTCAAAGGCCAGCAAAGCATGTCATCGCTAACAGTTTTAGTGGATGTATTCCACTGCATTCTAGGTCGCAGGAGTGTTGTTTCTACGATACTGGTGGAGCTCTTCTTGGGCCTGACCGAGTGCTCTCTCGGTCACACTCACATTCTTCGGGGCTGCTGCTCATTCCTCCAGGTATATATATATATATATATATATTTGCTTTTATCCTTACTTTGTTATCTACTTGCAACTTGAGCTTGACTCGTATCTTTCTCTAGGTATGACTGTGAGAGCACCTTTATATGACCCCTCTGCATTTATGGCCTGATTCCCATCACGACGACATGCTGTCTCTGTTACTTGATGGCCTTCCTCTTGGTGTAGAGGCCACTGAGTCATTGTACCGTCGTATGCTCTCTCAGCTTCGAAGATGGGAGATTAGCTGGGAGGCTCCATGGCTCTATTGTTCTCCTTTAATTTGTACTGTAGCTCGCACTCCTTTGTTGTTGTTGGGCCTCCGAGGATACTGTTCTTATCATCCTACTTGCTTTCTCCGGCAGTTTGGCTTCTAGCAGGATATTCCCGACTTTGCCTTTTCTGGATTTGGACATGCTCCTCTTCCTTCTGACTTGATTGCTCTGTATTGACGAGTTTGGATTTCCTGGCAGGGTTCTTTAGATGCGGCGGCTCTGGAGTTCGAGTCTTGGGCACCACCCTTGGCGACAATGTCATACCAGCGATGGGTAGTAAAACAGTCGCTTTATTGTCAGGTCCCTGGTTGGCACTTGACGGACGAGGCCGATGATCGAGACATGGTTGGCGTTTGAGGAGCGGCCTTTCATTGATCGGTCATTTCTGCTTGCGACACATGACCATCTTATATCTAAGCTTTCCATTCTTCATCACTCCTGCGAGGATATGACCCACCGATTGGCACTGGGGAGGCGGTATGATGAGGGTATGTTTCCTACCCATCGCCTGGAGAGAGATGAGGTCTTCTATCTGCGTATGGAGGCAGAGCGACTCAGGCAGAGATTGTTGATGTATGAGGGATAGGAGCTTACTTGGGGTCCCTGATTTTGACTAGCTGCTTGTCCTGTATGGATGGATATTATATTTTTGTTTTCTTGTTTTTATTTTTACAAGTAAAAAGACAAGTGATGTAAAAGACTTTTGACAAGAAAGAATATTTTTGTGTGTGCCAAAACTTGTGCTAGCTTAGGTTTGGATTTGTGCTTTTGGATGATTGGGATCAAAATATTGGGCTCAGCCCATGTTGCATGCAATAGTTTGGATTGTGTACTAGAGATCTTGGTTCCTTGAGAGTGTGTCCAGGATCGTGTCCTTTGGTTTTGGACAAAACTTGACAAAATACTAATCCAAAATTGGTTATTTCCTTTTATCTCTTTGTTGCGCTTATTTCTCAGCTTCTTCTATTCCTGCACTTTTATTTATTTTTTGGTTTTTATTTGTTAGCTATTTTTGCCTGTAGCGCCCTTTCAGGTTTTTACTACGACTGACTTTCCCGTCATTTTTGCCCATAGTGTCCTTTCTGATTTTCACTATGTCCCGGGTTTTTTATCTTGCCTGCCCCTTGGCAGTTGTTCTGTTTTTACCCTCGGTGCCCTTTTGGGTTTTTACTAAGTCCGCTACATGCCCGCCGTTTTTACTCGAGCCGCCCTTTCAAGTTTTCAACTCGCCTTTTTGCTTAGGCATAATTTTTTTTTTTGAAGTGTCAAATGAGACGGAAAGGTTTCCTTCATAGCCGGCCAAATGGTTACCCTCCTGTCCTTGTCTTTGATCACAATTGTAAGCTATTTTATGTCGGTTAGATAATTTGGGGAGGGGGTGACCTTATTTTCTTCTCCCTTTTTGTCATCTTTTTTTTGGGAGTTTCTATCTTTTCCCTTTTTTTTTCTCTCCTTCTTTTTGTTTCTTCTTCTTTCTATGTTTTTTTTATGGGAGGAATAACGAATATTTATAATTCTTGGTTGGTCTGAGAGAAGGGGTGGATACTTCTAGTGGGAGAAGTGGTGGGTATATATATTTTTGTTGTTTTTAACGGATGAAGGGTGCTTTTCTCTTCTCTTTTTTTTTGCTTGGGGGAAGTGATGGGTACAACTTTGCAATTGTAATCATTGACAAGGTTAGGTACGGTTACCCATGATAGATCTTCACGTTGTCGGCGTTGATGAGATCGGAAAGATCTTCTCCCCTCAGACTGGTGAGTGGAAGAGCACCTCCTGGAAGTACCTCCTGAATGATCAGCGGTCCGTCTTATAAGGGTTTGAACTTTCCTCTAGGATCTAGTAGGTGTGGTGGTAGGATATGCTTCATGACCATGTCACCGACTTTGAAACTTCTTTTACGGACTCTCATGTTGTAGGCCCGTGTGATCCTTCTTTGGTAGTATTGTGAGTGACTCAGCGCACGCATGCGCTTTTCGTTTGCCAAATGTAGTTGATCGTATCTTGCTTGCTGCCACTCACCTTCCTCGACCTCGCTCTCTAGCAATACTTGGAGTGATGGGATTTCGATTTCGACTGGTAGCACTGCTTCCATTCTGTATGCGAGTTCATATGGAGTCGCGCCTATAGCAGACCATATAGACGTCCGATAAGCCCAGAGTGTGTATGGGAGCATTTTTGACCAATCGCGATATTTTTGACCATTTTCTCCAGTATGCAGATGATAGTCTTATTTACAGCTTCGATCCCACCATTCATTTGTGGACGGTAGGGGCTTGACCGATGACATTGAATTTGGTATTTGTCGAAGAAATCGCTCATCTTTTATTGACGAACAGAGTCCTGTTGTCTGTAATAATGGCATGAGGAACCCCGTACCGGCTAATGATACTATTCTTCATGAACTTGATTATGTGAGCTGCTGCGATGGTGGTGTAAGATGCTGCCTCTATCCATTTGGTGACGTAATCTACTGCCACCAGGATGTACTCATGACCGTTTGAAGCTTTGGGGTTGACCTTGCCTATTATGTCAAGTCCCCATATAGAAAAGGGCCATGGTGTTGTCAAGTTGTAGAGTTCGAAAGCAGGCGCATGGATCTGATTCGCATGTTCCGGACACTTAAAGCATTTCCTGACATGTTTGCAGCAATCGATCTCCATCATTAGCCAGTAGTAACCGAGATGTAGGATCTTCTTTGTCATCATACGTCCATTCATGTGTGGGCCACATAGTCCTTCGTGGATTTCTGACATGATCTGTGCTGCTTCTGTTTCATCCACGCAATGGAGAAGGACTTGATTGAAGGATAGCTTGTAAAGGACCCTCCCAGTGATCGTGAACTAGGCCGCTAGCCGTTGGATAGTGCGACGATCAGTTGATGTCATTCCTTCTGAGTACTTTTAATGCTCAATATATTCCTTGATGTCTGTGTACCACGACTGATTGTTTGAAGAGGTTTCGACTTCGTTGATCAGTAGGTAGAACGCGAGTTCTTCCTGGAGTTCGACGGTGAGTTCCCATTCAACATCTCCTTTCGAAATTTCCATCATCGAGACAAGGGTAGCCAGAGTGTCTGCGAATTGGTTCTTGGCTCGAGGCATGTAGGAGAACGTGATTTCTTCAAACTCCTCGGTCAAATTCTCTAGATAAATGTGATACGGGATCAGCTTTTCATCCTTGGTCTTCCAGTTGCCATTCGTCTGATTAATGATGAGTTGTCAGTCTCCGAAGACCCGTAACTTCTTCACATTAAGGATTATGGCTTCTCTTAGACCAACGATAAATGTTTCATATTCAGCCACGTTGTTGGTGCAATGGAATGCTAATCCTCTAGAGATGGGAATTGGGACGTCATCGGGAGAGTAGAGTATTGCTCCTACCCCACTCCCTTTTGAATTCGTTGTTCCGTCGAAGAAGAGTGTCCACTCTCCTACCTTTCTTTCTTCTTCTTCCTCAATTAGGAGGACGTCCTCATCAGGGAAGAAGGTCTTTAGTGGTTGGTAATCTGGCAAAGAGTGTGTTGCTAAATGGTCAGCCAATGTTTGCCCCTTGATTGCTTTCTGAGTGACATAGTGATGTCAAACTCGAAATACAGCAGTTGCATTTTGTGATCTTGCCCGTTAGTGCTGGTTTCTCGAACGAGTACTTTAACAGGTCCATGCGAGCGAGCAGAAGGATTGGATGAGCGATCATGTATTGTCATAACCGTTGCATTGCCCAAACTAGGGCAAGGCACGTTTTCTCTAAGCTGGAGTATTTGGCTTCATAACTTGTGAACCGTCGGCTTAGATAGTAGATCGCTTGCTCCTTTCTTCCTATGTCGTCATGTTGGCCGAGGACGCATCCTATTGCTTTTACTGCGACAAAGATGTACAATAGTAGGGGCCTACCAGGAGTAGGTGGCATGAGCATTGGAGGATTTAGTAGGTACTTCTTGATCTTATCGAAAGCCACTTGACAGTCATCATTCCATTCCTTTGGCGAATTCTTCCTTAGAAGCTTGAATATGGGCTCACAAATGGGCGTAAGGTGTGCGATGAATCGACTGTTGTACTGGATCCTTCTGAGGAAACCCCAAATCTCTTTTTTGGTACTAGGTGGTGGCATCTCGATGATTGCTTTAGTCTTGGTCTCGTCTACTCGGATGCCATCTTTACTAACGATGAAGCCTAACAGCTTACCCTTGATTGCGTCGAAGACACGTTTTTGCGGGTTTAGGTAGAACTTGAACTTTTCTAGCCTGTCGAAGAGCTTCTTGAGGTCTTTAAAATGTCCTTCGATCGTGCGAGATTTGACGATCATGTCGTCCACATAGACTTCCATTTCCTTGTTTATCATGTCGTGAAACAAGGCGGTCATGGCTCACTGATATGTAGTTTTTGCATTTCTCAGCCTGAAGGGCATAACCCGATAGTAGAAGGTTCCCCATGGTGTGATGAAAGAAGTCTTCTCATGATCCTCGACAGCCATCTTGATCTGATTGTAACCAGAGAAGCCATCCATGAAGGAGAAGATCTTGTGTCTAGCAATATTATCTACCAGCGTGTCGATGTGAGGTAGAGGGAAATCGTCTTTAGGACTTACTTTATTGAAATCCCTAAAGTCGATGCACATCCTGACTTTGCCATCCTTCTTTGGAACTGATATGATATTTGCGAGCCATTCTGGGTAGTTGGAGACTACCAGGAATCCCGCATTGTATTGCTTGATGACTTTATCATTGTAACGCCCTGAAAATCGGGGGTCGAGTAGCAACTTAACACCCGAGTTCCAAAACATCACTTATACAACATAAATGCTTATGATTGAATGTTGTCTGTGTTAGTGCAATAATTATGAGTGGGATTATACCAAAACAGTAATTCATACTCTAGATCAAGTTATAAAACGCAAGCGGAAGACTGAAAGATATATATAAATGTATATAAAGCCAGAAATAGTCACAATCAGTCTCCAGAGTATGAACACTTTACTGAGTCACCATATACATGTATTAGGTTCAAAAATCAAAATGCCAAAAATGGTACAACTATAATGGTAAACCCTATAGTCATCCAATCAAAGCCTCCAGAGAATAGGAGAACTTACTCTTCATCATAGTAATGCTCGGCCCTCTGCGTCTTGTCGATATATCTAAGACATGTAGTCGGTGGGTGTACCGTCTTGTCCGTAATGTGGGAGTGAGTAGATAACTCAGTGGAACAATAAAGCATAGGTTAACATGTTATCAATTCAGTCAAACAGTAATGATAAAACAGTACAATCAAACACTCTTAATACTCTTATTAATGCAAGTATGGAATGCAGTCATGATGCATGCCCTCACTAATGCTCCCTCGTGCGACAGCATCTTACGTCCGCAGCATGCATTCATCCCTCAGTGCTCCACATCTTCCAAGCACATGTAGTGATATGTTATGAGCGTGATTACTGAGTTATTATTAGTCCTTTTCATACAGAAGTATTGGGAAACTAAGATACCTTCCTTATATCATACCTAAACAATGATCCATTCTAGGGTCGTCAGTCCTAGATAATCTCATACGATGATATGGTTCTGGGTCGCTGTAAAGGGCTGCCAGGGCTGTTACACGCACTTGTTGCACCGCTCTCCCATCACCTTATCAATACAGGCCTAGTTTATACTCTGATTACTACGGGAAGGCTCATCGCCTCTCCGTATATTCAGAGTATGCTCGAGGTCACTACAAAGGGATGACAGGGCTGTTACACGCAATCGTTACACCACTCCCCCATCACCTTATCAGTGTTGGCCAATAGCTCGAATACAGTGCCTCATACCACCATATTCGGCTCACGAGTCTGGGTTGCTCACTGGTCACTACGGGGAAGCTCGTGGCCCCAACGTAGGCCGACAGCTCAACCACGGTGTCCCATACCACCATGCTCGGTTCATGAGTCTTAGTAGATTGAGGTACCAAGGTTAACGGGGTTGCACTAGTAAGTTTGGTACCTTAGGTTCAAGCAGTAGCGTCTAAACATGATGAACACAAATTAGATAGATCGGGTTACTTGACGAGCTCAACTAGCACGAGCACACAACCAGTTGAACGACATGAAGTGCATAAGCACTTCGCGTGGCCTAACCACTGTCGCCAACCAAAGTACGACTCGGGTTCGTCAAACACATTCTACGTGGTGAAGGAATCTCAACCACAAACTCAAGTCTATTACTGATCGCCTAGACTATAACATAGCCCTAATCATATTCAATATGTAACCAGAAAGCATGTATAATAGTCAAAGCAGAATTAACAAAGTAATTCAAACATGTTAACAAGCAGGTTATAAATCTGAAACCCTAGATGAGGTAAAGAAGATCATCAAACGAATCCAAAATGAAAAAGGTTCTCAAGTTTATAAGATCCGTAGTGATCATGGTTCTGAATTTGAAAATAGCAGTTTTGAGAAATTTCAGAGCGATCAGGGAATATCACATGAATTTCTCACCCAAAACTCCTCAACAAAATGGAATAGTTGAGAGAAAAAATAGAGTGCTTCAGGATATGGCTAATGTCATGTTAAATAGTATGAAGCTCTCCAAAAATCTTTGGGCCGAAGTAATTAATACTGCTTACTACATTATTAATCGTGTTTATACTAGTAAATCTGAAAATAAGATTGCTTATGAGTTATGGTTCGAAAAGAAACCTACTGTCAAATACTTTTGAATTTTTAGCAGTAAGTGTTACATTTTACGAGATCGTGAAAATTTGGGAAAATTTGATACGAAGAGTGGTGAAGGTATTTTCCTTGGATATTCCTTAAACCGTCGAGCCTATAGGGTTCTAAATAAAAGAACAGGTGTGATTCAAGAGTCCATCAATGTGGTCATTGATGATCATTTGAATACACCGCCCGAAGTTCAGATGATGATTAAATTCTTATAATCGAAAATCAAGATACCTCTTCATCTCAATCGAACCTAGGACTATCACAAAGATCATCCAACTAATCAAATCCTTGAAACCCTCTCACCTTTGGAGTTCGTACACATAAACAACTTGAAAACATATGCAATTATGTTTGTTTTACATCCCAAATAGAACCGGCCAATGTAAAAGAAGCTCTTTTCGATTTAAAATTGGATAGTAGCTATGCAGGATCTTAATCAATTTGTTCATAATGATGTCCGGTATCTTGTTCCTAGACCTAAAGATAAACACATTATTGGAACAAAATGGATCTTTAAAAACAAGTCTGATGAACTTGAAAATGTTATACGAAACAAGGCTAGACCGGTTGTACAAGGGTACACTCAGATTGAAGGCATCGATTACGATGAAACCTTTGCTCAATCGCTCACCTTGAATCTATCAGACTTTTTATTTCCATCGCTTGCTTTAGAAAGTTTAAAATTTATCAGATGGATGTAAAGAGTGCCTTCTTAAATGGCGATTTACATGAAGAAGTTTATGTAGAACAACCCTCAGGGTTTGAAGACCCCCACCTTTCTTATCATGTATTTCGTCTAAAAAAGGCTCTCTACGATCTGAAACAAGCGCCCAGGGCATGGTATGAAAAATTGACTAAATTTTTACTGAGTCATAGTTTTCAAGTGGGAAGTGTCGATAAGACGCTATTTGTTAAGAAGCATAATAATGAGATTTTAATGGTTCAAATCTATGTAGACGATATTATTTATGGATCAACTTGTTCTAACATGTCTACTGAGTTTGCAGAGTTGATGAAATCAAGATTCGAAATAAGCATGATTGGTGAACTAAATTACTTCCTAGGGTTACAAGTAAAACAACAACCTGATGGAATCTTCATTTCTCAAACCAAGTATGCTACAAACTTGGTTAAAAGGTTTGGATTTGAAAATGGTAAAAAATTTGATTCTCCTATGAGTACAACCTTGAGACTCTCAAAAGACTCTACATGTAAAGATGTAGATCCTAAGCTATATCGTAGTATGATTGGTAGTTTATTATATCTAACTGCTAGTAGACCTGATATCGCTTTTAACATTGGTATTTGTGCGAGATATCAGTCTAATCCTAAAGATTCACATCTTACTGCTGTAAAATGAATTATTAGATATGTCACAAGTACAACTAATTTGGGTCTTTGGTATCCTTTTGATACTAATGTTAAATTAGTTGGGTATTCGATCTTGATTCAATGGTAATATTGATGATAGAAAATCAACCAAAGTGGTGGTTGTTTTTACATTGAAAATTGTTTGGTTTCTTGGCTTAGCAAGAAGCAAAGTTCAATATCGCTTTCCCTTTGTTGAGGCCGAGTATATCGCAAAGAGGTTATGCATGTACACAACTCGTATGGATGAAACGCATGTTAAGCGATTATGGAATTAATCAAGATTCAATGATCTTACATTGTGATAATTCAAACTGCTATCAATATTTCCAAAAATCCAATTCAAGATTCGCGTACTAAGCATATTGACATTAAGTATCATTACATTCGTGAATTAGTTGAAGAAAAAGCTATCTCTTTGGAATATATTCCAACTAATGTCCAACTTGCTGATATATTTACTAAACTGGTCGACAAAAGCAGGTTTACTAAAATGAAATTTGATCTTGGTATGTGCATTTTAAATTGAATTTACTTGTCTGCATGTATCATAGTGTACTATAATTTAAATTTTTATGTGTATAAATTTCAATTTCTGCATAAAAATATTTATTTTTGTCGATCCTCGACCGGCCTTTGCCATACATGACTGGTCCTGACTCGACCGGTCGTGGACTGCACTCGATCGGTCGTAGAGATCGTGAGCATCATATAATTTGGGAAAAATCACTTTGTTCTTCATTTTCTCTTCTTCCTTCGACGAGTCGTGGCTCGACCAGTCTTGAGAGTTCATGATTTTCTTCAAGATAAGTCATTTTTCTTCATTTTTATTGAAGAATTATGCCTTCTATGCTTTGATTTGTCTATTCCATAAGCTAGATCTCGTCTTTTGTTGATTGTTTAGGGTTTCCTCTCTAAAAATCTGATCTAGAGAAACCCACCACTTCTAGTATTCTTTGTGCTTGCTCCTTGGTAAATCTTGATGAAAATGGTTGTTAGAGGGAAAAAGAAAACATCCCGTGGTCCATCTTCATCTAGATCTACATCTATAACAAGACGGCACCTTCGGTCACCTGAAGATGATCTCAATGATGTATGGGAGTTACGTAACCATAAAGTTATCGTTGAGCGTCCTGTAAGTCTCAGTTACATTGAACAATTTGAGATTACACCTCTCCTTGAATCTGTTGGCTGGACTAACATTTTGTTTTGGGGTGGGCCTGCATACCAGTCCATTGCACAATCTATGGTTGCATGTATCACTGATTTTTCTCTTGATAATTTAACGTTCTTAATTGCTACTAGAGAAGGGAAATTTTTGATAGATCGACATTTGATATCACGTATTATGGATATACCTGTCAAAGATGAAGGTATTCCGATTCATACATTATATGACAAACCATCAGAATCGAAAAAACAAATGTTGACAAGAGATTTATGCAATATGGAAGTGCATTGGACGCACAAAGGAAATGTGCTCCCTTCAAAATTTTTATTACCCAGATACAGAGTTTTGCACCGGATCTTCACTTCAAACGTGTATCCTCTGGCCGTGCAATAAACCGAGTTAACTGTCTTCATGTTCGGGTATTGCACTCTGTTGTGTCCGGCATTGTTATCTGTTTACCTTCTTTAATATGTCATTTTATCATTCAGTTTCGTCTTCATCCGGGTCATAGTGATATTCCATTTGGTTATCTTATGACTTGTTTAGCCACAAATATGCTCGTTACTTTACCTGAGAATGAGGCACCAATTCATCATCTTTTATTCAATAATATTAATTTAAATAAGATGAAGTTCGATTTGATTCCTGGTCAATTCTATGAAGGTGGTGGTGAAGGTGCTGAAGCAGGAAATGAAGGAGAAAATCTGATCTTCCTCCACAGTAATATAAATATGGATGATATATTTGAAGAAATTAAACCGACTCTAAAATGATCTGATTACGATCCATCTTTGGTTATGATGCACGTCTAAGTGCATTGGAGGAGAAGGTTGATAACCCGAGTGTAGCCCATGATATGCAATTTAAATATATGCGAAAATATCTTCGTTTCATTAATAGGGGTTTACATCAGATTGATCCAACCATCCCTGCTCCTTCATCTGGATCTGATTAGGTGGATTATCTTCTTTTTTTTTTTGTTTGAATATGATGGATTCTGTATTATTATTATGATTGATGACTTTAGTTGTATGTTTTGGATTGATGACATTGAAGTGTTGTACTAACTTGATAATTAAATCTTGACTCTTCATATGGTGTTCTCTTCTCTCCTTTGGCCTTCCCTTGTCATTTTGTGACAAAAAGGGGGAGTAGTATGGAATAGTATGGAAAGGGGGAGAATGGGAGAAAGGGAGAGAGTGAGTACTTGAATATGGTTGATTGTTTCTACTCACTTAGGGGGAGTAGAGTATTTTTTTTCACTCTGATGGCTCATGATTCTTTCTTCATTTTACTCTTATATTTATAAATGTGTTTTGTCACAAATTTGACAAAGGGGGAGATTGTTAGTGCTATGATTTCATATCCCTTTGGTTGTCAAATTTTGTAGTGCCAAAACCTATATGTCTTCTACTTCTTGTGTTTCTTGTTTGTGACTACACACTGCTTCAAGACAAGATCATGAATGAAGAATGTTTTCAAGACAAGATCATAAATGAAGAATGTTTGCAAGACATGTCACGAATGAAGTCTACAAGAATAGAAGACTCCAAGTTTACTTCTACTAAGTTCAAGATTAGAAGACTTCATCAAGACAAGTTAAGAATGTACCAAGCTCGAGAAAGACCATCAACTCGACTCAAGCTTCTACTTCAAGATCATCAGAGAATACAGACCTTCAAGACTTCAATGTCCATCTCACTTCAAGGTTTGTTTGACCTTAGATTGACCTTAGGTTGGTCTGTATGATAGGTCATTCTGGATACATAATCCGAATATTTTAATTTACTTGGTGTGATGTTTAAGACCGCCTCTAGAAATCTTAAGACCAGTCCTAGCTTTGCTTCGACCAGTCTTAGGTTTCTCAGGACTAGTCCTAGGTTGTTACAGATTTTTAGATTTTCCTGGTTGTCCTTCGACCAGTCCTGGGAAGTCCTACGACTCATCGTTCGACCGGTCATAGTCCTACGACTCGAACTCCAGCGACCTATCTCGAGTCCCACGACCAGTCGTAGGTGTCTCACGACCAGTCGTAGGTGGTCCACGACCGGTCGTAGGCTACCTAAGACCAGTCGTGAGAATAGAAAATCTAATCCCGCGGAAATCTTTCAAAATCTTTGACGCTACGACCAGTCCTAGGATTCTAAGACCAGTCGAAGATAGGATTTTTGAGGCTATAAATAATGTACGAATTTCAGAGTTTATTCATTCCATTCCATTCAATTCAAGTGATTTAAGGCTATACTCTGAGATAAGTTGTGATTATTTTTTTAAGCTATTGTGCATATTTAATATTCCTTTTATTAGCATTTTTCTATTGTGATTTTGATCCATATTTCAATCTTATTTAGAAAAGAGGAATTTGTGATATTCCTTCTTCTGGGATCAAAATCAAATAGACCTTGCTCTTCTTGATTTAATCTAAAATCAATTAGACATAGAACCATTCTTTATGTGAGTATTGGACATTGAATGACGTATCATTCATCTACTCCGATTGGTTCTACTGGGCTACTTCAAAAGGAGATCCAGGTATTTTACTTTGTAATTTACTTTCTCTAGTTTTGTTTGAGATTTTCCAGAAAAATCTCATTGTTTTGGTTATTTGAGGAGAGCCAGAAAACTCAGATTGTGGGTTTTTTGGATTGTGTAAGCCCGAGATAAAAAGACACAATTGTGAAGGTTTTGGGTGAACCTGTGAAAACCTATTTTGATAGTGCATACTAATATCCCCTGTGTGAGGATATTAGGAGTGGAGTAGCATTTTGTGTGGTCATTGGCTACAGCTTGGTGAACACACAGGCGAACCACTATATATCATTGTGTTGTGGATGTGCTTGATTTCTTTATTCATTTATTCCTTCAGTATTGTGAATTGCTTTTGTGGATGAATGTTGTAATTTTCATTTCAAGAAAGTGTAGTTGAATGGTGTAATAACTTAGGATTTATTTCTTTAAGTTATTCTTGATTTATTTTCCATATCATTTGTATTTTCTAGATCGTTCTAGAAATAACGTTGTCCTACCATAAGCCATTGGTTTTTATTATAAGGTTGTCCTTAGAACTGATTTAGTATCATTCTCATATATCATATGTTTTGAGAGTGTTATTATTTCAGCATTGTTATTTATATCTTTTATTATTCCGTTGTTTTAAGTTTTATTTGACATTGCCCTATTCACCCCCCTCTAGGGCATATAGGTAGGCCCTTTCTAGTGGTATCAGAGCCTAATAGCTCGTGCTTATTGCTTATTTATTGGATTTATTTCCTGAGCTAACGATCTAAGCTATATTAAGATGTCAAATTTCGAAAGCCTATCTGTCACTAGGCCACCACCCTTTAATGGCACAAACTATGCCTATTGGAAAGCAAGGATGAGAATCTTTCTCAAATCCATGGATGAAAGTGTGTGGCTGGCCACAGTGAACGGATGGAAACTACCTATCACTGAAGTAACTGATGAAGATGGTTCAAAATCAATGAAAGTAATATCTTATGCTCTTTGGACCACACTTCAGAAAAGTGAGAGTAGTGCCAATGCAAAAGCACTAAATGCAATTACTTGTGCATTGTCACCAAATGAATTCAAAAGAATCATCTCGTGTGAAAATGCTAAACAAGCATGGGATCTTTTAGAAATGACACACGAGGGTACATCAATTGTCAAGAAATCTAAAGTCCAACTCCTCACAACTAAATTTGAAGAAATTCATATGGAGGAGAATGAAATGTTTATGGATTTCTACACTAGATTGAATGACATTGTAAACTTAATGTGGGGTCTTGGTAATAGAATCCCAGAAAGTAAAGTGTGTGCAAAGATACTACGCTCACTTCCTGAACGGTTCAATTCAAAAGTAACCGCGATTCAGGAACTTCGTGATACGGATAACATGAAGGTTGATGAACTAGTTGGTTCTTTACAAACCTACGAATTGAACTTTAAAGCTCCAAAAGGAAAATCAATTGCTCTCAAGTCATCTAAAAATATTCCACAAGAGAGCACTTCAGACTTTGAAAATTCCGAAGATGATATGGCACTCTTTGTAAAAAGGTTTTATAAAATTTTGAAAAATAAGAAAAAAGGAGATTTTAAAAAATCAAACGATAAGAGACAATCTAAACCTAGAGCTCGAAAATCTTTGAAAGATAGTCAATGTTACAACTGTCAAGAGTATGGGCACTTGGCTAACAAATGTCCTAAAAAGGACAAATCAAAAAGGAAGAGTATGTTGGCTATTTGGGATGAATCATCGATTCGAATCCTCTTCGAAATCGAAGATTCTAGAAAACGAAGTCGGAGATGATGTTAAAGCCCTTATGACTCTAGCCAAAGTCACTTTTTCAGATTATGATGAAGTAACTAGCGAAGAGAATCAATAGTGATTGTGACAATGAAGATGATCTTGGGATGCATACAATGCCCTTTATAAGGAGAGTTGTAAAATTGCTGTCAAGCTTAAATTACAAAAGGAAAAATTTTCTAAACTTAAAGAAGATTATGAGTCTCTTGTCTTAGAAAAATCTCATATTTCTGATTTTTTTGAAAAGACCAAATGTGATTTAAAAATCAAAACCTCCCAAGTTGATGATTTGAAAACCGAGAACGAGAAACTCAAAAATGAAGTAGCTTCTCTTTTGAGTTTAAAAGACACTTGGAGATATGCCCAAGGTGATCCTAAATTAGAAAAATTGTTATCCGGATCGAGAAAATGTGGCGATAGATCCGGGTTGGGCTATGATAAGAATACTTCTCCTAAACAAAAGAATACTGCTCCTAAGTTTGTGAAAGGAGAGTCTTTGAACTCAAAAGTAAAGTATACTTATCAAGGTTTTTCACAAAATTCAAGGACCTTTCAAAAATCTAAAAATAGCCATGCTAACTTCAATCTTCAAAACCAAAATCCTTTGGTTGAAAAGATTATTGATCTTCTCAAGGAGCTATTAAAATTTAACTCTATAGGTCATTCATATAACAATAGACAGAAAAAGTCCAACTACACTCCTAAACCCAAAACAGTACTGAAATGGGTTCTTAAAGTTGACTGATTGGTTGCCCACACTGCTTTTAAAGCTACAAGCCATTCAAAGTGGTACCTTGACAGTGGATGCTCCAGACATATGACAGGCGACAAAGCTTTATTCACCGATCTTGAAGACAAGACTGATGGGTCATCACTTTTGGTGATGGAAGCAATTGCAAAATCGATGGCAAGGTACGGTTCATCTTTATAACCTTCCTTATTTAAAAATGTATTATATATTGAGGGTCTAAACACAACCTAATCGAGTATATCTCAAATATGCGACAACAATCATAATGTAAAGTTTTCTAATCAAGGTTGTGAGATTGTTAAAAAGGTGGTTTTGTTATATTAACATGAACATCCGAAAAACGCTACATCGTTAGTAATGCAAGCTCATCTACTCAATCGTGTTACATGGTCCATACCGATGAGATCGAATTATGGCATAAATGCCTTGGACATGTACAAAACTTATTTAGATTGAGCAAAAGAGAACTTATAAGAGGTCTACCCAAATTACAAAAAGTAGACAAAATATGTGGTGAATGCCGGTTGGGAAACAGATTAGGAGCTCTCACAAGAAAGTGAACTCCAATACCACATCCAGACGGAGCTTCTCCACATGGATCTCATGGACCAACTAGAACGGAGAGTCGAGGTGGCAAAAAATACATCTTGGTTATCGTAAATGACTTTACTAGATTCACTTGGGTATCGTTCTTAAAAGACAAATGAAACCCTAGATGAGGTAAAGAAGATCATCAAACTAATCCAAAATGAAAAAGGTTCTCAAGTTTATAAGATCCGTAGTGATCATGGTTTCAATTTGAAAATAGCGTTTTGAGAAATTTCTGTAGCGATCAGAATATCACATGAATTCTCTCATGCCCAAAACTCCTCAACAAAATGGTATAGTTGAGAGAAAAAATAGAGTGCTTTAGGATATGGCTAATGTCATGTTAAATAGTATGAAGCTCTCCAAAATCTTTGGGCAAAGCAATTAATACCTTTGCTACATTATTAATCGTGTTTATACTAGTAAATCTGAAAATAAGACTGCTTATGAGTTATTGTTCGAAAAGAAACCTACTGTCAAATACTTTCGAATTTTTGGTAGTAAGTGTTACATTTTACGAGATTGTGAAAATTTGGAAAAATTTGATACGAAGAGTGATGAAGGTATTTTCCTTAGATATTCCTTAAAATGTTGAGCCTATAGGGTTCTAAATAAAAGAACAGGTGTGATTCAAGAGTCCATCAATGTGGTCATTGATGATCATTTGAATACACCTGCTCCGAGTTCAGATGATGATGAAATTCTTATAATCGAAAATCAAGATACCTCTTCATCTCAATCTGAACCTAAGACTGTCAAAGATCATCTACCTAATCAAATCCTTGGAAACCCTCTCACTGGAGTTCGTACACGTAAACAACTTAAAAACATATGTAATTATGTTTGTTTTACATCCCGAATAGAACCGGTCAATGTAAAAGAAGCTCTTTCTGACGAAAATTGGATAGTAGCTATGCAGGATGAACTTAATCAATTTGCTCGTAATGATGTTTGGTATCTTGTTCCTAGACCTAAAGATAAACATATTATTGGAACAAAATGAATCTTTAAAAACAAGTCTAATGAACTTGAAAATGTTATACAAAACAAGGCTAGACTGGTTGTACAAGGGTACACTCAGATTGAAGGTGTTCACTCCCCAAGTATAGGGTTGTGATGTAGTAATAAACTCGGTAAGATCGAGGTCGAATCCCATGAGGACTGGTCGTCACAATTTAAATCTGTGATTCTCTTTAACTAATCCAACAATTAATGTAGCGAATTACTAACACAAATTTATGGAAAATAACTATTGAGAATAAGGAAGAAAATTCAATCAGAGAGAGCACTAGGACTTTCGAATCCAGCCCTAATTATCCTAACCCTTGTTTTGTCTGTTAATTCACTTTAATTTAGATTGATCTAACTTATCTAGAGAAAGCATAATCTGTGTCCTTAATCGGGCATACAGAATGTTTAATTCCTTCAAACAATGCTATGAATAACATATCCCATGTCCTTGGTCGGACACATGGAATATACCGTTCATTAAAGTACCCTGTCTCTTCCCCTATAGGAAACCTGTTCATAATCAAACACAAGCACCTAGAATAAGCATCCAAACAACATCCATCTATATACTTTGGTCAAGTTCATAGATGGAGAAGTAGAGAATTTAACCAATCAAACCCACTTAGAGAAAGAGACACACCAATCAAGTTTTAAGTAAAATCAAAATATAATAAGAGTTAATCAAATTAGGGGCTTCATCTCAGCCCTAGCTGAGAGATTAGTTACCCATAAAATCTATTAAACAGATGGATAAATAAAATTCATAAACAAAACATCAAACCAATTTCTCTCTTTCTTCTTTCTTCTCTTTCTTCTCTCCCTTGCTCTAGATGAACTTCCTTGCTTCTCAGATGCCCTTCCTCATGTTTTGCAACTCTTTTTATAACCGATGGAGTGGGAGTGGTGAAAATCGGATTTGGGAAGTCAAGTCGTGCACACGCAAAGAAAAAACCTTTTTGCTGCCCAAGTTCGGGACCTTGAAACACCATACTTTCCTCGTTCAAATTCCAAAAAAAAACACCGTCCCTTAGGACTTTCTTGGGTCCTCTACATGATGGACGGTTCAGATCTGCTATATGATCAAAGATGGTGGCCCACAACCGCCTGGAAAACCGGATTTCTTAATATGTGTGAAACTTTTGCACCCTTTCGCTGTCGTGATCGGTGGGCCCCATGGAAGTGTTTTCTGGGAAATCCACCCCGTCCATTGGATTCATGACGAAATTTCAGTCAAGAATAGGTAGTTTTGAACGTCCATTGATGCATCCGTAGAAGAAAACACAAAAAGATCGTTTGACGTTGTGGCAGCCCTTTTGTGGCTCTGCGCCGCACACGTGTGTACGCATGGGTGTAAAGTAGAAACATGGTTTTGAAGTGCTCGAGCCCATCTTCAAGATGGACGGCCGATCTTAAAACGGTGATGTGTGGGCCAACTAGCTGCCCGCAAAAATGGACAATGGCGTCGTTCACATGTCCGCAGAGACGCAATCGCCGTTTAATTTGGAAGAAGGCGGTCTGGCCGCCGACCACGACTCGGTTCGCAGTCTTTGCCGAGCACGTGTGTACACCATGTACACACGTTGTACATACGGCTCACTATAATGTATTTCATAAATCCACTCCGACCATCTGTTTTCCCATCCAATTTTAACATTGAGACCAAATTTGAAGTATATTCTGTTATCGTGGGCCTAATCAATGGTTTATGGACCGATCTGTCGTTGGGGCACTTCCCTAGTGATCCGAGGGCTGAAATTTGAAATGTACGGTTAATTTATGTCCCTAATCCCATGTATAAAGTTTCGAGCCAATTGGATGGAGGGAACCATGTGATCTTTCATTCTGGACCGCTGCCTCTTTAAACGTGAACGGCCTGATTTCTCGGGTCCGTGCATGTAAATTCTTCAATATTGGTCCTCGAGGTTCATCCCGTGCTCGGTAATTCGGAGAGTCAAATCCATGCTTTTAACATCATTTTTCAATACACGCTCCTAATTTCATCCTGTAATAAAAACACAATTAAAATATGGCATTAAGCATTATCATGTACGTAAAATCAGGTAATAGTCGGGGTCTAATATGCAATATTCGACCCTCATCATAACCCCCAACCAGCATTTTGCTAGTCCCGAGCAAAACATGCGAAAAATAATTTCAGAAATAAAAGACAATTCCTGTAAACTCAAGTGACGGGTGAACAGATAATTGAGATGTGAAATTTCTAGGATTCATGAATGGTGAGAAGATTTTTCTCCTGAAATCAAGCTTATAGTAAACTACATAATCAAGTTTAAAATATTAATCCATTAATTAGAACAATTTTAAACATTGAGTTCCATGAGTGTATAGTGTAACCTCGACTCACAGTCATTAAGATCATGACATCATTGGAGTTCGTGACAACCAAACCTGTAACCAACACTAGCATTTTAGATTAACTTTCCATTCAACCAGCCTTTGATTTTCTTTATGAATAGTAACGCCAATGAGGAAAATCAAATTCTCACCTATAGGGAGCAAACCTATGGTGAAAACTTGTCGCCTAACTTCCTTTTTTTTTTTTTTTCATATGTTAACTATGGAGAATCAAATCTACACCTATAGGGAGCAAACCTATGGTGAAGATTATGTGACTTAGCCTTTTCTCTTCTTATTACTAAACTGATGCTAAGGCTAGTTCCTTTCATGCTTAATGATCACCATGTTACCATTTAATATCGAACTGAAAACTTAATGTGTGAGTGAGATCTGATATGTGAAATCCTGGCTCAATCAATGTTTCCAACTTCTAATCATGGATTAACAATTCAAACTTAAGTGTGAAATCTACCAGACAACTGAATCCAAGAGTCATAAATTACTCACATTCTCCATCTTGTAATTTTAAAATCACAACTATCCTTCAAAATCACTTCAAATTCAACAGAAATTCCAGAAAAAATTTTAAAAATGTTCACAATTTTGCTCAAGACCAAGAAAATACTGATTAGGTAACCTAATTTCCCACCCCCAACCTAAAATCTACATTGTCCTCAATGTAAAAGAAATAAACATGCAATGCACATGAGACAACGAAAAGAAAAGAAGAATGATGGAGAGATAGTACCTGGACGAAGAAGCAAGAGGCTTTTCCAAAATTATCAATGTAAGAGCGAGTTAGCACAAGAGAGAAATTAACAGAAGTAAAAATAACAAAAAGAAAAATAAAAGAAGATTCTACCTATACCACTTTCGCAGGTGCTCTCGATTGTATTTAGCGCATGCAACAAGCCTTTAAACCCCTAGGTTACCCCTAGTGGACGAGTTGTAGTCTCGTGAGGGTTTGCAGTAATGTTACCCACAAACATTGAAGTAATTAACTAGGAAAAAAAAATATACTCAAACAAAAGGCTGGGTTGCCTCCCAGGAGCGCTAAGTTTAACGTCTTCAGCCAGACAAAAACGGACCATGAATGACTAATCATTATAACCAGGGTCCGCCAAAGAAATTACCTCATCCTTAATTAACTGATCCCAGACAAGTGATGTGAGTTCCCATGAGCTGTGCTATCTGAAAGGAGGTAACTGACATGTCGTCAAATAATTTCAGGACTTCTGCTCGAACGACTTCTTCCATGTTAGGATCACGCTTCCTTTGCATTTCACGCGACATTTCCACAGCATGATCCATACATACAGTGGGGCATACTCCCTGTATTTCCGCTATCTTCGTGTTCAATTGTTGCCTTATATGCTCTAAGAACATTAAGCTACCGCCTCTCTTTTGCCTTCTCGAGTTAGAAAGCGTGTTGTCGGGAAGAGTCTCGAGAGGGATGAAGAGGTTCCACTTTCGCTCTCCATTTTTCGGTCTCCAATATAGAGTAGAGTCGAGCAGCTGCATTGACTTCGTGGATGGGACTATCGATGTCAAAATCCATGCCCGATTGTGCTAAGCGTGTCTCAAGAGGATCTTCAAAAGATGTACGGAAGGAGTCCCGCACAAGGCTCTCGATCATGTCCACTTCAAATATGTCATTCAAATCATGATTGTTGTCCGCATTAAAAACATTAAGTTTAATATTCATGTTACCAAAGGACAACTTCATAACTCCATTTCTAAGCAATTTATAATAGCATTAGATGTGGCCAAAAATGGACGACCCAAGATGATTTGGGATCGACTATGAGGATTCTGGACAGTGAGTATCTATAACTATGAAATCCACTGGAAAATAGAATTTATCAACCTGGATTAGCACATCTTCAATAACACCCCGGGGAACCTTGACAGATCTATCAGCTAGTTGTAATGTTATTTTAGTCGGTTTCAACTCACCAAGTCCTAGCTGCTCATAAACCGAATAAGGTAACAAATTAACACTCGCCCCTAAATCAAGCAATGCTTTCCCGATCTTATGATCTCCTATGCCGCAAGAAATGGTGGGGGCTCCTGGATCCCTAAATTTAGGAGGGGTGTTATGTTGAATCATGGAGCTGAGCTGCTCTGCAAGGAAGACCTTCTTATGAACATTCTGCTTACGCTTTTGAGTGCATAAATCTTTAAGAAACTTAGCATAAGCAGGGACTTGCTTGATAGCGTCAAGCAACGGGATGTTGACTTGCACTTTTTTAAACACGTCCAGGATTTCATCAAAATTGTTTCTTTTCTTCATTGGTGCCAGACGTTGAGGAAAGGGTGCTTTGGGCACGTAGGGTGGCACATCAGTAGCTCTTGTAGAGTCAGAGAGCTTTTGGACTTTGGATGCATTAATGTGTCTCTCTGCTTCATCTTGATCTTCCGCTTTAGAATTTGATTCATCCCTAGGCATCTCTATTCTGTTGTCAATCTGCTTGTTTGCCGACCTAAGGGTAGTGATCGATTTGGCTTGTTCATGATATTGCCCTTGGTTGGAATTAGAGCCAATCTCTCATCTTGTCCCTTTGGATTAGCCATAGGTTGGCCGAGGAACTTGCCCTTCTCTCTCTCACTCAATGTGGTGACTAGTTGACCCATTTGTACTTCCACTGGTAATGGATTGCGCATTTGCATGTAAGCTTTCACTTGGTTGGCTAGTAAGGTTTGTTGGGTGTCTTTTTGGAATTGGAGAGAACTCGCATAAAAAGATGGAGTGTATCCTCAAGAGATGGTTTCTTGATTGTGCGATTGTTGATATTGTGGAAACTATTAAGGTTGCATAGGAGGATTTCCAGATGGTCCTCCTTGTTGTGGTCCTTTTGCCCAAGAGAAATTTGGATGCCTAGCCCACAGGTTGTACGTGTTTGAGTAAGGATCATTCCCGGGTTTCGAAAGGTGTTCAAAGCATGAACTTGTTCGAGAGGAATTCTGGAAAATCTTTGTACCGGATGGGCAAGATTGCGTAGGATGGGTAGAACTAGAACATATGGCACAAGCCTCGGCTTGAGTTGTTTGTGGAGGTCCATTATGTAACATCGAGCATCAACCTTCTTTGTCGAGCCATCAATCTTGGCATGGAGATGTGGTGTGACTCCTATCTCATATATACCACCTCTCTTTTGTGGTTGGGAACTTCTTTCACCTCTATCTGAATAGTCCCATTGCTGGGAGTTTTCACACAAGGTTTCAAAGAATTTCCATGCTTGTATCGCTTTTGTTCATGAAGGACCCTCCTTGGTGGCATCAACCATGCGATGGTTTGGGGTGTCGACCGTCATAAAAGTATTGCACTTGTTGCCACTTCTCAAAACCGTGGTGTGGACATTTAAGAAGCAAGTCCTTCCATCTTTCCCAACATTCATGAAAGTGCTCTCCTCTTTTTGTGTGAAATTAGTGATTTCTCTACGGAGAGCATTAGTTTTGTGAACAGGGAAGAACTTGTTTAAGAACTTTCTAGACAATTGGTCCCATGTAGTGATAGACCCAACTTCTAGAGAATTCAACCATGCTTTCGCCTTATCCTTCAAAGAAAAAGGAAACAGGGCGTAGGCGGATCGAATCGTCTCGAGAAGTTTTGGAATTTAAAGGTGGAGCAAATGTCTCAGGAATTCTTTCACATGATGATATGGGTCCTCCTTGTCCAACCCATAAAAGGAAGGCAACAAGTGTATGACCCAGTCTTGAGTTCAAAGTGTCTTTGCCGTGGTGGTGGGCAACACTATGCATGAAGGCGCATTGAATTGGACAGGAGCTGAATAATCTCTAAGAGTTTTAGTTCCATTCTCTTCTGCCATTTCAACTGGGATGTCTTTCAATCTTCTATGGAATGTTCTTTCTTTTTCAGGATCAAAAGGTGTTAGTTCTTTATCTAGAGATCTACATCCTAGCATAAACTAAGTAACAACCTAAGAGAAAGAAAATTAGAACTAGAAATTATGCTATTAAAAAAAAAAACAAGTTAAAACTATGTGAATAAGAATGGGAAGAAAGAACCAGGAAAAGGAGATGATTAATGGCAGAAGATTTAAGAAGCTCCTCCTTCACTTAGTAGCTTCCTTCCTCAATTCCTGTAAATAAAAACAAAAACAAATCAAGTTTCCTAAAATAATGATAGAAAAATCCTAAGCAACGGTTAATTTCTAAAAAAAGAAAGTTTCTAAAACTAGAAAATAGAAAGTTACCAAATCCAAAGTTAGAAAGTAGAAAATTCTTAAAATTGAAAACCTAAATCTCAAAATAGAAAGTAGAGAGGATTTGGAGAATTTAGAAAGATGTTACCAATTGGAGATCTATGTTAAAATCTGAAAAGAAAACAAAACAAGTTAGTTTCTAAAAGGAAAGAAATCCTAGAATTAGAAAGTTACTAAAAATAAAAAGCTAAGTTAGTTTCTAAAAAGGAAAAAATTTCTAAAACTAGAGAATAGAAAGTTACTTAAAAGAAGAATCTAAATCTAAATTTAGAAACTAAAAATTTCTAAAAAATAAAATCCTAATTCTAAAAATAGAAATTAGAAAAAGTAAGAAACTTAGAAGGGATTACCAAATTAGAAGTTTATTTCAGGACCCTACAAAACAGGAAATAGGTTAGTTTCTAAAATAAAGAAAAAAATTCTAAGTTAGTAAAATCCTAAGCTATGAATTATGATAAGAGAGAATCTTAAATCCAATTTGGATCGAAACAGTCCCCGGCAACGGCGCCAAAAACTTGTTCACTCCCCAAGTATAGGGTTGTGATGTAGTAATAAACTCGGTAAGATCGAGGTCGAATCCCACGAGGACTGGTCGTCACAATTTAAATCTGTGATTCTCCTTAACTAATCCAACAATTAATGTAGCGAATTACTAACACAAATTTATGGAAAATAACTATTGAGAATAAGGAAGAAAATTCAATCAGAGAGAGCACTAGGACTTTCGAATCCACCCCTAATTATCCTAACCCTTGTTTTGTCTGTTAATTCATTTTAATTTAGATTGATCTAACTTATCTAGAGAAAGCACAATCTGTGTCCTTAATCGGGCATACAGAATGTCTAATTCCTTCAAACAATGCTATGAATAACATATCCCATGTCCTTGATCGGGCACATGGAATATACCGTTCATTAAAGCACCCTGTCTCTTCCCCTATAGGAAATCTGTTCATAATCAAACACAAGCACCTAGAATAAGCATCCAAACAACATCCATCTATATACTTTGGTCAAGTTCATAGATGGAGAAGTAGAGAATTTAACCAATCAAACCCACTTAGAGAAAGAGACACACCAATCAAGTTTTAAGTAAAATCAAAATATAACAAGAGTTAATCAAATTAGGGGCTTCATCTCAGCCCTAGCTGAGAGATTAGTTACCCATAAAATCCATTAAACAGATGGATAAATAAAATTCATAAACAAAACATCAAACCAATATCTCTCTTTCTTCTTTCTTCTCTTTCTTCTCTCCCTTGCTCTAGATCTGAACTTCCTTGCTTCTCTGGATGCCCTTCCTCATGTTTTGCAACTCTTTTTATAACCGATGGAGTGGCTGGAGTGGTGAAAATCGGATTTGGGAAAGCGCATGTACGTGTGCAAAAAACCTTTTTTGACCAAGTTCGGGACCTTGAAACACCATACTTTCCTTGTTCAAATTCCAAAAAAAACACCGTCCCTTAGGACTTTCTTGGGTCATCTACATGATGGACGGTTCAGATCTGCCATATGATCAAAGATGGTGGCCCACAACCGCCTGGAAAACTGGATTTCTTAATATGTGTGAAACTTTCGCACCCTTTCGCTGTCGTGATTGGTGGGCCCCATGGAAGTGTTTTCTGGGAAATCCACCCCATCCATTGGATTCAGGACGAAATTTCAGTCAAGAATAGGTAGTTTTAAATGTCCATTGATGCATCCCAGAGAAGAAAACACAAAAAGATCAGGTTTGGACGTTGCAGGGCAGCCCTTTTGTGGCCTCTGTACCGCACACGTGTGTACGCATGAGTGTAAAGTAGAAACATGGTTTTGAAGTGCTCGAGCCCATCTTCAAGATGGACGGCTCAGATCTTCCGTACCGGTGATGTGTGGGGCCCACTAGCGTCCGTAAAAATGGACAGCGGCGTCCGTTATTGCCGTCGCATCCAACGTTTAATTTGGAAAGCGCGAGGCCTTCTTGACCGCCCGACTCGGTTCGGTGCGGCTCGAGCACGTGTGTACACCATGTACACACACGTTGTACATACTGGCTCACTATAATGTATTTCATAAATCCACTGACCATCATCTGTTTTCCCATCCAATTTTAACAGTTGAGACCAAATTTGAAGTATATTCGTTAAGGTGGGCCGAATCAATGGTTTATGGACTGATCTCGGTTGGGGCACTTCCCTAGTGATCGAAATTTGAAATTTGAAATGTACGGTTAATTTATGTCCTTAATCCCATGTATAAAGTTTCGAGCCAATTGGATGGAGGGAACCATGTGATCTTTCATTCTGGACCAGTTTCGGGCCTCTTTAAACTTGAACGGCCTGATTTCCTCGGGTCCCAGGCATGTAAATTCTTCAATATTGGTCCTCTGAGGTTCATCCCGTGCTCTGGTAATTCCGGAGAGTCAAATCCATGCTTTTAACATCATTTTTCAATACACGCTCCTAATTTCATCCTGTAATAAAAACACAATTAAAATATGGCATTAAGCATTATCATGTACGTAAAATCAGGTAATAGTCGGGGTCTAATATGCAATATTCGACCCTCATCAGAAGGCATCGATTACGATGAAACCTTTGCTCTAGTCGCTCGCCTTGAATCTATCAGACTTTTTATTTCCATCGCTTGCTTTAGAAAGTTTAAAATTTATCAGATGGATGTAAAGAGTGCCTTCTTAAATGGTGATTTACATGAAGAAGTTTATGTAGAACAACCCTCAGGGTTTGAAGACCCCAAGCTTTCTTATCATGTATTTCGTCTCAAAAAAGGCTCTCTACAGTTTGAAACAAGCGCCCAGGGCATGGTATAAAAAGTTGACTAAATTCTTACTGAGTCATAGTTTTCAAGTGGGAAGTGTCGATAAGACGCTATTTGTTAAGAAACATAATAATGAGATTTTAATGGTTCAAATCTATGTAAACGATATTATTTATGGATCAATTTGTTCTAACATGTCTATTGAGTTTACAGAGTTGATGAAATCAAGATTCGAAATGAGCATGATTGGTGAACTAAATTACTTCCTAGGGTTACAAGTAAAACAACAACCTGATGGAATCTTCATTTCTCAAACCAAGTATGCTACAAACTTGGTTAAGAGGTTTGGATTTGAAAATGGTAAAAAATTTGATACTCCTATAAGTATAACCTTGAGACTCTCAAAAGACTCTACATGTAAAGATGTAGATCCTAAGCTATATCGTAGTATGATTGGTAGTTTATTATATCTAACTGTTAGTAGACCTGATATCGCTTTTAGCGTTGGTATTTGTGCGAGATATCAGTCTAATCCTAAAGATTCACATCTTACTGCTGTCAAACGAATTATTAGATATGTCGCAAGTACAACTAATTTGGGTCTTTGGTATCCTTTTGATACTAATGTTAAATTAGTTGGGTATTCTAATCTTTGACAATTTGGTAATATTGATGATAGAAAATCAACCAATGGTGGTTGTTTTTACATTGAAAATTATTTGGTTTCTTGGTTTAGTAAGAAGCAAAGTTCAATATCGCTTTCCCTTTGTTGAAGGTGAGTATATCGCAGCAGGATATGCATGTACACAACTCGTATGGATGAAACGCATGTTAAGCGATTATGGAATTAATCCAGATTCAATGATCTTACATTGTGATAATTCTAGTGCTATCAATATTTTCAAAAATCCAATTCAGCATTCGCGTACTAAGCATATTGACATTAAGTATCATTACATTCGTGAATTAGTTGAAGAAAAAGCTATCTCTTTGGAATATATTCTAACTAATGTCCAACTTGCTGATATATTTATTAAACCGCTCGACAAAAGCAGGTTTACTAAAATGAAATTTGATCTTGGTATGTGCATTTTAAATTGAATATACTTGTCTGTATGTATCATAGTGTACTCTATTTTAAATTTTTATGTGTATAAATTTCAATTTCTGCATAAAAATATTTATTTTTGTCGATGCTCGACCGGCCTTTGCCATACACGACCAATCCTGACTCGACCGGTCGTGGACTGCACTCAACCGGTCGTAGAGATCGTGAGCATCATATAATTTGGGGAAAATCACTTTGTTCTTCATTTTCTCTTCTTCCTTCGACGAGTCGTGGCTTGACCCAGTCTTGAGAGTTCGTGATTTTCTTCAAGATAAGTCATTTTTCTTCATTTTATTGAAGATTTATGCCTTCTATGCTTTAATTTGTTTATTCCATTGATCTCATCTTTTGTTGATTGTTTAGGGTTTCCTCTCTAAAAATCGATCTAGAGAAACCCACCACTTCTAGTGTTCTTTGTGCTTGCTCCTTGGTAAATCTTGTTGAAAATGGATGTTAGAGGGAAAAAGAAAACATCCCGTGGTCCATCTTCATCTAGATCTACATCTATAACAAGACGGCACCTTCAGTCACCCGAAGATGATTCCAATGATGTACGGGAGTTACGTAACCGTAAAGTTATCGTTGAGCGTCCTATAAGTCTCAGTCACATTGAGCAATTTGAGATTACACCTCTCCTTGAATCTGTTGGCTGGATTAATATTTTGTTTTGGGGTGGACCTGCATACCAGTCCATTGCACAATCTATGGTTGCATGTATCTCTGATTTTTCCCTTGATAATTTAACGTTCTCAATTGCTACTAGAGAAGGGAATTTTTTGATAGATTGACATTTGATATCAGGTATTATGGATATACCTGTCAAAGATGAAGGTGTTCCGATTCATACATTATATGAAAAACCATCAGAATTGGAAAAACAAATGTTGACAAGAGATTTATGCAATATGGAAGTGCATTGGACGCACAAAGGAAATGTGCTCCCTTCAAAATTTTTATTACCCAGATACAGAGTTTTGCACCGGATCTTCACTTCAAACGTGTATCCTTGGTCAGGCAATAAAACCGAGTTAACTGCCTTCATGGTTCGAGTATTGCACTCTGTTGTGTCTGGCATTGTTATCTGTTTACCTTCTTTGATATGTCATTTTATCATTCAGTTTCGTCTTCATCCGGGTCATAGTGATATTCCATTTGGTTATCTTATGACTTGTTTAGCCACAAATATGCTCGTTGCTTTACCTGAGAATGAGGCACCAATTCATCATCTTTTATTCAATAATACTAATTTAAATAAGATGAAGTTAGATTTGCTTCCTGGTCAATTCTATGAAGGTGGTGGTGAAGGTGCTGAAGCAGGAAATGAAGGAGAAGTCTTGATCTTCCTCCACAGGTGATATAAATATGGATGATATATTTGAAGAAATTGAAACCGACTCCCAAAATGATTCGATACGATCCATCTTCTGGTTATGATGCACGTCTAAGTGCATTGGAGGAGAAGGTTGATAACCTGAGTGTAGCCCATGATATGCAATTTAAATATATGCGAAAATATCTTCGTTGCATTAATAGGGGTTTACATCAGATTAATCCAACCATCCTTGCTTCTTCATCTGGATCTGATTAGGTGGATTATCTGGATCTGATTAGGTGGATTATCTTTCTTTTTTTTGGTTTGAATATGATGGATTCTGTATTATTATTACGATTGATGACTTTGGTTGTATGTTTTGGATTGATGACATTGAAGTGTTGTACTAACTTGATAATTAAATCTTGACTCTTCATATGGTGTTTTCTTCTCTCCTTTGGCCTTCCCTTGTCATTTTGTGACAAAAAGGGGGAGTAGTATGGAATAGTATGGAAAGGGGGAGAATGGGAGAAAGGGAGAGAGTGAGTACTTGAATATGGTTGATTGTTTCTACTCACTTAGGGGGAGTAGAGTTTTTTTTTTTTTTCACTCTGATGGCTCATGATTCTTTCTTCATTTTACTCTTATATTTATAAATGTGTTTTGTCACAAATTTGACAAAGGGGGAGATTGTTAGTGCTATGATTTCATATCCCTTTGGTTGTCAAATTTTGTAGTGCCAAAACCTATATGTCTTGTACTTCTTGTGTTTCTTGTTTGTGACTACACACTGCTTCAAGACAAGATCATGAATGAAGAATATTTTCAAGACAAGATCATAAATGAAGAATGTTTGCAAGACATGTCATGAATGAAGTCTACAAGAATAGAAGACTCCAAGTTTGCTTCTATCAAGTTCAAGATTAGAAGACTTCATCAAGACAAGTCAAGAATGTACCAAGCTCGAGAAAGACCATTAACTCGACTCAAGCTTCTACTTCAAGATCATCTGAGAATACAGACCTTCAAGACTTCAATGTTCATCTCACTTTAAGGTTTGTTTGACCTTAGATTGACCTTAGGTTGGTCTGTATGATAGGTCATTCTGGATACATAATCCGAATATTTTAATGTACTTGGTGTGACTGTTTTAAGACCAGTCCTAGAAATCTTAAGACCAGTCCTAGCTTTGCTTCGACCAGTCTTAGGTTTCTCAGGACCAGTCCTAGGTTGTTACAGATTTTCAAATTTTCCTAGTTGTCCTCCGACCAGTCCTGGACTTTCTTCGACCAGTCCTAGGAAGTCCTACGACTTATCCTTCGACCGGTCGTAGTCCTACGACTCGAACTGCAGCGACCTATCTCGAGTCCCACGACCAGTCGTAGGTGTCTCACGACCAGTCGTAGGTGGTCTACGACCGGTCGTAGGCTACCTAAGACCAGTCGTGAGAATAACAAATCTAATCCCGCGGAAATCTTTCAAAATCTTTGACGCTACGACCAGTTCTAGGATTCTAAGACCAGTCGAAGATGGGATTTTTGAGGCTATAAATAATGCACGAATTTCAGAGTTTATTCATTCCATTCCATTCAATTCAAGCGATTTAAGGCTATACTCTGAGATAAGTTGTGATTATTTTTTTAAGCTATTGTGCATATTTAATATTCCTTTTGTTAGCATTTTTCTATTGTGATTTTGATCCATATTCCAATCTTATTTAGAAAAGAGGAATTTGTGATATTCCTTCTTCTGGGATCAAAATCAAATAGACCTTGCTCTTCTTAATTTAATCTAAAATCAATTAGACATAGAACCATTCTTTATGTGAGTATTGGACATTGAACGACGTATCATTCATCTACTCCGATTGGTTCTACTGGGCTACTTCAAAAGGAGATCCATGTATTTTACTTTGTAATTTACTTTCTCTGGTTTTGTTTGAGATTTGCCAGAAAAATCTCATTGTTTTGGTTATCGAGGAGAGCGAAAACTCAGTTGTGGGATTTTTTGGATTGTGTAAGCCCGAGATAAAAAGACACAATTGTGAAGGTTTTGGGTGAACCTGTGAAAACCTATTTTGATAGTGCATACTAATATCCCCTATGTGAGTATATTAGGAGTGGAGTAGCATTCGTGTGTGTTTGAAATTGGCTAACAGTTGGTGAACATACAAGCGAACCACTATATATCGTTGTGTTGTGGATGTGCTTGATTTCTTTATTCATTTATTCCTTGATTATGAATTGCTTTTGTGGATGAATGTTGTAATTTTCATTTCAAGCAAGTGTGGTTGAATGGTGTAATAACTTAGGATTTATTTCTTTAAGTTATTCTTGATTTATTTTTCATATCATTTGTGTTTTCTAAATCGTTCTAGAAATAAGGTTGTCCTACCATAAGCCATTGGTTTTTGGTGTGTAAGGTTGTCCTTAGAACTGATTTAGTATCATTCTCATATTTCATATGTTTTGAGAGTTATTATTTCAGCATTGTTATTTATATCTTTTATTATTCCACTGTTTTAAGTTTTATTTATCATTGCCCTATTCACCCCCCTCTAGGGCATATAGCTAGGCCCTTTCAGATATGCATCGGATGCAGTACATATGTAGCATCCTCGCTCAACTGCACCTGTTCCCAGTGGATGATGTGTGATGGATCAGGGACGTATTTCTTCAGCATAGATACATGAAATACGTTGTGCACGCCCACGAGTGGTGTGGGCAAAGTGAGACGATATGCCACCGCACCCACTCGATCTACTATTAGAAATGGGCCAATGAACCGCAGCGTAAGCTTCCCCACTCCCTTCATAGGGGAAACTCTGAGGAACACATGATCTCCAACCTCAAACTCGAGTGGTCGCCGCCTCGTATCGGCATAACTCGACTGGTCGTAGTCCTACGACTCGAACTGCAGCGACCTATCTCGAGTCCCACGACCAGTCGTAGGTGTCTCACGACCAGTCGTAGGTGGTCTACGACCGGTCGTAGGCTACCTAAGACCAGTCGTGAGAATAACAAATCTAATCCCGTGGAAATCTTTCAAAATCTTTGACGCTACGACCAGTTCTAGGATTCTAAGACCAGTCGAAGATGGGATTTTTGAGGCTATAAATAATGCACGAATTTCAGAGTTTATTCATTCCATTCCATTCAATTCAAGCGATTTAAAGCTATACTCTGAGATAAGTTGTGATTATTTTTTTAAGCTATTGTGCATATTTAATATTCCTTTTGTTAGCATTTTTCTATTGTGATTTTGATCCATATTCCAATCTTATTTAGAAAAGAGGAATTTGTGATATTCCTTCTTCTGGGATCAAAATCAAATAGACCTTGCTCTTCTTAATTTAATCTAAAATCAATTAGACATAGAACCATTCTTTATGTGAGTATTGGACATTGAACGACGTATCATTCATCTACTCCGATTGGTTCTATTGGGCTACTTCAAAAGGAGATCCATGTATTTTACTTTGTAATTTACTTTCTCTGGTTTTGTTTGAGATTTGCCAGAAAAATCTCATTGTTTTGGTTATCTGAGGAGAGCCAGAAAACTCAGATTGTGGGATTTTTTGGATTGTGTAAGCCCGAGATAAAAAGACACAATTGTGAAGGTTTTAGGTGAACCTATGAAAACCTATTTTGATAGTGCATACTAATATCCCCTGTGTGAGGATATTAGGAGTGGAGTAGCATTCTGTGTGGCTGTTGGCTAACGGTTGGTGAACACACAGGCGAACCACTATATATCGTTGTGTTGTGGATGTACTTGATTTCTTTATTCATTTATTCCTTCAGTATTGTGAATTGCTTTTGTGGATGAATGTTGTAATTTTCATTTCAAGCAAGTGTGGTTGAATGGTGTAATAACTTAGGATTTATTTCTTTAAGTTATTCTTGATTTATTTTCCATATCATTTGTGTTTTCTAAATCGTTCTAGAAATAAGGTTGTCCTACCATAAGCCATTGGTTTTTGGTGTGTAAGGTTGTCCTTAGAACTGATTTAGTATCATTCTCATATTTCATATGTTTTGAGAGTTATTATTTCAGCATTGTTATTTATATCTTTTATTATTCCGCTGTTTTAAGTTTTATTTATCATTGCCCTATTCACCCCCCTCTAGGGCATATAGCTAGGCCCTTTCAGATATGCATCGGATGCAGTACATATGTAGCATCCTTGCTCAACTGCACCTGTTCCCAATGGATGATGTGTGATGGATCAGGGACTTATTTCTTCAGCATAGATACATGAAATACGTTGTACACGCCCGCGAGTGGTGTGGGCAAAGCGAGACGATATGCCACCGCACCTACTCGATCTATTATTAGAAATGGGCCAATGAACCGCAACGTAAGCTTCCCCACTCCCTTCATAGGGGAAACTCTGAGGAACACATGATCTCCAACCTCAAACTCGAGTGGTCGCCGCCTCGTATCGGCATAACTCTTCTGTCTGCTCTGTGTTGTAAGAAGTCGACGCCTGATAATGTCGATCTTCTCCGAGGTCACCTGTACTAAATCTAGACCAATCAAACTACGCTCGCCGACCTCAGCCCAGCAATGCGATGCTCTGCAAGGGCGCCCATACAAGGCCTCGTAAGAAGTCATGCCAGTACTTGCCTGAAAACTGTTGTTGCAGGTGAACTCTGTGTATGGGAGGCAGTCATCCCAACTGTCCTTGAAGTCTAAAACACAAGCCCGTAGCATATCTTCTAAAATCTGATTCACTCGCCTGTCTGCCCGTCGGTCTGAGGGTGAAACGGGATACTGAACTTCAACTTCACACCCATCGCTTCCTGGATACGAGTCCAGAAGATAGACGTGAATCGCGTGTCACGGTCCGACACAATCTCCAAGGGAACTCTATGTAGACGCACTATTTCTTTGATGTATAACCTAGCCAAGTCGTTTGCAGAGTTCGTCACTCTGATAGGGAGAAAATGAGCTGATTTGGTCAACCGATCCATGATCACCCAAATAGAGTCATAACCCTTTCTCGTCTTTGGCAGCCCCGAGATGAAGTCCATAGAGATGAAGTCTCACTTCCATTCAGCTATGGGCATGGGCTAAAGGAGTCCAGGAGGTTGGCGATGCTCGGCCTTGACCTGCTGACATGTGAGATAATGGGACACATACTCTGTGATGTGGACCTTCATATTGTCCCACCAATACGACCGCTTCATATCCTGATACATCTTCATGCTACCAGGATGCATCGTAAGCTTCGATCTGTGGGCAGTCTCGAGAACCTCCTGTCTCAAGTCCTGAATATCTGGGACGTATAGGCGGCCACGATATCGTAGGCCCCCATCTGTGCCAACTCTCCACTCAGAGTCCACATCATCGCTAGCTAACTTCCTAAGCTCAACCAATCGATCGTCGGCCTTCTGGGCCTCGATAATCCGGTCATCAATAAGTAGCCACACTCGAACGTGTGCGACACACTCAAACGGTTCCTCCACTGTGAGTTTCTGCTCGAAGTCCCGCACGAACTCTAACATATCCCACTCTGCTATCATCAGCGGAGCCACAAATGTTATAGCCTTCTTGCGACTCAATGCGTCTGCCACAAGGTTAGCCTTACCAGGATGGTAGGAAACCTCGAACTTGAAGTCCTTCAAGGTCTCCATCTATCGGCGCTGCGTCATATTCAAATCCCGCTGAGTGAATATATACTTAAGGCTCTTGTGGTCGCAGAAAAGCTCGAACTCCTCTCCATAGAGGTAATGTCTCCAGAGCTTCAATGCGAATATGACCGCTGCTAACTCCAGGTCGTGCGTAGGGTAATTGTCCTCGTGCTTCCTTAATTGTCTCAAGGCATACGCAATTACCCTGTCCTTCTGCATAAGGACACAACCCAAACCAACGCGAGACGCGTCAGTGTATATAGTGTACTTAACCCCTTGATCTGGCAATACTAGCACAGGGGAGGACGTCAGCCTGTCCTTCAGCTCCTGAAAAGCTGCTTTCACCTTCTCATTCCAGGCGAACTTCAGATCCTTCCGCGTCAACTGTGACAACGATCTGGCTATCTTTGAGAAGTCCCGGACGAATCGTCAGTAATAGCCTGCCAGGCCCAGGAAACTCCTCACCTTAGTAACTGAACCAGGTTACTTCCAATCCTGAACTGCGGCTACCTTAGCTAGGTCCACTGCTATCCCTTCCTTGGACACCACATGTCCCAGGAACTTGACTTCCTCCTACCAGAAGTCACACTTCTTATACTGCGCGAACAACTGGTTCTTCCTCAGAGTATCTAGGACTGCCTGTAAGTGTTCCTCATGCTCTTCCCGACTCATAGAGTATACCAGGATGTCGTCGATAAACACGATGATGAATTGGTATAGGAATGATGGAAATACCCGGTTCATCAAGTCCATGAACATGGCCGGTGCGTTCGTAAGACCGAACGACATCACAAGGAACTCATAATGCCCAAAACAGGTCCTGAAAGCCGTCTTCTGCACGTCTTCATCCCTAACGCGTAACTGATGATACCCTGACTGTAAATCGATCTTCAAAAAATACTTTGTCCCCCTCAACTGATCAAACAGGTCGTCTATCCTGGGTAAAGGATATTTGTTCTTCACGGTTAACTGGTTCAACCTACAGTAATCAATACATAACCGTAGCGACCCGTCTTTCTTCTTGACAAACAACACAGGTGCTCTCCAAGGAGATACACTGGGTCGTATAAAGCCCTTCTCTACCAGTCCATCAATCTGTTTCCTCAATTCCTTCATCTCACATGAAGGTATGCGATACATCGGTAATGAAATGGGTGTCACACCAGGCACAAGATCAATAGTAAAATCGATCTTGGGCCGAGGAGGCAAACTAGGAATCGGCTCAAACACGTCCGCAAAAGCCTGAACTACAGGCGTATCCATGAGCATCAGAACATCAGTATCCTCCAATGAAGAAGTGAAACACCCCAACTGAGAAGCGTGACTGACTTGAACAGGGAAAGTAAAAGTCGTGCCCTCTGGTCCGTGGGCTGTAACCATCCTAGTCTCGCAATCGATCTCTGCTCGCATCTCACTGAGCCAGTCCATACCGAAAATGACATCGTAATGGAATAGGGGGACGACGATCAGGTCGACTAATATCGTTCTGCCACCTAAGTCTATCAGGTAGCCCTCACACATACTAGTAACATCAGAGAAAGTCTCTGTGGCAGTGATGACCCTCACTCCCCTCGTAGGAGCAGTGATCAACCCCAGTCGCTTGACTGTAGTGCATGAGATCATAGAGGTAATGGACCTTATGTCCACCAGCAAGAAGACAGGAATACCTTTGACATGTGCAGTGACCTCGAAGGCCATAGGTGCTGTCTCTGGCTCCTCCGCTGTAAGTGCATGAATGCGTGCCTGTTGAGGTCGGTTGGGCTGAGGCACCATAGGTCGCTGTGGTGGCCTAAAATGAGGTGCAGGTGGTCTAAAGGATGGATGTGCAGGTGCAGTCCATAGTGGTGGAGCCGATAAAGCCTGAGGGCGAGGACGATCAATCCGCTGCGGTGGTGCAAACCCGCTGTCTCTCATCCGTGCGAAGCAACTCTCCACAGGGTGACCTAATTTCCCACAGTAAGAACAGGTCACACCTGGACGCCTCATCGGAACTACTGGCACCGCAATCCTAGGAGGAGAGTCAATACAAGGCTTCTTGCCGAGGAATGGCTTGCTCTGGATATCTGGTCGTGGCCTAGGAACCATAGGGCCACGAGCGCATGTCAGTCGCTCCACGTCCTGCTCTGCCCAAATAGACATATGTACCAGCTCGGCATAGGAGGATATGCTGACACAACACATCTTCGACCAAATATCAAGTCGTAAGCCCTCTGAAAAACGTCGTATCCGCATTTACTCATCAGCAAGTATCGTAGGGACGTATCTGCCCAACTCGGTAAATCGATGCTCGTACTCGGTAACAGTCATGCCTCCCTACCTGAGGCGCAAGAACTCATTCTCCCTCTCATGTCGGTAGGTCTGAGGGTAGTACTTTTCATGAAAATGAAACTCAAAAGCTGCCTAAGTCCATACGTAACTAACTGTGATTGTCCGTAGGACACTATCCCACCACATACTGGCCTCCTTCTCAAACATAAATGTGACCAACTCAACCTACTCTGACTCGGTACAATGCAGCATCTGTAGCATCTTGGAGATGTGGTCTAGCCAATATTCAGCCTCCTCGGGTCTGTGAGAACCCGTAAAAGTAGGAGGCCTCAAGCGCTGGAATTGCTCGAGAAGGCCACTATTACCCAAAGTCCCCTTAGGGTATGCAGCAGGTGCAGGCTGAGGCACATCCTCAGCCTGAGCAGAAGGCTCTGAAGTCTCAGCAGGATGTACAGATGGTGAAGGTGGAGTCGCACTCCCACCCTACGATAAGGCACCTGCAATAGTGGCCAAGAGCTGCTGGTGCTGCTGCTGCTGCATCAACATCATCATTTGCTCAAACCTATCAGTAGGCGGGGCAGGCTGAGGCACGTACTGCGTCAAGGAAGACACACGGTTCTGCTCACGAACCAGGGTGTATAAGGTGGTAGTCCAGCTATAGGACTAGTGGAAGGCTGAGACGCAGGAATAGTCTCACGATCCGGGCCCAAACCAGGGTCCATACGACCATCTTTGTGGGAATGAGCCTGATCCATCGTATCAGTGAGTGTGAGGTGTGCCGTGCTCCACATATATTTTCGTAGCATGCCCTATACAACATAGGGTGCAATGCATGTAAGATAAAGTATAGTAACACAGTACACAATCACTTAAGCATTCCACACACTTCATAACAAAAGAGGCTACATGCATTTCATTTACCAAAATTGTCATAATACATGGAATACAGAGTTACATGAATCATGACAGAAGATGGATGGGAGCTAATACAACCAAAGCCTCAAACATCTAAAACATTCTACCACTACTACACCTATCAACATGAAAACATAAGCATTCTAAGGCGGGAACCAAAGCAAACTACAAGACAACAGTATGGATGACTAGGCATCTGAGTTTGGTGATGGAGAAGGGGTACTCTTATCCTTCAGGCAGCACATGATACTTTTTAACACGCAAGTTACTTTCTTGAAATTATGCTTTACAAGGCCCTGAAGATCCATGACATCCTGTCGTAGGACAGCTTGACCCTTTCATAGTTCAGCATGATCCTCCTCCAGTCGACCTATACGAGCATCCCAAGTAGCCCGATCAGTGCCCTATACTGGTGCCGTAGGAGGGGAGCTCTCCTCTATATCTTGGGCCTCCTCTTCCTCTTCTTCCTGTTCCTCCTCTTCTATCTCAACTCCATCTTCTGCCTCACTCTCTTCTTCCTCACTCTCCGTCTCATCATCACTCTCCTCAATTCGAGCCCGGTGTTGCCATGGCCCAATATTCATCTGATTGAGGGTAGTCTTATCGATGTGATGAACTGGCACCGGCATCTCCGCCCCAAGACTTAGCCAAAGTCATCTGCAATCTTGCATATGAGTCGGCCGAAGGGGAGAGAATCAGTCCTTCTAGCGGAGTGTGCAGTCTTAATTATTTGTTGCAACACGAACGTAGGCACACACAGGTTCGCTCTCTGCCCCACTTGATACAGGAAATCTACCATAAGGCGTGTACACTCACTGCGATTGCTCCACCTGGGGTAGATATTGAACGTGAAGATGTGATGAAGCAAGTGGAAGTCGTTAGACATATCGGTCGCTAGAAGACTTTTGTTCGGCTGCCACTCGACCAGTCGGCCACTACAAAGGAAACGTGTGTGTCGATCCCTTTCACGAGCACTTCTCAGGTTCAGCTCGCTAATATGCACCTCACCAAGGGGCACATTCAGAAGCCGAGATATCAACCTGACATCAACTGTGGCCAATCGATCCCTTCCACATGGGATCCGAACTGCAAGGGTTCGAGCGTAGGCTCGTGAATGTTGGCATAGAAAGCTCGGACAGAACTAGCATTGGCACAATACCTGCCATCAAATAGTGGACCTCAATGGGCTTCTTCCAGGAACTCAAACAACAGATACTCTCCAAAGAGCCGCCCATCCACCTAAGCTTCAAAAAGGGCCCTACCGCCCACATACACTCCATGGGACAGCTCCGCCAATAAAGCCCTTTTAGTAGGAATCTGGGGATCAAGATCTCACTTCGTCCGAAACTCCCCAGCGGCGCTTGTGCTAGCGGCGGCACCTCTCGGCCTCCTTGAACGCGTAGGGCAGCTAGGCCCAGCTTCATCCATGGCCCCCTTTCTCTTTCCCATGAGAGAAAGGATGGTGGAAATAGAGAAAATGGCCGCAACGAACTCGAAGAAGGCCACGGAAAGTGAAGAAAAATGAGGAAGAGGGCTGGAGGTTCTGGTTCTCCATGAATTTGAGACTCAACAGAGGTTGTAAAGGCCCAAATGATAAGGTTTGAACAAAGGAAATGAAGAGATGGGATGGGTTGAGAGCTTACACAATTTTGAGCTTCAAATGGGGGGTGTAGGAGCTCAAACGAAAGAGAATGGAGAGGATAGGGGAGTAGGTATGGCTGTAAACGATGGAGGGGTGTGGGTTTTAATAGGAAATGGCAGAATGGGCAATTGAAGGGGAGGTTTGAGAGGAAAAATTGAAATTTTGAAGGAAATGGAGAGCTTGAAGGTGAGTTTTATAGAGGTATGTGTTTGGGGTGGTTTTAAGCTACGGCCCACACATCAGGGGGTCACCATAGGCCCCAAAGATCGTCGACCCGAGAGGCCCGCCCGGGCCAGCCCATTAACCAGTGAGGTCCTCACCATCCTCTAGACTAATCGGTGATGCCTCGCCATTTGAGGGAGGTCCTCGTGCCCCCTAGGTCCCAAAATGATGTGGGGTCCACCTTGGGTCCCTCTGGATTTGCGTGGGTAGGCCTCCGACCCTGTTTTGAGCCGTTTTGGGTTCTTTCGGGAAGTTTCTGATACATATCTGTATTTACCGATCTCTAACGGCTGGGATGGGGTGAGTTGTGATCTAAACCCGTCGTTTGATGGTCTAGAAGTGTTTTGGGGTCGACTCGTGCGATCACGGTTGAGTACAGACTCAAACAAAATGACCGATTTCAGTGAACTTCGCCAATTGGCGAAATCGGGATACCTATGACTGTTTTCTACATTTTCTCGCACTCTCCTATGTCGAAATGCATCAGCGTACGTCGTGTGACCATAACCCAGGTCCGGTTTAATCCAAATCATGCTCTGATACCAACTTGTAACGCCCTGAAAATCGGGGGTCGAGTAGCAACTCAACACCCGAGTTCCAAAACATCACTTATGCAACATAAATGCTTATGATTGAATGTTGTCTGTGTTAGTGCAATAGTTATGAGTGGGATTATACCAAAATAATAATTCATACTCCAGATCAAGTTATAAAACACAAACGAAAGACTGAAAGATATATATAAATGCATATAAAGCCAGAAATAGTCACAATCAGTCTCCAGAGTGTGAACACTTTACTGAGTCACCATATACATGTATTAGGTTCAAAAATTAAAATGCCAAAAATGGTACAACTATAATGGTAAACCCTATAGTCCCGTCATCTGAATGGCCTAAGCGAAGCCTCCAGAGAACTGCATGTAGGAGAACTCATCCTGATCATCATAGTAATCAGGCTCAGCCTCCTATGTCTCGTCGATACCTGCATCTAAGACAGAGTCTGGTGGGTGTCCAGAACACCGTCCCGTAACGTGGGAGTGAGTAGCTAACTCAGTGGAACAATAAAGCATAAGTTAACATGTTATCAATTCAGTCAAGCAGTAATGATAAAGAGTACAATCAAATACTCCTAAATACTCTTATTAATGCAAGTATGGAATGCAGTCATGATGCATGCCCTCACTAATGCTCTCTCGTGCGACAACATCTTACATCCGCGGCATGCGTTCATCCCTCAGTGCTCCACATCTTCCACGCACATGCAGTGCTATGTTATGAGTGTGATTACCGAGTTATTATTAGTCATTTTCATACATCAGTATTATGAAACTAAAGTACCTTCCTTATATCATTCCCAAACAATGATCCATTCTAAGGTCATCAGTCCTAAATAATCTCATACGATGATACAGTTCTAGGTCGCTGTAAAGGGCTACCAGGGCTATCTCATGCACTTGTTACACCGCTCCCCCATCAACTTATCAATACAGGCCTAGTTTATACTCTGATTACTACGGGAAGTCTCGTCACCTCTCCGCAGATTCAAAGTATGCTCGAGGTCACTACAAAGGGCTGACAGGGCTGTTACATGCAATCGTAACACCACTCCCCCATCACCTTATTAGTGTAGGCCAACAGCTTAAATATAATATCCTATACCACCATATTCGGCTCACGAGTCTGGGTTGCTCACTGATCACTACGGGGAGGCTCGTGGCCACAGCGTAGGCCGACAGCTCGACCACAATGTCCCATACCACTATGCCCAGCTCATGAGTCTTAGCGGATCAAGGTACCAAGCTTAACGAGGTTACACTGGTAAGTTTGGTACCTTAGGTTCAAGTAGTAGCATCCAAACATGGTGAACACACATTAGGCAGATCGGGTTACTTGACGAGCTCAACTAGCACGAGCACATAACCAGCTGAACAACATGAAGTGCATAAGCACTTCGCGTGGCCTAACCACTGTCGCCAACCAAAGTACGACTCGGGTTCGTCAAACACATCCTACTTGGCGAAGGAATCTCAACCACGAACTCAAGTCTATCACTGATCGCCTGGACTATAACATAGCCCCAATCATATTTAATCCGTAACCAGAAAGCATATATAATAGTCAAAGCAGAATTAACAAAGTAATTCAAACATGTTAACAAGCAGGTTATAAAGCACAATATAAACAAGAAATACAATACATACATTTCATAAGTAAGTGATTAACTTAAACAACTTACATGAAGGAATTCATACACATCACTAAGGTAGTTGAGAATCTTATCTCAACACCTACCTAAAGCACAATCATCTAAATATTTACTCATACAAGCATTTTCACAAACACTTAGAATACACTTATTAACATACATAACGTATATTAGCCAAAAACATATATTAGGGCGAATCCTTTAGCCGAGTAAGTATTACAATATATATATATAGCATGTTCATACAGTAATTAATCATGGCAAACACACTTTTAAAATTTGTATGTATACGGTATTTTATACAAATATACAGAATACACAATATGCCATAATTTCCATACGCAATCAAAACACAAAACGAACATAGCATTGTGCATGTACAATAATACCCAGATCATGAATCTATCATTATCTAACATTGAAAGCATTGAAAACCATAACCTATATGTCTAAAGTTCGCACCTTACGCCGTAGAAATGTAACGAACTTAACAGAAACTCTATGCTTTCGTCAACGTCGATACAACGACGTATAACACAAGGTAAGTCAGCTACTTCGCTACTTGTACCAATAGGAACCCTAAAATAGGTTAGGGTTAGGATTTCTTACCTAGAAATGAAGTCGGAATCACCGGAAAAGCGATTAGATCGTGATAGTTAAGAACGTAGGATAACAAGGTAGAGTATCGGGAAGAATCTCTCACTTCTCTCACACTTTCTCTCTCTTTCTTCTCTTCTCTCTCCTAGGGTTTTCTCAAATTCGTATGGTGAGAATGAGAGAGGGTTTAAGGTCTTTATATAGGCCTAAAACTCACTAAACTAGACTCAGGATCATGGTATACCTAGGTTATGTCCAAGGGACATTTGTTCCATCTCAACGGAGCACTTCTAGAGCCCCCCTTGAGCCAAAGGTTGGACTTAAGCTCAATGACTATGGATCTAGGTTGAGTTAAGTTTTCATTCCAATCGGGTTCGCAGATCACACGTGGTGGACCAGTTTCAGTTCAACAGTCACTGAAACTCGATCAGGGTTACAAGTACATTGACCTGTGTATAAAATTTCTCCTGATCTGAGGGTGTATTTGGGTCAGATCTGACTGTCTGATTGCTTATATTTGGCACGCAAATGAAAAGTCTCAGATTACTTAAATTAGGTTTAATTTCTAAAGAAATCTTCATTTTTTTCACACTCCTCGCTCCGGGTTCAAGCGAATAGCCCCAGATTACTTTCTAGATTTGATTTCTAAGATAGTTGTCAAGTCCAGCAAGGAGGTCCTAATTCTATAACCTCGTATCATTCGGACTTTCAATGTGCGGTCCAAATCTGATACAGAGTTTCGTGATGCTCCCGAGAGCAACCGGGTAATGAGATTGATCCTAGATTTTAGGGTAACCTAGCGTCAATGATTCTACAAGTTTTGGGTCTTATAGATCGTATTTAAAGTGGATCAAATGGATTTCGTAGCTGATCTAGTTTAGCACTTAGTTAACTTTGTTAAATTTCTAAAGGATTTGGTCCTGTGTGATTTCTACCTAAGGTGGTACTTGGGTCTTTGTACGAAATTTTTTGAGTCGTTACAATCATGGACTTTTAAGGCCCATTCTGGCTTCATTCTTTGGAGCTTTTGCTTGATAAGCTTCATGTCTAGCTTCGTTGGCAAGTGGTGTACCACCAAATCTTCATCGAGCCCTGACATATCTTCGTAAGAGAAAGTAAAGTTGGACAACCTCTGCTTGTATTTCGGAGATAGCGATCTACCAATGCGCACCTCTCTGGGGAGTTCCTGTGATCCCAGGTTCACAACTTCAAAGTCGTCTGCCTCAACGTTGGCCTTTGTTTCGAACCTTTCGAGGGGATCCTCGAGTTCGAGAGCTATATCATCATTTCTCTCATTCAGGGCTTCATCCAAACCCATGAGCTTGAAGTCTAACTGTAGATCGAAATCGTATGAGTCGACCTTGAACTCCAGAGCTGTGTGTGGATTGTTTGGCACAGTGATTTTTGAAAGCTTTTCCAATTTTTAAATTTTTAAAGATTTTCTAATGTTTTATGATTTTGAGAAATATTCGATGTTTTTGTGTTTTTTGAAATATCTGCTATTTTTATATTTTGATTTTTTTTTTTAATTTTTTTACGTCGCCAAGGGATCCCAAACAGGATGGTATTGCAAACCAGGATTGATCATGTCTTGATTCGGGGTACCAACTGCTATTTACATTGGCATTTTTTTAAAGGCCGGCATCCGTGGGTGTCTCACCGGCTGATTCGATCATCAGAGGGATGGCTGTCCAGCCTGGTCCTTTCCCCCTTTCGATCTTAATATTCTACTCTACTTGTACCTGTGGGTCATCCATCCCGATGACCATGATGTCTGCTGGGCTAGGCTGAGAGTCGGAGTCTGATTCTATCTCTTCGCTCAGGAGTTGGAGCTCTTCGAGCTCCTCCGGTCCACCTTGCAGTGGGACCCTGATGTTTGTCCAATCAAGGGAAGGCCATTTCCCTTTTTCAATCCAATGAATGGGCTGCTTCTGCCCCTTGTGTTCTTGAGTTGTTGGTGGGGATGTTTCCTCTTGACAGTTGGTGGGGATGGGTGCCTCCTTGCTTTCGCCTAGGTGACTTACAACGAGCACTCTTGATCCTGGGCCCTCTATGGGTGGCCCTGTTTTCGTGTCCCTAGCCTCATGTGATGGATCCGGGGGTTCTTCCCCTGACATTGAGTGTGCCTTTGATGCTCTGAGGATCTTATCCCACCGTATTGACAGCCAAATAGATTTCTGGTTGGAATGTTCTGTTAGCTTGAGCCGCTGGAGGTGGTCCCAAGAGAGATTATCATGTCACCATAGTCCATTCCAGCCTTAACAAACTCGATGGGTATGCATTTGAACGGTTGCCTCTTTTTCGACCTTGTAGTCTGGTCTTCCGGTGTTGGTTGGTACCCCACTCCCTGCCTTTGCATGTTGGCACGAGCTGGCTTCACTACCATACCTTTCTCATGGAACTCAATACGGTAGTTCAAGATTAGTTGTTTAGCAGGAGGGATGACATATTCGACTGCGAGTGGGTAGGGATTGGCGATGGAGTTCACGATTTTGAACTCAAAACTATTATATGATATATCGCTCCCCGTGTGTTGGACGTCAATCACTGGAATGTCAGTTTCTAGGGTATTGACTGCCACCGGTAGGATGATTTCTGGTTCAGCTAGCACTGAGATGATCTGATTTCCTGGAGAGAATTTAACTCTTTGGTGGAGAGTGGATGTGATGGCTCCAACATCATGGAACCACGGCCATCCCAACAGAAGGTTAAATGAGGCAGGAATGTCAATGACCTGAAATGTGACAAGAGTCATGTCTGGTCCGATTTTAACTCAATGTCTATTTCCACCTCCACTTGCCTTCGAGAGTTATCGAAGGCTTTGACACTCATGGTGCTAGGCTTGAAAGAAGATGGTTCGATCTTCAAACATTCGGCAGTCTTTAAAGGGCAAACATTTTGGCTTATCCATTATTAATGAGTACGAGTGGTACTTTGAAATTTCTATAACAGATGTCTATATTAAGTGTGCGCCCATATTTGTAATCTTCAGGTGACAACTCATCATCAGAGAAGGTGATAGCTCGTGGTGCAAGTTGTCCGATCATGCTTGCCACCATTTTGGGAGGTACGTCAAGAGAGATATGCACATCATTCAGAGTTTTTACAAAGATTTCACGATGCGATCTTGACGTGCGCAAGAGTTCCTAGATGGAAATTTGTACGGGAATGGATTTGAGCTGAGCTGCTATGTCGTAAGCAACGTTAGCCTTGTGGGTTGTTCTCGACAAAGTTCCCCTGGTTTCTTTCGGATTATGATTATCTCTCCTTAAATACCTACCATTGTTACCCACTTCGACGCACTCTGGATAATGCCATGGGACTACCTTTGTATTATAGGAGAGAACCATCCATCCTTCCAGATATATCACCAGATCCTGAGGCTGTGAATTTGTTGTCAGGAACATTCGCGGTGGACTCAATAATGTCTCTTAAAGTATGACTGGATCCTGAGGGGGTTTAACAGTGGGATTTTCCTTCTCCTCTTGATGTGTGTTTTGTGAAGGAGGGATCCTCTAGGCATGTGCCAGTTAGTGAGGCATTAGAGAACTTGGGGATTGGATCGGGGGTGCCCCTTACAAGGTTAGCAAGGTTAGATCGGGAAGGCCTATCAGAAGAATGAGGGGTTCAAAATTTGACCTGTTTGGATATCTCAAGGATGGGGCTGGACATGCCCCTTGGAGAGAGAGAGGCTGAGATTATAACCTGGTGGGCGTTGTTGATGCCCTTTGGAAAATGGGAGGTTGTACTATTGGTGTTGCTTCAAGGATGAGGAGTGGTGATGTTAGTGTTGCTTCAAGGAATACCTGTGGCCCAGGCGAAGGCGCCTATCAGTTACCCCATGTCCGATTTGTTGTATCGGGCATAATTACCTGTATGGAGTGTCGTGGGGAGGAATATGTGGGATTCTCCTTTTCAATGATATTGACAATAGAGATGCTAGATGTGTTGGGTCCTGCTTGATGCGATGACAAGGGATTCTGAAGGAATGTTGGCTTGAGTGGTACTACCAGCCTGTGGGGTGATTACAATCTTCTACCTCTCGATCAAATCTTGGACCGCATGTTTCAAGGCAAAACAACGATCTGTTAGATGACCAGGAGCCTGGTGATATGCAAAATATTGGTTTTCATTGTATCCCGGTGGCAGGGGATTTGGCGGAAGTCGCGGCTGGAGTGGTGTCAGGAGTTGCCTTTGCATTAACGTTGTCAGGACCTGACTGTATGTTTGTGCGAGCAGAGTGAACTTCCTGCCCAACATGGCCTGCCTATATGGAGTTTGCATATTTTCTTTGGGTTGTTGTTGTTGTTGTTGAGGCGGCTATGCCTGATATCCCTGTTGGGCTTGCTGTGGTTGGTATTGTCTATGTGGTTGTGGTTCCGGTTGCGGAACATACTAGTTGCCTTGAGTTTTAGCGACGATGTTGTTAACCTCTATGGTGCATTATGCGGAAGCAGTGTTGTTTCCATTCCCATATTCGACAGGTTTCCCCTCAACTTTGTTTCTTTTGATTGATGGGGCCTGATACGGCCATGAAGAAATGGTCCCAGCTCTAATCCCGGCCTCCACTTGTTCTCCAACTCGAATGAGCTGGGAGAAATTTACGTATGGGTACGAGATTAGATATCCTGAAATGTTTGGGTTTGCCAAATGGACAATCATGGATATCTGCTCTTCATCATCGATGGGGTTTCTCATTTGGGCTGTCATAGCCCTCCATTGTCCTACATATGCTGGCAGTGATTCATCGCTTTTTTGTTTCAAGGCAGTCAAACCTGCCCTCCTTAGAGCCATGTTCAGATTGTATGAAAATCTGTCAATGAATGCCTGAGAGAGTCTTTCTCATGTCCTAATCCGATGGCTATCTAGCGATGTATACTAATCCAAAGTATTGCCCTTAAGAGATTTCTGAAAGAGCCGTATCAAAATGCCATCGTTCCCTACTATTGCATTGAGTTCCCTACAAAACGCTTTTAGATGTGCTGTAGGGCACCCACTACCATCATATCTTATGAATTTGGGTACTTCAAAGTTTTAAGGCACCCGAGCATTTGGAAAGGGACACAGGTCCCTAAATTTGGTGGATGGATGATCCACTCCTTGTTGCTTTTGCAATTAATTTTGCACCATCTGTAGTTGTTCCCATAGCTCCTCGATTTTCGACTTACTATGTTGTGGATACCTTGCCCCTTGTTGTAGGCCTTACACTGCTTCTTCCTCATAAGGATCGACTTCTTCAACCCCTTGGCTTCTGAGAATATGGGGTTGTTGAAAAGAGAATGGACTCCCGGAGGCGGGAGATTGTTGGAATTGAACTTCACTCCCTTTCGGGGGAGGGTGTAATGTTCGGAAATGGCTCCCGCCTGGGGTATCTGCTAATTCCGGAGTGTTGCTCCCATTAGGGGGAGTGAGCTGGACTCGAAACTGGCCCCCTTCATAGACATCCATCAGTTCTTGTCCATGATTCCCGTAAGGGGGAACTTATGTTGTAACCTGATTGTTGAGATGTGTTGAGTAGTGATGTGTGAGAGGATTGCTCCCGTTTGTTGGTTGCTGTTGCAACTGTGCTAATTCCTCTGGAAGAGGGAGTATGGGATTTGTTGGGGGGATGAGAGAAAAAGCGAATGGAGTTTGAGGGACTGAGTTGTTTTGCATACTAGGCTGTGTTACCTGTGTGTTTGGTGCAGCACTTGGCACTAGGCGAAGCAATATTTCTTGCAGTGCTTGGAAACTTTGGGCATCTCACTCATGATTACATTGTCTGGATGATTTGTCAGAACTGTCGGAGGTACTGGTATTGGTAATGGTGCTAGCATTGGTGTTGATGTTTCAGGAGCTGGCTGAGATGTCAGCTCTTCTTCATAAGTAGCTTGAGAAGTCATGGCCGCCCGGGATCGAGTAGTCATGATTCGATTTTATGCTTAAGCAAGTGTAAGCTAAAAACTATTTTTTGTATGAATGCAGTAATGATGTCCCTCGAGATTAAAGTACCAAAGACTTTCGAGTTGAGTCTCAGCTAGTGCGAGCTAGCAAATCCCCAGTGGAGTCGCCATTCTGTGAATGCTGAAAATCGGTGGCCATGCTGATTGGCGTGTTTTGGTTTGATTTGTAGGGGTGATGAGGTTGATTTGTGGATGTTGGAGTCGCCACTAGCTAATAAATCTCAAAATCCCGCAGTCGGCTAGAACCCGCGGAATACGTAACGTTGGAGAAATCCAAAGACCCTCCTACCTTAGATTGACTCCTGATCTGCGATCCCGGATTCCCAGTAAGGGACCTCGCTTACAAAGAGGGAAGGTGTTAGACACCCTCTCTGCACGTACCAATGTACGGTCTCTACTTGGTGTGGTAAAACAATCTCAAGGGATGATGAATGTTGGGGACGAGATACGACTAGACACACACGCAGATTTCTGATGTGACAAAATTCAAGATTTTGACAAGACACTGAGCATACGTCAAACAGCGTGTCTAGAAAGTGGATGTAATGATGTTTATGCAAAAAGTAAAGAAAAGTGGATTAGGTCATTAGGAATTTCTGATGTAACAGGATCCGTAGTACGGCAAGTCACAAAGCATACGTTCACTAGAGATCTAGAGAAGCAGAGGGGTTAAGAAGGGAATGGATGTCATGATGGTGAATGCTTGTATGAGATGATTTGATCTTTGGCTTGAACTTGAATAGGCTAAAACATGGACTGAACCATGACCAATCTGGGCTAAGCTTATGGATCGGAAAGGTTAAGAGGAAGGGATAGGGGGTGGCTAAAAGATCAAAACTCGAAAGTTTGGGAGCTCCTTCCCTTTCCTTCTCTCTCTCTCTCTCTCTCACTTGGATGTGGATGTGTTGTTATTAAAATGTGAAGAGGAGAGGGCTATTTATAGCCTTCTCCAGTGGTCTTATGGTAAATGTGGGGTTTAGGAGGGGTAAAAGCTGATGTGGCAAGTTGTGAGTGGTTGAGGGGAGAGAAATGCCACGTGGCGCACTCCCATTAGCTCTTGAGGTTGGTAAAACAGTAAATAAGGTCGGATATGGGGTAAAGCTGATTTCGGACGTTGGGCCAGCTGTTGCTCGGAGGACACATGCACCTTGCGAGCGGCTAGAACTGGAGTACCGCCTGGGCCGGGCTCGAGCGTATGGGCCTCGTGTGGCATGCTAGTTCATCTGATGGTCCATTTTTCATGTTTTCAACTCAGATGGGTTCATTCCCATGCTGACCTAGCTCTGATGGGTTTTATGTTTGGAATTTTGGGTTGGTTTGTGAAGTTCTAAGGGTTCAGATTTGGGTTTTGGGCTCTTGTTAGGGTTTGGATCAAGGTTTGGGGTTTGGTTTATTGATCATGGTCCAGATTTGCCTTTGTCTTTCCAAGATGTTAGCCTAGACAAGGTGTCTACAATAGCTTATTCAATTCTTTTTTCTCAATATCTTTTTAATCTTATTCTAAGAGGGTAATTTATATTATTCTTTGAGATCTAAGAGAATTGAATCAAGTAGCATTTGAGTTTTCCATTTATAAAATATATAGAACCTTAAACTCTTTTTTTCTACTTCAACACTACGCCATTTATGTTCAAGAAAGAAGTTCTTCTGCTACAAGTGAAAACTCCATTTGAAAGTAAGTACATTTACTGTATTTCATTTTAGATTTTTCTGAGATAACATGTGAAAACTCAATGAGGTTTATCTAAGATAGCCGGTGAAAATCTCAGTTATATGGCGCGATTGTGGTATTACCATCTTTATGTATACATTGGATGCATATTTTTTCTTTAAGTTCTAATTTATGATATACGGCACGATTGTGGTATTACCATCTTTATATATATCATGATCACGCATGAATTCAAGCAATCATGTTAAGGCATGCGTTCAAGTGCATGTAGTATGCATGTAATGCCATAAGTTTAGGGTCTGTTTAGCCCTTTGGGTAGAAAAATCACATGTAATCATTATATGCCACTATCATCTGTAACAATCCATGGTCATGAGATCAAATCGTAAATGAGATATCTCATGCATAGACAAATGTATTAAGGCACACTTGCATGGTGTATGAGTATGATCAATATCGATATATTTAAGTAAATGAATTTAGCAAACTAGAAAGTAAAACAACTATCATCCATAACTATCACGAGCACTATTTGCATTCACAGTCACACCTCATTCTTCACAAAATAGATATTACATTAGCAGCTTTAGCCCAGCATGGTTTTCTACTATTGTTGGGCACACCAGGCTTTACTCTAGCTGGGTAATATAGTTAATGAGCGGCAGCGGTATACAATTCATATATGGCCGGAAGATGGATGGCACGGATATACCATATAGCAAGTGAGCCCATGATGGACAGCATCAATAAAACTTATACAATACATCGGGCCCCACTTCTAAGTGAACCGTCAATTGGTTAGATTACAAATAATCATCATGTTGGTTCTACAATGGTTTAAAAGGCATAGGCAATACTCATACGATAGGGCGCGGGCCTAAGATGGACGGCTTGAATATATAATATACACATCAAAGTTGGTCGCAGTTGGTGGATGTGAGTATAACTTGTACAATGTGGTGGGTCCTACTTCTAAGTGGTCCCACCAACAGATGGGTTCACACGTAAACTTTACAGTGGGTCCACAACAAGTGGACAATGAATGTGACTCACATGCTTAAATTGGGTCAAGGATGAACGGTACAGATGTACAAGGCACACTCAAGGTGGGTCTATTGCGAGTTCCACGGAAGGGACCGGTTGGTAGAAAGGTAGAACAGTGTGGATAAAACTCATACATCGAGTGAGTTCTAAATTGACATCATGAGCATGACTTCACTTCGCAAATCAAGATGGGGTTTACGGTGGGCCCTAGGGAGGCTTCAATGGTGACCATTCAATCAGAACCATTTCCTGTTCTGTGGTTCATACCAGATGTGGATCTGTTTTAATTTTTGGGACACGACCCACCTGATGGACGATGTTATTATATATAACAAGGTAGCATCCATAACGGGCCCCTATTTTAAATAGTTGGTTGATCAGTAAATGTCACAGTGGGCCTTACGCACTAGTGGACCCATAAGGATTAGGTCCAAGCCATGGTGCTTTTATTGTATCTAGGTCTGGGTGTTAATACAACAAGTATTATTATTATTATTATTATTTTATTATTATTATTATTTTTACTCACGCACATAAACCCCCACACACTCACGCCTAGTGGGATTTCACCGCCTATGGATACTCGAACCCTACTCGAACCCTTACCGGATGTTGAAACTCCTAGCAGTCTACCACCCGAGCAAGACAAAGGATAGATAGCGTATAAAGCATCATGTGGGCACTGGAGTGTTTCAACTGTAGGTTTCTGAATTACAACCGTTTGTTGTGGTAGGGTTGTGTCTGGCGTGAGTTGTAAAACGGACAGTGGAGTGATCATAACTGGTGCATCAAGTGGCCCCACAGTTGTTTGAACCCAGCCGATATGTGTTTTCCCTTCAGCCAGAGCCATTGACCTTGCTCGACAGGTCCTGGACTGGAGAAAATGGACGCCATTGGATGCAACACATGTGGTGTGGTGGGCCACCTGTTGAGCAACAATTGGGCAATATGGGGATGTACACAAGGTGGGGCAATCAAAGCTTCGTATCTGTCCTCTTTCTGGGCCACGTGCTCAATCATGGGTTGGCGGAATAAATGCGAGCGTGGATTTGTCAAAGACAACTCTGTGGTCCCAAGGAATTTTAGTCGGTGGACATCATCATCATCATTATTTATGCCATGGGGTCCAGTCGCTGGACTGTAGGATCTGCCCATTTTCGTACTTACAACCTAGAATGGTAAGGCAAGGTGGATGGATGGTTTGGATATACAGGACATACATTAAGGCATCAAGATGGCTGATAACATCACTTCAATTGTAGGTTTATAAATCCCACGCTTTTTAATGGTGTGGGCCATTCAAGTTCTGGACTGAAATGATCTTTGGTGTGGCCCTCCTAAAATGAACTGGCCAAAAGAATGGACGGTGTGGATTTTACATGCATCATGGTGGCGCCATGGTGACTCGACAGCCCATCTGGACGTGGAAGGGACTGAGGTCCCTCTCTGGACGTCCCTTTCCAAAGAGACGTCCCACCTTTCCGCTCTTTATTTTCTTTTCGTTTTTTTTTTTAAAGAAATTTACAACTGTACGACCCATTTGCATTTTTAAGCCTATGCGAGAGTAATCCCCGTATGTACGGACGACTTGCCAGGGGTCGAAAATGCCCCTGCTTTTTCGGAGATGTGAGAGCTGGGGATTTCCTATGCGGATTATAACTGTAGCCTTAACCGTAGCCCATACTTTTTTTATATGTCCTTAGATATGTATCGAAGGTCTTTCAATATGTACTTCGATATGTATAGAAGGTCTTTTAATATGATCGAAAAAGGTCAAGAACGTTCCAGCGAGTTTGCCTAAAAAATCCTGCAATTTTCGATACATATCGAAGCTCTTCGATGTGTATCGAAGGTGATTTTCCTTAGGGCTACGGATTATAACCGTGGTCATAACTGTAGTCCGTTGCAGTCTATACAATTATTTTTTTTCTTTTTTAATTTTTTTAATACATGAAAATCTTTATTCTATCTACAAATTTCTCTAATACATATTTATATAATTATGTATATATAAGCATATAAAAAAAAAATTTCTCTCTTTTTTTCATTTCTTTCTTTATTCATTTAACAAGAATATCCTCTAAACTAAAATTAGTTACTTGACGTACTCTATATGATTTTGGGGTAGGAGAAGCTACTTTAGCCAACCAACCTAGTTATTTTCCAAGATTCCATCAGGTCAATGGTCAAAAATCTATTTCATTCACTTTGCAGTCAATTTCAATCATTTCGCGGTCAATTTCATTCATTTCATTTACTTCGCGATCAATTCCATGCATTTCACGGTCAATCCCAGTGATTCCCCTTCACTTCACGGTCAATTCCATGCATTTCACGGTCAATTCCTTGCACTTCACAGTCAATTCTGTGCATTTCGCAGTCAATTCCCTTCATTTCATGGTCAATTCCATGCATTTCACGGTCAATTCCGACAATTCCCCTTCACTTCATGGTCAATTCCATGCATTTTGCAGTCAATTCCCTTTACTTCACGGTTAATTCAATGCATTTCACGGTCAATTCCATGCATTTAACGGTCAATTCCGGTGATTCCCCTTCACTTCATGGTCATTTCCATGCATTTCACGGTCAATACCGTCGATTCCCCTTCACTTCACGGTCAATTCCATGCATTTCACAGTCAATTCCCTTTACTTCACGATCAATTCAATGCATTTCACGGTCAATTCCATGCATTTCACAGTCAATTCCCTTTACTTCACGATCAATTCAATGCATTTCACGGTCAATTCCATGCATTTCACAGTCAATTCCCTTTACTTCACGATCAATTCAATGCATTTCACGGTCAATTCCCTTTACTTCACGGTCATTTCAATGCATTTCACGGTCAATTCCATGCATGGAATTGACCGTGAAGTGAAGCGAATTGACCGTGAATGCATTGAAATGACCGTGAAGTAAAGGGAATTGACCGTGAATGCATTGAATTGACCGTGAAGTAAAGGGAATTGACCATGAAATGCATAGAATTGATCGTGAAGAGAACGGGAATCGTTGGAATTGACCATAAAATGCATGGAATTGACCGTGAAATGAAGGGAATTGACTGTGAAATGCATTGAATTGACCGTGAAGTAAAGGGAATTAACCATGAAATGCATGGAATTGACCATGAAATGAAGGGAATTGACTGTGAAATGCACGGAATTGACCGTGAAGTGAAGGGAATTGACCGTGAAATGCATGAAATTGACCGTGAAATGAAGGGGAATTGTCGGGATTGACCGTGAAATGCATGGATTGATCGTGAAGTAAATGAAATGAATGAAATTGACCGCGAACTGATTGAAATTGACCGCGAAGTGAATGAAATGGATTTTTGACCATCGACCTGATGGAATCTTGGAAAATAACTAGGTTGGTTGGCTAAAATAGCTTCTCCTACCCCAAAATCATATAGGGTACGTCAACTAACTAATTTTGGTATAGAAGATATTCTTGTTAAATGAATAAAGAAAGAAATTTTAGAAAAAAAAAACAGAGAGAGAGAGGGAAAAAAAATTGATATGCTTATATATACATATTTATATAAATATGTATTAGAGAAAATTGTAGGTAGAATAAAGTTCTCCATGTAAAAATAAAATAAAATTGCACAGACTGCCACAGACTACAGTTATGGCTACGGTTATAATCCGTAGCCGTAGGATAAATCACCTTAAAAAATTACAAGATTTTTTAGGCAAACTCGCTGGACAGTTCTGGACCTTTTTCGATCATATTGAAAGACCTTCGATACATATCGAAGTACATATTGAAAGACCTTTGATACATATCAAAGGATATATTGAAAAAGTAGGGGCTACGGTTATTGCTAGGTTATAATCTGTAGCGATAGGAAACCCCAGCTTTCAAAAATCACATTTATGAAAAAGTAGGGGCATTTTTGACCTTTGGCAAGTCGTCCATACGTATGGGGATTATTCTCGCGAGGTAAAAAGAAGTGGGCTTAAAAATGTATATGGGTCATAAATGGGTCGTATAGTTGTAAATTTCTCTCTTCTTTTTTTTTTTCTCAAATAATGGCAACTGCAGTGGGTCCTTGGAGTTTTCAATTGCAAGCATTAAGCTTCAACCATGTGGCCCGCTGAGCTTCGGATTGGCCTGGATTTTGGGCTCTCCACCTAAAATGATCTAGTAAAATGGATGGACGGATTGGATGAAACACATATGTCATGATGTATCCATAGTGGGCCTCATGGTACAAAACATAAAAGCTAAAAAAGTTAAGTTTGAACGTCCAGGGAGTCCGGATGTCCTCTGCTTCTCTTATTTTATTTCCTCTCTTTCCTTTTTTTTAAAAAAAATTATTATTATTTATTTTTTATTATTATTATTTATAAATGCCTATCACAACCTAAGGCGGCCCATGAGTCTTTAGGTAGTGGAGGCATTTGATCTATAATACTTCCTACGGTGTGACACACCGAACTTGTTGGTGTGAAAATATTGATTAAAAAATATTATATTATATATATATATATTGAAAAGTTTGTTTGAAAATTTTAAGTTTTTTGGTGTTTTGGGAATAGTTCCGTATGGGAAAGGAGATAAGAAAATATTGTGTTTATATATGAGGTGTGGAGTACCTTATTATTTGCTTGGTTGATCTATGGAGTATCGAGACTTACGTGTTCCAGTGCGACGCGCATGAGACAAAAATTCAAAAACAAATTTAGAAATATCTACGAATTGCGAATTGAGGAAGAATCCTACAACTGCATGCGATATGACGACAGATCAACGATAACGGAACAGTGGAACTAGTGTTTACTTCTTGGTTGAATCTATTGGACTTAGAAGATTAGCACATATAGGGTATAGTATATTAAGATCCATGACTAAGAATGGTCTAATCTCATACATAAATAATGAGAATGATAAATGTGAAGAAGTGTGCATACGATCCAAAATGACAAAGAAACTGTTTCCTAGTGTCGAGAGATCATCTCAAGTATTGGATCTTGTGTACAATGTTACTCATGGAGGTAAAATGTATTTTATGTTCTTTATTGATGATTTCTCTAGATATGTGTATATATACCTATTAAAGAGTAAAGATAAAGCACGAAACATGTTTAAAGTACATAAAGCAAAAGTAGAAAATCAAGTAAATAAGAAAATAAAAATTCTCCTTAGTGATAAAGGAGGAGAATACTTCTCGAATGAATTCTCTAACTTCTGTGAAGAACGTGGATTAATACACCAATGTATTGCACCATATACACCGCAACAAAATGGTATAGCAGAAAGGAAGAATATGACGTTAGTAAAGATGGTCAACTCAATGATAATACAAGCAAAGTTGCCACTGAGTCTATGGAATAAAGCACTGCTTGCAGCATGTCACATTCTAAATAGAATTCCTTCTAAGAAAAATAAAATATCACCATATGAGATATGAAACTGTAAAAAACCCAACCTAATAAAGTGCACCTTCGTAGGGTATGTACAAAATAGCAAAGCATATAGATTCCTTTACTTAGAGTTTAACACCATTATAGAATTAAGAGATGTTGAGTTCTTTAAAAACTCACTATCCTTAAAGTCAAAGGATAATGAGGTCCAAACTCCCAGTAGAGAACTAGTGAATATAACTCCACAAGAGGTGAAAGCTCCAAGCGAACCTTGTAGGAGCCAGATGGTAATAATAGAAAAGAGTCTTGATGCTGATCAGATAAACTCGCAGCGTATCTTTTTCCATCTTACAGAAGGAGATAGAGAAAATGTTATCAGAAAAAATACATATAGTAATGACTATAGAAGATGACCCTAATACATTCAGTGAGGCCATGTCTTCTGGAGACTCAGCCTTTTAGAATGAAGCCTTTAACGATGAAATGGAATTTATAGTGTCGAATTAAACATGGGAACTAGTAAATTTACCTTCAGGTTCTAGACCTATAGGTTGTAAGTAGATATTTAGGAAGAAATATCAAACTGATGGGACTATCCAAACCTTTAAAGCCAGATTGGTAGCTAAAAAGTTTAGATAAAAAGAATGGATAGATTATTTTGACACATATTCTCCGATGGCTAGGATAACATCCATTAGGATTTTATTTGCACTAGCATCTATATAGCATCTTCACATCCACCAAATGGATGTAAAGACTGCTTTCTTGAATGTTGACATCAATGGGGAGGTATACATGGAACAACCCAAAGGGTTCGTTCTACCAGGAAATGAGAATAAAGTTTGTATACTGATTAAGTATTTATATGCACTAAAATAAGCACCTAAACAGTAGTATGAGAAGTTTGATTCGAAAGTACTATCTCATGGTTTTATATATAATGTAGCTGACAAATACATATATTCTAAAGTTAATGGTGACTGTGTAATTATTATATGACATGTTAATAATAAGTAATAAAATGGAATGTGTAACTAAAACAAATAAGTTTTTTTCTTCCATATTCAAAATGAAGGATCTTGGACATGCGGATACCATCCTAGGTATAAAAGTTAAAAAAACATAATGTAGGATATGCATTGTGTCAATCTCATTACATTGAGAATATACTAAATAAGTTTAATCATTTCAAAATAATAATAAAAAAAATACCTCATTTGATCCAAGTATCAAGTTGAATGAAAATAACGGAAGAGCAGTTACACAACTAGAGTATGCAAGTTTTATAGACACTCTTATAAGTATTATAATGTGTAAAGCACACCTTGTTTGTTAAATTTCGTTTAGATAAAATAGCTTATGAAGTGACCTTCGAATGTAAATCAAGATGGAAAGTTCAAGTCAAGTAGAAGATCAATATGGAAAGTTCAAGTTCTACTTAGATGAAGATGGAAAGTTCAAGTTAAGTACAAGTTTTACAAAAGTTCTAGTACAAGGTCATGCTCCATCAAGAAATTCAAGCTCTACTGAAGAATCTATCTAGTAGAAGAGCAAGCTCCATAAAGTTCAATCATCTAATCTACTTCAAAGTTCAGTCATTTCAAGTATAATGAACCCTAGAAAGACCTCAGGTTTAGGTATTTTCAAAATCTACTTTAAATGGGTTTTTATGCTTATGGTTGGCTAAGACTCGACTAATCTAAGTTATGGCTCGACTAGTCTAACAAAGTTCGACTAGTCCTAGTTCAAATAAAAAAAAATGGATTTTCTGTCACACCTTTGATCAGTCGAGGAGACTGCTCGACCAATTGAATGTGGGCCTTCGACCAATTGAGGGTTGCTCAACTCAAAGTCCAGCAACTGAATTAGTTTGGATTTCGTGCACCCTCGACTAGTTAAAGATCTTGCTCGACCAGCCGAACAGGGCCCTCGACCAGTCGAAAATCTGTTATATCTTATTGTTCTCAAATTTAAAAATTTGTTGGAGCAGAATCTGGTTCTTAGACAAGTTGAAGACTGTCTTAGACGAGTCGAAGTAACAACTTCTTTGCCTATAAATTGAGACATTTTCTCAATCCAAAAATACAATTTAAGCCTATTAAATCCTTTTTAAAGAGAGAGAAATCTCTATTATGCTCAAGCTATTGCACGGTATTTATTAAATAATTTTAATAGCTTTTTATTTAATTCTTTGATCTCTTATTATGTAAATTTCATAATATAAAGAGATTAAATACTCTTCTTTTGGGATCTTAAAGGAATTCAAATAAGTAGTCATTGGTTTGAATCTATTTAAAATCAATTTAAAACCTTGAACCCTTATCTATATGACTGAACATTGAATGATCTACATTCAAATGAAGTGGTTCTAGGGCTATATCGACAGATACGTCTTCAAAGGAGAAGATAAATATATATTTCTTTTTGTATTTTGATTTTTATTGAGATACCTAAAAAATCTCATTTGGTTTTCCTGAGATAGCCAGAAAATCTTAGTGAGGAGTTTCTTATTTGTGATAGCCTGATAAAATCACAACTGTATCAGGTTTCAAGGTGTTCTTGTTACAATCATATTTATAGTGAAAGCCAATATCACGTGGATAGTGATTATTAGGAGTGGAGTAGGTGTGACTATTTGAGAATAGTTGTTGACACACCGAACCACTATAATTCTTGGTGTTGTAGTGAATACCTTTTATGTTTATGTGGTGAATGGTTGTAATCTTTTTAAGTTAAAGTGGTAAATGCTTGTAATAATTTAGATTTTATTAACTCTTGCTTGGTTTGGAATTTTGATTCTTACAAGTTTCGTGAAATAAGGTCGTCCTGGCTAAACTTGTTTGGGTGAAGGTTGTTCTACGAACCAGTTTGAATTAAGTTTTTAATACTACTTGAATTGAGACATCTGGTTTATTTACTATTTCTGCACTTTACTGAATTATTTGGCATAGTCCTATTCACCCCCCTGTTACGCTCTTATTTTCAACTCAATGTATGATATGATGATATGCAATGCGCTAGACCAGATATTACATATGCTGTAAGTAAACTTAGTAGGTTTACTAGTTACCCCAGTGTGGAACACTGGAATGGTATTATTAGAATTCTTAGTTATTTAAAAGCAATAAAAGACTTATGGCTATTTTACTCAGACACTACTAAAAAAAATGAGTAAAGGATACGGACTATTTAAGTTTTTAGCTACGGATATAAACTATAGCTAAATTATTACGGATTAAATCCGTAGCAAAAAGGTTCTACATCACTAGAAATTGACAGTCATGTAGGGACTTTTTGAGGCCCACCACAACATATGTTTTCTATTTAATCCGTCCATCTATTTTGAAATATAATTTTAGGGTATCATCTCAAAAAATGAGGTATATCAAAGGCTCAAGTGGACCACACAGTAGGAAACAATAGAGATTAAATCACACGTGATTCTTATGGTGTGGTCCACTTGGGCCTTCAATATACCTCATTTTTTGGATCATTCTCTAAATGTATTTATAAAAATGAATGGATGGAATGGATAAACCATATACATCATGGTGGGCCCCATGTTGGTACCCAATCCACGCCCAAAATAATTAGGCGCATGCTCAAAACAGAGCCACTCGCTGAAATCAATATACGACCCTCTCTCTCTCTGTGCTCAAAACTGACTCTCCCTCCTTACGCCCAAAACCCTCTCTCCCTCTCTCTCAATCATCCTATTTTCAAAACCCTAGCATTTTCTCTCTCTCGATATCTCAACGGACTTGGAAAGGTGAGAGATTTCTCCTTTTCTTTTTATTGATTTCCTTATATTTTGCGAATCTTCTCCAATTCTCGACCGAAGATCTTGATTATCAGTGAAGAAATGGGATCTTTTTGTCATGATTTTGGAATTTATCACCTCATTTGCTGCATTTCCAGCATTTTTGCTCTCATTTCTCCATTTAAAGTTTTGTTTATGTGGTTAAAACTGTTTGATAAAATGCCTCAACAAGGATGGCACATGCACAATGGCTACGTATATGCATGTGGATTGTTGCATTCTCGAGGTACATTCATGTTTTTGAAAATTGGGGCAAATCTCAGGTGGACCACACCACTGGAAATGGTGGTGATAAATGCACAAGCCCATGAGCAGGGGCTGTAAATGTGGAGTGTTTTTGTGTTGATTTTGTATTGTATTTGGAGTGTTTTTATGTTGATTCTGCATATGGATTTTGATTGTTAGCATTTTCTGAAGATTATGGATGTGGGTTCATTGGCTCTTGCAAGGGTTCGTACGGGCTTTTGCATGGGTGTTATGATTTTCAGAGCATTAGGCAAGATTTTACATGAGATTATTTTTAAATGGTTGAAGTGTTGCCTGTAGATTCTGCGTGTAGTAGGTTTTGATTTTGAGCATTTGGTGAAGATTATGCATTACATGTTGTTTCTGGTTCTTCAGGGTGCGTTTGGATGCAATTTTAAATTGGATTGCAATTCTGTTGTGTAATAAAGTGGAGATAAATAGATTGTAGTTAGCCTTCCTATCGAGGGTTGAGCTTCAAATTGTAGTCCTGTTCCTCTCAAGTTGGACTCAAATGAAACAGACTGCAAGTTGAGGGCTTCTTTCCCCGTATGCATACTAGAAAACATCATTAGTATTTCTCATTTATTCTTGAACAAACCAAATATTTGCTGCAATTCAATTCACTTGATTTATTTCTTTTTGTAATCTGGATAAAGTTTTGGTTTTCAAAGTTTTCGTGCCATTGTTCCTGCATATTGTATTTGATTAATTCCACCTCGTTATGACTCGATTGCCTTGATGGGTTTTGGTTTTGCAGCATTTGGCATGGACTCTCCTTGGTGAATTTTAATCCTATTATGTATATATATTTTTTTTGTTCATAAATAGTCTGGAGTATCTCCTCATTCATTGTGAGTTTGATTCAGCAATATGAGTTGGTTCTTGTGGCTCTCAATGGGTAAGAGAAGGAAACTTCTTTGGCAACCCACCATGTGGGCCGTTGTGTTGTCGATTTGGAAGGAACAAAATCTTAGGACCATTAATAACAGATTTGATAAAAAGGACATTGTTTTTCTTAGGGCCAAAGGAGAGTCATTTCTTGGGCGTTGGCACTGAACCTCTTTATGGGTGATGATAGGGTAGATCTTTTACGGGACTTAGTAAATGCGTTGTAAAATCTAGGTACAGTGAACTTGAGGGATGGCCCCTCACCATCCTTCTCTTTATTGTGTGCTTCTCTGTGATTGTATCTTTTGTTTGTTTTAATAAATATTCTATGTTACTAGTCAAATAAATAAATAAATAAAAGAAGAAGAAAGAAAGAAAGAATCTTTTGGATTCTTATAGTGTTGTCTTGAATCTGCAATTGGTTTTTATTTTGGTGTGTTTTGTTGAGATTCTTAGTTGGGTTTTGTTTAATGCTGTCTTTTATGCTGCTTTTGATTCTCGATTCACTTTGTAGTTATTCTGTTATGGGTATTTGATTCCTTCCACCTAACCCAGATTTGGTCATGTTGGAGTTGGTGTGTTTTTAAACTGGTTTTGATTCTTTTGCAGCATTTTGTAGTGTTTTGTATTGATTCAACATATGAGTTTGGGGTTCTTGTGGTGTTCCATGTTGATTCTGCAAATGGATTTTTTTTTATTTTTTTAAATTTTATTTTATGATTTTATAAATGGGTTGACTTTATAAATGTGTATATGTAATGTCTCAAAAAAATCCGTAGAAAGACCCAAGCACCACCTCAGGCAGAAGTCCCTACGGACCGTATTCTATAGAAATTTAGATGGAAATTAATTAAGTACTAAACTAAATTAATCGGTGGATTTAGCTGAACCACTATTTATACAAATGAAAAGACCCAAAACCATCAAAATTGCTAACTCAGCACTACTTAAAAACCTAGGAAAAATCCCAAAACCATGTTGCTCTCAGGAGTGCATTAAAACTCCTTATCGGACCTGGACCACACGTCAAAAGTCCGATGACCGTGAAATTATAACTTTATGACCGTCTTATTGGGCTTAATAACCATCGTAGGAATCAATCCCAAATAGTATCCAGAAATGCACAACTTGAGCCCTGAGCGAAATGTGTGAGAAACGCGAATATCTTTAGAAAACATAAAGAAACTTAAGTAAATTAGGCCGTTCACTTGCACGTGAAATTGAAGATTTTGGACCATTAGTTTCAGACCGAACTTCACTTATGGATCAGGAAAATTTCGCTACACATATCGGTATACTTGTGGCCCTGATCGAGTGACAACGACTGTTGATCTGATATAGGTCCTTCATGGTCGATCAACCTATCCAATCGCAATAAAACCACATCCTGGCATAGATCCATCGTCAGGGGACTAACCCTATGCCATAAGTGAGTAATGGACCTCTAAGTGAGCCCCGTTTACCCGAAATAGACGCCCTTTGGTTATAACCTAAGTATACCATGGCCATGGGGCCATTTGCACCAGTTCTGGGCCTATATAAAGCCCTTAAACCACCCCATTCCTATCCCATACAAATTATCTCTAACCCTAGGAGAGAGAAGAGAGTAAGGAAGAGAAAAGAGTAGGGAGCAAGGGGGAATCCTTAGAGTTTGCTGCAGTGATTCTTTCTTGCTACTCCACGCATTGAAGCGCCTTTACATCTAGCTAACTGATCCATTTCAACTATGATTTAGGTAAGAAATACTAACCCTAATCTTGGTTTAGAAAGCCGGATTGAGTAATCGATGAAATAGCTAACCTATTTTGTAATTTAGGTACCCGTTGTTCTGTATTGGGAACATAGGATTCGAACCGAGTTTGAAACGAGTATTTTGACCAAAGGTGATGATTATAAACATTTAGGTTATAGTTTTCAAGGCTTTCATTGTCAGTTAATGATTTATGTTTGACTTGATTGCTGCCATATGATCTTAGTTATGACGTTTTCACCAAATTATACATGTGTGAACTATGTTGAATATATGATGCATTCCATGTGTTTGTTGAAATGTTTGAATGAATATGAAATTGTGATTTGTGCTTGTCATGACTATAAATCTAAGATTCATGTTTGTCATGTGTATCACGATCTCTTTATGTAATGAATTGTTATAGTTCATGTCGTAACTAATCTAGTCTATGTATTTAGTTATGTGTAGTCTAAGTGTTTGATAAAATGTCTGAATGAGAAATTGTTGATGAATTGGATTTAATAAGGGTATTGAGATAGGATTCTCAATTACCTTATCTATGTGTATAGTTTCCTTCATATAATCTTAATTTCGACTACGCGATTTATGGGTGAAATGCAATGTTTGGTAACATGTTCAATATATTTGATGAAATGCTCAAATGAGATATTGATTTAAATTGTTTGTTAAATGCTGATATGACTTTCACATGTATTTACATGCTAAATCCGAGTAGGATTGGGATTGCAACCTAGTCCAGGCAATCGGTAATGATTTTCGTTGAGTGGCCGAATTTGTCTCGCCACATTTGATACGTTCGGTGAATCTAGGTTTTATGACAATTGTCAACAGTGGTTAGGCCACGTGGAGTGCTTATGCGATCCATGTTGACTAATTCAGCGTAAGCTCGTACTAATCGAACTTATCTAATAAACAGATGGGGCTATTGTGTGTTTACCATGTATGGACATCACCGCTTGAATCTAAGGTACCACTTACCAATGTAAAGAACCATTTCAACTATATTACCACGATCCCCTAAGACTCATGAGTCGGGCACGGTGGTATGGGACACCGTGGTCGAGCTGTCGGCCTACGCTGGGGTGACGAGCCTCCCCGTAGTGACCAGTGAGCAACCCAAACTCGTGAGCTGAATACGGTGGTATGCGATACTGTATTCGAGCTGTCGGCCTACGTTGAAGTGATGAGTCCCCTTGTAGTATCCGCGAGTATAAACTCTTAAATTTGCCTATCGACTGCTTTATACTAAGGGTGATGCCCTACAACTTACCTATCGTATGTGATTAACTAGGATTGATGACCCTAGATGGATCCTTCGGTTTGGGTTAATGATATAAAGGGAGGTACCTTAGCTTCCCGAATCTGCTGTATGAATAAGCCTAATTTTGTGCTAGGCTAACACGATCATGCACCGCGTTGCATGTGCTTTGGCGAGGAAGTTGCACGTTTAAGGAGTTTGTCATGCGCGAACAATTGACGGAGTCACTTTTGAGGGAGCTTTGTGTGAGGGCATGCATCATTACTGCACACCATCCCTGCATTAAGAAGAGTAGCTAGGAAGTGATTGTTGTATTACTTTATCACTACAGTTTGATTGAATTGATAACATGTTAACCCTTGCCTTATAATACCACTGAGTTGATCACTCACTCCCACTATGGGACGGTATTTTAAAATACCAACCAGACTCTTTTGTAGATGTAGGTGATGACAGAGTCTATGCAACTGAAATAGACTTCATGGCTGAGGAGGAGGAATTCTCCTATGTTTAGCTATCAGGTGGGTCTATGTAGACCTCGTGCTAATTCGACGGGATTACAAGGTTACATGGATTAGTTGGACATTTACATTTTGATACTTTATAAATTTTGAAACAACACATGTTTATATTCAGCCCCGTGTCATACTCATACTCTAGAGGTTGCAACACCCTTACATACTTATATATATATGTGTGTGTGTGTGTGTGTGTGTGTGCGTGCGTGTGTGTGTGTTTCAATCTTCCACTTGCTAAATTTTATTTATCTCTGGAGTATGATATGCTGTTTGGATATAATCCCACTCATTTTAATACATTAATATGGACAACATTTAAACATCATTATCCATGTTACATAAGTGATGCGCTGGATCTTGGGAGTTGAGCTTTGCTTGACCCTCGAAATCTAGAGCATTGCAAGATGGTATCAGAGCATGATTTGGATTAAACCGGACCTGGGTTATAGGTAACACGACGTACTCTAAACACACTCTGATTTAGGATGGGGGCGATGAAATGTAGAAATGATCGTAGGATCCCAAGGTTTTGTTGACGAGTGAAACAGACTATTGTAATGTAGCCCGTACATGTCCAAGAACATGTGAAATGATCTCAGTCCTCTTATACCATCAATCAATGGGTTTGAGCTAAATTTCGGCGAATTCCGAACTTGAAATGAGTCAAAAGGCGTGAATACGTGCCTCTTAGACCAAGAAAACACTTCATACGGATGTAGAGGCCCAAAACAGAAAATCCTGTGGGACCCAGGGGGTCCCCCGAACATGCACGGCACCCCGGGAGGGGGTGGCCACCACCCCAGGGTGGAGCAACCGCGGACAGTCCAGGGAGGCACGGCGGCACCGCTCGGTCGGCGATGCACCGCCCGACTTTACAGCTGGACCATGGCGGACCTGCGGTTCCGGCGGCCCACTGCCCTCCACCCATTCATATGAGGCCCGTCCACGTGTGGGACCACCCTATTTCACCCCCTTTACTCCATTTTCCTCCCATTCTATGATTTCTAACCCCTCTAAACCCCCAAAAATTCCATTTTCTTTCTCAAATCCTCATTCCACACACTCAAAGCTTCTTCTTCTTCTTTTACATTTCACACCCATCCTCCACCATTTTCTCAAACCCATCTCTTACAACTCTCCATCTTTCCCATTTCCTCACATTTGAGCATAAAACACATTTTTTGTGTCTCATAACTCATAAACTCTCCCACCCAACTTCAATCTCCAAGCTTTTCATACTCCATGGCTCTTTTTAAGCTTGTCACTGCCATCTTTTCCATCTCAACGCTCCTTTCCCTTATGGGAAAGAGAAGAGCGACCCCGGATGAGGCCGGGCCGAGCCGTCCAACCCGCTCGAGGAAGTAAGCGAGCGCCGTGACTACTACAAGTGCCGAGCGAGAGCGAAGATCGAAACTGGACCTCGATCCTTAAATTTTGTCGGAGAGATCGCTACCGGCGAGCGCTGAACTAAGTAAGTTTCGTAACCGCAAAGTTGTATTTGAAGAACATGTTGATGAGAAATTATTTGGATTGTACCCAGTGATTAACCTCTTGTTGGAGACTGGGTGGGGTCCCATATTTAAAGGCAAGTCTCATGCAAGTGAAGGCACTGTCCGACCCTTCTATGCCCACATACGGAACCCACTACTGGAGCCTCTTTAGTTTACAATTCCTTTGGGGAGGTAGGAAGTCATAGTTGATGTAGATGTGATGGCCTGTATCATGGGAACTGAGTGTGTGTGCTTGATTTCAACGACAGTTGGGATGACTGTATTCCCTATGATGAGTTCGCTTATACCAACAGCTTTCAAGCGAGCATTGACATGGCTCCCTACGAAGCACTGTATGGACGCCCATGTGGAGCACCACATTGTTAGGTAGAGGTTGGTGAGAAGAGCCTGATTGGCCCAGATTTGGTTTAGGCGGCCTCAAAGAAGAATGATATTATCAGGCGTCGACTCCTTGCAGCCCAGAGTAGACAGAAGAGTTACGCCGATACAAGACAGAGACAACTAGAGTTCGAAGTTGGAGACCATGTATTCCTGAAGGTTTCCCCAATGAAGGGAGTCGTTCGATTTGGCAAGAAAGGAAAACTCATACCGAGATTCATTAGCCCGTTCCAAATTTTAGATCAAGTAGGTGTGGTAGCATACCGCCTTACTTTGCCCACACCACTCGCTGGAGTACACAATGTATTTCACGTGTCGATGTTAAAGAAATATATTCTTGACCCTACCCATATTATGAAATGGGAGCAAGTACAGATAAGTGAAGATGCTACCTATGTACTGCGACCAACACGTATTCTCGATAGGAAGGAACAAGTGTTACGCAACAAAGTGATCCCGCTTGTGAAGGTATTGTAGACTCACCACACTGAGGAAGAGGCTACTTGGGAAACAGAAGCTGAAGTCCGTAAGAATTACCCTCAGATCCTCGAGGAGTACGAAAAGGTACTAATTTCGGGGATGAAATTTTTCTTTAAGGGGGGTAGATTGTAACGTCTCGGAAAAATCCGTACAAAGACCCGAGTACCACCACAGGTAAAAGTCCCTAAAGACCGTATTCTATAGAAATTTAAACGAAAATTAGTTAAGTACTAAACTAAATTAATAGGTGGATTTAGCTGAACCACTATTTATACAAATGGCAAGACCCAAAACCATCAAAATTGCTAACTCGACACTACTTAAAAACCTAGGAAAAATCCCAAAACCATATTGCTCTCAGGAGCGTATTGAAACTCCGTATTGGACCCGGACCGCACGTCAAAAGTCTGATGACCGTGAAACTAAAAGGTTATGACCGTCTTATTGGGCTTGGGCTTGACAACCATCATGGGAATCGATCCCAAATAGTATCCAGAAACGCATAACTTGAGCCCTGAGCAAAGTGTGTGAGAAATACGAATATCTTTAGAAAACGTAATGAAACTTAAGTAAATTAAGTCATTCGCTTGCACGTGAAATTGAAGATTTTGGACCGTCAGTTTCGGACCGAACTTCACCCATGGATCAAGAAAATTTCCCTGCACATATCAATATACTTGTGGCCCTGATTGAGTGACAACGACCGTTGATCTGATACAGGTCCTTCATGGTCGATCGACCTATCTAATCACGTTGAAACCACATTCTGGCATAGATCCATCGTTAGGGGACTTACCCTACGCCGTAAGTGAGTAATGAACTCCAGGTGAGACCCGTTTGCTCAAAACAGACGCCCTTTGGCTATAACCTAAGTATACCATGGCCATGGGGTCATTTGCACCAGTTCTGAGCCTATATAAAGCCCTTAAACCATCCCATTCCTATTCCATACGAATTTTCTCTAACCTTAGGAGAGAGAAGAGAGAAAGGAAGAAAAAAGAGTAGGGAGCAAGGGGAAATCCTTGGAGTTTGCTGCAATAATTCTTTCTTGCTACTCCACGCACTGATCGCCTTTACATCTAGTAACTGATCCATTTCAACTATGATTTGGGTAAGAAATCCTTACCCTAATCTTAGTTTAGAAAGCCGGATTGAGTAATTGACGAAATAACAAACCTATTTCGTGATTTAGGTACCCATTGTTCTGTATTGGGAATGTCGGATTCGAACCGAGTTCGAAACGAGTATTCCGACAAAAGGTGTAGACTATAAACATTTAGGTTATGGTTTTCAAGGCTTTCAATGTCAGCTAATGATTTATGTCTGACTTAATTGCTGTCATATGATCTTAGTTGCGACGTTTTCGGCAAATTATACATGTGTGAACTATGTTGAATATATGATGCATTTCATGTGTTTGTTAAAATGTTTGAATGAATATGAAATTGTGATTTGTGCTTGTCATGACTTTAAATCTAGGATTGATGTTTGTCGTGTGTATCACGATCTCTTTGTGTAATGAATTGTTATAGTTCATGTCGTAATTACTCTAGTCTATGTATTTAGTTATGTGTAGTCTAAGTGTTTAATAAAATGTCTGAATGAGAAATTGTTGATGAATTGGATTTAATAAGGGTACTGAGATAAGATTCTCAATTACCTTATCTATGTGTATAGTTTCCTTCATGTAATCTTAATTTCGACTACGCGATTTATGGGTGAAATGCAATGTTTGGTAACATGTTCAATATGTTTGATGAAATGCTCAAATGAGATATTGATTTGAATTGTTTGTCAAATGCTGATATGACTTTCACATGTATTTACATGTTACATCTGAGTAAGATTAGAACTGCAACCTAGTCCAGGCAATCGGTAATGATTTTCATTAAGTGGTCGAATTAGTCTCGCTACATTTGATACGTTCGGTGAATCCGAGACGTAGGACTATTGTCGACAGTGGTTAGGCCACGTGGACTGCTTATGCGCTCCATGTTGGTTAATTAGACATGCGCTCGTACCAATCAAACTTATCTAAGGTACTACTTACCAATGTAAAGACCCATTTCAACCATGGTACCATGATCCCCTAAGACTCATGAGCCAAATACAGTGGTATGGGACACTGTATTCGAGTTGTAAGCTTACATTGAGGTGATGAGCCTCCCCGTAGTGACCGCGAGTATAAACTCTTGAATTTGCCTATCGACTGCTTTATACTAAGGGTGATGCCCTATAACTTGCCTATCGTATGTGATTAACTAGGATTGACGACCCTAGATGGATCCTTCGGTTTGGGTTAATGATATAAAGGGTGGTACCTTAGCTTCCCAAATCTACTATATGAATAAGCCTAATTATGTATTAGGCTAACACGACCATGCACCGCATTGCATGTGCTTTGGCGAGGAAGTTGCACGTTTAGGGAGTTTGTCATGCGCGAACGGTTGACGGAGTCACTTTTGAGGGATCTTTGTGCAAGGGCATGCATCATTACTGCACACCATCCCTACATTAACAAGAGTAGCTAGGAAGTGATTGTTGTATTGCTTTATCATTACTGCTTGATTGAATTGATAACATGTTAACCCTTTCCTTATAGTACCACTGAGTTGATCACTCACTCCCACTCTGGAACGGTGTTTTAAAACACCAACCAGACTCTGTTGTAGATGTAGGTGATGACAGAGTCTATGCAACTGAAATGGACTTCATGAATGAGGAGGAGGAATTCTCCTATGTTCAGCTATCAGGCGGGTCTATATAGACCTCGTGCTGATTCGACAGGATTATAGGGTTACATGAATTAGTTAGACATTTACGTTTTGATACTTTGTAAATTTTGAAACAACACATGTTTATATTCAGCCCGGTATCATATGTGTTTCAATCTTCCGCTTGCTAAATTTTATTTATCTCTGGAGTATGATATGTTGTTTGGGTATAATCCCACTCATGTTTAATACATTAATATGGACAACATTTAAACATCATTATCCATGTTGCATAAGTGATGCGTTGGATCTCAAGAGTTGAGCTTTGCTCGATCCTCGAAATCCGGGGCATTACAGTATATGATATCATTCTCTGTCCATTGGTTGTCACTGCCTAAGGTTTGGTTTGGGTTGATTTTTGGTCTGAAGGGCTAATGTCAATAAATGTACCTAGTGGATGGGTAGATATGATGTATGCATCGAAGTCTTTCTTTGTATCTCCTTAACACTACTTCAGGAATTTGGCATGTAACCCAATTTCTATTTGTTCCTTGTTATAGTACCTTGTTTTGTGCAATTGATATTAATGCAGTACCTTATTTTGGCATGTAACCCTTTGGTACTTAGAAAACTAGATTTCTGAAAACACAAATACTAGTAAAGACTTGCAGTTACTCTTTTGTTCTGCTGAGAAAACCGAAAGGGCATTTATTCAGCTGAAAAAACTGAAAGGGCATTTATTCATCAATTATTAGGATCGCCAGTTCAAAGACTAGTAAAAACTTATGACTACTACTCTTTTCTTTGATTTATCTTCCCAGATTTTGATTGTTTTGAATCTTCCTATTTCACAATTTAGATAACCAGCCTGGTTTTTGGGCCAGGTTATCTACAGATGGGGCCAACAGATTTTCGTATGTTCCACATCCTCATCTATATGTGAAGATGTACATGTGAGCTAGCAAACATCCACTTTTTTTCCATCTTTAAGTAACTCTAAGTTCCTTTTTGTTATCTTCTCCACATGTTTCATTAACTACAATATTCAAGCGAGTATTGTATTTATCGAGCTTTTCGTTTCTTTTGGATCATGGAGGTTATGAACTTCGTCAGGAGGGAATTAAAAAGAGAAACTAATTGAACCAGTTGTTTAGAAGGTGATTAGCATTTCCCTTCAATCTTAAGGGGCTAATGCATACAGTTCATATATATATATATATATATATATATCATATATATATATATATATATATATATATATATATATATATATAGCAAGAGAGAGAGAGAGAGAGAGATCAAAAATCTGAAACTCTGAGAAGTGGAGCGCTAAGCATTCTGAGTTCAAGAAAGGTAGGAGTTACTGATCCAAATCCTTATGGAAGCGTGGAAGCCCCTCCACCCCCCCCCCCCCGGCTTAGGCATCCTGATGCAATACCCAACTTTGCCTCTTCAAAGTCCAGTTCTTCTAGGATTGCCAATGTCTGGCACGAGCCTACTAGGAAGGGAAAATGAGAATTTTAGGTTCCCTTTGGGTTCAAATAGAAATGTAGTGGCATATTCTGGATGGAAGGCCCAAAGAGGAAGTGATAAGTCTGATGACCCAAAGCCATTTTCTTTTCTAGAAGAGTTGAAATCCAATAAGGCCCGCAGTTTGAGCTATCTGATATTACTGGCGTATTGTTGAGTTCAGGCAAGCTTCTATATTAACTTCTGCAGACCTTATGCATGAAATTATATTTGTAATTTTGTAGTATATTTAATATGCAAGAAAGTAATCGTTTTGTGCATGTCTAGCATCAGTGCTGACCAACATGAGAGTCGGTTTATTCAGCAGAAGTAAGAAAGCTATAGTGCTGAAGAGGAGATATATGTTTTTGAAGAAGCTCTCCCTCATGCTCCAACATTGATGACTGATATGTTCGGCAATTATGTTATTCAAAAGGTATGATTTTTCTGGAAAAACAATCATTGGTTTCCTTCCATTCTTTTTCTTTTTCTACTTTTTTTTTTCTTGTAAAGATACCTTCCATTCTTTTTCCCCTATTCATCTGCCCTCCTTTATCAATTTTTTAGAAGGTTGTGGGCTGGTGATTTGGTAGTCTCCATATTCATTCTCATGTTGGTCGTATGAACTTTGTTCGTCGATGATATAAAAACGCTCAGTTAATTGTTTGTCTTTGCAGTTTTTTTAGCATGGAAACCTTGAGTAGAGAAAAGAACCAACAAATCAGCTTGTTGGCTGCATTCTACCTTTGAGCCTTCAGATGTATGGGTGTTGGGTAATTCAAAAGGTATTATTATTTACAGTAGTCTATGCAATTCTTTTTTTGTTCATGCACTTGTGCTTTGTGGGTGTCTTGCTGTCAAGATCACCTAATATAAAAATTGAAGGTTGTTTTGTTGAACGACCTGATTTTAATGCATATCTAATGAGTGGATTGACTTGATTTTTGCATTTACCTGATGAGTGGAGCCCAATAATGAAGCAAGATAACCTCCGTGATGAGGCCCACCTTTTAGAATGGTTTGGATTTGTTGTGCGAGTGACACGTTGGTAACAAAAACAATGTAGCATGGGAAGCTTGGCATGCAATGGTTGTATCCCATCATTCCTCATTGTTGATGGCCCTTTAGGCTAGGGCATTTTCATGCCCCAAACTTGGAAACTGAGCTCACAAAATTTTCGATCGTCAAATCCGGTGCCGACAGCCTCCGTAGTACTCCATTCTCGGCTCCCAGCGCCTAAACGTCAAATTCCGATCCTTGGATCCTACAAAGAGGATTTTCCAACATACATTTATCCCGTAAAAAGCATAACACAAGTATACCCAAACCACAAAGACAACATCGTCATCGCATATCCACTAATATAAACATTTGAATATAATGTTGAAAGGGAAATACATATATCGAAATCAAAGCTCCAGGAGTCCGTTGCATGCTCCAAGCTCAACGTTGCTGCGACCTAATGCCTCCTACATGCATCTATCATGCATAAGATTATAGAAATCTTAGAGGGTGGTGAAATTGTGTGCACAAGGTAAGTGCCAAGTATGCAATACAATGCCATAAATCATACAATATTGGAATAAACGGAAATACTGACAAGATCATGAATCATACGATATCAGAATAAGTGGAAATATACTAGTAAGTCCATGAGTGCCATCAGTCGTACAAAGGCTATGCGATGCAAGACATGAATGCTAATGGCCATATCAATGCAGAAACATGGCAACCCAAAATACCATATGTCGCAGATGCCATGCAATATGCAGTGCGAATGAAATGACCAAGTTGGAGTGAAGTCAGGATGATAGTACGCAGTATCGCAGGCTAGGGGTCCATCATAAGGAACTTCTATCCAAACCAGTCCCATACCTAAATTTGATAGCCAGACTCAATGTAGTAGACTCTCAATCTCAGGTTAGTCGCGCGCCCCAACCGAAATTCTTACCATTACGAAGGTACATAACAATTAGTTACGCACCGCCAGCCCGAGTAGATAGTGAATGAATGAATGAATGAGTATGTACCTCCTGCACAATAAGTCCACGTATCAGTGCTATACATCTCTGGGATCATCACCGGGGTCTAGTACACTCCAAACCAGATTGTTGCCCCATTGCGCGTAACCAGGTGAGTGGAAGAGATCTCACTATCCGCCTGACCAGTAGTCAGCCAATACTTACTCGGTACGTCGATAACGGACCCATTTATGAGCTGGTTAAACTCAGCCTAGTTTTGCCTACTACGAATCTGGCGAATAAGGCCACACCCCCTTCCAACCGACTACGACACAGTGGAAGATGCGGCCTACTGGTATTCGGCACTCAAGCGCTCCTGTATATCCACTCAGTCTAGATGTTGGAGGGTCTCCTGGCCTTGGAGGTTTAGAGACTTTCACCCACGGACATCTAAAGTGCCCAGATGCTCGAACCAAACATTTTCAGTGTCCCATCTAGCCATTTACAACATGCCTATGGAGGCTACGACCCTAATATCGTTAGGGCGTACAGTAATCACAACACACAATGTGAGATGCATGAGTCATACAATCCAGTCATGCATCAATCCCGCACATACCGTGCACTCATGTGAGACAATCTCCGCCTATCAGAGAGTCTCATAACAATCTTCCTAATGACATATGCAATGGTCAACCACGTCTCATAATAAACATGCAGATGATGCGTATGAGTATGTATCATGATGCTATGCTCTCACATACTCATAATCAATATCGACAACCGACATTGATAATCAGCTTCGATAATTGGCTTATACAATCGGCCTCGACAATCGAAATCAACCTCGATAATCAGAATCGGCCTCAACAATCGGAATCGGCCTCGACAATCGGAATCAACCTCGATAATCGGCCTCGACAATCGGAATCGGCCTCAATGGTCGACCGAACAGGGCCTAAGGGAAGGTCACAATGTGGACGTTAAACCATCATTGCCCATCAATGTAGCCATTTAACCAACATTGTTCCCAAGGAGTGGCCCACATAAAGGCAAACGTATAGTGGGCCAATGGCCTCAAATAATGGCCCAATATACATCACCATGGGCCTTTCTCAAGGGCCTAATACACATCATGATGGGTCTCACTTATGGGCTACATATGCATCACATTGGACCTTGCTCAAGTACCTCATGTACATCACAATGGGCCGCAATACATGGGCCCCATATATGTCAAATAGGCCGTAATATATTGGTTGGAAAATACATCTCATTGGGCCTTACCTAATGGGTCAAAAATACCTCACAATGGGCCTTACCAAATGGGCTAAAAATATATCACAATGGGCCCCACATACGAGTCGAAAATACATCACAATGATCCTTAATACATAGCTCGAAAATTATATCACAATGGGCTGCTCATACGGGCCTAATATACATTACCATAGGCCACAACCCATGGGCACTCACAATGGGCTACGACCCATGAGCCTCAATATACATCAAGTGGGCCACATTAATGGGCCGCACCAATGGACCTCAATATACAACAAGTGGGCTACACCAATGGGCCACACCAATGGCCCTCATAAACATTAAGTGGGCCGCATCAACGGGCCGCACTAATGGACTCAATATACAATAAGTGGGCTACATCAATGGGTAGCACCATCTACACCATTCATCTATTTAAAAAAAATCATTTTAGAGTATTATCTAAAAATGAATCATATCAAAAGATCATCTGGACCATGCCACAAATAACAGTGGTGATAATGATCAAAAGATCATTTGGACCACATCACAAATAGCAGTGGAGATAGTGATTTTCACTGTACAAAAATTTCACAGGGGCCACCATAACGTGTATTTTCCATCCAATCTGTTCATAAGGTCACAAAGACCTGAACCAACAAGAAAAACAAATATCATATTAGTCCAAAACTTTTGTGACCCAAAAGGGTTTCAATGGTAGACGTTCAATCCCCTGCTGTTTATAGTGTGGACCAAGTGATAGTTAGATCTGTCTTATTTTTAATCTCAGTCCTTAGGATGAGCTCACCAAATGGATGGACAGTTTGGATGTAACACATACATCATACAGTGGGCCCCACACATGGACGGTGTGGATTAGCGTATACATCATGGAGGGACACATAGAACTAGCAGACATCACACAACAGCTGATTAGTTGGTGTGAGGCTGCTGGCCCACCGTCCATCTAGATGGTGGGATATACAACATATCGGCGAGGTGGGCCCACCCATCTAGAAAACGGACGGACGGTGTGGATAAAATCCACACACGTCAAGTGGGTCCCACGGATCGAACTTGGTGACGTCACTTCATCGGCTGGGTTACAGTAGCCAATCAGGAAGGTGGGTCCCACGTGGGGCATGCCATACATACATATATATATATATATATATATATAGGAAAATGCTCACCTGCGAACAGTTCGTACGTAGTACGTACGAACTTTTTTGAGAACCCATCATACGTGATGAATCTCGCAAATCTGAACCGTTCATGTGAATCAGAACCTCATGAAACCCTATAGTATAAAATTTTACTTTGATCCGAAACTTTGGTGGACCGTGAAAAATGTAACAGTTTCTTTCCTTGATTTGAATTTCTCTTTGCTATGGACGGTATGGATAAAAGTTTTAGATAAAAGTAAAACTTGGTGCTGGGGGGTTTCACTAGGTGCTGCTTCAAATGAACGGTTCAGATTTGCAAGATTCATCACGTATGATGGGTTCTCAAAAAAGTTCATACGTACTACGTACGAACTGGTTCGTAGGTGAGCGCTTCTATATATATATATATATATCATATGCTATATATATAATATAAATATATATTATCATATATTATTTTATTATTATTTAAAAAAGAAAATTGCCTAGGCTCTAGATGTCGTTTAATGGACGGACCCGTGGATTTAAAATGCTTTCATTAGGTGGGTCCCACCATCCTGAACAGATGGACGGCTGGGACACCACGTCATTAGACCCACAGAACATGTTGGTGGGGCCCATGCAAATGGACTGCATGGATGAAACAGATGGACGGTATGGTATACATACATCATGCAGGGCCCACAGATCTTGAAGACGTCAATACATCAGCTATACGTTGGTGTGAGGGTAGCTGGCCCACCGTCTAGATAATGGACGGTTTGGATCATATCTCATGGGATGGTGGGCCACGTGGATGGAATCCATGGATAGATGATACATATATAGTAAAGGTGGGTCCCACATGGGGCCACCATAATATACTTTATATTATAATATTATACATATATATATATATATATATATCAGTATCCAGGCCTGCTGGACATGATACAGCATCACGGTGGGTTCCCAAGTGAGTGGGCCACCCCACGATTAAGCTGATGTTTGTATTTTTCCTTTAATTAGGTCCGTCCAAACGGACCGTCGGGTGGGCCCACTCGGTGGACAGTATGGATCAAGTGGGACACACTCCATCAAAAAAAATGAGAGAGAGAGATCGGAATAGCGGAGGGACCCCGCCACTATGAGTCCCTCTTTTTTACAATCATACATTAAAATGGGTCCCACCATATGTGGGCCCTAAATCAAAAGAAAAGGTACTGTGAACACCCACCGTTGGATCTCCTCTTCCTTCTTCCGCCAATGCATGCTAGAGCTCCAAAGGAACAATTTCAACGGTTGAGATGGAGTAAGGATGGTGGGATTGGGTGGTAGGAAGTTGGGTCACACAAGCTCTTTCCCATGGAGCTTGGATGTGGGTTGCTAGGGAGAATGAGAGAAAGATGAGAGAGAGAGGTTGTAAGGAGAGAGAGAGAGGGATGGTGAGAGGTGATGGAGTGATGGGGAGTGATGGGTGTGTACTTGACATGTAAGGGAGAGAGTTGACTTTAGGGATGAGTGTTGTACTTAGTGATGGGTGTTATACATTGACTAGTGATGTGATTGATTTGAAAGATTCTCTTGGGAGTTGGAATGCGTGGCATTTTCCTCAAACTGAATGCGAGCTCACATCTCTTGGCCCGAGTATTGCCTCGACGCCCGAGACACGGTATCGAAACGGCAGTGACGACTCGGTCGCAAGGGTACAAGTTTCGAGTCGAGCCGACTCTGATATACGGGACACCGATAACAAATCGCGGGTTGCCGGAATTCGACTGGGAGGACGGCGGAGACCTACGGAACGATACGGGCTAGGATACGGGTCTTATAGGCGTGGAAGTACAAAGCACAGAGACTGTCTACTTTAGTATTAAACAAGGCTATAAATCCGTTTCAGTGCACCACTTCAGTCACCATCTAAACGAAGTCATAGGGCGTATATTTTCCTCTTTCTAAGTTATTTGCATATGGCTCTTATTTTGCTCTTTTAGAGGGCGTTTGGCATGGCGCATTAGATGGGATTAGGTGGGATAGAATTGCATTTGGTCCCATGCAATTCCATCCACCATTTGGATAGGATAGGAAAGGTTGGGATTAGGTGGGATGGAATTTCATTTAGTCCCATAAATTGCATTTGGTCCCATGCTGAATTTTTATTGATTTTGGAATCCACTACACATGTGGGCCTCACATCGTTGCATGTGTTTATCCATACCGTCCATCCATATACACCGCTTACACGTGACATACTAGTCATTTATGTGTACAAATGAACGACATCCATTTTCAATTTAGTCCGTTAATTACAATTTCATGGTCCACCAAACATGATTTTGCTTAATCCAGTGTTTTCCATTAGCAAAAATTTTATCCCAAATATGGGATTGGGTGGCTACAATACCATGGTATTTCCATACAAGCAATCATTGTGCAATAATGATGCTAATCCCATCTAATACAATTCAATACCATTCAATTCCACAAATAAAACCAATTCACATTCAGCATCATGTACCATTTTCAGACTATTCCTTAAACCTCTATGCTTGGGTTGTTGAATCATGTACCCTTTTCAGACGATTCCATAAACCTTTATGCGTGGGCTATTGATGTTGGTTCTAATTATAGACATAAAATAGAAAGGAGAAAATTTTGAAGATATGGAATAAAAGAGAAGATAAAACTGGGAGAATTAAGGTACGTTATTATTGTTGTTTTTTAGATAGATTTGCCCTCACGGAATGGAACTGAATATGTATTACAACAGTGCCACTGGCACTCTCCTTCCTTATATTGCTGTATTTCGGGCTCTAGTTTCCCGCACATGGGGCTCATGGTTCTCATTTCATTTTCTGCATATTTTCTTATATTTTCTTAGTTTTTGAATTTATTTTTTTGGCAGGTAAGATAGTTATGACAGAGAGGAAGGAAAGTAGACCAAGGCTTGTACTGAAGATTCTACTGGCAAACAAAGAAGCTTCAGCTTTTGGTACTCTCTACAGAGAAGCTTTGCTCGTGTATTCTTTGTTGTGCATTTTTTGGTTTCTTTTATTATTGAATCTGGAATTTTTAGATGAGTTGATCTATTAAGACATGTACTAGAAATGGTAAGAGACGCCATTATTTTTTTAATAGGAAATGGCTGCGAATATTAGTCATAACGCTATATTAGCCATTGATAACTTTGGCCTATAACTTCGGATGTTGTCATATTTTTAGCTACAAATATTATGCATAGTTGTATGTATATTTCATTATGGAAAGTATAGCTACGGTTTATACCTATAGCCATTGGTGTTTATGGCTACGGTTTAATCCGTAGCTACATCTTTTAAACCTATGGCTATTGTACCTGTCCCACCCCAGACTTGGAGACCAGGCTCACAAGATTCTTGATTGCCGATTCCGGCGCCGACAGCCTCCGTAGTACCCTATTCTCGGCTCCTGGTGCCCATTCACCAGGTTTCAATCCTGGGATCCTACAAGGAGGATTTCTATAACATAAGTTTGATTCATAATGAGCATACCCAAGATCATAACATCATAACCACAGATAACACCTATAGGAACACCATTACAAAATCCACTAAGAATTTAAACTTTTACAAGTACAAGGCTTAAGGGGAGATATACAAGACTATACAAAAATAACTTTAAAAGAGTCTACAGCACACTCCATGCTACTACTCAGCTATAGTTACTGTTATGAATCACCTGCACGCATCAATCGTACATAAGCTTATAGAAAGCTTAGAGGGCTGTGTAAGTGTGTGTAAGACTAGTGTCGTGAATGCAATATCAGAGTATGTGGAATATGCGGCAAGGACCATGAACACCACCAGCTATAACAAGGCTATGAAATGTGATGTAGGAATGCCAACAGCCATCCCAAGGCTAAACAATAATAAAGTAGGGCCTATGGAGCCAATGCCTCATGCAATATCTAATATGATCAAGCTCATCCACATATCAATCCGCATATTAGTACGGTTCCTCTCTGGGGAATCACCGGGGTCAAATACACTACTTGCTGATTGCCGCTCTCTAAGCCGCACAGCCTAACGAGTATAAGAGACCTCACTACCCGCCTATGGACAGCCAATCACCAACAAGGCTTGACGGTAGTGAACCCATTTACAAGCTGGTCAAACTCAGCCTAGCTATTGCCCCCTCACTTAGGCAGATAAGGCCACACCCCCTCCCAACCAACCACAATACAGTGGGAGATGCGGCCTAGAGGTAAAGGCACTGACACTCATGTTTTTCACTCGATCTCGGCGTTGGAGCATCTCCTGGTACCATGAAGGTTCTGAGACTTTCACCCACCCAAGGACATCCTACGTGCCCTCAGTGCTCAAATAAACATTTCTGGTGTCCAAATCTGGCCATCCACGATATGCCTATGGAATCTACGGCCTTGAAGAAGCTAGGGCAAATATCAATCGTGCTATGCAATGTCAGATGCATGAATCACACAAATCAATCATGCATCAGTCCTGCGCTTACAGTGCGCTCAAGAGGGGTAACTCCACCACTCAAGGAGTCCCATAACAGCCTACCCAATAGCATAAACCATGACCAATCACATCTCAACCAAGCACACATATGATGCACATGAAAATGGATCATGATGATAACTAAGTATGTTATGTGTTGATGTTGTACTCTCCTCATAATAAGGTAGGGTGTAGGTACTTAGACAATTTTGCATGGAATAGAGAGAGCACAACTACTAGTGGGGGGCCCAAAATTTGGGGTAGCCCATAAAGACTAAGAGAACAATACTATGGGCCTAATGGGTGAGAATGGGCCTAATCAAGGTCTAAGGTTGTAGCGTCTCAGAAAATTTCGTACAAATACCCAAGTACCACCTCAGGAAGAGATCACTCAGGACCAAATCCTTTAAAAATTAGACGAGTTTAACTAAGTGCTAAACTAGATTAGTTGTGAAATTTGCTTGAAATACTTTAAATATGATCTGCAAGACCCAAAAATTGTAGAATCATTGATGCTAGGTTACCCTGAAATCTAAGATCAATCTCATTACCTAATTGCTCTTGGGAGCACATTGAAACTCCGTATTGGATCTGGACTGCACATCGAAAGTCCGAATAATATGAAGTTATATAATTAGGACCACCTTGCTGAGCTTGACAACCATCTCAGAAATCAAATCCAGATAGTGTCCCGGGGCTATTCGCTTAATCCCAGAGTGAAGGGTGTGAGAAAACGTAGTTTTCTTTAGAAATTAAATCTAATTTAAGTAATTTAAGACTTGTCACTTGCGGGCCTGATATAAGCAATCAGACCGTCAGAATCTGACCCAAATACACCCTCGGATCAGGAGAAATTTCATACACATGGTAGTGTACTTGTAACCCTTGTAACCCTGATCGAGTTCCGGTGACCGTTGAACTGAAACTGGTCCGCCACATGCGATCTGAAAACTCGATTGGAACGAAAACTTGACTCGACCTAGATCTATGGTCAGGGAGCTTAAGTCCGACCTTTAGCTCAAGGGGGGCTCCGGAAGTACTCCGTTGAGCTGAAACAGATGCACTTTGGCTATAACATAAGTATACCTTGGCCCTGGGGCCATTCCCATTAGTTTTAGGCCTATATAAGGACCTTAAACCCTCTCTCATTCACTCCATTCGAATTTGGGAAAAACCTTAAGAGAGAGAAGAGAGTAAAGAGAGAGAAGTGAGAGTGAAGTTGGAATCACTCTTAGGAATCGATCCCTGCTATTCTACGTGCCTAACTATCACTACCGTATCGCTTTTCCAGCGATTCTGATTCCATTTTCGGGTAAGAAAACCTAACCCTAATCAGTTCTAGAGATTCAACTAGTGGAAGTGATGAAATAGCTAACCTATTTCATGTCATAGGTTGCCGTTCTACCGTTGATAAAGACTTGGTGTTTAAACTAAGTCCGTTACTCGCTTCTATGGCGTAAGGTGCAGACTATAGATGTATAGGTTATGGTTTTCAAAGATTTCAATATCAGAAATGATAGATTCATGATATGGGTGTTATTTCACATGCAAAATGCGATATTCATTTTGCGATTCAGTTACGTATGTAATTTATGGGGTTTAGTGTATTCTGTATATTTGTAGAAAATACTGTATACGTACAGAATATGAAAGTATGTTTGCCATGTTAATTACTGTGTGTATATATTAGATATATGTGTAATAACTATTTGGTGAAAGGATTCGCCCTAATACATGTTTTGCCCAACATGCGTTATGTATGGTAATAAGTGTATTCTATGTGTTTGTGAAAATGCTTACATAAGTATGTACCTAGTATAGTAGTGCCTTGAGTAGGTGTTGAGATAGGATTCTCAACTACCTTAGTGATGTGTATGATTTCCTTCATGCAAGTTGTTTAGTTTAATCATTTACTTATGAAATATATGTGTTTGGATTTCCTGTTTGCCTTATGTTTTATAACATGCTCGTTAATATGTTTGCATTACTTGTTTAATGACCAGTGAGCAACCAAAGCTCGTGAGCTGAATATGGTGGTATGGGACATTGTATTCGAGCTGTCGGCCTACACTAATTTAGTGATGAGCTCTTTGTAGTGACCTCGAGCATACTCTGAACCTGCGTAGAGGCGACGAGCATTTTCGTAGAAATCAGAGTATACACTAGGCTGTACTGATTCGGTGACGAGCCCTTTATAGTAACCTAAAACCACAACATAGTATGAGATTTACTAGGACTGACGACCTTAGAATGGATCATTGTTTGGGAATGATATAAGGGAGGTACCTTAGTTTCCCAATCCTGCTATATGAAAAGGACTAATAACAACTTGGTAATCATATGCATGCACTGCATTACGCATGTGTTCAGGTGTAGCAGGTCAAGCACTGAGGCAATGTTGCTCATGGGCGAACATGAGATGAGTCGCTGAGGGAGCGTAGGCGAGGGCATGCATCATACATTCATACCATTCTTGCATTAACAAGAGTACTTAGGGATGTGTGATTTACTGCTTTATTATTACTGCTTGATTGAATTGATAACATGTTAACCTTTACTTTATTGTTCCACTAAATTGATCACTCCTCCCACATTACGGGACAGTGTTTTAAACACCAACCAGACTCTGTCTTGATTTCAGATGATGGCGTGACCCCTGAGGCGGAGCCTGACTACTACGATGATCAGGACGAGTTCTCTTATATGCAGTTCTCCGGTGTCTTCGCTTAGGCCATCCAGATTGACCGGGCTACAAGGATTATCATTGTAGTTATACTATTTTGACATTTTGATTTTTGAGACTTTTACATGTATATGGTGAATCAGTGATGTATTTATACTCCGGAGACCGATCGTGATCTTTGACTTATATATATGTCTTTATGTCTTTCAGTCTTTCGCTTGCATTTTACAACTTGATCTGGAGTATCAATTACTGTTTTGGTATAATCCCACTCATGATGAATGCACTAACATAGACAACATTGAATCATATGCATATATGTTGCATAAGTGATGTTTTGGAACTTGGGAGTTGAGTTGTTACTCGACCCCCAATTTTCAGGGCGTTACAAAGGTGGACATTTAACCACCAATAGATGAGAGTGGGCTTAACAAAGGGGCCTAGAGGGGTTCACAATGTGGACATTCAACCACCATTATCCCCAAGAAGGCAGCCCATTAAGGAGTCTAGCCAAGACAAGGCCCGTGGCTTGAGTACAACCATAAAAATGAAATGGGCAACAATACATGCATCTTACATCACATAATGGGCTTCAAGAAAACGACCCAAAGCCTACATACATTAATATGGGCCCAAAAGGGGAAAATCATGCCCCAAGTATAATGGCCACCAAGTTTATGCATTATGATGGGCCTTATGGGTAGCCCATTTGCCCAAATCAAATGGCAAAGGTGTATCCAACATTCACATTGTGGGCCTTATAGGTCAGCCTAAAAGTTGGTAAATTGGATGGGCTATGAAGATACAACCACATACACTATACTGGGCTTACAACTAGCCCACAGGATCCAGCATAATTGAATGGGCAGCACTTGCATATGAAGAATGACAAGGCTGGACGTCCAGCCCATCTGGGCCGGCTGAATGTCCCAAAAATCTAGCCTACTATGGCCCTCAAAATCAACTTAAAAGTTGGCCTCACAAGGCACTAATTAAGCCTAAAAAATTAGAGATTTACAAGTATGGTGTGTACACATTGAAAGTGCCCAGGTTTGTCAAGTTACGTGAGTGGTAGGTCAGACTATCTATAGAGCTCAATAGGAAGATCAATTCAAGCGTCTGCCTCAACTGGATGTGTACAAGCTCATCACAGGTGAATCCAAAGCCTCACATTCCATAACCCAAAACACCAGCTAAAGAAAAACCCTTAAAAATGAGTTAGAAATCATAGGGTTTTAAGGTGAGAAAACGTTTTTCAAAATAGGAAAATCTCTAAGTTTTTCTCGCCTTGTCAATTTTATCGAAGCACCCTCGATATGATCGACCTACACTGTCGATGTCCTCGATACCTTAACAATATTATCGATGTGAGGACCAAAAGTGTCGAGCAACTAAATATTCATCTGGACAGATTTATCGATGTATCAATACACCTATCGATATCATCGATATAAGCACTAAATATGTCCAGTAACTTCACAACATATCTGGACAAATTATCAATGTATCGATACACATATCGATATCATCGATATTCAAATCTTGAGTCCATCGAAGAGTGGCTCGATAAGATCGACAAGCAGATTTCCGGCGCCCCTGTTTTTTAATGAAAATCTCAAATTCCTTCGATATATCGATGACCGTCGATATGATCTGAATTCAAATATCGATAAGATCGAAGGTCCATCGATGATATAAATAGTGGTTGTGCATTTCTCACAACAGATATTTCAGGGCATTTTTAACTATGATCGGGGGCCCTACGATAGAATTGATATTCAAATATTGATGATATCGGCACCAGGTCGATTGCATCAAACAAGGACATAAACTGTCCAGCAAGCTTAAAGATAAATTAGTTGGATTTATCGATGCCTCAACTCTGATCTCGATATCATCGACATTGAAATTCCGATGATCTCGATGGTTCCCCGATCATTCATGAATACCTAAAATATTTCAAAGTCAAGTCTCTCTCATTTTTTTAAGTGTCGATAGATCGAACCTGTCATCGATGGAATCGGAGTTCAAAATTCGATGACATCGACAATAGTTTTGATTCATCGACCAATTGGTAAAGAGTTTTAAAAGCGTATGACATTGAGTCTGAGTCATCGAGCAGACCATCGATGCTTTCGAGAGTATATGCTCGATGATATCGAACCTGCTCAATGATATCGAACTCTGTCATAAATGTGACCGTTTTATATCCGTTGGAACTTTTTGCCTATATATAGAGGATTTGTCTTTTGTTGCTGTGAGAGAAAGAAGAGAGAGCTTTTGAGTGTTTCAAGTTACATCTTATATCTAAAGCCCTTTCTCTTAAGGGAGTTCATCCTCCATTCCACCCTCACCATTGACATTCAATAAAGTGGTTTGGGGAATGAACTTCCGCATTCAAGGATCCTATAACTACTACCTTAATGGCAAATCATTAAGCTGGGATGCCTTGAATGCCTTCATGATTGGAACTACTCTATCTTCCTTATAGGATAATATTTAGAGAGTAGGATTCCATCATAACCTTGACACAACCCAAAGACAAGTACTGGTACATCTTTTGTGTTGCGGATCAAGGGAGCCGAAGACTCTTCAACAACAAGGAGGAGATCTTCGTCATTGCGCTGAATGGGACTCATTAACTTATTTGTAAGTATCCAGAGTCCAAGAGGACACTTATGATCATTCCTTTCTAGGATTGGGTCTTAAGTGGTTCTCACCCTTTGAAGTCCACAAGGAGGCCTCCAGCGGGAGTGTACATAGTGGGTACGTTCTGTGGACCCTTGCTCTGTGGAGAGCATAAACATCCAGGTGCATTGTGTGAACCCTTGCTCTATGGAGAGCATAAACATCTGGTTAGGAGTGAACCAATAAAACTCTAGGGTTAGAGGTGAACCAAGTATAAACCTCTATGTAAAGGTTGAAGGTGAACCTGATTTAAAACCTTAGGTTTGAGGTGAACCTTGGGAAACCTCCTTAGTGAAATCCGGTACACTCAAGGGTTGAGTGCGGCAGCCGGGAGTGGAGTAGATAAGTAGTCAAACCACTATAAAAATGACCGTGTTTGAGATTGTTAATGTCTTTCAATTATGTGATTTTCTTATATGTTTTTATTTCTGATTGCCTGAGATCACACCTCATAGACACATAGTCATATCCATCACAATCTTGTTTGCAATTTGTTTATCTTTCAAGGAGTTTGTGATTGGATCCTCTACAAGGCTTGGAAGCCAGTAGAGTTAATTTTGAGTAATCCTAATTTGTACATGTTATTAGGATTAGTGTAATAGGAAATTTTAATAAATCCTAAATCTTAGAAAAAGTCCTATTCACCCCCCTCTAGGAGATATTGGCATATTGCAACTTCAACTCAAGCGGTCTTTACCGCCATTTCAATTGGTATCAAAGCGGGTCTCTCTTTAAGGGCTTCACCGCCTAGAGAGTGATCTTGACTGAAGTTGGGAATATGGCCAAAGGAGAGGGCTCATCAGTCACTAGACCTCTAGTATTTGACGGCTCAAACTATGCATATTGGAAGGCTAGGATGCACTACTTTCTGAGATCTTTGGATCATGATGTTTGGGATATCGTTGAAAGTGGATATGTGCCACCTACTGAACAAATTGTACTTGATAGTGGCACAACAATCACAAAGCCCAAATCCAAAGAAAAGTGGATAGCATTCGACAAAGAAAGGCAGACATCTGAAGCCAAGGCTATGAATGCTATCTACTGTGCCATGTCCCAGGATATATTCAATCAGATAAGTATGTGTGGGACATCCAAGGAAGCATAGGATTTATTGGAAACAACCCATGAAGGCACAAATACTGTGAAGCGATCCAAACTTCAACTCTTAACTCCACAGTTCGAAAGTCTCAAAATGGAAGAGCATGAGACATTTATGGAGTTTTTTACAAAGTTAAATATAATTTGCAACTCCATGGGTGGATTGGGAGAGATAGTTCCGGTACCAAAAATTTGTAGGAAAATTCTAAGATCCCTACCGGAACGATTTAATCCCAAGGTTACAACAATTGAGGAGTGTAGGAACATAGATGAAATGAAAGTAGAAGAACTGGTAGGTTCCCTACAAACTTTTGAACTACACTTCACACAACCCCAAAAATCCAAAAACACTATCCTAAAAACCTCAAAGAAAATAATTCATGAGGACAGTGAAAGTGAAAAGGAAGATGAAGATGAAGAAGTGGATTTGCTGGCACAAAAATTCAGAAGATTCTTTCATAAGAATCACGGCCATCCTTCTAGAGGGAGAAAGGTGAACAACAAACCGCCTGTAGGCAAATTTGGTAAAAGAACTAAAGAACCATAATGCTATGCCTGTTAGGAGTATGGACACCTATCAACCGAATGCCCAAACAGAAAAACTAAAGGTAAGGTAATTTCGGCCACGTGGGATGATACGAAGGAGTCGAATTCAGAATCCAGTGACTCAGAAAGTAATGGAGATCAGAAATCATTGAAAATACTTATGGTCTCCACTACTTCAATTATTCCCACCTAATCAGAGAATGAGAAAGAACAGCCAGCCATGGAATCATCTTCATCCGACAATGGAAAAGAAGAAGAAGAAATTGAAAAGGATAAATTACAAGATGCGTATAATCAACTCTATATTCATAACATCAATATCCTTAAGAGACTTGGAATATCAGAAAATAAAGGTAAGGTGCTACAGAAAGATTTGGATAAAGCATTGGAAATTAATACACAATTGATAAATGATCTGCAGTAATATCATATGGATAATGATAGACTTGAGCAAGTCAATACTCATCTTAAAAACAAGTCTGAAAAACTAAACAAACAGGTTGAGCAATTAAAAGACAAAAATATGCTTCTTTAAAACGAAAATCATACACTCCTGTTTGATCTGGAAGAATCCAAGAAGATTGCCAAGATAAATTACAAGTTTTCCCAGAGTGGCAAAAAGCTAGAAAAACTGTTAGGAATTGGAAGACTTGGAAAGGATAAAAGCAATCTTGGATATGAAAAACATAAATCAAAGACTGGAAATGCAGCTCCCAGAACTGAAAAATCACTGCTTCTGGGAATAAAACAAAAATAACTCCAGTGTGTCATTTGTGTGGTGATTCAAGTCATTATAAGGATGAATGCATAACACCAAGGAGGACTAAACCTAACTCTAGTCAGAATCATGTTAACGAATTATCAATCAGAGAAATACAAAACTTCAAAAGTTCTCTTAAGGATATGGATAGAAGCAATGCCCCTGCACCACCACTCAAATTGATCAACAAAATGAAATAGGTAAGAAAGAATTAGTTCAGATCATGTATCAGAATCTGAACCTGTGCTAAAATGAGGAAACATTTTTGCTGAACGTCAAATGACATATCTGAGGTGCTTCACCTCCTCTTTTTGTATAAATAATAAAATGTTTATAATTTTGTTGTGTACAGTGTGTGTACATAATTTTTGTTGAGTATACTGTTGATAGAAATATGAAAAGTATATTTGAAGATCCGTCTAAATGCAGAAAACTGAAAATTCTCATCTTCGATATGACTGTCGATATGACATTCGCGATTTATCGATAAAAGTTCTATATTATCGACACCTCTTTAGGATATGAAAAGTCGGGCGGCCAAGAATGATATTGAAAATAGACTCAATAGATTCGATAAGTAACCTCTCGATATTATTGAAACAATGGTCGATCATATCGACAAATGCCACCAGATAAAAGCCAGCGAAATGAAAAAGGGGGGCTATTTTCTCAAAGGGTTTCTCTGTCACTTTCTCTACTCGATTCTCTTAAACAAATCAGTTGAAGCCACGTCGGTCTACTCAAAGCATTTCACAAATCGGGTAATACCCTTCTAACACATCAAGAGTCCATTCTCTTTTGTGTATTGGTCGTTTTGTCAGTTTTTTTGTCGTCTTTCCCAAATCGTATCTGTCACATGGGAAAGGACAAAGGAGTAGCATCCGGTCAAGGGGAGTCTTCAAGAGCTACCAGATAAAAAGTCCTCGCTTCTAAAGAAAGAGCGAGGGCCTCAGAAAGTGGGATCTCCACTCGACAAAGATCACGAGGTAGGTCCTAAACTGAATCTCCAGCACCACCTCCTCCAACTAGAGCAAGTTCATGACCACCCAAATACATAGGTAGGAAGCTTATTCATGAAAGAAGGGTAGACAGGGAATGCCTCAAACCATACAAATTGAAACCCCTGTTTACCGCAATAGATTGGCTGCCTGTTCTGAACTTTGGTGGGCCATGCCAACTTGAGAGAACACGCAACTTCCTTGATGCGTATCATTCACCGATGGCTGACCCTCCTTCGTTCACGGTATCTTTGGGTGGTGATGATGTGTTTATCACGCCGGCAACAATAGCTGAAACTATCGGACTCAACATGGTCCCGAAAGGTATCCTAGAGATGGATCTTGATAACATGGACGTTCGATCCAGGGTTACTATGTATCTTTGTAATGGTAGGGACATCCCTTAGCATCAAGGGAATGCATTAAATGCCAAGTATATGAATCCCAGATTTCGAATCTTGCATGGTATCTTTGCTACCAACATCTATCCCAGAAGTACCAACAGGTCTGATCTCATCGGCCTCATAACCATGATTGTATACTTAGTTGCTAGAGGGTCAAAGATCTGCCTTCCATCTCTAATTGTTTATCAGTTGGTAAATGCCATCCACACATCTAGGGACCTCCATCTACCGTACCCTAGATTATCAACATGATATGCAACAAAATCGGGTTCTCATCGACTACTGATCTGGTATTCCCACTCCAAGTTTTCAATAAAAGACATATCCAGAAAATGGATTTGGAGTTTCACGAGTACAAGGAGAACCCTGAGGAAGAAATTCAGGTGGAAGAAGTTGAAGGAGAAGGTGGCGATCCCATGGAAGAAGCTGCAATGGCTGAAGATGTACCTCCTAGACCTGATCCAGCTCCGTCCACATCGTCAGTCGGGTATGGCAAAAGGTTCAAGCTGGACAGGATTGGAGTGATTCAGAAGGACATGCACTCAGTAAAAGAAAGGCTCACAGTCTTGGAAAGAATGGTTTAAGTAGTATAGAACACGGTTCAACATTTGGTGGATTTGATGACGTGTCAACGGGATGACACGATGCCATCTCATTCTGCCCCATGAGGCTGGTTCATGCATGCTATCATACATACTTTACTCTTAACTCGCGGTTGAACATCAGTATCTTTTTGGATGTTCTTCGCTATCATTGGTGTATATGACAGCCTTCTAAATGTGCACAGTTTTTTTTTTCCTTTTGGGTTGTATATGCCTACTGCTGGGCTAATGCGGGTGAATGTTGTTGGTTGCCCATATATGGGCTTGATATTTTGTTTTGGTTACTGCTATGTGGAGCAGTATATTTTGGACTGATCAATTTTTTTTTGGCTTGGGATTTACTGCCGTCTGGAGCAGTTTTGGTTATTTTATGGCTGAATATAATGCTCAATCTTTTTCTTGCCATATTTGTGTTTTGTTCCTCCTGGTTTATCAAGTTCTGGAATGCATGTGATGTCCTTAATGAATATTTTTCACTGATATATAATTGTTCTATTTTATTCCATATGCATCCACAAGTTCTTGAATTGATGTTTGTTTAAATTGTATTACCTATTAAACATCTCTTGATCTGCTTCTCCCTGATTGGTTCTCCCATGCAATTCACTCTTCAGTCAATATCAACTAAGTTATCTTTGTCAATGACTAATAAAAAGGGGAGAACATTTGTAAACACCCCAAATGGAGAATTATGTATCTATCTGTGTTGCAGGTGTTAGGGGGATCAACTGCACCAAGAAAGGGAGAGATCAGCTATTAATTGTGTACAGGGGTTAGAAAAAATTATAAAATTGTGTAAAAGCATGTACACACAATTTAGGGTGCATTTGTCTAGAAGTGTTCTACGGTGTTTTAGGGATTTTGTCACGTAATTAATAAAGGGGGAGATTGAAAGTGCCCTGGTTTGTCAAGTTACATGAGTGGTAGGTCAAACTGTCTACAGAGCTCGATAGAAAGATCAATTCAAGCATCTGCCTCAACCAGATGTGTACAAGCTCATCATAGGTGAATCCAAAGCCTCACATCCCATAACCCAAAACACTAGGTAAAGAAAAACTCTTAAAAATGAGTTAGAAATCATAGGGTTTTAAGGTGAGAAAACGTTTTTCAAAATAGGAAAATCTATAAGTTTTTCTCGCCTTGTCGATTTTATCGAAGCACCCTCGATATGATCGACCTGCACTGTTGATGTCCTCGATACCTTAACGATATTATTGATGTGAGGACCAAAAGTGTCCAGCAACTAAATATTCATCTGGACGGATTTATCGATGTATCAATACACCTATCGATGTCATCGATATAAGCACAAAATATGTCCAGCAACTTCACAACATATCTGGACGAATTATCAATGTATCAATACACATATCAATATTATTGATATTCAAATCTGGAGTCCATCAAAGAGTGGCTCGATAAGATCGACAGGCAGATTTCTGGCGCCCCCGTTTTTTAATGAAAATCTCAAATTCCTTCAATATATCGATGACCGTCCGATATGATCTGAATTTAAATATCGATAAGATCGGAGGTCCAGCGATGATATCGATAGTGGATACGCATTTCTTACAGCAGATATTTTAGGGCATTTTTAACTATGATCGGGCGCCCTTCGATAGAATCGATATTCAAATATTGATGATATCGGCACTAGGTCGATTGCATCGAACAAGGACATAAACTATCCAGCAAGCTTAAAGATAAATTAGCTGGATTTATCGATGCCTCGACTCTAATCTCGATATCATCGACATTCAAATTTCGATGATCTCGATGGTTCCCCGATCATTCATGAAAACCTGAAATATTTCAAAGTCAAGTCTCTCTCATTTTTTTTAAGTGTCGCGATGGATCAAACCTGTTATCGATGGAATCGGAGTTCAAAATTCGATGACATCGACAATAGTTTCGATTCATCGACCAATTGGTAAAGAGTTTTAAAAGCGTATGACATTGAGTCCGAGTCATCGAGCAGACCATCGATGTTATCGAGAGTATACGCTTGATGATATTCAACCTGCTCGACGGTATCGAACTCTGTCATAAATGTGACCATTTTATATCCGTTAGAACTTTTTGCCTATAGATAGAGGACTTGTCTTTATTACTGTGAGAGAAAGAAGAGAGAGCTTTTGAGTGTTTCAACTTACATCTTATATCTAAAGCCCTTTCTCTCAAGGGAGTTCATCCTCCAATCCACCCTCACCATTGACATTCAATAGAGTGGATTGGGGAATGGACTTCTGCATTCAAGGATCCTACAACTACTACCTTAATGGAAAATCATTAAGCTGGGATGCCTTGAATGCCTTGATGATTGAAACTACTCTATTTTCCTTATAGGAAAATCTTTAGAGAGTAGGATTCCATCATAACCTTGACCCAACCCGAAGCCAAGTACTGGCACATCTTTTGTGTTGCGGATCAAGGGAGTCGAAGACTCTTCAACAACAAGGAGGAGATCTTCGTCATTACACTGAATGGGACTCATCAACTTATTTATAAGTATTCAGAGTCCAAGAGGACACTTGTGATCATTCCTTTCTACGATTGGGTCTTAAGTGGTTCTCACCCTTTGAAGTCCTCAAGGAGGCCTCCGGCGGGAGTGTACGTAGTGGGTGCGTTGTGTGAACCCTTGCTCTATGAAGAGCATAAACATCCAGATGCGTTGTGTGGACCCTTGCTCTGTGGAGAGCATAAACATCTGGTTAGGAGTGAACCAGTAAAACTCCAAGGTTAGAGGTGAACCGAGTAGAAACCTTTGTGTAAAGGTTGAAGGTGAACCTGATTTAAAACCTTAGGTTTGAGGTGAACCCTAGGAAACCTCCTTAGTGAAATCCGGTACACTCAAGGGTTGAGTGTGGCAGCAGGGAGTGGAGTAGACAAGTAGTCGAACCACTATAAAAATAACTGTGTTTGAGATTGTTAATGTCTTTCAATTATGTGATTTTCTTATATGTTTCTATATCTGATTGCTTGAGATCACACCTCATACACACACAGTCATATCCATTACAATCTTGTTTGCAATTTATTTATCTTTCAAGAAGTTTGTGATTGGATCCTCTACAAAGCTTGGAAGCCAGTAGAGTTAATTTTGAGTAATCCTAATTTGTACATGTTATTAGGATTAGTGTAATAGGAATTTCTAATAAATCCTAAATCTTAGAAAAAGTCCTATTCACCCCCCTCTATGAGATATTGGCATATTCCAACTTCAACTCAAGCGGTCTTTACCGCCATTTCACACATAACACACTCAGCCTGGTGGGCCTCTCGATCCCAAAACAAACAACTATATGCAGTAAATTTTAGGCCCTTGCTAGAAATCCTGCTCACCTACTTCCTCGGCCTGCTGGAGCCCAATAAAACAGATTTTCTGGTTAAAATACATAATCTAAGGTAGCCCATACATGATACAATGGGCCCCACCACATGGAAGGCAGATGTACAGCACATAAAACATGGTGGGCTTGTTGATGGACTACAAGTCAAGCAGCACCTCAAAAAAATTTAGGTGTCCCAATGGGGCTAGACGGCTGGCACAAAACACATACAAGGTGGGCCCCACTTGTGGCCGTCCCACCATGGGATGGACCACATCCAAGTGGGCCACACAAGGGAGGAAAGAACGGAGAAAACACATCAGCAAGGTGGGCTAAAAAGGGGAGGAACGGAACGGCCCTGGCGGACGTCCACTGCTAGGACATCCGCCAGTGGGTCAGTCTCCCCGTCTAAAAACCCCAAAAATGTTGGTCTAGGTGGCCCACATGCACACGAAGTGGGTCCTAGCAATGTGGGCCACAAAGGAGGTAAAGGAAAAGATCATACATCCATACATTTAGAGAATAAAAATTTGGACAACAAGGTTGTAAATAAAATTCTGCTGCTGGAAAAATGTTGCTGGCCCCATCTTGTACACCCAATGAGGTGGGTCCAGGCCTACCAAATCAAAGGGAAAATGGGTGGATTACATGCACCCATATATGGACAACAAATGGGTTCCACCAGAGTGGCCCACTATCCCCAAAACTAAGCTAATACATGCTCATTTTCTACATGCAGGACTGCTGGACAGTCTAGAAAATTTGGACCGTCCAGCCCTCTTGGGCCCACTCCATGGAGCTCAAATCAAGGGTGGATGGTGTGGGCTCCATCCACATCAAGGTGGGGTCCACACCTCAGAGAATACCCTAAAAAATTTTGGAAGAAAGGCATTGTAAACAGGCCTTGCAACAACATACAAAACCATACAACAATGGGCCTGAAATTTGTTGTTGTCCATTTCCAGCACATTGTAAAATAAATGGAGGGATTGAACTTAAATTCGACAAAGTGGGGTCCACCTAGATGGGCCACATATACTCCAGACCTAAGTCCCTTACAAAATCATCCAAGAAATCAGCCCATAGTGGCCATCCAACCCATGCAAACAGGATGGGCCTGGACATGCAGCAGGTCAGCCTGGACATCCCAAAAATCTAGACGGTTTGGAATTTATGAACACCTCAGGTGGGCCACATACATCAGGAACAAAAGAGGGAAGGAGAGAGAGAGAGAGAGAGAGAGAGAGAGAGAGAGAGGAGAGAGACAGAGACTGAGAGAGAGATAGAGAATCATGGCCCTAGGGAGGACTCTGCCACTATGAGTCCTCTAACAATTCAAACCTTACAGCATAGGTCCATGCATGCATGAGATTCTTACATTCAAAAAAATTCAGAGGTGGGGATGCCATCCCCACCATACAACCTAAGGTCTAGATGACCCACAAACCTATAAATCAAAGGGAAATCTCATGATGGGGTCCATGGAGAATGGCCCCATCATGGCAATCATGCATGCATAGACTGGGCCGTTGGCCACACTCATGGAGTTATGTAGGACCTCCACCAGCAATTGGTGGGTCCTACACACTCCCAAACAAATGAAAAAGGTTCATGCAAGAAGAAAGGAAAGAAACTAATCCTATGAATCACCCACCTCAAGACTTCTTCTTTCTCCACACCAGAGATCTATAACACCATATGAGAGGTTTTAATGGCTAAGATGGTATTTGGAGGGTTAGATTGGGAGGGAAAAGAGGGGAAAGTTGTTGGAAATTTCAGAAAATGGTGGATGTTCCACCTTGCTAGCAATGAAGGGAGAGGAGAATGAGGGAGAAAGAGAAGAGGGTAGAGTGTTGTGAAGATGGAAATAATGGCATGTAAGGTAATGATATGTTTTGGGGAAGAAAAATCACTTATTGCACATGGGGAAGAAAACTCAAGATGACTTTTTTTTGGGGGAAGAAAATTCATAATAGCTAGGCTAGGCTAGCTTGTAGCTTACATGGGGAATGAGGAATAGTAGGTGGACCCACATGGGAAAATGTACAACAAGGATAAAGTGGGTCTCACATCATGATCAAGGGTTCAAAAATTGCTCGACCTAAGCTTTTGATGTACACATCGGATTTACGTACAAGACGTGGCGTTGGAATCGCAACGTCGATGCATTCACAACGGTATAGTTTTAGGTTGATCCGGGTTGGGTTTACATGATGAGACTTAATCATGATCGCAAAGGAAATCTATAGGTCGCGGGTTGCCGGAATTTGACCGGTATGACCGCGAGACCTAATGGAACAAAACGATCACTGAGGTTAAGGGTCTTACAGTACCTCTTGCTATGATCGTGTTATAGACTATAGTCGTAGCCATATATCTTTAGCTACAGTTTTTATTTGTAGCATTTGACCTTTTCCTGGTAGTGAGAGTTTCCTGTTGTGTTGAAAGTATATACCGATGCGAGTTAGATATCAAGTGCAGGAGATAACAAGTCTACTACAGGGTGGGTATTCACCCTAGGAGGTGAAGCTATATTTTAGGGATACAAGAAATAAACCTGCATAACTCACTCAATTATGGAGTCTGAATTTATAACCTTAACTGCAATGGGCAAAGATGCTGAGTGGCTTAGGGATCTTTTATTAAAAATCTTTTTTTTTGTGTAAAGCCTATACCGGCTGTTGCACTATATTGTGATAATAAAGCCACATTAGCTAAAGCCTACAGCGACACTTATAATGAAAAGTCTAGACATAAGTTTACGACATGATTATATAAGACAATTGATTCAAGATGAAATCATTGCAATTTCCTATGTGAAATCAAGCAATATCTTAGCTAACCATTTTACTAAATCTCTAACGAGAGATGTAGTAAAAGCAATATCTAGAGAGATGGGGTTAAAACTCTTCAACCAAAATTCCACCAATAATTGAAACCCAACCTAAAATTTTTTTAAAAAAAATCTATAACTTAGGGTTCAATGGGTAAAAATAAGTTTTGATATATGAAAAGTTTCAGTACGTAAATTATATAAAATATCATCCATAATAGATAAGTGACGAGCGTTACAATTAAAGGGTCGAGTATTAGAACTCTTAATGAAATCCAGTCCAAATGATAACTGTCTTAATAATAACGAAGACATTAGAAGGATTTCACCTATGTGAACGTAGAGATGGTGCCGTCTCTCATGAGAGTTAAAGTTTCTCTCGAGATCGCTCATAAAATAGGATAAGCACATGGTCAAGTGAATATGTGTGTGGTTTCTTCAACTCTGTCATATAAGAATAACTCGTTTAAAATTGTGGCTACCAGAAATTTCGATAGAGCTTTGAGATACTAACACTAATGAAAGATTCAAATCGAATGATATCTTTCTTTATACATATAAGTTATTTATATTTTGGCAGATATTTCTTTCGAAAAAAATTTAATCAAGTGGGGGATTGTTGTGAAAATATTGATTAAAAAATATTTTAATAAAAAAAAATATATTAATATTAAAAAGTTTATTTGAAAAACTTGGGTTTTTTTTTGAGTTTTAGGAATAGTCCCATTTTGGAAAGGAGAGAAGAAAATATTGTGTTCATATATGGACTGTGGAGTACCTTATTATTTGCTTGGTTGATCCATAGAGTACTAGGCTCGGTGCATGGTCGTGGGCATGTGAGGTAGTATGGCTGTAGATGTGTTAGTGGCACACTAGTTTCTCTTTCATACGAAGAAGAGCAACGGTGAACTCTGATCAAGTCAGTAAGATTCATACGAACCTTAGCCAGTAGTCCTCAAGAAACAAGAAACAGACCAAAGCAATGGTCTAAACCAGCTACAAATTTCTAATCTTCTTTCTGATATGGGATTCTCTTTTCTTTATTTGCCAGACAAAATTGTGTATACAGAATTCCATTTGCGGTTCCTCATGTTTGGTAAACATGAAACCATATAAAGGCTCGTAGTATTCTAGAAGCGAAATGCCTACAACCTATCAGCATTTTCAATTATTTTGAGAAAGGACGAACAATGCTTCAAGGACAACATAAGCACACATGCTTCAGCCGATCATTAATTTTTTGATTACTTTATCATTTTTCATAAATTATAAATTCGTAATTTTAATTAACACTTGTTTCTGCCCCTCTTTGGAGCTGCTGACAAAAAAATGGTCCGGCCTTCTTGATGGACGGTGAGGATATAAGTTAAGGGAAATTGACTATACTCTCCTCGAAGTTTGGGCAAATTACCTCGATCACTATGACACTCCACATTTTCCTTAAAGGGCCTTCTGACAACTTTCGGACTTCCTTTCAGACGAAAATGCCCCTGACCATGGTTCAGGACTTGTACGGTCCTAGCATAAAGGAGAAGTTACCCGCTGTCTTAACCCCCGAGAAACAGACGGATCAGCTACTCCCCGGGACACCGTCCAATGGCCAGTGCTCGGCTTTCTCTGGGCGCCAACACTAAGTATGTGTTTCATCCATGTCGTCCATATATCCCTACAGATCATTGTATAATAGGAGACCAAAAACGAGCATGATCTAATCAAAGTGGACCTTAGGGGATGATAGTGGTGGATATCCAACAACGATAATTTTTTTAGAGTGTGGTCCACCTGAGAGTTGTATCACTCTCGCTTTTCTCTTCAAGCCATAAAATGATATTTTTAACTGGATGAACGGCCTGGACAAAGCACATACATCTTGTTGGGGCCCACATACCACTTATTACCTACACCACGAGCTTCGGAAGGGACAAATGTAGCACTAATGTACATTAGAAAGACCCTCTCCTTCCTCTTCTTTTGTTTTCCTAGAGAAGCCAAGATCCAGGGATCAACAGCCAGAGAGCGACGTTGTTTCTCCTTGTCATTTCGCTCGTCTGAAAACCTCTTCCACTACGAGGTTTGTATTTTATTTGGCTTCAACTGTGGGTAGTCACCTGCCAAGGTAAAGGCAGAACAGAGTCGAGAAGCTGAGGTACTTTGGTGGTCACGCGAAAGGGAGCCAAACAACATTCATGCATTTATTTGCTCTTTCATTCAAAATAATGGAGCAGATAATCGAAGAAACTATAGAGGACCTATCGCGTTCTTCCTTTATTCGTGATCCCTTCTCCTTCTTCAAGGACGTTTACGATCTGCCTAAAGCTCAACGGCCTCCACTGGAAGTTTTGAAGACAACTTCTGTACTCCACCAACTCGACAGTTTCAACGGGCACCCAGCCATCGAAAAAGGGTTAGCTACTACCATTTCCTTCTGCCCTGTGTGTAGCAGCTCTTACATTTCTTTGGAATCATCGTCGTTGAACTGAAGTACTTCCCATACAACATGACAACCGCGACTGCTGTAACATGACATCCAAGACCATAATCACAACACAATAGGAAGAACAGTCTCTTCAACCATCTTTGGTTGCTGGGTGAAGGGAGATCTTCTTCCTACTGTTGTAACGCCCCGGATTTTTGCCAACTTGGGATTAGACGTCCTTAGGCAATGGGTCAATCCTAACACAGGTTTAAGTTCTTAAACGCTCAATTAAAGTCTCAAATCGTTCCTTAAATCATTTTCTTCACAAATCCCACCCTTCACTACCTTGTGCTTTCAATTTTTCAAAGCACCTTCGCCCTAAACACTATCTTAAACTAGCTAAGTAGTATAACTTGGATCACTTTATATACAAACTACAATGGACTAAGTTCCACCTCGAGACGAAAATCACTTAGGATTAAATCCTTTAAATCCGACAAAGTGAACTAGGTGCTAAACTAGATTAGCCATGACATCCATTTGAATCGCTTTAAATACGATCTGCAAGACCCAAAACTTGCGTAATCATTGACGCTTAGGTTACCCTAAAGTTTAGAACCAAACTCATTTCCGTCCGCTTCGGGAATGAAACGAAACTTCAGTATTAGGTCTAGATCGCACACCGGAGTCGATTAACCCTAGGAAGCTAAGGAACTAGGACCGCCCCACTTGGGCTTAACAATCATCTCAAAATCAGCCCCATCCGATGTTCCACGGCCATTCGTTTCGATTCGGAGCGAGGTAGTGTGAAAACACTATTCACATGCCAAAATAAATATCCGGAATAGTGATCGCATCGTTCGTTGGACGCGTCAAGATTAAGCAACCGACCGTCGAATCGACCAAATTACACCCTCGGATTAAGAAAATTTGAGGAACATTTACATGTACTTGGAATTTCGATCGTGGCCCACCGACCGTCGAATCGAAAGTGGTCCGCCACGTGCGATCTGGGAATCCAATCGAGTCAAAAACGTAATCCCACGTAGATCCGTCTCGACGTTTGGCTCAAGGACCGCTACGAACCTTTCTTTGAGCTGGAAAAGTGACGAATATCCTATATTAGCGGAACCCTTGAACCGAGTCTAATTTCGGAATGTTTTAGGCTATATAAGGGCCTTAGAGCACCCTCTCTCACAGACCATACGAATTTGAGTTTTGGGAGAGAGAAAAGAGAGAGAAAAGAGAGAAAAACTTGGAGATCGTTGCCGATCTTCCTCCTCCGCTTTGCTTGTTACACGGCTACACACCGCCCTATTCTAGACGCTTTCCGCGGTACCCATCTCATTTGAAGGTAAGAAAACCTAACCCTAGGTCCGATTTGAGGTGGAATAGATGTAGGATGTGTACCGACTAACCGATTCCGCTCTTTAGGCTAGAAATCGCCGTAGACGGAAGTTCCTTTACCCTTGGCGATTCGTTTGTTTCCAAAGGCAAAGGTGAGGACTTTAAGTGTATAAGTTACGGTTTTCAACGCTTTCAATGTCGATAATGGTAGATTCATGATCTGCTTGCAATTGCACATGTACAAAGTGCTTTCCGTTTCTGTTTCGATTAACGTTGTAGAAATTGGAATTTCACATATTCTAGGTATACATTAGAAATGTCAGTATACGTATTTTTTTTTGGATAAATGTTTGACATGTTTATTTAATGTATGATTATATAATATATGAATAAAATACTAGTTTGGCGAAAGGAATCGCCAAAATACATGTTCACTTGTAAATGCGACGTATGTTGAAATTGTGTATGTTAGAAATACCGTATACGTATTTCTTTTGGAATAATGTTTGACATACTTATTTAATATATGATTATACAATATATGAATAAAATACTAGCTTGGCGAAAGGATACGCCTAAATACATGTTTGCTAACAAACACTATGTATGTAGAAATACGGTATTGTACGAAGTACCGTATACATGTATATTTTAGCGATGTGTTTGTCATGATTAATTGTCGTATAAATATATTATGTGCGTATAAAATATTTACTCGGCGAAGGGAATCGCCGTAATACATGTTTGCTTGTATACACTATGTATGTTGAAAATGCATATTCTAGAAAATATTGTATACGTATAAATTTTGGAGATGCATTTATCATGATTATTTGTTGTAGTAATATATTATACATGAGTAAAATACTCACTTGGCTAAATGATAGCCCTAATATATGTTTTGCTAACATACACCATGTATGTTGTAATAGTGTATTCTAAGTGTTTGTGAAAATGACTGGATGAGTATAGAATTCTCATTCGTGCTCGCCATGACTAATTGTCATGGATTCATGATTGTTGTATTGGCGATACCCTTTTGACGAAAGGATTTTCCCTAAATCACGCCACGGCCAATATACACCATATATGCTAAAATGTGTGGCCCAAGTGTTTGTGGGAATGATTTGAATGAATATGGAACTTGGATTTCGCTTATGACTATCCGTCGTGGGTGTACGCGTGTTATGATTGGGGCAACTCCCTAGTGAAAGGATTTGGCCTAATGCCTATGTGATCGACATATGTCATGTATGTCGATGTATGTTTGTTTAAGTGTTTCTTGAAATGTCTGAATGAGTAGTAGTTAGCAAAGTGTAATGTATAAGGGTGTTGAGATATGATTCTCAACCTCTTTTAATTATGTGTATGATCTCCTCGGATTGTTGTGTAATTAGAAATTGAACATGTATAAACTCATGCTTGTGTTGTGATTCATAACATGCTCAACTGCTTTATGGTTTTAACTATGTAATGCATATGCTTAAATTTATATTTACGTTGTATGATCCGTCATGGGTGATGGGGAGCGGAGCAACGAGTGCGTCAACATGCCCAGCGACCTAAACGGAAAATACCATACCTTGATTGTATAAGTGGAAATCTTGAATCACTATTGCTTTATCTATCTCGCACTTGATTGTGTTTGGGGCTATGATTATAGTCCGACAATCGGTACCAGAATTGAATTCGTGGTTGCGATTCATTTGCCACGTGAGATGTGTTCGACAAACCCGAGTCGTACTTCGGTTGGCGATAGTGGTCGGCCACGCGAAGTGCTTATGCACTTCATGTCGTTCAACTTGTTGTGCGCCGAGCTAGCCGAGCTCGTCAAGTAACCCGATTTGTCTAATGTATGTTCACCATGTTTGGTCGCCTCTGCTTGAACCTAGGGTACCAAACTTACAGTGAAACCCCTTTTAACCATGGTACCTCGATCCGCTAAGACGCATGAGCCGGCATGGTGGTATGGGACACCGTGGTCGAGCCGTCGGCCTACGCCCGGGGTCATGTTAGTGACCATTGCGCAACCAACCTCGTGAGCCGATTATGGTGGTATGGGACACTATAATTTGTCGATACTACGGTGAGAGCCGAGTATGGTTACTGTCGACGGCGACGAGTCCTCCGTAGTATCTTCGAGTATACTCAAGTGTCCTGTGATTGGCGACGAGTCTTTCACAAAGAACTAGAGTATGAGTTGAGCTGAGTACGGTGAGACCTGTACTTGAGCTGACGGCTAGTGATTGAGCCGAGTACGGTGAGACCTGTACTCGAGCGACGGCCAAGACAATTGAGCCGCATATCGGTGAGATCTGTATCCGCGCCGACGGGTGACGAGCCCTTTGCGATGCCTTCACTACGCTTCTCAAACCATAACATCGTATGAGATTAACTAGGATTGACGACCCTAGAATGGATCATGTTTGGGAATGATACAAGGGAGGTACCTTAGTTTCCCAATATTCCTGTTTGAAATGGACTAATAATAACTTGGTAATCATGAGCATCATCGCACCGCATGTGCTTTGTAGATGATGAGGGAGTAAGCATTCGCTGAACGTAAGATGATGTCGCTTGAGGGTGGTTTAGCAAGGGCATACAAAGCATCATGTCATTTCATTTTGCACTTAACAAGAGTAGTTAGAAATGTTTGATTTGTCTTGCTTTATCATTACCGCTTGATTGAATTGATAACATGTTAACCTATGCTTTCTTGTTCCACCGAGTTGATCACTCACTCCCACGTTACGGGACGGTGTTGTACACACCGCATTTATTGAGTTTCGTGTGGTGGCGATGCTTGTGAAGCAGAGGACTACTTTCTATGATGATAGGAGGAATTCTCCTATCTAGTATCTCTCTGGCAGTCAATGAAGACCGATATTGTATTGACGGGGCTATGGTACATGGGATAGGAGGCATTACACTTCCTCACATTTGGTACATTTTAGAACGCACTTGTATTTATTTAACCTGGTAATGTTATCACACTCGGAGGCTCATCATAAATTATATATTTTTTCTATCCATCACAGTCTTCCGCTTGCAAATTTAACTGTCTCTCCGGAGTATGATGTGCTGTTTTGGCTTAATCTCACTCATGTTCAATGCACGAATACTGTCAACATTCAATCATCATTCATTTTGTTGCATAAGTGATGTTCTGGAACTCGGAAGTTGAGTTTATGCTCGACCCCCGATTTTCAGGGCGTTACAACTGTAAATGTCATTATGTTCGTAGTTGTCATATTAAATCTGTCGTGGTTGTCTTACTAGAAAGGAGGCTAAGATGCATTTATGGTGTTTATCATGTTAAACAGGTTGTGGCTTGCATGTTGCATGTGGCCCTTATTTCGAACGGTCGCTCTAAATTCGAAGGAAAGGGTCATAGTTTTTTACCACCGAAGATGAGAGTGAGGAGGATGATAATATCCCCATTTACAAACTAAGGTGGACGAAACCCGTAGAGTCTTGGCTTACATGCCGAGCTTCTCTTCTGAAAGTCACTATATTATATGGGTCGTGGTTGTCAGCATCTTTAGCTTCTCCTCTGGCTGTGACAGAAGTGAGGGTGCAACATGAACTTCTCCTCTAATAGTGATGTTATATGTGTAGTGGTTTGCATGGGTCATAGTTTTCATGTTATATGGATCGTTGTTATTATGTTATATGGCAGTGTTTGTCATGGGTCGTGGTTGTCATGTAATATGGGTCGTTGTTGTAATGTTATAGGGGTCGTGGTTGTCGCATGCTCGCCACGACCCATATTGTATTGTAATCATGGTCGGGGAGGACAACTCTGCACTTCCTTTTGAAGTACTCAATGAGATTTATGATACATGGCAAAAACATGATTATTTGTCAGATTCATGCAATGGATCTTATATAAACATGTTCCCTCATTATCTTCCGCTTAATCCTAGGTTTTCTTCTTACAATCACAATCCATCAAACACAGTCACGACCTAAAGCGGATTGACTGGTGTACCACACACCAGCGATCCTGGCTGGTGGGACGGGGATTGCCGACTGAGAGATCTTCCTACTGTAAATGTCATCATGGTCGTAGGTGTCATGTTAAATCGGTCGTGGCTTTTGTTTATATAGCAGAACAAATTAGAACACTGGAGATTTTGTTTTCATAGTAGAAATTAGAACAATAGAGTTATGTTCCCTATTATATGCTAAATGGGTCGGGGCTTGCATGCTACATGTGACGCTTATTCCGAACGCTCGCTTTGAATCCAAAGGAAAGGGTCGGAGTTTTTAACCACCGAAGATGAGAGTGAATTTCAGTTAAATCGGTCATAGCTGTCTTACAGTGTTCGCAGTTGTCATGTTAAAACGGTCGTGGCTGTCTGAAAATGGATCGTGATTTTCAGTTTAATTGGGTCATGGTTTGTAATGCAATATGGGGTGTATTTGTCATATTAGATCCGTTGTGGCTGTCTTACCATAAACAATTCTCTTCAATGGGCAGCCAGCGTGGTTTGCATGGAAGATTGGTCATGAAGATGACATGGGTCATGGTTCACATGAATAATGGGTTGTGACTGTCACTGCATATGGGTCGTTGTTCTAATTTGACAACGACGATCCACAAATCATTATAACCACGACATAACGCAATGTACAATCATGACCCACTACTGAACAAAGTTTCATTGGTCGTAATATTGTTTGATATGGGTCAGTGTTGCAATGTTGTATATGTCTTGGCTGTTATGATATTCGGACCTTGCATGTCAGTAGTAAAGGGTCGTTGTTGTCTTGTTATACCTGTCGTGGTTATTGTGTAAAATGGTTCGTAGTTGATGCAAAGCATCGATTGTAGTTGTCATTTGATATGTTAATACCTTAGTTTCTTGAACTGATTTTTTACACTACCCATCTTCCTGTTCGTGGCTTGTGATTATCATCCACGTTTGGTAATTCCTGACATGAAACATGGGTCATGACTTTCATTATATAGGTCTTGTTTGTCATGATACAAGGACCCTGAATGGATTGATACATAGGTCGTTGTTGTCGTTTAATTCTGATGGTGGTTTACGTGAAGCAATGGTCGTAGTTTATGTGGGTCGTGTTTGTCACGTTAAATTTGTCATGGTTCACTATCGTTAATATGATTTGTGGTTGCCGTCCACGTTGGATCGTCGCAAACAACTATGATAGAATGAGAAATATGACTCATACAACATGACAACCACTGTCCACCTGTCATGAGTGCCACGAGCCATTGACAAGCCTGGATAGTTGTTATGGTGCACAAGGCTCTGTAAGTTGATGGGTCGAGGTTGTCATCAACAGTGGATCATGAACTTACCAACGCGTCATGGTTCTCATGATAGATTGATCGTGGTTTCCATGTTGGATGGTCATGATCCTCATTTGCTTATGGTTGTTGAATACGATTCAACATGGACGAGAACCACGATCCATTGCAACTTTGAACCACGACAAATTTAACAACATGACAACATGACCTAGATAACACGACAACAACGACCCATATGATATATCATTCAGGGTCGTGCTTTCACGACCCATGTATCATGTTAATCACGACCCAAATAATGATGATTATGACGAGCATTTATGCATTTGAAGCACGACCCAAATATGGAAATAGTGTATATAACAATAGGTTGTGGTTTCTGTGATTCATAAGTCATGATTGTCATGTTAATGCGTCTTGCTTGCTTTCAGTCGGTGCCTTTTTTGAAACACGACCCAAACAACGACAAGACGACAACCACGATTCATATAACAATACGACCATATCAAATGACAACTGCTATCAACACTTCACGTCAACCATGAACCATATAACACGAAAACACGATTTTTATTACATGACATCCACGACCCATACATCATTACATTCAGGATCCATAAATCAGGCAACCATGACCTTTACTAAATTACTACCACGACCCATATGCAACCTTAGTCACGACCCATATATCTTTCCTCGACCACAATCATAAGGCCTGTATCTGTCTAACCACAACCTTATAGTCTGAATCCTTCTGTCTTAGCTTTGCTGAGTTTCAGGCCGATGTAAAAAGCATTCAAAAGAACTTGATATCTTCTGGATGAGCACCCACTTGGTATCGACGGACCTACTATGTAATGGCTTCTTCGAGATTCCAGGCTGATGTAACCTGGCTTCTTCCGGGTTCCAGGCTGACGTCAAAGCTCTAAGAAAGAACTCGTTATTTTATAGCATGACAACAACCATCCGTATAACAGGACAAGAATGATCCAAAAAACATGAAAACCACGACCAATAGCAACCGACACCATGACCCATGTAACTTTGACAACCACGATCCATATATCATAACAACCACAATCCATTTCACATGAAAATCACGAAAAAAAAAACAGAGTCAACAATGATCATGTTCCTGGTTTCTTGCCCACATAAAGATCGTGGTTGTCATCTACGAAGGGTCGTGTTTGTCATTGTGCAAGGTAGATATGACTTTGAGCAAGTTGTGATAATGAAAACCCTCACCATATCCTTTTTGAAGCCCAATTCCTTGGCCCAGAACTCTATATCATGTTTATTATGTTATACAGGTCATTGTGTTAATGTTCGATGTGTCGTAGTTGACATGATGTATATATCGTCATTTTCATTGTATATGGATCGCTGCAATTATGGATCATTGTATTCTAATGTTCCAGACCAGTATGCCCTTGACACGTAAACAGAGGTAACAATGAAAGGTGAGGTCGGCGCCGTATTTGTGTTGTGCTTGTATGTCTCATAAGATTTTGGTTATCACTCAGTTGTGGGACAGATCTTATGTAAAATTTCGATCTACACCGATTGTTAGTTGTTAGAGTATGTACCAATATTTATCCAAAAATTTGAACCTTACAGGCATAGTTGGTCACACCAAAATAACCATTATAAGGCGTTGAGAACTATGTGGGCCGCATATTAGACTTGTCAAACTTATTTTTGCCCTAATGCCTTTATACATGGTCATTTCAGTACGATGGTCAGTTTAGATGACATATATATCACCGTGGACCCCATACATCTTAGTTTGTACCGAATATGATGCATGTACATATTATGCATGCTAAAAAGGTAGAATTTCACTTACGGTTTCAAACGTAGAAGATCAATCATCGATCACCTGGTTCAAGTCTATGGGCCTATCATAAATCGAATCTAATCCATTGGAATTGTTCATGGATAATGGATTTCTTCGAAAAATCTTATAGTGGCACGTATCGAGCCATCAGTTGCCCACACTGTGTAAAGATTTGTAAACGGACGGTGCAGATCAGAAAATATCATCATTCGATGTAACTTACGAAACACCGACTATATTACTTGCATGGTTTTATGGACGCTTATGTGTCCAAACGCAGAACATCAACAGGCTATCCCCATGTGGATCACCGATTATATCTTGGAGCTTCTTCTCTAGAACCCCTTCACTTTACCCATTCACTTTTTATCCCTAATCCTTGTTTTCTGATTTTTACTGGTTTTGATCTTCTTCGCTGGGCCCCTCCATCGCCAGTCAGTGAGCACATCTATAAGTTTAGTGCATCTCAGTGCAAAGCAAGGTAATTGTTGACAGGGTCAGTGTACATTAGTTATTATGTTGTGGGTTGTGTGTGTGAACCATGACCTATTGCATATAACTATAATGAAATGTATAGCATGACAATTAACACCCAATGGATCATGGTTGACACAGTCAGTGTATCGTGGTCAACATGTTATATGCGTCATGGCTGTCCATCACGCCTCAATGTATATGACATGAACGATATGTATGGTATAACAACCGCAATCACGGTCGTCATTGTGGTTTATTGCATAATGGATCGTGGTTGACAAACGAGGCGTCTTCTGGTACACCAGCAAAGAAAGTCAAACACTGATTTGACGTTGAATGATGAATTGATTTGTTGGATTAGATGTTTCTTCTGCTTATCGTCTATAATGGTTGGTGAATGAGAGGGGTCGTAATTGTTTGTGAACAATTAGAAGTTGGTTGACATGCACAATGGATAGTTGTTGTATATGGGTGGTTGAATGTGGATGCCAAACAAGGTCCATATATCATGACAACCAGGTCCCCTGCCTTTAATATCAGAACCACGATGCATATCATCTTACAACCACGATCCGTCTAACATCATAACCACGACCCATCTAAAACAAAAACCTTCCACATTGCATAACAACAACGACACAGTCTGTATGACAACCACAAAACTGTCACATGATCTGATCCCGTCGTTCACGTGCATGTTAGATCATGGTTATTGTCCACATTGGATAGTGGTTATTGTCCATGTTGGTTCGTGGTTCACAACCACGACCCTATTCTGGTCCCATGAAAATGTACCATGAAGTATATGTATTACAGTTCAAATGACATTTCACAAACAATATAAATTTTAAACCAACATATCAAGTCATCATCAGCCTCGGCCTCAGCCAGCAGGGATGAAAATGCATTGACGCCGGTAGTAACCTATTTGTTTGCATCTAGAGCATTTGGGTGTTGTCCTATCTTCCGTGGGTCGTGGCTGTGAATCATGGTAGTAGTGCTATATGGGTCGTGGTTATGCTAACATAGATCATAATAATAACTAAAATATCATTGTTGTAATTATTTATCAACATTTTGATTTATTTTTTTGGTAAAAACTGAGTGTAGATATGTTGTCATCTTACCCATCGTCAGACATTTGGGTCTACGCTTCCCTTGTTGAATCACCACCAAGATCTAGAAAAACAAAGATCAAGTGTAGTTTGTGTGGCATAAAGTTTGTGAATAATACTAATCAGTTTCGGTTACACTTATCATGTCGAGGTGGTGATACAAAACCATGCCCCAATGCCCCCAACAATGTCTGAAAACTGTTTCAAGTCCTGTTAGATTCGAATAGAAAACCTTCCACTCCATCCAAACCATGTGCTTCTGGATTTAGTACACGAATGGCAATCACAAAAGGCGCAGAGGAGGATGTCAGATTAATAGCTTTGGAGGATGAACAAGTCCAACTCGCCTTAAAACGTAGTATGGAAGAAGTTTCTAGCCCTAACGATATTCGAGTCAAAGGCAACACGATGTTGAAGCCGGATAGATGCAATAAACAAGAAGAAGAAAAAGAGTAACAAATTCAAATTCCTGACCCGTCTCGGTGAATTTTATAGGGCATTGGATAATACATACAATTCTTCACACAAAGAAAGTTTAAAAAATCTAGTTTAAAGTGTAAAAGAGCATGAAGGAAATATCTCTTCGCCTTCCAACTCAGATGAAGTGAACCAATATGTATATGAAAAAATAGATAGCAGTTCTGATGAATCAGATGACAATACAGGAAGGCACTCCAACAGCAGTTCTAATGGATTAGATGACAATATAGGAAGGCACTCCAATAGCAGTTTTGATGGATCAGATGACAACACAAGAAGGCACTTGTTGAGGCACAAAAAGTGTAAAAGAATTGAAGTAAAAGAAGACTGGGAAGTAAGGAAAATGAAAAGGAGAAAGAGAAATGTCTTTTACGCTAGATCGGGCAACCAAAGATCAGTTGCGTGGGTCCATGCAACCAAAGATCAGTTGCGCGGGTCTGCGTAGTTGGTCTCAGGAGAAGATTTCCTTGAACGATTAAGATTAATGCAAAGTGGGTCCCACGACACCAAAATCATGTACGAAGGCCTATAAATACCCCCTCCCCTCCTTCATTTGGATGGATTGAAGATTTTCGAGAGGAAGAGGAGCAAAGAGGAAGATGAAAAGTGAGAGAGAAGACGGAGATAGTTTGCGCTGGTCCGCACAACCGATATCCATTGCGCGGGTCCGCGCAACCAGATTGTTCTGCAGTCTGTGAAGGCAAAGGGCCGTTATGCTACCGAAATGGCTGAAGTTTTCAAGTTTCTTATATTCAAGTCTAAAGCAGAATAATCAACTGAAGAGCATATTCCTCCTAAGTCCTAGGAGATGATTGAAATCACTGACGAAATGCTGTCAAATTTGATATTTGAATATAACAATTGCACCTATAATATTTCCTTTATTCTGAATAATCTATCTTAGAATCAAGGGATGTTAAAAGGATGTAAATGAACTCAGTATTAATAAAGTGTGATGATTGTTTTAAATACCCTTTCTCTGTTATGTTTGAATAAGATAATCTCCCAAATCAAACATGTGTGTTTCTTGTTCGAAACAAAATGGCGACTCTGCTGAGGACTTATTTATCTTATGTAACATTAGCAGTGAAACCGTTATGAAACTTTCATCATAGTTTGACGTCTCTCAATGGGAACATCCTCCCCTTCATCTCTAAGATAGATTATTTGATTCTTCAACTACTAACTACAATCATGTTTCATGTTCAAAGGTTTTTTGCATCCGATTCCAACCTACTACTCATGACAACTTCTGTAAGAAAGGTGAACTTCCAATTCACTCCGACCGGGTTCGTAATAAAATACACACCAAATCGAATTCTGAAGCACATGACTTAAATCTCTACGAGTGGAAACAACATGACTCCGGTAACAATTGGGGTTGTATCTGCATCACCTCAACCATTGGGGGTGATGAAGGCTGGACTGTCATAACGTCTCGTAGGACGAGAGCACGAAATGCAAGAAGTTTTAGAATGAATCAGCCTTCGCTAAGAGTCAGAGGGCCGATAACACGTGATGCAGTCAGAAGGAATCCCGAACTCGCTCCTCCGGCTATTTACCCCAAATGAATAACTCCACTATTGACAGCCCGTGATTTCCCAGTTCTGAGTGCCTTGAGAGTCAAGTGGATGAGAGAACAGAAAGGAAAAGCACTGATAGTTAGATCGCCATTGTCTACACCTCCCCAGGCAAGTTCACCAGTATCAGTATAATCTTAATTGATTAATGATGTTGGGAGCATAGAAAAGCCTAATGAAACCCCATCCTTCCCCCTCTCTGTAAGTCCCATTACGTCTGCATATTTTTGTTCTACTTCAACTACCGCTTCGTCAAAGAGTGGAGAAGTTGCAGTATATATGGCCGAGACGAATCCAAAATGTAGAGCGACTACGAAGGATCGTATTAATGAAATGGCAGAGGCCCAAAACACATTGATGGAAGAATGCAAAAACCTCAGAGAGGCATTGCCAACCCTTGCACATAATATGGCTCGGATGGTGGTACCCCAGAGTACGATGAATGAACAGGAAAACCAGCCTGATGGCCTCTAACCATAGGGGGCAGGGTTACTGGGGTCCATTCCAACAACAAGAATTGTGACACAGGATGAGGTGAGACAAGTGGTTGAAGAAGCTGTCGGAGTAGAAAGAGAACGCGAAAATATTAGTCGTTTCAGGTATCAAACGCTATATCCAAGGAAGGCAGAAGATATCCCCTTTCCAGAGAATTTTAAGCATCTAGATTTCCAAAAGTTTAACAGGGAAGGATCTCCAGAGGAACATTTAATGCACTTCATCACTAGCATGGGAAATTTTTCTATGATACCACGGTATTGCTTACTATTATTCGGATCGTCACTAACACACAAAGCATTTTGATGGTATTCCAATTTGGCACCAGGGTCTATACATACTTGGGAACAAATGCAAGAGATTTTCATGTCAAATTTTTTCTCTTCAGAGCAAGATGTCAGTATTACGAAATTGGCTTCCATACGACAGAGAGATGGGGAACAGGTAGAAAAGTTTATAGACAAATGGAAAACATTGGGACCCTCATGTAGATAGTTACCAGAAGAAAAAAAGTAGGTCAAAATGTGTCTAAACTCTATGAAGATAGGAATCGCGTTTGGACTCACCAGCGCTGATATCAGGACTTTTTACGACCTAGCTACTAAAGCTCACGCTTTGGAATTGATTACTCGTAAGATGTCAGCATTCCACCATGAGACAGCTAGGAGGGTATCCAGCGAGATGGCTATGAATGCTATCGATCGTGACAAAAGAGGCAAAGATACAAGGGACTTGAGGGAAAAGAGGTCAGACCGAAGGGAGGAGTGGAGCCAGTCAAGGAATAGATACGGTGGGAAAAGGCCTAGGATGCTCAATTCTCATGAGGGATTTGCATTTGACAAAGAAGATGTCGTCCCTATGATGAACCAACTATTAAAGGCCGGCATGATAGAATTACCAGAGCCCAAACGCCCTGAAGATGTTACAAGAACCAAGAAAAGAGATTTTTGCCGCTATCACTGCTTGGTGGGGCATCCAACAGAGAATTGCTATACACTGAAATGTATAATATAGCGAATGATAGATAGGGGTAAAATAGTGATCGGTAAAGAAAAGGAAAGGGGTACCATGGCGATAGTAAATGTACTTACAATCCGAGGGAAAGTTTGAGATGCGAATGAGAAGGAAGAGTGTAAAATGCCAAAGAAGGTAGTAGTAATTACATTACGATCGGGTAAGAAGATAATAAGTCTTGTAAAGCAAAAACCAGAAAATACTAGGAAAGAAGTCATTGAAAGGCAGAACAGTAATGGTGAGAAAGAAAAGAAGGGTGAAGTGGCGAAAGTGACTTATAATGTGGTAAGTCATTTGAAGGGTATACCGGCTAGATTAAATGTTTATGATGCACTTAAGCTATCAGAAGAATTTCGACAGAGCTTGGTTCAAGCATTGTCCAATCACGACATTAGAGAAACTTTACTGGCAGAATTAGAGCATGAAGAATATGATGAACAAGAAAATTGTCTACCAGTCGTTTTCTTCTCCGATGACGATTTGACCTGCGAAGCAGAGCATAACAAACTGCTGATGATAGAAGGTCATATTCATTGGAAGAAGGCCAATACACACCAGTTCCACCAACTCCGAGTAACTGCTCATCCACAAAATATCAATTTCTTTTGAAGAGCTTTTACATCAGCATGGAACTCAGAAAAGCTAAGATGGAAGGATTCATGTAAATTTATCCATGGTTGTTATGATATATGGATCTTGGTTGTCAAAGTTCCATGGGTCATGGTGTCGGCTGTTATGGGTCATGGTTTTCATGTAATATGGATCGTTGTTGTCGTATTATATGGATCATTGTTGTCATGCCAAGTAACCATCTAGCTTTTACTTTCGTAAGAACAATTGAATGTGTTTAGGGACTTTCTGCATGTCCACTGCATCCTTTTATAATAATCACTATTACATTAATGATTTTCAGCCTATTGCATTTTTGTGTTTGCAGGTATTACGGGGACTATTTCGCGCCTTTGTTGGAATATCTCGTATCTTTTTTCATACGGATCGAACCATTGTAAGACCTGGTTAGAAATTATCAAAAGGTTCTCATTCTGTATCTTGAAAGTGCTTGGATTATTTCTATACACTTTATCTTGCTTGCTAATATGGTGAAAATTTCTCATTCTGTCATATTATACGGATCGGTGTTGTCAGGCTAGAATCTTGAAGAAGCCATTACACACCAGATTCGCCAATCCTAGTAGGTGCTCATCCACAAAATATCAATTTATTTTACAAGGCTTTTACATCAGCTTGGAACTCAGCAGAGCTAAGATGGAAGGATTCGAACTATGAGGTCATGATGAGACAGAGACAAGCCCTATAATCGCGCTCGAAACACGATATATGGGTCATGACTGTCATTGATAATGGTTCGTGGTTGTAACGCCCTGAAAATTGGGGGTCAAGTAGCAACTCAACTCCCGAGATCCAAAACATCACTTATGCAACATATATGCTTATGATTCAATGTTTTCTATCTTAGTGCATTAATCATGAGTGAGATTATACCAAAACAGTAATTCATACTCCAGATCAGTTGTAAAACGCAAGCGGAAGACTGAGAAATATAAATAAACATATGCAAATCAAAAGATCAGAATATAACACTGAGTCACTATGTACTTGAAATATTACATGTGATGTTACAAAAGTCAAAAGTATCAAAAATAGTTCAACTGAGATAAAACCCTGTAGCCCCGCCAAACAGGATAGCCTATGCGAATCCATTAGAGAATTGCATATAAGAGTACTCATCCTGATCGTCGTAATAATCAGGCTCCGCCTCGAGAGTCACGCCATCATCTGAAATCAAGACAGAGTCTGGTTGGTATTTAAAACATCATCCCGTAACGTGGGAGTGAGTGATTAACTCAGTGGAACAATAAAGCATAGGTTAGCACATTATCAATTCAATCAAGCAGTAATGATAAAGCAGTAAATCAACATTCCTAAGTACTGTTGTTAATGTAAGAATAGTATGGATATATGATGCATGCCCTCGCCTACGCTCCCTGAGCAACTTCATCTCGCGTTCGCGCATGACAACACTGCCTCAGTGCTTGACCTGCAACCCCTGAATACACGCGTAATGTGGTGCATGCATATGATTACCAAGTTCTTATTAGTCCTTTTTATACAGCAGAATTGGAAAAATAAGGTACCTCCCTTATTTCATTTTCCAAACAATGATCCATTCTAGGGTCGTCAGTCCTAGTAAATCTTATACGATGTTGCAGCTATAAGTCACTGCAAAGGGCTCGTCACAAATCAGTGCAGGCCTAGTTTATACTCTAGATGCTACGGAAGGGTTGTCGCCTCCATGTAGACTTAAAGTATACTCGAGGTCACTACAAAGGGCTTGTCACCAATCAGTGTAGGCCGACAACTCGAATACAGTGTTTGATACCACCGTATTCGGCTCATGAGTCTGGGTTGCTCACTGGTCACTACAGGGAGGCTCCTCGCCACAGCATAGGCCGACAGCTCGACCACGGTGTCTCATACCACCATGTCCGGCTCATGAGTCTTAGCGGATCGAGGTACCAAGGTTAAACGAGATTTCATTGGTGAGTTTGGTACCTTAGGTTCAAGCAGTACCGTCCATACATAGTGAACATACAATGGTGGATCAGGTTACTTGACGAGCTCGACTAGCATGCGTACACATTGTATCGATCGACATGAAGTGCATAAGCACTTCGTGTGGCCTAACCACTGCCGATGACCAACACACGACTCGGGTTTGTCAAACATGTCCTATGTGGTGAATGAATCTCAGCCACGACTTCAAGCCTGTTATTGATTGCCTGGACTATAACATAGCCCCAATCACATTCAATCCATAACCAGAAAGCATGTATAATAGTCAAAGCAAAATTAACAAAGTAATTCAAACATGTTAACAAGCATGATATAAAGTACAATATAAACAGGAAATACAAACACATATATTTCATAAGTAAGCGATTAAATTAAACAACTAACATGGAGGAAATTATATACATCTCTAAGGTAGTTGAGAATCCTATCTCAACACCTACCCTAGGTACTATCATCTAAGTACTTACTCTTACAAGCATTTTCACAAACACTTAGAATACACTCATTTAACATACATAACGTATATTAGCCAAAACATGTATTAGGGCAAATCCTTTCACCGAGTACATAGTATACACATGTATAGCATATACATACAGTAATTTATCATAGCAAACACACTTTCATATTTTGTACGTATATGGTATTTTCTACAAATGTACAGAATACACTAAATGCCACAATTCGCATACGTAACTGAATCGCAAAACAAACGTCGCATTTTGCATATACAATAACACCGAGATCATGAATATATCATTATCTAACTTTAAAAGTGTAACGCCCCGTGTTTTCAGGACCCGAGTATACAACCCGTTTCCCAAAAACTCGAGTGTTAACTTATAAAGAGCCAAGGTCCACATATAATTTTTTTTTCTTTTCATCAGAGTAAGCAGATGAACGTAGTATGGACAAATCGACATAAAGGAAAGTTGCATTACCATTTAAATATATAAGAAACTGCCCATAATGACTTATACAAACCAATGTCCCCATTCTTATAATTACAAAATGGAATAATATTACATGTGAAATAAAGTAAATTACAACTCTCTTGGAATGTGAAACTCTACAGCAACCCTGTGAACAACATCGGCTTGCTCTACACCTGCATCAACTGTTACGGTTTGATAGCGTCAATGGCTATCGCAGTAAGGAGCACCCTCCAAGATTGCACACTCATCATTCATAATCAATATAGAACGCCAATCATAAGTTTAGATATATTAAACAGAGCAATTTATAATCATGAGTATGCCTACAGAAATTTAAGTCAAGCAATACAATCTCATCATAAGCAAGATATAATAGCAGTCGCAATGCAAGGAAACATGTTCAGATAACCAAACAATCAAACATACGATTTTCTGTTGCGCCTGAAATCACATTGTACGTGAACTCCGCAAAATGGCTAGAAAATCGACAAAGCGAACTTCGGCTCCACCCGAAAATCATGGTAGAAGTAGAATTTGCAAGGCGAATAGAAAATCCCCCCTTTAAACCCCCACTTCACCCAGGAATCATGTCATACGTGAACTCCGCAAGATGGCTAGAAAATCGACAAAGCGAACTTCGGCTCCACCCGAAAATCATGGTATGAATGAACACGACAGATGAAGAGACAAACAACATACAAACCCTAAATCACCTGAAAATCATGTCGTACGTGAACTCCGCAAGATGGCTAGAAAATCGACAAAGCGAACTTCGGCTCCACCCGGAAATCATGGTACGACTGAACTCCGCAAGATGGATAGGAAACAACAGGGTATGCGAACATACCCAACAACCCACAAAGGGCAACAATAGGTCATCAAAGCCACGAGGGCAAATATACGATCCAAGCCACATAGGCGATGTGCGGTCCAAGCCACATAGGTAAATGTGCGATTCAAGCCATGTAAGGCAGATGTGGACCGCAGGATCATAAGTCCAAGGTAAGTTCCATTCAATTCATCATTCAAGCACAAGTGGTAGCATAAAGTAAATTGATACGTATCCAAAAAAGGATAGCATGTTATCATCGAACCATTCATGCATGTTATAATTTAAAAGAAACATTTATCGTCCAACACATAAATTAACTATACAACCAAACATGTTCAATAGTAAAGTAAGTAACTCAGTTAAGTGAATCATGTCATCATCTATATCTAGATTGATGAAATCAAGTGGGAAGCTTAAAGGGTGAGTCCTCACCTGTGAGAGTTATTGCTCTTAGCGGCGTTGTCTAGTGTGTGTGCTTCTTAAGGTCGAGCCCTATCTGCTCTCCCTATGATTGGAGTGAGGTGGTTGATTTAAATCGGCTTTGAAAGGAAGTCGCCTGACCAACAAGGTCACCATCATGTCTTAGGCAATTAATTAGACATTGAAAATTCTCAAGTAGTGGGGTATTTTCGGAGAAATAGCTTACTATGTTCGAGAGATGGTGGATTCCACTACACTTGGCTAGTAATTTGGCATGCCACTTCTCCCAACGGTTGCTGCCCATATGATCACAAAAATCAAATTAACTTCTTCTAAACCCCTTATCCTATCAAGCTAATAACCTACAACATGTTTAATAGAGTGGTTTAATCACAAAAGAAGGTTCACCTGAAGATGTAACCCAGCTAGGACTGGGAAACCGGGTGTTGATGTTGGTGGTGTTACCAACCCGAGTTGGACCGAGTTGATCTAGCCGAGTCGACTCGACTAGACTGCTTGGATTCAACATCACTCCCTTTCCTCCTTCCTCCTTCTCTCCTCCCTGTTCTCTCCCTTCTCTCTCTCATTTTTCCTTCTTCTTTCTGCAACCCATATTGCTGGAATGCCTAGCAATGGCGTGGATAGAATGAACCCGAATTAGGTCCAATCCAAACTTCCCAGTCGCACTCGGTTTTGGCCGAGTTAACTCGGCAGCCAACAAAACTTTCTCTCCCTCTTTCTCCTTCCCATTTTCATTTTTCCTTCCTTCTTCTTTGCTTTCTTTTCTTGCCCTCCTTCTCTCCACTTTCTTCTTCTTCCTCCCTGGACAGGGAAGGATTCCCAACTCGACCCGCGACCTGACCCGACGCAGACGGGTGTGGCAGCACAGCCGCACCACCCACTCTCTCTCTCTCTCTCCCGTTCTCTTTCCTGTTTCTTCTTTCTCTCTCACTCCTCCTCTTCCTTTCTCTTTTCCTTTTCTTCCCTCCTACTACTGGAAACACCCAACAAAGGCTGGCAACCCGGCCTGACTCATGCTCGGCCCGGTTTGAGTGGGTGCGGTGCAACAGCCGCGCCTCTTCATTCCCTTCTCCTTTCTTCCTCTCTTTTCTCTCCTACTTCTCATCTCTCTCTTTTCCTTCTCCATACCAGGGACATCATCCGACATTGAAAACCCGAAGAACGGCGTGCCCAAACTGAGCTAACTCGGTTTGAAGTGGCGGGGAAGACGATCAGCGTCCATGGCAGATTTGGATGCGGGCCACCATCCTTCGAAACGATGTTGTTGGAGGGTCTAGTTCTTCCAGGTGATGCTTGTGGGAGAGAAAAAATGAAGCTCCAGCAGTGTTTTTGTGGTGGGTTTGAAGGTAGGAAGGAAACGGTGGATTTTTGAGTGCAGCCGCAAGAAATGGAAGGGCAGCGTTTATAGTATGATTTTTAGGGCTTCTAGCATATAAGAACGTTGGATTGGATGGTCTAGATCAATTCAGAGGGTGCTCTTAGCAGTGGATGGGTGGCTGGGATCGTGCCAGCACATCAACGAGTCCGCCCGCGTCTGTTCTCTCTCTCCATCCCTTCCCTTTACAAAACCTGGTTTTGAAGGGTTAGGATCTCACCACTACGGACGGCTGAGATCAGCCAAAGACCCCTCACACGGATCGTAACAGCTGGCCTGACAAATGCTTTCCATTTTTAGAAGCTTTGTGTTTGTAGGGTCGATTTGCACCTAGAATCGTGGGAACGTGTGGCTGAGTGGTTGCACATGGAAAGCATGGTTTTGGTTAGAGCCATGCTGCGAACAAGATGGACGGTTTGGATTGATCAAAATGATCATGTAGGTGGGCCACAGTTCGTTGAAAGTGGGCTTTGTCCGTCCGTCTGACGAGAATTCGAAAAGAAGAAAGGAGGGAAATCCTCTCCTCATTTAGACGAGCGCGGGTCAGCACTCATCTGACCTCGCTTGTGGCATGGTGCACCTTGGGTGTGCCCCAACCGTGTACACGTGCTTCTCATGTGGGTTCCACCATGATGGATCTAGTGAATCCACTCCGTTCATCTGTTTTGTCAACCCAAAATATGGCCTGGTCGAACGAATGAGGTGGATCCATGGCTTAAGTGGGCCATACACGCCAAGTTCATGCCTAACTAGTGGTTTGCGCGGCCCATGGTGACATTAAGTGAAATCTGGTCCGTCTATTAGTTTCAACATTAGTATATAATAATATGTATTAAATAATAACAATCACAGCATATACTATTATATATTTTATCAGCATATATACAACTTGTACTACCTTTGTAATTTATATTAATAATTATTTATAAATTAATAACATATTCTATTTTAAAATATCATGTATATGTGTATATACGTATTTTTCTTTTATATTTATACAAATATTGATTATTCTAAGTGACGTATATTTCATATATATGGTATAATATAATAATCTGTAGTTTTAATTACAAAATGTAAATATTAGTCGATATACATCAATTATATATTGGCATGCCATTCATTTTATGTGTAGCTTAAATAATATGCATAATTTGAATGATTCAAGTAACATTTGTATTATTACAATTAATTATAAAATTATTTTGTATTATGATGTATATACATTTAAAATGAGTCATTATGGATCACTTAAGATAGGCCACCATCTGACTCAGGTGGGCCTCATCCGGCAGTCGGTCAGATCATGTTTGTCCTCCCAACATTCCCAGGCTAATTCTGGATACACCTAGACCGATGGTCCTCAAGTCCAATGAGTTAACAGTTGCTTATAGAATCACTAAATCGGGTTTGTGACCCTAAATAAGGTCCTCATGGTAACACCCGAGTACTGAAAGTACGGGGTGTTACAAAAAGCTTTGAAAACTATAACCTAAGTGTCTAAAGTCAGAACCTTATGCCGTAGAAGTGTATAACGGACTTAGTTTAACACCAACTCTTTATCAACGATTAGAATGACAACCTATGACATGAAATAGGTTAGCTATTTCATCACTTACACTAATCGAATCTCTAGAACTGATTAAGGTTAGGATTTCTTACCCGAAAATGGAATCAGAATTGCCGGAAAAGTAATACAGTTGTGACGGATAGACACGTAGGATAGCAGGGATCGATTCTCAGGAACGACACCAACTTCTCTCTCACTTCCTCTCTCTTTACTCTCTTCTCTCTTCTAGGGTTTTCTCAAATTCGTATGGTGTGAATGAGAGAGGGTTTAAGGTCCTTATATAGGCCTAAGACTGATGGAAATGGCCCTAGGGCCAAGGTATACTTAGGTTATGTCCAAAGGGAGCTATTTCAGCTCAACGGAGCGCTTCCGGAGCCCCCCTTGAGCCAAAGGTCGGACTTAAGCTCACTGACCTTGGATCTAGGTCGAGTTAAGTTTTCATTCTAGTCGGGTTTCCAGATCACACGTGGCGTACCAGTTTCAGTTTAACGGTCACTGAAACTCGATCAGGGTCACAAGTACACTGACCTGTGTATGAAATTTCTCCTGATCCAAGGGTGTATTTGGGTCAGATTCTGACGGTCTGATTGCTTATATCAGGCACGTAAGCGACAAGTCTCACATTACTTAAATTAGATTTAATTTCTAAAGAAATCCACGTTTTCTCACACACTTCACTCCAGGCTCAAGCGAATAGCCCCGGGATACAATCTGGCTTTGATTTCCGAGATGGTTGTCAAGCCCAGTAAGGTGGTCCTAATTATATAATTTTGTAGTAATCGGACTTTCGACGTGCGGTTCAGATCCGATACGAAGTTTCAATGTGCTCCCGGGAGCAACTGGGTAATGAGATTGATCCTATATTTTAGGGTAACCTAGTGTCAATGATTCTACAAGTTTTGGGTCTTGCAGATCGTATTTGAAGTGGATCAAGCAGATTTCACAGCTAATCTCGTTTAGCACTTAGTCACTTTGTCTAATTCCTAAAGGATTTGATCCTGAGTGATTTCTGCCTGAGGTGGTACTCGGGTCTTTGTACGGAATTTTTTGAGACATTACAATCTACCCCCCTTAAAGAAAAATTTTATCCTCGAAATTAGTACCTTTTCGTACTCCTCGAGAATCTGAGGGTAGTTCTTTTTGACCTTGGCTTCAGTTTCCCAAGTAGCCTCTTCCTTTGTCTGATGTGTCCACAGTACCTTCACAAGTGGGATGACCTTACTACGCAACACCTGCTTCTTCCTGTCTAGAATACGCATCGGATGCAGTACATACGTATCATCCTCGCTTAACTGTACCTTCTCCCATTTGATGATATGGGAAGGATCAGGAACATACTTCTTTAACATGAAAACATGAAACACGTTATGCACACCCGCAAGTGGTGTGGGCAAAGCCAAACGGTATGCCACCACACCCACTCGGTCAAGTATCTGGAAAAGGCCAATGAACCGTGACGTAAGTTTTCCCTTCTTGCCAAACCGAAGGACTCCCTTCATGGGAAAAACTCGGAGGAATACATGGTCTCCAACCTCAAACTCAAGCGATCGCCGCCTCGTATCGGTATAGCTCTTCTGTCTGCTCTGCGCTGTAAGAAGTCGACGCCTGATAATATAGATCTTCTTTGAGGTCACCTGTACTAACTCTGGGCTAATCAAACTGCGCTTGCCAACCTCTGCCTAGCAATGTGGTGCTCGGCAAGGGCGCCCATACAAGGCCTCGTAAGGAGCCATACCAATACTCGCCTGAAAATTATTATTGTAGGCGAACTCTTCATACGGGAGACAGTCATCCCAACTGTCCTTGAAGTCCAAAACACAAGCCCGCAGTAATCCTCCAAAATCTGATTCACCCACTCCGTCTGCTCATCTGTCTGTGGGTGGAACGTGGTATTGAACTTCAACTTCACACCCATCGCTTCCTAGATACGAGTTCAGAAGATAGATGTGAATCGCGTGTATCTGTCCGACACAATCTCTAAGGGAACTCCATGCAGACGCACTATCTCTTTAATGTACAATCTGGTCAACTTATCTGCAGAGTTCGAAACTCTGATCAGAAGGAAATGAGCTGACTTTGTCAACCGGTCGACAATCACCTAGATGGAATCATGTCCCTTCCTCGTCTTCGGTAGCCCCAATATGAAATCCATAGAGATGAAGTCCCACTTCCATTTGGCTATGGGCATGGGCTGAAGTAGTCCAGGAAGTCGGCGATGTTCCGCCTTGACCTGCTGGCATGTGAGACAACGGGAGACATATTCTGTTATGTGGAGCTTCATATTATCCCACCAATATGACCTCTTTAGGTCTTAATACATCTTCGTGCTACCATGATGCATTGCAAGCTTTGATATGTGGGCAACCTCGAGAATCTCCTGTCTCAAGTCATGAATGTCTGGGACGCATAGGCGACCACGGTATCATAGTCCCCCATCTATGCCAACTCTCCACTCAGAGTCTTCATTATTGCTAGCTTGCTCTCGAAGCTCAGATAATTACGCATCACCCGAGTGACCGCACCCGAATGTGTGCGACACTCACGAATGGCTCCTCCATGGTGAGTTTCTGCTCGAAGTCCTGTACGAACTCCACCATGTGTCATTCCTCAACCATCAGCGGAGCCGTAAATACTATCGCCTTCTTGCAGCTCAACGCGTCTGCCACAAGGTTGGCCTTGCCAGGATGGTAGGAAACCTCGAACTTGAAGTCCTTCAAGGTCTCCATCCATCGTCGATGCCTCATATTCAAGTCCCACTGAGTGAATATGTAGTGAAGGCTCTTGTGGTTGCAGAAAAGCTCGAACTCCTCTCTGTAGAGGTAATGTCTCAAAAGCTTTAATGCCAAGATGACGGCTGCCAGTTCCAAGTCGTGTGTAGGGTAATTCTCCTCGTGTTTCCTATCGAGGCCATGCAATCACCACCGTCTTCTCGCATAAGGACACAGCCCAAACCAATGCGAGACACGTCGGTGTATATAGTATACTTAACCCCTTGCTCTGGCAATACTAGCACAGGGGCGGACGTCAGCTGTCCTTCAGCTCCTACAAAGCAACTTCCGCCTTTTCATTTCAGGCAAACTTCAGATCCTTCCGTGTCAACTGAGACAACGGTTTGGCTATCTTTGAGAAATCCCAAATGAATCGTCGGTAGTAGCCTGTCAGACTAAGAAAACTCCTTACCTCGGTAACCGAACCAGGCTGCTTCCAGTCCTGAACCACGGCTACCTTAGCGAGGTCAACTGATATCCCTTCCTTGGACATCACATGTCCCAGGAACTTGACTTCCTCTTTTCAAAAATCACACTTCTTGTACTGTACGAACAACTGGTTCTTCTTCAGCGTATCTAAGATGGCTTGTAAGTGTTCCTCGTGCTCTTCCTGACTCGCAGAGTATATCAGGATGTCATCGATAAACGCGATGACAAATTGGTATAGAAATGGCCGAAATACCCGATTCATCAAATCCATGAACATAGCTGGTGCGTTCGTAAGACCGAATGACATCACAAGGGACTCGTAATATCTAAAACTGGTCCTGAAGGCCGTCTTCTACACGTCCTCTTCCCTGATGCGCAACTGATGATACCCTGACTATAGATCAATCTTCGAGAAGTAGCGCGCCCCTTTCAACTGATCAAACAGATCATCTATCCTGGGTAAAGGATACTTGTTCTTCACGGTCAATTGATTCAACCTACGATAATCAATATATAATCATAACAATCCATCTTTTTTCTTGACAAACAACACAAGTGCTCCCCAAGGAGACACACTGGGTCGTATGAAGCCCTTCTCTACGAGCTCGTCAATCTGTTTCCTCAGTTCTTCCATCTCACATGAAGGCATCCAATACATAGGTAATGAAATGGGGATCGCACCAGGCACAAGATCAATAGTAAAATCGATCTCGCACCGAGGAGGTAATCTAGGGATTGTCGTGAACACATCTGAAAATTCCCAAACTACTGGCATGTTTCCTAACATCAGCCCATCAACATGCTCAAGTAAAGCGGCGTAACATCCAACACGACATGTCCAACTAACCTGTACTGGAAAAGTAAAGACCGTGCCATCAGGTCTGCTGGCTATCACGACTTGATTATCGCAATCAATCTCTGCCTTCATCTCGGTGAGCCAGTCCATACCGAGGATAAGTCATAGTGCCATAATGGAGCAACAATGAGGTCAACAAATAGCGTCCTGCTATCCAAATCTACTGAGCAACCCTCACACATCCATGTGATACCCGAAAATGTCCCAGTAGCAGTAGTGAGTTTCACACCCTTCGTGGGAGTAGTATGTAAAGCTAGATGCTTAACTGCAGCACATGAAATGATGGAGGTAGTGGACCCAGTGTCCACCAATAAGAAGGCAAGAGTACCTTGAACATGTGCAGTGACCTCGAAGCCATAAGTGCTATCTCTGGCTCTTCTACTGTAAGCGCATGAACACGTGCCTGCTGAGGTCGATTGGGCTGAGGCACCATAAGTCACTGAGGTGGCCTGAATCGAGGTGCAGGGGGTCAGAAGGATGGATGTACAGGGATAGTACGCAGGCGTCGTGCTAAGATGGCCTGGGGACGAATGCGAGAATCCACTGTCTCTCATACGCGCGAAGCAGCTCTCCGCTGGGTGGCTTGGCTTCCCACAGTAGGTACAAGTCAGGCCCGGCCGCAACATCGGAACTGGTGGCACTGAAATCCTAGGAGGAGAATCTGCGTGAGGCCTCTTGCCGAGGAATAGCCTATTCGGCATATCTGGTCGAGGCCTAGGGACCATAGGCCCACGAGTACATGTCAACCGATCCCCGTTCTGCTCGGCACTCATAGACATGTGTACCAGCTCAATATAGGAGGGTATGCTGATACAACACATTTTTGAGCGAATATCAGGGCGTAGGCCCTCAGAAAAGTGCCACATCTGCATCTGTGCGTCGGCAAGGATCGTCGGAACATAGCGGCCCAACTCCGTGAATCAATGCTCATACCCAGTCACTGTCATGCCTCCCTGTCTGAGGCATAAAAACTCATTCTCCTTCTCTTGCCGGTATATCTGGGGATAGTACTTCTCGTGGAAGCGAAACTCAAAATCTGCCCAGGTCCAGATAAATCCAACCGCAACAGTCCGCAATACACTATCCCACCACAGGCTTACCTCCTTTTTAAACATAAAGGCGGTCAACTCGACCTGCTCCTGCTCGGTACAATGTAGCATCCTCAGCATCTTGGAGATGCGTTCGAGCCAATATTTTACCTCCTCGGGTTTGTGAGAACCTATAAAGGTAGGAGGCCTCAAGCGCTGGAATCGCTCGAGTAGACCACATGTACCCAGATTCCCCATAGGGTATGCAGCAGGTGCAGGGGGAGGCACACCCTCATCCTGATCAAAAGGCCCCACTATCTCAGCAGGACATACAGATGGTGAAGGTGGAGCAGCACTTTTACCTTGAGCTAGGGCTCTTGCAATCGTAGCTAAGAGTTGCTGGTGCTGTTGCTGCATCATCATCATCAACTGCTCCAACCTATCAGCAGGTGGGGTAGGTTGAGGCACATGCTGCGTCGAAAATGACGCACGGTTCTGTTTACGAACTAGTGGTGTGTACGGTGGCGGTCCAATTGCAGGACCAAGAGAAGGCTGAAACTCAGGAATAGTCTCACGAACAGGGCCCAATCCGGGGTCCGTATGACCATCCCTCTGGGAAGGTGCCTGATCCATCGTATCAATGAGTACGAGGCATGTCGTGCTCTGCGTGACCTTCCGTGGCATACCCTATATGACATAGGGTGCAACTCAGGTCAGATTCAGCATACACACAAACTTATTACGCAGCATTCATACACAACTTAAAGCAACTTCATGCATTTCATTTACCAAAATTTATCATAATATATGGAATACAGAGTTACATGAATCATGACAGTAGATGCATGCGAACTAATACAACCCAAGCTTCAAACACTGAAATAACTACTACACTTCTAGATCCAGAAACCAGAACACAAACATAACCTAAAGAAGTAACCAAAACAAGCTGCAGAAAAATGCCATGGATGACTAGGCATCCGAATCTGGCGAAGGAGGAGGGGCACCCTTATCCTGCAGGCAACACAGGATAGTCTTCAGTGTACGAGTCACTTTCTTAAACTTATGTTTCACAAGGCCCTGAAGATCCATGATATCTGGTCGTAAGACCACCTGACCCTGTTGGAGGGCAGCATGATCCTCCTCAAGTCAGCTATATGAGCATCCCTAGTAGCTCGTTCGGTGTCCTACTCCAGTGGTGTAGGAGGGGAGCTCTCCTCCATATCCTGGGCCTCCTATTCTTCCTCGCTCTCTTCCTCTTCTATTTCAGCTCCGCCTTCATCATCACTTTGTTCTTCTTCACTCTCTGTCTCATCCTCACTCTCCTCAAGTCGGACTTGTCGCTGTCGTGGCCAGATTTCCATCTGATTAAGAGTGGTCTCATTGATGAAGTATTGCGGCACTGGAAGTTCTGTGCCAAGACTATAGCCGAACTCGCATGCAATCTTGTATATTAGCTGGCCGAAGGGTAGCGAATCAGTCCTTCTAGTTGAGCGTGCGGTCAGAACGATCTGTCCCAGAACATATATGGGCACGCACAACTTCTCACCCAGCCCCGCTTGGTAAGAAAGTCTACCATCAAGTGCATACACTCGCTGCAATTGCTCCACCTGGGGTAGACATTGAACGTGAAAATGTGGAGTAGATGGAAGTCATCCTTCATGTTGGTCGCTAGAAGGCTATTGTTGGGCTATCACTCAACCAGTCGACCACAAAGGAAATGTGTACGGCGATCCCTTTCACGTACACTCTTCAAATTCGTCTAGCTCGCGTGAACTTGGCCAAGAGATATCCCCATGAATCGAGCTATCAGGCCAGCGTCAATTATGGCCTCCCGACCTCTTCTCGAGGGAATCTTGAACTGCAAGGGATTCAACGTCGGCTCTTGAATATGGGCATAAAATGCATGGACAGTACCCACATTCGCATGATACGCTCCCTCAAACACAAGGCCCCAACCGGCCTCATTCAGGTGCTCCAACAACAGATACTCGCCAAACAGTCACCCATCCACATGAGCTCCAAAGAGAACCCTGCGACCCTCATATCTTCCATGGGACAACTCCACCAGTAGAGTTCGTGGAATATAAGCCTGGAGATCAAGGTCCCATTTAGTGGGCATCTTGCGGTTAACGCCCGTGCTTGTGGTGGCGCCCCGTGGTCTTCTTGAACGAGTAGGGCAGCTAGGCCCAGCTTCATCCGCGGTACCTTTTCTCTTTCCCATGAGGGAAAGAATGGTGGAAAATGAGAAAATGGCCGCAATAACTTCGAAGAGGGCCATGGAGAAAGTGAATAAAAAGGAAGAAAGGGATGAAGTCGTTAGGTCTTCACAGATTTGAGCCTCCAATGGGCGTGTAAAGGCTTAAGTGGAAGGAAATGAAGAGGAAAAATGAAGAAAGAGGATGGGTAGTGGGTGTACATGAATTTGAGCCTCAAATGGGGGATTAAAGAGCTCAAATCGAGAGAGAATGGAGAGGGTAGGCAGCTATGGTAGAGAGATTTCGAATGTGTGGTGGTGGTGTGTATGAAAATGAAAAAAAAAAGAGGTTGGAGGGGCGATTTTTTGTGAAAAATTAAAAGTTTGCAAGAGAAAGGAGAGCTTCAGTGGGTGATTTGTGAAGGAGGGGTGTGTTTGGAAGGGTTTTAACTAAAACCCCATGTACCAGTGGGTCATAAAGACCCCAAATGCCATCAGCCCGAGCGACCTGCCTGGCCTGGCCCATTAGCCGGCGAGGCCTGGCCGAACCGGCGAGCCCCTGGCCGGTCTCTAGACTATTTGGCAAGGGATCGCCCATGGGGCGAGGTCTTCCCCTCCCCTTTGGTCTGAAAATGTGTGGGGCCCACCCTAGGTCCCACCGATTTGACCGTTTTGGACCCCCGACTCTGGTTCGAGTCGTTTCAGGGCCCTTCGGGTACTAACTAACGTATATTCCCATTTAACAATTTCTAACGACTGGGATGGGATCATTTGTGATCTAGACCTATCGTTTGACAGTCTAGGAGTGATCCGGGGTCACCTAATGAGATTACGGAGGTGTACAGACTCGATTTCGGTGATCATTTTGGTGAACTTCGCCAATTGGCGAAACCGGGACTCCTATGACTGTTTCTACATTTTTTCACACCTACCTAAGTTGAATTTGTGTCAGTGTAAGGTGTGTGACCATAACTCAGGTCCCGGTTTAATCTAAATCATGCTCTGATACCAACTTGTAACACCCTGAAAATCGAGGGTCAAGTAGTAACTCAACTCCCGAGTTCCAAAACATCACTTATGCAACATATATGCTTATGATTCAATGTTGTTTGTGTTAGTGCATTAATCATGAGTGAGATTATACCAAAACAATAATTTATACTCCAGATCAGTTGTAAAACGCAAGCGAAAGACTGAGAAATATAAATAAACGTATGCAAATCAAAAGATCAGAATCGGTCTCCAGAGTATGAATATAATACTGAGTCACTGTCTACTTGAAATATTACATGTGATGTTACAAAAGTCAGAAGTATCAAAAATAGTTCAATTGAGATAAAATCCTGTAGTCCCACCGAACAGGAGAGCCTATGCGAGTCCATCAGAAAACTGCATGTAAGAGTACTCATCCTGATCGTCGTAATAATCAGGCTCCACCTCGGGAGTCACGCTATTATCTGAAATCAAGACAGAGTCTGGTTAGTGTTTGAAACATCATCCCGTAACGTGGGAGTGAGTGATCAACTCAGTGGAACAATAAAGCATAGGTTAGCACGTTATCAATTCAGTCAAGCAGTAATGATAAAGCAGTAAATCACACATTCTTAAGTACTGTTGTTAATGCAAGAATGGTATGGATGTATGACGCATGCCCTCACCTACGCTCCCTCAATGACTTCATCTCATGTTCGTGTATGATAACACTGCCTAAGTGCTTAACCTGCAACCCCTAAACGCACATGTAATGCAGTGCATGCATATGATTACCAAGTTCTTATTAGTCCTTTTCATACAGCAGGATTGGGAAACTAAGGTACCTCCCTTATTTCATTTCCCAAACAATGATCCATTTTAGGGTCGTCAGTCCTAGTAAATCTTATATGATGTTGTAGCTCTAAGTCGCTGCAAAGGGCTCGTCACCAATCAGTTCAGGCCTACTTTATACTCTGGATGCTACGGAAGGGTTGTCGCCTCCATGTAGACTCAAAGTATACTCGAGGTCACTACAAATGGCTCGTCACCAATCAGTGTAGGCCGACAGCTCGAATATAGTGTCCGATACCACTGTATTCAGCTCACGAGTTTGTGTTGCTCACTGGTCACTACGGGGAGGCTCGTCGCCACAACGTAGGTTGACAACTCAACCACGGTGTCTCATACCACCATGTCCGGTTCATGAGTCTTAGCGGATTAAGGTACCAAGGTTAAACTGAATTTCATTGGTGAGTTTGGTACCTTAGGTTCAAGCAGTAGCGTCCATACATAGTGAACATACAATGGTGGGTCAGGTTACTTGACGAGCTCGACTAGCACGAGCGTACATTGTATCGATCGACATGAAGTGTATAAGCACTTCATGTGGCCTAACCACTACCAACGACCAACACACGACTCGGGTTTGTCAAACACGTCTTACGTGGCGAATAAATCTCAGCCACGACTTCAAGCCTGTTACCGATTTCCTGGACTATAACATAGCCCCAATCGCATTCAATCTGTAACCAGAAAGCATGTATACTAGTCAAAGCAGAATTAACAAAGTAATTTAAACATGTTAACAAGCATGTCATAAAGCACAATATAAACAGGAAATATAAACACATATATTTCAAAGTAAGCGATTAAGTTAAACAACTAACATGGAGGAAATCATATACATCTCTAAGGTAGTTGAGAATCCTATCTCAACACCTACCCTAGGTACTATCATCTAAGTACTTACTCTTACAAGCATTTTCACAAATACTTAGAATACACTCATTTAACATACACAACGTATATTAGCCAAAACATGTATTAGGGTGAATTCTTTTGCCGAGTACGTAGTATACACATCTATAGTATATACATACAATAATTTATCATGGCAAACACTTTCATATTTTGTATGTATACAGTATTTTTTACAAATGTACAGAATACACTAAATGCCACAATTCGCATATGTAATTGAATTGCAAAACAAACGTCGCATTTTACATGTACAATAATACTCAGATCATGAATCTTCATTATCTGACATTGAAAGCTTTGAAAACTATAACCTAAGCGTCTAAAGTCTGCACCTTATGCCGTAGAAGCGTGTAACGGACTTAGTTTAACACCAAGTCTTTATCAACGGTTAGAACGGCAACCTATGACATGAAATAGGTTAGCTATTCATCACTTACACTAATCGAATGTCTAGAACTGATTAGGGTTAGGATTTCTTACCCGAAAATGGAATCAGAATCGCTAGAAAAGCGATACAGTTGTGATGGATAGACACATAGGATAGCAGGGATCGATTCCCAGGAAGGACACTAACTTCTCTCTCACTTCCTCTCTCTTTACTCTCTTCTCTCTCCTAAGGTTTTCTCAAATTCGTATGGTGTGAATGAGAGAGGGTTTAAGGTCCTTATATAGGCCTAAAACTGATGGAAATGGCCCTAGGGCCAAGGTATACTTAGGTTATGTCCAAAGGGAGTCTATTTTAGCTCAACGGAGTGCTTCCAGAGTCCCCCCTTAAGCCAAAGGTCGGACTTAAGCTCATTGACCTTGGATCTAGGTTGAGTTAAGTTTTCATTCTAGTTAGGTTTCCAGATCACACGTGGCGGACCTGTTCAGTTCAACGGTCACCGAAACTCGATCAGGGTCACAAGTACACTGACCTGTGTATGAAATTTTCCTTGATCCAAGGGTGTATGTGGGTCAGATTCTGACGGTCTAATTGCTTATATCAGGCCTGCAAGCGACAAGTCTCAGATTACTTAAATTAAATTTAATTTCTAAAGAAATCCACATTTTCTCACACACTTCACTCCGGGCTCAAGCAAATAGCCCCGGGACACAATCTGGATTTGGTTTCCAAGATGGTTGTCAAGCCCAGTAAGGCGGTCCTAATTATATAATTTCGTAGTAATCAGACTTTCGATGTGTGGTCCAGATCCGATACGGAGTTTCAATGTGCTCCCGAGAGCAACTGGTTAATGAGATTGGTCCTAGATTTAAGGGTAACCTAGCGTCAATGATTCTACAAGTTTTGGGTGTTTCAGATCGTTTTTAAAGTGGATCAAGCAGATTTTGTAGCTAATCTCGTTTAGCACTTAGTCACTTTGTCTAATTCCTAAAGAATTTGATCCTGAGTGATTTCTGCCTGAGGTGGTACTCGGGTCTTTGTACAGAATTTTTCGAGACGTTATAGTGGTTGTAATTTTGTATAGGTCATGGTTATCCTGAAATATGGATCCTGAATGTAATTGTATATGAGTCGTGCTTGTTGTGTAATAAAAATCATGGTTGACGTGTTGTATGGTTCGTGGTTGGGGTGAAGCATTGATCGTAGTTGTCATTTGATATGGTTGTGATGTTATAAGAATCATGGTTGTCGTATTACATGGGTCGTATTCCAATAAGTAGAATTCATCGTCGTTGTCATTGTTTGGGTCGTGGTTCAACAAAGGCACTGAATGAAAGCAAGAAACATTAATATGACAATCACGACACATGAATCCCGAAAACCACAACATATTGTTACATGGACTATTTCCATACTTGGGTTTTGATTTAAATGCATAAAGGCTCGTGATTATCATCAATATGTGGGTCGCGATCAACATGGTACATGGGTAGTGACTGTCATTATATATGGGTTGTGGTTGTAAGGATGTATAGGTCATGGTTGTCATGATACATGGACCATGAATGGTATGATATATGTGTCATTGTTGTTGTGTTATATGGGTCGTGATATACGGGTCATGATATACAGGACGAATGGTTCGTATTTGATATGGATGACAACCATGATCTATTACATATATGAACCACAAAAATATTAACACACAACAACGACCAATATTAACACAACCAATGATCCAGTTGTTTTGTTTGCACATCTCTCCAAAACTACTCTCACGGCAACAATAAATTCACCAACGAACATGTTCTCTACATGTTCATAACCATGACACATATATACATGGGATTTTTTATATCTACATATGCAATATCCTAACTTTGATGGGCAGATTTCCATACACTTCAACGAGAACAGATCAATATATGTGGATGGCCAGATTTCCATGCACTTATAGCTCATAAGATTATTTCTCAACCACACCTCTCTATAAATAAATACGACGGCGGCGGGTAGAAAACTCTCCACCCATTGATGTGTTATATGTCACTGTATTTGCCATGCTATATGAATCGTGTTTGTCATGTTGCCTAGATCTGTTATTGTTGTTTCAACGTGTACGGCTTGGAATGGATTATGTACGCCATGGATGAAACACATAAACACCAACCCATCCATGAGCCATGTCGTGTACATAATCTAATCTATGGTTGTCGGGTTACATGGGCCACTATTGTGACGGTATACGGATCATGGCTTGAGGGTTGTTATGGATCATCTTTCTCGTGTAATGTGAGTCGTGGTTTTCATGCTTAGGGGTCATGGTACTGCACTTAGTTCCATTGCTTCCATAATGTAGATATATCATGCAGGCTTTTCAGGGGTCTGGATTAGAGTCGTGGATGTGAACCATAAACAAACATGCGTGACAACCACGATCCAACGTGGACAGTAATCATGATCTAACATGCCTGTGAACCACGGGATCAGATCATATGACAGTTTGGTGATTGTCGCAGAGACTTTGTCGTTGTTCTTATGGACCGTGCTCTTTGTTTTAGAACGGTCGTGGTTATGATGTTAGAAGTATTGTGGTTCTAACATGATATGTGTCATGGTTCTATTGTACAGGGGTAGTGGTTGTCGCCATGTATGGATCATGTTTAGCATGCACCTTCAACCACACATATAGAACAACGATCCATTGTGCATGTCAACCAATGTGACTGATAGCCAAAGTGCAGTACAACTTCGAATTGTTCACGGACAATTACTACACATCTCATTCACCAACCCATTATGGATCATAATAAGAAGAATAAACATCAAATACACCAATCCATTCATAATTTAACATCAAATCAGTGTTTGGCTCTCTTTGCAGGTCTACCTGACGCCTCTTCTCCTTTTTCTTTTGGGAACGCAGCACCATCTGCTCTTGTCTGCTGCAGACGGTCATATGCAATCATCTTTCTAAATTTTGGGATTTCCTCCTACAGAATCAGAACAAGCTAATCTTAAAAAAATAAAGTACAAAGCAGTCAAACTTGAATGTAGACTCATATTTAATAGAATAGAATATATATACTTACATGCGTAAAGTCAATTACACTCATACTGCACAAGAAGTCTATGTATTTCAGCATGTATACGCCACAATCGTCTGAGTTCGGTTGTGTAGGCCTATTAGCGGATGGCTTCACATTCCACGAGTTCTCCCACTTAACTAATCTGTCATCAAGAACATGGAATAACCACCTCAATTTGTCCATTACTTGTGCGATGACCAGCTCATTTTTCTCTTCTAATTCTGTACTCAAGTTGTCGTACAAAGTGACCTCTTTCTTCCTCAGATAAACAGCAACCATCAGCCAATGCTGCCCCCTCGCATTAAGAGGGATGTACACCTTCGAAGCACAAGAACTACGACAAGAGTTAAAGATTTGCCCTTCTAAATATGGATCTAATAATTTAAGTCCATGTGCAAGAAACTAAGATCTTACCACATCATACTTCCATAGAGGTTTCAGTTTATAGTCAACTATTTCTATAAGCACTTCACACAACCTTTTAGACTTCATGGTCCCACAAACCTTATGGTTCCCAGCGCCATAAGTTCACAGCAGGTTAAGTTGTAGTTCCATGTATTGCTATTAATAAGTTGAATATTGTTAGAAACAGAAATGATTAATGACGTTTTAAAGACAGTTATGGTCCTCAGATTAACATTACCGTAAATAGCAACGAGACGAATGCGCAGTCCTGTCTACCTCATGGTCATTGGTCCTGACGCGCTGATAGGTATCTTAGGTATAGGTCTATGGCCTACGTAATGTGAAAAATGTCTCGTGTAACTATAATATTCATACATTGATATGAAACAATGAAGGAGAAATAGTATAAACTTGCCTCAGAGTCAACCCATGAATTTGGGTCATAGACACTTTTCAACCAGACAAGTGAACGTGACTCTCTGACAACTCTCAACTCGTCCTCTTCGACATCGGTTAGAACTCGTTGGAGTTCACTGAGCCCCTGACGAGGCTCTAGTACAGTTAGAGCTCTGTCTGGATCCGTTGTATCGCAGCGTGGTCTCCCTTCCTCACTCAGTTGTGGGGTAACGATGTTGAGCTGTAATAAAATGACATATTATCTATGGAGTTCATAATATAATGACCGATTTAAACCATGATTAAAATGTAATTCCACGTACAATTGTGCCTGTAGTGCAACATTCTCATCTTTAAGATGGGTCATCCCAGCTTCAAAACTAGAGACCTGGCTGATCCTAGCCTCAAAATTGGAGTTGTTGACATTAACCACGATCCAAGGTGGAACACAACAATGACCAATTTTCCATTTTATACACAGTTATTGCTTCTACCTCCTCTCTAAGCTTCGTTCAAGTAAGCATTCTCATGCATGAGAGGACTACAAGGGCATGTAACAGCGACCCTCATTGGATCATGACCATTACCTAAAAAGGAACACAACAATGACAAAATATGACAAGGGAAATTTTCAATTTTATATACCTTTATTCGTTGTATTTCCTCCCCACATTACCTCATCTGCTCCAGCAGTGAAGTATTCTCTACGATCAGAGCGCTGGTCGAAGGAACATTGTCTTGTAATGAAATCGTATATCAGAAATGGTTATTACGGCCACTGGAGCCTTGTTGTCGTCCATAGGGGGTCGTGGTTCACATTCATGGAGGTTCGTGGATGTCATGAACGATCCACTATGTATGATAATCACAATCCACATTGGATGGGAATAACAATCACGACGGATGATAATAACAATCCACACTTAACGATAATCACGATCCACGTCACATAGAAACCACATCCATTGTCTGGATAGAAGACTAACATGTTATGTCGATCGCGACTCATCCACTATTTAGTGTGCATGTCAACCACGACCCCTGGTGTATGATAACAATGATTCAGGATAGATTCAACTTCGTATACCTTCATGGCCTGAATCTCCTCCCTAAGTTGCTTCACCTGCTCCTGCAGTGAAGCATTGATCTCCTTCTTGAGTTGCTTCACCTGCTCCTGCAGTGAAGCATTGATCTCCTCCCCGAGTTACTTCACTTGGTCCTGCAGTGAAGCATTGATCTTCTCTCTATACTGCTTCACCTTCTCCTACAGTGAAGCATTGATCTCCTCTCTATATTGCTTCACCTGCTCATGCAGTGAAGCATTTTCTACACTAAGAGGGTTGATCAAAGAGACAATGTCCGTATTAGGTTGTGGTTGAAAGATATTATAACATCCCGAAAATCGAGGGTCGAGTAGTAACTTAACTCTCGAGTTCCAGAACATCACTTATGCAACAAAATGAATGATGATTGAATGTTGACTGTATTAGAGTAGTGAACATGAGTGAGATTAAGCCAAAACAGCATATCATACTCTAGAGACAGTTAAATTTGCAAGCAGAAGACTGTGATAGATAGATAAAATATCTAAACTATGATGAGTCTCCAGAGTGTGATAACGTTACCAGGTTAAATAATTACAAGTACAATCTTAAAATATACCAAATGTGTAAGGTCCTCTAGTCAATATCCCAGAAAGCCCCATCGATCAGGACACGGCTCACAGGAAGCCGTCAGAAGACAACCAATACAAGCAGGCATCGTAGTCATTGCAAAGGTCCGGCTCCGCCTCAGAAGTAGCGTCGCCATCTGAAATCAGACAATGTCTGGTGGGTGTTCAAAACACCTTCCCGTAACGTGGGAGTGAGTAGCTAACGCAGTGGAACAATAAAGCATAAGTTAACATGTTATTGACTCAATCAAGCAGTAATGATAAAGCAGTACAATCAAACACTCCTAACTACTCTTATTAATGCAAGTATGAATGACATGATGTATGCCCTCACCGACATACTCCCTCATGCGACACCATCTCACCCTCGCGGCATGCTTTCATCCCACAGTGCTTCACATCTTTCAGGCACATGCAATGCATGATGAGCATGATTACCAAGTTTTTAATTAGTCCATTTCAAACAGCAGGATTGGGAAACTAAGGTACCTCCCTTGTATCATTCCCAAACATGATCCATTCTAGGGTCGTCAGTCCTAGTTAATATCAGACGATGTTGTGTTTTCTAGGTCACTGCAGAGGCTGTCAGGGCTGTTACACACAAAGGTTACACCACTCCCCCATCACCCCTTAAACGATTCATCACAATACAGAAACAGGCCTAGTTTATACTCTATATATCGCGGCGAACCCTAAGGCGCACTGCGATTTCAGAATATGCTCGAGGTCACTACAAAGGGCTGTCAGGGCTGTTACGCACAAAGGTTGCACCGCTCCCCCATCACCTTATCAATGTAGGCCGACAGCACGAATATAGTGTCCCATACTACCATAATCGGCTCACGAGTTTGGTTGCTCACTGGTCACTACGGGGAGGCACGTGGCCCCCCAGGGCCAGAGGCCGACCACCGACCACGGTGTCCCATACCACCATGCCCGGCTCATGAGTCTTAGTGGATCGAGGTACCATGGTTAACGGGATTCTCACTGGTAAGTTTGGTACCCTAGGTTCAAGCATTAGCGACCGAACATGGTGAACATACATAAGACACACAGGTTACTTGACGTGCTCGGCTAGCTCGAGCGCACAACAAGTTGAGCGATATGAAGCGCAGAAGCACTTCGTGTGGCCAACCACTATCTCCAACCGAAGTACGACACGGGTTCGCCAAACACATCATGTGTGGCGAGATGAATCTCAACCACGATTCCAAGTCTGGTACCGGATGTCTGGACTATGGACATAGTCCCAAGCTCAATCAATTCTCAACCATAACATGTGAAGTAAAGCATGATAAATAAAGTAATTCAAGCACACTAGCAAGCATGTCATAAAGCATATTATAAAGCATGTTATGAAACAAGTTACAAAGCATGTTAAAAAGTATGTTATAGAGCACTATACAAATAGGGATACAAACACATATATTTCATAAGCGAGTGGTTATAGTAAACAACCACGTGGAGGGTATCATACGTGACTTTAAGGTAGTTGAGAACCCCATCTCAGCACCTACCTAAGGCCCTAACACCTAAGCACTTACTCTCACAAGCATTTTCACAAACACGTAGAGTACACTATTTCAACATACATGATGTATGTTAGAAAAATATGTATTATGGCTATCCTTTCGCCAAGTGAGTATTTTATCCGTGTACATCATATTCATACCGCAATTAATCATGACAATTACATTTCTAAAATTTATACATACATGGTATTTTCTAGAATACACATTTTCAACATACATAGTGTGTACAAGCAAACATGTATTACAGCGATTCCTTTTGCTAAATAAGTAATTTATTCATATATTATATAATCATACGACAAACAATCATGGCCAACACATTTCCAAAATATACATGTATATGGCACTCCTTACAATACAGTATTTCTACATACATAGTGTATATTAGTAAAACATGTATTTAGGCGAATCCTTTCGCCAAATAAGTATTTTATCCATATATCGTATATCCATACAACAAATAAACATGTCAAACACATTTCCAAAAAAATACGTATACGGTATTTTCTACGAATACCTAGAATATGTAAAATTCCATATTCTACAACTTTAATCGAAACAGAAAACGGAAAGCACTTTGTACATGTACAATTGCATGCAGATCATGAATCTATCATTATCTGACATTGAAAGCGTTGAAAACCATAACCTATACACCTAAAGTCCGCACCTTGCACCTTGGAATCACAACAAATCAGCAAGGTTTGAAGGGCTTCCGTATTCGGCAGTTTTATCGCCTAGAGAGTGAAACCGGTTAGCTATTTCATAACCTATAACCTTCACTCACCCAAACAGATCTAGGGTTAGGGTTTCTCACCTTAAAACGGAGTCGGTATCGCCGGGAAAGCGTCTAGGAAGAGGTGGTGCGGCCGTGTGTGGTGGTCGAAAGCAGTAGGAGGAAGATTCTCCCACAAACCTCAAGCTTTCTCTCTCTTTTTCCTCTCTCTCCTTAGGGTTTTATCCCAAATTCGTATGGCTGTGAGAGGGGCTGTTCTAAGGCCCTTATATAGCCTAAAAACTCTCCGGAATAGACTTATGTTCAAGGTATACTTACCTTGTAAGCAAATCGGCGTTGTTCCAGCTCAAAAGAGGGTTTCTGGCGGCCCTCCTTGAGCCAAACGTCGGACTTAAGCTCACAACCCATGGATCTACGTGAGGTTATGTTTTCGTCTCGGTCGGATTCCCAGATCACGCGTGGTGGACCATTTTCAGTTCAACGGTCAGTGGGCCTCGATCCGAAATTCCAAGTACATGTAAATGTTCCTAAAATTTTTCTCGATCCGAGGGTGTATTTTGGTCTGATTCTGACGGTCTGGTTACTTAATACTGATCCGCAAGCGATACATGCCAGATCACTATTCCAGATATTTATTTTGTAAAGGAAAGAAGAGTTTTCACACTCCCTCGCTTCGGACTCGAGCGAACGGTCGTGGAACAACGTCTGGACTTGATTTCCGAGATGGTTGTCAAGCCCAGCGAGGCGGTCCTGATTCCTTAACTTCGTATTATTCGGACTTCCGACGTGCGGTCCAGATCTGATACGGAGTTTCGAGATGCTCCCGAGAGCAGCCGGGTAATGAGATTGATCCTAGATTTTAGGGTAACCTAGCGTCAATGATTCTATAAGTTTTGGGTCTTACAGATCGTATTTAAAGCGATTCAAATGGATTTCGTGGCTAATCTGGTTTCGCACTGGCTAATCCTCGCCTCATTTCTAAAGAATCTAGTCCTATAAGATTTTTGTCTGAGGTGGTACTTAGTCCTTTGTAGTTTGTATCTAAAGTGATCCAAGTTATACTACTTAGCTAGTTTAAGATAGTGTCTAGGGCGAAAGTGCTTTGAAAAATTGAAAGAACAAGGTAGTGAAGGGTGGGATTTGTGAAGGAAATGGGTTTGGGATTCAGTTCTGACAAGTTAATAAGGTGTTAGGATCGACCCATCGCCTAAGGACGTCTAATCCCAGGTTGGAAAAAATCTGGGATGTTACAGATATGTGGGTGACAGCTACGATCAAGAATAGGGCCGTGGTTATTACAACCAATGGGTCATGGCTGTCGTCCATGTTAGGTCGTAGTTCAACCACACGATCCATCGTGGATGAAAGCCACAATCCACTATGTGTGATAAGAGTGATACATATTTCATTGAAACCACTAACCACATTACGCGAAAACCGTGACCCTAGGCCATTAATGTTGGGTCGTGGACCCTAGGTACATGAAAACCATGACCCTTCCTGTATGATAATAACGATCCTGTGTGGATGACAACCACAATCCATTTTTCAGTTTCCTTTACGGTGAGCTATTAACAAATAGGTTAGATGAAGCAAGGAGATTTTACGTACGTGTTTTGTATTCATATCATCTCTCATTGATGTCACTTCTCGTAAAGAAACATAATCCTCCTTGAGGTGCTTTATTTCTACTCCAAACTCATTAATCCGCTTCAACTCACCCTTTATTCCTTGCACCTCAGTGGCGAGGAAATCAATCTGCTTATTAGATTTCCTTATTACGGATTTTATTTTTTTATTATCTTGCAATACATTCCGCAAATGGGCAGATTTCCTATCGGGCTGTGTTTTTTTCATTTCCAAGAGGGAGGCTGTAAGATTAGCCTCAGCTTTATTTCTTTCCTCATCCTCCATTGTCTCTATCGTGGATGCTGACCACAGAGCCTTGTCCTTCATATGAATGTCGTCGGCAGTTATATTCCTGGTAATCTCGGTCTCTGCTTCTTCGACCGTTGGTCGAAGCTCTGGAGCTAGCACCACCTGCAGGAGCAAAATTGATTTATTAATTATAAACATACTACATGATTCAAATTACAATACCAATTGAAAAATCTTACCGGCACAGCTGTCAATATGACGAATATGGTTTCATATCTGCCCGTTTTCTTTTGAAGCCAATTTAGGATTCGAGGAATCCTTATAGGCAGTCTTCTAACGGCCCACCTGTGGTCACCAGTGAGTTGAGGGAACCATTCGTAGGCCCAAATCTGTATAAAAACAATTATCATGCATTACATATTGGTTGATGTGTATGGAAGAGAAAGGGAACAATTCGAACTCAAGTATGAATCAGGACAAGAATGACGTACTTGTAGGGCATACGCGCATCCACATATGTTGTATGATTTGGGGTACTGGCCAATTGCCCTTTCCCCCAGAATAATGTCAGATGCAGCGTTAACCTCATTCTTCAAATAATCATACCCCACACTGCCCCAGGGGTAGTTATGAAAATATTCGAAGTCATCAACCATGTCTATAAACGTATCAATACAGTTATTCTTTTGCGAAGATCCAACCAATAGACTCTCAACACAAATTATTAGAGCCAGCTTCACCGCATCCATATGTTCATCTTTATCGGCAAGTGACAAATAAACTTCTTTCAGTTTTTGTTTACTAACACCCCCAGCTCTCAGGTATGTCTCCCTAATGCATTTTCCTACCTCTGTACTACCGGCCTTGGCACCACCACCACCATCTATACTAAGTGGTCCAAACTTAAGACCCATTATTAGTGCAAAATCGAACTCTGTAAATCTTATCTTAGTGCCTTGAACATCGTATTTCAGATCACCAATATGCCTTTGCATTAGGCAATGCATGATCTGAGATTGTGCCGTCCACTCGGCCAGTGGAAAGTCAAATAGAAATCCAAAACAGGTGTCTCTAAATAGTTTCTTTCTATCGGGTTTCTTCTCCATATCTTCAATCAAGACTTTGAGAAACTTGACGAGCACTTGGGAGAGACCTGTGCCTTTTCAAAGTCTAAGCATGTGGTCATGGTTGGATTCTTTCGACCTGCATTCTAATATGGTCGTGGATTGTTAATTAATAATGATAGGATGGTCTTGTAAAATCTAACATGGGTCGTAATTGTATTACATAGTGGATCGGGATAGAAATCCATGAAGGGTCGTGTTTATAACGACCTCTAAAGGAATGTGGTTATCATGCTAAACGGTTCGTTGTTGTCATCTACGCTGGATCGTGGTTGTCATCTTGCTGGGTCGTGGTTGACAGTCTTGCTACAGGGTTCATTGAAGTCATCCAAGTTCCTATTACCAACAATCCATTAGGAAAACCAACCACGATCGCAATAATGATTATGGTTGTTAAGGCATACGATCGTTATTATCGTCTACATTGAATCGTGGTTCACAGGCACGACCCGTAAAAGATGTGATCCAGGATTCAGTTCAACTGTCGACTACGACCCATTATGCACCAAACCACGATCACGACAATGATCATATGTTGAGTCGTGGTTCACAGCGACGATACACTGACCCTGTTGACTTCTGTCACGCCCCAAACTTGGAAATCGGGCTCACAAAATTTTTGATCGTTGAATCCGGCGCCGACAGCCTCCGTAGAACCCCATTCTCGACTCCTGGCGCCCATTCGCTAGGTTCTGATCCTGGGATGCTACAAGGAGGATTTCCAATATCAGTTTGATTCGTAATAACCATAACCAAAGGCATAACCCACAAACAACAATCAAAAACTCCATCACATTTTCACTATGATCAAAAACTTTATAAGTATAATGAGCATAAAGGGAAATACAATGAGAATGGACAAAAGCTCCAAGATGATATGCAAAGCGCTCCTGCCTCAACACTGTTGCGCTCCAACGTCACCTGCACGCAACGGTAGTATATAAGCTTATGGAAAGCTTAGAGGGTGGTAAAAGTGTGTGCGCAAGGTAGTAATATGATTATGCAGTATCAGAGTAATGCGGAACATGCTGGTGAATCTATGAATACCGTTAGTCATACCAAGGTTATGTGATGCAAGGCATTGTTGAGGCACAAAAATATTACAGTGGTCAGAGAATCCCATGGTACTGATCTTCTCCAGGGTAGTTTAGGTATTTTGGTAAAGTTCCAGCTCCAGGGGTAGTTTAGGTATTTTAGTAAAGTTCCAGCTCTAGGGGTAGTTTAGGTATTTTGGTAAAGTTCCAGCTCTAGGGGTAGTTTAGGTATTTTGGTAAAGTTCCAACTCCAGGGATATCTGTTGAGGCATGAAAAAGTGATGAAAGGATTGAAGCAGAAAAAGATTGGAAAGCAAAGTACTAGAAAGAAGAATGAACAAAGAAAGAGAAGTGTCTTTGAGATTGTTTGCGCAGGACCGCGCAAGCGATATCAGTTGCGCGGGTCCCCGCAACCAAAGATCAGTTGCGCAGGTCTACACAGTTGATTTCAGGAGAAGATTTCCTTGAACAGTTAAGATTGATGCAAGGTGGGTCCCACGGCACCGAAATCAATGTACCACATGTGCGAGAGCCTATAAATACCCCATCCCCTCCTACAGTTGAGAGGATTGAAGATTTTGGAGAGGAAGCAGAGCAAGAAGGGAGATCGAAGGTGAGAGAGAAGGCAACGGTGGTTTGCGCGGGTCCGCGTAACCGAACTGCCCTGCAGTCTATGAAGATAAAGGGCCGTTATGCTGCCGAAATGGTTGAAGTCTTCAAATTCCTTCTGTTCAAGTGTAAAGGAGAATATTCAGCATAAGAGAAACTCCTCCTAAGTACTAGGAGATGACCGAAGTAGGCACCAGAATGCTGCTGAAATTACTAGTCTCCTTGGAGATTAGTTGATTGATTCAACAATTCCTCCTAAGTACTAGGAGATGACCGAAGAAGGTGTCGGAATGCTGCCGAAATTTCCATCAGACTATCTTATCTACTTTAATTGATTGTACTTTATTTTTAGAATCAAGGGAATCTGAGGATGTAAATGAACTCAGAATAAATGTGATCAATGTTATCTCATTCTTTCTTTGTTATCATCGAATAAATCCCCCAAATCAAATGCATTTGTTTTCTTGTCGAAACAGGCGTGAATGATATCGGCCATACCAAGGCCATGCAATGCAAGGCAAGAATGATGTCGGTCATACCAAGGCCATGCAATGCGAGATGCAATTCAAGCATACGAATCCTCGTCTAAGTCCACATATCAATACAACTCAAATCTGGAATATCACCGGGGTCTAGTACACTCTAAACTATATTGCTGCCCCATCGCGCGCAATAAGGTAAGTGGAAGAGGCCTCACTATCTGCCTGCCAATATCAGGCTCGGCTCGTCGATAGCGGACCCATTCCTCGAGCTGGTCAAACTCAGCCTAGCTTTGCCCCCTCCTCGCAGGCGGGTAAGGCCGCACCCCCTTCCAACCGACCACGACACAATGGATAATGCGGCCGTCTGGTAATCGGCACTCGGCGCTCATGCACCCACTCGGTGTAGACGTTGGAGCAACTTCTTGGCACCATAAGGGTTTAGGGACTTTCACCTAAGGATATCTATAGCACCCCATGTAGAACAAGATTTTCGGTATCCAATCCTGCCAACCACGATATGCCGTGGCGCAAGTGAATAGTACAGGCCACAATATATGGCCCTGATGTCGCTAGGGCGTATAGTACACATGTCACATGATGCAAGATGCATGAATCACACAATCCAGTCATGCAGTAATCTTGTGTGTATCGCATGCTCATGTAGGGCAACTCCGCCTATTAGGGAGCCCATAAACGATCTGCTCAAAGGCAAGTGCTATGATCAATCACTCATCTTATCACAAGCATGTAGATGATGCGTATGGACATGTATTATGATATTGTGTTGTCATATACTCGTAATCGGTATCGATAATCGACGTCGGCCTCGACAATCGGCACCGATAATCAGGGTCGATAATCGGCGTTGATCGTGGTCATGAAGTCATTCATCTACAGCGAATGGGGCCCACTTATTTGGGTTAACCCATGAAGAGGATGGGCCTAACAAGGCCTAAGGGAAGGTCACAATGAGGACATCTAATCATCATTGCCCATCAATGTGGACGTCAAACCATCATTGCTCACATGGCATGACCGCCAAAAGAAAACATCAACACATACATCCTGGTGGAATCTTAATCAATGGGCCGATTCGAATGGGCCGAATCCATTGACCGAGTCAAATGGGCCGAATTGAATCAAGTGGGCCCATTTATGGCACAAATGGGCCACATGTAAACAAATAGGCCGCACCGATGGGCCTCTCATGTGGGCCTTATATACAACAAATGGGCCGATCAAATGGATCGAATCCAACCCACCATTCATCCATTGGTGGAGATCATTATAAATCTTTATCACAAAGAAATGAATCATATCCAAAGGATCATGTGGACCATACCACACCTAACCGTGGTGATGATGATTTCCACGGTTAAAATTTAGAGGGTCCACCTCATAAGGTCACAAAGGCCTGAACCAGGAGGAAAACAAATATCATATTGACCCAAAACTCATATAACCCAAGGGGCTTCGATGGTGGACGTTCTTCCTACTGTTTCCTGCAATGTGGTCCACTTGATATTAGATCTACCTCATTTCTGGTCTCAAGCCTTAAATAAAGCTCGCCATTGGGTGGATGGTTTAGATGTAACACATACACCTGGGTGGGTCCCACCGTTAGAACACACGTGGGTCATGGTGGGACCCACAGGGCTCTGAACGTTTAAGAGAGAGAGGGAGAGAGAGATAGAGAGAGAAATAGAGAGATACAGAGATAGAGAGAGAGAGAGTGAACGAGATAGAGAGATAAAGAGAGCAACACGTGCTGCCTCTTTCCTTTTTCTTTTTCTTTTTTCTTCTCTGACACAACCAAAGGTGGGTCCCATGTAGGGCCCACCACAATATGATATATGATATATGATATATATATTATATAATATACTATCTATTATATTCTTAATGTCCAGGCCGTCCAGGGCCTGAACGGTTGTACAAATCAAGGAGGGCCCCACAGATGGGGGTTGGGTCCCACCGTCCAAGGACAGTGAACACCACACGTGATGGTGTGGCCCACCAAAATGGATGGACAGCGTGATGGGGTGGGTCCCACAGACCCACCATCAGTTGACACTTCTCTGTTAGCCACCCTCAGTAGGGAGCACTACCAAGGCCTCGAGTGTTGAAACGAGGTACCTCCATGCAGTCTGCCAGTTGAGCTATTTATCAGGGTGTGTCAGGGAGGGCCCCACACAGACGGAGGGCCCCACACGGACGTGGTTCCACCGTCCATAGATAGTGGATAGTTCGGATAGAACACCTAAAGTGGTGTGGCCCACCATCATGGATGGATGACGTGGGTGGGTCCCATGGACCCCACCATCACTCCACCCTCATGTCAGCACACACTCATGTCAGTACACACTCATGTCAGCACACACTCCATGTTAGCCACCTCTACAGAGATCAGTACCAAGACCTCAAGTGTTGAAACGAGGCATCTTTCACTCCTGCCACCTGAGCCATGCGACTGGGTGGGCCCACACTAGATCACACTTCACTGGCAGCCACCTCCACTAATAGCCACCTCAAGGTGGGTCCCCTATCGATGGTTGGGATGGCATGTAAAAATCATGGTGTGTCCCACATGGATGGGGTCCACCGGTAGATGGCATGGATGATAAACACACATTAGGTGGGTCACAAATATAGAAAGAGAGAGGAAGAGAAAGACACCGGCAAAGATGGAGGGGCCCCGCCACTATGGGCCCCTCTTTGATACAAAGCCTACATCAAGGTGGGTCCCACCATAAGTGGGCCCTTACATCACAAAGAAGATAAAGGAGTAGAGATCTAAGGTCATCCACCGTTCCTTCTTGCTCCCTAGGCTTCCTTTGCTCCTTAGCTTCGATCCTAACGGATGGGGTTTGGATGGTTGAGATGGGAGATGAAAGGGTAGGAAGTGGGCCACACAAAATCCTCTCATGGAGGTGAAAGAGCTTGGACGTGGGATGCTTACTCTTGCTTGGAAAGTGGTTTGAAAAAAATGAGAGAGAGTGGTTTGTAAAGGAGAGAGAGAGAGAGAGAGAGAGAGAGAGAGAGAGAGAGATGGGTGATGGATGTGTTGATGTGGTGAGTGATGGGTGTAAGAAACTTTTGACTTTAGGGTTGCTTGGTGTAAGAAAAGTATGGGCTTGTAAGAAACTTTTTGACTTTGGGGGTTAATTGGGGAAGGGTGTGAGGTGATGTGTACTTGACATGTACTTGACATGATGAGTTTGATTGATTGATTGATTGATATGACCTATCATAGAGATTCTCTCGAAATTTGCACACGCGACGTTTTCCTCGCACCAAACGTTGGCCCACATCTCCTAGCCAGAGTATCGGATCGAGACGCGAGTTGCCGCATCGGAACCGTGGTGACGGTGTGGTCGCTAGGGTACAAGTCTTGAGTTGAGTCGACTCAGTTTAACGACATATGAATCAGGGTCACGTGGAAATACCGATTAAGGGTCGAAGGTTGCTGGAATTCGACCGGAAAGACAGCGGAAGTCTACGGAACGGTACGATCTAGGATACGGGTCTTACAACCACGATCCATCGGCATATCACCTCCGATCACAACAACGATCGTGATTTTCATGCTATACATTTCATTATAGTCATATACATTGGGTCGTGGTTCAATGCCCAGACCCACATAACATAATAACCACCATTCACCGTCCCTGTCAACCATTACCTTGCTTTGCCCTTTATATTGACTGAGTTGCACTGAACTTATAGATGTACTCGCTGAGTAGCAATGGAGGGGCCTAGTGAAGAAGATTCAAAACCAGTAAAAAAAAAAGGAAAAGGGTTAGGTTAGGGATAGATAAAAAGTGAAGGGGTCCCAGAGAAGAAGCAACAGTATATATAGTCGGCGTTTCGTATGGAGACAAGCGGTTGAAGTTATGCGTTTGGAATCGTAAATGTCCATAAAAGTGTCCGTTGATGTTCTACGATTCGAATGGAATCGTAAGCATCCATTGAACTTCTGCGTTTGGGATGTTATAGTCGGTGTTCCGTAAGTCACAACGAAGTGCATTTTCTCTGATCTGCATCGTCCATTTTATTTCTAGCATTAAGAAACCCATAGAATTGTCAAAATATTGGAATCCAATGGACCACAATAATTCAACCAATATATTCCTGCCTTTAGTACGCCATCTTTCATGTATGTACATGTGACATATTACTTTCGTACAAACAAATATATATGGGGTCCACAGTGATATATTATATATATAAATGTCATCTAAACTGACCATCGTATGTAATGTACGTATATAAAGGTGTATCATAAAAATAATAATAATAAGATTTGTCAATGGATGTACGGTCCACGTAGTTCTCGACACCTTCTAACTGTTAATTTCAGTGTGATCAACTACGCGATATATATACAATGACAACCACGATATATATCGTTATGTCAACTACGACCCATCGAATATTAACACTATGACCCATATATCATTATAACCACGATACAGAGTTGTGGGCCAAAGACTTGGGCTTCAAACTGGATATGGTGAGGGCTTTCATTGTCACAACTTGATCAAAGTCATCCCTACCTTGCACAATGACAACCACGACACTTCGTAGATGACAACCACTATCCTTCACGTTGTCAATACATGATCGAGGCAAAGGATCGTTGTTGACTCCGAACTTTTTTTTAGTTTTTTTTTTTTTTTAATCGTGCTTTTCATGTAAGATAGATTGTAGTTATTATGCTATATATGGGTCGTAGGTTGTTAAAGTTACATGGATAGTGGTGTCGGTTGCTATGGTCGTGGTCTTCATGTTTTATGGATCGTTGTTGTTGTATTTTACAGATAGCTGTTGTCATGTCATATGGATCGTGGATTTCATGTTTTGTGGATCGTTGTTGTCATGTCATATGGATTGTGGATTTCATGATTTGTGAATCGTTGTTGTCTAATCACGACCTATACAACATTACAACCCCAATCGCTATTGTCATGTTTCAAAATATCGAGTTCGTTTGCCTGGAAACTAGAATAGGACATTTCACATCGAACTGGAACACGGATTGGGGTTGTAATGTTGTATAGGTCGTGATTATATAGATCCTGGTTGTCATGTTATATGGTTCGTGGTTGATGTGAAGCATTGATCGTAGTTGTCATTTGATATGGATTCGTGGTTGTCATGTTCTACGGGTCGTGGTTGTCGTCTTGCATGGATCGTGGTTGACTATACACATGCGTCGTGGTTGTCATATTTGTAATGGATCGTGGTTGTCATCCATACCAGAGCGTTGTTGACAACCATGACACTGAGTAAAGAACGACCGATTATCATGACAACCACGATCCATATATCACGAAAACCACGACCGATTATCATGACAACCACAATCCATATATCACGAAAACCATGACCTATGTTATGTACATTATTCCGATCTTTCAATTCGTGCTTCATATGCATAAAAGCTCTTGATTATCGTCCACATTGGGTCGTGTTTGTCATGATACATGGGTCCCCTGATGTCATTGTATATGGGTAAGGGTTGTAAGGTTGAATAGGTCGTGGTTGTTATGATACATGGACCCTGACTGGAATAATGTGTGGGTCGTTGTTGTCATGTTATATGGGTCGTGGTATACGTGAATCATTGGTCGTAGCTGATATGGTACGTGGCTATAATGGATCGTGGTTGTCGTCCTTGTTGATCTGGCGCTGACAACCACGACCTAATGAGAAAGACGACCCATGTGACATTTCAATCAAGATCTTATTGTCATGACAACCACAACCCGTTGTTAAGTTCACGTTTTCCTATATAGCTCGTGGTTCAAATGCATAATGGATCGAGATTAGCATACACATTGAAAAGTGGTGTGTGTGTGTGTGTGTGTGTGTGTGTGTGTGTGTGTGTATATATATATATATATATATATATATATATATTACAGTTCACATTACATTATCACAAGTAATAAAAAAATTTTTCAAAAAGTCATCACCAGCCTCGGCCTCATCCTCAGCCAGCAGGGACGAAGGTGCATCGACACCGATTGTGACCTATTCGTTTGCATCTCAAACCTCTGGGTGTTTGCCTATCTTCTCTCTGGTATGTAATTTGAACTTTTTTCAGTCTCCCATCAGATCTTCTACTTTCTAGAGGCTTCATATTCTCACATGAAACCTTCACTTTGTCTAAAATGTCTCGTTGTGTCTTGTGAAGCACCGTGTAAACTGAACGCAATTGAACGCCCGTACACTTCATTTGTGTTAGATTCACTACATCGGTCATTCCCCGTGCGGTGATGCACTTCCAAGTTGCCTCACCGTACACAACTTTAATTATCAAATCGAATTCAACTGACGTAATCTTCTTAATCTTATGGTAATGAAGCACACTGGATCCTAATCTTATGTAATGAAGTACACTGAATCATGGTTCTCATACACGTTGGATCGTGGTAATGAAGAACACTAGGTCATAGTTGTATCCAGTGTCATATCCCTGACGAGCATGATCCATATAACATCACAACTGGGGTCGTGACAAGTGGCAGCCACGATCCAAATACCGTCATAAACATGATGTCAATGGTGGAGGTTTAATCAAGGTGTGCCCTATGTTACGCTCCCTTTCGCGTGACCTCCAAAGTACCTCGGCTTGTCGACTCTGTTCTTCCTTTACCTTGGCAGATGCCTACCTACAGTTGAAACAAAATAAAATACTAACCTCGTAGTGGAAGAGGCTTTCAGACGATCGAAAGGAATAGGAGAAACAACGTCGCTCTCTGGCCGTTTAGTCCCTAGATCTTGGCTTCTCTAGGAAAACAAAATAAGAGGAAGGAGAGGGCCTTTCAAAATGTATATAAGTGCGACATTTGCCCCTTCCGAAGCTCGTGGTGCAGGTGATCGGTGGTCTGTGGGCCCCACCATGATGTATGTGCTTTGTCCAAGCCATCCGTCCAGTTTAAAATAACATTTTATGGCTTGAACCGAAAAACGAGAGTGATATAACTCTCCGGTGGATGACACTGTAGGGAAATTATAGTTATTAGATATCCACCATTAAAATCCTCCTAGGGCCCGCTGTGATTGGATCATGCTCGTTTTTGGTCTTCTACCATAAAATGATCTGGAGAAATATATGGACGGCATGGATGAAACACACACGTGGTGTCAGGGCCCACAAAGCACCGAGCACTAGCCATTGGCCAGTGTCCAGGGGAGTAGCCAATCCGTCCGTTTCTTGGGGGTTAAGACAGCAAGTGACTTATGCTTCAAGTCAGGACCGTACAATTCATAAACCATGATCATGAGCATTTTCGTCCGAAACAAGGTCCAAAAGCTGTGAAAAAGCCCTTTAGGGAAAATGTGGAGTGTCGTAGCGATCGAGATAATTGATCCAAACTTCGAGACGAGTACGGTCAATTTCCCATAAGTTAAATGAGTCTGGATCTTATCTGGTCAGCAGGGATTTCCTGTTACCCTAATGGTCCGGCGTCCGGATCTTTATTTTGTTTTTTTTTTTTTAAAAGTGAGTGGTGACGTGGACCAATGAGGATTAGGAAACAGGAAATCCCTGTTGACCAGATAACAGAGGATCCCGACTCGTGTATTGGGGTGGGGTCCCAACCAACTCCTGCCGGCTTCATTTTTGCCATGACGTGCCAATGCAAGTTGATACATGCAGTCATGCAGCTCTGCATGTTGTATGCCAACGTGCGTCTTTTTGCCTATATATATATATATATATATATATATATATATATATATATATATATATATATAGGAAAACGGTCACATCCGAACCAGTTCGTAGGTTATATATATATATATATATATATATATATATATATATATATATATATATGCTCACTGCGAACCGGTTCGACGTAGTTCTTACGAACTTTTTTGATGACCCATCATACGTGATGAATCTCGCAAATCTGAACCGTTCACTTGAAGCAGAACCTCATGGAACCTCATAGTATGAATTTTTACTTTGATCCGAAACTTTGGTGGACCGTGAAAAATGTAAACAGCTTCTTTCTTTGATTTGAATGTCTCTTTGCTATGGACGGTATGGATAAAAGTTTTAAATAAAAGTAAAACTTGGTCCTAGGGGTTTTCACTAGGTGCTGCTTCACATGAACGGTTCAGATTTGCGAGATTCATCACGTATGATGGGTCATCAAAAAAGTTCGTACGTACTACGTACGAACTGGTTCGCAGGTGAGCGCTTCTCTATATATATATATATATATATATATATATATATATTTATTTGCAGCCACATAGAATGTGGGCTCCACGAAGTTTTGAATGGTAGGGGTTTCATCCCCACTGTGTGGTCCACCTGTAATTCGGATCAGGCCCATTATTTTTTTGAGCCCATGTCCTATATGCTGATCTGGAAGAATGGATGGACGACTTGGATAGAACAGATACTTCGTAGTTGGTTCATGGTGGGCCCCACAGTCCTGATTGACCAAACAGGGAGGGGCTTCCCTCTCTAGATAGTGTCCAGAGAGGACGTCATACTCTCACTGTATAATTTTTTCCCTTTTTTTTTTTTTTGACATCACACCCTGGTGTGTGGTCCACCTGAACTTTGGATCTGCCCCAACCTTTGGTCCACCTACTAAAATGGTCTGTAAAAGTGGATGAACGGTGTGGCCGCTATGGCCCCACCTGCTATCCCGACCAAATGCAGCAGTAACACGCTGCTGCTTCCAGTGTGTGTGTTGCACGCTGGGCAGAAGTCGATGCTCCAGCTATCCATTTTTATTTTTTCTTCTTTTTAAATGCTATGTTTACAATGGTGGGGTGTGAGGTGTTTGAGCAACCCAGTGAGGTCCACAAACTGGACTGTTCAGATTGTACAGAACTGTCACAATGGACCCACGTTCCCTGCTCAAAGCTGATGTTTTTGTGAATTCCCTTTACCCAGGTCTCTGCGACAGTATGAACTAGAAATACGGCTTGCGCCGCCCTGTTTACGTTCGGGAATTCCAGGGTTGGTCTGCGTGTGGCTTCCGAACCACGGTGTGGTTTAGCACCCTGCTTATCCTAACGTACACCGACAGTGAATGGTCGCGATCTTGTTCTTGGGTGCAAGAATTTCCAGCGACTGATCAAGAAGATGGCCCTGCTTCAATGGTGGATCCGTCCCCAGGCCATTTTATCCCAAACCGGCTCTTCTGGACGGTCTGAGATTGTTGTTCGATGTTCTCTGGACCACAGATCTGTGGTCCGGATGATCTCGCAGGATGGTCTATGCGAACGCAGCTTCCACATGTTGTGGTTTGTTTCAGTGGAAAACGGTGGAATGCCACATCCCTCCACTTATTTCCTTCCTTTTCTGCCGACTTGGGAGGGGTCGGAATTCTCATCCCCGAGGAGTGGACGGTTTGGATTGGAGCCGTGTTCCAAGTTCCGATCGCCCTGCGCAGCGGAAGTTGGGGTGCGTTCGGTCTTCCCGCTACTTACTGTTTTTGCGGGAAGGAATCGGCTTCGATTCGCAGTGGAGTTGGTGGGGCCCACTTGTGGAAATCCTTAGGTAGATCCACACCGTTCATTTGTCTTTTGTGATGGTGCTAAGTCGTGGGCCAACATATAGGACGGATCTAAGTCCTAGGTGGACCACACGCAATAGGAACATGGGAGTGAACCGTAGAATCCTTCCGCACTGGGGCTGTTCACGAGTCGAGCTAGCTCGAAAAACTCACTCAATTCGGCTTGAGTCAGCTCAGATTGACTCGGCTTGAAAGGCCAATTCAGGTCGAGTCAAGCTATTTTTGTGGAGCTTGAGTTGAGTTCGAGCCGAGCATGGGGCAATTCAACTCAACTCAACTCGAAGCTCGAATTCGAGCTCGACTTGGCTCGATTAATAATTTAAAATTTTCTAATTTTATATATATATATATATATATATATATATATATATATATATATATATATATAATATACACTTAAGTATAAGTTTAAAAAAATAAAAAAATAAATTAAAAAAAAAAACCTAGCTACCCGACTGGCCCCTTCCCCTTTCCATTTCCATTTCTTCTCTTTCTCTACCCCACTCAGCCACTACCCGCACGCCCACCCGGCCAGTACTCCACTGGACCACCACCAGTCTAGGCTTCATAACAAACATGCAGATGATGCGTATGGATATGCTATGCTGTCACCTACTCATAACCAGTATCAATAACCAGCATCGACAATCGACCTCGACAATGTGGACATTTAATAAACATTGTCCCCAAGAAATGGCCCACATAGAGCCTAACATATAGTGGGCCCATGGCCTCACACAAGGGCCAAATATACAACACCATGGGCCTCACTCAAGAGCTTAATACACATCACGATGGGCCTTTCACATGGGCCTAATATACATTACAATGGGCTCCATCGCCTGGCCCTCAATGCATCACAATAGGCCTCATCACATAGGCCTCATATACATCACATTAGGCCTTAAACACGGGCTGAATACAAATCACAACGGGCCTCAAATATGGGCCGCATATACATCACATTGGGCCTCAAACTAAGGCCGAATGTACATCACAATGGGCCTTAAATATGGGCCGTATAAACATCATATTGGGCCTCGACAATCGGCCTCGATAATCGGAATTGAAAATCGGCCACAATAATCGGAATCGATCAATAATCTGCCTTGATGATTGGAACCGGCAATCAGCCATAATAATCGGAATCAGCAATCGGTCATGATAATCAGCCTCAATCGCTAATCGGCAATCGGCCAAGACAATCAGAATCGATCGATAATCGGCCTCGATAATCGGAATCAGCAATCGGCCACAACAATCGGAATCAATCAATAATCTACCTCGATGATCGGAATAGGCAATCAGCCACAACAATCGGAATCGGCAATCAGTCACGATAATCAGCCTCGATCGCTAATCGGCAATCGGCCACAACAATTGGAATCGATCAATAATTGGCCTCGATAATCAGAATCGGCAAACGGCCACAACAATCGGAATTGATCGATAATCGGCCTCGATAATCAGAATCAGCAATCAGCCATGACAATCAGAATCAGTATCGCTAATCAAAATCGGCCTCGATAATTGGAATCGGCCTCGACAAATGGAATCAGTCTCAATAAACAGAATCGGCCTCGATAAATGGAATCGGCCTCGATAAACGAAATTGGCCTCAATAATCGGAATCAGCCTTAATAAACAGAATCAACCTCAATAATCGAAATTAGCCTCGACAATCGGAATCAACCTCAACAATCAGAATCGGTATCGACAATCGAAATCAGCCTCGACAATCGGAATCGGAATCGGCCTCGACATCGGAATTGGCCTTAATAATCCAAATTGGTATCGACAATCGAAATCGGCCTCGATAATCAGAATCGACCTTAATAATCGAAATTGGCCTCTACATAAGGTGGGATCCATGGATGGACAGCCGACGATGAACAAAGCAATATCAATAGGGCCCAATTGTTTGGGTTAACCCACTAGAGAATGATGAGAATGGGCCTAACAAGGCCTAAGGGAAGGTCACAATGTGGACGTTCAATCATCATTGCCCATCAATGTGGACCTTTAACCAACATTGCTCCCAAGGAGTAGCCTATATAGGGCCAAACGTACAGTGGGCCCACGACCATGCACAAGGGCCTAACATACATCATCATGGGCCTCTCTTATGGGGCATATACGTATCACATTGGGCCTCACTCATGGGCCAATATATATCACATCAGGCCGTATCAAATGGGCCGAATCAAAATGGATCGAATCAAATGGGCTGAATCAATGGGCCGAATCAAATGGTCCAATCAAATGGGCTAAGTCGAATCGGCCGAATCAAATGGGCCGATTTAAATGGGCTAAATCAAACGGGCCGATCAAATGGACCTTATATGCATCACAAGGGGCCGCATGACATGGGCCTAATACACATCTCGATGGGCTGCATCACATAGGCTACAGCTACATCACATTGGGCCTCACATATGGGCCTCACATACATCACATCAAGGTGGGCCCTGCACATATCAAATGGACCCCAATAGATGGACAACGTGCATGCTATACACACATCAAGGTGGGCCCATAAGTGGATGGCATAGATGAAATACGTACAACATGGTGGGCCCCACAGAACTTGGTGATGTCACTACAACAACTAATAGTTGGTATGAGGTACCCCAGTCAATTTGCTTCCCAAGGTGGGTCTCACGTTAGGCCCACCAGTCCAGTAATATAGATGGATAGTTAGGATATAACACATATCATGGTGGGCCATAGATGAACGATAAGATCAAACGCATACATCTTAGAGTGGCCCACGTCCTCAAATGGACGTACGGTTGGATATAACACAACCTCAGGATCAGACCCACGTCCTCAAGGTGGGTCCCATCAGGGGACGACCTGGATGATAGAACACATGCACTAGGGGCCACCGTCCTTAGCAGATGGACGACACAAATGGAACATACATCAGGGTGGGGGTCCACAGCACTGTCCAACACCTTGGATGGTGAAGATAAAACATTACATCATGGCATGCCCTACACAGCATCGATGGACGGTACAGATACAAACACCATCAAGGTGGGCCCTACCGTCGGCAAAATGGACGGACAGTTTAGACATAATAAACACATCACTGTGGTAGGAATAAAATACATAAATCATGGTGGGGTCCACACATTTAACAGATGGACGGCGTGGCTGCATAGTACACATATCATGGTGCGCCCCTTTCCATAGAAAAATGGATGGACGGTGTGTGTAAAATGCATACATCAAGGAGGACCCCTCCCATCACCGTCCAGGACATCCATTGATGGACGGACGGTGTGGATGTGGACCATACATCATGGTCAGGACCACCTAGCCTAGTGACGCTAGTGGGCAGTAGCAGCTGCCTGCTGCATGGGACCCACAGTGATATGAACGATGTGGATTCAAATATATACATCAAGGTGAGTCCCTCTAGTGTGGCCCACCATAAATTTGTATCTACCTCAGAAGAGAGGGCGTGGAAGCACCACATGTACCCGATACGTGGGGCCCATGATCTAGATGGCATAGATAAGGCACATACCTCATGTGGGATCCACACGTGTGGACCCACAAGCTTTGGAGAAAGCTGATATTTATGTGTTGCCAATGTCCAACAATAACGGTTGCTGGACGGTGTGCATGCAACACCATAAAATGGTGGGGTCCACACACGTGGCCACCTCTCCTGGTGTCACATGAATCATGGTGGGGTACGTATAAATGGATGGTATGGATATAATATATATCGCATGATGGGGCCCACCATCCCTGATGATGTCGATACAGCAACTATTTAGCTACTATAGGTACACCAGCCCCATCTACTTCCCCACATCAAGATAGGCCCCACGTGTAGGGTGTGTCCCACCCAGATGGATGGACGGATGAAACACGTGCATCAATGGTGGCCCATGATGTAACATCCCAGGTTTTTGCCAATTTGGAATTAGACGTCCTTAGGCAATTGGTCGACCCTAATACCTTATTAACCTGTCAGAACTCAATCCCAAAGTCTAAAGCAGCTTTTGAACCCATTTCCTTCACAAATACCACCCTTCACCACCTTGATCTTTTAATTTTTCTAAGTACTTTCACCCTAGATACTATCTTAAACTAGCTAAATATTATAGCTTGGATCACCTTATGTACAAATTATAAAGGCCTAGGTACCACCTCAGATAGAAATCTTATAGGACTAAATCCTTTAGAAATTTGACAAAGTTAACTAAGTGTTAAACTAGATTAGCTACAACATCCACTTGATCCACTTTAAATACGATCTTCAATAACCAAAACTTGTAGAATCATTTACGCTAGGTTACCCTAAAATCTAGGATCAAACTCATTACCCGACTGCTCTCGGGAGCACATTGAAACTCCGTATCAGATCTGGACCGGACATCGAAAGTCCGAGTAATACGAAGTTAAGGATTAGGACCGCTACGCTGGGATTGACAACCATCTCGGAAATCAAAGCCAGACAGTGTCCCACGGCTGTTCGCTTGAGTCTGGAGCGTGTGAGTGTGAGAATACTTGATTTTCTTTAAAAATAAATATCTTAAATAGTAATTTGAGACTTGTCGCTTGTGGATCAGTTTTAGGTAACCAGACCATCAGAATCTGACCCAAATACACCCTCGGATCAGGAAAAATTTCATAAACATATCCATGTACTCGGAATCTCCGATCGAGATCCACTGACCATTGAACTGAAACTGGTCCGCCACGCGTGATCTGGAATTCTGACTGAAACGAAAACTTGACTAAACATAGATCCAGCATTAGTGAGCTTAAGTTCAACCGCACACATAAAAGGGGCCATTAGAAGTCCTCTGTTGAGCTGAAACAGATGCCCTTTGGATAAAACCCAAGTATACCTTGACTTTAAGTCTAATTTGGTGAGTTTTTAGGCTATATAAGGACCTTAGAACCCTCTCTCTCACAGCCATACAAATTTGAATTTGAGAGAGAGAAAAGAGAGAGAAAGTGTGGGAAATGTAAGAGAGTCTCCCTGCCCTTCTTCCCTGCTGCTATCCATGCTCCACCACTCCGTTCTAATCGCTTTCCCGGCAATTCCAGCTTCATTTCTAGGTAAGAAATCCTAACCCTAATCTGATTTGGGGTGTTGATAGTTGTAGGTTATGAAATAGCTAACCTATTTCATTCTATAGGTGGTCAAACTGCTATATTCGAAAGCTTAGCAAACCTATCGTATTCGTTACGATTCTACGACTAAAGGTGTGGACTTTAGGTGTATAAGTTATGGTTTTCAATGCTTTCAATGCCAGATAATGATAGATTCATGATCTGCATGCAATTGCACATGTACAAAGTGTTGTCTGTTTTCTATTTTGATTAAAGATGTAGAATATGGAATTTTATATATTCTAGGTATTCGTAGAAAATACCGTATACGTATAAATTTTGGAAATGTGTTTACCATGATTATTTGTTGTATGAATATAATATATATGGATAAAATACTTAGTTGGCGAAAGGACTCACCATAATACATGATTTGCTAATATACACTATGTAGAAATAGTATATTTTAGAAAATATCGTATACGTATAAAATTTAGAATTGTGTTGACCATGATTTACTGTTGTATATGTATGCTAGATTTACTAGTATTAACTTCTGGGTGAACGGATTAGCCCTAATACATGTTTTCTCAACATACGTTGCGCATGTTATAAAGTGTGTAGTTTAAGTGTTTGTTGAAATGACTAAGTAAATATGGATTCATGATTTGTGCTTGCCATATGTATGGAACATGATTGAGGTGTGCTAGACAACCCCTTAGCGAAAGGATTTACCCTAAATCACGCCATGGCCACTATAAGCTATATATGTTAAAATGTGTAGCCCAAGTGTTTGTGGAAACGACTGAATGAATATGGAACTTGGATTCGCTATCCGTCATGGGTGCACGCGTGTTGTAATTGGGGCAACTCCCTAGTGAAAGGTTTTGGCCTAATACCTATGTGATCAACATATGTCATGTATGTTGATGTAGGTAGTCTAAAGTGTTTATTGAGATGTTGAATGAGTAATAGTTAGTAAATTGTAATGCATCAGGGCGTTGAGATATGATTCTCAACTCCTGTAACTATGTGTATGCTTTCTTTATAAATCTGTGTGATTAGGAATTGAATATGTACAAACTCATGCTTGTGTTGTACTTCATAACATGCTCAACTGATTGTATGATTTTATCTATGTAATGCGTATGTTTAAATTTATGTTTACGTTGTATGATCCGTCATGAGTGATAGGGGAGTGGTGTAACGATTCCGTGCAACAGCCCTGGTAGCCCTAAACGGATAATACCAGACTTTGATTGTATGATTTGAATCTTGATCCATTACTACTTTACCTATCTGCAATTGAATGTGATTAGGGCTATTGTATAGTCCAGACAGTCGGTAATGGGACCGAATTCGTGGCTGAGATTCATTTGCCACGTAGGACGTGTTTGACGAACCCGAGTCGTGCGTTGCTTGTCGGCAGTGGTTAGGCCACACGAAGTGCTTATGCACTTCATGTCGTACAACTCAATGGATGCTCGTGTTGTTGAGCTCGTCAAGTAACCCGATCTATCTTATGTATGTTCACCATGTTTGGACGCTACTGCTTGAACCTATGGTACCAAACTTACCAGTGGAAATCCTGTTAACCATGGTACCTCGATCCGCTAAGACTCATGAGCCGAGCATGGTGGTATGGGACACCGTGGTCAAGCTGTCCGCCTACGCTGGGGCCATGTGCCTCCCCATAGTGACTAGTGAGCAATCAGACTCGTGAGCCAATTATGGTGGTATGGGACACTATATTCGAGCTGTCGGCCTACATTGATAAGGTGATGGGGGAGTGGTGTAAACATTGTGCGTAACAGCCCTGACAGCCCTTTGTAGTGACCTCGGGCATACTCTGAATTTGCGGTGAACCTTAGAGTTTTGTCGTGATGTATAGAGTATGAACTAGGCATGTATCTGTATAGTGATGAATCGTTAAAGAGATGATGGGGGAGTAGTGTAACCATTGTGCGTAACAGCCCTGGCAGCCTCTGCAGCGACCTAAAAACACATTATCGTATGAGATTTATTAGGACTAACGACCCTAGAATGGATCATGTTTGGGAATGATACAAGGGAGGTACCTTAGTTTCCCAATACTGCTGTTTGAAATGGACTAATAACAACTCGATAATCATGCTCATCATGCATTGCATGTGCCTGGTAGATGTGGAGCACTGAGGGATGAACGCATGTCGCGAACGAAGGATGGTGTCGCATGAGGGTGGTTTGGTAAGGGTATACATCATGACTGCATTCATACTTGCATTAATAAGAGTATTTAGAATTGTTGATTGTACTGCTTTATCATTACTGCTTGACTGTTTTGATAACATGTTAACTTATGCTTTATTGTTTCACTGAGTTGATCACTCACTCCCACATTACGGGACGGTGTTGTACACACCAACCAGATTTATTTGAGTTTTAGATGATGACGATGCTACGAAGCGGAGCCGGACTTTTGTGAGGATGAGGAGGATTCCTCCTTTATGCTGTTTCAGGCGGGTTCCTGTGAGCCGTGTCCTGATCGACGGGCCTTTCTGGGTTATTGACTAGATCATACTACACACCTAGTATAATTTGAATTGTACTTGTAATTATTTAACCTAGTAACCTTATCACACTCTGGAGACTCACCATAATTTATATATTTTATCTATCTATCATAGTCTTTCGCTTGCAATTTAACTGTCTCTGGAGTATGATATGTTGTTTTGGCTTAATCTCACTCATGTTCATTATACTAATACAGACAACATTTAATCATCATTCATTTTGTTACATAAATGATGCGTTGGAACTCGAGAGTTGAGTTTATGCTCGACCCCCAATTTTCAGGGCGTTACACATGACCACATCCAGGAGGCTGGACGGTTAGGATAAAACCTATACAGATTGGTGTCCCACATAGCACCGTCCAACAATGGACTGTGTAGATGCAAAATACACATTAGGTGGGCTCCACCATACTAGTTAGGCGGCTGGATGAAACACATAAATCAGGTGGGCCACATGGTCATCACAAAAAGAGAGAGAGAGAAAGAGAGAGAGAGAAAGAAAGAAAGGGAGAGAGACGGACGGAGGAGGGGCCCCATCACTATGGGCCCCTCTATATAATACATTCATCAAGATGGGTCCCACCATGTGGGCCCTAAATCCACAAAACACCCACAAACAATGAAGATTCACCCACCATTCTCGCTTCTTCTAGACTCCTTGGACTCCTTAGCTCCAAAGCTCCAACTTTAATGGAGGAAGATGAGGATTGGATGGTTAAGATGGTGGAGATGGGAGGTAGGGAGGTGGGCCACACACAAAGCTTCTCTCCCATGGACGTTGAGTTGCTTGGGAAAATGAGAGAGATGAGAGAGAGGTGTGATGTAAGGAGAGAGAGGGATGGGTGAGTGATGGGGAGTGATGGATGAGAGATGGGTGATGGGTGATGGATGTGTACTTGGTTGTAAGAGAGAGTTGACTTTTGGGGAGGGGTGGTTGTACTTGGGGATGTGACATGATTGTTCGATGTGTACTTGATTGATGGGACATTTCTCTAGGGTTTCGCAAAGCGCGGCGTTTTCCTTGAAATGAGCGCGGGCCTACATCTCATGGCTTGAGTATCGCATCGGCGTGTGAGATGCGGCGTCGAAACCGCGGCGATGGCGCGATCGCACTAGTACAAGTCTCGGGTCAAATTAACTCAAATCGACAAGATGTAACTTAGGGATGCGCGCAACTGCTATCTATGAGTCGCAGGTCGCTGGAATTCGATCAGGGGGACCGCGGAAGCTTACGGAACGGTACGGGTTAGGATACGGGTCTCACAGGGTCCCTCCACCACCATACGATCTCTCTTTTTCTCTTTCTCTCTCTCTTTTTTTATGGTAATGATGATGATAAGGTGTGTGGCCCACCAAGGTATTTACATCCAAGCCATCTACCGGTGGACGCCACCATGTGGGACACACCATGATGTTTATATGTCATCACAACTGTCCATCTAGGATGTGGCCCACCCCACACATGTGGGTGGGGCCCTCCTTGATGTATTTTAATCCACACCCAGATCCATAGCTCTAGTGGTTGATTGAGTGAAAGATACCTTATTTCAACGGTGAGGTGTGACTGATGGTGGGGGTGGCTAACAGTGAGGTGTGAACGGACAATGGGGTCCATGGGACCCACCCACGCTGTCCACCCATTTAGATGGGCCACACCATGATGCGTGTGAGGTATCCACCGTCCTTAGAAGGTGGGATCCACCCCACGTGTGGGGCTACCTTTGATATATGCGTCCATCCAAGCCTTAGACGGCCTGGACGTTGTCAATATATTACATATAAGATTAATGTATTATATTATATTAATATGATATATAATATGATATATTATATATTATATTATAATGTAATATAATATTTTATATTAAATGTTGTGGTGGGCCCTACGTGGGACCCACATCTGCCTCTTTAAAGCAGCAAAAGCTGCATGTTATTATATAATATAATATTAATATATTATATTACAAATATATAATGAGGGTGGGCCCTACATGGGACCCACCTCTACCTTTTTAAAAGTAGCTGCACGTACAACAGCTATGTAGCTGCTCTCTCTTAAAGTCAACAAGTTCTGCAGGTCCCACGTGATGTACGTGTACATCCAAGCTCTTCTAACGGTGGGACCCACTCCAGATGTATGTGATTCATCCTTGTGGCATGGGCCCTAATGATGTATGTGCTTTATTTACACCGTCCACTGTTTGGACGGTGGGGCCCACCATGATGTATGTGTTGTATCCAACCATCTAACCATTTGACATATCATTTTATGGCATGAGCAAAAGAATGGGTCAGATCTAAAGTTCAAGTGGACCCCACCATTTAAATAGTGGACAACAACATCCACCGTCCAAACTTCTAAGGCCACAATAGTTTTCAATTAAACTGATATTTGTTTTCAGTTCATTTATCTCTATGTTAACTTATGAATAGGTCGGATCTCAAAAATACATAAGGTTGGGCCCGATTTGATATACATGAGGCCCATCAGTGCGGCCTATTTGATATGCATGAAGCACATTAATGCAGCCCACTTGAGGTATATAAGGCCCATTAGTGCGGCCTATTGTGATGTATTTTGGCCCGTGCGAGAGGCCCATTATGTTGTATTTGTGGCCCAGTTGATAAGGCCCGTTGTGATGTATTTGTGGCCTAGTTGATAAGGCCTATCATGATGTATATGTAGCCCATTAGTGAGGTCCATTGATACAGCCCACTTGATGTGTATGAGGCTCATGTACAGGGCCCACCTGTGATATATATTAGGCCTATGTGTAGGGCCCACCCGTTGTGTATTAAGGCCCATGGGTTGTGGCCCATTGTAATGTATTTTCGGCCCATATGTGCGACCTATTGAGTTGTATATGTGGCCCATTTAGTGAGGCCCATGTAATGTATTTGAGGCCCATGTGTAGGGTCAACCTATTGTGTATTTATGGCCCATTTGGCGAGGCCCATGTAATGCATTTGAGGCCCATGTGTAGGGTCAACCTATTGTGTATTTATGGCCCATTTGGCGAGGCCCATTGATATGTATTTGTGGCCCGTTTGGTGAGGACCATTGGTGCGACCCGTGGATGTGGCCCACTTGATGTAATGTGGCCTATTGTGATATATTTCTGGCCCATATGATGGGGCCCACATGCTTGAATCTAAGGCCCATGGGCAAGGCCCATTATGATGTATTCGAGGCCAATGGGCAAGGCCCATCATGATGTATTTTTGGCCCATGTGCGGGGCCCACCTGTTTGTATTTTTGGCCCATGCGATGGGGCCCACTTATTTTGTATTTGAAGCCCATATGATGAGGTCCGACTTGATGTGCCAAGGCCCGCTATGATTCATTTGAGGCCCTTTGTTACAACCCATGTAATGAGGCCCATTGTGATGTATAAGAGGCCCATAAGATGCGGCCCATTGCAATGTGAAAGGCCTATGCGATGCGTCCCACTTGATGTATATGTGGCCCTTATGTTAGGCCATGGGCCCACCATACGTTTGGGTCTATGAGGGCTACTCTTTGGGAGCAATGTTGGTTAAATGGCCATATTGTTGGGCAATGATGGTTTAATGTCCACATTGTGACCTTCCCTTTAGGCCTTGTTCGGCCAATTCCGATTGTCGATACCGATTCCGATTATCGAAGTCGATTCTGATTGTCGATACCAATTCTGATTTGTTGAGGCTGATTGTTAAGGCCGATTCCGATTCCGATTGTCGAGGCCGATTCTGATTGTCGAGGTCGATTCAGATTGTCGAGGCCGATTGTTGAGGCCGATTCTGATTCTGAATATCGAGGCTGATTATCGAGGCCAATTCCGATTGTCGATACCGATTCTGATTGTCGAGGCCGATTGTTGAGGCCGGATATCGAGGCCCAATGTGTGTATATGCTGCCTGTATTTGAGGCCCATTGTAATGTGTATTAAGCTCTTGAGTGAGGCCCATGGTGTTGTATATTTGGCCCTTATGTGAGGCCATGGGTCCACTATATGTTAGGCTCTATGTGGGTCATTCCTTGGGGGTAATGTTGGTTAAATGTCCACATTATCGAGGTCGATTGTCGATGCCGGTTATTGATACCGATTATGAGTGTGTGATAGCATAGCATCATGATATATGCCCATACGCATCATCTACATGTTTGTTATGAGATATGGTTGACCATTGCATATGTCATTGGGCAAGTTGTTATGAGACTCCCAGATAGGCGGAGGTTATGTCACATGAGCGCACTGTATGCATAGGATTGATATATGACTAGATTGTATGACTCATGCACCTTGCATTGTGTGTTGTGTTTACTATACACCCTAGTGACATCAGGGCCGTAGCCTCCACAGGCATATCATGGATGGCCAGATGGGACACCGAAAATATGTTATTAGCATCGAGCTGCCATAGATGGCCCTGGGTAAAAATCCTTAAACCCTCTTGGTACCAGAGCCCCAACGTCAAGACCGAGTGGATATCTATGAGTGCATGAGGGCCGTATACCAGTAGGCTGCATCTCCCACTATGTCGTGGTTGGTTGGAAGGGGGTGTAGCCTTACCTACCTGAGGGAGTAGGCATGGCTTGGCTGAGTCTGACCAGCTCCTAAATGGGTCCGCTATCTACGAGCCGGGCTGATATTGGTAGGTGGGTAGTGAGGTCTCTTCCACTTACCCAGTTGTATTGTGCGCTTGATGGGGCGATAAGCTGGCGTAGAGTGTACTAGACCCAGGTGATGATCCCAGAGATGTACAATACTGATTTGTGGAGTCGAAGTTGTGTACTCATTCATTCATTCATTCACTATCCATTTGGGCTGGTGGTGCGCAATTATTTGTTACGTGTACCTTTGCAATGGCCAGGATTTCGGTTGGGGCATGCGACTAACCTAAGATCAGGAGTTTACCACATTGAGTCTGACTATCCAAATTTAGGTATGGGACTAGTTTGGATAGAAGTCCTCTGTGGTGCACCCCGTAGCCTGTGATACTACGTACTATCATCCCAACTTCACACTCAAGCTTGATCATTTCATTCGCATCGCATATTGCATTGTATCCTCAGTATCTGATATCTGTCCCCATTACAAAGTTGATCTACATTGCTTCCTCTATATTTTGATATTGGTTTATTATATTTTTGCATCACATAGCCTGGATAAGGCTAATGATATTTATGGGCTTATCAGCATGTTTCTGCTTACTCTGATATCATATGATTCATGATCTTGCAAGTATTTTCGATATTGTATGATTATGAGCTTGTCAGTGTTTCCGCTTACTCTAATTACTCAGATATTGTTTACTTAGCACTTACCTTGTGCACACACTTTCACCACCTACTAAGCTTTCTCTAAGCGTATACACGATAGATGCGTGCAGGTGGCGTTAGGTTGCAGAAGCGTTGAGCTTGGAGCATGCAGTGGACTTCTAGAGCTTTGATTTTTTATATATGTATTTTCCTTTCAACACTGTATTTAAATATTTATATTAGTAGATATGTGATGATGATGTTACCTTTACGATTTGGGTGTACTTGTAGTTATGCTTCTTATGAGACAAATGTAGTTGAAAATCCTCCTTGTAAGATCCCAGGATCGGAATCTGGCGTATTGTGCTGGAAGCTGAGAATGGGGTACTACAGAGGCTATCAGCACCAGATTCGGCAATCGAAAATTTTGTGGGCCCAGTTTCTGAGTTTGGGGCATGACAGAAGTTGGTATCAGAGCATAACTTAGGAATACTTGAAGATAACATCACATATCTGCTGATAGCTACCCTGCACTCTATGATTGTTAAGAACTTAGAATGATTAGGTCCCCGAGTTCGAATAACTTAGAGACTTTCTGATAGAGCTCACCGTCATGTTTATATTTGAGAGCGTTTAAGGATAATAGGCATCTTTGTTCCTTCTCCCGCTCCACCACCTGAGGCTCCCGCTCTACCACCTATGAATCCCACTCCACCACCAGAGATCCCTGCTCCCCAGCCTGAGGATGTCGTTCCTCCACCTAAGACAGGTGCGGATCCGACCGTACCCATGAGTGGCTCCCAGTTACATCAGATGTTACAAGCTGTGACGGTAGCCCTTCAGGGGCAAACCAAACACTCGTTGTTTCGCCATCACAAGCAGAACAGGAGCGCGTGAGTGCACTTCTCCGAGAGGTTTGATAGCTCGATCTCCCGCATTTCCAAGGTGAGCCAGATCCGACAGCAACCGAGAGATGGCGCTCCAATGTGGAGAAGATTTTTGATATGATGGCATGTACGACCCAACAACGAGTCTGATTGACTATATTTCTTCTTTAGGGTGAGGCCGAGCATTGGTGGACCTCTATTACCCGTGTTACAGGGCCTGATTTTGTCTAGACATGGGAAGATTTCATAGATTGATTCAACCAGCAGTATTTTCCCAACTACTCCCGTCGGTAACGAGCATTAGAGTTCGAGACCTTGGTGAAGAGAGACATGTCTGTGGCATAGTATGTGGCTCGTTTTGCAGCATTGTCCAAATTCAGGCCATATTTGGTTGATGATGAGGAGCGGAAGGCTCCCCGTTTCGAGAACGGCTTACGTTATGGTCTCCGAGGCTGTGTTGTTGGGCATGAGATCCCGACTTTCGAGAAGGTAGTACGGAGGGCCCAGATTTATGAGGACGAGTAGGTCAGTTCGCAGAGGGATCGTGACCAAAGAAGAGACCAGAAGAGGCAGCCCCCTCTGGTAACTCCCAGCGCAGCAGCATCGATGGCCGCAGAGGCACAAGAATCACCCAGTCATCCGAGCAGCGGCAGCACCCCTAACACCACCTCTGAGCAGTTCACCGGTGTCTGTCATGGGTGCGGCGAGATGAGACACCGTTGGTGGGAGTGTCCCCACCTTCAGCACCAGTAGTAGCGATAGCAACTCCTACCATCAGGACCCCAGCAGTAGTCGTGGCAGCCACAACTATAGAGAAGACACACACCTCCCCAACAGGTACAGGACAAACTTTATATAGCCCGACATGACCCTCAGTCATTAGAAGGAGTTGCCTACAATTTGCGAGACTAGGCATTACGACCATTTCGTTAGATTGGTCATTGAAGGGATGGTGAGGCTCTAAGGTATCCCAGTTTCGACCGTTTCTGATCCAAGGTCTGAGGTTTAGTAGGGGTCACCATAGTGGTAATGAGACGTCTTTGGACCACGAGGTTGAGATTAGAGAGCATTGTTCTCATCCTTTTGTAAATTGATTGTGCCTTAACATATATATATGATGATGCTTCTTCTTCCCTTGTCTGTTCTGTAAATTTCAAGGATGAAATTTTTATTAGGAGGGGAAAGTTATAAGGCCCGTATCCTAGCCTGTACCGTTCCATAGGCTTTCATGGTCCTCCCGGTCAAATTCTGGTGACCTGCAATTTATTATTAGTATTTACGCGTGATCCTGAGTCGTGTCCCATATATCAGAGTCGGCTCAACTCGAAACTTGTATCCTTGCGACCGCATCGTCATCGTGGTTCCGACGTCACGTCTCGCGTGCTAAGATGATACCTGGGCCAAGAGATGTGGGCCCGCGTTCAATTCAAGGAAAATGTCATGCGTTGCAAAACCCAAGAGAATCTCTACCCGAATGTCACATCAATCAATCAATCAATCCCATCAAGGGTCAAATATAAGTCAAGTACTACATCATTCAACCCATTACTCAACACATCACTCAACCCATCACAACCCATACCTCTCTTACACAAGCTACCCCAAAAGTCAATAAGTTCTTACACACCCATCACTCACCTCATCCATCACTCCATCACCCATCCCTCTCTCTCCTTACAACCTCTCTCTCTCTCTCTCTCTCTCTCTCTCTCTCTCTCTCTCATTTCTTAACTCATTTTCCAAGTAACCAAAAGCTCCAACGTATGAGCTTCCCAAGCTCTCTTGGAGAAGCTTTAGTGTGGCCCACTTCTTACCTTCTCATCCCCCATCTCAACCATCAAAACTTCATCTTCCGTTAAGATTGAAGCCAAGGAGTTCGGCATTCCATTGAACTAAGAAGGAGGCCAATAGGTGGGTGATCCACCGTTGATATTCTATTAGAAGGCCCATTTGTGATGGGACCCAATTATTATATATGTATTGTGATCATGGAGGGCCCATAGTGGCGAGGTCCCTCCACCACCATCCGATCTCTCTTTTTCTCTTTCTCTCTTTCTTTTTCTCTATGGTAATGATGATGATGATAAGGTGTGTGGCCCACCATGGTATTTACATCCAAGCCATCTACCGGTGGACCCCATCCATGAGGGACACACCATGATGTTTATATGTCATCCCAACCGTCCATCTAGGACGTGGCCCACCCCACACGTGTGGGTGGGGCCCTCCTTGATGTATTTTAATCCACACCCAGATCCATAACTCTAGTGGTTGATTGAGTGAAAGATACCTCGTTTCAACGGTGAGGTGTGACTGACGGTGGGGGTGGCTAACAGTGAGGTGTGAACGGGCAGTGGGGTCTGTGGGACCCACCCACGTCGTCCACCCATTTAGATGGGCCACACCGTGATGAGTGTGAAGCATCCACCATCCTTAGACGGTGGGACCCACCCCACGTGTGGGGTTACCTATGATATATGTGTCCGTCTAGGCCCTGGATGGCCTGGACGTTGTCAATATATTACATATAATATTAATATATTATATTATATTATATTAATATATAATATGATATATTATATATTATATTATAATGTAATATAATATTTTATATTAAATGTTGTGGTGGGCCCTACGTGGGACCCACCTCTATCATTTTAAAAGCAGTTGTACGTACAGCAGCTATGTAGCTGCTCTCTCTTAACGTCAGTAAGTTCTGCATGTCCCACACGATGTATGTGTGCATCCAAGCTATTCTAACGGTGGGACCCACTCCATATGTATGTGATTCATCCCTGTGGCGTGGGCCCCAATGATGTATGTGCTTGATCTACATCGTCCACTGTTTGGACGGTGGGGCCCACCATGATGCATGTGTTGTATCCAACCGTCCAACCATTTGAGATATCATTTTATGGCATGAGCAAAATAATGGGTTAGATCTAAAGTTCAAGTGGACCCCACCATTTAAATAGTGCACAACGACATCCACCGTTCAAACTTCTAAGGGCCATAATAGTTTCCAATTAAGCTGATATTTGTTTTCACTTCATTTATCTCTATGTTAACTTGTGAATAGGTCAGATCTCAAAAATACATAAGGGTGAGCCCAATTTAATATACATGAGGCCCATCGGTACGGCCTATTTGATTTGCATGAAGAACATTAATGCGACCCACTTGAGGCATATAAGGCCCATTAGTGCGGCCTATTGTGATATATTTTGGCTCGTGCGAGAGGCCCATTATGTTGTATTTGTGGCCCAGTCTATAAGGCCTGTTGTGACGTATTTGTGGCCTAGTTGATAAGGCCTATCGTGATGTATATGTGGCCCATTAGCATGGCCCATTGATGCTGCCCACTTGATGTGTATGAGGCCCATGTGCAAGGCCTACCTGTGATATATATTAGGCCCATGTGTAGAACCCACCCGTTGTGTATTAAGGCCCATAGGTTGTGGCCTATTATGATGTATTTTCAGCCCATATGTGTGGCCCATTGAGTTGTATATGTGAACCATTTAGTGAAGCCCATGTAATGTATTTGAGGCCTATGTACAGGGTCCACCTATTGTATATTTATGGCCCATTTGGCGAGGCCCATTGATATGTATTTGTGGCCCGTTTGGTGAGGCCCATTGATGCGGCCCGTGGACAAGGCCCACTTGATGTAATGCGGCCTATTGTGATATATTTTCGGCCCATATGATAGGGTCCACCTGCTTGAATCTAAGGCCCATGGGCAACGCCCATTGTGATGTATTTGAGGCCTATGGTAAGGCCCATCATGATATATTTTTGGCCTATGTGTGGGGCCCACCTGTTTGTATTTTTGGCCTATGTGATGGGGCCCACCTGGTTTATATTTAAAGCCCATATGATGAGGTCTGACTTGATGTGCCAAGGCCCACTATGATTCATTTGAGGCCCTTTGTTATGTCCCATGTAATGAGGCCCATAAGATGTGGCCCATTGCGATGCGAAAGGCCCATGTGATGCTTCCCACTTGATGTATATGTAGCCCTTATGTAAGGCCATGGGCCCATCATACGTTTGGCTCTATGAGGGCCACTCCTTGGGAGCAATGTTGGTTAAATGGCCACATTATTGGGTAATGATGGTTTAATATCCACATTGTGACCTTCCCTAAGGCCTTGTTTGGCTGATTCTGATTCCGATTCCGATTGTCGAGGCTGATTGTTGAGGCCGATTTCAATTCCAGTTGTCGAGACTGATTTCGATTATCGATACCAATTTCGATTGTCGAGACCGATTATCGAGGCCGATTCCGATTCTGATTGTCGAGGCCGATTTCAATTGTCAATACCGATTCCAATTGTAGAGGCCGGATATCGAGGCTGATTGTCGAGGCCCAATGTGATGTATACGCGGCCTGTATTTGAGGCCCGTTGTGATGTGTATTAAGCTCTTAAGTGAGGCCCATGGTATTGTATATTTGGCGCTTGTCTGAGGCCATAGGTCCACTATATATTAGGCTTTATGTGGGTCATTCCTTGGGGGTAATGTTGGTAAAATGTCCACATTGTCGAGGTCGATTGTCGATGCTAGTTATTGATACCGATTATGAGTATGTGACAGCATAGCATCATGATACATGCCCATACGCATCATCTGCATGTTTGTTATGAGATGTGGTTGACCATTGCATATGTCATTGGGCAGGTTGTTATGAGACTCCTAGATAGGAGGATGTTATCTCTCATAAGCGTACGGTATGCATAGGATTGATGTATTACTGGATTGTATGACTCATGTACCTTGTATTGTGTGTTGTGGTTATTGTACACCCTAGTGACATAAGGGTCGTAGCCTCCACAGGCATATCGTGGATGGCTAGATGGGACACCTGAAATATGTTATTATCATCGGGCTATCATAGATGCCCTAGGTGAAAATCTCTAAACCCTCTTGGTACCAGAGGATGCCCCAACGTCGAGACCGAGTGGATATCTATGAGCGTATGAGGGCCGTATATCATTAGGCTGCATCTTCCACTGTGTCATGGTCAGTTGGGAGGGGGTGTGGCCTTACCTGCCTGAGGGAGTAGGTATGGCTCGACTGAGTTTGACAAGCTCCTAAATGAGTCCACTATCGACGAGTCGGGTCGATATTGGTAGGCGGGTAGTGAGGTCTCTTCCACTTACCCAGTTGTATTGTGCGCTTGGTGGGGCAGCAAGCTGGCGTAGAGTGTACTAGACCCCGGTGATAATCCCAGAGATGTACAGTAATGATTTGTGGAGCCAGAGTTGCATACTCATTTATTCATTCATTCACTATCCATTCGGGCTAGTGGTGCTCAACTACTTGTTACGTGTACCTTCGCAATGGCCAGGATTTCGATTGGGGCGCGCGACTAACCTAAGATAAGGAGTTTACCACATTGAGTCTAACTATCCAAATTTAGGTATGTGACTGGTTTGGATAGAAGTCCTTTATGGTGGACTCTGTAGCCTATGATACTATGTATTATGCTCAATTTGGTAGTTCCCAATTACACAAGGTATGGTTGGGATACCGGGATCTTTGTATTTCTGTGGCACATCTTGCTTTAGGATGACACTCACTTTTTCAGTTAAAATCATTTTCTTTTAAATATTTTGTCGTCTTTTGGTCATACACAAGTCTTTCAAAATTTGGCATATGAAGGTATTTGTTTAACCGCATCCAGTAAAGGAATATTAACCTTCACTTGTTTTAACACCTCTATAATGATTGAGAGTTAGAGAGAGATTTTGGTGTAACCAACTGTTGGGGGAATGGGGCAATCGGCTTACCTTGAAGTTCTGTTTCAAATTCTTGTGGAGCAGTGTTAAATCTATCATTGTTGTCCTCTTCCGGGTCCTTAGGCTTTTCAACCCTAACCGGAATGGTTTTGTCAATGATCTTCCCACTCCTAAGAGTAGTGATAGATTTAGCTTGCTCCATCTGATTTGAAGAGCTTGGATCACTTATCTCATATTACAGTTTACGATTAGGGAGAGGTTAAGCAGGAAGCATTCCCCTTTATATAACCGTAACACGTGAATCCATCTTTTGCATAAATTTTGTAAGTTCTCGTATTGCTTGAATAAGCTCCTGAGTTTGTGTGGAATTTTGAACCGATTCTTCTTGAGGTTTCCCTTGATTTGGAATTTGATTGAAGAAACCTTGAGGGGTAGCAGTTTGTCCATTCCTTCAACTGAAATTTAGATGATTTTTCCAACTAGGATTGTATGTATTAGAGGTAGGTCCATTGAAAGGTCTTTGGTAATTATTCACAGCATTAGATTCCTCATTCAACACCTCTTAAAAGGTAGGTATTGTTAGACAATTTTTAGTTGCGTGAACATTACAAGAACAAATACCGCAAACAGTTTCCTTAACCTTATCCTTCTTTAGCTCCATGGCCTCGAATTTCCTTATGAGATTAACCACTTTAGCATTGATATCATCATCCTCTTTCAAAAGGTATAATCTACCCATTTCCTTTAATTGAGTGGGCCTAGAAGTGGTACTTGATTTTGGGTATGTGTCCCATGATTGTGCATTTTCAGCAAGTCTATCCAAGTAGTCCCACACATCATCGACGTTTTTATTCATAAATTCCCCATTGCATATTGTCTCGACCAATTGGTGCATGGAAGATGATAGATGATCATAGAAAAAGTGTGTAATGCGCCACATTTTAAAACCGTGTTGTGGGCATGAACTGATAAGATCCTTGAACCACTCCCAACATTGGAAGAATGTTTCATCCTCCTTTTGGGCGAAGTTCATGATTGACCTTCTAAGGGTGTTCATTTTATGATGTGGAAAAAATTTCTTTATGAAATCCCTTATCATGTCATTCCATGTGCCAATAGATCGGGGACGTAGTGAGTGCAACCATGTCTTAGCTCTCTCTTTTAAAGAAAGGGGAAAGAGTTTTAGTCTAACTGTGTCCTCAGACACATTAGGAAAATATAAAGTGGTTATAATCTCGTCAAACTCTTTCAAGTGTAGATATGGACTTTCATATTCAAGTCCATGGAATTTTGGAATGAGTTGGATCACCCCTGGCTTAATATCCATATGTCTCATATTTTCTGGAAAAAAAATGCATGAGGGCATGCTCACCCTCGCCAGTTGTAGATAATCTCGTAAGGTACAAGTTGGGGGTTCTTGATGCACCTCATTCTCATCCTGGACTTGCTCAACCATAGGTTGAGGTTGTTTTCCCGGTTGATTGACAATCATAACCTCAATTAACTTTGAGGATCTCAAGTGGTGTCTAATCATGTGATGGATGGATAACCCTTCAACCAATCCTCCTTCACTCAAGAGACGTAGAGTGTTATCACGAACCTACTTGGGCATGAAACACTCTCAGCCCTCAATTTCAGATTCTAACCTAAACCTAAAAGAAAGAAAGGAAATAGAAATCTAGAAATAGAGAGAGAGAGAGAGGGAATTAGAAAGAAGTTAACAAATTAGAAGTTCTTAAATTAAGATCCTGCAAAACAAAATAAAACAAAACAAGTCAGTTTCTAAAAAAAATTAAAATTCTAAAATTAGAAAGTTTCTAAAAACAAATTAGGAAAGTAAACTAGTTTCTAAAAAGGAAAGTTACTAAAAAAAGAAAATTAGAAAGTTTCTAAAGAGAGAAAATAAAAAGTTTCTAAAAAGAGAAAAGGAAAGTTCCTAAACCTAGAATTAGAAAGTAGATCTAAGAAAGTTTTTATAAAAAAAAAAGTTAGTTTCTAAAAACAAATTAGGAAACTTTCTAAACTTAGAAATAGAAAGCTACGTTAGTTTCTAAAATAATTCAGAAAACCCTAATCCTAAAAATAGAAACTAGAAAAACCCTAATCTTAACCTAATTCTAAAACTAGCCATTCTTAGAAAAATGCAACCGTTAGTCCCTAATAATGGTGCCAAAAACTTGTTCACAACCCCAAGTATAGGGTCGCGATGTAGTAATAATCTCGGTAAGACCGAGGTCAAATCCACAGGGCCTAATCTCATGAGTATTCTGAAAGCAACTAGAAGTAGAACTTGAAAAAGATGTAAAACTAATTCTGAAGTGATTGAGAGAGTAATTGTGATTAAAGCGATTAAAACTAAGAATTCAAAGGTGGGAATTAGGGTTTCCAAGGATCCACTTGTGAAGATTACAGAAATCTATTACTTGATTCAAGGACACAACAGAAATCAGAGTCTATCTTATCCAGTTGGAAGATATAGCAATTAAGATCAATCTGAACTTCCTTTGACCTGATTCTCAAAAGAGGAGAATTATGATAATTGGCAGGGATTCCATCACCAAACCATGCCCATGAGACAATGACAAACAACAAGATTTACCAATCCCATAATCTTTAAACATGTAAAGAAGATACTTAAAGCTATTGCAGATCTACTATAATTTGAGTCACAATAAACCATTAAAAACTGAAAGTATTCCTTAAATATTAAACTAGAATCAAAATAAGTTCATCATAAACATGAATTAAAGCAATTAAAACATCCCATCATGCTACATGCTTCACCTCTTAGCTCTACCTAAGATGTTTAGCTAACCATAAACATGATTAAACTAAAATCTCTTAAGAAAAATATAAAAACAACTAAGGCAAGGAAGAAAAACTCTTGACGACGGCTTCTCCACGCTTTTGCTCTACTCCTCAAACCCTAGATGATGCCTAGGGACTCCTATTTATAGTTTTGCAGCACCTCTTTTCGCATCGACTTATAAAATTCTAGAAACCGCCTCAAATTTATGCAGTTTCTCAAAATAGACTTCACTCTGCGCAATTTCACAGAATGATCCAAAGTTTCAGAATATGCTTCTTCAGGACAATTTCAGGATTCCTTTTTTTTACTTCAAATATTTAATTCTCTTCATTCCTCACTTGATTTTCTTGGATCTTTAGCATGTGAATTCTTCAATCTTAGCCTTCTAAGATCCATCCCTTGCCTTAGTGATTCTTGAGCATCAAATCCATGCTTTTAGCACATTTTTCAATCCAAGCTCTTAAATTCACCTTGCAACATAAACATGAGTAAAATAAAACATTAAGCATTATCATGTTCATAAAACCAAGATATAAAAGGGGGATAATATATAATATTTGACCTCAATAGTCATAAAGAATGAAGAATGACAACATCTTTGAGAGGAATGAAAAATGTCTTTAAAAATGATGTAATGTCTGAAAAAGAGGAATAAATAATGGTGACCATCAATATAAAATCAAAAACTGGAAAAAGAATGAAAAAGGGGATAGGTTTAGAATCAGTACTTAAGTTTTCAATTAATCTTAATATGATGAATATGACTAACATTACGAAATAAAAGTAGTCTTTTAAGAAGTAAATTGATTTTCACCAAGCACATTGGAAAACTTGATATTTGAACATCCAATCTGATTTAATTGATAAAGAACCTACTTGATTAATTGCATAGTTGATTTGGCTCTAAGTTTTCAAGATCTCATTATCTCACTTAAGGGCGTGTTTGGATACACGTTTTAGTTGTATAGTTTCGTATTAGGGGGGTTGATGGGACATGTCCATCGTTTGGAAACGAAGGGTCAGGAGACGCATTCCACGCGTGCGAATACCATGGCGAACCACTTTGCGTCAGTGATTGTACTGTACGAGCGGACGGCTATTCAGACGTAAGTCTCGTCTCTTCACTGTATTGCATTGAAGTGGGTTAAAGTCGGTGATTACACCATTTTCATGTGTTTGTGGTGAGAACGAGCGAACCTATACTCCGTCGTCTTTGTATATCATCTCTGTATGCCTGTATGTCGATGACGATCTCAGAATCTTCCATCTTTTAAACAGACAACAGCTTACAGTGGTGAGAGGACCTTGCTCGTTTTGGGGTACTGGCTGTCCGTGCAACTCATTCCAATGCCACTAAGCACTTCCTCCAGGTATGATCCAGACCCCTCTGAAAATTGGTTTCTACTCATCCAACGACATTTACCAAGATCGTATTCTCTCTCTATACAGTCAGGCATATATCTACTTTCCAATAGCAGCCTATAGCCCATGTCGACATGCTTATAGGGGCGAGGGTGGGGCAATCTTCTTCTAACGATTCTAATATCAGTTTCAAAAACCCATTCTGCTTAATAATGTTTGTTTGGAATGGATGGGTGCATGACACCCATCTGTTTGCGGAAGGCCATGTAGAGGTCATTTTTGTACCGACAACTTCTTTCCATCAAGTGGATATGCCCTGTATTACATCAAACCCCTCTCTAAGATTTGACAACCATTCCTCTATTTCAAAAACCCATCGCTGAATAATGTTTGTCTGGAATGGATGGGTGCATGACACCCATCTGTTTGTGGAAGGCCATGTACAGGTGGTGTTTGTACCAACGATATTTGCTATCAGGTGGATATGCCCTGTATTACATAAAACCCCTCTCTGAGATTTGAAAACCATTTCTCATCAACAAGTCTTGTCCTTAAACATTTTGTTTTTGGCGAATCAACATTATCTCATAAGGTTTGGATGATACTGGGTTTGGCTCAAATAGAGGTATTGCTATACTATTTATAACGTCGTTCATATCTTCTGATTGTCATGGTAGGAAATGTAACATGAAAGGAAGAAATTGTGATCTGTGTGTAGATCATTTTGAAGCTATTTACATGCTTCTAGTTTCAATCCGAATTATATGTGCAAAAATCCTCTAGTTGAAGTTTGTTGTTAACTCTATTGTACTTTCTAATACTCTGCTATTATCTGATTTTTAAACAATCTATTCCAATATATTCTGTAATGTTGTCTACTAGAACAGTTGATGTTAACAATTTTGAAGATTCAATACTGTTCAACACACAGTATAAATTCTTGGTCTAAGTGACTTACACTATTTACATCGTATGACTGTGTTTTGTTGCAAGTTAACAAATTGTCCCCTACAACATTAACTGTTGTTAGGAAACAAGTTCCTAATCTGTTATTTGTAACTTCATGTAAATCTTCTAATTCTGCTGTTATCACATGGTAATTATCAATGACTTCACTGACGATAATACAGAGGGCAGTGAGAACCAGCATGTTCTGATTACTTATAATATGCTTTTATCTCAATTAAAAGAATTGGGCCTACAAGAAGAACATAAAAAAAAAAAATTAGAAGATTACTGAAAGACCAACTGTAGTATCGGTTATTTAGAATTGTACAAGATTGATGTAGTTTGTATACATGCTTATATACAAGTCAAATTTACTTTTTATTCTGATTGTAGATCAGATCCATTTGTCAAGTTCCCTTTAAACTGCCATGGCTTCCGAAAGTGTGGACTATTCTGATGATAGATCATCTGGCAGTGAATGACATGATAGTGAAATAGCTGCTGCCATAACCATCATTGCAGCTGCAGTAACTGTAATGGGAGCGGCTGAATATTATCGTCGTTACTGTATGAAGGCTAAACCCAATGATAGCCATATAGAGAGGGATAGGTTCATAAGTCGAATTATACGTAAGAGCGATACTGAGTATCTTGCGCAGCTGAGGATGAGTAGGGACAAATTTTTTGAATTATGTTCGCTGTTGAGGGATCGGAATTTACTTTCCAATAGTAGGAGATGTACCATGGAGAAGCAGCTTGTAATGTTTCTTCATACTGTCGGACATAACGTACGTAACTGTGTGATTGGTCATCATTTTACACGATCTGCTGAAACTGTGAGCAGACACTTTAGTAGGGTGTTGGATGCTATAATCAGTCTTTATCCCGAGTACGTCAGGTTTCCTAGTTTACACACCTAAGGAAATTTTTGACAATCTGTTGTGGAGTTCATATTTTTAGGTAAAGTTGAAGATATGTTAGAGAAATTATTATATTAACAGTTCATATTTAATGGATGACCTGATCATTGCCACTATTTTGACTGTAGGAATGCATCGGGGCCTTAGATGGTACCCATATACCAGCTTATTTGCCAAAAGAAAAAAGCTCAACTTTCAGAAATCAGAAAGGATTTCTATCACAGAATGTTCTGGCCGCATGTACATTTGATATGAAATTTGTATACATGCTTACTGGTTAAGATGGATCTGCATCCGATGCTCGTGTCCTACAAAATGCACTCACCTGTTGCCCTAACTATTTTCTTATTCCACATGGTAATTGTGTATAAGGAGTGATTGTTTTTTCTGTCATTGATTATGTGTGATAGATATTTGAAACATATGTTACAATTGTGTAGAAAAATATTATGTTGTTAACGTTGGGTATGCACATTTGCCTGGATTTATGGCACCCTATCGAGGTGTGCGATATCAATTGAACGAGTTTCATACTGGAATAAAGCCTGCCAATAAAAAAGAACTTTTCAATTACCGTCACGCATAGTTGCGAAATGTTATAGAGCGTTCATTTGGCCTAAAAAACCACTTCCCTATTCTACGTACTCCTCCTCGGTTCAAGTTTATAACACAAGTGAAAATTGTTATAGCTTGTTGTGTCCTTCATAATTTCATTCGCGTTAGTGGTGATTACGGACTGACTGATGTAGTTGAGGACTGTGAGGACAATACAATGGATGTTGTGCCATCCCTTGTAAATGTAACTTTTGTAGATGAAGGAGTAGCGTTAGCTCAGGTGCGAGTCGCGCACCTGAGCTAAGGACAAGGAAGAGAGACGAGATTGCTGGGAGAATGTGGAATGACAGTCTTCCATGTACAAGACAACGGGCTTATGTTTCCTGATTTATGTAATGATCCGCTTAGTCAAAAGCGGGAATATTTGTACAAATTTTCACTATGTTTGGGATATTATGTTTAAGTTTCGTGTTGAATTTCATATTATCTGCATATGAGTTATTACTATAGTGCATTACTTCACTGTACCTGTTATATCTCTATTTACATTTTCTGCTTATAAGATCTATAAATTTTCTAAGGAGCAGTGGCAAGGACCTGAGAAAAAAAGTTGTGGAGTCATCACTTTCAAAGAAGGGGTGTTGTTTCAAACCAATGCCCAAATTTGTCGACAAAAATAATTGGGACTCCTAAGAAAAAGAATACACCCTCCCACAAAGGGCCATCCCCAAAATCTATATCCCAGCCAGGGTGTAGTGTAGGTTATCCACGTAAAGTTAGTAGGGTTCAATGGACAGACAACATGGATAACGCATTGGTTGATGAGTTTGTTGAACAAGTGAACTTAGGACTTAAAACTGATGTGATGTTTAAACCTGAAGCATACAAGGCCACGATTAAAGTAATCTATGATACTTATGGCATTTTGCTTGAGAACCGTCATATTTCTAATCACTTGTGGATCCTAAAGAGGTTGTACTAGGCAATAAAGGACTTACTCAACACCTCAGGTTTTGGATGGGACGAACGAAACAAGATGGTTCTCGCTACAAAGGATGTATAGGAGGGATACCTTTCGGTATGATCTTCATATATAAATGCATTTAAAGTTTGTACAATTTGCTTTTACAAAATTGATGCAAAAATTTTCTATCTTTGTGTATACAGACACACCACTATGTCAAATGTGTGTGAGGCAAACATATTGACAAATGGGACAACCTCGCGTTCATGTTTGGCAACGATTATGCCCACAGTGAATTCACTAGTACGGCCTATTCTTCTTCGATATCAGGGAAACGGCACAGCCGTGACGAGTTCAACTCTGACGATGACTCGGATGAGGGGGCTTCCCAGACGGTTCATTTGTCATCCTCTAACGAGGATGAGCGGAGGCCCCCTCCCCGAGTTTGAAGTAGTGATGGATCCATATCAAATCAGGTAAAACGTGCTAGCAAGAGCCCAATAGAAGCCACTTCAGCTTCTCATCACAGCAAGATAGATGGGAGTGAGATAAGCCGTGGGCGGAGGGGCAGGCCGAGTGAACATATCGTTGAGAAGATGGGGGAAGTGGTTGAAGCCGTTAACAACCTGACAATTACTTTAGGTCAGGGAAAAACCATGACGCGTGTTCAGCGGTTGTTGAATATACTGGAAGAGGTGCCTGGTCTTTCACATGAAGACCAACTCCGTGCTACATGGTTCTTGCAAACTGATATAGTCAGTGCTGGGTTTTTTATAAAGATGGGTAATGAACGCAGGAAGGAATGGATAGAAAAAGTGATCCTTCTTCATTGTGGCACGGATTCAGAATGTGGCACATAGTTCATATCATTTGACTTTTATCTTTTGGGATCAATAGGTTTTTGAATGGTTTGCTATATTACTTTGTTTTTCCCAAGTCTATGATGGCTTGGTTTAGAATTGTTAACTTTTATGTACTTTGGATGACACATATGCTGCTAGAGCAGCACTGTTAACTATTTTATTTTATCTATTTGAATGAAACGTATGTTGTACTGGATGAACTGTTTTATTATAAGTGGTTGCGAAGCTGGTAGCAGGTTGAAAGTACTTGCATGTTGAAACTGTTCATACTATTTGCAGGTTGAAACTTTGGACTTATACAATTTTTCCCGAGTCTATGATGGCTCGGTTTGGAATTGTTAACTGTTATCTACTTTGGATGATACATATGCTACTGGAGCAGCACTGCTAACTGTTTTATTTTATCTATTTGGATGATACATATGTTGTACTGGATGAACTTTTTTATTATAACTGTTTGCGAAGCTGTTAACAGGTTGAAACTACTTGCATGTTGAAACTGTTCATAATATTTGCAGGTTGCTATTATGTCTTACTGATTTTATGTCACTAACCTGAAATGTCACTTCCTTTGCTTCTCCTTTATTCATCTCTGTTGTACATTGGTGTAGTTGGTTATTGTTTTGAAAGCTATACTGATATACCTTTCTCATGGGTAACTGACATGGATTAAGACCTTCCTCCCTTTACGATTATCTCGGCTTGTTACTGGTAATGTCTCTACTTTTGAGAAACCCGTAAATATCATCTATCGAAATTTTCTGATACTGTAACTGGTATTGTCCAAGATCATATTCCATATAAGGTTTATTAGTCTAGTTCTAACTATCATTACACATATCTGTCTCATTTAATGTCCTAACGTAATCAGTAACACGCATGCAGCAATCGTTCATGACTAATTTGAATAACACTGATACGGTTGTTGTTATTGGTCAGGTATCTTCACTGTCTCAAGTTGTGAAGAAATGAATCCGCATGATTCATCTGCCCCATCCACGAAGTTTTTAAAAAAAAATTCAGTTTTTTTCTTTTTTTGTCTCTTACATTCAGACCTCATACAGAGTAAGACATTTGTTTCTTCTTGCAGCGGAATGAAACAAAAGTATTATGTGGTGTTTGTGGGGGAGGAATCCCGGGATCTATTCAACATGGGATGCATGCAATGCTCAAGTCAATGGATTTAGTGGGTGTAGACACAAGTCATTCATGACTTTTGAAGATGCTACAAAAGCCTAGAATGAGTATCAGGTTTGTAGGATTCTTTCTTATTGTCTGTTGTCTGAATTTTTGTTAGTCGCAGTGAAGAATGCATCATATCTTTCTCTGAAATCTGAAATTTGTTTATTGTTTTCTATATCATTTAGGCATCTTTCCCCGATCTCAAGATGCGACATACAACTGTAAGTAGGGCTGCTCGTGCGTGTCATCGCCACTCTGCAATGGATAGTGGCAATTGTGTACCGGCTCTCACAGATTGGACCGAAATCGGCACGAGGAATGTCCAGGAAGATAGCAGGGCTGAGAGGGTGCCTGTTGCTGAAGTTGGAGAGGAATATTGCATGGCTTGGCTTCTTCGTATGCTGCTTAGATTGTTGATTTTTTATGCTGGTATCAGGTTGTTTTGTCGGGTAGGGTATATGTAGGGCTGATTAGGATGCAATAACTTCATTTTTTTCTTTCTAGACTTGTTCTTTTTTGTTTCTTTTTTTTTTTTTTGTGGAACATGATGGTTGGGGCCTCAGGTATTATGGTGGACTATTTTCTCATAGACATTCAAGAGGGGTTGGTACACCGATCACAAATTCACATGTTCATCTTAATGATACATTTGGTGTTTTTTTTTTCTTTTTAAATTTGTAATGTAGTGTGAAATATTGTCATTGATATTTGATCTTCACCGTGGAAAAGGTTCCTATGATGAGGATAATGTATCCTCTGGTGAAATTGTGCCAGTGGATGTGACATCCAGGCTGTTTATCTCGTCAATCAAAGTAACTGATACTGGATTAATGGTCAGGATACTTCCCAATGGTTGATAACCCATGTGGGGCCCACTGTCTTCTTAGTCATGAAAAATCTATCCCCAACATGCAGGTAACTGACGGTTCGAAGGGTACAATTTGATGTGTACTACGTGTTAGATTGTAAGGACGCAGAGACATTTTTAAGGACATCCATACCGTTAAACAGGTGAATGGAAGTGGGGACAGTGGTAGAACGATCATCATTCATTTCTCAGAACGTGATGGAGTGCAGTAATTAATCACAGCTATAAGACTGGACCTCGTCTAAAACAATATGCACATTCGCATGTATAAATATGCTTCATAGTACACAGACTATCATATCAGTATGTATATACAACGCGTGCCCCTTATACGTCGTTTCCAAACATTAATCTGTACTACAAATTGTATACACGGAACAACAATACGTCCTATCCAAACATTGCTTATGACACATTTTTGATGGATGTATTCTGAAAATCGCCCAACGTATACGTGAATACTACCATACAATACGATACAACCAAAACGTGTATCCAAACACGCCCTAATTTTACTCATTCATGCTTGATTGCACAAAAGATTATTTTCTAAAAAAAAAAAGGATTTTGAACTTGAGATCGAAGATTATTTATCACATCTTTTTGCTCGGGACTAGTAAAATACTGGTTGAGAGTTGTGTTGAGGGTCAAATATTGCATATTATCCTCCATTTATATCTTGGTTTTATGAACATGATAATACCTAATGGTATATTTTATACATATTTGTGTTGCAAGGTGAATCCTAGAGCTTGGATTGAAAAGAATGTTAAAAGCATGGATTTAATGCTCAAGAATCATTAAGCAAAAAATGGATCTTTGGAGACCAAGATTGAAGATTTCAAGACCCTAAGATTCAAGAAAATCAAGTGGAAAAGGAAGGAAGTGCATAAATTGGTGCAGAAATTAGTGCAGAAATTCACAGGATTTGAGCTTAGATGTCATCAAAGCTCTTAGATGACATCGAAGCCAGTCTTCGATGACATCGAAGGCTGGTCAATGACATCAAAGAATTACAGAAAAATTGAGTTTGGTTGCTGGACAAACTGGATGCAATCTTCGACGACATCGAAGGCAATTCGATGACATTAAAGTAAGTCTTCAATGACATCGAACACAGTTAGATGACATCGAAGAATTATAGGAAAATCAAGTTTTGTTGCTGGAAAAATTGGATACATTCTTTAATGACATCGAAAGCTGTTCAATGACATCGAAGACTTACGCAGAACTATTGTGGAGTGCATAAATTTGATGCGGTTTTGTGAATCTATGCGGACAAGGCTATAAATATGGGTTCCCTATGGATGTTTTTGGGATATCTAGGGTTTGGAGAAGTAGAGAAAAAGGCAGGAGCCACTTCCTAAGAGTTCTTCTTCCATTCTCCTTAGTTTTTAATGCTTTCTTCTAGGGTTTCTAATCCAATTAAGTCTATGGTTGGCTAAATCCCTTAGCTAAGGCTAAGGGGTGAAGCTTGTAGTGTGGTTGGGATGTTTTTCTTATTTGATTCATGTTATTGTTGAAATCCTTTGATTTTATATTGATATTTAAGGAATGCTTTTAGTGTTTAATGGTTTGTTGTGACTAAAATTACAATGGATCTGCAATTGCTTGAAGTATCTTCTTTTCTTGTTTGGAGTTTATGAAAATAGAAAATCCTATTATTCTCCATCGTCCCTTGGGCATGGATGGGTGATGGAATCCTCTCTATTCTTCACAATTCTCCCATGTTGGTTGTTGGATCGGTATACCCTATTGTCTACCATAGTCTCCTGGGCATGCTTAGGTGATGGAATCACTTCCAATCCTCACGACTTTCATCCGTTGACAATTAGGTTAATAGAAGTTCAGATCAGATCTTATTGAATATCTTCCAATTGGATAGGATAGGACTCCAATTCCACTTGAGTGCCTTGAATCAAATAAGGAAACATCCTAATAGCTGCAAGTGGATCCCTGGGAACCCTAGTTCCCACCTTTAAATTCTTAAGTTTCTAAATTCATCATCTCACAATTACTCCCTACTTTTCTAATTTAGGTTAGATCTTCTCCTAGTTTTGATTCTAATTACTCTCAAAATAAATACACAAGATTAGTCCCTGTGGATTCGACCTCGGTCTCACCTAGATTATTACTACATTGCGACCCTACGCTTGGGGTTATGAACACCAGCAATAGCTCAAATTTGACCGGAACTCGCCTCGACTTGAGTTGGCTTGATGCAGTTCGAGCGGGGAAGAAGGAGAAGACCATTAATGACTTCTTAGAAAACACTGCTTCCTCCCCCAATCCAATGCTTACAAATGGTCCTTATGGACCTTGAGAAGCTTCTGGATGAGCTCTTACAAAGCTTAAGAGAGATTTGGCTGGTGGGTTCGCATGGAGAAGAAAACGGCAGATTTTTCATAACTGCCGCAAGAATGGGAGAGATGCCCATTGCCACACGACCCACTCACCTTATATCATACCCTAGATGCTCTCAAGGCCGTCGGATTGGACTAGAAGACTAGGATCTAATCCTGCCATCTGGTTTTCTAAAAAACAGCTAATACAATGGTGGTTTTAGCGTCAGTTTCCCACAGAAAACCTTAACACATGAGTAACGAATGGGCGGTTGGGATCTGCCTTAGTGAAGGGCTAGGATTAGAGGAATCCTCCTCATGCGGATCACCAGCCTGGCAGCAGTAAGACACTTCTTTCCATTTTTGAAAAAGTCTGCACGCACGCACGCACTTATTGAGCTAGGAATCATGTAAATACAAACGTGTGTTCGCGTGTGAGAGGGGCTGGGTTTTGGTCAAGCCCATTGGCTGAATCAAATCGACGGTTTGGATTGGCTCTAGGTGGCCTGCATTAATCACAAACGGCTGGTTTTGAGAGGGATGGAAACACAACTTGCCTACACACCAGCCCAGTTCAGCTGAAAGCTGTGTACGTGCTCGTAGGTTTCAACGTGTGAAAGTGATGGGTTTTGGTTGATCGTGGGCGCTCTATCAAATGGACGGTTCGGATCTCCTAGTTAATTCGAGATGGTGGGCCACAAGTGTTGCAAACAGATGTTGTCCATTCAAATTAAAATCGGGAGGGAAAAGGAGGGAGAAACCCTTCTTTTTCGGGCAAGCTCGGGTCAGCGCCCGTTTGACCCAAGTTGGTCGTCTAATGCACCGTGGGTGCGCGCACTCTGTGCACACTCACCATGTGCATGGGGTCCACCATGATGTTTTTGATGGATCTGTCCCATTCATCAAGTCATGTGGATCCTATTAGGACATCCACCTAAAGATAGGGCATATCCAAAGCTTAGGTGGGCCATATTCAATCAATTCAGGCCATTTTATTGTTTCAAGTTAGGTTGGTTTCAAGTTAGGTTGACGGTCAGATCGAGCCTAAATTTGATTCTGAGTGGTCCCTAGTCTAGTTCAGACGATACTCAACAATACTCTTATCGATCGGGCAATTTAATTGTAGTCTTCGAGTGTTAAATCACTTGATATTAATTATAGATTAAATGGATGGTGGATTCATCGATCCAGGGTTCAAATCGGTTTGTCTACTTCTTCCATCTATTTTGTCAACTCGAATTGGTACCAACCCAAAGGATGAGGTATATCTTATACTCAGATGGGCCATACTTAGTAATCTCACGGCCAACTAATGATTCCCGCTAATCCGACGGTCGGATTTCTTTTAGATTTGATCACCACTGGTCAAAAGGGTTTTAAAGGCCCAAGGGCTATCAACACTATGATTATTAGTGGGACTTAAGGCTTTGTATTTACTCCTAACTTAATCTTGAAGCTGATGAATAATGGACTTGATAATTTGAGCTACCAGGTAACATTTTCCAAGATCCACACTATATAGGAGGCTCCATGGGTTTAAATAGTAGACCTGGCTAGAGACCATAGACTATTGGACGGTTTGGCTTGTATATCGAGGCGATTGAAACCCTAAAGGTCAATCTCTCTGGTGGTATGATGATCCATCTTAGAAGTCGATGGATGGACAACTTGATGTATGATTGGATTTACTTTCAATAGTCGGATTTAAACTATGATGAACGTGAATGTTCACTTACGCTAGATTGTATTCTACTAACTTAGGTTATATGGTAACACTTGAGTACTAGAAAGTATGGGGTGTTACACATCAACAGTTCAATGATATCGAAGCTCCTTCGATGTCATCAAAGTTTGAACTTTGACAGCATCAAAGCTCCTTCGATGTCATCGAAGTTTGAACCTCGATGACATCAAAGAGCCATCAAAGGTCTCATCGAAGCCAGACAGATATTTATGTTTTTAAATTTTGCATGATCGTGACTCCGGATATGAGATGTAAATAAAAACATATCTTTAATATTTATAATTATACACTCAAACTAGGACACCCAAAAATAAATTAAAAAAAAATAAAAAGCAAACAAATTAAAACAAAATTTCAAATTGAGGCTATAATTCCTCAGATATATCAATGACGCCTTTCAAGCTGATAATTACCTATTTAGTACATACCCCAATGATCTTTTAGAGATCACCAAACCTACTTGTGTCCAGGGGTTTAGTCAATATATCGACCAATTGTTTTTTAGTGAGCACTTAATCCAGTGATATGATTTGTTCCTCAACAAGTTCTTGAACGAAATGATGCCGGATATTCGTTCTCGAGTGTTAAACCGGATTCTTGGAGATGTTTATAACACTGGTATTATAATAAAATAGTGTCATTATATTTTGCTCAATTCCATAATTCGCTAACATTTATTTCATCCATAGAAGTTGGGCACAACAGCTACCTGCTAAAATATATTCGGCTTTGGCGGTGGATAATGAAATGGAATTATGCTTTTTACTTTGCCTAGACACTAAGAAGTTCCCTATATAAAAACATATGCTATTGGTCGGCTTTCTATCGTCCATATTTCTAGCTCAGGCAGCATCTAAGTACTTGGCACAGCCACATATCTAATAATTCTCTTCACAACGGTTATATGTGATTCTTTTAGGTTGGCCTGAAACCTAGCGCATGCTCTTACGCTAAATGTTATATCTGGCCAGCTCGCTGTGAGATAGAGTAGGCTCCCAAGCATGTTGGGATACAAGTTTTGATCCACACTTTTTCCAGATATGTCCTTGGATAAATTAAGAGTGGTGCTCATGGGTGTATGATGTGTTTGACTAATAGATTCATCGGATTTGTTTTGGAATATCCACTTGGTTCTGATGATATTAGTGTTTTGTGGCCTAGGAACGAGTTGCCACACCTCATATCTTTCAAAATTTTGTTGCTCTTCTTACATAGTAGCGATCCAATATTCATCTTGAAGAACTTCTACAACATTCTTTAGTTCAATTTTAGAGGTGAAGAAGAGATGTCGCAAGTTGTCGTTGGATTGTCACACCGGTACCCAGATCACCAATTATCTTATTAAGAGGATGATCCTTGATAACTGGAAGGTCACCCGAAGGTTGAGACATTGTGGAGAAGTAGGTTTATTAGATCTCATTCCATTTTCAAGTACAAATATTATCCATAGTTGTATGTACATTTCGCTACAGAAAGTATGGTTATAGATTAGATCTATAGCCATTGATTGCATAGCTACAAATTAAATTCGTAGCCATTGCTTAATGGCTATATGACCAATGGATACGGTCTTGCTATGGACTACAACCGCAGCCATAGATCTTTAGCTACATTTTTATCCATTGCCTTTAACCCTTTTATTATCCATATATCTGCTCATTCAATACTTTCCTATATTTCTCACCTAGGAAATCAATTAAGGATCGTGAGTAGGCAGCACAAAGCTTCATTTTGAAATTGTCATGGGCTCCCTCAAGTGTTACTACTCGCATTATTCTTATAAGAGAGCTAGCCTATCTTATTTGATCTCCCTTATATTTCCCTAACCCAAGGTGTGGGTTCCTGTGAACACCCTTCCCCATCGCGCGTGCACTACTAATGCGACATAGAGGGAAATCACTTTCACTCGTTTGACGTGTTAGAGTGTGATTGATGTTTCATGGAGTGCTGGTGGTTAAATGTATATGGTTTGCTTGGACCGGTTTGGTTTCATTGGTTGTGTAGTACATTTTCCAAGGTGGTTGAGAGACTGGAGTTGCCACTAGCTGATTAGGCTGTTAGTTGTCCACGATAGGCTAGGGTCGTGGGCTTGCCTTGGGCTGGGGAATTGTGAGATTCCCCATCCAAAATGACTCATGTGTATAGCCTGTGTCCTGGGTAAGGGTCTTAGTTATGAGGGAGAAGGGGTTAGGTACCCTCTCTCGCCCACACTTACTTGTAGTATCTACTTTAAGGGGCACATAATTTTCAGAGAAATTTTATATCTACAAAGAGGGTTAGTCATACAGCCATGCCTCACATAACCCTACGAGAGGGCCAGGCAGGCAAAAGAAAGATACATAACTCCTAGCCTTACTTCGCATGACCAAGTGGTCCCGAGCAGGTGAAATAAAATAAAGAAAAGAGGGGAAATGAAATATGGCAACGGGAAATAAGATAGCAGTGCTATGAAGAGATGTGCAGAATGAACTACGTGCAAAGCTTGATTGGGATGTGAGCAAGAAAAAGGAAAGTCAAGCAACCTTATTTGTTCAAAAAGGGATAGTTTGATCAGCGCTTCTTAAAGAGTTGGCTTTGCTGGCTTCAAACAAGATAGAACCTAGGCATAGGCAAAAGGAATTTTAAGGGGGTTTCTTAGGGGGATGGAATTTCCTTTTCCTGATATGGCAGAGCCTAGGCTAATAGGAGGAATTTTGTGGTGCTCTGATTATTCTCTCGGACTAGCTTTTTTAGTGATCATTGTCTCTCCTCCTTCAAACAGCCTTTTGAGGTTATTTGCCTTTTGTGCCCTCTAGTCAATGGTCAGTGGTGAATTTATAAGCTTAGAAACCATTGGTCATCCATAAGTTGACGGACACTTGGCATCAATGTATTACACAAGATTTGTTAGGGGGAATCAAGATCTCATGGTAAGGGAAAGTTACAGTGCCAGGTGGCCATCGGCCAACGTCAGGCCAATGGTCTTAGTTTTTTTTCCATTTCAAGGTAGCACTCATGTTTTTCCTTCCATTTATTTAACTCTTTTATGATTTTTGGTTTAAACAATCAAAGATCAAGAGATCCATTACATTGATCTTCTTTCGAAGGGGGTTCTTGGCCTATGTGATCTTGTTAGAAGGAGTTTCAACTATCCCTTAAATAGGTAGATGTACTTTTATAATCAGGTGCCAGAGTAGTGGATTATAGGAGTAGGAAACCTATGAGTCATGTTTTCTTGGCCATGGGTTGGTGATCTTTCGATCGGGTCCGATGGTCAAGTTCAAAGATAGTCAGATGTTTTAACCCTAGATATGCCAGGGGATTAGACATTGGAATTGGGCTTAGGGTGCGGTTTTATCAAGAAGTCACCGTGTAAGTCAAGAGTAGTGTCCTCGATTTGGGTGGGGTGTCTATAGTTTCTTTTATTTTTATTTTTATTTTATTTTTCTTGTCTCTCCCTAGCCTAGGGTGTGGGCTTTTTTTCTCTTTCATTTCTTGGCTCAAGATGTGAGCTTCCCTAAGCCCTAGGTGTGGGCTTTTTTCTCTTTCATCTCCTGGCTCAGGATGAGGGCTCACCCTTCCTTTGATCCTTGGATTGAGGTGTGGCCTTTTGTTGTTATTTTTCTAGCTCAAGATGTGGATTTTTGTTTTCTTCTCTTGATTGGGTACTTTGGCCCTTATTGTTTATTTGTATTCCTTTGGGGCTCTACCCTTGGTTGGTAATAAGAGAGTTTTCTTTTTTACCTTCTAAACAAAAAGTCTCTTTTTAATCTATACATACATGTTGGGGGTATCCTTTTATCACCAATCTTTATTTAAATTATTCAAAATTGCCCTTGAAATCACATTTAACCTTATAAAATCATTTACAACTGACAACCTTCCGATCCTTGGGCAATTTTAGAAAACCTCAAACTCATCTTTCATGACATTAATCCACTTATAAGAATCTTAACAATTTATAGCTTGTGAAAATGTAACCAAATCATTATTATTATTACCAATATCATGTTCCTATATATACACCACATAATCATCCAAAATAGGGTCTCCTTACTTTATACAATATTCTAGGAATTTCTAATGGTTCTGTCTCCTCATTTGGCACATCAATGTTATTAGGACGTTTAAGGGTTGATTCTTAATGTTTTACTTGGTCATTGTAATTAATGGATTATGGAACACCCTAATTATCTAAATTTATAAGTAAGGCCACTAGGACTTGCTTTAATTCAAACACCCTTTGCATGGTTTTACACTATGACTGATTTGCCCATTCTTAAGAAGCCTAACATTGTTGGTCTTTACGACTCTTGTGCTATGGTTAAGACAATAAATATAATTTGGATCTTTATGGATACCTAATAAAAGATCTACTAACAATTCTTGAATCTAATTTTCTTTCATGTGAGTTATGGTTCTCACTTCACCTGGACATCTCCAAACATGTAGAGCACTAGGCTAGGTTTCCTATGTGTCAATGACTTGAAAGGAATTTTAGGAATGACTTTATTGAAAACCCAATTTAAGATATACACAAATTTTAAGACCGTCATACTAGCCTTGACCTGGGTTGCTAGCTTGTGAGAAGAGGTAGGCTTAGTTGTTGAGGCAACTATAGCCTAGGAAGGGGCCTTGACCATTGAGGCAGTCTTAGCCAGAGACACTACCTTAACAATGGGTTGCATCATTGTGGTAGCACCAACCTTAGAAACAACCTTGGTCGTTGAGTAGACCTTGGATAGAGAGGAGGCCTAAGCCATTGTGTCGTCTTTAGCCTGAGTAGGAGTGGTGACAAATGACGTAGGCAACCCATGTAGTACAACAACTATGAATCCTCCAGTGGGGAGGAAGAACAAGGCCTCTCAAGGAGCGAATACTATTGTTATAGGAAGGGTTTACGTAATTGCCTATAAATTCAATAATAACAACACAGTCTTCTTAGAAGCGTAAAGGGTAAGCCAGTCACGTGAGAATACTTATTCCACTTCATTCAACCTTAAATATGAGGGAGGAATGCTTCAGTAGGGAGTCATCATTTTTGGCACCAAAGAGGTTAAAAAATGTTCTTTGGTGTAAAAAATAGTAATCAAATATTATACCTGGGTATATTAGGAGTAAGCAATTCACCATTAACAAGTAGAGGAGAATAATCAATAATTCTCTTGATGTAATAACATTCCTTTTTTGCATTATAAAACTCACAAGGACACCCTCACCTCAAATCATCATAACATATAAGATATCCTCACCCCAAATCATCATAACACTTTTTGGGCAATGTAGGGAAAGGTTAATTTTGTCCCCAATGGAGTCATCATTTTTGTTTGAGAGAAAATGCATTGTTATAATTAGGGCCTTGGGGAAAGTGTTTTGATTTTACTATTAGTAGTTGGGGGTTAGGCTTCTCTTATAGCCGTAGTTGGTATCATGGGTTTGAATATGAGAGGTAGTAGCGTTAGATAGTCGATTAGCCAAGGAGGCATGAGAAATTGATGATTCGTTATTAGGAAAGTTTATAGTTCTTTAATTACATTAAGGAATCATTGCTTCCTTCAAAGAGTTGCCAAATATTTTAGGCTTTGTCTATGAATAAGTGTGAATGCTTACAAATCATACACCTAAAGAAAATCAAACTAAGTGTCTGTAACACCTCGTACTTTTCAGTACTCAAGTGTCACCATGGAGATCAAAATTAGTTTACACGTGTGTGGAAACACACGTAACTTACCTTACACATCACCATCCAACGACTCTCGATCTATCCATCTTAACCATTTAGTACAACCTTCATTCATATAACAAGTCATCTATCCTCTAATTTTCAAACTAGATCGTCAGATCATCAGGCCCACCGTTTATCGGGACCCAAAGCATCAAATCCACCATCCTTCGGGTGCACAACCCTTAAGTTGCCAATCCACCACTTGATGATCACCATGAGGCCACCTGATCATTAAATCTGCAGTTGGGTTCCAATCCAACAATTTATAAAGACCTGAGAATCCATGGGGTCAAATACGGAATGATTTGACACATGATTTCCCTAATTTAACTATCGAACAATAAAATCAACCATTGAATTGTGATTACACAACCCTAGAAACCATTAAAATTGTCCAATGTAGACCTTTGAAAGGCCTTGATCTTAGGATATCTTAACAATCAAGACCAAATTGCCAGATTCACTATTCATCATATTCATAACCCCAATCTATTAATCCATCAAGTAGTCACCACCATTGGGCCACCTAATCACTGAAACTATGGCTGGTTTCCATGTGAACAGTCCCCATAACATTTGGACCTTTAGGGTTCAGATTTGGGGTTAGTCTGACTGATGGATCAATGGATATCGTAAGAATAAATTCAAATTTTATCTAATACAACCCACCTGGACTTTGAATATGTCTGATCGATGATCAGAGGTCCCAGTGATGACCTCCAAGAAGAATGGGTGGGGCAGATTTGGCCAATACGCTGTTGTGGACCCCATGACGGGTTGGATGTGTACCATTGTGGGCATGCACCTGCAGTCCATCGGCCTAAAGGGCCTAGTCAAACTGCCTTGACCTGATAAGACTCCACGAAAGGAAGGATTCTTTCCTTCTTTCGATCTCCCACCTGCAAAAATTCAAACAGGGCCATCCGTGAAAACGCTCAAGTGGCCCACCTATAGAGATCATGCCATCGATCCAGACCGTCAATCAAGTGGAGGGACCCCGGACGAACTGAGCCACGTTGTCCATTCGAGCCCATATAAACGTGCATGCATTTGGGCAAGTGCCAAATGGAGGCGTGCAATGGCTTCCTTCCGAAAGAGGGAGTTAGGTGGCTACCAGCTTGGCGATCCGAGGCAACGACTTTCCTTCAATCTTGGTCATCCATTAAGGACACATCTCAACATCTCTTTCGGTGTCAGAAATGGGCAGGCACCCAACTAAGAGACGGAAAAGGCGTGGGGATTTCTTCCACTTCATGAAAGCTCGCTGGCGTGATCCAAACCTCCCACGGAACACGTGAGGTGATCTTTGTCATCCCTTCTAGGGCAGCAATGGCTTCATCAAAAGCGACCTCTCATCTCACGAGAAGAACTTAGAGACCGAAAATCTCGCGAGATGAATGAAATGGCGATGATTGGTCAAATTAGTGGCCCCCACAATGATCAATGACCCCACCAGACTCATTCAAATGGCCCAAATCGCCTTGTTAGGCCATAAGTAAAAATCGGCCATTAACGGCCACACCATCTTCTTCGTTAAACCAAAATACCCACTGTGATGGTGTGGGCCCCACTCGTAGATCAAAAGTGCTTTTTTGGTGGGCCACAGCAATAGAAGTTCATCCCCCATAATGGATGGACCCCACGCATCTAAGAATCAGAGGTGGACGCATGAGTTCAACCACCTTTCTCGACCGTTCAATAAAATGGTTCGAGCGTGCTTCACTGCTATAAATGGGGGTTGTTTGTCTTAAGATTCCCACCAAGTAATCAGGAAGAAAAAGAGGGAGAGAGGGAGAGGAAATGGTAGAGAAAATAGGAGAGAGAGAGAGAGAGAGAGAGGAAAAATCGGCATTAGCTTCGGTGCCACATTGCACCAAGCTATTCGAGTTAGCTCAACTCAGGCCGAGTCGGGGTGAACTCAGTAGCTCTGAGGTTTAGGGGATTCAGAAGGGAGAAAAAGATAAGAGGAAAGGGGAAAGAAGGAGAGTCTGTGGGTCGAGTTCTCAGCCGTTGAAGAGGGGGGCTGTCGAGTGTTGCAACCCATCGAGTCGACTCGGCCAATTCCGAGTTCACTCCAAGGTAATGGGGTGCTGCTCCACCTGGTTTCTGAAGTCTGGATCTCTCACGAAAACTTGGAAGAAGCCTATAGCCTGGGCCCACCCATCATTCAACCATAGTCACTCGGAGATCGGACGGCTTGATCGTGAAAGAAGGAAGGGTTGAGTTGCTGATCCCTGAGTCTCGGTTCAGCCACTCCTCCTCCAGGTTCAGGTGCTGAACCATTGCTACCAAGTGACGATTCTAAGATAACTTGGTCTTAAACTGGCTCGCTAGATAACATATAATCCTAACAAATCGAATCAATATCCGCAGGTGTGGTGTCATCCAACCCATTGCAGCAACTGTACAAGGCGCTGATTCGACTCAGCGGGCATTTAGAACAGCCCAGGTAATGTCCAAACACCCTATCTCTATGTTGGCTAAGTGAGTCCACCCATTACCTTCACCCCACAACCTGCATTGGTGAGAGTTAGCGGCCATGGGGGAAAAATGTCTATCGAGCAAACTCTCCAACCCATCGGGTCATAGCAATAAGTGTGACCCTGGGACGTCCTTAAAACATGGTTGGGAGTCCAACCAGCATAGGGTAACAAGGATGACTCAGGATGGTGCAACTGATTTTGGAAGAAAAACCATTTCATTAGATGTAGGCCAAACCCAGTCGTTCCAACGAGTTTTGGACTGAGTCGAGTCTGAATTCAATCCCAAATCCTACCACCAATTGGAGTGACATCTTCCATGGTTCATGGGCCTTAATGTTGTAGACGGTAGCCAGAGTTCTGGTCCATAGCAACCCAAGTTATCTCATCCCACCATACAACCATTGAAAAAGATGGCTATAGGTGGGATGACTCAAACTGAGTCAACTCGAGCTGGGCCGACTCAACGGATCCCATGGACTAATTCAAACCTGTGGACATCCACTCAAGACGGACCACTTCATGTTGCCATGTTAGATAGGTGGTTTAAATGAGTCCACTCATCTCCAACATGTCTATTAACTCAGGCGACTCACTAAGTCCCTACCTACTTAGGCCTAAGCTGTCAGTAGGGCAGCAACATACCTTTATTAGGGTAGTTCTAATTTGGGTTGACATTCACTTAAGTTATTTAGACCCAACCACTTCACGTCAAGATAGAGGGTAAACCACCCTACCACTCTTAGTAAAAGTTTTGAACGTCAATTACCTAAGTTGTTAAACGAAAATTAAAGCCTAATCCCAACTCGGGAGTGAAACTTAAACCACATACGAAAGACCTGGCCCTAGGAGTGTTCACAACCCCAAGTGTAGGGCCGTGATGTAGTAATAATCTCGGTGAGACCAAGGTCGAATCCAAAGGGACTAATCTCGATAGTAATTCTGAAAGCAACTAGAAGTAGAACTAGAAGAAGATGTAAATTTAAATCTGGAAATAAAGGGAGTAATTATGATGTATGGAATTAGAAACTTAAGAAATTAAAGGTGGGAACTAAGTTTTCCAAGGATCTACTTGTAGAGATCAGGGAGATCTATGCTTGATTTAAGGACACAACTGGAATCAGAGTATCATCTTATCCAATTGAAATTAAAAGTTTTATGTTGCTGGAGTTCGAGTCGAGGAATCTGTAACGCCCCATGCTTTGGAGTACTAGGGTGTTACTATTATAATATAAATTAGCGTATTTGTATGAATAATACAAGTAACGTACATTATTCCCCGTCATATAGATAAGTCATAACCGGTTACTAAATTTCAATAGTCAGAATGCCAACATCTCAAATCCAACTATTAATTTGAATAAATTGATAACTAAATGTAAAACCCATGTATTTTGGCCCACTTACAAACTCAAATAATTTAATCTTTATAATCAAGGACTTAATAAGGGATTGAATGAATGAATAAATGGCCCTAATCGGGCTGTGACCCATGTGAACAATTTGGAGATATACGCATATATGTATATATAAAAATATAAATATAAATAAATAATTCATCCTTGAAAAACGTAGTGAACATCTCCCAAAGTGAGAACCGTGAGAATTAAATATGAATAATTGATAATCAAAAATATAATAATAAATTAAAATGAAATATAAAACATTCAAAAATGTTATTTAATATTATAAATATATATTAGACCACTCAATCCATAAACCAACCATTAATTTCTAGTTAAATGATCTCGTAGATTCTTTATACCATTGATGATGAATCTAGCTGTAATCTAACCATCGGATCGAGGCAAACCCACAAGTATGACCTGAATCGAGTCGTGGGACCCACCTGAGATTTAGATCCACCTGATTTGTGGTCAGAAGCCTTGGCTGGGACCTCTAAAGCTAATGAACGGAGTGGATTTCCCACAAACATCCTATGGGCCCCACTTTGTGGCGTGCATGTGCACAGTTGACGCACGCTCGAGGTGTACTAGATGGTCAGCGCGGTCAGACCGGGCGCTGACCCGCGCCCTCTCTCAAAACAGAGAGACCTCTCTCTCTCTCTCCGGTTTACATTGCAGACGGATAGGCGTCCATTCATTTGGATTGGTGGCCCACCATTTGGAACCTTTGGGGCAATCCGAACCGTCCATCTGACAGAGGACAGACGTGAGACCAAAACCCCTAAGTTTCATGCTATTTCATGCGTGTACATGCACATGATCCTCACCGCAAGTGAACACCAAAAACAAAAACTTTCTAAAAATGGAAATTTCTCTCTTGTCAGCAGGGCTATCCGCGTGCCCTCGTCCATTTCCAATCTCAACCGTTCATCCTGGAGAGATCCTGGCCGTCCAATGCCAGCTGATTCTAGCTGTGTGAATAAAGTGAATAAAAAGGAGAAGGAAAGAAGGAAAATAGAGTAGAAAACAGCCGCATCCTTCCATATCCAAACCCACCGCATAAACCCCCTCCAAGCTTCAAAAGAGCCTGTTGTAAGCTCTATGTGGTCCATCTAGACTGGCCAGAAGAGACGGTTCAGGGAAATAAGCTCCTGTCTACAATCTGCCATTAACACCCATGTCTTCTCCCCACCACCATACCGCATTGAGTCACCCCAGTTCAAGTCCATTCAAACATGGTTATGTTCGGACCTGCTACTGGATATCCCTAGAGAAGAAAGGAAGAAAGAAGAAAGAAGAGAGAGAGAGAGAGAGAGAGAGAGAGAGAGAGAGAGAGAGAGAAGAAGAAAGAGAGGCGGCAGCAGTGGTGCAGGCCGATTGCTGCACTCGTCCGAGTTCAAGGCAGAGCCTAGCTGGATGTCCATTGTTGGACGTCCTAGCTCGTGAAGAGAAGAAGATAGGCAGAGAGGAGAGAGGAAGAAAAGAGAAAGAAAGAATAGGGAGAAAGAGAGTGAGGGTGATCGCCCTGTGAGACTGCAACTCGAACCGAGCTGAAACAGGGCTCGAGTGGGCCGCACCCTGTTTGGGTCACAGTGGGCCTCGCGGGGGACAATGCAGGTGGCCCGCACCCTACACAATGGAGTGGACCCCACTAGCAGTAGGTAGCTACTGGATTAACGCCAGCAAGTTCTGCCTGATCATGAGGTATGTGTTATACCCTAACCGTCCATCCGTGTGGGTCCCACCCATGATGTACGCATTTCATCTATGTTTCCCCTTCACATGGGACCCACTTGAGATATGTATTATATCCACACCGTCTCTATACGTGGGACGGTGTGACCCACAGTGGTATATGTGTTAAAAGCACACCGTGCATCCAGGGAGCCCACTTGTGATGTATATATTTTATATATTCCCATTGTCCACACACATGGGCCCTACCATGATGTGTGTTGAACATCAACACCGTCCATGTGATGGGTCCCCTTTATATATGGGGTGCCCCCAAAAATCAGCTATACATAGAACTCAGGTGGCCCACACCATCTACAATCTTGTGAAGACATGTTAAACCATATAAAAGCACTTGCTGTGGTCCATCTGAGATTTGAATGCACCTGAAACTTGGTTTGACCCCTTAACCTAGTGGGACACACATAATGGATGGGTTGGATTTGTGAACCACAACTTGGTGGGCCCAACAAATGATTATGAATGCTTTAATGGCGGATTATAGTATTTATTATCATGATTAAATCCACTATTGATACTTGATAGCTATTATTATTATCATTAGTATTACGATAATAATTACAATTATTAAACACAACTAACCATTAGTAGATTATCCATGCATATAGTAGTGCTTACAAACAAAATTATCATTATTACATATTAGTCATTTAATTATCATTCTTAGGTATAATCATTAATCGTAGATCATAGCATTACTAGCATGATAATGATTATTATTAATAAATTGGCTAACGTTAATTATAACACTAATGTTAACAATTACCCTTCAATTATTAAATTAATATGGTAAATTATCATATGCCAACTACAATCCAAATCCTAAAAGAAATTTATTATAGACCTAAACTCAAGGGTGAACCTTAGACCTAGGTAATCCAAACCCTAGGTTATAATCTCAACCATAAATAGTGTGAAGAACTCGATCTAATAATGTAATTTCCTAATTCATGATAGGACTCGACTATAAGGGACAACACGTCCCCTAGCCATGCTGGTAGGCGCTATAAGGTGATGATTCTTCCCCTTAAGCTTTCCATTTCCAAATTAGCATAAGTAATAGTATTTATTAGAATCATGGATGTTATCTCATAATATGCAATCTTTTATCAATTCTTAAGGCATAGCCTATACTTGAATTATAGTTGACAGTTGTGAACATGATTTCATATAATAACTTCTTATATGATGGTTTCCATTTAGATTTAAATTGATAGTTCCTATCATAACTTATTGCGATTATCATAAATTAACTCATGTTTGGCATGCTATAATTATATACTTTATTATGGATTGTGTGAGTTACTTATGGATCTCTATTCACTACACTTAATGGTGGGTGATCCCCCTTGTGTATGTGAACCCATACTTAGGATGTAACAGGATGAGTTGGTGAGGAATTGGCCCTCGATTTAGAGGTTATAGGAGACATGGAACATTAATGTGGGATTTACCATTCATAGGGCATACGGCTTGAATGGCTTGAAATGACCTCTTTAACCGCTTTGATTTAATCTTACATGACCCTTTGCCGTCTCGATTAATATTTTGAGCATTCTTTTACCGCTACGATTTAACATCTGTCCCACGTTTTGATGATTTCCTTATGTGCCTTTGATGACCTATATCATGTGATGAAAATCCTTACTTATTGAATTTGATTGGTCACTGATCGGTGGGTTCCATTAAGCATCCTAAGGTGGGAAAATCTCATGAGCCGGGGATGGTGGTCATGGGACACTATGCTCGAGCTGTCGGCCTATGCTGGCTGACGAGCCTCCCGTAGTGACCATTGAGTTTACTTAAATTGGCTGATTGTATTTGGATTAATAATGACTGGCTAATCATGCATTCATAGCATATTGACAATGACGGGTGGCTAATTCTAGATGTCGTAGCACGTACCCTAGAGTTGTTAGGGTGTCGTTTCGCTAGCTCCCAGTCCATTGACTATCGACCTATTGTTCCAACTGGATGATCATTCTCAGGTTGATGATTGCATGGGTGACGAGCCCAAGTCCGACTGGATGTGCATCCCCAGGTCGATGTGCATTCACGCATCCATGCATATAAAAAGACTGCATATTATCTGTTTTGGATTATTGCCTTCTTTTTCTTTTAATTATGCTTCGCTAAGGCGACGATGTGTAATCTTGAGGAGAATTCACACTGAGTTGGTCACTCATTCATTAAATATATAACCGTACAGGTAGCACAGGTGGCTTGAGTAATATGTAGGTTCAGACTAATGAGGTGTTGTCTTGGTAGTCAAAGATACGTGGTTGTACCTGTCAAGGAAGTTGCACAATCTTACGGCTTCCATTTATATATTTTACATGCTTTTAAATTTCTCATGTAAGTAATCACGTAATTGTCAGTGTGGAGACATTGGTTTGTATAAGTTATTATGGGTAAAATCTTGTATACTCTAAATAAATGAAAATTTTCCTTTATGCTGACTTGTCCATTCTACGCTTACCTGCTAACTCTGATAAAAGAAAAGATTATATATGGAATTTGGCTCTTTTTAAGTTAACACTCGGGTTCTTGGGAAATGGGTCATATACTCGGATCCTGAAAACACGAGGCGTTACAGAATCTTCGACTAGTCGAGCAGGAGCCTTAGACCAGTCGAAGGAGGGCTTAGATTAGTCGAAGCGGCAGATTTTTAGGGTTCCATTTCTTCACTTCAAGTCTTTAATTCTCTTCATTCCTCACTTGGTTTTCTAAGATCTTTGGCTTGTGAATTCTTCATTTTTGGTCTTCTAAGATTCAACCTTTGCTTTGGTGATTCTTGAGCGTTAAATCCATACTTTTAGCATCCGTTTCAATCCAAGCTCTTAAATTCACCTTGCAACAAAACATGAGTAAAATAGGACATTAAGCAGTATCATGTTCATAAAACCAAGATATAAATGGGGTCCAATATGCAATACTTGACCTTCAACACAATTCCCAACCAGCATTTTGCTAGTCCCGAGCAAAGTATGCGAAAAAATAAATCTCAATACTTAATGTTAAAAATCTTTTTCAGAAAACAATCTTTTGTGCACTGAAGTCTAAATGGGTATAAATAAGATATGAAAGTGAGATTTTGAAAACCTAGAACTAAATCACATAAGCAACCAATCAAATAAGTTCTTTGTCCATTAAATCAAAGCATAATTTATATATCAAGTTTCTCAATGTGCTCAGTGAAAGTCAACTTACTTCCCGTACGAATACTATGAATTCATCATGTTAGCCATGCTCATCACTTCAAGATCAGTTTGAAACTCAATTATTGATTCTGAACTTATCCCCTTTCCTTCTTGTTCCAGTTTTTTATTTTATATCGACGGTCAATTTTTATTCATTCTTTTTATTTTTACATTCTTTTCTAGTCTTTTCATCCTTTTCATTCTTTTTCATGACCTCTTTGTCGATCTCCTATTTTTTAACTAGTTCTTTTCTTCTTTTAAAGTGGATAAAATTCTCCAGACTCGATCCTCACCATCTATCAATGATTCACATACTAGCAATCAGAAATTCTGGTGCATCTTACAAAAGGCATTATTGAATTTAATGTGTCTTATGATTTAAATTAACATGATATTCAAACTACCTCTTAATCAATTGAGCGCAAGAACTTAGATGATAAGTTTCTTAGATGATTAGACTCTAACAATTCAAGATTCAATCTCTATCTTATCACAATCAAAGCATTTTTAATTACATAATTCATCGCTTCCCAAAAATTTTGCTCAAAACTGAGAAAACACTGATTAGGTTACCTAATCCTCCATCCCCAAATGAAAAATCTACATTATCCTCAATGTAAAAGAATAATCACGCAATGCAAAAAGAGGTAATGAAAAGAAAAGGGAAGTGATGGAAAGGTAATACCTGAAGAAGGAATTCTGAGGCGTTTCCAATAATCTTAGTGCGAAGATAGGTTAGCACAAAACAAAACTCAACAGAGTATAAGTAAACTATCTTAAACAGCGGAAAGAAAACTACCCTAAATTCCATGAAAGCAATAAACTAATCCTAAACTAGGGAAGCAAGGAAAAAGTTACTTAGCCATGCCACAAGGTTCCTCCACCTGTCAATATCTTGATAAATTTCTCAGTAGGTTTCTCAACAAGATCATCCAAAAGCCCTTTTACAATAGGCTCGGATGCCCTAGAGCATGAATTTCCAGAAAAATTTATGAACCTCAGCATAAGGTTTCTTTTTAATCTCCTGAGGTGTCCAAAGTATATACGATTCACCTGTGATAGAAAAATTTTCAATGTTAGCATAACATGGTGAATCAGAGACTACACATAGATAAAATTCAGAAAAAATCTCAGAAAGTGATGTAGTCTTAACACATTCCGAAGTTTTAGACTCCGGTTCAATTTTCAGCTCCTCTTTTAATGGTAAACATTTAGGATCTGGGAAAGGAGGGGCTTCAGAATAAAGGTTCTCTCGGTATTGTCTTGGGAGGCATCCATTATTTATTTTATCATAGGATTGTTTGAATCTGCAAAGTGTGTAAGCAATCGTCCGAAGAGTTGAGAAATTCATTTGAGAGTGACTCATTTTCCACATTGAAGTTTGTGATGATCTACCTAAGGATTCCATCATCTCTAGAAGTGGATGGAGGCATGATCTCTTGTTCTTCATCACGCTGAGAATAAATCGTCACCAAATGTATCTTGTCTTGCCTTACATAGGTAGATTGAAAATCATTAGGTGAAGAATTGATGTGAAGACTCTATTCATCAGTACTACTTAGTAAAGGCATTTTATTGTCAAGGGTTGACAACTCAGATGGTGGCCTCAACTGGATGGTTTCAAATTCTAAAGTCATATTGAGAAACTCGTCCATCTCTTGAATCATATGATCATTCAATTCAGGGGAGTGGTCTAAACATATCTCAAAAAAGTTAGAAGGGTTAGTTAAAAGTGGTTCATCCTCCACATTTAAATTGGTCATATCAGATAGGTGGAGTAGATCACTATGGTCGACAACTTCATGAACCTCTTGATCATTTATATGGGCCAAACTTGAGATTGAATCGAGGAGGATTCGAGCTATACATTCATGATTGTCATCCCAATACTCATCATCTTCCAATTCAGTGCAGTACACACGTGAACTAGGATTGATTTCTTCACATTCTATTCCTAGATTGGGTTGAGGTTCGAATAAACTAACATATTCCCTATCATTGAAACCAAGTGTGTCATGTGACTGAAGTGTGTCAGTATCATTATATTTGAAAGACACCCACGTCACTTAATCATTCCTTTGGACCGTCATCGAGATTGACTCTTCGGAAAATTGAATCATATGCTCATTAACACAATCCAACTCTTCATTCTTAATTTCAAGATTCTCCATAATCGCATCACGTGAACCCCACTGTTGTATATCTTTTATAAGTTCTTGAAATCTTTGGAGTGTGTTTTGCTAGATGAGCTCTAAAGTTTGTGTGGAATTCTAAAGTGAATTCTCTTGGATCGTTTCTTGTTGGATCTCGGAGGTATAGGACCCAAGAGAATTGTCACTATGATGCATTGTTGATTCAACCTTCCAATCTTGATGTTTCCACTTATCATAAGTTGGGAGTTGGGAATGAAGAATTGGTTTGGGTTGAGGCTGGGGTGAACTAGCCTCCATTAGCTTATCGAGGTGCGATTCAAGCGATTCTTTTATTCTTCTGATTCCAGCAAAATCGTCTATGTAACCCTGAAGTGACTCCTCATGGATCGTTTCTGGTTGGGTTTCAAAGGTAGAGGACCCAAGAGAATTGTCACTATAATGTATTACTGGTTCATCTTCCCAACATTGATGTTTCCACTGATTATAGTCATACGGGTCATAGGTGGGAGAATTTGATGGTTGTTTGTACATAGTACCACCCATAATATAATCTCTCATTGTTTTCTTCTTGTCTGATGGGTGATTATAGTTCTCTCTCCCATGATAACGATGACTCCAAGATTCACATGCTGTTTTCGTAATCCGTGGAGTTTAATTATTCTCCCGCATATGATCACGTAAGGACTTCTTAACCGGTGGAGCATCATATTCTGGTTGGTTCTAGATGATCTTTTCAGAAAAATTTTGAGACATATGTTGTTTCCTATCATAATCACCATACATCCCTTCCCAATGTCTCTTAGTTATCTTAGCATATTGACGTTCCCACTCTTGCATGGTGAAACCCTAACTCTAAATCTAATCCTAAAAAAGAATAATAAAAAAAAAATCCTACAGCAATATGAAAAGTAAGTAGAGGAGAAGTTAGAAGGAAGTTACCAAATTGGAGGAGATCTATGTTAGGATCCTACAAAAGAAAAAGGAAAGTGAATTCATTTATAAAATTTAAAAAAAAAAAAAAAAAAACAACCTAGTTTCTAAAAAAAAAAAAAAAGTTCTTAAAAACAGAAAATAGAAAGTTTTTAGAAAGAGAAAAAGTTAGTTTCTAAAAACAGAAAAGGAAAGTTTCTAAACCTAAAATTAGAAGGTAAGTTAGTTTCTAAAATAATTCAGAAAAACCTAATCCTAAAAATAGAAAATAGAAAAACCCTAATCACTACAAAAAAAGAGGGTTTTTTTAAAAGACGAAATATATTTTCGTCGCTAAAAGTGAGATTTTAGTGACGAAACTTTTCGTCGCTAAAACGACTTTTAGTGACGAAAATTTTCGCCGTTAAATGCTTCACACATTTTACATCGATGTGGAATAAATTTCTTTTAGCTGCGAAAATTTTCGCTGCTAAAAATACTGTATGAGACTTTTGGCGACGAAAACTTTTGTCACAAAATATTCTAAACATTGTCTTAAACTTTTAGCGGCGAAACTTTTCACAGCTAAAAGTCTTGTACTATACAAGACTTTTAGCGGCAAAACTTTTCACTGCAAAAACTCTTGTAGTGTACAAGACTTTTTGCAGCGACAATTTTCACTGCTAAAACTAAACTAACATATCTTTAGCGACGAGAAGTTTTGTCGCCAAAACTTTCTTTTTAAAAAAATTATTCCAGTTTAAAATACATACAATATTCCGGATATACTCCTGTTAACAATATATTCCATCATATTCATCCTGATATACACATTTCATCACATTCACATTCACATTAATTTAAGCCCAAACAACATAAACTTTTAGTGGCGAAAATGTTCATCGCTAAAAAATACTATACAAGACTTTTAGCAGCGAAATTTTTCGCTGCTAAAAATATTTTCGAAAAGATTTTAGCAGCGAAAATATTTGCGGCAAAATAAATTTTCCAAGACTATTAGCTGCGAAACTGTTCGCCATCAAAAAATTTCAAAGACTTTAGAAATGTAAAATTTTCATTTTGCAAAAAAACATTTCAAATTTTTAAATGAAAATTATCATTTGCTAAAAAAATCTAGGACTTTTAGCAGCGAAAATTTTCGCCGCTAAAAAAATTTCCAAGAATTTTTAGCAGCGAAAACTTTTGCTGCTAAAAATCGTTCCACTTTTAACGACGAAAATTTTCGTCGCTAAAAGTTTTTTTTTAAATATACAGCTCAAAATTCCACACAAAATTCCTGATATACACCTGTTAACAATATATTTCATCATATTCATCCTAATATACACTGTTATATAATATATTTCATCATATTGACATTCACATCCAGCTAAACCCAAACCCAAACATAAACTACATTCATCCAAACACAAACAATCTTATCTGCATCAAATTCATTCACGCATAAATACATATAAATTTAACATTAACAAATAAACACAATATCACAAAGATGAAGGCGGAGGTGGTAGGGCATCGGTGGGTAAGCGTGCAGCGAAAGCCTGAAACATCTTCGTCATCCATCGCTCATGCTCCACCCGCATCTCCTACATCCTCCTCTCATGCTCCTCCATCTGCCTCTCCTCCATCCTCCTCTGCCTCACGAGCTGATCCTCTATCCTCCTCTCCTGCTCCTCCCTCTGCCTCGCTAGCTCCTCCAGGTTTAGGTTTAGGTTTAGGTCTAGGTTCAGGTTATAAGTATAGGTTATGGGATTTAAGAATAAGTTTAGGGTTTAGGAAATCGGGTTTAAGTTTGGGTTTCAAGTTTAAGCTTAGGTTAAGGTTAGGGAGTTGAGATTAGGATTAGGTGTAGGTTTAGGTTTAGGGATTTGAGAATACATTTAGGTTTTAGGTTTAGGTATAGGTTATAGGTTTAGGTTTAGGTTTTAGGTTATAGGTTATAGGTTTAGGTTATAGGTTATAAGTTTAGGTTATAGGTTTAGGTTTTGGTTTTAGGTTTAGGTTAAGGTTATAGGTTTAAGTTCGATTTAGGTTTAAGTTATGGGTTATAGCTTTGGGAATTGAGAATAGGTTAAGGTTTAGGTTTAGGAAACTGGGTTCGGGTTCGGGATCGTGTTTGGGTTTTCAAGTTTAGGTTTAGGTTTAGGTTAGGGAGTTGAGATTAGGATTTGATGTAGGTTTAGGTTGAGGATTTGAGAATACATTTAGGTTATAGGTTTTAAGTTTAGGTTTTAGCTTATAGGTTTAGGTTATAGGTTTTGGTTTTGGTTTTGGTTTTAGGTTTAGGTTATAGGTTATAGCATTGGGAATTGAGAATAGGTTATGGTTTAGGTTTAGAAACCGGGTTCGGAGTTCGAGGATCGGGTTTAGGTTTGGGTTTTCAAGTTTAGGTTTAGGTTTAGGTTAGGGAGTTAAGATTAGGATTTGGTGTAGGTTTAGGTTTAGGGATTTAAAAATAGGTAAAGGTTTAAGTTTAGGAAATGGGTTCGGGTTACGGATCGGGTTTAGGCTTGAGTTTTCATGTTTAGGTTTAGGTTTAGGTTAGGGAGTTGAGATTGGGATTTGGTGTAGGTTTAGGTTTAGGGATTTGAGAATAGGTTAAGGTTAAGGTTTAGGTTTAGGAAATCGGGTTCGGGATCGGGATCGGGTTTAGGCTTGGGTTTTCAAGTTTAGGTTTAGGTTTAGGTTAGGGAGTTGAGATTGGGATTAGGTGTAGGTTTAGGTTTAGGGATTTGAGAATAGGTTAAGGTTTAGGTATAGGTTAAGGTTTAGGTATAGGTATAGGTTTAGGTTTTAGCATATAGGTTTAGGTTTTGGTTTTAGGTTTAGGTTAATGTTATAAGTTTAGGTTATAGGTTATAGGTTAAGGTTTAGGTTATAGGTTTTGTTTACGTTGAGGTTATAGGTTTTAGTTTAGGTTTAGGTTTTAGTTTATAGGTTTTTGTTTAGGTTGAGGTTATAGGTTTTGGTTTAGGTTATAGGTTTAGGTTTAGGTTTTAGTTTATAGGTTTAGGTTATAAGTTATAGGTTTAGGTTCGGTTTTAGGTTTAGGTTAAGGTTATATGCTTAGGTTAAGGTTTAGATTACTGAGTTTTGGTTTAAGTTAAGGTTATAGAAGCTTTGGTTTAGGTTAAGGTTTAGGTTTTGGGTTTAGGTTAAGGTTATAGGTTTAGGTTAGGTTTAGTTTAGGTTTAGGTTATAGGTTATAGGTTATAGCTTTGGGAATTGAGAATAGGTTAAGGTTGAGGTTTAGAAGCGGGTTCGGGTTCGGGATCGGGTTTAGGTTTGGGTTTTCATTTAGGTTTAGGTTTAGGTTAGGGAGTTGTGATTAGGATTTGGTGTAGGTTTAGGTTCAGGGATTTGAGAATACATTTAGGTTTTAGGTTTTAGGTTTAGGTTATAGGTTATAGGTTTTAGTTTTAGTTTTAGGTTTAGGTTATAGGTTAAGGTTATAGGTTATAGCTTTGGGAATTGAGAATAGTTTAAGGTTTAGGTTTAGGAACCGGGTTCGGGTTCGGGATGGGTTTAGGTTTGGGTTTTCAAGTTCAAGTTTAGGTTTTTTGGTTAGGGAGTTGAGATTAGGATTTGGTGTAGGTTTAGGTTGAGGGATTTAAAAATAGGTAAAGGTTTAGGTTTAGGAAATCGGGTTCGGGTTCTGGATCGGGTTTAGGCTTTGGTTTTCATGTTTAGGTTTAGGTTTAGGTTAGGGAGTTGAGATTGGGATTTGGTGTAGGTTTAGGTTTAGGGATTTGAGAATAGGTTAAGGTTAAGGTTTAGGTTTAGGGTATAAGGTATAGGTTTAGGGAATTGAGAATTGGTTTGGGTTTAGGTTTAGGGAATCGAGTTCGGGTTCGGGTTCGGGATCGGGTTTAGGTTTGGGTTTTCAAGTTTAAGCTTAGGTTTAGGTTAGGGAGTTGAGATTAGGATTAGGTGTATGTTTAGGTTTATGGATTTGAGAATACATTTAGGTTTTTTAGGTTTAGGTCTTAGGTTATAGGTTAAGGTTTAGGTTTTAGGTTATAGGTTAAAGTCTTAGGTTATAGGTTAAGGTTTAGGATTTAGGTTTAGGTGAATGGTAGGTAATAGGTTATAAGTTTAGGTTATAGGTAATAGGTTAAGGTTTTAGGTCATAGGTTTTGGTTTAGGTTAAGGTTAAGGTTTAGGTTAAGGTTTAGGTTCGAGTTTAGGTTTATGTTATAAGTTTTAGGTTTAGGTTATAAGGTTGGGTTTAGGTTTAGGGAATTGGGTTTGGGTTCGGGATCGGGTTTAGGTTTGGGTTTTCAAGGTTAAGCTTAGGTTTAGGTTAGGGAGTTGAGATTAGGATTAGGTGTAGTTTAGGTTTAGGGATTTGAGAATACATTTAGGTTTTAGGTTTAGGTCTTATTTTATAGGTTAAGGTTTAGGATTTAGGTTTAGGTGAATGATAGGTAATAGGTTATAAGTTTAGGTTATAGGTAATAGGTTAAGGTTTTAGGTCATAGGTTTTGGTTAGGTTAAGGTTTTAGGTGATAGGTTTTGGTTTAGGTTAAGGTTATAGGTTTAGGTTAAGGTTTAGGCTAAGGTTTAGGTTTAGGGGTTGAGAATGGTTTGGGTGTAGGTTTGAGAATTGGTTTGGGTTTAGGGTTCGGGAATTTGGGATCGGGTTTAGGTTTGGGTTTTCAAGTTTAAGCTTAGGTTAAGGTTAGGGAGTTGAGATTAGGATTAAGTGTGGGTTTAGGTTTATGGATTTGAGAATACATTTGGTTTTAGGTTTAGGTCTTAGGTTATAGGTTAAGGTTTAAGATTTAGGTATAGGTGAATGATAGGTAATAGGTTATAAGTTTAGGTTATAGGTAATAGGTTAAGGTTTTAGGTCATAGGTTTTGGTTTAGGTTAAGGTTAAGGTTTAAGGTTAAGGTTTAGGTTTAGGTTTAGGTTTAGGTTATAAGGTTTAGGTTTAGGTTATAAGGTATAGGTTTGGGGAATTGAGAATTGGTTTGGGTTTAGGTTTAGGGAATCGGGTTTGGGTCGGGATCGGAGTTTTGGTTTGGGTTTTCAAGGTTAAGCTTAAGTTTAGGTTAGGGAGTTGAGATTAAGATTAGGTGTAGGTTTAGGTTTAGGGATTTGAGAATACATTTAGGTTTTAGGTTTAGGTCTTAGGTTATAGGTTAAGGTTTAGGATTTAGGTCTAGGTGAATGGTAGGTAATAGGTTATAAGTTTAGGTTATAGGTAATAGGTTAAGGTTTTATGTTATAGGTTTTGGTTTAGGTTAAGGTTATATGTTTAGGTTAAGGTTTAGGTTTAGTTTTAGGTTATAAGGTATAGGTTTAGGGAATTGAGAATTATTTGGGTTTAGGTTTGGGAATCGGGTTCATGTTCGAGTTCGGGATCGGGTTTAGGTTTAGGTTTTCAAGTTTAAGCTTAGGTTTAGGTTAGGGAGTTGAGATTAGGATTAGGTGTAGGTTTAGGTTTATGGATTTGAGAATACATTTAAGTTTTAGGTTTAGGTCTTAGGTTATAGGTTAAGGTTTAGGATTTAGGTTTAGGTGAATGGTAGGTAATAGGTTATAAGTTTAGGTTATAGGTAATAGGTTAAGGTTTTAGGTCATAGATTTTAGTTTAGGTTAAGGTTAAGGTTTAGGTTAAGGTTAAGGTTTAGGTTTAGGTTTAGGTTATAAGGTTTAGGTATAGGTTATAAGGTATAGGTTTAGGGAATTGAGAATTGGTTTGGGTTTAGGTTTAGAGAATCGGGTTCGGGTTCGGGATCGGGTTTAGGTTTGGGTTTTCAAGTTTAAGCTTAGGTTAAGGTTAGGGAGTTGAGATTAGGATTAGGTGTAGGTTTAGGTTTAGGGATTTGAGAATACATTTAGGTTTTAGGTTTAGGTTTAGGTTTAGGTTTTAGGTTATAGGTTAAGGTTTGGTTACTATTAGGTTATAGGTTATAAGTTTAGGTTATAGGTAATAGGTTTTGGTTTAGGTTAAGGTTAATGTTTAGGTTTAGGTTATAAGCCATAGGTTTAGGGAATTGAGAATTGGTTAAGGTTTAGGTTTAGAGAATCGGGTTCGGGTTCGGAATCCGGTTTAGGCTTGGGTTTTCATGTTTACGTTTAGGTTTAGGTTAGGGAGTTAAGATTGGGATTAGTGTAGGTTTAGGTTTAGGATTTGAGAATAGGTTAATGTTTAGGTATAGGTTTAGGTTTAGGTTATAGGTTTTGGTTTTGGTTTTAGGTTTAGGTTAAGGTTATAAGTTTAAGTTATAGGTTATAGGTTAAGGATTAGGTTATAGGTTTTTGTTTAGGTTGAGGTTATAGGTTTTGGTTTAGGTTATAGGTTTAGGTTTAGGTTTTAGTTTATAGGTTTTTGTTTAAGTTGAGGTTATAGGTTTTGGTTTAGGTTATAGGTTTAGGTTTAGGTTTTAGTTTATAGGTTTAGGTTATAAGTTATAGGTTTAGGTTACGGTTTTAGGTTTAAGTTAAGGTTATAAGTTTAGGTTAAGGTTTAGGTTCGTGAGTTTTGGTTTAGGTTAAGGTTATAGGTTTTGGTTTAGGTTAAGGTTTAGGTTTTGGGTTTAGGTTAAGGTTATAGGTTAGGGTTATAGGTTAGGTTAGGTTTAGGTTTTGGTTATAGGTTATAGGTTATAGGTTATAGCTTTGGGAATTGAGAATAGGTTAAGGTTTAGGTTTAGGAAAGCGGGTTCGGGTTCTGGATCGAGTTTAGGTTTGGGTTTTCTAGATTAGGTTTAGGTTTAGGTTGGGAGTTGTGATTAGGATTTGGTGTAGGTTTAGGTTTAGGGATTTGAGAATACATTTAGGTTTTAGGTTTTAGGTTTAGGTTTTAACTTATAGGTTTAGGTTATAGGTTTTAGTTTTGGTTTTAGGTTTAGGTTTAGGTTAAGGTTATAGGTTATAGCTTTGGGAATTGAGAATAGGTTAAGGTTTAGGTTAAGGAAATTGGGTTCGGGTTCGGGATCGGGTTTAGGTTTGGGTTTTCAAGTTCAGGTTTAGGTTTAGGTTAAGGAGTTGAGATTAGGATTTGGTGTAGGTTTAGGTTGAGGGATTTGAAAATAGGTAAAGGTTTAGGTTTAGGAAATCGGATTGGGGTTCTAGATCGGGTTTAGCTTGAGTTTTCATGTTTAGGTTTAGGTTTAGGTTTAGGTTAGGGAGTTGAGATTGGGATTTGGTGTAGGTTTAGGTTTAGGGATTTGAGAATAGGTTAAGGTTAAGGTTTAGGTTTAGAAAATCGGGTTCGGGTTCGGGATCGGGTTTAGGCTTGGGTTTTCATGTTTAGGTTTAAGTTTAGGTTAGGGAATTGAGATTGGGATTTGGTGTAGGTGTAGGTTTAGGTTTAGGTTTTGGTTTTGGTTTTAGGTGTAGGTTTAGGAAATCAAGTTCGGGTTTGGGATCGGGTTTTAAAGTTTAGGTTTAGGTTTAGGTTGGGGAGTTGAGATTGGGATTGGGATTAGGTTTAGGTTTAGGGATTTGAGAATACATTTAGGTTTTAGGTTTAGGTTTAGCTTATAGGTTTTGGTCAAGGTTATAAGTTTAGGTTATAGGTTATAGGTTATAGGTTTTTGTTTAGGTTAAGGTAATAGGTTTTGGTTTAGGTTATAGGTTTAGGTTTAGGTTTAGGTTTAGGTTTAGGCTATAGTTTATAGGTTTAGGTTATAGGTTTAGGTTTTGGTTTTAGGTTTAGGTTAAGGTTAAGGTTATAAGTTAAGGTTTTTGTTTAGGTTAAGGTTATAGGTTTTGGTTAAGGTTTAGTTTTTGGGTTTATGTTAAGGTTATAGGTTAAGGTTATAGGTTTAGGTTATAGGTTATAGGTTATAGGTTATAAGTTATAGGTTAAGGTTTAGGTATAGGTTTTAGCTTATAGGTTTAGGTTATAGCTTATAGGTTTAGGTTTTGGTTTTAGGTTTAAGGTTAAGGTTATAAGTTTAGGTGTCGAGTTATAGGTTTTTGTTTAGGTTAAGGTTATAGCTTTTAGTTTAGGTTATAGGTTTAGGATTAGGTTTAGGTCTAGGTTTTAGTTTATAGGTTTAGGTTATAGGTTTAAGTTTTGGTTTTAGGTTTAGGTTAAGGTTATAAGTTTAGGTTAAGGTTTAGGTTACAGGTTTTGGTTTAGGTTAAGGTTATAGGTTTTGGTTTAGGTTAAGGTTTAGGTTTTTGGTTTATGTTAAGGTTATAGGTTAAGGTTATAGGTTTAGGTTTAGGTTATAGGTTATAGCTTGAGAAAGTGAGAAATGAGTTAAGGTTTAGCTTTAGGAAATCGAGTTCGGGTTCGAGATCCGGGTTTAGGCTTGGGTTTTCAAGTTTAGGTTTAGTTTTAGGTTAGGGAGTTGAGATTGGGATTAGGTGTAGGTTTAGGTTTAGGGATTTGAGAATACATTTAGGTTTTAGGTTTAGGTTTAGGTTTAGGTTTATGTTATGGATTATAGGTTAAGTTTAGGTTAAGGTTTTAGGTTTAGGTTTAGGTTATAAGTGTCGGTGATAGGTTTAGGTTTAAGTTAGGTTATAGGTTATAGCTTTAATGAATTGAGAATAGGTTAAGGTCTAGGTTTAGGGAATCGGGTTCGGGTTCGGGATCGGGTTTAGGTTTGGGTTTTCAAGTTTAGGTTTAGGTTTAGGTTAGGGAGTTGAGATTAGGATTAGGTGTAGGTTTAGGTTTAGGTTAGGGAGTTGAGATTAGGATTAGGTGTTTGGGTCGAGGGATTGGAAGGAATGTTTGGGTTTAATCCCGAGATTGGTCGGGCATGCCAAACAGACTCCATATAGCAATCCCATGGATCTTAAGACAATGCACTGACAATACCATCATTGCCTTGAAATCCATGCCATCCACCTTAATATCATTCAATCCCTTCCAATCCACCCGTCCAAACAGGCCCTTAGGTTTTAGGTTTAGGTTATAGTTTATAGGTTTAAGTTATAGGTTTTGGTTTTGGTTTAAGGTTTAGGTTAAGGTTATAAGTTTAGGTTATAGGTTTAGGTTTGAATTAAAGTTATAGGTTTAGGTTTGAGTTAAAGTTTAGGGATTCAGGTTCGGGTTCGGGTTTGGGTTCAGGTTTAGGTTATAGGTTTTGGTTTAGGTTATGGTTATAAGTTTAGAATAACATTTAGGTTTAGGTTATGGGTTTTGGGATTAGAGAATAGGTTTAGGTTATAAGTATAGGTTTAGGTTGGGTTATAGGTTAAGGTTTAGGGATTTGAGTTTAAGTTAAGGTTTAGGTTTAGGTTATAAGTATAGGTTTTGGGATTTGAGAAAAGGTTTAGGTTATAAGTATAGGTTTAGGTTAAAGTTGTAAGTTTAGGTTTAGGTTATAAGTATAGGTTATAGGTTAAGGTTTTTGTTTAGGTTTAGGTTATAAGTATAAGTTTAGAGATTTGAGAATAGGTTTAGGTTAAGGTTATAAGTTTGGGTTAAGGTTATAAGTATAGGTTTAGGTCATAGGTATAGGTTTAGGTTTAGGTTATAGGTATAGGTTTAAGTTTAGATTTATGTTTAGGTTAAGGTTTAGGTTAAGGTTTAAGTTAAAGGTTTTGATTTAGGGTTAGGGGTATGGTACCTATAAATACAGATATAAACACGGCCTTTCCAAATGGCCAGGCCCCTCCAATGCTGTCCATAGGAAATGGACAACTTCATCATGGTCATAACAGTGGTTCCCACCTTCCAGGGACCCCCGCTCATCCGGATAGCTCCGACGCATATCCAGGTCTGCTCCATTAATCTCGAGCAAATACATAAATACAGCCTGTCCAAATGGTCAGGCCCTTCCAATGTTGTCTATAGAAAATGGACAGCCTCATCATGGTCATAACAGCAGTTCCCACCTTCCAGGGACCCCCACTCATCTGGATAGCTCCGACGCACATCCAGGTCTGCTCCATTAATCTCGAGCAAATACATAAATACAGCCTGTCCAAATGGTCAGGCCCTTCCAATGTTGTCCATAGGAAATTGACAGCTTCATCATGGTCATAATAGTGATTCCCACCTTCCAGAGACCCCCGCTCTTCCGGATAGCTCTGACGCACATCCGGGTCTGCTCCATTAATTTCGAGTAAATATATTTAAAAATAAGGTAGGCATCTATTTTTTTATGAATGAAAACCAATCTTGAAGACTATTCATCAGGCAGTCCCTATAATGGATAGTAGTTGGACATTGAATGATTAAAAGCATTAACCACTTCTGTTGCTTTTTTGCATATGCACAAGATTCATAGGCTGAAAATTTGCCATTGAGTTCGTGTTTTATGTTCGATTAGTAGAGACAGACAAGCTCTTTATACCATATGACCTATAGCTGATGAAAATTTCACGTAAATTGTACGAGGTTTATAATAATCTTAGATATTAGAAAATTTTCAAGTATGTGCATTTCAGTCTGAGTTATTTCTCTAATCACGATAGCCTTGGGAGGGTTGATACGAGGGATGAGTTGATTGCAAGAGGCCTGATTAAAACTGTATTGGGTTATCCTGCCGGACATAATCATTTCAAGACCAGCAAGATAACCCAATATAGTTTTAATCAGCCTCTTGCAATCAACCCATCCTTCATATCAACCCTCCCAAGGCTATCGTCATTAGAGAAATAACTCAGACTGAAATGCACATACTTAAAAATTTTCTAATCTCCAAGATTACTATAAACCTCATACAATTTACTTAAAAATTTTATAACGTGAAATAATACATGAGTGAGAGAAGACAACGTAACCTTTTATATAGAAGCCAGAAATTGATAGGTTGGGATTGTCCTATCGAGGAGATTGTTGGGCGTAGTCCATCTGCTGTTGGGACAAACATGCATGGGTTTGGATTATTGGACCATGGACCCCATCTGTCATTGAAAACCAAGGATTAAAATGGTGTGACAATCTATATGTAGTAAGATATATATATATATATATATATATAAATCCCTTGTGTGATCTTTGTGGATAATGTGTAGTTGTGTACTATCATTTATACAAGAACATGTCTTGACTATATATGGACACACATGCTAAGACATACATATGTGAGATTGGTGAAGCTAAATCGAAATGGATCACATTAACTCTACACTAATTTGATAGATCATAAAATAAAATCTACACTAATTTGATCTTCTAACTTCAGATCATTAGAAGTATAATAGATGGTTGAAATGCAGTACAATGATCAAAATTTAGCAAAAAAAAAATATCCAATAATCAAACTCTACAATAACCAAAACAATCTGGATTTGAGATTCCAATCTATCCATGGTGTTCCTACGATATGGACGGTTCAATTCAAGTTCATCCATGCCAAAATGTACACTTCAGATTCAAGCCCATAGCTCAATGGGAGACAAGACATGTTTCAAGACTGAGGCCTTAGGTTTGAGCCAATCATCATTGTTTGCTAGAGTACAAAACAACTCCAATTTGCAGGTATTTAGTCTATGAAAATGAAAACTACATGCCTAGTTAATGATGCATACAGTGTCGTTTTCTATCTCTTTGTATTATTTCATTTCCAAATGTGGAAAAAAGAAGTGTGTGCCTTAAAAACATGGGATACAAATTGCATTTTTCCTTCCTTTATCTTTGTTTGGAAAGGTAGGAAAATTATAGATGAATGATGAATCCTATTGTCAAGAGAACCCTGGAAATAAATTCAAGTTATGTTATCTTGTTTGTTCAACATAGTTGTTTTCTATGAAAATGTTAGAAGGTCAATAGTAAAATGATATGAATTCTCTTATAACTGTGAAAATCGAAAACTAACATATTCTTGAAAGAAATTAATAGCCATGTTTTTTCTTTTAAGCCAAACTTTGAAATGGAAAATAATTCCCATAGCTATTTTTTTTATATATATCAAACATATATAGAAAGTAGATTTCTATGGAAACCAATTTCTTGTCTATGGTTTTCAATGTTCCCAAAGGATTCTGATGAATTGACTTTATTTGGACCGAAATAAATGCTACGTACATCAATGGGCAACTACCCTTGTTGGCTAATCGTATTCCATCCTTGATGATTTCCTTCACGGCTATACCCTATGAAGTGGCAATTCATACACAGTCCAAAAACCGTAAAATCAGACGTATGTGCTGAAGGAGATAGAGAAGGGTACTATAATTGATTCCTTCATTTCAAAACTCACTAAATGACAAAAACAACTTCATATGAAGGATAATTCTAATTCAAACAATGCAGTTGATGCAGTAGAACCTGAATATAGTAGAGACAGCCTTCCCTCTAAGGTACACCTGGTAGAGATTGTTCAACTATCAGGCCTTAACACAGATGGGAAGCGAATTGAAAAACACATGGAGGGAATGATCCTAGCCATCCAGTTTGTGGTCTTTAACCGCCAACATTCAATGCAACAAAGTCACCCAAAAAAAAAAATCTCTTTTATGTTTTTTTCAATCCATCTTCCATTTTCTTCTTAACAAGAAAATCCATATTTACTAATATTCCCATTTTTCTATTTTTCAAAAGAATGAGTTCAGACTTCGAAAGTGTCGGCTCCAGCACTCGTACTGGAGGCCCAAACCCTAACCAAGGACTCCAAAATTACCAAGTACTCATAAACATTCATTGCAAGCATTTTCTGTCTATGTGCATGACAACACCATCATTACCTTTAAATCCCATCCAATCCACCCTAATCCGTTCAAATTTGTCGGGACATGTTTGGTTCGAGGGATTGGAAGGGATGGGAAGGTTTAATCCCGGAATTGGCTGGGCGTGCCAAACAAACTGGATATAGCAATCCAGGGATAGAGCAAAATTAGTATTTATTCTAGTTCTAATGCTTGATTGTAATGTGTAAGTATTAGAAACACAACCATGTTTATAAAGTCATTGGACAGCCAATTATAATGCTCTCACCAAAGAGTGGACCATCACGCTACTATAAACATGTTTATAAAAAATACACATTTAAAATATTTATATTATTTTGAATTTTCTAAATATTTTTTTAAGAATTTTTCAAGTAATTGTTTTTAAACTGTTATAGCGTTGTAACAGTTGTTATTGCCCCGTATAGGTTGTTATGGCTGATACTCATATCAAGCAGTGGTGACCATATTACTCCACTCTAACCAATACGAAAACCTCTACGATGCATGCCTGTAGGCTTCCCAAAAACGACCATTAGACATCTTTTCTATGCCTATTTTAGATTTAAAGTGTTAAGTTGATGGAGTTTTTTCCATATTAGAATATACATGAGTTTTTATAAGCCCACATGCCTGTGGAGCCTTTCCCATCCACATTCAAGCTCACCTGCCAGTATTACCACTCATGTGAGAGATCTGAGCTTCCCCACTTGGTGGGGTAGATCTTTTGGCCCTATAATGAGGCCCTCTCTTTTCAGGTTGGTCAAGTGAATAGACATTGATCATCCTTCTCAATTGCATAGTTTAAATACTCAAAAACTCCACTCGACTCGATACTCAGCTGGGTTGGGTAGACTCAACTAAATCTTTATTTGACTGGACTCAATATTTAATAAATTAATTAAGTGAAATTTAAGATGAGATAAGTATTGAAAATGATGAAACAAAATCAGTTAAGGATTCCAAATGTATTCCTTGCAACTCTGTTTTTCACTAAAAATATATCCTGGCTGGCGAGTGACTCAGTTGAGTTGGCTGGGTTTTCAAACCAACTCACAAGTCTTGTCATGAGTCGATTTAAGTTATGCCAGTCACTGAATTTCATGAAACTCGGATCTAAATCTAGTTAAGTTGACCCCATTGAGTTTTGAGTTAACCCGCTTATACGTCATGAAGGGCTATCCAGACCATCCCATATTGTGAGATGTTGGAGCATATCTTTGGAATCGTAGCCATCCAATTAATGGCCATGGAATGGAAGGATGGTTGAAAGTACACTTGTAAGTGGTCTATTAGCTTTATTTTTGCTCGGGGCCCAACATGGAAATTACACATCTAATGATCAAAAACATATCACGGTGGGACCCTTTAAAAAATAAGAGTGGGTGTCTGTGCCATGACTGGAAGTGTATCAGGTGTTACTCATGTAACACTGTAGCGAGTGTTCCCTTAACCGTTGAGCCCATCTTGATGTATGTTTTGTACATCCACGCCGTCCGTTTTTATGTCTCATTTTAGTACATGATTTTTAAAAAAATATGAAGCAGATCCAAATCTCAAATGTACCACAGCACAAGAAACGGTGGACATTGAATACTCACTGTTGCAAATTTCTGATGGCCCACCATAATGTTTATTTACCATCCAACTTTTTGATAAGGTCACATGGATGAAGGTAGGGTGGGTTGGGTCAGGTTGGTGCTCAACCGTAGCCCAACCCAAGGTTCATGTACCTCCACCCTAACCCAACCCAACCCAATTTTAAGTTGGGAATTCTCAACCTGTTTCAACCCAATGAGGCTTGGTTGGGTTGGTCGATGGATACATGCTAATATTTTTGTTATAATGTTAGTTTATTATATTTTAATACACACCTTATTTTTTATACTTATAATTTTATTAATTATATGTAGTTATTTATAGTAAATAACTTTGTTTTTTTTTTTTAAACAAATAAGCTAAAATATAGGACAATTAATCCTTTAAAAGTGTAGCACGCAATCAAATCCAAGGATATAGTAAAATGAATGTGTTAGAGTCAGCAAAGTGATTTGACTCAAAATTCAACCGAGTCAAGTTGGCTTGGCCAATTTCAGGTCAATTTGAGAAGTTGTAGAACTATGAAAACAAAATTTTCATTAATAAAACTTTTATTATTGGCACACTTAAGTATGGTTGAAGGCACAAGAACCATACCATGAATAGAGTTAAGGGCAGCTTTTAAAACTAAAACAGCAACTCTCAACTTCTCCTGCAAAATAGGATACAAGAACATCAGCCACATACAATTCAGATGTATTTTACCTTACTTCTCTTTGATATTTGACCAAAATTGTTTTATAAAATCTAGCAAAACCACAAACAGATGTTACCATGAAATGGAACTCAGATTTGATGTAGAAAAGATTGAAAATACCTCAACTGATTAGCTCTACCAAATTAATTAGGAATTCATAAGATCATTAAGTAATAAAGGTATCATATCTATGAAAATGGTCATGTTCTATCACCCATGATGTTTTTGATAAATCTACTCCATCCATCCATTTTGTGAGCTCATTTTAGAACTTAAGACCAAAAATGAGAAGGATGCAGCATATAGACCTACACAAGGGCTTAATACCGAAGCACAACAATTTTTTAAATTAGTAGAGTATCTGTATACTATAGCCCACTCTTTGCTTCAAATAATCCATCATTTTTCCCGATCGATGTCACATGACAATCTGATTGCACATCATCTTCTCTATCTAAGACTGATATGTAATTAATAGCTCCAATGCATGTAATGAACAACATCCATACAACATTCGTTTGACGAATAAATATTCCCAAGCCCCCAAGCTATAGAAAGGGAAGGGTAACACCAGTAAGATACATAGATTAAAAAGAAAAAATAAAACACCTGAAATATATCTTTCTCTTTAAAAAAAAAAGGAAAGGAAAGGAAGAAGAAGAGGAAGATGAAGATTTCAGCATAAATAACAAGGGCGTAGGTCAAACAAGTACATTGCACACGCTAACTATGTTATGCTGTCGGAGAGAGAGAAATAGAGAGAGCGGGGGATATCGTGCATTTTGCTCAGGGTGAAAATTTGGAGAGTACCCTTCAGGCTGTCAGTTTTGAATTGTACAAGTGGGGCCTTAAATCCCAACCCTTCAACCCATGGCCATGACGGTTAAGAAAGAAAATGTAGCAATGGATTGAGTGCAACAAAAAGCAAGGATCTGGGGAATTCTTAGTGCATGGGTAAACTACTATGAGGCCCATTGTTGAATGGTGAGCCCCACTAGTACAAACTGAAAACCCAAACAAGATTAAACTAAACAAACTGTTAGGCCAAGCATTGTATAATACCTCTAGGAAGTATGCATTAAACAAAATCATCTAGCAATGTTTATGTCTTAAGTGTAACAATTAGCCATACATTTCAATCTCATGATTTTGGCCAACTCATTTACTTTCCCAAACTCCCAATCACAAGTATGCATTAAACAAAATCATCTAGCTATTAGTTATATCATGTGTCTTTATATGTATGTATCATGTATGTATTACATATCATTTCTACAAAAATTTAAATGATACAGAAATTTTTTTAACACCGGCTTTGATAGCTAATACAAAGACCTGAGACCAAATTCATCATTTTTGACAATAGCATGCCGCCCAATCTAACTCCCATTTAATCCATATCCTTTTTTAAAGCATGTTTGACAATTGTTAAAACTTCGACATTAAATTGGATTTGGATATGAATTATATGGTGATAGGGACATCCAAGCCATCCATTTGTGAGGACTACTAAACTGGGTCTTAAAAGAGGGGAAAAAAAATCTTTTTCTTACTTATGGAAAACCCGGAACAAACAAAAAGGCCATCTAAACATTTCAAACCTAAGTAGCAAATAAGTAACAAAACCCCAACTAAAAGTACAAAATTTTCTGGGAGTTTCAGGCCCCAACAACTGCAAAACCTAAAATTAAACTGTGATCTCGAATGTTCTCAATCGTACTGCTTTAGCACCAGCCCCCTCATAAAAGGAACTTTAATTTTTTCTTCCAAAAATCTAATGAATCAACAAAAGCGACCAAAGAAAGCCATATCCAAAAGCATTACTTCTTACCAAAAACAAGGAAAAATATCTACAAAATCCAACACCACATACAAATCCAAGAAGCAAACCCGGACCCAAAAGCCTAGAACTTTCAATCTTTCTAATTCCACATTCTAAGCATAAAAAAAATAAAAAAAAAAAAAAAAAAAAAAATTGGAAACAATAAATGTGCAAACACCATTTCTCACCAGAAAAAAAACTCTGCAAAAATCAACCCAACTAACAAAATCCAGCAGCAAAACTAAACCACTCCAAATAGAAATGCCACTCAAAATTGGAAGAAGAAAAAAATGTCTAGACCCTCATTTCATACTAAGACATCTCAACATGATCCAACGTCATACATAATACCTTAAAAACCCAAATGTTCAAAGTCCTACTCTTCTCTCTCCTTTGAACATCAAACCCGAAATCAAGATTTATCTTTTCATTGCAAAGCTAGCACCATTCTCATTATCATCCCCTTCAAAATACAAATCGAGAGACCCACATCCACATTCATCATTTCTTACCCTAGGATTAAAAAATAACACAAACAAAACATCTTTTTAATTTACTCCAAACATCAAAAGTGAAAGAAAAAACACATCCAGATTCGTCACTTCCAACAATGAAAAGAGCTTTCACATTTAGCGTTCTTCTAAACATCTAACCAAAAAGATCCACTTCCAAATTCATCATTTCTACAAGAAGAAGATATAAAAAAATAAAAAAAAATAAAAAAATAAAAAATAAAAAAAAAAAAAATTTACTTCTGGCTTTTGTCTCCTTCAAACATCAAGGCACAAAAAACCTAAATCCAATTCAAAGAAAGGAACCTCTTCATTTTCTCTCTCCTTCATGCATCCAAAAGAAACACTCTATCCAAACTCATCATTTCTTATCAAAGTAAGCAAAATTTTCAGTCTTGGAGCCTTCAAACATCAACGTGCATGTGGGTCCACACACACAAACAAAACATCCAAATTCATCATATTTCTTATCAAAAAATAAAAAGAGAGAGCATTCTCATTTTGCCTTCTTTATGAAAATTCCACATTCAAATTCACCATTGCTTAAGCACCTTTTTCATTTTGATCTCCTCTAAACATCAAAACCCACATCCAAATTCTTCATTTTATAGTTAAAAAGACAAAAAAAAAAAAAAAAGCACCTGCTTCATCTTTATCTCCTTCAGTCATCAAAATACAAAGACCTGAGACCAAATTCATCATTTCTTACCAAGAAAAAGCACCTTTTTCACTTGCATTCAAACATCAAAACCCTAAATCAGAAAAAGCACCTTACCGTTTTCTCACATTCTAAAATCCCTAAATCCCCAATTTGTAAAATCAGAAAAACCCATTTTGGGGTCCACATTCAAATCGAGAATCTACAAGCTACTAACTCCCAAATTCCTAAATCGGCATTAATATTGAGAGAGATTGAGAGAGAGAGAGAGATACCTCACTGTCGTGAATGAACTTCAAACAAGCTGACGGAGAGAGAGAGAGAGAGAGAGAGAGAGAGAGAGAGGGCGTGCGTGGGTAGGGCGTTCGGCAACGGCCCGCAAGAGAGATCGAGAGAGAGAGGAAGAGAGAGAGAGAGAGAGAGAGAGAGGCGAGAGAGACAGATAGAGGAGAGGGTGGAGAGATCGAGAGAGAGGAAGAGAGAGAGAGAGAGTGAGAGGAGGGAGAGAGGAGAGAGAGAGAGAGAGAGAGAGAGAGAGAGAGAGAGAGAGATGGGAGACTGCTGTGGGTTGGGCCTTAGGTTGAGTAGCAAGTTGGCTATTGAAGTGACGTCACCAGGTTTTGTGGGCCCCACTATGATGTATGTGTTGTATCCACACTGTCCATCTATTTTGAGATATTATTTTAAGACATGAGCCAAAGAATGAGACAGATAAAAAGATGTAGTGGACCTCACCACAAAAAACAGTGGGGAGAGTGATTCCCACTATTGAAACTATCCTAAGGCCCACCATAATTTTTATTTGAAATTTAGCTAGTTCAAAAGCTATAAAAGACATGAAATAAGGTAAAACACGAATATTATGATAAGCCTATGGCTTATTCTTTCAGCTATTATAAGCCTAATAGCTGATTGAGATGGACGGCTACCAAAATCGACTGAAAACAAATTATTCTGAAAAATAAATATTATAATAAGCCTATGGCTTATCCTTTCACAACCATACATTTGTTCAGTGATCATGAGGCGAACCCAGATGATTTTTGGGACAGGGACTCTTTGTATTTTCCCTTCATATAAGTCTGGTTGACCTTATTAAGGTCTGTAGGCCCTAGGAAGTTCTTGGCTGGTGAGCATTCGATCACCACAATTTCTCCAAGATGTGGAACCACGTCCTAAAATGCTCCCCTTTCCATCTCAACCAAAACAGTAGATATAAGGGTTGACCTCTACCGTATCGGTGGCTTAGTAAGAACTATCTTTGTGTTGCTTTTTGGATACTAGATATTTTATCAGACCAATTCCTAGAGATCTATCTAATTGGCATCTACACAAGAAAAGAAAAATAAAAGGGATCAAATTAAAGGCCTCCCATTTTCATATTGTTTCTAGTTTTTTATAGGAATAGTGGGGCCCAAAAATGATAGGTATATAAATATTAGGTGGACCACACCATATGAAAACCTTAATCTTGGATATCCATCATTAATAATTCATAGATACTTTCAAAATCCTATTCATTTAATGGCCCACAGTCTTATCAAAGAAGAGCGGATTCCGTTAGGTATATGTGAGTTCTGACACTGATTGTGGGGCCCACCTTGATGTATGTACATGTTGTCTATACGTTTTGCCAGCTTATTTTAAGTGTATGAGCTTAAAAATAAAGCATATTCAAATCTTAAGTAGACCATACCATATGAAACTCTCACTATTAAAAACTTTCTATGGTTCACTGGAATGTTTATTTGCCACTTAACATATTGACAAGGTTATACGAGCTTAGATAAAGAAAAAAAAAAAAAAAGACTTAATGCAAAACTTTTGTGGTACACAAGAAATAATTTTTAATGGTCAATCATCATTGTTCATGTAATGCAGGTCACTTCAGATTTTTGGATCTATTTAATTCATTTATGGACCGATAACTTAATATAAGCTGGCAAAATAGATCAACAGGCTTTGGAGACTTGCCCTTTTCTCTAGCTTCAGGGTCCTACGGGGAGAGAGGAACAGTTGGTATTTTCATAATAAAAATGAGCTAACTACATAAGTCTTCGAGAGGGTTAAATTTGGTGAGGGACACAATTTGAGGTACCACCATAGACATGTATGGTTCATCTCAGGTGCTGGGCCATGGCCCAACTCTCTTCAACATGAACGGCTAATTGTCTTAGATGTAGCACATATACGGTGATTAGAATTTTTTGTCTGATATGTGTAATTTTTTTACTTAAGGAAGCTGATGGTGATTTTCTCAAGGACTGACTTGACCTGATGATCTTTACAAATTCTCATTTTATGTGAACGGGGCTTTGGTGGATCCTTGACAATGCCCTGCAAAATGGATGGTAAAAAAGGGGTAATCAGAAAGAGCCTGACAATTAATCTGAACCTCAATTCAATATACTCCTTCACCCAACTATTCATTTATCCATGGAGATTATTTGGGAGTGTGTATTCGGTGGTAATTGATGTGAATCAGTAAAGTTAGTGCATTTGGGAGTGTATTTACTGTGAATTGGAATCCAATTCACATTAAATTCACCAAAAATCTCTTGTTTTTAAAACACACCAAGACCCTGTGATTCCAATTTGCATGGGTTTCAATGCATATCAAGTACACATTCCCAAACGACCCTATTATGGGTGTTTGCATTCTCCTTTCATATCTTTACTACGTAAAGGCCCTCACATTGCATTCTCTTTTTGTTTTTTTCTTGCATTCCTTTCTCGTTCCCCGATTCTTCAGAATTTACAAATGGCAATTCACTTAAGGTTTTACTTTACAGGGGCTCTTCTAAATGCCTCCAGAGCTTTTATTTTGGGTGCACCTATTCGGATTGAGTAGAGTTTGCAAATCTAATAGAGATGCTTCATAATCAAGGAAGTCCATTGTCTGGAGAGGATAAATGGGTTTGGAACCAAGCAAATCTAGGATTTTTATAGTGAAATCTTTCTATTGTGTGCTTCAAGCTCCCGATATCCTGTACCATAAGTACCCCGTTTGCTACATTTGGAAATACCTGATGCCAAATTTCCAATATCTCATGATGAGATGACTACGTACATTTTTACCAATTGGCATGGCCCACTAGATGGACAGACTGGATCACCACATGCACATTTAGCACCAGAACAAGGACCTTGCAATTAGGAACAAGCCATGGTGTAATAATCACACCGGTCGGATGTTCATAACCCTTTGAATGGAGCCAATTTGCTAACAACCATCCATTGTTTGCGAGCCATAATTCACATTGTGCCCCTATCCATAATTGGCAATGGACCTGGATGGCTTCAAGCATGACCATCAATTAGGGCTGTCCAAGGGCCCTAGCTCGGTCAATTTGTTCTCGGGTTTTGAACTACAGGTGACAATGTATTGGGTCAGCTAGCAGGTTAACAGACCCGAGTTGATCCTAATGAAGGTTGGAGTAAGTCAAATGAGTATGGGTCTGAGTAGGGTTGAACCATATCCAACCTTAACTAGGCCCAGCCATATAAATAACCAATGGGATGGGCTAGATGAACCAATCCAGCCCGGTCCATATAGCCCAATGTTCCATTCAAGTTCGGGTCTCACTGTTTCCATTCTCACTGTTTCCCCGTAGTATGGCCCACTTCGACAATGGATCTATCTCATTTCTTAGATCTCATTCTATCATAGTTCGGAGAAAATGATGGACAGAGTATATTTTACACTGTCATCGTAGTTGGCCCACATTAATTCATATCTTCTTGTGTCGCTTTGTTTTGCAAGAAAACGACTTCTCCCTGTTCAAAATCACAATTTTATAAGAAATTATAATTTTTAATAAGTTTTAGATTAGAAATATCTCCTTTGTCTAAGAATTTTAGTTTACGATGTCTTCTTAGGATTTATTTCTTATCATGTTAAGAATCATCTAACAAAATTAAATTAAGACTTTATATTTTTAGTAAATTTTATTAATATGAATAAGTTTTAATTTAGTCATATTAGGACTCCTAATTAAAATTTGCTTTTCTTCACAAGTAATATAATCATAAATCTAAATATTATTATTGATTAAGAAAATTTTGTATTTTCTTTTTCTTTCTTGTCAATTCAAAGAATCAAGAATAACATTGTGATTCAAGGTTTTCCAACCCTGAGGCAGACGATGACTCATCACCTGCATCATGAGCGCAAGGCATTATACTTTGGGTCTACATTGGATGGCTCTCAAGCTGCAGCCTGGTGTTTTTGCACCTTTTGGAGGGAAAACCATCCACAAATCTCTTACTTTAATGGAAGCGATGACTGAGATGCAGTTAAGCATTTCTTCCCTTCTTTCTACCCCACGATAAGGAGGCTCATTTCAATGACTAATTGCTTGCATGGATTATAAAATAGAGTGAATGGACCAGATAGGGAGAATATTACGAACATGTTGGATGTCAAATAAACATTATGTTGGATGTCAAATAAACATATGGTCGAGCTGTGTGGGCCCCACCATGATGGGTGTCAAACATCTACCCAATCAATCAGATGCACCATTCCATGGTGGGCCTGGGGCTTAAAAATCAAGTCAATCCGTGACTTTTTTGGGCCACACCACATACAAAAGTTGAGAGGGATTACCCTCCATTAAAATATTCATAATCATTTGTTGGGACCATCGAGATGTGGCTCACAAATCCAGCCCATCCATTATGTGTGTCCCACTTGGATGAGGAGTCAGACCAAGTTTCATATGCATCAAAATTAATGGTCCGGTAAGGGCTCTATGGGGCCCACTGCAATATATGTGTTCTATCTAAGTCATCCATTTATTTTGACATATCATTTTAGGTTATGAAACCAAAAAATCAGGTAGATCGAAGGCTCAAGTGGACTACACAGTAGGAAACAATGGAGATTAAATCACATGTGATTCCTATAATGTGGTTCACTTGGACCTTCAATATAACTCATTTTTGGTATTATGTAATAAAAGTAAGTATTAAAATGTTTGGACGGCATGAATAAACCACATATATCACGGTAGCCCCACGTAGCCCCTAACGGACCGTCCCATACCCAATTCACGCCCAAAATGGGCACCCAATTCAAAAATGGTGGCTACTCCCCCTGCCACCAGCCATTGGCTAGTGGTTGGTGCTCTGTGTGCCCCACCATGATGTATGTGTTTCATCCATGCCGTCCATCTATTTTCATAGATCATTTTATGGTATGAAAGAAAAAATGAGATATATCTCAATCTCAAGTGGACCACATTACAAGAAACAGTGTTGAATGAACAATGACCATTAAAAATGTTTTGGGGACTATAAAAGTTTTGGATCAGTCTGATATTTTTTTCCCTTCATCTGGGTCTTTATGACCTAATCAACAGATTGGATGTCAAATAAACAGTACAGTGGGCCTTAGGAGGATTTTAATGGTGAATATCCAATCATTATTATTTTCTCGTGGTGTGGTCCATCTAAGATTTATATCCCTATGATTTTTTGTAACAATCCCTAAAATGATATGTAAAAATGGATGAACGGAGTGGATGAAACACATACATCATGGTGGGCCCACAGAGCATCGACCATCAGCCACGTGGCTGGTGTCAAGGTGAGTAGTCAATCCGTCTCCGCCCAATTCATGCCCAAAAATGGTGAGCGCGCGCCCAAAAAATCCCTAAAAAAAATCTAAACCTATCTTTCCCTCTCTCGTTCCCTTATTCCCTTTCTCTCTTGCCCGATCTCTGCTCCCTATTCTCTCTCTCTCTCTCTCTCTCTCTCTCTCTCTCTCTCTCTCTCTCGATCTTCGTCCCGATCTCCTTTCCCCTTCTCTCTCAAGCCCTCCAAGCAGAGGAAGCAAAAGAAGAAAGTAGAAGACAAGGTTCGTCTCTCTCTCTCTCTCTCTCTCTGTGTGTGTGTGTGTGTGTGTGTGTGTGTGGTTCTCGAGAGCTCTGTTCTGCTATTACAAATGATTTTTTTTGGATTTCTGATATCTTCTGTAACATGGGTTTTACTCTCTTTCTTAGTATAGCAGTTGGAATTTTGAAAAAAAATGATATTCCTCTGATTGTTGCAGACAGAAGAAAAAAAGGAAAAGAAAAATGAGATGTATTATCCGAATTTCCGGTTTCTTGTTGCACACAAACACACACAAAAAGGAAAAAAAATATATTCAAATGGGTTCTCAAAAAGATGTTTCCTATTTGAAATTTCGGTTGGTTGAATTCAATTTGGTTGTATTTGGATGCACATGTGAATTGAATTTGTAAAGACGCAAGCATTTGATTTAGGGCCTCTTTGGGAGCTAGGAAAATAGAAGTAGAAAAAGCGATTACCACATGAGTTGGTGTGTCTGCTCAGTCTAATTACTCTCATGTTTCTGCTAATGAGACATGGTTTTGGCAACAATGAGCTGGCTTCACTCTCATTTAGTAAAAGTACATCTTTGTATTGTGTAGTCCCAAGTTTTGGCAATCAATTGTTGATTGGAGGAAATCATTTGTAGGCTAAAACTAGTAAGTATGTGAATATAGAACTCTTTTGAGTGTGGATGGTTGGAATACATGTAGAATCATCAAATGTACAAATGCATGCCTTAGATCAGATTTTTGCATCTCATTTTCTATTGTTTTTATATTTTATTTTCAGCTAATTTTTCAAATGAATGGTGTTAGTTCATAAAATTCAGCAAAAAAAAAAAAAAAATTCTTTTCTTTTCTTTTCTTTTGAGTGTGGATGGTTGGAGTACATATAGAATAATTAGATCTACACATGCATGCCTCAGCTCAGATATTCACATCTCATGTTCTATTTATTTATAATTGTTTATTGTCAGATTATCTCTGTAATGAAATGTGTCACTTCATAAAATTATCAATTTCTTTTTTCTTTTCTTTTGAATGTGGATGGTTGGAATATATGTAAAAGCTTTAGTTTTACAAATGCATGCCTTAAATAAGATTTTCGCATCTCGTTTTCTATTTATTTATAGTGATTGGGACTGTGCACCGGTTGTCACTACATTGGTGAGCAATGAACAAAAAATGACAGAGATTGGACTGCTCTAGTCCACGTTATGATTGAGATGTATGTATGTATGCGTATGAAATGTAGGGATGTAAGTTGTCATGGTCATGAATAAAATCATTATTGACTCATTTCTTCTTGGAAATGAAGTGGAAATGAATAAATCCTCTCTCTACATGTGAAACTGTGGTCCTGTTCTCATCCAAACAATCTGGATATACATTGCATTGGCAATATTTCTACCTGTAAAAGCCTGGTTTGGGTTGTACCAAAGGTCCAAAACGTGTTGTTCCTGAGTTTCACAAACAATCCAATTACCCTTGATTTTGTAGCTAACCAAACTTCAAGGTGAAAAATTAGGCTGATTTCATAGACAATCCAAGAATTTTTTTTGCAGAAAACGACTTTGTTTTTTGTTTACACTATTTGGATTGTAATTTAATCAACATATGAGGAATCTATGGAAAAGAATTCTTTTTAAGTTTAGAGTCATGATTTCATTAATAGAATATGAGATAACTATTTCAGTTTTCCGAATTTTGATGAAAACTTTCGTATGTTGATTAATTTGTGCATATCTTTAGATTAACCTAGAGACAAAATTGTATAATTCTTTTACAAAAAAAATTAAATTTCTCAGATTCCTAACCTTGTCATCTTTTTGGCTGCTACATGACCGATAAATTGAGAGGAAGTTTTCTCGAGTATAATTCTTTTACAAGAAAATTTAAATTTCTCAGATTCCTAAGCTAGTCATCTTTATTGACTGCCGCATAACTGAAAAATATGAGCGGAAGTTTTCTCCAGGTGTTTTTTTTTTTTTGCATTAGAAGACTCACCAAATTCTAGTTATAAATGTAGTTCGAAAGAGGCTACGAGTGTGTGTATTCACCTTAAAAAAAAAAAAAAAAAAAAAAAAAAAAAAAAAAAAAAAAAAAAAAAAACTACTTGCTTGACTTCATTTAGCATTCTTTTTTGTTACAGCATAATGTGGTTGCTTGTGAACCTACATCAACTCCCTCATACAGCTTAGCTATCATGACATTTTTGCAACCAATTAATGTTTTGTATGTGTTGTACATCGAGTTGAATCGAGTCGAGCTGGCCTCAGATCGACTCGGCTCGAACAGTGGCTGACCTCAGCTTGAACTTGGCTCGGCTCGGTCCCAGAGCTTAATTGGGTAGCTCGGCTCGGTTCGGTCAGTAGCTCGGGCCAAGTGCGAGCCAAGATTGAGCCAAGTTCACCATTGAGACATTTTCACAAACACTTAAACTGCAACTTCAAAATCCCACTGTTTTACAAATGGAGGAAATGGTTTTACATGTATTTTCTCAAACACCTTCCAAGTAACATTTAAAAAAAAAAAAAAAAACAAAGTGAAAAAAGGTATTTGTTTCATGTACAAACATTCTTTGCCACCTTGCCACCAGCCAAACCTTTCTTGCCACTGGCCACATTTCGTTGAGTCATTTTATCAAACAGTTAGCAAGAATCCATTTCCCACATTAGGTGGGGCGCTGATGGACATGGCCCACCAAACAGCGCCCAAAAAATAATTATGAATGTTTTAATGGAGGGTAACCCCTCTCAACTTTTGTATGTGGTGTGGCCCACACAAGTCACAGATTGACTTGATTTTTAATCTTTTGTGTGTGATGAGCTGGATTTGGATTAAGCTGATATTTATTTTTTCCTTTTGTACAAGTCTATGCGACTTAATCAACAAGTTAGATGTCTAATAAACATTAAAGTATGCCTTAAGAGGTTTTTAATGGTGGATATTCAATCACTAATGTTTTCCTGTGGCATGGTCCACCTGAGATGTAGATCAGCCTCATTTTTTGTATAAGGCTATAAAATGATATGGAAAAATGGGTGGATGATGTGGATAAAACACATACAACATGGTGCGGCCCACAAAGCAGTGACTAATATTTGCTAGGGGGAGGAGAAAAATCTCACTACAAAAAAATATAGTTTCAATTGTTTGAATAATGCTTATAATACTTAAATCAGTCCACTTGGACATGTGTTTACAATGCTTGAATCAGTCCACTTGGACATGTGTTTACGATGATTAAATCACTCCATTGGAACATGTGTTTATGATGCTTAAATCAATCAACTCAGATGTGTAGTAATGATGCCAAGATATTTGGCAACAACATGTGTTTTTTATGCTTAAATAAATCGACCTGGATGTGTGGTAATGATGCTAAGATCAGCCGCCTAGAACATTTGCTTATGATGCTTAAATCAATTCACTTGAACATGTATGAATGATGCTTTACTTACTTCACTTGAACATGTGTGAATGATGCTCAACTTGGTTGTGTACAAAAATGTGCGAATGATGCTTGACTTGGTTCACTTGAACATGTGTGAATAATGCTTGACTTGGTTCACTTGAGCATGGGTGTATGGTGCCTATGTTGTAATTATAAGATTTGTAAGTTAGATAATTAGTTACTCATTTGAGGATTTCTATGGGGCCATACATAGATATGGTGTGTTTTTTGTGGCATAGAAATTGCTCAAATTGTCCTATTTTGGACAGTTCAAGGTTAGGTGGAAAGTATGCTTTCATACACTCTATTTAAATGTTCATGCTTGATCCATGGTCCATCTCTTCGTTTCTCTCTGGATATGTTTCTTTCGTTCCGTATCCAATGTCAAATATTTTTACATTGATTTAGATATTTGGCATCGGAATGTAACGTAAGATCAACTTATCTGTAGAGGCATGGAGAGATGCTGCCGGATTTTCGGCATAGACGTTTAAATGGGAATATGAAAGTATTACAATCTATCCAACCTTGGATGAGTAACTAATTTAGGATTTAATTATATTGCCTTAGAATTGAACCGGATGTGCGTCGGAGCTATCCGGATGAGCGGGGGTCCCTAGAAGGTGGGAACCACTGTTATGACCATGATGAAGCTGTCCATTTCCTATGGACAACATTGGAAGGGCCTGGCCATTTGGACAGGCCATGTTTATGTTTGTATTTGCTCGAGATTAATGGAGCAGACCCGGATGTGCGTCGGAGCTATCCGGATGAGCGGGGGTCCCTGGAAGGTGGGAACCGCTGTTATGACCATGATGAAGCTGTCCATTTCCTATGGACAGCATTGGAAGGGCCTGGCCATTTGGACAGGCCGTGTTTATATCTGTATTTGCTCGAGATTAATGGAGCAGACCCGGATGTGCGTCGGAGCTATCCGGATGAGCGGGGGTCCCTGGAAGGTGGGACCCTGTTATGACCATGATGAAGGCTGTCCATTTCTTATGACCATGATGAAGTGTCCATTTCCTATGGACAACATTGGAAAGGTCGTGGCCATTTGGACAAAGAAACCTTGGCCATTTGGAGCCATGTTTACCACCTAACCTAAATTTCTAAAGGTACCACACCCTTAACCAAAACTTATAACCTTAACCTTATCCTAAAACCAAAACCTAAACCTATAACCTAAACCTTAACCTATTCTCAAATCCCTAAACCTAAACCTACATTTAATCCCAATCTCAACTCCCTAACCTAAACCTAAGCCTAAACATGAAAACCCAAGCCTAAACTCGATCCCGAACCCGAGCCCAATTTCCTATGCCTAAACCTTAACCTATTCTCAATTCCCAAAGCTATAACCTATAACCTAAACCTAAACCTAACCTAAACTATAACCTAAACCTATAACCTTAACCTATAACCTAAACTTATAACCTTAACCTTATCCTAAAACCAAAACCTAAACCTATTACCTAAACCTTAACCTATTCTCAAATCCCTAAACCTAAACCTACACCTAATCCCAATATCAACTCCCTACCCTAAACCTAAGCCTAAACATGAAAACCCAAGCCTAAACCCGATCCCGGCCCAATTTCCTATGCCTAAACCTTAACCTATTCTCAATTCCCAAAGCTATAACCTATAACCTAAACCTAAACCTAACCAAAACCTATAACCTAAACCTATAACCTTAACCTATAACCTAAACTTATAACCTTAACCTTATCCTAAAACCAAAACCTAAACCTATAACCTAAACCTTAAATTCTCAAATCCCTAAACCTAAACCTACACCTAATCCCAATCTCTAAACCTAAGCCTAAACATGAAAACCCAAGCCTAAACCCGATCCCGAACCCCGACCCAATTTCCTATGCCTAAACCTTAACCTATTCTCAATTCCCAAACCTATAACCTTAACCTATAACCTAAACTTATAACCTTAACCTTAACCTAAAACCTAAAACCTATAACCTTAACCTATTAAACCTAAACCTTAACCTATTCTCAAATCCCTAAACCTAAACCTACACCTAATCTACAGCCAATATCAACTCCCTACCCTAAAACCTAAGCCTAAACATGAAAACCCAAGCCTAAACCTAAACCCCGATTGAACCCCAACCCAATTTCTTGCCTAAACCTTAACCTATTCTCAATTAACCCCAAAGCTACAACCTATAACCTAAAACCTAAACCTAAACCTAACCATAACCTAAACCTAAGCCCTCCTAACCTAAACCTAAACCTCTCAGCCCAATAACCTTAACCTATAACCTAAACTTATAACCTTAACCTTATCCTAAAACCAAAACCTAAACCTATAACCTAAACCTTAACCTATTCTCAATTCTCAAATCCTAAACCTAAACCTACACCTAATCCCAATCTCAACTCCCTACCCTAAACCTAAGCCTAAACATGAAAACCCAAGCCTAAACCCGATCCCGAACCCCGAACCCAATTTCCTATGCCTAAACCTTAACCTATTCTCAATTCCCAAAGCTATAACCTATAACCTAAACCTAAACCTAATCTAAACCTAACCTAAACCTATAACCTTAACCTATAACCTAAACTTATAACCTTAACCTTATCCTAAAACCAAAACCTAAACCTATAACCTAAACCTTAACCTATTCTCAAATCCCTAAACCTAAACCTACACCTAATCCCAATCTCAACTCCCTACCCTAAACCTAAGCCTAAACATGAAAACCCAAGCCTAAACCCGATCAACCCGAGCCCAATTTCCTATGCCTAAACCTTAACCTATTCTCAATTCCCAAAGCTATAACCTATAACCTAAACCTAAACCTAAACCTAAACCTATAACCTAAACCTATAATAACCTATAACCTAAACTTATAACCTTAACCTTATCCTAAAAAACCAAAACCTAAACCTATACCTAACCTTAACCTATCTAAAAACCCTAAACCTAAACCTACACCTAATCCCAATCTCAACTCCCTACCCTAAACCTAAAAACCTAAAATCCCAAAACCTGCCCTAAGCCTAAACCTAAACCTAAACCCGAGCCCATTTTTATGCCTATGCCTAACCTTAACCTATTCTCAATTCCCAAAGCTATAACCTATAACCTAAACCTAAACCTAACCTAAACCTATAACCTAAACCTATAACCTAACCTATAACCTAAACCTATAACCTTAACCTTAATCCTAAAACCAAAACCTAAACCTATAACCTAAACCTTAACCTATTCTCAAATCCCTAAACCTAAACCTACACCTAATCCCAATCTCAACTCCCTACCCTAAACCTAAGCCTAAACATGAAAACTCAAGCCTAAACCCGATCCAACCCGAGCCCGATTTCCTATGCCTAAACCTTAACCTATTCTCAATTCCCAAAGCTATAACCTATAACCTAAACCTAAACCTAACCTAAACCTATAACCTAAACCTATAACCTTAACCTATAACCTAAACTTATAACCTTAACCTTATCCTAAAACCAAAACCTAAAATAACCTAAACCTTAACCTATTCTCAAATCCCTAAACCTAAACCTACACCTAATCCCAATCTCAACTCCCTACCCTAAACCTAAGCCTAAACATGAAAACCCAAGCCTAAACCCGATCCCGAACCCGAGCCCAATTTCCTATGCCTAAACCTTAACCTATTCTCAATTCCCAAAGCTATAACCTATAACCTAAACCTAAACCTAACCTAAACCTATAAACCTATAACCTTAACCTATCTATCCTAAAACCAAAACCTATAACCTTAATCTAAAACCTAAACCTAAAACCTATAACCTAAACCTAACCTATTCTCAAATCCCCTATAATAACCTATTCTCAATTCCCTAACCATAACCTAAACCCTAAACCTAAACCTAAACCTATCTCTTATTAAATCCTTAAACCAAGACTTAAACCTATAACCTAAACCTTAACCTATTCTCAAATCCCTAAACCTAAACCTACACCTAATCCCAATCTCAAAACCCTAAACCTAAGCCTAAACATGAAAACCCAAGCCTAAACCCGATCCCAAACCCGAGCCCGATTTCCGATGCCTAAACCTTAACCTATTCTCAATTCCCAAATCTATAACTATAAAACCTAAACCTAACCTAAACTATAACCTAAACCTATAACCTAACCTATAACCTATAACCTATTAACTTATAACCTTAACCTAAATCCTAAAAAACCAAAACCTAAACCTATAACCTATAACCTAAACCTAAACCTATACCTAAAATTAACCTATTCTCAAATCCCTAAACCTAAACCTACACCTAATCCTAATCTCAAATCCCTAATATTAACCTAAGCTTAAACTTGAAAACCAAAATCTAAACCGATCCCGAACCCGAACCCGATTCTCTAAACCTAAACCTAAACCAATTCTAAATTACCTAAACCTAAACCAATTCTCAATTACCTAAAACTATACCTTATAACGTAAACCTAAACCTGATCCCTAAACTAAACCTAAACCCGATCCCAAACTCGAACCCGAACCTAAATCTCTAAACCTAAACCTATAACCTAAACCTAAAACTGATTCCCTAAAACCTAAACCTATATCTTTTAAACCCTAACCTAACCCTATAACCCATAACCTATAACCTAAACACAAATCCCTAAACCTTAACCTATAATCCAACCTAAACCTATACTTAAAACCTAAAACTATTCTCAAATCCCAAAACCTATAACCTGAACCTAACCTTTCCCTAAACCTATAACGGAAGAGAACCTAACCTTTCCCTAAACCTATAATCTACACTTATAACCTAAACCTATACCTTAACCTTAATCTATAACCCATACTTACAACCTTAACCTAAACTTGTAACCTTAACCTAAACTTAATCCTCTAAAACTAAACCTATAACCTAAACTATACCTATTATCAAATCCTAAACATATAATATAACCTAAACCTATAACTTAGCATAATCTTAAAGTTATTTCCATAAACTGACTTTAGTCTTTTCATTGTAGACATGGATAAGAGTTGGATGCGAGCTAAGAACAGGTTTCGCCCAGAGTATAAACAAGGGGTTGAAGAGTTCATGGAATTTGCGCGAAATCGGGCAGATTCAAGGAATAAGATTAGGTGTCCATGTCGAAAATGCAAGAACATGATATTTAAGACTTTAGACAAAGTAGAGGACGATTTGTTCATAGTTGGGATTGACCAGGGTTACACTTGGTGGATCTATCATGGTGAAGATATGACCCATAGAGTTGAGCCCACTGAAGTCATTGCTGATCCAATTGTGCCGGATGACGAGGATGAAGACGTTGACGAAATGCAAGATATCATAGGGGATGTGTTTAGGGGAACAGCTGCGGATACTGATTTTGCAGCGACAAGCAGTAGCCAAGATATTCCTCCAATGGGTGATGTCGAATCAGAAAAGTTTAGTAGGTTGTTGAGGGATGCGCAACGTCCACTTTATCCGGGGTGTAAGAACTTCTCCAAGTTGAATTTTCTTACAAAGTTACTTCATTTGAAGACAATAAATCGTTGGAGTAACAAATCGTTCAACATGTTGCTAGAGTTGTTGAAAGAAGCATTGCCGGACGGTGAGACATTGCCTAAGTCCCATTACGAGGCAAAATCCTTGATGCGAGACTTGGGCCTTGGATATGAACTCATACATGCATGTATAAATGATTGTTTATTATATCAGAAAGAGCATAAGGATGCTGGAGAGTGTCAAGAATGTGGAGAGTCTAGGTGGAAGTATGACAAAGCTAGGGATAAGAACATCCCGCGAAAGGTGTTAAGGTACTTTCCATTGAAACCAAGATTGCAAAGATTGTTTATGTCTCGTAAGACGGCTGAAGATATGAGGTGGCATAAGGAGAAACGCGTTCATGATGATAGTACACTGAGGCACCCTGCAGACTCTGAAGCTTGGCAAAATTTTGACAAGCAACATGACTAGTTTGCAGAGGATTCTCACAATGTTCGACTAGGTCTTGCAAGTGATGGTTTTAATCCATTTGGTAATATGAGTAGCTCGAACAGTATGTGGCCAGTGGTACTTATGCCCTATAATTTACCTCCTTGGTTGTGTATGAAGGAGTCATTTTTCATGATGTCATTGCTTATTCCTGGACCCAAGTCACCTGGGAATGACATTGATGTGTACTTGCGACCGTTAGTAGATGAGTTAAATGAGTTGTGGAGTCAAGGTGTACACACATATGACACATTTGCAGGACAGACATTTCGATTGCATGCAGCGGTCTTGTGGATAATAAATGACTTTCCCGCATATGGAAATTTGTCTAGGTGGAGCATAAAGGGTAAGTTAGCTTGTCCTACATGTGGTATTAAGACTTGTTATTGTTATTGAAACATGGTAGAAAAACGTGTTATATGGGCCATCGTAGCTTCCTTCCGAGTGATCATAGTTGGCGCAGGAAGACGATGATCTTTGATAGCAAACAAGATCATAGGCCACCCCCGTAAGAGCTATCTGGAGAAGATGTGATGCAACAACTGAGTAACATTGGAGAAGTTAGATTTGGTAAGGCATCGCACTTGAAAAAGAGGAAACGTACAGTATTAGACTATAACTGGAGGAAGAAGAGCATCTTTTTTGAGTTGCCCTATTGGAGTGATCTGAAATTGCGACACAACTTGGATGTCATGCATATTGAGAAAAATATATATGACAATGTCTTAAGAAAAAGATGATGAACATAGAGAAGAAAACAAAAGACAGTTTCAAGGCTCGATTGGATCTACAATAAATGGGTTTAAGGAAAGAGTTACACTTGCAACCACATGAAAATTCATATACTATAACAGCAGCTTGTTACACGTTGACCAAACTAGAGAGAAAGCGTTTATGTGAATGGTTGAGATCGGTGAAATTTTCCGATGGGTATGCGTCAAACATATCTCGGCGCGTAAACGTTACGAATTGTAAGGTAACAAGAATGAAAAGTCATGATTGTCACGTCCTTCTACAACGCCTACTGCTGGTTGCAATTCGTGGATTCCTGAGCAAGGATATCAGTGCGACGTTGATTGAGCTGGGATATTCTTTAAGGATTTGTGTTCAAAATTGTTGAATGTAGATGTTATTAAAAGACTAGAGAGGGACATTGTCATAATCCTTTGCAAACTTGAAAGAATATTTCCACCTGTATTTTTTGATGTCATGGTACACTTAGCGACTCATTTACCGCATGAGGCGAAGCTTGCAGGCCCAGTACAATATCATTGGATGTATCCGATCGAAATGTGGTAGAACCTGTTGAAATTTTTATTCATTCCATAAACTGCATATATCCATGTTTTCATATGTATAACACAGTGGTTTTGTGTACAGATACCTTCACACACTCAAACAATTTGTGAGGAATAAGGTACGACCAGAGGAGTCGATAGCTAAAGCGTATATTGATAATGAGTGCCTTACATTTTACTCCATGTATCTTCGTGGCGTAGAGACTAGATTCAACCGAGAAGATCAGAATGCTGATGAAGGGTAGGAGCATGAACAAGGACTCATATCTATATTTGCACAAAACGTTCGTCCTTTAGGATCCCCGATGTTTCAGGATATGGACCTTGGGGATCTAGCAAAGGCGCGATGGTATGTGTTGCACAATTGTGAAGAAATAGAGTCGTACTTGGAGTAAGTCTTCACTCGATTATTGTAATTTCTACATACGATGATCTTAATGTTTCTTACTGACGACGTGCCATTTATGTGTAGTGAACACATAGACGAGATGAAGTCCAAATTCCCCACAAATTATGATCGGATGCATCAGGATCAGTTTCCAGAATGGTTCGCCGAACGTGTAAGATTTCACATTGTATCTCACCACACTTAGAATTTTCATTGTATTGCACATTATTTCAACCTAAGAAAATCACTAAACAATTATATTTTGTACATGATAATAGATAAAGACGTTGCGCACAAGCAACTCTGCAGATGTGTCTGATGCACTATACTCACTGGCGTGTGGCCCTGATAGACGTGTATCTAGATATACAGGTTGTATTGTAAATGGGATTCGGTTCCACACTGAAGAACGTGAGAAGTACAGGACCACGCAAAATAGTGGGGTAGTTGTAAAAGGAACAAATGAGGAGGATGAAATTGACTTTTATGGCATTTTGACTGATATTATTGAGCTGAGTTATTGTACGAGAAAGCGGGTGTACTTATTTAGATGTGATTGGTGGGACATTGGAAATAAGAAGTTGGGAATACAAACTGACAACTACTTTACGAGCGTAAATTTATCTCGAAAGTAGTTTAAGGACGACCCATTTGTCCTTGCCAGTCAGGCTGATCAAGTATTTTACCTTGCTGACACTAAGTTAGGCGGCTCTTGGCACGTGGTGCAGAAAATAAAGCCCAGGAACGTATTTAACGTTCCCATACCAGAAGTTGAAGATAGCGAAGACGGGGGAAATGACACATCTAGGGTTGAACAAGCATATCAAGAAGACATGCCATCTAGGGATACAGGGATTGATTCAAGTATTGATATTGATGTAGTGCAATTAAACAGAGATGATGTGCCACCTGATTATGTTGATGCCTCATTAATATAAGACATTGTTAGAGATGATACAGGTTTCATTGATGACAACGTTGGAGACTATGAGGAGGAAATACTAATCAGCGATAGTGATGGTGAAGAAGAAATAGCCCTAAGTGATAGTGATATAGACGACGATTATTAAATGTACACATGATTTATATGTCATTTTTCAATTCAAATAATTTATGTATTCCATGTATACGTGCAAATTACAAGTCATGATTAATTCCTTTTATTGACTTGTTTATAATTCACATTTATAATTGAGACAATTTCTGATCATGTCATCCTCAAACCGGAGCATAGCAGAAGCACGCAACGTACTTCATCAGCTGTTGCAGATGGACGTTTTGGTCCTGTCTTCTTCTGGTAGGGCCATGAGATACTCGGTCTGGTCAATGAGTGTAGAGTAGAATATATCGATGATGACTCAGACGAAAGATTATACAATCTCAAAAAAATTTCGGAGCTGATGAAGATATATAACCGTGGGAAACAAGATATGGAAGATGTGACTCTGTCACTTGCACATCTGAACGGAGTCTCGATAGATCAGATTTCTCCTATTGTGACTGTCATGTTGGCTATAAAAATGTCCAATGCTTCACACAAGATGACATACAATTCTGAAACATACGATAACTTACGCGGGGAATACTTCGGATAGTTTACCTCATAGTTGTTTCGTATTACAACAAATATGTGTATTTAATATACAATGACAATGTGTAATGGAATTTCCAATGGTTATAGATTAAAGTTTACAGTTTTATTATATTATGCTTGCATTATAGTGTAACGGTCTAATCATATTTTATTCATCTCTCTGAGCATAAGCACAAATACATTATACCATCAACACTACTTGTATAATATTTTAGTATATTCCACTTGTATTGACATTATTTAAATTTCATAGTTCGCACATATTCAGTGATGGCACCAGGTGGGAGAGTACGTCGTTCGCGCACTGGATCTACCCCTTCTACCAGTGATGCGACGGAGCCAGCATCGCCGTCGCATATTGCATCGCAGGCGTCTGATCCCTCAGTCGCGCATACACCAGGCATTGCATGTAAGTTTAGACATATATTTCTTTTAATGATTTCTATTTATGTTTAGACTTACATAATTCTGTTGCAACAGCGTCGTCGACCAACCGGCGAGGACGTGGAACCACGCGGGGGTTACTTTTAAAGTGACTTACGCGTGAGGGTAGGGTGACGGTAGAGTTCCCACAGGACTACATTAGACCTGTTGGGAATAATGTCATGTTGTTTACGTCAGAGGTCAGTATCTTATGCCAATCTCTGATTCCCCCCACCATCCCCCGTTAGAGAGATGTGACAGATGATGTTCGGCAGCTCATCCGTCAGCGCCTTCAGGAAAATTTTAGTCAATTAAAATTTATTTTATAAATGTTCATTTACGGTTAAGTTATTTTCTTAATAAGTTTATTGTCTTAATCTATTATTTACGAAACTGCAGGATAAATTTGACTTTAATTTGAGTGTTCCGCACATCTCCCATGCCGTCGACGACATGATGAAGGACCGGTTCAAGGATTACCGCACTAGGTTACACCGGCAGTACAAGCGGTGCGTGAGCCACGAGGAGGCCGCTACAGTCCGCACCGCTGCACGTGACCGATAGGGACTGGTGGATACTCTGTGATAGGTTTTCGTCTGATTCTTTTCAGGTAATATTTACATATTTACGATATCTTAGCGTAATAATTAATTTCGCAATTAATAACAATGTATTATGAATAATGTGTTCAGAAAAGGAGTAAAATAAATTCTGACAACAGAGGAAAGTTAGAAGTGAACCATGTAGCTGGTTCAAAGTCATTCGTACGACTTCGTCACGATATGGTAAGAAAGTACTGGTAATTATTACGTTTATATATTCTTTCAATGCATTTATATTAACTCTATTGTCCTTTCGATTGCAAGAATGAGATTAAAATCAGCCGTGGAGCCCGGATCAAGAGACTTCTACAAAGGGACTCACTGTCGGCAAACGACGGGATCTTGGGTACATCCCAGAGCCTGCAAGATTTGGGTAAAAATCCTTACATTGTAAAATTTAATTGCATTAAATTATAATAATGTCATTTATTATGAAAATTCATATGTTTTCATTACAAGAGGAAATGAACACCTTTACATAGTCAACCCACTCGATGGTACTCGGCGGAGGGAGTGAGCCAGAGATCTTGAGTCAGGTGCTTGGCACCCATTCTAGATATGTGCGTGGGTTTGGCCATGGTGTCAAGCTCATGGCACCCGCTAGAGCTGCCTCCAGCTGATCCACCGTCGTTGGCGAGAGTGTCGTACGCCGAGCTGATACCGCAGAGAGAGAGGTTCAGCAGCTATGGGTCATCGTCGATGACATCAAAGATCAGCTGGACAAGCAGAGGGAGGAGCAGGAGAGGAAGATGATAGAGGAGTTGGCGAGGCAGAGGGAGGAGCAGGAGAAGAAGATGGAGGATCAGCTGGCGAGGTAGAGGGAGGAGCAGGAGAGGAGAATGGAGGATCATCTGGCGAGGCAGAGGGAGGAGCAAGAGAGGAGGATGGAGGAGATGCACGTGGACCATGATCGACGGATGATGCAGATGTTAGAGGCTTTCGCTGCACGCTTACCCACCGATGCTCCACCACCTCCACCTTCATATTTGTGATTTTTTTGTATACTTGTTTATTATGTTACGTTTATATGTATTAATGCATGAATGAATGTGTTTGAATGAATGTAGTTTATGTTTGGGTTTGGGGTTTGGATTTAGCTGGATGTGAATATGAATGTGAATATGATGAAATATATTATATAATAGGTGTATATTATGATGAATATGATGAAATATATTGTTAACGGGTGTAAATCAGGAATTTTGTGCGGAATTTTGGGCTATATATTGAAAAAAAAAAAAGACTTTTAGCAACGAAAATTTTCGTCGCTAAAAGTGGATCGATTTTTTTTCGCAAAGGAAAGTTTTTTGCTAAAAATCTTGAAAATTTTTTTTACGGCTAAAATTTTATTGCTAAAAGTCTTAGAGATTTTTGTGCAGCGAAAGTTTTCGGTGCTAAAAATTCTTGGAAATTTTTTTGGCGGCGAAAATTTTCGCTGCTAAAAGTCTTGGAAATTTTTACGACGAAACTTTTCGATGCTAAAAATTCTTGAAAATTTTTTTGGCAGCGAATTTTTCACTGCTAAAAACTTAATTTTTGCTGCTAAAGAGTTGCATATTTTGAAAATAGTTTTTAGCAATAAACTTTTCGCTGCTAAAAGTCATGTAAATTTGTTTTGCAGCGAAAAGTTTCGCTGCTAAAAAGTCCTGGATATTTTTTGGCGGCGAAACTTTTCGCTGCTAAAAGTCGTAGGAGTTTTTTAGCGTTGAAAATTTTCGCCGCTAAAAAGTCCTAGATATTTTTTGGGGGCGAAAATTTTCGCTGCTAAACGTCTTGGCGGTTTTTTTGGCGGCGAAAGTTTTCGCTGTTAAAAGTCCTGGATATTTTTTTGCGACGAAAATTTTCGCTGCTAAATGTCTTGGCAGTTTCTTGGCGGCGAAAGTTTTAGCTGCTAAAAGTCCTGGATATCTTTTGGTGGTGAAAATTTTCACTGCTAGAAGTCTTGGCAGTTTTTTTGGCGGTGAAACTTTTCGCTGCTAAAAGTCTTGAAGTTTTTTGGCAGTGAACGTTTTCGCTGCCAAAGGTCTAGGAAAATTTTTTTTGTGACGAAACTTTTCGTCGCTAAAAAGCTTTCATTTAGCGACAATTTGAATTTTTCGCTGATAAAAGCCTTGTACATCGGTCTTTTAGTGACGAAAATTTTCATCGCTAAATGTTTTTAGCTGCGAAAAGTTGACTTTTAGTGACGAAAATGTTCGTCGCTAAAAGTGGTGTTTCTTATAGTGAATCTTAAACTAATTCCAAAACTAGCTAATCTAAAAAAAATAAAAATGCAACCGTTAGTCCCCGGCAACGACACCAAAAACTTGTTCACAACCCCAAGTGTAGGGTCGCGATGCAATAATAATCTCAGTGAGACCGAGGTCAAATCTATAGGGACTAATCTCGTGAGTAATTCTAAAAGCAACTAGAAGTAGAACTAGAAGAAGATGTAAATCTAAATCTGGAAATAAAGGAAGTAATTGTGATGTATGGAATTAGAAACTTAAGAAATTAAAGGTGGGAATTAGGGTTTCTAAGGATCCACTTGTAGAGATCAGGGAGATCTATGCTTAATTCAAGGACACAACTGGAATCAAATTCTCATCTTATCCAATTGGAAGATATCTCAGTAAAACCAAATCTAAACTTCCCTTGACCTAATTCTCAATGGATGAGAGGTATGAGAAATGGAAGTGATTCCATCACAAACCCATGCCCATGATACAATGACTCACAATAGGATATACTAATTCATAACCAACATGAGAGAATTATAAAGATTAGAAGAGATTCTGTCACCCAACCATGCCTATGGGACGATGGTGAACAATAGGATTTCCTAATTTCACAATCTCAATACATGAAAAGAAGATACTTAAAGCTATTGCAGATCTACTGTAATTTGAATCACAATAAACCATTAAAAACTGAAAGTATTCCTTAAAAATCAAACTATAATCAAAGAGAGTTCAACATAAATATGAATCGAAGTAATAGAAAATATCCTATCACGCTACAAGCTTCACCTCTTAGCCCTAGCTAAGAGTTTAGCCAACCATAGTCATGATTGGAACTAAAACCCTAGAAGAAAGACTAAAAATAATTACGAAAGAGGAAGAAAGACTCTTGGTGGCAGCTCTCCACGCTTTTGCTCCACTCCTCCAACCTTAGATTATGCCTACGAACATCCTAGGGACTACTATTTATAGTTGTGCAACTCCAACTTTCGCACCGAGTTGGAAAAAATCGGAAACCGCCTCAAATTTACGCAGTTCGCGTAACATCTACATAACCCTCGACTAGTCGAGGATAACCTTCGACAGGTCAAGGATCGTGTGAAATTAAAAGTTTATGTTACTGGAGGTCGAGTCGAGGAATCTTCTACTAGTCGAGCTAGAGCCTTAGACTAGTCGAAGGAGGGCTTAAACTAGTTAAAGCAGCAGTTTTTAAGGTTCCTTTTCTTCACTTCAAGTCTTCAATTCTCTTCATTCCTCACTTGGTTTTTTAGGATCTTTGGCATGTGAATTCTTCATTTTTGGTCTTCTAAGATCCAACCTTTGCTTTGGTGATTCTTGAGTGTTAAATTCATGCTTTTAGCATCCTTTTCAATCCAAGCTCTTAAATTCACCTTGCAACACAAATATGAATAACATATGACATTAAGCAGTATCATGTTAATAAAACAAAGATATAAGTAGGGTCCAATATGCAATATTTGACCCTCAACAAGGAGCGTGCGAACCTTTCGGCAATGCTAACAAGGAAACAAGGCCCAAAGGTGATGACTTCTTCCCCTTAAGCTTTCCGTTTCCAAATTAGTCTGAGGAATAGTTTTCATTGGAATTACAAATGTTATCTTATAACTTATAGTCACTTACATTAGTTATAAATTCTTAAGGGATAACTTACATTTGAAGTACAATTGATAGCTTGTAAACCATAGTCACATGTAATAGTTATTTACATGTTATCTTCCATCTAAATTCTAATCATATATATTTGATTTATGATCCAATGTTATAGTTATGAACTTAATGTTTGACATATATCTTGCATGTTGTATCCATAAAATTTCACATGTCAATGAATTGTTTGCAAGTCGCTTATGGAATTCACTTCACTGCATCTATTAGTGGAAAACTCCACTTATGTATGCGGGACGGAATGTGTTAGAAATGGACCCTCGACTTGAAGGTTATTTGGGATGATGGAATATCAATGTGGGTTTATCATCCATAGTTTGTCTTGCCTATGTTGCTTTGGGGATGACTTCTTTACCACTCTGATTTAACACTGCCCTACACAACCTCTTTACCGTTTCGATTTAATATTTATTTCTTGCGACCTTTTACCGCTTCGACTTGGTATTTGTCCCATTATTTGATATTTGCCTTGTGTGGCTTCGACCGTTCATTCCCATATAACTATGCAGTGGTAAGTCCCACATATTGAATCATGATTGACCACTAGTCGATGAGTTTCCATTAAACATCCTAAAGTAGAAATCTCATGAACCGGGGATGGTGGAATGGGACACTATGCCCGAGCTATTGGCCTACGCTGGGTGATGAACCCTCTGTAGTGACCCTTAAGCTTTATTAAATTAGCTGATTGTAATCGAAATAATAATGGTTTGGCAAATCATGCATTCATGAAATACAAGTAATGACAGGTTGCTAATTCTGAATGTTATAGCACGTACCCTTAGGCCTTAGTGTGGTATCATTCTACTAGCTCCCAGACCATCGACTATCGACCCACGTACGTAATGTATGATGGTTTGGTCATTATGTTATATGTGACATGCTACTCTGGTGACCGGCCATATGCATGGGTGACGAGCCCAAGTTTGACTAGATGAGCATCCCCAGGTCGATGCGCATCCATGCATTTAAACAAGACTCCATCATGTATTATTTTGAATGCCTTGTTGTTTTTAACTATGCTTAGCTAAGGCGACGGTGTGTAATCTTGAGGGGAATTCACACTGAGTTGGTCACTCATTCATCGAATTTATAACCGTATAGGTAGCGTAGGTAGTTTAAATAATATCCATATTCATATTTATGAAGAGGATGACACAATTATCAGGGATGCATGGCTATATCTGCCAAGAGAAGTTGCGTAATCTTACGGCTCAAATTTATATGCATTTTATTATTTCTCATGTATTAAATTGTATATTTCTTGGAATCATTGACATAGAGACATTAACTTATATAAGTAGTGGTCTAAGATCAGAGGTTAAAACAAATTGAATTGTTGGTCAAATATCTGACGGTTTGGATTTCTGGGCGGTCATAATGGTTTGGTATCAATGGTGACAGAAGCTTAATATTTGCATGGTCTAGATCTTATTGTGAATGGACTGGACCTTGATCACCCCATGTTGTACAACTGAACTATGGTTTGTGATTACACGACTGGACTAATGACTGGATTTTGATTTACTGGGCCGGGTATGGACATCTTAGATCGTTGATGGGCTGGTTTGATGAATGGTGTAGAGAACTGACAGATGGTTATCCTTAATGAAGGGACAGCGAAACAAGTGGGACATTGATCAATCCGTGGTTGAATGGAAGTAAGATGATCTAACGACTTTAGGAGAGACGCATTTACTGAGAAAACTCCTCTCACATCTGGTCTTAGAGTTATAATACAACTTCTCTACTATGCGGTATACACGTGCGACCTACTTTGACGAGTGCCCCATGTGCTTGTACGATGATCGACTGGGATAGAATGATGGACAGTTGATGTTGATTGGTCCTGATGAACATTGAACGGTAGCTGAATGATGGGGTTGACCTTCCTCTTAGGAACATCTTCGTTGCAAGTTTCTTTTTAATCTTTATATATATATATATATATATATATATATATATATATATATATTTGGATGAAACCGTCACTATACAGAGACGTCCCATGACCATCTCTCATACTTCCCTTTCACCTCCATGTTTGATATCCGTGGGTTCCAACTAAACAATCCTTCAGTGCATAAACCTCGCTACCCATCTCTATTTGACTTGCTTTTTGTAATGAGTCCAATATTGATGTATAATTTTCGGAATGTGGTCAAGATGCATTTTAACGACTTATGCCTATCCATGATCCCTAGCGAAGTATGTACATCCCATGTGGGAAACTAATCAATGAATTTGAAGTATATTTCATAATTTTCATAATGGACGGTTTACTTTGATATTTGAGTGGCTTAATTGGCAGATACAAGTGTGATGGGCGATTAAATGATAATATCTAATCAAAATAATCAAATGGATAAGAGCCTATTCATTTTTGTGGGTTAATGTGTGGTGGGTTAATGTGTGGTTGGTTTCATAAAGACATACACACAAAGTGGATTTTCTTAGATGAATCCAAAGTTAAGGGCATGAAAGTGGGTTTAAGTGTGTATATGTGAACTCATCTATGTATATTTTACCCCTAAATTCGATAAAAAATTATTTTCTAAAAATATCCACTAAAATATGTGAATGGATGAACACTAATGTACCCACATATGCACTAAAATTTTCAAATCATTACATCCACCATGATGTATTCATCTTATCTACACTGTCCATCCATTTTACTAGCTCATTTTATGGCATGAGCTCAAAATTGAAGCATATTTAAAGCTCAAGTGAATGACACCATAAGAAACAATGGAATTGAATGCCTACCATTGAAAACTTATTAGGGGCTATAGAAGTTTTGGATCAAGCTAATATTTGTGTTTTCCCTTCATCCATGTCTATGGACCTATGAATAGGTTTGATGACAAATAAACATTACTATGGACCATAAAAAGCTTTCCACAGTGGACATCATTATACCCATCGTTTCATGTGGTGTGGTACACTTAAGCTTTGGATATGCTTCAATTTTGGACTTATGCCCTGAACTGAGCAAGTAAAACGGATGGATGGTATGGATAAGACATGCATCATAGTGGGTCTCAAAGAGTTTACTCAGTAAACTATAGCGTACTGAGTTACTTAGTAGGCAATCCACACCTGGAGTTAAGCTGATGTGGCATAGTGATGCTATCGAATGCGTGGGGTCCATTTTGGCTAAGTACCAAAATTCATGTGCCAATAAAACATCCCGCACATTCATAAGGTCTTTCTCACTAGGATAAGGAAAAATATGAAGACTATTCTATTCCAAAATTCTATCGGCCTAAGAAGGTTTTAATAGTGGGCATCCTACTCCCTATAGTTTCTTATGGGCCTATTTAGTTCTGCATCTAGAGCTAGCATCGAGTCGAGTCAAACTGAGTTATGGTTGACTCGACTCGATTCGATTTTAAAATATGCTTAACATGAACTTGATCTAACTCTATGCTGAGTCCAATATGCCTGACCCGATCTGAGTCTGGGTCTAGCTTAGATTGGTCTGGACCAAGTTCGACCTAGTCAGAAGTACCGAGTCAGATCGAGATATGAGGGAGGGAGGGAGGGAGGGAGGGAGTGGGGAGGAGAGAGAGGAGGAGGTGGAGGGTGGTGGGTGGTTGCCGGCCTTGGAAGAGGAGGGAGGGAGGGAGGGAGGGAGGGGAGAGAGTTTGGGATTGGGTTGGGGTCGGGTGCAACGGGTAGGGCTAGAGATAGTTAGAAATTAGTTTATATATATATATATATATATATATACACACACACACACACACACACATACCCGAACCCTAGTCAAGTGGGGTTTCGGATCGAGTCGAGTTTGATCGGATCGAGTTTCGGGTTGAGTTATTGGGTAACTCGGACTTAGCTCAGTTTGAGTTTGGATTGGGCGAAGCCTACTCGGTTCAGACCGACTCACCCATTCAGTTTGGGTCAAGTCCGGTCTGAATGAGTCGGACAAGTTGAGTCAGCCGAGTCGAGTCGTCCCATGCCTAGCTCTATCTGCATCTGCCTATTTAAAGAGTTCAAGTACAAACATGGGCTGGCATAAATGTTGGACAAAGTGGATGTTATATAGACATCATGGTCGGCCCCATGGAAGTTTTTGTTGCATAGGCTCATGTAACAGGTTGGGTGGGAAATTCGCATCCCTCCTCTCGGTTCTTTCTTCTCCCCGTTCTAATAAATGTTGACCTAATGTGAAAAGATAAGTTGGAACTTTAGCCATTGAATTGGCTATTTTTAAGTGACCCAAATTGTTCACGATTTCTTCTTTACCTCGTAATGATCCTTGTCACAACAAATAGTAGATGACACGTAGCTATACATATGTGGAGCTATAAGTGTAGTGCTTTAAAATGCATGATTAGCTAAGGTGGTAATCAACAATGATATATATCAGGACATAATTGACCCTGTGCGTCTAGAAACAAGTTAATTATGTGAAAATCACGAGGACTTATTTTAAAATAGAAATATAATCAGCTATACATGGCAAACAATTGACCAATCACATAAAGATCTTGAAGAGTTGACATAATTTAGAATTATAATCGACCACATCTATTAATTAGTTAATTAATTCAAAGAAAATCATTGAGGTCAATTCCAATATGATTCTCCAACAAGCTGCCTCGTACTTTATAAATTTAGTAGAGAATGAAGAGCTCGGGGCCCATGCCACTCTAATCCAATATAACACTACTCTTTCAATAATATGCTCCCATCTCTCATCTGCCATGAATACTTATCATTATTATTATTATTCAACTCCTCCACTATTAGCTACTGCTATGCCGCAAGACGACCTAGGTTAATTAGATTAGAGTTAACTAGCTTGTCATCCTATGTCCACAATTATATTGTTGGACCTAAGAAGATTTCTAGGTCTTAATAGATGGTTAGCAGGGCCATCTTGCCATGTGCCTAGAGATTTCATCGACCATCTTGCCACGAAGTTCAATCAAAGTGATTAACAGGTTGTTGTTTAACTATAATTATCTCACCATAGAGTCTAGTTAAGTGAGAACATATAGTTGATTCACAACAGTTCATGTAAAAACTAAAGTTCCAAGCAACGAACAGATAGTTGTTTCCACTACTATCTTGCCACAAAATAAGGACCTGAAGCGATGAACATGTTGTCACCTCACACACCTTCTCGTCATGAAGTACATAGCCAAGTAATGAAAAATTAACTGTTTAACTACGACGGTGATGTAGAGCGGGTCACAGACAGTTTCATGGCCAAGATGGATCAGAAAAGGCCCAGTCGACGACAGAAGTGATCCGGACCATCAGACCTTAGATCGGGCGTATCTCGCAATTCGAAATGAGTTACCTGATGTAAAAAAAAATATGATTTTGGGGTAAAACGAGCTACTTTAGCCAACCAACCCCGCTACGCTGGGTTGCGCAGCCCGGAATTGCAAAAAAACCCCTGGATCGACGGTCATTTCCCTGTTTTAATTTCATTTTTACTATAAATAGGAAGTTTTAGTTTGATTATAACTCTTCATCCGTTGGGCTTTAGGAGTTGCACCCAACGTGAAAAGAGCTTAGAATAATTAGGAGAACGGTTTGGTGAAGCCAAATAGGACACTTACTATTTTTTGCCGAAAACCTTGCGCACTAGTAGACATCACGACCATCTATAAATAGTAAGCTTACTATTTATAGTAAGTCTTGATTTCTAGGAGTTTTAGTTGTAGTTTGATTCTGATTTCTTTCCCATTGCTTGGTACCCCTATTTAAAGGGTTGTAAACTTGTTTTTAGTCATCAATTAATCAATTTCGAATTTCTTAGAATTTATTTCTATTTTCTGTTTTCTTTCCTTGTGGATTCGAGAAGTCTCTGTGAGGAGTCCAGAGAAGCTCCGTGGATTCGGATAGTTATCCTCATCACATTCATCCCTGCGTCAATTGGTATCAAAGTAAGGATTCCCCTCGGGCTGATGGCAAATAATGAAGGTATGAATTGAAATCCTATGGATGGTGATCCAAGGATTAGTTATCTTTTGAAAAGAATGAAAGCTTTCCACTGGGAGAGTCAGTTGACCATGCAAGGGCTGCAGGCAACCCTCGACCGTCTGGCGAATGCGCTACTTCCACCCCAAGCCCTAGGTGGTGCTCCACTACCTATGGTTGCTCCACCACCCATGGTTGCTGTACAACGCAACCCCGATTTTCATAGAGCACTACCAATGGCAACTGTAGGGCTACACTAGATAATTCAAGTTCTAGCGACGAGGATCTTAATGAGGGTTTTGCCCAACAACCAATCCATGGAGGTGATCGTCTAGATCGTGCTGAAAGAGACTATCGAGGTAAGGCTGAACTTCCTAGTTTTAACAGTTTATTACGTATAGAAGATTTTCTTGATTAGCTAGCCGAAGTAGAGAGATATTTTGATTATATGGACGTGCCAGATCATAAAAGGGTAAAATTGATAGCGTTTAAATTAAAATCTAGTGCTTCTATATGGTGGGAACAATTACAACTCTTACGAACCAGCCAGAACAAGGCGCCCATCTCATCATGGCCACGGATGAGATGTCTTCTTCGATCACGATTTCTTCCCAGTGATTATGAGCAGATATTATTCCAGCAATATCAAAATTACTGACAAGGAAATCGAACCGTCACAGATTATACTGAAGAATTTCAGTAGTTGGCTACACGAAACGATCTGTCAGAATCTGAGTCACAGAAGGTGGCACGATTTATAGGTAGGTTGCGGCCGACAATTCAGGACCGAGTTCAAATGTACCCAGTCGGAACCATGGATGCAACAGTTCAATTGGTGGGTAGGGCAGAAACACAACTTGCAAGAGCTCCTACTCATCCATATCCTTCAACTTGACCCCCCATGACGGGTCCCATGCAGGATCCAGTGCTAGCACGAGGAAAAGATCCAGTAGGAAAACCTCCTCAACCTCCTACAACCGCAAACCGTGATACGGAGAGCAACTCATCCAGATCTCAAAGTGCAGCACCCACAATAACGGGCCTGAGTAGGATTTCAAATCCTTATGCTCGGCTAAGGTCGAATAATTGTACCGTTGTGGCCAGCCAGGCCACTTATCAAACACTTGTCCTCAACGTCCCACAACACACTTGACTATAAACGAAGGGGGCATTGAAGATGAGGCCAAAGAAAAAGACCATGCCTTTGATGAACATGAACAAACCACTAAAGAAATAGCAGGTGACGATGAAGTGACAGGCGAGGATCATGTCGAATTTCTAGTTGTGAGGCGATTACTATATGCCTAACGGAAGAAATTACATCCACAGCGACATAATATATTTTGTACTCGGTGCACTATCGACGGAAAGGTCTTTGATGTGATCACAGACAATGGTAGTAGCGAGAACATCGTCTCAAGAGTGATGGTGAACAAGTTGTAGCTACTGACGATGAAACATCCTTCCCCGTACTCAATTGACTGAATAAAAAAGGTGAATGGGACCAAGGTAACTGAACAATGCACTATCTCGTTTTCGATTGGCAAAAATTATAGGGATCAAATACTTTGTGACATGGTCGACATGAAAGCTTGTCATATGTTACTTGGTCGACCCTAGCAGTCGGACCATGATGCGACCCATCGGGGACGAGATAATGTCTACATATTCGTCAAGGATAGTCGAAAAATAATCATTGCTCATATGGCACCAGAGAACCACTCTGAAGCCTCTAAAGTGGAGGGAAGTTCCCTCTTGACCATTCAGGATTTCATGGAGGAATCCAAGGAAACCGGCGAGGTATACGACGCAGTGGTGAAGAGCGAGGAAGAGAAACCCTCAAACATCCCTCCAAGTTTAAGACTGTTGCTAAACGAATTCAAAGAAGTTTGGCTTGAGGATTTACTTGATAGATTGTCTCCCATGAGGGACATCCAACATCACATAGACCTCGTCCCTGGGGCTAGCCTGCCCAACCACCCTCATTATCGGATGAGTCCGAAGGAGGGCGAGATACTTCAGGGGCAAGTGAAGGAATTGATCCGTAAGGGTCTCTTGAGAGAGAGCATGAGCCCATGTGTCGTACCAGCATTATTAATGCCAAAAAAAGATGGAAGATAGTGTATGTGTGTCGACGGCTGGGCAATCAACAAAATTACCATCAAATATCGGTTCTCAATACCACGGTTGGACGACATGCTCTATATGCTAGAAGGGGCCAAGGTGTTCTCTAAACTAGATCTAAGGAGTGGGTACTATCAGATTCGTATCCGACCTGGTGATGAGTGAAAAACGGCATTCAAGACCAAGGAAGGGTTGTATGAGTGGCTTGTCATGCCCTTCAGCTTATCAAACGCAGCAAGTACTTTTATGCATTTGATGAATCAAGTTCTAAAATCGTTCACTGGCCGATTTGTGGTAGAGTATATTTTGATGGCATATTGATATATAGTCAGGATGAGGCGGAGTACAGGAAACATCTCAGGCAGGTGCTGCAGGTCCTACAAATTAACAAGTTGTACCTCAACTTGAAGAAGTGTAGTTTTTTAACTGACAGCCTGTTATTTGTAGGATTTTTTGTAACGTCCACAGGCATTCGTGTGGACGATGAAAATGTGCGAGCTATTAGGAAATGATTGATCCCGACAAACAATCATGAGGTGAGGAGTTTTCACGGGTTGACGACTTTCTATCATCGATTTGTGCGAGATTTTAGTACCATAGTTGCGCCTATAATAGATTGCATGAAAAAAGGAGTGTTCCAGTGGACTGATGAAGCTGACAAGAGCTTTCATGAGATCAAGCATCGTTTGTCTACAACACCGGTCTTAGTACTTCCTAATTTCAATAAATTGTTTAAGGTTAAGTGTGACGCTTCGTATGTCGGAATTGGAGGAGTATTATCACATGAAGGCAGGCAGGTAGCCTTCTACACCTAGAAGCTCAGCAAAGCCCAAAAGAAGTGGTCGACTTATGAGCTTGAGTTGTACGCAGTTGTTCAAGGGCTATGACATTGGCGGCATTATCTGATTCAAAGAGAGTTTGTTCTATACACTGACCATCAAGCATTAAAGTTTATTAATAGTCAGACTAACGTGAATCGTGTGCATGCTAGATGAGTTGCATTTAAGAGCCCGAATAACTAATGGGGTTAAGGAATTAGGACCGCCTGGCCGCTTCGGTTAGGAATTCATGTTCGTTTTGAAGCACAAGTCAGGGTAGCAGAACAAGGTGGCTGATCCACTTAGCCGTCATGCATCACTACTTGTTACGATGAGCAACAAGGTGGTCGGCTTCGATTGTCTCAAGGAGTTGTATACCGAGGATGAAGATTTCAAAAATTCTTGGGTAAAGTGCCAAGAATGTCACCCTAGTGACCTTCATATACATGACAATTTTCTCTTCAAAGGAAATCGATTGTGCATCCCCCAAAGTTCTCTAAGGGAGTAAATTATGCAGGAGCTACATGGAGGTGGCCTCGGTGGACACCTTGGGCGAGACAAGACTCGAGTTCTTGTGGAAGAGCGGTATTACTGGCCGCAATTAGTACGTGATGTGGGAAAAGTCGTTCAACGTTGTCATATTTGTCAGACCTCCAAGGGACAATCTTAGAATACGGGCCTCTACACCCCGTTACAACGCTTTCAATGTCATCAGATTCAGCTTGACGGTCACTCCGTATACGTATTTTTATGGAAATGTGTTTCCGACATGTTTATTCGTATGGATATATACTACAGATTGTATGGATAAAATACTTATTTGGCGAAAGGATTAATAAACACTAATGTGCTTACAAGATTGTGAAGAAGTACCAAGTGTAAACCCATGTATATTCAGAGGATTTATCAATGGACTTCGTGCTTGGTCTCCCACGAATACAACGCGGTATGGATTCGGTGTTCGTGGTGGTAGATCGTTTCTCCAAGATGACACACTTTATATAAGAAGACCCTCGATGCAAAACACTTGATGAATATATTCTTTAGGGAGGTCGTACGGCTATATGGGGTCTCCAAGACTATTACTTCTGATCGTGACACGAAGTTTATTAGCCACTTTTGGCGGACTTTGTGGACTCGATTCGATACACGACTTTAATTTAGCAGTGCTTACCACCCATAGACTGATGGGCAGACTGAAGTTGTGAATCGCACGTTGGGAAACCTCCTTCGCTATATTTCAGGAGAAAAATCGAAGCAGTAAGATTTGACCTTGTCTCAAACAGAGTTTGCATTCAACAACATGGTGAACCACTCGACAGGAAAATCACTATTCCAGATTATCTATGAACGAGTGCCTCGCCACACGCTTGACTTGGTCCCTCTGCCCAAGCACCCAGGCACGAGCATTGCAGCAGAACATATGACAGACAAGATCATGGGCATTCATGTGGAAGTTCAGGCCAAGCTACATGCCTCGAATGAGAAGTATAAGGAACAAGCAGACAAGCACCAGTGACAAAAAGTGTTCGAGGTGGGCAACCGCGTTATGGTCCATCAACGCAAAGAGAGATTTCCAACCGGGACGTACAACAAGTTGAAAAATAAGAAGATTGGACCCGTCCCAATCATTCGAAAGATTAATGACAACACTTATGTTGTTGATCTTTCAGATGACATAACGATCTCATGGACTTTCAACGTCGCGGACTTAACCGAGTATCATGAACCACCACAGTTTATATATTTTATCTATCTATCAGCGCGGGATGAGAACTCGAGGACGAGTTCTTTTGAAGTGAGGGATCCGATGTAGAGAGGAAGTCGCGGAGTTGAGTTTTTCATGGCCAAGATGGATCAGAAAAGGCCCAGTCAACGACAAAAGTGATTCGGACCGTCGAACTAGCGCAGGATGAGAGTTGAGTTCTTTTTGAAGTGGAGGGGCCCGATGTAGCGGGTCGCGGACGGAAGATGGATCGAGAGAAAAGGCCGGACTCCCCGAACGGACTCCCCTATGAAGCTCAATCGTGTGGGATAATAAACAGACTTTCATTTCTAATGATCATCTCATAATCAAGCTTAGTCATGCAATGAATGGATTGTCAAAGATTCACCTGCCATCGACCGTCTTGCCATGAAATCTGAACTTGTGTAACGAATGTTTAGTTGTCTCTAACAATCATCTTACTATGAAGTCAACCAAGAGACAAATAGGCGATCACACCTCCCACGAACCACGATTGTCTTGTATAATGAAACCTAGCCATGAGATGAACAGACTATCGTCCCCAACGATCATCTCGCTAAGAAGCAACTAAGCAGGGCATCCAGGTATCGTACTAGATGACATTCTTACGTACAAAGCTTAGTATTTTATCAAACGACATACGAATTGTTAATAGGTATTCTTTTTAACTGATTGTAGTTACATTTACATTATTAATTTGATCAATTTTAGCTTAGTTTTATTTTCTAAAAGTTATACTATCTTCTTATTGAATAGTGCAAGCTATTATTTGCTTTATTGAAAGTCTTTTCTCCAAAGGCAAAATGAACTTATTAGAGGAGCAAACTCTCTCCTTCGCCAGTTGCCTATTCTCTAGGACGGGTGATTGGATAAATAGCTGATATACATTTACATTCTTTGGTGCTTAGGGTTACAAGGCATTGGGCTGAATTTGAGCTACATTCGGTTTTGCCAAATATTTTTACCAATCCACCATGGGTGTTCCTATTATGCGTACAAAACTACGTATTGAAGTTAAGATGGATATGAGATGATTCTTGGCCCCCGTTCTAGCACCATTGACTGAAACTGATGGTAGAGTGGATTTTCCATATACATCACTGCGGGTCCAAAGAGCTTGGGTATCTTCGGGGATTCAGGTCCCTCGTACTCCTCTTTTCAACACAATGTTTGTCTGTCCCACGCGCACTCTTCGCGCAGTCCACGCGAGTCAGTGCGTGAGGTGGGCTCCACTGAAGATTCATGCGACATGCAAATCAGCTCAGCCGCTAATCAGGCGGGCCATCCTTGTAGGAAAAATGTGGAGTACTAGAGAGGTATCAAACAATGGTAGAGACAAAAGGGCATTATGATATGGTTACAAGTGTGGTCACTTTTCCATGATCCAAGCGATTCTGTTGACAGGCCAACCTGAAAGTTTTCAGCGACATAATATTGGGCATTTATGTAGACCATTGGCACTTTTTCTCTGTTAACCGTCTATTAGTTGACCACTAGTGAAGGGTTAAGATTCAACGTTGGCGATCTTTAGTTCATAGTGGTCAACGTTGTTTCTTGCAGAAGGTGGACCGTTCCTCCAGAATCTCCATCATTTGAAGACCCTACAACTTCATTGTTGGACCTTAATGAATTCGACGTGGGCCACTGTGTCTTTTTGACAGTGGATTTGCAAGTCAAAAGACAAGGTAAGAACTTCCCTATAGGTAGACATTTGTGGCATGTTCCGACTGGTGGCCTCCGTAACAGCATGAACAATAGGCCCACTCCTACCGAACGAGAATGGACGCGGTTTAGCCGGCTGATGACTGCAACACCAGCCGGCTAGCCGGTGTCAAAGCTATTTGGGTCCCGTGATGTTATGCCGTCCCTTCATTTTTTTCAGCTCATTTTATAGCATGATGTCAACATTGAGGTGGATCTAAAGTTCAAGTGGACCATGATACAATAAGCAATTGAGATTGAGCGGTTACTGTTTTAAACTTTTTGGATAGATGCAATGTTTATTTGCCATCTAACTTGATGATAAAGCCGCGTGACCTGGATAATGGGAAAGCACAACTTCTGTGGCCCTAACTAGTTATCAATGTGGCTATGATAAGTAAGCACACCTTTTTTTTTTTTTTTTTTTGTTAGCTTGTTAGTACGCCCACTGTCAGATCATACTTCACTGTTAGCGACCCCAGTAGGGATTCCTTGCCAAGACCTCAGTCTTGAATGGAGGTATCTTTCACATGGTCTACCACTTGAGCTATGTATTTCGGTGTAAGTAAGCACAGCACAATCTGCACTGTTTCATGTGGTATGTCCTACCTGATTTGAATTTATGTCATTTTTATACTCATGTGGGCTAAAAAATTTGATGTCTCGGAATTTCTGCCAAAATCTTTGGCAAGAAGTTCCCATGTTGGAAACCTAGTTGAGGCCCACCGTGGTAATGCTTGTGAGACATCTACCCTGTTCATCCGTTTTGTGAGCTCATTTTAGTACGGTAGCTCAGGTTCAAAGACATGCAAGAAGATCCTGCACTGAAAATGTAGGTGGGGCCCACCAAGATGTTTGTGAGACATCCACTCTGTCCATCTGTTTTGTAAACTCATTTTAGTACTTGAGTACAAAGTTGAGCAAGATCCAAAACTCAAGTGGGCCACGCTAAGGATAAGGTAAAAGGTTGGTAGAGATATGACTACGGTTGAAACCCGAGTTAACAATGTCATTCATACCCGAAACACAAATATTATCTTGATTCAAAACTTTTGTGCCCCCATTTTCAATCCTCAAGTTTTGGGTAAGCGGCAGGTTCAAGAAATTCGTGAAAAGGCTTTTGCATGAAATCCATGTTCGTTTAAATATACATATGATACGGACCTTTTGATACCAGCTGGTACGGAAGTGAATTGCCGGTGACATGGGACATGATAAAGTTGTGCTTGGGGATGCGCGGGGGTGTAAAGATGTTTGTGACAAATCCACTCAGTTCATCTATTTTAAAAGACGGACAGCATTCTATAACTCAATCAAATCCAAAACTCAGGTGAGCCATGCCAAAAGAAACAGTGAGAACAGAAATGCACATCATTAAGACGCAACTCAGGTGAGCCATGCCAAAAGAAACAGTGAGAACAGAAATGCACATCATTAAGACCTTGAGCGTGATGTTTCTATGCCATCAAACCAGTTCGTGGGTTATTAACTATCAGATAAACTGTAAGCACACGTATCATCCTCCTACAAAACTTCCGTCACCCCGAGCGGTCAATCCTCACACTTACGTAAGATTTAGATCAGCCTGATTTTTAGTTTCCTCTCCTACTAAAGTCTTTCAAAACATATGTACAGAGTGGATTTGTCACGGACATCTCTGTGGGCCCATGCACCATTGGTGGTCGGTGCTCCGTGGGACCCACCATGATGTATGTGTTTCATCCATGCCGTTCATCTATTATTACGGATCATTTTACAATATGAGACCAAAAATGAGTTATATCCCAATCTTAAGTAGGCCACATTACATGAAATAGTGTTGAATTAGCGTTGACAGTTAAGAAACATTATGTGGCCATAAAAGTTTCAGATCAAGATGATTTTTGTTTTTTCCCTTCATCTGGGCCTCTATTACCTAATCAACATATTAAATGTGAAATAAACAGTACAGTGGGCTTTGGAGGATTTTAATGATAGATATCCAACCACTATTGCTTTCATGTGGTGTGGTCCACCTGAGATTTATATACCTCTCATTTTTGGTACCAAGCCATAAAATAATATATAAAAATGTATGAACGGAATGGATGAAACATATACATCATTGTGGGGCCCATGGAGCACCGACCATCAGCCCCGGGGCTGGTGTCAGGGGGAGTAGCCAATCCGTTTCCGCCCGGTGGAGCCATCTCTTCACACGGAACATGGGATGTGATGTACTATGTACAATCCTAACAGCAACAGGATAGATGGATTAAGTTGTAAAAATAAAATCCACTACGGCACATGGGGTGTGCTGTACCATGTACAATCCTAATCGCAACAGGATGGATGGATTAAATTGTAAAAGTAAAATCCACTACGTTCCACTGGAATATCTCCGTGGGTCACATGCAATCCGCTTCGCACGGCACATGTGGTGTGATTCACCGTTAGCTGTTTTTTTTTTTCTCCCTCCTTCACTTTAATGGACACAGCTAGATCGAAGGGAGCGGATTAAGGGACACCTGTATCCACCAATGTGGATGGGACCCCTAACTTTGGGGCCATTGTGATGTATGTGACTAAATCGAGGCCGTCCATCCCTATTGAAAGCTCGTTTTAGAGTATGATGAATAAACAGCAGTTCCAAATACCAGATGAACCATAACATAAGAAAAAGCGGTGATTGACCGTTAAAAACTTCCTGTGGGCCATAAAAGCTTTGGATCAAGATGAGATTTGTGTAGTATCTTCATTTAGGTTTTTGTGACCTTATCAACCGGTTGGATGGAAAATAAACATTCTGGTAGAATCCATGAAAATTTTAATGGTGATGATTAAATCACGACTGTTTTGCTGTGGTGTGGTCCAGTCAGAATCATTTTTGGGATCATGTCCTAAGTTGAGCTTTCAAAATGGTTGGACGGTGTGGATTTAAGGTGTATACATTACTGTGAGCCCTACAGTCAGGGTCCCACTCACCACGGTGGATCCGGGGTCGCCCCTAATCCGCTCCCTAGATCGAATGGAAATTATTATTTAGTCGGTGTACTTTTTGAGACAAAACTATCAGCGGTGCATATGAGTGGTCCTGATTAACCTACCACGTGTCCCTGTGGAGAGATGAACCTAACATATTCCGTTTCTTCCCGCTCTACCGCGAATCATCTCGGACCGTCGCCATGGATCCAGGATCAAAGGTTTTTAAAAAAAAAGAGCCGATGGTCAACTTGAAGAAATATATGCACGTTTCTACCGACCTGATTTTTCGTCAGGTCATCTGCGCGGTAGGTCCAACTCTCTCACAATTCACATGCGCTACACACGTGCCAGGCGCGTAGCGCGACTCATGTGAGTTATGATAAGGGAAACGCTTGCGTGACCGTACGTGAGGCTATATGGGAACAAGATCTTTTCGATGAGATCCACCCCGTCCATGGGGTGCGCCACCTTGTGTTTGAAAATGTGCCAAAAAATCAGGTGGATTCAATACTCAGACAGGCTACGCTATTAGAAAGAGTTGAGATGAGAAGTCGCACCATTAAAATCGCCGGAAAGCCTGCGTGGAGTATACAGTCATATTTACATGCCATCCAATCAACCCATCTGATGCATCACAACAGTGTTAGTGGATTTATAGGAAGTCAAAACATCCCAAGACTCCTGTGAGCCATAAAACGTAGATTTAAGAGTTTTATTAATGATTTTACACCGTTCAGTGGTATGGTCCACTTAAGTATTTGATATTAATGAAATTTCCAATGGATGATCAAATTATGACCGTTCAACTTATGGACGGTGTGGATCTGATGCATGTTTGTCCCATGCAGCGGTCAGTAACCCGCTACACCGAGCGCACTACTTACGACCAACCTCCTCGAACATGCATCTAGAGCCGTTTGTTTTTTTGCCATGGAAACGGCAACGAAACTCATTCCGCCATCAACCCCGCAGACAAAGTCGTTGCCTTTCCACCTCTCTCTCTCTCTCTCTGGACTCAGATCCCTTCCCCTTTCCAAACCCTAATTCCCCAATATCTGAAACCCTAATTCCACGAAATCTTTCATGCTCAGATCCACAACGCTCATAAAACCCTAACCCTAATTCTCCCAGATCTGCATTTTCAAAATATCCCCTCAAAAAAAAAAAAAACAAAAAAAAAAAAAAAAAAAAAAATCCCATCTAGTCAACGAAATTCGCACAGGAGAAGGAGAGAAAGAGAGCTCCAGATCGCCTCTCAATCTCCACCCTCCATTCTCCGATGAAGGGCTCGAGCCGTCTGTTCACGACCGGGCTCGTGGCATCATGGTACACGTCGAACATCGGCGTCCTCCTCCTGAACAAGTACCTTCTGAGCAACTACGGATTCAGGTATCCAATCTTCCTGACAATGTGCCACATGACCGCCTGCTCTCTCTTCAGCTACGTCGCCACCGTCTGGTTCAAGATGGTCCCATTTCAGTCCATGCGATCCAAGGCCCAGTTCTTCAAGATCGTCTTTCTCAGCCTTGTCTTCTGCAGCTCCGTTGTCAGTGGCAACGTCTCCCTCCGTTACCTCCCTGTCTCTTTCAACCAGGCTATTGGCGCCACCACCCCCTTCTTCACCGCTGTCTTCGCCTGCATCATGACCGTCAAGCGCGAGGCGTGGCTCACGTACCTCACCCTCGTCCCTGTCGTCGCTGGTGTCGTAATCGCCAGTGGGGTCAGTGCTTCTTCTTCTTCTTTTTTTTTTTTTTGGTTTTTGCAGCCGTGTGAAATTTCAAGTGTTTGAATTTTATTTCATCATCTTTTTTTTTTGGGGTTTTAATCAATGAAGAATGGATGCTTTTAATTGGGTGAAAATGATGCTGATGACTGAAGCTATTCAACCTTACAATGATTCACCTGAACCTGCATCTGGGGCTGTAATTAAGCCATGGATTTTGCTTACCCTTATCTCTCTGTACCTACTGCCTCCACCATACATTTGAAGCATCTCCTGGGTTATTTGACTGTTGATCTGCGGGACCAACATGAATCACTATGATTTGACCATCGTAGCTCTCTGTTGGTGCGAATTTTTCTAATTGAAATTGGATCGGTGTTTGTTGACACCCATTTTTGGACAACTGATGCACGTAGAAGCTCAATTGCCGTAATCTTTGCTGTGGATTGCCTATGTGGTGGCCCGCTAGATTCACCGCCCCATCAAGCTTGACATCACCATGTGTAGTGGTAGATGGCAAAATGCTTGTTTAAGCAATGAATGATGTTAGTGTATCTCTTTTCTGTTTGAAGGCGGTTTTTGTTTTTTTGAAAGGTAACACTACCAGGGATTGAACCCTGTATCACACACACACACACACACACACACTGCACTGTCTCTACCAGCTCATCTAATGTTTGGGACTATGAATTGCCTGTGTTTTTGGTGGTTCATTTCAACCATAATGTTACAGTTTTGTAATAAAAAATTCTTTTATTTTGATCAATGAAGAAAGATGCACTTCATTGAATTAGAAATGATGCAGATGAGAAAAACTCGTTGGGCCGATTTGGGTTGACTTGAACGACAAGTTGAAGGGATGTTTCCTGCCCAAATCACAAGTAGTGTCATTTTCAGTCCTTGTGGTTCAGGACACATGAGCACCATTTTTGGTTTCAATTGAAAAACTTGTTCCAGCTAAAGGCAATACTCTAATTTAAAAAGCACTTGCCCAATTTGGGACTTGGGAGTTTTTTTTGTTCCTTGTAAGGTGGGATTTGGGTGTATATCCAAATGAGACCATTATCCATCTGCACATGCACCCGAATTGACAAATTGGTTGTTGGAATCAAGTGGCTTATCTTAATCAGTGAATAGAAAATATGTTCAATCAAACTAAGGACTGGTGGGGGGGATTTTTTCGGTCTTGGTGGTTCTCTGAGATGTTGTGACCGGATTCTGAGTTGTGTTCCGGGATACTAGGGTTTGGTTTGAGTAGGACTGGTAAGGGGGATCTTTTTCTGTTTCGGCAGTTCTCTGAGATGTCATGGCCGGATTCTGATGGTGCTTCATGGTGGTCTATGGTCCGAACCTAGCAGCAAGAAGGCAAGAATTCTGGCTAGAGCTCAATTTGGTGGGAGGCATATTCAAGCTCACATGGCCAGAGGTGGAGGGATTCTCCAATTTTGTCAAGGAGTTTGGAGGTCCTTCAAAGTGGAAGGTTTTGCTGGGTTTAGACTGAGCTAGAAACTCAAACTGTTGAAAGGCAAATTCTGCCATGGAAAAGGGAGGCGATGGGAAATCGGGACAGTGAGTTGGGGGATTTTTTTGAAGAGGATTTAGGTCCTCGACTTGTAGGCGGAGGAGATGGACCTCTCTAAGGAAGATAAAATCCTTAGGGTGAAGCTCTCCTAGGACTGCTCGAACGGCTTGAAGGATGAAGAAATTAAATGGAGTCAAAGATCAAGCACTACTTGGTCAAAAGAGGGGGGATAGAAATACAAATTCATCCACAACATTGCTAGTGCACGAGCCAGAAGCAATAGGGTTGGGACTTGGGAGTGTGGTATTGGATGACAAAAGATTAGAGGAAAAAGAGCAGGTGTGTGGTCAACTACTATAGATCTCTCTTCTCATTGATGATGGGTGGGTGAGACCCATGCTTGATGATCTCGAGTTTTGGTTCCTGTCTGACACTGACACAACATTACTTGAGAAGGCCCTCTCATAACTTGAAGTCAAAGCTACAGTAGATTCTTTGGGGGAGGGACAAGGCTTTGGGCCCCAACAGTATTCCGATGGCCTTTTTTCAAGAATTTTGTGATGTAGTAAAAGGGGACATTATGGACATTATGGTGAAGTGTTTTGAGAGGGGCCGCTTGTCTGCTAGGCTACAAGCATCGTGCATTGCCATCATCTTGAAGGTGCTAGGGGCAGACAACTTGAAGGACTTCAAGCTGATCAATTTGCTTGGCGGGCCCTACAAGATTCTCACAGAAACATTGGCAACCAATTCATGGCGATTTTAGCTAGCTTCATCTCCAAGAACTAGTGCACATTTATTGCTGACAGGCAGATTTTAGTTACACTGCACTAATAGCCCATTAATGTATCGACTATTCGACTCTCCTTACAATAAAGGTGCAAAAGGAATTGTGTGCAAGTTGGACATAGAGAAGGCGTATGATCATGTCAACTGGAAGTTCTTGGACTACGTATTGGGCAAAATGGGCTATTAGATGAAATGGAGGGCTTGGATAAGGGGGTGCCATATTGGCCAACCTTTTTATTTTGCTCAAGGGATCCCCCAAAGGTTTTTTTATTTTTTATTTTTTTTAAAGTAGTCGATGGGTATTCGGGAAGTTGACCTCCTTTTCCTCATCCCGTTAGTGGTGGTGATCGAAGCTTTGAGCAAGATGTCAATTAAAGGTCAAGATGCAAGTATCATTTGTGGCTTCAGGGTGGACAAGGCGAGTGCTCCAATTTACCATTTGCTGTTCACCGACAACACAATTATGTTCTGCAAAGCAAATGATACTATGATGGACAAGTTAAGAATGATAATTCTATGGTTTGAAGCGGTGCAAAGCGGTAACACGCTTTTGGCCGTGATCGGCCGATACGTAATCTGACAACGGTAGCCGATACGCGATACTGGTCGATCGCCGTTTCCATTTTTGTACACGTATCGGCCGATACGGTCCCGTTCAGTGCATCGACCCGTAACGGCTTTTACTTGCAAAAAGAAAAAATAAAAAAATAAAAAAATAAAAAAGAAAGAAAAACGTACCTGTTTTCGGTTTTTCTTCTTCTTCTCTTTCTTCTTCCTCTTCTTCTTCCTCTTCTTCTTCCTCTCTTTCTTCTTCCTCTTCTTCTTCCTCTTCTCGGGGAGTCATGGTCATGTCTGCCGCTGGCTAACTGTAAGTTTTTTTTCCTTGTGACTGCTCATGGTTGGGTGGCAGAAGGGCGGACCTCCTCCTCCTTCTTCTTCTTCTTCTTCTTTCTCTCTCTCTCTCTCTCTCTCTCTCTTCCCTCTTTCCCTCTTTTTTCTTCTCTTCTTTCCTCTTTTTTCTTTTCGGTTTCCCTCTCTCGCTTTCTTTTTCTTTTTTTTTTTTTTTTTTTTTTTTCACGCGTCATGCTTAGCAGTCGTGTCGCTTGGCCGAGACGACGCCGACACTCCTCGAGCTCCGCGTTGTACGAACGGTTCAAAGAGATCAAAGTTACATGGGCTCCACAGTGATGTATTTATCACATCTACACCGTTCATCTATTTTCAGAGATCATTTTAAAGCACTAACCAAAAAATGATTTATATCCAAAGATCATCTGGACCACACCAAAAATAACAGTGGAGATAACATTTTCACCGTTAAACAATTTGCAGGGCTACGGTAATGCTTATTTTTCATCCAATCTGATCTGATCAGACCAGAGTGGGCCCCACCATGATGTATATATTTTATCCATGTCGTCCATCCATTTTGCCACGTCATTTTAGGTCAGGATCTGAAAAATTAATAATATCCAAATCTCAGGTGAACCACACCATAGGAAACAGTGGTTATAGAACGCTCACCATTAAAAATTTCTTAAGGTCCCTTTGTAATGTTTATTTTCAATCTAACCTATTAATTGGGTCACACTGACGTGGATGAAGAGAAAACACACATGTCAGCTTAATCTAAAACATTTGTAGCCCCAATAAATTTTTAATGGTGAACATTTAATTGTTCCTCGAGCTTTGGATGTGCCTCATTTTTGGGCTCATGCCCTAAAATTATTTGACAAAATGGATGGGACGGTGTGGATATAACACATTTTGGGGCCCAAAAAAACTTTGACACGTGTGTTACACTTCACAATTCAAGTCTCGCCTAATTCGAGCATTAAAAAATTGTACACGAGACATATATTAACTTAAAATTTAGCAATTAAATTATGGAATCTGCAATTGCTAACTCACGATGCCAAAATCAAATTGTTTGAATAGTTTTAATTGTTAATTTGTAGACTTTTATTTTTTACAATAGGGACTTTGGATTTTTTTTCATGATTCACTATCCAAGAAATGTCCACTAATTCATAAGTGGGATAATGACAATAAATTGCATGAATTTGAGACTGATTTGGTGTATAGATTGGTCCTCCAAGTCAGCCCCAAATTGACAATGCCATCTACAAAGAACTATTGAGAGAAATGATATCAAGTTATTAAGTATATAAATTAAATATTTAAGTCAAATTCAAATTACCTGGTTCATAAATTTATCAGACAGTCCGATACAACTTCTCACCAAAGAATGGACCGTTACACCACCATAAACATGTTCCAATTTATAAATGAATACATATTTGGAATGCTTAGAATATTCTGTATTTAATCCATATTTTTTCATATTTTTTTAGCAAAAAAAAAAAAAATTTTGCTACGGGTGGACAAGGCGTTACGCCCCCGTATCGCCGTTACACCCCCGTATCCGTATCGGTTTTGGAGATCACCGTTACACCAACCGATACCGATACGGCACACCTTGGTTTGAAGTGGTTTCGGGCCTAAATATAAATACTGCTAAGAGTGAGATGTTAGGGTGAGTATGTTCAAGCAGAAAGTGGAGCGGATGGTAGGGTTCTTTGTAGGGGCTTTCTCCTTTACCTGCCTTGGGCATGTTGTAGTGGAGAGGTTTAAAGAAAGCCATCAAAATGAAAAATATCGGTACATGTCTCTTAGTGGCCAAATCACCCTCATTAAAGCAGCTTTAGGGAATCTCCCTTCATGTTTCATGTCCCTTTTGGCCTTTTCCATTGCTCAAAGTCAGTCTTAGCTAGGTTGGAAAAGTTGAGACTTGACTTTCTGTGGCAAAAATTGGATGAAAGGAACAAGTTCCATCCCTTGGGGTGGGAAGAGGTTTACAAACCCCCATGGAGGGCTCTCATTATGATGTCATGCAGAAAAAGGATGGGTGTAAAGGAGTGATGGGTGATCAAGGACTCGTCTCTCTATGAAGCCTCTTGGTTATATAAGTGGATCTCTAGCCAAAGGCAATGTTTAGCATGCGGTTGGATTTTCCATCGCCAACGGGAGAGAATCTAATATTGGGAGGATGTGTGGATTGGGGAAATCTCTCTTTGGCCAGTGATCCCTAGAGTTGCTCAACTCTCCCCTAGAAGGAATAGTCTGGTGTCAAATTGCTATTCTTATTATGGAAATAATGTTGCTTGGTCCCCGCCATGTCGGATGAACATGTTGGACGAGGAAAGAAGATAGAGATAAAATGATCTGATTAAAGGATAAATCAAGAAGCTTTTCGGTTCGGTCCTTCTATTATTTTCTTTACTCTTCGGATTGGGCTGGCTCTAATGTGTGCATGGCCAACGTTTGGCATTACAGGGCTCCCCTGAAAGTTGCAGCTTTTGGATCCCTCGTTGGAAGAGGGAGAATCCATACTATCAACAACCTTCAAAGGAGGATCAATAGTGCTACCTAATGTATGCACAATGTGCAAGGCAGATGTTGAATCTACATACCATCTCTTCATCCATTGTCTGTTTGCTAGGCAGGTGTGGAGCTTCTTCCTCAAACTCTTCAAAATGTTCCAAGTAATGCCAAATTTGGTCCAGAGTTATTCCTGCTCTGGCATAGAGTGGGGTTAGGGAGAAATGTAAGAGCTATTTGGAGATGGGTTTTGCTAGCATCTTTATGGGCAATTTGGGGGAAAGGAACAGGAGGTGCTTCCGCAATGGGTGGGAGGGGTGTTCTCCAAATCGAAATTTCTTGATGTAGAATGGGCTTCTTGTATTAAATCTTTGAAAGATTTTTACTTTTTCTTTCTCAATAAAATTCATCTTCACTCTTAAAAAAAGAAGAAGGTTTGGAAAATACGACTGTTTTTCTGCTGGATTTTGAGTCGGTATGTGATATATTTACTTTGTGGATTTTCTTGTGTTAGTCAGATTAAGTAGAACTTGTTAATTTTCTGGACTGTTGCCAATTATTTTCCTTTTTAATTACCTGTAGGGAGAACCAAGTTTCCATTTGTTTGGATTTATAGTGTGTGTTGCTGCAACTGCTGCCAGAGCGCTCAAGTCAGTTCTTCAAGGAATTTTGCTATCTTCTGAAGGGTAATAAACATTTTTTTTTTCTTCTAGTAGTGTTCTTGACTAGATTATTTATCTTAATTCAAGTTGCCCTAGCTTGGCATATCTGATGTTGCTGTCTTTTAGTTGAAGTGCATCCATTTCCTTTTACAGTCAGTAGTCTCTATCGTGAATGCGTAAGATGCTTATATATATATATATATATATATATATATATATATATATATATATATATATATATATAGGGAGGGAGGGGTTATGCCTTTTTCCCTTGTGCATATTTGAATTGATTCTGAAACTTGAAAGCTATACTGAAATGTTTCTTATTTCATTCAGAGAAAAGCTCAATTCTATGAATCTCCTTATGTATATGGCTCCAATAGCTGTTGTATTCCTACTTCCCGCGACTCTTTTGATGGAGGAAAATGTGGTTGGCATCACGTTGGCACTTGCAAGAGAAGATATAAGAATTGTCTGGTACCTGCTCTTCAATTCTGCCTTGGCATATTTTGTGAATTTGACCAATTTCTTGGTGACTAAACATACCAGCGCTTTGACTCTCCAGGTATGCTCCCATATTTGCATTCAAGTTTCTTTTCCATCTGATCTACTCTAATTTACTTAGTTTTTTAATTCCCAATTAGGATTCTGGTCTGTAATTTGCAATTTGCAAATTGTGAGTGGATCAGGTTCTCTAGGGGTAGGCTTTCATTCATAATTGAGGTTATTGATCATTCTAGTTCATTGGTTTCACAATTAAGTACTCGGCTAACGAGAAAGAGGAATGGATAACTTAATTTACAACATCTATTTGTTTGGAAAATAACAATGGTAGTTTGGTACTAATATTAGAAAATATTTTGTTAGATTTTTCATATCTTAAAATTTATTTGTTTATTTATTTGGATGGTCATGTACTACAATTCATTAGCTAATCAGCTTTAGAATCTTTTATTTAATAGGTTAAAAAAATGACGACAACATTTTTCATATTTTAGGAGGTAATGCATCTTATGCCATGGATCAAAGTATAAAGAGGTAGTATCAAATGCTCGAGTGAGATAATTGTACGGTAACATTCAGGCTTTCAATTTGTACAGATGTGGCCCTTTGTTCAGTGACCCAAACCATTGATATCATGGGACTGCTGTGTATGGTACTATTATCCATGCACCAACAATATCCCAGTTAGAAAATTCCTAAACCTTTCAATAGGTGACCAACAATGATGAGCTTGTGAAAACATAGAAACAAACAGATGGTCAAATCTTTTATAGCCAAGATCTCCAGATCTGGAAGATTTTTTATTCGTAGACCATGCACTTGGAGGCCCATTCTGCCAATGATTTGTATCACTGAGCCATGGTCTGACCTTTTCAAATTGTAACCCTGATATTGCGCTGGCTCTAGACCCCAGCCGTTTTCCTGGTTTGGGTAATTTGCTGGGATCACGCTGAACCAAACTGCAAACTGGTTATGAATGAACCACTTTGGACGGACGTCATGTAGAGATCAGCAAATTTAGCAACTGTGCGCCTCAACTGATAATAATGGATCTTCACCTAGATCTATTATTTATCTTAAAAAGAGAAAATGGTCTTTGGTCAACTAAATCGGTATTATTTATATTCGCCAGAATGCTGAATGTTACAACAACCAACCCTATAATGCTATATGGGGTAGGCTTGCTTGTTTTCTCTGTTTTGTCCTCGTGTCAGATGTTCTCTCTGTTTTGTCCTCGTATCAGATGTTCTCTCTGTATTGCTGTAGTACATCTTCCTTGACCTAATGGTGGCAATGGCCGGGTAGCCCGCCTGACCCGGCTTTGGGCTGGCCTTGGACCTGGTATGTTAGCCAGTGGGCCGGATTTGGGCCTTGTGTGCCTGGCCAGGTTGATTTTCAAGTTGGTCTTCAGCTCAAGACATTTAGTCTGTCCTAGCCCTGCACAGTCTGATTCAATCTGACCTTATATGTACATGTGTTATAGGCCACAAATATGCTGTTCTAATCCTCAGTTTGGCAATCCATCTGCCTTGAATGCAGACCATTGGTTCCATTCCTCTAAAGTGTTTATTTCCTTGTGTATGTGTGGCCCACTTGATCAATGGATATACTAGGAACATTCAAGTAGGAACTACGGGCCATGCCCAACCATTTGGTTCCGACTTGGTCCTGCTATGCTAGGCCCATGCTAGGCTTGGGCCCTAGGTCTCGGGTCTAAAAGTCTTGGCCTAGGTCCAGGCCCGGCACAGACCTGGCCCATTGCCACCCCTGCCTCCAGCTCATCCATCCATATGATGCGATCTTATTTTCCTTCATCTTCCTCTTCTTCTTCTCCCATTTGTTTGTTTGTTTGTTTGTCTGTTGTTTTTTTTTTTTTTTTTTTGGAATTCTGATCTAAAAATGGAAACTGTTGTTCCGAATTCCAGTAGGGTAAAAATATATTGGATATATTGTGGAACAGACTGTATTGCAGTTGGGGCTGTCAAGTTATAAAAATGTGTAAGTCACTTAGAATTAAGACTTATAAATGGCAGTATGAATGTAGACATGTACCATCAATGGTCCCCACCCATTGCTCTGTAACTTTTTTAAGCTAATGCTTCTAGGTGCCAGAAGCACAATAACCATGTGTTAAGTATTACCTATTAGATTTTGAAATCCTCATTGCAATTCTTAAAATGGGCTAACATACTTTTTGTTCTTTGGTGCATACTGTCAGTCACTAAAATATTTCAAAGTGTGGGGACATTTTCTTAATTTTGAATTGCCCGTCCTCTTTGTTTGTCCTCCACTGGTTATCTATTGTCCCAGATTGACTTATTTCAGAAAATTATCTTCTGATGAGCGTGTTCTGTGGAACTATGGTGTTGAAGTAGTTATTCAACTTTAGGTTAATTTTGATAGCTTGAACTCTTTAAATCTTAAGCTGTAACATGGGAACAAAAAATAATCAGATGAAAAAGTGCTCGTCGTCATCATCATCTTCTTCTTCTTCTTCTTCTTCTTGTTTTTGGGTTTCTTCAAGGAGACTGGTCAATTTAAATGGAGTATCAATTCTTTCGGGCAGAACTGAAGACCATCAACAAATCTATACAACTTGCTGCTATCAGTTTTTCTCACATAAATGTCTGTTTGTGAATCCAACTGTTAAATGGCTCTTGGGGCAGTGTAGCAGAATTTACAAAATTGTAAAGTAAAGACTATTTACAGATCTTTGTATGGAGCCCCATCTAGGCTAAAGGCTCTTAATCCCGTCGACCAGGGAAGTGCACTTGTGGTACATGTGTCCATGTAGTACATGAAGACTATTTACCATGCCACTAACATTAGATTGTACCCTGATCTGGGAGTACTCTTGCCCACACAATAATTGTATCCAACATCCTGTAGTTGGATAATTTATTTATTTAAAAAATTAATGTCTTTAATAGAGTATCTCTAGTACATTCTTTCCCTCATACTTGTTCCATATAGATCCACCCTGTGCATGTGGCTTTATTGAAAACATCGACTAACTGGGCCATTGATGGTACATGTTCCATAAGAACCTCTTTTAACACCACCTTTATTTATATATATATATATATATATATATATATATATATATATATATATATATATATATATATATATGAAAAGGTACTATGCGCTCGAGCTCATGATAACGTCCCATGAGGTCGAGCTGTGTGGGCCCCACCGTGATGCGTGTCGACCATCAACACCGTGCATTTGATGGGTCCCCTTTAAATTATGGGATATCCCAAAAATCAGCCATATATGGAACTCAGGTGGGCCATACCATCTAAAATCATGTGAAGACATGCCAAAAACATATAAAAGCACTTGGTGGGGCCCACCTGAGTTTTGAATGCTGCTGAAACTTGGTCTGAACCCTCATCCAAGTGGGACACACATAATGGATGGGCTAGATTTGCAAACCACATCTCGGTGGGCCCAAAAATGATTATGAATGTTTTAATGGTGCACGGCCCTCTCAACTTCTGTATGTGGTGTGGCCCACACAAGTCACGGATTGACTTGATTTTTGAGACCTAGGCCCACGATGGAATGGTGCATCTGACTGATGGGGTAGATGTTCGACACGTATCACGGTGGGGCCCACACAACTCGACCTCATGGGACGTTCCCATCAACTCGAGCTCATAGTACCTTTTCCATATATATATATATATATATATATAGAGAGAGAGAGAGAGAGAGAGAGAGAGAGAGAGAGAGAGAGAGAGAGAGAGAGAGAGAGAGAGAGATGGTTCTATGAAGTCGACCTCATGGGAACTTCCCATGAGTCGACCTCGTGATATATATATATATATATATATATATATATATATATATATATATATATAGAGAGAGAGAGAGAGAGAGAGAGAGAGAGAGAGAGAGAGATGGTTCTATGAAGTCGACCTCATGGGAACTTCCCATGAGGTCGAGCTGTGTTGGCCCCACCGTGATGTGTGTTGAACATCTTATCCCATCAGTCAAATGCACCATTCCATGATGGGCAACGGACTTAAAACTCAAGTCAATCCATGACTTGGGTGGGCCACACCCATACAAGAGTTGAGAGGGTTTACCCTCCCATTAAAACGTTCATATCATTTATTGGGCCCACTGAGATGTGGTTCACAAATCCCGGCCATCCATTGTGTGTCCCAGTTGGATGAGGGGTCATACTAAAGTTTCAGCTGCATCCAAAACTCAGGTAGGCCCCACCAAGTACTTTAATATGTTTTAGGCATGTCTTCACATGGTTTTAGATGGTATGGCCCCCCTGAGTTTCTGAGTTTCGTATACGGCTGATTTTTGGGATATCCCATAACTTAAAGGTGACCCATCAAATGCACGGTGTTGATGTTCGACACACATCACAGTGGGGCCCACACAGCTCGACCTCATGGGAAGTTCCCATGAGGTCAACCTTATATATATATATATATATATAGGGAAAGGTACAATGCGCTTGAGCTGACGATAAGCTCCCGTTAGGTCGAGCTGTGTGGGCCCCACCGTGATGTGTTTCGACCATCAACACCGTGCATTTGATGGGTACCCTTTAAATTATGGGATATCCCAAAAATCAGCTGTATACGGAACTCAGGTGGGCCATACCATCTAAAATTATGTGAAGACACTGTTAAAACATATAAAAGCACTTGGTGGGGCCCACCTGAGTTTTGCATGCGCCTGAAACTTGGTCTGAACCCTCATTCAAGTGGGACACACATAATGGATGGGCTGGATTTGCAAACCACATCTCGGTGGGCCCTCAAAAATGGTTATGAATGTTTTAATGGTGCACGGCCCCTCCCCACTTCTGTATGTGGTGTGGCCCACACAAGTCACAGATTGACTTGATTTTTGAGACCTAGGCCCACGATGGAATGGTGCATCTGACTGATGGGGTAGATGTTCGAAACGCATCACGGTGGGGCCCACACAGCTCGACCTCATGGGGCGTTAAAATCAGCTCGAGCGCATTGTACCTTTTCCCATATATATATATATATATATATATATATATATATATATATATATATATATAGAAATGGAGAGGATGATCAGTCCACCAAGCATCTTGCAGAATCGAAACAAAAGGATGATTTGGCTTTCGGAATGGCTCTCACCTGGCCATAGGTGGGGGACAAGGATACCAACTGAGTTTGCTTTGACCATATTTAGAGTTTTATTATCTTTTTTCAAGAGATCATCACCATTCTGCATAAACCTCCAAAACCATTTCCCGAGCAGTGCCTTCAATCTTCTGATACCCAAACCTCCTAAGTTTTCCATCTTACATACCTCTTTTCAGATTCAACCATAATGCCTGGTAAATGAAAAGTCCCTACAATAGGAACTGTCTTAAACTGTTAAAGAGGTTCATTCCCAATCGCAAGGGCGTGTGTTCAGAAAATTTCGGGTGCAATTATGTGTCTGCAGGTGCTGTCTTCGGCTATTGTGCATATTGAGCTTCCACAGATAATATAGAATTAGATGATGGATAAACAGGTCAATCCCCCGTAAATTGTCAGATTGATGCAAGAAATCCATCTCGAATTGTTTGGCAAGAGCAATTCTATCTTTGTGCATGGTTTTGGAAATCAGTTATGGTATTGGCCACCCTCATGAGATGATACATGGGGTGAACTGGTCTCATCATCATTTAAGCCTTATCCCATCTAAGTGGGGTCAGCTACATGAATCCTTTTCCACCATTCCATTCCATCAATGGCCATAACTTCAATTAAACCATAGGTCACCAATTCTTTTCTTACTACCTCCACCCATGTCCTTTTGGGCTGTACCCTTGCCCCTTTAGAGTGTTCAACTTGTACCAACTCACTCCTACCAGGTGCAGTTCTTGGTTTCCGTTGCAAATAAATAAATAAATAAAAGTTTAAAAGAAGAAAGAAGAAAGGGCCATATTGGCCAATATATGCCATATATAGGTGCCGATATGGGATTTTTCTTTTCATATTTTCTCTAGTTTTTCGACTTGTTGCTTCATTTCAACCATGGGGGAAGCTTAAAAACACATTTCTTTATATATATATATATATATATATATATATATATATATATATATATATATATATATTATTCCCATATTCCTATATGGGCCCATATTGTCCGATATGGGTCCAATACTGTCCAATATGCTGCGTTTTGTGTCATTCTTTTGCGCCCGGCTGGTACATTACATCCCCTGATACTGATATTCATAACCTTGTTTTGGATTTAAAAGTTTCCTGCCAGTAATTTAATAAGCAAAAGTATCAGATAGAGCCTAGGGAACTGTGGTAATTTTGATTGTTTAGGCTTATGAACAAGATTTTGAACCAGTTCTCTGAGGAAGACTTGCATCGATAAAAGCACAGGAAACAAAATTGGAAAGGATGGAACTAGAAAAAGATTTGCTGAAATGACCACTTGTTCTTCACTTCTAATGTATTTTATTATTTCGTTTAGCTGCATTTGGGTGCATAATTGAATGAACTGTCTACATGTTCAATTACGGGGTCATTTAGGTGCCTGTAAATTGCATACTTTCAAGTCTCTACAGTATGTCCTGTTTGTCTTTAAATTGTAGAGTGTTTACAGGTAGCTGCAAGGCTGTGAGAGAGAGATGGCAAGCTGAAAGCCTCTCTTAAAGAATTAAAAAAGGAAAAAAAAAAAAAAGACTATTGGGCCTGTGTAATCGGGTAACTGCTAATCTGAAACATAGCAAAATGTCAGGATTTTAAAAGCCCTTATAATCTACAGCTTGTTAAGGGTTTGTGGGCAATTACAACCATCCAAACAGCCCCCTGTAATGTCTTTACATGTAAACCTTTTTCAATTGAAGGATTTTACAGGAGAGAGAACAAAAAAACAAAACTTTATTGATGTTTCCATGTATTTGAAGTAACCCTCAAGTTGTAATTGTCATTCTTTTTGAAGTCCAGCATGATAGTAGCTTATTTGGTTGGAGCCCTATTCGCTCAATATGAATACAGAAGCAATTACGAGTAAATTCATGCAATTCAGTTCAATACTCTCTCTGCATCCAGCCCTAGTACTTAGTTGCGAAAGAAAACCTCTAATTTCTTACTGTACCCTATCATGCTTTAAGGTTGTGATCCATAGATATTTAATTTTCGTGAAGGAATATTTGAGGTACTTGGGACTGTGTGTGCATGAACAGTTGATAGAGTTTGTCAATTTTATTTTTATTTTTCCAGGTCCTGGGGAATGCAAAAGGCGCTGTGGCGGTGGTTGTTTCAATTTTGATATTCAGGAATCCCGTTTCCGTAACTGGGATGCTCGGTTACTCCCTCACAGTCATTGGGGTCATTCTTTACAGCGAGGCCAAGAAGAGAAACAAATGAGATCTCTGAAAGCCTCTAGCAGGTGCGCTTTCCTTTGGCTAGTGTGGGCTGCAACAACTTGTCGGAGCGATGGTTTACTCGTGCTTGCAGCTGATGCATATGTTGCGCCCCCATTCTTTTGCTGGAAACCGTAAATGGGTTTCCATATGTATCAACATTTACTGGTTAGAAAGTAAGGAAAATTTGAATAAACTGATTGGCCTTGCATGTTTTTTGGTCCTTTTTCTTTTTCCCCGTGGCATTCATGCGCCGTTCGTGGTTGGTAATGGAGCAGTGCCAGCAATTCTTTGGGGAGAATTGGTTCGGCTCAATCTTTCTATTTTAGTCTGTTATCTTTTTCTTTATATTAATTAATGGAAGATGGTTATGAGAATTATGTTCTTGGCAATGTCTCCTGCACGCTTATCCAGCAATCAAGTTAATAAAAATTCAAGTCCTGTAGAATGTTCATTGACATATGCAGCATGTTATACATCAGAAGGTTTGTATGTGTGTGGGTGTGTGCTTAGGTGGTTTTGGTTTATGAATGGGGTGTCCTCCGCACTTTATTTGCAGCTCTCTGCTTTTCTACCATTGCTAAATGTTCTCGTGACAATCATTAGTGGGCAATCTGTTAGTCATGAAAGATGATTGGACTTTAAATATCATTGGGCGGTGCATTTCTTCTAGTTTTGAATTCAAGAGTATATGGTATATTTTGTGAGGAGTGGAAAGCAAGCAAGAATATTCAAATGGCAGTCAGTCCAGTCCCATGGAAATTGATGATGAGCTTGTGTGTTATAAATATTTTATGTGGCACACGTGAGATCTGGATTGTTCAAATGGGTCCTAAGGTGAACTTAGATTAGAGTAGGGAGAGCATAGGGCTACTATTTATGTTGGAGAAGATATTAGCACAAACATTTACTTTGCATGTCCACTGGTTGTGCCGTGGTGGAACACACTTAACCACACCAAGAGCAGTCAACAGGATTGGGTATGGATACAAACACTACTGGACCAAATCCTGTCATGCCTATATGGAATTTTATTCTAACAGTCACACGCAAACTGACTAACCGGCTGGCTACCCATTGGAGACCTGATCCAATCCCAATTCTTAAACAGTGCTAAAATGATGAAGCTGAACCTGATTTTTCTAAGGGATTCTTTTAGAATGTAGGTCTGCTTAATTTGGGTCAGATTACCTTTGTTATCACCGTTGGAACAGAGAAAAAAAAAAAAAAAAAAAAAAAAAAGAAAAGAAAAGAAAGATGAGGTCTCTCTTGTACCGACAGAATCTAAACCTCTGCGGGCATCCCTCCGCTCATACAAAGTTTCCGGTCAACATGATGAGCGCATGATGTTCATACAAATTAGAGGGTCGCCTGGGAAACATTAGCAAAGCAAGGGACGTGTCATGAAATAAGGTTCCCTCTACAATGGATGATGAGGAATCAAATGGTTGGTTGTAAAAGATGGCTGTAGATCATTCTTATAATGCTCGTTGCCATGTGTTAAGATTTGCTTATCTATTAATAATGATCTCTACGTATGGGAGAGATCCTTTAGATAAGGGATCTCTCTCTCTCTCTCTCTCTCTCTCTCTATATATATATATATATATATATATATATATATATATAGAGATATAGAGAGAGTTTTTCAGCAGACCTTCTGCGGCTGACCCTCTTGTACTTGCACAAGTGTAAAAAAGAAACAAAGAAGACCGTGGCTAATGCAAGGGACTCTGATGCCTAAGTCAGGAGTGAAGCCTTTTTGTAGGGTAGGGTCTCCAGAAAAGAGACACCAGTCGAATGCTAGGGTAAGAATTAGCGTACCTTTGAAAGCTGGGGATACCTCTATATATATAGGAGAGGGAGTCCGATTGAATGTGGATTCTTCCTGGTATCTTGGAGATTTGTCCAAATCCGGGATCCTTGGAGATTACCGGCCTCCGAGATTACCAGGATTTGATCTTATCCCCTAAAGATCTAGGGAGAGATATTCGGGATGTTAGAGATTTCTTCGGATATGTAGATCGGTTGTAGGTCAGCTCCCACAAGTGGGTAATCACTCGGGAATAAGCAATACCGAGCATTTCAACAGATCATCATTCACCATCTTCGACCAATGTCGACAGATCAACATTCACTATCTTCAACCAATGTTTAGGTCAGGAGGTCCGCATTCCCTTTAGTTGGGCGTTGATGGCCCTTGATCTTATCATGAGGCGTTGCCTAGTTCTTCACCGGTCGGTGGCCGATCTATGGTCATCCAATGGCCGAGCTATGACTGAGTTATAGCCGGGTGTTAACCGATCTAAGGTCGATCTATGGTTAACCTATATCTGACCTATGACCGACCTATGGCCGATCTATGGTCGATCTCTGATTGACCCAATAGGTCAGAACATGGTTTATCCGAATGGGCTCGTACTCGTGTTCTTTGAACGTCCTTACAATTGTATCGACCTCCTTGAAGGTCGGCCTATTTTTGGACGTAGAGGCCTTATCAGGCTCTAGTTTCACTGGGCCCATGTTGGTTAAGTAGAGTTGGTCCATTCTATAAGCTGACTTATCAACTTGTCCATTTTCCCCCCAACAGTGAGCCCCTCTTACTTCTTGGGATTGACCTATGGAGGTTCGAGAAGTAAGCTGGTCGGAGCTAGGTCGGGTTATACATGGACTAAGTCGAGTCGTATAGTTATTAATGCCAAGTATGGCAGCTAACACAGTAGTCAAGGCATTGTCAGTCCGTCATCACGACGTGCCGTTTTGAGGCTCGAGGTCACGTGGGACGCATGCTGTCTTTTCGATAACACACCAATGAGATTGTGACGCGTGGTGTCATACTCAATATTGGGATCGAGCAGTGCATGGGGTCGTGCCATGTGTTGAGTCGGGGTAGCCTAGGGGACGTCGTGTAGACGCGCATTGATGGGCATCTATAATGCCACCATGTGGCACGGTCATATAAGGGAAGCCCTAACCCTTAGGGGTTTTCCTTCTGCATTTGCATTTCCTTCCTCTCTCACCTCCTTTCTTCTCCCTTGACAATTTATGGCGTCCATTTATTCTGCAACCAGGCTAGTGACTCGACCATTTCTTCTCCGTTGAGCTCCATCTCTCCCTCCTCTTGTAGTTTTTTCGATTTTCGAGTAGCTTTACTCGCCAATATCATGTCTAGCTCATTGAGCTCACGGGAGGGGCTTCTGGTGGTGACAGCGGGGCAAGCTCTCGCCTTATGGTAATGTCGAACCCACCGTCGTCGCTGGTGATGATGGCGGAGTCCGATTTCTGGTCGTTAGCGTCATGGGTGCTAGAGCAGTCTCTTGCCCAGAGGTCGGCGCTCGTGCCTAGGGCGTTGAATTTATCCCCATTGCGTAGGACATCGCTCGCGCCTAGGGCGTCCAACACATCTCCGGCCATGGGCTCAGTGGTCATGGGGTGCAACCCTTCTGGAGAGGTCGATCCAGAAGAGCCCGATGATGAGGAGGACCCGAGGGGACCGGTGCCCTCGACCTTATTTGAAGAAGAGTTGGCCGGGATCAAGCTCGGATATCATGTCCCTGCATCTGTGGTCCTTCGGTTTCCTTCACTGGACAAGCTTTCAAACTGACCTCTAAAGGGGACCGTCGCGATCTTCCAAGTCGCGCTTCAGTGTGGCTTATAGCTTCCTTTGCAGGGAATAATCAGGCATTTGCTAGCTCGCCTTGCCTTGGCCTAGGGACAGATGATCCCGAACGGGTGGAGGGCTTTATTCGGCTGTGCGGTCCTCTGCGCCGAGCTAGACCAGCCCAAGCTATCTGTGGACGAGTTCCTCCATTTGTACCAGCTGAAGCTGAACCATCTCCAGCTAGGCTGGTACTACTTCTTCACTTGGTGGAATATTAGCAGGGCCCTTATAACTGACCCCCCATCCTCCAACAAAAATTGGAGAGATAAATGGTTCTGGGCCTCTAGGTGCTGGGAGACAGCTGAGCCAAAACCGACTCCCATTGTTCCCCTGGCTTTCTCATATCTAGGTTAGCATTTCAGTAGTTGTGCTTTAATTGGTTGATCTTTACTATCATCTGACCTTTGTCGCATGTGTCTTTTATTTTAATCACACCTAAACATCCTCCTCTGCTTAGCAGCAGATCCTTTGCTCGGATCCGTGATTTGCAGAGGCTCGAGGAGGGGAAGAGGTCCTGGAGAGCACTTCTTCAGCCCGAGCTACTCCTCAAAACGAGCTTAGATTTCGCTCTTACCAGTAAGAGCTTTGGTAAGATCTTTAGCCGAGCTTTATTACTTAGAAATTTTTGAGAAAATTTTTGATATGTTGCTCGTGTCGTTACAGAGATGCCTGAAGCTCGACCCTTCCTCCATCCTCCCTCAAAGGTTCGCGCACCCCCTCGAGACGAAACGACAGTGCCGAAGAAGAAGAAACCGAAGACCTCCTCTAAGGCCAAGGGGAAGGTCGGGCCTTCTTACTCGGTCGTCCTAGAAGTCGAGGATGAGGGCATGGAGGTGGAAACCTCCTCTGGAGCGGCGGGAGCAACTGCTCCCGAAAGCATCGCTCATGTCGAGCTTCCTGCAGAGGCTCGTCTTACGGAGGGGGTGGAGTGGAAGAGAAGCAAGGAGTCCTTCGCCAGACAGTCGAGGAGACCCTTCCATGGGTAGAGCGCCACACAGTCGAGTAGGAGTATGCCACTTTGTTTGGCTCTCCCATGAACATGCTCGTCGGACACGTGTCAACGAATCTTCTTGGGGTAAGTATCTCATCCGAAATTGATTCGAATTTCACTTTTCTTGTGGTTGCTGGTCTTCACCTTGTTGCTTTTCTTATTGTATTTTGCCTCGTGCTTATTGAGGGCCCGTGCTGAGTTCGCTTGGATGCAGACTCGGGCGGAGGAGGCTGAACAACAGGTAGCTCATTCCGAAGACGATTTGCGGGATGTGAAGACAGTTCTTGAGGCCTCTTTTGCTGAGAAAGTTGAGGCAGTTGCACGGCTGGAGGAAGCCAAGGGCTTGGATGATGAGTGTCACACTTGACTTGTTGAGACCGAGGTGAAGTAGAGGAAGGAGACCAAGGCTGCGGTTGTCATAGCTCGGAAGGAGGTGGTGTAACAGCCCGGATTTCTGCCAACCTGGAACTAAACGTCCTTAGGCAATGGGCCGCTCCTAATACCTTATTAACTTGTCAGAACTGAATCCCACAGTCTAAAATCGCTTGTGAACTCATTTCTTTCACAAATCCCACCCTTCACCACCTTGTTCTTTCAATTTTCCTAAGTACCTTCACCCTAAATACTATCTTAAACAAATTAAGTATTATAACTTGGATCACCTTATATACAAACTACAAAGGCCTGAGTACCACCTCGACCAGAAATCACTTAGGATTAAATCCTTTAGAAATGAGACAAAGTAACTAAGTGCTAAACTAGATTAGCTACGAAATCCGTTTGAATCACTTTAAATACGATCTGCAAGACCTAAAACTTGTGGAATCATTGACGCTAGGTTACCTTAAAATCTAGGATCAATCTCATTACCCGACTGCTCTCGGGAGCACGTTGAAACTCTGTATCAGATCTGGACCGCACATCGGGAGTCCGATTAATACGAAGTTAAGGACTTAGGACCACCTCGCCGGGCTTGACAACCATCTCGAAAATCAAATCCAGATAGTATCCCACGGTTGTTCGCTGAGCCCGGAGCGAGAGAGTGTGAGAACACTTGTTTCTTTACAAAATAAATATCTTGAATAGTAATCTGAGACTCGTCGCTTGCGGATCAGTATTAAGTAACCAGACCGTCAGAATCTGACCAAATTACACCCTCGGATTAGGAAAAATTTCATAAACATTTACATGTACTCGGAATCTTCGATCGAGATCCACTGACCGTTGAACTGAAACTGGTCCGCCACGCGTGATCTGAGAACCCTACTGGAACGAAAACTTAATGAAACGTAGATCCGGTGTTTGTGAGCTTAAGTCCGACCTTTGGCTCAGGGAGGCCCGCCAGAAGTCCTCCGTTGAGCTGAAACCAGCCCACTTTGGCTATAACCCAAGTATACTTTGACCTGAAGTCTATTTCGGTGAAGTTTTAGGCTATATAACGACCTTAAACCCTCTCCCATTTTAGCCATACGAATTTGGATTTGAGAGAGAGAAAAGAGAGAGAAAGTGTGGAGATGTGGGAGGATCTCCCTGCCATGTTTCCCTGCCGCTCCATGAGCTCCACCACTCTGTTCTAATCACTTTTCCGGCGATTCCAGCTCTGTTTCTAGGTAAGAAACCATAACCCTAATCTGTTTTGGGGTTGTATAGGTTGTAGGTTATAAAATAGCTAACCTATTTCATTCTATAGGTTACCAAACTGCCATATACGGAAGCTTGGCAAACCTATCGGCTTCGTTACGATTCTATGATAAAAGGTGCGGACTTTAGGTGTATAGGTTATGGTTTTCAGTGTTTTTAATGTCAGATAATGATAGATTCATGATCTGCATGCAATTGCATATGTACAAAGTGCTTTCCGATTTCTATTTTGATTAAAGATGTAAATTATGGAATTTTACATATTCTAGGTATTCGTAGAAAATACCATATACGTATATTTTTTGGAAATGTGTTTGACATGATTATTTGTTGTATGAATATACGATATATGGATAAAATACTTATTTGGCGAATGGATTCGCCCAAATACATGTTTTACTAATATACACTATGTATGTAGAAATACTGTATTGTAGAAAGTACTGTATACATAAGTATTTTAGAGATGTGTTTGCCATGATTATTTGTTGTATAAATATATTATATGTGCGTAAAATATTTGCTTGGCGAAAGGACTCGCCCTAATACATGTTTGCTAACATACACTAAGTATGTTGAAATAGTGTATGTTAAGTGTTTGTGAAAATGCTTGTGTGAGTAAGTGTTTGGATGTTGATGCCTTAGGAGGGTGTTGAGATGGGATTCTCAACTACCTTAGAGACATGTATGATTTACTCCATGAGGTTGTTTACTTAAACTGCTTACTTGTGAAATATATGTGTTTGTATTCCTATTTAAGTAGTGCTTTATAATATGCTCTACAACATGCTTTATAACATGCTTCAGGACATGCTTACTTACATGCTTGAATTACTTAGTTTATCATGCTTTACTCTACATGCTACGAATAAGGTTTGATTGAGTTTGAGACTATGTCTATAGTCCAGACAGTCGGTATTAGACTTGAGATCGTGGTTGAGTTTCATGTCGCCACGTAAGATGTGTTTGACGAACCCGAGTCGTATGTCAGTTGGCGACAGTGGTTAGGCCACGCGAAGTGCTTATGCACTTCATGTCGTCCAATTGATTGTGTGCTCGAGCTAGTCAGGCTCATCATGTAACCCGATGTGTCTAATGTATGTTCACCATGTTTGGTCGCTACTGCTTGAACCTAGGGTACCAAACTTACCAGTGAAATCCCTTTTAACCATGGTACCTCGATCCGCTAAGACTCATGAGCCGGGCAGGGTAGTATGGGACACCGTGGTCGAGCTGTCGACCTACGCTGGGGCCATGTGCCTCCCCGTAGTGACCAGTGAGCAACCAGACTTGTGAGCCGATTATGGTGGTATGGGACACTATATTCGAGCTGTTGGCCTACACTACTTGATGGGTGGTGGGGGAGTGGTGCAACGATTCCGTGTAACAGCCCTGGCAGCCCTGACCGTATCCGGTGTAGTGACCTCGAGCATACTCTAAACCTATGGTGAGGCGTCGAGCCTTCCCATAGTAACAGAGTATAAGCTAGGCCTGTATTGATAAAGTGATGGGAGAGTGGTGCAACGATTCCGTGTAATAGCTCTGACAGCCCTTGCAGCGACCTAGAAACACACCATCGTATGAGATTGTCTAGGACTGACGACCCTAGAATGGATCATGTTTGGAAATGATACAAGGGATGTACCTTAGTTTCCCAATCCTGCTGTTTGAAATGGAATAATAACAACTCGGTAATCATGCTCATCATGCATTGCATGTGCCTAGAAGATGTGGAGCACTGAGGGATGAAAGCATGCCACGAACGAAGAGGGTGTCGCATGAGGGAGTATGTCGGTGAGGGCATACATCATGACTGCATTCATACTTGCATTAATAAGAGTAGTTAGGAGTGTTTGATTTTACTGCTTTATTGTTACTGCTTGACTGAATTGATAACATTTAACCTATGCTTTACTGTTCCACTGAGTTGAGCACTCACTCCCACGTTACGGGATGGTGTTGTACACACCAACCAGATTTGTTGAGTTTCAGATGATGGCGATGCTTATGAAGCAGAGCCGGACTACTTCTATGATGATGAGGAGGAGTTCTCCTATCTGTATCTCTCTGGCAGGTCTATGAAGACCTGGTATTGTATTAACGGGGCTATGATACTTAGGATAGAAGACATTACACTTCCTCACATTAGGTATATTTTAGAATTGTACTGTAATTATTTAACCTGGTAACTTTATCACACTCTGGAGACTCATCACTGTTTTTATATTATATATATCTATCATAGTCTTCCGCTTGCAATTTAAGTGTCTCTGTAGTATGATATGCTGTTTTGGCTTAATCTCACTCATGTTCAATGTACTAATACTGACAACATTCAAACATCATTCATTTTGTTGCATAAGTGATGTTCTGGAACTCGGGAGTTGAGTTTATGCTTGACCCCCGATTTTCGGGATGTTACAAGTGGTTTAAGAGTTCGTAACGTCTCAGGTGTTCCTAGACGAGAGAGAGAACCTCTTCCGTCAGGGTTACGCCGAGTGCATGAGGGCGATGAAGGAATCCTTCCCAGAGCTTGATCTCTCTACTTTTAACGAGCTAGAGTCGAGCTCTGATGGGTCAGACGATGGAGTAGCTCCTGAGGTGGCTCTAAAGGTGACTCCCAAGCAACCTTCTGACGCCTGATGCTCGGCTTTTGCAAAGCAATATTTCCTTCATCTTGTTTTGCTTCTCCCTTTTTTAGCTTCAAGCACTTCAAGCACGCTTTGCTTGTGCCTTTTTTTGGTTTTCTATACTTAGCCCTTTGTAGATCGGTATTCATGTGTTTTTCTAGGTTGTTACTACTGTAATCATGGCCTTTGGGCCTTTGTCAATGAAAATACTTCTTTGTTTTGAATTCCGGATTTCTAAACTAAGTAGGTCTTTTATTTTTTATTTTTTTTATAACTTCATATGAGTGTGTTAGTCTGAGCCTAAGTTTTTGCTCGGATGTCAGTTGAATATCATCCATAGAATTGCTAGAACTATCTAAACTAGTTAGTTTGGACGTAGTTTAGTCTTTGATCGGGCCTTGGTCGGCCATTGATCAGATCTATGTTGCCCAGACAACGGATCTTAGTTGGGAATTGATTGAATAATTGTGCTATCGCTTTATTAATGTAACTTAAAATTGAATAATACATATTGAATGTCGTATTGACTCAATTTAGGGGTAATAGATCTTCGAATGTTCGGCATTCCACGAGTGCGGGAGTAGTTGTCCAACTAGGTCCTCTAGTCGTTATGAACCAGGTCGGCTCGTATTAGACACCAGATAGGGTCCTTCCCAGTTAGGACCTAAGGTTCCTGATCCTATCTCTTTGGTATTCTGGAACATTCTCCAAAGAACCAAGTCTCCGACTCGAAATCTTCTGACCTTCACTCATGTATTATAGAAGCGTGATACCTGTTGTTGGTGAATGACAGTCCGAGTCTGAGCTAGTTCCCTTTACTCTTCGAGGAGGTCGAGATTGAGGGCCATAAGCTCGGTATTGACTTGTTCATCGAATGAATCTGTTCGAGCTGTATGTAGTCCGATTTCTATGGGAGTATCTGCCTCTGCTCCATATGCTAAGGTGAAAGGGGTCTCTCTGGTAGTTGTTTGGGCAATAGTTCTGTACGCCCAAAGGACTTTTGGGAGTTCTTCGGTCCACGCTCCTTTAGAATCCTCGAGCTTGGTACAAAGATGGTGCTTGATGATCTTATTAACTACTTCAACCTACCCGTTCGCTTGTGGATGTCGTGGGGAAAAGTAGACATTGCGAATTTCGAGGTTCTTACACATCTCCTGGTATTGTTTGTTATTGAACTATTTTCCATTGTCGGAGACGATAGTCCGAGGGATCCTGAACCTGCATATGATATTTTTCCAAACAAAGTTCGTGATCTTTTGCTCGGTTATCCTTGCTAACAGTTCAACTTCTACCCATTTGGTGAAATAGTCAACCACCACGACAACGAACTTGGTCTGACCTTTACCCAAGGGTAGCAATCCGCTAATATAGATTCCCTACTAGGAAAATGGCCATGGCCTTGCCATTAGGGTGAGCTCTTTCGGGGGTTGCCGAGGTATACTAGCGAATCTTTGACATTTATCGCATCTTTGGACGAACTTCCGTGCTTCATGCTGGATGGTCGGCCAGTAGTAACCCTATTGAAGGACTTTGTGTACTAGAGATCATCCCCCAGAGTGGTTCCCGCAGATTCCTTCATGGATCTCTCTTAGGATATATTCTACTTCTTCAGGTTAGACATATCTCAGGTAAGGAAGGTAGAATCCTTTTTTTTTATAGAGTATATCATTGAGTATGGTATATCAATCGGTTTTGATCTTCGTCCAACGTGCTTCCATTCAATCTTCGGGTAGTTCGCCTTTCTCGAGGTATTTGATGATCCGACATCTAGGTTAACTCTGAGCTAATCGGAAGCACGATGACGAGCTTGGCTTCGTTGATGCTCGGTCTGGTTTAGGAATTTGATCGGGATGGACCTCGGGATTTGATCTTCGTCTGTCGTAGCGAGCTTTGCCAACATATCGGCTTTTGAGTTCTCGGCATATGGAATCAGGGCGACCCTACATTTCTGAAACTTACCGATTAATTCTTTGGCTCTTTGGAGGTAGGCTTTCATGCATTCGTTCTTAGCTTGATAAGTGTCAGCTATTTAGTTAATGATTAGTTTTGAGTCACTAAAAACTTCAAGGTGTTGAGCCCCCATGTTTGCCGCCAATTTGAGTCCGACTAGTAAGGCCTCATATTCCGCAGTATTGTTGAAGGCTTGAAATCCAAATCTCAAGGCATATTGTATGCACGCAGAGTCTCCGGGACTATCCTGGCCCCACTTGCCTTAGAATTGGATGAGCCATGAACGTAGAGTGTCCATTTGGGAGGGTCGGGTACTGTTTGGGTGTCGGACGGTTTTGAGGTGAGTTCTGGCCTAAGTAGGTCAGTTATCGGTTGGCCAATAGTCGGATCTTGCTCGGGAGAGCATGTTAGTTCAACAATAAAGTCTGCCACTGCCTGACCCTTGATCGCAGCCCGCGGTTAGTATTTTATGTCGAACTCACTTAATTCAATTTCTCACTTAGTCAGCTGACTTGAGGCTTCAGGTTTTTGGAGGACTTGATGTAGTGGGTGATCGGTCAGAACGACGATTGAATGAGCTTGAAAATACGGTCACAGGCGTCGGGAAGAGATTACCAACGCCAGAACTAACTTTTCCAATGTGGGGTATCTTGTCTCTGCAGGGACTAAGGCTTTGTTGATGTAGTAAATCGGGAACTATTTCTCCTCATGCTCTCTAATCAACGTTGAGCTAACTGTGCATCGGACATGGCCAAATATAGCAACAGAGTCTCTCCTAGATCAGGTTTAGAAAACAAAGGTGGCGAGCCTATGTATTGCTTGAGCTGCTGGAAGGCTGCCTGACACTCTTCATTCCAGTCTACTATCTGTCTTCCCTTCAACTGTTTGAAGAAGGGGAGACACTTGTCCGTAGCTCGGGACATGAAACGGTTGACGTCCGCTACTCTCCCAATAAGCCTCTGTACATCTTTGATTGTCTTTAGTGACTGCATGTCGAGCAAGGCCTTAATTTTTTTTGGATTTGCCTTGATTCCTCGCTGACTGACCAGAAAATTGAGAAATTTTCCTGAGCTAATGCCAAAACTGCACTTATTCGGATTTAATTTCACTTGGTATTTACTTAGGATGAGGAACATTTATTCTAGGTCGGCTACATGGTCTGCAGCTATGATGCTTTTGACGAGCAAGTCGTCGATATAAACTTCCATAGTTCACCCTATTTGGCGAGCGAACATCTTGTTGACCAACCGCTAATAGGTTGCTCCCACGTTTTTCAAACCGAAGGGCATTACATGGTAACAATAAAGACCTTTGTCAGTGTAACGTCTCGAAAAAATCCATACAAAGACCCGAGTGCCACCTCAGTTAGAAATGCCTAAGGACCGTACTCTGTAGAAATTTAGGCGAAAATTAATTAAGTACTAAACTAAGTTAATCGGTAGATTTAGCTTGAACCACAATTTACATAAATGGCAAGACCTAAAACCGTCAATATCGCTAACTCATCATTATTTAAAAACCTAGGAAAAATTCCAAGAGCCTGTCGCTCTCGGGAGTACTTTGAAACTTCGTATCGGACCTAGACCGCACGTCAAAAGTCCGATGACTGTGAAACTATAGGGTTATGTCCGTCTTACTGGGCTTGACAACCATCGCGGGAATCGCGCCCAAATAATGTCCAAAAACGCACAACTTGAGCCCTGAGTAAAGTGTGTGAGAAACGCGAATACCTTTAGAAAATGTATTGAAACTTAAGTGAATTGGGTCATTCACTCTGAAATAGCAGTGAAGACTGCTTTAGTTGAAGTAAGAATATGCCAATATGTCCTAGAGGGGGGTGAATAGGACTTTTAAAGTTAATATGGTTTATTTAAAATCCTATTACACTAATCCTAATCAGCAAGCACACATTAGGATTACTCAAAAATAACTCTACTGGCTTCCAAGCCCGGTAGAGGATCCAATCACAAACTATTTTAGAAGTGAACAATATGCAAACTAGTTTATGATGGATATGACTGTGTATGTGTGTGAGGTGTGATCTCAGATATTCAGATATGGAAGTATAAAAGTAAATCACACATTCAGAAAAATAACAATCTCAAACACAGTCATTTTTATAGTGGTTCGATGATCAGTCTACTCCACTCTCGGCAGACATACTCAGCCCTTGAGTGTGCCAGATTTCACTAAGGAGGTTTAACAGTGGTTCACCTCAAACCTAAGGTTTTAAATCAGGTTCACCTTCAACCTTTACAATCTACACTGAGGCCGACTGTTTATGCTCTCACGAGCAAGGGTCAACACAACGCAACCACTTTTAGGCACACTGGCCAAGGATTTTTCGTAAGACCCTACTGGAGGTTTTACGTGGTTTACCCTAAATCCGAGGTTTCACACGGTTCATCTCAAACCTAAGGTTTTAACTGGTTCACCTTCAACCGGATGTTTATGCTCTCCACAGAGCAAGGGTCCACACAACGCACCCACCACGTACACTCCCACCGGAGGCTTCTTGCGAGGGCTTGAAGGGGTGAGAAACACCTAAGACCCAATCCTAAAAAGGAATGATCACAAGTGTCCTCTGGACTTTAGATACTTACAGATAAGTGGATGAGTCCCATTAAGCACATTGACGAAGATCTCCTCCTTTGTTGATGAAGAGTCTCCGGTCTCCTTAATCCGTAACTCAAAAGATGTAACAATGCATGGCAATGGGTTGGGTCAAGGTTATGATAAAATGCTACTCTCAAAAGATTTTCTTATAAGGAAGATAGAGCGATTTCAATCATCTATGCATTTAAGGCATCACAGCTTCATGATTTGCCATTAAGGTAGTAGTTGGAGGATCCTTGAATGCGAAATTTTATTCCCCAATCCACTCTATTGAATATCAATGGTGAGGGTGGATTAGAGGATGAACTCCCTTGAGAGAAAGGGCCTTGGGTATAAGATCTAAGGTTAAACACACAAAAGCTCTCTCTTCTTTCTCTCACAACAACACAAGACAAGTCCTCTTTATATAGGCAAAATGTTCTAATGGATATAAAACGATCACATTTATGACAGAGTTCGATATCATCAAGCTGGTTCGATATCATCGAGCGTATACTCTCGATAGCATCGATGGCCTGCTTGATGACTCGAACTCAATGTCATACGCTTTTGAAACCTTTTGCCAGCTGGTCGATGAATTGAAACGATTGTCGATGTCATCGGATTTCGAACTCTGATTCCATCGATGAGAGGTTCGATTCATCGACACTTGAAAAATGAGAGAGACTTGACTTGAAATATTTCAGGTTTTCATGAGTGATCGAGGGACCTTCGAGATCATCGGAATTTGAATGTCGATGATATCGATAGCTGTGTCGATGCATCGATAAATCAAAAGGATTTTTCATAAAGCTTGTTAGACAATTTATGTCCATGTTCGATGTAATCGATACGGAATCAATATTTGAATATCGATTTTATCGAGTGACCCCCGATCATAAATAAATCACCCTGAAATATTTTGCTAGAGAACTTGGCGCCCAAGACTGATATCATCGAAGGCCTTCCGATATCATCGAGGTTTGAATTTTGATAATATAGAGGAGGCTTCAATATATCAATGCTTATATGATATTCTTAAGAAAAACAGGGGCGTTGGAAATCTGCCTGTCGATATAATCGAGTCAACTTTGATAGACTCGAGATTTGAATATCGATGATATCGATAGGTATATCGATACATTGATAATTTCGTCCAGATGTGTATAAGGTTGTTGGACATATTTGGTCCTCTTTCGATGGTATCGATAGAGCATCGAGGACTTGACAGCGCAGGTTGATCATATCGAGATGTGTATCAACAAAATCGATAAGGCAAGAGAACTTAGAGAATTTTTCTATTTTGAAAATGTTTTCTTACCCTAAAAACCTTATAATATTCTAACATTTTTAAAGGGTTTTAGTATACCTGGTGATTTGGGACAAGGGATGTGAGGCTCAGATTTACCTGTAGTGAGCTTGCACACATCTAGTTAAGGCAGACGCTTGAATTGATCTTCCTATCAGGTTCTGTAGTCTAACTGACTCAACACTCATGCTAATTGACAAACCAGGGCACTTTCACACTCAAGCACGAAATTGAGGATTTTGGACTGTCAGTTTCTGACCAAACTTTACCCATGGGAAAAGGAAATTTCCTTGCTCATATCCGTACACTTGTTGCCCCGATCGAGTAAGTATGACCGTTGATCTGACATGGGTCCTCCACGGTCGATCAGCTAATCCAATTGCACTAAAATCATATCCTGTCATAGATCCGTGGTCAGAGAGCTTACCTTACGCGTGAGTAGTGGACCTCTAGATGAGCCCCGTTTGCTCGAAACAGGCGCCCTTGGGATACAAACTAAGTATGCCATGGCCCTGGGGCCATTTGCATCACTTCTAGGCTTATATAAAGCCTTTGTTTCATCCCATTTCTATTCCATACGAATTTCTCCAAACCCCAAGAGAGAGAAGAGAGAAAAGAAGAGAAAAGAGTAAGCAGAGAAGAGAAAGTTTGGGAGATTGTTACAGTGGTTCTCTCCCACTACTCCACACCTTGAATCACCTACCCTTTTCGCTACACGATCAGTCATGGCTACAATTTGGGTAAGAAAACCTAACCCTAATCTTGATTTAGAGATTCAGATTGAGTAATTGATAAACTAGCTAACTTATTTCATGGTTTAGGTATCCGTCGTTCCGTTTTCGTGAACGCAGAATTCGAACCGAGTCCAAATCGAGTATTCTGACGAAAGGTGCAGACTATAAACGTTTAGGTTATGGTTTCAAATGCTTTCAATGTTAGCTAATAATTTATGTCTGACTTGATTGCTGCCATATTGTCTTATATACGATGTTTTCGATATATTATACATGTGTGAACTATGTTGAATACAAGAAGCATTCCATGTGTTTGTTGAAATGTTTGATTGAACGTGAAATTGTGTTTTATGCTTGCCATGATTTTTAATCTAAGATTCATGTTTGTCATATGCTTGATGACCTCTTTTATATAAGGAATTGCTATAGTTCATGTCGTAACTAATCTAGTCTATGTATTTAGTAATGTGTAGTCTAAGTGTTTGATAAAATATTTGAATGAGAAATTGTTGATGAATTGTATTTAATAAGGGAATTGAGATATGATCCTCAATAACCTTATCCATATGTATAGTTTCCTTCACGATATCTTAATTTCATCTACACGATTTATGGATCAAATGCAAATGTTTGGTAACATGTTCAATATGTTTTGCGAAATGCTTAAATGAGGAATTCACTTGAATTATTTGTCAAATGTTGATATAATTATCACATGTATTTACATGCTACATATGAGTAAGATTAGGATTACAACGTGGTCCAGGCAATCGGTAATAATTCCCGTTTGAGTGGCCGAACTATCTTCGTCACAGTGGATACGTTCGATGAATCCGGGTCGTACGACGATTATCGACAATAGTTAGGCCACGTAGAGTGCTTATGCGCTCTATGTCGATTAAGTCAGTGTGCGCCCGTATCAGTTGAACTTGTCAAATAAACCGATTAGCCTATTGTGTGTTTACCATATATGAACACCACTGCTTAAATCTAAGGTACCCCTTACCAATGTGAAGGCCCGTTTCAACCATGGTACCACAATCCACTAAGACTCATGAGTCGGGCATAGTGGTATGGGACACCGTGGTCAAGTTGTCGGCCTACGTTGGGGTGATGAGCCTCCCCATAGTGACCAGTGAGCAACCCAAACTCGTGAGCCGGACATGATGGTATGGGACACCGTGTTCGAGCTGTCGGCCTATGCTAAGGTGACGAGCCTTCCTTTAGAGACCGCGAGTATAAACTTTGAATTTTTCTATCGACTGCTTTTCATTAGGGGTGATGCCCTACAGCTTACCTATCGTATGTGGTTAAGTATGATTGACGACCTTAGATGGATCATTCGTTTGGGGTAATGATATAAAGGGAGGTATCTTAACTTTTCGAACCAGCTGTAGAATAAGCTTAATTAAGAACTTGGTTAACACGACCATGCACCGCATTGCATGTGCTTTGGCGAGAAAGCACTTTAGGGAGGTTGTCATGCGTGAACTTGGTTGTTGGAGTCGCTTGTGAGGAAGCTTTTTGCGAGGGTATGCATCATTATTATACTCCATTCTTGCATTAACAAGAGTAGTTAGGAAGTGATTGTTGTATTGTTTTATCATTACTGCTTGATTGACTTGATCACATGTTAACATTTACCTTATAGTACCATTGAGTTGATCACTCACTCCTACCTTGGGACGGTGTTCTAAAACACCAACCAGACTATAGTTTAGGTGTAGGTGACGACGAAGTCTACGCGACAGAGTTAGACTTCATGAACGAAGAGGAAGAGTTCTCATACTGCCAGCTCTCAGGCAGGTCTATATAGACCTTGCACTGATTTGATGGGATTACAAGGATATATATGAATTAGTCGAACACTTTACATTTTGATATTCTGTATATTTTGAAACAACACTTGTATATATTCTTCCTGGTACATTTTCATACTCCGGAGTTTGTGAAACACTTTCATGTTTAAATACACTTACTTAAGACTTTCGCTTGCTTAATTTAATCACACCTGGAGTATGATATGTTGTTTTGGTATAATCTCACTCATGTTTAACTCATTAATATGGACAAAATCTGAACATCATTATCCATGTTGAATAAGTGATGTGCTGAATCTCAGGAGTAGAGCTTTTGCTCGACCCTCGAAATTCAGGGCGTTACAGTCAGTGACAAAGGTGGTCTTAAATTTATCCTTAAATGCATTACAATCTGATTGTATCCTGAATATGCATCCATAAAACTAAGCAATTCATGACCCGCTGTACCGTCGACCAACTAATCGATTCTGGAGAGAGGGAAGCTATCCTTAGGGCAGGCTTTGTTCAGATCTGTGTAGTTTACACAAACTCACCACTTTCCATTAGCTTTTTTGACTAGTACAATGTTGGCCACCCAGTCCAGGTAGTAGACTCCTTCGATGAAACCTGTCTTGAGGAGCTTTCTGACCTCTTTTTCAATTACGACATACCTTTTAGGACCAAGGGCACGTCGCTTCTGTCGAATTGATCAGGAAGATGGGTCGATGTTCAATCGGTGAGTCATGACAGTGGGATCAATTTCGGGCATGTCCTCGTGGGACCACATGAAAACGTCGACATAACATCGGAGGAGGACGACCATCTTATCACGCAGTGGTGATGTTAAAGATGACCCTATTTGAACAGTCTTAGATGGATCGGACTCGTCCAAAGGGATTAGAATGAGGTCTTCCATGGGTCAGTCTCCCTCTTGAGATTCTTCACAGAGATCCAGAGATTCAATAACCATTGCTTCTAGCGGGGTTCTCAGTGCCATCATGTAGCATTGTTGAGTGTTATGTTGATCTCCTTTCATGATCCCAACTCCCTGCTCGGTTGGGAATTTCATCACCAAGTGGTAGGTTAATACCACAGCCCATAGGAGGTACAATGACGGTCATCCAAGAATGGTGTTGTAGATAGATGGTTGGTTCACTACGAGGAAGTCGACCATCATGGTGGTTTGATTCTGTCCTTCCTCTGCTGAGAGGGAGAGCTGGATGGCCCCTTCAGGTATGACTTGTCCACCTGAAAATCCACTAAGGGAGTCTCGACGTGTTAAAGTAGAGACCGACCAACTCCCATTTTGTCGAAGGCTTGAATGAAGAGCACGTCTGCTGAAGATCCCGTATCGACAAGGATCCGAAACACTTTTCGGTTGTCGATAGTTAGAGTGATCACCAGTACATCGTCATGGGGGAAGAGGATACCTCATGTGTCTTCTTTGGTAAAGGCTATGTTGTATTTCTCCATCTTTTGTTCTTTCTAAGGTCGTCCTAAAAGCAGGACTTCTTTCTCAGGACGATTAATACTCCTAGCATGTGCTTTCCGAGTATTATTTAAATCACCTCCTCCTCCGTGGCCTCCAAAGATAGTACGAATTTCCCCAGCTAGCTAATTGTTGATCGGCTGTTACTCAGTAGCTTTGATCTGATCTCCTTCGTTGTCGATGTAATCCACGAGCTGACCATTGCGAATGAGTGCCTCGATTTCTTGCTTGAGGTCGAAGCAGTTGCTCACGTTATGCCCATGATCTTGGTGGAAGAGACAATATCTGTTTTTGCTTCTTTTGTCGAGGTTAGATTTCATCTTATTCGGTCAATGGAGAGGATGCTTGTCCTTGATCTCCATTAAGACTTGTTCTGACATCTTGGTTAGAGTATATGTCTTGAACTTACGGTCGGGCCGTTTGTTCGATTTTTGGTCATCCCGAGATCGATCATCCTTTCTCTTCTTATCGGTTGAACTGGGCTCGATCTTCGACTGCTCTTTGGCTAGAGGATTTTTGCTTTGGGCGGCGTCCCACAATATTCAAAATTCCTTAGCGTTAGCATATTTCTGCGATCTGTTTAGAAACTCGGACAAAGTGGCAGGAGGGTTCTTATCCAAAGAGGAGATAAAGGCTTATCTCTCAGCCCGCTTATGATGGCGTTCAGGGTGGTTCGGTCTGAATGTTTTCGAACTTGTATTGCTTCTAGGTTGAAGCGCTTAATGTAGTCCTTAAGGAGTTCGCCTTCTTTTTGGATTATATGAAGGAGATGAACAGGTGCTTTGAGTCTTTTCTTTCCTCTGATGAAGTTCGTGATGAAAAATTGGATGAGCTCCAAAAATGAGCTAATAGACCTCGGTTTTAATTGTTTAAACAATAGTCGAGTAGTGTCGGCCAGAGTTAGGGAGAATGCTTGATACATGACTGCATCAGAAGTGTCATGGAGTTCCATATAGATCCGAAAGGACTCCATGTGCTTTGATGGGTTGGTATTCCCTATGAAGGGCGTAATCTGAGGTAGCCGAAACCTATCCAGCAGCCGTGCTTACAGAATCTCGGTAGTGAACGGAGACTCAGTTTCCTCTATTGTGATTATTGTTGCGTTAGATCGGTACGCCTGCTGCATGTTGCTGATCTAGTCCCGTAGGCTCTTCAATTCAGCTTTCCATGGCTCCTCATTCTCATCAATGGCTTCGACCGGGGCTTTGCTGCGCCCCTTCTCATCCAACTTGTGTCGCAGGTCAGAGGCGAGTAGAGGGGTGATTTTAGAAACGTGAGATGGGATAGGCTTGGCCGGACTGTGATGCTGGCTCAGCTGAGCGCAGTATGCGCACAAGAAGGTCGGGAATGTCCATGGCTAGGCTGCCTATCTTCTTCGTCAACTCTCGGTGCATGTTGAGGCTGCATTTATTCCATCACCAGTTTTATGTAGCCCATGTTTTCCCTCATATCCCCGAATTCTCTTTTGAGGTTGTTTAAGCGGCCATTCTTGATACGAGTCCGCTGGCCACGCCTGCCGGAGCCAGAAGAGGAACCTTGATGGCTCTCCTGTGCTTGGGTTGCATTGGTTGTACTAGAGGTTCCGGAATGCGACTAGTCACAGGTGGGGTCATGATCGAAATTGCTACTGGAGGGGATTAAGCTTTCTTCTTTCCCTCTGACATTGTAGTTGTTGCTAGTAAAAGAACTGAGAATGACTTAGAATGTCATTTCCATAGATGTCGCCAAACTGTTGATGCAGTTTTCTGGCAGACCCTCCACGACTGACCCTCTTGTACCTGCACAGGCATAAAAAAGAAATAAAGGAAACCCTGGCTAATGCAGAGGACTCCCCGATGCCTAAGTCAGGAACGAGGTCTTTTATAGGGTAGGGTGTTTAGACAAGAGACACTAGTCGAATGTCAGGATAAGAATTAGCGTACCTTTGAAGGTTGGGGATACCTCTCTCTCTCTTATATATATATATACATATATATATATATATATATATATATATATATACATATATATATAGGAGAGGTAGTCCGATTAAATGTGGATTCTTCCCGATATCTTGGAGATTCATCCAGATCCGAGATCCTTAGAGATTACCGGCCCCCGAGATTACCGGGATCTAATCTTATCCCCTAAAGATTTGGTGAGAGATATTCGGGATGTTAGAGATTTCTTCGGATCTGTAGCTCGGTTGTAGGTCGGCTCCAGCATTCACCATCTTCGACCAATGTCGATAGATCAACATTCACCATCTTTGACCAATGTTTAGGTCGGGAGGTCCGCATTCCCTTTAGCTAGGCATTAATGGCCCTTGATCTTATCACGGGGCGTCGACTGGTTCTTGACCGGTCGATGGCCGATCTATGGTCGTCCAATGGCCAAGCTATGACTGAGTTATAGCCGGCTGTTAACCGATCTGGGATTAATCTATGGTTAACCTATATCTGACCTATGACTGACCTATGGCTGATTTATGGCCGATCTGTGAATGACCCAATAGGTCAGAACACAGTTTATTATAATGGGCTCGTACTCGTGTTCTTTGAGTGTCCTTATAGTTGTATCGACCTCCTTAGAGGTCGGCCTGTTTCTGGACGTAGAGGCCTTATCAGGCTCTAGTTTCACTAGGCCCGTGCTGGTTCAGTAGAGTTGGTCCATTCCATAAGCTGGCCTATTGACTTGTCCATTTTCCCCCCAACATATATATATATATATATGTATATATATATATAAATATATATAATTATTTAGCAGTTTGAAGGAATGAAATTATTTTTCTTATTATGAAATTCTTTGTACATATTTATTAGGTACTTGTATATAAAAATTAACTTTCTACTAGGCTTAAACATTTTAGTGTCAGAGCCTCATCATCTTTCGACTCTCTTCTTCTAAAGGATACAATGTCTCAGTAGTTAGCAGTAACATTGATAACATTTGGAATGATGTCACCGATTTATAAGTTTGGGTCACCGAGCTAACTGAAGCTGTATTGAAGATCTAAGAGACCCTAGATACAAGGCTATCAATGCCACCACTAGGAGATGTGCCACTACCCACTCTTGATTGAGGTGTGCCACTACCTCTTCTTATCTCTCCTTATCGAGGCCCTCCCATCATCTGTTTCCCGACGCTCATCCCCAATTAGCCCCTGATCAATTTTTGGGTTTTCAAGGGCATCCAATTCGCCTTAATTTTCCTACTTTTGATGGCACCGATCTTGTAGGGAGGATTTTTCATGCTTAACAGTTTCAGCTTCTTAATGGCATACTTGAGGATCATGTTCACAACCCTAAGTGTAGGGTCAAGATGTAGTAATAATCTCGGTGAGACCGAGGTCGAATCCATAGGGACTAATCTCGTGTGTATTCTGAAAGCAACTAGAAGTAGAACTAGAAGAAGATATAAACTTAAATCTGGAAGTATAGAGAGAGTAATTGTGAATTATTTAACTAAAACTTAAGAAATTCAAAGCTGAAAACTAGGGTTTCCAAGGATTCACTTGTAGATATCAGGGAAATCTATGCTTGATTCAAGGACACAATTAGAATCAAAGTCCTATCTTAACCCGTTGAAAGATATCTTAGTAAAACCAAATTGAACTCCGTTGACCTAATTCTCAATGGATGAGAGGTGTGAGAATTGGAAGTGATTCCATCACAAAACCATGCCCAGGAGACAATGGCTCACAATAGGATGTACCAATCTCATAACCAAACATAAGAGAATTATGAAGATTAGAAGGGATTCCATCATCTAACCATGCCTAAGGGATGATGGTGAACAACAGGATTTACTAACTTCACAATCTCAAAAAAAAAAAAATGAAAAGAGATACTCAAAGCTATCGCAGATCTATTGTAATTTGAGTCACAACAAACCATTAAAAACTGAAAGTATTTCTTACATATCAAACAAGAATCAAAGAGAGTTCAACTTAAATATATATTAAAGCAATAGAAAACATCCCATCACATTACACACTTCACCTGTTAGCCCTATCTAAGAGGTTTAGCCAACCATAGACATGATTGGAACTAAAACCCTAGAAGAAAGCATGAAAAACTAAGGAAGGAAGAAGTAGAACACTTGGCGATGACTCTCCACACTTTTGCTCCGCTCCTTAAACCCTAGATTGATTAGATATCTCCCTAGGGATGCCCTGGGGACTCCTATTTATAGTTGTGCAACACTTCCTTTTGCACCTCTTTGGAAAAATTCAGAAACTGCCTCAAATTTACGCACTCCATGTAACTCTATATAACTTCGCACGATCCGTTCGATGTCATCGAAGGTGTCTTTTATACATACTTTTTGCACACTTTTGTAGCTTTATTCGGACTCTACGACCTTCTATGTTATCGAACCTACATTCAATGTCATCGAGCATTGTTTGAAGAATCGATAATGTGTCCAAAACAGTCCAGAGAGTTATTCCAATTTCTTCAATAAATTCGATGTCATCGAAGAGACCTTCGATGTCATCGAGTAGATCTTCGATGTCATCGAGGAGTGCTTCGAGTAATTGAAAATGGTGCCCAATATATCCAGTGAGTTTTTCGAAATTCCATAGAAAATTTGATGTCATCGAGCAGGTCTTCGATGTCATCGAACAAGTTCTCGAGTCATCGAAAAATGTCTTCAATTTGTCCAACGACCAACTTGATTTTCCTTCATAAATTCGATGTCATCGACCTATGTTCGATGTCATCAAATGTGTCCTCGATGTCATCGAATGGTGCTTGATGGCACAGTTAATGAGTATACTGCACTTGTTCTTTCGGTTTCGTTCCTTCTCCATTTGGTTTTCTTGAATCTTAGGACCTTAAAATCTTCAATCTTTGTCTCGTAAGATCCATTCTTTGCCTTGATGATCTTTGAGCGTCAAATCTATGCTTTTAACACCTTTTCCAATCTAAGCTCTCAAATTCACCTTGCAACACAAACATGAGTAAAATAGGACATTCAACAGTATCATGCTCATAAAACCAAGATATAAATGGTGTCCAATATGCAATATTTGACCCTCAATAGATCACTTAACCAATTGGGTTTCGGTCCATTTGACAGGTGAGGCCATACCTTAGTATCAATGGTTGAGCAAGACCATTAGGCATCCTACTTGGGGCGCGTTCGCTCAAGCCCTATGCAGTTACTTCAACACTCCTGAAGATGAGGACTCGGAAGGATCATTAGCTATGATTTGACAAACAACAATGGTCACAATCTGGAGATTATTCCTTTCCACCTCTGCCTCCTCCACTATCCACTAATCACACCCCACCCGTCTTAAGCTCCCGAATAACTTCTGGCTAATATGTCCCAGCTTGTGAAAATTTACTACAATGAGAAGTTCGGATAGGAAGCCTTCCTTATTCACTGTTGTTTCCAAGCTTAAAGAGGATATCAAACACGACGTACTCAAAATTTCAACATAATACGACTTTATGGACATATTAAGATCAATCATCCAATCTCACTTAATCATGCCTATGCTATGGCCAGTTTGTATTGTGAATAGTCTGGGACGTTGCCACAATATCACCTTGTCCGTATAAGGTGACAAGCGGAGGCTATTCCAATTGACTAGCATTGCTTTCATTTTCGTTTCTTTCAAGAACTCGAGCAAATTTCATCAATCGTTGCATCTTTTAACCGACGATCGAGATCGTTCCCACGAGGATCGGATTACAATTTAAATTCACTGATTCTTCTTAACTACGAAACAATAAATAATAGAGTGAATTACTAACACTTCCGAGCATAACCTCTTCATTCCTTTCCACCTCTGCCTCCTCCACTATCCACTAATCACACTACGAAAATATCCCCATATACCGTCTTCTCTAATTATCCTAACCCTTGTTTTGTCTGTTGATTCACCTAATCTAGATTGATACAACTTACTCGGGCCTGAGAATGTCTCTTCCAACACCCTAGCACATAGAATTAACTTCTCCATAGGAGTGATTTCTCTTAATATATAAGCATCCCCGGTGTTCATTAATTAAGAATTTAAACCAATGGTAGAGTGACTAAAAAAACAACATGAACACAGAGAGAAGGGATTGTGTTTCAACTACAATGAGAAGTTAAATGGATAAAGAAAAACATCCTTCTCTCTCTCTCTCTCTCTCTCTCTCAAACTCTCTTTCTTTCCTCTCTTTCTTCTCTACTACTAGAAGCCGATGACAATTTCGAACTTGAGCTTGGCTCAGAGGATCAAGATGCTCCACAAATGAAAATTTCTTTGAACGCTGTTATTAGTACTCAAAATTTCAACATAATACGACTTTATGGACATATTAAGAAATGGCTAGTGACGATATTGGTTGACTCCGGTGCCATCCATAATTTTTTGCATTCGACTATAGCTAAGAAATGTGGCCTCCTCGTATCCACGCACGTGTGATTGCATGGGTACAAACATTCAAGATGGGTTTGAAGTCTTCGATACCCTCTATAAGATGGATCACCAGACGGTTGTCTACAGGTGATCACTATCTTCAATAAAAATGGACATGACAAACTTTGGGACGTCATAAGTGCTTGATCTCTTACCTTTTCAGCGCCCACTGATTTCTATTAAGCCATGCAGATCCTATTATGGTTATTGTTATTAACGGTTGTATTGTGAATAGTCTGGGACGTTGCCACAATATCACCTTGTCCGTATAAGGATTTATCAGCAAATTTTTTTCTCTCTTACCCATTTGTGGTTATGATGTAGGCCAAAATTCCACCTGTGAGGGTCTTCCCTACCCCAAAAGCACAATAGCTCGATGATGTGTGCCCCACTATCACTCAAAACTATTAATTGGAATTTCAGGGATATAACAATGTAATTTTACTTAGGAAATGAATCAATCCAATACAGGTGGCCCCAAATTGAAGATTAAGATCATTGCTTTCATAGATTTTAATATTTATGGTTAATTTATTTCAAGAACTCGAGCAAATTTCATCAACAATTTTTTAATGCAACGATTTTCTCGGATGCCTTTTTATGTACCTATTATAATATAAAGTGGACCTTGATACCCTTATGCATTTAAATATTGTTTCATTACTATGGCTGTTTAATGATATATTTGCCGAACCGCGAGGCCTTCCATTGTCCAGAAGTCATGATTATTGCATTCCACTTATCCCATTCAACACACCTACAAATGTCAGACCATACTGCTACCCACATTTCAAAAAACGAGATCGAGAAGTTAATACATTAATACACGATTCAGGTATTATCCAGCCTAATACCAATCCATTTTCCTCTCCTATTTTACTTGTTAAGAAAAAGATGGATCTTGGCGCATGCATATAGACTACTGTGCCCTTTATAGAATTACAGTTAATGATCGTTATCCTATTTCAGTTATGAACTACCGGATGAGCTACATGGGGTTATTATTTTTGTCTAAACTTGATTTGCGCTTAGGTTACCATCAGATTTGGGTAGTTGAAACCAACATACCAAAGACGACTTTTCGAACACATGAGGGCCACTATGAGTTCCTCGTTATGCCCTTTGTCTTGTTAAATGCTCCAACAACTTTTCAGAGTATTATGAATGAGATATTTCAGCCTTTCTTGCGATGCTTTGTTATGATATTTTTTTGATGATATACTTGTCTATAGAAACAATCTTATAGATCATGTGGATCACCTCATGATAGTTTTTCAGCTATTTTGCTCCAATAAACTTTTTATTAAGCGCAACAAGTGCATATTCGCCTATACATCAATTGAGTATCTTGGCCATGTTATCTCTAATGATGGCATTTAGGTTGATCCCTCAAAGATCGAAGAAATGTAGCTATGGCCAAAAGCTACCTCTCTCAAAGCACTTTGAGGTTTTCTATGCCTACCTAATTATCAATTTATCATCACAAATTTGTCAAGGACTATGGAAAAATTACAACACCATTAACAAGTATGATTTGCAAGGATTCATTTCACTGGTCACCTGAGGCTGAGACTACTTTTGAAACTCTTAAAAAGTCTCTTACCACCACCCCTTGTCTTAGCTTTACTAGATTTCTCAGTTCTTGAGTGTGATGCCTCAGGATTTGGCATTGGGATTGTCCTCATGCAAAATGGTCGTCCTTTGGCTTACCTCAGCAAAGCATTATTAGATTGCCACCTCACCTTATCTATTTATGATAAAGAGATGCTGCCAATCATATTTTCGATTTCGAAGTGGAGGCCATACCTATTGGGGCATCACTTTAAAATCCTTATGGATCATTAGACTCTCAAGTTTTTTTATGGAGCAACGGTTAACATCATTGGAGCAGTTGAAGTGGCTTACCAAATTGATTGGTTATGACTATGAAATAGTCTACCATTCCGACATGGAGAATACTGTAACTGATGCTCTCTCTCTCATAAAAATGAATATGCTAAATTTCATATGGTGTCACAACCTATATTCTCAACTCTTTCAATATTATTGTTGATTATTCCCATGATCCGGATCTTTGCACCCTTCGTGATAAATTACGTCTTAACCCTATAGAGGTCCCTCACTATTCCCTAGATAATGACGTTTTATATTATAAGGGTTGAATTGTTGTTCCTGCTAATTCTGATTGGTGTAGTAAAAAATTTCAGGAATTCTATGCTTGCTCAATAGGGGCTCACTCCAGATGTTTACCGACTTTTAAACCAATATTGACTAATTTTCATTGGAAATGAATTAAACAAGCCATTCAAAAATCCGTGGCCTAATGTGACACATGTCAGCATATAAAATATAAGACAATCACCCCTCTCAACTTATTGTAACCACTGCATATTCCCTCGGAGATGTAGGTGGATCTATCAATGGACTTCATCGATGGGCTTCCTCCTTCATGTAAAATGTCCATAATGGTGGTGGTAGATCATTTCAGCAAGTACACTCATTTCTTAACACTCGCTCACCCATACACTGCTTCCATGCTTGCGGGTGTTTTTTCTTGATGTGGCAAAGTTGCAGGGAATGCTATAACCCATCATCAATGCTCGGGGCCCCATTTTTATCAGTCAATTCTAAGACATGTTTTTTGCTTAATAGGGCATTCAATTGTGCCATAGTACAACCTACCACCCTCAGTCAATAGGTAGATTGAAGTGGTAAATGATCTGAAGTATGTGGTGCCTATTAGATAGACAAGCAAATTAGGAGTAGTCATAAGAAAGTGAACTCCTTAGCCACTATAAGACCTCTTGAACTACTGTAAATGGATTTAGTCGGACCAACTAGAATGGAGAGTAGGCGAAAAGAAATATTTTCTAGTTGTAGTTGATGACCACACTAAATATTCATGGGTAGCCTTTTTAAGAGAAAAAACGAATGCTCTTGATGAAGTCAAAAAGCTTATAAAACGCACCCAGACTGAAAGGAAATTGTTCGTGATTAGAATTAGAAGCGATCATGGAATTGAATTTGAAAATAACAATTTTAATAAGTACTGTAATGACCATGGAATACTACATAAATTTTCTGCTCCTAAAATACATTAGCAAAATGGGGTTATTGAAAGAAAAAAATAGAGTTTTACAAGAAATGGGTAGTGTAATTCTAAATAGCATGAATTTACCTAAATATTTATGGGCCGAAGCTGTGAGTATTGCATGTTATATAATTAATTGTATTTAAATTAGAACAACTAAAAACAAAACAACTTATGAATTATGGTTTAACAAAATGCCTACTGTTAACTACTTCTGAATTTTTGAAAGCAAATGCTTTATTTTTCGAGACCAAGAAAATTTGAAGCTAAAAGCGATGAGGGAATATTCCTAGGTTATGCCTTAAATAGTCGAGCAGTCGAGCATATCGGGTTCTAAATAAAAGAACTGGGGTTATACAAGTGATTTTTTATCATTGCAGGAGAGAAGATGGGATAACGAACATGGAGATCAAAGGAGGCCCGTAATGATCAAGGCAATGCACTCAAGGGGGCGTGCGCTATGAGTAGGGAATCATCTAGGCTTCTATTGTACCAAAACCCATCAAAATGTCTAAAGACCATATGCTCTTTATAAGGGAATCGAGTTCCAATGATAATAAAACAAGTATAAATGGTTCGGCTCGATTGATCAAACTTGGCCCCCTATCGATTGAGCTCTAACTAAATAGTCCAGAGAACTCGCTCGATAGTTTTAGCTGAGTTCGATCAATCGAACCTGATTACTCGAGATCGATCGAGGATCACTCGCTCGATCGATCAATCAAACTCACTTTGAGTTGGTTTGATTTGGGCAGTTTGTTTTTTAACAACTCGGGACCTCTAAAGCCCATCTAAGCATATTCTAAATGAGTTCATAAGGTTATGTGATGATGAAATAAGGGTTTACCTATTTGAGAATGGATCATCTAGAGCATAAGTTGTTTTGGGTATAGGGTTAGTGTCACTAGGGAACTTCAATTTACCTAATATTCACTTCTTTGATGCCCCAAGTATTCATGTGTATTCGGTTTTTAGTTTCTAAGGGCTCATCTGACTTATTGACATATAGACGCATGTGATTGACAAACAGGTATAGAAATCAATGCCTAACACTATGATGTGTGTATTGCTAAAAATATTTATAACAAATAGTGGTTGTGATTTTTCTTTTAATTTATCTATGGATATTGAATCGAGGTGATTAAGGTACAAGATTACTTTTGATAGATTCACCTATCTAAGTTAGAAGTGGGTCATTTCTTTGAGATAAGGGCTAAATCTCTAGAGCACTCCATAGAATGGAAGATGGCGTCAAACCATTTAATGTACCAGCCGATTAATGTTTTTACAAATCATTAAAGGATTATATGTGTGACTTTGATGGTTCCATCAAATAAGGCAATGTAGTTCAAGTCATTCCTCACTATATGCCTTGATGAACTTTGACTAGTTACACTAAGTAAAGGATCAAGTAAAAAAACACCTTATTTATACATAAAACTTTCTTAGGTATAAAATAAACTCTGTCTTTCTAAGGTTCTAAAATAGTGAAGGTTATATGAGACGTATATTTCAAATAAGTGGGAGATTGTTGAATGTGTGTTTAAAACTTATAAGTTAAATGAAGGACTATTCGATGACATCGAAGGCAGGTTCGATGATATGAAAAGTTACGCAGCGCAAAAAGGCACGACTTTTAGATTCAAGTTACGTTCGATGACATCGAAGGCGTTACGCAGACTCTGTAAATTTGAGGGGGTTTTCCAAAATTAGACGGACAAAGCTATAAATATGGGTTTTCTTAGGAGTAGCTGAAAGTGCACCTACTTGTGCCCTGGTTTGTAAAGTTATGTGAATGATGGGTCAGACTGTCTACAGAGCTCGATAGGAAAATTATTTCAAGCGTCTACCTCAACCGGATGTGTGGAAGCTCGCAATAGGTAAATCATAGCTTCACATCCCATGTCCTAAAACACCAGGTGATTAAAACCCTTAAAACAAGATAGACATCTTAAGGTTTTTGTGGTGAGAAAACTTTTTTAGGAAAATCTCTATGTTTTTCTCGTTTTGTCGATCTTATCGAAACACCCTCGATATGATCGACCTGCACTGTCGATGTCCTCGATACCTTAACGATACTATCGATAAGAGGACCAAAAATGTCCAGCAACTAAATATTCATCTGGATGGATTTATCGATGTATCGATACACCTATCAATATCATCGATAAAAGCACTAATTATGTCCAGCAACTTCACAACATAACTGGACGAATTATCGATGTATCGATACACATATCGATATCGTCGATATTCAAATCTTGAGACCATCAAGAGTGGCTCGATAAGATCGACAGGCAGATTTTCGGCGCCCTGTTTTTTAAAGAAAATTGTAAAATTCTTCAATAGCATCGATGCTCTTCCGATATGATCTAAATTCAAATACCGATAAGATCGGAGATCCATCGATGATCTCAATAGTGGGCACGCATTTCTTACAACAGATATTTCAGGTTATTTTTAACTATGATCGGGAGCCCTTCGATAGAATCGATATTTAAATATCGATGATATCAGCACCAGGTCGATTGCATCGATCTAGGACACAAATCGTCCAGCAAGCTTAAAGTCAAATCCGCTGGATTTATCGATGCATCGACTCTAATCTCGATATCATCGACATTCAAATTCCGACGACCTCAATGGTTCCCCCAATCATTCTTGAAAACCTAAAATATCTCAAAGTCAAGTCTCTCATATTTTTCATGTGTCAATCAATCGATCCTGTCATCGATGAAATTGGAGTTTAAAATTTGATGACATCGACAACTATTTCGATTAATCGACCAATTGACAAGAAGTGTCAAAAGCGTATGACATCGAGACCGAGTCATCGAGCAGACCATCAATGCTATCGAGAGTATACGCTCGATGATATCGAACTCTATCATAAATGTGACCATTTTACATCCGTTGGAGCTTTTTGCCTATATATAGAAGACTTGTCTTTTGCTGCTGTAAGAGAGAAAAGAGAGAGCTTTTGTGTGTTTCAACTTACATCTTATACCCTAAGCCCTTTCTCTCGAGGGAGTTCATCCTCCAATCCACCCACACCATTGATATTCAATAAAGTGGATTGGGGAATGAACTTTCGCATTCAAGGATCCTTTAGTTGGGATGCCTTGAATGCATAAGATTGGAACTACTCTACCTTCTTTATAGGTAAACCTTTAGAAAGTAGGATTCCATCTTAACCTTGACCCAACCCTAAGCCTAGTCTTGGTATATCTTTTGTATTGCAGATCAAGGGAGCAGAAGACTCTTTGTCAACAAGGAGGAGGAGGTCTTCGACATTGTGCTTAACGGGACTCATCAACTTATTTGTAAGTATCTAGAGTCCAAGAGGACACTTGTGATCATTCCTTTATAGGATTGGGTCTTAAATGGTTCTCACCCTTTGAAGCCCTTGTAGGAGGCCTCCGGCGGGAGTGTACACTGTGGGTGCATTGTGTGGACCCTTGCTCTGTGGAAAGCATAAACATCTGGTTAAGAGTAAACCAGTGAAACTCCAAGGTTAGAGGTGAACCGATTAAAAACCTCTGGGTGTGTTGTGTGGAACCTTGCTCTATGGAGAGCATAAACATCTAGTTAGGAGTGAACCAGTGAAACTCTAGGGCTAGAGGTGAACCGAGTAGAAACCTCCATGTAAAGGTTGAAGGTGAACTTGATTTAAAACCTTAGGTTTGAGGTGAACCTTGGGAAACCTCCTTAGTGAAATCCGGTACACTCAAGGGTTGAGTGCGACAGCTGGGAGTGGAGTAGACTCATCGTCGAACCACTATAAAATGACTGTGTTTGTGATTGCTTTTTATATATGTGATTCATGACAATGCATTTATATTTATATATCTGATCACATCTCACACATATACACAGTCACATCAAACATAGACTAAGTTGCATATTGCTATATCTTGATTAGTTTATGATTGGATCCTCTACCTGGCTTGGAAGCTAATAGAGTTACGTTTGAGTAATCCTGAAAATTGTATACATGATAGGATTAGAGTGATAGGGTTTTTTAATATAACTCATAAATCTTCAAAAAGTCCTATTCACCCCCCTCTAGGAGATATTGGCATATTCCGACTTCAACTCAAGCGGTCTTCATCGCTATTTCAATCGGTATCAAAGCAAGTCTCTCTTCAAGGGCTTCACCTCCTACAGCGTGATCTTGACTGAAGTTTGGAATATGGCCAAAGGAGAGGGCTCATTAGTCACCAGGCCTCCAGTATTTGACAGCTCAAATTATGCATACTGGAAGGCTAGGATGCACTACTTTCTGAGATCTTTGGATCATGACGTTTGGGATATAGTTGAAAGTGGATATGTACCACCTACTGAACAAATTGTCCTTGATAGTGGCATAACAATCTCAAAGCCCAAACCCAAGGAAAAGTGAACAACATTCGACAAAGAAAGGCAAACATCTGAAGCCAAGGTTATGAATGTTATCTACTGTGCCATGTCCCAAGATATCTTCAATCAAATAAGCATGTGTGGGACATCTAAAGAAGCATGGGATCTCCTGAAAACAACCCATGAAGGCACAAGTACTGTGAAGCGATCCAAACTACAACTCTTGACTTCACGGTTCGAAAATCTCAGAATGGAAGAGCTGAGACATTTATGGAGTTCTTTACAAAGCTAAACATTATTTGCAACTCCATGGGTGAATTAGGTGAGAAAGTTCCGGTACCGAAAATATGTAGGAAAATTCTAAGATCCCTATCGGAACGGTTTAATCCCAAGGTAACAATAATAAAGGAGTGTAGGAACATAGATGAGATGAAAGTAGAAGAACTAGTAGGTTCCCTACAAACTTTTGAACTACACTTCACTCAATCCCAAAAATCCAAAAACACTGTCTTAAAAACTTCAAAGAAAATAATACATAAGGACAGTGGAAGTGAAAAGGAAGATGAAGATGAAGAAGTGGCTTTGCTGGCACAAAGATTCAGAAGATTCTTTCAAAAGAATCACGACCATCCCTCTAGAGGTAGAAAGGTGAACAACATACCTCATACAGGCAAATTTGGTAAAAGAACCAAAGAACCTCAATGCTACACTTATCACGAGTATGGACACCTATCTATCGAATGCCCAAACAGAAAAACCAAGGGCAAGGTTATGGCCGCCACGTGGGATGATACTGAGGAGTCAAATTCAGAATTTAGAGACTAAGAAAGTGACGGAGATCAGAAATCTTTGAAAATACTCATGATCTCCACTGCTTTAATCATCCCCACTGAATCTAAGAATGAGAAAGAACAGCTATCCACTGAATCATTTTCATCTGACAATGAGGAAACTGAAGGAAAAGAAGAAGAAAAAATTGAAGAGGATAAACTGCAAGATGCCTATAATCAACTTTATATTCATAGCATCAATATCCTCAAAAGACTCGGAATAGCGGAGAACAAAAGCAAGTTGCTGCAGAAAGACTTGGATAAAGCATTGGAAATCAACACACATGTGATAAATGATTTGCAGTAATATCATATGGATAATGATAACTTGAATAAGTTAATACTCTTCTTAAAAATGAGTCTGAGAAACTGAACAAACAGGTTGAGCAATTAAAAGATAAAAATATGCTTCTTCAAAATGACAATCATATACTCCTGTTTGATTTAGAAGAATCCAAGAAGATAGCCAAGATAAACTACAAGTTTTCCCAAAGCGGTAAAAAGCTAGAAAAACTGTTAGGAATGGGAAGACCTGGAAAGGATAAAAGTGGGCTTGGATATGAAAAACATAAATCAAAGACTAGAAATGCAGCTCCCAAAAATGAAAAATCTGCTGCTTCAGGAGTAAAATCAGAACAACTCCAGTATGTCATTTGTGTGGTGATTCAGGACATTATAAATTTGAATGCATAACACTGAAGAGGACTCAACCCAACTCTGGTTAGAAACATGGAAATTCATTTACCAGAGAAATACAAAAAGTCAAAAGTCTTCTTGGGAATGAGGATAAAAATGCCTGTGCATCACCACCCAAATTGGTTAACAAAAGTAAATGGGTAAGAAAGAAGTAGTACAGATCATGTTTCAAGATCTGAACATGTGCTAAAATGAGATTTTTTTTTTAGTCTGAAATGATAAATCTAAGGTCCTTTATGTCAATCTTTTGTATATAAACATTTTATATGTTTATAATTTTGCTGTGTACAGTGATTGTACATAATTTTTCCAAGTATACTATTGTTTCATAGAAATATTAAGAGCATACTTGAAGGATTGTCTGAAAATATAGAATCATCCATCGGCGATTGGACTATCGATATGACATTCTCGACTCATCGATAGAAGATTGATATTATCGACACCTCTTTAGGATATGAACAGTTGGATGGCCAAGAATGATATTGAAGACAGACTCGATTGTATTGTTAAGCAATTTCTCGATGTTATCGAAACAATGATCGATCATATCGAAAGATGTCGCCCGATAAAAGCAAGAGAAATGAAAAAGGGGGTCATTTTCTCAAGGGTTTCACTGTCACTTTCTCTGCTCGATTCTCTCAACCAAACCAGTTGAAGCTACGTTAGATTACTCAAATCATTGTACAAATCCAGTAATACCCTTCTAACAAGTCAAGAGGCCTTTCTATTTTGGGTATTTGCCATTTTTTGTCATTAAAAAAAAATTTTTTGTCGTCTTTCCCAAATCTCTCAACTTTCTATCTAACGTATGGGAAAGGACAAAGGGGTTGTATCCGGTCAGGGAGAGTCTTCAAGGGCTACACGAGAAAAAGTCCTCGCATCTAGAGAAAGATCGAGGGCCCCGGAAAGTGGGATCCCCACTTGACAAAGATCACAGACTTTGCGAGTGGGTCCCAAACCAAATCGCCGGCACCACCTCTTCCAACAGGAGCGAGTTCACGACCCCCCAAATACATGGGCAGGAAGCTTATTCAAGAAAGAAGGGTTGACAGGGAATGCCTCAAACCATACAAATTGGAACCCTTGTTTACCGCAATAGATTGGCTGCCTGTTCTGAACTTTGGTGGGCCATGCCAACTTGAGAGAACACGCAACTTCCTTGCTGCGTGTCATTCACCAGTGGCTGACCCTCCTTTGTTCATGGGTGGTGATGATGCATTTATCACATCGGCTATAATAGTTGAAACTATCGGACTCAACATGGTCCTAGAAAGTATCCCAGAAATGAATCTAGATGACATGGACATTCGATCCAGGGTTACGAAGTATCTGTGCAATGGTAGGGACATCCCCTGGCATTAAGGGAATGCATTAAAAGCTAGGTATATGGATCCTAGATTTCGAATCTTGCATGGTATCTTCGCTACTAACATCTATCCCCGAAGTACCAACAGATCTGATCTCACCGGGCTCATGACCATGATCGTGTACTCTGTTGCCAAAGGTTCAAGGATCTACCTGCCATCTATCATTGTCTCCCAGTTGGTAAATGCCATTCACACATCTAGAGATCTCCATCTGCCGTACCCCTGGATTATTAACATGCTATGCGACAAAATCGGGTTTCCATCAACTACTGATCCAGTATTCCCGCTCCAAGTTTTCAATAAAAGAAATATCCGGAGAATGGACTTGGAGTGTCATGAATACAAGGAGAACCCGGAGGAAGAAATCCAGGTGGAAGAAGCTGAAGGAGAAGGTGGGGATCCTATGGAAGAAGTTGCAATGGGTGAAGATGCACCTCCTGGACCTGACCTAGCTCCGTCCACATCATCAGCTGGGCATGGCAAAAGGTTCAAACTGGACATAATCGGGGCAATACAGAGAGATATTCATTCTGTACGAGAGTAGCTGACTGTCTTGCAGCGAGTCGTCCACAAAGTGCAGCAGTTGGTGCAACAGCTGGTGGATCTGATGACGTGCCGACGAGACAACACGATACCATCTCACTTTGCTCCGTAAGGCCAGTTCATACATGCTATCATACACACTTTACTCTTATCTCGCGTTTGAACATCAGTATCTTTTTGGATGTTCTTTGCTTTCATTGGTGTGCATGTCAGCCTTCCAGATGTTTTTTTTTTTTTTTTGTAGTATATGCCCAAGGCTGGGCTTATGTTGATGGATGTTGTTGGGTGCCCATATGCGGGCTTGACAACTTTTTTGTTACTACTGTGTGTGAAGCAATATATATTTTTTTTGGATAGGACTGAACATTTTTTTTGTTTGGAATTTACTGCTGTCTAAGGCAGTTTTGGTTCTTTTATGGCTGCACAAAATTCATATCTTTTATTGCCATATATGTGTTAATTTTCCCTTGGTTTATCAAGTTATGGTTTGCATATGATTGAAAACTGCCATATCTTATCTAATATGCATTCATTCTGAGATTGATGTTTGGCTAAAATGCATTAACTTTTAAAACATCAATGATTTGCTTCTGCCTGATGGTTCTCCAATATGCTTTAACACTTCAGTCAATATCACTTACTATACCTTTGCCAATGACTGACAAGAAGGGGGAGAATAGTTCAAAACACCCCGAGCGGAAAATTGTACGTCTAATGTTGTTGCAGGTGTTAGGGGGAGCAGCTGCACCAAGAAAGTGGGAGTTTTTGAAGTAAGGGGGAGCTGATACTTCTAAAATGTGTACATGGGGTAGAAAAATTGTAAAATTATGTAAATGCATGTACACACAATTTAGGGTGTGTCTAGAAGTATTCTAGGGTGTTTTGGGTATTTTGTCACGTAATTGACAAAGGGGCAGATTGAAAGTGCACCTACTTGTGCCTTGGTTTGTCAAGTTACGTGAATGATGGGTCAAACTGTCTACAGAGCTCGATAGGAAGATTATTTCAAGCGTCTGCCTCAACCGGATGTGTGGAAGCTCGCAATAAGTAAATCATAGCCTCACATCCCATGTCCCAAAACACCAGGTGATTAAAACCCTTAAAACATGATAGACATATTAGGGTTTTTGTGGTGAGAAAACTTTTTTAGGAAAATCTCTATGTTTTTCTCACCTTGTCGATCTTATCGAAACACCCTCAAAATGATCGACCTGCACTGTCGATGTCCTCGATACCTTAACGATATTATCGACAAGAGGACCAAAAATATCTACCAACTAAATATTCATCTGGACGGATTTATCGATGTATCGATACACCTATCGATATCATTAATAAAAGCACTAATTATGTCCAACAACTTCACAACATAATTGGACGAATTATCGATGTATCGATACACATATCGATATCATCGATATTCAAATCTCGAGACCATCGAGAGTGGCTCGATAAGATCGACAGGCAGATTTCTGGCACCCCTGTTTTTTAAAGAAAATCATAAAATTCTTCGATAGCATCGATGCTCTTCCAATATGATCTAAATTCAAATACCGATAAATCGGAGATCCATCGATGATATCGATAATGGGCGCGCATTTCTTACAGCAGATATTTCAGGTTGTTTTTAACTATGATCGGGGGCTCTTGGATAAAATTGATATTCAAATATCAATGATATCAGCACCAGGTCGATTGCATCGAACTAGGACACAAATCGTCCAGCAAGCTTAAAGTCAAATCCGCTGGATTTATCGATGCATCGACTCTGATCTCGATATCATTGACATTCAAATTCTGATGATCTCAACGGTTCCCCCGATCATTCTTGAAAACCTGAAATATCTCAAAGTCAAGTCTCTCTCATTTTTCATGTGTCGATCAAACGATCCTGTCATTGATGAAATCGGAGTTTGAAATCCGATGACATCGACAACTGTTTCGATTCATCGACCAATTGGCAAGAAGTGTCAAAAGCGTATGACATCGAGACCGAGTCATCGAGCAGACCATCGATGCTATCGAGAGTATACGCTCGATGATATCGAACTCTGTCATAAATGTGACCGTTTTATATCCATTGGAGCTTTTTACCTATATATAGAGGACTTGTCTTTTGTTGCTGTAAGAGAAAAAAGAGAGAGCTTTTGTGTGTTTCAACTTACATCTTATACCCTAAGCCCTTTCTCTCGAGGGAGTTCATCCTCCAATCCATCCTCACCATTGATATTCAATAGAGTGGATTGGGGAATGAACTTCCACATTCAAGGATCCTTCAGCTACTACCTTAATGTCAAATCATTAAGCTGGGATGCCTTGAATGCATAAGATTGGAATTACTCTACCTTCCTTATAGGTAAACCTTTAGAGAGTAGGATTCCATCTTAACCTTGACCCAACCCTAAGCCTAGTCTTAGTATATCTTTTGTGTTGCAGATCAAGGGAGCAGAAGATTCTTCGTCAACAAGGAAGAGGAGGTCTTCGACATTGTGCTTAACGGGACTCATCGACTTATTTGTAAGTATCTAGAGTCCAAGAGGACACTTGTGATCATTCCTTCATAAGATTGGGTCTTAAGTGGTTCTCACCCTTTGAAGCCCTCGTAGGAGGTCGCCGGCGGGAGTGTATGCTGTGGGTGTGTTGTGTGGACCCTTACTCTGTGGAGAGCATAAACATCTAGTTAGGAGTGAACCAGTGAAACTCCAGGGTTAGAGGTGAACTGAGTAGAAACTTCTGGGTGCGTTGTGTGGACCCTTGCTCTATGGAGAGCCTAAACATCTGGTTAGGAGTGAACCAGTGAAACTCCAGGGGTAGAGGTGAACCGAGTAGAAACCTCCATGTAAAGGTTGAAGGTGAACCTGATTTAAAACCTTAAGTTTGAGGTGAACCCTGAGAAACCTCCTTAGTGAAATCCGGTACACTCAAGGGTTGAGTGTGACAGCCGGGAGTGGAGTAGACTCATCGTCGAACCACTATAAAATGACTGTGTTTGTGATTGGTTTTTATATATGTGATTCACGATAATGCATTTATATTTATATATCCGATCACATCTCACACACATACACAGTCACATCCAACATAGATTAAGTTGCATATTGTTATATCTTGATTAGTTTATGATTGGATCCTCTACCTGGCTTGGAAGCTAGTAGAGTTACATTTAAGTAATCCTAAAAATTACATACATGATAGGATTAGAGTGATAGGGTTTTTTAATATAACTCATAAATCTTCAAAAAGTCCTATTCACCCCCTCTAGGAGATATTGGCATATTCCGACTTCAACTCAAGAGGTCTTCACCGCTAAGCAGCCTCCCAAGAGTTTTTCTTCCTTCCTTATTTATTTTTAATGCTTTCTTTTAGGGCTTTAGATCCAATCATGTCTATAGTTGGCTACACCTCTTACATAGGGCTAGGAGGTGAATCTTGTAGCATGTTGGGATAATTTTATTTCTTTGATTCTTATTTTTCTTGAACCTTATTGATTTCTAGTTTGGTAATAAAAGGAATATTTTCAGTTTTCTATGATTTATTATGACTCAGATTGTAATAGATGTTGTGATATAGTTTTGGATATATTCTTTTCCTGTTTTGAGATTGTGAGATTGGTAAATCCTGTTGTTTACCATAGTCTCATAGGCATAATAGGGTGATGGAATCCCTTCCAATCCTCATAATACTCCTTCAATAATGACTAGATCAATGAAAAGTTCAGATTTGGTATAATTACTTCATCTTCCAATTCGGTAGGATAGGACTCCAATTTCAATTGTGTTACTTGAATCAAAGTGAGGTAGCATCCTGATAGCTACAAGTGGATCTGTGGCACCCTATTTCCCATCTTCTGATTGATAGTTTAAATCAATATTATTCACAATTACTCTCTTTTATTGCAGATTTAGAGTTATATCTTCTTCTAGTTCTAGTTCTAGTTCTAGTTACTTTCAGAATACGTACAATATTAGTCCCTATGGATTTGACCTTGGTCTCACTGAGATTATTAATACATCGTGACCTTACACTTGGGGTTGTGAACAAGTCTTTGATGCCGAAGACAGTTCGATGATATCAAAAAATACAAAAAATCAAGTCTGGCTGCTGGACTAATTTGATGCAGTTCTCGATGACATCAAATCCCTGTTCAATTGCTTGAAGACCTGTTCGATGACATCGAACTTTTTTGCAGATTTTTGGAGCAACTCGCTAAAACACTCCAGACACATTCTTGATGGATCGAACACCCTTCGATGACATAAACAGTGCAAATTTATGTACTTTGCACTTTCCACTTCCTTCTTTCTCCACTTGGTTTCCTTGGGTCTTGGGGTCTTGAAATTTTCAATCTTGGTCTCTTAAGATCTATTCTTTTCCTTGCTGATTCTTGAGCATCAAATCCAAGCTTTTAACAAGTTTTTTGGAAAAACTTTGATCTCATTGAACCGACCCTTTCACTGTTACTAATATCTATCCTCATAAGCCCGTTGAGATAAAGAATCCAACGAATGACAATGTTTTCAAAGTGAATGGACATCGTCTAAAGCCATTTATTGAGAAGTTTGATTTAGAGGATATGTTCATACCTCTGATTAATCCTGTAATTAGGATTGACCTCCTAGTCTGATGGAGGTATAGTTAGGTTTATTGCTTTCATAAGATTTAGGATTAGGATAGTTTGTTTTTCAGTTAGTCTTCAAGCTAACCCATCTATATGTTGAGAACTTTGGAAAAGCTTCAATTCTCCTTCTTCAGGTACTACCTTTCCATCATTTCTCCGTTCTTTTCGTTGTCTCATGTTCATTTCTTTTACATTGAGGATAATATAAATTTTAGGTTGGGGTGTGGATTAAGTAAACTAATCAGTAATTTCGTAATCTTTAAGCAAAATTTTTAAAAATTTTCAATTTTTCAAGAAAAGAACTCCTTGGAAAATAAAATCTTGTGTAATTAAGAATACTTTGGGTACGATGATAAGATACAAATTGAATTTTGAATTGTTGGAGTTTGATCAACTAAGTAGACTATCACTTAAGTTCTTTCATTTAAAATGATAAGAGGAAGTTTGAATATCATGTTGACCTAAATCACAAGACACATTTAGTTTATTTTCTGTGAATTGTCCTATAATTTTTTATTATTAGTATGTAAATCATTGATAGATGTTGAGAATTAAGTCTGGAGAATTTTATCCACCTTACAAAGATGAAAAAAACCAGTTAAAAAATAGTGAGATCGACAAAAAAGGTCATGTATAATGAAAAGACTGGAAAAGAATGAAAAGAATGAAAAGAGTGAATAAATGAAAGTGACTATTGATATAAAATTAAAAACTAGAAAAAGAAGGAAAAGGGGAAAAGTTTGAAATTAGCTATTAATTATTCAATCAATCTTAAGGTGATGAGCATGGCTAACATTATGAAATAATAGTAGTTTTATGGAAAGTAAGTTGGAATTCACTGAGCACATTGGAAAAACCTGATATGTGAACTTATGCTCCTAAGTAACTGATAAGGAACCTATTTGATTGATTGATCATATGATTCGGCTCTAGGTTTTCAAAATTTCACTCTTACTTCTTTGAAGTGTACTCATTCATACTTGATTGCACAAAAGATTATTTTCTGAAAGAGGTTTGAACATTGAGAATTGAGAATTCTTTCACACATGTTTTGCTTAGGCCTAGCAAAATGATGGTTTGGGGGTGTGTTGAGTGTCAAGTATTGCATATTTTCCCTATTTATATCTTGGTTTTATGAACATGATAATGCTTAATGAGTATATTTTATACATGTTTATATTACGAGGTGAGTTTAAGATCTTGGATTGAAAATAATGTTAAAAGCTTAGATTTGATGCTCAGGAATCACCAAGGCAAGGAATGGATCTTAGGAGACCAAGATTGAAGATTTCAAGACCCTAAGACCTAAAGAAACCGAGTGGAGAAGGAAGGAAGTCGAAAGTGCACAAGTGCAGAAATTCACATTGTCTATGTCATTGAAGCTAGTCCTTGATGGCATCGAAGGCAGTTTGATAACAACGAAAAAAATATAGAAAATCAAGTCTGATTGTTAAACTAATTGGATGCAGTTCTTAATGACATCAAAACCCTTTTCGATTGCTCGAAGACCTGTTTAATGACATTGAAGGTAGTTCAATGACATCGAACTTTTTACAGATTTTTGGAGCAACTCACTGGAACACTCAGGACACATTCTAGATGATCAAACACCCTTTGATGTCATAAACAGTGTGAATTTCTGCACTTTACATTTTTGACTTCCTTCCTTCTCCACTTGGTCTCCTTGGGTCTTGGGGTCTTGAAATCTTCAATCTTAGTCTCCTAAGATCCATTCCTTGCCTTGGTGATTCTTGACCATCAAATTAAGCTTTTAATAAGTTTTTTCCAGGAAAACTTCTATTCGTTGGACCGACCCTTTCACTGTTACTAATGTCTATCCTCATGGGGCCGTCGAGATGAAGAATCCAGTGAATGACAATGTTTTCAAAGTGAATGGACATCGTCTAAAGCTATTTGTTGAGAAGTTTGATTCAGAGGATATGTCCATAGCTTTAATTGATACTGTGTATCAGGATTGACCTCCTAGTCTAATGGAGGTGTAGTTAGGTTTATTGCTTTCATAATATTTAGGATTAGGATAGTTTATTTTTTAATAAGTTTAGTCTTTAAGCTAACCCATTTATATGTTGAGAACTTTGGAAAAACTTCAATTCTCCTTCTTTAGGTACTACCTTTCCATAGCTTCTCCTTTCTTTTCGTTGTCTCATGTGCATTACATGTTCATTTCTTTTACATTGAAGACAATGTAGATTTTATGTTAGGGGGTGTGGATTAGGTAAACTAATCAGTATTTTCTTATTCTTTAAGCAAAAAATTTCAATTTTTCAAGAAAAGAACTCTTTAGAAAATAAAAGCTTGTGTCATTAAGAATGCTTTGGGTATGATGATGAGTGATGGAATACCTTCCAATCCTCATTGATTTCTAGTTTGATATTAAAGGAATATTTTCAGTTTTCTATGATTTATTGTGACTCAAATTAAAATAGATGTTGTGATAGCTTTGGATATCTTCTTTTCCTATTTTGAGATTATGAGATTGGTAAATCCTGTTGTTCACCAGTCTCCTGGGCATGGTAGGGTGATGGAATCCCTTCCAATCCTCACAATACTCTTTCATTGAGGATTAGATCAATGAAAAGTTCATATTTGGTATAATTACTTCATCTTCCAATTGGGTAGGATAGGACTCCAATTCCAATTGTGTTTCTTGAATCAAAGCGAGGTAGCATCTTGATAGTCACAAGTGGATCCTTAGCACCCTAGTTCCCACCTTCCAATTAATAGTTTAAATTAACATTATTCACAATTACTCTCTTTTATTCAAGATTTAGATTTAGATTTTCTTCTAGTTCTAGTTCTAGTTCTAGTTACTTTCAGAATACGTACAAGATTAGTCCCTGTGGATTCGACCTCGATCTATCCGAGATTATTACTACATCGCGACCCTACACTTGGGGTTGTGAACACCTACTATCATATATCTTGTGAACCAAGTTTACGACACATGTATCTTCATTATGACACATATATGTATCCACCAATGAATGCATGGATGTATTTGTTCATAATCATTCATACATGTTATTTACACCCATTTTTGGTACCCTGACATGGACCAATCAAAGCCCGCCACATGTTAATACAACGAAACTATAACTAGCGCAACACATAGTCTAACCTAAGAGTATCATTACTCATGTTTCCTTCAATAATATGCATTCTATAATAAATACAAAGGCACAAGCCCTTATACTTGTTTTTTGGAGAATGAATGCAAAGGCACAAGCCCATATGCGATGTGGCCACATTTATCATGCCTATTAATGATGCAAGGTGCTCGGCACATTTATAAGAGACCCATTGGAGAATAGATCTTATCACAAATCTAGTAATGATCTTCTTGGTGAAGTCATCTCTCACGGTCCTTTCAAAATGGGAGATCTTCCTAGAGACTTTCAAAGAGACTGGCGCATTCTAGAAGATTCTAAAGATCTAAAGATCAGACCGGTGTTTGAGTGAACTCAGCTGCGACTTGGACCCAAATCGAGAGAGACAGACACATCAGTCCAATTAGAACATTCTCCCCATACCTTAATCAGAATTAAGAGAATGGGAGAATTATTCCAAAATCTAGTTTGGTTATTCTATAATAAAAGGTATGGGAGATCTTGATGTGATAGATCTTATCCATCTATTCCTTCCAACTCTCTGAACCATTAAGGTGATAGGATCCAACAGGTGAGCGACCTTGATTTCGTAGTGTGGTCCCTTCCAGATCAGCCCATGAGGTTCCCGGAACAGTAACATGAACCTGCAAATCAGTATTCAACAATCCACATCTATACAAAACTCCCCCTTAGTACATAAAACATATCATATCCAATCTCCATACATATGAGACATATCCAAGCAAGTGAACATATCCAGTCTCCCCCTTTTTGTCATAAGAGGACAAAGGAAACATAGAACAAAGAGACTAAGGAGAATAAATTAGAGAGATAGATGAGAGATAGCAAGATAAGATATGAGATAATAGCATAACTAATGCACATAATTCATAAACTGAGTTTAAAGCAAAACAAGCACAATTGTAGTAAAGTTATTACAAATTAGATAACAAAAAAAAAAACTAATCTGAACCAGATAAAGGAGCAGTGATGGAAGGATCGAGTGTATGCATGCCTTTGTTCAAGCGTCTAAGATATTTTTGCATGTACTTGAATTGTAAATCATGAGCAACAGACATGTTTTCCATCCTAACATTTATATTTTTAACCTTATCCTCCAATGCATGCAGATGTGCATTAAAGTTGGAAAGCTCATAATCTGGATCATTCGTAGAATCAGAATCAAGTTCTTCAAAGATATTATCCATATTAATATCATCAGAAGGAAGCTCACCAGCTTCTTCCTCATGTGCTGCTTCAGCATTGCTAACACCATCACCTTGGCCAGGGAGTAAATCCAACTTCATCTTATTTAAGTTAGAATTATTGAATATTAGATGATGGATAGGGGCCTCTCCAACTGGCATATCGACTAACATATGAATAGCCAACACAGTCATCAAATAAGCAAAAGGAATGTCACTGTGACTAGGATGGAGACGAAAATTAAGAATGGAGTGACAAATCAAGGATGGTAAACAGATAGAAGTACCACTGGCTACTACATAAAGAATACGAACCATGAAGGAAGTCAATTCAGATTTATTACCTGATCAAGGATATAAGTTAGACACAAAGATTTTATGAAGAACTCTGTATTTGGGTAACAAATACCTTGAGGGAAGCGCATTCCCTTTATGAGTCCATTGAGCATCCAGATTACATAAATCTTTAGTGAGTAACCTTTTTCAGTTACTGAGGGTTTATCAGATAAGTTATAGATTGGAATGCCCTCATTATTCACAGGAATTTCCATAAGAGCTGAAATCAGATGACGATCAATGTCAAATGGTCCTTCTCTAGTGGCTATTTTAAAAGTTAAATTCTCCAGTGAAAAATCACATATACATGCAAACATGGACTGTGCAATGGACCGTTATGCTGGCCCACCCCAATGTAATAAGTTATCCCAACCTACAGCTTGAAGCATAGGAAGGATATCAAAAGGAACAATATGATTAACATCAATAGAAAGTTTAACAATAATATTACGTAATCTGATATCCCGAACATAAGATGGATCATCATCGGGAGTCCGAAGATGATGCTTAGTGAGAGGGGCTGATCTGGAAGAAGAAGACGGACCACAGGATGTTGCCTTTTTCCCTCTAGATGCCATTTGCAATAAGGATTTCAAGAAAGTGAAGAGTGGCAAAGGATTGAGAAGATAGTTTTCTCAAAACAGATTTTTCAAAAGAAAAATCCCAAATCACAACGAAATAGGAAATAGACAACTTCAAGAGGAAAATAGAAGTAATCTAGACACAAATCCACAAGAAATAAGCAAATGAAACACTAAACTCAAAAGATTTGGAAGGTGGGTTCGACTAGTCGTGTGTCGGCTCGTTGGAGAGTGAAGAGGAAATGAAGAAGAAAGTGATTTTCCCCAAATTTAAGTGATTCACGCGATTCACGACTGGTCGTGGGTTTTCTTCGACCGGTCGTGTCACGACAGGTCGAGGAAATCCTTGACTGGTCAAGTACCACAAAAAAAAAATAGATTTTCATATTGTTCAAAAATTGAAATCCAAACTAGCAAATATATATATATATATATATATACTATGATACAAGTAGGCATAAATAATCATCTTAGAATGCACATGCCAATATCAAATTTCATTTTGTTAAACCTGCTTTTGTCAAGCGATTTAGTGAAAATATTAGCACGTTGATTCTCGGTAGGGATATATTCCAATGATATTACCTTTTCTTCTACTAAATCTCGAATATAATGAAATCTAATATCAATATGCTTAGTACAAGAATGCTGAATTGGATTTTTTGAAATATTTATGGCACTGGTATTATCACAATATAATAACATAGAATCCTGTTTAATTTCATAATCACTTAGCATATATTTCATCCAAATAAGCTATGTACAAGCATTACCAGCTGCGATATATTCAGCTTCAGCTGTTGAAAGTGATATAGAACTTTGTTTCTTACTAAGCTAAGAAACTAAATAGTTTCCAATATAAAAACAACCACCATTGGTTGATTTTCTATCATCAAGATTACCAGCTCAGTCAGCATTCGAGTACCCAGCTAATTGAATACTAGTCTCATGTGGATACCATAGACCGAGATTTACAGTACTAGCGACATAGCGTATAATCCATTTGACCGCAATCAAATGCGATTCTTTAGGTTCAGACTGATATCTACATTAAAACATGTTTCTTAACAAACAATGTTTTATCAACACTTCCCATCTGAAAATTATGACAAAGTAAAAACTTAGTCAATTTCTCATACCATGCTCTGAGAGATTGTTTTAGACTATAGAGAGCTTTTTTAAGACGGTATACATGATTAGTAAACTTAGGATCTTCAAACCCTGTAGGTTGTTCAACATAAACTTCTTCATGTAAATCACCATTTAAAAAGGCACTCTTTACATCCATTTGAAAAAATTTTAAACTTTTTAAAGGATGTCATGGATATAAAAAGTTTGATTGATTCAAGACGAGCAACTGGGGTAAAAGTTTCATCATAATCAATACCTTCAATTTGAGTGTACCCTTGTACAACTAATCTTGCCTTGTTTCGAAAAATATTCCCTAGCTCGTTAGACTTATTTTTAAAAATTCACTTTGTTCCAATAATATGTTTATCTTTAGGTTTAGGAACAAGATACTAGACATCATTTCAAAAAAATTGATTAAGTTTTTCTTGCATTGCAACAATCCAGTTTTCATTAGTGAGAGCTTCTTTTACGTTAGATGGTTCTATCTGGGATGTAAAACATACGTAATTACTTATATCCTTAAGTTGTCTACGGGTACGAACACCAGTGAGAGGGTTTCTAAGAATCTGTGTGGTTGGATGATCTTTAAAAGTCCTCATATCAGAATCAGTCTGATTAGATGAAGTATCAGATTGATCAATTACAAGAATTTCATCATTATCTGAACTTGAGACTGGTGTGTTCAAGTGATCATCAATGACCACATTGATGGACTCTTGAATCACACTGGTCCTTTTGTTTAGAACCCTATAAGCTCGACTGTTTAAAGAGTATCCTAAAAAGATCCCTTCATCACTCTTTGTATCAAACTTTCCCAGATTTTCATAATCTCGTAAAATATAGCACTTGCTGCCAAAAACTTGAAAGTATTTGACAGTAGGATTTTTATCAAACCACATTTCGTAAGCCATTTTATTATTACCTTTACTAGTGTAAACCCGGTTAATGATGTAGCAAGCTGTATTGACTGCTTCAGCCCAAAGATTGTTAGAGAGCTTCATACTATTCAACATGACATTAGCCATTTCTTGAAGCACTCTATTTTTTCTTTCAACAATACCATTTTGTTGAGGAGTTTTGGCCGCTGAAAATTCATGTAATATTCCCTGGTCGCTACAAAACTTCTCAAAACCGCTATTCTCAAATTCAAATCCATGATCACTATGAATCTTACTGACTTGAGAACTCTTTTCAGTTTGAATCCTTTTAAGAACCTTTTTCACTTCTTCAAGGGTTTCTGATTTGTCCCTTAAGAAGACTACCCATGTATATCTAGTAAAATCATCCACTATTACCAAGATAAATCTTTTACCACCTCGACTTTCTGTCCTTGTAGGTCCTAAAAGATCCATATGGAGAAGCTCGAGTGGTCTTGATGTGGTATTGGAATTCACCTTTTTGTGTGAGTTCCTTGTTTGTTTGCCAATCTGACATTCACCACATATTTTATCCAAGATATATCTTTTACCACCTCGACTTTCTATCCTAAGGATTGCTTATTTTTCCAAAGATGTAGCAACAAGTGATGGAATTCTACGTCACACCCACTTCTGAAATGATCGTGGTCAATATTTTCTAGACCTACATCACAATGATTGACTAGACAAAGGGAAAGACCATGGTCCTACACCCAAAATCAATTAAGCCAAGTACCCCACGTGCAGAAATTCAACCAGTGGTTATTGAACTAAATGAATTATCACTCCCAACTGATGAGTCTTCTGACAAGATACCAATCATCAATATTGGGAAAAGTTAAACCTCGATCAAGCCATCGATTGGGAGAAACAAGTCGACTGGAAGTGCGACCAATACAAAGAAGGGGATCAAGAAGGACAAAGGAAAGGCCCCGATGGAATACCAATACTTTAAGAGCTTGGAGTCTCAAGCGTCTAAGGACAAACCTCATACCTACATTTGCTGCGTGTGCTAGGAGAAGATGCTCTGACATCCAAATCGAGGTTAGAAAACAGCACCATACAGGCTGAAGACATTTCTAACCTAAAGGAAACCTCAATAGTGGTAGACCCTTTCGCACAATGGGGCTAATCCAAGGTGAGAAATGCCAACTCTGGTGTGATCCTTAGGACTAACACCAACAAGAGCAAGGGAGCCTGGCCCACCAAAACCCTCGGTAACAACAAAGCAACTGCAAATGGGCCACGGCCTATCAACCCAGACATGTGACCAGTTGGAAAAAGCGCCCGATTAGTACACCATGGATGAGTTGCTGGCACTTAGACCCCAGAAATGACCAACTAGAGGCTATCTAGCCAGGCATATACCAAATGATGGGATGGAAACATGGTCAACAAAGGGGAAGTGGTGGAATAGTTCAGTATGGGTTTGTCAAAATCAAAAATACTTGGAATGCGACGAGGCATTCTAGACATCATCAACCCAGGCCAAACAACTACTTTCGAACGACAATTCCAAGGTGAACAATCAACATGAGAATTGTCTAAGACTAAAAGGAAATATTTTCAGAAGAAAAGAGATACCCAATGGAACTATGATGCAGAGAAAGGGACTTTACATCATATGACTGTTGTCATCCCATGATCAGTAAACTTGCAAAGAGGATACCATCCCTAGAACACTACCTCAGGGGGTAACGTCCTGAATTTTCGCGGCTCGAGTACATACTCGTGCCCAAGATTTTTGGGTGTTAATAATGTAAAGATTTGGATGTTTCAAAATCTTAACTTAATTTATTTTTTTTCATTTAGATCACATCCAATTACATCCACAAAGGTAACCATCCACGAGAATAACATCGACTGTATTTATTATTTCATTAAAGTAAAAGGAGTTCAACTAATTTTATAATGCCCTCTCAATGGGAGCTCATTACATTGTCTTAAAGTAAACAACGAAAAAATAAATAAAAGTAAATCATGCGATATTCTTCTTCGCTATTCGAACATATCTTCCACAGAATGATCGTTGTCCGTATCATCAACTTGTAATTTACCTGCAACATCTGTAAGGTTAGAGAAGGTCAATGCCCTACTCATAGTGACACTTATCCTTTTAGATTAACAATAATTCAAGATATTCATAAGAATAATGTGAGGGTTTTGATATGTCTCGTACTCCACCACTACGAGTGGTATTAGTATGCGCAACCAATATATATATAAATGCATGCCTAGAAAAGTGTGTGTAGCTCATCATATGTAGTGATCATCACAATGTGGAATATAATTCATAGAAAACCTAGTTTGCCCCACATCCCATAACTATGGAGATTCACCAGCTTGTCCAACGCTATCATGGATTTACGTGAACACCTAGAGGTGGCACAACACATGAATTAGATGAATTATGTGACCTGATTTGTTCATGAAGTGACTATTTATGACATTTAATTATGAAAGTGATGTAATACACATTGTAGATTACTTACATCGATTTGTGCACTACCCAAAATACATGGAATTATGCATCGACCAAGAGGGTCACCACCCAGTTCGCATTACGTCCACCATAAATATATGAATCACTATATATGAGACCTCTAACACATCACTTGCACCAAAGGGAAAATAAATTGAATCATGAGAGTTTTGAAATTCCAAGATACAGAAGCCATAAAGGGAGGTAGCACAAAGCTAACCTAATAAAGGAGAGAAAGTAGTATTAAGCTATCCCAATAAAAGAGAAGAGTACCAAATAAGCTAATTCAACAAGAATAAAGGGAGAGGAACAAAAGGCCAACTCAATATAGAGTAGAAGCACTCGTCACTCTCAAAATTAGTAAAGGGCAAGGTTTGTATCCATCACCCCACATAAATTTATAAAAATCACGCATAATTAAAATCATACCTTAACTATAATTTTTAAAATGATAAATAATTGATAATGGTCAATCGATCAATTGCATATAAAATCACAGTAATATGAAAGTATGTAAAAACAAGATAAATCATATCAACTCAAATTAGTGTAAGTTTTAAAGGAATCCCTCACCATAGCCTTAGATCTAAACCCTAGGTAGATATCCATACAAGAAAGCTTCTACATGAATCACGACATCGCTTGAACAAGAGGAAGACACCATATGTTTGGAGAAGGAAGATGATGATGACATCTAGGCTTTCTCTTTCTCTATCCCTCTCTCTCTCTCGTTCTCTTTCTTTCTCTTTCTTTCTCTTTCTCTTTCTCTTTCTCTGATCTCTTCCTTGGGCGTTGGGAGATTGGGCGTGTGAGTGGAGAGGGGAACTCACTCCTCCATTTATAAAGGAGTGGGCTTGTGAGAGGTGGTGTTTCACATCCCACTTGGATTGAATTTCTCCAATTTGACCTTTTTTAGAGATCTTTCTTTAAATCCAATTCATCTAGTGTGTCGGGGTCGTCAAAAAGGGCTGGGGTATATGATTTTCTTGGTGATCCGAAATTTAGATTGACCTATCTTAAAAATTCTCCTAACGGGTACCAAAACAAAGTTGATCTCTATTAACGATCCACACTTAATAATCAGGACCCAATTTTGGAAGAAATGTGTAGTCATGATAGGAAAATGATTGGACAAAAGTTGATGGTTGATCAATGCTGGAAAAAGCCTAAATCTAAAATTTCACCTTTTATACCAAAATGAAAGAACTGGCTTCAACATTCAACGGTGTAAGATCATAGATCGGGGTCTAAATTTTGTATAACCACGTAGTCATATGATACTAAAGTGTGGTCCAAATTTGTGTTGCGATGGACGACAAGAAGTAGTTAAATCAGAAGATCTAGATTTATAAGAAGTTGGTAAGCATCGAAAGGATAACTTTGCGCCTAAGGAAAAGCCTACTAAAGTGGGGTCTTCATATTTCACACTTGGTTTATATCATGGACAATTCAAGTCCTTCATATGAAGGGAAATATCCTATAACGACTACCCACAAGGTTTCTTCACTCGATAGACACCAAAATCAACAGTTAAAGGGCTGGTTTGTTAATTGGGTCACTTTTACAATAATCTAAGGGTTGAAATTTGACATGTATGGTTAATTTATGATACATGGGCATGATATAAAATTTTACATCAAACGGATCGTGAGAACCATGTGATCTAGAATTTAACGCTCTAAGTTAATGACATTTTCATAATTATTGCTAATATGGGAGTTTTGGGAAATCTAATAGTTCTACATAGTTATAGGCACGTTTCTAAGTAATTCTTATAAAAGAACTTATATCTAAATCATTATTAATAAAAAAAATTATTCACCAAATTAATTAAGGGAATGTACATATATCAGCCAATATAATGGATGGTCAGATGACATGTTAAAAATAAAAAAAAAACTTGATGGTTAGTACTCTAATCATGTATGTAAGTAGGTGTACAGTCAGTTTTACAAACGGATGATCACAAGTGGGTTTTTGGAGTGATTAAGAGGTAGAACATATATACTATTAAATTTAAGTGACTTGTTCACACGTGTAAGTTTCTCATATTGTAGTTTTGATAGTGGGTTAAGCATATTTATAGGTGGTGAACAAGATGAACGGATCAAAATTTTAATTTGATATGTGTACGAGTGGATGCATATATCAAGTAGTTAGTTTACTATGATCAGGTGGTTGAAACTCAAAGTGGACGGTCAAATATCTTTACCTAATGGTGAATAGTTGATTGAACGGTTAGTTATGATTAACAAATGAGAATACTTGGATATATGATGTTCTTGTACTAAAAATTAATGGTCAGATAACTTGATCTATGGATGGAGATTTTTTTCAATGGTCAAATTCAGGTTAAAGAATAAATATAAGGTTAGGATAGGTTAAATTGGTGACATACACATGTATATTGTAACACCCGAACTTTTAATACTTGGTATTGAAAGTTCTCGAATGTTACCACGAAATTTAACATATTATGTATATGTGTATAATATAAATCTAAATATCATAACCTTGCATCTATTCCCTGATACGAATCTAACCATTGAGAATGATCTCTATTAATAAATCAAGCCATCTGACCATTGATTTTAAGACAAAATCATCATATGTCCAAGTAAACCCACTTGCGATTATCTATTTACAAAAATGACCATACACCCACCTACATACATGACTAGATTACTAATCATTAAGTTTTCCTATTTTAAACATGTCATCTGACCACCCATTGTGTGGTTTGGTGTATGTACATTCCTTAATTAATTTGGTGAAAAACTTTTTATTCATAACAATTTATGTATAAGTCCTTTTGTAAGAATTACTTAGAAACGTACCTATAACTATGTAGAACCATTAGATTTCATAAAAATCTTCGATCAGCAATAATTACAAAAATGCCATTGACCTAGACCCTTGAATTCCAGAACACATTGTTCCCATGATCTATTTCATATAAAATTTTATATCATGCCTATCCATCATAAATTAACCATACACATCAAATTTCAGCCCTTAGATCATTTTAAAAGTGGCCCAATTAACAAATCAGCCCGTAACCGTTGATTTTGGTGTCCATCGAGTGAAGAAACCTCGTAGGTAATTGTAGTAGGATATTTCTCTTCATATGAACGACTTGGATTGGCCATCATATGGGCCAAGTGTGAAATATGAAGACCCCATCTTGGTAGGCGTTTATTTAGCCGCCAAGTTATCCTTTTAGGGCTTACCAACTATGTATAAACCTAGATCTTCGGATCTAACCACTTCTTGACGTCCATCGTAACTCAAACTTGGACCACACCTTAGCCTCACATGACTACAATATCATACAAGATTTATACCTTGATCTATAATCCTGTACTATTGAACGCTACAGCCAGTTCCTTCCGTTTGGTGCAAAAAATAAGATTTCAAATTTAGCCTTTCACCACCATCAATCAACCACCGAACTTTGTCCAATTGTTTGCCTATCTTGACTACACATCTCTTCCAAGATTGTCCCTGATCATTAAGCGTGGACCGCTAATTGAGATTAAGTTCATTTCAACACCTGCCAGGAGAACTTTTAAAACAAGCCCTCGATCATCTCCATATTTGCAACCATGGTCTAATAGGACCCTCCGAAATTGATGAATGAAGTGGATCTCTCAAAACTTACCACAGTGGACCCCACTTGGCCACTACAATTGAACCACATACGGTGGCTTCTACAAGTTGTAACAACCCTCGAATAAAGGAGTTTTCAAAAGGGAAACTTAAAAAGGCCAAGCCATATGTCCTAGAGGGGGGGGGGGGGTGAATAGGACTATGCCAAATTAAAATAAAATCAGCGGAATAAAATAAATCAATAGCCTTACAATTATAAATTAATTCATAATGCTGAAATCAAATCACCTTAATAAATAAGTATTGAGAGATTGATACAAATTCAGTTCTAAGGACAACCTTACACCATAATAAACAAGGGCTTATGGTAGGACAACCTTATTTCTAGAACATCTTTTGGATCAAGAACTCAATTTTAATAGAAATAAATGAATAACAGAGAATTGAAATTAAATGCAGAAATATAGATCTAATTTATTACAACAATCCCCACACTTGCTTGAAATGTAAATTGTTACAACATTCACATCCACATGTACATTCCACACAATTGAATGATAAAAGATATGAAAATTAAGCAAGCATTGAATCCACAAGACAAAGGGTTATAGTGGTTTGCTTGTGTGTACACCAATTGTTCTTCAACAGCCACACAGAATGCTACTCCACTCCTAATATCCTCACATGTGGGATATTAGCGTTCACTATCAAATAGGTTTTCACAGGTTCACCCAAAACCTTTACAATTGTGTCTTTAACTTAGGCTTACACAATTAAAAAACCGACACTTCTGAGTCTTCTGGCTCTCCTCAGATAACCACACAAATTGAGATTTTTCTAGCGAATCCCAAACAAAAACCAAAATAGAATGGAATTTACAGAATTGTAAAATACCTGGATTTCTCCTCTTGTAGCTGCCCGGAAGAACCAATTGGAGTAGACATTCGAATATAGAAGTTTAATGTCCACTACTCACTTTAATGTGGTTTTAAGTTCTAATTGATTTTATATTTAAACCAGTTGGGCGTAGCTATATTTGATTTTAATTCCAAGAAGAAGGAATAAGTCAATTCCTCTTTTCAAATCAGATTGGAATACAAAAAAAAAAAAATCAAATTAAATAAGCCATCAAAAAGAGAAAGAAATTATGCACAAAATAACTTAAAAATAAATGCAGACTTATCTCAGAGTGGAGCCTTGAATTCACTTAATTATTCAATGAAAAACTCTGAAATTCGTGTGCAATTTATAGCAGAAGAAGTTCGTCTTCGACTAGTCCTAGGGTCACCACGACTGGTCTTGGAATAAACTGATTTTTAAATTTTTGAGCGCGATCGTATCAGACCATTGTACGACCGGTCGTAGGCAGTCCACGACTGGTCGAGACCCCTCTACGACTGGTCGTGTAACAATTGATTTAGTTGCTGGAGTTTGAGTCAAAGCCTTACGACTGGTCGAAGGTCGAGTCGAGACCATCTCACGACCAGTCGAGCAGAATCCAGGACTGGTCGTAGGCGAACCAAAAAATTCGATAAATTGCAACCATTTTAGGACTGGTCTTAGAACTTTTTAGACTGGTCGAGACAGTGCTAAGACTGGTCGAACAGGGTCTAGGACTGGTCTTAGAGTAGACTAAAATCATGTAATAATATTCATTTGGATTATGTATCCAAAGTGACCTACCCTAAGGTCAATCTAATGGTCTATCAAACCTAGAACATGAAGTATGGACATTAAACACTTCATTTGCTTAGACTTTGATCTTTACGAAGCTTGATTTCTTCTCGATGTAGCTTGACTACTTCATAAGCTTCAATGTTACTTTAAGTTGTACTTGAGTCCCGCATTTAGTTTTGAATCTTGAACTTCGACTTGCACTTGAACTTGAGTCTTGACCTGGGTTCTCTCTTAATATTGTAGCTTGAACTATCATGAGCTAGACTTCAAGTGTTGACGAGGTGTCTCGAACAATTTCATTAAGATATAAACACACAACATATGGAGAAGTTTTGACACACAAAATTTGACAATCAAAGAGGAATCAAATCATAGCACTTACAATCTCCCCCTTTGTCGAATTTGTGACAAAACACTTCTCATGCTTCAATAAGATAAGCATCACATTATATAATAATGAATCATGCACTAGTTATCATAAAATAAGAAACTGAGACAACTCAACTCCCCCAGAGTTCAACTCCCCCTGAGTTAATACACCTCAACTCCCTCTGAGTAGGTATACATCATATCAATCATACCTCATAAATAGAATGCACACATTCTCTCTCTTTTTGTCAAAATATGACAAAGGAAGAAACAAAGATAGGACATGAAAGACAAAAATAAAGATAGCAACTTAGAAAGATAGAATGATAAAAAGTGCAGAGCGAAAAACAAATCAAAAGAAATATGCAAGGTGAGTCAGAGTACATATTAAAAGAGTTAACAAGTGATGTTTTAAGGCAGTAATCCACACAACTAAGGAAAGAAACTTAGTAAACTTGTTATAGACCAAAGATTAAACATTCTCAATCGGAACCAGAAGATGGAGCAGGAATGTTAGGATCACTTTGATGAAGGCTCTTCTGTAAGCACCTAAAATATTTGCGCATATTTTTAAATTGTTGATTGTGGCCAACATTCATCCATTCTACCTTTTCCTCTAATGCACTAAGACGTGCATGAAATCAGATGGTTCAAAGTCTGGATCATTTCCAGAATCAGAATCAATTTCATTAAAAATATCATCCATGTCAATATCATCAACCAACAACTCATCACCTTCGACACCCATCTTAGCTTCAGCAGCAGCATCACCCACATTAACATCAACTTGACCAGGAGCCAAACCCAACTTCATTTTGTTCAGGTTGGAATTGTTAAATATGAGGTGTTGGATAGGAGCCTCACCGACGGGCATAGCGACTAACATGTGAGTGGCTAATACATTTAACAGATATCCAAATGAAATATCACCATGACTAGGATGACTACGAATTTGTATGATAGAGGAACAAATCAAGGAGGCAAACAGATATTAGCACCAGTAACAATAGAGTACAAAATACAAACCATAAACAGAGTCAACTCAGTCTTGTTTCCAGAGCGGGGATACAGATTAGAAGTGAAGATACGATGCAAAACTCTGTATTTGGGTAACAAGTATCTGGTTTTAAGGGCATTTCCATTTGCAGTCCATGGTGCATTCATGTTATACAATTCTCTAGTAAAAATACGTTTTTCTGATTCTGACATTTTCTCAGCAAGTGCACTAGGATGAACACCATCATCATTTACTTGAATATCCATAAGGCCAGAAATTAAGTGTCAATTAACATGAAACGACCCTTCTCTAGTATCAATAGTAAAAGTCAGTTGCTCAGTAGAGAAGTCAGATATGCATGCAACCATGGCCTATGCTATGGACTGATATGCCGGCCCACCTCAGCGTAAAATGTTTTCCCATCCTACAGATTGAAGGAGTGGAAGGAGACCGTAAGGAGCAATATGATTTAAACTAATAGCTTTCTCAACAATAACATTGCACATACGCAGGTCACGTGCATGCGGAGGATCATCTTCAGGATCCCTAAGATGACGTCTAGTGATTGCATTTGAACGAGAAGAAGATGCACCTCTATGAATTTTCTTTTTACCTCTAGATTCCATATTCTTGAAGAAATGAAAGAAAGTTCAAGAAAATAGATATGGGTTTCTCTAGATTCAACAAAAAGGAAGAAGAAAAAAGTTGAAGATTTATAAGAAATAGACAACAATGATCAAGAAAATTAAGAGTAAATATTAAGATTCTCTAAGAAAATAAGAAAAATCACTCTAACCTGGAGGAATCGAACATAAGGGTTCGACTAGTCGAAGCTCAGCTCGTTGGTGAGGAGGGTTAGAATGAAGAAGAAACAAGTTTTCCCCAAATTAAAAGATCATCATACAAGCGTACGACCATTTAATCGGTCTTGTGACATACTCGACCGGCCGTAGCAAGACTGGTCGAGCACGTTCTCGACCGGTCTTAAACCAGAGAAAAAAATATGCAATTTTCACAGAATTTTAAAATTTAAACATATTAACATCATATACAATATGATACAAATATGCATGATCAATCATTTAAAATTGTGCATACCAAGATCAAATTTCAATTTGTTAAACCTGCTTTTGTCGAGCGGTTTAGTGAAAATGTTAGCAAGCTGAGTCTCGGTAGGAATATATTCTAAAGATACTATTTTTTCTTCCACTAATTCACGAATATAATGAAACAGAATGTCAATGTGCTTAGTACGTGAATGCTGTATTTTTTTGGAAATGTTTATCGCACTGGAATTATCACAGTATAAAACCGTAAAGTCTTGTGCGATTCCATAATCACTCAGCATACGTTTCATCCAAACCAACTGAGTACATGCATTTCCTGCTGCAATATATTCAGCCTCAGCAGTTGAGAGTGATATGGAACTTTGCTTCTTGCTAAACCAAGAAACCAGACAGTTTCCAATGTAAAAACAACTACCGCTGGTTGATTTTCTATCATCTATATTTCCTGCCCAATCAGCATCCGAATACCCAGCCAATTGAATACTAGTATCATAGGGATACCAAAGACCCAGATTAACTGAACTTGCGACATATCGAATAATTCGTTTAAATGATAGCTAAGTGAGATTCTTTAGATTAGACTGATATCTAGCGCAAATTCCAACACTTAAAGCAATATCAGTCATTTCTACTAAGTTAGGTAAAGTAAGCTACCTATCATACTACGATACAATTTAGGATCTACATCTTTACCTGTAGAGTCTTTTGAGAGTCTTAGAGTTGTACTCATAGGAGTATCAAAGTTCTTACCATTTTCAAATCCGAATCTCTTAATCAAGTTTAATACATACTTAGTTTGTGAAATAAAAATTCCATCAGATTGCTGTTTTACTTGCAACCCTAGGAAATAATTTAATTCACCAACCATGCTCATTTTGAATTTAGATTTTATTAGATCTGCAAACTTAACAGTCATGTTAGTACAAGTTGATCCATAAATTATATCATCAACATAGATTTGAACCATTAAGATATCATCGTTATGTTTCTTAACAAAGAGCATCTTATCAACACTACCCATCTGAAACTTGTGACTTAGTAAGAACTTAGTCAATTTTTCATACCATACTCTGGGAGCTTGTTTCAGACCATAGAGAGCCTTTTTAAGACGATACACGTGATTAGTAAACTTAGGGTCTTCAAACCCTGTAGGTTATTCAACATATACCTCTTCTTGTAAATCACCATTCAAAAAGGCACTCTTTACATCCATTTGGTAAATTTTAATTTTCCTAAAGCAGGCAATTGAAATAAAAAGTCTGATTCATTCAAGACAAGCTACATGGACAAAGGTTTCATCATAGTCAATACCTTCAATTTGCGTGTACCCTTACACAACCAACCTTGCTTTATTTCAAATAATATTTCCAAGTTCATTAGACTTATTTTTGAAAATCCATTTTGTTCCAATAATATGTTTATCTTTAGGTCTAGAAACAAGGTGCCAGACATCATTTCTGATAAACTGATTAAGTTCTTCCTGTATAGCAACTGTCCAGTTTTCATCAGAAAGTGCTTCTTTCACATTAACCGGTTCTATCTAGGATGTAAAGCATATGTAGTTACATATGTCCTCTAATTGTCTATGAGTGCGCACACCAGTGAGAGGGTTTCCAAGTATTTGATCAGTTGGATGATCTTTAACAGTTCTTAATTCAGAATTAGTTTCACTTGATGAAGTATCTGGTTTTTCATATATAAGAGCTTCATCATTATCTGAACTAGGGGCAGGTGTATTCAAGTGCTCATCAATTACTACATTTATTGACTCTTGAATCACACTGGTCCTGTTATTCAGAACACGATATGCACGACTGTTTAAAGAGTATCTTAAAAAGATCCCTTCATCACTTTTAGTGTCGAACTTTCCCAGATTTTCACGGTCACGTAAAATATAACACTTGTTGCCAAAAATTTGAAAATATTTGACAGTAGGCTTTTTCTCAAACCACATTTCATAAGCCGTTTTATTATTAGATTTGCAAATATAAACACGGTTGATAATGTAGCACGCAGTATTCACTGCTTCAGCCCATAAATTTCTAGGGAGCTTCATACTATTTAACATAACATTTCCCATTTCTTGAAGCACTCTATTTTTTCTTTCCATAATACCATTTTGTTGTGGAGTTTTGGGCGCAGAGAATTCATGTGATATTCCCTGATCACTACAGAGTTTCTCAAAACCGTTATTTTCAAACTCGGATCCATGATCACTACGGATCTTACTAACTTGAGAACATTTTCAATTTGGATCCTTTTTATAATCTTTTTACTTCATCAAGGGTTTCTGATTTATCCCTCAAGAATGAAACCCAAGTGTATCTTGTATAATCATCTACGATAATCAAGATGTATTTTTTTCTAGCTCGACTTTCCGTTCTGGTTGGTCCTATAAGATCCATATGGAGAAGCTCGAGTGGTCTAGATGTGGTATTGGAGTTCACCTTTTTGTGAGAGCTCCTTGTTTGTTTACCATACTGGCATTCACCACATATTTTGTCTACTTTTTGCACTTTAGGTAGACCTCTAATTAGTTCTCCTTTGCTCAATCTGTACAAATTTTTGTAGTGTACATGTCCAAGGCGTTTATGCCATAATTCTGTCTCATCAGTATGGACCATGTAACACGTTTGATTAAATGAGCTTCCATTGCATACTATATAGCAGTTTTCAGAAGTTCTGCGACTAGTTAATATTACAGAACCCTTTTTATCTATAATCTCACAACCTTGATTAGAAAATTTAACACTATAGTTGTTGTCACATGTAACACCCCGGATTTTTGCCAACTTGGAATTAGACGTCCTTAGGCAATGGGTCGATCCTAACACCTTATTAACTTGTCAGAACTGAATCCCAATGTCTAAAGCTGCCTTTGAACCCATTTTCTTCACAAATCTCACCCTTCACCACCTTGATCTTTCAATTTTTCTAAGAACTTTCACCCTAGACACTATCTTAAACTAGCTAAGTGGTATAACTTGGATCACTTTATACACAAACTACAAAGGACTAAGTACCACCTCGACCAGAAATCACTTAGGATTAAATCCTTTAGAAATGAGAGAAAGTAACTAAGTGTTAAACTATATTAGCTACAAAATCCGTTTGAATCGCTTTAAATACGATCTGCAAGACCCAAAACTTGTAGAATCATTGATGCTAGGTTACCCTAAAATCTAGGATCAATCTCATTACCCTATTTTGCTTCTCGGAGCATCTCGAAACTCAGACGGATCCGGGACCGCACGTTGGGAGTCCGAATAAACTGGGTTAAGGAATTAGGACCGCCTTGGCTTGACAACCATCTCGGAAATCAAATCCAAACAAAGTTGTTCCACTACGTTTGTTTGAGTCTGGAGCGAGAGAGTGTGAAAACATTTTTTTCTTTCTAAAATAAATATCTTGAATAGTAACTCGAGACTCGCCGCTTATGGATCGGATTTTTAAGCAACCAGACCGTCGACCGACCAAATTACACCCCGGATCGGAAAATTTCATAAACATTTACATGTATTCGGAATCTCCGATCGAGATCCACTGACCGTTGAACTGAAACTGGTCCGCCACGCGTGATCTGTAAATCCGACTGAAACGAAAACTTAATAGAACGTAGATCCGGTGTCGGTGAGCTTAAGTCGACCTTTGGATCAAGGAGGCCCGCCAGAAGTCATTCGTTGAGCTGAAAAAGTTCCGCTTTGGTTATAACCTAGGTGAACCTTGTCTAGAAGTCTATTTTGGTGAAGTTTTAGACTATATAATGACCTTAAACCCTCTCCCATTTCAGCCATACAAATTTGGATTTGAGAGAGAGAAAAGAGAGAGAAAGTGTGGGAGATGTGGGAGGAACTCCCGTCATTGCTCCTCGCCGCTATTAAGGCTCCACTTGCGATTCTTATCGCTTTCCCGGCGATTTCGACGTCGTTTCTAAGTAAGAAACCCTAACCCTAACCTGTTTTAGGGTTGTATAGGTTGTAGGTTATGAAATAGCTAACCTATTTCGTTCTCTAGGTTGCCAAACTCCCGTATACGGAAGCTTAGCGAACCTATCGACTCCTTTACGATTCTACGACAAAAGGTTGCAGTTTTCAACGCTTTCAATGTCTGATAATGGTAGATTCATGATCTGTATGCAATTGCACATGTACAAAGTGCTTTCCGTTTTCTGTTTTGATTAGAATTGTAGAATTTGGAATTTCACATACTCTAGGCATTCGTATAAAATACCGTATACGTATTTTTTATGGAAATGTATTTGACATGTTTATTTGTCGTATGGATATATGATGTATAGATAAAATACTCATTTGGCGAAAGGGTTCGCCTAAATACATGTTTAATAATATACACCATGTATGTAGAAATACGGTATTGTAAGAAGTACCCTATACGTGTATATTTTAGCGATGTGTTTGTCATGATTAATTGTTGTATAAATATATTATGTGCGTATAAATTAATTTCTTGGTGAAAAGAATCGTCGTAATACATGTTCGCTTGTAAATACTACGTATGTTGAAATTGTGTATTCTAGAAATATTGTATACGTGTAAATTTTGGAAACGCAATTGTCATGATTATTTGCTCTATGATTACGATATACGCGGATAAAATGCTAGCTTAGCGAAAGAATAGCCCTAATACATGTTTTACTAATATACGTCATGTATGTTGAAATAGCGTACTCCAAGTGTTTGTGTAAATGCTTGTGAGAGTAAATGCTTGGATGTTTGCACCGTAGGTCAGTGCTGAGATGGAATTCTCAACTACCTTAGAGACATGTAGGATTTCCTCCATGTGGTTATTTACTACAACCACTCACATATGATGTATATGTATTTGTATCCCTATCTGTATAGTGCTCTATACATGCTTTATAACATGCTTTATATCATGCTTTATAACATGCTTTATATCATGCTTTATAACATGCTTTATGACATGCCTCCTAGCATGTTTGTGTTACTTTGTTTATCATGCTTAACTCCACATGCTATTGATGAGAATCTGTTGAGTTTGGGACTATGTCTATAGTCCAAACATTCACCAGATTTGAGATTGTGGTGAGATTCATGTCGCCACAATGGATGTGTCTCGACGAACCCGAGTCGTACTTCGGTTGGCGATAGTGGTTGGCCACACGGAGTGCTTTTTTGCTTCACATCGCCCAACTTGTTGTGCGCTCGAGCTAGTCGTGCTCACAATTAACCCGATATGTCGAATGTGTGTTCACCATGTCTCGATCATTACTTGTTTGAACCTAGGGTACCAAACTTACAAGTGGCAATCTCGTTAACCATGGTACCTCGATCCGCTAAGACTCATGAGCGAGGACATGGTGGTATGGGACACCGTGGCCGAGCTGTCGCCTATGCTGGGGCCATGTGCCTCCCCGTAGTGACCATTGAGCAACCCAAACTCGTGAGCCGAATACGGTGGTATGGGACACTGTATTCGAGCTGTCGATACTTACGGCGAGAGCCGAGTACGGTGAGACCTGTACTCGTGCTGACGGGCGACGAGTCCTCTGTAGTATCTTCGAGTATACTCCAAGGTCTGTGATTGGCGACGAGTCTTTCACAGCAACTACAGTATGAGTTGAGCCGAGTACGAATAGACCGTATTCGAGCTGACGGCTAGTGATTGAGCCGAGTACGGTGAGACCTGTACTCGAGCTGACGGTCAGCAATTGAGCCGCATACGGTGAGATCTGTATCCGTGCTGACGGGTGACGAGCCCTTTGTGATGCCTTCGCTACGCCTCTCAAACCATAATATCGTATGAGATTAACTAGGACTGACGACCCTAGAATGGATCATGTTTGGGAATGATACAAAGGAGGTACCTTAGTTTTCCAATACTGCAGTTTGAAATGAACTAATAATTACTCGGTAATCATGCTCATCATCGCACTGCATGTGCCTGGTAGATGTGGAGCACTAAGGGATGGACGCATTCGCGAACGTAAGATGATGTCGCATGAGGGTGGTTTGGCAAGAGCATACATCATGTCATTTCATACTTGCATTAAATAAGAGTAGTTAAAATTGTTTGATTGTACTACTTTATCATTATTGCTTGACTGAATTGATAACATGTTAACCTATGCTTTATTGTTCCACTGAGTTGATCACTCACTCCCACGATACGGGACGGTGTTCCGAACACCCACCAGACTGTCTGATTACAGATGGCGACGCTACTTCTGAGGTGGAGCCGGACTTCTATGACGACGAGAATGCTTCCTCGTATATGTTTTTTTCTGGCAGCTTCGTGAAAGCCGTACCTTGATTGTCGGGGCTACAGAGATGTTGACTAGATTACACTACACAACTTGGTATAATTTAAAATCATACTTGTAATTATTTAACCTGGTAACATTATCACACTCTGGAGACCCACCACAGTTTATATATTTTATCTATCTATCACAGTCTTTCGCTTGCAAATTTAACTGTCTCTAGAGTATGATATATTGTTTTGGCTTAATCTCACTCATGTTCATTGCACTAATACCGATCACATTCAATCATCATTCATTTTGTTGCATAAGTGATGCGTTGGAACTCGGGAGTTGAGTTTATGCTTGACCCCCGATTTTCAGGCGTTACATCACATATTTGAGATATGCTTAACAAGTTGTGCTTTAATCCCTCAACATATAAAACATTCTTAAATAAGAGAAGATTATAAAGTTGAATCATACTTTGGCCAATAATCTTACAGTTGCTACCATCACCAAATGTGACTAATCCATTAGTCATATATTTTAGATCGGTGAATAAAGCCTTATCACCTATCATGTGCCTGGAACATCCACTGTCTAGGTACCATTTTGAATGGCTTGTTGCTTTGAACACAATGTGGGCAACCAAGCAGGCAACTTTCGAAACCCATTTCATAACTGTTTTGGGTTTAGGAACATAGTTGGTCTTCTTTTGTCTGATGTTGTAAGAATGACCTACTGAGTTAGATTTTAAGAGATCCTTAAGTAAATCAATTATTTTTTCAGTAAGAGGATTTCTGTTTTGATTTTTAAAATTTATATAGCTGCTTTTAGGTTTATGAAAAGTTTTTGTATTTTTAGAAAAAACTTGACTAGTACATTTTCCTTTTGAGTTAGAAGTTTCTCCTTTCACAAAGTTGGGAGAGGTACACTTCTGTTTAGGAGATGTATTTTTCTCATAGCCCAACCCGGATCTATCGCCACATATTCTTAATCCGGATAATAATTTTTCTAACTTTGGATCACCCTAGGCATATCTCCATGTATCCTTCAAACTCAGAAGAGAAGATACTTCATTTTTAAGTTTCTCATTTTCAGATTTCAAATCATCAATCAAGGAGGTTTTAAATTTCAAATCACATTTTGATTTTTCAAAACAATCTGAAATATGCGATTTTTCTAAAACAAGAGTTTCAAAACATTCTTTGAGTTTAGAAGACTTTTCTTTTTGAAGCTTAAGTTTGATAGCAATTTTACAACTTTCCTTATATAAGGCATTATAAGCATCTTGAAGATTTTCTTCATTTTCATAATCACTATTCAAATTTTCTTCACTTGTTGAATCATCGTGATCTGAAAAAGTAAACTTGGCTAGAGTCATAAGGGCTTTAACTTCACTGCCCGACTCGGTTTCAGAATTTTCTAATTCAGAAGATGCTTCAGAATCAGACGTTTCATCCCAAGTAGCCAACATACCCTTCCTTCTGGGTCTGTCCCCTTTTAGGACATTTGTTTGCTAAATGCCCATACTCTTGGCAGTTGTAACACTGATTGTCTTTCAAAGACTTCCATGTTTTGGACTTAGGTTTAGATCGTTTCTTTTCATTTCCCTTTTGAAAGTCGACCCTTTTCTTGCTTTTGAAAATTTTATAAAACTTTTTTGCCAAAAGAGCCATATCATCTTCAGAATTTTCTAAATCTGAGTTTTCTTGAGAAATACCTTTAGAAGATTTCAAAGCTATAGATTTACCTTTAGGAGCTTTAAAATTTAATTCATAGGTTTGTAAAAAACCAACTAGTTCTTCTACCCTTATATTATCCGTATCACGAAGTTCCTGGATCGCGGTTACTTTAGAATTGAACTGTTCAAGAAGTGAGTGTAGTATCTTTGAACACACTTTACTTTCTGGAATTTTATCGCCAAGACCCCACATAGAGTTTACAATGTCATTTAGTCTAGGGTAAAAGTCCATAAACATTTCATTTTCCTCCATATGAATTTCTTCAAATTTGGTTGTGAGGAGTTAGACTTTAGACTTTTTGACAATTGATGTACCCTCGTGTGTCATTTCTAGTATATCCCAGGCTTGCTTCACAGTATTACAGGATATAATTCTTTTGAACTCATCCGATGATAGTGCGCAAGTGATTGCATTTAGTGCTTTAGTATTGGCACTATACTCACTTTTCTTAAGGGTGGTCCATAAATAATAAGCAGGTACAGACATAGTTTTTGAACCGTCAGATTCAGTTACTTCAATGGTAAGAGAGTTCCATTCGGTCACTATGGCTCGCCACACACTCTCATCCATTAATTTGAGGAAGATCCTCATTCTGGCTTTCCAATAGGCATAGTTGGAGCCATCAAAGGGTAGAGGCCTAGTGACTGATAGGCTATCAAAATTTGACATCTTATTAATATAGCTTAGATCGTTAGCTCAGGAAATAAATCTAAAAAAAATAATAAGAACGAGCTATTAGGCTTTAATACAACTTGAAAAGGCCAAGTTATATGTCCTAGAGGGGGGGGGGGGGGGTGAATAGGACTATGCCAAATTAAAATAAAATCAGTGGAATAAAATAAATCAATAGCCTTACAATTATAAATCAATTCACAATGCTGAAATCAAATCACCTTAATAAATAATTATTGAGAGATTGATACAAATTCAGTTCTAAGGACAACCTTACACCATAATAAACAAGGGCTTATGGTAGGACAACCTTATTTCTAGAACATCTTTTGGATCAAGAAATCAATTTTAATAGAAATAAATGAATAACAGAGAATTGAAATTAAATGCAGAAATATAGATTTAATTTATTACAATAATCCCCACACTTGCTTGAAATGTAAATTGTTACAACATTCACATCCACATGTACATTTCACACAATTGAATGATAAAAGATATGAAAATTAAGCAAGCATTGAATCCACAAGACAAAGGGTTATAGTGGTTCGCCTGTGTGTACACCAACTGTTCTTCAACAGCCACACAGAATGTTACTTCACTCCTAATATCCTCACACAGGGGATATTAGCGTTCACTATCAAATAGGTTTTCATAGGTTCACCCAAAACCTTTACAATTGTGTCTTTAACTTGGGCTTACACAATTCAAAAACCCACACTTCTGAGTTTTCTAGCTCTCCTCAGATAACCACACAAATTGAGATTTTTCTAGCGAATCCCAAACAAAAACTAAAATAGAATGGAATTTACAGAATTGTCAAATACCTGGATTTCTCCTCTTGTAGCTTCCCGGAAGAACCAATTGGAGTAGACGTTCGAATATAGAAGTTTAATGTCCACTACTCATTTAATATGGTTCTAAGTTCTAATTGATTTTAGATTTAAACCAATTGGGCATAGCTATATTTGATTTTGATTCCAAGAAGAAGGAATAAGTCAATTCCTCTTTTCAAATTAGATTGGAATACAAAAATAAAATTAAATTAAATAAGCTATCAAAAAGAGAAAGAAATTATGCACAAAATAGCTTAAAAATAAACGCAGACTTATCTCAGAGTGGAGCCTTGAATTCACTTAATTATTTAATGAAAAACTCTGAAATTCATGTGCAATTTATAGCAGAAGAAGTTCATCTTCGACTGGTCATAGGGTCACCACAATTAGTCTTGGAATAAACTAATTTGAATTTTTGAGTGCAATCGCATCAGACCATTGTACGACCGGTCGTAGGCAGTCCACGGCTAGTCGAAAGCAGTCCACGACTGGTCGAGACCCTTCTACGACTGGTCGTGCAACAATTGATTTAGTTGCTGGAGTTTGAGTCAAAGCCTTACGACTGGTCGAAGGTCGAGTCGAGACCATCTCACGACCGGTCGAGCAGACTCCATGACTGGTCATAGGCGAACCAAAAAATTCAATAAATTGCAACCATTTTAGGACTGGTCTTGGAACTTCTTAGACTGGTCGAGACAGTGCTAGGACTGGTCGAACAGGGTCGAGGACTGGTCTTAGAGTAGACCAAAATTATGTAATAATATTCATTTGGATTATGTATCCAAAGTGACCTACCCTAAGGTCAATCTAATGGTCTATCAAACCTGGAACATGAAGTATGGACATTGAACACTTCATTTGCTTAGACTTTGATCTTTACGAAGCTTGATTTCTTCTCGATGTAGCTTGACTACTTCAGAAGCTTCAATGTTACTTTAAGTTGTACTTGAGTCCCGCATTTAGTTTTGAATCATGAACTTCGATTTGCACTTGAACTTGAGTCTTGACCTTGAGTTCTCTCTTAATATTGTAGCTTGAACTATCATGAAACTTGAAGAATTCTTTGAGCTAGACTTCAAGTGTTGACGAGGTGTCTCGAACAATTTTATCAAGATATAAACACACGACATATGGTAAAGTTTTGACACACAAAATTTGACAATCAAAGAGGAATCAAATCATAGCACTTACAAAACTTCCTGTTTCCACTCCCGTGCGAGAGCCCAATCGAACCGGGAACTTTCAACAAAATCTACACCCTTTAGATCATGTAATAAGATGATCACAGCCATCCCACTAAACACCTTCCATCTAATGTAAACCATGAAATCAACGACATTCAAAACCGTGTTTTCCACATCCAAGAGCAACAACATAATCAGGAGCTCTCCCATGCCAAGCCAGCATGAAACATGGTTTGAACAGATTTTCTATAACTAATTCAAGTCGTCTGTGTACTCCTGAGAGAATTCCGACTCTTTTTAAAATGGTAAGGAGTCGAGGAGTGTGAGATAAACACGACATCTCCACCGTCTTTCCCAGAACCAAGCCGCATCGTGCGGTTGTTTCCTTTGAGAAAACCACCGACCGAAACCTGCTGGACCTTGGATTTTCATGGTCTATAAGCTTCCCTGCATCCATCCAAACTGTTCACGACAATCACCTTGAAGAAAGACGGGCAAGAACATGATCTGCCATTAAAACACCCATCTTCTTCTCCAATTTAAACCTGACTACATGATCCAAGAAACCTTAATCGGGGAATCAAATATAACAATAAGATGGGCCCCACAGATCCAAATAATCTCCCATATTTCTCTACCTAACCATACGACAACATCTCACCCAAAACAGATCCAAGTTCCACGCAATTACACCCTGTACACGTTTTGATTTCTAGTGGGCATGAGGTTTCCTCCTCACGTTAGCATCAGTCAAAATCTCTATAAGAGGAACTCTCCATCAGAGACCGTCTAATACTATGAGAATAAAAAAGAGAGAGAAATCAGTTCAACAAAGAGAGCCATCTAACAACAAGAAAAGAAAAGAGAGGAAGAGAAGCATGAGAGAGCTCGGGCTAACTAGCAACAACACCCCAGCTATGACAAAGAGGGATAAAGAGAAAGAAAAGAAAGGAAAAAGAAAAGAAAAGAAGGAAAGAAAGAGAAAGAGGAATCGGGTGTTGTGCATGAGATGGTGACTCACCGAGTCATTAACTCGAGTCCAGGATCAAGTCAAAATTTGAACAATGGCAGCAGTAGAAGGGTAAGTACATCACTCCTTAGTTGCTCACAAAGGACTATGCAAGCGTTAATCTTAACCTATAATTGTAAGATAATAAACTGAGTCAAACCGAGTTGACTCAGCAGGATGACTCAGTAAGACCAAAGCTTGATTAAACTAAGGGTAATTATGGACCAAAAGGTATCTACACCTAATTTGATTAAATTAGGAAGATCAATTCATTACTAGTCCTAAATCTTAGCCTAAGATTGATCTTAATCATGTAACTCGTTAGCCTAACTTGAAGAGTCATGTTAATAATGTTAAGATTGGAGCACGACAACATAGATCTAGCAACATTAAGAAGAAATCAAGTTTCAAAGGTGAGGGTTTTATTCCTTTAAGCTTACAATAGTTTAAGTTAATATGCTTTATCTTGCCTTCTACATACTATGTTTTTATCTCTGTGATTGTTTAATTTACCACCAACACTTGTTTATTCTCTATAACTGTAAGTGATGTGTTAAAGGTATCACAACTAGTAAATTAGATATTCCATCATGGACGTAATGCATTATGGGTAGTGGCCCTCTTGGTCGGCACGTAATTTCGTGGGTTGGTTGGCGTGGTACACAATCGATGTAAGTAAATCACCTGTATGTTACATCACTTCTCGGGATTGGATGTTATAAATAGTCACTCCATCAACATATTGTGTTATGTAAATCCCCCAATTGTGTCGTTGTGTCGCCTTAAGATGTTCGCGTAAAGCCACGTTAACATTGGACATGTCAACAAATATCCGTATAGTGAGAGTGCGGATCGAGCTAGATATTATGAAAGATTTTTCACATTGTGACAGTGATCACTATGTATAATGAACTGCACACACTTTGCTAGGAATGCATTCATGTAGATTATTTGTGCATACTGATATCTCTCATAGTGGTGGAGTACGTAATGTATCAGAACCCTTACATTACTTTTATGAATCTCTTAAATCATTGTTAATCTTAAAGGATAACCATCACTATGAGTAGGGCGTTGACCCTCTCTAACCGTATAGATGATGCAGATGACGTACAGATTGAAGACTTAGATAACCGTCTCCCTATGGAAGACTGTACTGAAAGGATACGAAGATAGTTTTATAATTTAGATTTATACTTCCGCTGTGAACTTGATAAATGTAATAATCTTCCATTGAGAAGGCATTTGATTGTTTATTTAATTCTGTTACTCTGATGAAATAATTAATACAATTGATTTTATTCTTGTGAATATTACCTTTATAAATGTATCTAGATGTGATCTAAATGGAAAGAAAAAATATAGGGTGCAATATAAAGCATCCAGTTTATACATTATTAACACCCGATTTTCTCTGGTGCAAGTATAAACTCTGACCGTGAAAATTCGGGTAACACTAAATTTCATGGTAACACTCGAGAACTTTCAATTCTCGGGTATTGAAAAGTTCAGGGTGTTACACGGGGGGCACAAGAAAGAATCCTTCAAGGAAGCCCTGACAAAGAGATCTGGTTGGAAGTAGGGAAGGCCAAGGACACCGACCATAGCTTACCTAAGTTGTAACAGGATATAAGAATAAAGGGGGCCAACAAGATGGCCCGAAAGCCCAGTTATGCAGCATCCTATAGATTATGAAATTTACTCTCCATTTCATTTTAATAATGTATGGCACACCAACCATGGCTAGGCCATGCATTTTAAATTTCAAAGAATTATTAATAAAGGCAGTTGAGTTCTCATTATGGGAGTATTCATTTAAAATATAAGAGTGGCAGACACTCATGAGGGACTGATTGGGCACTTTTTAAGTTTACACATTCAAATTTAAAGTGCCCATTATCTCCAAAAGCATGGTACACAAAAGAGGCTCTTGAGATGGTTTCTGAAATAGACGAGTCCCTTTGGATTACCAGAGGGGTAGAGACAGATGTGATTATCAAGTTGAAATTTTTTATTATCCCCAATAATCTTACCAACACTAGATTCACAAATATGCCCATGTCCTTAGGTAAACTTATCTTTCCCCTTATAGGTAAACATCATTCTTAAGGTCTTTGGATCAACTCAATGTAATTAAACCCCTGAAGAGCTACCTGCTTTGATACCAATTAAAATTGCACAAGGGAGTGGGCCCACGGCCTATATGTGCGAAAGCTTGTGTAAGTGCCCTAGTTTGTTAATTAGCATGAGTTATGAATCTTAGAGTCCGAAGAGCCCCAAAGAAGATTCAAGATTGAAGACTCAATGTTCAAAGGTGTCCAAAATACTAAAAAAGTAAGGAAATGGTAAAGTTTCGAGACCTCTTAAAAAACCTATACCGATCTCACAAAACTTAACCTTCCATCTCGCCCAAACTCCATAGGAAAAACTAACTCAAAGAGTGCTAGAAAGAAGTGTGGGAAGAAATCTGTTTAAAACGAAAAGCACAAAAATAGATAAGTTTCGATCCCATCGAAGTCCCATAGATATGTCTTTGATGGTATCGAAGATAGCTTGATGGCATCGAGCTTGGAGCTCAAACTGTCTAGTAAGTTAAACTCAAAATTTTGGATTTTTTTAATGGCATCAAAGGTCCTTCGATGACATTGAAGGGTCTTCGAGGCATCGAAGACCTGTTAATGGCATCGAACAGGAGCTCCAAAATGTCTAGCAACTTAAAGTCAAATTATGGATTTTTCCAATGGCATTGAAGGTCCTTTGATGGCATCGAAGTCCTGTCAATGACATGAAACAGGAACACCAAACTGTTCAGCAACCCCAAGTAAAAAATACAGATTTTCTTGATGGCATCGAGAAATCCTTCGATAACATCAAAGGACCTCTTCGATGACATTGTCCAGTAACATATTGAAGAAACTCCTAATTTTCTCGATGCCATCAAAGACCAATCGATGACATCAATTCTGACAGTTTTCTGCCTATTTTTTTTACCATTGTAGAACTTCTCTACACATATGAAAGAGGGGTTTTTTGGCAATTGGGTGAGGAATATAAAGAGCCTTGTATATGTGAGTAACCCCAGTTAATACCTTACTTTTCAAGCTCTCTTTCCTTGTGGAGTTTATCATTCAATCCACGTCTTAAAGACATTCATTGAGCATTCAAAGCTTGGATTGAAGAATGAACTCTAACATTCATTAATGCTCTAGCAACCACATTATTTGATAGATCCTTTATGTTAGATTGTATTGAATGTTTAGACATGAGAATCCTTAATCATAAACAATCGTCATTATTGAGTTAGGATTCACTAAACCCTTTACTAAAACCTCAACATCTTCAACAATACATCATCAATGCGGTTGTGGTACAAGGGAGCTAAAGATGCTTCACAATTCGAGAATATCTTCATTAGAGGTGCTTTAATGGGGCTCGTTCACTTTAGGTAAGAAAGTATTTTTTTAGTCCATTATTTCTGGAAACCATTCCTTATGTAGGATTGGGCATCAAAGTTTAAAATACCAAACTCGACAAGCCTTGTGTAGGCCCTTAACGGGAGAGTATGATCGACGTCCTTGTTTAGGATTTTGTAAGACCTTGTGTAGGCCATCAACAAATGAAAAATGTGTAGACCTTGTTTAGGTTGTGAAGGTTTATGGTGAACATGATTTCAAACCATATGAATGCTAAAATTCAACACACTTTAGGAGAGATTGTGTCAACTGGAGTGGAGTAGGCACGTAGCTGAACCATTGTACATCTTGTGTAATGGGCTAAATGATTTAAATTCATATCTGTTATGTTTTTCTTGACAATACACATGAATTACTTACTACAGCAAACATATTTGACATAATGCCTGAATGATACTTTCACTTGAGTTGACTTTACTTTTGCGCTTCTTCCTTTTTGTATTACTTTAGATAAGTATTTAGAAGTAAGTGCATGTTAATTATCTAGTTAAAATTTAAAAACTCCTATTCACCCCCTTTAGGACATTAGCCATATATTCAAGCTTTGCTTGTAACGGTAAAACTGCAATTTCAATTGGTATCAGATCAAGTTCCTCTTGAAGGGCCTAACAGCCTAGGGAGAGAGATTCTTGTTGAAGTTGAAAATATTTCTAAAACTACGGGAACATCAGTCTCAAGACCACATCTGTTTTATGGATCTAATTATGCTTACTGGAAAGCTAGGATGCACATTTTCCTTAGATCCTTAGACCATTTTGTTTAGGACACTATAGAAAATGGGTGGCATACACAAATTGATCAAATCATATCAGATGATGGTGCCACCACCTTTAAACCCAAACCCCAAGCACTTTGGATCGACTATGACAAAACTAGGTCCAGTCGTGATGCCAAAGCATTGGATGTCATTTACTGTGTTGTTTCTCAAGAAGATTTTAAAAGAACATGAATATGAGAAACAACCAAACAAGCATGGGATTTGTTGGAAACTACCCATGAAGGGATAATCATAGTAAAGTGCTCTAAACTCCAGCTCCTAACCATACAACTTGAGAAATAAAAATGGAGGAGCATGAAACATTCATGGAGCTTTACACCAAGCTTAGTGACATATGCAACTCTATGTGGGGGTTGGGTGATAAAGTTCTGGTTCCATGTATTTGTGGGAAAATCTTTAGATCCCTACTAGAACAATTCTCTTCAAAGGTCACTACAATCGAGGAATGTAGGAACATACATGATATGAAAATAAAAGAACTATTAAGTTCCTTACAAACATATGAATTATATTTCAATACTCCTATAAAATTCAAAAACACTGTCCTAAAAGCCTCACAGAAAAAACATGAATACAAGGATGACGGTGATGATAATGAAGATGATAAAGAAATGGCCTTGTTGGCCAAAATGTTCAAAAAAATCTTTAATAAGAACCAAGGGAAGACCTGCTACAAAAAGAGGAAAAAGTTTGACCTAAAATTCCAAATAGGTAAATCACCCAAAAGGTCAAAAGATCCCCAATGTTACAATTGTAGAGGATATGGTCATCTTTCTTCTGAATTTCCCACAAAAAAAAAAAAAATCAAAAGGAAAGGCAATGGCTGCCACATGGGATGACTCTGAGGATTCAAACTCAAATTCAGAAGAGTCTCAAAGTGATGGAGACTAAGGCTCCTTGAGAATACTCATGGCCTCCACCACCACAGTCATCCCCGAAGCAAGGGACATTGACAAGAAAGATGAACATGTGGAAGAAAAATCCTCCTCTAAAGAGGAAGTTGACAATACTGGCTTACAAGAAGCCTATGACCAACTTTACACCCAATGCTTAGAAGTTCTTAAAAAGCTTGTTCATGCTAAGGCCAAAAAATAAACAATTGAGCATGAATTTGGAAGAAGCCAAGGTAAAAAAGAATAAGCGGTTGACTGATGAGATTAATGAATACATCAAAGACTACCAACTACGCCCAAGAAAACGTCAATTATGAGAGTGACTTGGATGACCAAACAAAGATAAATAAATACCTAGAATCAGAACTTAGAAAAATGAGAGCAATCAACCAAAGTCTAAAACTAGAACTAGGGAAATCCAAATCTCATGCCAACATTAGTTAAAGGTTCACACAAAGTGAGGAAAAACTAGAAAGACTTCTAGGAATGGGTAAACATTCAAGGGAAATAAGAGGATTATGATATGAAAGCAATAGAACAAGTCCTACTCATGTTCCACATGTGGTTAGAAAATCAGTGGAGTCAGGTAGTAAACCACAATCGTCTCCAATCTGTATTGCATGTTGGGACTTTGGATATATGAAATTTGAATGTCTATCATTTAGACACTCCAAACCACTCTAGGTATGAGCTTCATAGGTAAATATATACCTACCGGGAAAATGCTGCAGACTGTGAGGAGTCCACCTAGGAAGCCACCACTAAAGGAAAAGGAAATGAGAAAGTATCCCACTCCTCCCAATATGACTAGGAGCATGGTATACCTATTTAAACAAGTTGCCCAACTAAATAAAAAAACAAGGGAAATGATGAATCAAGTAAACTAGGGCAATGAATAATTGGTAATAAAAACCAAGTCTCCTAGAAAGAACGCGCCCTCAAAAGAAGAGTCCAAGAAAGATACTCCTAAAACTAGTACCGGCCCAAAGAAAGTTCTCTCCAAATGGGTTATTAAAAACAAAGAAAACTGCCTAGTAATACATACCACTCTTAAAGCAGGCAGTAATGCGAAATGGTATTTGGATAGTGAGTGCTGAACATACATGACTGGTGATAGGACTCATTTATGCAACTATACTGATTTTGATGGTGGGTCAGTCACATTTGGATATTCAAGCACCGCTAGGATAATAGAGGGAGGGACAATTGCATATCACAGATTTGTGACAAGGAACATTCAGTCAAATTCTCCAAAGAAATGTGTGTGATCTCAGACTCCATAAGTAAATTAATTATGAGAGGTCTTCATACCAACGATAACTGCTACGTTATTGAAAGTAGTAGAGAATTTTTTTCTCTCTAGCAATATGCCACATGGCTAGGGATAATGAGTTTGAACTTTAGTACCAAAGACTCGGCCATGTCCGTTATAAAAATTTGTCTCGCCTGAGCTCGAAGAATCTAGTAAGAGGGCTTCCCAAGATTGAGAAATAGGATAGAATTGTCTATGGCAGCTGCCAAAAAGGAAAACAAATCAAAGTCAATCATAAACAAACAACCACCATGGCTACCTTTAAGCCCCTCGAGCTCTTACACATGGACCTTGTTGGTCCTACCAAAGTTCAGAGTCAGTGAGAAAAGAGACACTTTCTAGTTGTAGTGGATGATTACTCCAAGTTCACCCGGGTCGCCTTCTTAAGGAAATAATTAGATAATTTTGATGAATTTAAGAAATTGGTGAGGCAACTTGAAAATAAAAAAGCATATATAATAGATAGGATCATAAGTGATCATGATGGAGAATTTGAGAATGACCGATTCCAAAACATTTATGATGAATTTGGAATTTGGGATGAATTCTCAACACCTAAAACTCCACAATAAAATGGAGTTATTGAAAGAAAAAATAGGGTGCTACAAAAAATGGCCTTAGTAATGTTAAATAGTAAAGACTTATCAAAAACCTTTTAGATCGAAGCTGTTAATAAAGCCTGCTACACCATAAAACAAGTTTACTTGAGAGCAGGGCTGGATAAAACAATGTATGAATTGTCGCATGGTAAGCCACCGAGTGTCAAGTATTTTCAAGTCTTTGGTAGTAATGTTATATTTTAAGAGATCGAGAAAAGTTAGGCAAGTTTGACCCCAAAAGCAATGATAAGATTTTTCTTAGATATTCCTTAAATAGTCAAGCTTATAGGGTATATAATCTTAGGACCCTTGTTATATAAGAATCATTCAATGTGGTTATTGATGACCAACCCCATGAAAAATATTGTCTTAAGATAGATGTGGATGAAGATATGGTTTCAAGCATAATAAGTAAATATGATGAAAGACCCACTTCTCCACAAGTGTCTCAACCCTTAGTTGATCTTCTGGTTATCAAGGACCTTCCCCTTAATCAAATAATTTGAGATCCTGGTATTGAGGTGAAAATCCGATGACAACTTGAGACCATAAATATTCATCTCTGCTTCACCTATAAGATTGAACCAAAAAATATTGTAGAAGCTTTACAAGATAAATATTAGATAACAGCTATGCAAGAAGAGCTACAACAATTTGAGAAAAAGGAGTTAGATAGCTTGTTCTTAGGCCACAAAACACCAATATCATCAAAACCAAATGGATATACAAGAACAAATTTGATGAATCTGGCAATGTAGTAAGAAACAAAGCTAGACTAGATGCACAGGGCTGCTCTCAAACTGAAGGTATTGATTTTGATGAAACATTTTCCCCTATAGTGTGAGTAAAGTTTATTTAAATCCTTATGTTCATAACATGTGCCTTAAAATTTAAATTATTTCATATGGGTGTAAAAAGTGCCTTCTTAAATGGTGTACTTGAGGAAGAAGTATACATAGAACAACCAAAGGGATTTGTTGATCCCAAATGTCCTCATCAAGTGTACATATTGAAGAAAGCATTTTACGGTCTTAAACAAGACCCACGTGCATGGTATGAATGATTAACTCAATTTGTGATTGACCATAAGTTCACTAGGGGGAGTGTGGATAAAACACTCTTTATTCAAAAGACTGGGGATTCCTTATTACATAGATTTATGTGGATGACATAGTGTTTGGCTCCACATGTGAAGAAATGGATAATCGGTTTGCTCACATGATGTAATTCAAATTTGAAATGAGCATGGTGGGAGAACTGAATTTCTTTTTAGGATTACTAGTCAAGCAGCTTGAGAATGGCATTTTTATAAGCTAGACCAAATATGCAAAAGAATTAGTAAAACAATTTGGTCTTGAGTCTAGTCGCACACACCACATTCCTATGAGCACCACACCTAAATTATCTAAGAAAATATTTGGAAAAAGTGTGGATTAACACTTGTATCACAGCATGATAGGGAGCCTACTATATCTCAAAGCAAGTTAGCCTGATGTAGCCATTAATGTGGGAGCACATACTTGATTTCAGGCTGACCCAAAAGAATCGCATACATCAACTACAATTACTGAGTACTCAGATGCTGACTGGGCTGGCAACATGGACGACAGAAAATCGACTAGCGGCGTATACTTTTACATTGGAAACTGCTTAATATCGTTGCATAGTAAAAATACAGAACTCCATTTCATTATCTACTGCCAAAGCCAAATATATTGCAACAGGTAGTTGTTGCACCCAACTTCTGTGGATGAAACAAATTTTGATGGATTATGGGATTGAACAAACTATAATGACACTATTTTGTAATAATACTAGTGCCATAAATATCTCCAAAAATTTGGTCCAACATTCTAGAATAACACACATAAACAATCGGTATCATTTCATTCAAGAGCTTGTTGAGGAGCATATCATATTGTTTGATTATGTGCAAACTGAAAAACAATTGGTCGATATATTGACTAAACTCCTGGATGCAAATAGATTTGGAGATCTCCAAAAGTCCATTGGGGTATGTGCTACTTAGGTAATTATCAGTTTTTCATGGCTTATTGATAAAGCTTAGGATTTAGAGCCTCATTTTGTAATTTTTTATGGATATTTTTATTATTATTTTGTTTCTTATTTTATTCTTATATGAGTGTGCAATTATAAACCTTAAACTTCAAACTTTATATGCACCTTAAGTCAAAAATTTGCCATATACACAGCTAAACAAACAAATTCATCATTTGTTCTTCAATGGCACTTCGATGCCATCGAAGATCAAATTTCAATCACATTGAAGTATCGAGTTTTCACTTAAAAAAGGCACGCCAGTTCATTTTTCAAATCCACATTTTGGGAATTTTGAGCTCAAAATCACCATAGTCAGTATCCAAGCGCGAATCTAAGGCTTCCAGCAAACCGTGTCCTCTCCATTTCCTCCAGTCAAAATCATGTATTGCCGAATCATGTTTTGCTCTGATTCACCCTTAAGTGGTAGGTTGGCTCTTTCATTGCTTGTTTCGATTTCATCTTAATCATACACTCACTTGTTCAAATTCGTGTGTGTTTGAACCCTAGATTTCTTTGTCAAAACCAAACAAATTAGTTGTGTTGTCTTTGTACATTCAAATCCTTCTAGAAATACCGAAAGACAACAAGGGCAAAGCCCCGATAGTCGGTGAAACTTCCTTGTCCACTAAGGTCAAGAAGTTGGCACCGCGATGTGCGAATCACGCCACACACTACTTGCTGTCACCTTCACCATTGCCAACCCACTTCACCAATAGTGAGGAACCATTGGTACCCAACACACCTATGACTAACTCTCCATCGGCCAAATATATCAGCCATAAAATCATTTATGAAAGAAGGGTCGACATTCAATGTATTTAACCTTACAATGTTGATGGGATGTTATAGGCTATCCGTTGAGAAAATGTGTTGAAATTTGGAGGGATGACCCATAGAAAGCAAGTTTATAAGTTCCTGTCCAAATGTAGGAGCCCAACACTTCGACCTCCTTCATTTAAAGTTGAAATTACTGGTCATCTTGGTAAGATAACCCCAGCTTGAGTTGCCACAATGATCGGGATTCCATTGTCACAGGAGCCACAACCAGACTATGATCTTGCCTCTTCTTAAGTAAGGGACATGATGACTAAATTCCTATGTAATGGGAAAGAGGAGAAATGGATTCAAGGCAATGCACTCCAATCCTTAAATATTTTAAGCCAATTTTGCATTCTCCATTCAATATTCTCTACTAATGTCGACCTTAGGTGAACCAATTGCATAGATCTCACCCCTTTCATGGTAGACATTGTTTATAATGTCAAAATGGGCGTTCATCTATGCTTACCAACCATTATTGTCCATCATCTTACATAAGTAATAAGAGGAAGTCACCCCACATATATCCCATTGGCCATCTTCAGTGTCTTCTGGCTCAGGAGGTTAGATTCTCCCCAACTACCGACACACCGGTTCCACCGGCATCAATCACCAACAATAATATCAAGAAAATGCACCTATTGACCCCTATATCAACAAACACTTACGTAAAGATGACCGCACCCGCAGTAGTAGTAGAGGTTAGACAAACAATCACTGAAGCAACACAAGCACAAGATCCCTCGACACGGGCCACTCTCGATACCACCACCGCGTGGTGATACATGCAATAGTAGAACTGCATTAATCAGTTGATTTTCTAGTAGACGGGTGTTGAGTGTCAAATATTGTATATTCTCCCCTACTTATATCTTGGTTTAATGAACATGATAATGTTTAATGGTATATTTTATGCATGTTTATGTTGCAAGGTGAATCTGAAAGCTTGGATTGAAAAGAATACTAAAAGCATGGATTGGATACTCAAGAATCACTAAGGCAAAGGAGGGATCTTAGGAGCCCAAGAATGAAGAATTCACATGCCAAATATCTAAGGAACCAAGTACAAAAGCTGAAGAAAGGACCCGGAAGATCGCAGATTCTGTAACAAAAAATAAAAAAGTTCGGTCCGACTGAACCCATGTTCAGTCCGACCGAACTTGCACAAAACAATCCAACGACAAACGATAAAATTCAGATGCTAGTTTGGTCCAACCGATTGATAATTCGGTCTGACCGTAGTCCCATTTCGATCCAATCGAAGCGAGGATTCAGTGCGACCAAAAATGCACAAATTGCTTCATCACTAAAAATAGTTAATTCGGTTCGACCAAAGATTAATTCGGTCTAACCGAAGACTTAAGTTCAGTCTGACCGAACACAACTCGGTCCAACCAAAATTGGGCAACTACAGAAACAAAATCCTTTCCAAATCCGTACTCGACTTCATATTCGACTTCGGTCTGACTAAAGTGTAATGCGAAAAAGCTACGAACTACGTAATTCAAGTCGGTTTGCAGAAATTCCAAGTCGGTGCGTAAGGTGGAGCTTCACAAGTATAAATAGGAGTCCCTTAGATGTTCGTAGGAATCTTCTAGGGTTTAAGGACTGGAGCCAAAGGGTGGAGAGCCCCCACTAAGAGTCTTTCTTCTTCTTCCTTATTTTTTTTTATGTTTTTCTTAAGAGTTTTTAGTTCAATCATGTCAATGGTTGGCGAAACCTCTTAGCTAGGGCTAAGAGGTGAAGCTTGTAGTTTGATTGGGATGTTTACTTTACTTTGATTCATGTTTATGTTGAACTTCATTGATTTCTAGTCAATTTTTAGGAATATTTTCAGTTTTCAATCGTTTATTGTGACTCACAATAGGCACTGCGATAGCTTTGAATATCTTCTTTTATATTTGAGATTGTGGGATTGGTAAATCCTGTTGTTTGTCATAGTCTCTTAGGCATAGTTGGGTGATGGAATCCCTTCCAAATCTCCACAATTCTCCTTCCTTGAGACTAGATCAATGAGAAGTTTAGAGATTTGGCCATCTATTTCTCCAACTTGAAATGATTGGACTCTGATTCCAGCGGGATCGCTTGAATCCAGTAAAGTAGCATCTTAATAGCTACAAGTGGATCCTTGGCACCCTAGTTCCCACTTTTAGATTCACAAATTTAAATTACACTATTCACAATTACTCTTTCCAAATATTCAGATTTAGTTTTGGATCTTCTTCTAGTTATGATTCTAGTTACTTTAAGAAACGTACGAGATTAGTTGTAACGCCCTGAATTTTGAGGGTCGAGCAAAACTCTACTCCCGATATTCAGAATATCACTTACGCAATATGGATGATGATATTCAGTTTTCGTCCATGCTACTGAGTTAAGCATGCGTGGGATTATACTAAACAACATATCATACTTCGGATATAATCAAGTTAAGCAAGCGGAAGTCTAAAACATATTTATTTAAGCATGTAAGTTTTTCACAAAACCTCATCCAGAGTATGAGTATGTAACCAGGTCCAATATATACACGTATGGTTCCAAAATGAATAAAAATAGAAATGAAAATGTGCCCAACTAAGCCCAGATATCCCAGTGATCCCTGCATATCGGCCCGAGGTCTACATCGACCCACTTGAGAGTTGAAAGTAGGAGAATTCCTCCTCTCGTCCAAGAAGTCCTGCTCCATTGCATAGATTTCATCTTTACCTACATCTAAATCAGAGTCTGGAGGTGTTTTAAAACACTGTTCCAGAGTGGGAGTGAGTGATCAACTCAGTGTTCTATAAGGTAAAAGTTAACATGTTATCAAGTCAATCAAGCAGTAATAATAAAGCAATCATAACAATCACTTCCTAACTACTCTTTTTAATGCAGGAATGGAGTGCAAGTAATGATGTATGCCCTCGCATCAAAGCTCCCTCACAAGCAACTCCGACAACCTATTTCGCATATGACAACACTTCCTCAAAATGGTGCAACTCCGTCACCTTTTAAGCATATCCTAACTAATGCGGTACAATACATGGTCATGTTAGCCAAGTAATTAATTAAGTTTATTCATACAGCAAGTTTGGGAAGCTAGGGTACCTCCCTTTATATCATTGACCCGAATTGAAGGATCCATCTAGGTTCATCACTCCTAGTCAAACACATACGATAGACAAGTTATAGGGTCGTCACTCCTAATTAAATACATATGATAGGCAAGTTACAAGAAATTTATACTCGCGGTCACTACGGGGAGGCTTGTCACCCCAATGTAGGCTGACAGCACGAACACGGTGTCCCATACCATCATGCCCAGTTCACGAGTCTTACTTGCTCATAGGTCACTACGGGGAGGCTTGTCACCCCAGCGTAGGCCGACAGCTCGAACACGGTGTCCCATACCACCATGCCCAGCTCATGAGTCTTAGCGGATCGTGGTACCATGGTTAAAGTTGATCTTTACATTGGTGAGGGGTACGTTAGATTCAAGTAGTCGCATCCATACATGATAAACAAATAATAGGTCAATCAGTTCGTTAGGCAAGCTCGATTGGTACGGGCACACGCTGAATTAATCGACATAGAGCGTATAAGCACCCCTCGTGACCTAACCACTGTCGATAATCATCGTGCGACCTAGATTCATCGAGTATACCCAATGTGGCGAGACTAATTCAGCCACCCAAATAGGGACTGTTACCGATTGCTTGGGCTACATTGTAGCCTCAATCCTACTCATATTCAGCTAACAAACGCATGTGATATTCATCTCGGTATTTAACAAACAATCCAAGTGGATTCCTCATTTAGGCATTTCATCAAACACATTGATCATGTTACCAAACACTTGCATTTTATTAATTAATTACATAGAGGAAAATATGATTACATGAAGGAAATTATACACACACATAAGGCAGTAAAGAATCCTATCTTAATACTCGTAGTAAATACAAATCATTAACAATTTCACATTCAGGCAATTCATCAAACACATAGACTAGGTTAGTTACAACCTATGTTTTATCAATTCCTTATACAGAGATATCAACATCCATATGACAATGATGAATCTTAGATCAATAATCATGGCAAGCACAAATCATTTTCAAATGCTCATTCAAACATTTCAACAAACACATGGGATGCATCTTTTACTCATCACAGTTCATATGTGTATATCATACAGAAATCGACATATCTAAGACAATACGGTAGTAATCAGGTCAGACATAAATCATTAGCTGACATGAAAGCATTGATAACTACAACCTAAGTGTTTATAGTCCGTACATTTCGTCGGGATGCTCGACCCGGACTCGATCCAAATCCTACGTTTCTGAAAATGGAACGTCGGGCACCTAAATAACGAAACAGGTTAGCTAGGTTGACGAACAACTATCCTGAATTTCTACAACAATATTAGGATTAGGATTTCATACCCAAAATCGTAACCAAAAAGGGTTGGGTAGTGCAACAGGGCAGAGATTTGGTGAGTGGATACGTGGGAGAGGATTCCTATAACGATCTCCCAAAATCTCTCTTCTCTCTTTCCTCTTTTCTCCTCTGTTTCTCCTTTCTCTCTCCCTTAGGGTTTTGTAAAAATTCGTATATGGGAGAGACAAGGTGAGTAGGAGGCTATTTATAGGCCCTGTTGTGATGCAAATGGCTCTAGGGTCGCTTTATACATAGTTTATACCCAGTGAGCGGTTATTTCTGATGAACGGGGCTCACAGGGAGGCCCACGACCCATCTACATCATAGGGTATGCTCCCTGACCATGGATCCATGCTAGGACATGATTTCGGAGTGATCGGATAAGCCGATCGACCGTGGAGAGCCTACGTCAGATCAATGGTCGTACTTACTTAATCGGGGCCACAGTTATACGGATATGTGGAGGGAAATTTCCTTTCCCCATGGGTGAAGTTTGGTCACAAACTAACGGTCCAAAATCCTCAATTTCGCGTGAGAGCGAATGGCCCAATTCACTTAAGTTTTGTTTCATTTTCTAAAGGTATTCGCATTTTTCACGTACTTCACTCATGGTTCAAGTTAGGCCCTTCTGGACACTATTTGGACTTGATTCTCGCCATGGTTGTCAAGCCTAGCAGGACAGGCATCTTCGTATAATTTTGTAGTCATCAAACCCTTGACGTGCGGTCTAGGTCCGAACGGGGTTTCGATATATTCCCGATAGCGACAGGCTCATGGGATTTCTCCTAGGTCTTTAGGTAGCATTGAGCCAGTGGTACTCAGTTTTAGGCCTTCTCATTTGTGAAAATGGTGGCCTAAGCTTAATCCACCAATTATTTAGTACTTAACTAAATCCCGTCTAAATTACACGATAATATACAGTCCTTGGGTTATTCTGCCTGAGGTGGTACTTGGGTTTTTGTACGGATTTTTCCAAGACGTTACAATCTACCCCCCTTAAAGATAAATTTCGTCCCTGAAATTAGTACCTTTTCGTACTCCTTGAGAATTTATGGATAGTTCTTACGGACTTCAGCTTCCGTTTTCCAAGTAGGCTCCTCCTCGGTGTGGTGTGTCTATAACACACGAGTGGGATGACTTTACTGCGCAGCACTTGTTCATTCCTATCCAGAACACGCACGGGCTGCAATACATACGTAGCGTCTTCTCTTAGCTGCACTTTCTCCCACTTGATGATATGGGTAGGGTCAGGAACATATTTCTTCAGCATCGATACATGAAATACGTTATGCACGCCTGCGAGTGGTGTGGGCAAGGCGAGGCGGTATGCCACCACGCCCACTCAGTTTCAAATCTAGAATGGGCCAATAAATCTTAGCGTAAGTTTCCCTTTCCTACCAAAACAAAGTACTCCCTTCATTGGGGAAACTTTAAGGAATACATGGTCCCCAACTTTAAATTCCAACTGCCTGCGTCTTGTATCAGCGTAGCTCTTCTGCCTACTCTGGGTCATAAGGAGTCGACGCCTGATAATATCAATCTTTTATGAGGTTGTCTGAACCAAATTTGGGCCAACCAAGCTCTTCTCGCTAACTTCCGTTCAACAATGAGGAGCCCGACATGGGCGTCCATACAAGGCTTTGTAAGGAGCCATGCCAATGCTTACTTGGAAACCTTTGTTATAGAAAAATTCGACATAAGGGAGACAGTAATCCCAGCTGTCCTGGAAGTCAAGTATGCATGCTTGTAACATGTTCTCGAGTATCTGATTTACCCATTCCGTCTGCCCATCAGGCTGTGGGTGGAACGCAGTACTAAACTTCAGCTTCACCCCCATCACCTCTTGTATTCGAGTCTAGAACATAAACGTGAATCGTGTGTCTTAGTCCAACACAATCTCTAGAGGAACCCCATGCAATCATACTATCTCATTAATGTACAGTTTAGTCAGGTCATCTGCGGAATTAGAAACCTGAATCGGGAGGAAATGGGCCGACTTTGTCAACCCGTCCACAATCACCCAAATGGAGTAATGCTCCTTTCTCATCTTTGGTAACCTAGAAATGAAATCCATAGATATGAAATCCCACTTCCACTCAGGTATGGGCATAGGCTGAAGTAAACCAGGGGGTTAGCGATGCTCGGCCTTGACTTGCTGACACGTGAGGCATCCCACCAATACAAACGCTTCATGTCCCGATACATTTTTGTACTACCCAGATGCGTCACCAACTTTAAACTATGTGGGCCTCTAGGACTTCTCCCCTCAAGTCGTGAAGGTTCAGGACGGATAGGCGACCACGATACCACAAACCTTTATCTAATCCAATCCTCCATTCTATTCTTCACTATTGTTCGTACTCTCTCTCATCTTCACCAATAGCTCATCTTCTTTCTTAGCCACAATGATTTGGTAATCAATAAGTGGCTGCATGTGGAAGTGTCCGACGCTTTCGAATGGCTCCTCCATTGTCAGCCTCTGTTCAAAATCTCACACGAACTCCACCATATTCCACTCTCCTACCATCAGTGGGGCCGTAAATTCTATAGTTTTCTTGCGGCTTAACACATCAGCGACAAGGTTGGCCTTGCCATGATGGTAGGAGACTTCAAACTTGAAGTCTTTCAAAGTCTTCATCCAATGGCGTTGCCTCATATTCAGGTCCCTCTGTGTAAAGATGTATTTGAGGCTCTTATGGTCGTAAAAGAGCTCGAACTCCTCTCCGTAGAGGTAATGTCTCCAAAGCTTTAATGCAAAAATGACTGCCGCCAACTCCAGGTCGTGAGTGGGGTAATTTTCTTCGTGTTTCCTTAACTATCGTGAGGCATAGGTGATCACCTTATCCTTCTACATAAGTACACACCCCAAACCAACTCGAGAGGCATTTGTGTAAATACTATATTTGACCCCTTGCTCTGACAGCACTAGCACGGGCGCAGACGTCAGCTTGTCCTTTAATTCTTAAAAGGCTGTAAGCAAATTTAAGATCTTTTCGAGTAAGTTAAGATAATGGTCGAGCTATCTTGGAGAAATCTTTAGTGAATCAGCGATAATAGCTAGCAAATTCGAAGAAACTCCTCACTTCTGTAACTGAGCCAAGCTGCTCCTAGTCTTGTACCGTGGTCACCTTGGCAAGGTCCACAGTGATTCCTTCTTTCGAAATCACGTGTCCTAAGAACTTAACTTCTTCCTTCCACAAGTCACATTTTCGGTACTGTGCAAACAACTGATTCTGCCTAAGAGTATCAAGGACTGCTCGTAGGTGTTCTTCGTGATCTTTTTTACTCTTTGAGTATATCAAAATGCCATCTATGAATAGGATGACGAATCGGTAAAGATACGGCTAAAACACCCAATTCATGAGATCCACAAATACGGCCGGTGCATTTGTAAGTCCAAACGACATCACGAGGAATTCATAGTGCCTGAATCTAGTCCTCAAAGTTGTTTTCTATATGTCTTCATTCCTGATGCACAACTAATGATACCCAGACTGTAAGTCTATCTTCAAAAAATACTGAGCCCCTTTCAATTGGTCGAATAGGTCATCTATCCCAGGTAGAGGATACTTGTTCTTTACCATGACGTGATTTAGCCTACGATAATTTATACACAACTGTAGTGATCCATCCTTCTTTTTCACAAATAACACAGGTGCTCTCTGAGAAGATATGCTTGGCCATATAAAACCTGAGTCCAATAAATTATCAATTTGCTTCCTCAATTCCTCCATTTCACACGGAGTCATACGGTACGTCGGTAAGGAGATAGGTGTCATACCTAGCACAAGGTCGATGGTAAATTCGATCTCGTGCTGAAGAGGTAGTCCAGGGATCGTTCAGAATATGTCCATGAAATCTCGGACCACTGGCGTGTCCCCAAGTGATGGACCATCACAATTTTCCAATAGGGAAGCATAATAACGAATGCGGTAGGGATAACTGACCTAAACTAGAAAGGTGAAGGTCGTGCCCTCGGGCCCATGGGCTATCACCAATCTGATTTTACAGTCAATCTCTACCTTCATTTTGATGAGCCAATCCATGCCGAGGATGACATCATAATGATATATCTTGTTTATAATTAGGTCAATGCACACCAGTCTGCTCCCTAAGTCTATCGGGCAACTCTTACAAAGCTCAGTGGCATCTGAGAAGGTCCTTACTGTGGCTATGACTCTCACCTCAACCATAGGGGTAGTGTCCAACCCTAATCGCTTGACTGTAGAGCATGTTATCATTGAAACTATGGACCCGGTATCCACTAACAGAAATACTGGTGTACCTTAGATGTGGGCAGTGACTTCAAAGGCTAGCAATACTGCAACCACTGATTCATATGCTTTGGCGGTGAGTGCATGTACGCGAGCTTGTTGCAGGCGGTTAGGCGGTGCTGTCATAAGCCGTTGAGGCGGCCTATTTCAAAATGCAGGAGGTCGATTGTATGGTTACACCAGTGCCACGGATCTTAAAGGAGGGGCTAAAATAGTGTACAGGGGCTGGCGGTTGATCCTTTAGGTCTTGGTCTAAGAAAGTCCTTATTTTAATTTATGTCTAAGGTAGGGGTTAATAAATATCTTAATATGCCTATGGTCAAAGATCGTCCTAAAATGGTTTCTAATAGTATAAAATTTTATATGTATATCACCATTTCGATCTTATGACTAGTGGGTTATGAGCAGACTGCACTTTAGTTTCATTAACTTCAAGAGGGAAGGAAGAATCGAGAATTCTAAAATATTTTAGAGGTTTGAAATGTCAGCAACATAAGGCCACGGAAAAGGAAAATGGAGGGACATCTCCCTGATGCGGTATGAACCTTGAATTCACAAGAGAATAAAAAAAAAAACTTATAATATTTTATTGTAGTCTTCCTCTAACATGAACTTAAGGAGTATTAAACTATGAAACTCAATCCTACTCAAGGGTCCTAATTTAATTGCACAAAAATAACTTAAACAAAAATATATGTATATATATATATATATGTATAATCAAATTTAACCACAAGATGATTCCTAGTATGATTATAAATAATTTCTAAATAGACACCAAATACTAAACTTTAATACGAAAAGATAAGACTAGTCTATTGGCAATTCGAAGTTGTAGAAATTTTTAGTTTCAACCCTTCTATTATTTATAACATATTTGTCACCTTTAGTTACTATATTATTTTTATAATTTTTATAGGAATCCAATGTTAAGCTTACTTTTATTTTACAAAATTTCATTTCATTCGAAGTTCTATAAAAATTATAAAAATTCAGGAAGTACTAGTTGTCCAAGACCAATGATTTTCTATATGATTCCAAAATGTCTTTATTCCTTGTAACATTTTTTATATTTTTAGTTAGTGAAATATTTTTAAAATTTTATGGTGGTTTATCATTAAGTTTAAAGTTATCCCACAAAATTTCAGTTCATTTGGAATTGTAGAAAAATTATTAAAATTCTAGAAGTTAGATAGTTGTTAAAGCGTCCTAAATTTAACTATATTAAGTTTTTTATTTTATTTGTTTATTTATTTTTAATGAATCTAGACTTATCAAGCTTCAATATGGCTTTTGAATCACCTAAATCGGAGTTATATTGAGGGAGATATAACGTTTTGAAACTGGTCAAAAAATAAAGAAAATCGCAGAAATCCGGCAGTGCGCCGCCAATCTAGCGGTGGCGCTGCCACTCGCTGGAGCTGGCGGTGGTGCCGTCATGATCCTCTAGTGGTCCTAATGGTGGTTCTACCACTCAATTTTTTGAAACGAGTGTATTTCTCAATCCAGAATAAGTTACTCGACATGCCATAAATGATTTTGGGTAGGAGAAGCTGCTCTATCTAAATAACCTAATTATTTTATGAAATTTCATAATTTTAATGGTTAAAAGTCTATTTTATTTATATTTTCACTATTTATAGTAAATTTTAGTTTAATTATAGTTCTTCATCCTTTGAGCTTTAGGATTTGTGTCTAATATGAAAGTACCTAGAAAGATTTAAAGAATAAAGTGGTGGAAGGTGAGATTTTAAGAAAATGAGTATTTTGGAGTCTTAGGTGATGGATTTGTGCTCAAATGAGCAAGAGGGGAGAAATGCAAAGGAGATTAGGAGAGAGTTGAGGTGGGGGTGTAGAATGTAAGGAAAAAGTGGGTTTAGAAGCATGAAAATGGAGATTTGAGAGAGAGGGAGGGTTTTCAAAGGGTTAGAGGGCTAGAGGGGCTTAGAAATAGGTAAAAATGAAGAAAGGAAGTGTTGTGGGGTTATATAAGTGGACCCCCACTCGTGGGAGGGGCCCACCCAATTGGACCAGCGGCGGCGAGCCGTCGTGCCCCGCTGGGCATTCCGACGGTGCGCCGCTGATCCCGCGGCGCCGCTGGTGGTCTCTGGGCATTTCGGCTGTGCGCCGCCAATCGGGGGTGGCCACCCCCCCTCAGGTTGGTATTTTTGGTCTGTGGAACCCCCTGGGCCCCACTGACCCATTGTTTTGGGTCGCTGATAGGTCGGGTCCACCCATCGCAACACAAAGGGGGTGTTTCATCGCTTGTTCTCGATCCCTTTATGATCCATAAATTCATCAATTAACGACCCAGATCGCCAAGATTATTCGAGAGCTTCTTTATTTATTCAGGACTAAATTTGGCGAAGATCTATACTCAGTTTGAACTACTAAGTTCAACGTTTAGGTCGTCTTGGCCTTATTAGCTATTTGCGCCAAGTCCTACTGTACTATGATCGAGTCGACCCCAAGTCGACTAGATTTGTTATCTTTGGTCAGGGGTGACTTAGGTCATTGCACATGATCTGAGTCCCCCAATTAAAAACCTTTGACTAAACTCCAGTGTTTGGTCTCATCTGTCAGCGAAACTTTGGGATCCTAATATCGTCTCTAAATTCCATCACCCCCTTCCTAAGTCAGAGTGTGTCATGTTAGCCTATAACCCCAGGTCCAGTTTATTCCAATTCATGCTCTGATACTAACTTGTAACGCCCTGAATTTCGAGGGTCAAGTAAAGCTCTACTCCCAAGATTCAGAGCATCACTTATGTAGTATGGATGATGATATTCAGTTTTCATCTATGTTACTTGAAATTACGGAATTGACCGCTTTAATCCAAGTGAGAATATGCCAAGATGTCCTACAGGGGGGTGAATAGGACTTTTTAGTATTTTATGATAATTTAAAAACCTATTAACCCTATCCTGAATAAATAACTCTAATGGCTTCCAAGCCAAATAGAGGATCCAATCATAAAACTATTCAAAAGATAAACAAGATGCATAACATATTCATGATGGATGTGATTGTGTGTGAGGTGCGATTCTACTTAGTTCCAGATAATCATGTGCATATGCAATATGAGAACAATCAGAGAAATCACATAAACAGTAGAAGTAAATGGCAATCTCAAACACAGTCGTTTTTATAATGGTTCGACTACATGTCGACTCCACTTCCGCCGGACGCACTCAACCCTTGAGTGTACCGAATCTCACTAACGGAGGTTTCAAATCAGGTTCACCTCAAACCAGTATAACCTAAACTAGGCTGACTCTAACATGTCTCCACAACACAAGTTTATGCCCCACACAGGAGCAAGGGTCAACACATAGCACCCAAATTTTAGGCCATACAGGCCAAGGATCCATATAAGGAACCTACCAGTTTATGCTCCCATGATTAAGGGTCAACACACAACACCTAAGTTTTAGACCACACAGGTCAAGGACCTACATAAGGATCTAAGTTTATGCTCTCCATAGATCAAGGGTCAACACACAGCACCCCCATGTACACTCCCGTCGAAGCCCTCCTATGAGGACTTGAAAGGGGTGAGAAGCACCTTTGACCCAATCCTACAAAAAGAATGCTCACAAGGGTTCTCTGAACTCTAATGACTTACAAATAAGTAGATGAGCCCCATTAAGCACGTTTATGAAGATCTCCTCCTTTGATGACGAAGAATCTTCGGCTCACTTGAACCACAACACAAATGATGCCCCTATGTAAGGCAACGGGTTGGGTCAAGGTTATAATGGAATCTTACTCTATTAAATATTTTCCTATATTAGAAACAGAGCGATTTCAATCATCTATGCATTTAAGGTATCCCAGCTTAATGATTTGCCATTAAGATGGTAGTTGTAGGATCCTTGAATGCAGAAGGTCATTCCCCAATCCACTCTATTGAATATCAATGATGAGGGTTCGGAGGATGAACTCCCATGAGAGAAAAGGCTTAGGCTATATGATCTGGATTTAAATACTCGAAAGCTCTATCTATTTTCTCTACAAACAACTAAAGGCAAGCTCTCATTAAATAGGCAAAAAGTTCCAACGGATATAAAACAGTCATATTTTTTATAGAGTTCGATATCATCGAGCAGGGTTTGATATCATCGATCGTATACTCTCGATAGCATCGAATGGGCTCTCGATGACACAAACTCAATCTGTCAAACGCTTTTGAAACATTTTTACCAACTAGTTGAGGGAATCAAACACACTTCAATATCATTAAATTTTGAACTCTGATTTCATCGAAACGAGGTTCGATTCCTCGACATTTGAAAATGTGAGAGCAAGTGCCTTTGAAACTATACAGATATTTGATATGATCGAGCATCCCTCAATATCATCGGAATTTGAATATCGATGATATCGATGACAGTGTCAATTCATCGATATTTTTCAAGGAATTTTCCTATAAGTTTGCTGGACAGATTGTGTCCAATTTCGATAACACCGACCCTGTCTCGATATGATCGGTATTTGAATATCGATTTTATCGAGAGATCCTCGATACTTGTAATATTTTACCTGAATGCTTGCTGGATAGATTTGTGTCCCAATTCGATATTATCGAAGGTTCGTCGATATCATCGAGATTTGAATTTTAAGGATATCGAGGCTCTCTTCGATATATTGAGAATCACATTATTTGCCTTAGCAGTATATTGGACACAACTAACCAGATGTCAATTTTATCGAGACATCTTGATGGACTCAAGATTCAAAATTCAATGATATCAAATGGTCCATCGATTCATCGATAATTCAGTCCAGAATTCTTTATAGTTGCTGGACATCTGAAGTCCTCAATTCGATATTATCGAGTGAGTTTCGAGGATATCGATAACATGTCTCGATTTCATCAAACCACGTATCGATAAATCGATAAAGTCAGAAAACTTAGAGATTTTCCTGATTTCGTAAAATAGTTTTCTCACCTTAAACCCTAATATGTTCTATCCATTTTTAAGGGTTTTATATACCTGGTGTTTTGAGACATGGGATGTGAGGCTAAGGTTTACCTTTGATGAGTTTGGGCACACACCCTATTGAGGCAGACACTTGAACAATCTTCCTATGGGGCTCACTTATCTTGCTGACTCAACACTCACGCTAATTGACAAACCAGGACACTTTCAATCTCCCCCTTTGTCAATTACGTGACAAAACACCTTGAAGACCTAGAACAATATCTAGACCAACACCCTAAATTGTGTATATGAACTTTACACAATTTTAGAAAGCTATTGAGTTCACACACACACACACACAACTATATCATTCAGTAGTAGCTGCTCCCCCTATCTTCTTAGAGATGCTCCCCCTAACACCTGTACCACCATTACAAATAGATACACACAAATTTCCGCCATGGTGGGTTTGTTCTCCCCCTTTTTTGTCTATCATTGGCAAAGGGCAATATAACAATATATGTTGACTGAGTTAAAGCATATGGGAGAACCAATAGAGAACCAGATTTATCTCTAAAAAGCATAATCAGTAAGAGACAGATGTAAGACAGATAATGAATCTCTTATAGAAAACATTTATGCATACTAGGTCAAGGGAGAGCTGTGATTTTAACAGATAATAGCATTATAGACATAAATCACAGAACCAATTCTCAAGTGTTAAGGAATATGCAAAAGAGGATAATCACAATTGATACCAGCATTTCATAGACTTTAACACATAATATGATAGCAAATATATATGAATTATCAAACAGCTACCAATAGAAATATCCAAAATAAAAACTGCCCAAGCTTGGCAGTATTGTAACATCCATCCCAAACCAACAGACACAAATATCTAGCCCACCCATGGGCTTACAAAAAGTATTTTCCTCACTCAGAGGATATCCATAAGCCATTCAAAAATAAACTGTTAGACCTATCATGTTAGGTAGCCATCACATACACACATAAGAGCGCAAGGCATTCAAAAAGATATCCATGCCCATATGCTGAGATGAGTATCCAGTGTATGTGACGGCATGAAGACCGTTGATGCTATGGTGGAGGAGCTGATGAAGACAGTGTTGTATCGTCTCGTCGGCAGGTTATCAAATCGATCAATTGCAACACCGACTGCTACATGCTAGAAACCATCTTCTCCAATGCTAAGAACCTCGTATCATGTCTCCCTAGCTTGTCTTCTATCCGAGCCAATCCCCGCTGTGTTCCCCCGACCCTATCTTGGTGAAACTTGAACCGTTGGGTCTGAGCCGAACCACTCAGATCTGGAACTTGTTGTGGCTCAAGAGGATCTCCATCAATTGGTGTTGTGCCTTCTCCCGTTTCACCACCTTCATGAATAGCCTCCTCAGATTCCTCTCCACATAGGCATGAAATTTAAGATCCAATTTTTGAATAGACCTTGTTAAAATGTTGGAGAGGACGCTCAAGATCGTTTGTCTGAGGAATACAGATTGTATCGCAAATTACATGAATGATGTGGGGAAAGGGCAAATATACTACTCTGGACTGGTGGATGACACTGGCTATTTGGTGAAGGATCAAGGTAGGCAGACAAAGTTTGACTCCAGTGGCAACATAATACATAATCATGATCATGAACCCGATAAGATCAGCGTGATTAGGTCCACAAGGATAAGTATTTGAACAGAATATCCCGTGCAAAACTCAGTATCAAGGTTGCATATATTTAACCTTTAAAGCATTCCTTTGGTGCCATGGGATTTCTCTATCCTAACATAGGAATTTGGTAATTGTAGACTGAGTGATGGGATTTTAAAGATCAAGATCAGACAATCCAACTGGAGACAATGTTAGACTAAAAATGCTAGCGATGGATTCTACAGTAATCTCAACACTATCATCCCCGACTGTAACAGTAATGGATGGTGGTTCTAGTGTTGGAGAATGACAGTATGTAAAGAATCGATAGGTCCGCTCATTATGACATGGACTAATGAAATCAAGAAGAGGCAGCCAGTCAATTGCCTCTAACAGAGCTTCTACATTATAGGGTTTTTTGCATTCCCTATCGATCCTACGCTCATGCACCAAGCGCCTCCCTGAGTAAGTTTCAAGTATGTGTGGAGGAGGACCCACAATAGTATGTGGCGGTGCTGGTGCTTCAGTCGGAGCTTCTCTACAAGCCTACTGCCGAGTAGAAGAGCTCCGTGGGCGTGTAGGGGATCGTTAAGACTAACCCCTTCCTCTTTCCTTTGAAGCCATGGATTTCTTTCTAATGGGCTGGGATGACTCACAGATGGCAGGAGACTTTCCTTTCTCCTTACTCATAAAACAACTTAGAAGAAAATGTCAAAGGAAAGAAGAATCTGAGGACCTTGAGAATCGACCTGAAATTTCCTACTAGAAAGGCCTTAACTCAACGAAGTATACTTTGAGGAATCAAGAGTATGTGTCAGAGATTACCTGATTTAAGACACCTTAGTGGGCATATGGTTGACAAACGATGAGAGCCATGAAGAAAAAATCTCAGAAAAATCGAGCAGGGAAGCAAAAATGAATTTTTCCTGCTCATCAGCTATTTATCGGGTGGTGGACTTCAATATCATCGACACTTGTTTTGATGATATCGATATACCCCATTCAATGGTATCGAATATGTCCTCGATAACATTCTTGATCATGTGATGCTTCGGATTCCAAAGGGGCGTCAATGATATCGATATTTGTTAGATTTAATTGAGGATCCATATGATTCATCAACAGACATATCGAAGAGAAGGTGAATATCATTCATTTCAGCATTTCGATGTTCTTTCATATATGTATAACTTAGTATATTTTCATTTCAGACAGTATACACAGCAAAATTTGTACAAACATTGTACCATCCAAAATTATAAACATCAATAATGTTTATGCATAAAAAAAATGAGGTGTAGAGACCTCAGATATATCATGAAAATCATCAAAATTGCATCATTTTAACAACCATCCAGATCTAGATGCATGACCTGGACATGTTTTTCATGCTTAATTGTTGCTAAGCATGTGGATAAACCTTTCCATTACCATTAATGACATAACAGTGGTCACTAGTGCGAAGACCCTCCATAATTAATTTTTCTGATAGATCTAGAATCTTGCACTTGTGTTTGTCAAAGGTAACCACATGTTTGTTGTCACATATTTGAGAGATGCTTAAAAGATTATGAGTCAGTCCTTTTATGTAAAAAACATTCTCATTTTTTAGCATTTCCATTCCTTCTATGGTTCCACATCCTACTTCCTTAGTGGTGCTTCCATCACCGTAGGTGACTATCCCATTAGTAAGGTCTGAATAATTTTAGAGAAGGGATTTGTCACCTGTGACATTTCTTAAGCATCCGCTATCCAAGTACCACTTAACATTATTGCCTATTATATGATTTGAGTGAGTGACAAAGCAATTTTTCTTCTCTTTCACTACCCATTTTGTGACAAGATTTCTTACTATGGTAGTTTTTGCTTCATTAATCAAGTTGGGTAACTGAATTATGTTTCCTTGTTTCATAAATTCATTTGTTTTTTATTTAATTTAGCCACATGTTCCAACAACTCCTTCATTCTCTTGGTCATTCTTGGTGGTGATGGATGTGTATTACCTCTAGCCATATTACCAGGTGGACTCTTAACATTTTGTATTATTCTTCTGGTTGGTCTATATTTACTAGTATGATTTTGACCAGAATTGAGTTGACTCCTCCTAGGAAACATGCATTCAGATTTATAATGGCCTGAATCTCCAAATGAATGACAAACAGGAGTAGTTTTTGTTTTACTTCCTGATGCGGTTGATTTTTCAAACATTGGTACTGCATGTTTGGAACTTGGTTTGAATTTCTCATATCCTAGTCCACTCTTGTCTTTTTCAGGTCTTCCCATCCCTAAGAGTTTTTCTAATTTTTCACTACTCTGGGAGAATCTGTAATTTAGTTCAACTGATTTCCTAGATTGTTCTGCATCAAACCTAAGTGTGTGATTTTCATTCTTTAGATGCTCATTTTCTTCTTTCAATAGATCAATCTGTTTAGTAAGTTTTGATGATTCAAATTTTAGAGACAGATTGATTCTTTCCAGCTTATCATTTTCAACGTGGTATTGTTGTAGATCATTAATCAAGTGTGTATTGATTTCCAATGTTTTGTCTAGATCTATTTGCAGCAATTTATTTTTGTTTTCATTTATCCCAAGTCTTTTAAGGATATTGATGTTATGGATATAAAGTTGATTATAGGCATCCTGTAGTTTATCTTTTTCTTCTTCTTCTTTCTCTGTTTCCTCATCATCAGATGGAAATGATTCAGTAGCTTGAGGTTCTTAGATTTTCTCAGTTTCCATGGGAATGATAGAGGTTGTAGAAACTATAAGAATTTTCAAGGATTTTTTGTCTCCATCACTCTCTGAGTCACTATATTCCAGTATCATCTCATGTGGCTGCCATTGCCTTTCCTTTAGTTTTCCTATTTGGGCATTCAGTGGACAGATGTCCATACTTTCGACAGATGTAGCATTGTGGTTTCTTGGACTTTTTACCAGATTTACCTGTAAAATGTTTGTTGTCCATCTGTCTTCCTTTAGATGGTCAGTCACGATTTTTATGAAAGAAGTTTCTGAATCGTTAAGCCAAAAAAGCCACTTCATCATCTTCATTCTCCTTTCACTTTCATCTTCCTCATTTAGAGTATTCTTTGAAGTTTTGAGGACAATATTTTTGGTTTTAGGAGTTTACTTGAAGTGTAGTTCAAATGTTTGTAGGGAACCTACAAGTTCTTTTACTTTCATCTCATCCATGTTTCTACATTCTTCAATAGTTGTGACTTTTGAATTGAATCATTCTGGTAATGATCTCAGAATTTTCCTACAGATTTTTAGGACCAGAACTTTTTCTCCTAATCCACCCATGGAGTTACAAATGATATTCAGTTTTGTGAAAAACTCCATGAAGGCCTCATGCTCTTTCATTTTGAGACTTTCAAACTGTTATGTTAGGAGTTGCAGCTTGGATCTTTTCACTGTGCTGGTTGGTTCCCCCATGGGTTACTTCCAACAAGTCCCATGCTTCTTTAGTTGTTCCACACATGCTGATTTGATTGAAGACTTCTTGGGACACAACACAGTAGATAGCATTCATTGCTTTAGCTTCAGATGTTTGTTTTTTCTTTATTGAATGTTGTCCACATTTCTTTGGATTTCGATTTGGTGATAGTCGAGCCATTTTCAAGTACTATTTGTTCGGTTGGTGGCACATATCCTTTTCCAACAATATCCCAAACATCATGATCTAAAGATCTCAGAAAGTAGTGCATCCTAGCCTTCCAGTATGCATAATCTGATCCATCAAATACTGGAGGTCTAGTTACCGATGAGCCCCCTCCTTTAGCCATATTACCAACTTCAGTCAAGATAACTCTCTGGGCGGTGAAGCCCTTAAGAGAGACCAAGCTATGATACCAATTGATATTACGGTAATGACCTCTTTAATCGAAGTAGGAATATGCCAAGATGTCCTAGAGGGGGGTGAATAGAACTTTTTAGTATTTTATGATAATTTAAAAACCTATTAACCCTATCCTGAATAAATATACAAGTATCAAGATTTCTTCAAAATAACTCTAATTGCTTCCAAGCTAAATAGAATATCCAATCATAAAACTATTCGAAAGATAAACAAGATGCATAACATATTCATGATGGATGTGACTGTGTGTGAGGTGTGATTCTACTTAGTTCTAGATAATCATGTGCATATGAAATATAAGAACAATAAGAGAAATCACACAAATAGTAGAAGTAAATGGCAATCTTAAACAAAGTCAACTACGTGTCGACTCCATTTTCGTCGAACACACTCAACCCTTGAATGTACCTGATCTCACTAACGGAGGTTTCAAATCAGGTTCAACTCAAACCAGTACAACCTACACTATGATGACTCTAACGTGTCTCCATGACACAAGTTTATGCCCCACACAGGAGCAAGGGTCAACATATAACACCCAAATTTTAAGCCACACAGGCTAAGGAACCTACCAGCTTATACTCCTATGAGCAAGGGTCAACACACAGTACCCAGGTTTTAGACCACACAGGTCAAGGACCTACATAAGCACCTAAGTTTGTGCTCTCCACAGAGCAAGGGTCAACACACAGCACCCCCACGTACACTCCTGTCAGAAGCCTCATATGAGGACTTGAAAGGGGTGAGAAGCACCTTTGACCCAATCCTATAAAAGGAATGATCACAAGGGTTCTCTGGACTCTAATAACTTATAGATAAGTAGATGAGCCCCATTAAACACGTTGATGAAGATCTCCTCATTTAATGATGAAGAACCTTCAGCTCCCTTGAACCGCAATATAGATGATGCTCCAATGTAAGGCAACCGGTTGGGTTAAGGTTATGATGGAATCCTACTCTATTAAATATTTTTTTATATTAGAAATAGAGCGATTCCAATCATCTATGCATTCAAGGTATCCCAGCTTAATGATTTATTATTAAGATGGTAGCTGCAGGATCCTTGAATGCAAAAGTTCATTCTCCAATCCACTATATTGAATATCAATGATGAGGGTGGATTGGAGGATGAACTCCCATGAGAGAAAAGGCTTAGGGTATATGATCTGGATTTAAACACTCAAAAGCTCTATCTATGTTCTCTACAAACAACCAAAGGCAAGCTCTCATTAAATAGGAAAAAAGTTCCAACAGATATAAAACAGTCATATTTTTTATAGAGTTCGATATCATCGAGCAAGGTTCAATATTATTGAGTGTATACTCTCGATAGATCAATGGTCACTCGATGACACGAACTCAATCTGTCAAACGCTTCTGAAACATTTTTACCAACTGATCAAGGGAATCGAACACGCTTCGATGTCATCAGATTTCGAACTCCAATTTCATCAAAACGATGTTCGATTCCTCGACATTTGAAAATGTGAGAGCAAGTGCCTTTGAAACTAAACATGTATTCGATATGATTGAGCATTCCTCGATATCATTGGAATTTGAATATCGATGATATCGATGACAATGTCGATTCATCAATATTTTTCAAGGAATTTTCCTATAAGTTTGTTGGTCAGATTGTGTCCAATTTCAATGACATCGACCTGTCTCGATATGAACGGTATTTGAATATCGATTTTATCGAGAGATCCTCGATACTTGAAATATTTTACCTGAATGCTTGCTGGATAGATTTGTGTCCCAATCGGATATCATCGAAGGTCTGTCGATATCATCGAGATTTGAATTTCAAGGATATCGAGGCTCTCTTTGATATATCGAGAATCACATGATTTGCCGTAGCAGTATATTGGACATAACTGACCAGATGTTAATTTTATCGAGACGTCTCGATGGACTCGAGATTCAAAATTCGATGATATTGAATAGTCCATCAATTCATCGATAATTCAATCTAGAATTCTTTGTAGTTGCTGGACATCTGAAGTCCTCAATTCGATATTATCGAGTGAGTTTCGGGGACATCGATATCATGGCTCGATTTCATCATACCCCGTATCAATATATCAATAAAGGCAGAAAACTTAGAGATTTTCTTGATTTTGTAAAATAGTTTTCTCACCTTAAACCCTAAAATGTTCTATCCATTTTTAAGGGTTTTATATACCTGGAGTTTTGGGACATGGGATGTGAGGCTAAGGTTTACCTTTAACGAGTTCGGGCACACACCCTGTTGAGGCAGACGCTTAAACAATCTTCCTATGGGGCTCACTTGTCTTGCTGACTCAACACTCATGCTAATTGACAAACCAGGGCACTTTCATTACTGAGTTAAGCATGCGTGGGATTATACTAAAAAACATATCATACTCTGGATATAATCAAGTTAAGCAAGCGGAAGTCTAAAATATATCTATTTAAGCATGTAGGTGTTTCACAAAACCTCATCCAGAGTATGAGTATGTAACCAGGTCCAATGTATACATGTATGGTTCCAAAATGAACAAAAATGAAAATATACATGTGTCTAACTATGCCCAAATATCCCAGTGATCCCTGTATATCGGCCCGAGGTCTACATCGACCCACTCGAGAGTTGAAAGTAGAAGAATTCCTCCTCCTCATCCAAGAAGTCCTGCTCCATTGCATAGACTTCATGTACACCTACATCTAAATTAGAGTCTGGTTGGTGTTTTAAAACACCATCCCAAAGTGGAGTGAGTGATTAATTCAGTGGTCCTACAAGGCAAAAGTTAACATATTATCAAGTCAATCAAGCAATAATAATAAAGCAATCATAACAATCACTTCCTAACTACTCTTTTTAATGCAGGAATGGAGTACAAATAATGATGTATGCCCTCACATCGAAGCTCCCTCACAAGCGACTCCGACAACCTGTTTTGCATATGACAATACTTCCTCAAAATGGTGCAACTCCATCGCTTTTTAAGCACATCCTAACTAATACGATACAATGCATGGTCATGTTAGCTAAATAATTAATTAAGCTTATTCATACAGCAAGTTTGAGAAGCTAGGGTACCTCCCTTTATATCATTGACCCGAATCGAAGGATTCATCTAGGTTCATCACTCCTAGTCAAACACATACGATAGGCAAGTTGTAGGGTCGTCACTCCTAATTAAACACATACGATAGGCAAGTTACAAGAAATTTATACTCGCGGTCACTACGGGGAGGCTCATCACCCCAGCGAGGCAGACAGCACGAACACAGTGTCCCATACCACCATGCTCGGTTCATGAGTCTTAGTTACTCACAGGTCACTACAGGGAAGCTCGTCACCCCAGCGTACGCCGACAGCTCGAACACAGTGTCCCATACCATCATGCGATCATGAGTTTTAGCGAATCGTAATACCATGGTTAAAGTAGATCTTTACATTGGTGAGGTGTACCTTAGATTCATGCAATCGCATCCATACATAGTAAACACATAATAGGTCGATCGGTTCATTAGGCAAGCTCGATTGGTACGGGCACATGCTGACTTAATTGACATGGAGTGCATAAGCACCCCTCGTGGCCTAACCACTGTCGACAATCGTCGTGCGACCTGAATTCATTAAGGATACCTAATGTGGCGAGACTAATTCGGTCACCCGAACAGGGACTGTTACCGATTGCTTGGGCTACATTGTAGCTTCAATCCTATTCATATGCAGCTAACGAACACTTGATATTCATCTCAGTATTTAACAAACAATCTAAGTGGATTCCTCATTTGGGCATTTCATCAAACACATCGATCATGTTACCAAACACTTGCATTTTATCAATTAATTACATGGAGGAAAATATGATTACATGAAGGAAATTATGCACACATATAAGGTAGTAAAGAATCCTATCTTAATACTCGTAGTAAATACAAATCATCAACAATTTCTCATTCAGGCAATTCATCAAACACATAGACTAGGTTAGTTACAACCTATGTTTTATCAATTCCTTATACAGAGAGATCAACATACATATGACAATGATGAAACCTAAATCAGTAATCATGGTAAGCACAAATCATTTTCAAATGCTCATTCAAACATTTCAACAAACACATGGGATGCATCTTTTACTCATCACAGTTCATATGTGTATATCATACAGAAATCGATGTATCTAAGACAATACGGTAGTAATCAAGTCAAACATAAATCATTAGCTGACATGAAAGCATTGATAACCGCAACCTAAGCGTTTATAGTCCACATCTTTTGTTGGGATGCTCGACTTGGACTCAGTCCAAATCCTACGTTTCCGAAAATGGAACGTCGAGCACCTAAATGATGAAACAAGTTAGCTAGGTTGACGAACAACTATCCTAGATCTCTACAACGATATTAGGGTTAGGATTTCTTACCCAAAATCGTAACCGAAAAAGGTTGGGTAGTGCAACGGGGCGGAGATTTGGTGCGTGGATTCATGGGAGAGGATTCCTGCAGCGATCTCCCAAAATCTCTCTTCTCTCTTTCCTCTTTTCTCCTCTTTTTCTCCTCTTTCTCCCTTAGGGTTTTGCAAAAATTCGTACATGGGAGAGAGAGGGTGAGTGGGAGGCTATTTATAGGCCCAGTTGTGATGCAAATGGCCCCAGGGCCACTTTATACATAGTTTATACCCAGTGGGCGGTTGTTTCTGACGAACAGGGCTCACAGGGAGGCCCACGACCCATTACATCATAGGGTATACTCCCTGAGAATGGATCTATACTAGGACATGATTTTGGTGTGACCGGATAAGTCGATCGACCGTGGTGAGCCTGCGTCAGATCAACGGTCGTACTTACTCAATCGGGGCCACAATTATATGGATATGTGCAGGGAAATTTCCTTTCCCCATGGGTGAAGTTTGGTCACAAAATAACGACCTAAAATCCTCAATTTCACATGAGAGCGAACGGCCCAATTCACGTAAGTTTCATTTCATTTTCTAAAGGTATTCGCGTTTCTCACGCACTTCACTTATGGTTCAAGTTGGGCCCTTCTGGACACTATCTGGGCCTGATTCCCATAATGGTTGTCAAGCCCAGTAGGACGACATCTTCCTATAATTTGTGGCCATCGAACCCTTGACGTGCGGTCTAGGTCTGATACTGGGGTTTCAATGTATTCCCAAGAGCAACAGGCTCATGGGATTTCTCTTAGATCTTTAGGTAGCATTGAGCCAGTGGTACTCATGGTTTTAGGCCTTCTCATTTGTGAAAATGGTAGCCCAAGCTTAATCCACCGATTATTTAGTACTTAACTAAATCCCGTCTAAATTACATGACAAGATGCAGTCCTTAGGTTGTTCTGCCTAAGGTGGTACTCGGGTCTTTGTAAGGATTTTTTCGGGACGTTATATTAGTCCCTGTGGATTCGACCTCAATCTTACCGAGATTATTACTACATCGCGACCCTACACTTGGGGTTGTGAACAAGTTTTTAGCACCATTGCCAAGGACTACGACTGCACTTTTCTAAATTTAATTAGTATTAGAATTAGGTTAAGATTATGATTAACCTTCTGTTTTGTTTCTAGGTTAGGATTTTTCTGAACTTATTTTTAGAATCTAACTTGGTTTTCCTTTTTGTAGGATTCTAACATAGCAATCTCCAATCCGGTAACCTCTTTTTAATTCTCTCTCATATTTTAGATCTCTTATTTATTTTAGTTTCTCTAGTTTTCTTTCTTAGGTTTGGGTTTAGTTACTTAAAGGCTTCGAGTGTTTCATGCCCAAGTGGGTTCGCAATAACACTCTACATCTTTTGAGTGAAGGAAGATTAGTTGAAGGGTTGCCTATCCGTCACAGGACTAGACACCACTTGAGATCCTCCAAAGAAATAGAAGTGATGGCTGCTCATCAACTTCAACCTCCAGTTGAGGAAGCCCAGGATGAGAATGAGGTGCATCATGCACCCCTGCCTCATACTTTATGAAACTATTTACAACCGGCGAGGGTGAGTACACCTTCCTATATGATCTTTCCAAAAAATACAGGAAATATAGATATCAAGCTAGGGGTGATCCAACTCCTTCTAAAGTTCCATGGACTTGAATCTGAAAGTCCATATCTACACTTGAAAGAGTTTGACGAGATAATAGCCACTTTATATTTTCCTAATGTATTTGAGGACACGATCAGACTAAAACTCTTTCCTTTCTCCTTAAAAGAAAAAGCTAAGACGTGGTTGCATTCACTATGTCTACGATCTATTGGGAGATGGAATGACATGACAAGGGAGTTCATAAAGAAATTCTTCCCATATCATATGACGAACACCATCAAAAAGTCGATCATGAACTTCGCCCAAAAGGAAGATTAAACATTCTTCCAATGTTGGGAGTGGCTCAAGGATCTTGTTAGTTCATGCCCACAACACGGTTTTGAAACGTGACACATAACAAATTTATTCCATGAAGGACTGACATCTTCCATGCACCAATTCGTCAAGACAATGTGTAATGGGGAATTCATGAACAAAGATGTCAATAATGTGTGGGATTACTTTGACAAACTCGCTGAAACTGCACAATCATGTGACATCTCCCCAAGACCTAACACCACTTCTAAGCCTAGTCAATCAAAGGAGAAGGGAAGAATATACTTGTTAAAAGAGGAAAGCGATCTAAACGCTAAAGTGGCCAGTCTCACAAGGAAACTCGAGGCCATGGAACTTAAGAAGGATAAGGCTAAGGAAGTTGTTTGTGGTATTTGTGCTTGCAATGTTCATATAACTGAAAATTGTCTAACAATTCCTACTTTTTAAGAAATACTGAATGAGTAATCGAATGTCGTGAATAATTACCAAAGGCCTTTTAAAGGACTCACTTCAAATACATACAATTCAAGTTGGAGAAATCATCTAAATTTTAATTGGAGGAATGGACAAACTGTTACCCCTTAAGGAATCCTTAACCAATTTCTAGACCTAGTTCTAAAACAAATTCAAGACCTGTAGATACTGAACCAGAATTCAGCATAAGCATTCTAGGATATCAAATCAGCAATGGGAACGCTTGCATAGTCTATTCAAAGGATAGAGTCACACTTAGTAATTGGGGAGAAAGGGATGCTTCTAGCTCAAGCTCTCCCTAATCCAAAACCACAATGTGAAATCAGTGGCTTAAGCTCTTTAAATCAAATGGAGCAAGCCAACTCTATCACCACTCTTAGAAGTGGAAAAATAATTGATAAATCTATTCTGGTAAGGGCTGAAAAGGCTAAGGACCCGGAAGTAGATGAAACTGATAGACTAAGCAATACTTCACATGAGTTAGAACTGAAACTTCAAAGTAAACCAGTTGTTGTAAGGCTCGTATCCTACTCCGTACCATTCCTTAGACTTCCGCGATCCTCCCCATCGAATTTCGGCAACCCACGACCTATAGTAAGCATTCGCACACGACCCTAAGTGGCATCCCATAGATCTGAGTCGACTCGACCCAAGACTTGTACCATTGCGACAGCACCGTCGCTGCGGTTCCAACGTCATATCTTGCGCACCGATGTGATGCCTAGGCCAGGAGTTGTGAGCCCGCGTTTATTTTAAGGAAACGCGGCGTGTTGCAAATTCCAGGAGAATCTCTATAATCCATCACATCAATCAATCAATCACAAGTCAAGTACATCTAATCACAACCCATCACTCACCCATACCTCTCTCTTCACCAAGTCAAATAAACCCATACCTAGCCATTCCTTTCTTACAACAAGTCAAGGCAACCTATACCCCATGCCACCTCATGCCCCCAAAAGTCAAGAAAGCCCATACCCTCCATGTCACCTCCTCTTATAACATCCCATCTCTCTTTCTCTCTCATTCTCTACCCATTCCCCAAGCAACCTAAGAGAAGCAACCATCTAAGGAGAGAAGAACTAAGGAGAACCTAGGTGTGGCCCACTTCCCACCCTCAAACCTCTCAATCCAACCCTTCAATTCTCATCATCCTTCATCAAAGAGGAAGCCTAGGATCTAAGGAGTCCAAGGAACTAACAAAGAGGACCATAGGTGGGTGATTTGTAGGATTAGACTGTGTTTTGATGATGGGCCAAGTGGGGCTTACCGTTTGATGGTATGGATCTCACTTTAGACCCTAGGTTTGGCCGATGGCCCACCTTGATTCATATGATCATCCCATTATGAGGCCATTCTCCATGGACCCCATCATGATGTTTATTTTACCATTGTGAAAGGTCATCTAGACCTTGCATTTGTTTGGTGGAAAAGGATCTCCACCATTGATTTTTTATGATTTAGGGCCCACATAATTTGGGACCCATTTTAATGTATGTATTGTATTTGCATGGCCCACCTAGGAAGGGCTCATAGTGGTGGAGCCCCTCCCCTCCACCACGTGTTTCTCTCTCTCTCTCTCTCTCTCTCTCTCTTTTTTATCTGTCTCTCCTTTTCGTGTATGACAGCCCACCATGATGTATGCTTTGATCCACACCGTCTGCACCATCCACTAACTGGACAGTGGGACTTCACTGTAATGTATGTATTTTATCACTGCCCGTCTAGCACATGGACCCACCTTATATGTGTGCATATACACTGTCCAGGGGCTGGGCGATTAAAGAATGTAATATATATATATATATATATATGTTGGGCCCCACGTGGGACCCACCTCTATGGAAGAAGATTGGCTGGTGTACGTTACACAGCTATATGGCTGTTGTATTGACGTCAGCAAGTGGTGTGGGTCTGATTATGAGGTATGTATAACCACACCGTCCAGATTGCTGGACGGTGGGACCCACCGTTGAGGTATGTGTTATATCCAAGTCGTCCACACATGGGACATGTGGACCCACCTTGATGATGAGTTTCATCTAAG